>OY728165.1:1085458243-1090408218 GCA_963277665.1 Viscum album
GGTACCGTCAGCTGGTGGGCAAACTTAATTATCTCACCATGACTTGTTCCGACATGGCCTGCGCTGTTGGCAAAGTGAGCCAATTCATGAAGCATCCGACCACCTTTCAGTGGGATGTTGTCCTCTGCATCGCCAAATGTATCAAGAAACATCCTACTCGTGGTCTTCGCTACTCCCACCACGCTCATCTGAATATTGAGGCCTTCTGTGATGCTGACTATGCTGGTTGTCTTTCTACCCGAAAATCTACTTCTGGTTTTTCCGTGTTCTTGGCAGACAACCTCATCTCTTGACGTAGCAAGAAACAAACTGTCGTCTTCCAATCGTGTGGAGTCTGAGTACCGTGCCATGACCACCGTCACTACGAAGATCTTTTGGCTTTGACATCTCCTCCAGGAGTTTGGCTTTCCTCCACAGACATCTGCTCTTATCTGGTGTGACAATCAGATAGCCACTAAGATTTCTTCGAATCCCGTCTTCCATGAACGCACGAAGCATATCGAGGTGGACTGCCACTTTCTTCGCCACCACCTGAAGCACAATCATGTCAGCTTTAGCCACATCCCGACGGCGGACCAGCTTGCTGACATTTTCACCAAAGGCTTCCCAGGGGCTCGCTTGACCTCGCTCAGTTCCAAGCTAGACATCTACAGCATCTGCGACCCAGCTTGAGGGGGAGTCTGTCTGGTCTTGTCTGATGTCATCTTTCTTTTGTGGGACTCGTGGTCCAAGTTGGTCATGTCCAGCTTGAGGGGGAGCGTTAAACCCTGTTTTTATTATTCTGGGTATTTCCGAGTCCCACATCGGAGTACTCTATGTATTTCTTTTTCTCATTCTCTAAAAGAAGGTCTCCGCCTCACCTTGAGGTAAGGAGATTTCATCTTCTGCAATACTGATAGGAACAAGGTCGGGGTGGAAAAGGGCTGGTAGGCTGCTATTGGGGCTTGATGCAGCACCGCGACAATTTCAGAGTACCTGCAAACATCACCCACAATTAGTACCTGCAAACAACACCCACAAACAGTACTCGCAAACAGCACCTGCAAACAGTTCCAATCATTAATTAGGTACATTATCTGTAGATAGTGCCCACAAATGGTACCCATAGACGGTACCAACGGTACCCGGAGAGGAAGCCTAGCTACATGCGTCCGTGCATGTTTGTGTGTGTATTAACACTATCACCATAAATGGGGAAAAAGAATGAAATATAACCCCCCTCATTTTTTATTTTTATGAATATATTATGAAAAATTTCAACTTTACCCATTCATGATTTTCTATGATGTTATCTTATATTTTATCGTGTCTTATTTAAAATAAAATAATTAAACTTTCAGTTGGTGCTTGGCGGTCCGTTCCTTCCACACATTGAGCGTATCCTTCGTGCCAAAGCATCCTCAATGTGTTCACCTGTAGTATCAGCTTCTGATGCTGGCAACAAGTGTACATTAAAGGGCATTGACATGTTCAATGTAAAACCTTGCATGTCTTGTGATATGGTTATACAGACTGAGCAGGGCATACACTTGGTATGAGTAATAGATAATTTGATTTTGTTTTCAAATACTGTTCACACTTTCATCAATAGTTTTTTTTTTCTAGTAATATTTGATCAGTTAATTTTTACACCATTTTTTTGGGCTTCGTGCATTTTGATTTTCTGCAGTCTCTTGACTTGCCTGATATAAGGCTGCGCATGCTTGGTGCCCACCAACTTCAAAATGCAATGACTGCTACTTGTGCAGCACTCTGTCTTCACAACCAAGGTGATGATATTTTTTTTTTCTGCTTGTCATTTACTCTGAATTTTTTGTGATCCATATATCTTGACCCGACCTGAAACTTCTCATCTAGCCCTGAGTGCTTTTTGTAAGGCCACGGTCACCTTCTCAATTGATCATGGGTTTTTACTTTTCAGGATCACTTATTAGACCAATTTCTGTTCTCACAGTTCAATGCATATTCTTTTAGTGTCCTTTGTCCTCACTCACACATACCCTAGAAAATTTTCTTAGGGGTTATCCATCCTGAAATTGTTTTAAGCCAAACATGTTTAACTGAAATTCTTATCAAATAGACTCTTGAAAATAAAGGTACACCTAATTGACATGGATAGTAGCATCTAGTTTTAACTTTTTTATTATGAGGGTGTCACACTCCCCCTCTTCAAAATGCACAGCTACTGCACTTCCGGCTATGGAAAATGAAGAATATAATCCATAAAGATGTTTTACCGCTAATAGTATTTTAATTTGCCTAGTTTATTATTGTTTATTGTAAGAGGAATAAAAGAGAGGAACTGAACCCCCAAGGTGTACTCTCTAAGGAGCCCTTGGGGTGCTTTTATAACAAATGGTAAAGACCACACCGGACCTCAAGTCCGATGTGGGATACAGACTCCAACACTCCCCCTCAAGCTAGGTGTACCTAGCTTGGACACATAATGAAAAGAAAACAATAAAACAGACGCTAACACTCCCCCTCAAGCTGGACATACCCAGCTTGATGACAAAACATGACGAAATAAAAAGAAAGCTGCAAAAGTTGCTGCTCCCCCTCACGAGCGAAGCTCCTCCGCAGGATGATGGATGGATGAGGTTGCGGGTGCAGCAGAAGAAACCACTCAGATCGGCTGGTTGACGGAGCGCCAGGAATGCCGCACTAGTGGGGCCGGTCGTTGAAACGCCGGGAAATCCAAACTAGCACCGGGAAAACCGCACTTGCGGGGTCGGCGACGGGAGGCGGGGATTCCGCAGAATTGTTGCGGGACTGGCGGCGCCAACGGGCCCAAATCCGAGGATGTCGAGCTACTGCGCCAGCGAATGGACGTGCCGGCGGAGAGAGATGCGGCTGCCGGGAGGTGCCGGGAGATGCCGGCGAGGCGGGGATGCCGCAGGAGGAGGCCGGCGAGGGTGCAGGAGGCCGGGAGACGGCGCTGGAAGATGGAGGAGGCCACCTGCGTGGAGCGGCCAGCACGGGTGGAGGCCGGTTGCTGGCTGGAACAGGCCGGATCTGCCCGGAACAGTCCGGATATCGCCGGAACTGGCCGGAAATCTTTGGATCAGGCCGGAGCTGGCCGGAGAAGCCTGGATCTGGCTGGAAATCACCGGATCCGGCCGGATTCGGCCGGAGCTGTCCGGATCTGGCCGCCGGAGAGCAGCAGGCGAGGTCGCCGGGGAGGGGTCGCCGGAGAGGGGTCGCCGGACTGGGAGATGCCGCCGGGAGCCGAGAGATGCGAGCGCGCGGGAGCAGAGGGAGGCGCGGGAGGCGCGGGAGCAGCGGGAGCCGCCGGGAGCCGCGTCGCGCCGGGGAGCCGCGCAGGGAGGAGGAGTTCGCCGGGAGAGGGCACGGGCGCTGGGCGAAGGTCTGCTGGGACGAGGGCGCACCGCGGGAGGACGGCGGACGCCGGGACGGCGGGGCGAGCCGGGAGCCGGGGAGCCGGGAGAAGCCACCGGGAGAAGCCGCCGGGAGCCGGGAGCCGCGTGAGGCCGCGGGAGCAGAGGGAGGTTGAGCCGACGGGATGCGCAGAGGAGAGGGCCGCCGGGAAGGGAGGCCCGCCGCGCGCAGCGGGGAAGCAGGCGCCGGCAGGGGAGACCCGCCGGAGAAACGAGCCCGGAGGGGGCGGCGGCTGAGAAAAAAAAAAAAAAACTAACCCTACATTAGGGCCGCCGCCCCCCACGGGGGATAAATAAAAAGAACCCTAGATGAAGGGGGAAATAAAATGGGAGGAAGAGGGGTCGGGATTAACTTCCCTCTGATACCATGTAAACAGTGAAAATAAGAGAGACCCGAACCCCCAAGGTGTACTCTCTAAGGAGCCCTTGGGGTGCTTTTATAACAAATGGTAAAGACCACACCGGAGCTCAAGTCCGATGTGGGATACAGACTCCAACATTTATGTTGAATTTCATCCATTTCAACCATCTTGAGTCCGGGTAATGGTCAAAATGTGAATGATTGGCGTTGGGTTTTGAAATCCTGTATTTTGTTAAATTGTTTGTAAAAAGTTTTCTAGTTTTGGTATTGCAGCAGCTTCCTTAAATCTTTTCTGCACAATTTCTTCCTTTTGGGTGGGGGATGATTAATGGTCTTGACTTAATGGCTTGAGTATGGAACATTCTAAAGCCTTTTCGATGTTTCGAGTTTTTAGGTCCGCAATGCTTTTAAATCCTCATTAGCTGACGTGTTTATGACTTTTGCCAAGGTTCCATTTGACAACACTTGTTGAAAACCACTTGTTGCGCTTATCAGTCAACTGTTTTTTATTGACTGCTTATTGAAAAAGTGTTTTTCTTTCAATTATTTAAGTTTTTTTCTTCTGAAATTTAATTGCAAGTCTTTTTTCAGGAACAAAATAAAAACCACTTATTTGTTTCAAACCGCTTATCGTAAATGCTATAAGCAGTTTTCAATAAGTGATGTCAAAGAAACCCTAAATCACTCTCTTTCTCGCTTGCTCTTGTTTTCTGTGTACTTCTTCCATGGCAGGTATCTGATTTTTTAAAGGCATTTCATGTTTGGAGATAGCTCGTTTCATTCCATATTCTAGGCATTCTGCTTCACTAAACACCAGTCATTATTGGTTAGGGGTCTTTGATTTGAGTCAAATTTTTAGGAGTTTCTTTTAGAACATATCTTCACTCATATCAAGGCTGTTCTGGTTTATGCAGGATGGAAAATTTCAGACGGGTCAATCCGTGCTGGTTTGGATCATACCTATATTCTTGGAAGAGGCCAGATTTTAAGTCCTGCTGAAGCTGCGGCACTAGGAATCTCAGGATCAACTGTACTGCTCGATGGAGGTTTGGTTTTCAAGTTTTCTTTCCTACATGTTTCTCTAGGTCCTGTTTGTTTTGTAGGAAGTAAATTTAAAGAGAGGAAATGAAATAAAAGTAAGAGTAACCCAGAAATCTTTGCTTGAATTATGTCAGCTCACACCAGAAATTCTGCCAAAGCTTTGGCTGACACCATTCAAATGACATTTCCAGAGGCTCGAGTTGCTCTTGTGGTTGCAATGGCTAGTGACAAAGATCATCTGGCTTTTGCAAAAGAGCTTCTTTCAAGTAAATCTCCCTTTGTTTTTTCTGCAGTGTGTTCAACTTTGTCTGAAGGATCATATTTGTTAAACTCTATCGTACCAACCATTAAATAAATAAATAAAATAATAAAAAATGACCCACTGGGACTGGGTGAGTTGGTCAGAAAATCCTTCCTTTTTAGTGAGGTTGTGTGTTCGAATTGCACATCATTCATGGTGCCATCTTAAATACGCGCGAGGGATAGCTCTATCACCTGAAAGGGTCCCACTTGGCTTGAACCGGATTAGTTTGGACTAGATGAGTATCCCAAATATACATTGGGCACCTCTAGGGCAGGGAGTTGTACGTGGGTTGGACCCCTATCGGGTTTGGGCTGGGTTTGGCTCGGTCTGTTTATCAATTGAGCCTTGACAAATATTATTACAATATATCCTTACTGGGTGGGTCAGGTTGCTAATTGTGTCACCAATTGTGGTCCAAGCCCGACGCGGATATTAATTGAGCTTTTAAAAACAAATGATCTATTATTTGGGAGAAAAAATTTAGGCCCTTTAATACATTTTTTGTTGGGTACCGGGACTACGCAGCGGAAGCCGGTGGGCCGGAGTTTTAAAATTTTATGCTTCACCGGAGTGACATAACCCTGTCAACTCCGGTGATCTTGTCCCGGCTTGGTCCGAGTATCTCGCAAGGTTCATAAGGAGCACAAAAATAAACTGAACATTTACCTTGTTCAGAATTGACGTGCAGGACGCCGGCGAACGTTGCTCGAAGACTCCGACGTTGAAGCCCTCTAGATCGTCCACACACGCCTCGCGAATCTGCTCGCGCGCCGTTCGTCAAGATCCGGGTGCTAGCGCGGATCTTCGACGCACACTTCAGCGCAACAATGATCACCGCAAAGGAGGAAGCTTCGATCCGGGATGGATGACCTTGAAGATCCTTCTTTGCTTGAGAGACTCTCTAAATTCCAGGAGGAGAGATGCTTTCAATCTTGACACATGAATAGTGATGGTGGGAGAGCATCTCTCTCACTTGTATAGGGAGTGTTAAAACACGCGGTATAGGTTCCCGGCCCCCGTGTAATAGACGTCCGCTATATAAGCGATATAAATAATTATTTATGACAAATAAAATTATGCCATAAATAATATTTACAATTTATCACTTGTAATATATAAATATATTACGTGATAAATTTGAGTCTTTAACTTGACTCATTCCTCCTGCTAATATTAAACGAACCTAGGATATTTAAATCCAGTCGAATGATATTAATACGTATATTTACTATATAACATGTAAATACATGTTATAAATAAATTCAACGAATTATTCTAAACTCAAATAATTAATGAATTTATTTATTCTTTGGTGATCCATAGAACTTGGATAGTGCTCGGACCCTTTGGCGGGGCCCGCCAAGTTCTAAATTCCTATTCTCAGAATAGGGCAGATTCTCAAGACGCTATTGTGTGTGACCCTCTAGGCCCTTATCTCAATAGCAGTGAATAAAATCACCGACCTAGAGCGGGGTCTAGCAACCTATCGAGGCCCCTATAGAGATAAGACAAAGTCAAAGCAACGACTGCCTTCCTACGAACACGGTCCGTGTAATATAATCTCTTCGTCATCGATATCTCAATAAAGCAAAATGCATACTAGTGTCATCATTCTTTATTTGCTTTATTTTGTTTGTTGATTTGTCCGGACGGTCTTACCTTCGACTATCATGGTCATGGATTTAATGAAGGTGCAACCATCCTAATCAACCAGGCCCGAGATATCTCTTCCTAAACTCGGAAGCGACAAATCCTTTCTCGATCATTCAATCAATGTCATGCCATTAATGACGTACCCGATATAAACTACCTCACCACGACTTGTCGCCATAGTTTTCGCCTTATATCAAATGTACGTAATTAAATGACATTCATTGATAATGATCTCAAGTCAGGAGACCATTACACATGTCCGTAGATGGGAACGACCAATGACACCAGAAACATGTGGTGTTCCTATTAAGCGGGTTTGCCCTCATGATCTCAATAGCTAGAGATCATCAAATGCGAATTTCATGAGATGAAGTCTCAATGCTTATGAGCCCCCAACACCTGATGGTCACACATCATCTGTGTCCTTTCAGAATGATGTAACTGGACCATAGGACGTTACTTTAAGATTACTGTCATGGCATCTCAGGGTTTTCATTATAGCCTGGGACCTGTTATAACCATTTGATGCGACAGATAATCTAAGGACATTGCCATTAATAAAGTGGATGCAGAAGTATCTACACTATCATGGAAAGATAAACACATGTATAAAACAAACTGAATACATGTAACTGTAATCAAAGTACAATACAAGTTGGGTCTAGGGCACCCACTTTCAACATTTTTTTGGGGTCGGGCTTATTGTGTTGGCTGGGTCCCCTAGTCTATGTACAATACAAGTCTAGTCTAGGGTGCCTAGGTAGTGATATCATAAAATAAAATAAAATAAAATTGAAAATGTGATCTGGAATGGTCAATTGAATTGAAAACGGGAGTTTTGATGTGAGTAAAAACTTGGAACATGGTATGTTGGGAACGAGAATAAAAAAGGGATTGATGAGTCAATAATTCATTGGGTATGCATGAAAAATGTGTGATGGAATATGTAAAATTATTTAGGTATATAATAAAAAATGTTTTTTTTTCATTATTTAAGGGATATTGGTGTCACTAAAACATGAAATCAGGGACAAATAGGTCCACAAAATTTATTCTCTAAAGAAGGAACCAATACTGCATTTGAATTGGAAGAAATCCCAACTTTTTCAATGATGCAACTGGTGCCCCTTCAACCGAGGGTCATCTTCCTGATCCTCAAATTCTGAGATTTTGTTCAGGGATACAATTAGAAGCAATTCTTCTAGCAGAAGTTGGCATAGCTGGAGGCAGGTCCCGAACTGCCCCGGCTTGCACACTGAGAGAGGCATGGATCCAAGCTTCCCTTGAACTTGGCATCGATATTATTCATGATTGCTTTGCATCGAAGCATACAACAGTAGTGGCTTCGGATCCTTCTGTGGTTGGTTCAATGAGGCTTGGGCACCGCATTCTCGGGGAAAGAAGTAGGGATGAATTTACCAATTTGCTCGTGGTCACCGGATCTCTGCATGCAGTTGCATCAGCGCTGGCATCTCTTCATTTGTAAAGGGTAAATGATCTTGTCTGTTATTTTTAGTTTTTCTTTCCTCCCAAAGCCTGCCTGTCCTGTTGTCCTGTCTCTTCGTTTATGCGTTTGTAATCTGATAATTTACCCGATCTTATGCTTGTGGGTCACCCATTTGAGGAATTGTTCACTGGGTCAATTGTATCTTATACATATTCTAATTAAATGACAAACAAACAAAGTTTTTCCCCCTTTTGGTGTTGTGTCATATATTGAATTGGGGGGGGGGGGCAAATGTCCTCCTATAAGGAGCAAAAAAACAAAAACAAAAGCAAATTCCCAAAATAACCAACCTGTGCAACTAGTACCCAAATACCCAAAATTTGACTACGCATGTTGGGGCTGTTTGGACGCACATGAGATGGTTGAAGGGCCCCAAACTCGTTTTTTAATCATAGAACATGCGCTCCTTACAACCCACCTACTACCAGATTCCCCGATCATGGATTTAACATTTACTTATTTGTGGGGGAAAGAATAATTAATCATATTTGGTGATCTGTGCTCTGAATTATGATATATTGTCTTATTTTGTTTCATGCATTTATTGCTTTAAATCATCATAGTTGTGATTTTTTTGTGTTGGAACATCATTGATCCAACGTTTTTGGTTACAAATGTGATTTACTTGTATGCATAAAGACAACTTCTTTCATTGATACAAAGTAATTTTGTGAAAAAGAACCATGCTATACTATACCAGGTCTTGGATGGTGGTTTGGGGCTGTTTCCTGGCGGCGGTGGTTAAGTAAAACTTGGGTCAGTTATTGAGGTTAGAGTTGTTCTTTGTATCATGGCCGGTTTCACCCTCGATGTTTGGATTAAGACGACGGGTGTCTTGCGTAAAATATGAGTTATGATGAAAATGATGACTGTAGTTGGGGGCATTGGTTAGTGAAATGGTTTCCCATAACACCAATATTGAAATGTGAAATTTACTTGTTGACTCTGTTCAACCATTGAGACAATCTCATCGGGGGCATTTCTAAATTTTTCCTCTAGACATTTTTATCATTAAAACAAGTTGAAACATGTTTAGAACATATATTTTAAAACAAGTATAATATTTAATTTATCAAAATTAAACACGTAATGCATGAAAAGAAATTTAAGTACAACAATATATGCATAATATTGAAAATAAACAAAACAAACAATATAATGCATAAGTTAATTGATAAGTTGATTGTTGACTATACATACAATCATTTTCTCATTTAATGGTCTTATTGTTATCATGCTTCATTGTTACTTATTCTACCCCATCATCTTTTGTAAGACCAATATTTTCAATATCATCATGGATAAAAAAGTCAAACTCATGGGATTCAATGTCGTAAGTCAATTCTTCCATTTTATCACTCATATACGCACACCTACACTCCACCCTCTATCTTTCACATAATATGCCATTTTTTCTTGTGATGCAAAGATTTACAGATCATGTTCTTTGCGGTTATCAATATCCATCAACCAAGAGAAGTTCAAAAAAGTAAATTGTAATGAATCTCTTTTAATACTCCTTGTAATAGACCCACTTCTATTTGAATGAAACAACTAAAGAATGATCGTGGTAGTTTAATTAATAATATAAGTCAATTTTTCATAATATTCCAGTTCAGTGATTGTAAATAAACCAATATATGGTGTTTTTGACACCTCTCAATTGACTGTATGAAATTTAAAGTCATTCACATTATAAGCGTCAAAATTTTCATCCCATTTTAGTGGATTCATGCCAAAAACTTCAAAATGTCCAACACTTCAACTCGAATATCAATATTCATGATCTATAAAACAATAACATAAATTATTACATTTACATAATATATATGTCAATCTTTATATATACGAGTTGCATTATTTATGAAATTACACAATGTGCAAACCATTCTATCAATCTTTTATTAACAACTTTTGTTACATTAGTCTCATTCAATGTTCGACTTCTCAGGCATCACTATAGGAAATTAGCCTTTTGCAATGTATTATATGCAACGAATTATGAGTCTGTCACAAATAGTTGTTATGAAGGGCTTTTTTGCGATGAAATTATTATTTTGTCACAAATAATATTTGTAGCGACAAACATTTGTGATGAAAAAGAATGTCACTAATAGCTTTGGCGACGATGTTTGTACCATGACAAATGACACCTTTTTGCCATAGACTCTATTCCATTGCAAATCATCATTTCTCACAAAGGTTATTTGCGACATAATGATGAGCCCATCGCAAAAAAAACCTTTGTGCCAAGGTTATTTGTGGTGGAATGACTATTTCATTGCAAATAATCTTTCCCCGCCAAGGTTATCTGCGACAGGCTGTGTATTCCGTTGCAAATAACCTTATTGCAATGACTTATTTGCGGCGAAATGAAGAGTTCGTTGCTGATAACCGTAGCGAGAAAGGATTATTTGCGACATAATTATTATTTCATCAAAAATAATCCTCTGGCCAAAATTATTTGTGATGGAATAGAGAGTCCATTGCAAATGGGGTGACGATGGATTATTTGCGACGAGCTTTATCCGTCACAAATACTTTTTGAATAATTAAAAAAAGAATTTATGACACCTAATTTTTATGATAAATATCTCTTTCGTTGCATATAACCATCGAAAAATACTTAATTCATTTTAAATATCCATCACAAATAGTTCAAACGATAGATTTTTTACAATGAAATAATCCATCGCAAAAAGTATGTCACAAAAAATTAAACTATAAATGTATTCGTCCCCTCCCCCGCCTATCTTTCCATTACTCCATTCAAAACTCTCAAATATTTGAATTTTATTGAAGTTTATTTTTTAAATTTTTAATAGTTATTTGTTTTATATACTTAATTTTTAAATTAATTTCTAATTATTTTTAATGATGCGTTATTAATTATGCTTGCATGACGTGTCATTAATTTTTTTATTTAATTCGGTTTTTATTGTTTTTAAAATTTATTAAAATTTTAAAAATAAAAAGCTAATAAATTAGTATATCTGAAAATTGTTCTTAAGAGTAGATATTAAATGAATATTTTATTTATTTACAATTATTTGTGATGAAATTATAAATCCACCGCAAATAGTTTTTTTGCGGCGGAACTAAATTCCCGTCGCAAATAGTATCACTGAGGTTATTTGCGGCTGTCCATCACAAATAATAGCAATCGCGACAGATTTTCTGCAACAGTCTTTTTACAATGGATTCCTGTCATAATTAACTTTTTATGATGAGAATCTATCACAAATAACCCGTCGCAAAAAAATCATTATTTTTGCAGTGATCTCTTCATTTATATTCCCAGTTTTTTAATGAATGGATCTGTAATTTCATTATTTAGTAGCACAAATCTATGTGCTTGTAATAATTCCTATCATGTCAGTGTAATATTTAAGGTCCTCCAAATCGGTTAACAATAGGAAATGTTGGGAATCCCTTTGTCTCACCTTCCAATACAACCATCAGAAGATGCCCACTTCGACCAACAGATGTACCTCGCTGGAAGAAGACCACCAAATGATGTGTAGCGGAACCAGGTCATTTGGAAGGACTACCTCGACCGAGTGTACCAGAATTAGAAAGATCACACACCCTACTCACCGCACAAAGTCAAACCTCACAAACATTTAAGCAAACTCACAAACATACATTCAAAGTAGCGGAAATACTATCAATAGAAAACCACAATACAAGGAAAGGATACATGAGATTAACATGCTTCAGACAATGAGTCTTAAGTGCACGGGGAAACACTACTTCTGCCTTTATATTCACTGAAAGTACAAGAATTACAAAGCAGATTACTAAGCACAAGTAATCTTTACAAGCTCTCCATTTTTCGTAATTAATGTGCCTCTACAACTCACTCGAATGCTATGAGGTCCCACTCACTTATATAGTAAGTGATATCCGGTCAACCAGTTAAACCCGCTCTCTTGAAATCTCAATGAACCCAACATGAACACTTCAACTTGGATACTAAACCAGTGACCCCCTGCTTACTGAGATTTCAAACCTTCATCGCTTCATCATAACCCCATCAAAAGATGCGAACTTCAATGGTTTTATTTCCCCTAGAGAGATTATGCTGTCGCTGTTTGCACACCGCATCGCTCAATCTTTCGGTCACATACTTTCAGTGAATTGAATCTAGAGACATGAATCCGATGACCCGAGTAGACTTTGCTATCCCAGATAATGACTGACTGAATAACTCAAGAGGGGGGGTGAATTGAGTTCTTAAAAATTTCTTGAATATTAGACCATCCTCTTCGAAGTATGCTAGTTCAATTCTTTTCTTCAAAATACATGCAGTGGAAATATAAAAACATACAGAAAGGAAATTGAACACAGAGATTTATAGTGGTCCAAGAAACAGAAATCCCCTAGTCTACTCCACCAAAGCTCTCCTCTACGCGCTTGGTGATTTTCACTATAACAACCCTTTTACCGAGGGCTCCCAGCTTAGTACAAGCAGGTGTCACTTAGTATAATGGTCCAAGAGCTTTCAACTAGGCTCTCCCTTTAAAAGACCTATCCATGGTCTCAAACACACTCTTTCATTGAGTGCAAACATAATGAAATATACATAAACTTTGAGAGGTACGTTTGCAGCACACAGTTGCAAGCAGCAACTGACAATAGATGAAGATTCGTCTTGAGAAAATGATAGACTTCAAGGTGGCTCGGGATAATATTCAGTGCAACTTATAGAACTGATAAACACATCATGAATGATTTTCCTTCTTAACTATGTACATGTCTTCCTTTGTGGTGTACTAAAATAATCAACTATCGTTCTTCTTCTCTCTTCCTTTGTTGTTGTTGTGTGTGCATGCGTTGCATTATGTTTTTATTCCCCCTTTTTTTGAGTAGTAGCTAACTGAACCTTTTATATGCTTGTTTAAACTTGAACGCAGGATAACTCTAATGATCGAGCGAGACATAAATAGTGACCTTGATACGAAGAGCTATTAAGGACATGTAGTCAAACTTTCCAAATATAGGAATTTCTTTTGTATTAGAAATCTTCTCGTTCTTCAGATTTTCCTATTCAGGAAAGTCTTGTGCATACCAGACTTTCCTTAAATGGATAATCTCCTTTTGATGTACTCTAAAGGCATGAAGTGGCTTATCGAGAGATTTGCAAAGTAATCCCAACGTTCTGCAGTACTAGATCTTCATACGATATCGACTAAAAGCATTGATCATCGTAAGATAACTTTCATAAGACAAAGCAGCTTGTCCTCGTAAGATAAACTAACTTCAATGCAGCATAAGATAATTCTCCTGCGTAAGATAAAGTGTTATTGAAACATTTTTCTTCCTCAACTTCTTCTGGATTTGGAAATTCTTTTCAGAAGATAAAGCCCTTTTATAATCTCATTCTGACCAGAGCATCTTTCCCGAGAAACTTAGTTAAACTTCGTAAGGCAAAGTCTTACGTGATACTTTCTGATTCTGAGCAACTGAATTATTTAATTCTCATAGGATAAAGTACTTTCATATCGTAGGATAAATAGTTGGATACATAGCGTAAGATAAGCATAATCTGAAATACTTTAGAATAAACTTGTTAGAATAAAATTAGGGATTTTCTGAATCATCAAAACACATAACACAAAGATATGTTGGAGCAACATATTCCCAACAATCTCTCTATTTTTGATGATCACAAAACCCATTGAATGGGAAAACAAAAATTTTATGCACTAAACTTTAAACTTTTAGAAATAAGAGAATTTTATTTTTTCTTCTCCTATAATTTTTCTTTTCTTCTACCATTTTTGAAATATGAAAAATAAATTTTTTATATTCTCCTTTTCTTTTCCCCCTTTTTTGATATAAAAAAATAAGTAGAATAAGGAATAAAGTTCATATTGCACACAAACAGTAGTAATCGATTAATGCTATTGCTTGATAAATAAGGTTTGACACTAAATAGAAGTCATAAAGAAGTATTAAACACTATATTATAAAGAAATGATAGAGCAATATAAAAGAAATCATAACACAAGATTCACATGTAAAGAATTATAATCAGCATAGAAAAAAAGTTCAGTAGACAAGGCATAACGATCATTCCAAAAGATGTTAAATAAAATAGATTTAAATGTTTGAATTCCATAAAAAGTGGAATAATTCAAATGTTTTGAGAGTGCCCAACCATTGGGAAACCATTCACCGAACTTAAAAGTTTGAATGCATAAGCTGCTTGACATGGACTGACTTTTTGTTAGTGGATTCTTGAAAGAAAGGGGTTGATCATGAGGTAAAGAAGATAAAGGTAGAGGAGCGCCAACTGTCGTGTCAACAACATCACCCAACGTCAGTAGGGATACTCCAAGACCGGCACGGTCACCATGATAAAACCTAACTGGTGTCGATTGGATCTTACGAGCATCTTGCTGATCCCTTGCCAGATCAAAGTTATCTGCATGAGTAAAGGGTAATTTAAAGGATGGTTCAGGTAAGGATAATGATGTTTCTTTAGCAAACCTTAGATTTTCTCTTTGATAAACCTTTGAGGGATCAAAGATTTCTTTAAGGTGTTAAGAGGTGGATGAGTGGCGGTAAACAATCTGCAGTCCAGGAAGCCGTCTTCCATGAATTTGAAAGAGTTCATCAACACAAACATCAATCCTTTTTACCATACCATTATTGCAATAATCCAGAAGACTTGTGAAACCGTTCCACATGTGTTGGGAGAAATTACCAACTAAGTTATGATGGTCTCATTTCTTTGCACAATTTAAAATCAAATTCCTTAACACTTCAAATTGATTGTCTTTCATACCTATGATAAAAACAATTTCTTTTTCTTTTGAAGGCTTAAGCCCGTCTAATGATTCTGCAAAGGCATCAACCTCTACTTCATCGTCATCTGAGAAATTTGGCTTGTGATTGTTTACTACTACTTCGTGTAATTCGTCACCTTTCTTTTCTAGTTCTCCATGGTTGTTTGACAAATATCCAACTAACTTTCCTAGAAGAGTGATGATAAAAATAGCATCCTTCTTTACTTGAAGTGAATTTTCTATGTTTTAGCTATCTTCATTGAAGTTAGCGATAAATTTTTTAGTTAACTATTGCAGTGACCAAATCTTAATCATCATCGAAATAAAAAACGACCGACTCATAAAAATCAAAAACTTCTTTCTTGAAAACTACCGAGGTCCGTGACTCATCAAAAACATATTCCCATCCCTGATGGCTGACTACTTTCTTCAACAACATATCCATTTTGTCCAACCATCGAAAATCGATTTCTTGTCCACTTATAAATTTTCTTGGAATCCTTTGATGCTTCATTCTTTTGGACAAAGCATCATCAGTTCTTTTTGTTTTTTCCATTATAGAGGGTTCAAAAGGGTTTGAGGATTAGGGTAATAAGGGTTTGAACAAGTAGAAAAGAAGGGTTTGAATATTTTTAATTCGGTTTGCATGTAGAGTTGATACACAGTCTTTTTTGTTCACGATAATCAAGGGGTCATGCAGTAATGTGTAGGGTAATTATTACTAAGAGTAGGTGATGTGGTCTATTAAATGTGAAAATTACTCAAAACGATGACAAAATAAATAAATAAATAAATAAATAAATAAAACAAATAACATGTTTACTTTATGTATGAGAGATATAGTATAAAATATTATTTTGTAAAATTAAACATACATAATTTCGAGTTAATAAAATCAAATCTATTAGCAGACAAAGGTTTAGTAAAAATATCTGTTAATTATTTTTTTGTGAAAATGAATTCTAAAGAGATATCGTTTTTCTATGCATGATCTCTCAAGAAATGATGTCTTAAATCAATGTGCTTCGTTCTTGAATGGTTTATTGGATTCCTTGAGATTTTGATAGCACTAGTGTTATCACATCTGATTGGAACGCAATTAAAGTTAAATCCAAAACCCATTAAGGTGTGTTTCATCCACAAAACCTATGCACAAAAGCTTCATACGGTAATATAGTCTGCTTCAACAGTTGATAGTGTTGTGAAATGTTGCCTCTTACTTGACCAATACACTAGGGATTTACCAAGAAAATGATAGGCCCCTGAGGTGCTTTTCCTATAATGACCCAGTCTTGACATACATTAACATTACATAATTTTTTTAGAATACTTTAAACATTAAATAAACAGACACCCAAATACCATAATTGGTCTAGTGCCTTTGGAAACTTAGAAACGTAAACACTAGTACATTAGCGAGCTATATTATCTCCCACCAGGTTCTTTATGACTAGAAACCTTCTTAGACACATCATACTTAATACATATCTTCATAACCTTGGGAAGGAAACATAAAAATGGGTGATCTCAAATTCTTAATAAGGGGAAAAAAATGGAGACATATAAGCATAAATATGAGTATATGGGTATGATATGGTGATAATAACATTAAAATATCATACCATATATATCAAAGATCATAAACATGAATAATGGCATAGGGCTTGGAAGTTTATAATACATGAAGCACATAGAAATAAAGAACATAAGCCATGAAATCAGAAATTAGGAATAAGATATGGAATTGTGGCATACACAGACATGCGATATCATTCCCTATAAGTTAAGACTCATTGCTATAACTTATCAAGGCACTTCATGGGAACCAAACCTATTAGGCGGGACACACCACCATCCCCAGTCGCAGTCCTTTCCTTATAAAGGATCGAGTTTCCCTATCTTCCCATAGTGGATCAGGTTTCCCATCTTCCCATAGTGGATCGGGTTTCTCTATTTTCCATCTTCATGGTGACTACACCTACCAGGAGAGACACACCACCATCCCCAGTCATAGTCCTTTCCTTGTAAGGGACTGGGTTTCCCCATCTTCCCATAGTGGATCAATCCCATCGACTTGATTCACATCATTATCTCATGAGATATAAATTTTACCCAATGCATTGGAGGGAGATATAAGTCCCACCAATCTCATAATAAAATCATTTATACATTTTCCATAAGATATTAAAACTTTCATCACATCATGAATCATAAAAAGAGATGGGTTTTACAAACATAAAATCATAGCACATGAAATGAAATGGGTATCATTAACATTTCATCACATCATAACCTATGGAAAATATATAGGTTTCATAATCATTTCATCAAAGTATAACCCCTGAAAAGAAGTGGGTTTCAAAAGCATGTAACCCGTGGAAGATAAAATGGTGTCATAAAAATCATTCCATCAAAACATAAACCATTCAAGAAATAATATGAATGGAACCTTTGGATCATTTCCTAAAAGGGCTTGATTAACATCAACAGATGTCATCTTAGATGGAAAATATTTTTTAAATATCTTTTAAAAGCATTTCTTGAGGAAAATCTCCTTTCTTCTTTGAAAAGGATCTTTAAAACATAAAACCTTTTGAAAACAATTTTTTTAAAAATAATCTCGAAATATTATAAATAAATATTTGAAAACATTTTGGAAACTTTTTTCTTTGTAAACATATAAAGTGATATTGAAATTTTTTTGAAAAATAATTTCCTTGAAAACTTAAAAAAGGAGTTTGAAAAAATTTTAAAAACCATTTTACTTGAAAACTTATAAAAGGAGCTTGAAAATGTTTTGAAAACCATTTTACTTGAAAACTTATAAAAGGAGCTTGAAAATGTTTTGAAAACCATTTTCCTTGAAAACTTATAAAAGAAGCTTGAAAACATTTTGAGAAAAATTTTCGTTGAAAATTACCTTAAAATTTTTTTTTATTAAAAATTAAATTTTTAAAAATTCAATGGAAGATTCAAAGAAATGATGGTGGGTAATTCCGTACATGCCATACAGGGTAAAAAAAATATTCCTTTTGAATGGTAAAAAGGTAAGAAAAATTCCTTATTTGGAAAACAACATGAAGATTCCTTTGAAAGCATTGGTAAAAGTCAAAACTTGTAAAAATGTATTTTAAATATTATAGGAGAATAGTAAAATATTCTTGAAAACCTTTTTTTTGAAAACATGGTTATGAAGGAACACAAATTCCAGACCAAAGAGAGAGGTAAAGTCAGACTTTCTTAAAAACACTTTCTTGATCATATTATGCACCAAAGAGTGGAAAAATGGTACCATTACTTGGATATAACATGAATAAATAGAAGGTAAGAAAACCCATAAGAGTTATTGAGATATGGATAGTAATATTTCATCAATGGGAGCATAATTATAAACAATCTCGACAAATGGTGAGATTGTAGACATAAACCGTTACTAATTTGGTAACTTTGGATCATAACAAAATGAAAAGAATAACATTACATGATGCTTAACATATCATGAAAATAAGTAGATTCATGATATAACATGTCAAATGAATTTTATACACCTCATGAAAAAATATAGGTTCATAGCATGACATGTGTCTCAAAGAAGGCAAACTGAGACAAAATCACTTTACTGATTTGGTAACTTTTGAAACATAGACCCCATGAAAGAAAGATCATAAAATGGATATATAAATACCCATAAATTAAATTATAAGAATCAAAAAATATATACATGGGTAGTATACACACCACACAAAAAGAATGGGTGGTGAATAAAACATGTTTCTCATGGAAATAAAAAGTGAGATAAAATTCCCTTACCTTGTGTCTTGACTATCACCGTACTTGTTAAACCTCTATTTATAATAAATTTAAGTTCATTATACATATTTTAAAAAACCATATTCTTATATATAATACCATATATTTTTTTATTATGACTTTATATTACCCACTTGTTAACAATTTCATATTAAGGTTATGCTTTGGGTAATATTCACTTTGTTTTTCGCTTGTGTCTTAATTTACTATATCTTTGACCCTTATACTTATATCATGATTTCCAGAATGTAAACCATTATATAAATATCACATATATATATATTCATTATATGTGTATTATAATAATCTAGATACTATATATGTATGAAATAGAATACACCATTAATGGAGACGATAGACCTTACGTACACATGAACGCTGCTACTGTTTTATTGACGTACTGAATGAAAGAAAGTGAATGAAATATATGTATATATATATGTATATAATATAATTATAGTAGATTTATTATTTCATATATATAATATAGTTTCACTAAACATATCCTTAATACATTCCATGTAGTGTGTGAATAAATCACATCGCTTTTAGGGGGTAGTAGTCTAGACTTCCTCAAACGAAATTATCATATTTACACAAGATGTAAATAATAAGGGTATGTTATAAATAAAAATTATAGAAGAATAAAGACATTAAAAATATCATGTATATAAAATATAAATAGTGTGTCCATTATAATTTCCACCATGATAGGTGGTAACGGAAAAATGAACAATCATCATTTCATGAGGCAATAGTTCACCATATATGTAAATAGTATGTTCATTACCCATTAGATGGAAGTGTGTGTAAGTGTAGGTCAAAACCTTAGAATAAAAACATCCTAGTATATTGAGGATACTGGTGTTATAAAATCATGGAATAATAATATTTTAGGGAGTGGAGAATGGAAATAAAAGAAAGGAGTTTGAGGGAGGGTGTTACCTCTTAATCGGGTAACTCCTTTTGGTTTGCACCAAAGGGATTCCTTGGAAGACTTTATAACCAAAGGGAGGATTCAAGTAGGAAGGGATGGTTTATGGAAAGTTTATTTGGTAGATATTTTTTGAACATAAGTGGTTTTAGATGTGTGAAGAAGAGGGAGAGGTGGTGGCCTTTTATAGGGAAGGGAAAGGACACACTTGACATTTTGGAAAACAAGTTAGGTGTACCCATATTTTTACCTAAAAAATGTCATAAAAAACCAACAAAACTAAATAATGGAAGGTTTATGGATAAAATATGGCTATAAAATGAGTGTTTTATAAGTTTCTAGGTAATTTGGGCCCTTAAGTTTAAGGTTTTTCCCTTGTTATGCTTAATTTTACCTTAATCACTGTTATTACTTTCACTAATATTTTTCGTCAAAAGCTAAGTTGAAATTATTATAAATTATAAATTATGATTATTAAAAATATAAAATCCATTTTTTAAAATTAAATTTACATAATTTTCAAAAATTAATTTAAATTTAATCCTGCAGATGGGACGACACTGCGGTTTTTACAATAAAATCATCCAAAAGTTTGCTATGTTTTTATAGTCAATCTCAAAGTGAAATTGATTCCAATGATATATATTGGATTAATTGATAAAAAATTGATCTGATTTAAATTTAAAACCAATATAAAATATAATTTAACCTTATAACTAAATTAGATAAAAAAACAGTTTTAAACTAAAGTTTAGTATTTTTTAACTATTCAATAAAAAACGAAACCTTACAGAAAAATACCAAAAATTTATCCTAACCTAATTTTTATGTTTTGATTTCAAATATGAAGTTTATTTTGACATATATAATCCATAAAAGTTCAATAAATTGGATTTAAAATTGGTTTTCCAATAAAAGGTGATAAAAATGCCTTAATAAGAAATATAGTATTTTATGCATAAAATTGGGTTTGTTTTTACCTTAAGCATATCAAATCTATTGGATGAATATCAAAAATATTTGAGTGAATATATAGTATATATATCAAATTAATATCACTCAATAATTGTACTTAATTTAATTCATTAGGGTAATACAACTTTTGTGGGTATAATAATATTTTCCATTATATTCAATCAGTTTTCATTTTCATTTCTAATTAATTTGTAATCAATGAATTCATTTTATATTTGTTTAAACCATAGATTTTCATAATTTAGTTAACCCTTTTCATAAAAACTAATTTAATGACTAGGTTATATTAAATAATATTTTAATAATATATCATTATTTGGTAAAACTCGGTCTTGCATGCTACACAAGCTATTGAGGAAAGTCATTATTGTATGTAATGAAAGATAACCTCGGTGTTCTGTGTAAGCTAAAATTAATGCTACGTGAAGTGAAAAATTAACTTGGTTTTTCATATAACACAATCCAAACATAGCGCTTTAATATAAAATAAACTATTTTTAGTGTTGTGTGAAATGAAAAATATCAAAAAGATTAAATTAATTCAAAAAATTTTTCACAAAATCTCAGGGTATTACATTATACCTCCCTAAATTTTAATTTCACCCTCAAAATTCATTTGTCTTATCAAAGGTTTAATACTTAAGTTTCATTCATAGAATCCCACATCGTAAAAATGAATACTAAAACTTCTCTTAAAAGGGAAAGTTGGAACAATAACGGTTACCCAAAGTAACATATAACTAGGTTTCCACATAGGAGAACACAAGTGGAAAGTGAAAAAATGGACATGGAAGAGAAATCTTACTATTAAGTTCTGATAGAGACTGATAGAGAACATTGATCAGCAGAAGTGGGTGATCACAAAACCATAAATATGTGGTGATCTAAGGGACTATCTGATTCATCAGAAATAAAGGTGTCAAGATAAATATTTTTCAATATCATTTTTCTAGATTCAAGGAATTATTTTACTATCTAGGATCATAATGAAATATAATTAATTCATTTCATTCCTTTTCATATTCACAATCTCACCCTTTAGTTTTTCCTTGATCAATTCCCACTTCATCTCTTACTCCAGGGAAGGAAGGTGAACTTTTTATTCCTGAAACACTAATAGATCATGAGATCCATGATATTCCATACCATTTTTCATCAGTTATAATCAACAAAAAGTTGTTATAATAGGTTATACAATATGAATAAATCATCATGTGTTGAGATAATACTTTAATCTTACAAAATTCATCTAAATTTTAAATTAAACTTTCCATAAATGGTTAACCTTATACCCCTTCCATAGATGAAAATACAAAACTTTATAAAAAAGGTAATAAAATTTCTCAAAAACATCTTTGAATTGAACCCCCATATATTATAAAGTAGATATTGGTTTTCAAATCCCAAACATGTGAATACCCTTATCGTATATTCCTTTAAAACATGGTAATAACCTGAATTACCATAAATCCTTTTGAAAAACATGCATGCTTCCTTATTCTGACGATTAGTGGATATATTATTTAAATCCAAGAAGTTTTAAACTTTATCCTTGATTACATAGACCAATTTTTCAACAAATCAATAATTAGATCCAGGGTAATCAGTGCTACACAATTTACTTTATCTAAATCAATCATCTCTTCATCTAAGCTAATTTTTTTTCTCAAAATCTCGATCACATTAAGGGTTACCTTCCCTCAATAAAAATATCACCTTTAAATGAAATAAATTTTCTATGTCTTTATCACTATTCAACATGTCCTTTTCAATACTTAATGAAAACTTATACTAAAAATACTTATATATTTCAGGATTCATATAAAATAATCTTTGAATTCCAAAACATAAATACATTATTCAACCAAATTTATTCTTAAACCATTACTCTAGATGCATCAGATTAGTCCTTAATACCTATTTCCTATAATATGAAATATGAATCATGTCTTAAGGTTCCTCAACCTCATTATAATTGTTCTTCTTACGTTTAATGTAAACAATATTGGAAGAACATCACTTACCTTTCACATGTCATTTGTGGCCTATTTATCTTCAAAAGTATAATCAATACTCATACCACCTTCTTAATTATATTTATGAGATTTCCACTTGGGAAATAGATTTTAATAATGCCCATACTTTAAAAATATGAAAAATTCAATGTTAACCATACTTATTCTAGTTCTTGCCACTGACTAAAACTAGAAGGCACAGGGTGAGAAACATATATCATAGAATAAAACCACTTAATCATGAAAAATTACTTATAGGATGTATGAATCATGACACCTAACTTTTAATCACTAAAATCTTAGTTTTATCCTAGGTTATTCATATCCAACTTATATTTAAATCCTTTATGAATGTTTGTGAAGAGTTTATGATTTTCTAAAGAATATCCCCCGGGAGTGTCAAACTAGGTGTGTAGTTTGGCTCGTTTTTGTGTACCAAATTACCCTGAGTTAGGCCCAGAACATCTTGTCAGATTTTTTACCCCTAGGTATATCTGTGCTGAATCCACATCCAATTGTAGTATTCAGACAAGGATATATTTCTAGGAAACCACTGACTCTATCCTTTACCAAAATTCCAGGACATTTTACTATACTTTTTCTTATCCTTAGACTTATCCTTAGACATGTCCTTAGAGTTTTCACTAAGTTTTTATCATCTTAGTTTTTAAAGGTAAACTAAACATTTGCTTTAATACAAACTATAATAAACCAGTCTTGACATACATTAACATTACATAAATTTTGAGGCATACTTTAAACATCATATAAAAAGACGTCCAAAGACTGTAATTGGTCTAGTGCCTTTGGAAACTTGGAAACATAAACACCGGTACATTAACGAGCTATATTATCGCCCACTAGGTTCTTCATGACTAGCACCCTTATTAGACACATCATACTTAATACATATCTTCATAACCTAGGGAAGGAAACATAAAAGGGGTGAGCTCAAATGATCATTAAGGGTAAACAAGGGAGACATGTAACCATAAACATGAGCATAGGGGTATGATATCGTGATCATAACATTAGAATATCATACCTTGCATATCAAATATCATAAACATGAATAATGGAATAGGTCTTGGAAGTTCATAATACATGAAGCACACATAAATAAAGAATATAAGCCATGAAATCACAACTTAGGAACAAGACATGGAATTATGGAATACATAAACATGTGATATCATTCCCTATAAGTCAAGAATCATTGCTAGAACTTATCAAGGATCTTTATGGGAACCAAAATTACTAGGTGAGACACACCACCATCCCCAGTCACAGTCCTTTCCTTGTAAGGGATCAAGTTTACCCATATTCCCATAGTGGATTGGGTTACCCCATATTCTCATAGTGGATCGGGTTTCCCCATCTTCTATCTTCATGGTGACTACACCTATTGGGCGGGACATACCACCATCCCCAGTCATATTCCTTTCCTTGTAAGGTATTGGGTTTCCCCATCTTCCCATAGTGGATCAAGCACATCGACTTGATTCACATCATTATCTCATGAGATATAAATCATTACCCAATGCATTGGAGGGAGATACTGTAGGATCAAAATAATGATGTAGATGCTCAATTACAAGAGTAGAGGGGGTGAATTGTAAGTTTAAAAACTTTCATTTTTAACCTTAAGGAAAACTATGTTTAACAAAGTTAAACAAGGTAAATTCACAAGACCTCTTTTAGTTCTACTAAACAAACTTTCTAGGTTTCAGAAATATGGTTTTAGAAATGAAACTTAAGGAAAGTTTATAAGGAAAAGATTCTACCTTAAAGCATATAGAATCTTACTTATCAGAGTATAAAAAAGTACAAGAAAGTATAAGAAAGTTATACTTTCTTCCTTTATCAAAATGAAGTGGAAATAAACTTTAAACAAAACAAGTAACAAGTATGAAATCTTTTAACCCAAAGAGAAGGATGCCCAAAAAACTTGGATAAAGGTAACTTGATTTATACTTTCAAGAAAGTTTGTCTTACCCACACTAGGGTAAGCCCTCGATAGGAATATCAGAATCTATATTTCTATCCCT
This sequence comes from Viscum album, assembly GCA_963277665.1. Lineage (NCBI taxonomy): Eukaryota > Viridiplantae > Streptophyta > Magnoliopsida > Santalales > Viscaceae > Viscum > Viscum album. The sequence continues at coordinate 1,085,483,084 of OY728165.1, forward strand.
ACAAGACCTTGAGCTTTAAGGTAGTCGACACCTATATCTTCCTATCCCCATATATTCTCAAGATTTAAGGCAGTCAACAGCTCTTTCTTCCTATTCCTGAAAGCCCTCGATTTTACTCAGCAATAATCAGAGTTGCATGAAGCAATTTGAACAAGAAGTTCAGAACCACACAAAGCATGAGAGTCTCTCTCTCTAGAAATCACTTCAGTAGCATGCAATCTCTAGATTTATGGATCAGTAGTAAGCTCGTTTAAATGAGATCCTATTTATAGGCACTTCTTTAATGGCTGGCTCCCTCCTCCAATGGTCATATTTTTCCTTGAATCCCGGAGGGACCTATACATGTGTCACTCAAACAATGGTTAGTTAGAAATAAATTATATGAAAACGTTTCATAAAAAGTGTAAGGAAAATGAAATTAATTAATCAAATCTATTTTTTGGAGTCTAAGGAAAAATAAAATTCAGAGTCTAACCAAATAAACATTCGGTGTCTATAATACATGGATATTCAGATTCTGTTTTACAAAGAATTTGAAATATGAATTCTGAGGAATTCAGAGTCTGAATTTTGATGAATTCAGTGTTTGAATTCTGATGAATTTGGATTCTAAATTATGAGGAATTTGGAGTCTGAATTTTGAGGAATTCGGAGTATGAATTCTGAGGAATTCGGAGTCCAAATTTTAGAGAATTTAGATTCTGAATTTTCGGAGTCTAAATTTCAGAGAATTCAGAATCTGAATTTCAAAGAATTTGGAGTCTAAATTTCAGAGAATTTGGAATCTGAATTTCAAAGAATTTGAATTATGAAAACAAAATACTCTATATCCAAGGTATTATAAGATTCCAAGGTTTTAGATATGAAACCAAATTTTTCCTTATTAATAAAATGAGTTAGATTTAAAGAGACTATAAAATGAACAATGAAAACATAGGTAAGGATAAAAATTTCCTTAGAGAAGGGAAATTTTCCTTATAAAAACAATCCTTATGGAAAATATAATTTTCCTTAAGATAAAGTGTTTGTGATTTTCAAAACATAGAGAAATGGAAAATTCATAAGGAAACCTTATTGAATTAACAGATATAAGTCCCATCCATATCATAATAAAATCATTCATATATGTGCCATAAGATAATAAAACATTCATCACATCATGAACCATAAAAAAAGATGGGTTATATAAACATAAAATCATAACCCATGAAATGAAATGAGTATCATTAACATTTTATCACATCATAACCTATGGAAAATAGATAGGTTTGATAATCATTTCATCAAAGCATAACCCATGAAAAGAAGTGGGTTTCAAAATAATATAACATATGGAATAGAAATAGGTGTCATAAGAATCATTCCATCAAAATATAAACCATTCAATAAAGAATATGAATGGAACCTTTGGATCATTTTCAAGAAGGACTTGAGTAACATCAACGAATGTCATATTATATGGAAAATAAATTTTAAATAGCTTTCAAATCATTTCTTGAAGAAAATATCTTTTATTATTTGAAAAATTCTCTTTAAAACATAAAACCTTTTGAAAACTATTTACTTGAAAAAAAACTTTAAAGATTATAAAGAAAGCTTTGAAAACATTTGGGAAACTTTTTTCTTTGTAAACATATAAAGAGAGCTTGAATTTTTTTTGAAAACAATTTTCCTTGAAAACTTAAAAAAGGAACTTGAAAAAATTTTGAAAACCATTTTACTTGAAAACTTATAAAATGAGTTTGAAAATGTTTTAAAAACAATTTTACTTGAAAACTTATAAAAGGATCCTGAAAATGTTTTGAAAACCATTTTACTTGAAAAATTATAAAATAAGCTTGAAAACATTTTGGAAAAAAATTTCATTGAAAATTACTTAAAAAAATATTTTCTTAAAATTTAACATTTTCAGAAATTCAAAGTAAGCTTAAAATAAATTATGGTGGGTAAATTCGTACATGCCGTATGAGGTAAAAAGAATATTCCTTTTTCATGGTAAAAAGGTAAGAAAAATTCCTTGTTTGGAAAGAGAAATGAATATTCCTTTGAAAGAATTGGTAAAATAAAAAAGGGTAAAAATGTGTTTTAAATATTATAGGATAATTGTTGAATATTCTTTGAAACCCTTTTTTTAAAACATGGTTCTTAAGGAACACATATTTCCAACTGAAGAGAGAGGTAAACTCAGACTTTCTTAAAAACACTTTCTTGGTCATCTTATGTACCAAAGAGTAGAAAAATGGTACCATTACATGGATATAACATGAATAAAAATAGGGTAAGAAAAATCATAATATTTATTAAGATATGAATCATAATATTTCATTAATGGGAGCATAATCATAAAGAATCTTGATAAATGGTGAGATTGTAGCCATAAAACGCTACTAATTTGGTAACTTCAGATCATAAAAAATGGAAATAATAACATTAAATGAAGCTTAAAATATCATTAAAATAATAATATTTATTATATAACATGTCAAAGTTAGTATATACACCTCATGGAAAAATATAGGTGCATAACATGGCATGCGTCTCAAAGAAGGCAAATTGAGACAAAATCACTTTACCGATTTGGTAACTTTTGAAACATAGAACCCATGAAAGAAATATCATAAAATGGATATGTAAATAACCATGAATTAAAGTATAATAATCATATAATACATACATGGTCAGTATACACACCACACAAAAGGAATGAGCGGTGAATAAATCATGTTTCTCACAGAAATAAAAAGCGAGATGAAATTCCCTTACCTTGCATCTTGACTCTCGTCATACTCGTTCAAACCTCATGTATAATAAATGTAAGTTTATTATACATATTTTACAGAAATATATTATTATATATAATACCATATATGGTTTTATTATGACTTTATATTATCTGTTTGTTAACAATTTCATGTTAAGGTTACGCTTCGGGTAACATTCGCTTTGTTTTTTTCTTGTGTCTTAATTTGTTATATCTTTAGTCCTTATACTTATATAATGATTTAAAGAAGATATAAATATAATTTATATTAATTATATTTATATTATAATTATCTATAGAATATATATATATGAAATGGAATACACCATTCATGGAGATGGTAGGCCGTATGTACGCATGAACGCTGCTTCCGTTTTATTAATGTATTGAATGAAAAAAAGTAAATGAAATATATGTATATGTATATATGTATATAATATAATTATATTAGATTTATTATTTTATATATATCATATAGGTTCACTAAACATATCCTTAATACATTCCATTTAGCGTGTGAACAAATCACATCGCTTTGAGGGGGCAGTAGTCCACACTTAAACAAAATTATCGTATTCACACAAGATGGAAAGCATAAGGGTATGTTATAAATAAAAATTACAGATTCATAAATAAATTATAAATATAATATATATCAAATATAAATATAGTGTTCTTTATAATGTCCACCATAAGAGGTGGTAAAGGAAAAATGAGCAATCATCGTTTCGTGAGGCGGTAGTTTGCCGTACACGTTAATAGTATGTTCGTTACCAATTAGTTGGAAGTGTGTGTAAGTGTAGGTCTAAAACTTAGCATAAAAACATAATAGTATATTTATCATACTGTTTTTGTTATAAAATCATGGAATAAGAAGATTTTAGGGAGTGAAGAATGGAAATAAAAGAAAGAAGATTGAGGGAAGATGTTACCTCTTAACCGGGTAACTCCTCTTGGTTTTCACCAAAGGGATTTCTTGAAAATATTTATGACCAAATTTAGGATTACAAGAGAAAGTTATGGTTTATGGGAAGTTTATTGGGCATATCTTGGCTGAACCTAAGTGTATTTAGAGGTGTGAAAAAGAGGGATAGGTGGTGGCCTTTATAGGGAAGGGAAATGGCACACTCGACATTTTTAAAAACAAGTTAGGTGTACCCATGTTTTTATCTAAAAAATGTCATAAAAAACCAAAAAAACTCAATAATGTAAGTTTTATAGACGAAATATATCCATAAAATGGGTGTTTTACAAGTGTTTAGGTCATTTGGGTCCTTAATTTTAAGGTTTATTCCCTGGTTATGCTTAATTTTACCATAATCGCTGTAATTAATTTTAATTACTTTCACTAATGTTTTTGATAAAAAACTAACTTGACCTTATTATAAATTATAAATTATTCTAATTCAAAACATTGAATCAATTTTTATAAATTTCAATCACATAGGTGGCAGAAATTAATTTAAATTTAATCTTGCTGACGAGATGACACTGCGGGGTTTTAAAGTAAAAATATCTAAAAGTTTTCTATGTTTATATAGTCAATATCAAAGTGAAATTGATTCCAATGACCTAAATTGGATTAATTTATAGAAATTTTATCTAATTAAACTTGAAAACCAATTTAAAATTTAATTTAACCTTATAAATAAATTACATGAAAAGCAGCTTTGTACTAAATGTCAGTATTTTTTAACTATTCATTAAAAAATGACACCTTACAAAAAAATACAAAAAATTTACCCTAAACTGTTTTTTATGTTTTAATTTAAAATATGAAGTTTATTTGGATATATATAATCCATAAAAGTTCCAAAAAATCGGATTTAAAATTGGTTCGCCATTAAAAGGTGGTAAAAATGCCTTAATAAGAAATATAGTATTTTATGCATAAAATTGGGTTTGTTTTTACCTTAAGCCTAACAAATATATTGGATGAATATAAAAAATATTTGAATTAATATATAATATATATTTCACAATAATATAACTCAATAATTGTTATTAATTTAATTTATTAGGGTAAAACAACTTTGTGAGTATAATAATATTTTCCTTTATATCCAGTTGGTCTTCATTTTCATTCCTAATTAATTTGTAACCAATGAATTCAGTTTATATTTTTGAAAAACATATATTTTCATAAGTTAGTTAACCATTTTCATAACTACTAATTTAACGACTAGGTTATATTAAATAATATTTTAATAAGATATCATTATTCGGTAAGACTCGGTCTTACGTGTTACACAAGCCATTGAGGAAAGTCATTACTACGTGTAACAATAGCTAACCTCAGTGTTCCATGTAGATCAAGATAAAATTAATGTTGAATGTAGTTCATGATTAACTTGGGTTTTCATGTAACATAATCCAAACATAGTACTTTAATATAAAATAAATTATTTTTTGTGTTGCATGAAATGAAAAATATCAAAAAGATTAAATTAATTCTATTTTTTCCACAAAATCTCAAGAAGTTACATTTACTATCTAGTATAAATCCATCAAAATCAGAATTTGAGTATGAAATTAAATTAAAATAAGAGTTTTTTTTTAAAATAAGAGAAATATTTACGGTTCCTTTTAGATATCTTAATTTTTTTTCACACCATTAAAATGTGATTATTTTGGATTAGATTGAAATCTTGCAGAAATACATACTTGAAACATAATGTATGGTCTAATTTTAGTAAGTTAAAACAAATTTCTAATGATTCCTCTGTACAACTTGTTGCCAACTGGTTTTCCAGTTTCATCTGATTCAAGTTTGATATTGGAACTCATAGAAGTTTAGTAGGTCTTAATGTTTTCAAATCGAAACTTCTTAAGTAAGTTGAGTATGTATTTTCTTTGATTAAAAATGTTTACAAAATATTTTTTATACACTTGAAATCCAAAAAAATATTTTATTTTACCCATCATACTCATTTCAAATTCTTTTTGCATAAGTTTTGAAAATTCATTGCACATTTTTTGATTTTCTGATAAAAAAATAACATTATCTATATATATTTATATTAGAAAAATATCAGAGAAAGAAGTTTTCTTAAACAATGTAGGATCTTCTATTCCTACTATAAAACAATTTGATAAAAGAAAAGAACTTATCTTTTATACCATGCCCTTAGAGCTTGTTTAATCCCATATAGATCTTTGGTAAGTTTAAACATAGAATTTTGAAAATGAGGATCTTCAAAACTAAGAGGTTGTTATACATAAACTTCCTCCATTAAAAGTTATTACTGTTTGAATTTCAAGTCATGATTTCAACTTATCTTAGAATTCTCATTAATTCATTTAATTTTCATGTCAAACAATTGTTAATAAATAACTATTAATCGATAATAATTATCAATTAATTAATTAATTTTATTTTTAATTATTTTATAATCCATTTTCACTAAATATTTTATATATTAATTGTAAATGCATATTTAACTTTATCTAAATCATATTTAAAAATATATTATATTTATATCAATATCAATATAATTATACATTAATATAATATTTTTAATGTTTTTTTATGAAATATACCCTTTATCAACACTTTTTTATTAACACTGATAAAGGTTCCCCTTCATTAGCGTTTTTTTACTAATAAAGACCCACTTTATGAGAACTTTTATCTAGTGATAATAAAGCCTAACATTATTAAAGGTTAAATTTGTAGTAGTGACATCACTAGTAGATCATGCACTAATGATAGATCTCTATACCGCTCGACACCATTGGTAGATCAATCTACCACTGAGCAATAGTAGATCAATCTATCACCAGGTATTTATATCTACCATTAGTTTAAAATAATCTTTCTAAAAATTATTTTTCTTATCTTTTATTTCATATTATCAAAATATTTTTTTTGATAATTGTTTCATTAATTTTTGAAATAAATATAGTTACATAGCACTTAAATTTTTTTTAGCATATTTGCCGCACATATGTACATGCAGATTAAATTTCTTACTGTGATCCTTTTTATGATTTTTTTAATGCTTTAATAAACTGGAATTTTATTCTTTTTATTTTAACTGTTTTATACATATAAATTATAAATATTTGTTCTACTTAACATATTGGATGTTTTATACTTATATTTCATGAAGAATTAAATAGTGTTAATGTTCCTTGTTATTAAACATGACATTTACAATCAAAGGTAATGATAATATTATTTTATTATTCCACCCTAACAAGTGGCATAAAACTATTGGTTTTGAAGTTGGTCTGAGTAGATATTTGTTTTAATGAATTGAGAGTAATTAATTAGAGATGTCTTCAAGTCATAAAAACAATTTTTTAGATATTTTATAATATTTTTTAGATACAACTATGACACAATTATTGCCGCTCTCATATGATCAAGAAACTTTTGGGAATTCTGTTCCTTGGCTATGATCACAGAATAACTTCAACATTAAATCTTATTTTATTAAAGTGATCAATGGTCATATAGATTCATAATCTTTGACATAATTTGATCTTATGCTGATTTATTTATATTTGTTTTTTATTCATGTTATATTTTATTTATTCTATTTTTAATTTTCTAAGTCTAGTTTATGATTTTCTCAATCAAAAGCAGGTCCTGCATTATCCGGTTATTCCACCACTAAAAAGGAAGTCTAGGTTGTGACTCTCGATCAAAAGTCAGGTCATATAATAGGTTTAGTCTCCTATAAAAATACTAGGTTGTGCCTCTGGGTATTTGTAAAAGGAAGAGTCCGTAATAGGTTCTCAAACCTTTAAAAGTGAGGTTTTTAGTGGGTAATAATATTCTTGCAGAGTAAAGAAGGTTGAAGAGTGGAATATGATCTTTGTGATCCAAACCACTATAATTCTTTGTGTTCTATATTTTTTATTTTTTATTTACTTCATTTCAAGAACACAACACTCACTATAGATCTTTATTTTATAACTTATGATTGATTTCTAATAAAAGTTTTTAAATGAATATTCACCCCCTCTAGTAATTATTTCCATTTCTTTTGATCCAACATAATCATCCTTGACATCTAGATCACCCTATTCTATGGGGTGTGACTATTCGTGAACATATCTCCTTAGATGTGATACATGGAAGATGTTATACACTCAGTCTAATTGTGGGGGTAGCCTAGGAGATAAGCACCCTATCCTACCTTGAGTAGTATCTAGAACAACCCAATACATCTAAGAGATAGATTTATTTCTCAAAAAAAATATTCATTAACCATTTCATGTAGGTACCTCCAGGAACACATGATCTCCCTCCTTAAAATCCAAAGGCCTATATCATTGGTTTGCATAGAAATTTTAATTTCTCTAAGATATCCTCAACCACTCTTGAATTACCTTACCTTATCTATCATCCACCGCACCAAATCTATCCCCATAAGGGATGAATAACCAATATTCATCTAATATGTGGGTGACCCGTAGGGCCTACCATATAGGGCCTTGAAAGGTTCCATTCTAATAGTTGAGTGGTATCTGTTATTGTATGTGAACTTTACTAAAGTCACATGATCCTTCTAGTTCTTGTTGAAGTCAAGCACATAATCCCTAAAAATATCCTTAATAATATGGATGTTTCACTTAGTATGGCCATCCTTCTGAGGGTGTAATGGTGTAATTAACAACAATTGAGTCACAAATAGCTCCTGAAAACTCCTCCACAACCAGGATGTGAACCAAACATCTTTAAATTTCGGGTTAAGAAGATGTGAAAGTTATCTATAGACTATAGAGAACAAAATAATGCATTTATGAAGTGGTATATTGGTTTTGAATTGGTTTTTTAATAATATGAACTTATTTTCATTTTTTTGATTAAATATCTATAGAATAAGAGTGAGAGGTGCCAAAAAATAGATTATGGTGGATTTCATCATTTCTATGGAGAATTATTTAAATGAAATGACATGGACCTATCTATACATAAGATACCTTTACCCTTATTTTATGGAATATAGGTCACTGGTACAATTCACATGATTTTGATTGACCTATGGAATTATATAGTAGTAATAGATCTTTCATAGCGAGATCTACCATAGAAGCTTGTGATTTGTTTTTTGATGCAAAAATTCAAGGGAAAAAATTATTAATTGTTGGTACCAAAAAGAAAGTATCTAATTCATTTTCAAGGGTCTATATAAGGGCCTAATGTCATTATGTTAATAACAAATGTCTTGGTGGTAAGTTAAAAAATTGGTCAACGATCAAAAACTATCATTGAGGGTATCCTATGCAATTGGATGATCTCATCTATATACAAGAATCCCAAGATCTTAACCAAAATTTTCTCCTAAATAAGAATGAAGTATGATAACTTGGTTAGTCATTCAATGATCACCCAAATGGAATCATGTCCTTTCACTGTACATGGAATTTCTATCACAAAATCCATCGATGTATCACTTCCACTTTGGAACCATGGGGGGTTGAGCCAAACCTTATGAAACTTAGCATTCTATCTTCACCCATTGATAGGTGAGACATCACAATATAAACTCAACAACATTATTCTTTATACCAGAACACCAATATTGATGCCTAAGGTTCTAATTCATTTTCATCACACCCGAATGTACCATTATGGGGGAAGTGTGAAACTCCCTTAGAACCTATTCATATAGCATGATAATGATTTCCATACACCTTTAAAAGAGGATAACATGCTCCCCAAGTTCAAAAAATCTATCAGGTGCATTGTTTGAGGCTATTCGGTCATGCAAGACCTTATAGTCATTGTCTCCCAATTGGACCCTCATCACATGTAAAAAAGAAAATGGCCCACCATTAGTGATAAAAGATAAGTGATGTCTCCATCATAGAATAAAGATAACTACATCAAGGAAAAATAATCAGACACATCTTTTATCCATTAAGATTGTTATTTATTTCTAAGGGAATTAGTTACTAAATTTATATTTCCCAGCATATATAAAATCTATAATTCATAATCCTACATGAACTACAAACAATTTCTATTCCTTAGGTAGAGATCTTGCTAAGGGAATATGTGCCTAAGAATCTTGTGATTCATATAATCTATTAACCACTCACTGATATAGTAATTTATCTAGATATTTAAGGTGAGCATTACCTCTATAAGATACATATCATGGGATGTGTAGTTCTTCTTGTGAGTTATCAATTCCTATGACCCATAAGCAAATACAACAAGCCTCTACATTATCACACAACTTATCCCAAATCCAATGGCATATAAAAACACCACATACTCAATTCCTTCCTCTAGAAACCTAAAAATAATAGCACTGGTCAACCTCCTCTTCAACACCTCAAAATCTCTCTGAAATTTATCAGACTAAACAAATGGATCCCCCTTTCAGGTAAAGGAAGTCATGGAAGTTGTAATTGTAAGGACCTAACATTAATCAATTTGTATATTGAATATCTAGAATATATTTAACTTTATTTTATTTCAATAATATTTTTAGGTTTATAGTTTTAGATAATTAGGCCATCACCCTTACTTAAAAAAATATTACATCACAAAGAAGAAACTTCCACTTAGTATGTATTTTCCCACAAAAGAAAACTTTTATGATATAACAAGTTTTATTTTCATTACATATCTTTACAATTTTCATCTTGACCTCATCATTGTCCCCACTTGATGTGGCTCTATTTTTGCATAGTTTTGTCACATCTTTTTACTTATTTTTAATGATTTAATTAATTATTTAAGCACTTTATACTATATAATTGTGTTTTTGTATTTATATAATTAAATTTGTTAATTAATTTTTTTATAATTAATTAAGTATTTTTAGTCTTTAAATAAATAATTTTAATCTTACTTATCTTATCTAAATTTATTATTTGTTTATTAGTTGTGTTAATGCCAATCTACTCACCTTTTTAATAATTTGACTTTAATAATAAATAATCATTTAAAATCCTTATTTGTGTTTTAATCAACTTAGTATTTATTTTAATATTTTATCCTTTAATTTAGTTTCATTAGAATAGGTTAAAAATGTTAAATAATTTGTCTAATCGTCCTACTAACTAATTAAGTAAAGAATTTTAGTTCAAATTAAATAAAATAGTTAGATTTTAATTTTATGTATTCAAAGAGTTGTTTAATTAATTAATTAAGAGTTTTAAAACATTAAATATTTAATCTTATGTATGAAGTTTTATTATTCATTCATTAAATTTTGTTTTTAGTCTACTGGTGAGGTAGACAAGAGCTATCGGTAACCTATTAGGTCACCAATGCTAACCTTTTCACTCATTGCCTACCTTGTAATTAATTATATAGTAAATTTAATTTAAGTCATTTATCAATTTAGTTTATCAAATATCCTTTTCTTAATTTAAGTGATATCCATTTATAATTTAAGTCGTGGATTTAAAGTTTTAAGTTTAACAAAAATACTATTTTAATTAATGGTGTTTGGCATTCTTTTAATTAATTATTTTCAATCTTTTTATTTAGTTTACTTAACTTTTAATTTTTGAAGGTCACTGTTAGTTCTTTATCTTTGTTCTAACGGTGAGCCTCTAATTTTATTTGTGTTGGTAACCTTTAATTCTATCGGTGACCCTTTTTTGTGTGTGCAACGATGAGACTTTTTTTTATACTTACCAGTGACCTTTTATTTTTTTTCTCTAACGGTTACCTCTTTTTTCTAACGGTGAGCATTTTTCTGAGTATCAGTGACCCTTTTATTATTCTTTCTACCGGTGACCCCCACACCACTGCTGCTCTTGTTTTATTTTTATATTAGCGGTGACCCTACACTCTCCCTTGCACCCCACCATTAGGCATCTTCAAGGCCATGCAGTCACTAGGAGTTAACCAGGTCCACCCCCTGGACTGCCACTATGGAAGCCCGCCGAGGTCTCTATCGCTAGAAGTGTGTGCCGTCTCTGGAATAAAGTAACTTTCTGATGCTGTACAACCCACTAATGGATATGCTGCGAGGAGTAGCTCGAGCTGCTGGAATATCCTGAACCTGTCATATTAGAACTACACTGCGTTTCCGAGACCCTCTTTCCAAAGATGATGCCAAGAACTGAGAAAACCGCCACTGGCGAAAGGTTGACCTACATCTGTTGAAGAGGGAAGTCTGTTGGACCTGATAGCGTTGAGTTGGAGCTGAGGAGTCCGCCAGAGAGGGTGCCGACCTGCTGTTCACCGCTTCTGGAGAGAAACCACCACCACTTCCTGGATATGGATAAGCTGAGGCCAGTGCTGCTACTGATGAAGAAGATGTCGCACCACCTACTGGAGCTGAGGCCGACATGGTGTGGAGAAGTAGGACGGTCCGAGGAGGTGTCGCCAGTGTTGGAGGACGGAGCAGCCGTAACGTTACTTCCATAGAATCAGATCCGAAAAAAACCCTCCCCTGTTGTGCTGAAATGGGGAGGGGAAGAAGATAAAGTCTTAAAAAATAATAATTATTAAAATAGATAAAAACAAGGTAAAACAAAACAAAACAAAATCTAAAACAAAATAATAATTAAAATAAAATGTTATTAATTATAAAAATTTATTTAATATGAGATATTTATTATTAATAAATAGATTTTCTAATTTAATTAACTTGAATAAAACTTTAATTAAACTAAATTAACTATTATTCTAAATTAAATTTAAATAAAATATTATTTTATATTGCATATTAAATAAGTGTTTTATAATAAAATGTGTAAAATAAAACACCAATAATAATTTATAAATAAAACTAGAATAAAACAAAACTATTTAAGAAGTTAAAAATTTAGTGTTAGATATAATAATTTATTTAATAATTATTTTAACACTATTAATTAATTAAAAAAATATTGACCTAATTATCTAATATAATGTTTAGAACTTTAATTTTAACAACTTATAAATTTAAATAAAGCAACTTAATTTAATTCTTTAATTTTCTATTAGTTACCTTTATTTGCAACTAAAATTAACATTTATAAACGTAATAAATTAATTAAGTTAATTACTTAATTATTGGATAATAATAATTGATAATTAATTAAGTTTTAGATTAAATAAATAAATTATCCAGCTAGAGATTGTTAAGTAATTTAACTATTGTTGTCTTCTCTTTCACTATCTTGTTTAACAATTTTAGCCGTTGTTTTGATGTTATATACCTTTCTGGTTCACACCTAGTCCTTAAAAGCATCCGAGTGAATACAACTAACTTAGCAAGAGTTAGTTACGAAAGAAAAACTAGCGCGACATGCTAGTCGTGAAAAAACGCACGTTTACAGTGCAATAGTGAAAGATGAACTCAAGTCAGTAAACCGAGCGGTGACATGCAACTTTTGACAGCATGATACTTAAGTAGAGAAAGAAGCAAATTGAAGGGGGAGATTGGAGATGGGTGAGTTCATTCGATCAACCACTTCACTCGAAAGCAGAGTAAGAACCTAGAGGGAACCTTGGAGCACTCCTTGGAGAGCTATCCTTTAGAGATCTGAGGGCCTAGAGCAACAACAATTCAAGCTAGCAGAGGGAGTTTTCTTCCTCTGTTTTATTTCAATTATTCTTCTTTGTAATTGAATGGTTTTATTATACATAATTGAGATGATTCTAGGCTAAACCTTTTAGTTCAAGGATAATTTGAAGTTCCACTGGTTATCTTTAAATGTTCTTTTCACTTCATCATTAGATGTGTTAAATACTGATCGGCAAGATCGATACTGAATTCATTAAATTTTATTGTTATGCAAAATTTTAATTTCATAATTTCACAATCAATTGGTGATATTGATTGTGAATGAATTTTTCAAAAGATAATATATTCTTAAGACTTCAGGACTTACGGTGAGTTTTTCCTGTTGTTACTTTCAAATTGTTTTCAGTTGATTTATTTTTGGAGTGGCAAACTTTATAATAGATTGACTAGTGTGACTTAACTTTTGGTGAGGGAGATAATTCATACTATTTTGGTGGCACTCTGTGATATCTTGTAAGTAAATTTAATTGCTTTTAGTACCAGTATAATGGAGATTTTTCCCTGAGCGTTTAAATAGATTGTTCATTTATCAGTGCTTTTATATCTTTGTTCCACTTTGTTTTCAACTGTTTCTCTCTTCAACTTAGTTTATATACAAGATCTGTAGTGTCTGTCTCTTCACTACTTAATAAAGAATATAAAAAAGTATAAAAAGTGAAAAATAGAAAATCCACTCCGCTGCAGACAACAGTGGAGTTTTAGAATGTTTTTAGAAGAATAGTGGTCAGAATTTCCTTCCCTGTGGGTTCGAACCTGCTTGCCACATATACAGTAGTTAGTAGGATTATAAATTTTAAACTTTGAACGACTTCAATGATAGTATAGGTCAAGTTTTCTACATCGTTTTTGAGGAAGGAACCATCCATTACTCTAAAAAAACTTAAAAAAACAAATATATACAAATTTTAAACAAATTGAAAAATTTGAAAATGGTAAAAAAAATTGTTTCACTTCTTACTGAATTTTTACTACTGAGTACTAACTATTGCTGTTTGTATGAGCAAAATACACTCTGATATTATTCTAGATCCATTGAACTTAGAAATAAACAAACATCTCACTGCTCTAAGGAAGAAGAACAAAATTGAATTGGAAAACATAGATAATAGAGTTCCTGGTAATAAATTTCAAAACAATCCAGAACTCTTAGATGAAAATGAAAGGCGTAGGATGAGGGAGTTTCAACTTCCACAAGTTTCAAGCAATCCATCATCTATCAGACTTAGTCCTAGGGCCATAAACTATGAATTGAAACAATCACATATTTCACTGTTTCCTGCTTTTAATGGGCTCTCTAATGAGGACTCCCTTGTATTCATTAGAGATTTATACAATACTGTACAATAATTACCTCTTCTAGGACTCATAGAAAATGAACTTAGAATGAGAGTCTTTCCCTTTTTCCTTAAAGGTAATGCTAGGAACTGGTTTCTGAGTCTAGATGAGAGCATTTTCGAATACTGGGATCAAGTGTATAATTATTTTATAATGAAATTTTATCCCCAAAGACTTAAAGGTGAACTTAGAATAAAAATCACTAGTTTTTATCAAGTGTATGGAGAAGCTTTTCATGAATCTTGGGATAGATTTAGAGATCTGCTTTGGCAGTGTCCCCATCATCAACTACCATCTCACCTTCTCATGGATACGTTCTATAAAGGGATTTCCTCCTCTGGACATAATCTAGTAGACCAAGCTGCTGGGGGAAATTACAATGATATGACTGATGAATAACTTAGACAAATTTTTAATAATCTTGCACTGAACTCTCAACATAAAAATTCAAGAAGGAAAATAGTCAATAGAAATGTTTATTCAAACACTGGTTCAATGAATGATACTCAAGCCCAACTTACTGAAATCACCAACGAATTTAAATCTTTAATGAACCAGAATTCTAAACAAATTGTTAACCAACTTGGCTGTCAAAACACCAACCAATATTTAAGGGAACAGTGTGTCCAGTGTGGTATGTTTGGGCATACTGAAAACTTTTGTCCTAATTTTGATATGCCAGCCCAACAACCATAAAACTCAAACTTTTTTAACTATGGTCCTAGAATGCCTCCTAAAGAAGATCCATTTTCAAATAATTACAATCAAGGATATAGGAACCACCCTAATCTGTCTTGGAAAGATCAAGGCTTAATTAAACAATCCACTTCCCCTAATTACTCTAATCAACCAAGACCAAATTTTCAGAATCAACAAAGGGGTGAGTCTTCAAATGTACAAGGAAACAATGATAGTCACATGTCTTATAATATTTATATAATTTTGAACAAAATAAACTCTCAAGAAGAAATATACATGACTCATCTTTCCAAACATCAAAATCAATATAAGTATGATAAAATGAAAACTGATGTTAGAATGAAAAACATGGAAACACAACTTAGTCAACTTGCTAGAGATTTTTCATCTAGAAAAAAGGTATACTTTCTAGTACCACTGAAATTAACCCTAGGGATAATTCTATGGCTTTTGTCACTAGAAGTGGGATTAATACTCAAGATGTTGCTGAAAAACTCACTAAAAATGCCCAAAATGAAAATCTACTTCAATCTAATAATAAAACTATGCTTTGTACATATGATGGAAATTTACAAAAAAGTCATGAAAATGATCAAAATCTGAATTTTTCATCTGAAGATCAAGTTGAAACTTCATCTAAAAATCAAAAGAATAAAGGAAAAGAAAAATTTGAAGAATAGGTGAGGGATATTCCTACTGTCCTTAAATTTTTTTTCCCCACCCATCCCTTTCCCTGAGAAGCTGAGACCACAAAGTAACACCAAGGTTAAACTTCTTTAGTTCCTTGGTCTTCTTTCAAAACTTCAAGTGAACATTCCATTCATTCAAGATTTAATTCAAATCCCATCTTATTTTAAATCTCTTAAGAAAATTGTTTCAAACAAAAAAACTCTAGAAGAATTTTCTACTTACAGCCTCACTGAAGAGTGCAGTGCTGTGCTTCAAAATAAAATCCCACCTAAACTGAAAGACCCTGGTAGTTTTGTCATACCTTGAACATTATGAAATTCTGATAAGCTCAACTATTTGTGTGATTTAGGTGCTAGAATTAATCTTCTCCCATAATCACTATTTCAATAGTTGAGGTTGGGTGAACCACCATAGTTATACTGCAGTTAGCTGATAGATCTTTCACTCATCCTATGGGTAGGATAAATGATTTTCTAGTTGGGGTTGGGAAGCTATTTTTTCCTATAGACTTTTTATTCTTAGATATGGAGTGTGATCAAGAGGTTCCCATCATCTTGGGTAGACCCTTATTGGACACAAGAGGTGCTATAATCAATGTCTCTAAGGGTCAATTAATCTTTAAAATTAGATAACAACAATAAGAGTTCAATGTGTTTAAAAATGTTAAAGGACCAGTGTTTTCTGAAAACTGTTCAATGCTGGAGTCTTTAGAAGATGAGAACTCAACTAAAAATGTTGAAAAATCTAAAAATCAATCATCTATTGAAGAAATTTATTTAGAAGCTGAAAATCCTATTGAATCTATTTTAGAAATTAAAAATTATGCTCAAACACTTAATCTGGAAAATATTCCAGAACTGGACAACTGTCCAGTTTCTGTGGTAGAAGGGTCCTCTGTTTCTAAACATAGGTGATTTTTGAGTGAATTTGAGGATGTTTCTATTAACACCAACCTTTATGTGCACTTTTATGATTATGTGGTAGAACTTATAATATAACTTGATGATTCTTCTTTGATTAACTTGTTGAAATCTGATTTGGAAAATCTGGACAACGTACTACCCCCTTTGGAAATTAGCACTGTTACTTCAAAATTTGAGTATGAAATTGAAAATCTTTCATCATTTAACACTCATTACAAGAGTTATGTTGAAGATCTTGGACCTATTAGGCCAAATATTCTTCCTTCTAGTGTAGAACCACCCACTCTTGAACTGAAACCAATCCCTTCCCATCTTAAATATTCATTTCTGGGTGAGAAATACACTTTTCCTGTTATAATTTATGTTGAACTTAATGAAATTCAAGAACAAAGATTGTTTAATGTTTTGAAAAAGTTTAAACCTACCATAGGATGGACAATAGCTAATATCAAGGGTATTAGTCCCTCATTTTGTATGTATAAAATACCTATGGATCCTGACTATAAGCCTAGGGTAGAGTGTCAAAGAAGGTTAAATCCAAACATGAAAGAAGTTGTGAGAGAAGAAGTGATCAAACTGTGTGACACTAGAATGATATATCCCATTTCTGATAGTTCTTGGGTCAACCCTATCCAGGTTGTCCCCAAGAAGGGAGGTTTCACTGTAGTTAAAAATGAAAAAAATGACAAAGTCAAAGTTAAAAAATCCACAAAATGGAGATTTTGTATTGATTATAGGAAGCTTAATTTAGCCACTAGGAAGGAACATTTTACAATGCCCTTCTTGGATCAAATGCTTGAGAGGCTTGTTGGAAATGAGTTTTTCTATTTCCTGGATGGGTATTCTGGTTGCAACCAGATTCCTGTTGATCCAGAGGATCAGGAAAAGACCACTTTCACATGCCCCTTTGGGACATTTGCTTATAGGAGGATGCCCTTTGGGTTGTGTGGAGCTCCAGCCACCTTTCAAAGGTGTATGATGACTATCTTTTTAGATATGATTGAGATAATCATTGAGGTTTTCATGGATGATTTCTCCATTGTGGGTAGCACTTTTGACACTTGTCTTGGAAATCTGGAGTTAGTCTTAGAAAGATGCATTGAAAACAACCTTGTTCTTAATTGGGAGAAATGTAAGTTCATGGTTATAGAAGGTATTGTGCTTGGTCATAAGGTTTCAAAGAGAGGTCTATAATTTGATACTTCTAAGATTTATTTCATTCAAAAACTCCCTCCTCCTGTAAATGTTAAAGGTATTAGAAGTTTCCTAGGGCATGCCAGTTTCTACTGGAGATTCATAAAATATTTTTCAAAAATAACTAATCCCTTGTGTTCTTTGCTGGTCAAGGATGCACCTTTCAACTTCGATGAAAACTATTTGAAACCATTTAATCTACTTAAAGAGAAACTCACTACATCACCCATCATCACTGCACCTGATTGGAAACTACCTTTTGAACTTATGTGTTATTCTAGTGACATGGATGTAGGTGTTGTCCTTGGATAGATGAAAGATAGGAACTTACATGTGGTGTATTATTCTAGGAGACTACTAGATTATTCTCAAAAAAATTACACCACCACTAAAAAAGAGCTGTTAGCTGTTGTGTTTACTCTAGAGAAATTTAGACTGTATTTGTTAGGATCAAAAGTTATCATTTTCACTGATCATTCTGATTTAAAATTTTTTCTATCTAAGAAAGAAACTAAACCCAGGCTGATTATATGGATTTTTTTATTACAAGAGTTTTATTTAGAGATTAGGGACAAATAGGGAGCTAGAAATTTAGTTGCTGACCACCTATCTAGGCTTCCTCTTACTCAATCTGAATCTGAAAATTCTAAGGATATTTACTCTTCCTTGATGAAAAGATGTTTACTATTTCTGTCAGACAATCTGCTTGGTTTGTAGATTTGACCAACTTCCTAGAAGCAGATGTTTTTCCCAAAAATATGTCCAATAATCAAAGAAAGAAATTCATTTCTGAACTTAAATACTACTTTTGGGATAATCCTCTGCTGTTTAGGAGATGTGCTGATGGTATTCTTAGGAGATGTGTACCTGAGGAAGAAATGATACCTGTCTTAGAGAGTTGTCACTCATCACATTGGGGAGTTCACTATAGTGGTGAAATAAATGCTCAGAAAGTCTTACAATATAATTTCTATTGGCATACTCTTTTTAAGTATGCTAGGAGCTTTGTGGTTGGCTATGATAGGTTCCAAAGGTTAGGTAATGTTGGTAGGAAGAAGGAGTTACCCCAAAAAGGAATTTTGGAAGTTGAAATTTTTTATGTCTAGGGTTTAGATTTCATGGGACCATTTCCATCATCTCATGGGAGTGAATATATTCTTGTTGCTGTTGACTATGTTTCAAAATGGGTTGAGGTAGTGGCACTGCCCAACAATCAAGACAATTCTGTAATTAAGTTTTTCAAAAAGAACATATTTTCTATATTTTGAGTCCCAAGAGCTGTTATAACTGATAATGGAACACACTTTAAGAATTAAAAATTTAAATCTTTGATGGAGAAATATGGTTGTGTTCATAAAACCAGTACTTCTTATCATCCACAATCTAGTGGAAAAGTGGAAATTTCAAACAGGGAACTTAAAAAAATACTTGAGAAAACCGTGTCATCCTTTAGGAAAGACTGGTATCTTAAATTGGATAAAGCTTTATAGGCTTATAGAACTACTTTTAGGACCCCTATAGGTATGCCTCCTTATAGGATGTTGTTTGGGAGATGCTGTCATCTACCCATGGAGTTGCAACATAAGTCTTATTGGGCAGTTAAGGCTCTAAACTTTGATTTTAAGAGTGTTGGTGAGAGGAAGTTACTTGAACTGAGTGAACTAGATGAGATTAGAAGAGAGATTTATGATAATGCAATTATTTATAAAGAGAGGAATAAAATCTTTCACGATTCTATCATTCAAAACAAAGAATTTAAACCTGGAAAAAATGTTCTTCTCTTTAACTTTTGACTTAAACTTTTTCCTAGAAAGCTAAATTCCAAGTGGTATGGACCTTTTATTATAGTGAGAGTGATGAATAATTGAGCTATAGAAATTATAGGTGAAGAGAATAAACCCATGTTGGTTAATGGGAAGAGAGTGAAACTTTATTTTGAGGGACAACCGAAGGGATTGGCTACCTTCACTGTGCTTGAAAACTGATCTTGAATTAACTCTGGTTGAAGACTTTAAACCTTAGCGCTGCATGGGAGGCAACCCATGGTTCTTTTTGTATTTATGTTGTTTCTTTTAAACCTTGAATAAAGTGTTGCTTCTGTGCTTTGTTTTTGTGAAATACCTATTACTGCTTATTCTTTGTCTCCTGGTTCTATTTCAGGATTAAATGATGCTAATGTTGTGTCATTAAGAAGGTGGAATTTCCAAGCTGAGGACTAATGATAAACCTATTCAGAGAAGTATTCTATTCATTAGTTTCTATTTCATTTTTCTACTCCTTACTATTAAAAATCTTCTGCTTGTCTTTTATAAAAAAATTCTGCTTTAAAAAAAATTCTACTTGTATAAGAAATTCTGCTACATATTTGCTTTAAATCTACTTCATATCTTTCAAACTAATTTTTTTTTTGCATGTCACTAAGTTGAATTGAAAAATTATGCATGTGCCTGTTGCATAAATTTGAATTCATTGATAAATATTGAAATAATCTTCCACTGCATGAACTCAAGTGTGGGGGGGGGGGTATATACAGGCTGAAAATTTTTGTATTGAATTTGCTTTAGGAAGGGGTGTTTTGGAATTCATTTTTCTGCTCTATTGAACACATTAATAAATACAATCTAATAAAATGCTTACACCCAGTACATGGTTCACTTACATGTCACTTGTTACTTTTGATATGTATTAAAAATATTCATTGGACATAAATGATAATGCATGTTTTTTTAATTGTTCTTCTCCACTTTAGAAGTCAACTTTGGGGAAAAAGTTGGGTTTTAAGTGTGGGGGAGGGGGTTAATTTTTGACTTTGCTAAACTGTGATTTAATGAGAGCCCATTAATTCTCACTGTAACTTTAAACTTTGTGTCAAAAAATGGGTAAATTTTTTCAAAATTCTTTCATAATTTTAGGTTGTTCACTGTTTATCATTTGGGTCTTTCCTTTGAATGATACCTGATTGGTAGTCAAGTTGTGAATTGAGTCTGAAATTAATGAGTTTGGATGATTGATGAGTGATATTACTTAGGGATTTGATGGAAATTCAGTTTAGGAACTACTTCTAAAAGTTATTTGGGTTACAAGTTTGTGGAGTTATGATCATAGCCTTGGAACTAGAAGTTTGAGTTGATCTTAGGGGCCTCATTCATCTTTTATTTATAAAAATTAATCACCTTAATGAGCTAATATAAATGATTTTTGATATAAATATTTTGGAACTGGAGTAGTCTAGGAATTTGGGATCCCACGGTGAGTCTTTGAGACCCTAGACACTGGGTGTGTTTCTGTTAACTTTAATCCCTCTGTTCAACTTGAATAAGTGCCCATTCACAGTGCTTAGCACAACGATACATGGCTTGTAAAAAATTAAATAAAGTGTCTAGGGTCAAAAACGAGTTCATTAAGGTGAGGGGAATGATGAATTCCAAATGAATAAGGGGACATATATTTTATAAGAGAATAATTTAGGTTGTATCATTAAGGTGATTCGCAAAAAAAATATTATCTTTTTTTTGGGTACCTAGGATTGAATCGAAGTATAAGGTTCTTCTGTTATGTTTTGAATTTCACATAAATTTTACCTTTTTACACTCTTGGACTTAGAACTTGATCTTGGATTTAAGTGAGTAATTAAGTTGTATCACATATGAGGCATGAAATCTTCATTGATTTATGATTCATAGCTTTCTAGATTACTCTTTGATTATTTGTTCTAGGTAAGACACCATTCAAAACATTTTCAAAAAGCCTATTGAAAATTTTTGTCCTCTATTTTTAAATGTTGGACATGTTACATTTTGAGAAAAATAATAAACATTTACTATCTTTCAAAGATAATAATGCATGATATTGTTTGAGGATAAACAATGCTTAAGTGTGGGGGAATTTGATGTGGCTCTATTTTTTCATAGTTTTTCCACATCTTTTTACTTATTTTTAATGATTTAATTAATTATTTAATCAATTTATACTGAATAATTGTATTTTTGTATTTATATAATTACATTTGTTAATTAATTATTTTTTATAATTAATTAAGTATTTCTAGTCTTTAAATCAATAATTTTTATCTTACTTATCTTATCTAAATTTATTATTTTTTTATTAGTTTTGTTAATGCCAATCTGATCACCTTTTTAATAATTTGACTTTAATAATAAATAATCATTTAACATCCTTATTTGTGTTTTAATCAACTTAGTCTTTATTATTAATATTTTATCCTATAATTTAGTTTCATTAGAATAGGTTAACAATGTTAAATAATTTGTCTAATCATCCTACTAAATAATTAAGTTAAGAATTTTAGTTCAAATTAAATAAAATAGTTTGCTTTTAATTTTATGTATTCAAACAGTTGTTTAATTAATTAATTAATAGTTTTAAAATATTAAATATTTAATCTTATGTATGAAGTTTTATTATTCATTCATTAAATTTTGTTTTTAGTCTACCAGTGAGGTAGACAAGAGCTATCGGTAACCTATTAGGTCACCGATGCTAACCTTTTCACTCGCTACCTACCTTGTAATTAATTATATAGTAAATTTAATTTAAGTCATTTTTCAATTTAGTTAATCAAATATCCTGTTATTAATTTAAGATATATCCATTTATAATTTAAGTTGCGGCTTTAATGTTTTAAGTTTAACAAAAAAACTGTTTTAATTAATGGTGTTTAAAATTCCTTTAATTAATTATTTTCAATATTTTTTTAGTTTACTTAACTTTTAATTTTATGTTCAATTCACGCGTTTTCAATTGTTGAAGGTCACCGTTAGATCTTTATCTTTGTTCTAATAGTGAGCCTCTAATTCTATTTGTATCAGTAACCTTTAATTATATCAGTGACCCTTTTCTGTGTGCGCAACAATGAGCTTTTATTTTTATACTTACTGGTGACCTTTTATTTTTTTCTATATAGGTCACCTCTTTTTTCTAATGGTGAGATTTTGTTTTCAGTATCTGTGACCCTTTTATTATTCTTTCTACCGGTGAAACCCATGCTGCTGCTGCTCTTGTTTCATTTTTATACTAACGGTGACCCTGCACTCTCCCCTGCACCCCACCGTTAGGCGTCTTCAAGGCCATGCTGTCACTGGGAGTTAATCGGGTCCACCCCTTGGACAGCCGTTGTGGAAGCCTGCCGAGGTCTCTACCGCTGGAAGTGCATGCCATATCTGGAATAAAGTAACCCACTGATGCCGTACAACCCACTGATGGAGATGCTGCGAGGAGTAGCTCGAGCTGTTGGAAGATCTTGAACCATTCATATTAGAACTACACTGCATTACCGAGATCCTCTTTCTGAAGCCGATGCCAAGAACTAAGCAAGCCACCGCTGGCGAAAGGTTGAGCTACATCTGTTGAAGAGGGCAGTCTGCTGAACCCGATAGCGTCGAGCTGGAGCTGAGGAGTCCGCCAGAGAGGGGGTCGACCCGCTGTTCGCCGCCACTGGAGAGAAACCACTACCACTTTCTGGATATGGAGAAGCTGAGGCCGGTGCCGCTGCTGCTGAATAAGATGCCATGCCACCTGCTAGAGATGAGGCCAACGTCGCGTGGAGAAGGACGGTCCGAGGAGGTGTCGCCGGTGTTGGAGGATAGAGCAGCCACGACGTTGCTTCCATAGAACCAGATCCGAAAAAAATCATCCCTTGTTGCGCCGAAATGGGGAGAGGAATAAGATAAAGTTTTAAAAATAACAATCATTAAAATATATAAAAACAAGGTAAAACAAAACAAAATAAAATCTAAAACAAAATAATAATTAAAATAAAATGATATTAATTATAGAAATTTATTAAATATGAGATATTTAATATCAATAAATAGATTTTCTAATTTAATTAACTTAAATAAAACTTTAATTAAACTATATTACCTAATCTTCTAAATTAATTTTAAATAAAATATTATTTTATGTTGCATATTAAATATGTGTTTTATAATAAATGTGTAAAATAAAACACCAATAATAATTTATAAATAAAACTAGAATAAAACAAACTATTTAATAAGTTAACAATTTAATGTTCAAGATAATAATTTATTTAATAATTATTTTAAAATTATTAATTAATTAAAAAAATATCAACCTAATTATCTAATATAATGTTTAGAACTTTAATTTTAACAACTTATAAATTTAAATAAAGAAACATAATTGAATTATTTAATTTTCTATTAGTTACCTTTATTTGCAACTAAAATTAACATTTATAAACATAATAAATTAATTAAGTTAATTACTTAATTACTTGATAATAATAATTAATAATTAAGTTTTATATTCAATAAATAAATTATCCAGCTAGAGATTGTTAAGTAATTTAACTATTGTTGTCTTTTCTTTCACTATCTTGTTTAACAATTTTAACCTTTGTTTTGATGTTCTATACCTTACAGGTTCACGCCTAGTCCTTAAAAGAATCCAGGTGTATACAACTAACTCAGCGGGAGTTAGTTATGAAAGAAAAACTAGTGTGACGTGCCAGTCGTGAAAAAACACACGTGTACGGTGCAACAGTGAAAGATGAACTCAAGTTAGTAAACCGAGCAGTGACATGCAGCTTTTGACAACATGATACTTAAGCAGAGCAAGCAATAGATTGAAGGGGGAGATTAGAGAGGGTACAATTCATTCGATCAACCACTTCACTTGGAAGCAGAGAAAGAACCTGGAGGGAACCTTGGAGCACTCCTCGGAGAGTTATCCTCTGGAGATCCGAGGGCCTAGAGCAACAACAATTCAAGCTAGTAGAGAGATTTTTCTTCCTATGTTTTCTTTCAAATTTTCTCTTTTGTAATTTAATGGTTTTAGTATATGTAATTAAGATGATTCTGGGCTAAAAATTTTAGTTTGGGGATAATTTAAAGTTCCACTGGTTATCTTTAAATGTTCTTTTCACTTCATCATTAGATATATTCAATATTGATCAGCGAGATCGATACTGAATTCATTCAATTGCATTATTATGCCAAATTTTAATTTCATAATTTCACAATCAATTAGAGAGATTTATTGTGAATAAATTTTTCAAAAGATAATAAATTCTTAATAATTCTGGACTTACAGTGAGTTTTTCCTGTTGTTACTTTCAAATTGTTTTCAGTTGATTTATTTCTAGAGTGGAAAACTTTATAATAGATTGACTAGTTTGACTTAACTCCTGGCGAGGGAGATAATTCATACTCTTTTGGTGGCACTCTGCGATATCTTTTAAGTGAATTTAATTTATTTTAGAACCAGTAGAATGGGGATTTTTCTCCAAGTGTTTAAATAGATTTTTTGTTTATCAGTGCTTTTATATCTCTGTTCCACTTTATTTTCAACTATTTCTCGCTTCAACTTAGTTTAGATACAACATCTGTAGTGTCTATCGCTTCACTGCTTAATAAAAAATATAAAAAAAGTATAAAAAATGAAAAATAGAAAATCCACTCCACTGCAGACAATAGTGGAGTTTTAGAAGGTTTTTAGAAGAATAGTGGACATAATTGCCTTCCCTGTGGGTTTGACCCTACTTTCCACATATACAGTAGTTAGTAGTATTATAAATTTTAAACTTTGACCGAATTCAATGATAGTACAGGTCACCACTCATCCTTAAAATCCTATGAATTTTTTTTTAAAATGTGGGATGAGAACAAAAAGACCAGTAAGGGACATAAAAAGAAATAAATAAAACCCGTTAGTTCATGAATACTTATACAATATTTTTCCTTTTCAAAATTAAACTTTAGGCTCAAAATAAACATTTTATTACCAAAGAATTCAAATTTTCTTCCAAAATATTTTAATATAAATTTTCATAAGAAATATTAAAGGAAAAATAAAACTCATAAAGGTTCCTTTGAAATCATAAAAAACTTATGAAAACCTTTTCATTTTTTTTTACATTTCACCATTATGAAGTAGCATATAATTTCCTTTAAACATATGATAATGAATAATAATATAGGATAATAACATAAATAAAATGGTATTATAAGATCATGGAAACATAGGAAATGTGGAATCAACACAAAAAATGACATAATCATAAGAAAATGTTAACTTTCAAGACAACATCACATGGTGGACAGAGTCCCATAATGGATTGGGTTTACTCTCTAATCCCATAAATAACATCTCATGAGACAAATAAATTACCCAATGCATTGGAGAACTATCTGGGTGAACCCATAATAACATGTTCATGATTATGTGTGACACAAAAGGAAATAAATCATAAGGAATAATAACTACCCATGGAAAGAAATGAGTTTTATAATCTTTCCTTATATCACAATCAAAATATATTTCATAAAGATTCCAAATAGAATAAGAAATTAAATATTATGGATGTTCATATCTGATTACACAATAATTATTATAAAAATAAGTTATTTTTTAGGAATAAAAACTTTAAAATAGAATTATATAAAACAATTAAGGGATATAAAAGTTCCCCTTAATCAGGTTTGATTTTAAAGAAGGAATTTGAGAAATGAATTTATGGCATGTATTAGCCTATAAAAGAAATATATAATGAGCTAGGTATATATGTAAGAGACAAATATACATAATTTATAATCAATCCATAACATAAAATGGAGATATAAATTTAATTAAAGAGATAATGGTTATAACCTGAAGAAAAAGGGTGGTTTAGAGAGATCCCTTATACCCATAAGAAAAACATTTCTAGATATCAAAATATCCATTCCATTTAAAACCCATTTTGAAAATAATTAAAATAAAGGGAAATAAAGTTTTATTATTAAATAATGCATGGAATATTATATACTAATCAAAACATAAAATAATGGTTATGGTGGTGGAAAAAAATATTGACACCGTATATGTTAAAATACAACATTCCTTTGGTCTGTTGTAAAAAAGTCAAAACGTTCTATATAAAACATGTAAAAATATTCCTTTTGAAAACCTTACAAATAAATTCAAAAGTGATATAAAATGTCATTTATAATTTATATATATCTATATAAATATATCCATAATTTTTTTAATAATATGGATATGGAAGAAAAATATTTAGAAAATTAATTTTTAAAACATATTAAAATAAGGTTTTAAAGTAAAGTTTACATTGCTTTGAGTCTAACACATCATACACATTTTATATATTCCTAAATAATAAACTTATGTTAATTATTTTATTTCTTAAGAACATTTTTCATATTCATTATTCCTTTTACCATGTTATATTCAATTACTTAATCAATTAAGTTTCACGTTGGACATTTTGATGATATTTAGCTCATATGTCTAAAATGTATTCAGTAGGTTAAAAAAGGTTAAAGTGGTAATTAATCCATAATATATAGAATAATAATCATTACATAATTATAATTTTTATAAATAAATTATACTTTTAAAACCAACCATGAAATATGGTTGGGAAAAATGAACAATGTTACAATCATGGAGGCGGTAGGCTGTACATATGCATGAGTAACCTTTCCATTTTTCAATGATTATTATGTAAAGAACATAATATTATTTTATATTTCCAAAATTATCACTATATAATAAATTTCTTATTATTTACTTAAATACACTTATATATACCATCCATGTGACACGGTAATGAAAAATGAATCACTTCACTTTGTGGAGGTGGTAATCCACACTTACATATTAACGATGTTATGATTTTTCAATGAATGAAAAGGTAAGAAAAAATATGATAGATTAATTTTCCAGAATTATAAATATTTCATGAATATAAAATATATAAATTAAATCCATCACTATATCTAGTCATGAGATGTAGTGACAGAAAATTAATTACATCGGTTCGTGAGGCAGTAGTAGTTCACCATACACACGAATGCAAATTTAATTTCCCATTTGATGGTAGAAGAAGAAGGATGTAGGTTATGAAATTAACATAATAACATATTATTCTATGGTATATATTTATGTTTTTTATATCAGAATGGTTGAATAATATTTTAAGGAGGTAGAATAAGAAATAAAACTAAAATATTCAGTTAAAGGCTATACCTCTTCTTCATAAAACTTCTCTTTCTTTACATATTAAGACTTCCAAGGATGGTATTATGACAAAAAAAGACCTCTAGAACATATAAAAGGATGTTAGGAAGTGATTTGGTTAGGTATCAGCCGAAATAAAAGGATTTTGAATCATGAAGAAAAGGGGAGAAGATGTGTCCTTTTATAAGAGAGAGGAGAGACACTCTTGAAATTACTTAGAATATTAAATGAATATAAATTAATTTTCATGGATAAATGAGTTAAAAATAATATAATTAATATTTAGGAAGATGATGGGTTTAAATACCACTATCCAATAATTTTTTACATGTTTAGGTTAGGTTTTTACTACTATCTCTTTGTTTTAACTCGCATTAACCCTTTTTGATAATTACTGCAATAACAAAGTGAAAGGAGCTATCATGGGCGCTTTCAAATAATATGTGATTGTTGGTTACTTAGGTGCAATAGAGTGGCTGACCAAGGTCATCTCTCAAAGGAGGAAGTAAATTTAACAACATATTAAAGGTATTTTGAAAGTAAAATAAAATTAAATAAGAACATTAATTAAAAGGATTGGATTGTTTATAGTTTATAAATCTAGAAGAAGTCTGTTGGAAGAAGATTTTATTTTTTTTTATTTTTAGTTTTGAAATGAAGTTCGATTAAAATGACACAACAAGAAGATGTTTTTTAGAAAATATTTAAAAGGCGTAATCGATCTAACTCTACCTCTTCACTCAATTATTTATCATTATCATCTAAATTAACATCAACTTAATTATGATCCCCCAACTTGTTAACCCCCGAACCCTACAAGAATTAACTTTACTATAAATATGAAGTGAATTAAACCCTAGGCTAGCTTTGAAACATGAAATCATAACAGCCTTCTTTAATTAATGTTCTAAATCTTGCTTATAGTTAGTGGTAAATTAAGGAAAATGTCCATTATGGAAAATGAGGATTAATTGAGTTTAGGTATTATATTTGAACTCTACAAATTTATCCTGCATGGTCATGTTTTACTGATTAAGTTTGAGATCTCACAATTTACACAATACTCGACCTCACGTGTTTTTGTGTCAATTGTTTAATTGCTTGCTTAGTTTTATTTAAATTAAAAACTCAATTAATAGATCATATTAAGTGAATTAAATTATCTCATTGATTCAAAATAAATTAATGAAGAAGTTTAGAGGTAGATCGATTACTAAAAAGAACTACTCTTCCATGGATGGTGTAGTCATCGTAGAAACGTTTTGCATGTGTAAAGGTTTAGAAAGGGTAGAACCCAATCATGTTTCTACTATTGATTCCAGACCAATTAGGAAGATTAAGTATAACAACCTTAATGATAAAGGGTTAAATGACTAAATGATATGACTCATGTCAACAAGGCGCACCTTCCTTTTTGGAAGCCTGTCTGATTAGAACTCCACAGTTAAGCGTGTTTGGCCTGGAGTAGTGATCAGGATAGGTGATCTTCTAGGAAGTTTCTCCCTGTGGGGACTGTCATTAGTCAGATGACCCGTTCAGGTATGTGGGTGGACCCCATGGTGGGGACCACGTGTCTGTGGGGAAACTGGTGGTACCTGGTGGGCCAGGACCCAACTGCCACACTTAAGGCGGGGTGTTTGTGCTCTTACCGGGACCTAGTTGTTACATTTGGTATTATAGGTGGTACCCAACTTTAAGTGCGGTGCACTGCCTAGGTTGAGATGTATGGCTCACAATGAGGACGTTGTGCTCTAAAGGGGGGGGGGGTGACTGTAACACCCTGAATGATAAAGGGTTAAATGACTAAATGATATGACTCATGTCAACAAGGTGCAGCTTCCTTTTCAGGAGCATATCTAATTAGAACTCCACAGTTAAGCGTGCTTGTCCTGGAGTAGTTAT
Organism: Viscum album; assembly: GCA_963277665.1. Lineage (NCBI taxonomy): Eukaryota > Viridiplantae > Streptophyta > Magnoliopsida > Santalales > Viscaceae > Viscum > Viscum album. Next base: position 1,085,513,086 of record OY728165.1, read on the forward strand.
CAGGATGGGTGACCTTTTGGGAATTTTTCCAGGGTGTGTGCGAGTGAGGACAAAAGCACACTAGAAATGACATGTGTTGGCCTGTGGGGACTGTCATTAGTCAGATGACCCGTTTGGGCATGTGGGTGGGCCACATGGTGGGGACCACGTGTCTGCGGGGCAACTGGTGGTACCTGGCGGGCCAGGACCCGACGACCACACTTAAGGCGGGGTGTCTGTGCTCTCACCGGGACCTAGTTGTTACATTAAGAGAAAAATAAATTTGAACAAAACAGAAGCAATAAAAGAAGAACAAAGAAGTTTATTATGAAGACAACAACATTACAACATGAGGAAAAAAAAGAGGGCTTCGAAGAAGGGATCCTTTCTTTAAGAGCTAAACTTATTGAATTGCTTGGATAAATGGAGTAGAACCTCTTCTCCTCTTACCTCAACTTCCTAATTCACGTACCAACCCATCCAAATGGTAAAAACACTAATTTATAGAGTGGAGAGGCAGGCCAGGACCCGATAACCACACTTAAGGCGGGGTGTCTGTGCTCTCACTAGGACCTAGTTGTTACATTAAGAGAAGAATAAATTTGAACAAAATAGAAGAAATTAGAAGAAATAAAATAAGAACAAAGAAGTTTATTATGAAAACAAAAACATTACAACATGAGGAAAAAGAAGAGGGCTTCGACGAAGGGATCCTTTCTTTAAGAGCTAACCTTATTGAATTGCTTGGAGAAATGGAGTGGAACCTCTTGTCCTCTTACCACAACTTCCTAATTCATGTACCAACCCCTCCAAATGAGAAAAACACTAATTTATAGAGTGGAGGGGAGGCTAGGTTTAAAGAGGTTTCAAGTGTGAATTGGGAATCTCGACCAAATATTTTAATCCAACTTGCATTGCCCATTTGACCTCTAAAAAAAGTGAACCAAATGTTCTTATAGAATAATTATTTGTGCAAAATTGGTTTGGAGAGTTCCTCTCAAAATAGGGGCCCAATCCAAGCTCGGATGAAGGATTTATGGCCCAAATATAGAACCAATGTTCAATCTGGCGGGTCCAGCCCACCTTTGCCTTCATGGTCAATTTAGTCCAACCAAATGAAAGATTTAGCTCTAATGTACTTATAAAAAGTTGTAGAAAATTAAGTGAGTAACACTGTTAAAAATTTTAAGTTCAAATAATTCATATTAAAATATTTATGTGCGAAATACTACAATGCATTTTAAAAGGGTAAAACTGGAATTTTCATCAAATTTTCAAATGAATGATCTAATCCCAAATATTCCATAAATGAACATATTTAGGACAATGTGAGGAAATTATGTCATTTATTATCAATAAAATATTTAACAAAATACTGTTTTATCAACTCCCCCACACTTACCCTTTTGCACTCCTGGGAAAAACCTCATATCAAGTAACCATCAACATCAAATCAAAACAAATTTTAAAACACATATCCTTGAGATCCAAATATTCCACACCAAGAAACAAAAGATATCATGCCTCATAAAAAACCATTATTTCAAGTTCTATATTTATATCATTAAATATATTTCCACTTCATTTATCCTCCCATACACAAAACACTTACCTCACTTGAATTTTCTATTATCACACAAATGTCATTTTTTAGCAATGTATTTCTCATCCAAACTCATACAAGGGTCACCATAGTCTTGATAAATTCCTAAATCGCCACTCGATGTGTTTTAAAGACATATTTTTATCATGAGGACTTTTCAGGGTTGTTCTGTGGATTTCGGTTGGTAGGATTAAGATGTGAAAATTTTTGAGGATGAATGAGGGGGGCTTGACTCTTTTTGAAATAAAATTGCATTATTCTAATTGTCACATAAATATAGTCTCCTCCTCAACCCTGATAGCATCGATTCATTTTCATCATCATGAAAAATAAAGGAATGTGCACACCATTCAACATTTCAGCAGTAAAAATGCCAATCTTATCAAACACTATTTTCTTGAAAGCTCCAGATATACACAACTTTCTCTATCTATTAGAAGCTCCAGAAAGGAACACCTTCACATATCATGAAATCTCCTGAAAAGGCACAAATTTTAATATAATTATTTTCTTCAGCAGCAAACACATCTCTTTAGAATTTAATTTTCCACCCAAAGTATCACAGAATGTGGTAGCACAACACAAGACAACTTCCCCCACACTTAAGTTCAACTAGATTATTCAATTTCACTTCAAGAGTTGGTTAGATAGGTAAAATTGGCTTGTAATGTGGAAAACCTAATAGACTGTTCATAGATTCTAAGGCCTACAAGGATTAAATGTTCAAGGTAGGCCATTAAAAAAAATTATTCTTTGAAATAGGGGCTTTAATACCAAACAAATGCCTCAATCATTTAAACATAAGTACCTCAAACCCTCAAGTTTTGATAAGAATAAATAAAATTCTAGTTAAATCAAGAATGGTTTGGTTCTCTCAATAAATGAGGTAAATATAAATAATATGAAAATAATGGTTTATAAGACTCATAGGAAAGTGATTTCAAATATAAAGACAGTGAGATGTGACATGGGATTCAAAATTCAGAGTACTTTTCATGAAATTACTAAATATTTGAACTTGAAACAAAGTTATTTTCAGCATTCATTTAACCTCAGTTTCATGGGATAAATTTTTTCACTTATTGACATGAATTTCAAAATGGTGATGAGAATCATTTCAAATCAAAAGTTTCAAAAACACACAATTTTTTTTTGAAAAATAAATAGAAAAAATTTAAAAAACACACAATTTTTTTTAAAAATCATTGAAAAAGGGGAAAACAATTGAAATTACACAACTAAAAGGTTCCACCCCCACACTTAAAATATTTCATTTTCCTAAATGTGAACCCATGAGATGATATATGCACATGAAATGTATAATTTTAAATAATACAATGAATACAAAAAGTGAAAGGGTTAGGAACAACCTGATATGCTCAAGTGATGATGGGGTCATGCAGTGTGATGAAATCCAATACATCAGTAGGAATTCCCTCAATGTATCTCTTCAAACATTGCCCATTGACTGTAAAGCTCCTTCCCATGTCCTCTTGTGTGATCTCCACTGCACCATAAGGAAAAAAATTAGTCACTACATAAGGACCTAACCATCTGGAATGAAACTTACCAGGTATTAGCTTCAGTAATGAAATGTAGAGAAGGACTTTCTCTCTAACATGAAACTCCCTTTGTTGGATCATTTTGTCATGAGCTACTTTGGATCTTTCTTTACAGAGCCTTGAGTTCTCATATAAAGACAATCGAACCTCCTCAAGCTCTTGAATTTGCAGCTTCCTTTAGATTCCAGCTTGGGACAAATCCATATTGCATTTCTTTATAGCCCAATAAGCCTGATGCTCAACTTCCACAGGGAGATTACACACTTTCCCAAAAACAATCCGAAATGGGGAATTACCAATGTGTGTGTTTTTATGCTTTCCTATAAACCCAAAATGCATCATCCAAGTGCTTTCTCCAATATTTCCTATTTGGATGCACGGTTTTCTCCAAAATTTGTTTTAACTCACGATTTGAAACCTCAGCTTGACCATTTGTTTGGGGGTGGTATGGTGTTGATGTTTTGTGTGTCAATCTATACTTCAGAATAAGGGAAGAAAGATTCTGATTGCAGATGCGTGTCCCTTGGTCACTGATGATGGCCTTCGGTACTCCAAACCTGAAAAAAATCTGCGCTTTGACAAAGTTCACAACAACATGAGAATCATCAGTCCTGGGGGACTTAGCCTCCACCATTTACTCACATAATCAACAAAAACCAAAATATACAAAAAACCAAAGGAACTAAGAATGGGACCCATAAAATCAATGCCCCATATATAAAAAATCTCACAGAATAGTATGGGTTATTAGGGCATCTCATGTCTCCTAGAAATGTTCCTAGTGTGTTGGCAATGAGAGCATGACTTACAAAATACATGGGCATCATGGAATAAGCTAGTCTAATATAATCCAGAGTCCAAAACTTTCCTAGCTATCTGTTGGGGTCCAAAGTGTCCACTACAAGCAAGTGTATGACATAATTGCAGAACAGACTCAAACTCATGATTGAGAACACACTTCCTAATAACTTGGTCACTACACATGTGACAAAGGTATAGATCATCCCAAATATAAAATCTCAACTCACTCTTTAACTTTTGGACTTGACGTTTCTTTAAATTTATAGGGATTTAAGAGGAAACAAGGTGGTTAACTAAATTATAATACTAAGGATGAACACCTGAGATGGAATAAAGATGCTCATCGGGGAAAGTGTCTCAAAGTGGTACCTGGTCCAAGGTGTTATTCTCTAGTGTGTGAGTAAGCCTACTCATGTGGTCTGACACCAAGTTTTTTGACCCCTTCTTTTCCTTTATATCAGCATAAATTTTTTGAAGAAGGAGCTTCCATAAGATAAGTCTGGGATTTGTATCCAGTTTCTTCAAGAGGTACCTTAGAGCTACATAGTCAGAAAAAATAACTACTTTAGAGCCCATTAAATATGAACAAAATTTATCTAAAACGAATACAACAACAAGAAACTCTTTTTTTGTGGTTTTTTAGTTTGATTGGGATGAATCCAATGTCCTTGAAGCATAGGAGATCACATGTGAACGTCCCTCCACCCTTTGAGGTAAGACAGATCCAACTGTAAAGTTGGAGGTGTCACACATAAGCTCAAAAGGAACCTCCCACCTTGAAGGCTATATGATTAGTGGAGTGGTCAAAAACTTATTTAACTCATCAAAGGAAGTCCTGAAAGAATCATCAAACACAAAATCAGAATCCTTTTTAAGTAATCATGACATAGGAAGAGCAATCTTACTAAAATCTTTGATTAAGCACCAATAAAATCCCACATTCCCTCAGAAATATCTAAAATCACACACACATGAAGGATATGGTAAGGATAAAATAATATATACCTTAGATCTATCAACCTCTATCCCATGTTTTGACACGACATACCCTAAGACAATCCCATGATCTACCATGAAATGACACTTTTCAAAGTTCAAGACCAGATTCTTCTCAATACAATGATTCAAAACCTTTCCTAAACTAGAGATAAAATCATCAAATGAAGACCCATAAACTATAAAATCTTCTATGAATACCTCCATGAAGGTCTCAATAAGATCAGAAAAAATACTCACCATACATCTCTGGAAGGTACCTGGGGCGTTGCAAAGTCCAAATAGTGTCCTTCGGTAGGCAAACGTACTAAATGGACAAGTGAATGTTGTATTCTCCTGACCCTACAAAGAAATAGGAACCTGAAAATATCCATAAAATCCATCCAAGAAACAATAATGTGTCTTCCCAACTAGTATCTCAAGCATTTGATCAATAAATAGAAGGGGAAAATGGTCCTTGTGGGTGGACTGATTTAGTTTCCTATAATCAATACACACACGCCAACTGTTTTGTACCCTCATTGGAACTAACTCAACTTTCCCATTTTTAACAACTATAACACCAATTTTCATAGGCACAACCTGAATAGGACTTACCCACTAAGAATCTGAAATGGGAAAGATTATACCTACCTCGAGCAATTTTCAACTTCTTTTTTAACAACTTCTAAAAGAGTTGGATTCAGTCTCCGTTGTGGATTCCTAACTGGTTTATCTCCATCCTCTAAAAGAATACTATGCATACAAATGGAGGGGCTAATACCTGATATTTCAGCCAAGGTCCACCCAATTTCCATGATGTTCTCTATCAAAAGATTCAAAAGTTTTTCTTCATGTTCAAAATGGATATTGTTAGCAATGATAATAAGTAATTTCTCACCACTCAACAAGTATGAGTATTTGAGATTTGGTGGCAATGGCTTGAGTTCCAATGTAGGGTGGTGGTGTATGGATAGAGACATTGAAGGAACTGAAATATGTGCACAAAGAGAATCAATATTAGAATAGAAATCATCAAAATCAGAGAATAAAGCATCAAATCCATCAGCATAATCAATAGCCATGTCATAATCAGAGTTCAAATGATTAAAATCAGAATATGATTCCATTTAAAAATCAAATATATGATAGTCTTGTGCATTAGAAATAGGTGTGGAAGTACTCTTAGACATCAAACTAGAACCAATACTCATAATATACCTAAGCATAGGACAATAAAATTCCATGGGGTTTTTATTTGGTGGTTCAAAATGAGAGATAAAAAATGCAGAATGGTCCTCTAAAGGGTACTTCATGGATTACATGACATTAAATATCACAACTTCATCTAAAAACTATATGGAAAGTGTAACCTCATTGAAATTTATGATAGTTTTTTTAGTTTTGAGGAAGGGTCTACCTAAGATAATGGGACCATGAGAACTTACTTGATTTTCCTCTATGTTAAGCATGTAGAAATATGCTGGAAAGATCATGTCTCTTACCCACACAAGTACATCCTCAAGGACTCCCACTGGATATGTTGTAGCTCTATTTTCCAACTACACCACTACTCTCATCAGCTTCAACTCACCAACCTATAAAAAAGATAATAAAGAGTGAGGCATCACATTTCTGGAAGATCCCAAATCACAAAGAGCATCAGAAAAGTGCAACTCCCTTATGGTTCATGGAATGATGAATGTCCCTAGATCCTTGTACTTTGTTGGCATTGCTAGAGTTGGTTTAATGAGTACTAACACATTCCTTCCAAGATTTATCCTCTTATTTCCCTTTATCCCTCTTCAATTGGTACAAAGTTCCTTTAAGAATTTTTCATACCTTGGGATTTGCTTGATGGATTTAAGTAGAGGGATTTTGATCTATACACACTTGAATATATCCAAAACTACTTTTTTTATCACCTCTTCAGCCATCTTATTGGTTTGAACAACCCTGTTTGGAAAAGGAAGGAGTTTAGGAGGAACATCATTAATCCTTTTCTTACCTTCATATTTCTCCTTAGGCTTCTCATCAGCTGGTTTTTAATGGGGCTTCTCTAGAGTTGAGGTGAATCCCAGTGGAATGGTAGGTACATATATATTAGTTGTTTGCTTCCCACTTCTCAATGTAATGGCACTGACATTTTCCTTCAGATTTGGAGTAGGTTGGGAAGGAAGGTTTCTGGATTTCTTACTTACCAGTTCATGGAGGGTAGTCACAATCTGGCTCATTTGAGTCTTCAAATCCCTCAGATCTGAACCTTGACTCTTTAACTCATTCTGCTGATTAAGAACAATTTTCTTCAAAAGATAATTAGTGTTAGAATATACCTTTGGTTGAGAATTTACTTTTTGTTGACTTGTTGATGCTTGAGCTTCAAATCGCCTTTGGGGTTGTTGGAAACCCTGTTGGTAAGGTGGAGGCTGCTGGAAGTTTTGTTGAAAAGGTGGACTTTGTTGTTTTCTAGAGCCATAAATCATGTTTGATTGATCCTTCCACCCTTGGTTGTATGTTGAATCAAAATTCTTTTGGGGATATTGTTGTTTTTTCTACTGATATGGTCTCCCAGAAAACACTACCACACAATCTTCTATTTCTTACAGTTGGGGGAAACATTCAGTTGGGTGGATTGTCTCGGTGTAAATTCCACAAGGCCTTGAAGGAGGGGGTTTGGATGTCTTTTATTCCAAATAAATTTATCTCACCATAGTGTTCAATTATTACAACTTAGTATCAAAAAAATTATTTTCAAGGGAGGAAGTACTTACCTGATGTACTCTCCTAACATGTGGTGTACCTCGATCGCCAATTTTTTGGGAGTTTTGTGCCATATTGTCGATCAACACACATGCAACTACTGGTGTATTATTTACCAATTCCCCTCTAGCTGTGGAATCCACCATTCTTCTCTCCATAGGTGTGAGTACTTCATAGAATTACTGGATGAGTAGTTTCTCACTGATTTGGTGATGTGGGCAGCTTGCACAAAACTTCTTGAATCGCTCCCAGTACTCATACATTGACTTCCCTTGGGTTTGCTTGATCCCTAATATCTCCTTACAAATGGAAGTGGTCCTTGATGCTGGAAAAAATATTTTCAAGAAAAGATGTTTCAAATCATTCCAACAAGTTACATCTTCAGATTGTAAATAATACATCCGGTCTTTTACAGCTCTATCAAGTGAGAATGGGAATGATCTTAGTTTGATTTTATCTTTAGAAACATTTCATGGTTTTAAGGTTGAGAAAACCACATTAAATTCTTTAAGGTTTTATTAAGATACTCACCAGAGAGGCCATGAAACTTTGGAATAAGGTGAATTAATCTAGATTTCAGTTCAAAGTCCAATTCGAGATTTGAGTATGCAATACAATTTGGTTGATGAATAATATCAGGTGTAGCCAATTATTGAATGGTTCTATTAAGTTAATTTCCATTATTTTCAGCCATTGGTTCTTTTTTTATGGTTGAATTTGAATTTATTCCAATTTAGAAGTTCTGAGATTGGAGGAATTCTCCAACTGATTGAAAGTTTAAACATCCCGTAGACTGAGAATGTACGATTTGAGCCCAAAGGCTATGTTCAATCTCAGGATCAAGATCTAAGAGATCTTTGGGATTATTTCGTGTTATAAATCAAATAAAAATGAAAATAATAAAATTGGACCATAATAAAATAAAATATGAGAAGTTTGATTTGATGGTCCAAAAAGAAGAAGAAGAAGAAAACAAAAGAAAAAAAATTTAGATTAGGTAAATAAGGAAGAAAAAAGAGAATAAGATAATAAAATATAAAATAAAATAAATACCACTAAATGGTTGAAATAATTACTTGCCTCCCTGGAAATGGTTCCAATTTAAAAGGTTCTGTTGTGGATGCTTTCAAATAATATGTGATTGTTGGTTACTTAGGTGCAACAGAGTGGCTGACCAAGGTCATCTCTCAAAGGAGGAAGAAAATTTAACAACATATTAAAGGTATTTTTAAAGTAAAATAAAATTAAATAAGAACATCAATTAAAATGATGAGGTTATTTATAGTTTTTAAATCTAGAATAAGTTTACTAGAAGAAGATTGTATTTTTGTTTTGTTTTTATTTTTGAAATGAAGTTCGATTAAAATGACACAACAAGAAGATATTTTTTAGAAAATATTTAAAAGGGGTAATTAATATAACACTACCTCTTAACTAAACTATTTATCATTATAATATAAATTAAAATCCACTTAATTATGATCCTCTAACTTGTTAACCCCCGAACCCTACGAGAATTAACTTTACCACAAAGATGAAGTGAATTAAACCCTAGGCTAGCTTTGAAACATACAATCACATCACCCTGCTTTGATTAATGTTATAAGTATAGATTATGGTCAGTGGTAAGTTAATGAACATGTCAATTCTAGAAAATGAGTATTAATTGATCTTAGGGATTATATTTGAACTCTACAAATTTATCCTGCGTGGTCTTGTTTTACCGATTAAGTTTTCACTCTCACAATTTACACAATACTCGACCTCACTTGTTTTGTGTCAATTGTTCAATTGCTTGATTAGTTTCATTTAAATTAAAAAATCAATTAATAGATCATATTAATTGAATTAAAGTATCTCATTGATTCAAAATAAATTAATGAATAAGTTTAGATGTAGATCAATTACTAAAAAGAACTACTCTTCCATGGGCAGTGTAGTCATCGTAGAAACGTTTTGCATGTGCAAAGGTTTATAAAGAGTATAACCCAATAAAATTTCTACTCTTGATTACATCCCAATTAGGAAGATTAATAGAAGAATAAATTTGAACAAAATAGAAGAAAATAGAATAAATAAAATAATAACAAAGAAGTTTATTATGAAAACACAAACATTACAACATGAGGAAGAAGAAGAGGGCTTCGACGAAGGGATCCTTGCATCAAGAGATACCCTTATTTAATTTCTTGGAGAAATGGAGTGGAACCTCTTATACTATTTACTAAACTTACTAATACACGTCCCAACCCCTCCAAATGAGAAAAAAACTAATTTATAGAGTGTATAAGAGGCTAGGTTTAAAGAGGTTTGAATTGTGAATGAGAAATCTCAGTCAAATATTGTAAGCCAGCTTGCATAGACTATTTTACCTCTAAAACGCGTGAACCAGCTATTATTATAGAATAATTATTTGTGAAAAATTGGGTTGGAGATCTCATCTCAAAATATGGGCCTAATAAAAGCTCTGATGAATGAGTTATGGCCCAAATATAGAACCAATGTCTAATCTGGTGGGTCCAGCCCACCTTTGCCTTTATGGTCAATTTAGTCCAACCAAATGAAAGATTTAGCTTCAATTTCCTTAACAAAAGTTGTATAAAATCAAGTGAGGAACACTATTAAAAATTTTTAAGTTCCAATAATTCATATTAAAATATTTATGTGTGAAATAATATAGTAAATTTTAAAAGAGTAAAACTGAAATTTTCATCAAATTTTCAAATGAATGATCTAATCCCAAATATTCCATAAATGAACATATTTAGGATAATGTTAGGAAATTATGTCATTTATTATCAATAAAATATTCAACAAAATAGTATTTTATCATAAAGTGTTTTACTATTTGTAGGCCAATATAGTTACTATAAAAGGGAAATTGAATAATAAATGGACCATATTTTATATTTTTAAACATAGTCCTAATATATAATTTTTATAAATTTTAAACCATTTATCAAAATATTATTTATTATAAAATAACATTAATGTATTTTTTGGAACTATTCATTTAATTTGACTTTGAATACAATAGGAAAATAGTATAATTTCAAAATAATCCTTTAAAACATCTCTAATATGTAATTTTTATCTATAAAATTATTGGTACACAATAATTAATTCAAATTATATTACTTTTAGTATTTTTAAAATCATCTATTTAATTGTTTTATTAATTTAATAAATACCGTGTCAGCGTTGAGTAATCATTTAAGATCATTATTTCATTAATAAAAATTAAAAATAAATTACGATGATAAAAAATAATTTATACCTAAAATTAAAATTTTGAACTAAACAAATCCTCTGTTTCGCCATATGTCAGAAAATTAGAGATAATAACACAAAGAGAATTTCATTGAATTTTCTTTACATAAAATAATATAAAGGTAAAAATCAAAGAAATATGGCAAAAAATTTCCATATTATTGAAAATGGAATGGAAATGGAAGAAATAAACTCATAAAATAGGCTAAAGGAAAGTTTTAGGGTCATTTTAAGTCAATATCATATTATTTTTAACATTAATTACCCAATTTACCCTTACCATGGTGATAATTATTTACTATGGTTACTATTCACCATGAACAAAAATGAAAGGGAAATATTTAAAAAATTTAGAACTCATGATTAGAAATATTTAATTAGTTTTTTAAGATTAAATTTCTATAAGTGGAAGAAATTAATTTCAGATTAAAATGCAAAATGTAATGAAAAATAGTTTTTAAGAAAAATGAATTTTTAAGTATAAAAATGTTTTCATACCAAATTAAAGTATAAAATTCATTCCAAATACTACAATTGTTTTTTAATAAAAATTAACTAATTAAAATTTAAAACCAATCCAAAATATAATTTTACTTTGTAAACACTTTAAACAAATAATGTTTTCAATAAAAATCAGTATTTTTCACTATTCACTGGAAAATCAACTTTTTCAAAAAATAAAAAAAATCACTCTAAGATAATTTTGAAAAGATGATTTCAAAAATGATATCCATTTTACCAAATAAAATTTCTAAAATTTTTGGAAATTAATTACAATATTTTCTCATAAAAATCAATAAATTCATTTTTAAAGAAAACACATTTTTAAAGAATAAAATGGATACTAAAAATTGAGTGATTATTTACTAAGAATTTATCAATACATATATATTTATTAGGAACTTTATATGTATTTCATAAATTTGTTAATCTTATTCATAACTACCAATTTAATTACTAGGTTATAATGACCATATTTAAATAATAATATTTCATGGTTCTTTTAGGCTCGGTGTTGCGTGTTGTATACACTATCAAACATAGTTTTATTTTTAAAATATTGTGGTATTACATTATATAACTTTATTAAATTATGTCATTTCAATTTTAAATTTATCTAAGTTATCAAGGGTTTGAAATTTGAAAATACCTTTGTTGAAATCACACATCATAAAAAAGGGTTAATACAAATTCCTCTTGAAAAGAGGGAAAAAGAAATATGAAGGTAATCTAGAATAACATATAACTATGTTTCCAAATAGGAGAATATTTGTGGGGTGTGAAAATATGGATATGAAATAGAAACTTAATATCCAAATAATGATGGATACTGACAGGCATCATCAATCAAAATAAAGTAAATAATCAAGAGAAAGTTAAAGACCGTAAATCAATGAGGTGTAAAAAAACCATTTATTATTTATAAATGAAGGTAATATGATAAATTTCTTTATTTCAATATATATTTATAAGAGTTAAGGAATTACTTTACCATCTTGACCGAGAACATAAGGAAATATACTTACTTGAAAAGTAGAATTTAATACTTTAATCAATTTTCACTAAATATCATCTTTTTCTCCAAACAATGAGTGTTCAAGATGAAATTTTTTATAACTAAATCACTAAAATTGAATTCTATATAATACATAAAAGGATAAAAATATATTCTTCCTATCTTTAGACATTAATAAAAACAAAAATGGTTAGCATAAGGTAAGATAATTCCCAAAATGAATAAATCTTCATGTCATGAAATACAAAATTAATATCTAAAACCTCAATAATAACACCCAAAGTTCAATATAGATCATTTTATAAATAACTAACCTTAATATTCTTCAAAATATTCTTAATGAAGTTAGAAACCCAAAAGGAAGAAGTATTTGATCACATATTCTTTTGAGATTAATTTAACATTTACTACAAATCAACCACTAGTGGAAAAGAGGGATATACCAATAGACCTATACCAACAGTTTGATAAAACTATTGGTATAGGTCCCTCTATACCAAAAATTTTCAATAACCATTGTTATAGGTTGTTTTAGTGAAGGATATAAAAATGGTTTTAGAAAACTGTTGGTATAAGATTTTTTATTAAAGGAGGCCCTCTTTATTAATGCCATAATAGAGGTAGCTGTCAGGATGATGGAAAGAGTGCTTACTATAGACACTAATCATGCGCAGAATGCATGGATTAATAAGTAAGACCTTATACTGGTAAAGGGAGTACATTCAAACATGGGAGAATATGGATTATCTCTTTGAATACCTTATAAATTAAGATCTAGAAACATAGGTATTCACTCTCTCCTAGAAGATATTTTAGGAGGAATCCTTCAATAGGCTTAAGCTCCTTTTTAATGATTTTGTGATATATTTTTAGCTCATCCAACTGATTGAACCTTTGTGGTTTCTCACTTTTCCTTAAAAGTATTTTAATAATAAAAATGACAATTTTCAATTAGTATAGGTTAGTCCATATACTAAAGGTATACCAACGATTTCAGTTAACCATTGGTATATATTATAAATACCAATGGTTTTTAAAACTTTTGGTATATAAAAATTCTTAAATTCTAGCTGCGACCTCCCCCTCCCCAGATCTCATTCAAACCTAAAATTATGTTCCATTTCTTCCCCAGCCGTGACAATCCATCCTCGATTTGTCTTTTTATTCGTTTGTTCTTCAACATCAAATTGGTGAGTTACAAATTCATCATATATTCTTCCAAGAATCATATTGATTTTTTCTAGGTATAAGATACTAACCTAGATTTTTTATGGTAGCTTTATTCTAGATTCATTGAACAAGGGTTAGTACTGGTACTCATGGATTGTAGTAATTAATTTTTTATTATATTTTTTTTTTATTTTTATCCTTACTTTTATTAGAGTTTTATTTGATATATGTAACTATTTTTATAACTTTAACAATGATGTGTTTGTAGTGGTGGAAAGGGTTTTACATGGTTAATGTATAAATGATGTGGGTGTGTGTGGATTTTTCTATTTTTCTGTTGATAATTTTGTTTGATTTCAGATTTCAATATATCCCCGAGATTATAAGATATTTTCCTTATTAATATTTTACTAGAGAGAACATGCTTATACAATATTTAGTGATTGAAAACTATAATTGTTTTGAAAATGTAGTTATAAGAATGGTAGTCTTTTATTTTTATTCATGACTAAATAAAACTTATATTATCAATTTTGAGTAATTCTTATGATTTTTTTAGTGATTTATAGTAAAGGAAAATAATTTGAAATCATATGATTTATAATGTGAAAAAAATGAACTAATTAAAATATTTTTAAATTGGAAGTAATATTTGGAGAGGTATTTGTAAATTAGGTTGTGTTTCTCTAATGAAGGTATCTTACACTATTTCCAACCATGGAAAAACTTTATGTTTTAAAGAAAATAAATTAAGTTTTGAATTTTGAAATAGAATAGGGGATGGTGATTTTTTTTAACAAAATAAATTGACCCATTATTTCCCACACCCACACATATATATAATCCTTGATCCATTAAAACATGTACTATTCCAAAATAGAGAGATGGGAAGAGAGAGAGTAATCAACCATTCATTTCTTATACAACTTGGATATTAGGGAAACCACCGGAAATCAAAACCATATGACTACCAGTGAGGTTCCCCAACTTAGGTATTGGTGTGTATGAAGTAACAAGAAAATATAAGGGGATACAATATATCACAAAACCTAATTCCTAAGGGTCTACAGTCAAACTGCACTATAAAAACCCATAATAATCACCTCATTATCAATACCCCTATCTAAAAACTATTGCTTCCACTATATTAACTATTGTTATTACTAAAAAGTGTACCATCCCTATATATCCTCACAAAATAGTGAAAAAATTATATTGATGCATGTATTTTTTTTATTGAAAAATAAAATACTACTTTTAATAGTTTTATTTCAAACTAGCATAGCATGGATTATATTATAATGGTTAATAATGTATAATTTAGTATAATCCTAGTATAAGTTATCTTTTTCACTATATATGCACAATCTATGTGTATATAGACCCAATTTACTTTGATGTTAGTAGTTTAAAGTTACCATTTGAGTTAGTGGATGATCATTGGATATTATTTGTGCTTATGGAAGGAGAAAAATGATCCATTTTTCTTTCCACTTTGAGGTGGGTAATTATAGTTAACAAATTTTGAAATGAATTTTATATATCATACAAATTCAGTCTTTCATCTCCTTTATCACTTATTGGATACATTTTGTTGCTGTATAAAAATTAGTTTCTAGGTTTTTTGGATTGGATGATTATTTATATTTATATCAATTATGAATATTATGAAAGATATTGAATAAATTTGAAGGAATAGAGTATTTGATAACTATCGATGACTGCACAAGCTAGGGATACCTCCTCTGATTCCCCTAGTAAGTATAATAATTGTGATATTTTTCTTCTACATTACATTTAATGACATGTTCTTGTTTGTTATCAAACTTATTTTGAGGACATTAATCTGAACCAAAGTTGACTTCTACTTAGCCTACTAGTAGGGGCAACAACATGTCCAATCGAGCGGGGGTGATACTAGAGCTAGAAAGAGCACCCGTCATACTCGTTCACACCCATACCCACCAGCAAACATCCCATATACCACAATTTTTCCTCCTCCACTTCAGTCTCTAGGTATGTTATCACCTATGCCTCCATCATCATATTATTTAGGATCTACTTATCACATACCATTTCTATATCCTATAATATATCCCCAACACTTCTATATTTATCTTACCATGTTTATGTCGCCTCTATTTCCTATTCCTATCCATCCAAGATCTGATGATTGTGCTCTCTCAGGTCCACACCAACACATGTAGTTGACCTAATGCATGTATTGGAATATACACATCCTTCAGAGGCTACTGATCCAGAAAAACCCATAGATCCATTAGATCTTAATGATATTCCTAGATCAGGGTTTTTTATAAGTGTGTTAAAATATATCATATCATTTTTTTCAATTGTACTATGAATTAATTATACTATTTTTTTTATTTTATCATATTCAATGGGATCTTATAATAGGATACATGTATTAACCCATATTCATGAATCCTAGAACCATCATACACAAATAATGGTAGATTACAATGAATACAATCAAATGATAGGTAAAAATTCTAGACAATATAGAAGTTTCATGGAAACTTTATCCAAGTACAATGATATCATTTCAGTGAAACTAGTATCATGGAGAAATATGAGTTATCAAATCAAGGATAAATAATGGGAAGAGATATGGGTATGATTTTTTAAATATATATATATATATATATTATTTTATTTATATGAATTAACATGTTCATCATAGTGTGGTTTTAACTTTCTTAAAGTTCAAGCTACTAATGTAGTATGGTTGATGGAACTTGGGGAATTGTGGAGACTATATAAGAATGAGTTATATATTGTTTGGAAGAGTAGAGTCAGATCTAATTTAGAGGGTTCACCAACATTCACCAACTATCCAACAATACAATACCAAGAAAAGATAGTATATTGGAAGAGTAATGAGTTTAAGATATTATTAAACTTTAATAGTTTGTATTGAAAATATAATTATTATTAATTTTGTTGAATTTTTGTTTTAAGGATACATAAAAAAAGAACAAATATGCTCTGAAGTATACGAACACTTCGATTCTCATTATAATGTAGAAGCATATGAGGTGCTAGGTACTTTTTATCACTCCCCCCTTTTCAATAATATTCTTTATCACAATTTTTTATTGTAATAAAGTAGTATTTTTTTCAAGAACCTCCATATTTATAGGTATTATGCTCCCCCTTTATGTTAAATTGATAAAATCACACAATTCATCATCAATAAACCTCATGATCCTTTTACCCCTTTCTTTATCATTCATAAAAATAATCACTTTCAATATCTTATTGAATATCACCTGAATCTTTTAGGTCCTTTCAACCATCCTTCATTAAGAACATTAATTTACACCTACATTATCACTATCAACTATATTATTCTCATGTTATTTTAGTGAGTTAATAAAACAATTATAAATGAGTCATAAAAAATATTTTAAACCTACCGAGTTAGAATAATTTGTTAGAATCAAGAATCTACGTTAATAAATTAAATAATTTTCATGTCACTCAATCAATTCTATATGATTATGAAACTTTTAAAATTAAGTTTCTTCAATATCAAATTTAATGTTATATCAACCATACTTACTCAAGACATTCATTATATAATCAATAAAGTACTATGTGTGAGAGTGATAATATAAGTTCAACCAATTCATACCACCCATTAATCATAAAATAATAATACTATATTCTATCCTCTATCTTTTATTATTTATCGGATTTCACTATATATGGATAAGGTTAATCATCCTTTAAATAATCCTTAATAATTCCCTTTAATTTAATTAGTCATTAACACTACAAATTTATAATATTCAGTACAAGGAATCCAATTGAGGTTATTATACATTCCTCTGAATACTAATTAGTATATTGGAAATAAACTAATTTTTAACACATGTATATTACATAAATAACATTTATTCCTCTATGAATGTTGATATTACTTTATTATGTTTTCCCTATTATTCTCTTGGGACTATTACTACTTGGTAAAGGTCTGATGCCACATTTTGAGTTCCAAAATTAGCATGATATATATAATGGTTTTGTAAAATGTAAAATGAAATATAGGTATAATGGAAGAATAAATAGAAACACACTTTTGGATAGTAGATTATAGTATTTCATAAATTTTTGGATATAAGAATGAATTAGGATAAATGTATGACAGGAAGTGAAGATGGTGTATTACAAGATGGATAATGCAAGAAATGATGTATATGCAAGTGATTTATTCATAGAAATCATTGTTGGGATACAAAATAAAATTAGCGTTTCATGTTCATAGGTTCTTGTTTCATTGAATATGAAGTGAAAACCCACAAATGATTAACTGGAGGATTTTTTCACCTAATATATACATGAAAAATATGGCGATATAGTTATGGTTATTAAAATTTATGGGTGCCCATGTATTATGAAAGGGAAGAGAGGGGAAAAAAACTGGTTACTGACCTATGAAAATGATGATTTATAGAGGATATCCCAATAATAATATATAGAGGAGAACCTATAAAGTTAAAATATGGCATGATGACTTCATATAGTGAGTCAAGGAGGATTGGTTTTAAAAAAGAAGATATTTAGTCTAAGGATGACTTAGTGGAAGTGGAGTAGAGAGTGAGGTATAGGTGGGTTTGTGGTGGTGAGGTGGAGAGGTAGAGTTAAATTAAGAGTGGATATATGTAACACATTTTGTGAAAAAAATTTAGGGGATAAAAGATGAAGGGAAATAAGGAGTGCATTTTTTGGGGGAAGCATTAATAGATAGAGTGGAACATGGAGAATATTGACTTAAGGATTAGTATATATATATAGATTAATAAAGTCTAATTAACGTTTCATTAAATATGATTCCTTTCAAAAAACATAAAATCCTTAACAAAAATGGAATTATTCAATTGAATTAGTTAAATTCAAGAAAAAATTCAAAAAGCAAAAATCAATCCTTGAAATCATGAAATTAGTGAAAATATGATTCTTAAATTTATAGTTTTCTATATCATAAGGATTGACATAGTATCCATTGATGATGGATTTTTTAGATTTTCAATGCATATAGAATTCAATTTTATAATATTACTTACCACTCTTACATAAAATTAAACATAACATAAACAATATACTCAAAAACAATTTAATACGACTTATAAAATATGGTAGTTGTATTGATCAGAACATAGATATTATTGCATCAAATATCCAATAATATCCGTACTTTTTATTAAGAAAACATAATTAAACCAAAATATAAAAAATATAGAACATAATTTAAAAATATAATGATAAAATATAATAATATAAAGAGTTAAGATAATACAACTAATTATCCAAGAAACCTCCTACACTTGATACATCTCACCCTTTTGATATGAATACCCCTTATCTTACCCTTTGAACTCATATAAATGAAATATGGAATTAAAAATTCTCTTTTATAAGAGTATTTAATACTTTATTGAATGTAGTAATTTATAAAATCATTACATTCAAAACAAGATTATATAAATAAATACATGATTATTAAACTTTGTCATAAATTTTTTAGAACATATTCTTTCTCAACAACTGATTTTTATATCTATGTATATTCTAAGTCTATCTCAGAAAATTATATTTCATCTTCTTCAACTGAAATTTATTTATCAACATCAATTTTTTTTACTTAATCAACTTTAATGATTACTTTAATTGTTAAATTTTTCTCTTCAACTATGGATACATATCTAGAAACTTTCTAAAATAGAATATCAATTATCCTTGAAGATGATATTATTGTTTTCCATTTGATATCTTCCATTTTTTCATGAATATATTGGTTATTGATATTATTTATTCTCTAATATTAATAATATACTGGGTTTATTCTATTGATATTGGGATAATGCAGATAGATTCCATAGAAACATGCCTAAATTATTCCATTGATGATGGATGTAGATGAATAATTTATCTTTGAATATGTTTAATCATAATAACTACTTCCTCATCATCATAAGTAATAAGAGAGACTATGTTCTATTTCTTTTTAAAAGGTAATTTCAACCTTGTTTAATGAACCACCACCACTAGAACCATACCTAGAATGATATCAAAACTGATTGTGGCCCATGAAGATCACCATTAATAGAAAAATTATTTGATAATATCATCAAGGGTATAATAATAAAGTATGGAATATATGACCCATATAAATACTAATAAAAAAAGAATAAAACCACCAATCAACACCAACTCATGATATAAAATGAATCCATAATCCAAATAATATGCATGTAATGTCATAGGAGGATGTTTATTTTATATAAAACCTTACCCACCTATAATACTAAGTTTAAAAAATCTAATCTAAATAATCCCATATCACTCAAATGTTTGAACATTAATTTTTTTTGACATTCAATTTACTTCCAGAAAAACATTAGCTCATCTTCTAATAAAACTTATAAAATATATAACTTCATGTAAAATATTCACTTCCACCACTAGAATTAAATTCTAAACATCAAAATAATAAAGATCTTAACTTCCATTAATATGGATACCATGTGTTTGGTAACTATCCTCTGCAACTTCTGATTCACCATGTATTCTAATATCATCATACATGTCCTTGTTAATAAATATAACTATCATGTCATCAAATCCAACACATAAACTCATTGTTATAATATTATACCCCATTATATTTTGTTTATAATACTAATCTAATTAACATTACCCCTTTTAACAATAATTTATTAAAATAAATTCATATATTTATAATTAATTATACTTAGTCAGCATTTGTAAATAAAATGAAATAATCTTCTTGTCCATATATTACATTTAATTATCTCCCCTTTCACATAAAGTTTAGTAGAGGTATATATTCTTATCTCTACCCTCCATTCATTCTGGTTTGATTAATTATAGTTTCACATAGTATTATTGAATAATGGTATTCTACATTCAATGTCATTGTAGAGGGAGGTGTTGAATATTTAAGGGCGTGTGCCTCGAGAAAAATTGTTTTGCTTGATCGGAAAGAAGAAATATGGAATAACAATAAAAGAACAGAAAAATAGTATATTTTTAGTTTTATTTTTTTGATTTAATATTTTAATATATATATTTTTAACTAAATAATACATTTATATCTGAAACAATTTTCTTTGGAGACCCTTGATGAGAAAAAAATTGACAGTTTTGGGCTAAACAATCATTTTCACAAGGTATCATGAGATACGCACCATGGGAGAGTATGATATCAACTAGGGAAGAGTATTATCCCCACTAGATATTGTCCCATTTTAGTTTCTAGTTTTGGTATTACTGATTTGGAAATATATTGTGTTGAGGTAGTACATTCTTGTATAGAGGAAATAGAGGGGAAAAAGGCCATATAGAAGCGTGAACAAAGTCAAAAGGCCAACAAGGAATTTATGAAAGTTATGGAAGTATTATGTCTATAAATTCTACTATATACCACCATGGGTTGTGATACATACATGTCCATGATGAATTCATTATATGATGCATAGGGTGATGGTGGTGATGGTCCAAGTGGTGGTTGGGACGATGATATTCCTGGAGATGGCAATGGGGATGGTGCAGATGATGGTGAGGATTATGCTAAGTATGATGGCAATGAGGATGATAATGAGGAAGAGTATGAGGATGATGATGATGATGATGGTGATGAGGGAGATTAATCCCCTCTATTTTTGAGTTGACAGTAAAGAGACTTATGTGTGTATGGCATTTAATTATTAAAACCAATTGGTTGTGTGGATTATATATATATATGTTATAGTATTGTAAATGGTTTTAAATAAATTGATAATTAGTTGGTTAAATGGTAAAAATAAAATATTTTATTAGTACTAAATGTTCAATATGGTATGTTTTTTTACAGGTTATGGCAGAGGTGTTGGATGGGCCTACTGTGCTTTCTGGGGAGAGGAAGCTATACCAATGGTTCTATAAATTATTAGTATACATTTTCATTGGAAAACATATTATACCCATAGTTTTTAAACTGTTGGAATACATATACAAAAATGGTTTACTCAAAATTTTGGGTATTCAAATTTGAACATGAGATATACCAACAGTTTCAAGGAACCATTGGTATAGGGTAAATCTAAATATCCTATACCAATGTTTTTATAAAAATCACTGATATAGGGGTATACCCATGAAAAACAAGCCAATGGTTTAAGGAACTATTGGTATAGCCTATACTAATGATTCTATGGGCTATACTATTGGTTTAAAACCATTGGTATAGGGTGGATTTCCAATACTAAATATTAGTCACTCATAAAGTCATATACCCAAAAAACATTATACCCTAATTATATAATATTAAAAATATGTTAATAATTTCCATAAATAACCTTAATCACCATAAAACCACATTAAAATCATATATACTAACAAAATATAATTCTATATTTATGATAATATTCTATTTTACCTTAATCATATATGGTTCCCAAAATAGTGAAATTCTTTTGAAATAATATTAATCACTTAATCACCAAATTACATTTAAATCCCATGGTTATCTATAGGATAAAACATATATTTCCAAATTTAAATAACCCATAATTACCTCAATTTCAAAGATCATGTAAACACTAAATGTTATCAATACCTTTAAACTTATGTGCACAAAATTTAATGACATTCTTACTCAAATAATTTATTCACTAAAACCCATACTAAACCCAATTTTTATAGTAAAATAAATATATCCCAAAATAAACTTAAGAATCTTAGTCTTCCATAAATTAAAACCTCAAAAGGGTTTTACAATACTTTAAAATTTTGATCAACCTTAAACCTATAAACCCATAAGGGTATTCATAACTCTTAAGTTAACCACACATGAAAACATCATAATCTCCAATGTTGTTTAAACCATTTCTCTGATACCAACTGCAAGGACCTGACTTTAATCAATTTATAAATTCAATCTCTAGAATATAGTTTAATTTATTTTATTTCTAAGATCTTTTAAGGTTTATATTTTTAGATAATTAGTCCATCACTATAAGATACATAAATATTACATCACAAATTGGACACTTCCACTTAGTATATATTTTTCCCAAAAAAACAAAAAATTTTTGATATAAAAAGTTTTCATTTAATGAAACATCTTTAAAATTTTCATCTTGACCTCATAATTTTCCCTAATCATCCATAAAACCCCATGAAAATCTTTTTAAAATGTGGTATGAGAACAAAAATCTCAATAAGTGACAAAAAAAGAAATAAAACACATTAGTTAATGAATACTTATACAAGATTTATATTTTTCAAAATTAAACTTTGGGATTAAAATAAAAATTTTATTACCCAATAAATAAACTTTTATACCAAAATATTTTAATAAAACATTTAATATGAAATATTAAAGTAAAAATAAAAATCATAAAGTTTCATTTTCAATCATGAAAAACTTATGAATTTTTTTTTTCAAAAAAAGTTATGCATTTTACCCTTATAAAGTAGTATATAATTTCCTTTAAAAATAATCTAATTAATAATCACATGGGTGATTAACATAAATAACAAGGTATCATAAGATAATGGAAACATATTAAATGTGGTAGCAATAAAAAACATATTATAAGAATAAGTCAAAGCTAACTACTAAGACAACCTCACATGGTGGATAAAGTCCCATAATGGATTAAATTTACTCCCTAATCTTATACATAATGCCTCATGAGACAAAAAAATACCTAATGAATTTGATAAATATTTGGGAACACCCATCATAAAATGTTCATGATTATGTGTTCCACAAAAGGAAATCAATCACAAGTCATAATAATTACCCACATAAAGAAATGGGTTTCATAATCTTTCTTCATATCATAATTAAACAAAATTTCACAAAGATTCCAAAGAGAAGAAGAAATTAAATATTATGGATGTTCATATCTAAGTAAATAATCATAGGTCTAAAAATAAGGTGTTCATTTGGGAATAATAAATTTAAATGAGCATTACATAAAATAATTAAGGGATAGAAAAGTTCCCCTTAATCGAGTTTGATTTTAAAGAAAGAATTCAAGTAACGAACTTATGGAATGTATTACCCTATCAAAGGAAGGGAGAGTGAGATAAGTATTTATGTAATAGACATATATAAATAATTTAGAATCAATAAATAAGATAAAAGGGATAGATAAAGTTAGTTAGATAGATAATTGTTATAACCCAAAGAAAAAGGTTGGTTTAGAGAGATCCCTTACACACATTAAAATATCTATTCTATTTAAACCCATTTTTGAAATTACTTAGAAAAAATGGAAAAAATGTTTTTTTATTTAATAAATAATGGAATATTATATAGTAATCCAAACATAAAATAATAGTTATGGAATCATAGAAAAATCATTAACACCATATATATTAAAAATAAAAAATTCCTTTTGTATTTTGTGAATAAAGTCAAAATTTTCTATATAAAACATGCAAAAAAAATTCCTTTTGAAAAAATTTAAAAGAAAATAAAAGTGACATAAAATTTCATTTATAATTAATTTATATCCATATAATACATCCAAAAAATAATTTTAATAATATGGATACAGAAGAAAAATATTTAGAAAATAAATCTTGAAAATATTTAAAACATGGTTTTAAAGTAAAGTGTCCCTTACCACGAGTTTGAATCATCACACACATTATTTATCTTCATGAATATTAAAATTATATTAATTATTTAATTTCTTAAGAAATTTTCTCATGTTTATTATTCCTTTTACTAGGTTTTGATTAATTATATAATAAATTAAGTTTCACATTGGACATTCTAATGATATTTAGCTCATATGTCTAAAATGACTTTAGTAGGTTGATGAAGGTTAAAGAGTTAATTATTCAATAATCTCTTGAATAATAATCAGGATATAGTTATTATTGTAACATCCCCATACTGGGATCCACTTGAAGGGTTCTCTGAGCTAGGTTGGCCACATGACCTCAAGCACATCTCCCCAAATGCTAGAGGCTGCTGACTAGCAGCAAGGACCTTTTTAACATTTATGTGGGGGAGACTATTCACTCATAGGTAATAAGTAATATATAGAGTAAAAAACAATTTATAAAAAATAGAGGAAGCATATAAATGATCAAACTACAATATAAGAAAATAAATGAACCCAACTGAATAAATAATAAGAACAGAAGCTGATAAATAAACTAGATACATAATTATTTCATGCTATGATGTGTGTGCTAAAGTAAGAGTATGAAAAACAAGAATAAAATCATGAAATCAAAGCTGTAATGAAAATGAAAAAAGTGCAACAACTGAATCTTTAGAAAAGGCTCAGTCCTTTACCCTAATATCTATCCTAAGTAGTAAGAAACACTCAAGCACCTATTTCCTCTGGAAATGGGGATGACCTCATTGATTTAAGGTTCGAACATTCCAAGTGGTTCCTAACGGGTTTGTTTGTAGAACCAAAAAACATCCAATGATTCCATATCCATTTGGACCTACTTTCCAAAGGTAGGTGCTCATTAGTTCTAGACTGATGAGGCTTAATAATTTTCATTGGTCGAGAGGATGGGAGGTCAGACTCATCACACCTTTTTGGGGGGAATTATTATCTACTCCAGGACTCTCTTTATAGATTTAAGTTATATTCGTGAATCCTTATTACATTACCAAGTATGAAAATGAACTTTCCTTTAGATCTGACAATCAATAATTAGTATGTATGAGATTTAGATAATCTTTTATATGTATTCGAGGTTCTTCATCGATAGAGAATCATCTGTATTTGTTAGAGATTATTGGTCAATGGTATCCTTCGACACATTATATAGAAGTCTCTTGGTTATTATGATAACCATACTGGTTTTAAAGCCACTCAGCAGGGCACTTGAAGTTTATTGTCATTCAGAAGGACATGAATTATTTCATAGTTGGGATTGTACCCATAGATGGGCTACCTACATATCCTTTGTTTTGGAAAAGGAATCATAACCCACGTAGTTAGAGTAAAGAAGTATCAGGTTTTATGCATGATTGATGGCTCAAAGAAAGATGCCATAATTACTTTTACACTCTAAGCTCACGTGAGTCATACTCAGTGTGAGAAACAAGAGGTATTGGTAAAACCAAACAATTGTGCCATGAAAGATGCAATTATAAGAAATGAGTGGGGCTTATGTATGTATGACTGCCCAGATAGATGAATATTAGGATTTACTTCAGGGAAGAAACTCGGGAACAAGGTCCATAAAGGTATATGTGATTTATGGAGATTTGGATACTCTAACTTGGGGCTTATTCTTGAGTAGAATGCCCAAATTCGGAGGGGACTTATGATTGGGTTTTAATCCTGAGAAGGAAGCCCAAGTCAAAAGTAAATTAAGACTGGTTAAGAGAAATTATGACTGGGGCTTATTCTTAAAGAAGAGGCCCAGGTTAAAAGGGATTATGATTGGGGATTACTCCTGAAAAGGAAGCCCAGGTTAAGGAAATTTGGATTTTTGGGAACTTGGGGCTTACTCCTAAGGAGGATTCCCAAAATTAGGGAAACTTAAAGACCGGGGCTTATTCCTAAAAAGGAGGTCCAGGCTAGGGGACTCGAGACTTTGGAATTATCCCTGATAAGGAGGCCTAAGTTAAATTGAATTTATGAGGGGGGATTATTCTTGAAGAGGATGTCCAAATTAGAGGAATTATGACTGTGGATTAGTCCTGAAAAGGAGGCCCAAATTAGTGGAATTATGACTGGGGCTTAGTTCTGAAAAGGAGGCCCAGAATTAAGGGGACTTGGGGCTTACTCCTGAAAAGGAGGCCCTAATTAAGAGAACTTGTACTGGGGCTTACTCCTGAAAAGGGGGATAGGTTAAGGATTATCTCATCTTAAAGGATGATGTTGAATGAATGAAATCTCTAACTTTAGTGACATGAAGATATGTAAATCACTAGGTTTTAAGAGATGTTCCACAGAATTACTTTCAGATAAAGAAGACAACAAGGAAATCATGCCATGAATGGCTTTGGAGAGAGTTCTGAAGGCTTAATCTTGAAGAGGATAGTAGGATAGGCATAAGAGAGGTGAAATAGGTAGGAGGGGTACCCAAAAAGAAGGTGGCGCACAAGTCCTTCATGGGCGTGCAAGTACTGGTCGCTCAAGTATACCTGAGCGATACAAGGGTACTTGCGCGATGATCAACCCTTAGGGTAATACTTGGGTGAGGCTTGGCTCAAGCCCTTAGAAATATCCCTAGATGCTTCCAGAAGAGGGGCGTGCAAGTTCTATTGAAGGGGTAAGGCGGCGTGCAAGTGTGGCCATTTCCCTTAAGGGCTGGCCACTTAGGTGCACAAGTGTTGATGAGTTTCAATACTTAGGCCTTAATCCCCCTATTTAGATCTTTCATTCTAGGTAAGAAACTTCCTTAGAAGTGTTCGGAAGCTTTGAGAAGATACTAGGGTGCTGGGAGCTCAAATCTGAGTTTCTGGAATTTTTTTTCCTAAAATGGGGGGCCCACTAGGGGTATTTATAGGCTGGTGAAGACCCCAGGCGAATTTCAAAGAGGGCGCACAAGTCACTTGCATGACCATTGGGTGGCGTGCAAGTATACTTGCGTGAACTTGGTGGAACTTGTGCGACCCAAGTATATTTGAATCTTTGTTCATGCCTTTGTCAATTTTTGATATTTCTTCAAAGGACGAATCACTTTGGGTTCAAGGCATTTCCCTTTTCAATTCATTAGACTCTGTGACAGAAAGGAGCATCAACAAAAGTCCCCCCTCAGAGTTGGATCCTAAAGAAATGAGGATGTAACTCTGAGGAAAGAAGAAAACCAAGGAAAATTAGGCGTGCAAGTGTTGAGTGCACAGATGGTAGCGCGCAAGTGAGAGTCGCATAGGAGTTGGTGCATAGGGCTGCGCACACTGGTTTTAGGCGCGCAGGGTTGAGGCCTGGCCTATATATATGTGGCCATTCTCACACAAAGTACCCGGATTTCAAATTTTCGAGCTCTCTCCGCACAGGTTACCTTCTTCGTGCAGATTGCTCTATTTTCTGCTGTTTCTTTGCAGTCGTGTTGCTGTAGTGGTATTTGGACTTGTGCGGTGATACTTGCATGCCAAAAACTTTCACGACACATCCATACTTGCGTGACAAATCCATACTTGCGTGCCTTAATGCCTTAGCCATTTTTTTCGAATTTCTTCACAAATTTTATGAAAAATCAACTCATTTAAGAGTTAATTTATTCAAATTTTGTGCAGATTCAATGGTTCCCAAGAGAATCGGAATGACTGATGAACTTTCTTGCAAGCGAATTGATGATATGATGAGTATCATTTTCCATGATTATTATACTGTCTGCGACAACACTCTTCTATATTTGGCCAAGTATCTGAATAAGTATCATCTTGACTTCCCACAAATCATTTATCTACCTTTGTATGGCTATGGTCATCTGCGAGAAGTCACCATTCCAGAGACAAATAACTATCTCCCAATTTCTTGGTTTCAGAATTACACCAATTTTTCTTCAGAAAATATCTCAGGTGGAGGAGTATTTGTAAACACTGGAACATTGGAGAAGGCCTACATAATGCATCACAACCCATGTACCTCATATCTGAAACCTCACAAGCCTGAGCTGCAACCACATTGTTATCCCTCTATCTTCCAAAACTCTCATATGGATCAATCCAAAGGCTGGAAGAAGAGTTGGGACTTTCATCCTGGAGGAGGTGTGAAGCCAACTTGGATGTGGGCATACTGGGTGTGACAAACCTGCATAGAGTTTGTCGAGGATCTGAAAGTAGCTGCAATATATGAAGCCGTCTAGGCTGGGAAAACATATGTTTATAGGAATGATGATTTCTTGCTGGAGATACTCAGCCATTAGAGCCTAGAAACCAATTCTTTCCATATAAATCATGGAGAAGTAGGTATCAGTCTGTGGGATGTCTAAAAGATCTCAGGGGCTCCAATTTTGGGTGACATTTATAATGAATTCATTCCTCCCAAGGTGACTTGGAATGATTTGGAGAAGACCCCAGCTTTGGATCAGGAATTATTGAAAATCATTCACAAGCTCAAGAGTTCAGAGACCTCCTTAACTCATTCTAGAAAGGACATTCATCCAAAGGAGTGGATGAATATGTTTTTTTACCAAGAAACAAGAGAAGGAGTTGAAGGACAAGGGGTCCAAGGAGAAGGGATCCAAGGAGAAGGGATCCAAGGGGAAGGGGCCCAAGGAGAAGGGGCCCAAGGAGAAGGGGCCCACTCGTCCTACCACCTGCCCCAAAACAGAGAAGAGGGGTGATCCAGGTACATTCTAGCTGACCTTGGAAGCAGGAGAATTTGAGAAGTGGGGATATGAAGTAAATCAGATAATCCCAAAGAAGACTCATCTGGTGGGCTTCTTGGCCTTGTGTCTCAGTGTTTATCTTTTGCCAGTCAGAGACTCGAAGGGAGGCGTCATGACAGGGACCTTCATTATTGCATCCAAGTTGGCTAAGGGTAAAATGGTTGGGTTGGATACCCCCATTTTAGCAAAGATTCACAGGAGCTTACTCCATGTTTTCATGGGTAAGTATCCTTTGAGAATAGTGGGATCATTCCAAGTTTTATGGGGATGGATCGCCACTCACTTCAGGACGTATAATGTATAGAATGAAGTACATATTCCTGGAAGTTCTTTCAGGCCATCAGTGTAGGAATTCTCTGGAATTGCTCTACTAGATCTCAATTCCTATGACATGAAGGTGAGGTTGAACATGCATAAGGAATTCAATTTCTTTCCTTACAGAAATCCGCCAACTGGGCAGTTTTTTGATGATGGAACAACCAGCCTATAATTAAGGGCATACATGCTAGCCTGTAGAGATGGTGTGCTGGTCTCCAAGATTTACGGAGAGATTATATACGAGGCCTATGATCCATATAGATTTGCATGTCAATTTAAGTGTTTGCAGTAGACTGTTGTATCTCCCCCAGTGCATGTCAGGTCAGAGAAACATCTGATGGTTGCCCGAAAACTATGGTTGCTGACATCTAGGGAGAAGACTGGGGCAGTATTTGATCTACCAGTTGATAAAGCGAAAAATAACTTGACTACCTGGTATGCCGAGAACTGGATAGCATCATACCCTGGAGGGGTTCTGATTCACCCGGTTTATCAGGTGGGAAAAAGGAAGAAAACTGTAGAGAAAGAAACCCTTCATCTAGAAGGTGATTCTTCTACACCACCCGAAGCTGATTCGTCGGATTCTTAATATGGGGATGATGAGGCACAACATGTGGCAAAGCTGCCTCGTGCCAGATATAATCCCCCTGTCAGAATCAAGAGACCAACTCCATTGACTCCTAGCGAGTTACTTCATTTAAGGCACTGTAATCAGCATTACTTTATAGAGCAAAAAGTACTATTTTCTTATTCTCTATTTGTAGTTGCAGGAGCTGGGAAGAAGCTGAAGTCTAAGATTGTAGGACCTTCCTCGCAGCCTTCTGGTATGCATACTGAATATCTACGACCAGAGGCTGTCTAGACATGGCGAAGTTTATACTGCGATGCTGAAACTACCTAGCTGGATTTGTGCGAGGGGCCACACATCCATGGAATAGGGAAACTTCTAGCTTCTATAGATATCCGTTACAAGGATAACCCTGATGAAGTGCAGGATTACATCAGAGAGCTAGAAATTCTCATATATGCCACCGATGATTCCATTTCTGTCACCAAGTGGGTGAAGGAAATGATAAATCGTTGCGCCACTGAGGGGACTAGTGGTTTTAGAGATGAGGAGTGGCACGACTACGTGGCTCCTAAACATGTAAGTCTCTTTCCTTATTTTCTTTGTAACTTGATTCCAGTTAAAGCTTTGTTACTCAGGGAAATTATTTTCTTTATCCTGCAACTTGAAAAGAAAGGAACTGCTGAGGTTCCTTCACCACAATATAGCCCTGGTGGTACTACCATTTCGGCTAATGAATCTCCTCGTGAGTCGGGAGAGATATCTTCAGGACAACAAGCCATGGATGAGGAGTTGGACATGGATTTCCATTCTCCAATTCAAGTACCTGTAAAGGAGACTGCCGACACTCCCAAAAAGCCAAAGAGACAAAGGCATCGAAGGAAGAAGTCCACAACTAAATGCTTCATCAGTAGTGGTAAGTCCTTTGGATAATCATGAATCTTAAACCATGAAAAGGTTACTCATAATTTTTGGGATTGTAGGGGATTCTTCAATTTCCCCTTTGAGGGAGAGGATTGACCTTCCTCTAAGGACCACAGAGGTTACTGGTGAACAATCACAAGTTTAGGCTGACTTAGCTGCTCCTGTAGAAGAGTCAACGTCAGTTCCCAGTATCCTTCCTGCTACTTTCGCAAGAAGAGAAGATCCTACTTCTGGTAAGTTAACAATTCTTCATAATATGTTGAATGAAACATCAACTAACTTCCATTCTATGATACTTTAGGTTCTACACCTGCATTAGAGCTTTTGGCGGCCATTGCAACTGACGCCACCACTTTATATGAAGAAGCTATCCAGGGTCAGAGACTGCAGGTTGAAGGTCACCAAGAAGACATATCAAATGCTCCCACTGGTGAGATTAACTAGGATTATAAGATTACATTGGATGAAATGATGGAACTTGGAACATATTTTGAAGATGTTTTAGATCATGTTAAATTAACATTTAATTTATAAGATTATGGATATGAGTGTTATCCTTTTTCCTATTAAAGATAACTTCTCATTACATCTCTAATCATGATCGGTTGAAATGTGCAGTTCTATCTGAGCAAGCTGCTAAACTTCCAATGCCTGAAGGGGGTACAGAAAACTCTACTATTGCAGAGACATTAGATCAAGTGGAGCTTAACCTGGCAGAGCTTCATGAAACTCATCTTGAAAATCCTGTTGAAGCTAGGAAAGACGGGGAGGAGCCTTCTCAAGTTACTGATCTATTGTTGGGTAAGAGATAACAATTTTTTTTGTGACTTTACTTAATTTTCAAGACATCCAATCAACTTTTGTTATCCTTTGAAACTAAACAAAGCTTTTAATTGATTATGTAGGGCCATCAATTTCAGTGGCTAGATCTGGAGGTGAAGCCTCAGCCTCTGCCCCAACGGGATTAGAGAGTGAAGAAACACAGGTTAGGGGGAAGGAGCAGAACAAGGCACTTACCTAAGTGCATTAATCCTGGATTATATTACCCCCTATGACAGTGATACTGAGTCAGATCCAGAAGTACAAAAGGTGCTCCAATTTTCACGATGCAAGGCATGGCAAAACATATGGAAGATCATATCCGAAGTGCCTTTAGAAGAGCTTGCATCAAAGATCCCGCAACTGTCATCCCTGTTTATCATGATTGGACTTTGTGGTTTTGGATATCAAGAGATCCATGCCGCAGTGAAACAAGTAATCTTAAGGAGGGAGCAGGAGAAAAAGTTTTGTTAATATTTGACCCGGGTGAGGTTGTTAGTAAACATAAACGAACTTGAGGCTGTGGTGTCCCAAGCTGAGGCTGATCATGCTGCCAAGGTGAAGGAGATGAATCATAAGATCAAAGAGAAAGTCGTCCAGTAGATTCACCTTCAGCAACAGTTAGATGCTGTTACTGGGGAACTTGACCAGCTTAACAATTCATTGGAAGGAGTTCAAATGAATGGTATGAAATCCATTGCAGATGCCAAGAAATCACTTCATCAGGCTGAAAAGAATGAAGTTGGTCGAGTGCATGAGCTTCAAGTGGATGCTGATGAAGCTCAGGATGCTGTAAACCAAATGAAGACTTATGTTGAGAGCCTTTTGTAATTCTTGGAAAAGTGAAGAGACTCCAATCTGTGGATGTCCTTCTAACTTTTGTGCATCAAATGAAAAACAATTTCATCTTCAATCATTTGTGCATGCCTTCTTTTGCTACCTGCTTTAAATTTTTACTTAAGACAATGGGCCTAGTAAGCATAGTTTGATTTTTACTAGGATTATAAAAATAACCCTACAAACTTTGAAACTTTTAATTGCTCAATATTACCTAAAATCATACAAGATGTATGTTTAGTGAGCTAGAACTTGACTTTTGTTCAGAATTCCTTTGTCTTTTGTGAGCAGTTTAAAGTCATGCATGTTGGATATAAAAAGGCTAATGTTTAAGGTCGAAATAGCTTTGACCAAATGGATTAACATTGACTCAATTACTTGATAATTTATTTGAAGACATATTACCATGTTCAAGTATGAGGGAAAATATGTAAACGATGACTTAAGAAATTTTGAATCTGAGGAATGATATGAAAAATGGCTAAAAGGAATTAGAAGAAGTAGTTCCCAAGAATGAAGTTACCACTATTTAACAAACCCGTTAGGGGGTTGAATTATGAAGGGCCACCTAAGGGCATTGGCTGCATAGTCAAATAATAGCATCTTTTGGCTGACAGGTCTGTTATATAGAATACTTATGCAAGGCCGCCTAAGGGAACGTGCTATATAGTCCGGAAAAAGAACTCTCAGAAATTTACTTTTCTACTGCTAAAAATCCAGTGTAAGTTTATGGGGATTCAAATTTTCCAAAGCATAGAGTTTGTTGTATGGAGAAAGGTACTTGAATATGGAGAAGATATTTCCAAACAAGATTGTCTAAGAACTAGATGAATGTCACTCCTATGAAGGTCTGACCCAAACGTAGGGAAGGGAAATATAAACCATAGACTTGAATACTTTCAGATCATGAAAAAGAGTATGGGATAGATATGTTAAGGATGGCCATTTTTTGCGGATCCCTGCATATTGTCATTAAGAAAACTAAGGAAAAAAGAGATTTTCTTCCAAAGAATAAAGTTACCACTATTTGAAAAACCTGTTAGGGGGTTAAATTATACAGGGCTGCCTAAGGGCATTGGCTGCATAGTCAAATAATAGCATCTTTTAGCTGACACGTCTATTATGTAGACTGTTTATGTAAGGATGCCTAATGGCATGTACTACATGGTCAGGAAAAAGAACTCTCAAAAATTGGACATTTTGTGACCAGAAGTCAAGAAAAGTGTTATGGAGATCTGGAAGTATTCAAGGTTAGGATTATGACACATAAAAATGGGCATTTATTCAATGCATGTATAGATACACAGACCAATTCTAACCATAATCATGTTGTGGCTGGGTCCTGAATTGAAATGTTGGACTTCACTACATATCCCATAAATATAGGAATAAAGCCATATGTAGTTCTTGAAATACAGTTTAACTTCATGTGGGATGAGAGTATAGGAAATCTTAGTTTAGATTCATATATCTCAGACCATAATAATGAATACACTGTGTGTGTTTTCACAGGGACTTTTCATCCAGGGGACTGGGAATTTGGGGTTAGGCCCAAAGACTTGGGGCTGGATTCGAGGGATGCTCGAATGTTCCTACGTATCCCATAAGGATGGGAATCAAGCCACATGTAGTTCTTGAAATACCCTCTGTATAGATTTGGTTCGTACATATGAAGGGTGAAAAGGGGACTTTAGTGCAATGATGGTTTGAACCAAGATAAAAGGTTCGAGTATTGCCATCTATGCACGTAGTCTTTGAAATATAACATGATCAGAGATAAATATAAATAATGATTCTCTCTCAGGTGAGGGTATCAAAGAATGTTTTAGTTTATTGTCGTACAGGACAAAAGTGTTGTACAGTTTAATGTCATGTAGTAAGGACAAAGGTGAACCAATGTGAAGAGATTGGTTTTGGACCTGAACTTCAGGAGGTTGCCTACGTACCCAGTCTAGAAGGAAAGGATCAAAGTCCACGTAGTTCAATTAAAGAATGAATTAGTGATCAAGTTGTTCTTGAGGACAACGACCTAAAAAATGATGTTGGGACTTACACATGGTTAGCGGCCCAGAGAAGGTGTTATGGTTGAAGTTTACTCTAAGCTCACATGAGTCATACTCGGTGTGAGAAACAAGAGGTAACAACAACCTTAACGATGCACAGTTTAATGTCATGTAGGACATATGAAAGGACTATGTAGTTTAAAGTCTTGTAGTGAGGACTATTGGTGCCGCACAATTTAGTGTCATGTAATAGGGACAAAATACAGTTTAACGTCATATAAGATGTATTAAGGGACTTTATTCAGTTTTACATCATGTAGGACAAATATAGGGACACAGTTTAACATCATGTTTGACGTGAACACAGTTTTGCATCATGTTGGACAATAAGGGTGCTGTACAGTTTAGCGTCCTGTAGCTAAGATGATGGGGATAATATAGTTTAATGTCATGTTGGATGAAAAGGGGATTGTGTAGTTTAATGTCATGCAGTGAGGACAAAAGAGGACACAATTTAATGTCATGTTGGACGTATTAGGGACTTTTTCACAGTTTAACATCATGTTGGATGATGGTGCGAACATTTTAAGGTCATATGTGTGGACCAGAGATTATGCAGTTTAACGTCTCACTGGATGTAAGGGACTTTTGTACAGTTTAGCTTCATATAGTTAGGACGACATAGTTTAACATCATGTTGGATGCTATGGATGCAAATAGTTTAAAGTCTTATGCATGGACCATGGATGGTGCAGTTAAACATCTTTCTAGACGATATCACAGTTTAATG
The DNA here is from genome assembly GCA_963277665.1 of Viscum album. Taxonomy (NCBI): domain Eukaryota; kingdom Viridiplantae; phylum Streptophyta; class Magnoliopsida; order Santalales; family Viscaceae; genus Viscum; species Viscum album. The sequence goes on from OY728165.1 coordinate 1,085,548,338, forward strand.
TCATGTTGGATGTTGGTATTTGCATTACACAAAATACTTCTTTAGAAATCTAGCATTGGTTGGAGTAGTGATGAGTTCTCCATCCATTGAGATTAAAGAATATGCTCCATTGGAGTAGACCTTATGTATTGAATAAGGTCCTTACCATTTTGGCTCCAGCTTGGGAGGTTTATTTCCTGGTATCATTGGAGTTCTAAGAACCAAGACCAATTCTCCCTAAACGAATGAATGAAGATGAAATTTTTTGTTGAAAGCTCGTGCTATTCGATTCTGGTAGACTTCCAAGTGGTGCAAGGTGCACAATCTTTTCTCGTCTAATCATTCTAATTCATCCAATTTCTTTTGAGATTGTTCATCTGTAGATGACTGATCACAAATGGCTAATCTGAGTGAGGGTAATTGAACCTTAATGGGAAAGACTGCTTCCATTTCATATACCAATGAATATGGAGTTTACCGCGTTGCAGTGCAGGTGGTGGTCCGATAAGCCCATAAAGCATGAAAGAGTTTATCAGGCCATGATTTCTTATCTTTATCCACCATCTTTTGCAGTATGTTTGAAAGAGTCTTGTTGAAAGCTTCTATCTAGCCATTAGCCACTGCATGATACTGAGATGAATGATTGGATTTGATGTTGTATTGTTGATACAACTTCCTCACCTTAGATGAATAGAAGTTGGTTCCATTTTCTGTCAGTATGGTATGAGGGACACCAAATCTGGTAATGATGTTAGAATTGATGAAGCTAACAATGCATTTAGAACTGACTTCTTTGAGGGGTATTTCCTCTGCCCATTTGGAAAAGAAGTCAGTAGTAGTAAGAATATACTTCAACTTCTTGGCTACAGCCGAAGGATAAGGTCCTACTATATCCATTCCCCATGTGGAAAATGGCCACGAGTATTTAGCTGTATGAAGTAACTCTGGGGGCTGATGAATGAAGTTGGAATGTACTTGTCAATAATGACACTTCTTTGTGAAATAAACACAATCTTGTATCATTGAAGGCCAAAAGTATCCGAGCTTTCAAATTTGATCAGATAGTCTGTGTCCAGACTGAGGGGCACCACAGGCTCTTGCATGTACTTCTTTCATGACAGCCATTGTCTCTTCACCATCAATGCATTTGAAGAGAATTCCATCAAAACCACGCCTGTAGAGAATTTTCTCTAAATTATCTGGGCTATCATAAAGAGTAAAATTGACCACACATCGCTAGATTTTTTCTTTCCCAACTCTATCAGGTGGAAGTGTTCCATTTTGAAGGTATTCCCTGATAGGTATCATCCATCCTGTAGTATGAACATATGGTTCAGGAATGGGACTAATTTCATTGATTTCCTCTGTTCTGGTTTGAACATAAGGTGAAATTGTTCGACGGTGGGCAATACTAATGGTTGTCTCATCCTGATATGGATCTTCTAGAGTTGTGGCTATATTAGCCAGTGCATCAGCTTGGGCATTTTGTGATCATGGGACATAAGAAAATTACGGTTCCATAGGAAATTCTGCCATTAAATCTCTGACGTAATCATACAAAGGGATTAGTTCTTATTTTCTGATTGCATAATCCTCATTGACTTGTTTGATTACCAAGTCTGAATCACCTTTCAACTTTAAGTGATTCACTTGTGCTTAAAGTGCCAACTCAAATCCTGTGATAAGAGCTTGGTATTCTGCTTCATTATTTGTATCGCCTCCCAACAATGAGAAGGAATAGGGTAACACTGCCTTTTCTAGAGAAATGAGTACAATTCCTAACCCAACTTTGTTGAATTTAGAATCTTCCATTTTCTTCCCTGTTGGACTCTTGGAAGCACCATCAAAGTACATTTTCCATGTTTGAAGACTCTCTTGAATAAAGAATACTTCCTCATCAGGAAGTTCAATATTTGAAGATGTATCTTCTATTGAAGGATGTTCATCAAGGAAATCATCCAGAGCTTGGCCCTTTATTTCCTTTTGAGACACATATTGAATATCAAATTGCTGCAAAATAACTTCCCACCTTTCCAGACGTCCTATAAGCATTGGACGACTAAGGATGAATTTGAGCGAGTTATTACAAGATAGCAATTGGACCTTGTGATGTTGGAGGTAATGTCTCAAATTCTGAACTGCAAAGATTAATGCTAGGCAGCACTTCTCAATATTTGAGTATCGGGTTTCTGCTTCAAGCATAGTCCGACTGAGATAGTAGAGGTTATTTTCATTCCCAGCATCATTCTTCTGAGCAAGAAAGGCACCCAATGATCACTCTAAGGATGTCACATAGAGGATAAGTGGTCTTCCTTCAACAGGTGGAATTAATACCAGTGGACTTAAGAGATACTTCTTGAGAATATCGAATGATTCTTGACATTCTTCAGTCCATTGGTAAGTGACTCCCTTCTTTATCAATTTAGTGAAGGGTAAACTTTTTCCTGCCAAATTGGTGATGAAATGCCGAATATAGGCCAAGTTTCCTTGAATTCCTCTCAATTCCTTTAAATTTTGAGGAGGTGACATACCAAGGATTGACTTTATCTTCTCAGGATCGACCTCGATAAAATGATGGCATACAACAAAGCCAAGAAGTTTTCCTAAGGTTACCCCAAAAGCACATTTTAAGGGGTTCATCTTCAAATTATGTTGCTGAAGTTTGTGGAATATGATTTCAAAATCATCCAAGTGATTAGAACGTTGCCTGGATTTAACCACCAAATCATCCACATAACATTCAACAAACTTCCCCAGAAAGGGTTTGAAGATACGATGCATGACATGCTGATATGTTGCGCCTGCATTCTTCAGGACAAAGGGCATTACCCGATAGAAAAACACACCCTGAGGGGCTCTGAAGGCTGTAGATTCTTCATCTTCTGGATCCATTCATATTTGATTATATCCAGAATATCTATCCATGAAGGAAAGTTCTTCATAGCCAGCTGTTGCATCAATCAAGAGTTCTGTAATTGGAACTGGAAAATCATCCTTAGGACAATGCCAATTAAGATATCTGAAATCAATGCAAACTCTAATTTGTACATTCTTATTTTTCACTAGGACAATATTAACCAACCATTTTGGATATTGAACTTCTCTGACGAAGTTATCTTTGATAAGATTATCCACTTCAGCTTCAATTTTGGAAGCATAGGTTGGGTGTGTTCTTCTAGCGGCTTGTTTGAATCCTCGATGTTCTTCTAGAAAACCCAAATAATGAGTGGAAACATCAGGATCAATCCCTAGCATCTCTGTATAGTTCCAAGCAAATATATCTCAATTTTTCTTTAAAAATTAAATATACATTTCTTGCTCTTGAAGAGTCATGGCTGTACTAATTAAAGTGGGGGCATGGATCTTCTTTTGTACCCAGATTTATTTCTCTGAGTTCATCCACGGTGGTAGAGATACCCTCTTCAAATGTTAGAGGAGAATCCCTAAGATCTTCCTCCTCTTCTTCAACATGTGTTATTTCTTTTGTTGCTACTTGCATAGTGGATGAAGAAGAAATATTTCTATAATCAGAGGAAATGTTAAAATTTGAACATCTTGAAGAAGAAGCTTCCATTTCCGACCCGATTAATGATAAAGGGTATTCCTCTGGTAATATAGAGGAGATAATGGATTGAGAATCGACATCTTTGTTCACCTTTTACATTTCTATAACTTCTTCTAGCCTGATTGGTGAAGTGTAGACTTTCTGGATTTTAAGAGACGAAATGAAGACATCTGCTGGATTTTAAGAGACGAAATGAAGACATCTCCATTTGAGCCTTCATCATTGCTTGGTGAATCACCAATTTCTCCCATGCTATCTGGCTTGATTTCCATAATTGACATTATGGAGGTTTCCATAAGATTATTTTGATTCGGGTCTATCCTATCAATTTGACTGATAGGAAATACATAATCTGTACTCACATGTGTAAATGGGTTTACTGGAATCTTTTCCAAACCATATGGAGCATTAACTTTGGTAATCTCCCTTGTTGCAGATTTATCCTTTCCCTTCATGTGATAGAATTATGCCTCAATGTATTGAGATTCACATGTCTTGAATGGGGAATTATCACCATACAATGTCCCAATTTGACCATTGAAACAATATTTGAGACATTGATGGTATGATGAAGGGATAGCCGCATGCCGATGTAGCCAGGGTCTACCAAGAAAGATGTTGAAGTCTGAATCTTGATCAACAACCATGAAATATGAATTGGATACAAGATCTCCAAACTGAGTTTTGAGTGTAATATTTCCCAATGGTTCTTGTTCATTTTTATGATATCCTTGTAACATCAAAGTAGAATGATATAAATCAGATTCTGTGAGGCCCAATCGACGAAGTGTATGAATGGGGATGAGGTTGACTCCAGAACCATTATCAATGAAGACTCTTCGGATGTCTACACCATTGAACTTGCCAGATAAGTACAAAGGTCTAATATGTCCATGTACGACATCATCTTCATCTTCATCTGTGAAAGATATCACTGCATGACATTCTGTAGGATTATTCTCAACATGGTAGGCTTCAGCCGCAACAATTTCAGTTTCAATATCCTGAGGACATGACAAAGCCTCGATGAGTGCCTCCTAAAGAGCCTTTGATAAATTCAAGGCATCCAGAATTGATAACTTGGCCGGTACTTGGTCCAAGTGTTTCAATACATAATACTTTTGATCCAAAGGTTTGCGTTTCCCAACAGGAACATTCGGTTTCGTAAGTACCTTAGAATTAGATTCTTTGGAAGTTGATGAATCTTGTACTGGGATGTGAGTTGGTAATACTCTTGGCTTTGGAAGATTAGACCAATTAGGTTTATTTACTTGCTGAGAGGAAGAAGGTGGAACCTCCAAACGATCTTCCAGAATAACTATGCTAGGATTGAATCTTCCTTGTGTAGAAGAACTTGCTTGTTCTTTTTGAGCTCGTTGAAGGGATCTGCCACGAGTTTCTGCTGCATACATAGTTCTAGCAGGGGTAGAATTGGAATAGTGGCCTCTGAAAGATCCATGTCTTCCCTTGTACCCTGAGCCTCTGGAACTTCCTCTGATTTCTCTATTTGATATAGGGAATTCAGGCTCATCAAAATTGAAACTACAACTGGCATATGGATCTGTTAAGTGAATCATGTTAACAGAACCAAATATCAACTCTTCATCTAATGAATATTCTGCCTGATTATCTAGTTTAGGCTATGACGTTTGGTGGGACGGTACCCATGGATTCGAATTAGATGGCATAAAATATGCCAGAGTCAAAGACAACTTAAGCTTTGACATGATTTCATCTTCTTCTGATTGTTCCTCTTTCTTTGAATTATGCCGCCCTTTTGAGGATTTTCCCTCTGATGAAGAGGGTTTTGCTGTGGCATTCATGGCAGAAGACACAATTGTCTTCTTCAATTGTATTCTCAAAATGGCATAAGTTCAATTAATCATTTTTCTAACCATCCAATCATCATATTTTTGCGAATTTTTGTTCTTGACTTCTTGCCACTCAGCTTCCTCCTCTGGATCTGTAGTAGTAACACATGCAACCTGAGATGAAGAACCGTTTAGTTTGACTTTTCCCTAGTTGACCATTTTCTACAGGAGGTCCTTGAAGACAAAACACTCCTGAATGGGATGCCCCAACATCTAATGAAATGGGAAATAATTAGGACGGTCTTCATCTCCTTCCTTATTCGGACTCTTGGGCCTTGGCAATTGAACCAAATTATTTTCCAGAGCCGAAATGAAGTAACCAGGAACTTGTTCAGATCGGAAAGATTAGGCTTTGCTCTTCAGATCCTCAAATTGTTTCTGTCTTTGATCTCTTTGATTTTCTTGACGAAACGACCTCTGTTTTTGACGCTCAGGAGGTGGAGCCCTTTAAAAAGATGAAGGACTTGAAGTAGAAGCAGGTACAAGTGCTTGTTTAAGCATAAATGTAGCAGTTTATGCTTTACCCATTATCCTTCTTGGAGTTGATGGAATTACACGAGCTTTATCCTTAGTCTTTATAAGAGAGTCTTCAATCTGTTGAGCGATTGAAATACGGTTTAGAAACCCTCCTGTGTATTTCACAGGGATCAATGGTGTGTGCAACTCATCACACAAATTTTCCACACAGATTGGCAACAATTCCTCTTGAGGGAGTGCTAAGCTCAGGGAATATGTTAATCCCTTCCAGTGAGCAATGAAATATGAAACCCTTTCATTCTCCCTTTGATTACAGTTTGTAAGATCAAAAACTATTGTCTTTTGAAAAGTTGAGATGAATTGAAGAAGGAATCATTGGCGGAGATCCTCCCATCCGGTAATTGACCAGGATTGCAAGATTGTGTACCAGACAAAGGTAGGCCCTTGTAATGATTGTACAAAACAACTGAGATTAACTACTTATTGTTGCTAAGGGGTTCCCATAATAGGATCGCAATGAGAAACAAAATGTGTTAAGTGTTGCTCTGGGTCTCCCGAACCATTAAATATTGGGAATGTGGTACTTGAAAAATTTGATGGGGAGGAATTTCATCAACCCATTTAGGGTAAGCTCTCTTTTCTGGTTAAATTTGAGCGTGCTTTCCCTCCATAGATTCCAACTGAGCTATTAATGACTCAATAGTAGTTATTAACTTTTTAGAAACATCCGGTTGAGATTGGACTTGAGCAGGTGCAATGACTGGAGCTTGGACAGATGTGGTGGCTGGTACTGCAACTGATGGTAGCACCTCCGATTGTTGTTGCACATGATCTATAGGATTAGACCTATGAGGGTGTACTAGTAGAGGAGGATTTTTTGATCCATCTCAATAGCTACAACAAATTCCCTTGGCTTATTGACTCCATCACGCTTAGGAGGAAGACTACCCTGAAGTAGTTCTGCATTCAACCTCCTCAACTCCTTAATTTCTTCCTCTGGTTATGCAAATATTTTCTCTAATGAGAGTGATTGGCCTTCTATAGAGGAAGGGTATGTAACCTGATTCTTTACTTCCCCCTTATTGGACACCTTTCATAGAGGGGGAAGTGGGTTACTTGAAGGATTACCTAAATTTTGGGTAATCCTTTGATTTCGTGTATGCACACCTTCTTCATTTGTGTCTGTGCATACAACCTATTGAGAAGGAACCTCTTCATCTGATCCCTCTAAGTGAGCCTCATCTGGGGGATCAACAACAATGACATTGATGACATTAATTGATGCATAACGCATTGCATCTCTTTTATCAGCATTTCTGCAATATTATCTTCTTCCATGTCCTTGTTGAGACACTGCCTTTTGCTGATTTGATTCCTTAGGAACTTCTTGATGAACCATAATTTGGAGGGAATCTCATGATAATTTTTCTCTTCGTTCCTCTTGTGTCTTATTCCCTAATCGAGAGAAGACTGAATTTCTCTAAGGGAGAGATCGAGGATTTGAAAAAGTCCCCAGTCCGGTGGACTGGGGCTGTTCCTGCTATCTTTTCTCAACTCCTCGAATCCTATTTGTTGATTCTGAGGTTTGGGTTAAAAGAGTCCCCAGTCTGGAAATCTAGGGTGATTCTTGAGTTTCTATATCTAAGAGCTTCTTAAAATCTCTCATGATCTTACGGACTTTAGTCTGAAAATTGGCTGGATGCATTAACCTGCATCCACTCCTATCACTCGGCTCAAAAGACCATTATATGATTTCTGACACTTCTATCACTTGATGATGTGCTTGCTATAAATGAGAGGCCTGTTCAATATTCTCATTTGCTTGATGCAGGAGTAATTCAACAACTTGTTCTCTGTATTCTTGATTTTGAGAGGAACTAGTTGAGGCATGTTCTTGAGCGAGCCTTTGATTTCAAACAAATCCAATTGGCTGTGGTCGGCCATGGGCAATAACATTGCATGAGACCATTTTCGGCGGGCTTTGCTGACTGGAGAGTACAGTGAAATGTAGCACTCCATGAACACCCCATCCCCTGATATGAATACCAGATGGGGTATTGGAAATTAACTGGCACAATCTTCTTAGTGTGCCAAGGCATGAATGCTGAAGGGCTCTCTGTTGATTTTCAGCCTTCGGATATCAAGAAACTGAGAGAGAAGCCAAATCAATTTGGCATTTTAACCCTTATATTATCTTGACATAATTTTCATATTCATCATAAGATAATATTTTCTTTTTCAACTGACAAAGAGTTTTCCATATGTTAAGACGAATATCATGAATTCCATCTTCTGTCAACATCTCTAGAATGTCATATTGAGAATCAGCCAAAGGCAAAAACATAACTGGAACTTCACCTTTTTCCAGTTGTTTTCTCATATTTAGTTTTTCCTCTTTATCATTCAATGAATATTCTTCTACCTGATTAGACCAGAGCTGGTGCTTCCTTGTTGCTTCATCGGATTCAAAAATATTGGTAGAGAATTTATTGATTAAACTAGAAGATGAATGACCCAGGGGTGGTTTGGAGAATGAACTACACCCCAGGCTATCTTCTGATTGAGAAAGTGTTTCACCTGATAGTGGTAAATCATCAAACATGTCTAGATTCACATTTTCAAGTGCCTAAATATAAGAGGGCTTTCTCGTCACTACATTTTTTATTGGAGAATTTTCCAGGCAATGTGTATTATTACTGTAGAGAGGACTTTCACAGACAAATTCATCATCATGGGGAGGACCACCATGGTGGGTTACAACAAAAGATGAAACATTTTGATCCTTGGTCTTCTGACCACACTGAGGGTTCTTGTGGCTCTCATCTGAAGATGAAACTTTGAGATCAACTGAATTTTCATGAAGCAAGCCTTCATGAGGAAGTGTCTAGTGCAGACCTTCGGAATTAATGTTCCCACTATTGGGAACCGAGAGAGTAGAATCTTAAGTTGCAACAGATAATTGTCTGAGTGAATCAAGAACTCCAGCATCGAGTAAGGAATTATTACAGATTGGACCTTGATTTCTTGACTTTGCTGGGTGGGTCTTCTTCTTAGACGCCTTCTTACTCACTTTAGGAACCACTTGTTGACGAAAGTGGTCATTATGGGCAGGTGTATGTGCCTGGTCAAGAGAAATGATCAGGTTAGGCTGATTATCTCTAATCAAATCAAGTGTATGTGCCTGACTTGGTTGTTCATATGATATGGGGGAGTATGCCCCATAACCCTCTTGGACTAGAACGGAGGTGTGTGTCTGTTCCGGAGTGAAGTGTTGATGTGTCACTCCACTGGTAGGGATATATTTTCATTTCTTCCCCTGCGATGCTGCTGAAGCTGTTATAATATCCTAGCAGGCATCCAGAATATGAGAATGGATTTGCTTTTACTCCTTCACCATTGACAGAATGTTCTTGTTTACTTCAGCTATCGGAATGGGTATATACGTCCATTTCGTGCTTGGAGTAAGTGTGCGTTCCTGCTCCTGTCCTCCTTTTCCTATTAGTGAATTCTGAAAATACTCATGTGTGGGGGCAGAGAGTTGAGTCTGCCTCCTGTTTGTCGCCAGAGCTTTCTGACTGACTTCTTCGAATGCTACCAAATGAGACTGTTGGTAGGCTTGATCAATACTAACAGGTGTATGTGCCTGCTGATTGCACTCCGCCAAATGTGGTTGAAAATCTTCCTTCAATACTGACAGACGAGGCTGCTGGCAGGACTGATTAGTGTAAGCAGGTGTATGTGCCTGTTTACCAGTTTTCAACACATTGGGTTGGCGGGCTCCATCATATGTAGTCAGACGAGCCTGCTGACCACCTGATGATTTATAAACAGGTGTATGTTCCTGTATATAGTACTCCACCCGAATTTCCTGGGGGGATTGGCGTGCTGCTGCCAGATGAGTCTGTTGGACAACGGAATTAAAATGGACGGGTGTATGTGCCCGCTCGTTGCTTTCCACCAAGTTAGGTTGGTAGACTTTTCTAGAAATGGTAGAGATAAGAACCTGCTCACTGTTAACTATTCGTCGCCTCTGGTGTTTCATCTTGCCTGCTCAGGTTCGAGTAACCTGAGCTGAACGCCTGGAGATGACACCCTCATCATGTTGAGGGCACACTGCCCCACGAGTATGGCGGTGATTATTGGTGGGAGCCCTCAAGAAGGACTCCTGTTTCTCTGAATTAAGTCCCTGAGTGGCCTTCTCATTCACCTCCTCAGAATACGGGAGGGAATGGTTGTTACGTTCTGGGGATAACGACCCGAAACGGTTGGAGATGGTGGTTAGCACCACCTGCTTCTTGATCGCTGGCCATCACTGTCCGGATGACCAGGGTGAGTTGTTCACTTGGAGGGCTTGTCGAGTAGCCTATAGATTTGTAATGGTACCATGTTGATGGTACTCCTTAACCAACACATTTGATACCCAGCGTTGAAGATGCTGAGTAGGTGATGTCGTCCTCAGAGCAGACGACGATCCAGTAGGAGTAGCAGTAGATGCATTCACAGCAAAGGTTTTCACAGCAGAGGCATTCACAGACGTGAAATTAAGAAAATCCATTCTTGTAATGAAAAAGATCTTGGAAAAGAGTGCCTATTTGATATAACAAACATAATCAAGATAAGTTCGGCTGCTATATCTTTTGTATGAGCACATATGTTATTGATTGTTTTGTTGGGCCTCTCATTGAGTTTTAAATAGGGGCCTAACAAATAAGTAAAACATCATTTTAACTTGATTAAGGATTCATGTCGGGTTCACCATTTTTTTCCTATGGAAATGGGGATGAACTCATTGATTTAAGGTTCAAACATTCCAAGTGGTTTCTAACGGGTTTGTTCGTAGAACCATAAAACATCCAATGATTCCATATCCATTTGGACCTACTTTCCAATGGTAGGTGCTCATTAGATCTGGACTAATGAGGCTTAAGAATTTTCATTGGTCAAAAGGATGGGAGGTCAGACTCATCACACCTTTTTGGGGGGAATTATTATCTACTTCAGGAATCTCTTTATAGATTTAAGTTATGTTCATGAATCCTTATTACATTACCAAGTATGAAAATGAGCTTTCCTTTAGATCTGAAAATAAATAATTAGTATGTATGAGATTTAGAGAATCTTTTATATGTATTCAAGGTTCTTCATTGATAGAGAATCATCTGTATTTGTTAGATATTATTGGTCAATTTTATCCTTCGACACATTATATAGAAGTCTCTTGGTTATTATGATAACCATACTGGTTTTAAAGCCTCTCAGCTGGACACTTGAAGTTTATTTTCATTCAAAAGGACATGAATTATTTCATAGTTGGGATCATACCTATAGATGGGCTACCTACGTATCCTTTGTTTTAGAAAAGGAATCAGAACCCACATAGTTCGAGTAAAGAATTATGAGGTTTTATGCATGATTGATGGATCAAATAAAGATTTCATAATTACTTTTACACTCTAAGAGCACGTGATTCATACTCGGTGTGAGAAACAAGAGGTATTGGTAAAACCAGACAATTGTGCCATGAAAGATGCAATTATAATAAATGAGTGGGGCTTATGTATGTATGACTGCCCAAATAGATGGATATTAGGATTTACTTCAGGGAAGAAACCCAGGAACAAGGTCTATAAAGGTATATGTGCTTTATGGAGATTTGGATACTCTAACTTGGGGCTTATTCCTGAGGAGAATGCCCAAATTAGGATGGGACTTATGATTGGGTTTTACTCATGATAAGGAAGCCCAAGTCAAAAGTAAATTAAGACTGGTTAAGAGAAATTATGACTGGGGATTATTCTTAAAGAAGAGGCCCAGGTTAAAAGGGATTATGACTAGGGCTTACTCCTGAAAAGGAATCCCAGGTTAAGGAAATTTTGGATTTTTGGGAACTCGGGGCTTACTCCTAAGGAGGATGCCCAAAATTAAGGGAACTTAAAGACTGAGGCTTACTCTTGAAAAGGAGGCCCAGCCTAGGGGACTTGATACTTATGACTTATCCCTAAGAAGGAGGCCTAAATTAAATGGAATTTATGAGTGGGGGCTTATTTCTGAAGAGGATTACCAAATTAGAGGAATTATGACTGGGGATTAGTCCTGAAAAGGAGGCCCAAATTAGAGGAATTATGACTGGGGATTAGTCCTGAAAAGGAGGCCCAGAATTAAGGGGACTTTGGGATTACTCCTAAAAAGGAGGTCCAAATTAAGAGAACTTAGACTGGGGCTTACTCCTGAAAAGGGGACCCAAGTTAAGGATTCTATCATCTTAAAGGATGAGGTTGAATGAATGAAATATCTGACTTTAGTGACATAAAGATATGTAAATCACTATGTTTTAAGATATGTTCCACAAAATTCCTTTCAGATAAAGAATCCAATAAGGAAATCATGCCATGAATGGTTTTGGAGAGAGTTCTGAAGGCTTAATCTTGAAGAGGATAGGTGGATAGGCATAAGAGAGGTGAAATAGGCAGGAGGGGCACCCAAAAATAAGGTGACGTGCAAGTCCTGTGTGGGCACTCAAGTCCTGGTCGCACAAGTATACTTGTGCGATGAGCGACGGTCAAGCCTTAGGGTAATACTTGGGCGAGACTTGGCTCAATCCCTTAGAAATATCTCTATAGGCTTCCAGAAGAGGGGCACACAAGTTCTATTGAAGGGGTAAGGTGGCGCGAAAGTGTGGCCATTTCCCTTAAGGGTTGGCCACTTAGGCACGTAAGTGTTGATGAGTTTCAACACTTAGGCCTTACTCCCCCTCTTTAGATCTTTTGTTATAGGAAAGAAACTACCTTATAAGTGTTTGGAAGCTTTGAGAAGAGACTGGGGCACCGGGAGATCAAATATGAGTTTCTGGAATTTTTTTTCCTGAAATGGGGGGCCCAATAGGGGTATTTATAGGCTGGTGAAGACCCTAGGTGAATTTCAAAGAGGGCATGCAAGACACCTGCATGACCATTGGGTGGCACGCAAGTATACTTGCACGACCTTGGTGGAACTTGCGCGACCCAAGTGCATTTGATTCTTTGTTCATACCTTTGTCAATTTTTGATGTTTCTTTAAAGGATGAATCACTTTGGGTTCAGGGTATTTACCTTTTCAATTATTTAGACTCTGTGATGGAAAGGAGCATCAACAACACCTAAAGTAGCATGCTTCCCATTATCAATACCTGCGAGCACAAAGTCTACTCAGGTACCAAATGATACCCGAGCAGGCAGTGAGATATAATCCTAGTAGGCCGACACCCACGATGTCTAAACCTTTCCATTTTGTACTATAAATAAAAGTAGTGTGCCAATGTATGATAAATGCAATCAATTAAATAAATAAAATAAAATTAGTATAACTTGGTCTGGGTTCTCAATGACACCCATCCCATACCACCTGATTCAGAAAAATCCGGGAATTTGAATAAGGTACCTGTAATAAGAAGGATGTATATGTATATATAAAAGGCTAGAAAAACATAATTCAGAAAAAAGGAACATACCCCCAAGCTTGTGATTTATCTTGGGGTCTAATTTCTGTGTCAAAAAAGTGTACTTCAAAGAACCATAAGATATCAAAATTCACATGGAACTCAAAGAAGCATCAATAATAACCTTCCATGCATTATCATTATTATTATTATGTTCAAGTTGAGAGTTGGAGTCCGAGCCTATCCTGAAGGTATCAGTACAATAAATCCTTAAATTTATCCAATACCACCACGCCCGTCCAAGGAAATCTTCTGAAAGACCAATTATCACTCAAGGCATGGTTTTATCATGATTCATTCCGGAGTATCGCACATTAGGGGTCAAGTATCACCTGAGGCATGGCGTAGACAATTTGATAATGGGTCTATCCTCGATTGTCCCTTAGGGAACCAGTATCATTCATGAGTATATAGAAACCCATGGAAACCCTTATCTAGAAAAGCCTAAGACATTGCCTCCCTAGAATAATGTGTAACCAATTAGGAACGGAGAGTCCATGTATGATCCTTAATACATAACCCAAGTCATCTCACCGCCATGAATTTAATTAGATTTCAAGGAAGTAGATATCACAAAGTATGCATTTATAATTATAATAAAAAAATTTTCAACTAAAGACATATATTTATTGATCATTTAAGATAAACATTTACAACCAAAAAACTTTATTAGTGAAATCAGAAAAACACACTTTTCTCTTAATTAAAGGCATAGAGAAATATGAATTTAAACAAGGAAATCATCAAGCATAAAAAAACAAAAAAAACCCAAGATTCATGGTTTATAACTATCTTGAATAATTTATTTAATTTAAAGATCAACCAAGAGTGGTTGTGAAACACATGCAATTAATAAAATTAATTATTCACATCTAACAAAAAATCGAAAACTTTCATCAGCACACCCAAAAGGGTATCCAATGACATTGAAACAATTTAAACAAGAAATTTTATCTCAAAAAAGGTGTAATAGTCAAGTCAAATAACTTAATTAAGTTAAAATAGGTAAAATTTAACCTCACTGGTAGACACTGATGAGCGGTATAACATGCAATTTAAAAGTTGTAACGAAATGAAGGGAAAGAGAGTAGACACCCTACCTCATAACTGTAGAGGATCCTACACTCTATGATGATATTTTATTTGACCTAAAATGGAAGAAAATAGATTATTTTAGAAAAAAACCCAATTTCAAGTAAAAATATTTTGTGATAGATTGCATGATGGATAGTGGATGAGATCCTATGATTATTGGTGCATAACATTAGCCTTACCGAGAGATTTACTACACAATAGAAGATGTTGAAAATGGATGAGAAATGGATTCAAAATAGGCATCTGAAGGAGGAGATGAGGAGGAGGACGCGCACCACAAGGGGGGAACTACAGGGGGGTATGCACCCATGGGAGAGGGAGGAGAGAAGAGGGAAAAAGAAAAGAAAAGAAATAAAGAAAAGAGAAAAAGAAAATAAAAGAAAGAAAAGAAAAAAAGAAAAGAAAAAGAAAAATAAGAAAATAAGAAAAAATAGAAAAAAGGTAAAATAAATAAGAAATAAATAAAATAAAAGGGATGATAAATAAAAGGACATAAAATAATAAAAAATGGTCCAATTCCCATTTTAATTATTCTAACTTTTCTCATAACCCCCTTTTTATTTTATTTTAAAATTTCTTTTTATAACTTTTTTACTTTCTTTTTACTTTCTTTAAATTACTTTATATTTATTCTCAATTTATTTTTATTATTTTAACCCAAATGCTATGCTAGGGCAAAATGTAATATTTTACACAAAACCCATGAAATTATTTAAATAATTTTAATAGCTATCCAAGACCCGTAATAGGGTGTGTAGGCCAGCACCCTGGGTTGTTTTAAGGATTTGGACTAAAAATTTAAATGGTTTCTACCTTGATTAAATCTGGGATGTTACAACCTCCCCTCCTTAAGATAACTCGTCTCCAAGTTTCACTTCTGAGGGTAGTGGAAAGTCATCTGAGAAAAGCTCCGACCATTGAGCACGCACATCAGTGTCCCACGCCTAGTTCTAGTCCTGAATATGTCTATGCTGCTATATCATCCAAACCAAAGGAACCAACCTACCCTAGATAAACTTCATGCTATGGTCGATGATACAGATCAAACTCTTCCCAAAGGATACATCTGCTTCGAGCTCGATGTCGTCAGGATCAAATGTATGTGATGGGTCTGGATGATACTGTTTAAGCTGAGTTATATGGAATACATCATGCATGGCATGATACCTATGAGTTAATAGTAACTGATAGGATACCGACCCAACTCTCTCCACTATATTGAACGAACCGATGCATATTGATGATAACTTCACTTGTCTTCTAATATGACCATGACCCAACCTTGGCGAAATATACAGAAAGGCTTGATGTCCCACCTCAAACTTGAGAGGTCTACAATAATTATTGGTATAATATTTATATCTAGACTAAGATGTAGTAATTTACTTTTGAATTAACTAAAATTACTTAGACATATTCTGAACGAGATGAGGACCCAAAAATGATGCCTCACCTGCTTTGAGCCAACATAAAGAAGAATGAAACGGTCTACCATATAGGGCCTTAGACAAAACCATTTGAATTGTCACCTAAAAGCTATTATTATAGGTAAAATCAACAAGAGGAATATGTTTCTCCTAGGAACCTACAAAATCAAGGATACAGGTCCATATCATATCCTCTAACACTCTTATGGTGATCTCAAACTTCCCATTGGTCTGAGGGTGATATGTAGTACTTAAGAGTACCTAAAAACCCATCACTTTCTACAAACCTTGACAGAACTATGAAGTAAAGTGGGAATCATTTTCTAAGACAATATAAAAAGGTACACCATTAAGTCTCACTATCTTTCTAATATACAGCCTTCCCAACTCATTAATAGAGAAGGTCTCCCGGATAGGTAAGAAGTGCACAAATTTTGTTAATCTATCGATAATCAACCATACCACATCATTATCTTGATGAGATCTTGGAAATACCATAATGAAATCCATGGTGATTTCATTCCATTTCCTCTTAGGAATGGATAGCGGTTGAAGAAGTCCAGTAGGTCATTGGTGCTCTGCCTTCACCTGCTAATAGTTGGAGCACCGAGTGATGAAACCTTTTACCTTCTTCTTCGTACCTGGCCACCAGTAATGAAGACACATGTATTTTTACATCTTAGTAAGTCCATTATGAACTTCACAAACTAAGGTATGATATTCTTTCATCAGTTCTTCTCATATATCTAAAGGTACCCATACATGGCCACGGTAAAGAAGAGTTTCATTACCATCAACAACCCAACCAGGAGGAGGTTCTCTCCCATGACACTTTCCCTCAAAACGAGTACCTATGGATTAGATAACTATCGCATAAAGTCTCTATCTAGAAGAGAGGATGTCACTGTAATACCTATTAGAATTGGTTTCCCATGCTGTTTCTAAACCTCCAAAAGTATCTCAGAAAACAAGGCCATCATCTGCTACTCACTACTATCTCCCTGAACAGCTTGAGTCTATGTCTTGTGGGTCAAAGTGTCATCTATGGTATTTCCCTTACCAGGGGTATAATAAAGATCAAAATCAAATGATTGTAAATATTCAACCCACCCGTGCTACCTCAAATTAAAGTCTCACTGTGTGGAGATATATTTCATGCTTTTATGATCAATGTAAAAAATAAACCTATCAACCAAAAAGTAGTGTCTCCAACTGTGTAAAGCATGAACCAAAAATACTAACTCAAGGTCATGTGTACGATATTTTCTCTCATGAGGTCTTAGTTGGTGGGATCTATAAGACACAAATCTATCACCCTGCATCAAAACTGCACCCAGTTCGATTCCTGAAGCATCACAGTAAACAATATAACTTCTGCCTGGCTCAGGAAGAATCCTGATCGGAGCTGAGATTAGTGTTCCCTTTAGCTCTTGAAAATATTTTTCACAAGATTCTAACCAGATAAAATTCACACCCTTCTTAGTCAGGGCCATAAAAGGTGCTGCTAAGTAGGATAAATCTTGGATGAAACGCCTGTAATAGCCAGTAATCCTCAATAAACTGTGTATGTTTAAAACATTATTAGGATAATCCCATGAAACTATGATTCTCACCTTTTCTAGGTAAACTAATATGCATGAATGAAATATTATATTACTGAAGAAGTGAACCTTATCAATCTAGAAGTGGCATTTGCTGAGATTTGCATAAATCTGGTTCTCTCTAAGTTTACTTAGCACAATCTCAAGATGGGTTGCATGGTTGTGTCTATAGTGCGAATACACCAAGATGTCATAAAAAAATCTACCACAAAGGAATCAAGGTACATGTGAAAAACCCGATTCATCAGATCCATGAAGGCAGTCAACACATTCGTAAGGCCAAATGGCATAACCTAATACTTGTACAAGTTGTACCTTCTCTGGAATACCGTACATGGTATGTCAGACAACCACACATGCACCTGGTGATGTCCTGACCTCAGATCAATCTTAGAGAAAATAGTTTCTCCTCAGAGCTAGTTGAAGAGGTCATCTATACAAGGTAATAGATATCGATTATTTACCATAAGCTGGTTGATTCGATGATAATCCACACACAATATTAGGGTACCATCTGACTTATTGGTTAAAAGAACTAGTGAAACCTACATTTATGTTCTAGGTCTGATAAATACATTATCCTCAAGATATTCAAGCTGCTTTTTGAGTTCATGTAGCTTTGTAGGTGCCATCCTATAAGGAGGAATAGACATTGGTTCCGTACATGAAACTAGATCAATAGTGAAGTTGAAATACCTCATGAGAGGTAATCTAGAGAAATTTTCTTGGAATACATCCAGGAAATGACCCACAACTTTATATTTAACAAACAAGAACTTCTAATTTTTTTACAACTAGGCACAACAACACTCACATGAAAACAAGAAGATGTATGTTGAAAGTAGATATGGCATAGAAATATGCATGTCATTTTAATCCCTATGGTGCCTAATATGATGCATGTAAATTCATTTCCATTGTATCATTGGGATTCAATGATAAAAACCATTATCTTAATAATACCAATATCAATAACGATATAAAATAAGTGTATCACCCAATGGTGAAATCATATCAACAATAATTGGAATAATCAATAACTGCAATCCCAACCCAAGAATTTGGGTTTCCCCTATACATGGGTTAGCCACATCCAAGCACAAGGTAAGTTCCAAATCCTTATATCCTAGTCTCCTATCTAACCCAAATAGCAATATAAGAGAAAAAAACCCTCCAATACCACGTTGTAACGTCCCCATCCTGAGAGCTAATGGAAGGGTGATCTAATCCAGGTTGGCCACATGACCTCAAGTGTATCTCCCTAAATTCTAGAGTTTGTCAACTAGCAGCGAGGGTCTTTTTAACGTGTTCACGGGGGATACTATTCTCTAATAGGTAATAGGTAATATTAAATGAAAGATAACCGATTTATAACAAATAGAGGAAGAATATAAATAATCAAACAGTAGCAAAAGCAAATAAATAACCCAAAATGAATAAATAATAAGTGCAGAAGCTAATAAATAAACCAGATACACAATGAGGTCATGCTATGATGTCTGTTATAAAGTAATAGTAGGGAAAAAAGGAATATAGGAAAGAAATCAAAGTTATAATAAAAATAAAACAAAGTGAAACAACTATATCTCGAAAAAAATCGTAGACCTACACCCAAATCTTCATCCTAAGAAGCAAGAAACACTCAAGAACTGGAAGAAGCACACTTACTATTATCCATACGTGTGAGCATAAAGTCTACTCAGGTACCAAATGTCACTTGAGAAGGGAGTGAGATATAATCCTAGTAGGTCGACACCCATAGTGTCTAAAAATTTCCATTTCATGCAATAAACAAAAGCAGTGTGCCAATGTATGATAAAAACAAAAAATTAAATAAGGAAAATAAAATAAGTATAACTTGGTTTGAGTTCCCAAAGACACCTATCCCATACCACATGCTTCTGCCTAAGCTGGGAATATGAATAAGATACCTATAATAAGCATGACATATATGTATTTATAAAAATTTAAGAAAAATAGAATGCAGCCAAAAGTAACATACCACCAAGCATGTGCTTTAGCTTGAAGTCTAATTTATGTGTCAACAAAGTGTGGTTCAAAGCACCAGAAGATATCCCAATTCACAAGGAACTTAAAGTAACATCAATAATAACCTTCCATCCATTATCATTATTTTTTTTTTCAAGTTGAGTGTTAGAGTTAGAGCCCAT
This sequence comes from Viscum album, assembly GCA_963277665.1. NCBI lineage: Eukaryota > Viridiplantae > Streptophyta > Magnoliopsida > Santalales > Viscaceae > Viscum > Viscum album. The sequence goes on from OY728165.1 coordinate 1,085,567,998, forward strand.
ACTAAAGATATCACTATGGTACATCCTTCAAGTTATCTAATACCACCAAGCCCATCTAAGGAAATATTCTGAAAGACCAAGTATTGCTTGAGGCATGGTTTTATCACGAGTCTGTCCTGGGTATCACACATCAGGGGTCAAGTATCACCCAAGGCATGGAATAACCACTTTTCTAATGGGACCATCCTCAATTTCCCCTTAGAGAACCAATATCACTCATGAGTATATAGAATACCAGGGAAACTCTCTTTTATAAAAGCCTAAGATATCGCCTCCCTAGAATAATGTGTAACTAATCAAGAATGGAGAGTCTATGTGTGGTCCTTAATAATAAATCCACATTGTCTTGATTACCTAAATTTAATTAGATTTCAAGGAATAAGATATCATCGAGTATCCATTTATAATCACACAAAAAAAAAAAAGAAACTAAAGCCATATACTTATTGATCATTCAAGATAAACAATTACATCCAAACCACTTTATCATCAAAAGAAGAAAAACATAATTTTCTCTTTATTAAAGGAATAAAACGATAAGAATTTAAATAAGGAAATCATCAGGCATAAAAAAACTACAATACCCCAAGATTCATGTTTCATAACTATCCTGAATAATTTATTTAATTTAAAGCTCAACCAAGAGGGGTCGCATAACACATGAAATTAATAAAACTAATTATTCATGACTAACAAAAAATATACCAATTTCATCGGCACACCCAAAGGTGTATCCAACGATGTTGAAATAATTTAAACAATAATGTTTTTCTAAAAAAAGGGTGAAATAGTTAATCCAAGTAGTTTAATTAAATTAGAATAGGTAAAATTGAACATCACCGATAGGCATCGACGAGCGCCACAACGTGAGATTTAAAATATGCAAATGAAACAAAGGGAAAGAGAGTGGTTGGCCTACCTCATAACCATAGATGATCCTATACTATGTGATTATCTTTGATTTGATCTAAAATAGAATAATACATATGATTTTAAAAAAACCCCAATTTTGGGTAAAAATATTCTGTGGCAGATTGTGCAACAGATAGTGGATATGATCCTATTATTCTTGATGCGTAACTTTATCCTTACCGAGAGCTTTACTGCGCACTAGACGACGTTGAAAATGGATGATAAATAGAGTCATAATAGGCATATGAAGGAGGAGAGGAGAAGAAGGAGGCACACCACAAGGGGGTGCTATAGGGAGGTTACACACCTAAGGGAGAGGGAGGAGAGAAGAAAGAAAAAGAAAATAAAAGAAAGAAAGAAAAGAGAAAAAAAAAAGAAATAAAAAATAGAAAAAAGCTAAAATGAATAAGAAATAAATAAAATAAAAGGTATGGGAAATAAAAGGACATAAAATAATAAAAATGGGCTAATTCCCATTTAAATTAGTTTTACTTTTCTCATAACCCCCTTTTTATTTTATTTTAAAATTTCTTTTTATCCCTTTTTACTTTATTTTAACTTTAAATTAATTTCTATTCCTTATCAATTTATTATTATTATTTTTAACCTAAATACTGAGCTAGGTCATGATGTAATATTTTACATAAAACCTATTAAATTATTTAAATAATTATAATAGTTGCTCGGGACCCGCAACAGGGTGCATAAGCACTCGCCTTGGGCCACTTTAAGGATTTGGAAAAAAAATTTAAATGATTAGTACCTTGATTAAATCTAGGATGCTAAAATTATTTTTATAAATCAATTTTACTTTTAAAACCAAACATGAAATATCATTATGACAAATGAACTACATTACAATCATGGAGACGGTAGGCCATACGTAGGCATAAGTAACATTTCCATTTTCAACGATTATTATGAAAAGACATTAATTATTATTTTATATTTACATAATTATCATTATATAAAAAATATAATATTATTTATTTAAATAAACTTATATATACCATCCATGTGATATGCTAATGAAAAAATAATCACATCGCTTCATAGAGGTGGTAATCCATATGTACGCACATACAACATTATCATTTTTCAATGAATGAAATTTTATGAAAAAACATGATGTATTATTTTTAAATAATAACAAATATGTCATTAATATAAATTATATACATTAAATCTATCATTAAATCTATTTATGAGAGGCGGTGATTGAAAATGAATCACATTGATTCGCGAGGTGGTAGTCTGCCAAACACACGAACGAAAATTTTGTTTACCTTTTGATAGATGAAGGAGATAGATATAGGACATGATATTAACATAATAATATCTTAGTATATTGGATATAATAATGTTATTATATCAATATTGTTGAATAATATTTTAAGGAGGTATAATAAGAAATAAAACTAAAACATTCTAAAAAACGTCTATACCTCTTGTTCGGAAAATTTCCTTTTATATAAACCATAAAACCTATAAGGTTGGTAATACCTATAGATTTTGGGGAAGGAGGTTAGAAATTGATTTGGACAGGGATTAGAAAAACTAAAATGATTTTTAAGTGTAAATAAAAGAGGATATTAGGTGTCCTTTTATAAGACAGGGGAGGGGCACTCTTGGAATTACTTAAAATATTAAATTAATATAAATTAATTTTCATGGAAAAAAGGAAAAATTGATATAATTTAAATATAATATGATTATGGGTCTAAATAATATCATAAAATAAAAAAATTTCAAGTTTATATTAATTTTTTACCCTTATCTATTTGTTTAAACCCACATTAACCCTTTTTGAAAATTACCACAATAACAAAGATTTTACTCTTTAGGGATCAATATAGTTATTATAAAAGAAAAATTGGACCAAAAATGGACCATAGTTTGTATTTTTGAACATATAAAAATCGCTTGATATAATATAGGTGTAACTAACCAGCCCGGGTCAACTAGACAAGCCACTTGAATAGGCCCATCACCACGTGATGAGGTTCAACAAGATAATAGAAACAAGTCTTGTAAATAAAAAAACATGAAAAATAAATAGAGTATAATGTGTAAGAATATATAAAATACACAATATACATAAAATCCAATAAAAAATAGATAAACTAGAAAAAATATCAATATAAAACCAACAAGTCTCTATGTGACCAACTGTCACCACCAAACCATCCCGCTATAAAGACAATGAGAGAATACATCATGATACATAATGATATTACCTCTACCTAAATCATGAAAAACAAAATCTAAAACCACCAAAATTAAAAATTAGGATGTGAGAACAAATCCTAGTAGGATTCCAACAAAAAATCTATACAAAGTATAATATCATGAATGCAACACTTTTAGCTTTAAAATGAATATAGTTTTACAAATCATTTTCATCTAGAAAAACCATTTGAAAATTATCATTTGGTTTTAAGAAAATCCATTCATATTTAAAAGATAAGTAATATGAAAATTTCACGTGATAATCATGAAATCATAATAAATACAATCCATGGGTACGCTATAAGATAAGTATGTAAGCAATTTAACCATGACATAATTCATCATGTGATAATCCAATCATAAATGAAAAACCACACCATTTGGGATTTAACCTATGGGTATAAGTAATAGAAATTAAAATAAATACCCAATACAAGATTATGGTGGATCCAAACTATATAACCTCTAGTGTCATTACACACACTAAAGTGAAAAAAACCTATCATTACACACACTATGAGTGACATGTCTATTCCCAACACACCCAAGGTTAATGAATATTATAAATTTATCCAAAACCATTTAAAAATACATGATAAAAATTTATAAAACATTATAAAGAAAATATAATCCTCTTTAGTGCTTAAAAAATCATTTTTAAACCAAAACCAATATTCAATCATTTTATAAAACACTTGGTGTGCACAAACCATTTTTAAAGAAAACCACTTTAAAAACATGATTTATTTCCAAAAATACATTATAATCAAAAATAAAATATATTAAATGAAGAAAATGAATTAATTTATAATAAAAATAATCAATTCATAGAGTTAACCTTTTTTTATAGAGACATGTACCTCAAGAATAGATTTTGAACAAATCGCCTTAAAAAACAGAGATTGAGGAAGTGTATATTAAGTCCACATAATACTAGATCCATAAGGAACAGATAAATCCTCTATAAAACCCATTATATATGGAATAAACACCCCCTTTGGTTCTAAAATATGAGGGGAGAAGTGATTTAGTGAGGATCTATGAAGAAAAGTAAAAATCGCATCAAGAATGAAACATACCTTGATGAGATCCATTGAGAATGAATAAAAATATCTATGAATCACAAGGAATAAGTCTCTACAGAATTGGGGAAGGAATATATAAATACAAAATGAGATTTGGGGGTGATTAGTCATAAAAAAATAAGGTAAAAAGTATAAAACTAACTTTTTAGAGGTTAGGAGTGATGCACATGGTTAGACCATACAGTTAGAAAAACCATGTGCCATCTGTGCATGGATGCTATCTCTTTAAAAAGACACACTACATAGTCTAGTAAAACCATATGAAACCCCCTTATACAAACACCCAGACCCCACATGGTTTTCCGCGGTGATACACATGTTTTGGAACCATTGTTTTAATGACAAAAAAATCATGTTAATTATGTTATTAATGTGTTTTATGCTTTATGATATCATTTTATACTATAAGGGAGATTATAATTTTTTTGGATAAGTATTGGAAAGTCCCACCATCAGACTCTACTCATTGTTAGAAAGGATTTTTTTCTAAGTGTTGGAAAGACCCACCATCAGATATGAATCATCGTTGAGAAAATAAATTTGAAAAAGTGTTAAAAACACCTACTGTTAGAGACAAGTCATCACCAGGATGAAAATTTGGCTAAGTGTCAAAAAAAGAAACCACCAGAGAGAAGTCACCATTAAATATGAACTAACACCAGACTTTACTTACTACAAATAAATTTGGAAAAGTGATAAGATAACTCACCATTTAGAAGAGTCATCATTGAGATAAGTCATTGTTGGCATGACTCACCATCAGCCTAAGTCACCACCAGAGTTGGATCACCTTTCATAAGAGTCACCATCACTATTTATGTTTATTTTTAAATAACTATTTCTAATAGATATAATATCAAATTTAATTATAAGAATTATTTTAATGATTTTTCTTGAACTATTTTATAGATTCATTAAAGTCTGTGTTAGTCATCCAGTACGAGGAGAAGAGGATCCATATGATTCTTCCTACATACTGCTAATAAAATAAGAAGAATAATCCCTCATGAAGTGATGTAGAGACACATAGACATATACATATACACTTGAAGTGAGATAGAATAAAAAATTTAAATAATAATATAGTATTATAGAGTGTGAGTTTCACTAAGCATCCTTACCTATGACCAACTATAGAAGACCAAAGCACATTGAAAATCAACTTTATTTCCTAAAGTCACAGTAAAGAGAGATTATGATTCTCTATTTTACTACCATTTTAAGAGATACATATACATATACACATACACATGAAGAGAGCTAAAAAAAATTGTAAGAAAAAGAGAATGTTGTGGAGTGTTCCTTAAACGAAGCATCCTTAACTGTAACCAACTATAGGAGATTGAAGCATGTTGAATATCCACTTCCTATATTGTAGTCACAAAAAATAGAGCTTACAGAGCTCTATTTTACTATTATTTTAAGAAACACAACTTGAGATTCTATTCAAGATGTATCCAAGGAGTGAAAAACTTCAGAGTACATTAAACAGAGAAACAAAGACTTTTCTACACATTTATACTTTCTATTTTTTCTTATTACCTTTAATTTGTGAGTATCATGTGATTTACTATGGATATTAAAACATGAAAACTATCTCATTTACTTTAACTGGAAGATACTTCATATCTTCTCTACTCCCTTTACACCTTTTTTCCCATGTGTTGTGGAAGATGTCCCTGTGTGGTATGTGTTTGTTTTATTCCCAAAGTTTTTGTGGAAGAGGTCCCTATGTGGCCTAGATAGCTGGTTAGGTGTTGTGTATACTTGATCTAGGTTGTGGATCATGATTATTTTATATAATCATCTTGGATGTAGGTGATTTCTAAGTGGTGATTATTAGGTATCAGCTTGATACTGAACCTCTTGTATTTATTCCACTGTGTGTTTTGTTTTATTTCTATACTTTAAACTTGATTTTTTTAAACCTTAAAAAAAACCCACTACTTTGATAGTTAGCCTTAATTAGTGTTTATATAAGTTTTGTTTAAGTAAATTGATTTCAAAAGTTAAAGTAATTTTCTTATATTGTTTCAAGCGAGACTTAATCAATCTTTGATAAATATTTTCAAAGATAAAAACTTATATTGATCTACTATTTTGATTAATTGGGTTGTTTTAATTATTTAGGGGATTTTATTTAAACTTTTTTTAATATAATTTTTTATCAGGTACTCAATTCACCCCCTCTTATGATACTCACTCCGACCAACATTTGGTATCAGAGGCTTTTCAAAATATTTTCAACTGTTATTTTACTTTAATTTTAAAGATCTTAAATTTATATCAATTCTAAATTTAGTTATTTAAATGGATAATAGACATGAAGGTTTTTATACTGATAGAACTCCTTTCTTCATTGTAAATAACTATTATCAATGGAAAATAAAGATGAAAATTCATAATTAAATTATGCGTTTTGAAATATGGTTTGCTATAGAGGATAAATATGAGTCACCTAAGACTGCTAGGAATACATGGAATTATGCTACTAAACTTTATTATAACAAAAAATGAAAATCCATGAATGATCTTTATTGTGACTTAGGAGATTAATAATTTAATAGGATATCGGCTAGTAAAACTATTTTTGAAATTTGGTATACATTAGCTATTTTCATGAAGGAAATACTAATGTTAAATAAATAAGATTGAAAACTTATACAATTAAATATAATATATTTAGGATGAAACCTGATGAGATAATTTATGACATGCATCTTAGGTTTAATGAGATTATGAAAACAATGAGCTCTTAAGGGAATCGAGTTCCAGAAAAAGATCAAATTATGAAACCGTTGATATGTATTCCAGAGAGATGTAGAGGGACATCAATTTCAATAAGAGAATATTATGATATCAGTAAGTTACCTATTAAGGAATTTATTAGGAAGTTAATGATTCATGAGTAATATCTTAAGGTTAATCGTGAAGAGGATGATGAACCAAAGAGGAAATCTATATCCTTCAATACTACTGTATCAGAAAAAAAATATAAAGTTCAAGCTAAAAGATCCAGTGAAGAGGAATCACCATTCAATAGTGATGAGTAAATTACCCATCTAAAAAAATGGTTTAGGAAATTCTATAAGAATAATAAATTCTTTGGGAAACTGAGCTACAATGTAAAGTATGATAGTATAGGGAATTAGAAATGGTACTGAAAAAGAGATGATAATAAAAATGATATTACCTATTATGAGTGTAAGAGAAAAGGAAATGTTAAGGATGATTTTATCAAGTTGAAATATAAGAAGAAGTATAAAGATAAGGATAAAAGTATAATAAATCCATAAAATCCACAGGTAGTGATTTAGAGGATAGATCTAGCGAATCGGACTCAACTCATGAAGAAAATATTGATAGATAAAACATGTTCTTCATGAAAAATATATCTAGGGTATCCACCATCTATTTTTTACTTAATTATGATCATTCTGAAAATTAACAAAATTATGATGATATTTCAAAAGAGGAAATGTTTTAATATTGAAATATGATTAAAGATAATTTTATTGAAATTAAATATCGATACAAAATACTTAAGAAACAACATGTTTTATTACTAGTGTTAAAACCTATCTTATAGTAGAACAAGAGAAGAATGGTTAATTATTAAAATAAAATAATGAAATAAATTTTTCAAATAAGAAACTAAGGAAAGGCTTAGATATATTTATAAATGAAAGAGAAAATCTCACTAAAATACTAGGAAAATAAATTTCTATTAAATATATTACTGGTCTAGGTTATCAACTCGAATAGAGAAGATTTGTTAAAATCAATTTTGTTCCTAAATACATTTCAAGAAATTCTAATGCTAGTTTTTATTCAAGTAGAAGTAATATATTTTTTTATTTTAAAGAGTTTAAAATATGTTTATAGGAAACATATAAAGAAAATAAGGGTTCCTAAATCCCTAATCACTAATTTATCAGGACCCAAGAAACTCTAGGTACCAAAACCATTCTTAAACTATACTTTTTTTGTAGGAAAATTACTTGAAAAGATCTTATAGAAATCTATAGTACTTTAATATCGGATGTTCTAGGAATATGATAGGAGATTAATCAAGATTCAAGATCTTTATAAATATTTATGGTGGTCAGGTCACCTTTGGTGAAAATGATAAAGGAAATATCATTGGCCTTGGCTAAATTGGTAACACCAACTCAGTTTTAATTTATTACGTAATTTTTGTTGATGGTTTAAAATACAATCTACTTAGCATCTCACAACTATGTGATGATGGTTTTCATGTGAAATTTTAAAATAATTCATGTAATGTTTTTAATTATAAAAATGATTTAGTATTTAATGATTTGAGAAATGATAATGTGTATGATGTTAATCTTGATTCTTTAATTTCACAAAATTTTTCTTTCTTAAGTTCCTTTCATAGATAATCTTTTCTTTGGAATAGAATAATATTCCACTATAACATCCATTATCTTCAAAATATTACTAGGAAATGGTTATTCAGGTATCTACCTAAACTTTAATTCCTAAATAATAAAGTCTATAACCCCTATTAAAAAGGAAAAAACACAAAATATATTTTAAATTAAAGAAAGAAGTTTCAAATTCTAAACCTCTTGAGTTAGTTTACATGGAATTATTTGGACTATCTAGAGTTTATAGTTTAAATAGGAATCACCATGTCTATATACTTGTATATTACTTTTCTATTTATACTTGGGTATTATTTTTAGTTCATAATAGTGAATCTTGGTATTAGTTTACAAATTATACTAAATCTATAAAAAACCTACGTGAACTTATAATTAATACCTTAAGAAGTGACCATGGTCGTGAGTTTAAAAATAAAGACTTTGAATCCTTTTTCTCACAAAATGGATATAGTCATAACTTCTATGCTCTTAGGACCCCTTAGCATAATGGATTTTAAAAAGAATAAATTGAACACTTTAAAAGATAACCTAAGAAATGGTTAATTAATATGACTTACCTATCTAGTTTTATGAAGAGTATGCAAACACGACCTATTATATAATTAATTGAGTATTAATTAGACCTATTTTGAAGAAAAATCCTTATGAAATTTGGAATAATAGGAATATTAAGGTTAGTTACTTTAGAGTTTTTAGATACAAAGTCTTTATTCTCAATACTAAGGAAAATATTGACAAGTTTTCCTCCAAAAGTGATGAAGGAATTTTCCTTGTCTATTCAATTTCAAGTAAATCCTAAAGAGTTTAACAAAATAACCAAGACTATGGAAGAGTCTATCCATATCAATTTTGATGATATAGATCCATATGAACCTAATAATCATTTAAAAAAATTTAGGATGATTTATCCACTTTGAACTTAAATTCCAATCATTCTGATTCTATTGTAATACATGCATAAAAATCATCCGGTTCTGAGAAACTTCTAGAAACTGAACCTATAGAAAACCCTGAGGTGACCAAACCTTCTTTTCCTAGAGATGTTAGGACTCTTAAATACCATCCTTTAGATTTTATTATTGCATAATTAGATATAGGTACACAAACTAGATATTATCTAAGAAACCATGCTGAAAATCAAGATTTATTATCACAACTTGAAACTAAGAACATTGATGATATAATTAATGATGAATTCTGGGTAATGTCTATGTAATAAGAACTTAATCAATTTGAAATAAATAATATTTGGGAAATTTTTTATAGACCCAAATATACCTTGACTATAGGCACTAAATGGGTGTTTAGAAACAACGTTGATAAATCAGGCACAATAGTAAGAAATAAGGTTAGACTTGTGGTAAAAGAGTATAGTCAAGAAGAAGGTATAGACTATGAAGAAAATATTTCATCTATATATAGAATTTAAGCCATTAGAATACTTATTTCCTATGCAACACATTTATATTTCAAACTATATAAAATGGATGTCAAAAGTGCATTTCTGAATGGGTATATAGTTGAGGATGTTTTTTTTGAACAAACCCTGGATTTCAAAATACCCATTTTCAAAATCGTGTTTTTAAGTTAAAAAAATATTTATATGGTTTAAAACAAGATCCTAGATCTTGGTATGATAGGCTTAGATCATTTTTTATTTCAAAAAGATTTTTAAAATATATAACTGATCCTACCCTATGTATAAAAATAATTTCAAAATATTTTTTAGTTGTTCAAATTTATATAGATGATATCATTTTTGAATATTCTAAAAATTCTTTATGTACTGATTTTTCAAAAATGATGAAAAGTTAATTTGAAATGAGTTTAATGGGTAAACTAAAATTATTTATTGGTTACCAGATTTTTAAAAATAAAGAAGGAATTATTTTAAATCAATGTAAATATACTTAATACCTTTTAAAATTATTTATTTTGGATAACACTAAGAGTAGTGACACTCCTATGAGTACCACCTATAAATTGAATCTTGATAAAGTTGGGAAATCAATGGATCAAACCATTTACATAGGTATGATTGGAAGTCTTCTTTACTTAACTGCTATCCAACTTGAAATTATGTTTAGTGTGTGTATGTGTTCTCATTTTAAATAAAATCCAAAAGAGTCACACTTAATTTTTGTAAAAAGGTTTTTCAAATACCTCAATTATACAACCAATTTATGATTTTCCTACCCTAGAGGATAAGAATTTGACCCAGTTAATTATTCAGATGATGATTTTAGTGGTTTTATATTAGATAAGAAAATAATCTCTAGAAAAAAAACACATCCATGTAAGACATCGATTTTTATGAGATCATTTTCTAAATGTGGATATAATTCTTGAATACATTGGAACTGAAAATCACCTTGCTGATATTTTCACCAAGCCTTTGAATTATGATATAAAAAACTATATCAAACATGAATTAATTATGATTAATTTTTGTTAATTTTAATTTTATGGGACCCATCATTGGATTTTTACCCACTTTTGGAGTTTTACCCACCATTGAAGTTTTACTCATCATTGTGTTTACCTACAGTTGGGTTTTAAGTTTTCATTATATGTTCTTTTTAAAAATTATTTATTTAATTCAATTTAAATGTTATTTTTATTTTTATTTTACAAATCCCTAAATCCCTAAATGATATAAATTAAACATTTTTCTAATTTAAATTCTCACTCCATCATGCCTTTCTCTTGAGCCTTGTCACAACCTTTTCTCTCCCAACTATCAGACTTCCCTCACCTTCTCCTAAATCTTCTAAGATGATCTCTATGGTTAGAGTAAATATAGAAACAATATCTTCTTCAGATAAGTCTCATACTTTAAGGAAACAGAAAGGAGAGTCGATCTGTCTAGTTGCTGTTGAGCCAATGAACTCGGAGATTGCTAAGTGTACAGTGGTACCCCAAAAATAAGTTCATGCTGAGTAGTTTATATCAAGAAAGTATTTTGTTCTTAGATTTATGAAATACCCGGGATGGGTAGAATGATTTTATTATAATAAGAGGCCTTTCTATCCTTAATTAATGCACTGGTTTTATCAGTATGTTGAGTTTTTTTTGGGGAATATAAAGACTCCGTAAGAAGAAAAATATATGGTCTGAATTTTTTTTCTCTTCATGAAAGTGGGAAAAATGTCTAAAATTACCTCCTAAATGTGTTTCGAATGAATATCAAGGAACTATTCCCAGTGAAAATGATAAATTTGTTTATGAGGATACCTTGGAAGAGTTGACTGGAGATGGGATAGTAAAAAGAATAGTTTCTACTAAGATTGATGGTGATTATTACTTTATTTTCAAGTTTATCCAACACATTATATGCTTGAGGAAATGTTATTTTTCCACCATGAGGTATCATGATTTATATCATTTATTTATTATGAATAGATGTGAAAAGACAAATTTGTGCATATGCCTAATGACTTATATAATGGATATGTGCAAGCTATCTTCTTATTCGAACTCCCTAATTTATCCCAAGTTTATTTCAACCACGTTGGAGGCCACAAGATTAGTTAATAAAGGAGAATAAAATTCAGTTTAATGTGGAGGATTTTTCATTACAGGGGTCATTTGTAAAATAATTAAGGTAAGTTGGAACCCCTATAAGAAACAATGGATTGATAATATTGGAAGGATATATGAGGATTTAAATCTGGTTGATCACCATTCTAGACCAAAGAATATTGTGGATCCTATCTTGAAGCCAGATAAGGTGGTTGATTTTTCATATGAGGAAGAAGAGGAGGCTACTGACTATGGTGGTGAGGAAAATGAGTTTTTAGTGGATGAAGGGAGTAACCTAGACCTACCTAAGAGTTATCTATCCATTAATTATGGTTCTCTTAGTCCACCTAGATCTCTCCATATATAAGAGACTATATTAAAATAAGGAAGTGAGGAAGAAGAAATATATGTTTTTGGTGAAGTATGGTTTAAGATCATTTCTAATTCTTCTGAATAAAATAAAATTAAAGAGAATGGTGAAAATGATAAAGAAGAATAAGAGGGAGAAGATGAATAAGGAAATGGAGATGGAAATAATGAAGGAAATAAAGATGAAGATGGAATGAATAGTGAGGATGGTGATGGAGATAGTAGCGATGGTGGTTCTAACCATGATGATCCTAGTGGCCGTATTGGTGCTGGGGATGTTGAGATGCCCCAGGCACTTATCTCTTCTCCAGTTTTTTAGTTATCTCTAGATCTAAAGAGAGACCCAGTCTAGTTCAAGTTATGGATAGAATTTCTATAGATGATAACGAATAATCTATTGAGGGGGAGGAATAACTAAGCTTGGATAGTATCCCTATTGTTGGTGATCATGTTGTGCCTTTAGCTGATGTGAAAATAGTTGATGAGAAAATAGATAATGCTAGAGATATATTGAGTAGTTGAGTGTTTTACCTACAACTGTTGAGTCTAATTTTTCCAAATATTCTATTGTTAAGTCTCATGGTATTCCTTTTATCACATTTATGGACCTAGTTCTTAAGTAATGAGATAATTTTATAGGGTATGTCAGACTTGGTCTGGACTACTCTGATTTTGTAGATGATGGAAGTCCACAAAAGCATGGTGGACCTACTATTCAAGAAGAAATGGATCATAAGGGATCATTAATACACTAGATAGATGCTTTAGGGTAACTTTATAGTTTTTATTCAGATATTACTACTAAGTCTGATCCTATAGAGGCTATTAACATTGAGAGAGTTTTTGCACCTACTGTTTAATCTATAATAGTGTTTGTTGTTACTAAAGCTAACTTAAAATCCTTTAGGGAGGGAATTTCTTCTGATTTTGAAAAAAAATTAAGTTTAAACCTCTCTTTGTCACTATACATAGTGATAAAGATGCAAGAAATATGTTAGGACTTGTGATCTGGCACATTCATCCCAAAATAATGATTTACATTTGTAAAGTGGAGGTGGAAAATAGGAGGTTAGAAAATGATATGGAAACTTTGAGATCTATAGTAGTTGATATTAGATATTCATTTAAAGATTATATTTCTTCCTTATTAGAGAGTGTGGAGAACATTTCTTCCATGGATTCTACACCAAGTTCTCCACCACCTCCTCTTAATGTTGAGTTGATCTGGTCTGTGGTTAGAGAATGGATTCATGGTGTTTTTGGGGATGTACTTAACATCCCTCAAAAAAGTTTAAGGAAAATCTAGAATAATAGTTATCATGTGCATATGATGGTTATAGAATATATGAGAGATATGAAAGAAAATTAAAAAGGTAATAAAGTATTACCTTTCAAGGATTTATATGAAGAATAAAATGAATTATAATTTCAAATTCCTTTCTACAAACCTTATAATTCCTCTAGTCACTCAAGCTTTCAAAGAACAAGTGAATCCGTTGAAAGTGATGAATACGATGATTAAGATATTTATAGAAGAGAAAAAATACTTGTTTAGTTCCATGGAAAAGGGTGGAAATATTATCATGGAATTAAAAAAATTGATGAAACCCTTTCTCTATGTTTATCTAACCATAGTGGTGGATCAAGATTCTATTTCAATTACTCCACATCTTATCCCTCCAGTTTCTGATCCAGAGTTCTTTAGGCTTGGTGTTACCCAAGATCAAAATGCTCCATTACCTGCTCATTTTCAGCCCTTAATTATGACTCCCAAAGAAGCAGTCCAACATCTTAGGCCTATCATTATCATAGAGACTCCTTCTCTATCTGTTGTTCATACAACCATCCCTACAACTACCTCAAGCTATGCTACTGATCCTTTTGCTTCTGACAAGGGGAATGGAAAAGAACCACTTGTTCTTTCTACACAGACATAAAATCATTGACATTAGAATTTTAGTCTTTTATTATGATATTTATATGATTTTTTTATCTTTTTGGTTTTAACTCAATTGAGTTTTTAATGAAAATTATCTTATTATTCATTTTATGTTCCTTTGAATTTCCTATTTTATTTTCACTTTTTTATAACCCCAAAAGGGGGAGAATAGATGTATAGAATTTATATATTCATTTTCTAGTAATGTTACTTTAATACCATCCCATTTAACTATCTTTGATACCATATGTTTTTACTTATACGTATATATGATATTATTTCCTTCTTACTATTTTTGATACTATTTTTGTTTTAAGTTGAACTTTATGATGAAATTCTCACTATAGTTTTTTAAATTTATAAGATAATATATTTTAACACCATGGTTTATTTTATTAATGGTTTATAAAATTCCATGATTTGTGATCATCAAAAGGGGAAGATTGTTAGAACCCTTGTTTTAATGATAAAAAAATATTGTTAATTATGTTATTAATGAGTTTTATGCTTTATAATAGCATTTTATCCTATAAGAAAGATTGGGGAAATGTTAGATAAGTATTGGAAAGACCAACCATTAGACTCTATTCACCGTTAGAATAGATTTTTGGCTAAGTGGTGGAAATTCCCACTATCAGATATGAATCACATTGAACCAGGAAATTTGAGAAAGTGTTGTAAACACATACCATTAGAGACGAGTCACTACCAGGTTAAAAATTTAGCTAAGTGTTGAAAATAACTACCACCAAAGAGAATACACCATTAAATATGACCTACTATCAGACTTTAACTACTACCAAGAAATTTGTCAAAGGGTTGAGATAAATTACCATTGAGACAAGTCACTACTGAGATGAGTCACCGTTGACATAAATCACTACCAGAATAAGTCACTGCCAATGTTATCGCACCGTTCAGAAGAGTGACCATAAAAATTTATATTTATTTTAAATTAATTATTTCTAATAACTATATTATCAAATTTAATTTCGAGAATTATTTTAATGATTGTTCTTAAACTATTACAGAGATGCATTAAAGTTGGTGTCAGTCATCTAGTATAAGGAGTAGAGGATCTGGATGATTCTTCCTACATGCTGCTAATACAATAATAAGTAGACTCCATTGTCCAGTGATATAGAGACACATTGACATATACACATACACATGAATAGAGCTAGAAAAAAAATTCAAGAACAAGAGAGTTTTATGGAGTGTGACTTAAATAAAGCATCCTTACTTGTGACCAACTATAAAAGTATAATGCACATTGAACATTAACTCCCTTTATTATAGTAACAAAAAAGAGATATTATGATTATATATTTTAATACCATTTTAAAATACACATAGACATATACATGTACACATGAAATGTGATAAAACAAAAAATTACAAGAATAAGTGAGTGTTGTAAAGTGTGCCTTACATAAAGAATCCTTACCCATGACCAACTATAGAAGAATAAAGTGCATTGAACATCTAATTCCTTTACAAAAGTCAATTAAAAGAGAGATTTCAACGCTCTGTTTTACTTCCATTTTCAAAAACACAACTCGATATCCCATTCAAGCTATATCCAAGGAGACTAAAGCTTTAGAGAACATAAAACAGAGCAACACAATCTTTTCTACACATTTATACTTTCTCTTTAAGATTATTACCTTTACTTTTTGAACAGTGTTTGCTTTACTATGTATATTTAAACATGAAAGTTGTATCATATAATTTAACTAGAAGATGCTCGATATCTTCTCTACTCTATTTACACTTGTTTACCCACATGTTTTGGAAGAGGTCCTTGTGCGGCCTGTGTTTGTTTTATTCCCACAATTATTATGGAAGAGGTCCCTATGTTTCCTGGATAGCTGGTTAGTTATTGTGTATACCTGATCCAGGTTGTGGATCAAGATTATTTTATATAATCTTCTTGGAAATAGGTGATTTCCAAGTGGAGAGGATTAAGTATCGACTTGATACTAAACCTGTTGTATATTTTTCACTCTTTATTTTGTTTTATTTCTATACTTTAAACTAGATTTTTTTAAAACCTTAAACAAAACCAATAATTTGATAGTTAGTCTTAATTAATGTTTATATAAGGTTTTGATTAAGTAAATTTATTTCAAAAGTTAAAGTAATTTTATTATATTATTTTAACAAAGACTTAATCAGTCTTTAAGAAATATTTTAAAAGTTCGAAACCTATATTGATATGCTATTTTGATTAACTGGGTTGTTTTAATTATTTAAGGGATTTTATTTAAACTAGTTTTTAACAAAAAAATTTATTGGCTACTCAATTCACCCTCTATTGAGATACTCACTCCAAAAAAATAGTTTCTTTAACTGTGCTCAAACAATGAAAAACTCCACTTTTAAAACATAGAGCCATACCAAAAAGTTAACGTATGATTTGTACTAACCATGTGCCACCCATGAACATGGCATGTATCCTCTAAAAATATCTATTTTCAACTCAAATTCCCCTAAAACCTATAGAATGAATTTATAGACAAACCAATATTAAGTTAAAGTGTACCTGTGATCTAGTGGGAATTATAATCATTCCCACCATGAAATCTTTCTATCCCCAGAAAGTACTCAAGATATTGGACTCTCAAAAAGACAAGTCCACTGCTGCCTCATTAATGACTCTCTATCCAACATCTCATGGCTATCCCATTCACACCACCATAGTACTCAAAACAAATGAATCATTTTACCATGAAATACATTGTCTAGGATATCCATAATCTGAATTGGTTTCTCAAAAATGGGGTATTGGGATTAATATCAATATCCTCCCATTAAATCACATAGGAAGGATATGGTTGATAACTCCTTATCTATAAAACATGAAACACATCATGTATTAAAGTCAAATTAGATATTAAGTCTAACCGATATTCTAGCTTTCTAATTTTCTCCATGATCTCAAAGGGGCCTATAAACCTTAGTTCCAACTTATCCTGCTTACCCAACCGATGATGTCCCAAGCACAGTGAAACTGTGAGAAAAACTTGATCACCAACCTCAAAATCTAGTGGCTGATGAAGGAGGTCTATATAGTATTTATTAAGACTCTGTACTATGAAAAAATTATTTTAGATCAACTACAGATTTTCTGTCATCTCCTGAATGATACTCCGCCCAACCAAGGACCACTCTCCCAACTCTTCCTAACACATGGGAGATATACATGGCCTCATATACAATGATTCAAATGGAACCATATTTATTGAAGCTTGATAACTATTTTTATAGTCAAATTTTACCTAATACAAATGCTTTTCCCAAGATCCAAAAAAATAAACCACACAAGCCCGAAGCATATCCTTAAGAACTTGGATATCTCTCTATGTCCGTCCATCTATCTACAGATGATATGATGTGATCAATTTAAACTAAGAACCCCTTTAATCATGAAAATATTTCAATAATATGGACATGAATTTTGGATCCATATTAGAATAAATCATAGAGGGAACCCCATGAAGTCTCACAATCTCTTAAACAAACAAGTCTCCGAGCTGTTCCACTTTTTTCATCTTCTTAATAGGTATGAAATGCGCCGATTTCATAAGTTGATCAATGATAAAACAAATCACATAATTCACACAAGGAGTCCAAGGAAAAATAAAAATGAAGTTCCTGGAAATCTCATCCCACTTCTATACTGGAATGGGTAATGGTTGAACAAACCAGCAAGCCTCTCGTGCTTTGCCTTAATTTTTTGACAAGTGAGACATCATGATATGAAATCTACAATTGACCGCCTCATACTGGGAAAAAATATAAATGTCTCAAGTTATGATACATATTAGTAGCCCCGGGGTGCATAAACTAATAAGAATAACATCCACTATCCATTAAATCCTACCTTAGAGAATTCAGAATAACAAACCTACTATAGAAGCACAATGTTTCACTGGGAGACTAAGACCACTCACCCAGGGTCTCCCCACCATGAAAGATTTTAATAAAGTGTTGGAACTTGGTTTTTGTAAACTACTTAAGACAAAATAACTCATAAATATATGATTAACCTTCAATCAATGATAGGAACACCTATCCAAAAACCTCTTTTACTCCCAAGCTCATCTTAGTGAACAAACTCATTAGAGACCAATCCTCAACTCATTCCTCCACAACTTGAGTCAGTAATTATTTTCTCAAGGAACCGAGGAAAAAATTAAATTTTCTAGAAGTATATGAAATATCAAAATCAAACTTATACAAATAATCAACCTAGTGTCTCTGTCACAAGTTCAGATCCCTTTAACTAAAAATATATTTTAGGTTCTTATGACTAGAATACATTATAAAATGCTCCCCAAAGAGATAGTGATATCACATTTTGAGTGCATGTAAAACCAATTACAACTAAAGATCATGGGTAGGGTATATAAAACCCTAATATTTTATGGTATGTCACTTCTCAATTTTTTGACAACATAGGTTTCACACAACACCAAGCTTAAACGGATAATAATATACAATTAATATCATTATTTTAAAATAACCATTATAACATATCCATTAAATTGGAGGGAATGAATATTATTGAAAAAATTATGAAATTTATATATTATATATCTAATCAATTGATTTTAAATTAATCCAAATTATTTTATAGGCATAATATAATAATGAATCCAAATTTACTCATTAAAAGACTATATTTTTCAAAAGTCAGTTTTACCACTTTTAATGGCGCACATGTTTTAAAACTAAATTTTGAAAATTTGATAAATTATATTCCAAAAAATGAACTTCATTTTTAAAATAGTATTTTCAAAATTATTTTAGGGTGAAGTTTTTATATTTTTCTGAAAATAATTATTTTCCAATAAATAGTGAAAAAATCCGGATTTTTATAAAACTTTCATTTTCATAATATTAATAGTCTATTTATGATTTTAATATTAACCTAATATATGAAAATGTAAATAAAATTTGGATATATTATAAATTATAATATGATATATTTATATCATGTAGTAAGTAAATAAATTTTTAAAAATGATATATTAAATATTGGTATTTTTGTGAAACATAAATGTTTATTAAAAATTTTATAATTAAAATAATTATTTAAAGGAAAATTTATTTTCATAAAATATATTCATAAATTAATATTTTTTTCTTATGATTATAATATAATTTTATGAGACCTTAATTACTTTTTGAAAGTGTTATGAAATCAGTTATAATTTTAAAATCAGTATTTTTCAAATAAATGATGATTTTATTTAAAAGTTAAATTTATCATATTTAGAAAATTATTTTCATAAAATGGAATCCATTTTTTAATTATAAAAGTTGAAAAATATTTAGGTTGAATTTTTGATGAATAGTGAAATACGGTAATTTACAATATTTAACATTTTAGCCAAATACATGAATTATTGAGTCATGAACGATGTATGGATGAGGTAAAAAACCATTGGTTCGAACTCACATGCATAAGTTACTGTATTTATTCACAAGAATCTATAATATTGATAGTCTTGAGCCAAAATAATAAACTAATGATTAAAATAATAAAAAAACACCTCTCTCCTCCACTATAAATAACACCCCTCACCACCTCTTCTCCTCACACCTACAAAGCCTCAAATATTGTTCAATTTCTACCCAATACCTCTACCAAAACTTCCCCTATGTTAGTTTCTTGATTTTTTCACTTAAAATAATATTTTAATTTTCCTTAAGAAGGTTCTCAAGGAGAGGAATTCAAGAGGTAAAATCTCCTTTTGCTATTTTATTTTTCTTTCAATTTCTTTTATCTTATTATCATTTACTTTCCTCCTTTGTAAAAACATTCATGATAAATGCATTATATTATATATACTATAATGTTATTATGATAATGGTATATCCATAATCAATTATTTTCTCTTCCCCTTTTTATTCTAAAAATGAAAACAGCGTTTGTGAGGTGCCAATTTACCGCCATTGTGGACAACGAGTTTTAATTTTTCAATTCCTCCATCAAGGATGGTAATAAAAATATTTTTATAGTTAAAAAATAATTTAATATATGTAAATAACTTATTTAATGTTCTGGAACTAGTATATATACATAATAGTAATTCATAAAATAAAACTAGCATGTGGTGATCGAAAACATTCCAAAATAATCCAAATGGTTATCATTAACATTTTATCTATTGAATCATCCTAATAGCTAAAAAAATATTCTATAAGACCATTAAATATCTTTATAATTCATTAATAACATATAATTTCAATTTGGGATAACTATTCCCATTTCACATGATCTTTCATACATGTATACAAGAGAACCAATCATGAAAACCAAGGAAACAAACACTTCTAAAAGATGAAATTGAATCTTATAACTCATAAAAAAGACCATAAATGAACTTAATAAAATTATAATAAATAAAATAAATGTTTAATAGTTTATTAATTAAATTATCAATGAATATAATTTCATTATCCAGGATGTTAAGTACAAGTGCAGAACACTTTCAGACATAAGATAAGAATTTTCTCATCTCACTTTTATTTCTATGAGATATGCCTTATTCACCACTATTTCTTGTGTGTGGTGTACGTATAATACCCATTGATGTATAATATAATGAATATATTTATCTTAATGGTATTAAATGTCTTGTTTTATGATCATTAATCTCTTGGGGCATATGGTTTGATTGTTTGTAATGTGGTAAGAGATTCTACCTGAATCTCTATTTTTTCCTTCGAGTTACGCTTTCTCTCTTTTTACCCCAATGTAAATATTATTTATTTTTATTTAATGCTTATATATTATGTGTAAATGTTCAAACCTCATGTATCAAGATCATTTTATCTTTATTTTATGGGGAAATACATGTTTTATAAGGTTTCCCTTTTCAGTTCTTTCTGATAAGAAAGCCTGATTAAAGGGAACTTCCTGATTCCTTAACTTTTTTCAAGTGAACTCCATAATCTATTTTACGATCCATTATTTTTATAATATTAATAATTTTATCATAAAAAACTATCTTGGTTCATTTCTAGTTTTATATAAAATATTATTCCTTTTTTGATTTAAACTCTTTAATATTTTCCTTAAATCTCACTAAAATGTTCATCTCTAAAGTTTCTTAAACACTCTTTTTACATGTTTTCACTTCAGTTGAACATAATTTATGAATAAAACATAATTATATTATCCTTACCTTTTATTTTATATGATATTAATGTTTATAATCTTATTTTATGAAAAATACAAATGATTTTACAAAATAACCCTTCTTTACAAAGTAAAAGGGTATTTGTCTCAAGAATTTGTCAAGTATTTTATTAGAGTATTTTCATCTATGATTTTGATTCAAATATTTAAAAGTACTATGAGAAAATTTTATTTAAATATATAATTTTAAATATATTATTTAACATATGAGTAATGCATTGGACTTAATAAGTGATGAGCGGGGCTCACTATAGCCCCTTAATGCATTGGTAGGTCTTAGAAGACAAACTAGATCAGGTTTTTACCCATTTATGTAAAGCATCTTGGATGAAACCTTGAAGATATGTTTATGATGTCCAAAATTATGAATCCCCTCATTATGATACTATTAATTTATACTCCATATGATTATTAGACTAGTAGAATATCCATGGTAAAGTTTCTTTCTCATCTGATCATTTATGGAATTATTTAATCATCTTTTATTGCAGCTATATTATGCTCAAGATTATTTTTTAATGACTTGTGTTTTAATTTATTCACCATTCCTTATTTTTTATGTTTATGATAGATTTCACTATATTTCTTACCCTTATTGATCTTCTTATCTCAACCCTTTCTTATATTTTATTTTCCCCTAGGATGTGAAGATGTATATTATGAATAGATTGAAGGGATAATCTTGGAGTTTATGGGTGTTTCTAATGGAGTTTCTATATTTCTTTCCTTTTAATTTGTGATATAAAATTATATTTGTATCTGATTTTACAAAGATACTAAACTATTCAGTCTTTTGGGATGCGAACACTTGTTCATAGTACCAATGTAATAAAGTATGGAAATGACTCTAGGCTACTGGGGTCAGGGTCTTTACAGTTGGTATCAGAAAAAATTTAGTAGAAACCTTGGAAAATAGATTTATGAAACATATATTATGGAACATAACCCTAATATAGACATTGAGTATAAGCATAGAATAAAATACTAGAATTTTGGTAAGGTATATATTATACGGTTCTTCCTAGAAATAAATCCCTAGTTGGATACTACAATTGGATATGGTTCTAGAATAGATGTACATAGGGGTAACAACTTCGAAAACACGTGTCAGCCTTGACTCAATGTAACCTGATACATGAAAAAAGGACTTACTATGCACCTATTTTGAAACTCCCATGGGATATTATTAGGCTAATTTACATTTTCTTTTCAAAACTTTATAAAGGATTTAAAAGTAAATATATCCCCAAATAAGCCATGTTTATGATTGTGAGATTAGTTATGCATAAGTTTTCAATTTATGTTAAGTGTTTTTCTAGTTTGAAATTATTTATTATGACTCATAGCTTAATTTAGTGTATTACATTGTTTAGAAATGGAACCTCATAAAAGGAATAGGAACATCACCAATAAAATTGATCTAAAGTGTAATAATGAGGATATCTTTTATAGTCTTATGAAAATATTTCTAAGGGAACAAGTATTCCAAATATTAATGTAACATCCCGCCCCTACCTCATTAGCTTGAGAAGGCGATGAGGTGATATTAGGCCTTAAGAGACATTCCCAAGGCACTAAAGGCTGACAATAAATTAAGAGGGATTCAAGAATAAATTAGGGAATGATTTTCCCTTGAGATACACCAACCAACCAAATAAGCCATTACCAATAAAACTACATGATGAAAGTTAACATATCAATCCGAACCATATTGTAACAAAATACAACCAAAATAATCCATAAAAATTCCAAAAAACTAATACAACCAAACCAGAATCAGAGTACCAAGTGGAAGACTAAAAAAGAGACCCATAGTAAACCAAGTCACTATCTACTGCTCTACAACAAGCTCCATGCTTCAATCACCACCAAAATATCCAAGCATCATGAAGAACTAATAGAAAAATGATATTCCTTACCCTTACATGTGTCCTGAAATAAAACATCTAAAAAAGTACCAAAGTTTCAAAGCAGGGGTGAGTAATAATACTCAGTAGGATTTCCCCAAATGACTTCCCTACACACACCACTAGGATAAAATTGTTAGCACATTTATATAATTTTTTTTATAGAAAACCTTAAGTAGTTCAACAATTACCACAAGCTAAACATAACCTTAAAAATAAATTTAAAACAAGTGAGAGAAACACTAATCCATAATTCATATCACAATCACACATTATCACAACCAATTTCCATCTTTCATACCAACACACATCAAACAAACAACAACGGTGGAACTTCCTATCCAAACCTGTTTACTTCATTCCCAAACTAGTGGTACTTCCCACACACTTATCATTTGATGGTGGTCCTTCTCTCCACTATCCATCCTATTTTTATAGTGGTACTCCCCACCAACTTCAAACACAATTAATGAAATCCATAATTCTTAACCCATAACCAATAATATCACATCAAGGTCACCACATAATGTAAACAATTTATCCAAAACTAAACAATACCTCAAGCACATCAACAATTTCAAATCATGCCTATTCACTTAAATAAATCACCCATTTATTTAAAACACTATTTAACAATTTTCCATTCTAAACCACATTTCAATAAAATCAAATTTACTTTGAATTTTTTTTTCATAAATAAAATCAAGAAACAAATTTTAAAATCTACATTTTAAAATCACACAACAAAGACCCCTTTTGCAACATTACCTTATTCCACCAAAAATCCCCAAATCTTCCCCAAATGGGTTTCCACCAAAATTTTCACATCAAATACACAACTAATTTCAAGAAAAACAAATTAATTGTAATTAATTCTTCACGTTCTAAAAAAGTGGAGTTGAGTGAGAAGCCACCTACCTTTAGGGTTCTAGAGAAATTGACCCACAAGAAACCACACAACCAATATTGGAAAACACTCCACTAAAACCACTATAGATCTCTTTAACTATAATCCACAAGCCTTAATATCAACATCCAAGGAAAAAAACCCTATATATAAATTAAATGGACGTAAATCTAGAAAATCGAGAGACATGGAAGAGTAGATCTAGAAAAAACCAAAGAGAAACCAAGAGAGAAGGCTTACCTAAGATGAATCACCTTCAAAACACCTTGAAACCCTTAAAATACCTTAAAAAATGAGTGGGAGAGCACCCCTAACCCTTTAGAAGAATAATCACCATGTAGGGTTCTTATGGGAGAAGAAATGGATGATTTAAGGAAAATCACGACTAACCCCATTTAAAAAAACATTTTTTAATGGGCCACGCAGTTAGATCACATAGTTAGGAAAACTATGTGCTAACCATGAGGATTCTATTAACTTAAACGAATCTTACACAGTTAGAAAAACTGTGCACAAACTTTGTAGAACCCCACTACCTCAAATTACATGGTTACCTAAGTATTATACATGATTTCCCCTAACCATTCTAAAACCGTGCAACCATAAAAAGGCCTCCAAAACTTTCCAAAACCATTCCAAACTCTCCTATATTATTCCAAACTCATCCAAAGAATTTTAAACAAATAAAAATTTATAAAAAAGGCTACATAACTCAAATTAGGGATGATATAATTATCATCATATGAGGATATAGTATCATGTTCTATCAAGAAAGAGAAATAATTATCCAAGTTTTATGATTTATAAAGGAATAAAGAGATGAAGAGGACGATAAAGAAAATGATGGATAAAGGGAATAAGGGAAAGAAGTATTTTACCACATGTGATAATTTTGGATGGAAATTATTTGGTATATGCTTAAGAGGAAAATGAGTTTTCTTCATGTGTGGATAAAAATTCCACCATTCTCATAATTACAAGAGATGAAAAGAATTTTCCAATATTCAATGCTTAAATTTTAATTATATGGGGCACTACACAAATGAATGTCTAAAGATTCAAGGGAATATAGCTCAGAAGAAGAAAAGGGATTATGGTAAAGCTTATGATACTACCTTAGATAAAGAGTAATGATTAATATTCTGGTGTTTGGATTCAATAATTATCTTATTTAAGTATTTTATCAACAATTCTCTATTTATTATATTAATGAGATATATAAGGATTATATTATAGTACTTATTATTTATGCATTTGGAAGCATGCATGTTTTCATTAAGGTTTTAAGGTGTCAAGGTATTCATATATTTGGTATGTGGGATTAATATCTACATTACTTAGAGAATATATTAAGTTTATTTTTGAAATATAGTAACCTTCATTATAAGTTTTTGTTCATTGAATATGGACAAATATGTTTTATATTAGTCTTGAGATTAAATAATTGTGGAATAGATCAAGTTAAACTTTATAAATTATCATTTGTTGATAACATATGTTAACCTTATTGATTTCAGTGAACATTTAAAGGATAAAGGAATGACTTAAGGACTATATGATTCATTAAAAGTGATTCAGTCATAAATAATTCATCTTGAACATTCAATTATTGTTGTAAGGGATGAAGTGAAAATAGATCATATAATAACCAAAAGATGTCATTATGCTTATGACATAGAAATAAATCAAGTAAGTTTATTTTCTCAAGTGCCTATCTGAATATTAAAAGAATCCCTAAACTATAGGAAATTTTTTTTGGAACAAAAACATTATACTTTTACTTTTTTTATAAGAAATAAGTGGTCTGTTAATGGATCATAAGATTTACAGTTTCATGATGGTTAACTTTCTAAATGACCATGTTATCTATGAATCCCCATCAGAACTTGATAGTTAGATTTATCTTAAATGTCCATGTTATCACTTTCCATTAATTATTTTCTACTTGAAATCCTAGTTTTTTTGTGGCCTTCTCATTTCACTTTCCCTCTTATTAAGAGGATATTTTATTAACTCTATTTCTAATGTGGGTTTCCAATAAAAGAATTTTGATGTATCAACCTTTAATTTTTGAAGTAAAATTTCAAATTGAAAGGATGAAATTTATTGAAGGAGGGAAGAATGTTACAACCCAAGATTTTATGGTATATATCTTCTTAAATTGAATTTCTTTGATAGCATAGGTTTCACACAACACCAATCTTAAACGAATAATGATATACCATTAAATATCATTATTTTAAAATGACCATTATAACCTAGCCATTAAATTGGTGAGAATGAATAGTATTGAAAAAATTATAAAATTTATATATTATATATTTAATAAAATGTTCTTAAATTCATCCAAATTATTTTATAGGCATAAGATAAGAATGAATATAATTTTACACATTAAAAGGCTAAATTTTTCAAAAGGCAGATTTACCACCTTTTAAGGGCGCACATGTTTTAAAAATAAATTTTGACACTTTTATAAATTATATTGACCAAAATAAACTTAATTTTTAAAGTAGGAATGAAAAATTAGCTTAGTGTAAACTTTTGGTATTTTTCTGAAAATAATTATTTTTTAGTAAATAGTGAAAAAATATCGTTTTTTATAAAACTGCCTTTTTTTGTAATATTAATAGTCTATTTATGATTTTAATATTAACCACACCTATAAAATTGTAAATAATTTTTTTTTCTTATAAATTAGAATATGATATATTTATATCATAGATTAAGTAAATAAATGTTTTAAGAATGGTATATTAAATATTGGTATTTTTGTGAGACATAAATGTTTATTCAAAATTTTATAATTAAAAAAATTATTTAAAGGAATATTTATTTTCATAAAATATATTTATAAATTAATATTTTTTTGTATTATTATTATAATATAATTTTATGAAACCTTAATTAATTTTTGAAAGTGTCATAAAATCAATTATAATATTAAAATAAGTATTTTTTAAATAAATGATGATTTTATTTAAAAATTAAATTTATCATATTTATAATTTTTTTTTCATAAAATAGAGTCCATTTTTGAATTATACAAATCAAAAAAAAATTGAGCTAATTTTTGGGATTTTTCAAAAATAGATGAATTTTTTGATGAATAGTGAAATACAGTAATTTATGATATTTAACATTTTAGCCAAATACATGAATTATTGAGTGATGAATGATGTATAGATGAGGTAATAACCCATTGGCTCAAACTCACATACAATAGTTACTGTATTTTTTCATAAGAATCAATACTATTGATAGCCTTGAGACAAAATAATAAACTAATGATTAAAATAATCAAAACAACACCCCTCTCCCCTACTATAAATAACACCCCTCACCACCTCTTATCCCAACACCTCCAAAGACTTGAATATTATTTTATTTATACCTGATAACTCTCCCAAACCTATAACCCATGTTTTTATCTTATTTTTCTCACCCAAAATACCATTTTATTGTTCCTTAAGGAGGTTCTCAAGGAGAGGAATTCAAGAGGTAAAATCCCCTTTCAAACTTTTATTTTTATTTCAATTTATTTTATTTTCTTATCCTTTACTTACCTAATATATACAAAAATTAATGAATTATATAGTATCTTATATATAATGTAATTTTATTATGATAATGGTATATCCACCATCATTTATTTTCTCTTCCCCTTTTTATTCTAAAAATGAAAACATCACCCGTGAGGTGCCAATTTACCGCCTTTGTGGACGATGAATTTTTGTTTTTCAATTCCACCTTCAAGTCTAGTCATAATTTTTTATGGTTAAAATAGAATTTAATATATGAAATAAAACTTATTTAATATTATGTAACTAGTATATATACAAAATATTAAGTCATAAAATAAAACTAGTGCGTGATAATTGAAAAAACGCCGAAATAATGCAAAAAATTATTATTAACATTTTATCTAAAGAATCATCATCATAACTAGAAACAAAATGTTATATAATACCATTAAATATCTTGTAAGTTCATTAATAACATATAATTTCAATCCTATATAACTATTCCCATTTCACATGATCTTTCATACATGTATACAAGAGAACCAATCCTGAAAAATAAGGAAACAAACACTTCTGAACAATGAAATTGAATCTTATAACTCATCAAAAAGACCATAAATGAGATTACTAAGATTATACTAAATAAAATAAATTTTTTATATGTTCTGATTTAAATTATTAATGAATCTTACTTAATTATCTAGGACATTAAGTATAAGTGCAGAACGCTTTCAGATATAAGGTAAGGGTTTTCTCATCTCACTTTTATTTTCGTGATATATGCCTTATTCACCACTATTTTTTGTGTGTAGTTTATTTATACTAAAACTTTATGTATAATATCATAAATATATTGATATTAATTGTATTAAATTTATTATTTTATGATCATTAATCTCTTGGGGCCTATGGTTTGATTGTTTTCAAAGTGGCAAGGAATTCTACCAGAATCTCTATTTTATCCTTCAGGTTACACTTTATCTCTTTTTACCCCAATGTAATTCTTATTTATTTTTATATAATTATTATAAATTCTGTTTATATGTTCCAAACTAATGTATCCGTATAATTTTATTTTTATTTTAGGGGTAAATACATGTTTTATAAGGTTTCCATTTTCAACTCCCCTCGATAAGCAAGCCTGATTAAAGAGAACTTCCTGATTTTTTTTACCCATTTTCAAGTGAAATTAAAAATCTATTTTAATCCTCAATTATTTTTATAACATAAATAATTTTATGATGAAAAAATATCTTTTTTTATTTCTAGTTTAAATAAAATATTGTTCCATTTCTGATTTAAATGCTATTTAATATTTTCCTTATTCTGCAAAAAAATGTTCATCTCTAAAGTTTATTAAACATTCTTTTTATATGTTTTCACTTCAGTTGGACATAATTTATGCCTAAAACCTAATTAAATTGTCCATACCCTTTATTTTATATTATATTAATGTTTAAAATCTGATTTTATGATAAATACAAATGAATTTATAAAATAACTCTTATCTCCAAAGTAAAATGGTATTTCTCTCAAGAATTTATCAATGATTTTATTAGGGTATTTTCATCTATGGTTATGATTCAAATATTTAAAAGTGGTATGAAACACTTTGATTTAAAGATATATTTTTAAGTCTATTATTCTACATATTAAGAATTCATTGGACTTAGTAAGTGATGGGTGGGGCCTGCTATAGTTCCTCGATTCATCAGTAGGTCTCACGAGACAAACCAGACTAGGTTTTTACCCATTTATGTATGGTGTCTTAGACAAATCCTTGAAGGTGTGTTTATGATGTTTGAAATTATACATCCCCTCATTATGATACTAGTAATTGATATTCCATATGATGATTTGGCTAGTAGAATATCCATGGTTAAGATTCTTTTTCATGTGATTATTTATGGAATTATTTAATCATCTTTTATTATTTCCATATTATGCTCAAGATTATGTTTTAATAGAATTTGTTTTTAGTTATTCACCATTCCTTATTATTTATGTTTATGATAGCTTCTAATTTATTATGAGCTCACCCATTTCTTATGTTCTATTTTCCCCAAGATTCAAAGATTTATATTATGAATGACTTGTAGGGATAATATAGGAGTTTATGGGTGTTTCCAATAGAGTCACAATGTTGTTTTTCCTTTCAAGTTGTGATTTAAAACTTATGTTTGTATCTGGTTCTCCAAATCACCTAAACTATTTGGTCCTTTGGGATGTGAACACTTGTTTATAGTACCGATGTAATAAAGCAAGACACCAGCTTTGGGATATTAGGGCTAGGGTCTTTACAGGGCAGTTCTTTTCATAATGGAATAACTGGCATGATCCATAGGCCATCACCTATTTCCTATACATCCAGACACATCCCAAACCTATACTAGAAGCATCAAAGAAAATTTCATAACCTAAAACTGGTTATGGAATAATTAAAACTAGTAATGATGTCAACTTCACCTTTGATTCCTCAAAATATTGCTAATATTTTTCATTCCACTCAAAATTTACACCCTTATAGGTTAAAGATATCTACAGAGATGCGATATTGGAGAAATACTGAACAAACTATCTATAGTAACCATCCAATCCCAAGAAGCTTCAGATCTCATAAAAATTTCTAGGCTGATTCCAGGAAATAACTGCTTGTATCTTATCAAGATCCACTGAGATGACCCTATTAGATATGATATATTTCCCAATAAATTTCACTTACCAAATCCAAATATAAAATTTGGAAATCTTTCCCTAGAGATGATGTTCTCTCAAGGTTCTAAGATTGATATCCAAATAGTCCATGTGCTCCTCCTCTAACTTTGATTACACCAAAATATCATCCATGAATACAAAAAAATAGTCTAAGAACAAATTAAAGATTCTATTCATCAAGACCATAAATACCACATGAGTATTAGTAAATCCGAATGACATAACCAAAAATACAAAATGCCCATACTGTATCCTAAACACTATCTTAGGTATATCCTCTTCTTAGACTATCAACTAGTGGTACCCTAACTGATAGTTAATATTTGAAGACCATATAATCTAATCAAGGAGATAATAAATCTTAGTAAAGGTATATTTGTTCTTGATGGTTACTCAATTTAACTTTCAATAATCCATGCAATGTATTAGGATCCTTTCTGCCTTTTTAGAAAAGAGGACAGGTGATGCCCATGATGAATTTCTAGGAAAAATAAATCCCTTACCCTCAAGGTCCATAAGGTTGAATTTAAGTTCCATAAACTCAAATTGTTTTTATGATAAGATGTAATTGAAATGGTAATCATACTAGGGTGAAGGTAAATGGTACACTAAACCTATCTCTATAGAGGTAAACCAAAAAAAATTACACAGAAAGACCTTGGGGTATGCCCACACCACTTCACGAAGCATACTACCCAAAAAAGGTTCAATAACATCCAAAAACAACTATAAAAACTGGAATAATATTACCCTAGTATAAGAAAAAACAATCCCAAACCTTCTATATCTAGAGTACCACTTACTTGGAAAATCATGTGTGACCCCATCAGATGATAAAAACTAAACCTAAAGATGATAAAATTCTATTTGGGATTTAACACTAATCATCCAATCTATTCCATGTATCAAGTAAAAAATTTCAATATCAAGAACTAATAAGTCCCACACTATCTAAAAATTAGCTGTCATCACCCAATACATGGGACACTTGAAAAATTTTCAAGAACTCTTTCCAAAGACATTAAAAGATCCAACAAGAACAATATAAGCTTTAAATTATATCCCAACCCATTAAATAACTTTGTCAATATAAAATAATGAGTATCACTTATAGCGACACAACCTTTTCTTACATTACTATTACATCATTTTAAAGATAAAAAACATAATATTATTACACATAGAGGATCCAAAGGTTTAGGGTCTTGGGAAAAATAGGATCATACATAACAATTACAACATCAAACATAAACATTTATTTAATTTCTTCTTCTCTAGCTTCTTATTGGCACTTGTTATCTTATTAATACATGTATCCAACTGAGGATATACATAAAAAGGGGTGAGATAGAAGACCAGTAAGAGGATAGATAAGAACAATATAACATGGGGTGATCATAATCATAACATGGGAAAAAGATCATGATCTTGAGAGGAAGCATAAATATAAGACTTGAAATGTGGCAATGCATTAAAATGAAACATCATGTCTTGGTGGTTAACTACCAAAAATATTTGTGAAACAAGATAGAATCTTGTTCAAACATCATTTCACATTTACTCATGATATTAATCACTTTACCAAATGCATTGGAGCGCTGTATAATTCTGGGTGCACCTGTCACGTTGAAACATTCATATTGCGCTATATAATTCTGGGTGCACCCGTCACATCATAACATTATCATCATCATGATTTTTACATAAAACACATATAAAAAATTTACATAAATAAACCAAGGAAAGGAATGGGTTTAATCTCATAATAACACATTCATAAGCTTTTTGTTCCCAAAATAAATAGGGAATAACATACATGTTACAATAACCGTTTACTTTGAGTGAGAAGTAAAATGGGTGTTCTTAAAAGAAGAGTTCTTTTGGAAAACATTTTTTTGGACATAAAAAAACCATGAAAAACATGTATATCCCAGAAAATTAAATACAATGATGAAAAATGGTCTTTAAGGAGTAACTATATCAAAAATGGAGTGAAAGAGTGAGGACCCGAAGGATGAAAATTGAGTTCGAGATTTCCCCTTACCTTGTATCCGAATGCTTACTTCTCTTTAATGTCCTATATAATAACATTATATTCATTAATTAGAAATTAAATAACCTTTTATACATAAATAGAGTTCATTATGGTTTAATTATTTCATTTTATGTTCCTTTGGGTGACTTATAGAGTTTAAAAACCTTGTTCGGGGATGTTTGTTTTTATGGTTTTTCTTGGGTGGTTCACTTGTATTCATAAATTGAAGTTCGGGTAGAACATGGGTAAACATCCAGAACTGATATTACATGTTATTAATTAGACTACCTAATTTTTAATGATCTTATAATGAATCATATTATATCCATGTGGATGAATCATTAGATAATAATTAAATGAATATTGTTTGGGTTAATTTGGGCGGTTTTTCAATCACAATGAACTTGTTTTAATTTATCACTTAGTAATATGTTTATAAGTCAGTTACAGAACTTTAAATAGGACATAATACATATAATATATTCTGGTTAAACCATAAAAATGGTTTCATGACCATATCTGAGGGTAGAAATGGAAGAAGAAAGCATGTCATTCTTGAAGGTGATAGTTTAACACCTTACGAACAACGTTATCTTTAATAAAATAAAAGGAAGAGGGAATGGGGGTTGGATGATATAATATCCCATTATCATCATAAAATTACATTAGATGTATAATAATGGAGTTAAAATACCATTTGGATGAATATAGGTTGGGAGAGATCAAGAAATGAACTTGAACTTGAAAGGAAATTAAAGGAGAAGAGGGAGAGAAATTACCTCTTGAGTCCTCCTCTTGAGATCCTCCTTAAGGGCCTAAGATTTCTCTTTTGATGAGACCAGAATCTCTTGGACGTGGGAGAGGGTCTAGGGAGGATGTTTGGGCAGATTTTAGAGAAGGCTTGGAGCTTGAGAGGTGTGAGGAAATGAGGGTGTGAAGGGTGGTATTTATAGTGGAGGGGAGAGGGGTTTCCTTAATATAAAATTCATTAGTTTATTATTTCCCCTAAGAGAAGGAATAGTGTGTATTGAATGACAAAGAATAGTAATTGTATCATGTCATCCCGAACCAAGTGGGATTACATCAGCAGAATATCACACATGACTCTATAATTAGCTTATTTAGCTTATTTTTGTAAATTACGATATTTCACTATTCATAAAAATTCAAGTATCTCAGAAAAATACCAAAAATTTACCCTAACCATTTTTCAACGTGTATAATCCAAAAATGATGTCCATTTTTCAAAAATAGTTTTCTAAATATTATTAATTTAATATTTAATTGAAATCATAATTTACTTAAAAAACAGTTTTTAAGATTAAAACTGATTTTATAGTGCTTTAAAAAATTACGTAGGGTCTTATAAAATTATATAAAAACTATAATAAATTGATTTAATAATTAATGAACACATTTTAAGAAAATACATTTTATTTTAAATTAATTAATTAATTATAATTATTTATTTATGACTTATAAAATACCAAAATGTTTACTAAGGTCAAATTGTCACTTTCTAAGATGTCTAAATTTTATTTAATTAATCATGGGTAAGGTTACTCTTATGTTGGTTGATTTAATATTCATAAGGGTCATATTACTATTCATAAGGGTATGTTACTATTCACAAGGGTACGTTACTATTCACCAAAAATTAGTTTTGTTTTATTAGACTCCAAAAAACATCTTGAACACAACCATGTATGTCAGATTTTTGAAATTCCCAACACATAAGTGAAAAAATTATGTTTAAAGGTCACTTATCACTTTGTTGTTCATTATGTTTTTTTTCATGTTATTTTTTGACATAAATATAAGGAGGGAATTTCAATTGAAAAACATTAGGTCGCTACATTCTTCCCCCCCTTAAGAAATTTCGCCCCCGAAATTTCACTTTACATAAACAGGTGAGGGTGTTTCTCCTTCACTACCTCTTCTGGTTCCCAATTTTCTTCCTCAAACTTATGGTTCCTCCACAACACTTTGATAGGATGAGTTGTCTTGTTGCTTAGAAACTTATCTCTCTGATCCAGAATCTTTACTGGATGCTCCTCATAGGAGAGATCATCTTCCAGCTGCACCACCTCTGAGTTTAGTACATGTGAGGGGTTTGGTATGTACTTCCTCAGTAGTGATACATGAAACACATCAAGAACTAGATCCATATTTGGTGGAAGTGCAAGATGATAGTCCACAACTCCTATGCGGTCAATGATTTCAAAGGGGCCAATATACCTTGGTCTTGGCTTCTCTTTCTTCCCAAATCGCATGACTCTCTTCCATGGAGATATTCGAAGGAAGAATTTATCTCCAACGTCGAACTCCAAGTCCCTTTGAAGATGATCAACATAGCTCTTTTGCTGACTTTGAGCATCTTTGATGTGTTTCTGGATGACTTGATCCTTCTCTATCATCTCTTGAACAAGATCAGGTCCAAGTAGCTTTCTTTCTCCAACTTCATCCCAACAACTTGGAGTTCTGCATCGCTTTCCATACAGAGCTTCATATGGAGCCATATGAATACTCGAGTGGAAGCTATTGTTGTATGAGAACTCAACCAATGGGAGATGCTGATCCCAAACACCTTTGAATTCAAGAGAGCAGGCTCTTAGCATATCTTCAAGTGTCTGAATAGTCCTTTCAGATTGGCCATCAGTTTGGGGGTGATAGGCCGTGCTGAAATTTAATTCAGTACTCAAAGCATGTTGAAGGCTCCTCCAAAATTTAGATGTGAACCTTGGATCACGGTTAGAGACAATTGAGAGTGGAACACCGTGTAGTCTCACCACTTCATTCACATATATCTTTGCAATTTTTTCAAGTGAGAGATCTTCCCAAATAGTAATAAAATGGGCAGTCTTGGTGAGTCGGTCAACCACAACCCACATCATATTATTTCCCTTCGACGTCTTCGGGAGACCCATGAAAAAGTCCATAGTAACATTTTTCCATTTCCACATGGGTATAGGCAATGGCTGCATCATACCTTTGGACTTTTGTCACTCAGCTTTAACTTGCTGACATACCAAGCACCTTGATATATATTCTGCAATCTCCTTCTTCATGTTATCCCACCAGAAGTGTTCTCGAAGATCACGGTACATCTTGATACTCCCAGGATGGATAGAGAAAGTTGAGCTATGTGCATTATCCAATAGCTCCTTCTTTATCCCGGGTGATGAAGGAACACAAAGCCACGTTCCAAACTGAATCACACCATCATCAGCAATATGGAACTCTTGCAGCTTCCCTTCCTTTACTGCATTCACCCTCTTTTGTATCTCCACATCATCCCTTTGTGCTTTCTTAATCTTCTCCTAGATATATGGTTTCACAATCATTTTGGAAAGGTAGGATGTATCCCTTGCCCTTATGATTTCCAAATCCATCCTTTTCATATCTAAGAAGATAAGGCCTTTCTCAATCCGTAACATGGATAGAGTAGTGGGTTCTTTTCTGCTTAGAGCATCAGCTACCTTGTTTGCCTTTCCAGGATGGTAGTGAATAGAGAAATCATAATCCTTGATTAGTTCTAACCATCTCCTTTGATGCATTTTGATCTCCTTTTGTGTGAATATATACTTTAGGCTCTTGTGGTCGGTGTATATGTCACACTTCTCACTATAAAGGTAGTGCCGCCAGATTTTCAAGGCAAAAATCATGGCTGCCAGCTCTAGATCATGTGTCGGGTAGTTCTAATCATGGATCTTCGACTACCGTGAGGCGTAGTGTAACGACCCAAACTTTTTGAATAGTATATTAACTTACTCTTAACGATTTAATAGAGATGTTAATGGTTAATGAAGAAAGAGGAGTCGATGGCTTCATCTAGTAGACTCGAACCTTATGAAGCCCACTTATTAGAGCTTGGGAAGGATGCGGCATCTTTGGGATTCTCTTTGGACCAAGCCCAAGCCGAACTCCAGCGTGTCAAGCTTGAATGGAAATTCCTGTGGGAGAAGTTCAAGTTAGTAGAGATTACTACTAGGGCAATGTTATCTGAGCCTCCCTTAGATTCTCTCACCGTAGCACACCTTACACTTAGGTCATATACTGGTGTTATAAGGGGCTATGTGACGAGACCGTAGCTTCTTTGTGTAATCCTTTGGGATGAATAAATTGAGATTTCCTCCTTTAGTGAACTTTGTGAAATTTCAAATGTCCGGATAATTTTAGGATGTATTTTATGGATGAATTTTGAAAAAAGGATATTTTAAAATATTTATGTAAACCTTAAATAATTAATGATGTGTAATGATTTTTAAAAAATGGTCTTCTGCAAAAGTGTCCAGTAAGAAATTTTGAGTCTAATAAGATCAACTTAATTTTTTATGAATAGTAAATTATGAATAGTGATTTTACGCTTAGGATTAGTAATGTGACCAAATGGATTAGTAATATCACTTAAAGAAAGTTTTAATATAATTTAGACGCCTTGATTAAGTAATGTGATTCAATAAAATGGGTAAATAACGGTTTCATAAATTATTAGTCAAGTATTAGTTTTTTTCTGGTGAATAGTGTTTTTTAATTAAAAATTAAATTAAAAATAATTAGATTTTTTTTATAAAATGGACTTTATTTGTGAACTCAGAGCATCGATATTATGTTATGGTAATTTTTGGGGATTTTTCTGAAAAAAATGAATTCTCAGTGAATAGTGTTTTTATTTAAAAATTAAATTAAAAATATTTAGAAAATTATTTTTATAAAATGGAGTTCATATTTTTAATCAGAGCATCGATATTTGGTTAGGGTGAATTTTTGGGATTTTTCTGAGAAAGATGAATTTTCAGTGAATAGTAAGAATGCAGTTTTAGGGTTTCGTTATGTTTAATGACATCATAACTGCGTCATGATGATGTCATGAGATATTTTAAGAGATGGTCGAATAAAGGAGATACATTTTTTTATGAGGTGTCCCAAGTGGCCAATACCATGGGAAAATACCATGGGCAAGCCCATGGTTTTTCCAAAACCACCTATGAGGTGTCCCTTGGCCATTAATGCCTTGTCCCCTCACTTTCCCTATAAATACCAAGCCATCCTCTCATCCATTCGACTCCAAAATCATCCTCAACAAAGTTATGGTCTCCTTACCTCCCAAGGAGTCCTCCCAAGGTGCCCCAAGCCCTCAAGGTCCAAACCTTTGAGTTTTAAGAGTTACGTTTTAAGGTAAGGGATCCGGCCTCTCTCTTTCTTTTCAAGTAATCTCTTTTATGTCATTTGTTTTATGCTCCATGATCTTATGTTGGAGGATGTTATTTTATATTCCTCTTACATCCCTTTACAATTTTATATGATGAGAGACCCCCTATTTCTCTCATCAATTCGTTTTAAGAATGTTTAAGTGGCGCCGTTAGGCTGCCGAATTTTTAAGGGATTCTTTCACCTTTCTCATTTTTCAAAGTTCTACTTTCATGTCAATTATTTCAAGTTCATTTTTATTATGTTGGGGTATGATATCTATATCTATCATACTGAACTTTTATGTTCATATGACGAGAGACCCTATTTTATCTCATCAATTCATTTTTGTTGAAGTTTAAGTGATGCCGTTAGGCTGCCGAATTTTCATAAGAGAAATCTTATTTTTGTCTTCCTTTCATGTTCTTCATTTCATTTGGTATGTATTTAAAATTTCATTACCATGTTCTTAAATCCTTTATATTATATTCCCCTACTATTTTATGGATCATTTATGAGTGGGTGACCCATTTCCCCTCTCTTTTCAATGTTTTCTAAAACCTCGAAACATAGTCGTTATGCTGCAGAATTTCCATCTCAAAATGTCTCTCTTTTTTCGAAAGTTCTTTTATTTTATTAAGTGAATACTCAAAGCTCTATCCTCTATAGGGGTATTCACATATATACCAAAATGTTCTATTTTAAATTCTAGGATTTACATACATGAGACCCGCTTTCCCTTTCTGTGGGTTTAAAGTGACATAAAGATCATGTCTTTAAAGAAGTTTTTAAAACGTTATGATTATGAAATGAAACCCATTTATTTTATACTATATGGGTTTTTTATGAAATTATTGATGATTATATATGTGGCTCACATGATAATAAAGGAAAATTTAAGGGTGCTCCCTGATAGCGCTCCAATGCATTGGGTAAAGACTTAATCTCTAGAGATGACCATTTAGACTGATACCTTGGTGAATAACCTTGGTAATTTTTAATGACGCCTTGGGGATAGACCTTGGTGAAACGGAAATTATTTTTAATATTAAATGTTGTAGCCACATCTTCAAGTTATGAAAAACTTTTTTTTATATGCCTCATGATTTCTTTCTCATGCCTTAAAGTTCTGTTCATGACCTTATTGAAGTATCTCAAGTTCACATGTAAAATGTTTCTCTTATTTCCCTTACTGGGCCTTCTGCTCACCCTTTCTTTTGATGTATGTCCTCAGGTTATGAGATGCAATAATGAAACTAGGATGAACTTAAGGAGAAGCATTTCAAGTGTTTAAGAAGAATGTTTTATGTTGTTTTCATGTATTATGTTTCTAGTTTCCAAGACACTAAACCTTAAAGATCCTCAGTTTTGTGTAATGTAATGAAATTTTATGTTATATAAAGGCAGGATGCCACAGTTGGTATCAAAGGATGGTTTAGTTATTTGTGGAAATTAGGATATAAAACATTTAGTAATAACCCTATAAAAAAGTTTAAATATAGGAAAACTTCCTGGTATTTTGGTATGTGTTGAGTAAGTGGTTTATCAAACAAATACATCCCTGTCTGGATACGAGCAGGTAGAGGCGGCTCTGGCAAAAATGTACATAGGGGTAAAACCCGAAAACACCACTTTGATCTAGACTCGAATGAGAACTAGTGCACGATAACGGGCCTTGCTGCACTCTTGGTTACAATACTCCCGGGGGATATGTTTGGTTAATCACAAGCTTCTTATAAATCATTATGAAGGAATTATAGTGAAATGTAATTTTCTAAGCATGAAGTCTTAGTTAAAAGTTTCATAAATGAAATAAGTTTCTCACTAAGGTTTTATTCTTTTAGAAAATGGTGGGCAATAGGAGGAACCGTGTAGATGGTGACCATAATGCACCATGTGCTGACGACCCTCCGATGGAAGCCGAAATGGAAACATTCATGCGAATGATGAACCAACTGACTCAAGTTATGAGTAATAACTTGAATCAAGCTGAGAGGTCGACCTCACCACGAAGGGAACAACAATATGTTGAGTCCTTCATGCGTCAATGACCACCAACATTCAGTGGATCTACTGACCCATTGGTTGTGGAACAATGGATAAGATGCATTGAAAAGATATTTTCTGTATTTCATTGTTTGGAACAAGAAAAATCCACCCTTGCTATTTACCGCCTAGAGGGAGAAGCTGATCAGTGGTGGTCACTGATCAAAAACATGAGGCCACGAGAAGAGATGGAAGCTATGGAGTGGGAAGAGTTCCAGGGAATATTCTTTAATAAGTATTTCCCTTGTTCTATGAGAACGAGAATAGAGAAAGAGTTTCTCGAGCTGAAGTAGAAGGAGAATGAATCTGTCGGAAGCTATGAGAAGAACTTCACCTGAATTTCACGATATACCTATAGCTTTGTCATGGATCCAAGTAGGAAGGTTGACAGATTTTTCGGTGGACTGAGACCTCATCTTCAAAAGAATCTAGCCAACCGGGACTACGATATCTATGAGGAGATCGTGCGGAGTGAAATGAAAGTCAAGCTAGAGTATGGTGAGACACAATGGTCTCATAAATCAAATTACAAGAAGAGATCATTGGATCCCAGTCTAGGGAAGACTTTTGATCAAGGAATAGGTGGGAAGCAAATGTAACTTACCACATGCAATAAATGTGGGAAAAAGCATCCAGGGAACTGCTTGATTAGAAGTGGATAGTGATAAAAGTGTGGAAGAGAAGGCCATATTTATCGGAATTGTCATAGTGAGGTGAAGCCTCAACTTCCCAACACTAATGACAGAGGAAAGATGGTTCCGACCCTACCTGAAGTCAAATGCTTCAAGTGTGGACAACTTGGGCACTTTGCTAATCACTATCCAAATTCGAGGGTAGTGGAGGGGAATCACCATCAACCTCAGCAAAGGCCAAGGGAGAAAGGTTGTGCTTTTTCTATCACAATAACTGAATTTGAGGTTCCGAATGACGTGGTAGCAGGTACTCTTGTTGTCCTCTCAAAACTAGCAAGTACTTTGTTTGATTCTGGTTTTACGCATTCATTTATTTATTCCAAGTTTGCAAATAATATAGAATCAATCCCCAAACTTCTTGAGGTAGAATTGTCAGTCAAGACTCCAAGTGGGATTACCATGCATCAATATTGTTTAAAGACTCTAGTGTTTACTTCAGTGAGCACAATCTTATCGAAAATCTAGTAGTAATTCCCATGCTTGAATTAGATGTTATGCTAGGGATGGACAGTCTCTCAAAGTATAATGCTAAGATCAAATGCAGAAGTAAAGAAATATCAGTAGTCTTGAATGAATGACTTACAATTATCTTCCAAGGACAGATATCCTGAACTGATCCCTATTTAGAAGCACCTACTATAGATTTCTTTATGGAGATAATCGGTGATGATGAAGAAGGAAAAGGGGGTATACAAATAGAAGACGTTCTGATTGTTCAGGAATACATGGATGTATTTCCTGAGGAGTTACCTGGACCTCCCCCAGAAAGAGAGGTAGAGTTCTCCATTTAACTCGTACCTGGATCTCAACCGATATCAAAGACCCCTTATAGAATAGAAAATGTGGAGCTAGAAGAGTTAAAGAAACAACTCCAAGACTTGTTGGAGAAGGGGTTTATCTGACCAAGTGTGTCTCCTTGGGGAGCACCAATTCTCTTTCTGAAGAAGAAGGATGGATCAATGCGGCTATGCATTGATTATAGATAACTGAACGAGATCACAGTGAAGAACAGATACCCTCTTCTAAGAATTGATAATTTATTTTACCAACTTCAAGGAACTCAATTCTTCTCCAAGATTTACCTTCGATCTGGTTATCATCAACTGAGGGTGAAGAAGGAAGATATTCCAAAGACTGCCTTCCGATCAAGATATGGGCATTATGAGTTTACTGTTATGCCCTTCGGCTTGACTAATGCTCCTGCTATTTTCATGGATTTGATGAATAGAGTCTTTAATGAATACCTTGATAACTTTGTGGTAGTTTTTATTGATGATATTTTGATATATTCAAAAAGTTGTGAGGAGCATGAAGATCATCTGAGGGTTATTTTGAAAACTCTGCGAAATGAGAGGCTCTTTGGAAATTTCAGCAAGTGTGAGTTTTGGTTACAACAAGTGGCTTTCTTGGGGCACATCGTAACCAATGAAGGAATCTCGGTTGACCCTGCAAAGACAATAGTTGTGGAGGAGTAGCCTCAACCCACAACAGTAACTGAGATTCATAGTTTCCTTGGTTTAGTGGGATATTATAGGAGGTTTGTGAAAAAAATTTCACGGCTTTCTAATCCACTAACCAAGTTGACTCGAAAAGGGGTTAAGTTCATATGGACAAAGGAATGTGAAGAAAGTTTCCAAGAGCTGAAGAAGATATTGGTTACTACACCTGTGTTAACACTACCCTCTATTGGAGAAGGATTCGTTATTTTTAGCGATGCATCTCTGAAAGGGATTGGGTGCGTCCTCATGAAAAATGACATGGTAATTGCTTATGCATCTCGACAGTTGAAGATAATGAGCAGAATTATCCTACGCATGATCTAGAGCTAGCGGCAGTTGTTATTTCTCTTAAGATATGGAGGCACTATCTTTATGGGGAGAAATGTGATATATACATCGACCACCAAAGTTCAAAGTATATTTTCACGTAGAAATAATTGAACATGAGAAAAAGGAGATGGTTGAAGCTTATTAAATACTATGATTGTTTAATTCATTATCACCCTGGAAGAGCAAACAAAGTCACAAATGTGTTAACCAGGAAAGATC
This sequence comes from Viscum album, assembly GCA_963277665.1. Lineage (NCBI taxonomy): Eukaryota > Viridiplantae > Streptophyta > Magnoliopsida > Santalales > Viscaceae > Viscum > Viscum album. The sequence continues at coordinate 1,085,610,743 of OY728165.1, forward strand.
CGGTTGTTCTGGAAACAATGAGGATCCTAGGAGATCCCTTGATTAAAGATCTAGTAAAACTGGACATGGGAATTGTAAGGGAAGGTAAATCATCAACCTTATCCCAAATGATTTCTCAACCTTAATTACTAGAGAAGATCAAGAAGGCTCAAAAAGAATATCCTTTGCTACATGAGAAGTTTGAGGCTGTAAAGGATGGGAAGTTCCCTGATTTCAATATTGATCAAGAAGGTGTATTGAAATTTCGTACAAGACTATGTGTTCCATCTATTCTGGAGATAAAGAAAGAACTAATGGATGAAGCTCAAAGCTCTACTTTCTCTATACATCTGGGAAGCACTAAAATGTATAGAGACGTTCGTGATCATTATTAGTGGGATAACATGAAGAGGGAGATTGATGATTAAAATACAAGGTGCCTGGTGTGTCAACAAGTAAAGGTAGAACGAAAACTTCCTAAGGGGGTATTACAACCACTACCCATACAAGTATGGAAGTGGGATAATATCACTATGGAATTTGCAACTGGTCTCTCGAAAACATCCAAAGGAAATAATGCGATATGGGTTATTGTGGACCGTCTCACCAAGACCGCCCGTTTTATCTCTATTTGAGAAGATTTCTCTCTGGATCAACTTGCCAAGATATATGTAAAGGAAGTGGTAAGGATGCATGGGGTACCACTATCCATCGTGTCTGATCGTGATCCAAGATTCACATCAAAATTCTGGAGAAGTCTTAAACATGCTATGAATACTGAATTGAATTTTAGTACGGCCTATCATCCTCAAACTGATGTACAATCTAAAAGGACTATTCAGACACTCGAAGACATGCTGAGATTATGCTCAATGGAATTTAAAGGTGGATGGGACCAACACCTCCCATTAGTTGAGTTCTCCTATAACAACAACTTCCATTCGAGTATCCAGATGGCACCCTATGAAGATATGTATGGACAGCGATGTAGAACTCCTACTTGTTGGGATGAAACATGTGAGAGAAAGCTTCTTGGGCCTGATCTTGTGCAAGTGATGATAGAACAGGTTCATGCCATCCAACAACACATAAAGGCTACTCAGAGTCAGTAGAAGAGATATGCTAACAACTGTCTAAGGGACTTGGAGTTTGGTGTTGGAGACAAAGTCTTCCTTCGAATTTCTCCATGAAAGAGAGTCATGCGGTTTGGGAAGAAAAGGAAGCTCATCCCTAGGTACATTGGACCCTATGAAATCCTTGTTCACATAGGAGCAGTGGCCTATCGACTAGAACTTCCACCGAACCTAGCTCAAGTTCACGATGTCTTCCATGTATCTCTCTTGAGGAAGTACATACCTGACCCTTCGCATGTACTGAACCTAGAGGTGGTACAACTGGAACATGACCTCTCATATGAGGAGCAGCCAGTGGAGATCTTAGACCATAGAGACAAGGTTCTACGAAACAAGACTACCTACCTTGTGAAAGTGTTGTGGAGGAATCATAAGTATTAAGAAGCGACTTGGGAGCCTGAGGAAATAATGAAGCAAAAGTACCCTCACCTTTTTGACTAGGCCTCAAGTATAAAATTTCAGGGATGAAATTTCTTAATGGGGGAATAATGTAACGACCCAAACTTTTTGAATAGTATATTAACTTACTCTTAACGATTTAATAGAGATATTAATGGTTAATGCAGAAAGAGGAGTTGATGGCTTCATCCAGTAGACTCGAACCTTATGAAGCCCACTTATTAGAGCTTGGGAAGGAGGTGACATCTTTGGGCTTCACTTTGGACCAAGCCCAAGCCGAACTCCAGCATGTCAAGCTTGAATGGAAACGCCTGCGGGAGAAGTTCAAGTTAGTAGAGATTACTACTAGGGCAATGTTATCTGAGCCTCCCTCAGATTCTCTCACCATAGCACACCTTACACTTAGGTCATATGCTAGTGTTATAAGGGGATATGTGACGAGACCATAGCTTCTTTGTGTAATCCTTTGGGATGAATAAATTGAGATTTACTCCTTTAGTGAAGTTTGTGAAATTTCAAATGTCCGGATAATTTTAGGATGTATTTTATGGATGAATTTTGAAAAAAAGGATATTTTAAAATATTTATGTAAACCTTAAATAATTAATGATGTGTAATGAATTTCAAAAAATGGTCTTCTGAAAAAGTGTTCAGTAAGGAATTTGGAGTATAATAAGATCAACTTAATTTTTGATGAATAGTAAATTATGAATAGTGATTTTATGCTTAGGATTAGTAATGTAACCAACTGGATTAGTAATATCATTTAAAGAAAGTTTTAATATAATTTAGATTCCTTGATTAAGTAATGTGATTCAATAAAATGGGTAAATAACAGTTTCATAAATTTTTAGTCAAGTATTAGTTTTTTCGAGTGAATAGTGTTTTTTAATTAAAAATTAAATTAAAAATAATTAGAAAATTATTTTTATAAAATGGACTTTATTTGTGAACTCAGAGCATCGATATTATGTTATGGTAATTTTTGGGGATTTTTCTGAAAAAAATGAATTCTCAGTGAATAGTGTTTTTATTTAAAAATTAAATTAAAAATATTTAGAAAATTATTTTTATAAAATGGAGTTCATATTTGTAATCAGAGCATCGATATTTGGTTAGGGTGAAATTTTGGGATTTTTCTGAGAAAGATGAATTTTCAGTGAATAGTAAGAATGCAGTTTTAGGGTTTTGGTATGTTTAATGACATCATAACTGTGTCATGATGATGTCATGAGATATTTTAAGGGATGGTCGACTAAAGGGGATGAATTTTTGTATTAGGTGTCCCAAGTGGCCAATACCATGGGCAAGCCCATGGTTTTTCCAAAACCACCAATGAGGTGTCCCTTGACCATTAATGCCTTGTCCCCTCACTTTCCCTATAAATACCAAGCCATCCTCTCATCCATTCGACTCCAAAATCATTCTCAACGAAGTTATGGTCTTTTTACCTCCCAAAAAGTCCTCCCAAGGTGCCCCCAAGCCCTCAAGGTCCAAACCTTTGAGTTTTAAGAGTTACATTTTAAGGTAAGGGATCCGACCTCTCTCTTTCTTTTCAAGTAATCTCTTTTATGTCATTTATTTTATTATCCATGATCTTATGTTGGATGATGTTATTTTATATTCCTCTTACTTCCCTTTCCATGTTTATATGATGATATACCCCCTCTTTCTCTCATCAATTCGTTTTAATAATGTTTAAGTGGCGCCGTTAGGCTGCTGAATTTTTAAGGGATTCTTTCACCTTTCTCATTTTTCAAAGTTCTACTTTCATGTAAATTCTTTAAAGTCACTTTTTATTATGTTGGGGTATGATCTCTATATCTATAATACTGAAATTTTATGTTCATATGATGAGATACCCTATTTGATCTCGTCAATTCATTTTTGTTGAAGTTTAAGTGACGCCGTTAGGCTGCTGAATTTTCATACGAGAAATCTTATTTTTGTCTTCCTTTCATGTTCTTCATTTCATATGGTATGTCTTTAAAATTTCATTAACATGTTCTTAAATACTTTATATTCTGTTCCCATACCATTTTATGGATCATTTATGAGTGGGTTACCCATGTTACCTCTCTTTTCAATGTTTTCTAAAACCCCGAAACATAGCCGTTATGCTGCAGAATTTCCATCTCAAAATGTCTCTCTCTTTTTCTGAAGTTCTTTTATTTTATTAAGTGAATACTCAAAGCTCTCTCCTCTATAGAGGTATTCACATATATACCAAAATGTTCTATTTTAATTTCTGGGATTTACATACATGAGACCCACTTTCCCTTTCTGTGGGTTTAAAGTGACATAAAGATCATGTCTTTAAAGAAGTTTTTAAAACGTTATGATTATGAAATGAAACCCATTTCTTTTATGCTATATGGGTTGTTTATGAAATTATTGATGATGATATATGTGGATCACATGATAATAAAGGCAAATTTAAGGGTGCGCCCTAATAGAGCTCCAATGCATTGGGTAAAGACTTAATCTCTATAGATGACCATTTAGACTGATACCTTGGTGAATAACCTTGGTAATTTTTAATGACACCTTGGGGATGGAACTTGGTGAAACGGAAATGATTGTCAATATTAAATGTTGTATCCACATATTAAAGTTATGAAAAATGTTATTTTTTATATGCCTCATGATTTCTTTCTCATGCCTTAAAGTTCTTTTCATGACCTTATTGAAGTATCTCAAGTTCACATGTAAAATGTTTCTCTTGTTTCCCTTACTGGGCCTTCTACTCACCCTTTATTTTGATGTATGTCCCTAGGTTATGAGATGCAGTAATGAACCTAGGATGAACTTAAGGGTAATCATTTCAAGTGTTTAAGAAGAATGTGTTATGTTGTTTTCATGTATTTTATTTCTGGTTTCCAAGACACTAAACCTTAAAGATCCTCAGTTTTGTGTAATGTAATGAAAGTTTATGTTATATAAAGGCGGTATACCACAGTTGGTATCAAAGGATGGTTTAGTTATTTGTAGAAATTAGGATATAAAAACATTAGGAATAACCCTATAGAAAAGTTTAAATATAGGAAAACTTCCTGGTATTTTGGTATGTATTGAGTAAGTGGTTTGTCAAACAAATACATCCCTGTCTAGATACGAGCAGGTAGAGGCAGCTCTGGCATAGATGTACATAGGGGTAAAACCCAAAAACACCACTTTTAGCTAGACTTGAATGGGAACTGGTGCATGATAACGGGCCTTGATTTACTCTTGGTTACGACACTCCCGAGGGATATGTTTGGTTAATCACAAGATTTTTATGAATCATTATGAAGGAATTATAGATAAATGTAATTGTCTAAGCATGAAGTCTTAGTTAAAAGATTCATAGATGAAATAAGTTTCTCACTAAGGTTTTATTATTTTAGAAAATGGTAGGAAATAGGAGGAACCGTGCAGATGATGACCGCAATGCACCATGTGCTGACGACCCTCCGATGGAAGCCGGAATGGAAACATTCATGTGAATGATGAACCAACTGACTCAAGTTATGATTAATAACTTGAATCAAGCTGAGAGGCCGACCTCACCATGAAGGGAACAACATTCTGTTGAGTCCTTCATGCATCAACGACCACCGACATTCAGTGGATCTACTGACCCATTGGTTGCAGAACAATGGATAAGCTCCAGTGAAAAGATATTTTCTGTACTTCATTGTTTGGAACAAGAAAAAGTCACCCTTTCTGTTTACCGCCGAGAGGGAGAAGCTGATCAGTGGTGGTCACTGATCAAAAACACGAAGCCACGTGAAGATATGGAAGCTATGGAGTGGGAAGAGTTCCGAGGAATATTCTTTAATAAGTATTTCCCTCATTCTATGAGAACGAGAATGGAGAAAGAGTTTCTCGAGCTGAAGAAAAAGGAGAACGAATTTGTCAGAATATATGAGATGAACTTCACCTGAATTTCACAATATACCTCTAGCTTTGTCATGTATCCAAGTGGGAAGGTTGACATATTTTTCGGTGGACTGAGACCTCATCTGCGAAAGAATCTATCCAACCGGGACTACGATAGCTATGAGGAGATCATGCGGAGTGCAATGAAAGTCGAGCTAGAGTTTGGTGAGACACAGTGGTCTCATAAATAAAATGACAAGAAGAGATCATTGGAGCCCAGTCTAGAGAAGACTTTTGATCAAGGAAGAGGTGGGAAGAAAATGAAACTTACCACATGCAATACATGTGGGAAGAAGCATCTGAGGAACTACTTGATTGGAAGTGGAAAGTGCTAAAAGTGTGGAAGACAAGGCCATATTTCTTGGAATTTTCATAGTGAGGTGAAGCCTCAACTTCCCAACACTAACGACAGAGGAAAGATGGTTTCGGCCCTACCCGAAGTCAAATGCTTCAAGTGTGGACAACTTGGGCACTTTGCTAATCACTGTCCAAATCCGAGGGTAGTGGAGGGGAATCACCATCAACGTCAGCAAATTCTAAGGGAGAAAGGTCGTGCTTTTGCTATCACAACAACTGAAGATGAGGTTCCGAACGACGTGGTAGCAGGTACTCTTTTTTTCCTCTTGAAAATATCAAGTACTTTTTTTGATTCTGGTTCTACGCATTCATTTATTTCCTCCATGTTTGCAAAGAATATAGAATCATTCTTCGAACTGATTCAGGTAGAATTGTCAGTCAAGACTCCAAGTGGGATTATCCATGCATCAATAGTGTTTAAATACTCTAGTGTTTACTTCAGTGAGCACAATCTTATCGTAAATCTAGTAGTAATTCTCATGTTGGAATTTGATATTATACTAGGGATGGACTGGATCTCAAATTATAATGCTAAGATCAAATGAAGAAGTAAGGAAATCTCAGTAGTCTTGAATGAACGACCTACAATTATCTTACAAGGAGATATATACCGAACTGATCCCTATCTAGAAGCACCTCCTATAGCTTTCTTTATGGAGTTAATCGGTGATGATGAAGAAGGAAAAGGGGGTATACAAATAGAATACGTTCCGATTGTTCAGGAATACATGGATGTATTTCCTGAGGAGTTACCTGGACCTCCCCCAGAAAGAGAGGTAGAGTTCTCCATTGAACTCGTACCTGGATCTCAACTGATATCAAATACCCCATATAGAATGGAAAATGTGGAGCTAGAAGAGTTAAAGAAACAACTCCAAGACTTGTTGGAGAAGGGGTTTATCTGATCGAGTGTGTCTCCTTGGGGAGGACTAGTTCTCTTTGTGAAGAAGAAGGATGGATCAATGTGGCTATGAATTGATTATAGAGAACTGAACGGGATCACAGTGAAGAACAGATACCCTCTTCCAAGAATTGATGATTTATTTGACCAACTTCGTGGAGCTCAATTCTTCTCCAAGATTAACCTTCGATCTGGTTATCATCAACTGAGGGTGAAGAAGGAAGATATTCCAAAGACTACCTTCCGATAAAGATATGTGCATTATGAGTTTACTGTTATGCCCTTCGGCTTAACTAATGCTCCTACTATTTTCATGGATTTGATGAGTAGAGTCTTTAAGGACTACCTTTATAACTTTGTGGTAGTTTTTATTGATGATATTTTGATATATTCAAAAAGTCGTGAGGAGCATGAAGATCATCTGAGGGTTATTTTGAAAACTCTGCGGAAGGAGAGGCTCTTTGGAAAGTTCAGCAAGTGTGAGTTTTAGTTACAAAAAGTGGCTTTCTTGGGTCACATCGTAACCAATGAAGGAATCTCAGTTGACCCTGCAAAGACAATAGTTGTGGAGGAGTGTCCTCAACCAACAATAGTAACTGAGATTCGTAGTTTCCTTGGTTTAGCGGGATATTATAGGAGGTTTGTGAAAAACTTTTCATGGCTTTCTAATCCACTAACCAAGTTGACTCAAAAAGGGGTTAGGTTCGTCTGGACAAAGGAATGTGAGGAAAGTTTCCAAGAGCTAAAGAAGAGATTGGTTACTGCACCTGTGTTAACACTACCCTCTATCGGAGAAGGATTCATTATTTTTAGCGATGCACCTCTGAAAGGGATTGGGTGCGTCCTCATGAAAAATGACAAGGTAATTGCTTATGCATCTCAACAGTTGAAGATTCATGAGCAGAATTATTCTACGCATGATATAGAACTAGTGGCAGTTGTTTTTGCTCTTAAGATATGGAGGCAATATCTTTATGGGGAGAAATGTGATATATACACCGACCACCAAAGTTTAAAGTATATTTTCACGCAAAAAGAATTGAACATGAGACAAATGAGATAGTTGGAGCTTATTAAAGACTATGATTGTTCAATTCATTATCACCCTGGAAGAGAAAACAAAGTTGCGGATGCGTTAAGCAGGAAAGATCCGGTTGTTCTGGCAACAATGAGGATCCTAGGAGATCCCTTGATTAAAGATCTAGTAAAACTAGACATGGGAATAGTAAGGGAAGGGACATCATCAACCTTATCTCAAATGATTTCTCAACCTTCATTACTAGAGAAGATCAAGAAGGCTTAAAAAGAGGATCCTTTACTGCAGGAGAAGTTTGAGGTTGTAAAGGATGGGAAGTTCCCTGATTTCAATATTGATCAAGAAGGTGTATTGAAATTTCATACAATACTATGTGTTCCATCTATTCTGGAGATAAAGAAAGAACTGATGGATGAAGCTCATAGCTCTAATTTCTCTATACATTGAGGAAGCACTAAAATGTATGGAGAACTTCATGATAATTATTGGTGGGATAACATGAAGAGGGAGATTGCTGATTACACTACAAGGTGACTGGTGTGTCAACAAGTAAAGGAAAAATGACAACTTCCTAAGGGGGTATTACAACTGCTACCCATACCAGTATGGAAGTGGGATAATATCATTATGGACTTTGTAACTGGTCTCCCAAAAAAATCCAAAGGAAATAATGTGATATGGGTTATTGTGGACCGTCTCACCAAGAATGCCCATTTTATCTCTATTCGGGAAGATTTATCTCTGGATCAACTTTCCAAGATATACGTAAAGGAAGTGGTAAGGCTGCATGGGGTACCACTAGCCATTGTGTTTGATCATGATCCAAGATTCACATCAAAATTCTGGAGAAGTCTTCAACATGCTCTGAATACTGAATTGAATTTTAGTACGGCCTATCATCCTCAAACTGATGGCCAATCTGAAAGGACTATTCAGACACTCGAAGACATGTTGATATTATGCTTAATGGAATTTAAAGGTGGATGGGATCAACACCTCCCATTAGTTGAGTTCTCCTATAACAACAAATTCCATTCGAGTATCCAGATGGCACCCTATGAAGCTCTGTATGGAAAGCGATGTAGAAATCCTACTTGTTGGGATGAAACTGGTGAGAGAAAGCTTCTTGGGCCTGATCTTGTGCAAGATATGATAGAACAGGTTCATGCCATCCAACAACACATAAAGGCTGCTCAGAGTCGGCAAAAGAGCTATGATGACAACCGTCAAAGGGACTTGGAGTTTGGTGTTGGAGACAAAGTCTTCCTTCGAATTTCTCCATGGAAGAGAGTCATGTGGTTTGGGAAGAAAGGGAAGCTCAGCCCTAGGTACATTGGCCCCTATGAAATCCTTGATCGCATAGGAGCAGTGGCCTATCGACTAGCACTTCCACCGAACCTAGCTCAAGTTCACGATGTCTTCCATGTATCTCTCTTGAGGAAGTACATACCCGACCCTTCGCATGTACTGAACCCAGAGGTGGTACAACTGAAACATGACCTCTCTTATGAGGAGAAACCATTGGAGATCTTAGACCGTAGAGACAAGGTTCTACGAAACAAGACTACCCACCTTGTGAAAGTGTTGTGGAGGAATCATAAGTATGAAGAAGCGACTTGGGAGCCTGAGGAAACAATGAAGCAAAAGTACCGTCACCTTTTTGACTAGGCCTCAAGTATAAAATTTCAGGGATGAAATTTATTAAGGGGGGAAGAATATAGCAACCCAAACTTTTTGAATAGTATATTAACTTACTCTTAACGATTTAATAGAGATTTTAATGGTTAATGTAGAAAGAGGAGTCGATGGCTTCATCCAGTAGACTTGAACCTTATGAAGCCCACTTATCTGAGCTTGGGATGGAGGTGGAATCTTTGGGCTTCGCTTTGGACCAAGCCCAATCCGAACTCCAGCGTGTCAAGCTTGAACGGAAATGACTGTGGGAGAAGTTCAAGTTAGTAGAGATTATTACAAGGGCAATGTTATCTGAGCCTCCCTTAGATTCTCTCACCATAGCACACCTTACACTTAGGTCATATGCTGGTGTTATAAGGGGCTATGTGACGAGACCGTAGCTTCTTTGTGTAATCATTTGGGATGAATAAATTGAGATTTCCTCCTTTAGTGAAGTTTGTGAAATTTCAAATGTCCGGATAATTTTAGGATGTATTTTATGGATGAATTTTGAAAAAAAGGATATTTTAAAATATTTATGTAAACCTTAAATAATTAATGATGTGTAATGAATTTTAAAAAATGGCCTTCTGCAAAAGTGTTCAGTAAGGAATTTGGAGTCTAATAAGATCAACTTAATTTTTGATGAATAGTAAATTATGAATAGTGATTTTACACTTAGGATTAGTAATGTGACCAAATGGATTAGTAATATCACTTAAAGAAAGTTTTAATATAATTTAGATGCCTTGATTAAGTAATGTGATTCAATAAAATGGGTAAATTATGGTTTCATAAATTATTATTCAAGTATTAGTTTTTTTGAGTGAATAGTGTTTTTTAATTAAAAATTAAATTAAAAATAATTTGAAAATTATTTTTATAAAATGGACTTTATTTGTGAACTCAGAGAATCGATATTATGTTATGGTAATTTTTGGGGATTTTTCTGAAAAAATGAATTCTCGGTGAATAGTGTTTTTATTTAAAAATTAAATTAAAAATATTTAGAAAATTATTTTTATAAAACGGAGTTCAAATTTGTAATCAGAGCATCAATATTTGGTTAGGGTGAAATTTTGGGATTTTTCTGAGAAAGATGAATTTTCAGTGAATAGTAAGAATGCAGTTTTAGGGTTTCGGTATGTTTAATGACATCATAACTGCGTCATGATGATTTCATGAGATATTTTAAGGGATGGTCGACTAAAGGGGATGAATTTTTGTATGAGGTGTCCCAAGTGGCCAATACCATGGGCAAGCCCATGGTTTTGCCAAAACCACCAATGAGGTGTCCCTTGGCCATTAATGCCTTGTCCCCTCACTTTCCCTATAAATACCAAGACATCCTCTCATCCATTCGACTCCAAAATCATCCTCAACGAAGTTATGGTCTCCTTACCTCCCAAGTAGTCCTCCCAAGGTGCCCCCAAGCCCTCAAGGTCCAAACCTTTGAGTTTTAAGAGTTACATTTTAAGGTAAGGGATCCGACCTCTCTCTTTCTTTTCAAGTAATCTCTTTTATATTATTTCTTTTATGCTCCATGCTCTTATGTTGGAGGATGTTATTTTATATTCCTCTTACTTCCATTTCCATGTTCATGTGATGAGATACCCCATCTTTCTCTCATCAATTCGTTTTAAGAATGTTTAAGTGGCGCCGTTAGGCTACCGAATTTTTAAGGGATTCTTTCACCTTTCTCATTTTTCAAAGTTCTACTTTCATGTCAATTATTTAAAGTTCCTTTTTATTATATTGGGGTATGATATCTATATCTATCATACTGAAATTTTATTTTCATATGATGAGATAACCTATTTGATCTCGTCAATTCATTTTTGTTGAAGTCTAAGTGACGCCATTAGGCTGCCGAATTTTCATAAGAGAAATCTTATTTTTGTCTTCCTTTCATGTTCTTTATTTCATATGGTATGTCTTTAAAATTTCATTACCATGTTCTTAAATCCTTTATATTCCATTCCCCTACTATTTTATGGATCATTTATGATTGGGTGACCCATGTCCCCTCTCTTTTCAATGTTTTCTAAAACCCCGAAACATAGCCGTTATGCTGCAGAATTTCCGTCTCAAAATATCTCTCTCTTTTTCTAAAGTTATTTTATTTTATTAAGTGAATACTAAAAGCTCTCTACTCTATAGGGGTATTCACATATATACCAAAATGTTCTATTTTAAATTCTGGGATTTACATACATGAGACCCGCTTTCCCTTTCTGTGGGTTTAAAGTGACATAAAGATCATATCTTTAAAGAAGTTTTTAAAATGTTATGATTATGAAATGAAACCCATTTCTTTTATGCTATATGGGTTGTTTATGAAATGATTGATGATGATATATGTGTCTCAAATGATAATAAATGAACATTTAAGGGTGCGCCCTGATAGCGCTCTAATGCATTGGGTAAAGACTTAATCTCTAGAGATTACCATTTAGACTGATACCTTGGTGAATAAACTTGTTAATTTTTAATGACACCTTGGGGATGGACCTTGGTGAAACAGAAATGATTTTCAATATTAAATATTGTAGCCACATCTTCAAGTTATGAAAAATGTTATTTTTTATATGCCTCATGATTTCTTTCTCATGCCTTAAAGTTCTCTTCATGACCTTATTGAGGTATCTCAAGTTCACATGTAAAATGTTTCTCTTGTTTCCCTTACTGGGCCTTCTGCTCACACTTTCTTTTGATGTATGTCCCTAGGTTATGAGATGCAGTAATGAACCTAGGATGAACTTAAGGAGAAGCATTTTAAGTGTTTAATAAGAATGTTTTATGTTGTTTTCATGTATTATGTTTCTGGTTTCCAAGACACTAAACCTTAAAGATCCTCAGTTTTGTGTAATGTAATGAAAGTTTATGTTATATAAAGGTGGTATGCCACATGTAGGCTATCACATTGTCATTTTACATGAGTACACAACCCAATAATTTATATGAAGCATCACTATATATTACAAAACTTTCTCCACTTTGCGGTAGTGTGAGTACAGGTGCAGTGATCAGCCCTCTATTTAGCTCCTTGAAGTTTCCCTCACATTCTTCCGTCCAGACATACTTTACCCCTTTCCTTATTAACTTAGTTATAAGGCTTGAAAATTGTGATAATTTTCTCACAAAATTCCAGTTGTACCCAACTAATCCAAGAAAACTATGGATTTCTATGAAACTAGAGGGCCTGGGCCATTCCTCGATCACCTTTTTTTTGAAGGATACACAGAAATTCTCTCACTTGTGATCACATGTCCCAATAACGTGACTTGATTCATCCAAAAGTCGCACTTTCTGAACTTGGCATACAACTTCTCCTTTCTCAATGTCACCAAAACAAGTCTTAGATGTTCTTCATGTTCCTCCTTTCTCTTGGAGTAGATGATAATATCATCGATAAACACTACCACAAATTTGTCGAAGTAATGTCTAAAGAATCAATTCATAAAATCCATGAAGATTGTAGGGGCATTAGTAAGTCCAAAGGGCATCCCAAAAAACTAATAGTGCCCATACGTTGTACGGAAGGAAGTTTTCTGAATATCTTCCTTCTTCACCTTTACCTGATGATATCCAGAATGAAGATCCATCTTTGAGAAGTATTGAGCTCCTCTTAACTGGTCAAACAAGTCATAAATCCTTGGGAGAGGATGCTTGTTATTTATGGTGATCTTGTTGAGTTCCCGATAATCATTACACAGCCGCATTGTTCCATCCTTCTTCTTTACAAAGAGCACCAGTGCACCCCAAGGTGATTCCCTAGGGCGTATGGACCCTTTGTCTAGATGCGCCTGTAGCTTCTTCTTTAACTCCCCCAGTTCTATAAGATCCATCCTATAGGGACACTTCGAAATAGGAGTAGATCTAGGTATGAGTTCAATTGAGTACTCTATCTCATGATCTGGGGGAATTCCGAGTAACTCTTCGGGAAATACATCGCCGTATTCCCTCACAATGGGAATTTCTTCAAGTTTGTCACTTTCCTTCGACTCAACCATTTGGTTGAGGTATGCTTCTTCATATGGAATCAACACCCACACCATTAAAGATTTTTTCAAAGGATATTCATGATCTTCCTTGCATTTGTAGAGGAGCATGATATGGTTCAGAATATGAAAAGATATTTCATTTTCCCAACAGTTGACATGTGCTCTATATAATGAGAGCTAATCCATTCCCATTATAGCATCAAATTCCACCAAGGTAAGTATTACAAGATTTTCCAGAAGAATCTTCCCACATACACCAACAAGAGAAGATTCAAACACTTGGGTTTCAATGATTGCACCACTTGGTGTTTTTACAGATATCTCTACTTCGAGGTTTCGGGGCTTCGATTCTATAGTTCTAGAAAACTTGCAAGATATAAAGGAATGCGTAGAACTAGAATCAAATAATACTTTTTCCATTCTTGAGTGAATAGGAAGTGTACCTTGTATGACTTCATTATCATGCTCCACCTCCGCAGTAGTGATGGCATAAGCCTTCCCTTGTTCCTTTGGCTTTGGTGGCTGTTGACGCTGATTACCCTTGAGAACTCGAGGTTTAGTGCACTGGTTTGCATAGTGCCCTAGCTCCCTACAGTTGTAGCATGGAACCATGAGTGGTTCTCTCCTTTCATCGGCTACATTCTCCTTACTTTTTGTGTCTTTTCGACACTCTTGAGCATGGTGTCCTTCTTTCCCACACTTTGAGCACTTCCCAGTCCCTATGAGGCAGTTCCCATGGTGCAACTTCCCAAATTTTTGGCATGTGGGTCGTTGATTTTTCTTCCCACATTTGTCATTAGATCCACCATCTTGAAACTCCATCTTTATTTTCTTATCACCATAGCCATGGGACCATTCTCCAAACTCCATCTCCACTTTGAGATCACATCGAACAACTTCTTTATAACTCCCAAAGTATCGAATTGCAAGATCCTTTCGAAGGTGTGGTTTTAATCCACTAAATAATCTATCAATTTTGCTATCATTGTTGATAAAAAACCTGAAGCGTACCTTGCAAGACTTGTGAAATTCACTTCATAGGCTGTGAAAAATTCTCCTTCTTTTTACTTGAGCTCTATTAATTCTCTCTCCATCTTCGTGTGAAGAGTTCATGGGAAGTACTTATTAAGAAACATTATCTTAAAGTCTTCCCATTCCATCTCTTCAATTTCCTCCCTTGGATTGGTGTTCTTAATCAAAGCCCACCATTGATCGACTTCTCCATTTAGATGATAAACGGCAAGGGTCACCTTCTCCATCTCAGAACAATGAAGAACAAAAAAGATCTTCTCCATGGAGTTGACCCACTATTCCGTAACTAGTGTATCGGAAGATCCACAAAACGTCGGTGGTCGTTGCCACATAAAACATTCGATAGCAAGTTGCTCCCTCTTTGGTGAAGGAGGACATGCCCAATTATTATGGTTATTGTTCATAACCTGAGATAATTGGGTAAGCATCGCCATGATGTTTTGAACTCCACCTCTTAAATCATTGGGGATGTCGTTCGGGCAATCATTGCATTGGCCCTCACACGAGTTGTTGGCCTGATTTCTCCCGGTTCCCACCATTTTCTAAAATAGAAAAGGTTAGAACAAAACATAAGTAAACAATTCATGAATAACTTATTCATTTAAACAATTTATACAAAAAACATAACATATGGGATCCCTATGTAAATATTCTTGTGTGCATATTTTTACTTAGTCTCATGCTATAGGTTTCCTCTAGGGTTTACTAATCCTAATTCCCAAATTAACTAAACATTGCCTCTGATACCAAATGTAAAAACTGGGCCCCGCCCACCAGTTGCCCCGTAGAAATGTGGTCCCCACCATTGGGCCCACCCACATGCCCGAACAGGTCATCTAACTAATGATAGTCCCCACAAGCCAACACTTGTCCTTTCTAGTGTGCTTTGTCCTCACTCACACACACCCTGGGAAACTTCCCAGAAGGTCACCCATCCTGATCACTACTCCAGGCCAAGCATGCTTAACTGTGGAGTTCTAATCACACAGGCTTCCAAAAAAAGGTGCACCTTGTTGACATGAGTCATATCATTTAGTTATTTAACCCTTTATCATTTGGGGGTGTTACAATCACTCCCCCTTTAGAGAACAATGTCCTCATTGTGGGCCCTACATCTCAACCCAGGTAGTGCACCACACTTAAGGCTGGGTACCAACTCTGATACCAAATGTAATGACCCAGCCTTTTCTTACATTACTATTACATCATTTTAAAGATAAACAACACAATAGTATTACACATATAGGATCCAAAGGTTTAGTGTCTTGGGCAAACTAGGATCATACATAACAATTACAACATCAAACATAAACATTTATTTAATTTATTTTTCTCTAGCTTCTTATTGGCACTTGTCCTCTTCTTAATACATGTATCCACCTGAGGATATACATCAAAAGGGGTTATCTAGAAGCCCAGTAAGAGGATATATAAGAAAAATATAGCATGGGGTGAGCATAATTATAACATGGGGAAAAGATCATGATCATGAGAGGAAGCATAAATATAAGACTTGAAATGTGGCAATGCATTAAAATGAAACATCATGTCTTAGTGGTTAACTAACACAAATATTTGTGAACCAAGTTAGCATCTTGTTCACACATCATTTCAAATTTACTTATGAGATTCATCACTTTACCCAATTCATTAGAGCACTGTATAATTCCAGGCACACCCGTCACATTGAAACATTCATATTATGCTATATAATTCTGGGCACACCCGTCACATCATAACATTATCATCATCATGCTTGCCACATAGAACACATATAAAAAATGTACATAACTAACCCATGGAAAGTAATGGGTTTTATCTCATAATAACACATTCATAAGCTTTGGGTTACCAAAATAAATAGGGAATAACATACATGTTACAATAACCGTTTACTTTGAGTGAGAAGTAAAAGGGGTATTCTTAAAAGAAGAGTTATTTTGGAAAAAAATTTGTTGGACATAAAAAAAACCAATGAAAAACATGTATATACTAGAAAAGTAAAGACAATGATGAAAAAATGGTCTTTAAGGATTAACTATATCAAAAATGGAGTGAAAGAGTGAGAACCTGAAGGAATAAAATTGGGTTCGAGATTTCCCCATACCTTGTATCTGAATGCTTCCTTCTCTTTAATGTCCTATATAATGACATTATATTCATTAATTAGAAATTCCAGAACATTTTATACATTAATAGAGTTCATTCTGGTTTCATTATGTCATTTTATGTTCCTTTGGGTGACTTATAGAGTTTAAAAACATTGTTCAGGGATGTTCGTTTTTATGGTTTTTCTTGGGTGGTTCACTTGTATTCATAAATTGAAGTTCGGGTAGAACATGGGTAAACATATAGAACTGATATTAGATGTTATTAATGATATTAAATGAGTTTTAATGATATTATAATGAATCATATTATATCCATGTGGATGAATCATTAGATAATAATTAAATGAAGATTTTTTGGGTTAATTTGGGCGGTTTTTCGATCACAATGAACTTGTTTAAATTTATCACTTAGTAATACGTTCATAAGGCAGTTACAGAACTTTAAATAGGATATAATACATATAAAATATTCTGGTTCAACCATAAAAATGGTTTCATGACCAGATCTTAGGGTAGAAATGGAAGAAGAAAGCATGTCGTTCTTGAAGGTGATAGATTAACACCTTACGAACAACGTTCTCTTTAATAAAATAAAAGGAAGAGGGAAAGGGGGTTGGATGATATAATATCCCATTATCATCATAAAATTCCAGTATATTTATAATAATGGAGTTAAAATACCATTTGGATGAAGATATGTGGGGAGAGATCAAGAAATGAACTTGAACTTGAAAGGAAATTAAAGGAGAAGAGGGAGAGAAATTACCTCTTGAGTCCTCCTATTGAGATCCTCCTTAAGGGCCTAATATTGGTATTTTGATGATACCATCAGCTCTTGAACGTGGGATAGGGTATAGGGAGGATGTTTGGGAAGATTTTAGAGAAGTCTTGGAGCTTGATAGGTGTGAGGAAATGAGGGTGTGAAGGGTGGTATTTATAGTGGAGGGGAGAGGGGTTTCCTTAATATAAAATTCATTAGTTTATTATTTCCCCTAAGAGAAGGAATAATGAGTCTTGAATGACCAATAATAGTAATTTTATCATGTGATCTCTAACCAAGTGGGCTTACATCAGTAGAACATCACACATGACTCTATAATTAGCTTATTTAGCTTATTTTTGTAAATTACGGTATTTCACTATTCATCGAAAATTCAGGTATCTCAGAAAAATCACAAAAATTTAACCCAACCATTTTTGAACATGTAGAATAAAAAAATGAAGTACATTTTTCAAAAATAATTTTCTAAATATTATTAATTTAATATTTAATTGAAATTATAATTTATTTAAAAAACAGTTTTTAAGATTAAAACTGATTTTATAGTGCTTTCAAAAATTATGTAGGGTCTTATAAAATTATCTAATAACTATAAGAAATTGATTTTATAATTAATGAACACATTTTAAGAAAATAAATTTTCTTTTAAATTAATTAATTAATTATAATTAGTTATTTATGACTTATAAAATACCAAAACGTTTACTAAGGTCAAATTATCACTTTCTAAGATGTATAAATTTTATTTAATTAATAATGGGTAAGTTTACTCTTATGTTGGTTGATTTACTATTCATAAGGGTCATATTACTATTCATAAGGGTAGGTTACTATTCACAAGGGTAAGTTACTATTCACTGATTTTTTTTTGTTTTATTAGATTCCAAAAAACATCTTGAACACAACCATGTATGTAGGATTTTAAAAATTTCAAACACATAAGTGACAAACTTATGTTTAAAGGTCACTTATCACTTAGTAGTTCATTATGTTGTGTTTTCATGTTATTTTATGACATAAATATAAGAAGGAAATTTCAATTGAAAAACATTGGGTCGTTACATCACTTGTATCAAAAAAATATGTCCCTATAAAAGAATAAATAAATACCATACCTATAACAGTAGTTGGACCTACTTTAGATTCATATGGAACATACTCCGCTGCATAAATATGTCTAGTATCAACATGTCCCTAAGATTTATTCTCCACATGAACATCCCCCTTGGACTTAGGAAAAGACCTACCACCCTTGGAAGCATATGTATGAACCTAAATACCCGTGGTGAGAGTGGATCCATCATTACTTCCCTGGGAAATCCTTTCACAGAAACACCTCATATGTCCTATTTATTGACAATGATGACAAGACTTAGGAGTTTTTTATATTTAAACTTGATATGACCACACCTTTCACATTGGTAGTACACAACCTACTACTTTCCTAAAGAAGCCCTTGGAACTGAACCTGAAGAAAATTGACCATCCTTGTGCTTCTTTTTCTAGCCAGAAGACACCCTAGCTAACTGTTTCACCCTCTGAAGCTCCACCCAAACCAGTCTTTGCAGCTATGTCTGCCTCTTCCAAAGATTTGTTTTTTACTACATCCAAAAAGTTCTAAAGTCACATGAGAATAAATATCAACCAAATATAATCCCTCAGTACCAACTAAAACCTCAAAGCCTTTAGGTACTCATTGATGACTAGATCTGATGCTAAATGCCCTGACTCAACAAAAAGGGTCGAATACCCCAAAATTATATGTTGCCCTTGCTTCAAGGTCATAAAATACCAAGTCTTCACCACCTGTAACATATTAGGGTAAAAATTCTAGTTGAATATCTTATTAAAACAAGTCTAGGTAAAATCCTTGTGCAACTTATCTTGTATAATATAGTTCCACCATCTCCTTCCCAGCACCTTGATCATGTACATGGAAAAACCAACTTAGATTACTCAATAGTATTCAAGAAGTTGAAGATCCTATCAATCTGATCAAGACACTCCTCAGATTCCTATGGTTCTTTTTCACCATGGAATGTGGGTGTATGCTTCTTAGTGAATTCCAAGCCATGATCAACCACACATCCAGGTTTCTTGACACTCACTTGACCCGAAGTTTGAATTTTGTGGATTATAGATTCAACTAAATATGGCTCCACTAGAATATTTACCTATGGAAATTTTCTTGTAGCATACTCAATCAAAATCATAAGATTTTTTCTAGGAGGCATCATTTGATAAACACAATACAATAAACAATCAAATTTAGAGAAAATTCCAAAATCATTGAACCAACTTCAATAATTTATTTCAATGCCTTAAAATAATTATAATTTAAATAAATATTAATTATATTGATTAAATTTAACAATATTAAAAGAAAAAAGTCCATTTAAATAATCTCCCCAACCATTTCATTCAAATAAACTCAAATTCCAAGTCTCAAAATTGGTAAAAAAAATTCCGACCACCCATGGTAACCTGAGTTTAGACATGAAAGTGAGCTATCCAGACACATTCCCACACTTACTACCCAAATACCTAAAGTCCTAAATACTGTCTACCTAAGACAAAAAACCAAACCTAAGCAATGTTATCACACTTAAATATGGTCATTACCTCTAATACCTTTCTATAATGGACCAACTTGAGTCAACTAGATAAGCCACCCAAATTGGTCCATTACCATGTGGTGAGGTGAAACAAGATAATAGAAAAAAGTATTATATATAAAAAGACAAGACAAAAAACCAAAGTACAATGTGGAAGAAGAGATCAAAACATACAAGATACATAAAATCCAATCCAAACTAGAAAAACTAGAAAAATATGTCAAAAAAAAGACTAACAATTCTCCACATGGCCACTCGTCACCTCTAAACCATACTACTATAAAGGAAAAAGAAACAAGATAATCGAACACGCTATATGATTCCCTTCCCTTTAGCTAAATAATGAATATCTATAACCTCTAAAAGGAAAAAGTAAAGTGTGAGAACAAAGCCTAGTAGGATTCTAGCACAAAATTTACATAAAGTATAATATCAAGAATGCAACAGTTCTAGCTTTAAAACAAATACAATTTTAAAAATCATTTTCATAAATCAAAAACATTTGTAAATAATCCTTTGGTTTTCATAAAATCCTTTCATATTCACATGAAAATGAATATTATAAGTACATGTGATAATCATGAGTGAATAATCAATACAATACATGGGTATACCATAAGATAAGCATGTAATCAATATAACCATGATACAATCCATCATGTGATAATCCAATCATAAATTACAAAGCACACTATTTGGGATATAATCTATAGATATACATACTAGACATAAAAATAAATCCTCAATCTAGGACTATGGTGGATTCAACTAGTATAACCTCTAGTGTAATTACACACACTAAAGTGAAAGAAAACCTCAAGTGGAATGACACAAAAAATGAGTGACATGTCTATTACTGATGACCAAGGTTAAAAAATGTTTTAAGTTTGTCCAAAACCATTTAAAAATCCATGCACACAATTTATAAAGCATTTTCAAAGAAAATAAAATCCAATATAGTGCTTGAAAACCCATTTTCAAACCAAAACCACCATTCAAACATTTTATCAAACACTTGGAGTGCACACACCATTTTTAAAGACAAACCTATTTAAAAACATTATTTCTTTCCAAAAAATCCTTTTTAATCACAAATCAGTTCAATTCAGTGAATAAACCAAAGTAATTATAAGGACCCGGACTTAAACCTTACATAATATTGAATTAAATTAATAATTCACATTAAGGATATTTTTAGGTTTAGAGTTTTAGATAATTAGGACATAACTATTACATCTCAAAATACTACAAAGTAGACACTTCTACTGAATTTCCATTTTTTTCATAAAACAAGAACTCTTGAAAAAAAGAGTCATGTCTAGTTCCATGTTTAAGACTGTCACGAACCGAATCTGGTCGCCGCAAAAACCGGCACCTGACCCGACCCGTGGCAAGTCCCGAAGGGCGTTCCCAATCCCCACGGGCTGGCACAAGTGCCCGGGTATCAAAAACTGAAAATTGGTAACGATTTACCCGAGTTTTTGTACTTGAAACATCAAATGAATCCAAGAAACCAAATCTGGATTTTTCAAACCGAAACATCTTTTTAATAAATTCACAAACTGAATTGTACAATTTTAAACAATGTTTGAAGATCATTACAAAGTTACAAACCCAAGAAAAGACAGCCCAAGAACCTCATCATGGCAAGAGGCATCTTCCTCAAGCCATCTCCACAACACCGCATCATGAATGACCGGTGGAAACCCGAACTGTTTGCACAAAAGTTATACCCAAACCTGCGACAACAAAATAACCAAGTCTACTTACACCCAAGGGTGTAAGTAGGGTGTGATCCAAAGCCCAATAGGATACCACCACTAATAGATTCCATATAATAAGCATTTAAAGATGAAAAGCATGCAAGTTTTCAAAAACATGAAAAGCTAGTTACAATTTCTAAAAGCTGCAACTTTGAACAAGAACAGTTTTCAAGTGGGCTATTTTAAAGGATTAAAACTTTTTAAAATAAACACCAAAGCTACTAAATTTTCCAGAAAAATGTACCATATGCCGACGGTAAGCACAAAATATCCAGTGAGCACAAGCAATGGGAAATAACCCCTAGGCAATAGCTAGCTGTGGGTCCCAGGTACCTCGTATCTCGGTGAGAGTAACCATCACAAATATCTGTTCTCGTGCACGAGCCACTAGTAGGGAACATACCCATAACCTAGTGGTCCCCAATCATCATCATCTTAATTTAGATAGAGTTGTAAGTGTCAATCTTGCTAAGTGAAACTGAGGCCAAACCCCACGGGATCACTAGCATACTAGTACACGTACACCCACCTAGATACCCGGGTTTTCCCTTTATGCTCAAACAATTTCAACAAGTCAATGAATATAAATTTCACATGAAAATATCATTTCCATATCATAAATTCACCAAACATCCCACATGTATACAACAAAAGTCATAAAAGTCCACTTTTCATTCAAATGCATTTTGAAATCAAACCCACACCAAAATAGCCCACAACAATTTTTGCATAACTTTCACAATCCAAAACATCCTTTAACAATTTTATAAAATAACTAAAAATATACTAAACATCACATAACATCCCACTCACATGTTTCCTAAAACCCTTTTTATAAACAAAATCTACTTTTCACATAGCACTCACACAAACAGCCCATATAACGTTCACACCTCTTTCACATTTTAGTAAATCCATTAAATATTTTTATAAAACATTTCCAAGAGGATACACATAACATAACAGAACTATTAACATTTAAAATGGTCCATTTGAAAGTATAAACAATCCAAAACAGTTTTCCAATACGGTTTCACATCTTACATAAATCATTAAACCATTCAAAACTTTCATAAAACAATTCTAAAGAGTGTACCAAATCTTTTCACAAAAAAACTCATTTCAAAACCATATTTCAAGGACAAAATCACACCAATAAAAATTAAAACATAATTTTCATCCCCAAAAACATTTATTAAACTACCCCCATGTGTTATAAAAACACCTCAAACAATACCACAAAAGATCCACATGAAAAGCACACGTTTTCAAAATCACTTTCAAGAAGTACAATAAGGATTTACACCTTAAACCCATTAAAAGAAAACTCTGTAAAACCTAATGGCACACCAATACCATACCAAATCAGAATTTTCATCCCAAACAAGATTTATTAAACCAATTTCATTTGTTATAAAACACACCCAAACAATTCCCAAAGGGTTGCACATGTAAAATACCCAATTTTTTTAACTAAAATGAAACTGTAAAAACAAATGCTTTACCAAATACAAAATAAATAGTTCCCGCACAACACACAGCATATTAGTAAATGCATAATAAGTAATTCAAGCAAACTAACTCATCTAGAAATGATTACACATGGAATCACCTACCTTTTATGCCGAAACCCTCAAAACATGGTGCGAAACATCAACCGCACCACCGCCGCACATCAAGGAATATAAATCCAGACCTAGACCACCAAAAATTGACCCAAAAGATACCAAATCAAACCCTAGTTTCGAACCTCAATTTATGGACATGATGAACTTATTGAAAGGGTGAAAGAAACCCTTAGGAAGGGGAGGAAATCAAGGAAAGAAACACTTACTTGAAACATCCTGAATAAAACGAACCATAATCGACCAGAATCTGAATTTTAAAACAGATAAAAATTTAATGGATATTTGACCAAGAATGATAAGGTCATGTAGGAATTGGAATTGGGGAAAAAGATTAAGAATAGATGGAGTTATGAAAGGATCAATTTACCTCTCCAAAATCTGGACGATTTCTGAAATCCAGAGATGTTTCGACTATTTTCGCGATTCTATCGAGCTCCAAATTGTGGGAGGAGAGCATGGGGTCGCGCCTTAGGTACGTGGGCTCGGGTGAGAGTTAGAATCACCGAAAAAACGCAAATATTGAAGGAGATATTAAAGAATTAAAATTTATTTTTAATGCAGAAAATGGGCTTTTGGGCAGGCCCAATTCCCTAACTACAAACCCATATCCACCAAGATTATGGATTTATAAAGGCCCCAAACTTAACTTTGGGGTTAATATATCAGGGTATAAAAATTAGGAGTTGGAATGAGTCAAAAATAATAAAAATTGAAAAAGTTATAAATGAAACAAAATTTATTTTTAAATCTGGAATTGGGCTCGCAGTTTGGCCCAATTCATGAAAACTCACCTATTCTCAATAAAACCTTTGGAAACCACCAAAACAAATCATGAGTAGAAAATAAATTTAAAAGAACCCTAAAATAGGTTACGTACATGACAAATACAGCATGCATTTTCCTTGATCCCATTCTTGACCCTATTCCCCATTATGACCTCTGAAAAACATTTCAAAAACTTGGGATGAGCATAAAAAGCTCAGTAAGGGATACACAAAGAAGGAAAACTGTTAGTTTTTCAAAACAAAAAGTAAACGATGAATAATTTTACACAAGTAATAATTTTCACCTTTATGAAGTAGTAAATAATATTAAATGAATAAAATATCATTACCTACCCTTTTGTAACCAAATTATTACCATAAAACCCATATTAAGAACACATAACATATAAAGGTAACTTGAGACATAAATGGAATAACCATACGGTCGACTTCCACACATATCACTAATGGAATAGCCATATGGATGAATTCCATACACAATGAATTGGAGGTTATAACGTAACCACCTGTCCTGGTATTCATGGCACCACCCATCATTTGGTTTATCACGTAACCACACGTCAAATGTCCAAGTACCAATATAAAATCATAACACATTAAACAAATATAAAGGAAAGAAAACATTTCCACATTTCAATCACAATATATCACTTAAAAATATTGACATAACAAATCTATTTTCAAAACCATTTTCAATACCAAAAATACGTAAAAGAGTGTAAGGTATTTATTTTCTTTTAAAAACATTACGGCTTGTTGAGGAAGCCAAAGATCAAATAATACTCACGGCGGGAGAAAAAGTCGTTGTCACAACTTATGTTAAAAAGGAACATTCCTTTTTTCATTTAGTAAAATGCTTTGTAGAAAAATATTCCCTTTGAAAATTCAACGGTGTTTATACATCATATAAAATAAAGTCTTGTATTAAAACAAAATATGGCTCAATGAAAGGATATTGAGATGAAGTCCCTTACCTCATGTCTGACTTGACTCAATCGCTCTTTAATCTCCTGAATAATAAAATAGTGTTAATTTATACTTACTTAAGAACCTTTTTTAAGTTTATTATTACTTTTATATCACTTATTACCATGTTATAAACATTGTGTAATCATTTGAGTTAATAACGTTCGTGTTATCGATATTTGGTACTTGAGTCAATAATGAACACCTAATATTTACAAGTTGTCCATGTGGTCAATAATCCATTATATAGAGAATTATATTCATTATTTAGATATCATATATATCATATATATCCAGTATATACATGTATTTATAATAGTACATAGCATTTGGAGGTAAGAAATGAAATGAACCGTTCATGAAGATGGTAAGCCGTACGTACGCATGAATGATACTTTCATTTCTATTTCTTATTTTTATGGAATTAAAGCATAATTATACATAGGTATATTATAATTACAGTATAATATCATATATAATATCATTAAATCCATCCTTTATACATCCCACATAAGACATTAACGAATCAAATCACTTTGAGGGGGCGGTAGTCCGCACTTCCTCAAATGAGATTATCGTATTTACCCACTATGGAAACCATAAAGGCGTGCTATAAATGAAAATTGCAGAAGCATAAGGAAATCATAAACATAATATATATCATATATAAATACAGTTCCCTCATAATGGCCACCATGAGAGACGGTAAGATGTAATTGAACAATCATCGTTTCGTGAGGCGTTAGTTTACCATCCACAGAAACATTATGTTCTTCATCCATTAGATGGAGGTGTGTGTAAGTGTAGTTAGAATCCTTCTCATAACAACATCCTAGTATATTTATGATACTGGTGTTGTTACAAAATAAAGTAATAAAAAGAGTTTAGGGGTTGGGGAAGTAAAATAAAAGAAAACAAATTAAGAGAAACCGTTACCTTTAATTTGGGTAACTTCCTTTGGTTTGAACCAAAATGACTTCTTTAAGTTCCTTCTGCCTAAGGTAAGGCTTCTAGGGGGAGGAGAAGGATGTAGGGAGATTTATTGGGTAGAGTTTGGATGATCCAAATTTATTGAGAGGTGTGAGTAATTGATTATAAATGGTCTCCTTTTATAAGGGGGAGGAGGGGCTCTTTAGGAAAGTGTGAAACTATAATTTTATTATATTATGATATTCGGTTTCTAATGGTCCAAAAATCATTATATTCCAATATAAGATGACTCATGGTCGAAATAAAATCATCCAATAAGAATTGTACAGGTTTTGGATAATATTGTAATCATTATAATCTTATTTATTTAAATCATTTATTAATGAGGTAAACACTACATCATTATTGTGTCATAAAAAATTTAATTTATTTGTTGTCTAAAAATTATAAAAAAATACCATGATATAGGAAATATTTTTAGCTTTCAAATGAATATTTATATTCGAAAATATAATTTATATAACCCCTTATAAAAATTAATTTACTAAAAGATATTTGCTTTTGTCATTTTTTGCCTTTACTTTAAGTTAGTTAATCTAAATTGTCATTATCACTCCCAGGTGGATCAAAGGGGTCCCAAAATCGACCCAAAGATGCCCATGGTCGTTAATGACTCAACCAATAAGGTTTGGACAAGTATTAAGTTAATTTTTAATTATTATAATATTCTTTTAACCTTGAATGATCCTATTTACCTTTAACCGCGGTAAATAAAAGTCAAAAGTTACTATTCACCAAAAATTATTTTCATCTTAATGAACCACATTTTACTTCTTTATAATAACCATGTATGTCAGATTTTTGAAATTCAATTCACAGAAGTGGTAAAATTTCATTTAAATGAAAAAGTCAGTTTTTTTAACTACCACTAAGTGGTTTCACGATTCCTAAAAAATTGAAGTTTTTTAGAAAAATACCAAAAATTCAGCCTAAGATATATTTGATATTCCAAATTAAAAAATGATGTCTATTTTTAAAAATTCAAAACATAGAATTGGCATTAATTAATTTTAAAATTAATTCCCATTATCAAAACAAATAGGGTGTTTTTAAGAAACAATAACTATCAAAATATGGATACTTGTTTATGTCCAATTTCAAAGTGAAATTATTTCCAATGACCAACATTGGATTAAATAGTAAAAATATATTTTAGTTTAATTTTAAAACCAATTAAAAAGATAATCTAACCATATAAATAAATTAGATTAAAAGGCACTTTTGAATTAAAATACAGTATTTTTCGCTATTCATTAAAAAATGAACTTTATATGAAAAATACCAAAAAATTACCCAAAGTAAAATTTGATGTCCCAAATCTAACGAAGAATTTTATTTTTTCAAATAGAACATATAAAAATGACCAAAACTATATTTAAAGAGGGTTTGCCATTAAAAGGCAGTAAATCGTCCTTTTAATGTAAATTATGCTTAAAATTACATTTATTCACATTTTAAGCCTCTAACTTTTTATTAGATAAATGTAAATACATTTAACAAACATGTATAATCATATTGTAGTTATTTTCGTTCATTTCCTCCAATATAATGTCTATTAGTTAACTACCATTTAAAATAATAATATTATATTATTAGTGTGCAACATAGGATTCCAAAGAAACCCATTGTTGCGTATCGAGTACGCTATCGAACATAGCAACCCTTTTTAAAGTAAAATTAATATTTAATTCACAAATATTAATATATATGAAATATGTATAATTCTTTATTTTCATGGGATGTTACATCCTTCCTCCTTTTGGAAATTGCATCCTCGCAATTTTTATTCACTTATCAAAATAAGTGGGAGTATTTATCCCTTATAGCATTTTCAGATTCCAACGTTGACTCTTCAACCATATGGGTTTTACACAAAACCTTTACCTGGTGAATTACCCTATTCTACAACACTTGCTCTCTACGGTCAAGAATCTAGACTGGTTGTTCTTCATAAGAGAGATTCTCTTCCAACTGAACTAACTCTGGGTTCAAAACATGAGATGGATCTGAAATATACTTTCTCAACATCAAAACATGAAAAACATAGTGTACCTGGGATAAACTTGGAGTTAAAACCACTCTATACACAACTGATCCAACTTTCTCCAAAATTTCATAAGTTCCAATGAACCTCAGACTCAACATTCCCTTCTTACCAAAACGCGTCACACTTTTCCATGGAGAAACTTTGAGAAAGACATGATCACCTACCTCAAAAGAAATATCCTTCCTCCGGTTATCTGCATAACTTTTTTGTCTACTCTGAGCTGTTCTCATGTGCTTCTGAATCAACTAAACTTTCTCTGCCATCTCTTCTACCAATTATTGTCCCATAAGCTTCCTTTCACCTACATCATCCCAAAAATCTAGAGTTCAACAACACTTTCCATATAATTCCTCAAATGGAGCCATCTGTATAGTAGAATGAAAAATGTTATTATAAGAAAATTCTACCAAAGAAAGGTGTTGGTCCCAAATTACCTGATAATCCATCGAGCAAGAACGTAGCATATCCTCCAGGGTCTGTATTGTTTGTTCTGACTACCCACTTGATTGAGTTTGAAAAGCTGTACTAAAATTTAATTCAGTACCCAATGACTTCTGAAGGTCTTTCCAAAAGTTAGAAGTAAACCTGGGATCACAATCAGATACAATGGAGAGGGGAACTCCATGAAATCTGACTATCTCTTTAACATACAACCGAGAAAGTTGATCTAAAGACAAAGTATCTCTAATAGGAAGGAAATGAGCAGATTTAGTCAATCAATCAACTATAACCCAGATTTCATTATTACCTCGAGATGTCTTTGATAATCCCACAATGAAGTCCATGGATATATTTTTCCATTTACACTCTGGCACCGGTAAAGGCTGAAGTATTCCTTTCTGTAAATGTCACTCTGCTTTAACCTGCTGACAAGTCAAACACTTCACAGTAAAATCAGCAATATCTCTTTTCATTCCATCCCACCAGTAATACTCCCAAAGATCTCTGTACATCTTAGTACTGCTAAGATGAACTGAAAACGAGGAACTATGAGCTTCACATAACAACTCATTATTCAACTTTGAATTACAAGGCACACATAATCTCTTCCCAAACCTCAAAACACAATCATTATCAACATTAAAATCTGTAAAATTACCCTTCTGAACCAAAACAACCTTTTTCGGCAACTCACTGTCTTCCTTCTGCACTTTCTTAATTATGTCTGATAGAGATGATCTCACTGACACCTGATACAAACAAAATAATTTCCTGTACCAATAACTTCTATTCCAAATTTTATCAAATCAAAAACCAAAGGATCTCATTCCAAATGTAGAAAGGCTAATGAGACATTAATTTTTTGACTTAAATCATCATACACTTTATTTGATTTTCTCGGATGGAAATGGATCGTGAAATAATAATCCTTGATTAATTCCAACCATCTCCTCTGTCTCATGTTCAATTCTTTCTGAGTGAATATATACTTCAAACTTCTGTGATCAGTATATATTTCACAATTCACTCCATACAAATGATGCCTCCAAATTTTTAAAGAAAAAACAATAGCAGATAATTCCAAATCATGTTTAGGGTAATTTAACTCATGAGGTTTCAACTGATGTGAAGCATAAGCAATTACCTGATCATTCTACATAAGGACACATCCAAGTCCTTTCAACGAAGCATCACTGTAGATAACAAACTCACCATTTCTTGAAGGAAGTTCTAAAACTGGAGCATTCACCAATCTTCTTTTCAATTCTTGAAAACAATCATCACATTCTTTTGTCCAGATGAACTTAACAAATTTTCGAGTTAACTTAGTCATTGGACTAGATAACCATGAAAAGGTTTCAACAAACATCTAGTAATAACCTGAAAAACCAATACAACTATGAATCTTGGTTATATTTGTGGGTCTTGTCCATTATTCAACAACTTTCATTTTAGTAGGATCAACATTTTTTCAAATTTTTTAAAACAATGTGACCAAGGAAAGAAATTTTGTGTAACTAAAACACACACTTTCTGAATTTCCCAAACACTTTCTTTTATTTTAAGGTTTTCAAGACAACCCTTAAATGAATTTCATGTTCCTCCTTACTTTTAGAATAAACCAAAATATCATCAATGAACACAACCACAAACTTATCCAAGAAATTATGGAAAATTATATTCATAAGATCCATGAATACAACAGGTGAATTGGTTAACCAAAAAGGCATAACTAAAAATTCATAATGGCCATATCTAGTACAAAACGCAGTCTTCAAAACATATACTTCCTTTACTTTCAACTGATGGTACCCCGACCTTAAGTCAATCTTCGAAAAATACTGATCTCCCTAGAGCTGATCAAACAAATCATCGATATGAGGCAAAGGATACTTGTTCTTAATAGTAATGTTATTCAATGCTCTATAATCAATGAAAAGTCTCATTGAAATATTTTTATTTTTAATAAACAAGACAGGATCACCCCATGGTGATGTGCTAGGTCGAATGAAACCTTTATCTAATAACTCTTGCAATTTCTTCTTTAACTCTAAAAGTTCAACTTGAGCCATTCGATAAGGGGGTTTTGAAATTGGCTTAGTATCAGGAACTAAGTCAACAGTAAATTCAACTTCCCGATCAGGTATAATACCAGGAAACTCATCAAAAAAAACATCAAGGTACTCATTTACCACTAGAACATCATTAATCTGAACAGTTCCTTTATTTTCAATAATATGTGTAAGGTAACATTCATTTCCATCTTTTACTAGTTTCTCAGCATCCTGATATGTTATCAAAATCAAGGGTTCATTTTTGTATACAAACTAAAAATAATTCTGAAAAGAAACCTCTTTAGATCTACAGTCAATCTTAGCATGATAAACAGAAAGCCAATCCATGCCCAAAATAACATCAAACTCTACTATAGGCAAAACAATAAGGTTTGCAGGTAGGTTCTTTCCGCACACAAGGATAGAAATGTTCTTATGTTTTCTTTTTGTCTCAAAATTTCCTCCAGGTGTTTTTACCGTAAGTTCAGTATTCATATCATGATATGGAATTCCCAATTTACTAGAAAACTTCTCAGAAATGAAAGAGTGTGTAGACCCTGAATCAAACAACGCATTGGTATAATATGAACAAACAAACAGTGTACCTAATACAACTTCATTTTATGGCCCAACATCTACTAAAGTAGTTGCAAAGGATTTCACCACCCTTTTTGCTTGTAGTCTGGCTGATTTCCCTTAGTTGAGTTCTTTGTTAGACAATAATTTGGATAATGACCCATTTCATTACACTTAAAACATCTTACCGATGGATTTTCATTTCCTTCTTGATCATCTTCCTTACAGTTACGAGCAATATGACCAGAATTACCACACCGGAAGCACTTTCCAGACTTCAATAAATATTCTCCAGGATGCTTTTTACCACACTTATCACAAGTTGGATATTTAATTTTCTTACCTCCAGGATTATTTGATGAATTCTTTCCCTTTGACTGCCAACTGGACCTCTTATTCTTTTGTTTGTCAATGAACACCTGATCATCGACAAACTCCATTTCCACCTTCTTCGCACATCGAACAAGTTTTTTATAACTTTTGAACTCACAAGAGGCTAATTCTCTTCGATATCATGGATTCAGTCATGAGTAAAATTGATTTATCTTACTATCAAGATCTCGGATGAAATTTGGTGCATACCTTGCCAGTTGAGTGAAGTTTTCTTTATAAGTAGCCACTGAGTCATCCTCCTGCTTCAATTATAGGAATTGTTTTTCCATCCTAAAATGAACCACCTTAGGAAAATATTTCTCAAGAAACATACCTTTGAATTCATCCCAAACAAGAGAATCAATCTCCTCACTATCCCTGATATTTTTCACCATCGACCACCACTGACCAGCTTCACCTTCAAAACAGTAAACAACAAGACTAACCTTTTGATGTTCTGAACAACCCATGACATCAAAAATCTTCTCCGGTGATTTAATCCATCATTCAGCTAGAACAGGGTCAGATGATCCTCTAAATGATGGGGGATATTGCCTCATGAAATGTTCCACTACTGACATGTTACTATGTGGTTGATTTGGATGATCTCATGCATGGATACCACCATCATTTATAGCCTGATTCAACTGTGCCATCACTGCAATAAACTGTTCAGTTCCGATTCCGACCATCTTAGGTTGCTGATTTGGAAGGTTGTCTTCCTCCTGATGTCATCCCAACATAGCTTCCTTGTTTCCTTTGCAGAAAACCATTCTGAACACAGAAATATCTTAGGTGAAGCAACATGGTAATCTGTAAATGCTATATGATTCCAATATTAACATAAATTACTTTATGGATATTAATTTAACAATACCCCAACTCCTAAAGTTGTCTAAACCGACCTTTGATACCAACTATAAGGACCCAACCTTAAACCTTACATAATATTGAATTAAATGAATAATTACCATTGAGGATCTTTTCAGGTTTAGAGTTTTAGATAATTAGGAAAAAACTATTACATCTCAAAATATTACAAAGTAGACACTTCTACTCAATTTCCATTTTTTTCATAAAACAAGAACTCTTGAAAAAAAGTGTCATGTCTAGTTCCATGTTTAAGACAACATGAATTTTCCTTGATCCCATCCTTGACCCTATTCCACATTATGTCCTGTGAAAAACATTTCAAAAACTTGGGATGAGCATAAAAAGCTCTGTAAGGGATACACAAAGAAGGAAAACTGTTAGTTTTTCAAAACAACAAGTAAATGATGAATAATTCAACATAAGTAATACTTTTCACCTTTATGAAGTAGTAAATACTCTTCATTGAATAAAAGATCATTACTTACCTTTTGTAACCAAAATATTACCATAAAACCCATATTAAGAACACATAACATATAAAGGTAACTTGGGACATAAACATACATAAATGGAATAACCATACGATCGAATTCCACACATATCACTAATGGAATAGCCATATGGCCGACTTCCATACCCAATGCATTAGAGGTTATAACATAACCACCCGTCCTGGTATTCACGACACCACCCTTCATTTGGTTTATTACATAACCACATGTCAAATGTTCAAGTACCAATATAAAATCATAACACATTCAACAAATATAAAGGAAAGAAAACATTTCCACATTTCAATCACAATATATCACTTAAATATATTGACATAACAAATCTATTTTCAAAACCATTTTCAATACTAAAAATATGTAAAAAAGTGTAAGGTATTTATTTTCTTTTAAAAACATTATGACTTTTTGAGGAATCCAAAGATCAAATAATACACACGGCGGCGAAAAAGGTAATTGTCACTGCTTACATTAAAAAGGATAATTCTTTTTGTCGTTTAGTAAAACGCTTTGTAGAAAAATATTCCCTTTGAAAATTCAAGGGTGTTTATACAACGTATAAAAAAAGTCTTGTATTAAAACAAAATATGTCTCAATGAAAGGAGATTGAGATGAAGTCCCTTACCTCATGTCCGACTTGACTCGATCGCTCTTTAATCTCCTGAATAATAAACTAGTGTTAATTTATAATTTCTTAAGAACCATTTTCAAGTTTATTATTACTTTTATATCACTTATTAACATGTTATAAACCTTGTGTAATCATTTGAGTTAATAACTTTCGTTTGGTCGATATTTGGTACTTGAGTCAATAATGAACACCTTATATTTACAAGTTGTCCATGTGGTCAATATTCCATTATATCGAGAATGATATTCATTATTTAGATATCATATATATCCAGTATATACATGTATTTATAATAGTACATAACATTTGGAGGTAAGAAATGAAATGCACCGTTCATGGAGACGGTAAGCCGTACGCACGCATGAACGCTACTTTCATTTCTATTTATTATTTTTATAGAATTAAAGCATAATTATACATAGGTATATTATAATTACAGTATAATATAATATATAATATCATTAACTCTATCCTTTATACACCCCATATAAGGCATTAACGAACCAAATCACTTTGAGGGGGCGGTAGTTCGTACTTCCTCAAATGAGATTATCGTATTTACCCACTATGGAAACCATAAAGGCGTTCCATAAATGGAAAGTACAGAAGCATAAGGAAATCATAATCATAATATATATCATATATAAATACATTTCCATCATAATGGCCACCCTGGGAGGTAGTAAGATGTAATTGAACAATCATCGTTTCGTGAGGTGTTAGTTTTCCATCCACAGAAATATTATCACTAATGAAAATTTAGGCTATAGCCATTGTTTCAAACCGTGGATATAAGCCCCAAAACCATGGTTATAGGTTATAGCCATGGTTCAATGAACCGTGGTTGGTATTGGCGTGGCTATAGGACAACTCCTATATCCACGGTTTAAAACCGTGGCTAAAGCCTATAACCACAGTTCAAACCTTGGATAAAGCCCTATAGCCATGGTTTTAAACCTTGGATAAAGCATTATAGCCATGGTTTAAAACTGTGGAAGAAGGTAAAACACAAACAAGCCTTATAGCCATGGTTAGAAACCGTGTCTATAGATCAAAGTTCAATAAAAAAACACAGTAGGCCTGCAGACCTGCCAGCCCCCCTGCCCCCTGCCAGTCCCCCCTGCCAGCCCCCCCTACCTCTGCTAGTCCCCCTGCCCCCTTCTAGTCCCCCCTGCCACCCCCTGCCAGTCCCCCCTGCCCCTACTAGTCCCCCTGCCAGTCCCCCTTGCCCCCTGTGACCCCCCTGCTGGTCCCCCATGCCACCACCCTGCCAGTCCCCCATGCCACCACCCTGCCAGTCCCCCCTGCCCCCGGCCAACCCCCCTGCCCCCTGCCACCCCCTGCCAGTCCCCCCTGGCCCCTGCCAGTCCCACCTGCCACCCCTTGCTAGACCCCCTGTCCCTTTCCACCCCTACTGGTCCCCCCTTCCCCCTGCTAGTCCCCCCTACCACCCCTGCCAGTCCCCCCTACCCCATACCATCCCCCTACCCCCTACCACCCCTACCAGTCCCCCCTGCCCCCTGCCACCCCCTGCCAGTCCCCCCTACCCCTGCTAGTCCCCCTGCCCCCTGATAGTCCCCCTGCCCCTATTAGTCACCAGTCCCCCCTGCACCCTGATAGGCCCCCTTCTAGTCCCCTGCTAGTCCCCCTGCCCCCTACCCCTGCTAGCCCCCCTGCCCCCTGCTAGTCCCCCTACCTGGACACCCCCTACTATACATATGTTGGAGTTTTTCAAAGTAACAACACATCAGAATCCTGTCAGAGTACTGGAAGGTTTTCTTAGGTGGGCCAAATAGACTATGGATGAGTAGCACTTGGTTTTTGGAATGGTGAATAATGGCTATAGTTGGGATGCCATTACAGTTGGGCTATCTATGCTGAAACTATTTGGTTTTACATGGGATGTTGGTGGATGAAAGGACATAAAGGTTCAAGAAGAACTGCACTGGAAGGAGCTCCTACATGTTCCAGATAATGATATTATGTAGGGAGAGAAGTATATTGCAGTTATATCCAACAACCGTCTTAAAGATTAAATGAGACAATATGATCACTACCCTCCCCGTCTGTCACCCCCCTGGACACACCCCCACCCCCTCCCCTGCACAGAAACCCCCTAAACCAGGACAGACACCCCCCCTGGATAGACATACAACCTTGGAAAGACAACCCTGGACACCCCTCCCCTGGATAGACCCCCCCGGACAGACACCCCCCCACCCTGGATAGACACCCCCCTGGACAGACACCCCTAGACACCCCCTCCCCTGGATAGACCCCCCCGGACACCCCTCCCCTAGAAAGAACACCCCCCTCCATGGATAGATACCCCTGGACACCCCCTAGATAGATACTCCCGGACAGACACCCCCCCAGACAAACACCCCCTCCCCCAGACAAACACCCCCCTGGACAGAACACTCCCCCTCCCTTGACAGACACCCCCTCCCCTGGACAGACACCCCCTGGAGACTCCCCCTCCCCTGGATAGACACCCCCTGGAGACTGCCCCTCCCTCCTGGACATACCCCACTCCCCTAGACAGACACGCCCTGGAGACTCCCCCTCCCTCCTGGACATCCCCCACTCCCCTGGATAGACACCCCCCAGACCCTCCCCTCCCCCTCCCTCCTGGACACCCCCTCCCCTGGGCAGAAACCCCTTGGAATGCTAATATAGTTGGCCATGAAATTTGAAATCAAAGACAAAAACTAAAATAGAATACATTGCAAAGCCCCCCCCCTTCCA
Organism: Viscum album; assembly: GCA_963277665.1. Taxonomy (NCBI): domain Eukaryota; kingdom Viridiplantae; phylum Streptophyta; class Magnoliopsida; order Santalales; family Viscaceae; genus Viscum; species Viscum album. Next base: position 1,085,647,069 of record OY728165.1, read on the forward strand.
GGACACTCCCCCACCCCTAGAATGATGATACAGTACGTCATGCAATTTGAAATCAAAGAAAAAAACTAAAACAGAACACATTGCAACCCCCTGGAATGCTAATACAGTTGGCCATGAAATTTGAAAACAAAAACAAAAACAAAAACAAAAACAAAACACATTGCAACCCCCCTATGTTACTCATTATATCATTTTTTAAGGATACGAAATTCTTAACGGGTTCACCAATCCCTGAAGTTGATGCCCAATGATACTAATCCTCTATATGTTGAAGGAGAATGAATTCATCTCAGTTTCATCAATTTTTTTCTGTAGGTTTAATTCAAGACCATTGTGTTAGACTACACTAGGATGGTCATGATCCTTGTCTCACATGCCTAATTTTTTAAGTCAATCAGCATGTCACCAAAAGAGTGATGATGATAGAACCCTTCATTGAAATGGGAGGATGGGAGTTTAAAATATATCTTTATGGTTTTTATTTTCCAGTCCATATTTATATTGCAGAATCATCGGGAGGTACAATGACATAGGTTTTTCCAGTGGTAACCCTAGCCCGAAAATGGGCTATAAAATTGAGAAGACAATCACTATTCCGAAAAATAAGCCCACATCGCTATTCCGAAAAACACCCAATTAACTGCCTCTAGCCAATTCTCTACAGCTTGACAGTTAGGATCACCTTGAAACCTGGGTAGTATTTATTGTTGGAAATCATGGAGCACACTCAACCTATGACAATAATCATCATGTCCTACTATAATCATATTCTTATTAGTAGGTAGAGGATTTTCCACTTGTATTTTGAGTGGAGGGTTTTATTGATATGATATGGGTGGAGGAGCTTATCCCATCTTTCCTAGTGGTGTTATCACATAGTCTGGTCCCTTGATAGAATCCTCATCGCTCAGTTGGTAGATGAAAGGAAACTCTAAAGTTTTCATAGGTGCATCATGACCCCATATATAGATCCTAGCTAGCCATCAGTATGGTGGAGTATTATATTTAACAAGATGAACCCACTATCATTAAATCATATCTAGGGATTTGACTTAATATGGATGTGAAAATCAATGATAAACTCTTACATGATACTTGTACTACTTATACCTTGCAACCAATGTATCAAAGTTTTGAAGTTGAAAAGAAGGTTATCAAAGTACCAGTGAATGAATACCTCAACCACCTTACCAACACTAGGTTCCTTATCCTAAAATCCAAACTCACGATCCTTTGACATCATTTCCCTAAGTTCTAAAACCAACCTCATAAAAAATCTAACCCCAAGTATATCTCTAAGAATGATTTACTTTGATACCACTCTGACACAACCAAACCCACTAGGGTCCAACATGGGTTAGTGGTTGGCCAAGATTACCACCCCAAGACTACTTCTAATAGGAAAAGTAATGATAACTATCACCAAGTAGGCATATCACATAATATGTGAAGATTTAGCCTAAAAAACCTATACAAAAACATATGTGTCTACATAGGATAAAATAATTCAAACCATATAAATAAACAAAATTAAATATATAATCTATGTGAGACATTATAATCATCCACATAGTATGAAAAATATCAATAACATAAAGTAAAAGGGAAAAGATAAGAGAATAATATCTCAAAATAAATCCATCTAAGAAAAAATGGAAATAAATGAGGGTTACTTAAACCATAGCTCCTAACATGATCACTTTCCCATTCCCATAACCTCTTAGCACTACTAAGTTCCTGATCCAAAAATACCATGTTTATTGATATTGACAAAAAACTACCCATTGTCTGTATAAGACATGAAATGTGTGGGATAACACTTATAAAAGGGTGAGCATATACATACCCAGTAGGATACCTCAAAAATAAGAAAGTATAAATGGAAAGACCATTTAGATTAAGGAAACAAATTTAAGGATAAACAAGATATACTTTAAAGGTATAGAAATAGAGGTGTAGGAGAGTCTTTATTTTCACATCCTAGCTACAAAAGACCAATCACCATGAGTAGCTCAATAAATTGAACTACCTAGATTTAACAAACTCTTTAACCTCTTAGAAATAGTAGTGGAGTTCCCATTCCATACCAAAGTATATGAGTATCATTTTAGGGATTTCTAAAACTAATAAAGGACCCATACCTTATTAAAAAAATAATTCCAAATTAGGGTGTTCCTAAATCTATAAATAGAGGACCCACACCCCATTATTGGGGGTGTTCTTAACTCTAATAGTTGTGTATGGGAGATCTTCACCTTATTAGGACTAAGGGAGTTCCAAACCCATGCTTGATCTTGGAGGACCTATGGCCTAATTACATGGGAGAGTACCAATCTCTATGAAGAATACAAGGGACCCATGCCCTGTTGTTAACACACTGTCATGGGAGTGACTAACCACATATCCACTCTGGTCATCTCTCCCAATAATAGTCCTTAGTCCTAAAGAGATAAGGAAATAAAATATCCCTAATCACATCATGTCTAGTATCTAATGAAAAATAAGAGTATATCAATGTTTTCTACCTGAAAAAACTATTAAGATAGACTACTCACAAACCCAAATTCGAGTCTTGAGAAAGAAGTTATGAAAAAAACCCAGGGGTGAATAGTATATGACACAAACTTGTGTGAAAATGGAATGTTTCCCTAAGGAAGTAGTTGGGTCAAGTACTTAAATTAAATTTATGTGTGAGGGTTAACCTATATGGTGTGTCCATGATAGGTACAACACATATGTGACCTGAATGCTAATTAGGAAAATAAATTCAATACACTCCAAATTAGGTTTACCCAATTTATGCATCTTGGATTCCATACACACATCATGATATTCTCAAGGGTTAGTTAGCATGTACCGGGCCAAGAACTGAGTGGTGTAGCCATAATACATGTCATGTTCACCAATACGCATGGCATGTGTGGCAATTTTTCTAAATAGAAATATAATTTAGTACACACTGATCCATGTAACCTATTTTAACATGTAATATTGTTAAGGGTAAACCTTTTATAATAATTAACAGGGTATAGAAACCATAGTCATCATAGGATAATGGTATACGGTGTGTGGTGCAGAGATAACATATCATGTGATCATCTCTTCAACATTCAGAAACCCCAATCTACAAAAAATTATGGAGATACTTTCATTTTGACCTCTAATTATTCCAAAATTACTATAACAAAAATATAAAACCATATCTTTACCTTTAGGGGTCAATACTATCCTCTAACGAAGCCTCTATAATTATTCTTCATTATAAATCTGCTGGAAATCATGCCCTAAACACCCTACCATGACGCTGTTCATTTAAACTCATGCCTCCGCCCTTTTAGGGACCATCTATCTCCCTCAAAGTGTTTATAAACATAAAATAACTTACCCAAATCACCCATTTATGGCTTTCTCACTTGAATCAATGCCTTGAACCTCTTTTAGCCACCCGATTTCCATTCTAGATCATGTTTTTCAAACTACTGACCATGGTGGAGGCTGATGGTAAACATGTAAAGAATAAGGGGAAGTAGAACAAGGAATAATTAGAGTTTGGTGGATAATTAAATGGTTCAAACATCATTTTTTTTCATGTGGATCCATCAATGATGAGTAATATGGGAATAAATTATTTAATTCAGGTATAAATATTGGAAACTAAATTCATGTGGATTTACAATTCTGCTAATGATTCAAATGAAATAAATGTAGAATTAAATTGACCTAAAAATCATAAACAAAAGAGAATAATTTAAAATAGAAAGTTCTAAATTGTTTTTAGATCTAAGGTTGATTAATATCACATCCGTATCGAGTTCCTTTACTGATTCCATAAAGAATGTACACTTGATCTTACAAACTCCAAGATCTCGCTATCTCTTTAATTAGAGGTTTTGGTAAAGAATGAGGCCAAACCCAATTATAGGATTTGAGTATGAATAAATAGTGGGAATTAGGGTTTACAATTATTATTCCATTTAATAAATATTTTAAAGGTTTAAATGTAAAAATCTAGGTCACTACAAGATAACTCTCACATTAATATCTTTCAATGACTAGTTTCTTGAGAAAATTCATTCATGAGTTTTGATGAATATTTTATTTAAAATTTATCATAAAAGTATTTATGGATGAGTTTTAGGATTATTATATCAGATATAGAAGAAATGTAAATATGAAATTATGAATTGGAACAAACATGTTGTGGTACTCTTAAAATCACACCATAGCTAATGTGTATAAATGGATATAGAAGGAATGAAGTAAAAATGTCCTTTTTTCTGATCATGGTTTTATTTATGTATAGAGGATGACCATAAGTCACATTAAAATGTGATAAGTTTTCATTTTTTCTTAGTTTATCATCAAAACAACCATAATGAAGATGTCCATGGTTTTAGAATATCAAAGTGAGGAGTTGGTATTTCAAAATGAGTATCCATGTAGAAAATGGGTGTGGTCTATGCCATGGCGGAAAGAAAAGTCCTTGTAAACCATTCCTAGTAGGTAAATTATCATGGAAGGTGATTTTTTCTTTTTAGGTCCAAGGAGTGTTATGATGTAGTCTCATTCACTATATCATGGAACTTTTCAATGATATATTATTAGGGGAGAAAAATTTTCAGAAAAAAAGAAAATATAAGACATATATGGCCATGGTTTTCAGATCTTTCCATAACTAAATAGTCCAAACCATAACCAAACCCATTATGTATTTGTAGATTCATGAATTTATATAAATTATATGATTTTAAAAATGAGGTGTGAATAAACATTGATATAAATAACCATGCATTCTATAGAGAACTCTAGAGAGAATTTATTTAGGTTTTAGGTGAAGAATGACGGTGTACACTTGATATTACTTTAGAGAAATTTTATGAAGGAATAAAATGATAAATAAACTTATTGAAAATATTTTTGATCTTTCTTGAACTTTTATTTCAAGAACAAGTTCCTTACCCATTTCTTATTCTTTTTGATAATAATATAAGAACATGGAATACATGATTTCATCCCACAGATAAAAAAATAGACTATAGAATTTATTTTCCCATTTCCATATTGTTTTTTGGTTACATTGATTCAACCACCTCTTAGTTATTCTCACTATACATTCTTGGGGAACTTTAATAAATATCAAAGCCATGGTTATTATATACCATATAAGGTATTTATTACTAATCATATCTTTTTATATAGTTTTAGATATAATAAATTCCATAAAAAATAAGGGTGTTATCATATTTTATGGAAAATTATTCCATCTTTAGAATGATAGGATGGTTCTATGTCTTCTATATTTAGGAATGTAAATTATTTTAATCACCAATAATGGTGTATATATTTCTAATGTTTAGATAACATATATTTTTATTAGCAAGTGAAATATTGAATCAGATGGAAGAGACCACAATGAGTTACTCTCATCTATCCTCATGTAAGAGTTTACACAAGTTATAGGGCACTAAAACAAAGAATAGAATATTTATAATACTTCATGAAATCAATAAGGGAGATAATAAAGTCAATAATTAATAATTATAAACATCTCATGCTCAATTTATAGATATTAAAATGGGATAAGATGAGTTGGTGGTCAAGTTATTCATTTTAGTGAACAAAATCATTATATCAATTAAAAGTTATGTATAAATTCTAGAGGATTATATAGAGGTTAAGAAATTGATGAAAATTATGATAAAAAATTCAATTAAAAAATTTATACTCTTATGGATCAATACATGTATAATTTTACCATTGATAATGTCAAAAATATATTAATAACCTATGAGATGAGTAAAGGACCAACCTTGAAGAATATAAGAAAAATAGAAAAGGTTAATACTTTTAAATCCTCCAATGGTTTGAAAAAAATTAAAACAAAAATGTCTCATTAGAAGTAATTTTACATTGAATATGATTCCATGAACTTCAATAAATTCATATTATTTTTCTCAAAATTCATATGGTGAGGAAAAGGTAAATATAAATAAAACTTCCTTTTAAGTGTTTCAATTATGGTAAGATTAGATATTCTTCAACTAGTTTCTCTAAGAAGGAATATAAAGATGATGATTATGATCAACCCAAAATGTCATCTAACAGAAACAATGTGGAGAAAAATATTTTTATGGAAAAAGAAATTAAAATTCTTCGATATATAAGAATTTTCTCTAAAAACATGATATTTTATCTTTTGGTGTGGTAAGTGAAAGGGTGGAAGATGACCTAGAGAATGAGGGTCCTTAAACCTTTATGTATAAATCAAAATGGTCCAATTATAACTCTAAAAAATAATAATAATGTAGTAAAGAGGAAAGAAATGATAAGGAGACACCAAAAGAGTTTCAATTAATTATGGAGCTCTTGTTGTACTTGAAATAAAAAATGAATCTTGAATGGGAAAATAAATCATTGAAGAATGAAAATGATTAATTAGGGGAAAATTTTAATGAATTTAATGATAAGATTATTTCTAATATATAAATGGATTTTTGAATAAATATGGGTGATATTAATGAAATCATTGAAGAAATAGACAATATTCTGGAGATTTACATAAAAAATTTGATTACAAATAATGGATAAGTGAAAGCTCTCGAGGAAAAGTTGATTATATCTGAAAATTAATTGAAGAATTAATAGTTTTATTTCAAAAATTCTATCAAGGAAATTTGATGATATTTTAAATCTATTAAGAAGTTTGTTGATGCTACTAATTATCTTGAAGATAGTTCCATGGTTTCAAGTACTATCATGTTGGACTCTCAAGATTGAAATTAAAAACGTGGAATCAATAAAATGAAAAATAATAAGGTAATTAATTAATCAAATAATAATTTGAAAAACCCATTACTACTCCAATTAAGGGTAATTAAAAACAAAAAATAAGTAAGGAGTGGAAAAATAAAGATATTGAGTCTAAGTCTAAGGGAAAATCAAAGGTGAAAGAATTTTCACTTAAGTATGGTGAAATCATTCATGAACTATGTGTTTTAAATATGGAAAAAAATTAACAAGTAGATTTTGAGTAAGAATATTTCCAACCAAGGGTATTTTATTTTAAATGTGATATTTGTGTTGTGTAGTGTACCAAAATAATGCTTATATGTTCTAATATAATATGTCACTCCCTCAATCAAAGAGAGGACATGAATATAGGGGCATACGAGTTGAAGTTACAAGAATCCAACTAAGAAAGTACCCAAAAGAGAAATTGAAATGGAATAATTCCTTTTATTATATCATGGAAACTTGTGTAAGGTGTGATTAACCCATAAACACCACTAACAAGTGTCTCAAAATGATATAATAACAATTAAATAAAAATTAAAACTCTAAATCTATCAAGGGTAGGAGTAATAAATAGAAGGGAATGGTGATTTAGGTGATCTATAAAGTAACTAAATATGAAAAAACCTAGAAGTATATCCAAAGTAATGATAGGGATGATGAAAATATGCACAAAAAATATACCACATCTTAGTGAGTGTCACTATGCCATGATGTGGTACTTTTCTGTGTACATTATGCAATGACATGCATGTTTAGACCAAGATATGTTTTTGAGATTCTTGAGCCTATGAAGAATAAGGTGACCTTGGGGAGATTCTTAAGACCCAAGGATAATTTGTAGAGATTTTGAGTTAAATAATTTTTTTTATATTTTAGTATTTTGTTAAGAGAAGAAGAATTAAATAATAATAAAAGGATATGTTTATTTGTTTTATTTTATTGTAAATTAATAAATAATTTTTTGATTCAAATAAAATAAAGTCTATTATGTGAGGTAAAGGTATTTTAGATGACTGGGAGAAGTCTTGGAGTGATTATAAGTATTATATATGGTTTTCGTATTTATAAATAATTTGGTCTAAAATATTCCTAAGTCTTTCATGTGGAAATTTTTTATATTCATATGTGCTAAAAATCAACATAGGAAAAAATATATTATATTATTTAAGGTTTTTATTATTAGAAGACAAAAAATCAGAAACACCAAGAACCTATTCTATCTATGTAATGTTTTTATCCTGAATAATTGAAAACTTGACAAAGGCATAAACCTACCTTGATACATAATATTCTTATGAAGAGTAGATAATTTGAATAATTATAGCCTTTCAATGTATAAGTATTTCATAGAAAATATATAATATTGTTCTTAGGATCATAAATATGACAAAGGGAGAATACTTTTTGAGATATGTAAGATGCATAATATTTTGTTGGATACATATGATATTTTTAAGATCATATATAAGATATACATGTGAGTTTTATTTTGAAAAAATCCTTAAAAAAGGTTATATGTGTAACATTTTTGAGATGCAAAAGGATTTTATATCCATGTGTAAAATATTTCAGTGATGCATAAGTATTTTATGAGGATGTGTAAATTTTATTACATTGTTAAAAATCAAATTTGATTCTCAAAGAAAAAATCACTACGTAAGATTTTGTTTTTCTTATGTAAAGATTTATAGTCTGTGAATTATCTTTGGAAAATGGTTTGTTCCATAGAAATTATATTTCATCACAACCCTAAAATTATAAATAATAGAAGAAGAGACTTGTGTCATGATGAGAAACTATGATAATTATAGTATAGATTGTTTTAAGGGATAAGGATGGTTCATGTCATGAAGAATTTTGTTGCACCGTGAAGAAAGAAGAAGTTTTATTTTAGTTAAGGAAAACTAACTGAATGTGCCATAATGCATGAAGCTAAGCTGCAATTTACTTGAAATTCCACATTGATAGATCCAATGACTAAAAAATAGGAAGATAATTAGAGGAGAAACTATTCAATTTAATTTTCATTTTAAATTAAAATCCAAACATGAAATAGTGCTACTGTGCAAGATATATGAACAATGTCATATATGGAAAAAGTAGAAGAGGTGATATGTACTTTAATAAATAAATATAACATATAATAAAAGATTTTACTAATCAAGTTATTTATTCTAGAGAGATAAAAATTGTAGAAAATCCAAATTTAGTAATCTAGAACCAGTGGTCACTTTATTACATTGGTACAAGATACAAGGGATTTGTAGCACCCTCAGTTTGAGGTATGAAACCTTTTTTATGCATTTTTATGTATTTAAAGTGCATGTAATGAAATGGGAAGAGGTTGAGAGTGTTTGGAATGGTTTTGGATGAGTTTGGAGGGCTTTAAAGGGGTGCACGGTTTGAGCACGGTTAGTGGAAACCATGCGGTTTCCCAAGAAAACGTGCAGACCCTTGTTCTCGATATAGTAGGCATCGCATGGCTTGCACACGGTTTTCCAAACTGTTCAAGGTAACCATGAATACCCTGGCTCTTGAGGCAGTGGCGTGCGCATATTTAGCGCATGGTTTTCCAAACTGTGCGGGCTAACCATGCGACCACTTAAATTTAGGGTTATAAGTTCCAGTCTCACTCAGTATTGCCTCATTTTACTCCTCTATTCCTCCCACTCGAGCCTCAATTGGGTTCTGGGTTCTCAGGGGTTATGGGTGCTCTCCCACTCATTTTGGAAGGTTTTTGAAGAGGATTAAAGGTGGTTTGAAGGTGATTTCTCCCAGGTAAGTCTTATCTCTTGGTTTCCTTGTGTTTTCCTCGAGATCTGCTCTTCCCTCTTTCTTTGTTTTCTAGATATAAACTTTTTTTGTGTAGATATAGAGTTGGGGTTGCCTTGGATGTTAATATTAAGTCTTGTTAATGTTAGGGAAAGTGATCTAGAGAGGTGTCGGTGGTGCGTTCGTTGGATTTGAGGCGCGGTTGTTCGTGGTTCGATTTCTCGGGAACCCTAAAGGTAGGTGGCTTCTCTCTCGACACCACTTGGTTAGAACTAGTGGTTCCTTGTTACAATTAATTGTTGTGCTGAAAATTAATTGTGAATTGTTATGCGAAATTGGTTGGAAATCCCTTGGGTGATGTTTTGAGGATTTTTGGGAAAAAAGGTGTTTTTTGGTGAAATGCTATTCTTGTGAATTTTAAAATGATGTTTTTAAAATGGGATGATATGGTTGATTTGTGAAAATTATTGATGGAAAGGGTTTTCAATAAAATGGTAGTTTTATTGAAATTTTGTTTGGAATGGAAAATTGTTTTCAATAAATGGGTGATTTATTGAAGTGGATTGATTTGCAATGGAATTGGTTGATTGCTTGTGGTTGTGACTTTGGTGGGTTGTATGATTGGTTTGGTTTGATTGTAATGTTGTATGGAAGTGGACGGGAAGTCTCACTATAAAAAGCGGATGGATAGTGGTCGGAAGAACCACCATATGAGTAGTGGTCAGGAAGTACCGCTAGTTGTGAATGGGTGAACGGGTTGGGAGGAAGTCCAACTGTTTTGATTGTTTTGGTGTGAATGGGTGAATGGGTTGGGTAGAAGTCCCACCGTTTTGGTTGTTTGTTGTGATAAGGTGTAAATGTTGGGATAATTGTGGCTTGTTTGGTTGTATTTCCTTTGTTTGCTTGGTTTGGGTGTGATGGCTTGGTAAGATCATGGTTGGATTATGGTAATGGTTTCACTTGTGATTATCTTATATAAACTATTTTACATAATTGTGCTAACGGTTTTATCCTAGTGGCATGTGTAGGGAAGTCATTTGGGGAAATCCTACTGAGTTTTAGTACTCACCCCCTACTTTGGCACGTTGGTGTCTTTGTAGATGTTGTATATCATGATGTGGGAAAAGGTAAGGCTTCTCCCTCCTTTAGTGGAGCATTGTGATGTCTCGGTGGAGCATGGAGCTTGGAGATTGGTGTGGATCTGTGGTGGTGTCATGGCTTGTAGTGTTTGTTATTTAGTTTCCGCTTGTACTCTGATATGGATGGTTGTATTGGTTTTGAGTTGTGTTGTGGAACAACTTGGTTGTCTTTTGGGAATGCATGGTTAGGTAATTGAATTTACATGCATTATATAGTGGATGTTAGTGGATGGTTTGGTTGGTTTTGTCTTAAGGGAAAATCGTTCCCCAATTTGATCTTAAAGCCCTCGGAATTTATTGATAGCCTTTGGCGTCTTGGGAACATCACCTAAGGCCATGTAGCCCTTACCGCCTCCTCAAGCCAATGAGGTAGGGGCGGGGTGTTACAAGTGGTATCAATTTGTTCGGTCCTTTGGAGTTGATTCTCAGATTTGGTGTAGACATTTGTTGTGGTACATTCCTTGAGTCGGGATGGTAGTAAGGCGTAGGAATGTCAGAACTTGGAATGTATATCATAAAAGGACGTAGCTAACCCTTTTATGCTGCAATTCAAGTTACCAGGGAGTTGGGTACATAAGTGTTTTGGAGACACTTATAGGCATTGGATATCTCATTGTCATGGGTGTAGCCAATGAGATGAGCATGACATGCATGGTAGAAATGAATTCCCACTAGGATTCATATTTCATTGGGGGTATAATTATTTATGTTGTAATGTGAAATTTTAATGTTAATAAATTGGTATTTTGAAAATGGTTTGGTTTTCAAAATGGTGAAACATGGAACATGGGGAAAATGTGAACTGGTGGAAAGACTTGTTGTGATAGTGTTGAGTAATGTGATTTGAAATGGGATTTTGTGATGTCTACAGAAGTGAGACTCATGGTTGTTTGTTTTCTGTTTATAGAAATGGCACCGAGTAGGCATCGTAGAGACCAACCGAAGGAGGATGTTGAGAATGTGGTTGCACCTGAGCCTCAAGTGAACCAATAGCTAGTGCAAAGCATAGTGCAAGCTTCCCAAGCTGTGGGAAGTGGAGATAGAGTGGATGAACCAAGTCATGTGGATCATGCAGTTCAGTTTCAAAAGCAGAATCCACCCATCTTCAGGGTTGATTCAGAGCCGTAAAGGGTAGAAGCATGGTTGAATAGAATGAACAAGATATTTGAGTTCTTGGGAATGCCAGTAGAGATGAAAGTGAAATTAACCACGTATATGTTGGAAGATATTTCCCTTAAGTAGTAGGAGTTGGTAGTCCAAGTGGGGATGGACCAAGGTATGGTGTGAGAAGGCTTTGAGGAATTCTTTAACAAACAATTCTACCCACATACATTCAGAATTCATCGTACGACTGATTTATTCAGTTTGAAGAAAGAGCTTATGTCGGTGATGGAGTATGCAGCTAAGTTTATGAACTTAGTGCGCTTTGCACCTGAGGTGGTGGGTAGCACGTCGTTGAAGGAAAGGATCTTTGAAGCGGGATTAAGGCAAGAAATCTGTTCAAAGATAGCAGTATTATTTATAGACGATTACACATAGATGGTGAATTAAGCCTCAGTGGCTGAGCGTGATTTGTTGGGAGCTCCGGGCGGGGGAAGCATGGTGGTACCCATGGGGAATAGTGGGAACTCTAACCCTGGGTTCAAGAGGAAGAGGGACACTTATTCCCAAGGTGGGAATATGGCATATAATCCGAAGACAAGATTGGTAAATCTTCCTCCGAAGCCCCAGAGCAAGCAGAGATGTTTTCAGTGTGGTTCTACGAGCCACATCAAGTGGGATTGTATGACACAACCTCAAGCTTGTCATAATTATAAGCAGATGGGACATCTGCAGCTTTACTATCGGAATGTTCCAAGGTTGGGTGCACGTGACACTCCTCAGGGATCGTAGACATTTCATGCTTCGATGGGACGGTGGCAGCAACATACCCCTCGTCAGCAGAGTAAAGTGGGTCATTGTGATTCTCGGAATACCACGATGCCTCAGTAGAGCAATAAAGAGCAGAGTGTGGCCAGAAAACATGTGTTTGGAGATGAGAAGGTTGTGGTGGATGATTAGTCGGGACTATCCATGGTGTGAGATACTATTCTTTTAAATTCTACCTTGATGCAAGTGTTGTTTGATACGGGTGCTTCACACTCTTTTATTGGTGCATGTGTGGTTTATTTGTTGGGTTTAAGGGTAGAAATGATGCCCTCGGTTTTGAAACTTCAAACTCCTCTGGGTCAAAGAGAGTGTCGATATTTCTTGTGTAGAGAATGTTGTATCGTTGTGGGCAAGGTTGAGATAGTGTGGAACTTCTCAATGCTTGAGATGGATGGTTATGATGTAATCCTGGGAATGGATTGGATGGTGGATTTTAAGGCCCACATCGATTGTGATGCACGAACAATGGCTTTTACAACCCATGATGGCGTTAGACATCTCTTTATAGGAGAGAAGCATGAAAGGCAGGGTGAAATGGGTTTGTTGGCACCAGTAGTGGGTACATTATCGTATCAGTTGGCGATGTTGTCATTGGAATCGGTAGAGGGTGTTGAGCAGAGTGTTCCTTCGGTAGTGGTGGATCAGTTCATGGATGTTTTTATTGATGAATTCTCTGGGTTACCTCCCGTAAGAGAAGTGGAGTTTACGATTGATCTCCTTCCGGGGACCAGTCCTATCTCACTTCCGTCTTATCAGATGGAACCAGCTGAATTGCAGGAATTGAAGATTCAGTTGGAAGAGTTAGAAAACAAAGGGTTTATCCGGCCTAGCATGTCTCCGTGGACAGCGCTAGTGTTTTTTGTGAAAAAGGAAGATTGAACCTTGAGGCTATGTGTTGATTATCGTAGACTTAAACAAGTTATGATAAATAATAGATATCCACTTCCATGAATTGATGATCTATTCAACCAGTTGAGGGGAGCCCAGTGGTTCTCTAAGATCAACATGAGGTCGGGATATTATCAATTGCGGGTGAGGAATGAGGATATCTCTAAAACAGCTTTGAGAAGTAGATATGGACATTATGAATATGTGGTTATGCCCTTTGGTCTAACGAATGCACCGGAAGTGTTTATGGAATTGATGAACTGGATATTTTAGAGATATCTGGATTTATTTGTGGTGGTGTTTGTCGACGATATTCTGGTGTATTCAAATACAAGGGTGGAGCATGAGCAGCACTTGGCGATAGTGCTGGGGATCTTGAGGGATCATTGGTTGTATGCCAAATTTTCAAAGTGTGACTTTTGGATATAGAAATTTTGTTTTCTTGGCCATGTGATTTCGGAAAGGGGTGTTTTAGTGGATCCAGAAAAGATAGAGGCTATTATCTCATGGAAACTGCCAAAGAATGTGTTTGAGATAAGCAGTTTTCTTGGTCTAGCTAGGTATTATCGGCATTTTGTTCGTGATTTCTCATGTTTGGATTCTCCAATGATAGCTTTGACAAGGAATAATGTTCCATTCCAGTGGAATGAAAAGTTTCAACATTGTTTCGCAGAGATAAAGGGTCATCTTACATTAGAACCAATCTTGGTTTTTCTAGAATCAGGAAAAGGGTACGTGGTGTATTGCGATGCATCAGGATCAGGTTTGGGGTGCGTTCTCATGCAAGGGAATCATGTGGTTTCATATGGCTCACGAAAATTGAGAGTGCACGAGAAGAACTACCCAACTCATGATTTGGAGTTGGCAGCAGTGGTCCATGCTTTGATAGTGTGGTGTCATTATCTCTTCGGTGAGAAACTCACGGTATATACAGATCATAAGAGCTTGAAACACATTTTCTCACAAAGGGATTTGAAATTGAGGCAAAGGAGATGGATTGAATATATCCAGATGTTTGATTTTGACTTGATGTACACACCGGGTAAGGGAAATTTGGTGGTGGATTCATTAAGTAGAGAATCATATGCTCAGGTGGTGAAACATGCATCAGACCAGTGGTAGTTGATGTCAGTTATAGCTGATATGAGGTTGGAATGTGAGGACCAGGGTGATAGAGCAGTTTTCTTTCTGGTTTTGTTGATTCCTAACTTGGTTGACCTGGTTAAAGAGGCACAGATATCTGATTCTTAGTGTGTGACCATGGGGTCGAGAATCAATGGTGGGGAGACCATTGAGGGTTGGCCACTGAATGGAGATTCAATTTTTTGTTTTCAGAATTGGATGGTTGTACCAGTTTCTTTTCAGGAGGATCTTCTCAGGGCGTATCATCATTCCAGGTGGTATGTTCATCCTGACATTCAGAAGATGTATAAAGCATTGAAAGCACAGTTCTGGTGGTCTGGTATGAAGAGAAGTGTGGCTGAGTTTGTTTCGAGATGCTTGAATTGTCAGCAAGTCAAGGTAGAGCATCAGAGGCCAGCATGAATGTTGTAGTCTTTAACAATCCTTATTTGGAAGTGGGAGCAGATAGCGATGGATTTTGTCACAGGTCTCCCAAGAACGGTCAAGAAGCACGGTACCATTTGGGTGATAGTGGATCGACTAATGAAGTCGGCCCATTTCATCCCGATTCGTGAATCTCATACGATGGAGGATCTATCCAAAATCTATATCTAGGAGGTGGTAAAGAGGCATGGTGTTCCAGTTTCGATTGTATCAGATAGAGATCTGAGATTTACATCTCTTTTCTGGAAATCCTTACCTCAAGCCCTTGGAACGCAGTTGACGATGAGTATGGCGTATCACCCTCAGATGGATGGTCGATCCGAGAGGACGATACAAACTTTGGAGGATATGTTGCGGGCTTGTGTTATGGATTTTGGTGGATCGTGGGAGGAGAACTTATCATTGGTTGAGTTCTCGTACAATAACAGTTATCAGGCATCCATACAGATGGCTCCGTTTGAAGCATTGTATAGGTGGCCGTTTTGTTCTCCACTATGTTGGGTGGAAATGGGTGAGTCTTCAATGGTTGGACCAAGCCTTGTCTAGGAGACTACGGAGAAGATCAGGTTGATCAGAAAAAGAATGGATACGACTCAGAGTCTTCATAAATCGTATGCGGATCATCATCGATGAACGTTGTCGTTTGAGGTGAGTGATCATGTTTTCTTGAGAATCACTCCTAGGTTGTGACATCATCAGTTTTGGAAGCATGGAAAGTTATCTCCGAGGTATATTGGCCCTTTTGAGATTCTTGAGAGAATTGGTGAGGTGGATTATCGTTTGGCTTTTCCACCACGGTTTAGTTCAGTGCACAATGTGTTTCATGTGTCGCAGTTGAAAAAGTATCAGCCAGATAGTGACCATGTGATTCATTGGGATCATGTTGAGCTAGAACCGGATACTTCGTTGGTGCACATGCCTATGCGGGTTGTGGATAGGCATGAGAAAGTCTTGAATGGTAAAATAATCAGTTTATTTCGTGTTTTTTGGTAACATGGTCAGATTCAAGAGGAGACTTGGGAGCGGGAGAAGGAGATGGTCGAGCAGTGGCCCGAGCTCTTTCGGCAAAGGGCGAGTTCACTACTTTCCGAGGATGGAAAGTCCAATGGTGGGGAGAATGTAGCACCCCCGGTTTGTGGTATGTGGCCTTTTTTATGTATTTTTATGTATTTAAAGTGCATGGAATGATTTGGGAAGAGTTTGGGAGAGTTTGGAATGGTTTTGGATGAGTTTGGATGGCTTTAAAGGGGTGCATGATTTGAGCACGGTTAGTGGAAACCGTGCGGGTTTCCCAGGAAACCATGCAGACCCTTATTCTCGAGACAGTAGGCCTCGCACATCCTGCACATAGTTTTCCAAACCGTGTGAGGTGACCATGCATACCCTGGCTCTCGAGGCAGTGGCGTGCGCATGGTTAGCGCACTGTTTGCCAAACCGTGCGGGCTAACTGTGCGACCACTTAAATTTAGGGTTATAAGTTCCGGGCTCAATCGAGATTGCCTCATTTCACTCCTCTCTTCCTCCCACTCGTTCCTCACTCAGGTTTTTGGGTTCTTAGGGGTTAGGGGTGCTCTCCCACTCGTTTTGGAAGGTTTTTGAAGAGGATTCAAGGTGTTTTGAAGGTGATTTCTCCCAGGTAAGTCTTCTCTCATGGTTTCCTTGTGTTTTCCTCAAGATCTATTATTCCCTCTTTCTTAGTTTTCTATATCTACACTTGTTGTGTGTAGATATAGGGTTGGGGTTTCCTTGGATGTTAATATTAAGGCTTGTGGATGTTAGTTAAAGTGATCTAGAGAGGTTCCGGTGGTGCGTTCGTTGGATTTGAGGCGCGGTTGTTCGTGGTTCGATTTCTCAGGAACCCTAAAGGTAGGTGGCTTCTCTCTCGACACCACTTGGTTAGAACTAGTGGTTCCTTGTTACAATTAATTGTTATGCTGAAAATTAATTGTGAATTGTTATGCAAAATTGGTAGGAAATCCCTTGGGTGATGTTTTGGAGATTTTTGGGAAAAAGGGTGTTTTTTTGGTGAAATGCTATTCTTGTGAATTTTAAAATGAAGTTTTTAAAATGGGATGATATGGTTGATTTGTGAAAATTATTGATGGAAAGGGTTTTCAATAAAAGGGTTGTTTTATTGAAATGTTGTTTGGCATGGAATTTTTTTTTTCAATAAATGGGTGATTTATTGAAGTGGATTGATATGCAATGGAATTAGTTGATTGCTTGTGGTTGTGACTTTGGTGGGTTGTATGCTTGGTTTGGTTTGATTTTAATGTTGTATGGAAGTGGGCGGGAAGTCTCACTATAAAAAGGGGATGGATAGTGGTTGTAAGAACCACCATATGAGTAGTGGTCGGAAAGTATCGTTAGTTGTGAATGGGTGAATGGGTTGGGCGGGAGTCCCACCGTTTTGATTGTTTTGGTGTGGATGGGTGAACGGGTTAGGTGGAAGTCCCATAGTTTTGGTTGTTTGTTGTGATAAGGTGTAAATGTTGGGATAATTGTGGCTTGTTTGGCTGGCTTTCCTTTGTTTTCTTGGTTTGGGTGTGATGTCTTGGTAAGAGCATGGTTGTCTTATGGTAATGGTTGCACTTGTGATTATCTTATATAAACTATTTTATACAATTTTGCTAACGGTTTTATCCTAGTGGCATGTTTAGGGAAGTCATTTGGGGAAATCCTACCAAGTTTTAGTACTCACCCCCTACTTTGTCACATTGGTGTTTTTGTAGATGTTGTATATAGTGACGTGGGCAAAGTTAAGGCATCTCCCTCCTTTAGTGGAGCATTGTGATATCTCGGTGGAGCATGGAGCTTGGAGCTTGGTGTGGAGCTGTGGTGGTGTCATGGCTTGTAGTGTTTTTTGTTTAGTTTCAACTTGTACTCTGATATAGATGGCTGTATTGGTTTTGAGTTGTGTTGTGGAACAAATTGGTTGTCTTTTGGGAATGCATGGTTGGGTAATTGAATTGACATGCATCATATAGTGGCTGTTAGTGGATGGTTTTGTTGGTTTTTTCTTTAGGGAAAATCATTCCCCAACTTGATCTTGAAGCCCTCGTCATTTATTTCCAGCCTTTGGTGTCTTGGGAACATCGCCTAAGGCCAAGTAGCCCTCACCGCCTCCTCAAGCCAATGAGGTAGGGGTGGGGTGTTACATGATCACACTATCTAGAATCAGTCAGTTTAGTATTATTAATGAACTAGATATATACACGATTCCCATATTAAATTGAAAATATAGAATACATAGCTTAAAAAAACATTCTCACAACCTTGATATTATTCATTATATCCTTCTTCATATCCTAAGGAAAATATAAAAAATAAATAATGATCGCATATTCATAGTAAGGGTAACATACAGTGGATTTTATCATGATTTAATAAGGTATATTAAATATGGAAAGGTAAATAATTAAAAAAACAATCCATTTAATCAATAACTTGAGAATGAAATGCATCCATGGATAATATCAAAACAGTATTATTATGGATAATAATAAATTAATTATCAATGAAGGATATTTTTAATATTGAATTTCATGATCTTAGAAATCATGATATCTGTACTTTCAAAGCCTTATGCCAAGTTAGTTTAATTGATTGGTAGTTATACACTAGAAAACCATTTAATTTGGCCAATATATTTGTCTCATTAGACCTATTGATGTATTGAGGGTCTATATAATTCTAGGTGCCACCCTTCACCGCATATCCAAATAATTCCTCATATATTTAATGATCAATTTAATTCATAAACAATATGCCTTATCAAAAAATATCTGTATTGAGTAAGTGATACAGAAGATAAATATTTCCCCATTGAATCAAATAACTTTCATAGTAAATCACCATATATATAAATGATATACGATTTAGGAAATAAGTATATCCTTGAAAAAAATAATATAGATATTTAATAGATATGAATTTTCTAATTAAATATTATCAAAATAAAGTGAATTCTCCAGTATAAAGTTAATAACCACAAACTTAATAAGAGATCAATTCATTAGAAAAATATAATTTGTAATGAATTCATATATTTTGGAGAATAAAATAAAATGGAAGAGAAAATTTAAAATAAGTTTTCATTAAATATTTTTACATTTAAAACCGTTGAATACTTCTAAAATAAGATAAATATTGTAAAATAGTTATGGTAGTGGGAAAGTTCATTAACATTGTATATAGTAAAAAGAAAACATTCCTTTTAAATTTTTATAAATAAAGTCGAAAAGAAAATTTAAGAAAACATTAGGAATATTCATTTAAAACCTTTTAAAAATTCAAGGATTACTAAAAATTTCCTTAATAAATCATTTAGGTAAATTAAAAGGCTTTTTTAAAACAATTTTAAAAAATATGGACATGGAAGAAAAATATACATGATCAAAAAAAAATTAGACAAAATTTTCTTTAAAATGTTACCTTTGTTGATTAAAGTTACAAAGAGAGTAAAATTTATAATAAAACATGAAAATTCCTTAAATATCTATATAATAAAAAAATTTATGGATTTTATGAAGGATATATTTTAAGTTTCCTTCAATGAAAATAAGATCAATCCCAAAAATGAGATTGTAAAATAAATTCTTACCTCTTTGGTAACTTTGAAATTGTAACCCCTTAAAAGAATAAACTTTAATTTAAACATTAATAATCATGAATAAATATATATTCATACCAAATACCTCAATAAATTAGTATATAGACCACATAAAAATAAATAGGTTCATAATAAAAAATATGTCTCAACTGAGTAGAAATTGAGATGAAATACCTTACCTCAAGTTTAACTTGCCTCATAGGTGCTCTAACCTCTTTTATAATAAAATTTAATTTATTATAATTAAATAAAAGAATCATATTAATATATATATAATATAATATATGATCTATTTATAATATTCTATCACTCTTTTGTTGACAATCTTTTAGTATTACCATTATTTTGAGCGTTAATTGCTTTGTTTTTCATATATGTTTTTCTTCGATAATCTCAGTACTTATATATTTATAATGGTTCCATAATAAACATTAATTTATTAAAGATATAAATATTATATATATATATATATATATATATATTTAATATATATATTTTCAGTCATCCATAAAATATATAGAGAGAAAAATTAATTATTCTGTTCATGGAGACAGTATGCTGTACATACTCATGAATATTGTTTTCACTTTTTGATGAATAGAAAAAAAGAAATTTAATTAATAATTTAACTTTATAAGATATTTTTTATATCATATATATCCTATATATTCATTAAATATATTTTTATTACCATCAATATAAATTGAAAATTGAAAATGGATCACATCACTTCATGGAGGTGGTAGTCTACAGGCACGCATGAGCGACGTTATCGTCATCCAACAGATTGGAAAGTAAGAAGGTAGATATGATATTATAATTATAGAAGAATAATTATTTCATAACTACAATATATATATTCATTATTTCAATCATTATTACTATCCATGTGAGGTAGTTATGGAAAAAAAATTACATCGGTTTGCAGGGTGGTAGTCCACTGTACACATGAGGGATGATTTTGTTTCCATTTGACAGAGAATCAGATAGATAAATATTATTATATAAAAATAGTAAAATATTAATATATTTAGGATAATGGTGTTATTATATTATATTTTTTGGAAATAATTGAGGGTGTTAAAATAAGAAGTAAAAAGAAAGAGTTTGGTTAAATATGATTACCTTCTCTTAGAAAAACCTCCTTTGGTTCACTTCATAGCAACACCGAGGTTAATATTTTGAAGAGAAAAAAACCTCTAGAATGTGTATAAGGATGTTAGAAATATAATTTTTTTAGTATTTTTTTATCTAGGTTGCTTAAGGTGGTGTAAATAAAAGAGAGAAGGGGTTTCCTTTTATAAGTGAAGGGAGAAACATTCTCTGAATTTCTTAATGTATTAATATAAATTATGTTTAATGTAAAAATGGTTCGAAATTGATATAATTTAATATAATATAAGTATGAATTAAAATAAAAATATCAAATAAAAATTGGACTATTTTAAGTGATGTTTTCTCCCTTATCTCTTTGTTTTAACCCCTGTTAACCTTTTTGAAAATTACCACAACAAAAAAGTTTTTTTACACTATAGGATCCAAGAAAGTTACCATAAAAAGATAATTGGACTATAAATTACCAAGATATTACATTTTAATATATATATTATCCCCCTTTTCCTAGTTAATATTTTTATGTTTTTTAAATAATTTAATAAAATATTATTTTCATTAAATACCATTAATGTCATTTTTGACACTATTCATTTAATTTGACTTAAAAATATAAAGAAAAAGATAGAATTAAAATATATTCATTTAAAAAATCAATAATTTATTATATTTATCGAAAAAAAATTCATGGAATATAATATTTCATCCAAATTGAATTACTTTTAATATTTTTAAAATAATTTATTTTATTTTTCAATTAATTGAATAAATACTACATTGACGCTGCGTAAGTATTTAAAGTAATTATTAAATTAATAAAAATTAAAAACAATTTACCATGATAAAAAAATTCATTCATTTTTAAAATAACCATTTATAACTAAAAATAACTTATTTTTATTCCTATCATAAAATATTTTATATATAAAAGTGAGTGAGTGGATTTTTGACTTTATCCTTTTCTTTAATATTATAAAGGAAAAAATCAATAATAAATAGAAAAAGGTCATATTTTAGAAGTTTCTATGATTATGGATGAAATAAGCTCATAAAATAAAATAAAATAAAGTGTTGGATATATTTTTATTTCTTGATAACATTATTTTTATCCTTAATTACCTAATTTACCCTTAATTGAGGTGATAAATTTTACCATGATTACTATTCATTATGGCTAAAAATAAAAGAGAAATATTTACCAAATTTTAATATCATTATTAAAAATATTTAATCCATTTTATCAAATTCAATTCCAATAAGTTACAGAAATTATTTTAAAAATAAACTTGTAAAATGCAATGAAAAATGATTTTCTAGAAAAATGTGTTTTTAAGCCTAAAAATAGACTTATATAAAAATTATATAAAATAATGATCCTAATTAAAATAAAATGGATATTATATTAATTTAATAAAAAACCAAAATATAATGTAACTTTTTAAATTACTTGATTTAAATAAAACTAATGATGATTTTACAAAAATTGTCATTTTCACTATTCACTAATTTTTTTTGAAAAAAAAAATCAACCTAATATAATCATTGAAATATGAATTAAAATATCATTTAATTTTCACATAATAATACTTTAATAGTTTTTTGGTTTATTTAAACTTAGTGTTGTGTGTAAAGAAATATATCAAATAAATTTATTTATAAAGAAATATATCATAAAATCTTAGACTGTTACGTTCTAACCCATTTTAAGAATTTAACCCTTGAAATTAAATCAATAAAATAAAAAAATAATGATAATACCTCATCACATCCTTAGGTTTTCATATAGCTATCACAATTTTATGATTTCACCATAAAATTTTGACAAGAAGAGTTGTATTGTTTCATAGCACTTTCTATCTACGATCCAGAATTTCCACTGGTTGTTCCTCATAAAAAGAATATTGTTCTAGCAGTATGACCTATGAGATTAGTACATTTGAAAGATCAAGTATATAATTCCTTAATATAGATACATGGAACACATTGTGAACTTGAGAGAGATTTAGTGGAAGTTACAATCAATAAGCTACATCCTTGATATAATCAAAAATTTTGAAGGGACCGATATATCTGGGCTCAAATTTACTTTTTTTTTCAAATGTATTAACCTTGTTACAAGGAGATATTCATAGGGATACCTTATAACCAACTTCAAAATCTATATCTCATCAATGATTGTCAGAATAAATTCTTTGGGTACTTTGATCTGCCCTTATATTCTATTGAATGAATCTAACATTATATTCCCTTCCCTCATCTAGATCAGGTCCCAATAACTTTATTTCTCCAACTTCATCCAAAAACATTGGAGTTCTACACTTCCTTATATATAGAGATTCATAAGTATCCATCTAAATTATTGAGTGAAATATATTATTGTAATAAAATTTTACCAAAGGAATGTGTTGATCCTAACCAACTTTGAAATCCATAGATAAAGCTATCAACATGTCTTCTAGAGTTTGAATGTTCATCTCAGAATAACCATCTATCCGAGGATGATTTGCAGTACTAAAAATCAACTCTATCCAAATCCCACTAAATAATTATTCAAAACTATTAGGTGAAACTTAGATCCTAAACATATATGATTGAGATTGGTACTGAATGAAATATTTCAACTTACTTAATACATAACCAAGTAAGTTGATCAAGAGATAAATATTATTTAATAGAGATAAAATGCATTGATTTCATAGGTAAATTGACTACATGACAAATAATATTTTTCCTTTATATATTTTATGGAGTTTGATTATGAAATACATGGTAAATTTTTCCCATTTCCATTTTGGTATGGGTAATGGTTGTGACACCCCCTTAGAATTTTGTATTTTAGCCTTTTGTACCTTCTTAATCCACTCATGGATGGATGTTTGATCATCTATATGATAAATATAAGATATATTACCTTTCCTCAATATTTCAATATTCAAATTCTAAAAATATATAATATTGGATATCTTTTAATCCTCATCATGGAAAAACTAGCATGATCTTTTCACCTCAAAGCATCAACCACCTCGTTCTCTTTCCTAGGGTGGTAATGTATTGAATAGTCATAATATTTGATAAACTCCAACTATATTCTCTAGACCATATTAAACTCTTTCTATGTAAATATATACTTCAAACTTTTATGTTAAGAATATACATCACACATTTTACCATATATATAATGCATCCATATCTTTAATGTAAAAATTACTACTCCCAACATCAAATCTTGAGTCAGGTAATTCTACTCAAGAATTTTCAATTAATGGGAGGAACACGTTATCACTATATCATTTCACATGAGGATTCATCCCAATCCATTATTTGATTCATCACTATATATCAAAAACCATTTTCCACTATAGGGTAGTGTAAACCCAGGTGGAATGACTGGACTTCTCTTCAATTGCTTGAAATTATCTTCAAATTCATCAGTCCCCAAGAACATAACCCCCCTATAATTTAATATGGTGTGTTATTAGATAGTCATGAGAAATATATAACAAATCATTAATAGTATCCATCCAACCTGAGAAAACTATGGATCTCAATTATTTTGGTTGGTTTAGGCCATTTCTTAATAAATTTTGTCTTTGGAGTATCCACTAATATTACCTCACATGAGAATATATGACTCAATAATAAAAAATTTTGAATAAAAAATTCACAATTGGTAAATTTATCATGAAATTTCTCCTTCATCGAGGTCTTAAACACTATTCTAAAACGTTATTCATTCTCTTCATTGATATTTAAATATATAAGAATATCATTTATAAATACTACCATGAATTGATCAAGGTAATCTATAAAGATTATAATTAAATCCATCAAAATTTTAGGAGAATTGATGATTTCAAATGAAAAACTATAAATTCATAATGACCATACCTCATATAGAAGGTTGTCTTAGGTATATCATCCTTCTTTACCCTTAGATAATGATATCCAGATCAAAGAGAAATCTTGATAAAATATTGATCTCCTCATAATTAGTCAAGTATATCATTGATATGGGGTATATTATACTCGTTGTTAATATAAATCTTGATAAGTTCACGAGAATCAATATAAAGACTCATTTGTTTATCTTTCTTCTTCATAAAAAGAACATGCACATCCCAAGGTGAAGCACTAGGATGAATAAATCCCTTATCTAGAACTCATAGAGTTTATTATTCAATTCCTATAACTCAATTAAGTAAATTATATATGGAGTATTTGAAATAGGTGTAACACCATGTATGATTTCTATTGAAAACTCAACTTTAAGATTTGGGGGAAGATTTGGAAAATCTAAGGGAAAAGTATCAAGAAACTTCTATATAATAGGAATATCCTCAATTTTTAGTTTCTTACCAAACATATGAGATAAATATCCCTCATTAACAGCTATTAGAACCCATATTATGGAAGTAATTTTCATTGGGAGTTCAAGTACATCCTCACATCAAAATACTATTGTAGGTTGATTTCGAATATTGAATTTAACTTCCCTAACTCAATAATTGATATGAGATCTATACTAAGAGAGACAATTCACGAGAAAAATTACATCAATTTCAACTATAGGTAGGATAAAAAGATTTTTAGGAATCACATTCTGAATTTTTTTATTGGATATGAGATATAAACTTGAGATGCGATCATTCTACAATTATAAGTTTTCCCTACAAACTCAATATCTAATCATTGAGATGGTGATGTGATACCCTTAAAAAATTATTCAGATAGAAAAGAGTGGGTATAAACCAAACAAAATAAAAAAAATTCACTTATAAATTTGATAATAAGTATACTTTTTTCCACATCACTTGGAAATTATACTCAGGCTGTAGTAATTCCATATGTTTATTCGTTTACCCTTGGCTTCTTCTATAGAAAGTTCTCTTGATTCTTGGGGAACTAATTTGAATAATTACTCATCTCTTTATACATAAATATCTATATGGAAGTGGTTTCTTTATTTACCTTACATTAATTATTTATATGAACCTTATATCTACACTTATAACAAAATCCCATGCCTTTTAATAATTTTACAGGACTTTTATTTACATAATTTTTACATGGTGGTAATTGATTTATTACCTCCTTCTTCTTTAATGTATTCCCTTTTTCTTGGTTCCCAACCAACCTATTATTATCTTTATTTCTTTTAAATATATATGATCTAGAAAATTCCTTCTATACCATAATGTAACTTGATACTATATCATCATATGATGAATAAATTTGAGAAACTAGTTCCCTTAAGAGACCTAACTTAATATCCTTTAAGAAACGATCAATCTTACTTTTCAGATTACATATTTTTTCCAAATAATACATGGATAAACTTGTAAAGTTAGACTGAAACTCTAATACACTTTATTATTCCTTTTTATTTAAATTGGGGAACTTTCTATCCATTTCTACTCACTATTTTAATACCCCAGTAGTTTATGATATATTTCTTTTTAAATAAATTCAACCTCTTTGATATCTTGTGATACATGCAACCCCAAGTCTAAATAAATTATAATATGGTATACCATTATAAAATAGATGCTAAATTAGTGGGTATAAATAATACTAACTAAATAATGAAAATTATATGGTTTACACATGTATAAAATAAATTCATCAGTTATCAATCAATTAAAAATAAAGATAAAAATCATTTGAATGTAAAAGAAATACTTTTATAAAAACTGTTTTTATGTGAGTAATGTTTTTTATATTAATAAATTAAATTAGTCACTATTGGTAATTATTTTAATGAAATTTATATATTACACATTCAATAATTTTTTATCATTCATCTAATATTTTTATTAGGCATGGGATAAGAATAAATCTATTTTTATGCTTAAAAAATATATTTTTCTAAAAAGTGGTTTTGTTCCATTTTTCATACTTATTTTTAAATTAATTTTCATCAATTTTAGAAAATATATTTGAAAAAATTAATTCATTTTTTAAATCAACTTGTAAAAATTATCCCAGATTGAACTTTTTATAATTTTATGAAAAGGTTAATTTTTTAATTAATAGTGAAAAATATTGATTTTTATTGAAAACCACCTTTTCATTTAAAGAATTAAAAAATTTCCATTTTATTTTAATTTTTTTAAAAGTAAAATTAGTTTAATTATATATTTTTTAATTAAATTTGGATCATTTGAATTAATTTTATGTTGAAATTTTATATCAAAACTTTATATACTTATGATTTGTTTTGGAAATCTGCATTTTCATCTTTTTTGCGGGTTTAATTTAAATTAAATTCAGAAAATTATATGAATTTAATTTGATAAAATATATCCTATATTTATAATAATAATAATTAATATTAGGTAATAAGTTCAATTTTTTTTCATAATAAATATTTAAAATAGTAAAAAATTAATTTCTACAGTTAAGGTTTAAACGGGTTTACCAGCGGTGAACCAATATATAAGGGAAATTTTGTAAATTTAACTTGTATAAATACAATTTTATGAACATATTTATACCTTAGCATACCTAAACTTTGAATATATGTCCATTTATAGGCATTTGGATTGGGAATAACTCTATCATTTTGTATTCTTTTAGAAAATTTCCAAGAGGGTCCCCTCCCCCACTTATAAAAAGACAGCTCCCCATCTCTTATACACACCTAAAATTAATTTTATTCATCCAAGAATTTATAAAATTAATTATTTAAATACCTACCCATGAACTAGAGTCCCTTATTTTATTATAATACCATCATAATAAGGATTTATGTATAAACCTAAAGAGGTTCTTCGAAAAAGAGGTATAATTATTAACAATGCATCTTCATTTTATTTATTCCTATAAAACATTAAAATATCATCAAAATATAATAAAATTATAAAAAATTTATCTTCCATATAATTAGAGTTTATTATATTAATTTCATAACCTATATCCATCCCCTCTTTCATCAAATGGGAAACCAAACCTTCGATCATGTGTACGACGGACTACCGTATCGCGAAATGATGTAATTCATTTTCTATCACCACCTCTCACAGATGGATATGATGATATATTTAATACATATATATATATATATATATTATATTTATTAAATAATTATACTTTTGGAATTATAATATAACATCTACCTCCTTATCGTCCAATCTGCTGTAAAATGATAACATCGTTGTGCGTATGTGTGGACTACCGCCTCCACGAAGCGATGCGATAAAATTTTTATTTTATATTGAGATGGATGATAATAAGGATATATTTCATGAATATATATGATATAATTATGATTTTATAAAATTAAATTATTATTTACCTTTCTTTCATTCCATCCATTGAACAAATGGAAACGACATTCATGCATATGCATGACCTATTGTCTCCATGAATGCTGTAGCTCATTTTTATATCAATAACTTTGTTAGATGACTATAAATATGTATATAATGAATATATATTATATTTAAATTAGTAGTAAAATTCTATATATTATTTAACCGTGATCAATTTATAAGGACCAAAACTATCAAACCAAAACATACATGAAAAACATAGTAGTTATTACTGAGAACATTCTAATAAATAATTTCTAATAAATAGGTGATAAATGGTTATAAGTAAATCATATAAGGTATAATATATATTATTATGATTCTGTAATATATTTATATTAAATATATATTATTATATTGGAGTTTCAGATACATATGGGGGAAGTTGAACATGAGGTAAGGGTTTATTTCACAATCTTATTATTATTCAAGATTATTTGTGTTAAAGTCTCCATTGGGAGAATTTTTTGAAATTTATATATTAAAAAAAAATATTTTATTACCCTATATTAATTTTTTTAAATTACATTTTTTCATTTATTTTACTCTCTTTAAGTACTCAAGATATCGAAAACATTTTTTTTAAATGAAAACCAACTTTATTTTTCTACTCGGTCTTGGAATGTTTTTTTTCCATATCCATATCTTCCTTTAAATGTTTTTAAATGATTTTTAATATTCTATAATGATTTATTAAATAAATTTATACTCATATTTTTACAAAATGGGTTAAAGTGAATCTTTTTATCATTGTCTAAAAGAGGTAATTTCTGACTTTTTACCAAAAATGAGAAAGGAATCTTTGTTTTAACATACTTAGAATGAATGAAATTTCCCACCATCATGATCTCCCATTTAAGTCAAGATTCCTTTACAAATTTCCATGATTTATTTAAAATAAAATGTTTTTTTCTAATATTATGTAAATTTTTAATTTTAAAAGTTATTTTCAAATAGAAAAGAGTAATTTACTCAAGAATGTTTAAATGACATTTTATGGTATTTCTATTATTCAATGATAACAAAACTTATTTTACTTATGATACAAAAGTGATATATTATATTGATACCATCCATATTATTTATCTGGATGGGTTATGATTAGTTTTACTAGTGATATACTATTTCGATACCATCCTCCATATTACTCTAGATGATTTATGATTATGTTTATTGATTGGGGAAATTATTAATATTTTGTGTGTTAGTGTTTCAATATAAATTTTTATGTTTATTATATTTTACCCATTTCATATGAATAATTAATTGTACTTAGTAAGTGATGGGTGGGGACTGATATATTCCATTGATGCATTAGTAGTTATAATGAGACAAATTAGATTGAGCATTTAACCAAGGCCTTACCCATTTATATATGATGTCTTGTCCTAATGCCTTGATGATATGTTTATGATATCTATAATTATGAATTCCATAATTATGAGATTAGTTATTTATTTCAATGTGATTATTTGATTAGTTATGATATCCATGTATAATTTTTAATCACATGTGATAATTTATATAAAATTATTTTATCCTCATTTATTCCAACCATATTAATATTTATACTCTAGTTATTGATTAAATGAAATGTTTTTTTAGATATTTACCTTCACATATTTATTATTCCTTATTTATTCATGATATATTCAATTGTATGCATACACTTACTGAGAATATGAGATCACCCTTTTCTTATGTTTACTTTCCCTAGGATTCCAGTAAGTGTATTATGATTGATATGCAGATATATGATAAAGGGAATAATAGAGTTCTAAAATAAAATACAATGTTGTATTTTAAGTTTTCAATTTTAATGTGAGATTAAAGTGTGCATCTAGTTTACCAAGACTACTAAACTATTAATTATTTGGGATGAGATCACTTGTATCTTATTCCAATGTAATAAAGTCACCACTAATTTTGGGATACCAAGGTCAGATTCTTTAATATTGGTATCATAACAAGTTTAGTAGAAACCTTGGGAACTATATTTCGGAAAATATTGATTAGAGAACATAACCCTATAACTTAATTCAAGGATAATTATAAGTACATTATAACATCCTAATGTTTTGGTAAGGTAGAGATTATGTGGATTTCCTAGAAATGCATCCCTATCAGGATAATACAAGTGGATGTGGATCTCGAATAGTTGTACCTAGGGGTAATGACTCAAAAAAGATTCATTGGGATTTGAATTGATAATCACTTGGTGCATGAAAATGGGACTTGATGCATAATTGGTTTGACTCTCATGGGGGATATGCTTGGGATAATTCACATTTTCATTATAAACCATTATGAAGGATTTGAAAATATTTTTATAATTTGAACACATTCCTAAGGAAACCAAGTTTATGATTATGAGATTATCTATATATAAAATTTTCAATTTATGTTAAGTGTTTCAATAGTTTTGTAATTATACATTTCATTTCATAATTTTATGATCTTATACAGTGTATTACATTATTTATAAATGGTTCCTAGAAGAAGGAATTGGAATAGTATCAATACATGTAATCCATGTAGGGATTTCCCTCCTTGGAAAGATAATGAAGATGGAGCTACAACTATAGCTCAAAAAATTATAACTATATTAGGGAAATTGACTTAGGTTATGAATAATAAACTTGACCATATAGAGTATACTAAATATCCACAATGTGGTGTAATAATGTTAGACCTCTTCATGCATTATAAACCTCCATCATATAATGGGACTACAAATATATTTATTCCAATGCAATAGATTAGTTCTTTGTAGAAAATATTTATCACTCTAGGAAGTAATTAAAGGGATAAGGGTGTCAAGACATTTTATTATATCTCAGAATATTTGGATAAATGATGGCAATTAATTCATAAAAACTAAGGATGGGGACAAAATAACAAGCATGGAATGGAAGGATTTTATGGTAATATTATTGGAAAAATATTTTCCTCACGAGCAATGAGTGGAAATGGAGAGATAATTTATAAGTTTGAGACAAAAGGAAGAGGAAAATTTTACTAAGTATAAAGCCAAATTTACATGGTTATCAATGAATGATATATACTATGTATATAATAAAAATAGAAATATTGACTATTTCTTTATTAGGATTAAGACAATCCTTTAAAGAGAACTAGTCTCCAAAATATTCACATCAAATGAGGATATATTATCATGTGCTATCAAGACAGAAAAATAATTATCCAAGTCTAATGACTTCAAAGAAAATAAAGATAAGAATAGGACATTTTATAACTCTGGAAAAGGAAATACAAAAAAAGGGAAGAAGGGAAGGGAATTTACAAATTATAATAAATGTGGAAAGAAACATCATGGAAGATGATTACTGGGAATGAAAGTTTGATACAAGTATGGAGAGAAATAAAAACATGATCCTAATGTGAAATGGAAATAAAGGAGCTTTTAATGTGCAATTATACAAATGTAAGGAGATGGGTCACTATTCAAATTATTTTCCCAAACATCAAAGAAATAATCCCTAGAAAAGAAAAAGGGAGAAAGGCTAAGCTTATGTGATCAAAGAAGCTGAGGTTAAAGTTTAAAAATATGTACTGGAAGGTACTTTAATCATATCCTCAAAATATGTACTGGAAGGTACTTTAATCATATCCTCATATTTATATAATAATATATTTGATTATGGATCTTCACACTCTTTTATATCATCCATGTATTCCAAGAAAATTAGATATTACCCTCAAACATTAATAATAAATTTATCAGTCAAGAATCCTAGTGGAAGTTACACCACAAAAGGATGTGTCAATTAGTTATCATTATGAAACATAAAAATTTCCTATTTAATAACTTCATTATTGAACCTATGGTTGATTTTTATATAATCCTTGGTATTTAATTTATTTCCAAATATTATATAAAAATTTATTTCAAATACAAAGAAATTATGATTCTTAATAAAGCTGTGGAATTCCTTATCTTTAGAGGGGAGAATTTTTCATCTAATTCATGTATAGATCCACCCCAGTAGCTATTATGAAGTAGATATTTGGGTAAGAATAAAATACATAAGCTAAGTATGGAAAATGTAATCTTCAAATTGAGGATGTACCTATTGTATAGGAATAAATTGATGTATTTATTGAGGAATTAATAAGGCATCCACCAAAGTGTGAAGTTGAGTCTTCTATTGATTTAATATTTGGATAAAGACCAATATCAAAGAATCCCTATAGAATGTCCACTTTAGAATTTTTGTAATTAAAGAAAATACTAGAGGATTTGTGAAATAAGGTATTTATATACCCTGGTGTCTCTCCTTAAGGAACCCTTATTCTTTTTTTAAGAAGAAATATAGATATATGTGATTATGAATTGATTATAGGGAAAAAATGATATTATAAAAAATAATAAATATCCTATAGCTCAAATTGATTACTTAAATGATCAAATTCACAGATATAAGTATTTTTCAATGATTAACCTTCATTCTGGGAATCATCAATTGAGAGTAAAGGAAGATATTCCAAAGAAAAAAAATTCTATATAGGGTATGAACATTATAAGTTTACATTAATTCCATTTGTATTAACTAATTCAACCTCCATTTTTATGGATATAATGAAAAGTGTATTCAAGGAATATATTGATTATTTTATTGTGGTATTTATTGATGACATCTTAGCGTACTCTAAGAGCTATAAGGGCTGTGGAAATAACTTGTTGATACTTCTTGGGACTCTTAGAAGAAAATATTTATATGGTAAATTTATCAAGTAAGAATTATAGCTTCAAAATGTTTATTTTCGTGGCCATATTATCTCCATGTATGGAGTCTTAGTTGATCCTGCAAATACAAAGGCAATCTAAGAGTTTCTTATACCAATGAACATAATCAAGGTATATAGTTTCATTGGTTTGGTGGGTTATTATCAATGATTTTTCCAAAAAACTTTTCCTAATTGGTTAACCCATTAATCAAGATTACTTATAAAGGAGTTAAGTTTATATAAACATAAGAATGTGAAGAATATTTTGAAGAATTTAATAGGAGATTAGTGAATTATCCAATTTTGAATTTACCATTAGAAAATGATGAAATTTTGATATATAATGATGCATAAAATAAGGGTCTTGGTCATTTCCTTATATAAAATGATAAAATTATATTCTATGCATCAAGAAAGTTAAATATTCTTGAACAAAACTATCCAACCCATGATCTTGAGTTGGAATCCATAATCTTTACTTTAAATATATGAGTAAATTATCTCTACGGAGAAATATGTGAGATATACACATATCATAAGAGCATGATATACTTATTTTCATAGAAATAACTCAACATGAAAAAAATGATGGCTCTAACTACTTAAGGATTATGATTTATCAATACGTTACCACCTAGGGAAGGACAATTAGGTAGCAAATGCATCATGTTAAAAAAATAAAAAATTATCAGCCTAATGATGTGAATTTTCAAAATTAAATTAAATCCATGAATTAAAAAAACCGGTAGGCTCTATTTGAGATGATTGCATTATGAAAATTTTAAAGATACTATATGTTCCATCTATACCTGAGCTGAAGATGTAATTTCTAAATGATGATCAGAACTTGAATTTCTCTATACATTCCGATAGTACCAAGAAATATAGAGATTTGAAGAAACATTTTTTGTGGGATAATATGAAGAAGGAAATTGTTTATTATGTGTGAATTTGTTTAATTTTCTGAAAGATGAAGGCTAATATATAATATTCTAGAAGATCCATACAACCTATACATATTCTTATGTAAAAATAGGATGACATTAATGTGGAATTTTTCACTAGGTTACAAAAAAATCCTAGAAATAATGATGAAATATGGGTTATTATCAATCACCTCACCAAATCTTCACATTTCTTCTCTACAATAGAATATTTAACTCTTGAGTGCCTTTCAAATATCTATATTAATGGATTTTCAAGAAATCATGGTGCACCACTTTTGAATGTGTCTAATCATGATCCATGATTTATGTTGAAATTCTGAATATTTTTTTTCATAAGGCTATTGATATCAAGATTTTTTGAGCACCACTTATCACCCTCAAACCAATGGATAATATGAAAGGACTATTCAAAAATTATAAGACATTTTTAGGTAATTCCATATTTAATTTAAAGGTATATGGGATCAATATTTACCATTGGTAGAGTTCTTCTATAATAATAGATTCCATTCAAGTATTCAGATGGATCCGTATGAAGCATTGTATGGAAATAGATATCATACTCCAACTTGTTGGGATAAAGTTAGTAAAAATAATCTTATAGGACCATAACTTATGGATGAGGGAAAAATGGTGTTAAATAATATTCAAACCCATATCAAAGAATCTCAAAAAAGGAAAAAGATCTATACCGGTAATTGGGGGACAGATTTGAAATTTAAAGTGGGAGATCATATTTTCTTCAAAGTATCTCCATGGTAGGGTGTTGTAAGGTTTATTAAGAAAGGGAAAATTAGATATTGGTACAGTATAACTTTTTAAATCCTGGAAATAATTGGAGCCATGACTTACCATTTAGAAATGCCACCAAGTCTCTCTAAAGCACATGATGTGTTCAATATATCATTATTAAGGAAGTACATGTTGGACCCAATGCATGTGATCACCTATAAAGAAATATAATTAAATATTGACTTATCTTACTATGAAGAGCCTATCTAGATTATTTAAACTATAGAATAAGTGTTTAGGATTAATATGACTTGGCTGGAAAAGGTACCTTGGAGAAATCATAAGATAGAAGAGGCGACATGGGAACCTGAAGAAATTATGATAAAGGACTATGCAAATATATTCATGAGGTGAAATTATAGAAATTTTGAGGTTTATTTTTTTGAATTAGGGAATAATTTAACACCCTTAGACTTTATAATATATTTCTTTTTAAATAAATTTATCCTCTTTGATATCTTGTGATACATGTAACCCCGAATCTAAATGAACCATAATATGGTATACCATTACAACCTAGCCAACAAATTGATGGGTACAAATAAGAATACCTCAATTATGAAAATAATATGGTATAAAAATGTATAAAATAAATTCATTTGTTATTAATTTATTATAAATAAAAATAAAAATCATTTGAAAGTAAAAGATATATTTTTCTGAAAAACCGTTTTTATGCGTATAATTCTTTTTACATTAATAACTTAAATTATTAACTATTAGTGAATAATTTTATTGAAATTTTTATATTATTTATTCAACAATTTTTTATCATTTATCTAATGTTTTTTAGTCATGGGATAGGAATAAATCTAGTTTCATGCTTAAAAACTTTTTTTTATATAAAGTGATTTTGTCATGTTTTGTGCACTTATTTTAAATTAATTTTCACCCCTTTTAGAAAATTTATTTTAAAAAATATTTTTTAAAAAAAATTAACATTTCATAATTATCATAGATTTAATTTTTTTATAATTTTTTGAAAAGAATAATTTTTTTGAGGAATAGTACGAATACTGATTTTTATTGAAAACTGCCTTTTCGTTTAATGAATTTTAAAAATTTAATATTCTTTTTAAAATTGTTTTAAAAATAAAATTAGTTCATATATATTATTATTAATCCAATTTCGATCACCATAATCAATTTTATGTTTAAATTTTATATAAAAACTTTACATACTTAAGAAAACTTTTCTTTTGAAAATCGCATTTTCACCACGCTTGCTGGTTTAATTTTAAATTAAACTCTTATAGTTATGTAAATTTAATTTGGTAAAATGTATTTAATATTTATAATAATAATAATAAATATTATATAATATTTTCAACTTAATTTTTGGTCATAATGAATAGTGAAAATAGTAACAAATTAATTACTATGGGTAGGGTTAAAAATAGTTTACCAGGGGGTTAAACCAAAAAATAATGCTATGTTTTCCAATTAAACTTCTGTATATCCTATTTTTGGACATATTTAGAACTTATACTATAAAAAATTCAAATCTATGGATATTTGAGGCATTTTTATTTGGAATGAATTTATCATATTGTATTCTTTTATGAAAGTTTCTAGGGGGTCCACTCTCCCACTTATAAATGGAAACCCCCTCTCCTCTCCTATCCACAACTGAAATAAATTTTGGTTCAGAAAATAATTGAACAAATACCTTCCTTAAATCCTTAAAATTTAACTAGAGTCCCTTTTTTGATCATATTACCATCTTAAGAAGGCTTTAGGTATAAAATTATAGAGGTTATCCAAAGAAGAGGTATAATACTTAACCATGCGCCTTTGTTTTATTTATTCCTCTATCCCTTTAAAATATTCTCCAAATATACTAAAATTATAAAAAAATTATCTCAAATATACTTATATTTTATTATGTTAGTATATTAAACTATATCCATCATATCTTCTATTAAATGGTAAATGAAACCATTGATCGTGTGTACAACAAATTACCACCTCACGAACCGTTGTAATTCCTTTTCAATCAATACCTCTCATAGATGGATATAATAATGGATTATATATATTATATTTATGATATAATTATAATTATATAATTATAATATCACATCTTTCTTATTACCTCCCAATCCATTATAAAATTATAACATCGCTCGTACGTACGTGTGGACTACCACCTCCACGAAGCGATGTGATATGTTTTTCATTTTATTTTCACATGGATGGTAATAAGGATATATTTAATGAATATTATATATATATATATATTATAGTAATGATTCAATAAATGTAAATTATTATATACCTTTATTTTATTACATACATCAAAAAATAGAAACAATGTTCATGTGTACATATGGCCTACCATCTCCATGAGCGGTGTAGTTCATTTTTCCATATCTAAACTTTAGGAATGACTCTTAATATATATATAAATAATATATATGATATTTAAATCATGATTATAATTACATATATTATGTAACCATGATCATTTTATAAGTACTGAATGTCATGACCTCCTACCCAAAAAGATAGCGCAATGATGGGAGAGAGATGTTGACTTCCTGAGTCCCACCTTCAGTAGGCCATGAGTTAGCGATTAGCATCGAGGGTATAATAAAAATTCATATGGGAGGCATTAATATTTAATAGAAACATACAAAAGAGAGAGATAAGATAGATACAAGAATCAACACCTACTCAACATACATATATAGAAATACCAAGTGTAACATGCAATGACATACAATACTATAACAACTGAAAGGGAAAATACAAGTACCAACATGTAAATATGATAGTGACCAAAAAGACCAAGTATCTCCTACAAAACCATGAGCTAGTAATATCCAACCTGATATATAACATTCTTTGTATGAACTAAAAAACAATTTATATATACATAGGATGAGTATTACAGTATACTCATTATGATCCTCCCCAAAGCCTCTCACGAAAAAGATAAATAAAGCATGATAAAGCACAATAAACAACAATGAAACTAAGTTGTCACCTATACTAAATTCCTAGCCACACCATGGATAACTCTCACAAAATATCACATAAAAAAGATCATATAATATAGTGATGGAATATCAAGGGTACCCCACTCCGACTACCCTACTAGTTTTCTGATCTTCCCCAATGCCACACAACATGGTCCATATCTCTCTAAAATAGGCTAGCCCATATGACGAGCATAATAATATACTCATTATTATTCAGGATTGTTTATGTTAAAGTATCCGCTAGGGTAATTACTTTATATTTCTATCTTAAAACCAATACATTTTTTCTCCTCTAGTTATTTATGGAAATTAAAAATTTTCCTTCATTTTTCACTCTTTAAGTACTCAAGATACTGAAACTATGTTTTTAAGTAAAACATAATTTATTTTTAAACTTGGTTAGGGAATATTTTCCTTCCATATCCATATCTTCATTATTATTTTTTAAAATTATTTTTATTATTTTATAATGATTTATTAAATACATTTATACCCATGTTTTTATAAAATTGTTTAAAAAGAATATTCTTATCATTTTTATGAAAGTGCTAATTTTTAACTTTTTACAGAAAATGAGAATGAAATTGTTGCTTTAATGTACTTGTAATGAATAAAATTTCTCACCATCATAGATACTCACTTCTTTGAAGTTTCCTCTACAAATTCTCATGATTAATTTAAAAGGAAATGTTTTTCCTAATATTCTAGAAATATTTAGTTTTAAAAAGTGATTTTCAAAGTGAAAAGGGAATTTTTCTCAAGAATGTTTTAATTATATTATTATGGGTTTTCTATTCATCAATGAAAACAACCCTTATTTTACTTATGATTCACTGAGTAAATTTTTTTATGATACCATCATTATTGTTTCTCTAAATGGTTTATGATTAGTTTAAATGGGGATGTACTTTCTTGATACCATCCACCATATTACTCTGGATAGTTTATGATTATATTTATTAATTAGAAGAATTATTTAACATTTCATATGTTTATTTTTCAATAAAAATTTCTAGATTTATTATTTTTCACCCCTTTCATATGAGGAATGAATTGGAATTATTAAGTGATGGGAAGGGACCACTATAGACCCTCGATGCATTGGTAGGTATCATAAGACAAACTATATTGGGTATTTTTCCAAATCCTTAGACATTTATGTAAGATTTATTAGCATGAGGCCTTGAAAATATGTTTATGATGTTCAATATTGTGAATTACCTCATTACGAGATTAGTTATTTATGTCCATGTGATTATTTTATTCATTACGATATCCATAGATAAGTTTTAAGCTTCTGTGACTATTTATATGGAATTATTTGAGCATCATTTATTCCTACCATATCACTATTTATGCTTTAGTTATTGATTTAATGGACCATGTTTTCAGATAGTTACCTTTAAACATTTATCATACCTTTATATTCATGATATCTTCCGTTATACATATACCCTTACTAAGAATTTGAGCTCACCCTTTTCTTATGTTTCCTTTCCCCAAGTGTGTTATGATTGATATGTAGGGATATTCTGAAGAAAATAATGGTTTTACCAAAGAAAATACTATGTCGTATTTTAATTTTTCAATTATAATGTGAGATTCAAGTATGTATCTAGTTTACCAAGTCTACTAAAATATTAGATCCACTAGGATGTGATCACTTGTATCTTATGACAATGTGATAAAGTAACCACTAATTCTGGGATACTAGGTCTAAGTTATTTATAAATATTCTCAAGGAAAGTAATCCTTGAAGAATATAACATCAAATTTTCTCCATTACATTATTTCTATTTATTCAACCTCTTTAAT
Source organism: Viscum album (assembly GCA_963277665.1). Taxonomy (NCBI): domain Eukaryota; kingdom Viridiplantae; phylum Streptophyta; class Magnoliopsida; order Santalales; family Viscaceae; genus Viscum; species Viscum album. The sequence continues at coordinate 1,085,686,480 of OY728165.1, forward strand.
TTTTTGGATCAATGACCACTATTGATCAATATATCCTCTCAAAAAATACCCAGACAAAACAACCTTCTTACTTTTATTGAATCAAAATTCAAGAATATATTTTCTAGAGACTTAATCCATTTATCATCCACCAATTAATTAGTATTTATATTAAAATATAGAGTCTTATACTGCATAAAGAGATCTAAAATAGGAAAATCATTATATGGAATAAAAAGTTTCTCCATATGGGTAAGGTTATTTCTCATAATCCAAGTTAGATACCCATATATTTTCATGATATGATGTGTTCTAACACTAAATATATTGGCTTACTCAGTAGGGAAATCCCTATAGTGTTTACGGGTGTTTATTCCCTTTATTTCATTAGGATCCAACACTAAATAATATCACAACCCGAGTTCACCCAAAATCATCATGAATATTGAGTCATAAAATAAAACCCCCTATAATGGTTAAAATTTTCAAATACTGTAAGGGATTATCATAATTATTATATTAGATATGTTCATTTAAAATCTTGTTCCTAGGGTTTATACTAAGCCTACCTTGAATACCAATAGTAGAAACTATAACTCTAGTAACCTAGAGACAATGTTCACTTTATTACATTGGTACAGGATAAATGGTATCTTAACATGTAAGATCGATCATTTTAGTAGTCTTGAAGAACTAGATACATGCACAATTAAAATTATAATTTGGATATATAAAATACATACCATAAAAAACATTCTCACATCATTGATATTATTCATAATATCCTTCTTCATATCTTCTTGAAAATAAAAATAAATAAATTATGATCTCTGATCCTCAGTAAGTTCTATGTACAATAGAAGCTAGAATGAATAAATATAGAATAATAAATATAGAAAGTTAAATAACTAAAAACACATGACATTTAATAAATAACTTGATCATAAAAATAATCCATGGATAATATCAAAGAAATAATCTCATGGATAATAATAACTGAATTATCAATGAAGGAAATGATTAATATTAAATTTCATGATCTCAGACATCATGATATCTATAACATCAAAGCCTTATTCCAAGTTAGTTAAATTGATAGGTAGGTATAAACCAAAATCCCATTTAATTTTTCCAATTGTTTGGTCTCATGAGACCTATTGATTCTTGGAGGGGCTATATAATTTGATGACCCACCCTTCACAACAAGTCCAATGCATTCATCATATATTAAATGATAAATTAAATTCATAAAAAATATTCATTAAAAAAATATCTATATTGAGTAAAGAATATAGAATATTATGATTTCACCAATCAATTAAATAAATTTCATAGTTAAACATTATATGTTTAAATGGTATATATTTTAGGATATAAGAATATCCCTGATATAAAGAATATGAATATTTATGATATTTGTAATTTCTAACAAAAGATGATCATAAGAAAGTGAATGTTTTAGGAGAAAGTTAATAACTAAAAAATTAATAAGAGATCAATTCATTAGAAATATTGGTTTTTTAATAAATTCATATATTTTGGAGAATAAAAGAAAAAGGAAGTGAAAAATTAAAATAAATTTTCACTAAATAGTTTTATTTTTAAAACCATTGAAAACTTTTAGAAGAAGCTAAATATTTTAAAATGGTTATGGTGGTAGGAAATTCAATTAATGCCTTATATGTTAAAAAGAAAACATTAATTTTGAATTTTTATACAAAAATTAAAAAATGAACCTTTTAGAAAACATTATAAATATTAATTTAAAACCTTTTAAAAATTCAAGGATAAATTAAAATATCCTTAAAAAATAATTTGGGTAAATATAAAATACTTTTGATAAATAATTTTTAAAAACATGGACATAGAAGGAAAATATACTCGATTTAAAGAGAAATAAGATTATATTTTCTTTCAAATGTTACTTTTCTTGATTCAAGAGCCAAATAGATTAAAATTTTAATTAAACTTTGATAAATATTTAAATATCTAGAGTATAAGAAAATATATGGATTTTATGAAGGACATATTGTAATTTTCCTTCAATGAAAATAGGAGCAATCCTAAAAATGAGATTGTAAAATAAATTCTTACTTATTTGGTAACTTTTAAATTATAACCCATTAAAAGAATAAACTTAAATTGAAACTTTAATCATAATGAATAAATATATATTAATTTTAAATAAATAAAATTGGTAGTATATACACCATATAAAAGTAAATTGGTTTATAATACCAAATATGTCTCAATGGAATGGAAATTGAGATGAAATCTCTTACCTCAGGTTCAAATTACCTCATAGGTTGTCTAAACTATTGTCAAATAAATTTTAATTTTTTATAGTTACATAAAAGAACAATATTGATATCTATAATATAATATCTATTTATAACATTTTATCACCCATTAGTTAACAATATTTTATTATTTCACTATTTTAGGTGTTAACTACTTTGTTTTTGATGTATGTTTTGATATGGTAGTCTCAGTCCTTGAATCTTGATCATGGTTCCTTCATATCAAAAATTTTATTCAAGATATAAATAGTATATATATGTATATATATTTAGGTTCATCCCTAAAATATATAGATATAAAAACAAATTTCACTGTTCATAGAGATGGTAGACCCTACATATGCATGAATGTTGTTTTCACTTTTTGATGGATGGAATGAAAGAAATGTAAATAATAATTCAAATTTATAGGATAGTTTTTATATAATATATATCTTATATATTTATTAAATTTATCCTTATTACCATCCATGTAAAGTTGAATTGAAAAACAAATCACATCGCTTCGGGAAGGTGGTAGTCCACACGCACACACGAGCGACTTTATCGTCTTCGAAAAAAATTGGAAAGTAAGAAGGTGAATATTATATTATAATTATAAAAGAATAATTTTGTCATAAATATCATATATATTAATTATTTACATTATTATTACTATCCATGTGAGACAATGATGGAAAAAAATTACATCAGTTCACGAGCCAGTAGTCGGCCATATACACAAGCGATGGTTTTGTTTCCCATTTGATGGAGTAGGAGATGGATAAATATTATAAAATAAACATAATAACATCTAATCATATAGAATATAATAGTTTTATTATATTGTAATTTTTAGGACATAATTGATGGTGGTAAAAGGAGAAGTAAGAAAGAAAGAGTTTTGTTAAGATGATTACCTTATATTAGAGAAACCTCCTTTAGATATCTTCTTAGTGACACTAGTGTTGGTATTTTGGGAAGAAAATATCCTATAGAATGTGTATAAATATTTTGGGAAGAGAATTGGGAAGGGGTTGGTCAATATAGTTTTATCAAATTGGTTTAATGAAAAGAGAGAAGGGGTGTCCTTTTATAAGTGAGGGGGGAGGGGAATTCTTTGAATTTATTAAAGTGTTAATATAAATTATTTTTCATATAAAAATGGATCTAAATTGATATAATTGGAATATAATATGAGTATGAGTCTAAATAATATTATATAATAAAAAATGGACATGTTTAGGTGATTTTTAACCCTTATCAATTTTTTTTAACCCCCCATTAACCCTTTTGACATTTACCGTGACAACAAATTTTTTACACGATTTGAGTCAAGAAAGTTACCATAAAAGGAAAATTGGACCATAAATGGATAGTGGATGACATTTTCGACCATATATTATCCCATTTTCCAAGTACAATATTTTTATGATTTTTAAATAATATAATAAATATTATTTTCTTAAAATACCATTAATGTCATTTTTGACACTATTCTTTTAATTTGACTTTAAAAACATCAATACAAAGATTAAATTAAAATATAATACTTTAACACATCACTAATATGCTATATTTATTTATAAAATTCATTTAATAAAATAATTAATCCAAATTTTATTACTTTTAATATTTTTAAAATCATTTATTTTTTTATATTAATTGAATAAATAATTTATCGACATTGCGTAAGAGTTTAAAGTAATTATTAAATTATTAAAAATTAAAAATAAATTACCATGATAATTTTTTTAATATTTAAAATAACCATTTATAATCAAACATAAATTGTTTTTATCCCTACTAAAAAATATTATATATATTAAAAATAAGAGAGTGACCTTGTTGACTTTATTCTTTACTTAAATATGATAAAGGTAAAAATCAAAGATAAATGAAAAAGGTCATATTTTGGAATTTTAATTGATTATGTATGAAATATATTCATACAATTAAATATAGGAAAGTTTTTGATGTATTTTTAATTCCTTATCACATTATTTTTAACCTTAATTACCAGACTTACCCTTAACCGATGTGATAAATTTTACCACATATACTATTCATAATGTCTAAAAATAAAAGGTACCTATTTAAAAGAATTTGAAAATCCTAATTACAAATATCGAATCTATTTTATTAAATTTAATTCTTATAATTTTTAGAAAATAATTTAAAAACAAACCCAAAAAATGTAATGAAAACCAGTTTTACAGAAAAATCCATTTGTATGCCTAAAAATAGACTTATATAAAAATTATATAAAATGATGATCATAATTTAAATAAAATGGATCTTATATAAGTTTAATTATAAATAAAAAAAGAATATAACTTTTTAAATTAATTTATTTAATGAAAATAAATGACAGTTTATCAAAAATCAATATTTTCACTATTCACTAAAAAATTATTTTTTTAATAAAAAATAACCAAATATAAACCAAATATAATCATATCCTGATGAATTCAAAAAATGATATAATTGTCACATAATAAAATTTTAACAGGTTTTCTTGGTTTTTTTAAACTCGGTGTTGTGTGTAAAGTAAGCTAATAAAGAAATTTATTTAAATAGAAATATATCATAACATCTTGGGATGTTAAAAAAAGTGTGATATATAGAAAAATTTGAATAAAAAGAGAGAATAATATAGAAGAAGTATTATAATAAATACAAGTAGGAGAAAAAGAATAGAATAATTTCATCAGTGCAAGTACAAGAATAATAATAGAAAGCAAATACACTGGTTTGTGTGTAAATCACCAAGGTTTTTTTTGTGTTGAAGGAGAAGTTTTTCTCACTAGTTCTAAATATCAAATACATATACGGGAGCTATTATATTTTCAAGATCTAATAAAAATAAGAAGAAAGGTGATCCCTGCCTCAATAAATATAAGATAACAGTGCAACGAGTTTGATAAATGAGGAAACCTATCTTCTTGTATTAGAAGAAAAAATTGTTGATTTTATTATATTTATAGTAAAGGATAAACCTTGTTATCCATGATGGTGATTTTAGTGGATCATATGGTATTAGGTGAGTCCTGAACATTCTAAGTATATAACTACTCATTTTTATTAGTGAACCTTTTACATCTAGTGATTTTTTATTAATTTCCCTTGTGAGTGTGAGTTAATAAGTGAGATATCTCACTATAATAAGTGAAAGAGGTTGATTTCATAAGTAATCATAAAAGAAAAAATGTACCACTATTCACCGATTCATCTCCCCTCTTAGTGAACCTCACAATTCCTAGGAACACCAAAATTTTTATTAGGGAAAATAAGGTTCCTTCAAATATCTATATATTTGGTGTTTAATTCTATGAATATTTTTGAACTTAGTTAAAGTTTAATTTTTTCAAGAAATTATATCTCTATAGTTAATAATTTAGTCTCTGAATTTTTATTGGAAATAAAGATCACTTGAATTTATTAAACCAGAAGGGGATTTACACTTTTGATTATTCAAATTATAATATATAGAAAAATAATATACTTCCATATCTTTTATCTATCAGTGTTAATGTATTGGAGTCTTCCATATATGGATTTTTCATCATGCTAAAAGTACTACTATGGTAGTAGTAGATAAGAAGAATTTAGATAATTATGGACATACTTGGAATTTCTTATCTCAACTGGAGAATAAATATTTAATGTTAAAAGGTATCAAGATAAAAAAATGAAATTTTGAATAATTAGAAAACATTTATGAAGGAAATAGAAAAGTAAGGAAAGAAAAACTACAGGTTTGGATATTGAAGTATGAAGATATAAATATGCATGATTATGAAACTATAGATGAATTATTCATAAGAGTAAATAAAATTGTGAGCATAGTAAGAGGGTTTAATGAGAATTTAGAGGATTAAAAAAAAATTTAGAAGATAATATGCATTCTGTATGATATTTTTGATGTAAAAGTCTCATCACTAAAAGACCGTGATCCAAGTACACTTTATTTCGAAAATATTTACAATATATTAATTTAAGAAATGTAGAAAAAAATTGATTTCAATAAGAATAACAAGGTTGATATAGAAATTTATTTAACATAATTATATAATGGGATTAATATTAAAGAATATGATGATGATAATCTAATAATTTATTTAAAGAATAAATCATAATAATATTCTTAAAAGGGGAAAGTAAATAATTTGAATAAATTTAAGAAGAATAATTTCTTATCTAATATTGATAATAATGATAGTAGTTGGGATGATAAATAGGAAAAATCGTTAAGTGAAGATGATTAAAGATTTATAATTATAAAGGTGAATGAAGAAGTATTTAAAAGCGATGAGATAAACAATGATGTAAATGAGAAAGAGACATAAAAAGAGTTCATGATAAATAAAGAAATCAAATAATATCTCATTATTTTTTATCAATTTGAAATGGAGGAGAAATATTTGAAGAAGGATTGTTAATTGACTTTTAATAATGATAGACTGTATTCTAAAATAGTCAAAATTAATAGCTAAAATTGAAAAGTTAAAGTAGTGTCTTGATAAAGAGAATAAGTAGGTTTTTGACATGAAAATGGATTTATATTAAAAAAAAGAGGTTTATATTTTTTAATAAAAATTAATCATGGAATAAAATGAGTCACATAGATATAAATCAAATTTTAATAATTCTACTAATGAAGTTAGATAAATCTCAAGGAAGAATACCATGAAATAAGTTGAAGTATCACAAAATGATGAGATTATAGTTTTCTAAAAATTATATAATTTAAATGGTGAGAAATATCTTTGTAGTTCTAGTGAGAAGCCTGATTCAATTCCACAAGTGAAGAAAGTCAGATATATAGTTAAATAAGATGACTCTCAGAAATAATAAAATTTTGAGAATAGTGATTTGAATATAAAAACAACTAAAAATTTTGATTTTAAAATTTTTTAATATAATTATATTATTAAGAAGAAAGTATTGGGTGTTTACCAAATTTTTTTGTTTAGAGATCCAAGATTAATGGTCATAGGATGAAAGAAAATAAAGTGCTAATATCTGGACTGTGATGAACTAATCCTAGATGTCTTGACACATCACCCGACTTGGATTTCCACTAGACCCCAAGGGAATTCTTTGTCCTCATAGGTTGATATATAGTGATTAGGTATCATGAAAATACACTTGGGAATGATTTCAATATTTTAATATAAGAAACCACATCTTGAATCCCACCTAGGAATTCAGCATGACCTATCCATATATCCTATGTCCATGTATAAATAAACAATTTAAATATTAAAGAAATATCTAATTAGAGTAACACGAAAAAATAATAATATAAAAAATTCATAATAGACATGAATGAATAGACTGAATAAAAGGAAACAACACATATAAAAAATCTAAAAGAGAGAAACTAGACTGACAAGGCTAATACATAACAATCTTCTCATGACACACAATCACTCACCACACCCCATGATTTCCATTTTTAGACAATCTGAAAATAATCTAGAAGAGATTAGAGCCTAATAACCTAACAGAAATAATGATAGTTGTATACCCCCAATGGTGTATATATGATGTGAGATAAACATACACAATAGGATTTCACTAAAGAGTTTGTGACATTTCCTTTCAAAATTCATTTCATTAATGCTAGTTTGAATTATAAATATAAAACAGGTTTTTCATATTCAATTAAAATGAAAAAAATACCATTCCAAAATTTTTTTTATAAAAACATACGTCTTCTTAGAGCAATAAAGGGAGGAACTAAAAAATTATTATTAAAACACTTCCTTACCATAGAAAGAGGATCCTTAATTAAATTCATGAAAATAAGTTAAAATACCTTTACTCTTACCAAAAAATTTATAATTTTTTATGAAGTACATACCACATTACCTTTTAAATAAATTTACAAAGAATTTTATAAATTTATTTTAAAGTAAACCAAAACCAAAATTGGAATAGAAAATAATCATACACGATCACCAAGACCTCAATAGAATAAAACAAAATAAAAATTTAGCAATGGTGTCATGTAATCAATCAAGGCCAGAGGATAAAAATAATGTGTATAGTTAGATCCCATAAATAATCTTTACTGAGAGATAATAATCATGGGAAAATACCTAAGACTCAAGTAATATGATCTTGAACTAGCGAATGGTACCCTAGGATATCCTACAAGTACCAATCCATGTCTTGGTAATCCCATCAAACTAGATGATATCTAAAATACATCCTAAGACCCCTTATCTATCATGGGGAAGATAATCCTTCCTAGGAGCACTCAACATCCATGGGATACTAACCATATACAACACAGAATCTACACTAGGATTTTCACTCATCCATACCTCTACTTAGTTACTTAGGACACGCATAACAACAATCAATAGAGGTGAGAAAATAGAGCATTAAATCATCACATAAAATAGTTTCAAATAATTTAAATAAAATATCATCTCAAATAATAAACCCACACAATAAATAACTCCCTTTTGACAATTAATACATATAAAAAATACACAACATACCCCTTATGGACTACAAAATATATGAAAATAAATATAAGGCAAAGGGATTCACTGAGGGAATCACACATTTTGGGAAGACATCCTTAAAGGTGTTAGAAAAGAATTTATTTACAAAACATAACTTAGGATGCCAATCCATTTTATTACCTTTTGAAAAAAAACTTTTAAAAAAACTTTTAAATCTAGTACTTGTGGGATCACATTTAAAATCAACTCAAGAGCCGATCCCATTTACTTTAAACTTATTTAAATGTTCCCAACACAATATAATTTTCAAATACTCATTGAAAACCAAAACCTTCTCTAATAAAAAGAACCAAATGGGTTAAAATGATCTTAACTATAAAAAATATATTTTTAAACAATCTATGTAACACCCTGATATTTCACAATATATTTTCCTTTTAATAAATGTTGTATTGATTAATTTTTTGACATCCAACACCGAACTAAAATGATCCATGAAATATTAGATGAATATTATTTCGAAAATTTAAGAATACTAAAACCTATGATAAATAAAAATATTTTAATAAATTATAAATGCTTACAAAATAGGATTAAGAACACTTAATAATTTAAAAAGGTCATTTTTTAATAAAAACAATTTTTCTTTATATATTGTATTTTCATTTAAAAGATATATTTATAAAATTTAGAGTTTTATTTTATTTAAAATGAAATTAATTTTTTAATTCAACTTTTAAAAATTATCCTAGGGTGATTTATTTTTTTCTAAAATAATTGATTTTTAGGTGAATAGTGAAAAAATACTAATTTTGTTAATACTGTCGCTTTTATGACATTTTTATAATACCAGAATGAATAATTTTTTTGAAAAATCTTTTATATAAAAATAAATATTTATAAGGTAAAATAAATCATTTAAAAATAATTTTTTGAATTTATATAACCCATGTTTAATATTTTGGAAGCTTAAGTAATATTTTACTCTAAAAACTATTTTATTCTCTTATATTAAAAAAATTATTTTTCATAAATTTTAGAAATTAAATATAAAAAAATGGATTTCATATTTTATATTAAAATTTTCATATTATTCAATAAGTTAAATTTAATTTTTAGGCATAAAATTTTGATTATTATGATTAAAGTTAATGATCATGATAATATTGAAAGATTTATTTTCAAATAATTGTTTTATTAATGTTGTGTAATTTTTATGTCATAAATTAAATTGATTCATTTTATAAAATAAATTTTATATTTTTTTAAAAATATATTAAAATATATTATCACTCATATGACTGGTAATTAATTTTATATAATATTAATAACATTTAATGTGGAAACAAAATTATTCTACAAAATCATTTTTTAATATATTAAATTTTTTAATTTAACAATTATTTTTAAATTATTTAGAAATTAAATTAGATTATATGGATATTTAATTTAGGTTAATAACATCAAACTTTTTTAAGAGAGTTTAACTTATATTTTTAATAAAATATAAATTATTTGGGTGAAAACTAGTTACCAAGGTAAAAACATAAAAATTGTAAAATATAAAAATCTAGTGGTAAAAGACTTTAAAAATATTTAAAACATTTGTTGAAATTAATGGTAGAGGATTTAACGACCTTATATAACCCTGTATTTAATTTTCCCACTTTTTTAACCACTAACCCTTGAATTGTGTCATGCCTCATTGAAAAAGTAATGAGTATTTACAAAAAATGTAATTTTTTCACTTATAAAAAAAGATCACTTCCACAACATTTATCCATCAATGAAAAAGTATTAGGACAAAAAAATCTACCATTTTATCTCCTAAATAATATCCCCAAATACTAGAATCCTTTTTATTTCCATAATATCAATCTAAGGATCCTTAAAGTATTACCCAATGGAGAACATCCAAATAGAGAGGTAATGTTCTCAACTAAGATGTCTTAATTATTTCCTTATTTTACCCCCTAAAATATATTATATACATGAAATTTATATAACATAATTATTTTTAATATTATTAAATGTTATTATATTTATTCAATATCACTTTTATACATTCCTTTAAAACTATTCAAAACATGAAAATTTCATCATGCGTACGTGCATACTACAACTTCCACAAACGACATGCTTGTTTTTTAATCACCCCCCTAAATAGATAATTCCAAAATAATATTTAAATAATTAATATGATACTTATGTTATTTTTATGATTTTTAAATTTTAAACCATTCCCTATCTTTCACTCTATCTATGGAAAATGAATGCTTCGCTCGGGCGTACATGCAAACTATCACCTCCATTACCCAAATAGCCTGAAGGACTTTATTTTATTTGTTTTTGGAAAATCCCCCTATTATTTACTATGTATATGAATCTATTATAATATGATTCAAAAAATTAATAATATGTAAATAATATGATTATTCTAATTTAATAATGATATTATTCCAAAATAATTACTTTCTTAAACATACTCACCCAAAGATTATAACTTATTTTTGTTTGGGTTTGTTTAACTATACAATAGAAAATGCTATAAATTTACATCCAAGATAACTATGGAAAAATAGATAATTATTTTATTATAAATAAATGAGTAAATAATTTTTATTTTATGTTTTTGGAAAAGTTATATTAATATTTAATTTATTATTATTGTAACTCCCTTTTGTTCAAAAAAAATTACCAAAACAAGCTCATCACTAACTTTATCATCACAAATCATAAAAAAATACTTATGAAATGAAAGCATAAAATTATAAATCATTATAAAATATCTATTAAATTTTCTATAATGATATTATAATGATGAACTTTTAATATGTAAATAGAAATCAACACTGCCTTTATGAACTAGTACTAAACAAACAATTGAAGCTAATGACATATAATGATAAAAATAAAATATAAATAACTAATATATCTATAATAAATGATTATAAATGAAGTTTATAAAAGTTTATTTCTATGAATAAGGTTCTAAAATAGTTTATTAACATAGCTATTTTATTATATAAGAAATTATAGCATGCTCGTCTAAATGATATTAAAGTTAAAGTTTTTGTTTAAAAATTTTCCTTCATTGAGATATGATGCATAATCACCAATTTTTTACTTTTAGTTGTTTTTGTATTGGATAAAAACTTTATTTATCTTAATTTTTTATTAATTAAATTTATTTACACTTCTATCACATGTTTAACCTTTTATGGGGCTTTAAGATAAAAGATAATTATGATGTAAGAGTTTTTTTTAACTTAAACCCCCTTTATTTGAGTTATAATGTTTCATCTTGAAATTTTTTACATCTATGATTTTTTACACCCTAAGATTTTATATTTAACTTTATCTCGCTCTCTAGATAAAATTAAACCTTTGACTCAAATCTTCCTCCTCAATTAATTTCTTCCTTATAAAATTATGACATCGTTAAGAATAATTATCATTCTCTTTAACAATGTTTTTTTATTCCATGTCCATATTTTTTATTCTCTCCAATGTTATCATTTATATATAGAAACAAAATTATGTGTTATATCATGTTATATTAATATTTAACTTTTATATTCCCTTTTTATGATTTCATAGTTCAGAAAAGGTATTTTAAAATATTAAAGTGGTTTTCCTTATATGATCATTTGTTTTATCTCCCACTTCATATTTCATTAAGATATTATTTATATATTTTTATAGGATCCATTATTGATAGTTATTTTTTCAAAGTAAAATTTATAAAAAGTTTTCACTTAAACTTTTTGAAATTGAGTTTTGAATTTATCCCATAACTTCATCTTTTACAAGTATGGTAAAATCATTTTCTAAAAAACTTTCATGGTCTCTCTTTCATTATTATTATTCTTATTTACGAAGGTTACTTTCCATGTTTTAAGTTAGTTTCCAAATTATCATAACTTATGATTATTTTTAAAATAAAAGGAGATATTTATATATTTTTTGAAAAGAAAAGTTTGATTTTTAAAAGGAATAATGGATTTTAAATGTGATTTTTAATTCTTGTGTTTTTAAAAAATAATTTTTCGCATTTTAATATATTCTCAGAGAAAGTTTTTTAAAAGATATTTCTCTTATAATTTTTTATGAAATTAGTTTATTTTGGTTTGAAATTATAAATTTTATTAATCTCAAAATACTTTAAATTAATGAAAATTTTTAAGGAGTTTCAATGCATTTCAAAAAAGGACATTTCATTTTTTTCTAATTAATTTAATTGATAATATTTTTCTTCCATTTTCCAATTTAACTATAAAATGTCTAAATATTATGGGGTTATTGATTAGCCACTGTAATAGGATAATATTAATTGTTAATATATGTAGTTTTCACGTGCCTTACTATTCATAAATACCATTTTAGTGCATTTTACATTTTGAACACGCATTCTCATCATTTGTGCACTTCATGCCTAATGTGTACCAATTTAGGACCAATGTTTCATCTGATTTTAAAGAATGTAACTATCAATATTTTAATTTGATATTTTTTTAAATGGATATTCACTTAATTATGAACATTGTTTATTCAGGGATCAATGGATTATTAATAAAGGATGATGGAGATATTTGGCGATTAAAGGAAACAATTCTGGAGAAGGAAGATTGGATATCATCCCACTGATCGGACTGTGGGGCCCAAAATACAGGCCCAATGAAGCCCAAACTTTATAGGACACTAGAATAAATATAGGGGAACAAATAATTATTCTGAATCTAGCGCTAATTCGTCCTAAATGGTGGTGATTAAGGCGGTCCAAGTTGAAGATTCAATTCTGGGCCAGATTCTGCAGCCCAGAAAAACAGACCACGTTATCAATCATATCTCCCGAACCACAACGTATTTTGGGATGATATTTTACAGGAAGTTAGGGGACATCTAGGGATTCATTTAAGTATTCTAGGGCCCACTCAAATTAGGCCTTATAGAAGGTCCTTTAGGCACGTCTTTACGGTGGATGCAAGCTGGCTGCAACTTCGGGGCAAGAAGTGGAAAAGTCTCTCATCATTAATGTTCCACCCACCTTTTCCCAACATAATTAATTAAAGGCACATGGGATGTTGGGGGCTCAGAAAAGGCTTCATTTTTTACTATTTAAGGTAGTAGTGGTGGTGGATTTAGGGATGTTGGGTGCTTTCTTTTCATTGTAATGTTATTATGCCAATTTGCCTTTGTAATGTTCTTCCTTCTCATGTAAGTTGTTCGAATCACCTTAGTCTTCAATAAAAGTTCTTATTCTTCTCTTGTTCTATTATTCTCTTTATAACCTTGATACCGTTGCTTCAAGGTGTGAATTTATTCACACCAAACCTTGTGATTTTTTTCACACAACGGTGGAGTGATCGTTATTTTTGTTGTTTTTACTTCTTCAATTCCACCCTCATAAGTCTAATTTCCGCTTCTGTTGAGAACTTGTCATCAATGGAGGGCTAGATCTTTTATGGGTTGATCCAAGGGAGTAGAAAGGGTCTGGATTGAATGTTATTTCTCATGCCCTAAATGTTATTAATTTCTTTTAATTGAGTTTCTTTCATTCAATGATTTTTATTCTTCCTCTTCCTTATTGAATTTATTCACCCCACTTTCATGTGCTAATTACATCCTTTACATTGGAGTGATCATGAAAATGATCCTAAAAGTGTATAGGTGATTATAATATGTTTTGAAGGTGTATAATCAGTAAGTGATGAGGTTAGTTTAAATTCATTGCATGAATCCTTCTCGAGTTAATGAAATTAAAATCGTAAAAAAAAGGAATTCATTCAATCCACCTCGAGCAGTAACCTAGGATCAACTCATTTTATCATAATTTGAATTTACATAGATCTTTTAGTGCTCTTTAAAAACAATCTAAAATCAACCCAAGTTTTCCACTTCATATCCAAAAATCCATCTCTTTTTATTGAGTGTCTAAAGGTTCTTCTTAGGTCTCTGATGATTCGACAACCCAAGCTACACTACAAGCGACCGCTTAACCCTTAAAACTTGGGTAAATTTGGGTGAGACCAAATTTTTGCGCCGTTTCCGAGGACCCAAGTAAGTTAATTTAGACACTAATCTTCTTTTCTCACCCCACATTCTCTATTCTCACCCCCATCTCTCTTATCTTTACCCCTTTCTATTTGTATGTGTCCTGAGAATCTAGATTCCAACTTTCCATCTTCTCCAATAGAGTATCTTCCAAATTATCATGTTAGAAACTCATACTGGAATGAAATGGAAAATGAATATTGGGAAGCCCCTAAATTAGAAAATTTCTTTGATCAACCCTTGATTAATTACCACACACCTGATGAGATGAACAATCAATGGGATGATAATTGTTTAAAGGATCAATTTCCAGCCCTCTCGAGGATGATTGATGAGATGAAACTTAATGAAGTTCACGATTTACAAACTCATATCCAGTTTAATCCTCAAAAACTCCTTGAACAATTGTGTAATCAAATGTAGATAATGAGTTATGAGGTATCATCATTGAGATTAGAACTACAATGCAATAATACTTGTGAGGAACTCATCCATACACCAATTGTACCTTCTGAAACCTTATGTGGAGTGTCTAGTTTCCCACAAAACTCTCATGAACTTATTGAAGAACCAACCTTTGGAATTAGGGTAGGGTAAGTGAATCAAGAAATTGTTTAAGGGTCTTTAAATCAGGAGGAAATTTATTTTTTGAATTCAAAAGATAATAACTTGACATCATGGATTGAGCTTCCTGAACATGGCTCCATTAGTGAATTTTTAGGGCCACAGATCACTGAAAAATTAGGAGAAATCCCAAACATTGAGCCCATACCTACTCCTAGAACTCAAATGGATACTTTTGGGGATGAATCATATTTTTACAAGGAACCAATTCATTCTAATGTCTTTGGAGAAGAAACTAATTTTCATTCAAATTGCCAATATTCTTTAGAAAATTTCAACCAACCTGAACTCAAAATCATTTTCCTTCCTTCCCCACTTGAGTATCCCATCATTTTTGATAAACAAGATCTTGGGGTTTTCATTCATTCATCTCATGAAACCCACAAAGTGGGGTTGATCTTTGATTTATTAGGAAAGACTACAGAAGAAAAAAGATCAACCATTTCTGATATTCCTGGGATTTTCCCATTCATTTTAGAAAATAGGATTGTTCATGAATTAAATTACAAAACTTCTTACCAACCATAAGGGATACACATTCTCAATCATGTTGAAGTATAGAAAGATGAGGTCATTAAAATTTTTAAAGTTGGAATTGGCTAAGTTGGGGGGTTCAAGTCAAGCTAAAGACTTTAAATTAAGCGCTGCACGGGAGGAAACCTGCGGTTTTCATGTTTTATTTCATTTAATTAGTACCTCGGACTGTTGACATGTTCTTCTTTTATGAGTGAGGATGGGTATGAAAGGGGAGCACCATATTCACCCGTGTCACGTGGTGTGATCCTTGAGTAATACCTTACCCAGAAAATTAAGAGAAGACAATGTATCATCAGTTTGTTTTATTTATGTTTTTGTAGGTTAAAAAAAAATTAGACTGTTGACCTGTTCTTCTTTTATGAGTATGGATGGGTATGAAAGGGGAGCACCGTATTCATCCATGTCACGCGGTGTGATCCCTGAGTAATACCTTACCCGGAAAATATAAAGAAGATAATGTATCATCAGTTTGATTTTTAAAATTTAAAAAAAGGGAAACCCATAAAAATGTTGATAATTGGTTTTAAATAAATTGTAGTGTTGTTTGTTTTGTCTGGTTTGTTCTTCTTTGTATAGTTCAGGGACTATTTTGGGTGATACATATTCGATCAAGGAGGTGCATAAATCTCTAAAGAGATCAAAAGAGTAATATGGAGCATCATGATCTTCAACTTCAAAAATCAGGTGAATTTGTTCCATGTTTATCATTTTCAATTTCCTCTTTGAACTCCTCACCTCTACCCCTTCTAATCTTTCTTATCTTTAAACACTGGGGATAGTGTTATTTTAAGTTGGGGGGGGAGATGAAAATCTATGGAAGAAAAAATGTCATTAACCTTGAACATGATAACACACATTCCAAACTTTGAAATTGGATATCAAATAATTTTGCATGCCTTGATTCTGATTTTAATGCAAGTTTATGTTCATGTGCATAGATATTGGAAAGTGCAGTTGTCTGATGTGATTTTTCACTATTATATTTTCATCAATTTAATAAAAAAAACACAATGCACGTCCTCTAGATTGTGGGGTTTTAGTTTGAGTTCTTGGGGACCCATAATAAATAGAATAGTATTGGTGATCATTTTAATTTTAACATGAGTATTCAAAAAAAAAAATCAATTGCGCGTAGAGCAATGAATTGACCTAATGTGTGGCTTTTGGCACTTGGGGATCATGACTCCATAGTTTTCTGGCCCAGAGTTGGGCATTTTATCTCTATTTTTGGTAATTTGAATTTGTTTTTGATTGAGTTAACTAAGATGATGCCCGAGTATGTGAGCTTCACTTGGTGCCCTAAGGTCTTTGAGCCTGGGAGTCATCGGCAAAGTCTTGCTACATGGGTTGACTCGATTGAGTTCAATTTCAATTACCATGGAAAAATTGAAAAAAAAAACCAAAAAAAAAATAAAATAAAAAAATGAGTACTCATCTTATTATTAAAATTTGATTGCTCCTAGCGCTTCCATCTTTTCTCCCTCGAATGGAAATGAACTCCCATGTCTATTGTGACACACAACACTTCATCATGCTTAATTGAATTTGGATGAAATGTGGAAATGAATTTGAACAAAGGAATGGGCTTGGGATTGAGATATTCCTGTGTACATAGATTGTTTTAAATGATTTTGATGGGTTTCATAATTTTTTGGTATGTGATCTTTGGGTCAGAAAAGTGTATTTAAATTTTTTTGGAAAAGGTCATTCGAATTTCATTTTTGTCAGATATATTTTTCTCAGGACTAGCAAAACTCAAGTTGGGGGATGTGATTAGCCACTGTAATAGGCTAATATTCATTGCTAATATATGTAGTTTTCATGTGCCTTGCTATTCATAAATACCATTTTAGTGCATTTTACATTTTGAACACCCATTCTCATCATTTGTGCACTTCATGCCTAATGTGCACCAATTTAGGACCAATGTTTCATCTAATTTTAAAGAATGTAACTACAAATATTTTAATTTGAAATTTTTTTAAATTTATATTCACTTAATTATGAACATTTTTTATTCAGGGATCAATGGATTATTAATAAAGTATGGTGGAGATATTTGGCGATTAAAGGAAACAATTCTGGAGAAGGTAGATTGGATATCATCCCACTGATCGGACTGTGGGGCCCACAATACAGGCCCAATGAAGCCCAAAATTTATAGGAGACTAGAATACATATAGGGTAACAAATAATTATTCTTGAGATAGTGCTAATTAGTCCTCAATGGTTGTGATTAAGGCGGTCCAAGTTGAAGATTCAATTCTGGGCCAGATTCTGCGGCCCAGAAAAACAGACCACTATTTCAATCATATCTCCATACCCACAACGTATTTTGGGCTGAAATGTTATAAGAAGTTAGGGGACATCCGGGGATTCATTTAATCCTTCTAGGTCCCACTAAAATTCGGCCTTATAGAAGGTCCTTTAGGCGCGTCTTTCTGGTGGATGCAAGCTGGATGTAACTTCGGGGCAAGAAGTGGAAAAGTCTCTCATCATTAATGTTCCACCCACCTTTTCCCAACATAATTAATTAAAGGAACATGAGATGTTGGGGGCTCGGCCAAGGATTCATTGTTTCCTATTTAAAGTAATAGTGGTGGTGGATTTAGGGATTTTGGGTGCTTTCTTTTCATTGTAATGTTATTATGCCAATTTGCCTTTGTAATGTTCTTCCTTCTCATGTAAGTTGTTCGAATCACCTTAGTCTTCAATAAAAGTTCTTCTTATTCTCTTGTTCTATTCTTATCCTTATCACCTTTATATCGTTGCCTCAAGGTGTGAATTTATTGACACCAAACTATGTGATTTTGTTCACACAACGGTGGAGTGATCGTTATTTTTGTTGTTTTTACTTCTTCAATTCCACCCTCATAAGTCTACTTTCCGCTTCTGTTGAGAACTTGTCATCAATGGAGGGCTAGATCTTTTATAGGTTGATCCAAGGGAGTAGAAAGGGGCTGGATTTAATGTTATTTCTCATGCCCTAAATGTTATTAATTTCTTTTAATTTAGTTTCTTTCATTCAATGATTTTTATTCTTCCTCTTCCTTATTGAATTTATTCACCCCACTTTCATGTGCTAATTACATCCTTTACCTTGGAGTGCTCATGAAAATGATCCTACAAGTGTATAGGTGATTATAATATGTTTTGAAGATGTTTAATTAGTAAGTGATGAGGTTAGTTTGAATTCATTGCATGAATCCTTCTCGTGTTAATGAAATTAAAATCGTAAAAAAAAGGAATTCATTCAATCCACCCCGAGCAATAACCTAGGATCAACTCATTTTCTCATAATTTGAATTCACATAGATCTTTTAGTACTCTTTCAAAACAATCTAAAATCAACCCAAGTTGGCCACTTCATATCCAAAAATTCATCTCTTTTTATTGAGTGTCTAAAGGTTCTTCTTAGGTCTCTGAGGATTTGACAACCCAAGCTACACTACAAGCGACCGCTTAACCCTTAAAACTTGGGTAAATTTGGGCAAGACCAGTTATGGTTTATGAATTTTATTCTAAATAAATTTAAGAAAAATTACTTTTGGGTGATTGATTTTTTTGTATCAATCAATATACTTTTGATATCACATTATGCGATATTATTTCAAAATGACACGAAACCCATTTTATTAGCATGATTTATAAATGCTATAATATCGGATTGATTTTTTTGTAGAATTAATGTGTATGGATTACCATTATAATATGGTTTGAGTATGATAAATCCTTGAGAAATTTTGGGTTTGATAAATCTCTGATATGATTTCGGTCTGATAAAGCCATGATATGGTTTGGGTTCGATAAAGCCCTAAGACGGTTTGGGTAAGAAAAAACCATGAGATGGGTTGTTTCCATTAAATACCTACAATTTATTAGGTAAATATTTACATCTCATGAGATAATAAAGGGAAAAAATTAGTGACACTTAATCCGATAAGGGAAATAGGTAGTGACACCTAGTCCACTAAGGTAAACATATAGTGAAGTATAATATTCCATGGAAAACAAGTAATAAAACCCAATCCAATAAGGGAAATAGGTAATGAAGCAAGATCCAAAAATGAAAACAAGTAGGGATTCCCAATACACTATGGTAATTAAGTATTAAATCCTAATACACCAAGGGAAATAGGTAGTGATTTATGATCCATTAAGTGAAACTGGTTATGTAGTTTGATCCACTATGTTATGATTATTATGCTTATCATTGTGCTACATTTCTATATTATATTCCTATGATTATTCTCCATGGATCATTCTTATTATATAACACTCTTTTTTTTCATGGAATAAGTGTTTTAATTTGTGATGAAATGTACTTATATCATGACTTATGTATAACTATTTTTATTCCATGATCTTTTTAATAATATATTTCTCCCCTGATAATGTTTTATCAGGTGATTATGATATTACCCATGATGAAATGTTGATTATTTTTCCCATACCAAACGTTTGAGTACACCAATTTCTTATTTATACATTCCACAGGTTATTAAAATTTGTATAACTTATGAGGAGTCTAGAAGGGGGTCTAGTTTAGTTCAATTATGAAGAAATGTTCACAAGTATCAAAAAATAAGTAGCATATGTAGTTGATACTCAAAGAAACTAAACCTTACATTTTTGGGATCCTATCTTTATTATGATATGTAATGTTTAACTTATGTAAATAATGTAAAATAAATATAGGTTCATCTTATTTTGTATCAAATTCGTTGGTTAAAGAATGTTTTTTAAGCATCAGATCTGGGAGTGTGGGTCTAGGTTTCTTTAATTGGTATCAGAGCATGGTTTAGTTATTTTTGAGGATTAGTTTTTTTATTTTTAAGGAAAAGTTTAGTTATTTTTAAAGATTAGTTTGGTTATTTTAGGAATTAAGATAAGATAACTTTAGTGAAAACCAAATAGATAAGTCTAAGTATAAGATAAAATCATGGAATTGTAGTAAATTTTTGAGTATGTGGTTATTATAATAATTATATCCCTATATAAATACTAGTAAGTGGATGTGGAATAGATTCACCAAGGGGTAATCACCCTGAAAATGGATGGTTGAGTATTAACTAGAACTTCACTCGATGCATGATGAGTGAGATTAATACTGCACACCTATATTGATACTCCCATGGGATATATTTTGGTTGATCATATTCCCTTTACAAAACATTATGAAAGATTTATTTTATAATGAATTTAAGGGATTAGGTTAATAATTATAAGATAAAATAACATAAAGTAACCTATGTGGAACCAAGAGTGATATAAAATTGAACTAAAATAACCATAGTTTGAAATCTTGAGGTTAAATTCTCATGTTGATAATTAATATAATCCTCTTATGATGTTATTACTGATGTTAACCCTTTTGGTTTTAGTAACGGTTGAAGATTAAAGGAACCAAGTTAAAAATGGATTCCATGAACAATGAATATATAATACCAATTAGAAATAAAATGGGATAAGAGATGGAATGAGAAATATTATATTTATTACAAACCACATATCCTTAATTATGATGAACAACATGAAATTAGTTGAGTTTACAAACACACTAAAGAAGATAAGGATGAAATCTCATGGATGTTTATGTGATGAAGTTGATAAAGTAAAGAAGAATTAATTTTCGTAATGTAAAAAATATAGGAAGATCCATCCATGGGAATGTCTCAAAATAAGTGGAATATGTTTTATTTAGGGTAAAATAATGTATAGAGAAACAAGTTTCCAAGTAAATACAAAGTAATCAAGTAATATATTGAAGGAAAAAATGTGTTTCCCAGTAATACCTAAGATATTAAGGTAGACAACTCTTTTGAAATTATACCTTTAGTTATGTCTATATATTTGATACCCTTAGATATTTTAATTAATAAGTGATAATTAAAATTTCTAGGACACAATTTATTTAAGGCAGGATAATATAACACCATGAGATATCCTAATATATTTTAATTTAAATAAAAATTTTAATGATAGATTGTTTCACACACAAAAATGATATAAAATAATCCATGAAATATTAGATGAGTATTATTAATAAAATTTAAGAATAATAAAACCTATGGTAAATAAAATATTGTAATAAATTAAAAATTCATAAAAAATAGGGCTATGAACACTTAAAGTTGTAAAAGTAAATTTTTCAATAAAAAAAGTTTTTCTTTCTATATTGTTTTTTCATTTAAAAGATAAATTTATAAATTTTAGAATTTTAATTTTTTAAATTTAAGTTTATTTTAGAATTCATAATATTCAAATTAGATTAGGGTAAATTTTTGATATTTTTATAATGTCACACCTCAACCGGTGCTTCATTTTAATTTAATTATTTTGGGTTTCACTTTTGAGATGCTGTTTGAACCAGGCTTTTTAAAGAAATTTGGAACCTTATATGGGTGTGTGATCATACACACGACTATGTGTAGTTCCTAAATTTAATAAGAGAATGTTTTATTATTAAATTTATTATCACACAGGCATGCGACCAGGCTCGTGACTGCGCAAGTTACTATGCACGGTGTCCAGGCCCAGTTAGTAAGGATATTATTATTTTGGTTGGTTTTATTATTCATATTATTATTATTTAAATTGTTATTTCAATTAGGTTATTATCATTATTATTTTTATTTTAGTTAATTTTTTTAATTTCTTTGAAAATGTTAAATTATTGTTATAATTATAAAAATCATTAACTGATTATTATTATTATGGATTAAGTTCCATTTTTTTTGGTTTTATTTTGATTTTGTTGTCTTTATTTTATTTTATTTCCATTTTATTTTTCTTTTTATATATTTTTTTTATTTTATCCCTTTGTCTCCCCTCTCTCCCGTCATGTTTTCTTCTACCCACTGGGTCCATCACGCTACACAGCTTCTTCCTAACCCTAGCTGTGCGCTTCCCCCTTCTG
This sequence comes from Viscum album, assembly GCA_963277665.1. Classification (NCBI taxonomy): domain Eukaryota; kingdom Viridiplantae; phylum Streptophyta; class Magnoliopsida; order Santalales; family Viscaceae; genus Viscum; species Viscum album. The sequence continues at coordinate 1,085,709,354 of OY728165.1, forward strand.
TCCTATTCCTTGCCGGATCACCTCCATCACCATTCTATCCCTATTCTACACCCCACCCTCGCACCACCCTCACCAAGTGTGACACCACCCCCTGCTCCCTGTAAACCCAAGTCACGTCGCACCCTCACCTAGCTGCACCTCCCTCCTCCTCATCGGATAACCACACAACCCTCCCCCGGAGTTGCTTTCCTCTTAGCCGAACCACCCAGTGACCGGTGCCTTCTTCCCGTCCCAGTGAGCCGCACAACACCGCCCTTACCCTTCTCCTTCTGACCAGATAACTACACCCTCCTCCTTCCGGTCAGATACCATCTCCCAACCTCGGATTTTTTTTTTTTTACGTTTTTTTGAAAAATTTTTTCTGAAAAACGGCCTAGGTCAATTTTTTTTTTAAAAATACGCTACAAAGGCGGCATCTGCGATGCCGCCTTTGTATTAGCGCACAAAGGCGGCATCTGCGATGCCGCCTTTGCTCCCCCGCACCGCCTTTGGCCCGGATCGATGACATGGCAAAGGCGGCCGGGAGGAGGCCGCCTTTCGGCTCAGGGTAAGGCGAAAGGCGGCATCGCCGAAGCCGCCTTTCGCCATACGCAGAGGCGAAAGGCGGCTTCCGAGATGCCGCCTTTGCCTGAAGTCCCTATAAAAGGGCGGCCACCCCCCCCTCTCCTCACTTCTTCATTGCAACCTCTCTCTCGAATTTGCTCTCTCTCTCTCTAAATTTTTTTTTTGCTGTGCGAGCTTTTACGAAGCTTCATTTAGAGGTATGTTTCTTTATTTAATTTAATGTTTTTATTTAATTAATTTAATTTTGTTTAGTTTTAAATCTTTCATTTGTTAAGCAGTTTAGGTAGTTCTTAATATTTAGTTATTTAGTTTTTGTAATTAGTTATATATAGTTTTAAATAATTACTGTTAGGTAGTATAGATTAACTTAAGATTAACTTAAGATTAAGTATTTAGAAATTTTGGTAGCTTAAAGATTATGTGATTATCTACGCAATTAAATTCCTGTCTGGATACAAACAAGTGGATGTGGCTCTGGCACATATGTACATAGGGGTAAAACCCGAAAACACCGCTTCGAGCTAGACTCGAACGGGAACTGGTGCACGATAACGGGCCTTGCTGCATCCTGGTTTGACACTCCCGGGGAATATGCTTAAGATGATTCATATTTTCTTTATAAACTACTAAAATTTCTAAGAGAAGAAAAAGCAAATCAGTATATTTATCAATGATAAATGATAAATATAATTTTATAGAATGAAATAAGGATATAAGAATTAACGAATTAATGTTATTATTAGTTAATTATAAAATAATAGAATAATTAATGATTAGTTGTTATTAGTTAATTTTAGAATAATTAATAAATAACATAGGATTAAAACATGAATTCATATAATGATTAGCTAACGATACTAATGATCTGTATATTTATCAATGATAAATGATAAGTATAATGTTATAGAATCAAATAAGGACATAAGAATTAACAAATTAAAGTTATTATTAGTTAATTATAGAATAATAGAATAATTAACGATTAGTTATTATTAGTTAATTTTAGAATAACTAATAAATAACATAGGATTAAAACATGAATTCATATAATGATTAACTAACGATACTAATGAACATATAAAGTGAAATGAAGAAGAACAAACAAACTAAATAAAAAGGCGCTCTAAAATTACATTCTAATAAATATCATACGGTGAAACATCAGTAGCATAGTTTATGGTATAGAAAGGCGCAATAAAATTACATTATAATAAACATCATATCGTCAAACATAATTGTTAATATTTTGTTATACTATCATAATTTTGATGAAAGAACACATTTTTGACGTAGAGAGCCATGTATGCCTGTGTGTACTGTTATGGGGAGATTATTCAAACTGAGCAAGGAGCTTCTTACAGTACACAACCAATTACGGTGGTTAGTACAGTGGATTGTGTTACCATAAGTGACCTTCAAGAGAGAATTCATGTTTCCTTAAATTTGGGACCCGATCAAGAGATAATGTCTATGAGCTATAGACATTTGCAATTTCCAACAACAATGTGGCATATAGCTTGTCCATTGGTTGCTGATGCGCAGTGGGTCCAAGCAGTTAATTTATTTTCTCAACGGTTAGATGGTACCATGATGGAGTTATACGTTGTTGTTGCTACTGTACAACAACAACGTCCATTTGTACAAAGACGTAGAAATACAAGAGTGGTTGAAGACAGTCTACCTCATGACATTGAGCCTATTCCAAATGATGCAGCAGAAGAGGACAACCTAAATGATCTTCCGGATATACATGTCAATCCGACTTCTGATGAGGAGTTTCGTAATGATGGATCGGATGGCGACAATAGTGCTGATGAGGAGGGACCAACAAAAGATATAGAGGAGGTTTTGAGAAATGCAGTTGTTGTACATCAACCTCGGTCAATAAATCATCCACCATTATTTTCATCTTGGTCAGAAGCAATGACACGTGTGCCTGAATTCGATAATACTGTTCTCACACCGGCAACTGAGTTCCCTGGAGTTGTACCAGATAGGTTTAGTGAGGTGGACAAAACCTTATATATTGGAAGGAATTTTCCCAGTAAAGATGCCTTAAAAAGCACGTTAAAGAGATTTCATATTGAGAGAAACTTCAACTATGTAGTTCACGAATCATGCCGTAGTAAATATGTTATACAGTGCGTGAAGTATGGGGATGATTGTAGATTTCGCTTAAGGGCTATTCCAGACATTACCTTTGGAGGTTGGAGAATCTCAAGGATTGAGGCGGCTCATAGTTGCGTTCAGCCAAGTCTCACACAAGATCATACTTCATTGGATGCAGAATTTGTGTCATCTATTGTTGTTGAGATGATTAGGACATGCCAAGATGTTCCAATATCCCTTGTGCAAGAGAGGATTCTACAGACATTCGGTTATAAGATTTCCTATAATAAGGCATGGATGGCGAAACAGAAGGCAATTGTGAAGGTATATGGTGATTGGGATGACTCATATCGAGTATTGCCGCAATTGCTAGCCATACTGAGGCATCATAACCAAGTTGTCTTCCATCTGGATACAAACGAACATGTGTCTCCTGATAATCGACTTGATCCATCTCATGTTCAATTTCATCGGTTGTTCTGGGCATTCCTTCCTTGTATCTCTGCATTTCGTTTTTGCAAACAATTTATTCAGATTGATGGAACATTTCTGTATGGAAAATACAAGGGCGTATTGTTGATTGCGGCAACCCAAGATGGAAACCGTTCACCTCTTCCGCTTGCCTTTGCCATTGTAGAGAAAGAAAACTATGAATCATGGAGTTGGTTTCTGGCATGTATCAGCAACCATTTCACCAACATTCAGGGAGTTTGTTTGATATCTGATCGTCATCGAGCAATTAATGAGGCAATCAATGCAGATCCTGATACATGGAGATACCCAAATGCACATCATCGGTTCTGCATTAGACACATTGCTAGCAATGTACATAAAAAATTCCACAACGAACCGATGAAGAAGGCAATCACGAGGCTTGGTACGTATTTTATTCATTCTGTTTTACTGTTTCAATATAAATATAAAATCAATTTATGTGAAATATCATCTACGTGTTGTAGCATATGAGTCGGACCAACGACGATTTGAAGAACGTTTTGAACAAATTCGTCAGGCTAATCAAGAAGTTTATGATTATATGATGCAGATTCCAAAAGAGAAATGGACATTGGCATACGACGGGGGAAAGAGGTACGGACACATGACGACAAACATTGTGGAGTGCATCAATGGTATCTTCAAAGGACTTCGCAAGCTACCTATAACCGCATTAGTTCAGGAGACATTATATCGATGCGTGAAGTACTTTGTGGATAGACAAAAACTAGCATCAGACAGAATACATCAAGGGATAAGATATGGAATACACTTTCAACGAGAGATTGAAAAAAATATTGAAGAAGCTTCTGGTTATCACGTATGTCTATTTCGAAGAGAAGATTCCCGATTTGAAGTTCAAGAGCGTTCAGACCCCATCACAAATCATGTCGGTGAAAAAATGGTGGTATTACTGGAAACAAGGCAATGTCAATGTGGTAAATTTCAGGCCTTACGGTTTCCATGTACACACGTCATCGCAGCATGTGCCTCTGTGAACATCTCATGGGAAGCATATGTTGATCCAGTGTACCAGATGGATATCATTGCCAACTGTTATGCTGCACCATGGACACCTATTGGGGAGTATCGTTATTTCCCAATGCCTGAAGGCCAGCCGATAGTGATACCTGACATGAATCGGTTACGTCCTCGTGGGAGACCAAAGGCGAGTAGGATGCGTAATGAGATGGACTGGCCTCAAGAACAAGGGCAGAGTTTGCGATGCACAATATGTCATAAAGAAGGTCATAACCGGAAGCGATGCCCTAACGTTGTTGGGTCGACTTCACAGTCTCATTCATAATGATGTATTGTCTTCATTGTGACATTCTCATATTGTGAACTAAATGTTGTTATCTCTTTTTTAGAAAACTGTTCTATAAGAAATTTATAGTATCATAATAATTAGCATAAGATATTGAATACATAAAATTTGATAAATTCTAAAAACATCATTACTAATTGACATGGTTTATCTTAATCCAATCCATAAGTAGTTAATCACAAAGCTCCCCCAAAATATGTGTAACCAAATTCAAGACTCAATATTTTAGATAACATAACTTATTTCATATTAATATTCATGCTTTCAAGAAATAACTTTGAATATGAAATAATAGAATTTATTTCAAAACTCCGAAAGCGGAACACTTAACCCATATTGAAATGTGTATGTCAGTTAACCCATTAACATGTTTCCCGGTCGTTAATATTAAAAATTTTAACCCTAAACCCTCCAAACCCCAAACCCAAAGACACCTTACACATACCCTAATCTCAAAATTCCAAACCCTAAACCTTAAAAATTTTACCCTACCCGTGACATAAAAAATCAAAACCCCAAAACGAACAAAAAAATCATGAATCCTCGACCCAAAACACTATATCTGAAACCCAAATACCTGAACTCTAAAACAAAAAACCTAACCCATGAACCTAAAACCCAATTATTTATACCATAATCTCAAAATAATAAACCGTAAACCTTAAAACATAAACCCTAACCCTGAAATCATAAACCTAAACCCAAAAACCCTACCAAAAAAATCCTAAAAAACTAGACCCAAAACCCTATAACTGAAACCCAAATCTCTAAACCCTAAAACCTAAAATCTGAACCCCAAACCCAAAAAAATATTACCCATAACCTAATCTGAAAATTCTAAACCATAATCCTTAAATGATAAACCCTACAACTTGAATCATAAAGCGAAACCCCAAAACCGAAAAAAAAATCCAAAATCCTGGACCCAAAACACTATATCTGAAACCGTAATACCTAAACTCCAAACCCTAAAATCTGACCCCTGAACCAAAAAACCTATTACCTATACCCTACTATCATAATAATAAACCCTAAAACTTGAAACCAAAACCCTAAACCTGAAATCATAAACTAAAACCCGAAAACCATACCAAAACAATCATAAAACCTATACCAAAACCCTATATCTGAAACCCTATCTCTAAACCCTAAATCCTAAAGGCTGAAACCCGAACCCAAAAAATTGTTCCCCAAAACCTAATATCGAAATTATAAACCCTAAACATTAAAACATAAACCCTACCCCTGAAATCATAAACCGAAACCCCAAAACTGAACAAAACAATACTAAATCCTCGACCCAAAACCCTGAAATCATAAACCTAAACCTGAAAACCCTACCAAAAAACTCCTAAAAACTAGACCCAAAACCCTAAAACAAAAACCCTAATCTCTAAACCGTAAAACATAAAAGCTGAACCCCGAACCCAACAACATCTTACCCATAACCTAATCTGAAAGTTATAAACCCTAAAACTTAAATGATAAACCCTACCCCTTGAATCATAAACATAACCCCCAAACTGAACAAACAGAATCCAAAATCCTGGACCCAAAACGCTATATCCGAAACCTTAATACCAAAACTCCAAAACCTAAAATCTGACCCATGAACCTAAACCTTAAAACATAAACCCTACCCCTCAAATCATAAACCAAAACCCCAAAACCGAACAGAAAAAAACCTAAATCCTGGACCCAAAACACTCTATCTGAATCACTAATACCTGAACTTTAAAACCTAAAAGCTGACCCCTAAACCTAAAAAACTATCCCCTATAACCTACTCTCAAAATAATAAAACCTAAACAACAAAACCTAAACCCTATCCCTGAAATCATAAACCAAAACCTGAAAACCATACAAACAAAATCCCAAAACCTAGACCGAAAACCTTAAATATGAAACCCTAATCACTAACCCTAAAACCTAAAAGCTGAAACCTGAACCCAAAAACATATTCCGTATACCCTAATTTAAAAATTGTAAACCCTAAACCTTAAAACATAAACCCTACCCCTGAAATCATAAACCAAAACCCCAAAAACGAAGAAAAAAAATCCAAAATCCTCGACCCATAACACTATATCTGAAACCCCCATATTGAATACATACAATTAGATAAATTCTAAAAACATCATTACTAATTGACATGGTTTATCTTAATCCAATCCATAAGTAGTTAATCACAAAGCTCCCCCAAAATATGTGTAACCAAATTCAAGACTCAATATTTTAGATAACATAACTTATTTCATATTAATATTCATGCTTTCAAGAAATAACTTTGAATATGAAATAATAGAATTTATTTCAAAACTCCGAAAGCGGAACACTTAACCCATATTGAAATGTGTATGTCAGTTAACCCATTAATGTTATATTTACATTTTACACTTACGACTCATTTTCTTTGTTTATATGCAGATGGATGATACCATACTACTCACTCAGCAGCCTACCCATATTTCGCAGGCCGTGTTAGAGGGTCATCCAGATCGATTTGTGAAGGTGCGTCGAGCGCACCATTTTCATCACATGGAGCCTCCACATGCCATTAGACCTTACTTGCGCCGTGCTGGCTTCTATGGCCTTGCCGTATCAGATTTCACATTTGTAGATCATTACCTACTTGCTGCCCTCGTTGAGAGATGGAGACCAGAGACACACACATTCCACTTGCCTGAGGGGGAGATGACCATCACCCTCGAGGATGTCGCAGTTCTTCTCGGTCTTCCTATCCAGGGGAGACCCGTTATTGGACCCACTCGTGCAGCTTGGCCAGACCTTGCTCAACGCTTGTTAGGCGTTGATATTTTGTCCGACCGTAGGGCTACAGATGGATCGTCCATATCTATGCGTTGGTTGGAGTCGCAGATTCCACATTTACAGGATGATGATGATGAGCAGACCGTCATGCGTTACGCCCGTGCATATATCTTACGACTCATTGGTGGGACCATGTGTACTGATCACTCGGGGATGCACGTGCATATGATGTATCTACCCCTACTAGAGGACTTTGATCGGGCTGGGACGTACAGTTGGGGATCAGCCTGCTTGGCATACACGTACAGATCATTATGCAGACTATCCCATAGGGACCGTACAGGTCTTGGAGGATGCGTCATCCTTATTCAGATGTGGGCATGGGAGCGCATCCCATCATTCCGCCCTGACCTTGCTGGTCCACCGGTCGAGATGGAGGTGCTGCATGACGCTCCGCGTGGACGCTGGTATGATAAGTCATTTCTATTGGTTTTTTATTCTACTATGAGTTATTGACTATAATTTCTCATTATTTGTCATTATCGTTGTATTTTACAGGTGGTGTCAGCGACACAATTTCGACGTGGTTCCGAGACAGCATTTGGGCGTATATCGGCTACAGTTGGACTGTCTCTTACCTGATCAGGTATGTATATACAATCTATCACTGTCTAACATTTTTAATAATAACATCAATTTTGGTTTTTAGTTGGGTGTTTTTTTTGACAAAATCACTTGTCATTTCAGATTTCATGGCTTCCATACTGGAGTATTATGGACCAGTTGCCAGCATACTGCACTGTTGGTCTTGAGGATGCTATGGCTGTAGTGCCCCTCATTCACTTTCATATTATTGAGTGGCAGCAGCCTGACAGGGTCATGCGCCAATTTTTTCGTACTCAGCCGATTCCATTACCATCTAGACAGACAGACAAGCTTCATGGGATGAAGCTGACAGGGAGGCAGGATGATGACTGGTCCCAAGTACATGCGAGTTTTATCGACTGCTGGCACAGACGTGCAGAGTTACGTATTCAAGGTGTTCCTACAAATCGATTCTCTCTTTCAGAGCAGGTTGACTATGCGCCCTGGTATAGACTAAAATCTATACTGTATCTTACCCAAGCTGGCATAGAGATGCAGAGGATGGTAAGTTAATAAATTCCTATTACTTTGTTTATTGAATTATTTTCTAATTCCATTTGAATCTATTTACAGGGAAGTCACACAGAGCAGCTTGTTCGCATGAGCGATGAAGAGGAGGAGGGGGTCTTTAGCCGGGCAGCCGTCCATGCTACAGCGCTGGAGGCGAGGGAATCTTTTCATGCGTTTTCCGAGAGCATCTTCACGCGTCTGGCTCGGAGACAGGAGGTTCCTGCCCCAGAGGAACATCCTCCAGCTGCTGCTGGTGCTGAGGAGCCACGACCACGGCGACGTAGACAGCGTCGTGCTGCACGTGAGGCATCGCCTGTTCCACAGGCAGAGGTCGGGCCTCTAGTAGTCCAGGATCAGCCTATTCAGGATGTGCCTCAGGTGGCATGGGATCCGTCTTTCCTGACAGGATATCCGCAGTTCTCTCCATCTTGGGTTCCAGATCCTTCCCAGCCTTGGATTCTAGAGCCGTCGTCGTCTTGGGGTATAGCTCCATCACAGGCTTCGTTCCCCTCTGCGATGGAGGCAGGTCCTTCTACCACCCTAGTGGGAGAAGGATCTGGATGGCAGTACGAGATGCAGTTGACAGCTCCTCCAACTGACACACAGATGGAGGATGCGACAGTCGACGTTTCAGTGCCCGAGGATCAGCCTTCTCCAGGTCATCAGACTCCACTGCGCACTCGACGCGGACGTCCTATTCGCAGACCACCATGTGGGATAGAATCTCCTCGCCACAGACATATGCATTGATTGTACATTATTGTTTACATGTTTTATGTGTACTGAAATCAAAATACTATTTTTACTTGTTGGTCAGAGTGGAATCTCAGGAGGGGGTAAATTAGGTTTTATTTATATATATTTATATAACCATACGAACATAATAATAAAACATTAATAATTACTAATTAACTATTTAATTAGTATATAATTAATATTTACAAAAAAATGTTAATGAAAAATAATTTATAAGCTTTCAAAACCGCCTACTTGAAACTTAAAAATGTTTCAAGTACGTGACTTTGAAAGACTGTAAAATATAAACTATAAAACGAATATAATTGAAACTTTAAACATTGATTAAACATATAATAAATAGTTGAAAACAAAAGAAATTTCCAAAAAAACGTTGATGAAAAGAAATTTATAATCTTTCAAAACCGCATACTTGAAACTTAAAATTTTTCAAGTACGTGACTTTGAAAGACCATAAAACATAAAATAGAAGACCAATATAAATGAAACTTAAAACATGGATTAAACATATAAAAAATAGTTTAAAACAAAATCAATTTACAAAAAAATGTTAATGAAAAATAATTTATAAGCTTTCAAAACCGCCTACTTGAAACTTAAAAATGTTTCAAGTACGTGACTTTGAAAGACTGTAAAATATAAACTATAAAACGAATATAATTGAAACTTTAAACATTGATTAAACATATAATAAATAGTTGAAAACAAAATAAATTTCCAAAAAAACGTTGATGAAAAGAAATTTATAAGCTTTCAAAACCGCATACTTGAAACTTAAAATTTTTCAAGTACGTGACTTTGAAAGACCATAAAACATAAAATAGAAGACCAATATAAATGAAACTTAAAACATGGATTAAACATATAAAAAATAGTTTAAAACAAAAGCAATTTACAAAAAAATGTTAATGAAAAATAATTTATAAGCTTTCAAAACCGCGTACTTGAAACTTAAAAATGTTTCAAGTACGTCACTTTGAAAGATTAAAATTATATTACTAATTAACTAATTAATTATTATATAATTAATAGTTATATTAATAATTAACTAATTATTTATTATATAAGTAATAATTAATGAGTAATAATTAATAATTAATAATTTAATGAATAGCTATAATTAATATTTATATTACTAATTTACTAATTAATAATTACTAATTACTTATTAATAATTATTAATTACTAATTACTAATTATAATGAATAATTATAATAAATATTTATATTACTAATTAGCTAATTAATAATTAATAATTACTAATTAATTAGTTAGAATTATTAATTGTATTTCTAATTAACTAAATATTTATTATATCTGTAATAATTATATTAATAATTAATTATTATATAATTAATGATAATATTACTAATTAACTAATTAATTATGACATATTTAATTATTCATAATTACTAATTAATAATTAAAAATTATAATGAATAAATGTAATTAAAAATTATAATGAATAAATGTAATTAAAAAATAAAAATATATATTTTTAAGAGAAAGGCGGCATCCGCGATGCCGCCTTTCACCCGCAGCGCAAAGGCGGCATCGCAGATGCCGCCTTGCCCCGAAATGCAAAGGCGGCATCCCGGATGCCGCCTTTGAGGTGCATTTTTAAAATTTGTTTTGCCGGAACCGTTTTCTGGCAAATTTTTTTTTTAAAAACGTAAACAAAAAAAAATCCCCCAACCTCCCTACCAAACCACCTTCAATCCATTCCCCTCCTGCTGCCATCCAACACCACCTGTTTGGTTTGCATGACCTCCTTTCATCTACCTCTTACTACACAACCACACACTACCCCTATTTTCCAAAAATTCTGCACCTTCGGCAACCCCCTTTTTTTCTTCCCGATTTTGCCCACGCTGGTAAAATTTCTTTCAATATACTTAGGGGTTTTTATTTTTCTGTGGCGTTGGATCAGTTTTGAGGTTTTTGGTTCGAAACCTTGTTCCTAGGGTATATTGGTGTGGTCTATGGTGTAGTGGGAATGTAGTGGATTTTGCACACCAAGATCAGGGAATTTTTCTACATTCCAGGTAGGTGGTTCCACATCCAATTATTACTTGATTAATTAATTTGTAAGTTTAATTAATTTAGAGTGTTATTTAATTTATTTGTGTGGCACAAAGTTGACATTTCTTGAAGTTTGATATGCATTGAAATTTTTTAGTAGTGTGTCGTCATAATATTTGTGCTTTCTGTTGAAATCTCATCTCTAGTTAATTTTTAGTGGTTTTTTTTAAATTTTGTGAGTAACATACTAATTAGTTTGTTTGGTGTGATTTAATTTTTTACTTGAGGTTTAGTACGTCTTAATGTGCTTATTAGTTTGTTTAGATGATATAAGTATGTTGTTGCTCTGAAGACCCATGTCGAACTGTTTATTATTGTTTTATAAATTGCACAGTTACTTTGTTAGGATGTGCAAAGGGTGAAATTGGTGTTTGGTGTAGAGTATGTATACATTTTATCTTAAATGAGTATTTGGGTGGATATTTGGTGTTTAAAGACATACAACGTATGTTGAAACTATTTAATAAATTATTTTAATGGTTTATTTGACCATGAAAGTGTTTTCTTTGACTGTGCATTGGTTTTAATTGGTTGTGTAAGTAATTCAGATTTAGTTTTAAAATATTTTTAGTGTGCGTAATATTTTTTTAAATGGTTTAAATGTGTGCAAAGCCTAGTGACACTCTTTTGATAATGTCTTATAAACTTTCTAAAAGGTTAATTAAATTATGTCAATGATGTGAAACATGTTTGGATAATTTTTTAGTGTGCGTATTCTTTAAAAATGGTATTTCTGAGTAAAAGTAGTGTTTTTTGGCATGTAAAGTGTCTTTTTTTTTTCTTTGGGTACATGAATATGACATGTGACATGAACTCAAAACTTGTTTGAGCACAAAGAGGGAAGCCCAGGTAGTTAGGAGGGTGGACTAGACTAGTGGTCTTGTGATCTGAGGGTGGCTTTGGCTCAGTTTGGCTTAGTAGGATTGATGAATGAAACACTAACTAAACATTTGAATAACTAAGGGTCGTGATTTCTAAGCCACTTTTTCTGTTGGTCGCAGTTTCTAAGCCACAGTTTCTATGGGTCATGGTTTCTAATCCAAATTTCACTGAGAGACAAAGATATAGAGACCCAAGCTAACTAACACCCACGAGGCCTCTCCCATATTTGGTGCTCCTTGGCTACTTTATTCTCATCGATGTGAAACTTTGGTTATTTTTTAAGTATGTGTGTGTGTGTTTTAATTTAAGTAGTTCCTTTTGAAACTATTTTCTTTAAACCTGTTTTATCTAAAACTGTTCAAGTATTTTCTTCTTTTCTTTAATTAAAATTACCAATGTATTTTCCCTTTAATAATTATGCATGGAAGCTTTTTTCTCAGAGAAATCCTACTAGGATCTTAGCTCACACCCTACATACACCTTTGGGTGTATATAGATCCTGTTTCTTTTGTATTCTAGGTTGAGGCATTGAGCATAGAATAGCTGATTCAGGTTGTTAGTGGCATCCTCGTGTTGGATTGGTGAACGTTACTTGAGGTTGTTGCACCTCATGTTGCTTGGAGGCTTGAGTTAGTGTTTTTAGTTTTTCCTTTGTTGTCCTTTCCCTTGGGTTTTTGGTTCAAGTTGTAAAATTTAATTTTGGCCCTAGATTAAGGGCATGTTTGGTGTTTGATTTTAGTTTGGGATTTATTCATCTTTCTATTTGTTTTATATTTATCTATTCGGGTAAATAATTCCCAAGTTATATTTTTGATACCCGGTCACTTGTGCCAGCCTGTGGGGATCAAGAACGCCCTTCAGTCCTTGTTGCGGACTGGGTTGAGTGATGGGTTAGATAGAGACCCGATTTATTTCATAAAAAAATGGTATTAGAGGGCAGGTTTGTTCTTGTTATTTGGGATGTCAGGTAGATTTAGGATAGGACTATCGGTACTTGAGGGGTAGGTGCAGGGAGAGCATCACAAACTCTTACTCGTTTCGATCCTCGAGTAACCAGGGGTAGTTTGGGATTTAAGTCTTTGAATTTTCTATGTGTGGATGGGGGATGATAGTAGGAGTAAACTGGTACAACGCACGGTCTCACATGGAGTAGCGACCCATGTGATGCCTGAGAGTACGGTTCGACACTCCTAGTGGTTGGTGCTTGCCTAGGGCATGGTCTGCTAAACCATGTAGCTGGGTTAGACATGACCACTAGTCCTCTATTCAAGTTCTTTGATGTTTGTGATGTTTTTCTTCAGTTTTGGGTTGGCACGAAAGTGTTTTTTAAAGGAAAGCAGACTTGGGGTTGCTCTTATTTTATTTTGGTGTGAGTTCAACATGATTCTTGGGGTGTGTTTTTCTTGAACCTTGTTTCTGGAATTTGGTGTTTGATTTGTCGAATTTGAATTTCTAAAATAACATCTTGAGTTATTTGAAATTTAAGTGAGTTATTTTAGAAATGGAAAGCATTTTGAAAATTTGTCTTGAATTTTTGAAATAGTTAAAAAAGGAATTTTTGGAGTATTGGGAATGTTTTGTTTTGAAAGCAGAAGAGCCTTATTTTTTCCAGTGGTATTGCTATGGGTGATCGTGTGTGTATGTAGACAAGATTAATGGATCATTGGTGGATCTTGTGGATGGTTATTTGAGTGGCATGTAAATGCATATTTGTGAGGCATCATGGAATATCAGTGGTGAGTGATTGATTTCCAAGAATGATTCTTGTTTCCTAAATGTGGTTTTTTCTATAAAATGAGTTTTTGTGGTTAACTGGTTTGGGAATTGGAAAATGGTTTTGAGACTGGGGTGAAAGCGATGGGTTCAAAGAGTTGTTGGGATTTGTTGTATTGTGCTTGGTTTTTCAAGAAGGTGTTTAAGAATGAATTTATGTTTTACATTAGAATTACTGGAATTGTGTCTGAGGTGTGGATGTTTGTTTTGTGATGTGTTTGGATTTTTGGAAGAATGTTTTGTGTTTCTTGTTTGGGATATACCCCCTAGAAAGGTCCCATGGGTTTCTAGTAGGTCTCTCAGTCCTTGGCTGAGCGCAGACTCCCAGGGGAGAGGCGAAGTTGGGTTCTACTTGGCTGTGTCTATAGTTTATCGATGTCGAGGTCAGTTAGATATGGTTGAATGCTTTGGGAAAGTTAGAAGTGTCTACGATTTTGGAAGAACTCCAAAATTTGTGTGGGTGTAAGATTTTTTGAGTACATCTGGTGGAGTGGGACTAGACCAGTAAACGAGGATTGTTCCATTTTAGTTATGAATGGGGATGCCGTGAGCAATCCTCAAGACTAGCCTCATTCCGCAATTGTACCTAAGGAAGTGAAGGTGAGGGAAAGTGGTGGATCTCATAGGTTCTTGACCAGTAAATAGGTTGTGAAGAAGGTGTGTTGACCTTTCTGATGAGCTAGTATCATGTTCCCTAGAGGTTTTGTGGAGCAATTAGTTTAAAACTCGTAATAGTTGTTGGTCTTGTTCATATTGTGGTAAGTGAATGTTACTCAAATGATGAGAAGTGTGAACCAAAGGTAATTGTTCTTGGAGTTCTCCTTCTATTATTTTACATAACGCATTTGAAAGATCGCTCAATATCCTATCTCTATTGTGGCCAGACGAACACTCTAAGTCATTCACTGCAAATCTCAGTGGGTATGTTGATGGAGTGGCCGCTTGGGACATGAGGAGAAGTAGGTAAGTTTATTTTTCAGTACAAAAAGTTCTAGTAAGAGGTGGTCAGCTTATGACTACGAGGAGGTAGATTCTTCAGACATCAGGGCCCCAGCCATAGGTCTTGGGGTGAAGCTTTCATGCAGTCAAAAACTCATTGGATGTGGGATTGGCTTGGTCCAACTTAAATCTCAAGTGATGGGATGGGGACGGCTTAAGTTTCCCTATTTTAGTATCATCTCTGAAGGCTTCATTTTTGTTGTGAGGGACATGAAGCCCTTGTCTCCTTGGTGTGGTCTTTATTTATGGAAGTTCCTCTTGGACCTTAAAGAAGTTCAGAGAATTCGTATACTTGTAAAGCCATCAAGTGTGCACTGTGAACCTTCTTGTTGTCAGTTATGGATCAAAATTGAACTTGTTTCAGATATTCTCATGTCTTATGGAATTAACATGTGCCTATCCAGTTTTCTTTTAGGTTAGGGGTTTTTCTATCAAAACCATCTCATGTGGTGGAGTGTGGCTAATGTAGGAATCATCCATACAGATCAGCCCATGTGGGTGGGTTCAGGATGAAGAGTTCAGTCCATATTTCTCAAGTGACTATAAATGCCAGCACGTGTGTCGTGGTGTTAAGAAAATTATAAAATGGTGGGGAGACCCACTACGGGTCTCACTGGCATATCCTCCTGTGTTGGTTTGGTTTAACATAGGGATCCTGGAGGGTCAAGCTAGTGTCAGAGGTTTGTCTGGGTTTGGGAGTCATTTTGGTTTCAAGAACCAATGTTTGACAAGAATCCTAATATGATGGGGAGACCACCAAAGGAAAAACTTGTGGAAAAACTTTGTTTTCAATGTGCTCTTGGTGGGGAAACCCCTTACTTCTGCTTCGCCCGACCATGACCATGGTAATTGGTTAGCTTGAGTAGTTGGTCACTTAACAAGTGTTCTTGGATATCTCGAGCATCCTTGGTGATCCCTAAGTTAAGGGTCGGGGTGTTCCATGTTGTAGTTGTGTTTGGAGGTGAATTACTTGCTATTGGTTATTTTACTTGGTGATTCTGGTTTTGAGATATATAGAGTTTTAGATTATGGGTGTTTTGAATGCTCAGTCTTCAGGTGATTGGGGTTTGGTTTCCTGTATCTTTGCATTCTTGCTTGGACTCTTGGGATGACCATGTTTTCTGGGACTTTTTGGGGGAAAAAGTGTCATTGTGGGGAGAATTGTCACACCCTGACCAATGATTCATTTTAATTTAATTATTTTGTGTTTCACTTTTGAGCTGCTGTTTGAACCGAGTTTTTTTAAAGAAATTTGTGACCTTATATGGGTGCATGATAGTACACGCGACTGTGTGTAGTGACCAACTTTAATAAGAGAACGTTTTATTATTAAATTTATTATTACACTAGAGTGAGACCAGGCTCGAAACCACGCACGCGACCATGTATACGACCACGTGTAGTGTCCAACCTCAGTTAGTAATGATATTATTATTTTGGTTGGTTTTATTATTTTAGTTTTATTATTCATTTTATTATTATTTAAGTTGATATTTCAATTAGGTTATTATCATTATCATTATTAATTATGTTAATATTTTTAATTTCTTTACGAATGTTAAATTATTGTTATAATTATAAAAATTATTAACTGATTATTATTATTATTATTTTTATGGATAAAGTTTCATTTTGTTTGATTTTATGTTGATTTTATTGTCTTTTTTTATATTTTATTTATATTTTATTTATATTTTTATCTATATTTTATTTTATATCTTTTTTTATTTCTTCTTTTCCTCTATCTTGCTCTCCCCTCTCTCCCTTCACATTTTTATTCTTCCCCCCTTTGGTCCGTCGCACTACACAGGCTCCTCCTAACCCTAGCCGCGTACTACCCACTTCCCTCCCCTTTCTCGCCAGATCAACTCCGCCACCCTCTTATCCCTCTCTGGCACCCCACCCTCACGTAGCCCATGCCATCCACGATGCCACCACTCTACTGCTAGCAAAACCGAGTCGCTCCACACCCTCACCTGGCCGCACCACCCTCCTCCTCTACAAATAGCTGAAAAATGCTCCCTCGAGTTGCTTTTCTCTCAGCTGAACCACCTGATGATCAATGCCTTCTTCTCGTCCCAGAGAACCGCACAACACCGCCCCTACCATCCTCCTTCCATTCAGATACCTGCACCCTCCTCCTTCCAACTGGATACCCATACCCATCCTCCCTGATGAACCACCTTCGAGTCATGCCCCTCCTACTCTCATCCGACACTACCGATCTAGTCTCCTCATCCACACGCAATACCTCCTTTCATCTTCCTTTCATTACAAAACCATACACCTCCCCTATTTTCTGGCACGTTGCACCTCTGATAACCCCTTATTTTCTTCCCGTTTCTGCTCGTGCTAGTAAATTTTCTTCTTATCTCAATAGGGGGATTTCTTTTTATGTGGCATTAGTTCATTTTTGATGTTTTTAGTTTGAAACCATGTTCTTAGGGTCTATTGGTGTGGTCTAAAGTGTAGTGGGCATTTGGTGTATTTTTTGCACTAAGATTGTGAAAATTTTCTACATTACAAGTAGGTGGTTCTACATCCAATTATTATTTCATTAATTAATTTTCAAGTTTAATTAATTTAGAGTATTATTTAATTAATTTTTGTGGCCCGAAGTTGATTTTTCTTGAAGTTTGATATGCATTGAAATTATTTTGTAGTGTTTCATCATAATATGTGTGCTTTCTACTGAAATCTCATATCTAGTCAATTGTTAGTGCTTTTTAAATTTTGTGGTTAACTTACTAATTACTTTTTTTGGTTTGATTTAATTTTTACTTGAGTTTTAGTACATATTAATGTGTTCATTATTGTGTTTGGATGATATGAGTATGTTGTTTTTGTGAAAACCCATGTCGAACTGTTTATTAGTGTTTTATAAATTGTGCAGTTACTTTGTTAGGATGTGCAAAGGGTACAATTGGTGTTTTGGTGTAGAGTCTGTATGTGTTCTGTCTTAAATGAGTATTCAGGTGGATTTTTGGTGTTTAAAGACATGAAATGTATTTTAAAATTGTTTAATAAATTATTTTAATGGTTTTTTAACCATGAAAGTGCTTTCTTTGACTGTGCATTTGTTTTAATTGGTTGTGTAAGTAATGTATATTTAGTTTTGAAATATTTTTAGTGTGCATAATTTTTTTAAATGGTTTAAATGTTTGCAAATCTTGGTGACACTATTTTGATAATGTTTTATACATTTTATAAATGGTTTATTAAATTATTTCAATGGTGTGAAACGTGTTTGGATAATGTTTTAGTGTGCATATTCTTTCAAAATGGTGTTTTCTGAGCAAAATTAGTGGTTTTTGGAAAGTGTAGTGTCTTATTTTCTTTGGGTTCATGAATATGACATGTGACATGAACTCAAAACTTGTTTGAGGACAAATCGGGAAGCCCAGGTAGCTAAGAGGGTGGACTAGACTGGTGGGCTAGTGATCCGGGGGATGGCTTTGGCCCTGTTTCGCTTAGTAGGATTGACAAATACAACACTAACTAAACATATGAATGACTGAGGGTCATGGTTTCTATGCCACGTTTTCTGAGGGTCGTGGTTTCTAAGATATGGTTTCTGAGGGTTATGGTTTCTAAGCCACGTTTTACTGAGACACAAAGATCTAGGGACACAATCTAACTAACACCATGAGGCCTCTCTCATATTTAGTGATCCTTGGTTGCTTTACACTCATCGATGTGAAACTTTGGTTATTTTAAAAGTAAGTGTGTGTGTGTGTTTAAATTTAAGTTGTTCCTTTTGAAATTGTTTTTTAAACATGTTTTCTCTAAAACTGTTCAAGCATTTTGTTCTTTTCTTTAATTAAAATTTCAAATGTATTTTTCATTCAATAATTATGCGTGGAAACTTTTTTCTCGGTGGCATCCTACTGGGATCTTGGATCACACCCTATAAAAACCTTTAGGTGTATGTAGATCCTATTTCTTTTGTATTCCAGGTTGAGGCATCAAGCATAGCATGGGTGATTCGGGTTGTTATTGGCATCCTTTTATTGGTTTGGTGAACGTGGCTTAAGGTTGTTGCACCTTAGGTTTCCTGGAGGTTTGAGTTAGTGTTTTTAGTTTTTCCTTTATTTTTGTTTCCCTTGGGTTTTTGGTTCAAGTTATAAACATTAATTTTGACCCTAGTTTAAGGGCATGTTTGGTTGTTTGATTTTAGTTTTGGATTTATTCATCTTAATGTTTATTTTATATTTATCTATTCAGGTAAATCATTCCCAAGTTATATTTTTGATAACTGGGAACTTGTGTGAGCCCATGGGGATCGGGAACGCCCTTCAGGCCCTGTCATAGACCAGGTCGGGTGCCAGGTTAGAGGGTGACCTGATTTTGGTTCGTAACATCTAAAATAATTGATATTTATGGGAATAGTTAAAAAATACAGATTTTACTAATACCGTCACTTTTATGACATTATCATAATAAAAGAACGACTTAAAAGTTTTAAAAAAAATTTAATATAAAAAATATATATTTAAAAAGTAAAATAAATATTTAAAAATACTATATTAAATTTATAAATCCTATGTTTATCATTTGGAAAACTTAAGTAATATGTTACTCTAAAAATTATATTTATTTGATTATATTAAAAAAATAAGTTTTCATCACTTGAAAAAATAAAATATATCAAAATTTAATTAATATTTTAGGTCAATAATCCCATACTATTTAATAATATAAATTTCATTTTTAGGCATAAAAGTATGATTATTAAGATTAAAGTTAATTACCTTGATAATAGTGAAAGGGTTATTTTCAAAGAATTGTTTATTAATGTTGTGTAATTTTTATGTAACAAATTAAAATAATAAAATTTATACAATGAGATTGATATTATTTTTAAACACATATAAAAATATATTATCACTCATTTAATTTGAAATTAAAGTTATATAATATTAAGAACACTTAATGTTGAAAAAAACATTTTTCTACAAAACATTTTTTTCTATATATTTAAAGTTTTAATTTACAAGTTAATTTTTTTATTATTTATAAATTAAATTAGATTATATGGGGAGTAAATTTAGTTTCATGAAATTAAAATTTGGTAATATGAGTTACCTTATATATTTTAAAAAATATAAATTATTTGTGTAAAGACTAGTTACCAAGGTAAAAACCAAAATGGTAAAATGTAAAAGTATAGTGGTAAAAGACTTAAAACATGTTTAAAACATGAATTTAAATGAATTTTATAGGATTTATCAACCTTATATTGACCCAAAATTCATTATTTCACACTTATGGAGCTATTTTACCCTGAATAGAGTCTTACCATCGTTGAAAAAGTAGTGGGTATTTACAAAATTACAATTTTATTCACTTATAATAAAAAGAGATCACTTCCAAAACATTTTGTAATCCATTAAAAAAATTATCTCAAAAAAAAAAATCTTCCATAGTATCTATTAAACTCTCTACCCATGTCCTATAAGCCTTGGTCTTACCATAATACCAAGTTAAGGTGCCTTAAGGTGTTACCCAAAGGAGAATAACCAAAGAGAGTGGTAATGTTCTCAACCAAGCCCTCTTAATTATTTATTTTTTTACCCACTAAACTATGTTATATCCTTGAAAGTAATAAAAAAATATTATGTTCAGTATAATTAATCTTTATAATAATAATTTAATATCACTTTTTTCCCTTCTCCAAAACCATTCAAAAAGTGAAGCTACCGTTATGTGTACGTGCAGACTACCTCCTCCATGAACGACATGCTTGATTTTTCATCACATATTTAATTTTTTGGTTTTAAAATAATATTTAGAGGATTAAATTATATTCATAAAATTATTAAGAAAGTGAAACTTTAAAGCATTTCCTATCTTCCTTCTGATATATAGAAAATGAACGTGTCGCCTTTGTGAATGTATAGACTACCGGCTCCATAAAAGTAACATATTTTACTTTTTACTCTCTTATTTTATCATGTATACAAATATATTACAATCTAATTAAAGATTTTAATAACATATAAATAATATCATTATTATTTTTTAATAATTACATTATGCCAAAATAATCACTTTCTTAATGATACTCACCCAATAATTATATCTTTTTCTTATTTGGGTCGGTTTAACCACATACTTGGACAATTCTATAAATTGAAATCATTGATTATTATAGAAAATTATATAATGATTTTATTATAAATAAAAGATAAAATGATGTTTTTATGGTTTTTAAAACTTTATATTTATATTTAACTTAATATTTTTGTACCACCCTTTTGTTTGTCAAAATTTACCAAATCAAGCTCATCACCAACTTCATCATAAAAAATCATAACTGAAATACTTATGAAATGAAATTATAAAATTATAAATCAATATAAAACTTCTATTGAAGTACCTTTTATTTTATATGAATTACTAATTTTGAATTTATAAATAAGAATCAACACCGCCATTACAAAACTTGTACTAAACAATAAACTAAAGATAATAACATCCAATGATGAAAATAATATATAACTGACTAATATATTTTTAATAAATGATTATAAATAAATTTTATAAAAGTTTTTAGGTATGAATAAAGTTATTTTTATATATGAGGTTAGATAATGTTCAATTTAGTAGAATTAACAGGAAGATTTTTGAATCTCAATTTTACTTCCTTGGGATATGATACATATTCACCAATCATTTTATTTTTTATGGTGCATATATTAGAAATGGATTTAATTTATTATAATTTTTCATGAAATATAAGGTATTTAAAAATCCATCTAACATTATACCCTTCATGGGTTTTCAATTGAAAATATAATAATGATTTAAGAGTTTTTGTTAACTCAAAGCCCATTTATTTGAGTTATAATGTTTCATCTTGATCATCTTACCTTTATACTTGGTTTATTAAAACCGAAGTTTTTATATTGAAATTTCTCTTTATAGCATGGGAAAATGAAAATTTTTATTTAAATATTCCATCTCGATAAATTTCATCCCCATATAAGTATGGAATTATTAATAATAATTCTCATGTTACTTTTATATTTACATTCTAGTATTTTTAAAATAAAGTTTTATTATCCCTTTTTATAATGTAGGATTTCCATAAAGGTAATTTAAAATATTAAAATGTTTTTCCTTACATGATAATTCATTTTATCTTGAACTCCAAATTTATTTGAGATAGTCTTTATGTATTTTTAAAGGCTCTAATATTGAAGGTTCTTTTTTTAAAATAAAACATTTTCAGAAGATTTTAGTTTTACTTTTTGAAAATTAATTTTGAATGTGACCCATAGCTTTGAACTTTATGAGAATGGTAAAAACATTTAAAAAAAAATCCTTAATGGTTTATATCACAATATGAGAATTATTATTTACTGAGATTCCATTATATGTTTTAAAATGGCTTCACAAATGATATTAACTATTTATTATTCTGAAAAGAAAAGGAAATATTAATATAACTTAAAAAGTAAAAGTCTGATTTTTAAAACAAATTCTTGATTTCAAATGGGATTTTTAAGGTTTTTTAATAAATAATTCTTCAGTGTTTCTATTTTTTCTAACAGAAAGTATTTAAAATAATATTTCTATTATAATTTTTTTCTTGAATTCTTTTTTTTTTGGTTTTAAAGAATAATTTTTATTATGATAAAAGTATTTAATTTTCATAAATTTTTTAAAGAGTTTTCAATCATTTTGAAATGAGATATTTCATTTTTTAATTTATTTTTCTAATAATATTTTCACTACTATTTTACTCTTTAACTCCAAAATTTCTGACTCCTGTAGAGTTATTTTTTATGAATCACCTTCTAAATACTTTTATGAAAAAATATTTTTGGGTGATTTAATTTTTGGTATTAATCAATATAATTTTGATACCAAACTATATGGTACCATTTGAAAATGATATGAAAACCATTTGTTTCATGGGTTTGTCAAGTTATGATATTATATTGATTATTTTTGTGGAACACATGTATATGAATTATCATTATGAGATAATTTAGGATTGATAAATCCATTAGGTAATTTTGTCTTAATAAAGCCCTAAGATGATTTGGGTCTAATAAATCCCTAAGACGATTTGAGTCCAATAAATCCCTAAGATGGTTTAGGTCTAATAAATTCTTGAGATAGGTTTTTTCTATCTAATCATTCTAATTCATTGGGTAAATAATTATATCTTATGAGATAATAAAGCAAAAAAATCAATGAAACTATATCCAACAAGTGAAAAAAGTAGTGATGGATGATCCATTAATGGAAAAAGGTAGTAAAACCTGATCTACCAAGGAAAATTTGTAGTGATGCTTGATTCATTAAGGGAAATAAGTATTAAATCCTAATCCACCAAGGGATATATGTAGTGATTCCGGATCTACTAAGGGAAACAAGTAGTGAAGCATGATCCACCAAAGGAAATGGGTAGTGATTCCTGATCCATTATGGGAAACAGATAATAAATACTCATCCACCAAGGGAAATAGGTAGTTATTGAGGTAAAGTGGTTTCAAATTATTTTTATATTGGTGAAGAAATTGGTGAACAAGAAGTGTTATTGTTGATGGTGTTGTCTTTCATTGTTAACACATAAATCACACTATCACCTATATGAGAGGATTTTTTGGGAAGTGTCTTTGAGTCCTTATATATGCATATCAATGAGGTTATGTGGGTTAAATATCTATTAAATGATCTTACCAAAATAAATATTCCATGTGATGAGCTTCTGTGAGTAATGATGATTGACTTTATTAAGGATTCTATGCTTTTATGGACTACGATTACATGGTACATGATTTTTTATGTTTTAGTTCTTTTGTGTTTTAGTGCTTCTATGAGTTTCATTGATTCTATGAGAAGCATCATAGATATTTCATGTTTTTAATGATTTCTTATTATATTTATTCTATTAGTTTCAATTATTCCATGATAAGCATAAAAAATCTTCCATGAGTACAAAACTTTTATGAATTTGTGAAAAATATGTCCATGTAACTTCCATGGGTAAAAATTCTCAATGAAAAGTTTATAGAAATCTTCAGTGAGTTCACCATAACTAAATACAATGTTACTTGTGTTCTAGAAAATAGACTAAGAAGAACCTTTAGTGATGCAGAGTAAGGTGATATACTAAACTTCAAATATCTTGATAATTTATATCATGATTCTTGAAAGGGATATTTTGGATAAAAACATAAGGTATAAGAGGAAATAGAGATCAATTTCATCTGTTCAAGTGCACTCAAGAAAAGAAGAAGAAAAAAATGTGTTGAGAATCTCTATTTTCACATGAAGAATAAGAAATATTGGCCATGTTTCCTATGATGTTCACATTCAAGAAGATTTGTTCAATATTAATTAAAGGGAATGTGGAATATGGTATCATAAAAAGCCTTACTCCATGAATAAATAATGATATGTCAGATTTCATGTATGCATACACACATTTTAAGTGAATATGATGAATTTTGAAATTATTTTGGAAAGAGGGAGGTATAATTTTAATGTTATTAATGAGGAAAAATTCTAAGATTGAAGTTATCATGATCCCATCACTATACAATTCATTTATTTTTGCACATGTGAGGATTTAATATGGAAGAAATACATGTTTAAAGGAAAATAAAGAGACCATGATATTTCGATACATTTACATGAAGTTATAAACTGTTATGGAATTAGTTTCTTATAGAAGTTATTATGATGACCATATTCAAGAATTTTAGAGATTTTAAATTGAAAGTATTTATATGGTTTCATAAATATTTGAATAAATAAGAAAGAGAAGAGGTAACAAACACGGTACATATATATTTACAGTTTTTTAGATCATAAAAAGTGTGTGTGGTGTGGAATAATAATAAAGAGAGAAACATAATAGGAAATGTTTCTCTCTCTTTTTTGTAAGAAAATGAATATGAAGAAGATACGACTTTAAAAAGTGAAAGTGTAAGGAATTAAAATAGAAGAATGATGATGTGTTAAATCCAGTTAATGGGGGTTCATTCTATTGTTTCAAAATATATTTTATCATATTATCTATAAAAGGATCATATTCACTATTAATTTACTATATTAAAAAACATGTGATGAATATACCTTATTTTATCCAAACCATAAGTATTGTAATATAGTTGTTTTTGTGATTATATATTGTTTCTAGATCATGCTAAGGACTAGATAATCTTATTGAGTATGGAACCTTGTAAAATTATTGTATTTTTGTGGGTGTGCTTGTGTGTTGTGGTTCAATAAAGTTATTTCTCTCTAACTAAAGGAAAACATTGCTTTTAAAAATGAGGAAAGAATAAAAAAGAGTTAACCACTGATTTAGCCTCTCTCAGTGGTCACATATATCCGGATTGGTCCATACAGTTGTGACATCTAATCCACTAAGGGAAACATGTTGTGATTATTGATCTATAACATTATGATTCCTATACTTATTATTAGTCCACATTTCTATACTATATGCCTTTTATTATGATCCATGGATCATGTTTTTTATCTCATTCAATTTTTAATGGTATATGTTTGTTCATTTGAGATTACATTTTCTTTTATCATGACTTAAGAAAACTATTATTATTTGATTATCTTTTTAATAATGTATTTTTCCCCTACTCATGTTTTCTCATATGCTTATAATCTAAACCTTGATGACATGTTTATGATATTTTCCCTTAGAGAGAATTTGAGCTCACCCATTTCTTATGTTTCTAATTACCATATTATAAAATAATTATAAAATATAAGGAATCTAGAAGGGGTATATTATGGCTCTCTTATAGGGAAATGTTCACAAGTATCATAAGATGAATTTCTTATGTAGTTGATAGTCAAAGACACAAAACCTTTCATTCTTGGGATTGTGTGTTTATTATGATATGTAATGTTTAACATAAATGATATAAAATAAATATAGGTTCATATAAATTTGTATGAAATATAGTGTTTAAAGAAATTATTTTAATCATTGGATCCGAGAGTGTGGGTTTGGGGTTCCTCAATCCAAAATGAATTTTCACATGCACCAAGAATCTAATATCATTTTATAAATAATAAAAACCATTGAATAACCTTTATTCCAAGTGATAAAACCATTATAATCATTATGAAATCCATAAAAAATACCATAT
Source organism: Viscum album (assembly GCA_963277665.1). Lineage (NCBI taxonomy): Eukaryota > Viridiplantae > Streptophyta > Magnoliopsida > Santalales > Viscaceae > Viscum > Viscum album. The sequence goes on from OY728165.1 coordinate 1,085,735,400, forward strand.
ATTGGGTTAATTAGATAAAATAAGATGATTGAAACCAAAATGTATTTAGTAATATTGAATTTAAAGGAAACACACAAAAACAACTACCTTAAACCAAATGGAACCAAGACACAATAATTGAAAACATATTTCCTTTGATGGAAAATGATCTAACAAGCAAGAAAACACCCTATATACTCTATAACAATAAAAAAAAGGTACTAAACCCCAATATTGGTATAATATCCCCTCTAGGGTTTTTCGAAGAAGGTTTATCCAATACAAAAGGGAAGAATAGGGGAGAAATAAGAGAGTATGAGGGATAAAATTGAATAAACCATTTAAAATCAAGGTGTTAGAGAATCAATATTTCAAAAGGAGGGAAGGATATATCCCTAGGCCATGTAAGGGAGGTTATATGAATGAGAGGGGAGAAAAGGGAGGCCAAAAAATAAAAATACAAGTAGGGTTCAAAGTGTAAATTTACCTTTAAATGAAAACCGAAAAACTCATATGGTTAGATTTCATGGTTTGGTAAGCCGCACACCAACCATGTGGCTCACACTGGACTATCATAAAACACTCACATAGTTCGACAACATAATTTACCAAACCATGTGCTAACTATGTAAAACCACTTTGTTAAGATTTGTAACACTACTATATGGCCACTCACATGGTTTTACTCAAATACGTGCTAACTGCGTGACAACACCCCTAAGAAAAAAAGACTCACATAGTTTCCACTGGATTCTATAGGGTTTTGACCTTACCGTGAACAATATATTTAGGCCAAACTGTAGATGAATTAAATAAACTAGAAAGGTCTATACAGCTAGGATTATTCATGGTATCTAATAAACAATGTATTATAAGAGTGAGATAAGGTAAATATTATAGAAACATGATGTTTTATGCCTTAAACTTACAAAATTTTAAAATATCCATATGATAATATAAAATATATTGCAACAATGAGTTGTGGGTGTTATTATTCTCCCCACCATTCCACTTTACTCCCTAAAATATTCATTTATGAAACTAGAATCCATGGAATACTAAAAAACTCCAAACCTACATAAGAGGTGTGAGGGGATGGGAAAAAACTTAATGGGGCATGGAGAGAAAAAAGCACTGAAATTATGGACAAAACCTCAAGACTATGAGATCAAACCTAAAACAACAACAAAAATATCCAAACATAACCAATCCATAACCACTAGATATATGGATCTAAGAAGACAAAGACCTATTATTGGTTTCCCCACCATTTTGAATTCCTCTAAAATGGTGGGAAATGAGATTTACACTACCAAAAGATAAAAACCACTAAGGAAACCAAGAAAACACCAAAAACCAAATAAAAAAAACCATCCATAAAATACCTTAATCATTTGAGAATAGACATCATGATCCCAAAGTAAAAAAAACTTAAGGAACACCTAAATGATCAAGAGGCAACACTACCCAATCCATTATATCCAATATAAATAAAATGGAAAAGATACCACAATTGAAAACTTTACTCAGTAATAAATTAAGTAATCTCCAATATTGGTTCACAACTGAGAATATGGGAGATATGTAACCTTATACTGAGGTCACTTCCTCACGATTAACCTAATAAGATCTAAACTGAAACTCGACAATTCATAATCTCAATAGATGTCAGATCCATTCTAGTTACCTAAAACACACATCAAAGGCCTTTACAAGTCAAACCCATTAAAATATTATCAATGAAAGAATCTTTTATATCCTCAAGAGACAAAATCAAAAACCAAGGAATAAGATTAACCATAATAAGAAATATCTCACAACCAAGGGACAATAAAGGAAACAAAGAAAGAATCCCATTTAAATCACCTTAAAAGCCTCAACCCATTCCAAATAAATGTGTACAAATCTAAAATAAGAAAACACCCAAAACTACTCCAAAATTTATAACTCACTAGATAACTCAACTTACTATATTTCTAAAAATGACCTACCAAATTCACTACTTAAAAGTAACCCTGATCATTATAGAATAGGTGGAATATGACTCAATAAGTCTCAAATTAAGGAAGGTTTTATCTCCATCACTCCTTTCAGAGTTTAGGAAAATATAACAATCAAAAGAGAAAACCCCAAGAAACAATAGAATTCACCCTATGTCTCATCCAATAAGATGAACTTACTCCATCTATCAAGACCCTTTTGGGAGGTGCAACCCAAAATAGAAAACATAATACTAACCCATTAATCCTTCAAAACCAAAACAATTAGTCCCAATAAACTAAGGGATAATTTTCATTACACATTACATCAGAGAAAAATATAAAAAAAATTAAAACCCCATTTCATTCAAACACTTTTTTTTCATAAAATTCCCACATTGAATTTTCAAAGATAGATATCCTTTGAAAATAAACTATATCCATTTGAAAACATCTCATTTAAATTAGAATGTTCTTGAGAAAATCTTTTCCTTTAACATCTATTCATTTCAAAAGAGTCTAAAAATCATTTCACAAAAGAAAACCCGTAACTTAAATAATTCAAATTTCATAAAATAAAAACCAATTTGAAATTCTCAAAGTTCTATTTTTTTTTATTTTTAAAAACACCTATATGGGTTTCATTATAAAACTAAAACTTTTCATGAAGCTCTATTTTATTTATATTTTTTTATCATTTATAATTCCTTTTAAAAACTTTTCCCCAACTTTTACAATTAAATAAATCAATTTTAAATTATTGAAAATAAATCAAAATACCCTTAATAATAACCCCTAACACCTAATTTCAAAAACAAAAACATTTCATAAAATAACTCCTTTAAATTTTAAATAAACCTTCCAAGTTAAATAAAAGAGGAAAACTAACCACTTACTAAAATTTTATAAGTATCACAATCCCAATTTTCTTAAAAAAATTTCTATAACATAAAACCAACATTTTAGTCATAAGGAAAAACCACATGGCATAAAAATCAATCAAGACAGCATAAAAAACCCATAAACCATAAAAACCCTCTAATTAGAATCAAATATATGGTAAACACCTTTAGATTAAATCCAAAATCCAAGAGAGAAAAAAAATGCAGGAAAAAGTAGAACTATGCATGGTTTATTCGCACAGGTTGGAAAACCATGAACCAACCCTGAAAAAGCCTTTGTGATGGATGTAGACCCATATGAACATTCTCTTTAAGGTTTTCCAAATATTGTGAGATAATACTTTATATTTTCTTCTTCCTCCACTTTCACTATAAACAATCATGGAGACACCTAAAATGACTTATATAGTCAATGAGGATCAAAATAACATAATATCATATCAAAACCCATCAAATATAAATAAAACAAAAATCAAAATCAAGACTCAAATCCTGATCACCCATGGTAAATCAAGGATCAAAGAAGGAAAAATATATCTAGACTTCCCTTACAACAACCACTTTATTTTTAGAGATCTTATTTTTATACTACATGAATTCCCAAATAACAAGAGGGATCCTCAAGAACCTTGGTATTTAAGAAACCTAGGATCTAATACAATTTGTAATAAAACAACATGGGTTGACTTGAAATGCCAGACAACCCGACTCACCACTAGGACAAAAGGGTGTTTCCAATCCCTACAGTATTATAACCATTTCCCAAGTATCTAGTAGTATACTTTGGAATTATTTCACTATAAGAATCCAAATAACCTCATCTAGAATCCCACCTTATAATTTTTTATAACCAATTAGTGTATTATATTCACATGCATAAATAAAAAATTTAAATAAAAAAATAACCAATTATATTAATAAACAATGAAAATAATAATAACCTATAAAAGACATCAATTCATAGACTGAACAAAAGGCAATATCAAATATAAATAAGAAAAAAGAGAGAATATAGGCTAGAAAGGCTGATAAATAACAATCCAAAAAGAAAAAAAGACTAAGAAAGAACCAATTCCAACCATATAATAATGAATCATAATCATTCACCACATCCCATACCATATTTCATAGGAAAACTAGAATAAAACCTATAATAGACTAGATCATGATCACTTGAGAGAAAACATGATAGTTTCATACACCCAATGGTGTATAGAGGATACAAGATAAACAAACCCAGTAATATTTCAACAAACTATTTTTTTTATTTCATTTCAAAATCCTTTTCATTAATGTTAGTTTAAATTATAAATAGAAGATAAGTTTTTATCATTCAGGTAAAATGAAACCAAATATCATTCCATACACACTTTTATAAAAACACTTCCCTCTTCTTAGAGTAAGTAAGGGTAGAACCACAACTTTATTATTAAAGCACTTTTTTGACCACAAAAAGAGTATCCTTATATAAATCTATGAAATTAGGTTCAAATCCATTTAATCTTTACAAAAATTTTATCAAATACTTTTCTATAAATAGAACACCACTTTCCTTTTTAAATCACTTTACAAACCATTTTATAAATTGATCTGAAAGTAAAACACAACCATAACTAGAGTAGAAAAATGAGTGTAAATGGGAACTAAGATGTCAATAAAACATAAAAAAATAAATAATCACTAATGGTTTAATGTAATTGATCAAGGCTATGGATAAAAATAAGGTGTAAACATAACATCCCCCTTGGGGACCAAAAATTAATGGAAGGTAATAAAAGGTAAAGGGATTTACCAAGGGTATCTTACATTTTGGGAATACTTACTTAAAGGTTCAAAAAAATCCTATTTTTTTCTAAAACCTGAGTCAAGATGCCAACCCATTTTCTAACCCTTTGAAATACACTTTTAAAAAATACTTTAAAACCAATACTTGTGGGATAACCTTTAAATTCAAATAAAGAGATGATCCCATTTTTATTCAACTCATTTAAAAGTTCCCAACAAAATTTCATTTTGAAATAATTATTTAAATCCACTTATTTTTTCTATCCCAAGTCCCAAATGTGGTCACATTATCTTAACTATTAAACTCATATTTTTAAATAATTCATAAGGTATTTTCATACACTTAGAATATAATATAATATTATAAATAAGAAAAACAATTGCATAGCATTTGTGCCATGTGAGAAAACCCATTAAAACACTTATAAAATACATAATAAATACCATATATAGGTTTAATTTGAAAAAATAAGATATTAGAAAACAAAAATAATCCAATGATTTCATTTAAAGGAAAAAAACCTACATCCAATAAAGTTGAACCAATTTTTAATAATAAAAAATATGATACCTTTGATAAATAAGTCTTAAATAATCTAAATCATTCCCTAAAAAAGATGAAACAATAAAACCCACCTAGTTTAGTTCACCATAAACCCCAATATCAGCCCAACAACCCCTCATGAGAGAATAGCAATCCAACACAGAAAGGAAGAAAAGGAAAGTAGCTAGACATGATAAGGGATTACCTTAATGAAACTACTTGAAATTAAGGTCGAGGTGGATCAAAATTTCTAAATGGTCGAGGGATGAATCCCTTTATTTCACAAGGGTGGTCCGAAAAATTAGTGGGGAGAATAGGGAGGAAATAATCTTAACAATCGAGCAAGAGAAAAAGTGTAAATTTACTTTTAAATAAAAACTAGTAAACTCACATGGTTGAAATGCCTAGTTAGTCCATACAATATTATAAACTCAGCACTAACTATACATTTTGCACTATACTAGCATGACACACTCATATTATTTAGATATATAGTTTACAAAACTATGAATTAACCATGAAAAATCTATTTATTAAGGGCTATAATACTACCAAACAAAAAATTGTGTGGTTTTATTCAACTATGTACTAGGAATATTCTAGAGCCCCCAAGAACAAAATAATAACATGGTTTCTACTAGTTTTTCATAGTTTATACCAAACAATGTGCTATTTATAGTAGAAAAACCATGAAAAAAATAACTGGAAAGGTCTATATGATAATGATTCAATATTGTATCAACTAAAACTTTCATTCTAATTGTATGATAGAGGAAAAATTATAGAATAATTAAGTGTCAAGATTGAAACTTTAAAAATTTTAAAATACCCCAAAAAATATAAAATATATAACAGTGATATGTAGGTGTCACATGAACACCGAGATATTTTCAAAGATAACTATTCATCTTATCGACACTTCTTGGATTGTAGAAGATTTGGGTATATGATAATGATTTTTAGTTTTAATTAAAAATATTACAATTAGTCTAAAATATTTGGGAGACATAGTTTGAGGGGGATCCAACCCACTCAAAGGATAAAACTTCATAAGTAGACTAAAAAATATAAACTAAAGTTGAGAATAAGTTTCAACCATTATAATAGGTTTTAGGAAGATACAACTAATCAAGTCACTTTTCTGAATATTTTATGACCATTTTACCTACCAAATATAGTATAACTATAATAATCAAAAGTCACAAAACAATAAAGAGAAAGGAAAAGAGAATTATTTGATTGTTGAATTTTCACATAAAGCACTACTGAGGTAATATCCATGTATTTTGGAAATTGGATGATCATCCCATATGATAGGATATTAAAAGATCTTAAAGTAGGTAAAGAAGTGTAAGAAACCATTGATGAACTTTTATAATAGTGGTTCACTCAAAATTGGAGGAATTGTTTCAGAAATAATTGGAGAATATAATCTAAAATTAAATAAAAAATTATTTGTTGATGGGATATTTTTTTAATATGTGTGTCTCAGATTTGTGATGAGGACCACGAAGTGTTATTTTAGAAGAATGAATATATTTCTAAAATGTTGAAAAATGAATGTATTGTGATAAGAGAATAGTGAAAAAGTGGTAAACTATTTCAAGTAGATGAAATGGTGAGGAAGAATAAGAATTTTAATAAGAATAATTAAGATATTATGAATAATTTGGATATTAATTCCAATGAGAGTAGAAAAAATTATCTACTAAAAATAAGGATAAATAAGAGAACTCAATATGAAGAGGTAAAATAAAGCAGAATAAAGAAGGGGATTACATTTTAGGGAAACAATGTAAATGTTTTGAAAATTACTAATTTAAGATAAATAAGAAGAAAAAAGCTTTATTAGGTTGTATTAATGAAGTAAAGAATAATATTTATACTCTTAAAGTGAAATTTGAGTTGAAAAAGAAGTTTTTTTTAACAAAATAGTTTCCTTTCAAATGTGAAGTTGAATAATAAGCCTTTTAGGATGAAGAATAATTCTACAATTTCATTCATCAAATTGTAAGGTATAAAAAATACAACCTCTCTCCCATTTTTTTCTTTATATTTTTATTGGAAAAGGGTAGATAAAAATAACAAAAATATCTTTTTTTTATTCTTCTATGTATTTAAAAAGTTATAGAAAATTGTTTTATATATAATCCAGAGATATCTGATGAACCTAATTAGGGAGAGATATTTTATTTAGGGGGAGAATGTATTTAAAGAGAGTTTTTAAAAGTAGTAATCTATGAAACTAATATATGATCTATTCTAAAATGTTTTTGAGTATGTTATCAAAAATTTATTATACATAGGTTCAAGGGAATAATTTCAATAAGTGAAATAATAATTAATTCTAAGTTGGTATCAACAGGTTTCAAGGGATATAAAGAAAAGGATATAAGTCACTATTCATATAAAACATGATTTTATTATTCAATAATCTCATTCTATAAATTGAGTTTGATCATATTGGATTAGAATAATTAAATAATGATTCACTGCTAGTTGTGAGGAGTTTAAAAGTGATTAATGTTTCATAAATGAAAGCAAAATCCAAAGAGGGTGATTTTTGAGACCAATAGATTCTTTAAAGATTTTTGATCCCATGAAGAAGATGGTGACCTAATAAAATTGTTGATACCCAAAGATAATTTTCTAAGATATATAGTCAAAGAAATTTCCTCTAGTATTTGGTATTTTTTTCATTACATAAATCATATTACAAAACCTAAAATAAAGTCTACTCTGTGAGGTGAAGGTTTTTTTTGGATATTTGGGATAAGTTTTGGAGTGATTGGAATTGTTTTTGAGGTTTTTGGTATTTATATATAATTTAGTCTAAAATATACCTAAATATTTCTTATGCAAGTTTTTTATATTTAAATGCACTGAAAATTAACATAGGTAAAAACCTATTCTATTACATAAGGTTTTTATTCTTAGAAAACCTAAAAATTAGTAAATACAAGAACCTATTATATCTAGATAATGTTTTTATACAAAGGAAGATTAAATATAGAAATGGAATGAACCAATCTTAACATGTATGAATTTTATGTATAGTAGAAAATTTAAAAAATTGAAGTCCTCTAATGATTAAGTTTTCATAGGAAACATGTAATATATTTCTCGAGATTAAAAATATAAAATGTGAGAATAATTCTTAATATGTGAAATATATTTATGTGAAGAATAATATTTTGTTTTATATGTATAATATTTATAATATTATATGTAATATATGTTTTTGAGTTGAAATTTAGAAACGTACTTAACACAGGGTTTATGTGGTACTTTTTTAAGATGAATAAGGATTTTTTATCTACGAGTAAGATATTTTAGTAATGCATAAGTTTTTTACGAGTATGTATATGTTTTATTAATTTATCAAAAATCAAGTTTAATACTCCAAGACAAAGGTGGTATGTAATATTTTTTTTCTTATGTAAACATTTAATGTTTTTGAACTCTTTAGGATTTAACTAAGAGTTTAAGTTTTTCAATTATCTTGGATTAAATAGGGTTTTTTAGACGAATTATATTATGAATATTAAAATATATTTCATAATTTTTTAAAATTAGATGATATTGATGTTGGTATTATAGATAAAGTATCATGAAAATAGCATGATTAAAGTAGTGGAGAAAATGGTTTTCATAGTGGAAAATATATTTCACTATATCCCTATAGTTTTGTAGAATCTTAGAAGAGAATTACTCTATAATGATAAGTCGAGATAATTATAGTTTGAGATGTTCTAATGGAGTAATATGGTTCATTATATGAATATTTTGTTATTATAGATAAAGTATCATGAAAATAGCATGATTCAAGTAGTGGAGAAAATGGTTTTCATAGTGGAAAATATATTTCACTATATCCCCATAGTTTTGTAGAATCTTAGAAGAGATTACTCTATAATGATAAGTCGAGATAATTACAGTTTGTGATGTTCTAATGGAGTAATATGGTTCATTATATGAAGATGTTTTTCATTAAATAAAAGAATAATAAATTTTATTTTAGTAGAGGAAATCTGGTTGACTAGGTCGTGATGCATGAAGACACAATTCAAGTTATTCTTGAGTCCACCTAGAAAGATCCAATGATTGAAAAGTATTAAGAGAAGTTAAAGAATAATTTGAGGATTTGTTTTTGATTTTAATTTTAATTTGAAATTAAAATTTTAATGTGAAGATAATGCTACAATATGAGATATATAAATAGGGTATTTCATAGAATAAAAGTAGAAGAGGTTTTGTGTGATGAAGAGAATAAATATAATGAGAAAAATAATAGTGTAATAACCAATAAAATTATTCTAGAGAGAGAAGAATTATGAAATGTAGAAAATTTTTCACAAAAAAGATAGAAGAAAAGTGAAGAATACTTGAAATTAATTAAAGTAGTATAAGATAAATAGAATATGTATAATAGTTAAAGTAGAAAAATAAGAATAGAAAAACAACACACTAGTTTATTTGTAAGTTATCAAATCTATTTTTATGTGGTGAAATAGAAAGAAAACACATCTATTTTTAATAGTTAAGAAGTATGGGAGAACTATTATATTTTCTAGAGATAATCATCAGAGGAATAAGAAAAATCCCCACCTCAAAAATTATAACATAATAGTGCAACAAGTACGATCAAGGAAGAAACCAATATCCCTACATTGGGAGACAACATTGTTTATTTTCTTGTATAATGAGTAAATGATAAACCTTTATCATTTGTATCTATAGTAGTGATTCAAATTGATTTTATGGTATCGGGTGAGCTTAAATCATGATAAGGATTTATCTATTCATTTTTAGTAGTGATCTTTGTAAACCAAGTGTCCTTTTTTTATTTCTATCCTCAGTGTGTTTGATTTAAGTAGTGATATCACTCACTATTACAAGTGATGGATGTTTTAATAAGAAATCATAAAAGATAAAAATAGAAAATTGTTCACCGATTCACCCATATCTTAGTGAAACTCATTATGCCTAGGGCCACCACAGTGTGAGATTTGATCTAATTCTTCATCAACAACTATCATACTTGGTTATTGATCACATGATTATGAATTTGAGAAGTTTGATGATTAACAATATTTTGTTAAATGATAAATAAATTAATGTAGAATCACGATTAATGTTTAAATGTTTTGAAACATTGAGGAACATTTTGAAAAATAACTCATAAATATGTGGCCATAAATTTGGTTTAGAGAGTCTTATATGAATTGGTTTGATTATCAAGAATATTATGGGATTTTATTCGAGTTTATATCTCTTTAAAACGATATTTTTATTTAATATTTATTCTCTCATACCATTAAACATGGTTTAGAAAATCCTTGGTATGGAGGGAGATCCTTCACATGCATTGAGATATTTAGGTGAGTTAATACACTAAGAGGAAGGAATCTATTAGTTTCTTCTTAGTTATTTACATAAAAAATTTATTAAAGTCATAATCATTAAAATTTGAAAGGTACATCATTCATCAATCATATTATTAAATATAATTTGTATGGAAAGATATTATGGTTTTATGTTTTGGATGTTGTTCCCACAACCTTTGGACAAGTGTTATCCCATATAAAAACCTTTAGTGGTATCATATATAATTCAAATAATTATTAGGTTTAATTATTTTAGTATAAAAAAACTGGAAATTTTTTTTTCCAAGAATCATGACATAACCCATTTTAAAATTCCCATTTTTGTTCTTGCTATATAATACCATGATATCACATTCTTGGAAATGGGTATATTCTTATAAGACCATGCCATAATTAAGGTGAAAAAATGTTATATTTTTTCATGAAAAATAAGGCATCATAATTATTGTCTTTATATCTTGGTCAGGTGATTACTATACATTGGTGACCTCCACCCTAAGGACATAACACAATATGATGTAAATTGCCAATATTGTTTTGAAACTATTGTGGTTTTTATAGAATTTGATTCCATAAGACCACCATGGTGAAATTGATATCACCACATAATGAACTACATAAAATGGATGGCCAAAATGACTTACCTAAAACCACTTAGCTAACTTGAAATGGATTCCTCAAAATAACATCCATAATTATTTTTTAAGCGTGTGACCATTAAAAAACACTTCATTCAAAACACTATGGTGGAAATCCATTTTAGTAAAATCTTAATGAATTTTTTTTGAATTTCTTTGAGGAACCTTCACTATGTATAGACCAAAAGTTCTGTGCCAAATCCAATTCAAGACTTTAAACTACACCAAAAACATTTTTTATGTGATCTAGGCTTAAAGTACATTAAAATGGTTAAAATATGGAAAAATATAAAATTTTTAATATTTATTTATGATTAGATCATCAATTTATATATAAAATTTTTATATTAGTAACCTTATTTAGAAAATTTATGACTTATATAAATGTTTTCATAATTTATGAATTGTTTATTATTTGATAATAAAAATTAGTCATAAATTCCAAACATTTTTAATGTATGAAGGATTTTATGTTAAACCATGTAAATAATGATATTAAAATTTTATATTGGATAAAAGTGAATTTTTCATGTTTATATGTGCCTAAATTATAATGTTTTTAATTAGTTTTTATAAATTATTCATAAATTTTTATCACATATCTATATTTATAAATTATTTATTTATTTATAATTATTTTATTCTTTATTTATAGATATAATATATTATATTATGAATTTATGTTTTATTTAGTTTTAAGTGTTAAATTGATTCTATAAATTACTATACATGCATTTAAGGAATTACATGCTCGGTATGATAATTTATTTAGTTGTATTCTCCCATGGAATTAACTTATATATGGTTATGAGGTTAAATTAGGAAGTTAATTCTAGATTATGCTCATTAGGTATTATAATTAAGATGAATTTAAAGTATCTATTGAGTAAAGAACCATGGGTAAAGGGAATTTAGGTCATTATTATCACTAGACTGGAGTCTTATGACTTGTCTAGAAAATAATGGGTTGGATACCTGTTTCTTCATGCTTAATCTTGTGTGAATTATTGTTTTCATATGGGTTTAATCCTTCACATAAAAGAGTTTCATATAGCTTATTCATGGCATACATTTGGATATGTATAAATATAGTTAGATTATAATTTGAGTTAGTAACAGAAGTTCTAAGATGTGTAAAGAGTAACACAACAATATGGTTTGAATATATTGATTTATTAGAAGGAGTAAGGGTTTGAAACTAAATTATTAAAAGTATGAATATATTAAAAGGGAATAATATGAGATATGACTGTGTGATTTAAAACCCATCAAAATAGAAAGTATTAAATTCCTTCAAAATAAAACACTTTTCAATACCTCAATAATCTAATAAGGTAGGTTTATATCAAAGCAGGCTACCCATAGATTATCTCGTGTAAGTAAAGAAAGTTATTGGTGGCCTTAAGTGTTAGGTTTAATACCCAAAATTTTTAGTATGAATTTCCTTTAAGTAAATCATATGTTTTCAATAAATTATAATACACACAACATCAAAATAAAATGAAAAATTCCTTATTTTATTAATGTATAATATTACAATATAAAATTAAATACATTATAAGATAACAAAATGATATATAATCAGAAAAATTATAAAAGGAATGAAACCACAAGTAAATAAAAATACTAAAAGGTTAAAATTATCATCATCATGATTTTACATGAAGATCATACCATAGATGATAATTATAAAAATAACTAAAAAAGCTAGAAATATGCTAAACAACTTGAGAAAATAAATGAGGGAGTAAGATTAATGATTTTAGAGAAGTATATAAGGAAATATATAGGAATTAAATGTTATTGTTATATGGTTTTGTCACATATATTATCATTTTACATATATGACCATTGGGATCATATGGTTATTGGTCACATATAGTTATTGGGAATATATTATTATTTGGGAATATGTATAACCATTATAAAAGATATTAATTATTTTATACTTTTTTATAATATTATACACTTCATTAAAGTAATCATGACAAGTGATCGTTACTATATATTCATTAATATAGTGGTCATAAATAGAAGTAATCACACATGGAATTTATATATAAATAATTTATGACATCAAGAATTATAAGTATTCCATTTTATGCTCATTTATCAAATCTTGGGAAGGAGGTAGTATCACTAGGGTTTTCCCTTCACCAAGCCCAAGTTTTACTTCAACATGTATGGCATAAACGAACTTATCTTCATGATAAGTTCAAGATTATGTAAATCACTATGAGATACATTCTATCTAAATCACCACCTGTGACTACCACCATTTCTTATCTCACCCTTGCATATTATGTGAAGGTATTGAGGGGTTTTTGTAAGGATAATTTAGGATGATATTAATATGTAATTATTAATATAATAAACAATATTGTTTTATAATACATGTTTATATGCATTTGTATTTTAATTAATTTATTAATTTTAAGGAATTATTTTTGGATCTGGATCTGAATATGGAAAGTCAAAGGATCAAATACTAAACCCCCACGAATTTCCCCCCATTATGGTGTGGGTGGGGGGGGGGTATTTTAGCTCGCATTCTTGCACATAGAAAGCTAGAGGTAGGTGTTGATATATAAATAGGAGGGTTAAAGAATGAGACACTATGGAACCATGTGTAGGTGCATGGGATGATGGGGTTGCAAGAGCAGGGTATGAAAATTATACAAGGATGAAGGAAGGAAAAAATAAAAGGTGGACACCCTTTGGGCCATGTCTAGGCTTTCAACTCACATAGCCTCTGGGTCATTTAAAATTATAATAGGTATAGTGGGTGATTTTTAATCCTTATGGGTATATATAAGGCTTAACCCATAAGTGTTCCTTGTGTGTGCATTCATTTTTTTTCTGTATCCCCTCAACTGAAATAAATATTATTAATTGTCAAGGAATGATAATAAATTCACTTTTATGCTTAAAAATATAGTTTTCTAAAAAAATTATTTTTATATGTTTTGTATTTTTTTTTCAAAATGGATTTTAATTAATTTTATTAAATGAATATAATAAAATGTATTTAAGATTTGGAATCAGTATAAAAAAATTAAGTAATAAATTCAATTTAATTTTTTGGTAAAAAAATAAGCTACTGAGGTAAAAGTAAGTTTCTAGAGTAATGTAAAAAATGAGGTTAAAGAGTTAATTTATGTATTAAAGTCAATAATATCTCTAAAATTACATTTAAATTGGTTGGGTGAGGGGATAAATTATCCAAAATCCATTATTATTTCACCTTTTACCCACTTTCCATGAGAAATTACATTCCTTATTCATTAAGGAATTGGTAATTGTGAAAAGGTCACTAAAGATAATCTATAAAAGGACCCATCCTCTACCCACTTCAACCCAAACCTATCCTTCAGTTTATTCTGAAAAATATTTTAAAAATTATCTTCCTAATAATATTTTCATTAATTTTTAAACTTATGGTCACAATAAGTCTCAAATCCTTCTTTTCCAAGAGGCTTTCTAAGGGAATATTCAAGTCCTCAATGTAAGTGTTATCCACCCATTGATCATTTTTATTTTATTTGAACATAAAAATATTTTTAATATAATTTATCACTTTAATATCTTTTTTTAAATCATTAATATCTTGTAAAAGTGATATTATAACTATACAATAACATGTTCTTATTCATTAAATTGTCATAACTTGTTCTTGTTTGGGTTTGTTTTACTACCAACATGAATTATGTTATAACATTTACACATTGAATAATTAAGAAAACTTACATACTGATAATATTTTGAAATAATAATGAATTTAATATGTTTCTATATTTTTGGAATCATAATATATTGTTGGTCGGAGTGGACACTCAAGAGGGGGGTGAATTGAGTTCCAATTAAAATTTCTGCTAAAAACAATTTCTATTAAAATCCCCCAATTTCAAAAACAAATTAAACTGTAGTGAATTTATACAGATTATAAAGGTTCAATTAGTTTCTCAAATATTGATTAATTCTCAGTTAAATTAATCTTATGATTAAATTAACTTTTGAAACTAACAACTGGTTTACAATAAATATAAACACTTGAAAGTTTAACTATCAAATTAGCTTTGAGAATAAATTATATTTCAAAGTAATAGCAGCGGAATATGAAATAAATGTATATAGTATGGATATAGATTTTACCTAAAAACACAAGAGTTAACCAAGAGGTTCAGTCTCAAGCTGAGACTTAGTCATCTCAAAATTTGTATAAAGTGATCCACACCCTGGATCTGGGTTAACAACAGTGATCACACTGTTCAGGTCAAGAGACCTCTACCACAGTTATACATGGGATAACAAACAACAGATCAAAGCTGTCCAGGTCACACTCGACCTCTACCACTATCCACATTGGGAAATAAAGGATGTAAAGATATTGAGTGAGGATTTACAAATCCTCCAGTTAAGGTTCAGGAGATAGTGTGTGTGTAATAATTAACAGGCTACACATACTGCTCATAATGCAAATACTAAATCACTTAGAGAAATATATAGAGTTTAGAATGGCTCTAGTGATTGCAGTGCAGCTCTGGACTCCTTTGGATTTGATCAGAAATGGTTCTGAGTCCTTCTCTGGTATTTGACTGAAAAACAGAGTATCGTTTCTTCTTTCAGTGCTTCCAGGTTCAGCTTGGTTATCGGCTCAGAAAATGAAGTGTTCTGTGTAGTTATTCTTTAGCATAGATTGCTCGATGTATGTTCTGTGTTCTAGAGTCTAGTAGTAGTAGTCTTGTGAGTGCAAGTTCTCCAGTTGTTCTTGGCACGTTTTGAGCTTGATCGCGAGTGTGTTCCTGTGTGCTCAATCTCTTCAAGTCTCTTGTCTTGATTCACTGATACATACACGTTGTTCTTGGTTTTTTTTCTTGTATCATTTATCTCTTTCACATTCACCCCATTTATAACTTTATGCCTTTTTGATGAGAAGAAGGAATGATTATCCTTTTCAATCGTACTTGGTACGATTTCCTCAAATGGCAACAGAAATCATTTAATAACATTAAATGCATCAAAAGTAACAAATGTAGCCGTTAGTGTAATAAAAAAATAGTGTCGAGGATATAGGATTTGACTCCACAGTTAATTATAGGTAGCCGTTTGTTTGTAGACATGTACGGTTGACTCTGTGTAGGATCTTCCATCGGTAGCTCTTCAAACTCTTATCGGTATGTAACACCCGAGACTTTTATGTTATATAAATCATCAAAGGAATCTTTTTCCACACAACACTTGCTTGGCTTGCTTTACACGCAATCGCGGCCTTCCTCGATAGCTTGCGTCGTACGCAATACCGAGTTTCACTAAACAACAATATACTATTAAAACTAGCCGTTATGAATAGTAATAACCACTTTTTGAAATTTTATAAACTTTATTTTTCAAAATGAACTTCATTTTTGGACTCAGAATATCGAAATTAGCCTAGGGTGAAATTTTGGTATTTTTCTGAAAACTTTCAATTTTTGATGAATAGTGAAACCACTAAGTGGTAGGTTAAAAAAACTGAATTTTGCATAAAACTTAATTTTACCGCTTCTGTGAATGGAATTTCGAAAATCCGAGAGACACGGTTAATATCAAGGACTAAAATGTGGTTCAATGAGATGAAAATAATTTTTTGGTGAATAGTAACTTTTTACTTTTTTTACCGTGGTTAATAGTAAATAGGGTAACTAAGGGTAAATATGATATTACTATTACCCTAACACATGTCCTAATTCTATTGGATAAGTGTAATTCGACCAAAAACAAACTTAGGAATAAAAAATGACCATTTAGGCCCACTTGGATTAGATTAGGACATTTATTATTAATTTATTTAAAGAAGGGTTAAAATAGTTAAAATCAAAGTTTAATAAGTAAATCATTTTTAATATGGGGTTATACATAAGATAAATTCGATTGTAAATATTCATTAGAAAGCTAAAACGATTTCCTACATGATGATATTTTATTTGTAATTTTTAGACATCAAATAATTTAATTTATTTATGACACAAAGATGATGCAGTAATTATCTTATTAATGAAATATTGACATAATTGATGTTATAAACACCAAAATAAATGTAATTTGAGACTTTTTATGAATTCTACTAATTTTCTAGGTTACTATGATATATTAGTGTTGATTTAATCAACTTGGTTCGAACATATAATTCTGTTATGACTTTCACAAAAATCATATATCAAATAGTTTCAAAATTGACACAAAATAGTTTCTAAATCAAATATTATATTACTAATTGTTATTTTATTACTAAAAATCTAAGGTTCGGCCAAATGACTTAGATAGGGATATATATATTAATAATAAACAATTTGGGGTTCGTTTGGCATGTTATAGTAAGTGTATTAACCATATAGTGAAAGAAAACAAAAAGACACGGTAAAAGTTAAATTAATTAACTTAGAGTTAAATCTAATTGATAAGGTTAAAATAATACCCTAAACTTGTCTAAATCCTATTGGTTGATAGGATTTCGACCCATCCCCACATTAGCTTCGAAATAAGACCCTTTGGAACCATTATAAACCGATTTTGACTTTAATATAAAATAATATTTTGAGATATTCCTAAGGTGCCCCTCTCCTCCCTTATAAAAGGACACCTCCTCCCCCTCCTCCTCACACCAAATTGAGAACTCAAGCTCGGCCAACCCCTGCCAAAATCTCTTCTCCACTTCCCTAGAAACATCCTAGAGGTTCTGGTCTTCCTCAAAGATCAATTTTAGTTCCCTAAGAGGAGGTCTCCAAAGGGCGCTTCAAAGAAGAGGTAATTACCATTACCAATTCTTTCATCTTTATTTCTTCTTCCAATTCTTCTTCTTAGGTTGTTTCATTATGAAGTAATAACATCAGTATCAATCATATACTAATATGTTATTATAAGTATGAAACAACCCTATTTCACCATCTATCCATCCTACGGAAAAAGAAATCACCGCGCGTGCGTACGTACGGAATACCGTCTCCACGCCGTGGTGTAATCTATTTTCCACCACCACCTTACATGGATGGGTATAATGGTGTAAAGAATAACTATACATAGTTATTACAATATCATATTGATTCTGATATATTTTATAATCCACTCCAATTCAATTCAATATTTATGGAAATGATATCATCGCTCGTGCGTACGTACGGACTACCGTCTCCACGACGCGATGAGATTCATTCTCCATGTTAACCATTTAACAATGATTATAAAGTATATATAAGAAATAATAATGAAATATAGGACATTATAAAGCTACTGGATTTATGTATATATATATATGTATGTCATCTACTTACTTCCATTCAAGACAATAAGGAAAGAAAAACAACGTTCATGCTTACGTACGGACTACCGTCTCCATGAACGGTGTTTTTCATTTCATTTATCTATCTATTATATGTATATATATACTGAATATATATGATATATAAATCATATTTTATATTCTGGAAGTAAGTAAATCATGATATAAGTAATAATAATGTCAAGAACAACAAGTCAAAACACCTACGATAAATGAAACGATTTTACCCAAAACGCTTCTTTAACATGGAATTTACAAAAGAACGGGTAATATAATGGCATAAGTGAACCATATATGATATCATAACAATGAATATGATCCTGTAATAAGTAAATGACATTATTTAAATCATTATACAGGAGGTTCGGACTCATACGAAGCAAATTAGACCTAAGGTAAGGAAAATATCACAATCTCATTTTTATCCGAGATTGTTTATGCTTTGGCATTTACTGGGGTGAATTTTATCATCCACATCCATGTTTACTCAATATGTAATATTATTTCCATCCACCTACAATTTTTTAAATCCAATTTTAACCTTCGGTGAGTTTTTAGTAAAAGATATGAATGAAATATTTTGACGTTTTTCGTACGAGGTGTTTTTTTGACTTTTCCGACAAAAGTACGAAGAATGTTTTTTTAACTTATACGGCATGAATGGATTTTTAAAACATTATTTCCAAGAAGCTTCATTTACAAGTTTTCAAGTTTATTTTTAATCAAATTCTTTTATTTTAAAGTTGTATGACATGTTATGAAAGGAAAAATGTTTTTGAAGAAGAAAGGATATTTTCCTCAAGAATGGAGTTCAAGTGATTTTCAAAATTATTTTCCATCTAAGATAATAAAGGGTTCTGTTTTTATCCCTATTATTACATTGATTTGATCATGTTGTGATGGAATTATTTTTATGAATTCCTTTATCATATATGAATTGATTTATGATGTCATGATGTTTCAAGAATCCCATTTTTGTTACATGTGTTATGCGATGATGTATGTTTTATGATTATGTGGCACACATAAGAAAGGATTCATTATAAGATGGGTGGGACCTATATCTCCCTCCAATGCATTGGGTAAAGATTTTATATCTCATGAGATAGACATGGCTGGAATGGTAGGTTATACCGGTTCAGTGAAACAGGACTGAAACGAGGGTTACTCGATTCAGAAAGGGACTTTGTCCACTAAGATAGTCTTGGCAATGAGTCTTGACTAACAAGAAATGATTCTCTATGATTATGTGTGAATGCCAAAAAGTTTCATGTTTTAAGTTATGATTATTGTGATTAAATTTCACTACCATGATTTATCCCATGTTATGAAATTATGCTCTCTTTTGCAGGTTATGATTTCCAAAATGTTATGTTTTTATGAATACGATGTGATTGACATTTCTTTTGTTTACCCTTACTAAGCATTTGAGCTCACCCTTTTATGTTTTCTTTTCCCCAGGATATAAAGAAAGGTTTTAGGTAAAAAAAGAAGATCTTTATGGGAGATGTTGAAGATCTTTCAGCACGATTAGAAGATTTTATTCCAAGTTTCCAAAGACACTAAACTATTACGATCCTTGTGTGTGTGTTTTTGTTATGTACTAAGTATTCCGCAAATGTAATGTAATGTCAATGTACGTTAGGCTTCGGGTCTCTACAGTTGGTATCAGAGGAAAGGTTTAGTCAACCTTTGGAAACTAGGATGCGAGAAATTTAGTGAGATCCCTAGAGATATTTATAAGGTATGTCTAGGGATGTCCCTAAGGATAAGTATACGATACAGTCCTAGAACTACGGTAACGATCATAGAATTTAACCTAAGGTGTTAGATGTTGAGGATACTCCACCTTTATTATGTTGTTTTCTCTAGCCTGATTTTTGCCTCTCACACTATTCTTTTTGGGTTTTAGACGATGGTTGGAACCCGAAGGAACCGTGTTGATCAATGCAATGGACAATGCAATGATTGCCCTCCTGAACAAACAAATGTTATGGGAGATGGAGTGAAAAATCTTATTGCTATACTTACACAAGCTATGAATCATTCTGGACTTCCAAATGAGCAGAGAAGGGAACAATATTCTATTGAGTCCTTCATGAGGCAACATCCACCTTCTTTCAGTGGGAATTCCGATCCACTTGTTGCTGAACAATGGATCAGTACCACTGAAAAGATATTTTCAGTTCTTCAATGTTCTGAACATGATAAAGTCATCTTAGCAGTATATCGTTTGGAAGGTGAAGCTGATCAATGGTGGAATCTTATCAAGAATACGAGGCCAAGAGATGAAATTGATTCCATGGAATGGGACGAGTTCAAGAACTTGTTTTTCAGTAAGTACTTCCCTCGTATTCTTCGAACAAAGATGGAAAAGGAGTTTATTGAGCTGAACCAGAAGGATGATGAATCTGTTGGTATATACGAAGCGAATTTTACAAGACTTGCAAGGTATGCATCTGGCATTATCATCCAACCTGAAAGTAAAGTTGATCGATTTTTCAGTGGCTTAAAACCAAGTCTTCGAAGGGCATTAGCTATAAGAGACTTCAGTAGCTATGAAGAAATTGTGCGTTGTGCTATCAAGGTAGAAATGGAAGTTGGTGTTACATATCCATCTCATGGTTTTGATAAGAAACGAAAGATGGAGTTCAAGGAGAAATCTCATAATAATGGTGAAAAGAAGATGAATGTTTCCTTATGCACAAAGTGTGGAAAGAAGCATGGTGGAGATTGTCTTAAAGGGACTAGAAAATGTTTTAAGTGTGGAAAAGAAGGTCATCGAGCAGCTGAGTGTCGAAGTAATGGAAAAAGGGTTTCTAATGATGTGAAT
The DNA here is from genome assembly GCA_963277665.1 of Viscum album. Lineage (NCBI taxonomy): Eukaryota > Viridiplantae > Streptophyta > Magnoliopsida > Santalales > Viscaceae > Viscum > Viscum album. The sequence continues at coordinate 1,085,756,762 of OY728165.1, forward strand.
AAAGCAAACACTGCAGAGAACGCACCACCAACACTTCAATGCTTCAAGTGCAAGGAAATGGGGCATTATGCTAATAATTGCCCTAATCCAAGGGTTAGTGATGATCAACATGAGCAACCACTGAAGGCAAAGGACAAAGGGAAGTCACATGCGATCACTATTGGCGATGTTGAATATGATAATGATGTGGTGGAATGATTAAGTGTTTATGTAATGGGATTCCAAAATAATGTTGTATCATGGAGTATTGGAATATTTATGTATTGGTTTAATGTGGTATTCAAAGTGATTGAGATATTTTTGGAAATAAGATGATATGCGCATAATGAAGGGAAAACAAGAAAATGAAATGTTTAACAGTATTCATGAGCTCATGATTGATATAAGGACTAAGTGATATCATGGTTTGAGTATATAGAATTTTGAGGATTTTTGGTATGTGGAAAGTGTTAACTTTAAACTGCATTCATGTTTTCACTAAGGTATTCAAGAGAATACATGATTAAGGACTTTGAATGTTTAGAATGTGACCAACAAGACATATCTTATGGGGATCGACGATGGTGTTAAATCTCTGGTAATCGTTTTCACTATGTTATGAGAGTGGACTGCAGTATTATGGGTAAGCCTAAAGATTTGAAATGGATTATGTTGGAATAAGTTAGTATTGTTTAAGGATAGAAGTTTTTTTTTCTAAATTATTGATGGGATGTTATAGTAATGTAGTTTTAGAAAAAGGACAACCTGTAGGACGGGCGACAGCCCATCGCTTCGGACAAGGCTTTGGGAATCGAACCCACAACCGAAGTGCGACTGGCCTTCATCGCCTACCACTGGCCTACAGGAAGTCCCTGTCTAGTAGAAACTAGTTTTATTATATTAAGCAGTATGATATATGAAGTATAAGTCCATTTTAGGAACCATATATGATTAATCTCACTATAGATCGATTTATGCATATAATTTTTGCTAACCTTTTGTTTGAGACAGATGGAATGACCCGTCATTCTATCACATGATCTGCTAACACTTCACGAATTACAAATTCAACTTCATTTATTTAAGAGATGAAGTGGAAATTGTTCAAGGCACGAACAATAGTGAGATTGTACCAAAATAAAGTAAGTATTTATTCTAATTCAAATTTTCAACTTTAGGGAAATGATCTTGAAAACCAAAAATGTTGTCCTAGTGATCTTATACCTGATGAATCAGATGGTACCTTATATCATCACAAATCTATGGATTTGTGATTATTGGCTTTTCCATAGCCATGTTCTCTACCACTCTCCATCAGAACATGATGGTTAGATTTCTCTTCCATATCTATATTTTCACCTATGTGGAAACCCAGTGATTAGTTTATTTGGGTAATCGTTACATTTCATACTTTAGTTTTTAAAGACAAGTTTTGGTATTCCTTTTTACGATGTGGGTTTCTATTAAAGAAACTTTCGAATAGTAAACCATTTATAACCCCGACGAATTTCGAGGGCGAAATTCATTTTAAGGGGGGTAGAATGTAACACCCGAGACTTTTATGTTATATAAATCATCAAAGGAATATTTTTCTACACAACACTTGCTTGGCTTGCTTTACACGCAATCACGACCTTCCTCGATAGCTTGCGTCGTACGCAATACCGAGTTTCACTAAACAACAATATACTATTAAAACTAGCCGTTATGAATAGTAATAACCACTTTTTGAAATTTTATAAACTTTATTTTTCAAAATGAACTTCATTTTTGGACTCAGAATATCGAAATTAGCCTAGGGTGAAATTTTGGTATTTTTCTGAAAACTTTCAATTTTTGATGAATAGTGAAACCACTAAGTGGTAGGTTAAAAAAACTGAATTTTGCATAAAACTTAATTTTACCGCTTCTGTGAATGGAATTTAGAAAATCCGAGAGACACGGTTAATATCAAGGACTAAAATGTGGTTCAATGAGATGAAAATAATTTTTTGGTGAATAGTAACTTTTTACTTTTTTTACCGTGGTTAATAGTAAATAGGGTAACTAAGGGTAAATATGATATTACTATTACCCTAACACATGTCCTAATTCTATTGGATAAGTGTAATTCGACCAAAAACAAACTTAGGAATAAAAAATGACCATTTAGGCCCACTTGGATTAGATTAGGACATTTATTATTAATTTATTTAAAGAAGGGTTAAAATAGTTAAAATCAAAGTTTAATAAGTAAATCATTTTTAATATGGGGTTATACATAAGATAAATTCGATTGTAAATATTCATTAGAAATCTAAAAAGATTTCCTACATGATGATATTTTATTTGTAATTTTTAGACATCAAATAATTTAATTTATTTATGACACAAAGATGATGCAGTAATTATCTTATTAATGAAATATTGACATAATTGATGTTATAAACACCAAAATAAATGTAATTTGAGACTTTTTATGAATTCCAATAATTTTCTAGGTTACTATGATATATTAGTGTTGCTTTAATCAACTTGTTTCGAACATATAATTCTGTTATGACTTTCACAAAAATCATATATCAAATAGTGTCAAAATTGACACAAAATAGTTTTTAAATCAAATATTATATTACTAATTGTTATTTTATTCCTAAAAATCTAAGGTTCGTCCAAATGACTTAGATAAGGATATATATATTAATAATAAACAATTTGGGGTTCGTTTGGCATGTTATAGTAAGTGTATTAACCATATAGTGAAAGAAAACAAAAAGACACGGTAAAAGTTAAATTAATTAACTTAGAGTTAAATCTAATTGATAAGGTTAAAATAATACCCTAAACTTGTCTAAATCCTATTGGTTGATAGGATTTCGACCCATCCCCACATTAGCTTCGAAATAAGACCCTTTGGAACCATTATAAACCGATTTTGACTTTAATATAAAATAATATTTTGAGATATTCCTAAGGTGCCCCTCTCCTCCCTTATAAAAGGACACCTCCTCCCCCTCCTCCTCACACCAAATTGAGCACTCAAGCTCAGCCAACCCCTGCCAAAATATCTTCTCCACTTCCCTAGAAACATCCTAGAGGTTCTGGTCTTCCTCAAAGACCAATTTTAGTTCCCTAAGAGGAGGTCTCCAAAGGGCGCTTCAAAGAAGAGGTAATTACCATTACCAATTCTTTCATATTTATTTCTTCTTCCACTTCTTCTTCTTAGGTTGTTTCATTATGAAGTAATAACATAAATATCACTCATATACGGATATGTTATTATAAGTATGAAACAACCCTATTTCACCATCTATCCATCCTACGGAAAAAGAAATCACCGCGCGTGCGTACGTACGGAATACCGTCTCCACGCCGTGGTGTAATCTATTTTCCACCACCACCTTACATGGATGGGTATAATGGTGTAAAGAATAACTATACATAGTTATTACAATATCATATTGATTAAGATATATTGTATAATCCACTCCAATTCAATTCAATATTTATGGAAATGATATCATCGCTCGTGCGTACGTACGGACTACCGTCTCCACGACGCGATGCGATTCATTCTCCATGTTAACCATTTAAGAATGATTATAAAGTATATATAAGAAATAATAATGAAATATAGGACATTATAAAGCTACTGGATTTATGTATATATATATATGTATGTCATCTACTTACTTCCATTCAAGACAATAAGGAAAGAAAAACAGCGTTCATGCTTACGTACGGACTACCGTCTCCATGAACGGTGTTTTTCATTTCATTTATCTATCTATTATATGTATATATATACTGAATATATATGATATATAAATCATATTTTATATTCTGGAAGTAATTAAATCATGATATAAGTAATAATAATGTCAAGAACAACAAGTCAAAACACCTACGATAAATGAAACGATTTTACCCAAAACGCTTCTTTAACATGGAATTTACAAAAGAACGGGTAATATAATGGCATAAGTGAACCATATATGATATCATAACAATGAATATGATTCTGTAATAAGTAAATGACATTATTTAAATCATTATACAGGAGGTTCGGACACATACGAAGCAAATCAGACCTAAGGTAAGGAAAATATCACAATCTCATTTTTATCCGAGATTGTTTATGCTTTGGCATTTACTAGGGTGAATTTTATCATCCACATCCATGTTTACTCAATATGTAATATTATTTCCATCCACCTACAATTGTTTAAATCCAATTTTAACCTTCGGTGAGTTTTTAGTAAAAGATATGAATGGAATCTTTTGACGTTTTTCGTACGAGGTGTTTTTTTGACTTTTCTGACAAAAGTACGAAGAATGTTTTTTTTTAACTTATACGGCATGAATGGATTTTTAAAACATTATTTCCAAGAAGCTTCCTTTACAAGTTTTCAAGTTTATTTTTAATCAAATTCTTTTATTTTAAAGTTGTATGACATGTTATGAAAGGAAAAATGTTTTTGAAGAAGAAAGGATATTTTCCTCAAGAATGGAGTTCAAGTGATTTTCAAAATTATTTTCCATCTAAGATAATAAAGGGTTATGTTTTTATCCCTATTATTACATTGATTTGATCATGTTGTGATGGAATTATTTTTATGAATTCCTTTATCATATATGAATTGATTTATGATGTCATGATGTTTCAAGAATCCCATTTTTGTTACATGTGTTATGCGATGATGTATGTTTTATGATTATGTGGCACACATAAGAAAGGATTCATTATAAGATGGGTGGGACCTATATCTCCCTCCAATGCATTGGGTAAAGATTTTATATCTCATGAGATAGACATGGCTGGAATGGTAGGTTATACCGGTTCAGTGAAACAGGACTGAAACGAGGGTTACTCGATTCAGAAAGGGACTTTGTCCACTAAGATAGTCTTGGCAATGAGTCTTGACTAACAAGAAATGATTCTCTATGATTATGTGTGAATGCCACAAAGTTTCATGTTTTAAGTTATGATTATTGTGATTAAATTTCACTACCATGATTTATCCCATGTTATGAAATTATGCTCTCTTTTGCAGGTTATGATTTCCAAAATGTTATGTTTTTATAAATACGATGTGATTGACATTTCTTTTGTTTACCCTTACTGAGAATTTGAGCTCACCCTTTTATGTTTTCTTTTCCCCAGGATATAAAGAAAGGTTTTAGGTAAAAAAAAAGAAGATCTTTATGGGAGATGTTGAAGATCTTTCAGCACGATTAGAAGATTTTATTCCAAGTTTCCAAAGACACTAAACTATTACGATCCTTGTGTGTGTGTTTTTGTTATGTACTAAGTATTCCGCAAATGTAATGTAATGTCAATGTACGTCAGGCTTCGGGTCTCGACACGGTAGCTCTTATCGGTAGCTCTTATCAGTAGCTCTTATCGGTAGCTCGATGAACTTAGTTCCATCAGTTTCTCTAGCTCTTATCGGTAGCTCTTATCGGTAGCTCAATGAACTTAGTTCCATCGGTTGCTCTTGGCTGTCGGTAGCTCTATGCATCGGTAGCTCTGGCTGTTATGCATATCGGTAGCTCTCTGTCTATCGGTAGCTATGGCTGTCGGTGGCTATCTGTCTATCAGTAGCTCTGTGTCTATCGGTAGCTCTGGCTGTCGATAGCTATCCGTCTATCGGTAGCTCTGGCTGTCGGTAGCTATCTGTCTATCGGTATCTCTGGCTATCGATAGCTATCTGTCTATCGGTAGCTTTGTGTCTATCGGTAGCTCTATGCAGTCATGCACATCGGTAGCTCTATTCAGGTTAGTGATACTTACACTTGACTGTCTTATGCAAAACACATCTAATTCACTTAGAATCATTTCAAAACTTATATAAACATGGATAATCGAGATTAACATAAATCGGAAATTATTTTAACATTATTATTAACTTGATCATCAATTTGAAAGAATTAAAGTGTAGATCAACAGTAATTGTGAATATCATAATATATGAACACATAATTGGGATTGTCAAAACATATGAATACAAGATTGGGATTATCAAAACAGGTGAGGTCAACAATCTACCCCTTTTTGATAATCACAACTTATGATATGGCCATTTTAAAATAGTGAGAATATAGTATTAGATAGTATAACATTAATATTCAATTTTCTCAAAGAAAACAGTATCAGAGGAAATAGGAAATAGTAATAGAAAGATATAGATCAAAAATTATCATAGGTAGAATTAAATACAATAGTATCAGAGATAAGGTTTGAAAGAATTGGTACCAAAGAAGGAAATGTAAGAAATAGTATCAAAGACTCATCCTTTGATCATATTTCTCCCCTTTTATATTTCTCCCCTTTTCTCCCCTTTTGAGCATATTTCTCCCCCTTTGTGATAATCAAAAAGTGGGAAACCAAACATAGAAAACTGATAAACTGAGATAGTGTAAAGAAAGGCATTTGTATTAGATCAGACAAAAATTATATAAACAGAATAGAAAAAAAAATAAAAAAAAATGATTCCTGTCAAACATCCTTGCCACTTTATCAATCCACATATTCAATGTGATATTTAGCCTTGGGATCAGAAGAGAATTCAGGTGTTGAGGATACTGGGGAGGACTTTGGAATTCCAGAAATGATCAGAGGAGGCTGAGCAACTGATACAGTGCCGAGCCTGTATTGGGTAGTCCTTTGAGTGATCATAGGTGTGAGACTTCTTATGGCTTGAGTAGGAGTCATCTGAACTGGAGACGCAGTAGAGGCAGAGGTAGGAAAAGCAGGAGGTACAATGACCTATCTGGCATCCACATACAGGAAGGGCAGCAACAGGTTTCTGAAATCCATTATAATGCTTCCTCCTCTCTCCATTGCAGACACAAAATCATCTCTATTTTCAATGAATTTATCCAAAGCAGGAGTAAGCTCCCTGAGCTTACTAACCTGCTCTCTGAAGGCCTGAGACACTGGAGGTAACTTTAGATTCTCAAGAAGAAGTTTGAAATGGTTGGTCAATTTTTGCTTGGTATAAACCTTTTCAAAATAAGTATCCACCTTATTCTTGATTTCCTCTTGAGAAGCAGAGGCCTCTCTCATGTAGTCCTGGATGACCTTCATTATTTCTCTAGCTGAATCCCTAGTAGATAGCACAACTCGACTTAAATTTGATGAGTCCACAGAGCCACTGGTTGAAATAGAAACAAGATCCTCCTTCATCAGAGCACGAAATTGATTCAGATCAATTGCAGGTTTTGAAACTAGAGGACCAACAGAGAAGGATACAGTTTCTTTGAAGCTTTTTGTCAACCCACTAATCAGATTTTGCATTTGAGAGTCCTGATTTTTGACATGATCCTTCATAGATGTTTTGAAAGCTTCAAACACCAAGACCAGCTGACTTACAACACTCTTCACATAGGTTAAATCCTTGTCATCTTGAGATTTTGAACTCATGAAAGAGTCTAAGGAAACAATAGATATCCGTAGAGCTTCAAGATCTGCTTCTAGCCTAGAAGTTTGGGTGTGGCACTCCTTGAATTCTTCCTTTAGCTCACCCACAAAAGTTGACAGATTGCAACCAAGAGAAAGCTCAAAAGACCTTTCTAACATCTTCATTTCTTCACCAAAATAGTGCTTCATCTCAGCAACAGAGGCACTGAAGGATTCCTTCAGCTCATGCTTTAGGGATTCGAGGTCAGACTTTGTAACAAAATCAATAGGAGCAACTGTAGTAGATACTCTTTCAGAAGCTAAACTGACTACAGAGTCAGCCATGACTGATTGAATTGAGGATAATAAAAAAGATTCCATTGTGTTTACCTCTTCTACAAAACTGACTTTGAGTTTTTCTCTTAGCACATCTAAATCATGTACTCGGACCACATCGGCAGGTAATAACTCAGGATTGATGTCATAGCTGATCTTTGGTCTATTCAAAGATACTTCATTATCTGAATCAGGATAATCCAAAACACAGACTATAAAACCTGGGTCTTCTACCTAGTATTCAGACTCAATAGTCACTGTAACATTTCCAAACTTGGTGTGATGCTCGCCCTCAATGGGTGCATTCTCATATATAGTAACTACATTCTCTACTGGTCTTTCTTCATCAGAATCTTCCACAATAACTTCCATCTCTGCAGCAGCAAGATGATTTTCTGGAATAGGTACAAATTCTCCTCTTTCTCTTTCTTCATCCATAGAAGGTACAAATGAGCTTCCAATAACTAGACTCAGACTCAATTCAGCAGAATCAGATGATTCAGAGACATTCTCTTCTTTCTCTACATGATCAGAGACTGACTGGTCTTCCTCATTAGCAGGTGTCTCCACTTCTGCTAGCACTTCCTTTTCTAAAGACATAATTTCAGCAATAGGGCTTGGAGGCAAGTCCGGATCTCCTCCATCATCCATAGGAGTTTCTTCCTCTTCTTCTTCTTCTACTTCTTCTTCTGACTCATCACTGTACTCAGGTTCCTCTTCATCAGGTCTTAGACCTGGATCTCTTTTATCCTTTGGCCTTGAAGGATAATCCACAGGATTAAATTTATCATATACCTTTTGGTCATAATTGACCCATTCTCCTCTCCACGGATTCCAATTAATCTTCATATATTTGCAAACTGTAGTAGTGATACAAAAGTTGCTCTTCACTACAACTGTCTCATCTTGAGACTCAGCTATCCCTTTCACTTTGATCATTACAGAAATCAGCTTAGCAAAGAATAGGGCGTTAGTCTTTGATTTCGGCCTTGTCATATCTTCCATTTGACTCATCACCAATCTACAAAAATTGACTTTGACATCATGTCTCAAAAGATGTAGGAGATAGATATCCTGATATCTCAAATTAACAAAGTCTCTTCTCCTTGGTATCAACACATGTTGAACAAACTTGAACAGTAATCTGTTCTCTCCATCCATTTCTGCAGCAACCACTTGCCTTGGAGTTCCATCACCAGTCAGTTCTTTCAACGCGGTATCATGATCAAAAATTTCACTGGTAGGTGGCATTGCTCTTGATACATATCCAGACACACCTTCATGTGGAACTTTTAAGCAATCAACCCATTCTACTGATGAAAATGATATCACATTACCATTTACAAACGAAGATACTCGGTTCTCATTCTCTAACTTCTAGAAGATTACGAACTCGTAAAACTATTTTACCAACTTTGGGTAGTAGGGACTGTTGTTATTTGAAAACCAGTCTACCCATCTCTGAGCTTCCAAAACTTCGAGCACCAAGGAATTGCTAGGCAACAACCAGTCTACACACAGCTCTTTTTCGATCACAATAGCTCTATTTTGCAGATGAGGATTTACTGGTCTCCTTCCCGACATAGTTCTAACAGCACTACTCGCTTCTGGCTCGTACTTATGCCTTTTTTCTTTAGGCTCAACACAGTCATCTCGGATGACAGGAGTTTTGGTTTTTTCCATCGCTGGTTCGAGGGATCTCAGGTTCACAGAGGGTTTGGGTTCTAAGGTTCGAAGGTAAAAGGTTTTGGGTTCGGTGGAGTGAGAAGCAGCTTAGACTTATTTTTATCATTTAAGAATCATAAGTTAAATGAATAATAAAAAAACGGTTCAGATTCTTGGCGGTAGACAAAAAGATTTAAAACAGTGCTTTATCGATGATGATTTTTATCGGTGAGGATTTCTATCGGTGAGGATTTCAACATCGGTAAAGATTAAACATCCCCAGCTCATGCCTAATGTAACATAACCTATCCACACTTAAGGGTTTAGTGAAAATGTCGGCCAATTGATGTTCAGTGCCGATAAATTCAAGAGAAATATCACCCTTTTGATAATGATCTCTCAGAAAATGATGCCTTACATCAATGTGTTTGGTTCTTGAGTGAGATACAGGGTTCTTCGAGATGTTTATTGCACTAGTGTTGTCACAGTTAATAGAAACATGATTAAAATCATATCCATAGTCCAAGAGAGTGTGTTTCATCCACAGAATTTGTGCACAACAACTACCGGCAGCTATATACTCTGCTTCGGCAGTGGATAGAGCTACAAAATTCTGCTTTTTACTACACCAAGATACTAAGGATTTTCCTAATAAATGACATGTTCCTGAAGTGCTTTTTCTATATAATTTGTAACCAGCAAAGTCAGCATCTGAATAACTCATTAACTCAAAGGATTGTCCTTTTGGATAAAATAAACCAAGGTTAACAGTATGTTTGAGATACTTGAAAATTCTTTTAACAACAATCAAATGAGATTCTTTCGGGTTAGCTTGAAATCTTTCACACATACATACACTTAACATAATATATGGTCGACTAGCAGTAAGATAAAGTAAACTACCAATTATACCCCTATAATTGGTTTGATCCACTAGTTTCCCAGTTTCATCTGTGTCCAATTTACAGAATGTACTCATAGGAGTTTCACTCTCTTTAATACTATCCAAACCAAAACGTTTTAAAAGATCCTTTGTATATTTACTTTGATTCAAAATAATACCATTTTCATTTTTAAATACTTGAAATCCAAGAAAGTATTTAAGTTCTCCCATTAAACTCATTTCAAATTCATTTTGAATACTTTTTGAAAAATCAGTACATAAAGAATGTTTAGAAGATCTAAAAATAATATCATCAACATAGATTTGTACAACTAAAACATCTTTAGAAATTCTTTTAATAAAAGGAGTTGGATCAGTAATCCCTTTAGTAAAACTTTTTGAAATAAGAAAGTTGCTGAGTCTATCATACCAAGATCTTGGAGCTTGTTTTAAGACATATAAAGCTTTAGAAAGTTTAAAAACTTTATTTGGAAAATGGGGGTTTGTAAATCCAGGAGGTTCTTCTACAAAAACATCTTCAATTATAAAACCATTTAGAAATGCACTTTTGAAATCCATTTGATATAACTTGAAATTTAGATGTGCAGCATATGCAAGTAAAATCCTAATGGCTTATAGTCTAGCTACAGGTGCAAAGGTCTCCTCATAGTCTATGCCTTATTCTTGACTATATCCTTGTGCAACTAGCCTAGCTTTGTTTCTAACTATGTTTCCTGATTCATCAACTTTATTTCTAAAAACCCATTTAGTGCCTATTGTTAGTGTGTCCTTAGGCCTGTCAACTAATTCCCAGACTTTGTTTCTTTCAAATTGATTTAACTCTTCTTGCATAGCCATTACCCAGAATTCATCAACGATAGCATCATTAATATTTATGGGTTCTATCTGGGAGAGAAAAGCTTGATGTTCAACCTGATTTCTTAGAGAATCTCTAGTCTGTGTTCCTCTATGAAGATTACCAACAACAACATCCAAAGGATGATTCTTTATAATTCTTGTTGATCTAGTAAAGGTAGGACTAGACACTTCAGGTTCATCAGTAGGTTCGGGTTCAACCAAAACAGATTCTGGAAAAAGTCCAGAACTGGAAGTTTTTATAACAGGTTCTTTGGATTTATCATTAAGGTCCAGAACAGACAAATCTTCTTCAAGATTCTCAAGAGAGGTTTTAGGCTCATGTGGATCGGTTTCATCGAATTTGATGTGAATAGATTCTTCCAAACATTTGGATTTCTTATTGAACACTCTATAAGCTTTACTTGAAGTAGAGTAACCCAAAAAAATTCCTTCATCACTTTTAGAAGCAAACTTGTCCAGATTATCCTTTGTGTTAAGAATAAAGACTTTGCAAACAAAAACTCTGAAGTAATTAACCTTAGGCTTCCTATTGTTCCACAACTCATATGGGGTTTTCTTAAGAATAGGTCTGATCAAGACTCTATTGATAACATAACAAGCTGTATTTACAGCTTCAGCCCAAAAGTAAATAGGCAGTTCATATTCATTGAGCATGGTTCTAGATATTTCTTGAAGGGTTCGGTTTCTCCTTTATACTACGCCATTCTGCTGAGGTGTCCTAGGAGCTGAAAAGTTATGAGTGTAGCCATTGTGTAAGCAATAAGATTCAAAGTCTTGATTTTCAAACTCACGGCCATGATCACTTCTCAGGGTCTTAATTTTGAGTCCACTAAGATTCTCTATAGACTTGGAGTATTTAAAAAAGGAAGAATAAGCTTCACTTTTGTGAGCTAAGAAATATACCCAAGTATATCTAGAGAAGTCATCTACTAGAACATAGACATAGTGCTTCCCATTTAAACTAGAAACTCTTGATGGTCCAAACAAATCCATGTGAACCAACTCAATTTGTTGAGAATTTGGGACTTCTTTCTTTGATTTAAAAGAAACTTTGTGTTATTTTCCCTTTTGACAGGGATTACACACTTTGTCATTTGGGAATTCTAATTTAGGTAAGTCTCTAACTAAGTTTTTCCTAGACAGTTTTCTAAGTGAGTGAATGTTGCAGTGTCCTAATATTCTGTGCCATAGCCAAGATTCTTTATGAAAATCATTCAAACAAGGAATATTTTGTTTAGCTAAAGAATTTAAATCAACAGCATAAACATTTTCATTCCTTAGAGAAGAAAATACTAAAGCATTTTTGGAGTTAAAAACATCATAGGAATAATTTTCAAACTTGACATTGAAACCATCATCACATAATTGAGATATACTAAGCAAGTTATATTTAAGTCCATCAACGAATAAAACTTTAGAAATTAATACTGATTCAGTGTTACCAATCTGGCCTAGGCCGATGATTTTTCCTTTAGAGTTGTCACCAAAGGTGACATGACCTCCATCAACCTTTATTAAGCTCTTGAAGCAAGAATAATCTCCAGTCATGTGTCTTGAGCACCCACTGTCTAAATACCATATCTTCTTGTGACAACTCTTCAAGCAGGTCTCCAACAAAACAGATTTAAACAGGAAATGACTTTGGTACCCAGATTTTCTTGGGTCCAGATAGGTTAGCAATCAGTGCTTTAGGTACCCAGATTTGTTTTATTGGTTTCATACAATTAACAGAAGTAAAAGATTTTGAAAGATAAACTTTATTTGGTCTATAACCATATGAATATCCTGTTGAAGCATATGAATTTCCAAAACTGGAACTAGCAAAAAAAAATTCAGACTTAGGAATAAATCGGATTCTGGTGAACTGTCTCTGTCCAGGTTGGTATCCTAAACTAGTAGCATATCTAGGTGAAACATTCTTTCCTAGAATTTGAGTTAGAGCATCCTTTCCATTTGTGAATTTTTCTAAGTCCTTTCTGAGTTGCTCATTTGATAGTTTCAGTTCTGTATTTTCCTTTAATAGTCGAGCATTCTTTTCCTTTTCTATATCAAGATCAAATTTATGCTTAACACTTAAAGCATACTGTTTCTTTAAACCTTTGTATTTGTCTTTAAGCTCATTACAGGTTTCTTCTAACATATCACAGTATTCAAATAGTTCAGATTTTGACATGTTTTCCGAATCAGAATCATCTCCAGAATAATATGAATTTAAAATAGGAGTGTCAGATGTTACCTCAGAAGTATTTGTCATGAAACACATGTTGGCTCGATTCCTTTCAGAGTCTAAAGATTCAGCTTCACTTGTGCTGTCTTCTGAAGCACTCCAGGTAGCCTTCATGGCTTTCTTGTACTTCTTGTCTTTGTAATCATATTTATTTTTGAATTTTAACTTTGGACAGTCTGCTTTGATACGTCCTTTTCACTTGCATTCGTAGCAGACAACTTCATCAGTCCTGTCAGCTTTCTTCCAATCCTTTTTCCATTTGCCTTGTTGATCATACTTTCCTTTGTAATTTTTTTCCTAAAGAATTTCTTTTTCCTATAAAACTTCTTGAATTGACTGGATATCTGAGCCATTTCTACATCACTGTCATACTCTGAGTTTTCACTTGTTGAACTCTCATCCTCCATTTGTATTTTCTCCTTCTCCTTACTCTTCAAAGCAGTAGACTTGAAAGCTACAGATTTTCTTTTAGGTTCATCATCTTCCTCTTTGTTTACCTTGATCTCTTCTTCATACATCATCAATTTTCCAATAAGTTATTTGACAGGTAGAGAAACAATGTCACATGATTCTATGATTGAGACAGATGTGCCTCTCCATCGGTCTGGTAGATATCTCAAGATTCTCATAATTTGTTCCTTTGCTGGAACAACTTTTCCGAGTGAATTCATCGTGTTGAATATCTCATTAAACCTGAGATACATGTCAAAAATAGGTTCATAAAACTTCATTTTAAAATTATCATACTTAATAGTATAATTGTTCAATCTCATTTCTTTAACATTATTTGTTCCTTCATGAGAAACAGCCAAGGTATCCCAAATTTCAAAAGCAGTTTTGCATGAAGAAATTCTATTGAATTCTTTATCTCATAGAGCACAGTACAGAGCATTCATAGCTTTACAATTATTATTGTAAGCAGTCTTTGTAGGTTCATCCCAAGTAGATCTATCAGTAGTGGGAATTTTGTATTCAGATTCAATAGCAGTCCAAATATCAAAACTCATGCTTTCTAGATGAATTTTCATTCTAAGTTTCCACTGAGCATAGTTATTTCCATTAAAGAAAGGTGGCCGGTTAGTAGCAGCACCCTCAAGTCTATTATCCATTATAAAAAAAATTTAAAGAGATAAAAATAATGAAATAACATAAATTTTAAGAACTTTAAAATACAACTAAAATCACAGTTGAAAAGCAGAGAGTAAATAATTTTTTTTGAAAAACACACAACCTCTGATACCAAATATTGGTCGGAGTGGACACTCAAGAGGGGGGTGAATTGAGTTCCAATTAAAATTTCTGCTAAAAACAATTTCTATTATAATCCCCCAATTTCAAAAATAAATTAAACTGTAGTGAATTTATACAGATTATAAATTTTCAATTAGTTTCTCAAAGATTGATTAATTCTCAGTTAACTTAATCTTATGATTAAATTATCTTTTGAAACTAAATTACTGGTTTACAATAAATATAAACACTTGCGAGTTTAACTATCAAAGTAGCTTTGAGAATAAATTATATTTCAAAGTAATAGCAGCGGAATATGAAATAAATGTATATAGTATGGATATAGATTTTAACTAAAAACACAAGAGTTAACCAAGAGGTTCTGTCTCTAGCTGAGACTTAGTCCTCTCAAAATTTGTATAAAGTGATCCACACCCTGGATCTGGGTTAACAACAATGATCACACTGTTCAAATCAAGAGACCTCTACCACATTTATATGTGGGATAACAAACAACAGCTCAAAACTGTCCAGGTCACACTCGACCTCTACCACTATCCACAGTGGGAAATAAAGGATGTGAAGATTGTGAGTGAGGATTTACAAATCCTCCAGTTAAGGTTCAAGAGACAGTGTGTGTATAATAATTAACAGGCTACACACACTGCTCGTAATGAAAATACTAAATCACTTAGAGCAAGATATAGAGTTTAGGATGTCTCTAGTGATTGCAGTGCAGCTCTGGACTCCTTTGGATTTGATCAGAAATGGTTCTGAGTCCTTCTTTAGTATTTGACTGAAAAACAGAGTATCGTTTCTTCTTTCAGTGCTTCCAGGTTCAGCTTGGTTATTGGCTCATAAAATGAAGTGTTCTATGTAGTTCTTCTTTAGCATAGATTGCTCGATGTATGTTCTGGGTTCTGGAGTCTGGTAGTAGTAGTCTTGTGAGTGCAAGTTCTCTAGTTGTTCTTGGCATGTTTTGAGCTTGATCACGAGTGTGTTCCTGTGTGCTCAATCTCTTCAAGTCTCTTGTCTTGATTCACTAATACATACACGTTTTTCTTGGTTTTTTTCTTGTATCATTTATCTCTTTCACATTCACCCCCTTTATAACTTTATGCCTTTTTT
The DNA here is from genome assembly GCA_963277665.1 of Viscum album. NCBI lineage: Eukaryota > Viridiplantae > Streptophyta > Magnoliopsida > Santalales > Viscaceae > Viscum > Viscum album. The sequence goes on from OY728165.1 coordinate 1,085,772,470, forward strand.
CTGAGAAGAAGGAATGATTATCCTTTTCAATCGTACTTGGTACGGTTTCCGGAAATGGAAACAGAAATCATTTAATAACATTAAATGCATCAAAAGTAAAAAATATAGCCGTTAGTGTAATAAACAAATAGTGTCGAGGATATAGGATTTGACTCCGCAGTTAATTATAGGTAGCTGTTTGTTTGTAGACGTGTACGATTGACTCTGCGTAGGATCTTCCATCGGTATCTCTTCAAACTCTTATCGGTAGCTCTGATCGGTAGCTCTTATCGGTAGCTCTTATCGGTAGCTCGATGAACTTAGTTCCATCGGTTGCTCTAGCTCTTATCGGTAGCCCTTATCGGTAGCTCTTATCGGTAGATCTTATTGGTAGCTCTTATCAGTAGCTCTTATCAGTAGCTCGATGAACTTAGTTCCATCGGTTTCTCTTGGCTGTCGGTAGCTCTATGCATCGGTAGCTCTGGCTATTATGCATATCGGTAGCTCTCTGTCTATCGGTAACTCTGGCTGCCGGTGGCTATCTGTCTATCGGTAGCTCTGTGTCTATCGGTAGCTCTGGCTGTCGATAGCTATCCGTCTATCGGTAGCTCTGGCTGTCGGTAGCTATCTGTCTATCCGTAGCTCTGGCTATCGGTAGCTATCTGTCTATCGGTAGCTCTGTGTCTATCGGTAGCTCTATGCAGTCATGCACATCGGTAGCTCTATTCAGGTCAGTGATACTTACACTTGACTGTCTTATGCAAAACACATCTAATTCACTTAGAATCATTTCAAAACTTATATAAACATGGATAATCAAGATTAACATAAATCAGAAATTATTTTAACATTATTATTAACTTGATCATCGATTTGAAAGAATTAAAGTGTAGATCAACAGTAATTGTGAATATCATAATATATGAACACATAATTGGGATTGTAAAAACATATGAATACAATATTGGGATTATCAAAATAGGTGAGGTCAATATATATATATGTATATATATATGTATATTCATCAATAAAAATAAATCTTCCTATTGAATAGAAATTCATAAAAAAAATATTTTTAACCATTATTTAAAAACCATTACTATAATTTTAATGAAATGACTATGGGACTAAATAATTATATTAAATATAGAAATATTACATCCATAAACATTATATATGTGATTAACACATGATAAAGTAAAAGTATAATAACCACCATATCGAAGAAGGTGTGGAATAAATGAAACAATTAACAATCGACCGTTAATTTTAACAAAGAATAATTAATAAATGGGTAATAATAAATTATAAATTAATGTTATTAAATATAATAAATGGGAATAAAGTATTTATATAGATGAAAAATAAACCTAAATTTATAATAAATTAATTTAGAACATGTTTGACCAAGATGGATTATGAGGTAATGGTTTTTATCTCAATTCCCTTTCTTTGGGACATTTTTATTCTTATGAAAATATTTTCCTTTATATGGTAAATATAATATCGTATTTAAATTATTTATAATAATTTAAATATGATTTAAGGTATTTATAATTCAATTTAAAGTTCTTTATTTTCATTGGATTTTGATTCTTACATTACAAAAGATGTAAGGGATTTTCTTAACTCAATATAATTTTCATTAAGTCATACCATTTATTATTTGACTATGTTATTCTATGTTTTATATATTATGAACAATTATCTATATCATATGAAATTTTATCTTTATTTCAGTGTAAATTACATTTTTTATATAAAAATATTCTTCTTTGATTGATTTCACACTTGATAAAAATTTGAAATTATTAAGAATAATTCTCATCCTATGTATTGGAAATTTATCATCCATGTCTATATTCTTTATTACCATAAATATTTTCATTTTTAATTTTAAAATATAAATACTTATCTTATTTTTATCCTTTTTATTTATCTTTATCTATAAATTGCTTGATGGATTGTGATAACAATTGTATTTGTTGTTATTAAGTAAGACTATCAATATATGTTGGGTGGTGATGAAAAACCCAATGAATAAAGAGGTTAAAGGTTTTAGATATAGTTTAGAGTTCCTATGGATTATATATATTTATACTATTTTCCATTTTACATGTTTATAGAGATCCATTCATGTATTGGAAAAAGAATATTATAAAAAAGTTAGATAAATTGAGTTTATTCTACCATCATTGAGTATTTTATGAGCTTAAAAGAAATGAGAAGATAAGTATTGAGTTGATAATGGTGTTTCATTTATTAATAATTAATCAATTCACTATCATTAAGAACATTTGATGAAAAGAGAAAAATAAGTGTTAAGGTAGTGAATCTTTATTGACATATATAAATAGAGTTCTTATATATGATGCTAGAGTTATAAAATAATTTAAGTTGAGTTAAAGTGGAAAAGATGGTTGGAATTAAGTACCCAATTTCATGTTTTTTTGAGAATATATCGTTTTAGAAACAAGAAATGAATGGAAGTTAAAATGAGGAAGTCTGATGTAGGAAGGGAACCAAATAAGGTAATGTTTTGAACTAGAAAATCCTAGATCTACTTATAGAAAAAAATATAGGAGGAGATTTTGATTTTGGATGAAATAACAAGAATAAAAATTGATTTTATATAATGTAAGAGGATGTGTTACTAGAATTATAATAATTTAATTTGATAAAGCTGAAGTTTAGATGATATAGAATAGAAGTTTTATTGCATTTCATAGCTATGATGTGAGAAGTTTGAATGATGCGTTATAGCCCAAGGTGCCATAAACCAAAGTTTGAATACTACATTGATAATATAGAATATTAAAATTCTTTATATGTAAAAGTAATCATGGTTTTACAAGGGATACATAGGAGTAAATAAATCTTATATCAGAATAACTAGAATCTCATGAAGAAAAAGACATGGAAAATTATTAGAGTTATACAATGATATATCAGAGTGAGATAATGAATACAAGATATTAAATTTAGAAGATACAAATATATAAAATATTAAGCTACAAATTATATCAGAGTAAATTAAAGGATTCCGTGACTATATAAAAGTTAACCAATCACATGTATGAGTGAATTTATGGTTTCAAGGTCCATTTAAGAGTAATATGAAATGTTTCATTGGCTATATATGACTAAAATAATATTACATAAATTTTTAATAGTTTTTATAGGTGTTTATATGATTTAATAGAATATTTTAAGAATAATTAAAATACTGATATTATAGTATTAAAGTGAATATTTAGGAGATAAATATGAGGAGAATAAAATCAGTTGATAATTTACAGATCTTAATTAGATAAATGTCATGATTATTTGAAGAGTGAATCATGGTTTCTGAAAATATTTTTAAAAGGATTTCATGTTGTGAAGTTAAAAATTTTACCATAATGAGTGATGAAATGATAAATATAGGATGGTGTTTCACCATAGTGATGGGCTATGAGAATACCACAAAAATATGGTTTATGATGAATGAAAGATTTATAGTATAGTAAGATTTTTTCATCACATATAAATGAGACTTTGAGAAGAATGATAATTAGATTTCACTATGAATTGAAGTATCACAAAAAAATAATATTCCATATAAACATGCAAGCTAATATGCGAAATAAAAGATGGAATTTATATAGAAGCTTGAATGAAATACAGACTAATATATTTGAAGAATTAATTAAGAGGATGTTGGTATGATAATTTTAGTATTTCCAATCTATATATTTTATTACCATAAATAGAGATTGAAGATGGATAATATTTTCTTGAAGATTATATAACAAGATTTAAATGAGAATATCACATGACCAAATATCATAGAGTTTTCATATTTCGAATTATGAGAAATATCTATGTGATTATTTTAATTTAGTAAAGAGAAGAAGGGGAAGAATAAAATATTTGGAGTGGGTTAATGATACCAATGAATATACCATTTAACATTCTATTACAATCAAATTATAAAAATAAGTAATAATAAAAAAACAAAATCTAGTGGTTAATAATATACTATCTTGAAGATATCTTGAACATCGATGAAGAAAAATCATAATTTGAGAGTACTAATAATGAGAAACCACCACTGATTATTTTTATATATATCAAGTATTTTGAATAATGAGAATCCACTGATATTTAAGATTATTAAAAGGCTTAAATAAGACTTATGAGTAAGAATAAATCTTGTTAGATCCTTGTATATTTGTTCATTGATCATTATTAACCTAATAAGAGACTGATACTCATGCTATGTTTCTAAAAATAAAATGGTATTCATGGTTCTTGATTATGTAAGAAGATATTATCAATAAATTTCATGAAATATTATAGTATATAAGAAGATATTTTTTTATTATTGAGGATGAGAGAACCATTTTAAACTAGATGAATCCAGTATAAAAAACCAATCAAGAGACTATAAAGGTTTCAAGAGATAGATTTGGGGTCAAGAATGATACCTTCCCCATGTGTATTCACTTTATGATATTAGTTAATCTCATATTTCTTGGAATTCAACCAAATAAATCAAGGGTATATCCATACACATCAAAGGAAAAATTTATAAAAATACTCTAGGTTGTGATCTCTTTACATTTTATTTTGTATGTGGTATGAATGTATTGTTGATATATATGAGATCCATTCATCCTAATAGGTTAAGTGTGTGAAATTTATAAAGTTTAAATAACATGGTAAAAATATTGATTACACAAATTAACACCCCTTCTTAGTGTGATTGTACTAGATCACTCCCAAGAATTAGGATATTCAAGAAATTTGTGGATACACTAGGAGAAAGAAACCCATTAGTTACTTATTAGTGATCTACATTAAACACTTTTTTGAAGCATGGATTTATTAATAAGTGAAAATTATGTTACTCATCATTATATTTTTCAATACAATTATAATGGAAAGATCCTATTTTTTTAGGTCTTGGTTTTTATTTCTAGTACCTTTGGATAATTGTTATCCCCTCTGAAATCCTTTAGGAGGAGCTATTAATTTCAAAAATAATGGATCATTAATTGTAATTTATTTGTGAACCTTGTAAAATTTCCTTATATGATGCATGTTCTATCATTCTCTATATCTTACTTCATAAAAAATTAATTTCATTCATTGACTCCAAATTTAAGTTGTATGAGAGTTCTAGTAAGATTTGATAGAAATTTTGTGTTTTTAGTCACATCAATTCAAACCCTTGTTAGTGATTCTCACAATGATTTATTGGGGAACAACCTCTTTAGTGTCTCTCAGATTTGTGACAAATGGAATGAAGTGGTATTTAAAAATAAAAGATGTGTCAAAATGGGAATTAAGGGTGAAACACTCATCATTATGGGATGATGGGTGAATGTTAATTTATTCTAAAATTTCGATGAGAAAACACTTGATGTATGAGTGTGAAGTAATAGAATGAGATTTTGTATATAATACTTGCCTATTTAGTTCCAAATAATGTAGTAAAAAATTGTTAAATATGAATCTTGAGAAGTATATTGAAGCTGATTTATGATAGGAGAAACACATGTGATTTGTGACATAAAGTAAAGGTTGTAAAAAATATTCATAAGCTGGTGGAAATAAAAACAAACAAGCTTATTGAATTGATACACTTTGATGTGTGTGGTCTAGTGATATTGAAATCAAACAATAAAGATAAATATTTCATTGATTTTGTTGATTATTTTACTCATATGACTTTTTTTAGTTTATTTTGAGCAAATCAAAAGCTCTTAAGAGATTTAAGCACTTTCATAGGTGTTATAGAAATCAAATATTACGTTTTCTAAAAAGGTGTTGGTTCGATAATCTGTTTGAATAAAAGAATAAATACTTTGAGACATATATTTATAATCATGGAATAAGGCATGTGTAAGAACCCATATCTCTGTTTTCTGGTATGTCTTCCATTTTTATGGAGTTTTTTTAGAAAAGATGAGTTTTTGGAAAATTTTGAAGTACATGCCGTGTACTCCCTTGCCACACCAGGCCATGTACTGGCCATGTCCGGGACACACACACGGTGTGTAGGGGTGAAGTGGAGGCCACTTAAAGTCCAGTACAGAAAAGTAGAGTACACGCCGTGTACTCAGGAAGTACACGCTGTGTATTTTTTTTCATTAAATGGATCGGGGTTGCGCCTAATCGACAGAACCATCTTCTTCTAGGTCCCTTTCGACCGAGAGACTCCGTACGACTGAATAACTTCTCTAAATCCTCGATCCTTCATCCATTCTCCGAATCGACTGACGTCGAGTGCATTGGAACTATAGCAGTGAGTTCTTCCTTCTCCTAGAGCCTCATTTTACAATTCCTCCTCTTTCTTAAGTTATCATGGGTTGAGCGTTTTGTGCGTTTTTGTAGATCTATTCCATTTTGAGGAGAATCAAGCCTCGTGGTTCAAGTATATCAATCTCCTAGGATTGAGGTAGGTGGTTTGTGCCTTAACTTTTGATGTCTTTGAGTTTTTTGTGAAAATTACACCAATACCCTTGAACGGGGTATTGCGTGTTTACCTTTTTGCCCTTGTGATTATTTCTGCCTTCCTGGCATGCTTGTGTAGAGGTAAATTGATCTTTCTTGTGGATAATTGTCATGCTTGGATGTTTTTCCCATGATTTGTTCTTGTTACGACCTTTGGGTCTTGTTAGCCTTTGGCCGTTGTACCTATTTCCATGCCTTGTGATCATAGGATGGAATGATGTTGTTAACATGCTTGTTGCTCTGTACACTATTTAGCCAAATAGCTCTTTAGGTGTAATTGTTTAGCCAAGTAGATCTATAGGTGTACTCTGGCCTTATAGCATTAATATGCACTGACTTACATGGGACTGTGAGAACCCGGTGCTATATACTATAAGGGATAGACCGAGTGAGATTCCCAGAGAGTCTTGGACATTATAGACTATAGAGGATAGACCGAGTGAGATTCCCAGAGAGTCTTAGTTATTATAGAATACAAGAGGGTAGACCTAGTGAGATTCCTCAGAGTGTATTTTCCTTTTTTGAATGTCTTTAAAACCTTCCCAGGATAGAGGAGGAATTGACCGAGTGAGCTTCCTTAGAGAGTCTATGGTATACCTGAGGCTATAGGAGGATTGACCAAGTGAGCTTCCTTAGAGAGTCTCTATACCTTGGGGCCAAGAGGGTTAGACCATGTGATCTCCCTCAGAGAGTCCTTGACTACCCTAGACTATAAGGGGAATTGACCAAGTGATCTTCCCCAGAGAGTCTTATAATTTCATATGACCAAAGCAAAGGGGTTAGGTTGAGTGCACTGCCCAGAGGGTTGTGGTACATTTTGGATAGGACCAGAGGGGATGGCTGTGAGTACTTTCCAGAGGGGTTCCTATTGTGTTTAGCTGTTTGTTTTACTACTTCTTGTTGTTTTGTGGATTGATTACCATTGTATATCATCTTGTTACTACTTACTGTGTACTGTCTGCTATTTACTATTACTGTTTACTGCTTACTATACTATTACCTTCCATATGCTCACTGACTGTTAGGTACAGATCTTCGGGTGGTTCCCTACTGGGGTTTTAGTCTCACACCCTATTTGGGTCATGCTCTTGGGCCCAAACAGACTATGTTGTTGCTGGTATAGACACAGGAAAACACCCTTCAACTTCTGGTACTTGATTGATTGGATTAGGAGATCATGGGACTAAGCTTTGGATTGCGATGCTGCGGAGCTGTTTACTCTCTTTTGTACTTGTTTTTGTACTATTGTTTTGTTCAGCATTGTGACTTTTTTGGCTGCTTTCCTAGATATGTATCATGCATCATTTCATATATATACATATGTGTTCCAGTTGTTTGCTGATTTAGTTTTCTGCTGTGTATTATTATTGGTTATTTACTACTTCCGCTTTTGCATGTTTATTTACTTCTGCTGTGTACTCTTCCAATGAGAGAATAGTTTCCCCACTATCACACGCAATTCCCTCGCTACTAGTCATTAGTCTCTGGCGTTTGGGGAAATGCTCTTGAGGCTATGTGACCAACTGGGTACGAGGTGCCTCTAGGTGGGTTCCAGAATTGGTACATTACAAAGTGGTATCAGAGGAATTTTTTTCTCTTGATTTACTGTTTGGAGCCTTTATCCAAGGATAGTACGAATTTAGTACTTAGTAATAAGCTGTGCCCGGGAGTAGCTAACCTGTGTACATGGAAAATCCATACTACCTCATTTATTAAAGTTTCCGGTTTTGAGATTTTACAGTTGATATGATTTCACCTAGAGTGATTCACATGACTTGTTTGGTTATTGTTATTGCTATTATGGTTCTATTTCTATTACAACCTGATGAGATGAGGTTATGCCATCTCATGCATCATATAGGCACTTGTTAGAAATCACACACCATTCATTCTTTCCATGTTATCTAGGATGCATTAGAGATTGCATTCTGTTGTGATAGACCTTGTGTAGATTATGCATGATGTTGTGATAGAGGATTTGATAGAATCTTTGCTGTTTGATAGAGGATTGGTTGAATTGTACCCTGCTTAAATGAACGCCAATTTTTGGTTCTTGAGGTGTTATGGGCCCTTTTGAATGAGAGATTGGTGAATCATTGACCTGTTTTTCCTTATATATGATTGTATTAGATGCCAAGATTTGATTCATGGGGATTATGGTCCCTCATGGATAGAAATTTGCCACCTTCATGGCTTGTTTTTCTGTGTTTCTGGGCTTCGATGCAGTTTCTGAGCTACTACCCAGAAAAACCCAGAATACACGGCAGGTACTTTAAGACTACACGCCGTGTAGTTTCAGACTGTGTCACTAACTGTGTGAGCCAGAACATGGTGTTGAGGAAATGTATTTTGGAACAAGCCATGTACAGTAGGTGCACACTGTGTAGTATAGAACCATGTACCTGGCCATGTCACTAACAACACGGGCCGGGGGAGATCGAGTAGCACACACTGTGTAGGTAAAGAGCACGCCGTGTAGTCTTGTTCCAGGTACCCAGTCATGTCACGAACAACACAGGTCGGTGTTATCTTCTCCTATACATGCCGTGTTTATTCGGAAAATTCCGTGTAAGGGACAACCTTGTAGCCGACCGTGTGACTAACAACACGGGTCACCGAAACCTTGTCCACTACACGCCGTGTCCACAAGGAACATGCCATGTGGTCTCAGTTTAAGAAGACCATGTGTGTTAGCTGTGTAAAGAGACTCGGGCAGGGTAATAGAGTTCAAGTAAACGCCGTGTGTGGGAACAACACACCATGTAGTTTAGGGTATTACACGACCAGAGGTGGTAGGAGTACACTCCCATGTCTTTGGTTTAGGAGAACACGCCATGTAGTTTTTATACACACCGTGTAGTCATGTTTTGTAAACTCGAATGTTTCCTTCTCCTGTTCCTATTTTATACTCTTGTGTTCTATGTCTTTGACAGTCCTGATCTGAGGTGTGCTTTTGGTATTTTTAGAGATATGCCTCTGAGACATCCTCCGGTTTTACGTCAGCTGCCAGACAGTGATCAGACACCTGATACAGTCGACCAGGGACCTCCTGTAGATCCTCTTGCTGTGCTAGCCTTGGCACCACCAGTTATACCAGTTGTAGGTTCTGATGCACAATTCAGGGAGGACTTCCTGAGGATGATGAATACCTTTCAGGGAGCTCCACCTCCTGCCCCGTCGATGGCCGAATTGACGCGGGTCTTTCAGCAGCATCACCCTCCTACTTTCTTAGGCGATGGAGGATCCCAGGCTGGAGAGTCGTGGTTAGAGGCCATATTGAATATCTTTGAACATCTGGAGATACCCCTAGAGAAAATGGTAAAGCTGGCTACTTATATGCTCCGAGACACTACCAAGAGGTGGTGGGAGGGGATCTCGCAGTCAGGGTGACAACAGAGTATGTATTGGGATGAGTTCCACCGCACCTTCTATGACTAAATTTACCCTGAGACCTTATGGGCCGACCGAGCCTGGGAGTTTATGAGTCTGCAGTAGAGTACTCTTTCTGTTATGGAGTACTCGTCTCGCTTTACTGAGCTGTAGCGCTTCACGACAATCCCAACAGGTGATGAGATGTTCCTTGCTATGAAGTTCTAGGATGGTCTCAGGTAGGAGATCCGTTCCTAGGTGAATATCTTCTGGTTGAATTTGATATCCTCTATCGTCAACCAGGTGCTGATCACTGAGTGAAACCTGAGGTATTATGGAGCAGTGATCTAGGGAAGTTTGACATCCATAGCTGGTGTTCCTCTTATGGATAGTAATAAGCGCCGCAGAGAGTCTTCTCGAGGAGATCAGAGCAGGAAGAATGTATCTTCGGGCATCCAGGTCGTATGCTACCAGTGCGGTAGGAGTGGTCATACTAGGAATCATTACCAGAGGGACCTGATGGAGTTCCAATATTGCGGCAAGATGGTCCATATTCAGCGCTTTTTTAAGATCTTCACACCTTTAGTTAGTGGTAGGGGTTCTTCTATGACCCCGCGTTCAGGAGATGTTTTGCCAGTTTCTCAACATTCTGGGAATTAGAGTTCTTCCGGCCGTTCGGGCCGAGGTGGAGGTCACGGTCATGGTGGTCAGTCACCAGGTTACCAGTGAAAGTATAGTGGATCAGCTCAGAGTGGTCAGCCATGGGCACATGGCCGCGTTATAATCCAGGCTTTTGCCATGGACCAGACCTACCAGGAGTAGGATCCCGACCCTTCTAGAGTTTGAGGTACGATTCTAGTAGCCACAGTTTTATCTTCATCCCTTTTCGATACTGGTGCTTCGCATAGTTTTATCTCTGTTGCTGTTGTGGAGAGCCTTGGGCTCTGTATCTTTTAGTTTGTTGACATGTTGACCCTTATCACGCCGTTGGAAATGAGGAAATCTAGTGTATGTCAATGCAGAGAGTGTACTGTTGAGGTTGCAGGGTGTCATTTCTTATGGGACCTCTATGTCTTAGAGATGATGGGCTATGACGTCATTCTTGGGATGGACTGGTTGGTTCCCTTCCAGGCAGTCGTCGATTGCTATTACTGCATGGTGAGTTTCGTATCACCATAGGGTAGATATTTCCTTCATAGAGGCGAGTGGGATGTTGAGGCGGGTAGAGCTGGACCAGAGCATCATGGGCTAGGAGGAGTTACGACCCAGATTTCTAGTCTTTATCTAGATGACTAGGGAACTTCATAGTTATACTTTCCTCCAGTGGTGGATCATTTCATGGATGTCTTTCTAGAGGACTTTTCAGGTTTTCCTCCAGAGCGTGAGGTAGAATTCTCGATTGAGCTCGTGCCAGGAGCGGAACCGGTGTCCATTCCTCCTTATAGGATGTCTACACTTGAGTTTTAGGAGCTCAAGAAGCAGTTAGAGGAGTTACATGCAAAGGGTTTCATCCAACCCAGTACTTCTCCTTGGCGTTCGCCTGTCATGTTTGCAAAAAAGGCAGACGGAACCCTTTGTATTTGTGTGGATTATCGGAAGCTGAACTAGTTGACGGTCAAGAACCGATATCCCTTACTGAGGATCGATGACCTCTTTGAACAGCTTCAAGGAGCCTGGGTGTTCTTGAAGATCAATTTGACATTTGGTTATCATAAGTTGTGCATTATACCATCATATATACCTCTTACAGCCTTCAAGAGCAGGTATGGTCTATACGAGTATACAGTCATGCCGTTCGATCTCATGATCGCGCCAGCAGTTTTTATGGAAATGATGTACCAAGTTTTCCATCCGTACTTAGATTCCTTTGTGGTGGTTTTTGTGGAAAACATCTTGGTGTACTCTCACACTCGACACGAACATGACACACATCTTGATATCATTCTGATTACACTGAGGGAGCATCAGTTATATGCTAAGCTCTCGAAATTCCACTTTTGGATGGATCAGATTCACTTCTTGGGTCACGTCATCTCAGAGACAGGAGTATCAGTGGACCTAGAGAAAGTGAGAGCTATAGTTTCCTGGGAGCAGACGAAGAATGTCTTTGAGGTGCGGAGTTTTCTAGGGATTGCTGGATTCTACATGCATTTCATACAGGACTTTTTGCGCCTAGTAGCACCACTGACAGGTCTGAACAAGAAGGGGGTGATGTTTTTGTAGTCAGATTCTTGTGAGTCAGCCTTTCAGGAGCTGAAGGGGAGGTTGACGTCAGCACCGATACTGGTCTTTCCAGATCCGGGTAAGGGCTATACTGTTTACTGTGATGATTCAGGTATCGGGTAGGGAGCTGTGATTATACAGGGAGCTGGAGTCATTGCTTACGGGTCTCGACAGTTGAGGCCACATGAGAGGAACTACCAGACTCATGATCTGGAGTTGGCAGCTGTTGTTCATGCCTTATGCTATTGGAGGCACTACCTTCTGGGAGAGAATTTTGGGGTTTTCACTGACCACAAGACTCTCAAGTATATCTTCACTTAGCACGATCTGAATTTGAGACAGCACAGGTGGGTCGAGTATCTTCAGTATTCCGACTTCGAGCTAGCCTATATGCTAGGAAAGGGAAACACAGTTGCTAATGCGTTGAGCAGGAGAACTCAGATTCAGGAAGTTTAGGAGGCCAGCCGTGAGTAAAAGCTTATGGGTCTGTTCTATGAGATGCACTTGGAGGTGCACGACAGACAGGGACCAATTTTCCTATCTTCTGTAGCTGTCACCTCTTCTCTTCTTGATCGGGTACCGATGAGACAACTATTAGACTCAGAAGGATTAGTCCTACGGGAGAGTGTCTCAGGAGAGAACCCTCTTCCTGGATGGATAGTGGGTGAGGATGAGACCTTGCATTTCCAGAGATGCGTATGGGTGCTAGCAGACATACACAAGGAGCTGATACAGGATTTTCATTCCTCAGTTTGGGTAGTTCATCCTGGTGTCACCAAGATGTATCAGGATCTACACCTCCAGTACTGGTGGCCAGGTATGAAGAGGGATGTTACTGGTTTTTTCATTAGACGTTCTATATGCCAGCAGGTGAAAGCATAGCATCAGCGACCAGTCGAGATTTTATAGCAGTTTCCCATTCCCGAGTGGAAGTGGAACGATGTCGCGATGGACTTCGTGACTGGGTTACCGAGGTCACCTCGAGGGAGTGATGCTGTTTGGGTTGTTTTCGACAGGCTTACGAAGGTTTCTCACTTCTTACCGATCAAAGAAACCTTTATTGTTGATGAGCTGGGATAGTTGTACATCCGAGAGATTATACGTCTACATGGAGTTCCACCCTCCATTGTTTCAGATAGGGATGCATGCTTTACTACTTGGTTCTGGTAGGAACTTCAGAAGGCTTTGGGTACACATGTACTTTTGAGTACAACATATCACCCCCAGACTGATGGCCAGTCCGAGAGTGTGATCCATGTGCTTGAGTATATGCTCTGTAAAGACCCTTAAATTTCAAGGAAATTTTTTTCTTAATTTTCTTTGGAATTTTACAAGAACGCAGCTTCTGACGGTACCTGATTCTGAGGTCCGGTGTGCCCGGATTCATTTTCCGAAGTTTGGCTCGGGTACGTTCTGTGAACGAACGAGCGGGTTTTTCTAACTTTTGAACCGGTGCTCGGAATCGAATTCTGAGGGCACCGATGGAATCACAGTGCCAATATTTTCTTAGAAACGCCTCTTCCAGAGTTGCGTTTTCTCAGTTGTGGTTTTTAATTTTTGGGTTTTAAGTTAAGAAATAAAATAAAGTTGTGCGACAATTTTATTTTTATTTTACTTAAAGCCGCTTAAAGACCATTTCAAGCTATTTAAGCTGAGTTGATGCGGATAGGGTGCTATCCAAAAATATCCTACCCTCTTGGTAGGATATTTGTGAGGTGGGGCCCGCATGAGCCCCACCGTTTCTTTTCCCCTAAGTAACGCACCCGCGAAAACCCATTTTTATGAAAGTTAACTGACACGTTTTCTTAAATTCTTAACGCACCATTTAATTGGGTGGTTTTATTTGTTGAATTAATTATATGAATTAATGGGTCGTTACTTATCTCTTTTTCATTTGTTGGCATGTTAATAAAATAAGACCAACGTTTTTTTCTCCATAAGTGTTGTTCATTGATAGGATTTGACGAACCTCAAGTTCTTCATCCTTCTTCGCGAAGAACGCGAAGAACGTGAAGAACGCGAAGAATGCGAAGAACGTCGGCCTTCGAAGAAGGGGGACAAAGAACGCCGAGCCCTCAGAGATCGATAACGCGACCCCAAGTACCGTGACACCGACGGTTCTTCTTCCGCGACATTCTTTCGTGACAATCCAACCCCGCGACAACCTTCGATCGACAACGACAAGGTAGGGGGTTGCGCTTCTTTTAAATCTCTTTGTGGGTTATAACAACATCACAGATTTAATTATTATTAATTAAATCTGTTGTTTCTTGATCCTCGGAGATCGTCGACGCGACGCCCTTCCACGACGACGCGACGCCCTTCCGCGACGACGCGACGCCCTTCCGCGACGCGACACTCCACTTGTTCCGCGACGGTCAATTCTGCGAAGAACGCGCGTGCGACGACTTGATGAGGTAGGGGTTGTTTCGAATTGTTAATAATCCATGTTTTTTTCCTCCAAGGCATGAACACGGACCAACTAAATTAGCAAGTTGGTCCGCGGTTTATTTTTGCGGGTCAGGGTTTATCAATTGCTGGAAATTATGGTTTTGTTTCAAACCGCTAACGCGGTGGGTACAGACCAACGAACAAGTCCGAACCCACCACCCCTTTCATTCTTGGTGTGCGAAACAGCGAATGTCGACCAAGCGAGACCGCACGAGAGTTGGAAAATCGTGGTGAAGGAGCGCGGCACCGTCGCGCCACGCCGGAAAAACCACAAAGACAGCGTGTTCGTTTTTGACGTGTGGATTGACGGGCAACGACAAACGAGACCGCAAGGGCGATTTGAGGGCCTTGCAGTGAAGGTCGGGACCTGGGATGAACCTCGGCGCAGACAGAAATGAAAACAGACCACCAAAGCAACTCCGGTGGCCCGCAGAAGCTTCCACCGGCGGTGCCCAGCGCGCCGCCGGGAAAAACCTCACCACGGATGAAGCTGCGGCGGCGAGGTGGTTTCGCGACCGCGCGGAACCGTGGTTCAGGAATGCGGTGGCCTGGCCGCGTCCGGGTGACTCAGCAAGGCCCCATGCGGGGCTGCGGCACTTTGACACCGCGGGGGCAGCGCCCACCCCGCGAGTTCCTCCGCTCGGCCGGCTCTGCCGAGCCGAGCCGGGCCGACCTGCCTGGCCGGGTCGCGCCCAGGCCGGGCCGGGTCGCGGAAAACCGGGTCGGACCCAGACCCGGGTCGGGTCGACCCGGTACGAGCCGGCCAAGGTGGGGTTGGGCTGGGTCGGTCCGGGCCCATACCCCCCACCTTCGGACCTTTTCGGTCTTTTGCACGTAACTTGAGCTACGGGCCTCCGATCGATGCACCGTCAGTTGTGACACGATCCTTGGAACGAGACGGTCGTTTCAGTATATCGAAATCAAGGTTTTGGAATACTTTGAGTTCGGCCGGGTTGGTTCGTACACGAAACCAACCGGGCCCTCGGAGCGGAAACGCTCATATCTTGAGCTTCAGACGTCCGATTGACATGCCGTCGACTTCGTTGAGTTCCTCTAAGTGAGACGGATATTTTGGCATACTCCTCCCGAGGTTTGGACGCAGGTGGAGTACGGTAGGGTTGGTTTTGCCTTAGAAACCAACCGGGCCCCTGGGACATAAAAGCCAATAACTCTCAGTCCGGGCGTCCGATTGACGCGCCGTCTGCGACGTTGAGTTCCTGTTGACGATACAGAACTTTTGGATACATCAACTCTGGACCTTGTGTCAATTAATGTATTAGCCTGTCGGCTCGTGGAGCGGACCCTCCCTAACGAGCTTGTTGTGTGCGGGAACCCTAGTGCTGGCTGCGACTTCGACGATGACGACTGTGCAGAGATCCTCAGTGGACTGCGATGATGAAGAGTGCTAGTCTTGTATCCTATGTGGGTCCCAGCTGTGCTAGTCTTGCATCCTATGTGGGTCCCAGCTTAGATGATTCAGTGCTGGTCTTGTATCCTATGTGGGTCCCAGCATAGATGAATCAATGAAGAGTGCTGGTCTTGTATCCTATGTAGGTCCCAGCTTAGATGATTCAGTGCTGGTCTTGTATCTTATGTGGGTCCCAGCATAGATGAATCAATAAAGAGTGCTGGTCTTGTATCCTATGTGGGTCCCAGCTGTGCTGGTCTTGTATCCTATGTGGCTCCCAGCTTAGATGATTTAGTGCTGGTCTTGTATCCTATGTGGGTCCCAGTATAGATGAATCAATGAAGAGTGCTGGTCTTGTCTCCTATGTGGGTCCCAGCTTAGATGATTCAGTGCTGGTCTTGTATCCTATGTGGGTCCCAGCATAGATGAATCAATAAAGAGTGCTGGTCTTGTATCCTATGTGGGTCCCAACCATGCTGGTCTTGTATCCTATGTGGGTCCCAGCTTAGATGATTCAGTGCTGGTCTTGTATCCTATGTGGGTCCCAGCATAGATGAATCAATGAAGAGTGCTGGTCTTGTATCCTATGTGGGTCCCAGCCGTGATGGTCTTGTATCCTATGTGGGTCCCAGCTTAGATGATTCAGTGCTGGTCTTGTATCCTATGTGGGTCCCATCATAGATGAATCAATGAAGATAGCTGGTCTTGTATCCTCAGTGGGTCCCAGCTTAGATGATTCAATATCTATATCTGATCACCCCTTTCACCTTTTTGACGAAGTATACCAGTGTGAGCTGAATCTTATTCTACTTTCCTTCGTGGATTATGTTGTGCTATCCTGTGTGGATTTACGTTTGCTTTCCTTTGTGGATTCTGTTGTGCTATCCTGTGTGGATTTACATTTTCTTTCCTTTGTGGATTGTGTTGTGCTATCCTGTGTTGGTTTACGTTATGATTTCCTGTGTGGAATGGGTTGTACTTGAGCTCGTATGTTGGAGCCGATCAAGAATTGATGACTTAGGTATATGTATGGGCATATACGTAAGTCCTGTCGGATGTTACTTCGTGATTGTATCTTTCCTTTATGGTTTATCCTTTGTGGATTCTAGTAGACCTTCGGGGGTCTCGGGGTCCCTACTGAGTAGCTTATACTCACCCCTGCACGGGCTATGCCCGCACTACGTTGTGTTTGTTGTAGACGATAGACAGCGTTGATCGTGGTGGAGGCTTTCGAAGCAGGACGGTACCTGGAGGTGGACCACTGGGCGGGACGTACTCGGAGCGGTCGGCTAGACCCGAGGAGCAATGGAGGCTTTCTGTACCCACCCTTCAGGTGGGATTTCCAGAGGACGGCTCGACGCTGTGGATTTTCCTTTCAGTTGCTTTTTTCCCCTTTCAGTTGTACTTTACAGTTGGGCTTGTATTTCCATCCCCCTTTACTTTCAGCACAGCTTGTTCCAGTTTTTACTTAGTATTTACTTTTCCGCTTGCTTACTCTATAGTGCTTGTTTACTTTACAAAGGCAACGCCTTCCCTTTACCAGGATTTACGCCTTGGTGCTAGTCGCCAGCCCATGACCTATGGAAGGCGGGCTTGGGGTAGTCACGGCACGGGCCCCGAGGACGGGTCGTGACAAATTGGTATCAAAGGAGTTCGGTTCTACCGCAGACTCTGATCTTTCTTCTATGTGAAGCAATAGTGTTCAGCATATTGGGTGTGGTTATCAGTCCAGGGAGTCCAGTGTTGGTGCGGCGGCCGACGTATCCGTACACCAGTACCCTGACTTCTGATTTTCTACTTAATGCACGAAAACATTGATTGCATGTGTGTTCAAGTTTTCTTTGTGATTACTTGTGTCAGCTCACCAGGTATACAGTTCTGACCGTGGCACACCTGTTTCTTTTCAGGTTGGCCCCACGACGGCAGCCAGCTAGGGTTCCGAGAGTGGAGCGTGATGACAGCCCACCGAGCGACGAGGCCTCGGTGCATGGATCCTTGTCAGCATAGGCACCGGCGGTACCTTTACTCGCCGATCCACCGATGCTACCAGCCCCAGCCACTGACGATGCACGTCGCCTTAGCGCGCTGCATGAGTTCCAGCACCAACGACCACCCAGGTTCCGTGGGGAGACGGACCCCCAGGCAGCCGAGGACTGGATGGAGGTAGTTGTACGGGTTTTCAGATTAGTGAGGACACTAGCAGACCTCATGGTGATCCTCGCAGCGAGCCTCCTGCACGCGGCAGCATGCAGATGTTGGAGCTTGATGCTCCAGGTGCACGACGAGACATCTCTCCTCTGGACGGACTTTGAGAGCATCTTCCGCTCCGAGTTCGTCCTAGCCACCCTCCGTGCGGTGCACATCCAAGAGCTGCTACAACTACGGTAGGGAAGCATGACAGTGGCCCAGTACTCGGCGAGATTTACTGATCTCTCGCGCTACTCCACAGATATGGTGCGGGACCCGTTCTTCCCGGCCCGGACCTTCGAGCAGGGACTGAGGTATGAGATCAGGTCTTCGATGATCTCCCTCAACATTCCGACACAGGCAGAGGTGTTGGAGAGAGCTCTTCTAGTGGAGAGTTTTGTCACCGAGCAGGCTCCAGTGACAGGGCCCTCCGCAGGTTGGCCCGTAGCAGGGTCTTCTGCAGCTGGCAGTAGACAGGTGATGCAGAGGTCCAAATGGGCTAGACCACCAGATGGGCAGTCTTAGGATGAAGATTCGGTTGTGTGGGGCACCCGAAGGAGAGCTAGATACACGAGGGGAAAGCATTGCTACGCATGCAGCGAGCGAGGTCACATGGCTCGAGACTACCCGACTCGTCTTACAGATGAGCAGCAGGTGGTAGAGGGACCTCCCAGACAGAGGTTCGGCCATGGTGGTCCGCAGGGTGCAGGCGGACGAGGCAGAAGAGCTGGCCAAGTAACAGATGGTGGGCGACACTTCGAGGTGTTGCCACCACCACCACCAGGAGGTCCACCCCAACCGCAGGGAGTTGGTGGACATGTGAGATCTCAGCTTCAAGTAGCTGAGGCCTTCGATCATGGAGCTCTGGGAGCAGATGGACAGGAGCGGAACTAGTGGATACGTCCTTTGTACTTCTAGTTCCTTGTTGTTGTTGTGTAGTGTCTTTATATTATGAGCTGCAATAGTAAAAGATGCTTACCTTTGTGATGTTTTCATTCATATCCTCTTTTGTGTTGTTACTAAGAGGTTCCAGTTTAGACTGTTGACTTGACCCTCACTTGTGACACATCTACTGGAGGAGACCCAGTTACCACACACTGATGCCGACAGTGTGACTCAACCCTTGGAGGCGAGAGTAACGGTTGGATCTCTTGGTAGTAGCGTCGAGGCCTTACAATGTCATCTTTGGTATGGATTAGTAACATCCATGTCGGGATTGACTGTATTAGGCAAAGGAAGTGGTTCATCCTGGGGATGAGACCAGATTTATCTTATCGACAAAGAAGAAATCTTAGCAGTTCTTGTGGGATCAGAGATGGTCCAGGTCATCCAGGAGCGGATGAGTATAGCTCAGAGCCGACAGAAGTCCAATTCCGATAGGAGGCAGAGGCCACTTGAGTTCGAGGATGGCGACCACGTCTTCATGCGGGTCTCACCTCGACATGAATTACGGAGGATTGGCCGAAGCGGCGAGTTGTCTCCATGCTTCATCAGACCCTTCCAGGTCCTCAGCAGGATTGGCAAGGTGGCTTATCGCCTGGCTCTACCACCACAGTTGCGTCGGGTGCATGACGTCTTCCACATATCTCAGCAGAGGAGATACGTGCACGACCCGACGCAAATCTTTGACCATGGAGAGCTGGTCTTTGATAATGGGGTGACTTTTGCGGAGGTCCCAGTGGAGATCGAGGATCGACAGGAGCGGGTCCTACGTGGATGATCGATTCCTCTAGTGCACTTCATATGGCAGCTCGGAAACCTCCAGGAGAGCACTTAGGAGCGGGAGGCTCAGATGCGTGCTCAGTACCGCCTTTGTATCCCTAAGTTTGTGGTGAAGCTTTATCGGGACGTAAAGCCCTGTGGTGGGAGTAATGTAAAGACCCGTAAATTTCAAGGAAATTTTTGCTTAATTTTCTTTCGAATTTTAAAAGAACGCAGCTTCTGACGGCACCTGATTCCGAGGCCCGGTGTGCCCGAAATCATTTACCGAAGTTTGGCTTGGGTACGTTCAGTGAACGAATGAGCGAGTTTTTCTAACTTTTTAACCGGTGCTCAGAATCGAATTCTGAGGGCACCGATGGAATCACAGCGCCGATATTTGCTTAGAAACGGGTCTTCCGGAGTTGCGTTTTCTCGGTTGTGGTTTTTAATTTTTGGGTTTTCAGTTAAGAAATAAAATAAAGTTGTGCGACAATTTTATTTTTATTTCACTTAAATCCGCTTAAAGACCACTTCAAGCTGCTTAAGCTGAGTTGATGCAGATAGGGTGCTATCCAAAAATATCCTACCCTCTTGGTAGGATATTTGTGAGGTGGGTCCCGCATGAGCCCCACCGTTTCTTTTCCCCTAAGTAACGCACCTGCGAAAACCCGTTTTTATGAAATTCAACTGAAGCTTTTTCTTAAATTCTTAACGCACCATTTAATTGGGCGGTTTTATTCGTTGAATTAATTCTATGAATTAATGGGTCATTACTTATCTCTTTTTCGTTTGTTGTCATGTTAATAAAATAATACCAACATTTTTTTCTCCATAAGTGTTGTTCGTTGAGAGGATTTGACAAACCTCAAGTTCTTCATCCTTCTTCACGAAGAACGCGAAGAATGCGAAGAACGCAAAGAACTCCGGCCTTCGACGAAGGGAAATGAAGAACGCAGAGCCCTCAGAGATTGACGACGCGACACCAAGTACCGCGACGCCGACGATTCTTCTTCCGCGACAATCCAACCCCACGATAACCTTCGATCGACAACGACAAGGTAGGGGGTTGCGCTTCTTTTAAATCTCTTTGTGGGTTATAACAACATCACAGATTTAATTATTATTAATTAAATCTGTTGTTTCTTGATCCTTGGAGATCGTCGACGCGACGCCCTTCCGTGACGCTGTGACGCCCTTCCGCGACGACGCGACGCCCTTCCGCGACGCGACGCTCCACTTGTTCCGTGAAGGTCAATTCCATGAAGAACGTGCATGCGACGAATTGACGAGGTAGGGTTTGTTTTGAAATGTTAATACTCCATGTTGTTTTCCTCTAAGGCATGAACACGGACCAACTAAATTAGCAAGTTGGTCCGTGGTTTATTTTTGCGGGTTAGGGTTTATCAATTGCTGGAAATTATGGTTTTGTTTCAAACCGCTAACACGGTGGGTGCAGACCAACGAAAAAGTCCGAACCCACCACCCCTTTCGTTCTTTGTGTGTGAACCGATGAATGTCGACCAAGCAAGACCGTGCGGGAGTTGGAAAATCGCGGTGAAGGAGCGCGGCGCCGTCGCGCCACGCCGGAAAAACCACAAAGACGACGCATTCGTTTTTGATGTGCGGATTGACGGGCAATGACAAACGGGGCCGTAAGGGCAATTTGAGGGCCTTGAAGTGAAGGTCGGGACCCGGGATGAACCTCGGCACAGGTGAAAATGAAAACGGACCACCGGAGCAACTCCGGTGGCCCGCGGAAGCTTCCGCCGGCACGGTGGCGCCCAGCGCGCCGCCGGGAAAAACCTCGCTGCGGCTGAAGCCATAGCGGCGAGGCAGTTCCGCGGCCGCGTGGAACCGCAGTTCAGGTACGCGGCGGCCCGGCCGCGTCCGGGTGACTCAGCGCGGCCCCACGCAGGGCCGCGTCACTTTGACACCGTGGGGGCAACACCCACCCCGCGGGTTCCTCCGCTCGGCCGGCTTGGCTGAGCTGAGCTGGGCCGACCCGCCTGGCCGGGTCGTGCCAAACCGGTTCGGACCCAGACCCAAGTCAGGTCGACCCGGTTTGGGTCGACCCGGTTTGGGTCGACCCGGGGGGGGGGGGGGGGGTGGGCCGGGTCGGTCCGGGCCTAGACCCCCCGTCTTCGGACCTTTTCGGTCTTTTGCCCGTAACTTGAGCTACGAGCCTCTGATCGAGACACTGTAAGTTGTGACATGATCCTTGGAATGAGATGGTCGTTTCAGTATATCGCACTCAAGGTTTCGGAATACTTTTTGTTCAGCTGGGTTGGTTCGTACACGAAACCAACCGGGCCCTCGGAGCAGAAACACTCATATCTTGAGCTTTAGACGTCCGATTGACGTGCCATCGACTTTGTTGAGTTCCTCTAAGTGAGACAGATCTTTTGGCATACTCCGCCCGAGGTTTGGACGCAGGTGGAGTATGGTCGGGTTGGTTTTGCCTTAGAAACCAACCGGGCCCCTGGGATGGAAATGCCAATAACTCTCAGACCGGGCGTCCGATTGACGCACCGTCTGCGACATTGAATTCCTGTTGACGATACAGAACTTTTGGATACATCAACTCTGGACCTTGTGTCAGTTGATGTATCAGCCTCTCGGCTCGTGGAGCGGACCCTCCCGAACGATCTTGCTGTGTGTGGGACCCCTAGTGCTGGCTGCGACTTCGACGACGACGACTGTGCAGAGATCCTCAGTGGACTGCGACGATGAAGAGTTCTGGTCTTATATCCAATGTGGGTCCCAGCTATTCTAGTCTTGTGTCCTATGTGGGTCCCAGCTTAGATGATTCAGAGCTGGTCTTGTATCCTATGCGGGTCCCAGCATAGATGAATCAATGAAGAGTACTGGTCTTGTATCCTATGTGGGTCCCAGCTTAGATGATTCAGTGCTGGTCTTGTATCCTATGTGGGTCCCAGCTTAGATGATTCAGTGCTGGTCTTGTATCCTATGTGGGTCCCAGCATAGATGAATCAATGAATACTGCTGGTCTTGTATCCTATGTGGGTCCCAGCTTAGATGATTCAGTGCTGGTCTGGTATCCTATGTGGGTCCCAGCATAGATGAATCAATAAAGAGTGCTGGTCTTGTATCCTATGTGGGTCCTAGCCGTGCTGGTCTTGTATCCTATGTGGGTCCCAGCTTAGATGATTCAGTGCTGGTCTTGTATCCTATGTGGGTCCCAGCATAGATGAATCAATGAAGAGTGCTGGTCTTGTATCCTATGTGGGTCCCATCCGTGCTGGTCTTGTATCCTATGTGGGTCCCAGCTTAGATGATTCAGTGCTGGTCTTGTATCCTATGTGGGTCCCAGCATAGATGAATCAATGAAGACAGCTGATCTTGTATCCTCAGGGGGTCCCAGCTTAGATGATTCAGTATCTATATCTGATCATCCCTTTCACCTTTTTGACAAAGTATACCTGTGTGAGCTGAATCTTGTTCTACTTTCCTTCATGGATTGTGTTGTGCTATCCTGTGTGGATTTACGTTTGCTTTCCTTTGTGGATTGTGTTGTGCTATCCTGTGTGGATTTACGTTTGCTTTCCTTTGTGGATTGTGTTGTGCTATCCTATGTGGGTTTACGTTTTTATTTCCTGTGTGGACTGGGTTGTACTTGAGCTCGGATGTTGGAGCCGATCGAGAATTGATGACTTAGGTATATGTATGGGCATATACCTAAGCCGTGTCGGATGTTACTTTGTGATTGTATCTTTCCTTTGTGGTTTATCCTTTGTGGATTCTGGGAGACCTTCGGGGGTCTCGGGGTCCCTACTGAGTAGCTTATACTCACCCCTGCACGGGCTATTCCAGCACTACGTTGTGTTGGTTGCAGACGACGGACAACGCTGATCGTGGTGGAGGCTTGCGGAGCAGGACGGTACCTGGAGGTGGACCACTGGGCGGGACGTACTCGGAGCGGTCGGCTAGACCCGAGGAGCAATGGAGGCTTTCTGTACCCACCCTTCAGGTGGGATTTCCAGAGGACGGCTCGACGCTGCGGCTTTTCCTTTCAGTTGCTGTTTTTCCACTCTCAGTTGTACTTTACAGTTGGGCTTGTATTTCCGGCCCCCTTTACATTCAGCACAGCTTGTTCCAGTTTAGACTTAGTATTTACTTTTTTGCTTGCTTACTCTGTAGTGCTTGTTTACTTTACAAAGGCAATCCCTTCCCTTTACCGGGATTTACGCCTTGGTGCTAGTCGCCAGCCCCTGGCCTATGGAAGGCGGGCTTGGGGTAGTCACGGCACGGGCCCCAAGGACGAGTCTTGACATGCTCCGAGCTTACATTCTAGACTTTGGAGATTCTTGGGAAGAGCATATACCTCTTGTGGAGTTTTCCTATAACAACAGTTTCCAGGAAACTATCTAGATGGCACCTTACGAGGCTTTGTACGGTAGGCCATTCCGATCACCCTTATGCTGGCTGGAGGCAGGAGAGGTAGCTTTGTTGGGACCTCATCTTGTTCAGGAGACCTCAGAGTAGACAAAGTTGATTTAGAAGAGGATGGAAACAACATAGTCTCGGCAAAAGTCTTATGCTGATCAGCGGAGATGAGCTCTGGAGTTCGAGGTCAGGGATCAGGTTTTCCTGTGTGTCGCACCGAGGTTGGGACACAAGAGGATTTGGAGACAGGGTAAGATTTCACCACGGTACATCGAGCTGTTTGAGGTGTTGGAGAGAGTTAGGCTGGTTGCCTATTGGCTGTAGTTACCTCAGAGGTACCGTGATATGCGTGACTTCTTCCACGTTTCTCAGCTCCAACATTCCTTTTCGGACTCGTCTCATGTCTTTCAACCCGAGGAGGTTGATCTTGAAGCGGATGCTTCGTTTGAGGAGCATCCCATCTGGATTTTCAATCACAATACGAAGGTTCTCCGTGGCCGGTCTGTTACTCTAGTACGGGTGCTATGGTAGCACGGGCGAGTGCAGGGCGAGACTTGGGAAAGGGAGGCCGATGTACGATCGCAGTGGGCAGAGCGGTTTGGGATTTTTTCTTCTGCGCCTTGCTAGGGAAATTCGGGGACGAATTTATTTAAGGGGGGAAGTTTGTAAGAACCCGGATCTTCTTTTTCAGGTATGTCTTCAATTTTCTAGAGTTTTTTAGAAAAAAGGAGTTTCTAGAAAATTTTAAAGTACACGCTGTGTACTCCCTTGCTGCACCAGGCTATGTACTGTCTGTGTCCGGGCCACACACATGGTGTGTAAGGGTGAAGTGGAGGCTACTTAAAGCGGAGTACGGAAAAGTAGAGTACACACCGTGTATTTTTTTTTCATTAAATAGACTGTGGTCGTGCTTAATCGACACAACCGTCTTCTTCTAGGTCCCGTTCGACCGAGAGATTCCGTACGACTGTAGAACTTCTCCGAATCCCGAAACCTTCACCCGTTCTCTAAATCGACTGCTGTCAAGTGCGTTGGAACCGCAATAGTGAGTTCTTCCTTCTACTAGAGCCTCATTTTCCAATTCCTACTATTTCTTAAGTTATCGTGGGTTGAGAATTTTGTACATTTTCATAGATCTATTATGTTCTGAGGAGAATAAAGTTGGTTCAAGTATATCGATCTCCTAGGATCTAGGTAGGTGGTTTGTGCCTTACCTTTCGATGTCTTTGAGTTTTATGTGCAAATTTCACCAATACCCTTGAACGAGGTATTGCGTGTTTACCTTTTTTCCCTTGTGGTTATTCCTTCCTTACTGGCATGCTTGTGTAGAGGTAAATTGATCTTTCTTGTGGATAATTGTCATGCTTGGATGTTTTACCCATGCTTTGTTCTTGTTATGACCTTTGGGTCTTGTTAGCCTTTGGCCGTTGTACCTATTTCCATGCCTTGTGATCATAGGATGGAATGATGCTGTTAACATGCTTGTTGCTCTGTAGACTGTTTAGCCAAGTAGCTCTATAGGTGTACTTTGGTTATCCAAGTATCTCTATAGGTGTACTCTAGCCTTATAGCATTAATATGCATTGACTGGCACGGGACCGTGAGAACCTGGTGCTATAGACTATAAGGGATAGACTGAGAGAGCTTCCCAGAGAGTCTTAGACATTATAGAATATACGGGGATAGACCGAGTGAGCTTCCTCAAAGATTCTTGGATATTATAGACTATAGGGGATAGACCGAGTGAGATTCCCAGAGAGTCTTAGTTATTTTAGACTATAGGAGGGTAGACCGAGTGAGCTTCATCATAGAGTCTTTGACTTGTTTGAATGTCTTTAAAACCTTTCAGGCTAGAGGAGGAATTGACCGAGTGAGCTTCCTCAGAGTGTCTGTGGTATACCTGAGGCTATAGGAGGATTGACTGAGTGAGCTTCCTCAGAGAGTTTCTAGACCTTGGGTTCATGAGGGTTAGACCATGTGATCTCCCTCAGAGAGTCCCTGACTACCGTAGACTATAATGGGAATTGACCGAGTGAGATTCCCCAGAGAGTCTTATAATTTTGTATGACCAAACCAAAGGGGTTAGGTTGAATGCACTTCCCAAAGGGTTGTGGTACTTTGGATAGGACCAGAGGGGTTGGCTGCAAGTACTCCCCAGAGGGGTTCCTGTTGTGTTTAGCTCTTTGTTTCACTGTTGCTTGTTGTTCTATAGATTAATTACCATTGTATATCATCTTGTTACTGCTTACTGTGTACTGTCTGCTATTTACTGTTACTGTTTACTACTTACTGTACTATTACCTGCCATATGATCACTGACTATTAGGCACAGATCTTCAGGTGGTTGCCTACTGGGATTTTAGTCTCACACCCTGTTTGGGTCATGCTCTTGGCCCCAAACAGACTATGTTGTTGTAGGTATAGACAAGGGAAAGTGCCCTTCAACTTCTGGTACTTGATTGCTTGGAGCATGAGAGCATGGGACCAAGCTTTGGCTTGCGATGCTGCGGAACTATTTACTTTCTTTTGTACTTGTTTTGGTACTATTGTTTTGTTCAGCATTGTGACTTGTTTGGTGCTTTCCTAGATATGTATCATGCATCATTTCATATATATACATATGTTCTCCAATTGTTTGCTGATTTAGTTTTCCACTGTGTATTATTGTTGGTTATTTACTACTTCCACTCTTGCATGTTTAGTTGCTTTCACTGTGTACTCTTCCAATGAGGAAATAGTTTCCCCACTATCACACCCAAGGCCCTCACTTCTAGTCAGAAGCCTCTGACGTTTGGGGAAATGGGCTTGAGGCTATGTGACCAACCGGGTACGGGGCGCCTCTGGGTGGCTTCCAGAACTGGGACGTTACAACATGAATATAGTGTTCCATACACACCCTAAAATAATATAGTAATTAAAATGAAGAACTAGAATTTGGTGGACATGGGGAGAACCATGTTACTAGAGCATGAAACATCAAAATTATTTTAGAGATAAGAAACCATAGTAGCTACAAATATTTTTAGTCAATTATTAATTTGGAAAAATTATATCAATACACATTTTGAGATGTTGTTTATAATTAATACTAACTCTATTATTTTTAAATTATTTGATAGATTATATTACATCAATATTAAATTAATGAATTTTAGAAAGTTTGATAAGAGAGTTGATGATTGTATATTTCATGGATACACACTCAGTGGAAGAAGATACCAAAGTTACACTAAGATTATAAGAAAAATCATTGAAACCATTAATGTTATTATAATGGAGGATAATGGTATCTCAAAAACATCATTTCCTATTGATTATGAGATTTAAAAACAGAAGGTAATAATATACAACATGTGATGGATTTGGAAACAATATCAAATTTTAGAAATTATCATATTGATTATAAAATTTTTAGAAATTAAGAAGGTTCAAAACAAGAAAAAGTAAGTATAGAATACTTAGAAAACATATTGAATTTTAAAATATCATTAGATATAATATAAATGGTGTTTAAACATGATGAAGTCTAAGGAATCCCAATAATACACATTTTATTTTGTATTTTAAACCAAGAAGTGTTGATTAAGTATCAATAAATGGGGATTGAATCACAAAAAAGATGAATTAGATCATGAATAATTTCACATTGAATTTATAATCTCATCCAAAAAATAAGAATGGGATTGAGAAAAGTGTTACTTTTAGATTAATATTAATGATAATGTATAATTACCATGACACAAATATCATCATGTATGAAATAGTTACTCTCAAATTAAGGGTATAGAATTTGATGAGACTTTTAATCTAGTAATAAGAATTGAAAAATTCTTATATTTCTTATGATATGTGATAAAAGAAACAACAATGTGTTTTAAATGGATTTGAAGTTAGTGTTCTCAAATAGTGAACCTGATTAAGAGGTTTATATTAAACTACTATAAGGATTTATCATTGGTGATGAAAATTATTGAGTTTATAGGATGAATGAAGAATTATATGAGATTAAAAAAATCACCATGACCATGCTATTTAAATCTAGACAATAACTTAAATAGCATAAATTTTAGGAAAGTAAAGGCAGATAACCGTCTTTATGTAAAGGAAGATGAAAAAAACTCATTTTTTGATTATGTATGTTAATAAAATTATTTTTTCCAAAAATAAAGGGAATATTGGTGAGAATTTCATTTTATAAATGAAAAATGTTTTAAAAAAGTTGATGACTAAAGAGATATTTTTTTTGGGTTTGTAAGTCAATAATACAAGTTGTTCTATCTTTATATCACAAGAAAAGTATGCTCGATTGTTATTAAAATGTTTTAGAATTAAAGAATCTAGAGAAGCCTTTAATCCTATAGAACTTTAAGC
Organism: Viscum album; assembly: GCA_963277665.1. Taxonomy (NCBI): domain Eukaryota; kingdom Viridiplantae; phylum Streptophyta; class Magnoliopsida; order Santalales; family Viscaceae; genus Viscum; species Viscum album. Next base: position 1,085,801,064 of record OY728165.1, read on the forward strand.
TAAGTTTTCCTTGTATAAATAAGGAAATTATATAAATAAAAATGAGTTTCAATGGATAATAATAATTATAATCTACTTTATAGTTACCAGACTAGAAAATGTGTTTTATATTACTCTTTGTGCATGATTCTGATGTAATCTTAAACAATCATGGCATATAGATGTGAAAAAATATTATAAAATATAAAAGGTAATCTTAATTATGGATTAAGGTATGGTAAATATTTGTCTTTATAGATTTATGGATACTCTAGTACTGATTTGGAAGGTGACATTAGAGTTATAAATTCAACTTTTTGGGGGACATTTTTTATTAGAGGAAGTTTTTTTTTCATGGCACTATAATAAGAAAAATTAATTCACTCTAAGAAAAATGGAAGATAAATATTTTTTAGTATTTCAAGACACAACTCAAATGATGATGATGTAGTCACAACATAAAGGAATGAGGGTGAATATCTTATATAAATTAATTACTATGAATGCTAATCAAATCAAGATAAATCTATCAAATCATCTAGTATAATATTTGTGGTTGAAGAGTATTTATATCAAGTATCACTTCATCAAATAGAAGGAAAAACATAGAGATATTATACTAAAATATGTTTAAACTAAGGTAAAATTTGTAGATATCTTGACAAATTCCCTAATTAATGATTCTTTATAACACTTATAATGTTGTTGGAAGTGTATTATCTCCTAAAATACCTGTGAGTTTATTGTTTTATTTTCTATATTTAATTAATTTTAATTTATTTATAAATAGTGAAACTAGTATGGGATATATTTTTGTAAATAGGGATAGACTCGAAATTATTTATAGATCAAAACAAAGGGGTATAATATAAGATAAATTGTTTCATGAAGGAAGATACGTTAGGTATTTTTTTCTAAAGTTTAGAGAAGAGATTAAATATTTATAACATTTTTCAAAAAATACCAAGGGGTAAATTGATGAGCCCTTGGAGGTTAAAGAACCCTTATTAAGTGAATTAAAAAAGAGATTAGAGATAATATCAATTGATAAATGTTAAAAATAGTATTAATATTTACACCAAGAGTTATAGAAATATCAAAAACAACATTCTATTCAATGACATGGTGTTTAGATAACTCTCACATTGGGATATTTCTATGATTAGTTTATTTAGACAATTAATTCATGAGTTTTGATAGAGATTTTATGTTTTATTTATTTTCATAATGATAATTGATGAGATAGAGGCTTATTATAGTCGAGATAGAAGTAAAATAATGGTGAAACCTGAAGGTGGTAGAAACACCCCATAGTACTCTCAAAACCATGTAACACCCGAGCCTTTTATGAGAAATATTTTGTTTTTATGTTATATAAATCATCAAAGGAATCTTTCACTACACACAACACTAGATTGGCTTGCTTTACAGGCAATCACGACCTTCCTCGATAGCTTGCGTCATACGCAATACCGAGTTTCACTAAACAATGATATGCTATTAAAATATTATTAAAACTAGCCATTATGAATAGTAATAACCACTTTTTGAAATTTTATAAATTTTATTTTTCAAAATGGACTGTATTTTTGGATTCGTAATATCGAAATTAGCCTAGGGTGAAATTTTGGTATTTTTCTGAAAACTTTCAATTTTTGATGAATAGTGAAACCACTAAGTGGTAGTTAAAAAAACTGAATTTTTCATAAAACATAATTTTACCGCTTCTGTGAGTGGAATTTCGAAACTCTGAGAGACACGGTTGATGTCAGTAAGTAAAATGTGGTTCAATGAGATGAAAATAATTTTTTGGTGAATAGTAACTTTTTACTTTTTTTTACCACGGTTAAAAGTAAATAGGGTAATTAAGGGTAAAAATGTTATTATTATTACCCTAAAACAAGTCCTAATTCTATTGGATAAGTGTAATTCGACCAAAAACAATCTTAGGAATAAAATATGACCATTTAGGCCCACTTGGATTAGATTAGGACATTTATTATTAATTTATTTAAAGAAGGGTTAAAATAGTTAAAATAAAAGTTTAATAAGTAAATCATTTTTAATATGGGGTTATACATAAGATAAATTCGACTATAAATATTAATTAGAAATCTAAAAACATTTCCTACATAATGGTATTTTTTTTTGTAATTTTTAGACATTAAATAAGTTAATTTATTTACGACACAACGATGATGCAGTAATTATCTTATTAATGAAATATTGACATAATTGATGTTATAAATACCCAAATAAATGTAATTTGAGTCTTTTTATGAATTACACTAATTTTATAGGTTAATATGACATGTTAATATTGATTTAAATAACTTTTTTCTAACTAATCATTCTGTTATAATTTTCACAAAAATCAATTACTAAATAGTGTCAAAATTGACATAAAATAGTTTTTAAAACAAATATTATATTATTAATTGTTATTTTATTCCTAAAAATATAAGGTTCGGCCAAATGACTTAGATATGGTTATATATATTAATAATAAACAACTTGGGGTTCGTTTGACTTGTTATAGTAAGTTTATTAACCTTATAGTGTAAGAACACAAGAAGACACGGTAAAAGTAAAATTATTTAACTTAATGTTAAATCTAAATGATAAGGTTAAAATAGGAACCTAAACTTGTCTAAATTCTATTGGATGAGAGTATTTCGACCCATCCCCACCTTATATTCGAAATAAATCAATTTTGAGCTATTTAAAACCGAATTGGGCTTTATAATAAAATAATATTTTTAGTTTTCCAAAGGAGCCCCTCTCCTCCCTTATAAAAGGGAACCTCCTCCCCCTGTTCCTCACACCACTTTGAGCCTTAAAGCTCAGCAAAAACCTGCCAATATCTCCTATCCACTTCCCTAGAAACATCCTAGAGGTTCTGGCCTTTTTCAATGACCAATCTTAGTTCCCTAAGAGGAGGTTTCAAAAGGCGTGTCGAAAGAAGAGGTAATATCCATTACCGATTCTTTCAACTTTATTTCTTCTTCTACTTATTATTCTTTAGTTGTTTCATTATGAAGTAATAAAATCAATATCACCCATATACTAATATGTTATTATAAGTATTAAACAACCCTATTTCACCATCTATCCATCCTACAGAAAACGAAATCACCGCGCGTGCGTACGTACGGAATACCGTCTCCACGCCGTGGTGTAATCTATTTTCCACCCCCACCTTACTTGGATGGGTATAATGGTGTAAATAATGACTATATATGATTATTGTAAAGTGATATTGATTCTGAAATAGTATATATACACTCCAATACAATTCCACAATCATGGGAATGATATCATCACTCGTGCATACGTACGGAATACCGTCTCCACGATGTGATGCGACTCATTCTACATGATCTTCATTGAATAATGATTCTATAAATGAATTGAATGAGTGAATATGATATATATTACACTAATACAATTCTGGAAATGAGGTATCTATAACCTAAAAAGAATAATAAGAATTTATTCGACAAAACACGCATAAGAACAAAAAGTAATAAACACCCGAATAACAAGTAGTAATGAAATACTACTAATAAGAAGCTAAGAATATGACCATATATGATATCATAAAAATAATTAGGATTCTATAATAAGTCAATAACATTATTTAAATCATTATACCGGAGGTTCAGACACTTATGAAGCAAATCGGACATAAGGTAAGAGAAATATCACAATCTCATTTTTATCCGAGATTGTTTATACTTTGGTATTTACTGGGGTGTATTTTATCATCCAGATACATGTTTCCTCAATATGTAATATTATTTCCATCTACCTAAAATTTTTTAAATCCAATTTTAACATTCGGTGAGTTTTTAGTAAATGATATGAAAGGAATATTTTTTCATTTTTCGTACGATGTACTTTTGGACTTTTACGACAAAAGTACATGAAGAATGTTTTTTTAACTTATACGGCATGAATGGATTTTTAAAACATTATTTCCAAGAAGCTTACTTTACAAGTTTTCAAGTTTATTTTTAATTAACTTCTTTTAGTTTATAATTGTATGACATGTTAAGAAATGAAAAGTGTTTTTGAAGTAGAAAGGATATTTTCATCAAGAATGAAGTTCAAGTGTTTTATCAAAATTATTTTCCATATAAGATAATAAAGGGTTATATTTCTATCCCTATTATTAAATTGATTTGATTATGTTGTGATGGAATTATTTTTATGAATTCCTTTATCTTATATGAATTGTTTTATGATTTCATGATGTTTAAGAATCCCATTTTTATTACATGGGTTATGCTATGATGTATGGTTTATGATTTTGTGGCACACATAAGAATGATATCATTATGAGATGGGTGGGACCTATATCTCCCTCCAATGCATTGGGTAAAGATTTTATATCTCATGAGATAGACATGGCTGGAACAGCAGGTAAAACTGGTTCAGTGAAACATGACAGAAATGAGGAGTGAACTCGGTTCAGAAATGGACTTTGTCCACTAAGATAGTCTTGGAAATGAGTCTTGACTAATAAGAAATGATTCTCTATGATTATGTGTGTATGATAGAAAGTTTCATGTTTTAAGTTATGATTATTGGGATTTCATTTCACTACTATGATTTATCCCATGTTATGAAATTATTCTCTCTTTTGCAGGTTAAGATTTCCAAAATGTTATGTTCTTATGAATATGATGTGATTGATATTTCTTTTGTTTACCCTTACTGAGCATTTGAGCTTACCGTTTTGTATGTTTTCTTTCCCCAAGTCAGGAAGAAGGTTATTAAGTAAGATATACCAAAAGGGTCTATAGATATGATGAAATAAATGGGAGACAATGTAGACGATTTATGAACCAGTTGTTTATGTTTCCCAGTTTCTAATGACACTATACCTATACGGTCCTTACATGCTTTTGTTATATGTTGTAATAAGTATGCTTCAATTTTGAACTAATAACAATTCATGTAAAGTATGGGTCGTTATAGTTGGTATCAGAGGAAAGGTATAGTCAACCTTTGGAAACTAGGATGTGAAAGCTTTAGTAAGAACCCTAAGGATAAGTCTAGGAATAGAACACAATCTTATTGTTTTAGAAATGGCCATGAATAACCTAGGATAAGACCTTAAGTCTGAAATTTTATTCTTGATTATGTGGTTTTCCTATTATAATTAGTGTTGCTCACACTATTCTTCTTGGTTTTAGTCAATGGCTAGAACCCGAAGGAACCGTGTTAATGCGGAATGCGACGGGCAATGCAATGATTGTCCCCCTGAACAACCAAACGTTATGGGAGCTGGAATGAAAAATATTGTAGCCATGCTCACACAACTTTATCAAGCTATGAATCATGCAGGACTTCCAAACGAGCAAAGGAAGGAGCAACATACCGTTGAATCCTTCATGAGGCAGTGTCCACCTTCTTTCAGTAGGTCTACTGATCCATTAGTTGCTGAACAATGGATTAGTACTACTGAAAAGATATTTTCAGTTCTTCAATGTTCTGAGCATGATAAAGTCATCTTAGCAGTGTATCGTTTGGAAGGTGATGCTGATCAATGGTGGAATCTTATCAAGAATACGAGGCAAAGAGATGAAATTGAGTCCATGGAATGGGACGAGTTCAAGAACTTATTTTTCAATAAGTACTTCCCTCGTATTCTCCGAACAAAGATGGAGAAGGAGTTTCTTGAACTAAATCAAAGGGATGATGAATCTATTGGTACCTATGAAGAAAATTTTACAAGACTTCTAAGGTACGCTTCTGGTATTATTATCCAACCTGAGAGTAAGATCGATCGATTCTTTAGTGGCTTAAAACCAAGTCTTCGAAGGGCCTTAGCCATAAGGGACTTCAATAGCTATGAGGAAATCGTTCGATGCGCCCTCAAAGTTGAGATGGAGATTGGAGTAACCCATCAGTCATATGGGTTTGATAAGAAGGGGAAAATGGAATTCAAAGGAAAATATAAAGAGCTCACTGAAAAGAAGATGAGCTTTCCCTTATGCTCAAAGTGTGGAAAGAAACATGGAGGGAGTTGTCTTAAAGGGACAAGTAAATGTTTCAAATGTGGAAAGAAAGGTCATCAGGCATTTGAATGCCGCAATGATGGGAAAAATATGTCTAATGATGCAAAAAAAGAAGGGATACACAGAATGAACCTACTACACTTCAATGTTTCAAGTGCAAGGAGATGGGGCATTATACCAATCAATGCCCAAATCCAAGGGTTGATGATGATGGTCGACGTCAACAAACTCTTAAGGCTAAAGACAAAGGAAAGTCACATGCAATTTCTATCAGCGATGTGGATTACGATAACGACGTGGTGAAACGTACACTTACCATCCACTCTAAAGTAGCAAATGTTTTATTTGATTCTAGATCCACCCACTCATTTATTTCTGAAGAATTTTCTAAGGATATCACCGTATTACCTCAACAATTAGATGTTGAGTTAGCTGTGACAACCCCTAATGGCACAACAGTCGCATCAAAAGTTTATAATTCTTTTCCGATTGAAGTTTGTGGGAAAGTGCTTCCTGTAAATCTTGTGATCCTTCTTATAGTGGAATTTGATGTGATTCTTGGTATGGATTGGCTTTCTTTATATGGAGCTCATATCAATTTCCAAAGAAGGGAAGTCACATTTCATATTCCAGATCAATCTATGATCGTCTATCGATGCAAGGATGAACATAACCTTTCAGTGGAAATTTCTTCCATCTTATGGGTCTTGATTCCACTAAATTAAGGTTATTTATCTCAAATGGTTGGTGAGAAACTCACGATTAAGAATATGCCCATTGTACGGGAGTTTGACGATGTCTTTCTGGAGGAATTTCTGGGTCTTCCACCAAATCGTGAAGTTGAGTTTTCAATAGAACTCGTACCGGGTGATTTACCTATTTCAAAGACACCTTATAGAATGGCAACAATTGAGTTTCAGGAATTAAAGAAGAAACTCCAAGAGAATCTTGATAAAGGATTCATACACCCTAGTGCGTCAACTTTGGGAGCACCTGTTCTGTTTGTTAAGAAGAAAGATGGATCAATGAGACTCTGCATTGATTATCGAGAACTTAACAAGATCACTATCAAGAACAAATATCCTCTCCCACACATTGATGAATTATTTGACCAACTACACGGAGCTCAATACTTTTCCAAGATTGATCTTCGTTCAGGGTATCATCAATTAAGGGTCAAAATGGAGGATATACCAATGATGGCTTTCCATACAAGGTATGGACACTATGAATTTATAGTGATGCCATTTGGTCTTACTAATTCCCCTGCTATCTTCATGGATATGATGAATAGAGTCATTAGAGGCTATCTTGATCAATTTGTGGTAGTCTTTATAGACGATATTCTTGTCTATTAAAAGAGAAAGGAAGAACATGAATATCACTTGAGAATTATATTGAAGACCCTGAGAAAGGAGAAGCTTTATGCCAAATTTACCAAGTGAGAATTTTGGATTCAAAAAGTTGCATTTTTGGGTCACATAATCTCAAAAGAGGGGATATCTATGGATCCAGCAAAAATAGAGGTTATCGAAAGATGGTCGAGACCAACAACAATAACCGAGATCCGAAGTTTTCTTGGTTTGGTAGGATATTATCGACGTTTTGTGAAATATTTTTCACGATTATATAATCCACTCACCAGGTTGACTCAGAAAGGAGTTAAGTTTGTTTGGATGGAGTAATGTGAAGAGAATTTCAAGGAGTTGAAAAGAAGGTTATCCAGTGCACCTGTGATCACACTGCCTTGTAGTGGAGAAAGGTTTGTGATCTACAGTGATGCATCCAAGAAGGTATTGGTGTGTGTTCTTATGAAAAATGATATGGTGATAGATTATGCCTCATAGCAGTTGAAAATCCATGAGCAAAATTACCCAACTCATGATTTGGAGTTAGCTGCAGTAATATTTACATTAAATATTTGGAGGCATTATCTTTATGGAGAAAGGTGTGACATTTATACTGATCATAAAAGTTTAATGTATATTTTCACACAAAAGGAGCTGAATATGCGCCAAAGAAGATGGTTGGAGCTGATTAAGGATTATGACTGCTCAATCCATTACCACCCTGGGAAAGCAAACAAGGTGGCAGATGCATTAAGTCGACAAGACCATGCCAGTTTATAAATGATGAGGATCACAAAAGATCCAATATTTATGGATTTACAAAGGATGGATCTTGGAATTATAATGGAAGGGGAAAAATCTTATCTTTCTCAAATGAATTTTCAACCATCTATACATGTGAAGATTAAAGAAGCACAGAAAGAAGATGTAGAGTTACAAAAGAAGGTGAGAAATGTTCCTGAATTCAACCTTGATTGTGATGGGATAATAAAGTTCAGGAATCGGGTTTGTGTTCCTCCAATCCCCGAATTAAAGGAGCTGCTGGATGAGGCTCATAGTTCTTCATTATCTATTCATCCTGGAAGCACGAAGATGTATAGGGACCTGAAAGAGTACTTTTGGTGGGATAGCATGAAAAGAGATGTTGCTGAATATGTCTCTCGATGCTTGGTTTGTCAGCAAGTTAAAGCTGAGAGAAAGAAGTCTAAGGGGATGTTACAACCATTACCCATACCCGAATGGAAATGGGAAAACATCACTACGGAATTTGTCACAGGACTTCCTAAAACATCCAAAGGCAATAATGCTATCTAGGTCATAGTTGATCGTCTTACAAAGTCCGCACACTTCATTTCTATTAGAGAGGATTTCTCTCTGGATCAGCTTGCCAGGATATATGTGAAGGAAGTGGTAAGATTGCATGGAGTACCACTTTTTATTATATCTGATCAGGATACGAGGTTTACCTCAAAGTTCTGGTGAAGTCTTCAGCATACTCTGGATACAGAGTTGAGTTTCAGCATTACTTATCATCCTCAGATAGATGGTCAGTCTGAGAGAACAATTCAAACTCTAGAAGATATGTTGAGAACTTGGTCTATGGATTTCAAAGGTGGTTGGGATCAACACCTACCTTTGGTGGAATTTTCTTATAATAATAGCTTTCACTCCAGTATTCAGATGGCTCCTTATGAAGCTCTCTATGGAAAGAAATGTAGGACTCCAACTTGCTGGGATGAAGTTGGGGAAAGAAAGCTATTAGGACCTGATCTTGTTGATGAGATGGCAGAAAAGGTCCGATCTATTCAACAACACATAAGAGCAGCTCAGAGTCGATAGAAAAGTTATTACCACAACCGAAGAAAAGACCTAGAGTTTGAAGTGGGTGATAAAGTGTTCTTACGAATATCTCCCTGGAGGAGGGTCAAGAGATTTGGAAAGAAGGGGAAGTTGAGCCCTAGATATATCGGTCCTTTCGAAATACTGGATCGTGTTGGGAAGGTAGCTTACCGATTGGCGCTTCCATCGAATCTCTCTCAAGTTCACGATGTGTTCCATGTATCTCTCCTGAGAAAGTACATACCTGATCCTTCACATGTACTCAGCATAGAAGTTGTACCACTAGAACAAGATATTTCTTATGAAGAACAACCGATAGAGATTCTGGATCGTAGCGAAAAAGTCCTACGAAACAAGGCCACTCGCTTGGTGAAAGTTTTATGGAGGAACCAACAATTAGAAGAAGCTACATGGGAACTTGAGGATATGACGAGGGAGAGGTATCCTCATCTTTTTGTTACAAAGTGATGAATTTCGAGGGTGAAATTCATTTTAAGGGGGGTAGAATGTAACACCCGAGACTTTTATGAGAAATATTTTGTTTTTATGTTATATAAATCATCAAAGGAATCTTTCAATACACACAACACTAGCTTGGATTGCTTTACATGCAATCACGACCTTCCTCGATAGCTTGCATCGTACGCAATATCGAGTTTCACTAAACAATGATATGCTATTAAAATATTATTAAAACTAGCCGTTATGAATAGTAATAACCTCTTTTTGAAATTTTATAAATTTTATTTTTCAAAATGGACTTCATTTTTGGATTCGGAATATCAAAATTAGCCTAGGGTGAAATTTTGGTATTTTTCTAAAAACTTTCAATTTTTGATGAATAGTGAAACCACTAAGTGGTAGTTAAAAAAACTAAATTTTTCATAAAACTTAATTTTACCGCTTCTGTGAGTGGAATTTCGAAAATCCAAGAGACACGGTTGATGTTAGTAAGTAAAATGTGGTTCAATGAGATGAAAATAATTTTTTGGTGAATAGTAACTTTTTACTTTTTTTTACCACCGTTAAAAGTAAATAGGGTAATTAAGGGTAAAAATGTTATTATTATTACCCTAAAACATGTACTAATTCTATTTGATAAGTTTAATTCGACCAAAAACAACCTTAGGAATAATATATGACCATTTAGGCCCACTTGGATTAGATTAGGACATTTATTATTAATTTATTTAAAGAAGGGTTAAAATAGTTAAAATCAAAGTTTAATAAGTACATAATTTTTAATATGGGGTTATACATAAGATAAATTCGACTATAAATATTCATTAGAAATCTAAAAACATTTCCTACATAATGGTATTTTATTTGTAATTTTTAGACATTAAATAATTTAATTTATTTATGACACAACGATGATGCAGTAATTATCTTATTAATGAAATATTGACATAATTGATATTATAAATACCCAAATAAATATAATTTGAGACTTTTTATGAATTCCAATAATTTTATAGGTTAATAAGAAATGTTATTAATTATTTAATTAACTTTTTTCTAACTAATAATTCTGTTATGAGTTTCAAAAAAATCAATTACTAAATAGTGTCAAAATTGACATAAAATAGTTTTTAAAACAAATATTATATTATTAATTGTTATTTTATTCCTAAAAATCTAAGGTTCGTAAAAATGACTTATATAAGGTTATATATATTAATAATAAACAACTTGGGGTACTTTTGTCTTGTTATAGTATGTTTATTAACCTTATAGTGTAAGAACACAAGAAGACACGGTAAAAGTAAAATTATTTAACTTAATGGTAAATCTAAATGATAAGTTTGAAATAGGAACTTAAACTTGTCTAAATTCTATTGGATGAGAGGATTTCGACCCATACCCAACTTAGCTTCGAAATAAATCAATTTGGAGCTATTTAAAATCGAATGGGGCTTTATAATAAAATAATATTTTTAGTTTTCCAAAGGAGCCCCTCTCCTCCCTTATAAAAGGGCACCTCCTCCCCTCTTACTCACACCACTTTGAGCCTTAAATCGCGGCCAAACACTGCCAATATCTCATATACACTTCACTAGAAACATCCTAGAGGTTCTGGTCTTCTTCAAAGACCAATATTAGTGCCTTAATAGGAGGTTTCAAAAGGCATGTCGAAAGAAGAGGTAATATCCGTTACCGATTCTTTCAACTTTATTTCTTCTTCTACTTCTTCTTATTTAGTTGTTTCATTATGAAGTAATAACATCAGTATCACCAATATACTGATATGTTATTATAAGTATGAAACAACCCTATTTCACCATCTATCCATCCTACGGAAAACGAAATCACCGCGCGTGCGTACGTACGGAATACCGTCTCCCTGCCATGGTGTAATCTATTTTCCACCCCCACCTTACTTGGATGGGTATAATGGTGTAAATAATGACTATATATGATTATTGTAAAGTGATATTGATTCTGAAATAGTATATATACACTCCAATACAATTCCACGATCATGGGAATGATATCATCGCTCGTGCGTACGTACGGAATACCGTCTCCACGATGTGATGCGACTCGTTCTACATGATATTCATTGCATAATGATTATATAAATGAATTGAATGAATTGAATGAGTTAATATGATATATATTACACTAATAAAATTCTGGAAATGAGGTATCAACAACCTAAAAATAAGATTAAGAATTTATTTGACAAAACACGCATAAGAACAAAAAGTAATAAACACCCGAATAACAAGTTGTAATGAAATATTACTAATAATAAGCTAATAATATGACCATATATGATATCATAAAAATAATTATGATTCTGGAATAAGTCAATAACATTATTTAAATCATTATACAGGAGGTTTAGACACTTACGAAGCAAATTGGACCTAAGGTAAGGGAAATATCACAATCTCATTTTTATCCAAGATTGTTTATACTTTGGTATTTACTGGGGTGTATTGTATCATCCACATACATGTTTCCTCAATATGTAATATTATTTCCATCCACCTAAATTTTTTTAAATACAATTTGAACCTTCGGTGAGTTTTTAGTAAAAGATATGAAAGGAATCTTTTGTCATTTTTCGTACGAGGTACTTTTTGACTTTTCCGACAAAAGTACGGGAAGAATGTTTTTTTAACTTATACAGAATGAATGGATTTTTAAAACATTATTTCCAAGAAGCTTCCTTTACAAGTTTTCAATTTTATTTTTAATCAACTTCTTTTAGTTTAGAATTGTATGACATGTTAAGAAATGAAAAGTGTTTTTGAAGTAGAAAGGATATTTTTCTCAAGAATGGAGTTCAAGTGTTTTATCAAAATTATTTTCCATCTAAGATAATAAAGGGTTCTATTTCTATCCCTATTATTAAATTGATTTGATTATGTTGGGATGGAATTATTTTTATCAATTCCTCTATCTTATATGAATTGTTTTATGAATTCATGATGTTTAAGAATCCCATTTTTATTACATGGGTTATGCTATGATGTATGGTTTATGATTTTGTGGCACACATAATAATGGTATCACTATGAGATGGGTGGGACCAATATCTTCCTCCAATGCATTGGTTAAATATTTTATATCTCATGAGATAGACATGGCTGGAACGGAAGGTTAAACCGGTTCAGTGAAACAGGACTGAAACGAGGAGTGAACTCAGTTCAGAAATGGACTTTGTCCACTAAGATAGTCTTGGAAATGAGTCTTGACTAATAAGAAATTATTCTCTATGATTATGTGTGTATGACACAAAGTTTCATGTTTTATGTTATGATTATTTGGATTTCATTTCACTACTATGATTTACCCCATGTTATGAAATTATGCTCTCTTTTGCAGGTTAAGATTTCCAAAATGTTATGTTCTTATGAATATGATGTGATTGATATTTCTTTTGTTTACCCTTACTGAGAATTTGAGCTCACCATTTTGTATGTTTTCTTTCCCTAGTTCATGAAGAAGGTTATTAAGAAAGATATTCCAAAAGGGACTATAGATATGATGAAATAAATGGGAGACAGTATAGACGCTTTATGAACCAGTTGTTTATGTTTCCCAGTTTCTAAAGGCACTATACCTATACGGTCCTTTCATGGTTTTGTTATATGTTGTAATAATTATGCTTAAATTTTGAAGTAATAACAATGTATGTAAAGTATGGGTCGTTATAAACCATGTGGTGGTTAATGTGAAGAAATGACAAAAGAAGGAACAAAGGAAAAAACAATTTTTATGGTTATGGTTTCATGCATGTATTGAAAATAAATATATGGAAGATGTATTAAGGCATTTTGAGTATTTATGAAATCATGATGTAAGATAGAAACTACAGAATAGAGATGTCTATGGTTTTGATATATTGAAGAGAAGATTTGAGGTTTTACCATAAGGATCTATGGATAAGACATGCATAAACTATACTTTAGTGGAAAGAAAAATCACTATATTCTATGCCTTGGATGGAGACACCAATTAAATTTTATTGTTTATATGTAAGGTTGAAGATAATTATAACATGGTACCATTCACCACGTAATTAAACTCATTAATTGAAGGTTTAAGAGGAGAAAAATGACCATAAAAAATAGAAAAAATAATACATATCTGGCAATTGTTTTTATATTTAGACATAACTGGAAAGACTACATCATGTACCAACCCATTACAGTGGGTGTAGTCATTCATATTAATAAATTTTGTGTTTTAAATGATGAGGTGGGATTAAAAATCTATATAGTTAACCATACATTATACTAATCACTCTAAAGATAAATTGGATAGGTTTGAAAAGAATAATGATGGTGCACACATGATCCAACCTTAGAGGAACTTGACGAGGAATAAAAAACTTTAATCTAAATTATTAATGCTCATTTTTATCATTAATATAATTGGATTTTAGGACCATATTATTTATGCATTTACTATTCTTATTTAGAATATAATATGAACATGGAAAACAAGATTTCAACCATTGGACACAAAGGATTATCTACTTGATATAAATGTATGTGAACCTAGTAAAAATATGTTGTGTCATCGATGTTTTATCCCACTATTTATCTCACATCATTTCTGATCATCCTTGTTAATTGATCATATATTTAATTGATATAGGAACTCTAGTGATATTTTAAATAATTTTTATGTTTTTGTTAAATTTATTCACCCCTCAATTCTTCTCACTGTTCTTTCCAAGGGAACTTCAAAAATTTAGGCAATAATTGATCAACACAAACATAGGCTCAATTTTTTTTAATTATTTAGTTCATTGGATATAAACATATTGATACTTAGTATTAGGTTTAGTAAATTATTTTAGAAACCTATTATTTTCTTCCATTACTTATAAGTTTTTCATTGGATGATACTTAAATTTTCTAAATTTGTCTTAGATTATTATTATAGTTTGTGGTTCAACTCAAATCACTACATTTTTAATTAAACATGGGAATGAATTGTTAACTCAATCTCAAAATTAAAGTAATATTATTACCTTAAAGGGGGTTTTATGATAAACTAGATTATAAAAACAACGAAAATTTTATGAAAGAGAATAAAAAAATATGGAGTTTTTTTATTGAAAATATATAAAAATTATCTACATGACTTAATTTATTATATTATTAAAATAAATTAAACTGAATGGAATTTTACAACCTTGATTAAAAATATACAATAATTATGTACAAATATTAATGAAATTATGAACTTGTTAGGATTTATTTAAATTTTATTAATAATGAACTATAGTATAATTACTAGGTTGTATCTCTCAGGGAGTGTCAAATTATTTTTGGACTTAAAGTGACAATTTTAATATTTATTTTAACTAATTTATTTATATTTACAATTTAATGGGTTTTTTAAGATTATAACCAAGTGTAATTAACTAAATTTTGGACTAATCCTAGTTATACTAGTGTTGTTTAATATAGGTGAAGTAAGGTTTGATAAAAGGTACTATTTTTTTTTGAAAAGACCTTATTCACTAAATATAATTTATATGATACTGGTCTTGAGTGGAGATGCTGTTTAGATCTTGATGTTTCCTTAATTTTAAAATAATGGAGGAAATAAGTGTTTTGATGGTGTGATTATATAGAAATGGTAAAACACTATTCCAAATAATTCTAGATAACCTAAACATGTTGAGATAAAAAATGAGGGAGATATATGGGAATCATGTATAACCTAATCAATACATGTGCATGATCTTAATGTTTTAGAGTATAAGTGATCATACATGCAAAAATATTCCAATAAGAATAAAATCAAATTAAGTGGAAAGTAAAATGTAGAAAAATGATCTTATAGATAAGATTAGGTGTATTAGAGGTTTCTAAAACCCTAAAACATTTAACCAATTATGATGTTCTACAACTCATCTCCAGGAGAAGAGCCTCCCCACTACTGGATTCATTCCCTACGTATTGTATAAATACATACATGGTTTTAGGGTAACCCACACAATATGATTAATATATAATCATTACATATAAAAAACTTATATTATTTAATATTTCCTTATTACCTTTTTTAATCTAATTATATATACCTTTAATATCTTGAAACATCCTTAGATAATGTGTCTAGGGGTTACAATCATATTGTATAGATGATATCAAATATATGATATTACTTAACTAACCTTTTCAATAAAATAATATCCACCTTTAATCTATCAATACATTATAAAATAATATTCCTAGGGGTTTCAACAATGAATAATTGAATATTGAATATTTTAATTTTTATTTGAGTTATATTTGTAGGGTGAGTAAAACATTACCATGTGTAATGTTCAACACATATTCAACAAAATATTTATCAAAAATTAAAACCCCTTATAATCTAGAATCATTAATTATAGAAACACTATAGTAGTAGGTTAGAGATTCACTTATTAGATATATAAATTTATGGATAATCCCAACTATAATATATCCCCTCTCTTATCCCATTTCCTTAGCTGTTATAAAATACTATGAGAGCTAATAAATATTTATTTTAAATTTTAGGTAGTATATCACTTGAGAAAATACAAAGTTGTGGATTAATTATTATGGTTTCCATTAAAACAATGAAGAGGAATCACTAGAGAGTACAATAATTGTTCTTCATTAATTTCATATGATCTATTAAATTCTTCTCCTGATTGATCTTTTGTGGTTTATTTATTTATTTTTTTCTAAAATCATTTTCAATTAGATGTTTATAAATTTCAAAAAATTTATTTGAGCCAACAATTGAAAAGTTAAATTAATATATAAATCGATAATTCTTAATAATCTGGATATCATATAGTAAGTTATATTAGTTTCATAAGATATAATGTGGTATAGATCAAAACCATTTATTTAATTATTCATTTGTATAGTATGAATAATTCTGTCAGAAAGTATAACATGTGTTATGAGAGGAACACTTTGGGATATACTCAACACTGGGGGGGGGGGGGGTGAATCAATATTGGGAACTTTTTAACCAATTATAAAAATTTATCCCTTTACCTCTAATACTTTCTAGGTTATTGATTCTCATATTCTGTTTTCTTTATCATACACAAGTATATGAAAGAATGTAAATTATGGAACATAATATTTTTACAATATTCACTACTAAATAAGAGTATATAGTCCATAACATGTATGATGATGATAGGTATAAAGATTAAACACTATAATGAGTTACCTGTTACAATGGTTTGGCTATAAAAAAATCCTTAGCGTAAGTGCGAGTCCCTATACATTATGAGGGGGGATAAGAAAAAAAACCTTCTTCCCTAGACTAGTGATGACCTTGTACAAATTGCAACTCCATGCTAGTTATTTATACTACAACTAAAGATAATATTCACCTTCTTATTAAATCACATTATAAAAACAAGAATGTTTTCCACCTGGTAATACTTCTATTGGATTCCACAATGTTTAATTATTCTTATCTTCATTCTTCTTCACTTGTTACTTACAAAAAAATGGGAAAGAAACTTTCCTACCTCTTCCTTCATTCATATCTTGTCCATATGATCTTATCTATATGATATTGTTTTTATGATGTAGTTTCATCCAATGAAAGTTCACATGATCTTTCTTTAACACCATGTTCATCTAATATCCAATTGATTGGAATTACTCCATCAAATATCTTGCTATCCCCTTCATCTTATTCTTCTTGTAACAACTTTTCATCTGGTATTTTCAATCTAATGTATTTTTTTCGTATTTAAGTTCATCTAATCACTTCTTCCCTTCTTTTTTTAATGTAATATTTCTCTATTTGGTTCTTCCACTCTATCCAGTACCCCATTCTCCATATAGTACTTCTTCTTCCAATGATTTGACCCAAAAAAGAATTACTCTCATGATTTGTGGCTGAAAATTTCTTACGATGCTTTAATTATTTAGAATAATGAATAAACAAACATATTAAGAAACTAATAGCTCAAACCACAACATCTTTTTATTGAACCATATCCCCTTTTTATAGGTATTGTTCCTTAAAAAATATAGGGAAATTAACGTATTCAAATTTGAAAATCCCACCCATAAATTTCAATCTCACACTTGATTCTTCCTTTCTTTGATCACCTTCATACATCCTAAAATATAAGATTCAACCAATATTCATAATAAACTTTCTTAGATATTATTTTCAATGTTAATATTCAAATATATAAAAATATTGGCCAGAATCATGATATTACCTTCACTATTATTGAAAAATTGAACATCCAACTTAGTATTTACACAATTAATAACGTTATGAAAACTTTTTAAAGAACTTAAAATATTCCATTTAGTACAACTTCCTAACTTTTATTCTATCTCAAAAACTTAATATGGTGTTCCTTCTCAACTTCATAGGAACATTTCAAAAGTATTTCACAAAACTCTTCATATGATGGATGGAATTCTTCATAAAAATTTCATCTTATATGTTCTTAGTCGAATGATTTTGTTATATCTTCCCTTTTAAAGTCTATTTAGTATACTATCATAGAGATATTTATATTGATAATGGGTTTTCATATGTTTGTTAGTTTTCCTCCATTATAATAACCCTCAGAGATATGATATACTCCTAATATCTAATGAATTTGTATAAATATATTAGATGACTTTGTAATACTCATCCTGGTGACTTTGTAATAATGTTTTTGATGAGATCATATAAAAACTTCTATTTGATGTAACTACTTACAAAACATCAGTAAAATATGTATGATGATATTTATATGTTTTCTCAAACTTTGTTAGGAAACATTTTTCTAGTCATTCAGAAACCTTTATCTATTAACTTCAAAACCTTTATTTTTTCTGATGACCTATTTCAAAAACTTCTTCTCTGTCTGATGATTCAAAAACTCCTCATAAAATATTTAAAAATCTATTTATTTGATGATCATCACATGTTTCTTCTATCTGATGAATTTGATATGAAACTTTTTCTTGATCATTAAATAAATTTCTACCTGGTAGAGTCTATTCAATGACTCACCAAGTTTTTATGATATACTTATTACTCTATTTAATCATCTACAACATTGTAAATATTCTATTTATTTATTTATTGAAACTTTTTCTCTTTTTATGTCGATCTTTGTATAAGTCTATCTTATGTACTATGTATAGATATCTATTAAATACCAATTAGAAGTTTACAATGTTTAGGAACTTGAGTTCTTCCATAACTTAATATCTTCATTACTTGAACATTTTATAACTACTTATTAATATCTCTTTGGATTTGAGTTAATTGAACTAAATTTCAAATAGTTTTCACTTCTTCTAAATTTTAGCTTAAATCAAAGCCACAAGGAATTATGATATTTTATCAATGAAGAAAAAATCACTTAAAAATGTCTAATATAGTTTTTATGATCTTTATCTATCCAATTTAATTATGAATGTAATCAGTCAAACATTTATTTCTACTTATCATCTAATCCACTCAGTTTGTTCACACTATCCCACTATCATTTTGAAAATTCTTTAATTTATCACCTAGACTTTCCTCTCTATTATTAGACTTATAATATTTGAATATACAATGTAAAATGTTAGATAAATTTTTAAATCTTCACATGATGGACACTCCATCTAATTGCACTACCCAAAAAACATAATTTGATTAGGTCAGTCTGATTGAATCCATTAAATCACCTCAGTATGTTGGCCTCTATCTGATCATCTTCGCTATCTCCATCTGTTTGGATTTCAAAACTTCTTAATGAATATTTATAATGTTTATAAAAAATATGATTCTCCAAAAATCATTGAACATGTTATATAAATTAATAATAACTCACCAATCATCATAAGTAAACTCATTGTCTTCAAAGAACATTCACCTTTAATGTAATGAATAATATCAATCTCTACTAAGGAAAGAACATCATTTATATAGTTTTGAAGATAAATAAGACTTGATCACTTTAACCAAACCTTCCAAAAACCTATTTCTAACTACTTTAATATATTAACATTAATAAAATATTTCTTTTTCATTAACAACTATTAACAACAAATACAACTCACACACAAAGTGGGATCTTCATGTTAAACCAAGGTTTGTAAAAAACATTATCACATTATAACCCATATATATTTTGAGTAATAGGCTATGAGTTATTTAAAAGTTTTATTTTTCAACATATACTAATATGAAATATAAAAATGTCACACATTATGATAATATATTGTAATATATAACTTATGTGACTAAAATATTAGAATAATATAATTAATTTTAATCATAAAGTATAACTTAGAGTGATCATATAATCAAATATAAAGTCACAAGGTACAAATGTATCATTTTTTTGTTCTAATTATAGAAAAATGACTCAAGAGGGAGGGTGGTTCCCAGATATGTATATTGTTGAAAGTGAAGACGAGGATTGGGGGTGGGGGGTGGGGTGGGGTTTCCCATATATATAGATGGTTGAAAGTGAAAAAGAGGGGGGGGGGGGGAATTGATAATAATATAAATTTATGACAGAAATCAAATAAAAAGTCATATGATTTTTATAAAAGTTCAAATAAAATAACCTTACATCTACTCATCACACAAATATACATCTCGAGATACACTACACGATAAACTAACTTTTCATGGTAATTAAGACCACTTCCAACCTACCTTTTCCAAAAGAGCAACAACCATTACACTGTACAAATTTTGGTTAGGTGGCATAACCAATTAGAAAAATATATATTTTATGGATGTATAACCAAAACAAAACTTGATTTTAGAATAGAAAATCATAAATCTATAACTATTTAAGCATCATAAAAAGGTAAAAAATACTATATTAAAAGTTTTAACCAGAATAAATTAATGAGATTTGAATAGATAGAGCAGTAGGATCACTTTTAGTAATGATGATCAGTATAGGTTTAATAAAAATATATTTATAAAGAATGATTATCTTGATCTCAATTCAAATAATTATTCATCTAATTATTTTTGAATTATATTTATAGAAACATTTCATTAAAATTCTTTTTTCCTATATCTATATGGTTGCTATAATCCTGTTCAACTGTTTAATATATCAAGGTTTTGAAAATATGAAGTACCCATTGGTATACTTGAATCCCATATAAGTGATTCATAATACATTTTTTTAATGTATCCCTATGAGTCAACTTGATATTAAGTTAGTGATAACTCAATATTATGTTAGAACCAAACATTACATTTGTGTGATGATGTAATCCATGTTAGATTCTTAGAAATAAATTTTATACTTAACATAGGCTTATGGTAAACCTTGACAATAAATTAGTGTTACAATGATTAGTGTGTTCGAGATCATGATATGTCATCGTATCTATAATATGATCTCACAATATCATTTGGTGTTCTATTTTTATGTAAGTATAACCTTACACAACTCCCTGATATTAAATTATTGATCAATATATATTTTATTCAGTAACAAGCTATTTATTAGCATTGACATACTATTATAATGGAACCTAATATTATATTCTTCTTCTAATGTTTTCCTAGTTTGATTCTTACATCTTCAATATTACTTTCAATTACTCAACACAGTCTTAGGTTAACTCTTAATAAAGGTTTGGCTTCTAACATATCTTTCATCATATAACCGATCAAATTCTATGCTTTATCACTGATCAAATAGATCTCAATACCATTAAAACTTTTTCTATAATTGAAAAAAAACTAATTATATATCCATAAATAATAATAAATAGTTCCTAAATAGTCAAAAAATGAAATCTCAATGTGAAAAAAAATTATGAAATCTATATATAGGGGATTGTGATGCAAATGAAGTTGGATCAAATTCATAATTTAAACCTAAAAAATAATATATGTTAGATATAATATAGTTTTGGAATCTAATATGGAATCAATTCATTACTAATTTAAGTTTAATATATAACTTAAGCTATAACTCAATTAAAAATAGAATTAACACAAAAAAAATTAAACAAAAAATAATCTAAGAAATTAAATCAAACTAAATACCACTACTCTTATCAAAATGAAGAAATAATAATACTATAGGTTTAATAAGAGTGTATTGATCACAATTTTTTTTAATGTAATTTAATCTAGAAATAAATTATTTTATACTATTTGATTCATATTATTTCAATTTAAATAAATCACAATATAAAATAAAACATAAAAGTAAAAAAAAGGACACAATAAATTTTATAGAGGTTTGGGGTGTAAAGTACACAATTATTCCTCATCAACAACAACCAAAGTTAGTTTGATAGGTTT
Organism: Viscum album; assembly: GCA_963277665.1. Lineage (NCBI taxonomy): Eukaryota > Viridiplantae > Streptophyta > Magnoliopsida > Santalales > Viscaceae > Viscum > Viscum album. The sequence goes on from OY728165.1 coordinate 1,085,823,025, forward strand.
ACTTCCAAGTACATTTCAATTAATTGGCTTAAAAAATGAGTGTAATAAATATTAATAGGTGTTGATTTATGTGATTTTTGGAGTTTGTGTGTTTTTTATTTTATGGGTGATGTGATGGCGATGCTAATATCTCAGTGAAGGTCTTGTAACACTTGAGCCACAATTTTAGTAAGTGAAAAATTATATTTTAATAAAACTATAATAAAATTCACATTTTAACATTTCATGGAACAAAAATTCTAATTTCATTGGTTGAATATTGATTTTGAACTTATTTGTTTAAAATAAGCCTAGAAAGAATTTTTGAAATGTTCCCTTAAAAATAAGATTTTAGGAATAATTGAAAATGTAGTATTTAAATATTCCCCCTTTTATTTATAATAACCTATTATAATGTGTATAATTAAAAATTTATTTACTATAAATTTTAGGTAAATAATGATAGGATCATTGAAGGTAAAATTGGATATTTTTTAAAAAACCATATTTTTATTTAGAAAATTGTTAAAAAAAGAATAATTCATATTAATTTTAATTAAAAAAATCAATAATTATGAATGATTTAAATTAAATTTATATATTATATATCAAAATTTATGAATTTTAATCCATATAATTATGATTACTAGTCATATAGTTAATATAAGACCATATAATGTTTTAAAAATGCATTTCTTGAAAAACTATTTTTTAAAATGTTTTGCGGGTTTATTTTTAAATTAAAATCTTCCAATTATATGAATTTATTTTCAAAAATTTAATTTCATAATTTTAATTATAATAATTAATATTAGGTAATAAGTTCAACTTAAATTTGTGTCATAATGAATAATAAAAATAGTAAAAATTAATTATTATGATTAAGGTAAACGAAAGTTTATTAGGGCGATAGTCTATAAAGATAAGGGTCCAAATAAACCAAAAACATAATTAAAACCATTTTTTGGTTTTGGTTTTATTTATAACTTATCCTTATACCCATAGAATATGATCCATTTTGAAGCCATATTTCCAAGAAAGCGACCATACATTATTGAAAAACTTTGAAAGATTACAAGTGTGCCACTCACTTCAATTATAAACGCACACCGCATCCACAAACTTATTCACAACTATAAAGACATTTAGATTGAAAAAAACTAAAAAATATCCACCAAAAATTTTTATACACATTTTATATGTTATAGTATTCCAAAAATCCCAACCTTAGGGTCTTTAATAAGAGATCCAAAGGAGGTTCTTCTAAGCAAATGTAACTATCTTAACCAAGCTATTTATTTTTTAATTATTCATTTACCACCTTAAATTATGTATTAAAAATTAAAATATAATAAAAAAATTATGTCCCATATACTGATATGTTATTATTTTGATGGAATAATATCCATCCATGTCCTTCTATATGAAATGGGAAACAAAACCATCACTTGTGTGTATGGAAAACTACCGACATGTGAGTCGATGTAATTTGTTTTCCATCACAAACTCACATAGATAGTAATAATAATAAAAATAATGAATATATAGGACACTTATAACATGATATTAATTTTTAAAATTAATATTTCATCCAATTACCTACCCTTTCACCCATTAAGGTAATGATATCATCGCTCATGCGTACATACTGCCTACAGTCTCCATGAAGAGAAGTGATTACTTTTTCATGTCCATATATCAATAATGATTATAAAAATTTATGCAATGATTAAATATGATATTTATATAATTAATATTATTCTATATATTATGAAACTATTTCCTATAGAAAAGAACTCGAACTTCCATGAAAAAACATGCATGAGAAAGCGATGAAATTAACACTTGAAACAATAGTAATAATTAAATATTATTAAAAAATGAGTGATAAGATGTTATAATTGGATAATATATGATATTATAAATATAAATATGGTTATGTTATAAATTAATAAATGGTTTAAAACCATTATATTGATTTTAAATCATTTTCAACTAAAGGGAAATGCGCGGTAAAAAATTTCGTCTTAATTTCTATTCCATTAAGACATATTTGTTATTATGAAATTATTCACATTTATGTGGTGTATATATTGAAAATTTTATATATTTAAAATTAATACCTATTTATTCCTGATGATTAATGTTTCATTTCAATTTTATTATATCATGGGGTTTTAATTTTAATGTTACGAAAGAAGTAAGAATTTATTTTATAATCTCACTTTCTTTTGGGATTGATTATATTTTAAATAAATGAATATTATCATTTACTCTTAATAACCTCCAATAATTTTATTATCATCAATATATTTACGGATTTTTTATATTTTATTCCAAATATTCTGATGTTTGGTACTTGAATCAAGTAATTTTTTTAAATGATAAACTAATTTTATTTTTCTTTGAATCAGATATATTTTTCTTCCATGCCCATGTTTTTTAGAATTGTTTTAAAAAGTAATTTTATTTACTCAAAGGATTTATTAAGGAAAATTTAAGTTATCCTTGAATTTTAAAAATGATTTTAGGGTAATCATTCTAATTTTTTCCAAGAGGTATGTTTTTGACTTTATTTATAAAAATTCAAAAGAAATGTTTTTTAACATATACGATTATAACAAACTTCCCAGCCATCATAACCATTTTAAAAAATTTAGTTTCTTCTACATGTTTTCAATTATTTTACAAAGAAAATTCTTAAATAAAATATTATTTTAATATTATTTTTCTATTTTATTTATTATTATGAAGTACATGATTTTATTATAAAACTTATATTCCTTGTAAACCAATGGTCATCTATCATCTCTTATGAATTTTGTGGTCATATATTCTCTTGAAGCATTCACTTCCTTGTGATCACTGTATGTTAAATTTACCTTAAATATAAATATTATTTGTATCATGGATATTAATATTTCCTAAATTGTATATAATTTTTACATATGGTTCTTTATTATTAAAGTTATTTGATTGATTGGGGAAAATCCTGATAAATATATATTATTTACTCAATATGAATATTTTTTATAAGGAATATTTCTTACAAACTAAATCAATAATTCAATATAAAAGGAATGCATTGAACATGTAGTGATGGGTGAGGCACAATTATAGATATCCCATCGATGTATCAACTAGTCTCATGATATGAATCATTTGGAAAAATTAATTGGGTTTTACCCATAGTTTTAAATATTCTTGGAAAAAGGTCTTGATGGTATATATATCATGATGTTTGAGATCATGAGGTCCAATATTAATTATTTACTTCATTTAGAATTCAATTATTTTTATCCATGATATTATTAAATTGATATTATGCATGGTTTCATTTTTTGATCAAGTTATTGATTAAATAAACACATTGTCAATTATTTAACCTTCTATATTGATTATGTCATATCTAATTATAATAGATTTCACCATATGTAAACTTACTGAGAATTTAAGATAACCATTATTTTGTTTCCTTTCCCTAGGTTATGAAGATCAATTCTTTGAATGAGTTTCAAGGATTCTTATCATTCACCATTGTTATATTTTATATTTTACTCCCTATATAAAATAGATATCTTGTATATATTTGGTTCTATAAAACTACTAAACTAATTAGTCCTTTAGGGTTATAACCCTTGTATCTATGTAAATGTAATAAATTTGATGTAGTTTCTAGGTTACTTGAGTTGGTGTTATTAAAGTTTTTATTAGTGGAAGATCAGTAAAACCCATGGGAAATAGATCTACGAAAACATAAATTAGGGAATATAACCATATGATAAAATTTAAGGATAAGTATATAAGAACATCCTAAATTTTTGGTAAGTTATATATTATATGGGTTTTCCTATCAATAAATCCCTATACATTTACTATAATTGGAGGTGGATCTAGTATAATTTTACCTAAGGGTAATGACCTCGAAAAGGGTGCATTGGGATTTGAATCAATCACCGCCTAGTGCATGATAATGGGTCTTACCCCACACATGGTTTGATACTCCTGATAGATATTATTTTATTAATTCACATTTTATTTTCAAAATATTATAAAGTATTTGAAAATATTTTTATGATTTAAAGATATTCCCAAATAAACCAATTTTATGATTTCAAGATTAACAAAGCATAAATTTTTGATTATGTTAAGTGTTACAACTGATTCAGAATTATACATTATTATTTAAAATATATATAATTTAAAGAGTTAATACAATATATTATATTGTTTATAAATGGAAACTAGAAGAAATAATGGTATAAAAAATCTAGCTCAATGTATAAATTTTCCCATTGAGTAAGACAATATAGCTATTATTGGAAATGAGTAAATAATGACTATATTAGGGAAGCCTAAAAAGGTTATGATGAATAACCTTTCCTGAATGGAGAAACCTATTGTTCCATAGCATTATTCTATTATGTTTGATCACTTTATATGATATAATCTCCCATTATTTTGTGGGACTTCTAATCTAGTGTTAGTTGAGAAGTGAATTAAGTCCCTTGAAAAGGCATTTCTGACCTTGGGATGTGTTGAAAAGGAAAAGTTTATACTGGTAGTATAATATCTCAAGGTCGATGATGATCAATGATGGTCATTGATCCATAATTATTGGTAGGAAAAGTAAATACAAAACATGTAATGAAGATCCTTTAAAGAATCATTTTTCAAAAAATATTTCTCTTGTGAGCAACAAATTGAAATGAAGAGAAAGTTCCTAATCATAAATAAAAAGGAATAAGAATGTGTTGATATGTATGAGGATACCTTTATAGGACAATCCACGTATTATATGGATTAAAAATATAATATATAATACAATATTGACCATATCTTTGAAGGTATTTAGACAAATCTATGAAGGGTGTTGGTTTCTCAAAATTTTTTATCATATGATGAAATAGTTTTATATGACATCAAAGAAAGAGAAATATTTTTCTCGATACTATATTTTCAAGGTGAATCCAGATAATAAGATGTGAGATGGACACAATTAAAAATTTCACACAACAAAGAAGAATAAAAAAAATGAACCAATCTGTATTATGTGAAAGTTTTTGAAAGAAACATTTTGGAAAATATTTGAAGTACATGGGAGTTTGTTACAATAATGATGATAAGGGTCATATTACTAATTAATATAAGGGGAATAAATAAATAAATTATTTTTAGTGATTCAAATATAGATAAATGGGGAATTATTCACATAAATTAACCAAGTGTTAATAAAACAGATCACAAAAGTGGTTAAGGGTAGAATTCTAAGCTTATGTGACCATTAAAACTAAGGTGGAGGTTCCTAATATTGTTGTGGTAGTTACTTTAATTATAGCCTAAATGTTTTACAATGCTTTAGTTGATTTTTGATCTTCACACTTTTTATATCTTCTATTATTTCATGAAAATTAGATATTTCCCTAGAACCATAAGAAGGGCATTGTTAGTCAACATTCCTTTTGAAAATCTTACTACAAAAAGGATGTGTCAGACAGTTCCCATTTTGATACATAAATATATTCTATTTTCTAAATTAATTATCATAACTATGGTTTAATTCGATATAATCCTTAGTATGATCTAGATTTCAAAATATGATGTAAAGAAATTATTATAAGGATAAGGATATTATGATTCATGATGTAGATGTATAATTCCTTATATTTAGAGAGGAAACCTAATTATCTGAGTTATGTCTAGATCTACCCATATTAGCTATTCTAAATGATATTCTTGGGGAAGAAGAGAAAAAACAATCTATAGATGGAAAAAAAATCTTCAAATTAAGGATTTACCTATTGTAAAGGAATACATTGATGTATTTCCCAAGGAATTACCTGAGAATCATCCATAGTGTAAAGTTGTGTTTTCTATTGATTTAATCCCTGAAGCAAGAAAAATATTAAACACTCCCTATAGAATGGATACTTTATAATTAGTGGAGATGAATAAAAAACTATAGGAGTTATGTGATAAGGGATTTATTTGGCCCATTGTTTTACCATGGGGAGCCTGTATTCTATTCATTAAGAATAAAGATGGATTAATGAGGTTGTGCATTGATTATAGAGAAATCAATGATATTATGATAAATAAAAAGTATCCACTACCTCACATTGATAAATTATTTGATCAATTTCATGATACCCAATATTTTTCAATTATTTACCTTCATTATAGGTTTCTTCGATTAAGAGTAAAGAAGGAATATATTCTCAAGAAAACAATTTTAAAAAAGGAATGGACATTTCAAGTTCACAATAATGCTGTTTGGATTGACTAATGTATGATTAGTTTTTATGGATCTAATTAATAGAGTATTCATGAAATATTTTGATATTTTTTATGGTATTAATTGATGATATAATGGTGTACTATAAAAGATATAAGGACCATGAGAATCACTTGCAGATCATTATTGAGACTCTTATAGGAAATGAGTTATATGGAAAATTTAGAAAGTGTGAATTCTATATTTAGGAAGTTTCTTTTCTTATATAAATTTTCTCCAAGGATAGAATATTCTTTGATACTATAAATAAAAAGGCATTCAAATAATGGATTATACTAATGAACAAAACTAAGGTACATAGGTTAATTGGTTTATTAGGTCACTATCAGTGATTCATTTAGAATTTTTCTTTATTTGATAACACATTAACCAAGCTTACACATAGGTGTTAAGTTTATATAGATAAATTAATGTGAGGAATATTTTGAAGAATTGAGGATGAGATTGGGCAATGATCTGATTTTAACTCTAGCATCATAAAATGATTGATTTTTTATATATAATGATGCATCAAATAATGAAATTGGTTGTTCCATTATAAAAATGATAAATTTATTACATATGAATCAAGGTATTAAATAATCATCAACAGAACTATCCAAACCATGATCTTGAGTTGGAAACCACAATATTTTATTTAATGGTATATAGACATTATCTCAATAGTGAAATATGTGAGATATACACAGATCATAAAAGCTTAAAATAAATATTTTCACAAAAATATCTCAACATATAGAAAAAACATGGCTTTAATTACCTAAGTATTATGATTTTCTAATACTCTACCACCTAGGGAAGAAAAAGAAGGCACTAAATTCTTTGAGTAGGAAAGATCATGGAGTCTTGACCAAAATGAGGGCTCAGAGGGATCCTATGTTCCTGGATCTAGAAAGTATGGATATTGAAATTATTAAGGAATGAGAGACATCAATATTTTTCAAATTACTAATAAACCATATTTATTGGAAAATATAAAAATTTCTAAAAAGGATAATGATAATTTTTACAAGAAAATTAAATTCGTGAATAATTGGAATACTTCATTTGTGAAGAAGGAATTATAAAATTTGGAAAAAGACTATGTGTTACATATATACCTAATATAAAAAATGAATTTTAGATGTTTCTCATAAATCTAATTTCTCTATACATCCTAGTATAAATAATATGTATATATATTTTGGGGAATATTTTTGGTGAGATAACATGAAGAGGGAAATTTCTGATTACGTGTCATGATTCTTGGTTTTTCAACCGGTGAAGGTTGTGATGAAACATCACAGAAGATTAATATAGACTCTACCTGTTATTATATATAAATGGGATGGTATTTCTAAGGAATTTTTCATTATATTACCAAATAATCCTAGAAAGACTAATGAAATTTGGGTTATTGTTGATCACGGAACAAAATCTTCACATTTCATTTCTATAAGAGAATATTTACCTCTTGAGTGAATCAAAAGTCTATATATTAATTAAGTTATAATCAATAAAGGGGAACCTCTTTCAATTGTGTTTGATTATGATCCTAAATTTACATTGAATTTTTGGAAGAGTCTTCAAAAGGCCCATGATTCTGAGCTTCATTTCAGCACCAACAACCACCATTAAACCAATGGATAGTCTGAAAGGTCTATTCAAAAATTAAAAGACATGTTTAGTTCATGATATATTAAGTTTAAATCCATGTGGGATAAATATTTACATTTGGTAGAGTTTTCCTATAATAATAGCTTCTACTCAAGTATTCAAATGATCCTGTATAAAGAATTATATGGCAAGAAATTTCATACTCTAACTTATTGGGATGAAGTTGGTGAAAGGAAAATTCTAAGACCATAACTTATTTATGATAAAATGATAAAGTTAAATTATATTCATAATCATATTAAATTAACACAAATAAGGAAAAATAGTTCTATCAATAATTGAAGGAATGATTTGGAATTTCAAGTGAGAGATCTTGTTTTCTTGAAATTATCTCCATAGAAGGATGTTATAAGTTCTTGTAAGAAAAGGCAACTGAGCCTAAGGAACACCATAAATTTTGAATTTTTTTAATGAATTAGAGTTGTGAATTATTGATTTTAAATGACATAAATCCTATCTAAATTACATGATTTTTTCAATATTTTTTTTATGGAAGTATATTTTATACCTGATGCATGTGCTCACGTATGATGAATTAGAACTGGAACCTGATCTATCTTACTGTAAAGATCCTATCCATATTATTGAAACTATAGTGAAAGTATTGAGGAATAATATTCCCTGACTGGTAAAGGTACATTGGATAAATAATAAAATAGTGTAAGTAACATGGGAACCGGATTATGTTTTGGAGAAGAACCAACCTTATATGTTTAGAATGTAATATCTATGAAAAATTTGGGGATGAAATTTTTATAGAAGGGAAGAATGTAACACCAAAAACTCAATTATAGAAGGTGAACATTATATCTAATAAAACTATAATACAATTCATATTTTGATATTTCATTGAACAAAAATTATAATTTTATATGATTAATATCAATTTTGAAATTATTAAAAAAATCCTAGAATGAATTTTTTGAAAATTTCCCTTAGAAATAAGATTGTATGAATAATTAAAAATTTAATATTTAAATATTCATAATTTTATTTATAATAATTTTCTATATTTTTTATATTTAAAAATTTATTTATAATTAATTTTATATAAATAATTATAATATCATTTGTAGGTAAAAATGGATATTTTTCAGATTTTTTTCCAGAAAAATATTTTTATTTAAAAAAGCATAATGTCTATCCATTTTAATTATTAATTATTTAAATTAAATTTATAATATATATATATATATATATATATATATGAATTTAAATCCATATAATAATTATTACCAATCATATAGTTAATATAAGACTATCTTATGCCTGAAAAATGAATTTTTTGAAAAACTGTTTTTAACACGTTTAGAAGGTTTATATTTAAATTAAATCCTGAAACTTTTATGAATTGAATTTTAGAAAAATGATTCCATATTTTGAATCATAAAAATTAATATTATTTAATAATTTTCAACATAATTTTTGATCATAATGAATAGTAAAAATAGTAAAAATCAATTACCATGGTTAAGGTAAAAATAGGTTTATCAGGGGTTTAATCTCTAATGATAAGGGTCAAAATGACCTAAAAAATTTCTAATTTTTTTTGTTGGATTTATAACTTATCCTTACCCCCATATAATATGATCTATTTTGGAGCTGTATGTCCAAGAAAGTGACATGGCATTATTAAAAAACATTGAAAAATTATAAGTGTGCCCCTCACCTCAATTATAAAAGGGAACCTCCTACTATAAACCCATATATATACATTTATATCAACCAAAAACTCCCAAAATATCTTCCAAATATCTTTATCTTCATTCTAGATGTACTGATATTCCAGAAATTTCAACCCTATGCTCCGTAATAAGTGATCTAAAGGAGGTTCTTCTAAGCCAAGGCAATTCTCTTCACCAATATCTTTCTTTTTTACTTCTTCTTTTACCACCTTAAATTATGTCATAAAAATTACAATGTAATAACAAAATTATTTACCATATAATTATATTTTTTAATGTTTATTCCATAATATTTTTTAATACCCTTCTCTATCAAATGGGAAACAAAAATATCTCTCACATGTACACCAGACTACCGCATCACGAACCAATATAATTTTTTCCCATCACCGACTCACATGGATAGTAATAATAATTTAAATAATTAATATATATAATACATATGACATGATATTAATTCTTTAAAATTAATATATCATCCACTTCTTTACCCTTCCACCCATTATGGGAATGATATCGTTGCTCATGCATACATACTATCTATCATCTCCATAAAGCGATGAAATTCATTTTCCATTACAAACTTAAATAATCATTATAAAAATGAATCTAATGATTAAATATTATATTTATAAACTTAATATCATTTTATATATTATGGAACTATATTCTATACACAATAACTATAACTTCCATGAAAAAAATGCATGAGAAAATGATGCAGTTAACAACTGAACAAATGATAATAATGAGATATTATTAATGAATGGGTGATAAGATATTATAATATGATAATATATGATATTCTAATTATGAATATGGTTCTCGTATAAATTAATAAAATGTTTAAAATAATTATATATGAGTTTAAATCATGTTCAATTAAATAAAAATGCGAGTTAATAAATTTGTTCTAAATTTTCATTCCATTAAGACATAATTATTTTTATGCACCTATTCTATTATTTGTGGTGTATATTCTAAAATTTTAATATATTTAACATTAATATGTATTTATTCATGATGATTAATGTTTTAGTTCAATTTTATTCTTTTAAATGGTTACAATTAAAAATTTACTAAAGAGGTAACAATTTATTTTACAATATCACTTTCTTTTGGGATTTATTATATTTTCATTAAATAAATATTATAATTTATGTTCAATAATATCCAATAATTTTCTTATCCTATATTTATTTAAGGAATATCTATAATTTATTCCAAATTTTCCTCTCTTTGGTACTTGAATCAAGAAAATATATGTTTAAAAGAAAAACTAATTCTATTTCTCTTTTAATCAGATATATTTTTCTTCCATGTACATATTTTGAATTTTTTTAAAAAGTCATTTTATTTACTAAAATGGTTTATTAAGAAAATTTTAAGTTACCCTTTAATTTTAATTTTTTTAAAGGGATATTTATATTTTTTTTCTAGTAAGTATGTGTTTTAATTTCTTTACAAAAAGTCAAAAGGAATGATTTTTAACATATATAACAATAATGGACTTACCCACCCCCATAATTGTTTTATGAAGTTTATCTTATTCTGTATGTTTTACATGGTTTTAAAAAGATAAATATTAAATTAAATCTTATTTTAAAATTTCACTTACATTTTATTTATCTTCCAAAGGATATGATTTTATTACAAAAAATATATTCTTGGTGAACCGATGGTCATATCTTATATCTTATTAATTTTTTGATAATTATATTCACTCGAAAAATTAACTTCCTTGTTATAACTAAAAATTAAATTTATATTAAATATAAATATTATTTGTATCAAGGATATTCGTATTTTAATAACCATATATTAATTTTACATAAAGTGTTTTATTATGTAAGTTATTTGTTTGTTTGGGAAAAATATTGATAAATATGTATTCTTTAATCAAAAAGGATATTTGCTGATAAGGTATATTGTTAATGAATTAGATAAATAATTAAATTTATGAGGAATTAATTGTACATTAAGTGATGGGTGGGGATCAGTTATATATATCCCTTCAATGTATCAACATGTCTCATGAGACAAATTAGTTATCCAAATTAAATGGGTTATACCCATAGTTTTAAACTATCTTGGTGAAAGGTATTTAAGGTATAAATATATTGATTTTTGAGATCATAACATCAAATATTAAGAATTACCTTAATTGAAAAGTTAGTCCTTATTATCCATGATATTATTTAATTTATATTATGCATAAATGCATTTTTTTCTCAAGTTATTAAATAAATGGCATGTGTTTTTAGTTATTTATCCTTCCATATTGACTATTAATTGTCTAATAATGATATAATCCACTATACATAACCTCATTAATAATTTTAGATCACCCTTATTTTGTTTATTTCCCCTAGATATGAAGATTAATTCTTTGAATGAGTTTCAAGGATATTGATAATTTTCCTTTGTTATGTTTTATATTCTATTCCCAATGCAAAACCGTTATCATGTATGTATCTAGTTCTCAAAAACAACTAAAATGATCAGTAATTTAGGATTATAACCCTTTTATATATTCTAATGTTTTAAAATATATGATTTATCTAGGTTAATAGAGTCAGGGTTGGTATAGGTATGTTAACTAGAGATTTTCCTATGTGATTGGGTGATGGATGACTAAGAGTGTTTAGGTAGAAGAGATCTAGTTTCAATAAATTCAGAGTACTAGTTAGTGATATTGGTAGTAGTTTCTCCCATGAATAGTTTATATTCTTGCATTATTTATGAATCTTAATCATAGTCTATAAATATGCTCATGGTACCTCATCAAGGAGAGTTTCCCGCTCTTATGATTTTTTATCTCTTAGTTTAGAAGAAATTAAATGGTTTAATTTAGGTTCAGTAGATTCAAAAAATTAGTTTTTTCTTAAAGGATTTATTTTGATAAAGAAAAGGAGGTTCCTTGTTCTTATATGTTCTTGAGTGAATGTTTATAGTTTTAAGGTTAGGTAATTTATATATTAAGTAGTTTAATAGGAATGATTTTGTTTTCTTCAGAGTTGGTGATCTTATTTTAGGTTGGGATTTCTATCATTTTTCTTTATTTCATATTTTCATAAGTATCAAAATAATTTTTTATATCATATAATTATATTGGATTATTTAGATGAATTTTTGTGTGGATATCTATTTTATTATGGTTTATATTATGAATGAATTGAAAACTTGAGTTTAAGTATCATTCCAAAAGTTCAAGATCCTTATAAAAGTTTTCTTAAGATAATAGTGGGAGGGGGATATCATTAGGGGTAACTCAAGATAGTTATAAGTTCATGGGTAAAAAATAGTGTTTGAGTTCTAGAATTTTGGGAGTTAATAAAATATTAATGTTCCATAATTTAATTTATATAATGTTTCTACAATTCAAATAGACAGGGAAGATGGATTTTCCTTGAGGTTTTTTGGTTGTCTAGAATGTTTGGATATTTTAGTGGATGAAGGAAATTAAAGATATGAAGTTCTAATAGTGTCTTTAGAGGATGTTGTGATGTTTTTATTTGTTTGGTAAAGTCCTTTAAGGAATTTCCTGTGGAAGTTCAAGGTTTGAGTTCAATTGGGATAGGATGATCGATTCCTTATTTATATTGTCATTACTTAATTAATTTACTGGAGATGATAGAGTTTGAATTGGTGTATTTGATTTAATAGGTTCATATAGTTTATTTTTTGACATAAAAAATGGTTATAGAGAGTATAAACCCAAAACCATGTTCTAGAGAGTAACACATTTTGGATAAAATTTTAGTTCTAAATAGTTAGATTGAAATTCTAGATATTGGTTTTTGATAATATTGATTCTCAATCCAATTTATGATTCTAGTTGGTGTGGTATGGTTTATTGATTGATTATTCTTGAAGGCGGTTTTTAGAGTTTGGGTCCTGGAGAGTGTAGTCTGGATGATGCAGTGTTATGAATTGTACTATATGATAATTTTTCTTAGGATTTGTTATATCCTATTTTATTTTGATGTTTAATTACGACGAAGAGTTTCATGTGATTGTTGTACCAAATAGGTATTATATCCTCCCCATTTGGGTAGAGGTATTGTTGGGAAAAAATCTCTCAAGGTACCATTGATTCATTTTTGAGGAGATTGTGTTTATTGACAAAGTGGGCCTCCATGTTGTGTTTGATGACAAAGCAAACCACAATGTACAAATTTGTTGAAAAAGGGGGTTTACATAGTGAGTTGTCGAGTTCAAGGGATGTTTTCAACAATCCATGGTTGATTGAGGAACATAGAAAAATGAATGGATGATTTGAAGGTGGTACAAAAAGAGAAAATACAAGGTGGCATCGTTTTCCAGTGTTTTCCAAATTTTTGGGCCTCAAAATTAACAAATGAAGAAAAGTGTTTTTGGAAAAGGGATATAAAAAACAGTGTCTTAGAGGCTTGGAAACTTGTGAGACATATGTTTTTAAAGACCATAACATCAAAATATGGAAAAGGAAATAGGGGCGCACAAGTTTGGGTTTGGGAACACAAGGTGACTAGGGTGACAAAGACTAGGGAAACTGGGCTTGCGCATCAGTAAGAGACTTGCGTGCTGACGCTCAGGGTACCCAAAATGCCTATAAATAGAGGGATATCCCTCCTCATTTTTTATAGTGTTCAACACTTAGAGAAAATTATAGCTCCAATTGCGCAGGTGTTTTGGGCGCACAAGTGGTGGTGTGAGTGCGTAAGTATAAGTTTATTCAGAAGTTGTGTGCTGGTTGATATTTGCACGCCAATATTGTTTTGGGTGTAAAAGGGTGTAAGTCACCCAAGTTTGGAGTTCTCGAAGGGAGTTTATTGAAAGTGGTTAGGTGAAACTTTTATGCCAAGCTTGGAGAAGTGCGCTAGGCATTAGATAAGTGCGCCAAGCATATAAAAGTACGCTAGTCATTATAGGGTTGAACGAAGGTTGGAAGATTGGACGATACACCCTTGGTAAAGTTGTATTCATCAGTGGATGAAAGTGGAACTTCAATAGAGCATCTGCATACAGATTAATATGCATTTATTTGTGATAATTAAGGGACCTACATGTCTTTAAACTATGAGTGGATCCTTTCTAGAGAAGTGAGCAAAGGAAGATGAAGAAGGTGATCCTCTCCACCAGTAGTGTGCCAAGGATAGAAACATAGGGAGTGAACCTTGGGAAAGTAGTGAGCTAAACCTAAACTTTGTAAAGGTAGTGAGCCTATGAATAGAAGTGATCTATCCTAAACATTGAAATTGGCATGTGAGATTTAGTGGATTTGGTATAGCAGCACATCACCGTTGTATGCTCCTTGGACGTAGCCCAGTGAGGGTGAATCAAGTAAAAATCTCTCTGTCTGCCTTCTTGCTTCCCTAAATTTCATCCAAAGCATAATCATCAAATAAATAAGTAAAGAAAAATATAAACATTAACAACATAAGATAAAAAAGTGACCCTTATAATATAGAGGTCAAGATCTAGTGGTGCAGGAAGAATTTTGGAAAAGAATACCCATTCCCCGATTCACCCCCTCTCAGGGTATCTAGGCCCCTTTTGGTCCTAACAGGTATGATGTATAAAATTGATATATACCTTTTCTATAGTTGGTATCTAATTATTATCTAATTCTAATATGGCAATAGGAATGATTTATAGAATTGAGATACATTTATAATAGAGTTCAGAGCTATTTATTATCCCCTATCTATTTGTTTAGAGGCATAACATGTATAGTTGGGATTTAATGATATTGGAGGATCTATTTTTATATCCTCCCCTATGGGATGATGCATGATGTTAGGTGTTTATATACACCCATTACAAATATATGGTGAGTTAAATTCCATGGTTTTCAGTGATAGGATGATGGGAATATTTGGTTTCGTATATCCCTTGTATGTTATGTTATTTGAGGAATGATGTAAATTGATTCACTATGTGAAACAAGAATTGAGTGTGGTAATGGTACAAATATACCAATATCCTATTATATAGGGATATATTTAGGTTGTCAAGTTGAGTAGACTTTACCTTTTAACCCTACTCACAGATGCATGCAATTATGAACATGGATAGAAATATAATAGCATTGAAAGTGGGTTTAGGTAGGAACTATATTATTGGGATAAGGCTACCATTGTTGTGGGAATGATTTATATGGGCCCTTATTTTAATAAATTTCAGTGGAGTGAGTTACCACACACACACACACCCTTGTGATTATAGTGGATGTGGTTTTGGTGAGTTTTTGGGTAGCTCAAGGGTAGACTTTACTTGAGTGTGAGCTAGTTCTCTAGTTTATTTTTTATGCCCATAAATGCATTAATATGATTTAATCACATATATTCAATTAGAGTTTAGAGTAGTAACAACATAGTTATTTTTTTTTCTAATCCATTATTTTTTTACTTTGTATATATTTAGAAGTGTGTTGGAAGTGACACTGGGAAACGATAACCTAAATTATGGTTGAAAGTTGGGTCATGTGTAGATGTATACTATTATAAAGGTATACTAGAATTTTTCAAATACATTATTGGATGTTTTTGATATTATACCACATATAGTTTCTTTATTTTTATATTTATTTTATAACATTACATATATTAATGATATATGTGACATTTACTTATAGATTCCATCTTTTTTGGAGTTTTAACTCACTTATTTTTTATTTTGTAACTATATCCTCAATTATTGAGTTTAATGTCTCCAATATATGTTTTTATACCATTATTTTATAATGATTTTACAGTCTGTTGGATATAGAATTTTGGTGACACACTTGATTCTATTGTTTACCTAGGTATAACTGGAATAGGGTTGTGATAGAGTGATATCAAAGTGATTATATTTAGAGTGTTCAGAGTAAATACCTTTCGGGATTCTTTGGGTGGTATGATAATAATATTATAAAAATTAGTATGAGTTTCATGAATGATAAATTGGGATATGGACATAGAGGTACATTTTCATCTTATTTAAAGACTTCTATAATATATTGATCATTAATAAGGGTTAATATGATTTTATCATGTACTATAGTAATTATGGAACATGCACAATTTAGTTTCTAGATCATGATTATTTTTTGTGCTTATAAAATGGTAATCTATATGGGGCACACTATGAAAATAATTTAAATATGGAAACATATCCTTTGGTTGAGTTTTGATCATGAATTTTTTATTTATATAGAAAAATCATGTGGTTATACCTAGAGGTGTGTGAGAGATAAAGATTTGTATAATAACAAGTTAGTTTGGTAGAGAATTGGGCCTATTTTTATTATTATGGAAGAGGATTTGAGTGATTTAATAGATTTTTTAGTGATACCCTTTGTGAAGATATGGGGGATTTGTGTTGGATCTAGAGACTCGGTCCTAAATAGAGGAAGTTGATATATAATTTTAATTGATTTAGAAATTGATGAAGCATCATGTTTTATTTTTGGTTAGTTTTTTAGGTATTAGCTTTTCCATATTGGAGGTTCAATGTTAGATATTTTTCATAGACAATTGTTTCATGGGACCTAGTTTCAGGAGTTGTGTTGGAAAGATTTCATGTTGGTGACTATGTGTCTATACTATTAACTAGAGATTTCGATGACTAATCAGGGGAGATCCAGTATTTTGGAGTTTTGAATTAGGTTTATAGGGTATCATTATTATTCCCTATATATTTTAGTTGATGATGAGCTATGATATGGAAATTTTAAGGCCGTGTATCATTAAGATATTCAGATATAGTAATGTAATTTATGAATTAGTACTTATATTGAGTTGATTGGACATTCTTTGATCTCATAGAGGTTATCATATTATAATTACCAGGTGATTTAGGGTTGCGAACTTAGTAGATCTAGAGGTATAGGTTCTCATTATCCAAGGTAGTTATGTTTACATCATGATAATGGTTAGTCTTATTAGTAATATGTTTAGGCATATAGAGTTCGTAGTTTGAGATTTTATTGAGGTATTAGAGAACGTATTCAATTTTATTGTGGCAGAGTTTGATAATATTAGTTTTATTATCCTTATTTTCAAGGTGATCAATTGAGGTAGAAATAAAGTGAAATTATGGATGGTCCTACTCACCTGAAACCTCCTCCACAAAAATTTTAGGCTTAATAGGTTCATTTTCATGTTGGTCTCCTAGTACTAAAATATTATGGTAAAGGGAATTCATAGGGGATGTAAAAAATCCTCTGAATCTGGGTAGAAGACATCCTAGATAGCTATTTCATCATAGTAGAGTGGCTGGGAGAAGTTAGTTTCATGTTGTTGAGGAAGGTTTAGATGCAGGCTCTATCTCATCCTTGGTAAAGACGATTCAACATGATCCTCTAGGGAGTAATCCCTTAGATTATAATGTCTTAAATCACTTGATGGATGATTTGGGTATTCTCTTACCTACTGTGAAAGGTCTGTTGGGACATGCTGAACCGGGTGTGATAAAGGATGCTGCTACTATTCAAGCTCCTAGTAATAACTTGGGAGTCTTTACTCGAAGGCCAGTAGAGGAAGGTGTATTCCTTTGGACTTCCTCTTATATAGAGGCTATACATATAGGGATTTATGACACTAGATGCACAGGCCCTTAGGTTGAGCTAATTCACAAGAACATTTCAAGACTGAGAAGAGTGGTGTCAACTATGAAACTAAGTAACCATTTTGAGAGTCTAGAGAACGAAGGGCCCACCCAAGCGGTAGACCAGGTGGAAATATTCAATAAGGTGTAGGGTATTCCATGGGAGGAGTTTGAGGATGACTTATCTAGTTAGTTTTCAAGAGTTAGTGCTCAAGAATTCTAAGGTAGTGATGTCTATAGTCCAAGTAGGAGGAAGGGATGGCGAGGAGGCGAGAAAGGCCGAAAGGAATATTCTTATTTGCCTTCACTAATGAAGACACGATCTTCTAGGAAGTTGAAGGCCCATGCGATGGAAGGTACTCCCAACTATAATGGTAATTCTGTTCATGTAGAGGCTGTGGTATCCAGGGATGATCCTGATAAGAATGTCCTGAAAGAGATAAGCATGGTAGCTGTACAACCATTGGAGCTACTTCTACATTCTGGAAAAGAAATTGAGGAGGAATCCCTTGTGCTTAATTATTCAAAAGAATATGGTGAAAAGATGATCCTAAGGACCATTCGAGTGGACAACAATAGAGAAAAGAGTGATTGTATTGAAAAGTAAAATCTAAATTTAGTTGGAGGATTTAACATGGGGAAAATCCACAAAGAGAATTTCATGCAAGCGTAGGACAGACTAGAATGCCACATAAAATATGTTATACAGGATGATATAGAAACAACGGTAACATCTCTCTCCTAGAATCTTCTTTAGGATAAGCATACCAATAAGCCTAATTTGTCTTTTAATAACTTTGTTTTCTTCAGGTGTTTCTCAATTTTACCTTAAAAGTATCTTTTGGATAATAAGAAAATTGAAGTTGGAAGGTACAATTTTTATCTATTTGACTCTCACATTAGTGTTGGTAGAAATAGGTACTTATGATTATTTTGTGGTTCCTTCTCTTATTAATGGGTTGGGTGTTTTCTTAGATAGATTAGATCAATCACTGGATTCATTAGTGTCTATTGGTGGTTGTTCTTAGTTGTTGGAGAACAATAGAGGTCTTGCCTTTGTTTTGGGTTATGACCATTTATCTTGGGATCTTTTTTTTCTCATGATAAAGTCTTATATAATGAATCTTTGTATATTTTATATGTTATCAGTGTATTATTGTGTTCTTTATAGATGTAGGGTTATTTTCTAAAGTATGAGTGATAATCCTTTTGTTTATTTGGGGAGATAGAGAGAGACAACTTACCCATAATTTTTTTCTAGTTTTTATATTTTTTTCACAGCTAGTGAGTTTAAAACTGGGTGTAGTAAAGGAGAATATAGAATAATTTCGAAATATGGTATACCGGTTTGTAGATGTATTTTCTATAGAGATTATAAGTTTTCCTCTATAGGGTTGGGTTTAATTTTGATTTACTTTTTTATATAACTAAGCCTATCTTTTTTATATAGAATTGATCTAGCTGAGCTTCATGTGCTGTGAGGTCAGATTGATAATTTGTTAAGAAAGGGTTTTTGACCTAGAGTGCCACTATGAGGTGCACCTATTTTGTTTATTAAGAAGAAAAATGGTATTTTGAGGATTTTTATAGATTATCATAAATTTAATTAGGTGAATGTGAAGAATCATTACCATTTTACTTAGATTGATAACATTTTTTTATTATTTTCATTATGAGAGTTTTTTAAATGTTTTATCTGTGTTCTAGATATCATTAGTTACAAATCTAGGAGGAGGATATTTTGAAGAATTATTTTTTTATTTATACTGTCATTATGTGTTTTTGTTGATGCCATTTAGTTTTATGAATAATTTTTTTGTGCTTATGATATTAATTCAGATGATCTTTCAACCATTTTTAATCAATTTATGGTAGTGTTTATTGATGATATCTTAGTTAATTCAAGATAAAAAGATGAAAATGGAATATATATAATGATTTTATTAGATAAATTGTGTGAGAATCATTTATATTGAAAATTTTCAAAATGTTTTTTGAAGCTTTAGGATTATTTACTAGGTTATTTAATTTATGAGAGTGGTATTTTTGTTGACCCAAAAAATGGTTGGGGTGGTTGTGTATTGGAAGTATCTGAGTATTATTTTAGAGTTGGGAAGATTTTATATTTTAATTGGATATTATATAAGGTTTTTAATATATTTTAATTAGATTATGGATCCTATAGATCCATTGACTAGGAATGATCATCTATTTTTTAAGAAATAAAAGTTTCACGAATTGTTTGATTATATAAATAAATAGACGACTTGTACACCAATTTTGAGGTTTCCAAAGGAGGGTGATTATTATGAGGTGTATTAAAGTGATTTATATCATGTTTAGGATGTTTTATAATGTTGTATCATGTTGTAATGGATTATGGGTCAAGACAGTTATACCCTCATGTTCCAAACTAAGTTACCCATGTTTTATAATTATCCATTTTAGTGTTTTCATTAGGATACAATGGATTTATTTTCTCATGGATAATTTTACAATATTTATGGATGATAAGAGATTAAATTATATCTTTTATCAAAGGTATTTGAATTTTAGGTAGAGGTGATTGATTAAGTTCCTTAAAGATAATGATTTTTGGATAAAATTTACCTTGAGAAAGGGCATTGTGGTTGTAGATTCATTGAATTGAAAAAATTATGGTGATACGGTTTAGGTGAAAATCGATGAATGAATGATTATAGAAGAGATAAATTTTATCTTGATATTTATGTGTTATATGATCAAGATTTACTGTATCCAATGTTGGTGGAGTATTCCCTATTGTATTAGGCATTGACATCTCAATTAGAGGATTATTACACTATGATTTGGTATGATAAGATTAAATAGGGTGATGCCATTAATATTTAGTATAAAGGTAGGGTAAAACTAGTGATGTTATGATGATGATTTTTTCCCATTGAGTATGCATGATATGATGTTACATGAGTTTCATTATTCACCTTTGGATATATATGCTGGAGTGGTGATTTTTTATCCTATATTGATGAAATAATTTTGGTATCCTAGGATAAAGATCAACAATAGAGTTTATTGAAAGAATATTTACCTATCATCTGGTGAAGTTTGATCACTAGGTTTTGGTTTGTTTGTTGCAGTCTTTACCTATTACATTATGGAAGTATGAGGATATCTTTACAGATCTTGTGACTAGGTTTCTTAATAAACATGGTGGTTGTGATTCTATATG
Source organism: Viscum album (assembly GCA_963277665.1). Taxonomy (NCBI): domain Eukaryota; kingdom Viridiplantae; phylum Streptophyta; class Magnoliopsida; order Santalales; family Viscaceae; genus Viscum; species Viscum album. Next base: position 1,085,844,425 of record OY728165.1, read on the forward strand.
AGTGATTATGAACTGGTTGACCAATTCATCTCATTTTTTCCCACCATAGAGTAGAATTTTTTGGATTCCTTAGTATAATTGTATGTTTCATTGGTTTGGAATTTTATTGAGTATGCAACATTTTATTGTGTCTTCTGTAACACTTGATTTACATCTCAAATGTGGAGAGGATTACAACATTTTTTTAGAACTCAGTTATGTCTTGATACTGCATTTTATACATAGAAAATTATTTAAGTATATTAAATGATTAAAACTTTAGGGGATATGATTTAAAAATGTATTTTTAATTTTTGTGCCTCATGGGATAAGAATATACCCTGGTGAATTTCAATTACAATAAAAACATTTATCCATTTATTGGAATAACATTATGAGGCATTGTATGGTCACCCTTATCAGTCTCCATTGTGTTGGATGAATATTGGTGAGATATTATATACTGTTCCTGATTTACTATAGATCATTTATGAGCTTATTTAGTTGACCTCAGAGTGGATTATGATATCACAGAGTGGATAAATTTCATATGAATATTAAAGTAACTGGTCATCATGGTTTAATGTTGGTGATTATATATTTTTTGAGTTTCTCCACAGTGTGGGAATCATTAGTTTAGTTATGGTATTAAGTTATTTACAAGGTGAATTTGACCTTTCAATGCATTGTAGTGAGTTAGAGAGGTGGAATATAGTTTAGTTCTTCCTCCTTTATTATAGAAATATCATGATGTGTTTCTTGTTTCATAGTTGAGAAATTATGGTTTTTATCTTTCTCATGTGTTTGATTGGGGAAAGTGGAAGTTGGATGAGGATGGTTCATTTTCCAAGCATCCATTTAAGATTTAGGATTATCATGGGAGGATTTTTAAAGATTGTTTAATTTATTTAGTGTGTGTTTTTTAGAGTCGTGGTGTAATTGAAGAGTGCAACTGAGAGTTGGGGTCCAAGATATCATAGTACTTTTCCAATTTGTTTTAGTTTGTTACTTTCTTTTATTTTTTTAGTTATATAGTTTTTTTATAGTGATTGATTTTGTGATGCTATTTTTTTATATGATATATATATGGGGTTTTTTGTTATTTATTTGATGTTTATGACTAATTTTCTCAAGGTTGAAAGGTTCTAAATATGGGGATATTGTTGGGGAACTTATTTTTGATATTTTTGAAGTTTGTGAGTTTTTTTAGTTTGGGAGTGATGTAATGGCCTAAATTGTCTCCCAATGGAGGTCTATTGACTGATGGAAATTATATGTGATCAAGTTATGGGTGAATAAGAGTTTTTGGGTAGTGGAGATCTAGTTTCCTCAATTGTATAGGTTTAGTTTGTGCTATTAGTGGAAGTTATTTACCATGGATAGTAATATGTATATATCACTAAATTATTTTTTAATTGATTAGTGGATTATAAATATGTTTTTAGGAGATTATTTAAGTGGAAATACCCTCAATTATGGATTTTACCTCTCTAATATAGAGGAAATTTAGAGGAATAATTTATTATCAATTGATTTATAGGATTAATTTTTTCTAGAGGGTATGTTTCCTTAGAGTAGATGAGGTTTTTTGTTCCTTGAAATTTTAGAATAGAGTTATGGAATTATATGTTTGGAGAATTTCTAGAAGGAAGATATTGAGAGGGATTCTTGGATTTATTCTGAGTAAGTGATCAACATTATGGTAAATTATTTCTCAATTTATTCTTTATTTGAACATTTATGAGTATTAACATTATTTTTTTGTATATTATATAATTAGATTGGATTATACAAATGACTATTAATATGAATATTTATTTTCTTGTAGTTTACATCATCTATGGACCTAACCTTAGGGTTTAGAAATTATTATGAAAGGAGGGGATCCTTCTAGAAGTTTCCCAAAGATAAAAGATGATAGTGGGATTAATTTGGTTGAACTATGAGTTATAAAAAGTTCATGGATAACAAATAGAGTTTGAGTTACACATATTTGAAAGTTAAAAGAAGATGACCCTTTTATAATTGGATTTCTAGAATGAGTTTTATGTAAAATATATTGGTATTAAGTTTCATATTGAGATAACACCATTCTATATGTATTCTCTCATGATTTTTTCTTGAATAGGGTTTCTCCCCTTCCATGTGAATTTAGTGGAAATTCCTTATCATTCTTCATAATGTATATACAGTGGTATTTTTACCTTTATTTAATTTTTATTTATTAAAGTTTGTATTCCTTTTTGATGGGTGTCTCCTTTCTTGGATGATTTTACCCTTTTTCATTTTATTTCACTTCCCATATGAGATTCTTACCTATAACCCCTATTGGTTGTATATCTTAGAATTTATTCATCATTCATTCTTATCTATCTAGTTTTATGCCTAGTTTATAAAAAAAACATAGTGGTGTATTTTTTTCTACATCCTTTTAGAAAGTATCTTTGGTGGTCTCTCCAAGTCAGGTTACAGGTCCTTCTAAACCATAAAGGTTATAGCCTCTCTTCCTTGACTCAATAGTGACTAGGTGACTTGGTGATATTATGTTTCTCTTGTAGTGTAATTAGGTTTAGTGTTCTTGCGAGTTTCATTTGTTGAACTATATTTTCATTTTGTCTTGTTTCTTGTTTTTTAGTTTCTTATTGTTTAATGGAATTTTTTAACACTTTTGGTTTTTTTCTTAACCTTATCCTTATCTTAGAAATCTTTTTCTTCTAGTCACTCTCTAGGGATCACAATGCTGGCTATTGGGGATTCTATATTTCTCATTCCCCTCTTTTTTTCTTCAATTATGTCTCTATGATATACTATTAAAGTATCTATATGATAGGTTTAATTAAATGTTTCTTATTTGGTGGAAGTGGCATGCATAATTGAAATAACAACCATTCAAAGGGTGGATCTAGTGTGATAGATTTGAAGTAACATGTTGAGTTGGAATCATTATGATAGCCGATGCTTGTGGTTTGGTAGTTTTCTATTTTGATGGGCGTGGGATATAAGTCTCATTTGTTTCTTAGTAGTGTTCATGATGAAATTTATTAATATATTTGGGAATTTTATTTTCTGATGATGGTACACAAAGATGATGGGAACTCAAACTTGATTTTAATATTCTTGATTTATTTCACTACATTGGGTGATTGAGTCATGTGTGAGATCGACCAAGATTTCGCTACCATCGACTTGAAACAGCCATGAGTATTCTGAACCGATTTTATTTTTTGGGACATTTTAAGAAAAACTATCTGCATAAATGGTTATTTTCTTATAGATGCAATGTTTCTATAAGTATATAGATTTTGTTTTAAGTTCTTACTCAACCTTAAATTGGAATTTTAAAATTTTAAAAAACTGGATTAGAGAGAAGTCTAGAATTTCAATTTGAAGGATGTTATGCAATTTTTTTTGTGGTTTAGTTAAGACCTCAGAGGATTTTTAGTAGAGTTTTATAAGGATTTATTCTATAGGTCTGAGTTCCAATGAGACAAAAAGATCGATTACTCTTTTATATTTCCTTCAAATTCTCGATCAATTAAAAATGATAGAGGTTTCATTATAGGATGTGATTCTATATTTTTAGATTTGTATTTTGCTACCCAATAGATAGATCCATAGAGTAATAACCCAATGATGTGTTATAGGGGATAATGATTTTCAACATAGAAATTTTTTCTATAGGGTTAGATTGACATTTAAACTATTGGTTCTAGATGGTATTAATTTTTTATTCATCCAATGGTTCTATTTGATGTTATTATTGAGTTTTTAAGGATTTAATGACACTCATTTAAGGTAGATGAAGCAATCAAAATCCTCAAAAACCATTGTTTGACCATGCATGAAACTCAAAATCATGTAAACTGTAAAATAATGAAACTATTGTATACATTACAACATAGATCACTACTATAACTATATTCAATCATATGATTGATGATGAACACTATGAGGTATCCATTAGAATCAATCTTTTATAGTGTATCCATGGGTTGAACCAAATCACATGATGCTAAGGTATGACTCTATTTAACCTATGTCATGCTAGTACTATTATCAATAAAGGGGGGAGTAGAAAGATAGATTTATGAAGGGAGAATTATTAGGAATAAAGTGCAAGGATAAAACCATATGGACAATCACTATATTATAGTTATATCCTCTTGTTATATCCCTCAAGTATGCTCCTCAAGTAATAATGAATTAACTTATATATTACATAACATATGATTTAATGCTTCAACCATTCATAAATTTAACATTTAAATTCATCATTTGATTTTCCCATATGTTTTATCATTTGAAATTTTTTATCGATGATATCCAAAAGTGGAGGATTCCCAAGTGATAGCACTTATCATTCGACTGGTAGTGGAATATTATCATTATAATATTCCTTATGACATTACATTCAGATAAGAATATGATATGAATTAGGTTTATGCATGTAAAAATGTAAAACATATACATATCAAACTCTATGATATAGGGGATTTAGGGAATCTATCCAATAATAACCCACTTACACTAAAACCTCATAGACTCAATATTTGCTCAACTTATATTGTATCATATTGAGTAACTTTTGAGACAATATCAAAAAATCCTTTTGAATATTTGAAAAACACTTCTGTAAATCTGTCATTAACTTTCACCTTCTATCACATCATATGCAACACCTTGTGAATACTCATCTAAAATTATTTTGGATTAAATATAATGTAATTAAAAGAAGAAATTTGTGTAAAAATCAATCCCTATTTATTTTAACTCATAGTTTATAACAACCCATACTTCTCATACATAGATATTAAATCATATTATATGAACGTTAAATATATAACATTACGATAAACACAAGAATTATATAGGTTTTGTGAATTTTTAAACTGGGATACATAAAGAACTTATTCATAATATATTTACATCATATCCCAATAAGTTCTTTATAATCAATACCATTATTATACATATCAAACTTAAAACCATTCTTCATAACTTGGGGAATGAAAACATAAGAAAGGGTGAGGTCAGATGACCAGTAAGGGAAAACAAGGGAGATATCAATGATTACTTAAACATAAAATGATAATAGTGGTGTTAGAATATGATCTTAACATTTCAAAACCATACCCTACATATGAAATATCATAATATTGTGTCATTGAATAAATCTTGGATGTTCGTAAGACATAAAGCATAAATGAATCAAAGTACATGATCCCTAATTACATAACATTGGAATATGAAATAAGTTTATAAAATGCACATAAGCATAGAAATTCATTTCCTTAGTTAAGCATAATTTCCAATACTATCATAGTTGATTGGGTTCACTACCCATTCCATCATATCATTAGTCAAGGTTCCCTCCTAAGACTATCATAGAGAATCGAGTCCCTTACTGAGTGAGATTCACTCTCTATTTTTCTTCTTATTATCTAATGAGATATCCATATTTACCCAATACATTGAAGGGTTATATAATTATAGGCCCACCCATCGCATAATAAAAATCATACATATGTGTTCTACAAGATCATAAAACATTAATCATAGCATAAACCATGGAAATTAAATGGGTTTAATAAATATTACATCATAACATCATTGCATAACTCATGTAAATGAAACATATTTCATAAAAGATTCATCACAACTTAGATAAATTTTCGGAATAAAAAAAGTTTCATAGATTAATCCTTAAATCATCATCATAATCCATCAAAATAATCAATGTGTATGATATCATTGGATCATATAACCATTAAATAATAAGTAATATCAAAGGATGTTATCATAGAGTAAAAGTTCATTTAAAAGATAATTGAAATATTTCTTGAGGAAAATACCCTTTCTAATTTGAAATCACTTGTTTAAAATCATAAAATATTCCAAATATTAAGGGAAAAATATTATTGAAAAACAAAATTGGAAACTTGTAGAGGAATATTCAATGCATTTAATGATCATGATGATGATAAATTCTATTCATGTAGTGTATATTAAAATAAATATTTCATTCACTTTTTGGTAAAAAGTAAAAATTACACTATCTAGAAAAGGACAAGAATATTCCTTTAAATCCATTTTTTAGAAAAAATATCTTGTGTAAAAATAAATTTAATCAATCATATGAGAATAATAAAAAAAATCTTAGAAATATTTTTAGATAAAATTGATATATAAGAAAACTTATTTTCAACCAAAGAGAGAAATGAAGTTGGTTTTACTTAAAAACATTCTTTTGGTATCTTGAGTTATTAAAGAGAGGAAACTTAAAGGAAAAAATCTAGTATATAGAAATTACTATATGAAAATAAATTTCATGGTATTATTGAGAGAAATGTTATAAAATTTCATCATCAAAATATTGATAATAAAAAATCCCAATAAACAATGAGATTGTAACATAAATCCATTACCTCAAGTTGGAATTGATTATAAGGAGATGTAAAATCACATATAAAAAATTTAATTTTATTATAATTATATACTAAAATAACTTATATAATTTTAATATCTTATATGATATAGTAATAACATTTTAATACTTATTTATAAATAATTACATATTAAAATCATCATTTTCGGGTGTTAACAGTTTCGTTTTTCATGATAATTCTAGTTCATTTGTTTTGATACTTGTACTTTGATCATGGTTACATTATATACAAGATGCCAATAGTGATATAAATATTATATATATTCATTTTATATTTATTTATAGTCATTCATAAAAGTTATAAAAAATATTAAATAATAATTGACCTTTTAATAATAATTATTCTATCATATATATAATATATATATATATACTTATTACCATATATGTAAATAGTAAATGAAAAAATGAATCACATCACTTCGTGTAGGTGGTATTCCACATGTATGCATGAGTGTCATTACTATTTCACAACAGATTGGAAGGTAAGAAGTTAGATTTGATATTATAATTATAGAATAAAAATTATGTCATAAATATATTATATAAACTTTAAATTCATTATAATAACCACCCATACAATACATTAATGGAAAATGAATTGTACTGCTACGTGGAGGTGATAGTCCACACGTACGCACGAGCAATACTTTCACTTCTCATTTGATGGAATAAATGGTGAATATTGGTGGTGAAATAATCATAATAAAATTTAAATACATATATGTACGTGAATTTATTGTTATATATATAACAATAGAGTTAGAGTAGATAGAAGAATAAAAAAAATTAAAAGAGTTCGGTAAGATGATTACATCTTCTTTAGTAGGCCTCCTTTAGATCCTTTCTTAAGAACCCTTAGAATGATATTTTAGGAGTACTAGAACCTCTAATTTGTATCTATAGAAGTTAATATTATAATTATATAGGGTTTTGTTGATCAATATGGCTCAATGTGGTGTAAATAAGAGATAGGAGGGGTAACCTTTTATAAGTGGGGGAGAGAACACACTTAGAATTTATTAAAAGATTAAAATACAATAAAATCATACTAAAGATTTTTTCCAAATAACCATATACTTTTTTTATAGTAAGTTATTTAAATATATATACAATAGGATTTGGACAATTTTAATTTTCAAACTTACCCTTATCTCTTGGTTTAACCCCTATAAACCCGTTTTAACCATAACTGTTGTAACAAATTTTCACTATTTTCACTATTCATTGTGAAAAAATAATTAAGTTGAATTTATTAAATAATATTAATTAGATAATACCAAATATGGATTATTATTTTTAAGTTAACTTCATATAACTAGATGAATTCGTTTTAAAATTAAACCTACAAGAAGAGATGAAAATTAGTTTTCTAGAAAATATGTTTTCTTAAGTATAAAAAGTTTTTATAAAAAAATACAATATAAAATTTATTAAAATTAAATCCATTAGATTATTAATAATAATAATGATGTAATTATACTTTTAAATCATTTCAAAAATAAATTAAACCTTTAAAATTCTTGAAATGAAAAGACAATTTTAAATAAATAATAGTATTTTTTACTACTAATTGAAATATAAATCTTTTAAAAAAATTATCAAAATTAAACTCCAATATAATTTTGACATTATTATTTATAAAATTAATTTCATTTATTTAAATAAAATTTATGAAAGTGTAAGAAATGAATTATATTATTTTCTCAGGAAATTAATAAAAACCAATTTTGAGGGAAAATGTATTTTTACAAACTATAATGACTTCACTAAAAATTGAGTACTTATATATTAATATATTTGAATTATCTAAAAAAATTTACATAATTTTTAGAATTATTTTATTCCTATTCATTCCACAAATTTAATTTTTAGTTTATAATGGTATACTTTTATTACTGTTTATTTCGATTTGGGTCTGCATGTATCAAAACTTCCAAGGAAATTAAATTTATTTGAAAAGGAATATATCATAAAATATCATGGTGTTAAATTATGACCACCCTTAAAATTAATTTCACCCTTTAATTTCCATTAATATAGTAAAAAAAAATTAGGATATCTCTATTTTATCACATTCTCATGTTCCTATGTAGCTTTTTCAAATATTTGGTTCCTCTAGAGGACATTAATCAGGAGATAAGTCATATTCTATAGCACTTTATATCTTTGATCCAAGACTTCTACTATTGTTTTTCATAGGAAAGATCCCTATCCAACAATACCAACTGTAAGATCAGTACATGTAAAGGATCCGGTTTTTACTTCATTATGAGAGATACTTAGAACACATCCTGAACTAGAGAGAGGTTTGGTGGAGGTTATATGAGATAAGATACCATACATACTTGATCAATGATCTATAAGGGGATAATATACATAGGGTTAATATTTCCATTCATCATTAATTTCACTACTATATTCCATAGAGGAATTCATAGTAATACATTCTCACTAGTTTTGAATTCTATATTTCACTAATGATTGTCAGTATAACTTTTCTATTGAATCTGAGCTACTTTAACATGCTGCCTAATAGATCTATCTTTATTTGAAATTTATTTATCTATATAAGGTAATGGTATATTTATTTTTGAAACATCATACCATTACGTTGGGTTTATACACTTCTTTAAATAGAGGGCTTCATAAGAATTCATCTGAATTCTCAAGTGAAAGATATTGTTTTAAGAAAATTAAACTAGAGGAAGGTGTTGATCGAAACCAAATTTAAAATACATAGAATAATAACTCAACATATCCTCTTGAATTTAAATGGTTCTCTTAGAATGGCCATCTATATGAGTATGATAATAAGTAATGAAACACAACTCTAAATCCAGATCATGGTGAAGACTTCACTAGAACATGGAGGTAAACCTCAAATCCTGATCAGATAAAATATAATGAGGTAATCCATAAAACCTTACCATTTAATTAATATATATTCTACCAATATAATCAAGGGATAAATCTTATATAATATAAATTAATTATTATAATTTTGTAAGGTGGTCGACTAAAAACCAAAAAGCATTATGTCCTTTTGAAATTTCATGGATTCTAATGAGAAAAATACATGGTGATGTTTTCTCATTTCCATTCTAGTATGTGTAATGGTTATAACATGCTCCTAAAATTATTTTTCTTTTCATTAACTTACTTACATACCAATCACTTAGATAAATACTCTATAATATCTCTCTTTATGTTTTCCCACCATAAATACTCTTTCAGATCTCTATACATCTTTGTACTTTTAGGAATAACAGAGAATGCTGAATTCCGAGATTCATACAAAAACTCCTTATTTAAATATAGTACATACAGAACACATTCATGGTTTTTGAACCTTATCATTCCATAATAATCAGGGTTAATCTCATGAATATTTCTCACCTTATTTTACATATCTAAATCATTCTTCTACATGCCTTTAATCTTCACTTGGATAGATGGGTGAACACCCATTTGAGTAAGATAAGATTTGTCTAATTCCTTTAATATTTACAGATAAAACCTTTATAAATATATAAATATTGTATCTTTTGTGATCCTCATCATAGATAAGTTTGAATGATCCTTTAATCTTAGAGCATCTTATACTTTTTTCACTTTCCCAGAGTGGTAATGTTTTTAGTAGTCATAATATTTAATCAACTCTAACCATATTCTCTGTAATATATTTATCTATTTATGAATGAATATATAATTTAAGATTTTATGATAATTATATATATAACATATTTCTACATAAATATAATTCTGCTATATCATTAAGGAAAAAATTATCGCATTTACCTACAAATCATGATTTGGTAAATTTTTATTCAATAATATTTAATTTTTTTAGGAATAATATATAACCATATCATTATGAATTTGGATACATCCCATTCCTTTATTCTATTAATCCATATATATTTCAAACCATTCTTCACTATAGGGTAGTATAATCACAAGTGTGCTAACTAAGCTACTCATCAGTTCCTTGAAATTTTCCTCACATTCATATATCCAAAGAAACTTTTTTCCTTTATAGTTAACTTGGTGAGTGAATTAGATAATGATGAGATATTATTTATAAATCATTGATAATATCCAACCAAAACAAGAAAAAAACATATCTTTTTCACTATGGTTGGTTTGTTCCAATGTTCAATAACATCTTTTTTGATGGATCCACTAATATACCCTCTCTTGTGATTATATGACCCAAGAATGAAAATTTTTGTAACTAAAATACATACTTGATAAATTTTGAATACTTCTTATCCTTCCTAAGGGTCTTTATAAAATCATCAAATGATCTTTGTACTCTTCGTTTCTCTTTGAATATATTATAATATCATTTATATAGACTACCAATAAACAGATCATAGTAATATATAAATAATCTTTTCATTAAAACCATAAACAAAGTGATGAAAATTTTAAGACCAAATGGTAACACTATAAATTAATATTGTCCATACATCATATAAAAGGCTATCTTAGGTATGTATTAACCTATGACCCTCAACCAATAGTATCCACATCATAGATAAATCTTTTCAAAATACTGATCTAATAATAAATTATAAAAAAATAATCAATATAAGGTAAATGATACTTATTATTTATTTTGATCATGTTAAGTTTCTGATAATCAATATAGAGTTACATTGATCTATATCTCTTCTTAACAAAAAGAATAGGTGCCCCCCATGGTGAGACACTTGTCCAAATGAACCCCTCATCATATTCTCCTTGGGGTTTTCTTTAATTCCTAAAACTCAATTGGGACCATTATATGTGAGGTAATTGAAATAGGTGTATCACTAGGTTTGAGTTCTTTTAAAAATTCAGCTTCATGATTTTGTTGAAGACTAAACAACTCTTCTAGAAAGACATTAACAAACTTATGCACAATAGAAATATATTCAATATTGATTTTCCCCCTAACCATGTAAGATAAAAATCTATATTGAAAATTAATAAAGACCCATACAAAAGGATTTAATTTCCATGGGAATATCATATTTATCATCTCACTTATAAAAGATCATATATTGGTTCATAATATCAAACATGAGTCACATTTCTTATCAATTTATTTGTTATTTATCTAAGTAATGGTACTCCACACATAATATAATATCCAATTCAACTAGATGGATAATATCAATATTTTCAGGAAGAAAATTATCACAAACATCAATCAAAGAAGAATCAAAGACTAGATATGTGATCATCGTAACATTATGGGTTTTCACTACTAATTCGATATCTTATCATTTAAGTGTTATTATGATACCCTTAGAAAATTATTCAGATATAAAATAGTGGGTAGATCTAGAATAAAATAATACATTAGTTGTTCTAGAGTGTATGGTATGTGTAACTTTAACCACTTCATTATCATACACCACATTAGTAATAGTGATCAAATGTGATTTTCCTTTATCTTAAGGATTAAGAGCTTATTGATGTTGATAATCAGAAATAACCTTTGTATTTTAGAATTGGTTATAATAATGCCTATACTCATTTCATTTAAAACACTGGAGTGTGGATGGCTCATTTTTTGGTGAAATTTCTCAATCATTAACTATATTCTTCTTTCTATCACTTTATAATTTGATTTCCTAATGAACTTCCTTTCCAAACTTAAAAAAGTTACCATATCCCTTAAGAAAATTTCCTTTATGTTTTATTCTACACTTTGAGAATAATGTAAATATCATATTATTTTCTCTATGGTTATTATAATTTATATTTAATTCAATCATTCTTTTTTGGTCAAAACCATGAGATTGATGGGTAACTACAATCTTCATCTCTTTCTTGATATCACATTGAATGATTTCTTCATAGTTTCTGATGTCTCTTATAGATAAATCCCTTTAGAGACTTGGTTTTGAGCCACTGAATAATCAATCAATATTACTTATAGGTAATATAATAATACTAAAATAATACCTCATAAGACATATAAAATTTTCCTTGTAGGTATTAGTAGATTAATCATTATTCTATTTTAGCACAAGAAATTATTTCTCCATTTTCATACAATGATTATGTGGAAAGTAATTATTGAAAATTAATCTCTTAAACTCACCCCACTCCATGAATTCAATTTATTCTAGTTTCCTCATGTTCTTTATAAGATTCAAATATTGATCAGATTTTCCTTCAAAATGATAAAAATTTATAATAAGTTTTTCATATTCCAATCAATGGTGAATTTTTATTATTATGGTACTGATCCATTTATCAATAATAAGTGGATCACCTAACCCACTAAAATAAGGTATATATTTTCTTAATGAAGGAATAAACAAAAAATTATTCCCTCATTTTCTCGTTTTATATCTCAGCATGATTCATAACTTGAGAAAGTTGTGTAATTATAACAATATTATTTTTTATTCTATCACCCATAACATTTGGTTTCTCAGGATAAAAATCATTACATTTTCTATAAAATTCAAAATTAATACAATTCATTTGGGTTCCAACCAGTGACTAAAAAAATCATAGTGTGATAAAAAATGATCATAGTGGTAAACCACATAATCATAAAAAATAATTTATAGGATGATTAAATCATGACACCATATTTTCAATCAATGGAACATTAGGTTTAACCTAGTTCATTCATGATTATAATTTATTCAAATCCTTTATAATGGTTTATAAAGAAAATGTGATTTAACCCAAGAATTTCCCCTATGTGTGTCAAACTAGGTGCGTAGTAAGGTAACACTTATTGGTGAACCAGAATAATAGTCAATATATATTCAACCAACTCTTTTTAGGCTTATTATCCCTACATGAATCTATTCTAAAACAATTTCTACTTGTAGTATCTAGTTTGGGATGTTTTTCTAGGAAAACCATATTCCTTTTTTTACCATAACATAATATGTTCTACTAAACATAGGATTATCCTATAAGTTATCACTAAATTTTTATCATCTTAGTTTCCAAAGGTAACTAAACATTTCTCTGATACCGACTATAACGATACATAATTTTCGTATATATATATTACATCTTATTAGATGGATATTCAATATATAAAATTATGATCTATTCTAGAATAATATAGTTTTAGTGACTCTTGAAATTTTGAAACATAAATAACTTATTCATAAGAGATCTACATAAAATCCAACTAATTTATTCATAACTATCACCCTTCTAAGACATATAATACTTAAAAATTTTCTTCATAACCTAGGGAAAAGAAACATAAGGTGTGATATTAGATACATAGTAAGGGTAAGAAATAAATATAACAATGATTAATTAAACATAACATGATCATAAGGGTATAAGAATATGAAATTATGATTTGAAAACCATACCCTACATACCAAAGATCAAAATCTCGAGTCATGAAATAGATTTTGGTAGTTCATAAGACATGAATCATAAATTAATTAAATAACATGATCCATGAGAGATTAATATTATAATAAGATATAAGTTTATGGAATACATGTAAGATTATAAAATAATTTCCTTCGTTATGGATCATTTCTAAGACTATCATAGTGCATTGGGTTCGCTCTCCATTTAATCATATCGTTATTCAAGGATTACTCCATTACATTCCTTATTATCACATGTGATATCCATATTTACCCAATGCATTAGAGGGATATAAAATTTTGGGCCCATCGATCACATAATTTAAATAATACATATGTGTGCCACAAGATCATAGAACATTCATCATAGCACAACCCGTCTAAATGAAACAAGTTTCATAAATGTTTCATCATTCCGTCATATCATAAATCAAGAAAAAGAAATGGATTTTTAAATGTTTTATCATAACATAATTAACCCATTAGAAATAAATAATTTTTATGTAATAATACTTAAAAATTATCATCATCATAAGATATCCAAAGAATTAAAGTGGATGGTATCATTTTATAATATCTTTATAATAACACAAGTAACATCAAAGTATATTTTAATAGATTCAAAATGACCTTAAAATATTACTATAAAATTTCTTGAGGAAAATACCCTTTTAAATTTGAAATCAATTTTTTAAAATAAAAAATTTCACAAATATTATGGAAAAAATTTTCTTTGAAAATAAACTTGTAAACATGTGAAGTAATCTTCAAATCATTGAGTGGTCATGACGGTAGGAAATTCTATTCATGTAGTGTTAAAACAAATATCCCTTTCACATTTTTGGTAAAAATTAAAAAGTACCGCTTTTTGAAAATTAAAAGAATATTTATTTTAAACAATTCTGTAAAAATACAATAATGGTTAAAAATGGAATTAAACAATCATATGATAATATTAAAAACATTCTTGTAAACATTTTTAGAAAACATGGATATAAAAGAAAAAGGATTTTCAACTGAAGAGATAAATAAAGTTGATTTTCATTAAAAAAAATCTTTCAGTCTTTTGTGAAATTAAAGAGAGGAAAATGAAAGGAAAAAAATAAAGTCTCAATAAATAACTATTGTATAATAAAATTAATTTGATTCATAAAAAATCATGATAAACAATGAGATTGTAAATTAAATCACTTACCTCAATTTCAAATTTCTTCAAAATATCTCTAAAATACTATATAATAAATTTATATTTATTATAATTACACTATAAATTTTTTAATATAATTATAATATCATGTATTATCAACTTATAACATTTCAATACTCATTTATTAATAATTTCTTATTAAAATCATTTCTGGGTGTTAAATATTTTGTTTTTCATGAGAATTTCAGTTTGATAGTTCTAGTTTTGGTATATTGATCATGGTTCAAAAATATCTATAATTTTAATAATGATATAAATACTACATATATTCATTAAATTTAAATTTAAATTCATCAATAAAATTTAGAGATAGAAAAATGAATAACATCATTCATAAAGACGATAGGTCGTATGTATGCATGAATGTTGTTTTCACTTTAAGACGGATGGAATGAAAGAAAGTTAAATAATAATTAACCATCACAGAATCATTATTATATAATATATGTCATATATATTCATTAAATATGTCATTATTACCATCTATTTAAATAGTAAATGAAAAATGAATCATATCTCTTTGTAGAGGTTGTAGTCCACATGTATTCATGAGTGACATTATCAATTTCCAAAGGATTGGAAGGTAAGAAGGTAGATATGATATTATAATTAAAAAAATTATTATTACATAAATATAATATATAACCATTAAAACCATTATAATAACTATCCATTAATGGAGGTAATGGATACTAAATTGTATTTCTACGTGGAGGTGGTAGTCCACACATATGTACGAGTGATACTTTGACTTGACATTTGATGAAATAAAGGGTAGATATTAGTGGTTCTATTATCAAAATATTATTTATGAATATTTTAGATATTTAGTTTTCTAGTTTTATGATGAATACCATATATTTATGTGAGTGATAAGAATAAATAAAATGAAAGAGACTGGGTAAGATGATTACCTCTTCTTCAGTAGGCCTCCCTTAGATCCTTAGTGAATAACCCTTGTAATGACATTTTTAGAATAAAATAACAAATATTTCATGTAAAGGAAAATTTAAAAGATACTTTTTAGGGTCTTATTAATATATATGGATCAAATAGGTTTAAATAAGAGAAAAGAGGGGCTTCCCTTTTATAAGTGGGGGAGTGGACACACTTGGGAATTTTTAAAAGATTAGAATATAATAAAATTATACTCAAGAAAAATTATTAAAAATGGATATATATTTTAAGTATTGATAGTATTAGTTATAAATAAGACCATAAAATATGATTTAGACAATTAAAATTGGAAACCTTACCCTCATCTCTTTGTTTAACCCCTCGCTAAACCCGTTTTAACCTTAATCGTGGTTACAATTTTTTTCTTCTATTTTTACTATTAATTATGAAAAAAATTAAGTTAGAATTATTAAATAATATTAATTATTATAATTAAAAATATTTAATTCATTTTATCAAATTAATTTCACATAAGTTTCAGAATTTTATTTAAAATTAAACCTACCAAACGTGATGAAAAATGGTTTTCTAGAAAAAATGATTTTTAAGTATGAAGAGTTTGTATAATAAAATGAAAAATAAAATTAATTCCAATGAAATTTATTGGATTATTAATAATATAAATAAATTAATTTAATTTTTAGATAATTTTATAAATAATTAAACATTGTAAATTTTTGAAATGAAAATAATGTCTTCAATAAAAAATTTTAATTTTCAACATTCATTGAAAAATCAATATTTTCAAAAAATTATTAAAATTTTACTATAAGATAATTTGTACATGTTGAATTGAAAAACTAAGTTAATTTTTTCAAATGAATTTTCTAAATGTGTAAGAAATTAATTATATTATTTTCTCACAAAATGTAATAAAAATCATTTATATGGAAAAGGAATTTTTGAAGCTGATTATGAATTAAATAAAAATGGAGTAAATATTTATCAATATATTTGATTTATATAAAAACTATATTCAATTTTTATATTTTTTTTATTTTTATCTATTACTCTAATTTAATGGTTTTGTTATAATAATATAATAATATTACAGTTCCTTTAGACTCAGGGTTGCGTGTATCATAAGTAATGAAGACAATTTAATTTATTTAAAGAGAAATATATCATAAAGTATTAGGGTGTTACAAAGTGTGAACCTAATGGATATTTTATAATTTAAAATAAATATATATTATTTAATCCATAATTTCAATAAAAAAGAGGGCTCTAGTAGAAAATCAAGTCTACCAAAGCTACAAAGTGACTTGACATGATCTCTATGAAACACATATATCTTTATACCCATGTCAACAAACTATATCATTGTAAGAATGCATTTTCATTTGATCCCTTTGTCTAGGATTTTGAGTAAACACCTGGAATGGATTATATTAATTCATTATAACTACTCATATTTTATTGATTCTATGAGTATAGACTAACCGGGTTAATGAGTACATTAGACGTCATTCACCCTTGTGGATGATCACATCTAATTCCCATCATTCGATAGATAATAACATCATATGTTTTATCTAGGTATGTCCATTAACTTCCTCAATATATCTTAATTGAGGGTCTAAATTTTATACTCATCATATGATAACAAGAATTTCATCACGGTTGAGCTCTAACCAATGACATGATCAACAACATACCCAACCACCCCCTAGTTAGCTAAGACTCAAGGATTTAAAAATAAAGGTATTGAAGTATAAAACTTATCCTAATAGGTGTCTTTTTAACCTTAGGTATAGGAAAATAAAAATATGAATTTTTCACCCATAGTATACTAAAGTTATTGTGCATGGAACTCTATATGTTGTACTTCATGGGTTATCCAGCAAAAAAACCTATTTTATACCTCATAAGCATATTTTATATCCTGATACAAGAATTGAACTCATTTGAAAATTAAAATTTCTTTAAAATTTATAATAATATAGTGAACATTGGTCATGGGTAACTCAAAGCTATACTTTGAGAGGTCAATTATCATTTCACTTCACATAATATATGCATATGATGTGAAAGAATAATGAAGTGGAGATTGTATTTTATTTAACATGATACTTTTTATATTCTTAAACCCATTTAATATTTTTATAAAAACCATACATAAGAACCTATATCATCATATCATATATGATAAACTTCTATATTAGCCTTTTTTGATTCACTTTTGATAAACACATTACACCATCACTATGTAATTCATTCCATATCTCTATTTAACCATCTAACAAAAATATCTCACTAAACTCTCTATGAATTAACATATATAAAGTAATATTGTTTCTATATTTGTGATATTTAGGAATTATATTCCTAATGTTCAAATCCTTGATCATAGTGTACAAAATTCAAAACTTCACAACATAAAGTGTTTTGATGTTAATAAATTTTGGTATCTACTTAAATCTATTTTCGAGTTCCATATCATCATCAAATCTGGAACCTATTCCATCAAAAATTTCTATTGAAATGTTTTATTAACTGATGTAACTATTTACATTATTTTTTTATAGACATACTTTAAACCTTTTAGGATATTAAGTGATGGTCAATTTTAGTTTTATTGGTATATAAATTTAATTTTTAACTTTGATCATCTATAAGTCTAAACATACTCCCACTATCCTCTTAGATGCTATATTATCTTCAAAGATATTTCAATGTCAACAAATATTATTTTTGTCAGAAAATTTCACTTTCTTTAGTGGTAATATTAATAAATAAACTATTTATCACCATATATTATATGGTATTCTACATGTTTGGAGAAATATTTTGAAAATATGATTTTATTTTTTAAAATATTCCACTAATGGTGGTATCAAATACCGCATCTTTTAACAAACATCTTGATAAACACTTTAATCCCAGGTAAGAATTTTTTATCCCTTTCTTTATTTCTTACATGTTATAGAAATTGATGAATAATTAACCCTATGCATATAAACTATCATATCATATTTTTTATAGCAAAAATTTATTAATAAAAATCTCTCTTATCATGTAGTAAAAATGAGATAATTATAAATACCCTTTACTAAGATCAATATGATATTGATATTTTCCTTTATGATCAACTTTAAGAATCAAAAAACCTTTTATTTATCATATAAATATGAACTACAAGATCCACTAATTCATACCTTTATTCTAAACTACTTTATATTTATACTATTTGTGACGTATACATTTGGTATCATATACACTTTAAAGCCAAAGATCGGATTTCTAGAACACTGATATCTACCACGGTATTTCCATGGAGTTTCTCAAACCTATTAAAATATCCCAAATAATTTCCCTCTATGTAAATAAATTATTTCCTTCAAAAAATTACATTTATGTTTCGATTAACTTGATTAGAAATTATGAAGTAACATTGTGGACTCTCCATCAAACTTTTTTATTAGGTTTTTAATTTTTACCAAGTTATATTGTCAACATAGAACCATATCCATGAAATCACATTCCATGTTCACCAATCCCAAAAAAATTAAAGGAAAATGGTAAAAATTTATTTAACTTCTTCACTTTCAGAATATTACCAATGATGGGTACAAAATCAATTTCTTTATTATAACAATCCTTAAGGAAATATCTAGCCTCAACAAGTTATTAATATACCCAATAATATTTAAAATATGTGTGGAGATTCAAATTTATTTGGTCATATTGAATCTAATTCCTTTAAAACTATACAAATTTTTTTATTCTTATCATAAGAATCTAGATTCTTTTATTCAATAACTTCAACATTTGGTTACCCAATAAAGGCTTTCTTAATAGATAAAATTTTATTCTATCTTAAGAAATTATTAAGGTTTGAACCTGTCTAATAATTTTCTTAAATTGAGATTATTCATTCTCAAGGATTAATATTAGAGTAATGTTTAATGATGATGATGATATAATTTATCTATAATTGAAGCTTTTATCAGATGAGTATCACGTTTTACACATATCTAATATGTAATTTTATTAAATATCCCCCATTAAAATTATGGCACCTTTTAAAATCATTATTTCTATTATTTGGACAATATCTACATTTAACTAAGAAATGAATCCATTTTTAAATTTCTCCCAACACTTAGATTATTTTATTATAAAATCATGTCAATCATATTATATATGACTCTTGTATATTTGTGCATAAAAATATTTTTCTAATCCATAAAAGGAATAAACTCAACTCTATTCCTATGGAAACTTAATCATATTAGGGTATCCCAACTAAGTGTAACCCAAAGAAAATTCTAATAATGGGAACCTAATAGTATTAAGGTTACCATTTAAATAATTTACTTACACAAGATAATCTATGGACACCTAACTTTGGAATGACCTATAGGGTTAAATGATAATGGTCTTGAAAAGTGTTTTCTTTGAGAGGAATATGAAAATTTGTATTTTTATAGGAAATTTAATTTTTTCATTTTATATCAGCTTATTTACTTTACATATATACATAATTATAATGATTTAGTTTGGAATCCTATCCTTTCCACCAAATTAGTACATTTAAACCATATTGATGTGTAACTATTTACACAACTTGTAGCTTTTCTTACTACCCAAAACTAATGGAAAAATTTATTCATACATATCCATATACATCACTTGAAAAAGGTAAATGAAACCATTTCATGTAATGGATTATAATCATATGAAATAAAAAATACCCATATGAGTAATCTTGAAGTGACAGATAGTTAACCCCTACTTTTATAGATAAGGTGTGAGCCTCTAAGCCAGTGAGAAATCTAACCATTAGTCCCTCCACCCAAGGATAATTTACACAAGGGAGATCTAAATTAAATTATAATCCCAAAACCTAATATGTAAAAGCTAAAATTAATTTTTTAACTCAATCTCATAACCTAGTATAAGTTAAAGTCAAGGTATAATAAAACTAAATCAATTATTATACCAAACATGTAACTACTTAAATTCATGTATGAAAATTTATAGAAGTAGTTTCAAACTTTAAACTAAAGAATACATTTAATAATAATCTAACAATTATATTCATGAATAAATTTGAGAATAAAATAAATAAATGAAAAATTCATAAATTTAAGCATCATATATATAAATTATGAATAAATTATGAATTTAATCAATTATAAACACTTTATAACTTTTCCATGCATTATGTACATTCCATAATTAATTAAATATTTTTTATTTATATTTAATATAAACTCCTTCACATTTAATTTATATAAAATTATACTTAAATATATTATATTAAATGAAATATAAAAATTTTATATTCCAAATATATTATGAAAATAATATACAAAATCCAAATTTTACATATTTAATATCATTCAAACCACGATCATATCAATTATCAAAACTTCTTTTGATATGGTTTTAAATAATTTATCAAATATGGAATTTTAATTTTAACATTATAAATGAATAATAACTATGAAAAATTCATTATTAAAATATCAAATCTTTTATATAGTGTCTTATTTTTTAATTAGTAAACACTTTATAAATTACTATTATAATTTCCATATAATTTTTATCACAATTATAAGTTATGCCATATAGTTTTAGAATGTATTTAATATTAACCTATAATATTAAGGAATATATATTAAATAAATGTTTTATAAATAATTAAATTAAATAATAATTATAAAAATTTATAATTAATTAATTTATAATCACTATTATAATATAAATAAATATCTCAAAAATACATTTATCCCTAAATTATAAATAATTTATATATATTTAAATTAATTCATAATTGAAAATTAGAATAATATAATTTTTATACAATATCATATTTAAAAATATACAAAAGTCATAGTTCATGACTTATTCCAAAAGAAATGTCACATCACCTTACATTATCAATCATAAATTAAGACAGATAATATGGATTATATAACATTACAAACATTGGGTGGGTTGTGTCAAAGTAACCCCTGATGTTCGACAATCATTGTAAGGGACTAGATCCTTCTAGTTCACCCCATTGCATGTTTTTGATGTCCATGGTTCTCGGATGAAACCTAGAATAGGTTTAGTGGTGTTTGGGAGAAATAATATGGTTTTAAAAGGAATTCATGATGTAAAAAATAGTTCACACCATGAGTGGGAAGCTCATGGAGTGAAATGTTGTTTACGGATTGCATAAGAGGTATATGCATCTAAAGTGGGAATTTATAGATAGGGTAGAGTTTTTGGGGTTTGAAATTCATGATGTGAATGTATTGGGGTTTGTGATCGATGAATATATTATCAAAAACTCATGATGCTAACATAAAGTTCATGATGTGAATTAATTCTAGGTTGGTTTGATCTAAGAGATGCATTTTTTAGAGGATCTTAAACTCAGGATATTCAAGACATGAATGAGAAATTGATACCATCAAATTATATCTAGAAACACACTTATAAATATAATAAAACTCTTAGTTTATCTCAAACCCTCTATTTTTCTCCTGACTGTAGGTGGAAAAAGGATATTTATCAAGGAATTTGAACACCCATTTGAAAGGGATTTATCCCCAACTTCCTATGTTTGATCCGTAGTGATACGAAGTAATTTTCCATCTTTATCATATGTTTTCTTCTATGATTGATATTGTTTCCTCTAGTAATTTATTTCCATGATATATCAGTTGATCTATTTTATTCCTATAGAGTTATTTTTATTTTTGATGGCATGATTATTGTGTGATGTTCTTGTAAGGATATAGTTTCTTTACGAGAGAGGAGAAAATAGATCCTCTATTTTATTCCATTCGCTTTCAAAGAACATATAAATGCTTGAGGTAGGGAAATATTTTATCCTATTATTATTTTACATGAAATAATAAAGTAATCATACTTAATATCTTTGGGTGATGGTGGAATTAACTACAATAATTATTAAATTATATTAATGAAATTAAATTGTTTATAGTTATATAAATAATATGTGTTTCCACCATTAAAACAATTTGTCTCTTCTGTTAAAATATTGTGTGATATATTTATTAATGATTTGTTTATCATATTGGTTATTATTGGGTTAATAATTTTTATATGATGTAAAAGGTTAAAGAACGTCAATCTTATGATGTTGTTGGATAAATATTTATAGAGGCATATTTTGTAAACTATTCTTCTTATGTTTGATGGGAAATCAAAAGTAATACCTGATTATTGTTTAATTAGAGTTTTCCTACTATATGCTAATGTAATTGGATAAATAAAATGAACTTATAATTGCTTGTTGTTGATAATAATAAAGATTTATGTTAATGGAATTATACTCTCTTAAAGTTGTTGAAAATAGAAGTTATGATTTAGAGCATGTTTAAATAATTTATAGGTTTTAATGGATGATTACTTAGGTTAACCATAACTATAAGCTATGATAAATGAATTGATTAATCCAATAAGGTAATTAAATAAGTTTTTAATGAAGATAATTTTTTCTAGGTTGAGTGATCCTGGTTACATGTTAAGGTTGGATGCCTTATTTTTAGGGATTAGATGCCCCCTTGAATCTATTTTTTGTTTTCGGAATTTTATGTTTTCTATAGTAGTGATACGTTCGATAATACATGATGTTATCCTAGGATGGATAATGTTTTAGAAATATATAGGCTGAGAATCCATGGTTTGTGGCTATAGTTGGCACCTGAGATGTCGTGATGCATGGTGATATGCATGGAGATATGCATGGTGATACACATGGTGGTGTCAGGGATCAACCTAGGATTGATATAATGGGATAAAGATGGACATTCCCATTTTTTGTACTGAATGATATATGATTTATTGATAATGTTCTGTTTAAAAAGATGGATGGTGTGGTTTCTTGTTTACTAGCATTCCTTTACCGACTGTTTGAGGCAAATGGTTGTGCTTGTTTATGCATCTTTTTTTATGGTATCTTAGGATGTTTCCTAGAATAACTATAATTATGGAATTATAATGATTAATAAATGTTTTAACCCATGGTGTTGGTGTTTGAATTGAATAAAAATGGTATTAATCAGGTGAAATCATGGAATTGTTTGCATTATGCTTTCAGGGCATGGACTTCACTTGGTGGTTAGTGAAATGTGAATGGAATAATGTTAATTAATTTATAATGAATTAATTAAGGAAATGTAAAATGAAATAAATAAATAATTAATTAAATGAAGATCCTTGAATTATTGTGTGCTTAAAGGATATCTAGTTCTTAGTGGTGGTAGCCGAAGTTTCCAATAGATGATTGCTGCAGTTGAGAATAAGACAAGGCTAATGCCCATAGTGTGCTTGTGATATATATTATATTTTGTTTTTTTTTGATTTCATAGGCTACCCCACTCATATAGGTAGGGAAAATAATATATAATGGACTATGTGAGGGTGTTTTCCTCAACATCCAAGTTGGTGAGGAAGAGATGGATGACCGCCCCCTCTGTCCCTACTCTCTTATCTTGGTAGTATTAAGTGCTGGTAGGCACAATGGTTATCCTTCCCCATATATGTGTGTAGATGGATTTCATGGATCATGGTTATGTCACACCCATGTATATATGGATATAGTATCACATGGATTATTATTGGTTTTACATGTTTCAGATGTGATGACCTGAGGTATAATACATGACATACGAGTTATGGTGGATCCTGAAATCTGCTTAATTACTATCTAGAGATTTGGAATGATATGTTGTGATTATGTTTTACATAGGGTTTATGATATGTGATGAGATGATTTGATAGACGCGGTGTATGGAATGACACTTTATCTCAGGTTTCTTCAGGATGTTTTACTTTTGGAGATAAATGGCTTAAGATGTGCGACATTGGGGAAGAGAAAAAAACTTGTGGAAAATTAGTAGCGGGACACCTTACTTTGATATTATATTATATATTCACTTGTATATGATAATTAGAAATATATTGACAAAGTTAATATGGGAACTTAGTATACCTATTTAGGTGATGAGTTAGCTTCACTTATCATTCCATAGGATTTAACATACTTTCCTAATCATTTTAAATAGATGTTTCAAAGAGGATATTACTAAGTATACTTGTTATTCACACCCAATGTATATACAAAATATTTTTTTCAGGTTTATATAATAAGGTTGGTAATCATGTTAGACATTACTATCCCATGGGTGGTTTAGGAAATATTTTGGATTTTTTGGTAATTGTTGAGGATTATCTTTTGGTACTTGTAGTCTAATTTTGTAGTTGTTTTAATTCCATGAAATTACATGAATATACTTGTGATATTTATTTACGTTTTCTTGATCAGGTTTTGTTGAGTGTTTCTATATTATCTATAATTTTTTATATCTTAGAGGGTAATTCCACCCATATGTGTGTATGATATACCCTCAGTTCCTATCTACTACCCACAGACTATTGAAGGTGGGATTTAGGCATCCCTATCTCCTTTCTTTCATATCCATCCCATGAGGGGTAACTTTGTGGGAAGGGGTTCATGATAGAGTGGTATCAAATGTTCATATTAAGGCATATGATGGATTTTAGAGATAGTAATAGGAAAGGATTTCATGGGTTCTTGGGAAATAATATCTGCTACGTTTAGCAAGTAATGTAAACAAGGGAGACTAGATAAAACATAGGTATTTAAGGTCCCCTATGATATGACACACAAAACATTAAGTCTATAGAGGCTACTAATAGAAGTGATACTAGTTGTGGGGTAGATACCTAGGAAAGGATCATGAAACATTCTTCTTATGACTGTATTTTAAGTAGGTAAACCTTAGGATTAGTCTGAACCTTAAATATTTAATTAACAAATCTTCAATATTTCATATTCTAGGTTTAAGGGTCCTTCATAATTTTTTATTTTATAGTTATAACTCCAGTTTAATGTCCTCATCAAATTCACACAGAAGATGTTTCTTAGGATGCACTAGTAGATCACCGCAAAGTTGAGGTTATCGAAGATGACAATTGAGGGAGGAAACACTAAAAGTTTTGGTTCTAGAGTCTATAGAAGTATGAGTGATCTATTTCAAACTCAGATATAGATAATTGTTTGGAAGAGGTGGATATAACCTTTAGTTTGATCCATGCTTGTAAGGATCATTGATTATGGTTGGTGGTGATTATGCTACCAGGATAAGTGATCTAGTGGTGGTTTTTATTCCTTGGGGATTGTGAGGAGTCATCAGTCTCATGGGAGAAGTTTCTAAACCATTTAGAATCAAATTTTATTTCTTCAACCATAATGGTGACTAGTCATCTTGAGATACTTAACCATCAATAGATTAGTTCTAGTGCATTGAAATTCAGGATATTTTTTCATACCCTTCTCCATTATGATTTGGAATTATTTTCAGATGAGGAGGCCAGGGTGATACATTAGTTTAGGCTTTGTATATAGATATCCCACTCAATGTCACCCTATTTATAAGGTTAATATATATTGAGGTTATGGATAGATCATAAGTTGTTGAGAGGATGCTGTCTAGGAGCATATAATTATAAGAGGGGAGTTTTCAGGATTACTCATATAGAAGATATATGGTATGGGTTTGCAAGTTTTCTAGATAAGAGAACTTTTAGATAGCCATGGGTAGGTTCTATACCTCATCGTCTAATTTATAGAGTATTGTAGTGTCTTAGTATCCTTCCAAGGGATCAAAAATATGTTTTTTCATGTATAATATGAGTTTATAAATATATAGAGTGTCTGACCTTTTAGATTAGGCAGTGTTTAGTAGGTGTTTTGCTTCTAGTTCCTCTATTGTGGTTGTTTCAGATGAGGTAGCTGCAACAGGGTACTCTAGATTTATATTAGTAATAAGGATATGTGGTAGGTAGATGAAAATATTGTTATTATCATCATTATAATAGAGTAGATCACAATCATGGTGGTGGTCTCTATTATGGTGATAGGGGCTGTAAAGCAGGCCATGGTTAACTGCATGCTCTAGAGTTTCCAGTTCTAGGTGATCAATACATCATTCAAGGTACTATTTTCTTGTTTTATTCTTCATTTCATAATTTTTTTTTGATTTTAGATCCATGAACTCCTTCATATCACATTCCCCAGTACATGATTTAGGACTTGAGGTAGGAAGGCTATCAGTGCCCTTGGTATTGACTATGCTAGTTGGAGGTTGATCTTATCTGTATGATGTTTGTATATTTTTGAGCTATAACTGGAGAAAAAACACTATTGGGGAGAGATCTTATGTTTATTAATACATTCATATGACATCAACCTTAGTATAGACTAAATTTATTTAGTACTGGATATTTTAGATTGCATGAAGAGATATATTGTGTTCTATGATGCAGATGGACATCCTTTAGTTTTCATTGATGAGTGAGACCCATACATGGGTTGGAGGCATGTTCTATATTTATCCCCCTTTATGGATAAGATGACTATGAGTTCATTAGAGTTTAGTAAATTGTGTTTCCCAGGGTTATAGAAGGGTACCCTGATGTCTTTCCCGAAGAGCTTTTGGTGTTGTCCCATCAATGAGAGGTCATGTTTATGATAAATAAACATCTAGGCACTTGTACAATTTCAATGTCTCTGTATAGGATGACATATTATGTGTTTTTATAGTTTTGGGTATTGATTAATGATATTTTCCATTGAATTTTTATTCATCCAAACATGTCACCTTGGTGTTCTCTAGTCTTGTTTTGGAAGAAGGTCAATGCCAGTATGTATATCAGTATTGTTTATCATTTATTGAATCAGGTGATAGTGAAGAACCACTATCCTCTTCCATATATTGATAATTTATTCAATTATATTAAATTATCTAGTTAGTTATCAAAGATGGATCTATATTCAGGATATTATCAGATGTACATAAAATATGAGGATATTTTAAAGACTACTTTTTTGATGTTGTTATGGGAATTTTGAGTTAGTTGTGCTGTTGATTGGTGTGATTAATGATCTAACCATGTTCATGGGTTTGATTAACCTAGCATTTAGAGAGTTACTATATTGAATTATGGTAGTTTTCATAGATTTCATCCTTATGTACTCTATGTCTGAGAAGAAGAACATAGAGCATCTATGTGCCATTTTGGAAGTTCTTTGCCATCCGAATCTATTCAGAAAGTTATATTAGTGTGAATTATGGGATTGTGAGGTTATTTTCATAGTGAATATAATGTCACAATGTGGATTAATTGTGTATCCTTTATAGATCAAAGCATTTATTTCTTGGTTAGACCCCATGATAGTTCCATAGGTCTGAAGTTTCCATGGTCTTACTGGAAACTATAGGAGGTTCATAATTGTTTTATCTTAGGTTGCAACTCTTCCTATGGACTTTACAGAAAGGTCAGGTGTTATTTTGGACTAATCAGTGTTATTTAGCATTTGATTATGTAAAATTGAAGTTTTAAAATGCTCTTGTTCTTCATTTACAAAAAGATGGAGTTTAGATTGAGGTTTTTTGGGATGCTTCTCATATTGGTTTGGGATATGTTCTTATGCAGCAGAGATTAGTTATTTCTTTTGGATCTTGGTAGTTATGTATTCATGAGATTACCTATTCCACCCATGATCTCAAGTTTACAAGGGTCATGTTTTCTTTATGTTTTGGAAACATTACCCCATCAACAATCATTTTTTGTTTTTTATCAATCAAAAGATATTGATGTATGTCTTATCCCAATGTGACCTAAACTTTTGACAATAAATATGTATGGAATTCTTTAAAGATTAAATTTTTTAGATTTTATATACATTGGGAAAGGGTAATGTTGTAGCAGATGCACTAATAAGTAATTCACACAGATATTCCATATGCGAATAATAAGATTTATAAAGAGAAATGAAAGATCTATTAATGATGAATCTTTATATAAAAGAGGTTAGTAGAATAGGTTTCCATTTTTTCATATGATAGTGCAGTCATCTTTGGAGAATCTTGTGGAGGAGTCCCAACTAAGGGTTTTTAAGGTGGACATTTGGGGAGATCGAGTTGTATTTGGTGATTCCCTTGATGCTTGGTTTAAGGATGAGGAACATTGGGTGTTGTTATAGGGGAGGATTTTCATCCCTTTAGTGGTTCATGAGGTGGTTATCCATGAGTTCCAAAACTCAACTGTATCGTTACATCCTAGTGTGAAAAAGATATACCAATCTTTGTGAAGTCACTTCTGGTGGACTAGGTTAAAGTGTTCAATTGTAGAGTTTTGGTCTCAATGTTTGGTCTTCCGGAAGGTGAAGGATAATGACCATGTTCCTAGTTGTTTTCTACATCCATTGGAAGTTTTTTAGTGGAAGTGGTAGGATATCTTAATGTAATGTATACCAGTTTACTTCAAGATCATGGATGCTTTGATGATATATGGGTGATAGTGGACTGTTTGATGAAATCATCCCATGGGGATTATGTTTTATTTTTTACATTCTTACTAGTACCTAGAGGAGGTGTTGGGACTCTATGGAGTCCCAAGGATGATCATATATGACCATGATCTATGTTTTATCTCTAGCATGTTTATAGTTATCTAAAATGATTTTAGATATTAGTTATTCCTTACACTACTTTTCATCCCCATAAGGAAAGTTAGAAAAATTAGACCATTGAGACTTATGAGGACTTGTTGAGAATTTGTGTCCTAGATTTTGGATGTTTTTGGATGAGGCAACTTCCTTGGATTGGTTTTCTTACAACAATAGTTTTCACTCAACTATTGTTATGAAATAATTTAATGCTTCATATGGATGACCTTTTCATTCTATTTTATATTGGAATAAGGTTGTATATTCACTAATTTTTATGCTAGAACTAGTGTAAATCATGATCAAGTTAGTTTAAGTGATCTAAAAGAAGATAAAGGTAGCACATGATAATCAAAATTCTTATATTGATTATAAGAGGAAACCTACAGAGTTTGATGTTAGGGACCTTGTTTTCTTGGACGTATATTTTATCATGGGAAGTAATGGTTTAGTTATGGGAGTAAGATTTATCCCTAGTTTTTAGGAATTTCGTGGTGTTGGATCATGTTGGAGAGATAAAGTATCAGATATCACTTCCCCCATAGATGTTATATATACATTATGTATTACATTTATTGAAGCTTCACCGTTAAATTCATGATGACTCTAATGCCATCAATTGGTGTGAGATATTTTTTGATGAAGTAACCTTCTAAGAGAGGCCTAGGGAGATTCAAGACCTTCATGAGAAGGTGTTATGTGGGTATTATATTCCCTTTGTTGATGTCTTTTGGAGACACTTTGACATGGAGGAGATCATAATGGAACGTGAGTTGAAAATACACGCTTAGTATCCTAAGATGTTTGGTGTTTAAATCTTCTCTTATAGTGATGATTGTTTTTTGGCTGTTTACGTTTATTTATTTTATGAGATGGTTTTCTATTTCTTGATTCCTTGAATATGGTCATACTCTTTCTTGAGAGGTATCTTCCCCATGATACTATTTTGGGGATAGTTTTTGTATTGTGTAGTTTTTTGATTTGTTCCTCTGAGTGAGGTGGTTGAGCTCTTGTTATGGTAATATTTTTGAGAGGTATCTCATGGCGTGGCTATTTAGATGAACTCCTTTTCCTTTTACTTATATTTTGGTTTAGTTTTAAATTTGTTAGGATGAAAATTTTTATAGAGTTATCTTATGTAAGTGATTAGATCCTTTTATATGATCATTTTTCATGGTTTCAAAGTCCATGGTTCTTGTAGTAATCCTAGAACAAGTTTTATAGTGTTTGGTATCTAGAATCAAGTTATAGGAGGAATAAATGACATGAAACACAGTTCATGTCATGAGTGGGTAATTCATATCTTAAAATGTTGATTGTATATTTGGTAAGAGGAATCCATATTTGAAGTGGGAATTTTAAGCTTTGATAGAGTTCACAAGGTGTGAGATTTACATCACATATTGATTGGGGTTACAACCTATTAATCTATCCCTAAAAACACCCAATGTGAACATAAATTTTATGAAGTAAGTTAATTCAAGGTTGGGTGAATCTAGGAAACATGTTTTTTAGTGGATATTAAACTTGGGATTTTCACAACTTGAATGAACCCTTCACACCATGGAAGTCCATCTAGAAATTCACCAATTAATCTAATCACACCCTCAAATTCTATTAGATCCTCCATTTTTACCCCAACTCCAAGAATCCAAAGGATATATCTCAAGGAATTTTGAATTCTTTAGCAAAATATTTATCCTCATACTCTTATGTTCAATACATAGTGATTAAAGTCATGTTTTCCATCATTATATTGTAGTTTCTTATCCATATTATCTTGTTTCATCCTTTTAGTTCTTTCCATGCTATAATGGTTGATATCCTTTATTCTTATTGAGTTTTTTTTATGTTTTTTGATGATATTATGCACAACGTTCTTGGAAGGATGTAGTTTCCTGACGAGGGAGGAGATTAAATATCCGCTTGTTGTTTCATTCTCGTTCAAATAAAATTGAAATCCTTGAGGTAGGGGATCCATTACTTAGACTATTATTTTATGTGTAATTATAATGTAATCATTCTTTATCTCATTGGGTGATGGTGAAATTATCCATAATAAATATTAAACCATATTATGAAAATAAATGGTTTATGGTTGTAGAAATAATATGTGTTTCTATCTTGATAATGATTTTCCTCTTGTTTTACAAGGTAGTGTGCAATCTATGTTGATTCTTTTTTTATCATGTTGGTTATTATTAGGTTTATAATGTTAATATTTTTATTAGTTTTAAATAATATAAATCTAATAATGTTGTTGGATGAAGAATTAAAGAGGAATATTTTGGAAACTGTTCTTTTTATATTTAAAGTGAAATTGAAATTAATTATTAATGCACATTTAATTGGAATTTTTATTCTATATGTTAATGGAATTGGTTAAAGAACACGAATCTGAAATTATTTATTATTGATAATAATAAAGACGCATGTTAATGGGATTTTTATTTCTTAATGTTTTTTAAACTAGAATTTATACTTTAGAGAGTGTTTGAATAATTTATATCTTTTCATAGCTGATGGATTAGGTTACCTATAGTTATAACATGTGACAAATTAATCAGTTAATCCCATATAGTATTTAAACCTATTTTTTAACAAATACTAATGTTTTAGGATGACTGAGTCCATTTTCTTGTGAAGGATAGATGCCTTGTTATTAGGGCCTAGATTCCTTGTTGATAATTTGTGTTGTTTATTTCCTATTAAATTTACTATGGATGTGAGAATTTCTATGTGACGTGTTGTGAGACTATGATATTTTATGCATTGATGAGATATAGGGTATGAGTTTGTTGAAGCAGTTGATGCCTGAGATGGTGAGATGCATGGAGGTATGAATTTTCACAAACAAATATATTCTTCTATTTAATCTTACACCAAAAAGCCCTGTGACATGTCTCGAAGGTAATTTATTACCCTTATGGGCTAGAAAGTAGTTCCTGGTCATAAATTAACTCCTTTAGGAATGTTTTCCTATCACAAGGATCAACATCAACATAAACAGAATATATAAAAGAAGAACTATACTCTAGTTTAATGATTATATCATGGGAGAGTATTAAAATGAAAAAATGAAAATAGGACCACAAATATCTGATATTATTCTTATAACATCATTACCATCCAATCATCACGTAACTACCAATACTTGTCCCAAAATGATACTAGCAAGAGTAATCACCACCCCCATATGAATCCTTTCCTTTACCTGAGTCAGAAAAAAGAAAGTCTATATACACCCATTGTGTGTTTGTAGGGTGTGAACTCACATGCCCAATATAATCCCACAAAGTGTTCCATGAATAGCCATTATAAGACAAATAAATATGCCAGTTTTAAAGGAAATAAAATAGTTTGATTAAAAAATACATGTTTTAAACATTATAAGAGAAGAGAAGAAAACATTAATAAATGGTAAGTGGGTAAAAACATAGTCCATAAGATAAATCCCTAAGTAGATTGGGTTAAGGGGAACTAATATCCTTATACTCTCAATGATAAAACCATATGTACACATATCCATTCCCATGCTCAAGTTATAAAAATCATGTCACATTTTATTTAGTTATTGTTGTAACATAATCCTTCTAGGGAGGAAAATCTAGATCCTTACTAACCCTTCTAGAATACTTACCCTAGTCTACCTACCTATATAACCAAGATTCACGTGTACTTTTCTCCTCCTTTTTATTCCATAAAAATTCTCTTTTAACACATTCCAAACCAACACATGCCAACCACAACATTACCAACTATTTCTAAAGTGGAAAATCCATTTAAAAAACCTTTCACACACAATAGAACACCTTTAAAACCTCCCATTTACATACAAAACACAATTTGAGAGAAGATAAATTTACTATCAAACATATTTAAGTTATTAAACATTAGAACAACATGAAACCACACACATTTACTCTTGATACTACTAAAAACCAATTGGAAACCACAAACCAAAAAGAGAGGAGATTCTATAGAATTAAGAACAAACCATAATCAAAAAAATTTACACCTTATGGTTCAGATTAAAAAAACGCTAAGTCAACACACCCACCGAGTGGGAATATACTTAAGAAGGAAGGGATGATAAACTAAGGATAAGGGATAAGAGACACTTAGATGAGGTTTACTTGACGAATCTAAGCCAAAACCACACAAAAATGGATCCAAGAGGAAAGGGGAAAATAGGGTTGATGTGCTTTGATATGGAAGGGATAAGAGTGTGAGAGAACATGGGAGAAAGGGGTGAAAGGGGTGAAATTGGGTTAGGGATAGTTTAGGAATTTCAAGAATTTGAAAACTAGATAGACTACACAGTTTGGTTGCACGGTTTTCCAAACCATGTACCAATCACACTGGTGACTCTATATCCACTAAGAAGGTTGACATGGTTTGGTCTCATGGTTTTATAAATTGCGTAGCCAACTATGTGGTTGTGTTGGTTCCACTACCTTAACACTCATAGTTTTTTAAGGATGGAGCATGGTTTTCACTAACTGTTCACAAAAAACGCACCAACCCCTACTTCTAAAAAAAAATTAAATTCAAATAAAAATTCATGAAAAATCAAGTGATAAAAATAAATACTATAAATAAACAATAAAAACCTGAAAATTTCACTATGGGTGTAAAAATTATCTTCACCAGGTCACTTTACTCCCTTAAAAGTCAATCCATAGTCTGATCATAGAGTAAGTGAGGCCATTACACTTCAACCCAAGAAAATTTGCCCCATATATTATTATCATCATTCCTATGTTTCCATAGAACCCAAAAGAGAAAAATAGATTTCCCTTAAATCACCATCATTTGGGAATCGACAATTCAAACTGTATTCTTAGCCACTGATAGGTCGGTTCCTACCTTAATCTCTTTACAACTCAATACATGGGAGAAATCTGGGTTATACATCTTTAACCATGAGACATGGAGAATGTCATGAACTGATGTCAAATGAGAAGGCAACACCAAGAAATATGAAACTTTATAGATCCTCTTAGTGATATAGAAAGGTTTGACATACCTCAGAGAGTGCTTTTCCTTCTTCCAAAAGTAGCGATGAAACAAAAGAGGTGTTACCCTTAAAAATGCATAGTCTCCCATTAATAACTCCAAGGGCTACCAACAATGATTATTATATGAATTTTAATGAAACTATGATATCATTAAATTCTACATAATTATATAGATATTGATGATAATTTATTTTATGATACTTGGTCCCACCAGTGAAGTCTCACTGGATTCCATCCATCATAGAGGGGACCAAAAAGGCCAACTATATAGAGCTTCAAATGGATCCATATTGATCAAATATTGGTAATTTTTATTATAGGAAAATTCTTCCAAACCCTAGATGTTTATCCCCAAAACTCTCAAATCTAGCATGCATGCACAATGCATGTCCTTCAGAATATGTTTTCCTATTCCATTTTTCTATCTCTTTGGGAATGGTATGTCGTGATGAAATTGACTTATAATCTCATTTCCTTTTGGATGCTTTCCCAAAACTAATAAGTGAAATAGTGCCCCCTATTATGAATAATAGTGCATGGAACATTGGTTAGACTTATGATTTTCTAAACATATATCTTACCTAACTCCTCTACTTTGGTGGTATCTTGATCTGGATAAAATAGATGGATTTGGTCCATCAATAAATGAAAAAAATAGTATTCCTTCCACAGTGTGTATGTTTTATCTTGATGATAATATCTATTGATACCTCATCCCAATTTTTAGTAGTAATTGGGAGAGGTTGGATCAAGGTTGAGGCCCTCTGATGCATAGTTTTAATCTAATGACACATATATCATCGATAAACAATGCCAGTGATGTCACATCTCATACCTGGACACTAGAAATGAAGTTTTACATTATAAAAAATATTGGGGGAATCTAGATGGATATCCCAATTCAACTGGTAGAATTAGTATATTACCAACTTCTTTAGAGACAGTGGTACAACAAAAATTTCCTTTGAAGAAAAGAATTTCATTGATAGATAAAGAACACTCTTTGGGTACCTCCCCACCATTTATAAACTGCTTAGAACAGCGACACAACTCATCCTTTGTATGCTATTCTTAGATTAGTTCCAAAATATAAGGCATCAACTACATTCTATCCCAAAAATCCTCCCTTTATCTTCCTATGATTATAGATTCATTTGGAAAAAAATTCCAATAAAGTTCCACTCATTGCTGGAATCCTTTATAACTTAAGTTGGAAACTTCCCACTTGTCCTGATCACAAGTACCATTCCCCCTAAATGACCCAATTTCTCCCATTAAGGGCTAGGAATCTCACCAATTGATGATAAAAAATGATTTAAACCATTAAAAACATCATATAATATATTTCTAGGATCATGTCAAAGAAGTCTATCTACATAACAAGGAAGCTCCATTTTAGTTCAACCTATGACAAGGAGATAACACAAGATGGAAATAGAAAAACCCTACTCCTTTCTCTTCTTAAAAGGTATAGATATGTCTATAACATATGAAATAAACTTGTTTAAGAGTTTCCACAAATCCAAAATGAATGTAGGTATAAAATATTGTGAAACACATGTATCAGACAAAGAAATTACTATAGAATATGAAATACGAACAGTACCTATAACTATCAAAGGGCCCACATCATATTCCACTAGTGTATGATCTAATAAATTCATGTTCTTCATATATATATATATGAATATGATGTAGGAATCTAACCTATGGATTTTATTTTATCTAAATCTACCCATAAGATGATCTAACCTTTCCACCACGTATTCCTTAGAAATATCCCTTATCCCATGAGGCATCAGATTGAGCTTCAGATCCTTGATGAGCTATATAGATTATGAAACACTAATAGGTAGGAAAATCCCTACAAACCCTTTTCAGGTGTTCCATGAATCCATAAAGTTGGCATTCCCTAGGTTGGATCTAACATATAGACTATACATGCCTAAACCTTCAATATTGATGACACACAATGGTCCCACCACCTGAAGCTGTCAAAGATGATAGATGAGTTGGATATTCAGATCCACTACCTGCCCTATTACCTTACTCCTACCACTCACTATTCTTTTTAGATGAGCCAAATTCACTTTGGATATGTGTTGGAATAATCTTAGTTATACCTCACATAAATACCTGGTCAATTTCTACCATTAAAGTCCATCCATCCACCTTAGTATAAGTATTTATTTTAAGAAGGAATACTTGGGATAAAATATTTGGTCATAACCCCATTTAAAACCATCAAGAATTTATATTGTAATTGGATATCAACTTGGGATAAAGTGAACCATCTTTGTAAAGTGATTTTCATATTTCATCATAGTATTATCCCCCTACTAACAGTAAAAGAACTCCCAAAAATTTGTGGGAGTAAAAGTTTTATGTAATAGTTGATCGATGAAGGTTACTTAAAATACTTATAGCACATAATCTCATGATTCACAACTAGAACTAAAATCTCCCACCACCTGTGACTGGGGCCTTCCAATATAAATTCCACACACTTCACTTTAATGGATTTAGGAGTTCTATGTAACATAAATATCCTCTTGATTTTATCCACCCAATCATCAACTTACTAGGGTTTAGTGCTTTTAGAAGGAAAGGGATTATAAATAAGAAACATATTATCAAAATACTTTTATAACCTCAATTATTCTTCCCTATACTGAGTTGGACCTGAGATCGCTCCCTGATCCAAGGCTCGAACATTCCAAATGAAAACCTCTACAAGTCTCTGATGAATTGGTGGGTTGGCTGATGAAGAATTATCTTCTTTATCCTCCTAAGGATGTAAAGGATGTTTCAAAGACAAAAAATGGAGAAGACATCAATATATTAGAAAACTAGGAATAAAATAAATGGAATAATGAAAAATTTACATAAATCAAAATTTAATCATAACAACTCAGACTACTCCACCCTGCCTTAGTGACCATGTACAATCTGCAACCCATGCATTACACCCTAGAAAAGAGTATGATAAAATTCCCAACATACCATAGTGATTGAAGGCCCATAATGAAGTGTGGTGTCCATAAAAACCACTCAAAACAATAACTTCAATCCTTAACATTTATAGATCCTATATATCATAACTCTTCTCAAATAAACAGACCCAAAGAAGTGGGAAACCCGACTATGATACCATTTTTTCATGAACCAAACTAGGATTACATCTAACTAAACACCCAAAATAGCCTATGAAATGGATCTAAGGGCATTCCCGATCACCATGCACTGACAACTAGTGACTGGGCATCCAGGAAATACTTTGAGAATGATTTTCCGATAATAATGTCAACATGATTTTTTTAACAATCATCTAAAATAGAAGATATAAAAAACCATACACTATTATAATGATTAAATCCATGGAGAAGTACCAAAATTAACAAAAGAAAAGAGGACCACAAAGAAAATTTATTCTCTCGGTGACACTAGGGCCACTCATCCATCATTCCACCACTAAAACCTTTTGCTAAATTCCACTACATATATTAATTTCTTTCCCCATATAAAGCATTTAATTTACCCAAGTCAGATAAAAAATGCCTATATACACCCATTATGTGTATGTAGGGTATGATCTCACATTCTAAATAGGATCCCACCAAGTGTTCCATGCATATCCATTATAAGATAAAAAAGATACTGGTTTTAAAGGAAAGATAATAGTTTTATTAAAAAAACATTATTTAAACTTTATAGGAGAAGAAAAGAAAAATAGAATAACTAGTATGTAGGTAAAAATAAAACATAAGTACCATGGATAATACCTAAGTATCTAGAGTGAGTGGAGAATTAAGATCCTTTTACTTTTAATGATCGAGACATATAATTGAATATCTATACCCATTCATGATCCA
Source organism: Viscum album (assembly GCA_963277665.1). Lineage (NCBI taxonomy): Eukaryota > Viridiplantae > Streptophyta > Magnoliopsida > Santalales > Viscaceae > Viscum > Viscum album. Next base: position 1,085,882,765 of record OY728165.1, read on the forward strand.
TAACCATCAAATCACATTTCATTTAGTTAATTTGGTAGCATAATCCTATTAGGGAGGATAACATGAAGCCCCAATACCTTATATAACATCCTAATATACCTTACCAGATACCCTAGATTACCATGTTATTTTATATTTTTAATACATAAAAATCTATTTTCAACACATGAAAAAACCACCACATTCTAAGAACAACATTACCAACTATTTCAAAAGGGTAAAATCTATTTAAAAAACTTTTAATACACATGAAACCAATTTTTAAATCACTCAATTATATACACAAAAAAATTTAATAAATGTTAAATTTAAAAGTAATCATATTTATGTTTTCAAACTATGATAGACCATGCCTTTTACATATATTATTAGATGATTATTAAACAGAAATAACAATTAATACGATATAAGGATTGTAAAGTTCTAGTGTCCTTAGAAGACTGTATTCTTAATATATATAACATGGAATATTTATTTTATTTTCCGTAGTATGCTTCTAAAATCCATTCGAGCTCATAAATATTCATAGGATAAACTAGGGAATATATAATTAAAGGGATGAGTTGAAAGTCCCAATAAGTGAATGAACATGCCAAGGAAACATAACATGTGATTCAAAGGTATAACATGATATTATAAAATATAAGGCACATGATTAATTTCATGGAATAATAACATAAAGAACATGAAATCATAAGATCATAAAATCATAGGAAATGTGGAAGAAACATAAAACACGACATAAGAATAAGTCAAGGGTCACATCTAAGACAACATCACATGGTGGGCATAGTCTCATAATGGATTAGGTTCACTCCCTAATCCCATACATGGCATCTCATGAGACTAAAATATTACTCAATGAATTTGAGTGTTATTTGGGTGAACCAATCATAATAATTTCATGATCTATGTGTACCAAATATAGGAAAAATATCATGTAGCACAACGAAATAAATACCCATGGAAAGAAAATGGGTTTAATAACATTTCTTCATATCATATTCTATGGAAATTTCATAACAAAGGTATTTTAGAAATTATCATAAGTCATGTATTTCCCCAAAAAAGGTAGAGATAATAAACTAGTTCTATACATGAGAGACAAATATATGTAATTTAGAAGCAATAAATAACATAAATGGTTGTTTTCATTGATAAAAATAATTAAAAGAAATTCTTGAATAAAATTACCTTTTTCACTTTGAGTAACATCAAATAAAGTTATATTAGATGGAAAATGATTTTTAAATATCACTTTAAAAATTTCTCGATGAAAATATCCTTTCCATTTTGAAAAAACTAATTTAAAATATAAAAATTTCTCAAAAATTATAGTCTTTTTTAAAATAATCTTTGAAACTTAAAAAGGATGATTTAAAACATTGAGTGGTAATGAAGATATAAGAGTTCTGTTCATTCTGAATACATTCAAAAAGACCTCTTTCAAATTTTTATAAGAAAATTAAAAAAGTAAATTGTTCATATTTTTTATAGAATATTACTTTTAAAACATTTAAAAAAAAATCAAATTAGGGGTAAAAATTATATTAAACAATCATAGTAAAAAATTTCTGAAAACGTTTTTAGAAAACATGGATTCGGAAGAATATGGATTTTTTGATCGAAAAGAGAAATGGATTCTGATTTTTTAAAAACCATTTTATCAAAAATTTTATGTAACAAAGAGAAAAAAATGACACTATTACATGAAAATATCAAGAATTACTATTGGAGTATAAAATGGATTGTTTTTTAGAAATTATCAAACAATTTCCAATGATGGAAATTCAAGCATAAATAATCCTAATTAAAATGAGATTAAAACATAAACCCTCAATGATTTATTAACTTTTTAATCAAAAATACCATGATTTTGGTAAATTAATTATATCTTAAAATATAATATGGTATGAATTATTCATGAAATAATATATAAAGCTAATATATATACAACATTAAAAATAAATTAGGTATATACTAAAACATGGGACTCAAAGAAGGATGTTTTGAGACGAAAACCCTTAAAAGTTTGTATCACTGTGGTAAGAGTTAATAAATTAGGTTATTATGTGTAACAAATTTAGATACAAAAATTAAAGTATAAATAAAATATAAATAAATCAAAAATTATTTCACACATAATCTTGGAATAATATAATAAATGAAGTAGTCGTATAACCCAATGAATTGAAATTGAGTTAAGAAACCCCTTACCTCTGGCATCCCTTTAGTTGAGAACTCATTGACCTCTTTTTTAGTGGTTTTAAACATGTTATTAAATTATAGCATAATAATAATATTATTTATTATATCATATATGATCATTTTATAACATCTTATTACCCATTCATTAATAATCTATTATTATAATTATTGTTTTATGTGTTAATTTCCTTATTTTCTACTACACATTTGATCTTGAATGTTTTAGATCATGAACGGAGGTTATAGCTCTATATTATGCATAATTATATTAATTATATAAATATATTTTTTATTATATAAATATTTATAATAATTATTTAATTTCGAACATGGATAATGAATCACACCCCTTTGTAGAGATGGTAGGTTGTATATATGCACGAGTGACGATATCATTCACTTAATGGGTGAAAGGGTAAGAAAGTGGATTCTATATTAATTTTAAATAATAAATATAATTTAATAAAAATAAAATTTATTCATTTAATTTATCTTTTTTTACCTTCCATGTATACCATTAGTGAAAAATGGATCACATCGCTTCATGAGGCTGTAGTCCACCGTAAACACGAACAATGTTATCACATCCTATAAAGATTAAAAAGTAAGAAGGTGAATATGATATTATAATTAAATAAGTATAATTATATCATAAATACCATATATAAATATTATATATATCATTATATCCATATGTGATAAGTGGTTATGGGAAATAAATTATGTTCATTCGTGAGGCGGTAGTCCACCGTACACACGATCAACTATTTCATTTCCTAATTGTGAGAGGAGAAGATGGTTTTATGACATGAAAATAACATAATTTTTTTAGTGTATTTAATATAATATTGTAATTATATCCTAATTTTTTAATAATATTTTAAGGATGTGGAAGAAGAAATAAAATAAAATTCTCGATTAAGGAAGTTACCTCAATTCAGAAAACTTTTTTAGTTTGAACCAAAAGGATTACTAGGTAATATTTATTACCAAAAAAAGGATTATATGAAGAGGTTAGAAAATTAATGAAGTGATTTTGGTAGTTATTAGAAAAAATAATTGTTTTTAGATGTGTGTAAACGAGATAAGTGTGGGTGTCCTTTTATAAGTGGCAGAGAGGATACACTTGGAATTTTTGAAAAGAAAGAATTACACCCATGTTTTCTCCCAAAAAAGACTCCAAAATGAAGAATTTTAGAACCTTATAAGATTTATGTTATATATCTGACCATAAAATATTAATTAGAAAATTTTTGGGTCATTTTTAACCCTTATCGTTTTAGTTTAACCCCCAATAAACCCATTTTTACCTTAATTGTGGTAAATAATATCTATTGTTTTCACTATTAATTATCGTAAAAAATTAATTTTAATATATTAGATAATAAACATTATTATTATTCAAAATTTGGAATCCATTTTTAAAAATTCAACTAATATATGTGATAGAATTTAATTTAAAATTAATTCTGAATAAGTGTTGAAAAATTGGGTTTTGAAAATAAGAAATTTCAAAAGTTTATAAAGTTTTTATAGAATAATTAAATATAAAATTGTTTAAAATGGACTAAATTAGTTAAATTTTAATATGATATTAATAATTTTAATTTAAAAACAAATTAAAATATAATTTAACTTTGAAAATAGTTTAAACGAAAAGACAATTTTCAAAAAAATAGTATTTTTGACCATTCATCAAAAATATTTTTTTACGAAAATTCTCACAAAAATCACTAAAATATAATTTGGACATTTATATTTGAAAAATTAATTTCATTTTGTAAAATATAAGTATCTAAAATTGTTAATAATTAATTTTAAATTATATATTCAAAGTGTGACTAATCCTCCTTCTAGAACAAAAACTTTTTAAAACACATTTATTTATCCTTGAAATGGTTTTTATTTTATTTACAATTAATAGATAACCATTAAATTTATTTTATACATGTTTAAAATATAAGTTTCATAATTTTTTTTTTCTATTCATACCCATAGGTTTAACAGCCAGGTTATAATTTTAATTTTTAAATAATAATATTTTAATAAAGTATCACATTTTGTTTAAATCCGGTGATGAATGCATTGAAAGATATCAAAGATATTGAATTTATTTAAAAATAAATATATCATAGATTATCAGGGTGTTACATTCCCTTTTATGTTAAGTGTTTCCTATCATATAAGCTACCCAATATGATGCCCCTCTTTTAAAATCACATGGTGTTAGATTCTACCCCTATAAAATTAATAGTTTTCTCATAATTTAATTTTGATTCAGTAATCAATGGTTTGAAATTTGAAAATCCCTAATTTTTTGGAAAAAACACATAATAAAAAAGGGTTAATAAAATTTCCACTTAATAATATATAAAGTTATGTACAATGGTCATCCATAACATCACATTATTATGTTTCTATATAGAAGAACATTGGAGGGAAATGAAGACATAGACCTGGAAGAGAATATTAATGCCCAAGGATTAATGAATACTGATATAGATCATTTATCATAAGAAATTGATTAATCATAATAAAGTAAACAATCAAAAAATGTAAATCTTTGATGAATTAAAATACAATTGATTTGTCGGATATGAAGGTAATAGGGTAACATTTTGGTTTCAAGATCCTATTCCTAGAGTTGAGGGATTTTTTATCAAGATAGATAACACAAAAAATATACTAACTTGATATATTTTTTATTTTATAAATTTTTTTCATCCTTTAGGTCTGTTTTGATTAATTTCCAATTTAAATATTATTCAATCTCTACACACTTTTTTCAAATTTATTACCCCTAGGTACATCTATTCCAGAACGATGTTCAATTGTAGTATCTAGATAAGGATGTAATTTATTGGAAACAAACTACTCTATACTTCACTAAGATTCCATGATATTTTGATATACATAGTCTTATTCTTAGATTTATCCATAGGGTTCTCACTAATGTTTTATCAACCTAGTTCCAAAGGATAACTAAGCCTTTCTCTAATACCAAATATGAATACCCATTACTTTTAAACATATTATTACATGATTCTTAAACATAAATAACCATTAATTAGACACAAGGATTTTAAAGGACTAGTTTTGTTTGAATACTAGATTCTTAATACATAAAAAATGACATCATTATTTTATTTAACATAGTGATATCCAAAAATCTATTTGAGATCATAAATCTATATGGGATAACCTAGGGAATATATAAATAAAATGGTGATCTAAAAAGCACAATAAGATAATAAACATGATATAGAAACATAACATTTGATTCAAATATATAACATGATATTATAAAAGAGAAGACACATACGTAATAACATGTAATAATAACGTAAATAACATAGAATCATAAGATCATGAAATCATATTAATTGTGGAAGAAATATAAAAAATGACATAATAATAATTAAATTCTAACTTCTAATTAAATATCACATGGTGGAAAATGTCTCATAATGGATTAGGTTTACTCCCTAATCCCATACTTGATGTATCATGATACTAAAACATTATCCGATGGATTATAGTGTTATCTGGGTGCACCCATCATAACATATTCATGATATATGTATCCAATATAAAGGAAATAAATATTAGGACTTAACATAATAATATCACATGGGATGAAAATTGATTGTATAATATTTCTTCATATCATATTTAAATAAAATTTCATAATCATGGAATTTGAGAAATGATCATAAGGCATGCATTACCCCCTAAAAGAAAGGTCGAATAAACTAGGTATATACTTTAGTGACATATATAAATAATTTAGAATCAATATAAAACATAAAATGTTTTTTTAATAAAAATACTTTAAAAAACAAAATTTAGAAAAATAACCTTTTAACTTTGAGTAAAATCGAAGGATTTCATTTTAGATGGAAAATGATTTTGAAGGATCACATTGAAAATTTCTTGAGGAAAATATCTTTCCCATTTTGAAACACTTTTTTCAAATTTTAAACTTTAAGAAACATTAAATAAAACATTTTTTATGAAAAAAACTTTTCAAACAAAAAAATAATGCTTTAAAATATTTAATGGTCATGATGGAGGAAGTGTTTTTTTATGTAGAATTTTTTAAAAAACAAAGACTCCTTTCACATTTTTGTAAAAAAAGTAAAAAAGTACATTGTTAGAAAATTATATGAATATTCCTTTTATTTTTTTTTGTAAAAATTAAATTAATGGTAAAAATTTATTTAAAAAATTATATTAAATCATTTTTATTTTTTTATAAATCATGGAATTTGAGGAATGATTTTTGACCGAAAAGAGAAATGAAGTCAGATTTCGTTAAAAACATTTTATCAATTATTTTAAGTACCAAAGATACGAAAATTATACTATCAATTGGAAATATCATGAATAATCATAGGAGAATAAAATTGAAGGTGTCTGTTAGGAAATTATCAATTAATTTCTAATAATGGAAGTTCAAACATAAACAATCCCGATTAAAATGAGATCAGAACATGAACCCTTAACACTTTTGTAACATTAAAATAATAACTGCAATTATTGAAGTAAATAAATTTTAACTTAAAATATCATTAATTATGAAGGATTTATGAAATTATATGTAAATATTAAGTATATAAACCATTAAAAATAAATTATGTATATTAAAGTACATGTGTCTCAAAGAAAGATGTTTTGAGATGGAAACCCTTACAATGTTTGTATCATTGAGGTGGGATTTAATAAATGGTATTGTTATGTTTAAAAAATGTATATACAAAAAAGTTAAGTGGTAATACAATGAAAATCAATCAAAATTCATTTCAAAAATTATCTTGGTATAATATAATCTCTGAAGTAGACTTATACCCCGATTAATGAAAATTGAGTTAAGAAACCACTTTCCCCATGCTTCCCTTTAGTTTAGAACTATTTGAATTCATGTATAGTGGTTTTAAACATGTTATTAAGTTATAATAGGGTAATATTATTATTTATAATATCATATATGATTCTTTTATAACATCTCATTAACTGTTCATTAATAATCTTTCATTATAACTATTGTTACTGGTGTTAATTGTCTTTTTTCTCCTTCAAGTTTTATCATGAATGTTCTAGATATTAAACATAGTTTAAAGTTAAATAATATCTACAATGATATTAATTTTATAAATATAATTATTTTAATTATTTACATCTTTAGAATAAATATTTAATTTTGAACACGTAGAATGAATCACATCGCATCGTGGAGATGGTAGACCGTACGTACACATGAGCAGGGTTATCATTTATTTAAAGTGTGAAAGGGTAAGGAAATGAATTTTATTGTAATATTTCATAAAAATATCATTTCATATATATTAAATATATTCATTAAATATATCCTTTTTTAATTTCCATGTAAATCATTAGTGAAAAACGAATCACATCACTTCATGAGGTGGTAGTCTATCACACACACAAACGACGTTATCACATTCTCTATGATATGTAAATTAAAAAGGTATATATGATATTATAATTATATAAGTATAATTATATATTAAATATCATATATAATTTATATATACATCATTATATCCCTCCGTGATAAGTAGTTATGGAAAACAAATTAAGTTAGTTCATAAACCGGTAGTCTATCGTACAAATGATCAACAATTTCATTTACCATTTTAGGGATGTGGATATAGTTATAGGTAATTAAATTAAAATAAAATTATATCATTATGTGAAATATTTCAAGGTTATTATATCATAATGTATTAATAATATTTAAAAGAGGTGGAATAATAAGTAAAATAAAATGATCGATTAAAGACGTTACCTGTTCTTCAGACAACTTCTTTTGGTTTTCACCAAAATACTTTCTTGGTTGGATTTATGAAAAATATAATTATTGGATGAGGGTATGAAATTCAGGAATTTATTTTTCCTGGTATTGGATGAGCCAATGTGTTTCTGATGTTTGTAATGGAGGGGAGAGATTGTGGCCTTATATAAGTTGGGGAGATGACACACTTGAATTTTTAAAAAGAAAGAATTCAACCCATGTTTTTCTCATTAAAAATATCTTCAAAATAGATAATATTTGAAACTTAGTAGATATAATGTCTAAATATGACCATGATATAGGAATTATAAAATTTTTGGGTCATTTTTAACCCTTGTAATTTTATTTTAACACCTCGTTAAACCCATTTTTTCCTCAATAATGGTAAATAATTTTTGTTGTTTTGACTTTTAATTGTGGTAAAAAATTAAGTTAAAATTATTTGATAATATAAATTACTCTTATTAAAAATATGGAATAAACTTTTACAAATTAAAATAATATTATTTTCATAATTTAATTTAAAATTAAACCCATAAACATGTCGAAAAATCAGTTTTGCAATGAGAAACTTTCAAAACGTTAAAATGTTTTTATATCATAATTCAAGATAAATTTGAATAAAATGACGGAAATTTGTTAAATTATTATATAATTGAACTAATTATACTTTAAAACCAATTTAAAATATAATTCAACATTTTAAATAATTTAAACAGAAATATTGTTTTCAATAAAAGATAGTGTTTTCACTATTCATCAAAAAATAAATCATTTCAAAAAATTCTCAAAAATTCACCAAAAGATAATTTTGAAATATATATTTCAAAAAATAAAATTTGTAAAATTTTTAAAAATTAATTTTAAATTATTTATGCAAAGCATGACTAATCCACATTTAAGAAAAATGCAGTTTTTCAGAAAACATTTCTTTCTCTTTCAAATGGTTCTTATTTTATTTATAATAAATATATAACCATTAAATTTATTTTATAAATGTGTAAAATATAATTTTAATAATTTAGTTATTCATATTATTAACTAATAATATAATGGATAGGTTATAATGGCCATGTTTAAATAATAATATTTTAATAGAGTATAGTGTTTGGTATAAACCTAGTATTTCATGCATCACAATCTATCAAAGAGATTGAATTTATTTAAATATAAATATATCATAAAGTCTCTAGGTGTTACATTATCTTCTAATAATTATGTTTCATGTCATATATGGTATCCGACATGATGTTTTTATTTTAAAATATTGAGGTGTTGCACAAATAATAGAACAAAATAAAAAAAATAACTTTTCTCCTAAAAACACCAAGAGCAGGTTAGAAACCACAATAAAAAGGAGATTATATCCAAAAAAAGAAAAAAACCATAAATATCAAGATTTATACCTTAAGGTTTGTATTAAAAAAAATCTATGTCTCCACATTCACTGGGTGGTATTAAACATAAGAAGTAAGGGAGGAGAAACCAAGGACAAGGGAAAATAGATACATACATAAAGTTTTCTTTGAATAATATAAGATAAAGAAACAAAAAATGGATCTAAGAGGGTAGTGGAAAAGAGGGAACATGTGCTTGCAGTTAAAAGGCTATGAAATGGGAGAAATATAGGGTGAAAGGGGTTAAATCGGGATAAGGTTACTTTAAAAATTTCAACTATTTTAAAAACTAGGTAGAACACATAGTTTAGATGCTTGGATTACAAAACTATACACCGACCATGTTGGTGTATTTGGATCTACTATTAAGGTTCATATGGTTTTTTCATAAGGTTTTACAAAACATGCGCCTAACCGGGAAGGTTTTATGGTTCCACTTCCTAAGAACATATGCTTTTCCAAGGATGGTGCATGATTTTGTTCAACCATGTTCCAACCATGAGCTAACCAATTTTTACCCAAAAACATAAAATTTCAATGAAAAAGACCCATAAAATTTATAAATAAAAATAAATACCATAAATTAATAATAAATATATTAAAATAGAATTGTGGGTTTGACATGAACGATTATATGCATGGTGGTATGAGGGATAAACTAGGATTGATGGAACATGTTAAATTCAAGATTTCCTATTATATTGAAAAAAGCTAAATGCTTCACTGATAATGTTATGATTAAAATTTTAGATGACCATGTTTCTCATTTACCAATATTCATTTCTCACTGCTTGACACATATGGGTTTTCTTGGTTATGCATCTCTTTTATGGTATCTTTGAATGTTTCCTAGAGTACTAAGAATTATATAATGATAGTGATTAATAAATATTTTAACCCATACGGTAGGTTATTAAAAGGAATGAAAATGTTGTTATTATTATAAAACTATGGAATCTATTGGATTATGCCTATATGGAATGGAATTCACATGGGGTAAATGAAATGTGAATAGAACAATATTAATTAATGGATAATGAATTAATTAATGTAAAGTGAAATGAAAAAGAAATAATTAATTCAATGAAGCTTCTTGAATTCTTGTGTGTTTATATGATATATAGTTCTTACCGATGGAAGTCTAGTGTTTGAGAGATAATAGTTTCAGTTGATCCGGTAAATAGGTTAATTACTATAGTGTGGTCGTGATCTATATTATATAATGTACGTGTTTTATCTCATATGTGACACAAATGTTGTTGAATAAATTTTCAAAGTTTAATTATTTATATCTTTTGACTAACTACAACAAAGTGGTAAGCATGGTCGAACCAACAGGGAAGAAGGAGTGACCAAATCCTTTCTTAAACTACCCCACTCGTGTCAATAGTGGGTTAATTTTTTCATAGTTTTCTGTGTTATTTTTTATATGTTTTGATATAAGTAGTTAAGAAAAAATTGGGTGATAATGTATTGATAATGATGACAGAGCTAAGATGTTATGAAAAATTAAAAGAAAAAAAGTGAATTAGTATGGAGAACATGACGTAATAATAATAATACTGAGAGATGATAAAATAAGAAGGATTATTGGGGAAAACAATTATAATAGTTTTAAAGGATTGATTTTTCATTTAAAATGAAAATTTAATGCACTCATAGAAAAATAAATAGTTAAACCTCCCTCTCGAGAGTATTTAACACGCTGAATTTAAGTTCTTGAGGTTTCCCACATCAAGAACTAAAACAACTAATAATTTGGAAAAAGATAACAGAAATTATCTCTCCAAACGTTTATGAAGTTTTGAATTTAAATATTGATGAATTTATTCCATGATTGATCTCATCAAATGATCCTAAAAGTTGAAAATTATGCGTGAGAGGAGCACAATCTATTTTAAGTCTCATGAATCCAAACTAACCTCTCCAGTTAGATCTAATTCTTGTAAAAATAAATTAAATGAAAAGAAAAAATCTCAAACCAACAAAAATTGATTCCCTAAGAATTAAAATATCTAACCTATGATCATATTGATAAAAAAATCTAAAGCATTCAATTACAAGATAAAAAATTGAGAAAGAACAGGGAAAGAGAGAACCTCCCCTCTGCTTGCGTGCTCCTACTCTTGCTCCATGAGGTCTGCAGGTCTCATCTTTTCCCTCCAGGTCTCGAGAGAATCAGAATTGTTCAATGGTAAGTGATTTTTCCCCTATCATGTTACTACTCTATTTTAAAGTATACTTAATTATCTTCTGTAATTCACCCATTAATTCCACTGACTTAGGTAAATTCTTATCTTTCACACCACACACATTCATTTTTCAGTGAAAAGTTCATTGTATTATCTTAACCCTTATAACTAACACTGAGATAGTTGAGCTGAGTGAATATGGACGTGATTATGGGTGGGGCATTTATCTTTAAAGAAAAAACTAAATAAAGTTAAATAAAATATTTAACTAATAAAAAATATTAAATAATTAACTAGATTGAAGAATTTATTAAATTATTAATTAATATTTTTTTTATAATTTGTATTAATTAATCTAATTATTTTAACATTTATTTATTTTATTTAAGCCTTTTATTAATTATTATAGTTATTTAGTTCATATTATTGAAATTAAAATTTAAATAAAATATTTTAAGATTAAAAGTTATTCTATTATTAAGTTAATTATTATTTTATTTAATATTATTATTACTATTTATTTTAATTAATATAATTAATAAGTTAATTATTATTTTAAATATAAAATTGTTATTAATTATTTTATTTTAATCATTAGTTTTATTTGTGAAATATTAATAATAAATTTTAGTATTAAATATTTTATTTAATTAATTATTATAAATTTTATTAAAAACCTAAATTAAATTTATTATTAATATTTATTCATTTATTTATTTTTATTATGATTATCTTAATTTTAATGATTTTATTTTAATTAGATTAATTATTATTTATTATTATTTTAACTTTATCCCCTCTGTTTCTTCTCCACATGCAAAGGGTGGGTGTGTGTGTGTGTGTGACACTATTGGTGCGCCAATAGGTTGTGGTATGGTGTTGTCGATAGGTTGAGAAGGAAGGGAGGTGTCACACTGCTGGGCTATTAGTGTGTCACACTGATGGTGCGCTAGTAGGTTGTGGTATGGTGTTATCGATAGGTTGAGAAGGAAGGGAGGTGTCGATGTAATGCAAAGCATCAGTATGTCACGAGCAAACGATGAGAGATTGTTAATGAAACAGATGAGGGATGGGCTATCGTTGTGTCACGTTATCAGTAGGACACTGCGTCAGTGAGTCAGTGCAAGGGGCATTAAAGACCCATATTTTTAACTACAACAACTGAAACAAAATTAATAAAGTTTAAAAAATTAAAGATATTAAATATTTAAAACTCTAAATTAATTAATTAAATAAATAAATAAAATCTTAAAATAAAAAATAAATTGATTAAAAACAACTGAATAATTAATTATTATAACAAATTAAAACTAAACACTTAACTTATATTAAAAACTAACTAAGTTATTAAACAAAATAATAAAATTACTATTTATAAAAATAATTAATAAATTAAATTTAAATAATATAAATTAATAAATTAAATCAAATCAAATTAAAAGAATTAGATTTTAAATAATTAATAAAGTTAATTTACTTTAATTTATCAAAATTAAAAGATAAGATATAAAATTAAATACTAAGTTAATTAAATTTAAATAAAATGATTAATTGGTTAATTAATTAAATCAACCACAAAAATAATATTATTTAAAGAAGAATAAAAACATAAAAATTAATTTTATTATTAAAATAATTAAAGCATAAATAGTGTTTGTAGAGGCTTAAAATGAATATTAGTTATAAAAATTGATCAATTAGTAAATTAAAATAAATAATCATTAAAGTATAATAATTTAATAAAAATAGTAACAAATTAATTAAATGATTAAAAAAATTAATAAATGATGTGTAAAATCATGTGAATTTAAGGCCACATCAAATTACCCCACACTTAATTATTGTTTTTTCTCAAACATTTTCATGCTTTTTTACCTTTTGAAAAGCATACTTAGGCTTTTATTAAACAATTCCAAATGAAGCATGATAATCAATTTTAAGGTAGAGGACAAGAAACTATAAGTAAGGATTTTAAAATGAAATGTTTCAAATAAGAATTTCCTAACTTCATATACTTATTGTGTAATTAGGAGATCATGGAATCTTTCAATTTTGAGGATGTATTTCATCATTTATGAAACTTATTAATGACTTACAAAAATTCAAATCCATGTTCTAAGTTCAAGAGTGATACAAGGTTTAAAGTAAATGTAATTAAAAACTTAACAAAATGAACATTGTACTTTGACTTTCCCCTAACTTCCAAAAACAATATTTTTTTGAATTACCTTATAGATAGAACATAAATGATTCCATATAAATCAATTGTCCCATTTTTTTCGATGTTCATTATTCCCATCACCTTAATGAACTCATTTTTTACACTAGGAAATTTATTTTATTTTTTCCCAAGACAAATATCTTGTACTAAGAACTATGCATATTCACTTATTCCAATGACATTAGTTAATAGAAAAAACCCCATGCCTAGAGTCTCAAAGATTCACCCTCGGTTCCCAAATTCCCATTTTACTCTAGTTTCTAAATATTCATATAATTTTTTTTCATTAGATTACTATGGTGATTGCTTTTAATAATTAAAAAGAATGTGAGTCCCCTAGTATAATGTTTAAACTTCCAGTTCCTGAGGTTATGATCATAATTCCAAAAAGGTATCCTATATCACTCTCAAATATAGTTCCAAAATTAAATATTTATAAAATCACTAAACAGATTCCCTAAGCAGTCATTTATACTCACAAGTTTCATATTAAAGGAAAAATTTAACTACCATAAATGTATTATACTTAAGAAATACTCATTTTAGGTAAAGTGAAAAGCCTAAAGAAACTAAAATTGTGGAATAATTTTTGAAAATTTTTAAACATTTATTTGAATTTTTTTGAAGGCAGTGGGATTTTATGGGATTTCATTAAGGAACAGTTTAACTCAATCATGTATCAACTCCCTTTCCCCCACACTTGAAACCCAACATCGTCCCCAAAGTTGGATTCCAAGACAGAGAAGACAATTTAACAATTAAAGTCTTAATTGTTTTTTCTAATTAAGTAGATTAGTGATATGTAATAATGGTCTCATTGTATTTCAATCAATGGGATTGACACAAAGTTACTCTACAATAGGTTTACAAGAAATTAAATTAAAGTTAGTGAATAAATTTTTCAATTAAACTCAAATAGTTTCATGTTAAGCATATAGGTGCATAGTGGAAAAGGCTGTAGTAGTTTAATAGATTATATTCAATTGGATGTTCAATAAATCATAAAAAATTAATTCTAAACACCCTATAGAAAAAAGCAGAATACTTCCAATAAAAAAAATATGGGTATGATCCCCCCACACTTAATTTATAACATTGAACAGATTTTAAAATAGTGAAACCTAATTTCCAGAAACTAATCACATGTATCAAAAAATATTTCAATAGAAACAACATAACATGTATCCAAATTTTCTTAAAAAAAACATATCAGAACTAGAAACAATAATTTTCAGCAAAGAGACATGAATAATTTTTTCCAGAAACATCAATAAATAAGTTGATAAATGAAAGGATTAACATAGGGAAATTCCTTAATTATATTTTTATTCCGTGAGGCTTAATCCAGCAGCTCCTTAAGACTTAAGAACAAGGGAATTTTTTTACTCAATTAATCTTGAGCCGCATCATTTTCTAAATGAACAGACCAAAAAGATAAAGAACAAAAATACAACAAAGAAAATTCAAGAATCATTTTATTCAAAGTAAAACAAGAAAAAGAACAAAAGTAAAAACAAAAGAGAAACCATGGGTTTCCTCCCATGAAACACTAGGTTTAAAGTCTCCAACCAAACTTTATTCCACTAAATATTTCTATCCAATATTATTCAATGGGTATGAGTTATTAGTGGTGTAGGGTTTATAATTGTCTAAGTAACTAAAAGTAGTATCACTCAAGACATTTTCATCTTTAGCAAAAGCATAATCCTCCAAAATTCATCTAGCTCAATAAGAGGAACATGTTTTCTATATCAACTGGGCCTTTGAAAACAACTTCACCACCTCTTAAAATGTCCAACAATTTCATAATGAAATCACTTAAATGACCATGAATTCTTCAATGGATTTCCCCATACATAGAGGATAGCTCAAGACCAAAAAAAATAAAAGAAAAAACAACATCAAATATCTCAGAATTTCTTAAAGAAGCTTGCAAATCAGACAACCCAAAAAACTCCCAAATGAAGGAATCATAATTAGCTTCCAAAAGGTACTTCCCAATTTTCACGGAGGACTCAAATGATCTAAAACATTCAATTTAAGGTTGGAATTCGTCATAAACAGTAATAAACTAGTAGTAAATAAGTTTTTAAGAAAATTCACTTCTTCCTAATGGGAAAAATTATGTTTTTTATAGGACTCAACCCAAAAATTTCTCCAACTTCTGGAACCTTTAGAAAGTCAAATTCATAAGGGAAAATTTCATAAATAGGTTGAGATAGTTCAAAAAAATAATGTGAATCACACTATAAATTGGGTTCCAAGGAAAGAATTTTCTCATCAATAGGAAGGTGTGGGGAAGGTGTAGCAGCTTGAATAAAACTTTCAATAGGCTAGGGAATCCTAATATCAGTGACCCCAAGAGGGAAATAACTATACTCAGCTCAGATGTAAATTTTAAAAAATTTATTATCAACAACATCTATCAAATCAAAACGAACATCATTTTGAGTCTTTTCAAATAATAAAAACTCTTCCACATAATCAACAACTTGGAGGGTGAGTTTCCCTTTAGACACATCAATGAAAACACCACTAGTAGAAAGGAAAGGTTTGTCTAGGATGATAGGGACCTTTTAATCACACTCAATGTCAAGTATTAGGAAGTATTTGGTCTATTTGAGTTTTACTAAACTCACTAATAGATCATCCACCCTACCAAAAGGGTGTGGGAGTAACCTATCAAAATGTTTAAGAGAAATAGAAGTTGGTTGCATATCCATGAGACAAACAAGAAGTAAGGCATATGATTGATACTCCCTACTAAGTCACAAAGACAATTTAGTTGAATTCTTCCTCATATTTGGCATTGAAAGAAAAATCTACTTGGGTCCTTAAATTTTGGGGGAAAGTTATTTAACAAAACCACACTGCACTCCTCATAGAGATTAATTTTATCCAACTTCTTCCAATAGTTATTGTTTTTAAGAAAAATTTTAGTGAATGAAACATATTAAGGGATTTTATCCAAGGCTTATAAGAAAGTATTGTAGATTCTAAATCATAGAATCAATTTCAAGAACCTCATATAGCCAGGTTCATCACCCTTTTTCACTTTTTCAAGGAAGGGAATGAGAGGAAGATAATGTTTTAGAACATGTTGATTGTTATACTTCTCATCAAAACCAAATATTTTATTTTATTCTTTAATCAAATCCAACTTAATTTTAATTTGTTATTTATATTTTTCATGTGTGTATTCAAAATTATGTTCAGGTTGAACCAATCTATCCAAATTTCTAGATTTTTCATTTTCCAAATTTTTATTTTCATATTCATTTTTTCATCTTTTTTAGTTCTCCTAGGTTGTTACTTTACTATTTCTTGGTTGTGAAGGCCATATATAGTGTCCACAACCAAGAAATTATCTCATGGATTATGAATAGAAGTGTCTGGTAACTTTCTATTTTTCTTACCACCTTGAACCCTAGCTATTTGACACATTTGAAGTTCTTAATTGTGGATATGATCATTTGTATCCTTCCTTAGTGGGATAATATCATCCAACACTTACTGTAAAAACCCCTTTAACTCCCCTTGGGAATTAGATGATTCATCCCTATTTTCATTTTGTAATTTTTTTTGGGTTTTAGATGGATGTTTTGTAGAGTGGGTTATTTAATGACACCTTGTTCTTTCCAGGACAAGTTTGGGTAATTTTTGGAGCCACCATTTAATTGATTTGAGAAAGTATAATTTCCCCTTGATTCCAAGATCTAAAATATACAAACTGAGCACACTCATAAAATTCGATTGGTATTACAATGTTTTTAAAATGTATTTGAGTGTGACCAAACATTCCACAGTGGTAACATTCCTCCCGTAAAACTCTTTTATAGACAACATCAAATTAGGGGTTGGTCTCACCCCTATGGATTGATCTATTCGTAGTGCACTTTTACTGTGATTTTTGGGTAATTTTTTCATACAAGTGTTTCAACTGATCAATAGTGGATTCAGAGATGTCACTCCCACATGATTGGATAACTAGATTCTAGTTGTCAAGGGCAAGATCATTATAAAAATTCTCCATTAGTATATGGGTAGAAAATTGGTGATTGGGAAATTGCATAAGGAGACTTATAAATCTATCCCATTCCTCATGAAATAACTCTCTATCATCTTGGAAAAACCTAGTGATTTTGTTCCTAACCTCAGTGGTGGTGTACTTGGGGTAGAATTTTGATACAAAAGAAGTGACCACCTCATCCCAGGTCTCAAAGATTTCCTCATCCAAGTTTTAGAACCAAGCCACAACCCTTCCCTTTAGAAAAAATGGTAACATTCTCAACCTCAAATATTCCTCACAAAGATCTATGAATGGTAATTTCTAGACAAAACCATAAAACTCTCTAATAAACTGAAGTGAATCCTCTACAGGGAGGCCATTGAATGAAGGAATTTGAGAGAGGTAAGACTGCTTAATTTCATAGTTTCTAGACCTAGGGGACAACCTAATACAGAATGGGTTGCTTGACATGATTTGAATTTGAAATTCCCTAATCTGGGTATTTAGGGGGCTGGAACTATAGACAGTGGCACATTCATGTTTTGATTATCAGCTCTATTATCCTAATTTTCTATTGAAAATTTTATTTTTAGAGCAGTCAAATGTTTATCAATTTCAAGGTATAAGGGTTCTACTATATCAGTAAATGATCTAGTGCTTATGAAATGGGTAATAACACATGAATTTTGATATAAAAATTATTAAGAAAAAATATGTAAAAATACATTGAATATAAATTTAAAGAATCAAAAAAGTAACCAAATAGAAATAATAAAAAATTAACAGAACATATTTTATTGGTAGTTTTCAATTTTTTTTGTATTTTTTTTCAATTTTTTGAAGAAAAAATTTGTCTCTCGAATCCTCCCCTAACAATGGTGAAAAAAACTTGACACATAAATCATGGAATATGTAGACAAAGTTTAAGACTTTATATGTTTTGATATAAGTAGTTAATACACAATTGGTTGATGATGGATTGATAATTATGACATAGCTAAGATGTTGTGAAAATTTAAAAGAATGAAAGTGAAATAGCAATGGAGAACAAGAAGTGGGAATAATAATGATGAGAGATGAACAAATTAGAATACTAATCAAGGAAAACAACTCCACTGGTTTTAAAAGATGGTTTTTTTCATTTCAAATGCAAATTTCTTTCACTTCTAAAAAAATGAATGGTTAAACCCTCTTCTCCAGAGTATTTATCAAACTATATTTATGTTCTCAAGGTTTACCAATTCAAGAACTAAAACAACTATGAATTTTGAAATAGTCCACAAAAATGATCTCGCCATAAGTTTATAATGTTTTAAATTTAAATATTGATGAATTGGTTCCATAATCGATCTCATCGAAAGATCATGGAAATTAAAAATTAAGCATGAGAGGAGAACAATCAATTTTAAATCTCAAGAATCAGAAACAACCACGCAAGTTAGATCCGATTCTTGTAAAAAGAAATAAAATTAAAAGGAAAAATATCAAACTAGAAGAAATATATTCCCATAGCATTAAAAGATTTAACATATTATCATATTGATAAAAAAATTATGAAGCATTAAATAACAAGATAAGTAATTGATAAAGAACATGGAAAGAGAGAACTCCCCCTCTGCTTGTGTTCTCCTGCTCTTACTCCACGAGTTCTGCAAGTCTCATCTCTACCCTCTAGGTCTTGTGAGAATGAGAAGTGTTAAATGGTAAGTGATTCTTACCCCTATCATGCAAGTTATCTATTTTTAAGTATCCTCTCTCATCTGCTACAAGTAAACCATAAATTCCATTGACTTAGGTAAGTTCTTATCTTTTGCACTGCACACATGCATTTTTTCACGAATAGCTCGTCAAAATATCTTAACCCTTGTAACTAACTTTTTGGTAGTTAAGTTGAGTGACTATAGATGTGATTAAGGGTGGAGAGTGTATCTTGAAAACAAAAACTAAATAAAGTTAAACAAAATTTTTCACAGTTAAAAAGATTAAATCATTAATTAGATTGAAGAATTTAGTAAATTATTAATTAGTATTTTTTATAATTACTTGTAATTAATTTAATTATTTTAATATTTATTTATTTTATTTAAAACTTTTATTAATTATTATAGTTATTTATTTGAAATTATTAAAATTAAATTTAAATAAAATATTTTAAGATTAAAATTTATTGACTTATTAAGTTAATTATTTATTTTATTTAATATTGTTATTACGGTTTATATTAATTAATATAATTAATATGTTAATTATTATTTTGAATATTAAAGTAGTATTAATTAGTTTATATTAATGATTAGTTTTATTGGTGAATTATTAATATTAAAATTTCAATATTAAATACTTTATTAAATTAATTTATTTTATATTTTATTAGAAACATAAATTAATTTTTTTATTTTTTATTAAATTTTATTATGATTATATTAATTTTAATGATTTTATTTTATTTTAATTTAATTTATTTTATTATTATTTATTATCTTTTTAACTTTATCCCCCCCCATTTCTTATTCTCTATACGCAAAGGGTGGGGTGGGGGGGGGGGTTCAGTTTCTTCTCCACAAGCTCTCAATGGTAGAATCCTCTACCTGTGGCATCATCCCTTCTCGACAGTAGAATACTGCAGCGCTAGCTCCACTAGTGATGATAGTGATTGAGTCCATTGATGACTTACGGTGGGCCTCCTCGGCTCTCCTCAGCCTGACGGTAGGCGGTGATACCGGACTAAGTAAGATCCTCTACCACGAATATGAGTATGCCTCCTTTGTAGTAGTGATGTAAGTGACCTATTCAATCAGAGGCAAGGCTACATCATCCTTAGATCTGTGGAAGACCCTCTATGGTAGTGTGGCATCACTCTTTAGATCCATGGTGACTCTTCTTGGAAATGACAGATCTGAGTTTCAGATTTCATCAAATCTATGAATTTTTCTATTTTGGAATTGGAAAAGTTTTTTTATTTGTTTATTTGATTGAGTCTATGTCTGTAATGGTGAGTTTGTTGCAGTAAATCTATATTTTCCATTTTTGATTATGGTAGGTGTATCAGTAGGCCATGATGCATCAGTGAGATTGATGAGGCTGGGTTGTCGGTGTGTCACACTGCTGGTCTGTCGATAGGTTTTGGTATGATGTTGTCGATAGTTTGACAAGGAAAGGAGGTGTCGATTGATTGCAATGTGTCGGTATGTCATGAGCTACTAATGGTAGAGTGTCAGTGAAATAGATGAGGGCTCGGCTGTCGGTGTGTTATGGTATCAATAGGTCACTGCGTCCGTGACTTAGTGAAAGGGGCATCAATAACTCAAGTTTTTAACTAAAACACCTAAACAAAATAATAAAGTAAAAACATTAAAGATATTAATGATTTAAAATTATTAATTAATTACTTAATTAACTAAATGAATACTTAAAATAAAAATTAATTGATTAAAAAAAATTGACTTACTAATTATTGTAACAAATTAAAACTAAACACTTAACTTATATTAAAAACTAACTACGTTATTAAACAGAATAATTAAAGTACTAATTATAAAAATAATTGATAAATTAAATGTAGTGGATATAAATTAACAAATTAAATGAAATTAAATCAAAATAATTAGATTTGAAATAATTAATAAAGTTCATTTATTTTAATAGATCAAACTTAAAAGGTAAGATATTAAATTAAATACTAAATTAATTAATTATAAATAAAATGATAAATTGGTTAATTAATTAAAAAACATAATAAAATACTATTATTTAAAGGATAATAAAAAAATTAAAATTATTTAGATTATTAAAATAAGTAAAACAAAAATAGTTTTCTTAAAGGCTCAAAAAAGATTATTTATAAAAATAGATTAATTGATAGATTAAACTAAATAATTATTAAAGTATAAAAATTTATTAAAAACACCAGAAATAATTTATTAAACGATTAAAAACATTAATAAAATGAGTTTGAAAATGATGTGAATTTAAGGCCACATTAGTACGCTACCACACCCATGTCGGTTGGGCGGCTAACACTTATTAGACTCTCGAAGGGTGTTTTACCGAACATCCCGATTAGCGAGGAATGGATTGATAACTACCCCATATGGCCTCACTCTCTTATCATGGTAGTATTATTTTCTTGTATGCACGGTGGTTATCTTTCCCCATATTGTGTGTTGAGTGATGTAATGGCTTGTGGTTATTTCACACACAGGTATCTACAAATATGTATCTGATTGATTATTATAGGTATGATGTGTTTGGGATGTGATGGGTGGAGGTATAATACATGAGATATTGGATATGGTGGATCCTAGAAACTACTTAGTTATTATTTGTACACATGGTATTGGATGATGCAATGAAAAGGGTGTATGGCATGAAACGAGATGATGAGCTGCACTAGGTGGATGGTATGATGCTTTAGCTTAGGTATCATCGACCTGAATTACTTTTGGAGAGGGATGACCTAGGGCATGAAATGCTGGGACAGAGTGGAAGACTAATGGGGAAGAGGTATGAGAGTACATTTTTTGATATTATATTATATGATCACTTTTATGAAATACTTAGTGAGCTATATCCAACACTACTGCAAATATGGCCTTTATAAGTATTAGAAAAGTTCATTTACATCGCTAAAAGAGTGATGTTAATCTCAATGAAGATAAAGAGGGGTCCCTTTTATCTGCGCTAAAAAAGAACTCATAAAGAACCATTTTATCAGTGCTAAAAATATATATGATAAAATGGGTCTTTTATCTGTGCTAAAAAAATCACTGATAAATGGGTCCTTTATCAGCACTTTCTTAGCACTGATAAAAGACCCCTTTTATCAACGGTTTTTTAAAATCACTCATAAAAGTTAAAAAACATAAAAAAATAAATTAAAAAACTATTTCTACAATTTAGGGAGGGGCTTCAACAGTGCTTGAGTCTCCCTTCAACAACACTGCACCCCTAACCCAACCCACACACCCAAGCCACCCCCAACCTTTAATAGTGCTTAGCCCCATTTTCACCCGTGCGCGCATCTTGCCTCCCCTTGGATTCGAACCCGGAACCTCTTGCCTGCGTGCCTAAACCATTAAAACTCCAATATTTTTCTTTTCTCTCCATTTAATTACATATCTATTTATTTATATATATAACTATATTTAATCGTTTATTAATATATATATATTAACATATATATATAGATATATATATTTAGTTATATTAATAAATATATGTATACTAATATATATATATATGTATTCATATATAGTTATATTTATGTATTTATATATTTATTCGTATATTAATATATATTTATATCTATTTATTTATATATATTCATATTTTTTATCCGTATATTTATTCATATATTAATATATATTTATAAGATCATTTTTGAGTGCATTTATAAAATCTGATTTTTTATGTGTGTTTATAAATAAATAAATACATATATACAATATACACATAGACACACATATATAAATTATATGTATATCTTTAAGTATAATAATACATAATTATATATATTTACAAATATTATATATTAATATGTATATACATATGTTTCTTTATACTTCCCTAAAACATATTTAAAAAATATATACTATATTTATATCAATAAAAATATACTTATATATTTATATATTAATATATTATTTTTTATGAAATATTTTATTGAAATATACACTTTATCAATGCTAGAAAAAAATGATGATAAAACCCACCCTTTATCAGTGCTACTAAAAAAATCAATGATAAAGGGGGCCCCATTAACAGTGATAAAGAAACCATTGATAAACGAGGTGCATTTATGAGTGCTAAAAAAGGGATGATAAAGGGGTACTTTTAACAGGCCCCTTTTAGCGCTGTTAAAAGTACCCTTTATCGGTGCTTTTTTTAGCTGTGATAAAGGTTCCTCCTTTATCAACGCTATTTTTTAACACTGTTAAATGGTGGCACTGTAGAAACCCAGTTTTGTGGTAGTGTAAGGTGAGGCTAGAAACATAGTATACATGTTTAGGCTATGAGTTAACTTCACTTAATATTCACTAGGATTTAGCATTCTTTTGTAATCATTTTAACGAGAGGCTTTAAGAAGGATCTTACTGAGTATACATGTTATGAACACCATAAATATATATAAAATATTTTTAGTTCGACTTGACTAGGTTAGCGATTGGAATGGAAATTAATTTATCATGGTTTGTTCATATGTTTCTTGGGAGTTTTTTGGTCATTTCTAGAACATGTTTCTTTTTTATTACAAAAACTTTTCATCTACATGGTACATACAAGGGATATTTTAAAGTTTAGTTTCTTTGAAATCAGGAATATAATATATAAAACCATAAAACATTATTCTAATACCCTTGAAATAATTCTTCATGGGTTCAACTTATGTACATTTACTACATCTCATATTATGGGGACATACATCAAAGGAAAGGGGTGAGCATAAGACACTGTAAGGGAAACAATTTACATATATTCATGAGGAATATCAATAAGAAAATGAGAAATATCAATATGGCATGATAAATGAAAAAAATAAGTATATCATAACAAAAATAACACGAATCATAACATGTAAATTTGGCTAAAACATTTAAATGAGACAATCATATGAACATCACCAAGGTTTGTCATCAAGGTGTCATAATTGAAAATTAACAATGTTATTCACCAAGGTATCGAAAAACATGTCATATATAGAGATTAAATTCTTTACCCAATGTATTGAAGTGCTATCAGAGAACACCCTTAATATGTATTAATTAATTTTATCTACATAAATCATTATAAAATATTTCATAAATTACATATGTAAAATAAAAAATAGGTTTCATATCAAAATCATGGAATTTCAAAAAATGCTTAAAAACATGACCATTATGTCATTTTAAACCCAAATAAAGGTAATTCCGGTTTCATCTATGTTAATCCCCAAATAAAATAAATCATTTTTTATATTTAGGTGAATAACCTTAAAAAATTAATTGGGTTTTTGTATTTATAAGAAGAAAATAAAAGATCATTTCTTGAGTAAAAGAGGGAAATTTTGAGAAGTAAATTATGCAGCATAACGAGTATAAAATATAGTTTTGGAAAAGGGTAAAATAATAATATATGTGGGAGTCCCATTAATAAAAAATAATTTTAAATTAAGGTTATGATCAAAATGATAATATAAGAGAGTAACCATAACATTTTTATGACATATAAGAAAATATGTTCTTGAATCGAAGAGAAAAGAATGATAATTACCTTACCTTTACAAGGTACTACTAAAAATGGAGGATTGAGACCATGAAGGATTGAGGAAACATTGGGGGGACTCTTAAGGGGGTAAAAATACTATATATTCATGGAGGATGTATTTTTAGTGAAATTAAATGGATAAATGGGTGGGTATTTATAGAAAAGGTGGAGGATTTGTTTAATAATTTCAAAATATAAGCCTTAGAAATCGAGGATGTGGAAAATGAAAAAAATATGGGATTGACCATGTATTTGAAAATTTGGGACATATTTTATGTTATTTTTACCAAAAATAACCGAAAATCATATTATATTACATATTTTGTCAAGGGAAAGTGTCACAAACCAACTAGGGGTGCCATCTAACCTGACACCCAACCTGACCCAAGACAAGGCCCAAAGGGAATTCCTAATTCTGATGGGTAGGAAAATAGTGACTGGGTATCAAAAATATAATTTGGGAATGATTTCACCAATTCATATAATTATAAACAACCAACAATAATAAATATCACAAATGTGACAAACATAACAAAACTAGGTACACCAAATTTTAGATTAGAATTTTACAAATTTAACCAAAACCAAAAGTGCCAAAATGTAATGGGAACAAAAAAACTATCCCATAAACATCCATGTAAAAAATGGGGGATCACACTCTTTCCACAAACATCAAAACCTTCAATAAGTATAACACTAGAAACTAGATCCACCATTACCATCACGATATATATTGACTTTTCCTGGGTCATACATAATAAAGTATAAATACACCCAAATGTGTATGTAGGGTGTGAGGAAAAGCCTAATAGGATACCACCTAAATTAAATCTTCCATACTATAACATTAGATGAAAAATCAACATGCATATATCCATAATAATATTTTAAATATTAATAAGAAAACATTTTAATGAAACTTTCTCAAGAAACACTTTTTAATGATTTTTTTTTTCACAAATAATTTTTCTTGGAATACAAATGTCTATAAGGTATACCATATACTGATGAAAAACACCACATAAAAACAGAATAATTTCACAAGAGAGAACCATGGGAAAGTCCTTTTTGGAAACTAGAAAAAGTGGGAACCTATTAACCTTGTACCTCAGTGATCAAAAGTCTCAAACTCAACTACCAAAAATGTTCTTGTTCATGACCCACTAAAAGAGAATTTATCCAAAAAATTATAGTGGTCTCCAAAACATAAGCCAATACCAACAATGTTCCCATGCATAATCCACTATAGGGGATCCCATCCCAAAATTATAGTGGTCATCGATTATATGACAAGTTTTGTTTGTGTTGCAGCGTCAATCCTACTAGAATAATCTCGGTCTTAGCCAATTTTGAGTATACTAGAGTACCATTTAAATTTATCCCACCTAGATACCTAATATTCCCTTTGTATTCAAATTCCATTACACATGTCACATAAATCCTAAATTTCACATACACATGCCAATCATCACATGCACATAAGGAAATCACCCCCTTCACATTTTCACATTGATCCAACAATAAAACATCACATGAAAAACATAATTTTCCATAAATAAAACCACTTTACATTTCACACGCACACCAAAACAATTTTAAAATACATTTCTCACTGCTTTCCCAATTTAGAAAACCCATTTGG
Source organism: Viscum album (assembly GCA_963277665.1). Classification (NCBI taxonomy): domain Eukaryota; kingdom Viridiplantae; phylum Streptophyta; class Magnoliopsida; order Santalales; family Viscaceae; genus Viscum; species Viscum album. The sequence goes on from OY728165.1 coordinate 1,085,909,494, forward strand.
AAAAATAATAAGAAGAACACATATGGAACCTAACCATTTCCACGATCAAATCTCTTTTTCAAATTCATACTCATATTAAATCTATTTTATGACATTCTTCACATCACATTCACTATTAAAAGTCACATTTAAGGTTAAAAAAGAAGAAGAAAACATGTAACCAAATCCCATTACACTTGTAAAATCCACTTTCAACACATTATAACCTTTAAATACCTTTTAAAAAACATTTTACATGAGGCATAAAACATATTTATGAAACCCCAAAACAAATCACACATGAAACATAATAAATTTCTTTTAGAAAACTCATTTTCATCACATGAGCATATTAGAACCTTTCCAAAACATATTTCTTACCACAAAAATAATCAATTGAACACATTTAAACAATCAACCAAGTAATCCAAAGTCATCCAATAATGAAAAATCATGGAACAACCTACCTAACACTTGGAAATATCTATAAATTGGTGCAAAACCACAATCACACCACCACAAGGAACTGTAAAGGCAATATGAAAAAACAAATATCACAATTTCACCCAAAAAAATCAACCCCCATTTTTTCTCAAAATACTCACTATAAAAGAAGAAATAAAGAAAGAGGGAAGAGAAATCCCAAAAAAAAGGAGAAATCAAGAGGAAAATGACTTAATTGATGATTCCTTGAAGTTACCACATAAAAATGACCCAAATTTTGATGCTTATGTTGTGCCCAAGTGAAGTAATTGCATTTGTTGTCAATAACTTGTCATGGTGTGCCATCTGATTTAGTACATCTTGAAGATTGATGATTACGGAAGCATTAAATCAGACGATTGCTAAGCTGATCATAAGTTCAAAGCACGTGTATCAAGGAGATACATTGTCACAACATGATTAGAAGATCATGCACTATCACTTAGTGCATGAGGATTTAAATTCCGACCTCTCTGATTAGATCAATGAAGTTCTTTGAAGAATATGTTTGATTTAGGAGCTCGGTTGATGAAGAAGACCCTTCGGGAATTCCACATTCTATGTACTGAGTATATGTAAGGAGGATGGAGGAATTGTAATGAAGAAGAAAAATGAAGAAGGTTGAAGTGGCATTTGAACTTGGTTACATTGTTTTTAACAAAGTACTAGTTCTATTACTTGCAAAAAATTAGCCATCTCAAGCCAGCCTTAAGGGTTCAACCCCCAAGGCACATGTGGGCCTAAGGCGCCATGCCCAAGGGGGGATCCCATGTGGCCAGCCCGAGAGGCAGGAGGGCCGTGTGTAAGCCCCGGGCCACGCAGGGAGTCAAGCCTGCGCAGCATGGGCGCCAGTAGCGCGCCCGGAGGATGCATGGTGGGCGCTAGAAGCGCGCCCGCAGGGAGCAGAGTGGGCGCAGAGCGCGCCCGCAGGGAGAACACGGTGCGGGGCGGCACCGTGGAGGGAGGATATTCAATTGCCGGGTTGAGGGAGCGGCATATTAATAAACCGCGGCAATTCCTCTCGCCGTTTCGATGTGGGGCGCGGGATTTTCCGACGGAAGAGATCCTGGCCGTCCGTCTCATCGCGCGCCAGATCCGAGCCGCTCATCTAATCGCGCCACTAGCGATCAAATCCAGGCCGTCCAAAGACCTGATCCGATGGCTCCGAGGCGTCTCCTACATCGAGCTCGTGCCGAGGCCATGCCAAGGCCACCCGACGACCGCCGACGAACCAGAGGTATCCCGACGATGGATTTCGAGCTCCCGGCCACCATTTCCGAATCCGAAGCCTCCATTGAGCTCGTCTGGACCTACTGAATACATTCATGCCTAAAAATATACTTGCATGCAATGAGATGATGAATTCGATGAAGGCCGAAGCAAACCGAAGGTGCGAGGCCATTCGGTGTTGATGTTCTGCATGGTTTTGATCGAAGGAAGGCCGTGCATGCGTTCTAAGTCGCATGCACGTGAAGGAAACCGAAAAATGGAAAACCCGCATTAAAACAGAGAAGAAGAACGAGATACGCGGAAGATATTTAACGCGTTTGAAGTTTTCAAAGACCCCGCAGATTTCGGGCATTCAAAACGTATTTCCCCGCGGATCATCCTTGCACCTCCACTGCCTATATAAAGAGGAGTCCGAGGCCGAGTGAAGGTTGCTGTTTATTCGTGAAGACCCGCGACGCTCTCTGCCTCGCGAAGTAAAATCCTGCGCATCACTTGCGCGACAGGAGGCTTCAAGTTTTGTTCCGCGCATCACTTGTGCGAAGAAGCCCCGTGCAATCTATTTGCACGGCTGAAGTCCTCGGTGCCATCCTTGGCCCGAAGGTGTTCCCTGTGCGCTAATCCTTTGCGCGACAGGAAGGAGAGGAGCTTGCGCGACCTTGCGCGCTCCCTTTGTGCACCGCGCCCCCTGCGCGGTAGGCACTTGCGAGCCCAAGGTGTCCTTGCACCCTTGTGGCTTGTGCACCTCGTGGTGTTGCATCCTGCACACCCGAGTGCCTGTGCACCCCGCGGCTCAAGACACTTGCGCGGCAGTGTTGAAGAAGAGGAGGCCGCGGCTCAAGCATTCCCTTGCGCGCCTCCTTTGAGATCAAGTGAAGAAGACCACCTATGGACAGTGGGTGTGTGCCAAGTGAAGAAAGAGCACCTCGGGCAGTGGGTGTGCAAAGTTGAGGAGAAGGCCGAGGACCTTTGTGCTTTGGGTGCAAAAGGAAGACCACACTTTGTGTGTTTATAAATTGAAGAAGAAGGACAAGTCAAGTGTGTGCACTAAAAGAATGAGTAGTGTATGTGTGCACAAGTGAAGAAGACCAACTTTGAGAAAAAGAGGAGTACACACTTAAGTGTGCGAATGCAAAGAACTGATCATTCTAAGTGATTGGTTTTTCTGTGAGCAAGACCAACGAGATCTTTTGAAGACTGTTGAAGCTACTTGAAGTTTCGAACAACATCTTTGAAGAAGTGAAGTGGAGGCATGATGAAGATGATGCTGTGGAGTTGGGGGGTTTAACCAACTTGTAATTGGGGGGTATAACCAATTACTGTGTAATCATCTTTTGGCATAGTGAAGAATCCGTGTTGGGGGGTGTAACCAACACGGCAAGGAGTAGGTCTTTGTACCGAACCTTGTAAATCTCTGTGTTCTGTGCTCTCATTATTACTGCACCACTAAAAGAGTAGATCTAGGCTTTAACCAGCTGCAGAGGTTGAATTGATAATCCAAAGGGAACAATTCATAAAAGAAAAAAAAGGTTATCACTGATTCACCCCTCCCCTCTCAGTGATCACAACCGATCCAGGCATTTCAGCTTAAGAGGTCCAAAAAGGCATAAAGGTAGATCCCATGGCTAAAAATCTAGAATGGGGTAAATGAGAGGTGATTTTATAGTTAAATCCAAAGACAACAAGAAGTTAATTTTCCAATTTTTAATGACATGGACATGTCGCATGATTTGATTGCACAATTTTCAAAACTGTGAAGACAACATACATCCCTCACTTTCCTAGAGGAACAAGCCACATGTTTATCCTAGATGATTTTCTAAACTGTGCGCTAACTATGTGGTTTCCACTTTCTAAAATGGAAATTGGCGACTTGTTTACATAGGAGAGGGAACACGAGTTTACCTAATCATGAACCACCTTCTATCAATCCCAAAATCTCTATTTTTACCAAACACTCAAGGGGATAACTAAGGATAAATGTAATAACAAAAAGAAAAAAGTGATTACATCAAATTAAAATCACAAATGTGATAATTCTCCCCACTATGAAAACTTTACTCCCCTAGAAAGTCAACTTAAAGCTTTATGAGAGAAGAAAAATAGATACTCCTCCTAAACCCAATAATTCCACTCCCAAGTATCATACTCCTCACTACCATCATTCCAAAGAACTTGGGAAAACAGAATAGATTCAAACAAAGAACTTTCTCATAAGAATCCACAATCAGTACTAGCTGCTCAAACATAGACAAATCAAGTTCTAATTTTAAGTCTTCCCAATTCAATACCCGGGAAAGATCTAGACTGAAATTTTTTTTTCTGAGAAACATGAAACATGTCAGGAATTAATTTCAAATGATAAAAAATCCAACCTATATGCCACCTTACCAATCTTCTGAATAATATCTTAAGGCTTGACATACCTCGACGTTATCTTCCCTTTTTTAACTAGACGATGATGGCCCAATCGAGGTGAAACTTTTATAAATGCATGGTCACCTACAAAAAACACTAAATATTGTAAACTCTAATTAGAATAAGACATATAGAAACACTGATCCATCAAAAAATTCTTCTCGATCAACTTTACTTTATCATACATATCCTGCACAAGGCTCTGTCCCAACAACTTAGTCTCACCCACATCAGCCCAACACAAAGTCCACCAATAAGGCCAACCATAAATCTCCTCAAATAGAGCCTTTAAAATCAAGTATTGTTAACTATTTTTATATGAAAGTCAACCAACCCCAAATGGATACCCTTTGAAAATCCAAAATCTATCACACATTCCCATATAATATCTTCTAATATCTGATTTTCCCACTCTATATGACCATATGTTGGAGGATGGTTTGCTATAATCATCTTGATATATAACCCCATAAACTTCTAAAGGCATTCCCAAAACCATGAGGTAAAAAGGGGGTCCCTGTCTGAGAAAATTGCGGATGACACACCAGGAAGTGTCACAAACTCTTGAATATACAACCAATCTAACTCATACACTTTGGTTGAATCTTTAATTGTAATGAATTGGGCTGATTTGGTTAAATGGTCGATCACTAACCAAATTTTATTACTCCCATGAGGTGTATGAGGAAATCCAAAAATAAATTGCATGGATATCTCATCCCACATAGAGGTTGGAATAGGTAGTAGGTGAAGAAAATAAAAGGACCTTTGGTGCTCTTCATTAACCTACTGACATGTATAAAATGGAAATACAAAGTCATCTATGTCCCACCTCATACCTGGCCACCATAACAACTATCAAACATCATAGAACATGTAGGTGGAACTAGGGTAAATGTCCCACTTGGATTGATGGTTGTCCTACATCACCACATTCCCCAACAACAATGACACCATGAAGCGACTATTGAAGCACACAAATCCATTAGGATACAACAAACATTCACAAGGTACCTACCCACCATTAAGTAAATACATATAATTCTGGAATAACTCATCACTAAGATGATCTCTTTGAATCAACTCCATAAGGGAAGGTTTTAGATGAACACTAGCCAAGAACACCCCTCCACTATGACCCTTAGACTTAAGATGCATCTGAGCAAAGATTCCCATCAAAGTCCCCTCATCATTGGTATTTCTCAAATCTTTTACTAGTACTTTCCTACTAAAGGAATCTACCACGACATTTATTTTACCTGGGGTATAAACAATATCAAAATCAAACACCTGAAGGCACTCAACCCAAAGATGCTATCTCAAATAAAAATCATTCAGGATGAAAATTTATGCTAAACAATTATGATTAAAATAAACCATGAATTTCTACCCAAAGATATAATGGCACCACATCTTCATGTTATGCATCACCTCTACTAATTCCAGGTCATTGTTTTGGTAATTATTTTCATGTGGTCGAAGTGGGAGAGAACTATAAGCTACCACTTGGTCATCTTGCATTAGCACACACACAAGACTCATACCATATGAATCAAAATAGACCACATATCTTTTTATAGATTCCAAAAAGTTAAAAAAGGTATGGTGTTAAACTAAAACTTTAGCTTCTAAAATAATGATAGGAACCATATGATCTTTTAATCTTTACCCCTTCTAGGTGAGCACCGTCATAGACAAATAAATCTGAGATAAATCTCTAATAAACTTAATATAATACCTACCCGGCCCAAAAAGATCATGAGTTCACAAAAAAAATATTTGACTGCTCCCAAGACATCACTTTATCGATCGTCTCAGGGTTCATGGAAACTCGCTTCTCTGAGATAACAAGACTTAGAAACTTCACCCCCTGATACAAAAGGTGTACTTAGAAAACTTTTTATAGAGATGATGATCCCAATGGGTTCCTAAAACAATTATTAAATGCTTCTCATGCTCATCCACTATTATAGAATAAATTATAATTTCATACAGGAAGACAACAACAAAGGAATACAAATGTTGGTGGAACACACTGTTCATTAGCCCCATAAAGACCACTTTAGCATTTTTTAACCTGAAAGGAATTAACAAGTACTCAAAATGGTCACACCTGCTTTATAAGGATATTTTAAGAACATTCAACTCTCTAACTCTGACTTAGTGATACCAAAAACCCATGTCAAACTAGGAGAATCGACTTTCCCCTTTAAGATGATCAAAAAGGTCATAAATACAGGGAAATGGTACTTGTTCTTGATCATAACCTTATTCATATTTTGGTAATCAATGAAAATTAAGAGAGATCCATCAGCCTTCTTCGCTAATAGAACTCAGGAATCCCAAGGTGATACACTTGGGGAAATGAATCCTTTCTATTACAAATTGTCCAGATGTACCTTTAATTCCCTCAACTTAGTGGGGGACATACAGTACATGAGAAGATATATCAGTTTCATTACCAACACCGAATCAATGGAAAAATCTACATCCCACTATAGAACAAAACATGAGATATAATTTAGAAAAACCTATGGGAAATAATCCACCATAAGGGGTAATCCACCCTTAAGAGCACCATCATCATCCTACAATATGATCGAAGAGATCTGAAAAAAGAGGTTTCCCAATTCCAAAAGTAGAGGTCCAACAAATCCTGACTGAGGTTCCTATTCACCCTAAGAAACCTAGATACTTCTATCATATGTCACAAAACTCACTCACCACCAATATAATTTGATGTGTGCCAAAAAATGCACAATCCAATACCTACCAATAGTTACATCAAAATGGTCCATTTACAAAACCATAAAATCCAACTCCAACATAACCCCTAACAAGGTGAGTGTTCTAGAAGGACACCTAAAACCCTACTCTTGCTTCTTAGTAAGAATCATTAGCAACTCCATCGCATGTATAACAAGATCAATTGAAAACTTTAACACATACACAATATGGTATGAAATAAAAGAAATAAAAGAACCAATATTAAAAAACACTATAGCTAAATACGATGAAATAAGAACGATACCTCAAACATTAATAGGCCCTATATCTAATTCCACTAGTGCCTATTCCCCATAAGAAGTTACCTTATCTCTGCCCAAGCCTGAGAATGACCACTTGCCTACAGACCTGACCTAAACTGACTCTGACTAGAAGATGATCCAACATTACCTCCATATCCTCTAAACCAAGAACACACTGTCCTAGGCAATTCTAACTAGGATGAAATCCCTTTGAAATCCACAGATCCTTCACCAATCTGATATGGGAATGCCACTCTACAAAATCACTACATGTTCCCCATAGCTCCACACTGGTGAAAAGGTCTAGGTGGAGATTAGTACACATACCGAATGTGCCATACTTTTCCACCCTAATGGAACATAATATACCCAACGTTAGAAACCGAAGATGAAGAAAGCTAGGAAGGATGGCCTAAACTACCACCTCCCTTCTTCCCCTACTCATCTTTATTTTACTTCTTAGATGAACTGCCATGACCTACTGTTGATACTGCTCTAGAGAAATCAGAATTTCCTCTTCAATAAATTTCCAAAATCATGGTATGATTAGACAACTCGGTATAAGTCTTCAACTTGTATAAAAAGACTTGGGATTAAATCAATATATGCAACCCCAACTCGAAATTCTGAGCCTTCAGCTACTCACTATAATTGATCTTGGGTGCATACCAAACTAAATCTGCAAAGTGGTTGGAATATTCCATCACAGTATAGTATCCCTGGATAAGGTCCAAAACAACCAAGATTGGATTAAGGAAAAAATATCAAGATAATATTGGTATTTGAAAATGATCTTTATGTCTGTATAACCCTTTTTCTCATGCTTTCAAGCTATCACCACTGAGTCCCAACACTTTCAACTGGGACCTTCTAACATGAACAAAACAAATTTCACCCTAATATCCTTGGGAGTATAAAGAAAATTGAAAATACTATCTATATTCTCAATCCACTCATATGATTCTTGGGGTTCCATGATTCCTTGGAAACAAGGAGGCTTATTCTTGAGGAACTCCTATAATTTTTCCTTTCTAGGACCTAGTTCAGATTCTCTAACCTAAGCAGGACCAGAGCCTGCTTCTTAGCCTAAAGCTTAGATAGCTCAAACCACTTATTCCACTAAACTATGATCAATTGGTGAGGGATAAATCTCTCCCAAATCCTACCATGTTTGCACATGATGTCTCTGGGGAGCCATCTTACTACACAAGCAACAACAAGGAAAAACTATCAATACAACCATCAATGTATTTTCAGAAAATTTTCAGCAATAAAAGAAAATATCAAAAACTTCCATTCATCAAAACATAACCCAATCCATCACAATAACAATCCAACAAGACCACTATAACCCCAACATATGTTTATATATAGTATTTAGAATATACGTTTCAATTGGAGAAGAATTCAAAACAAATTTCCCAAAATCCCTTGGTGATTCGAGTCATATCACAATGTGTGATCACCAGGACCCAACTCGCAACCAAAAACACAATCCATAAAAATCATATCTTTGATCTACCTAGGCTCTTACCAAATAACTTGACCCAAAAATAGAATCACCTCCTTTGATACCATATTTTCATGAACCAGGCCAGGGTTTCCTCCATCCCAACACCCGACCGACCCTAAGACAAGGCTAAAAGGGCATTATCAATCCCCATGGGATGGAAACTAGTGACTGGGTATCAGAATTATACTTTGGTAATGATTTAAATAATTCATATAATCATAAATAACCAACAATATGAATTATCACAAATCTAATAAACATAACCAAATGAGGTACACCAATTTTTAGATTCAAAGTTTACAACTTTAACTAAAAATAAAAGTGATACAATGGAATTAGAACAAAAAACTATCCCAAAAACCTCCATTTAATAAGAGGTAAATCACCCTCAATCCACCACTATCAACACTTACAAGAAGTGTAACACTAGCAACTAGATCCACCATCACCACCATGATTCATCTTTCCTTTTCCTAAGTCATATATAACAAAGTCTACATACACTCAAAGGTGTTTTTAGGGTGTGAAATAAAGAAAAGTATGATGCCAACAATAAAAATTCAATCATATAACATTAGAAGACAAATAAACATGTATATATTCATAAAAATATATGAAACATTTCTAAGAAAATATTTTCAGGAAAAATTATCAAGAAACACTTTTTAAGTAAAATATTTTTCATAAATATGGTTCCTTGAAATAAAAATATACACAATGTCTACCGTATACCAATAGATAAAACAACATAACATAAGAATCATATAAAAAGAGAGAAACCATGGCCAAATACCTATAGGTAACTAGAACAAGAAGGACCCTATAAATCTCATACTTTGGTGATCAATAGTCTCCAACTGAACCACCAAGAATGTTCTCATGCACGAGACACTAGAGGGGAATGTATCCCAAAATTATAATGGTTTTTAAAACATAATCCAATACCAACAATGTTCCTGTGCATGATGCACAATAGTGGATCCCATCCCAAAATTCTAGTGGTCTCAGATCAAATCACAAATTTAGTTAGTATTATTGTATCAATCCTGTTGGAAGAATCCGATCCTCAACTACTTTTGAATCAACTAGTATACTAGTTCTAGTCCACCAACCTAGATACTTGAGATTTTGTTTATACTCAAATCCCATTTAACATATCACATAAATCACAACTTTCACATACACATTCCAATAATCAAAATCACACAAGGAAATTACCCCTTTCACATTTTTTACATTGATCTAATGATCAAAACATACATGGAAGCCACCGTTTTCCATAAATAGAACAACTTTCTATTTCAAATTCACACCAAAATATTTTTAAATAAATTTCACACCACTTTTACAATTTATGAAACCCAATTGGAAACACAATAAGAAGAACCCATATAGAATTTACCATTTTCATGAGAAAAACCCCCTTTTCAAATTCACACTCACATAAAATCCATTTTATGACATGATTCAAATCAATTTAACAATTTAAAGACATATTTAAGGTGAAAAAATAAGAATACAACATGCAAAAAAAACCAATTTATATTTTAAAATCCACTTTTAACACATTCAATCCTTAAAATATCTTCAAAAGCACATTTCCCACTATTCACACCATTCACACAAGGAATAAAACATATTTAAGAAACACCATAATGATGCAAACAAAAAACATAATAACTTTCATTTAGAAAACTCATTTTTATCACATGTTCATCTCAAAACCATTCTAAAACATATTTTCACCCCAAAAATAATCCATAGTGCACATTTAAACAACGAATAAAGTAAGATAAACTCATCCATTATCATAGAAGCATAGGACCACATATTTTACACTTGAAAACTTCCAAAAATCAGTGAAAAAACCCAACCGAACCACTAAAAACCCTATAAAAGAAATATCAAACAATAACCATCATGATCTCACCCAGAAACATAGTATTAAACCCTCTTTAGGTTAAACAAATTACTGGAAAAGAAGAACTCAAGAAAGAGGGAAGAGAAACCCTAGAAAGAGGGAGAAATCAAGAGTAAAAGTACTTAATTGATGATTTATTGAAGTTACCACACCAAAACCACCCTAATATTGATTCTCAAGAAGTAAAACAAGGCTTAGAGGAGGCTACCATGGCTCAAAATCTTGAATGGGGTGAATGTGAGGTGATTTTATGATATGTACATGTCACACGGGTTTCCCATAGAATTTTCCAAACCGTGTATACCTCACTGTCCAAGAGGGAAAAGCCACAAAATTTTCCCACAGGATTTTTAAAACCATGTTCTAACTATGTAGTTTCCACTATCCAAATGGAAATTAGCTACATGTTTACCTGAAGGAGGGCATATGATTTTCCCTAACCACAAGCTAATAGTGTGCCACATGCTGTCAAGCCCAAAATCTATATTTTCACAAAAAAATCAAGGGAAACCCAATGAAAAATGTAAGACCAAAAATAAAAAATATATTACCTCAAAATAAAATCGTGGATGTGATAGAAAGTAATGTTTTCACAAAATAATGTATTTAAAGAAAAAGTTTCTATTTTAGACTTTGAAAGGTAACTTATTTGTTTAGAAATTGAATAAAATATATTAAAATAAAATATATTAAAAAAATAACATATTTTATATTGTTAATTGTGGCTAAATAATTATTACATCATTATGACATAATTATTAATTCATTAAATAAACTAAAAACCAAATAGTTTATTTTTAATATTCATGAAAAAACAAATTATTTTAGAAAATTATCACAAATTAAACATAACCTAAATTTGGAATTATGATTTCAAAAAAAATGTTTATATAATAATAATAATTATCTAAATATAATAACTTTAACTTTTAACTACAAAAGTCCTTATTAATTAAAAAAATTGTTGGTTAAAAACACATAGTAAAATTTTTGACCCTTAAAATTTTTTAAGGACATAATAAAATTATTTTATCATTTATATTCAAATAATTTTTTTTTATAATTTAATTAAGATAATAATTATTCATAATTCCATATTTTATTACAAAAATTTATATATTTTCTTAAAAGTATAATTTGGGTCTGAAAAAGACAATTTATCAAATTCAATCTCAATTAAACCTATTTTTATTAAGCTATACTATTATTAAAAAAAATTTATTGAATATTTTTTTTATAAAATAGAATTAAACTTTAAGTAACTATGCCTTAGACACACAACCCATTATAAAACCCCAGTATGACCAAAGGGTAATGTGTGTGATCATGATAGATTCATGGGATGGATCTTCTAATGTTGTTTGATTGGTAATTTCTACTAACTTGAACTACCCCTTTAGGGAATTTTATTCTAGCTTCATTTGTTAAATCTCATATTGGTATTGGTCAAGGTAGAAACCCACTAACACTACCTCCCTCCCATGTTCTGATAAATGGGCTTCAAACGACACGACTCTACCGGTTGAGGCCATCGTTTCTCCGTTTTGTATCAATCATCCTTTATCATTATTACATATAAACACTAATTATAACATTAAAATTATTTTCAAGAATATAATTTACAATGGTCATATTGACCAAAGATCTTCTTTTACCAATGTTCATATAATGGCCGAATCCTGATGGTCACATTTACATTTACACTCACTTCATTAATAAATAGATATGGTTTTTTTGTGTCCAATGTAATATAACACACATTTTCAAGAATGTAGATAAAATTAGAAAGAAACTTAGAGAAGAAATTAGAATCATGATTTGATAAAGTTTTATACATTTATTGGTATATGATTGATCTACATTTGTAAACTATAATGATATAGAAGATGAAATGTATATTAGTTCTTCTTAAATTCATTAAATCATAAAAATAGTAAAATAACTTTTTAAAGTTTATATTTTTCTCCCAAAAATAAAACCCTAGTAAAATCATCATGATTACTTTTATAAAATATCATTTTTCTAGTTAATATATTTACAAATTTATTTTTTTATTTAAATGAAAATTTCATATTGATTCAATGTGTGCGTTATATTTAGGAATACAGTATAGTAAAAAACACATGCAACACATAATAAAAATAAAAAAAATTATTTCAATAATTGAGGTCATTAAATTTAGATAATTAATACCCCTAGTAAAATCGAAAATATTATAATGGTATAAGAATAAAAAAATAAAAAAATAACTAGAATAGAAAATTTAAGATTATTCTCATCTCTTAGAATTATCACACGCATGAAATTTTTTTTAAAAAAAGATATAGAACGTTTGTAATGAAATTAAAATTTTGATAATGAATAACATATAATCTTGAGATAAATTGAAGTGAATTATGAATGGAGGAAATAAGAGATATTTATAGGATATATAAAACTAATATAGTTGATGGAATAGTAAAATTGACTATTAAGAATAGTAACATGGTAGTTAGGAATAAAAATACAATCGTTAGAATAATAAATTAACCAATAAAATTGAATAATGACATGTAAATAATATTTAACATAAATAAATTTATTAAATATAAATTTTATAGTATCATAAAATAATTATTCAAATTATAAAATCAAAGAAAGTATAGGTATTTTTTTGATAAAGTGTATTTTCACATATTTTTTAAAACCATAATTTTTATTTTAATAATAAAAAATTTATATGTTAATTTTTTTTAATAAAATAATTTTTTTGAATGAAAATGCTGAAATTTTATAATAATAATTTTTTGATAATTTTTTGACAAACCTCAATATTTAGATGAATAGTAAAAATATTTTTTTTCAAAATACTGCATGTTTTATTACATATAAATTATGTAATAATTACTTAATAAATATTAATTTTTTTACTTCAACCTAAAATTAGTTTAAAATGATAAATAATTCATTTTAAAAAAACAAACTTATGTTCCAAACCAAAAAAGTAGTTTTCAAAGTCTTAAAATGAAAAATATTCCATTAAAAAAGATTTTTTCATTTTTTCTTATTTTATTTTGAATAAACTAATAAATTATGAGTTAACAAGGTTTAAAATTCATAAAAAAAATTAAATAAAAAAATATCACATAATATAAAAATATAACCATTTAAAGGTTTATATTGGAAATAATAATTTATTTAATATTTTAACCTAAAAATACAACTCTCAAGTATAAATATCCCCTCTCACTTAACTTAGAAAATCACTTTCCATAATATTATAAAAGCCAAATATCTTACCAATTAACCTCTAATAATCCTCTTATAACTCTTAGGGATGTTCTAGAGTCACACAATTCATATCCTTCAAGGTGTTACGATCTTAGTAAAGGAGAAACTTCATAAACACTATGATCCCACCTTTTTCCTCCATCTCAATTTTCACATTCTATTTTTCAAATTTTCTATTCCACTCTATAAAATATATTCCATTATTTTTTCACACATATTTAAATCTTATATTAATGATATTAACATACTATAAAAATTAAATTTAAAATATATATAAAAAATATTTATCTCTCTTCTTTTTTACCTATTCTGTTAAATGTTTATTTTACCCTCATATGAGGAAGTTTTCAATTCTTTGATTATCATTGAATGCATGGATGGTTAGTATAGCTAATATATAAAATTTAATTATTTAAATTTATTTATTTTTAATCTTCTCGAGTTAATTTTACTAATTTATAAATAAAAAAGAATCAAAACCCAGATATGAAATTGTAAATGGGAGAAATCAAATAAACATGTCTTCAAGAAATTCCTTACTAAAAACATAGTAATAAATAAATTATAATGATTATAATTTATCAATAATAAAAAATAAATATAATATAATTCTAGTTTAATGTTTTAATAAACATATATTTGTTAGAACATATGTGTAAATGTGATGAAACAAAATGGGACCAAAGGTAGGGGGAATGACAATCTCAACTCTTCTTTTGGGTTTATCTCCTCTTATTCTATACTTACAATTTTATTATTCTAAAAATTAATTTTAAATGTTTTACATTATAATTTTTAATTCTTCTAAGGACATTCATACTTCTATTTTGTTGATATTATTTCCAAGCACCCTATAATAATTTTTTTCAAAAAGACTTTATTTTCCAAAACATGTCATTGATTCCCCTTGAGTTGTCTCTTTTTACCTTAATGAACTATGATATCATTAAGACAATATATAATTTCAAAAATACATTTTCCCTTATTCATTTTGGAACCCACATGTTTATTAATTGAAATATTCCTTATTAAATCTTTATGAAACCAATTTTTCTCATGGGTTAATTTCATGAATATGAATGTCATATATTTACCTTTTATATGTCATACATGTTTAAGAGAATTTTATAATGCGGTGAGTGGTCCCAAAATAATATATACCTATAATTTATTTGCTAATGTTATATATCTAATTATATTATATTAATTATTCATGAATAAGATTTCATATTTGTTCACAATTTATAAAATGATGATTTGTATACATATATTATGTTTGATCATTATGAATAATTTATTTAAAACTTTTGTGTGGAATTTGACTGCCATGTTATGATGTTTCATTATTATGAATATAAAACATCCATACCTCCTTTAAATGATTAAATAATTCTTACAATGGTTATCATTTTCTAATTATATGTTGATGGTGATTAAGCTCACCCATGTACTATTGACTCATGTCTCTTGTATATTCTATATTATTCCTCCCCTATAGGGATTTTAGATCACTCTTTTATTAATTTAAATACTCAATTTATTATATGTACTAAGGATATCATAAAGTGGTTTTAAGAGGGCTATAAATGGTTATTTAAATAATGTTTAAATTTTATTATGTACTAATGATTTATGAACCTAATTTTCTCAAGATACTAAACCTTTTTATTTTAGATAGTATTAGTATCATCTCGTCTACTATAAAAATGATGTAATAGTCATGTGTAAAAGAGGTGGGTCTCTATATTTGGTATCATAGAAAGGTTAATTTAATTTTAGAATTAGTTTAGTAATAAATAATATAGAATAAAATTTGGGATCCTATAGGTTAATAATTTTTAAATGATTTACATATGTGAATAAGTCATTGATTCATGATTTATTTAATTTCACTTTTTATAACATTTTCCAATTTAGATAATTTTGGGAACCTATATTAATAAAATTAAATGGAGAAAGTTGCATGTAATATTCACCCATGTCTAGTGAATATTTTATTTAATTAGATATATACACATTTTTTTATATACTTTATGTTTTCTAGAACTATTTAATCACATGCTTGATACCTTTAAATAGAGATATATATGAAAACACCCAGTGGCAGAATCATTTCAACCCATGTTTTATACCCCCTTATTAGTTTTCATGGGAATATTATTCCAATAAATCTCATAATACTTCAATTTGTTATATTTTGATGCTATGTTGTGTATGGATTTGATATCATTATATATAGATCACACCAACTTCTAAGAAAAGGAATTATATTTCTACATCCCAAAGCATCCTATGATCATATACAAATTCAAGTTGGTTTATGAATCTCTTTTAGAGCATCCATCAATTATGTGAGTGTTGATACCCAATTAATAAGCATATATTTTTCAAAATATTGAGTAAAAATAAAGAATAAACCTTGAAAAAATTCCAATTATGAGGTAGTATACATATGTATTTATTGAATATTTTCATGGACATCCCCAGATCATGTGGTAGAGTTCTCAATAAAAATTATACACAGATCCATAACTATATCCAAGAGACCTTATAGGAAGGATATAATAAAGCTTATGGAGTTAAATATGAAACTATAAGGGCATTTTTATAGTCCCTAGTGTATCACTTAGGGATGAATTAATGATATTTGTCAATAATAAATAAATATCAATACTATAACGACCCAAAAATTCATTAATGAAAATTACTCTTGGTATATTTAAATGTCTTATTGTGGTTATGTAAAACATATGGACTTACTTGGTTTTATGTTTTAGATTTTAAAATACTGTTAAGAACTATGACCATTTCTAATATAGATGTAGAATAATAACCACATGATTAGTATAAATATAGGTCTTTAACAAATATAATTTACTCAAACAAAGGAAGCGATGGCCTCATCCAGTAGACTTGCCCCATATAAAGCCCATTTTTTAGATCTTGGAAAGGAGGTGGAATCATTGGGATTCACTTTTGACCTAGCCTAAGCCGATCTTGAATACGTTAAGCTTGAGTAGAACTGCCGATGAGAGAAGTGGAAGTTGATAGAGATTACAACTCGAGCAATGTTATCCGAGCCACCCCAAGAGTCTGTCACCATCATGCACCTTAACCTAAGGTCTTATATGGGTGTTATAAGGGGTTATGAAACAATAACCTAGTACTATAATTATGCACATTATTCTTGTATAGAGAGTATACAATCTTATTATTATTGTTACCTTTTAAATAGTTTTTAAAGCAAAAATAGTATTTTTAGTTAATATTCAACTAAGAAATATATTTTGATGAATTAATGTCTTTTTGAATTAAATAATATTTTAATAAAATATTATTATTTTTTTTAAATTACTTTTTATTAAATATAAATTATCATATAATTTTATGAATGCAATTGTAATTTTTATTAGGGTTTGAAAGCTATTTTTTGTCAAAACCCATGAATTTTCGATAAATGTCGGTTTTTATTTTAAAAGTTAAAATTCATATAATTATAAAATTATTTAGTTGAAATGAATATTATTTTTGGAATTAGAATTCTGAAATTATTCAATGGTTAATTTTTCATAATTTTATGAGATGGTCGATTTTTTGGGTAAAATTTAAATACCGTTTAAATATATAATGTGTTTTATGACATCATAATGACCCAATAGTGATGTAATAAAATAATATAAAAATTATGTTCAGAAATTATTTGTTTTAATATTAAAATAATGTAATTTTGGGTTTGTTTGATTTATTTTACAGAGATTTAGCTGAACCTTCAATTCTTATATAACATTTTGTCATTTTAAATTGTTTTCCTTCTGAGTGTGACTCACCTCCACATAAGAAACGCTAATATTTTAAGAAGTTCGGAAATTGTAATTATAAAATATTTTTTTCAACTCCACTTTTTAAAAAACCATGGGAAAAAACCATGGGACGGTTTGTGGTTTTGATTAGTTTAATTTGAGGTGTCCCAACCCCAAATTATAAATAATTACCTCTCTTTTTCTATATAAACCCACCCAAGCTCCCACTTCCTCTTCACTCAAATCCTCTGGAGTTCAAAAAACCCCTGAAATCCTATTTCTATAATCCTCCCAAGGTGCCCCAATTTCCCAATAATCCTCTCTCAACCCTCTCTCGAGCTTTTGGGATCACATTTCCAAGTAAGAGATTGCTACCTTTCTCTTTTTATCCATGTTTTTAAAATTGTTATGCCCTTTTATTTTAAATAAAAAATGTTGGGGTATAATTTTTCAGCTCCCCCATACTTACCTATTTATGTTTGGATAATGGGAGACCCATTTCTCTCTCATTAATTCCTCCCATATACACCTGTTACAATGCTGAAGTTCGGTGAGGGATTTCTCTCTCCTCTTTTACATCCAAGTAATTGTTTTGTATTATGAACCTGAATTCCATTATGTTTGTTGGGAAATGTATCTATATGACCCCATTAATTTTAATTTCATGTACATATGATTATACACCCACTTCTCTCTGATCAACCATTTTCATGAATCCTTATGTCACACCGTTATGCTGCCGAAATTGCACCGCGTTTTTCCAAGCCCAGATCTTTGTATAGTGAATACCATACTCATGTCTCTATCAAGGGTATTCACCTTTAAGCACATATAAATATTTAATATTACATTAATGTATTTATTAAACATTAATTACTCATATAATAACTTATGATGTTGACTGATTCCATGTTATATGATCCATGTGGCACACTTATGCATGAAATGAAATGTTTAAGAAGGGTGTGCCCTGATAGTGCTCCAATGCTATGGGTAAAGTATAGTATCATGATACATCATGTGAAATGATTGTTGACTCATTCTAATTCATGTTAAATGAGGGTTTACTCATGCTTCATGTGTAATGAGGGTTTACTCATACTCCATGTACAGTGTGCCTTGGATCATGCTAATTCCATGTTAATTGTGGTTTCCACATTTCCATGTTATGATTATCCTGCTTTATCATGCCTTTATGTTCATGTTTCTCATGTGTTATATTGATATTCCTATTTTCTAACATGTATTTTATTCCTCACATTATTCCATTTTCATTCCCTTAATGGGCTTTATATCTCACCCTTTTCTTATGCATGTCCTCAGGTTATCCAATGTAATGATAAGTACGAGGAAATGTAGTGGTCATGTAAAAGAAGTTCCCCATAATGATGTTGAATTTTAGGTCTTACGTTATTGTGTAATGATCCTATGCCCCAAAGACACTATACCTCTCTATCTTCTATGGTATATCAAGTGAAGTTTATGTAATAAATCATGTTTTAGTGTGTAACAAAGAACATGGTTATCATAGTTGGTATCAGAGGATAGGTTTAGTTATTTTTGGTATTAGGATTAGAAAACCCTAGTAAAGCCTTAGTGACAAGAATAATTATAATAAAAACATCCCCATGTTTTTGTGGGTATTGAGTATGTGGTTTATCAAGAAAATACATCCCTGTCTGGATACGATTAGGTAGAGGTGGATTTGGCACAAATGTACCTTTGGGTAAAAACCCCAACAAGGAGTTTCATGCTTGACCCAAGGTATCCTGGTACACTAGAACGGGCCTTGCTGAACTCTTGGTTACAACACTCTTGGGGGATATGGATTAGTAAATTCACATGCTTAGTATGAACCATTATTAAGGGAATTAAAAAGAAAAATACCCTAAGAATATATGTTGGATAACATAGATTGAAGCTGATAGATTCATAAGTTAAGGAAATAAAATATATTTATAAGTAATCAGTTTTGTCGTTGGGTTACACTTTATGTGTTACCCCTAACCGTCCTTTTATTCCAGCCAAAAACTAGTAGTATGAGTACTCGGGCTAAAAACCGATGTGAAGATCAATGTGATGACTGTGCTAATGAGATACCCAATCCGATGGGAGCAGGAATCAGAAATTTTTTCATGATTCTATCTTAGTTAACTCATGCATTGAATATATACATGGGTTAAGAGGAATGTTCAACCCCCCTAATAAAGAACAAGTCGCTATCAAAAGATTCATGAGACAAAGGCCTCCTACTTTTAATGGATCATCTGATCCATTAATCGCTGAATAATGGATCAACTCCATTGAAAATATATTCTCCATCCTTCAATGTTTTGAACAAGAGAAGGTTCCTCTTGCTGCTTATCACATGTAGGGTGAATCCAATAAATGGTGGAAATTGATCAAAAAATATGAATCCTGAGTAGGAGATCGAGGATTTGGAATGGAATGATTTTCGAAAGATGTTTTTTGATAAATATTTTCCATGCACCCTCCTACCTAAGATGGAAAGGGACTTCCTTTCCCTCAAGAAAAAAGATGACAAATTTGTCAGAGCGTATGAGGCAAACTTCACAATTCTTGCATGATACACTTTGGGCTTTGTCATTACCCCCAAATTCAAGGTTGACCACTTATTTGGTAGGCTAAAACCTATCCTACGGATAGACCTAGCGATCCATGACTTCAACAGCTATGAGAAAAATGTCTGATGTGCCCTCAAGGTTGAAATGGAGATTGGAAAAACTCAAGGGTATCATGGGGACAAGAAGCATAAGAAGGACTTATATTCTGGTAGTCCGATGGATAAATCTAGTGGTGCTAAGAAAATCTAGCACCCACTTTCCAAAGGTGCGGAAAGAAGAAACCTAGAAATTGCTGGTAGGGGATGTCAAAATGCTTTAGGTTTGGAAGAGAAGGGAACCTATCCATTAACTACCGACAAGAAAAACCAACAACTGCGACAGAGGAGAGGAATGATCCATTCGGCTCTCAATGCATTTTACATTTCTTCAACTGCAATGAACCAGGGAATCTTGCAAATCAGTGCCTTAATCCATGGGTTTTCAGAGACAACCAACAACCTCCAAGGACGAAAGGGTGAGATTTTCCATCACTACTACCTAAGTGAACCCCGACAATGAATTGGTGTCAGGTACACTAGATATTCATTGAAGAGTAGTGAAAGTACATTTTGATTTAGGTTCTATGCATTATTTTATATCCCGAAAGTTTAGTAGAACAATCCCAACACCACCACAAATCATGGAAGGAAAGATGTTGGTGAGTATGGAAAATGGATAAATCATTGCATCCCATGAATATAACTCCTCCTCTATCTTAATATATGGATTGAAGTTCCCATAGAACCTCATAATACTCCATTTGATATAATTTTATGCAATTTGTGGAATGGAATAGATTTCCATATATAGAGCCAACATAAATTTCCCTGAGAGGTAAATCACTCTCCATGTGGAGAATCAACCCTGAATTCTAACCAAGTGCAAGGAGGAATATGAATCTTCTTTAGCTCCATCATCTCAAGCGTGGATATTACTACCCTATAAGCATACATATCTGGCTCAGATGATTGAGTCCAAGGAAGGAACCATCCTTGAAGACATGCCTATTGTGGGGGAATTCACTGAAATGTTTCTCGAGGAATTGTTTGGGCTTCCTCCTAGAAGGGATGTTGAATTCTCAATTGACCTTATATCTGGGGAGTTTCCCATATCAAAGACTCCATATAGAATGGCTATTGTGGAGCTTGAGGAGATAAAGAAACAACTACAAGAGAATTTGAATAAAGGTTTTATATTCCCATGTACTTCACCATGGGGTGCATCGATCCTCTTCGTCAAGAAGAAGGATGGGTCAATGCACCTTTTCATCGATTATAGTGAGCTTAACAAAATCACGATAAAGAACAAGTATTATCTCCCACAAATTGATGACTTGTTAGATCTGGTATGTGGAGAAAAATAATTTTCCATGGTAGATCTTTGGGAGGGATATTATCATGTAAGGGTGAAGATGGAATATATTCCCAAGACTACTTTTTGTACAAGATATGGGCACTATGAATTCATAGTAATGTCTTTCGGACACACTAATTCTCTAGAAATATTCATGGACCTGATGAATAGAGTCTTTAATGATTACCTCAAAAAATTTGTGGTAGTCTTTATAGATTATATTCTAATATACTCTAAAACCAAGGAGGATCATGAGAAGCATCTAAGGACTATACTAGAGACCTTAAGAAAGGATAAGATCTATGAAAAGTACAAAATGTGTGAGTTCTGGTTAAAGGAGGTCTCATTCTTAGGCTATATCATCACAAGAAATGGGATATCTGTGGATCCCTCCAAGATAGCTGTAATAGATGGATAGTCGAGGACACCATAAGTAATGGATATTCGTAGCTTCTTGGGGTTAACTGGATATTATCAATGATTTGTGAGAAATTTCTCAAAACATTCCATCCTTCTTACCAAGCTAACTAAGATGGGAGTAAAGTTTTCTTGGAGTGATGGATGAAAATAAAGATTCAAGGAGTTAAAAATAAGGCTTATCACTGTGCCCATGCTCACTTTACTGACAAGTGGATAAATTTTTGTGTTATTAAGTGATTCTTAGAAGAAGGGACTGTGCTGTTTGTTGATGTATAATGAAAAATTCATTTCCTATTCTTCAAGGAAATTAAAATTTCATGAGTAGAATTATACAACACACGATCTAGAGTTGATTGTAGGGATCTTCGGTTTAAAATTTTGGGGGGCATTATCTCACTGGGAAGAAGGGTAAAATATCTACAGACCACAAAATTATCAAGTATATATTCACACAGAAAGAGTTGAACATGCGCCAATGAATATGGTTAGAGCTGATCAAAGACTACGACTACTCAATCCATTACAACCTTGGGAAATCTAACAAGGTTTTAGATGCTCTAAGTAGAAAGGTCCCAATGATTATATCATTTATGAGAATATAAAGGGATCCAATATTCTTATATTTGATGAATATGGGCATGGGAATCATAAAGAAGGGAACATCATCAATCCTTTTACAAATTATTGCTCAACTGTATCTTTTGGAAAAGTTAAAGGATGATCAAAAGGATGATGTGGGAATTTAGAATAAAGTGGACGCTATCAAAAAAGATAAATCCTTGGAGTTCAATGTTAATGAAGACGAAATTTTGATATTTGGGAAAAGGCTATGTGTTCCATCAAGTCTGGAGCTGAAGAAGGATCTTATAGATGATGCACATAGTTCAAATTTCTCTATTCACCCAGGAAACACAAAGATGTATCAAGATATCCAAGAGAATTATTGGTGGGATAGTATGAAGAAGGAAATCACTGAGTAAACCTAAATGTTCCTGATGTGATCAATTGAAAGCAGAGAGGCAGAAGTCTAAGGAGATGATGCAACCATTGCCCATACCAGCATGAAAATGGGAGAACATCACCATGGACTTTGTCACCAGAGTTCTGAAGACATCCAAACGCAACAATGAAATCTAGGTTATTTTGGATTGTCTTATAATGTCTGAACACTTCATTACAATTTTTGGAAGATTTCTCATTGGATAAAATGGCATAGATATACATCAGGGAAGTGGTAAGGCTATATGTAGTACCACTATGTATTGTATCCGATCGAGATCCAAGATTCACCTCTATGTTTTGGAAGAGTCTTCAACATGCTATGGATACTGAACTAAACTTCAGTATGACCTATAATCCTCAAACTGATGGCCAATCTAAGCGAACTATTCAGACACTAGAAGATATGTTAAGATCATGTTCAATGGAATTTAGAGGAGGTTGGGATGAACATCTTCCTCTGGTTGAATTCTCCTATAATAACAGTTTCCACTCTAGTATCCGAACGACACCTTATGAAGCCCTGTATGGGAAGAGGTGCCAAACACTGGCATTTTGGGATGAAGTCTGTGATCATAAGCTGCTAGGACCAAAAATGGTTGAATAAATGGTGGATATGGTGAAAACCATTCAGTAACATATCACGACATCCCAAAGTTGACAAAAGAGTTATGCATATAACTGTCGATGAGACATTGAGTTTAAAGTTGGATACATGGTATTTCAACACATATCTCTATGGAAGAAGGTCATGAGGTTTGGAAAGAAAGTGAAGTTTAGTCATAGGTACATTGTTGGGCAAAAATCCCTCAAGGTATCATTGAAGCATTTTTGAGGTGATTGTGTTTGTTGACAAAGTGAACATCTATGTTGCGATTGTTGACAAATCAAACCATGACATACAAATTTGTTGACAAAGGGGATTTCATGATGTAATGATGAGTTCAAGATAGGTGGTTAACGATCAATGTTTGATTCAAGAACTTCGACAAAGGAATGGATGATCTGGAGGCGGTACAAAAAGAACAGATACAAGGTGGCACCGTTTTCCAGTGTTTGCCAAATTTTTGGGCCTGAAAATCGAAAAATGAAGAAAAGTGGTTTTTGACAAAGGGACTTGTGCTCCGTGTACATGATGGCTTGGAAACTTGTGTGCCATATTTTTTTCAAGATCAGATCATCAAAAAATGGCAAAGCGATAAGTGTCTTTCAAGTATTGGTGGTGTCACGCAAGAGACTTGCGCGTTGTGAAAGAGACTTGCACACAGATGCCTTAGAAGCTTTAGAACTTGCGTGCCTATGGTTTATCAAGATCATAATATCAAAATATGGAAAATTAAAGAGGTTCATGCAAGTTTGGAATTGGGTCTCACAAGTGACTTGCAGGGGAAGAGAACTTCGTGCCGAGACTTGCGCGCTAAAGGGAGACTTGTGCACCATCGCATAGGGTGGTCAAATTTCCTATAAATAATAGACCACCCCTTGTAATTATTTACTAGAGTTAAATACTTTGAAGATTCAGAGCTCCCGTCGCACAGGTGTGGTGGTCGCGCAAGTGGTGGTGTGTCGCGCAAGTGGGACTTGCGCGCCAGTGTTGGAAGTTATGCACCAAGTGCTTGTTGCGCGCCTGAGGTGGTTTAGGAAAGGAAGGAAGTGAGTCACACATGTGTGGAGTTGTATAATATTGTGTCAGGTAAGTTGTTGAGGAAGACGTGTGCGCCAGTTGTGACTTGTGCGCCGATACTTGGGCGCCGGCTTAGACTTGCGTGCCAAGTAATGTTGTTTTTCCTGCAGTGTTTTCGGGTTGCGTGGAAGCTGGGAGTTTGCCCGATACCTTCGGTGCAAAGAGAGATTAATCTATAGGCGAAAGTTGGAATTCAATAGAGCATATACATATAGAGGAAGATGCATTACTTCATGAAAATGAAGAGACCTACAGGTCTATAAACTGTGAGTGGATCCTTTCCAGAGCAGTGAGTGGAGGAAGAGGAAGAAGGTGATCCTCTCTACCGGCAGTGAGCCAGAGAGAGAGAGAAACATGGAGTGACCCTTAGGAAAGCAGTAATATGACCCTAAATATTGTAAAGGCAGTGAGCTTGGGATAGAGTGACTGTGCCCAAACCTTGTAATCCATAGCTAGTGAAGTCTAGTGGAATTTGGTACTACTGACAACCTGTCGGCGTATGCTCCTGGGACGTATCCCTTTGCGGTGAACCAAGTAAAATTGTTGTGTCCTGTACTTGCTTTAATTTCTATTTATATCGTGTAATAGGAGGGAGAGAATAGTGTTTTTCTTAACAGTGAAACAAAATCAGAACATGCTTTAATTTTAAATTAGTCATACCCTAATTCACCCCGCCTCTCAGGGTATTCAGCCTTGTGGACCTAACATACATCGACCCCTTTGAGATTCTTGATCGTGTTAGGGATTTGGCCTATCAACTATCACTTCCACCTACCATGGCCAAATTAAATGATTTATTTCATGTGTACCTCTTAAGGAAGTACATTTCAGAACCTTCACATGTACTCTCTTTATAGGTAGTACAAATAGAGGACGATCTTTTTTTACGAGGAGAAAACAGTTAAGATCTTAGATCATAGAGAAAAAGTTCTACGAAATAAAACAATTCCCCTCATCAAGGTGTTGTGGAAAAACCACACGTTTGAATAAGTGATGTGAGAATTAGAGGAAGTGATGAAGCAGAGTTACCCACATTTGTTTTAGAGTGGGAAAAGGAAATCTCGAGGGCAAAATTTCTAAAGGGGGGAAGATTGTAACATACCAAAAATTCATTAACGAAAATTCCTCTTGGTCTATTTAAATGTATTCTTGTGGTTATGTAAAATGTATAGACTTATTTGGTTTTGTGTTTTGGATTTTAAAATACTGTTAAGAATTTTGATCATTTCTAATATATCCATTGAATAGTGACCGCATGATAAGTATAAATATAGAGCTTTAACAAATCCAATTTACTCAGAAAAAGGAAGTGATGTCCTCATCCAGTAGAAAAGCCCCGTATGAAGCCCATTTGTCAAATATCAGAAAGGAGGTGGAATAATTGGTCTTCGATCTTGACTAATACCAAGACGATCTTGAATATGTTAAACTTGAGAGGAACCTCTTATGAGAGAAGTGAATGTTGAAAGAGATTACCACTCGATCAATATTATCCAAGCCACCCCAAGAGTATGTCACCATCGCACACCTTACCCTAAGGTCTTATGCGGGTGTTTTAAGGGATTATGTAACAAGACCCTAGTACTATGATTATGTACATTATTATTTTATATATAGTATATATTCTTTTTTTATTGTTACCTTTTAAATAGTTTTTAAAGCACAAATAATATTTTTAGTTAATATTCAACTAAGAAATATATTTTGATGAATTAATGGAATTTTAAATTAAATAATATTTTAATAATTCTTTTTATTATTAAATTATTTTTTATTAAATATAAATTATCATATTATTTTATGAATGTAATTGTCATTTTTATTAAGGTTTGAAAGCTGTTTTTGTCAAAACCCATGAATTTTTGATAAATGTCGGTTTTAAATTTAAAATTAAAAATTCACATATTTAGAAAATTATTTAGATAAAATGAATATTTTTTTTGGAATTAGGATGTCAAAATTATCCAATGGTGAATTTTTCATAATTTTCTGAGATAGTCAAATTTTTGGGTAAAAATGAAATACCGTTTAAATATATAATGTGTTTTATGACATCATAATGAACCAGTAATGATGTAATAAAATAATATAAACATTATGTTTAGACAATATATGTTTTACCATTAAAATAAGGTGATTTTTGGTTTATTTATTTATTTTACAAAGAATTAGTGGACCCTTCAATGCTTATAAAACATTTTGTCTTTTTAAATTGTTTTCCTTGAGAGTGTGACTCACCTCCACATAAGAAACCCTATTATTTTAGGATGGACCAAAATTGGACTTATAAAAGATTTTTGACACTCCCCTTTGGAAAAAACCATTGGCAAAAACCATGGTCTGGTTTGGGGTTTGGATTAGTTTAATGTGAGGTGTCCCAAACCTAAATAATAAAGAGTTCCCTCTACTTTCCAATAGAATCCCTCCCAATCTACCACTTAGTCTTCAATAAAAGCCTTTTGAGTTCGACCAACCCCTGACCTACCCTCTCTAGAATCATCCCATGGTGCCCTAGGATCCCAATAATCCTCTCTCAAGCCTCTCCCAAGCTTTTGGGATCACACTTCCAAGTAAGGGATTCCTACCTTTCTCTTTTTATCCAAGTTTCTTAACATTATTATGCCCTTATATTTTCAGTTACAAATGTTGGGGTATGATTTTTCACCTCCCCCATACTGCCCTATTTATGTTTGGATAATGGGAGACCCATTTCTATCTCATTAATGCCTCCCATGTACACCCATTACCATGCCGAAATTCCATGAGGGATTTCTCTCTCCTCCTTTACATCCAAGTAATTATTTTGTATTATGCATCTAAATTCCATTACGTTTGTTGGGACATGTATCTATATGACCCCATTACTATCCATTTCATGTACATATGATGAGACACCCATTTCTCTCTCGTCACCCATTTTCATGAATCCTTATGTCACACGGTTATGCTGCCGAAATTGTACAGCATTTTTCTATGCCAAGATCACTATGTAGTGAATACTATACCCATGTCTCTATCAAGGTTATTCACCTTTATGCACATATATATATTTAATGGTACTTTCATTTACTTATTACACATTACTTAATCATGTAATTACTTATGATTTTGATTTATTCCATGTTATATGATCTATGTGCCCCACTATTACATGAAATGAAATGTTTAAGAAGGGTGCGCCCTGAGAGCACTCCAATGCATTGGGTAAAGTATTGTATCACGATACATCATGTAAAATGAGTGTTGAATCATGATAATTCAAGTTCAATGAGGTTTTACACATTATTCCTGTGCAATGAGGGTTTACACATACTCTATGTGCAATGAGCCTTGGCTCATGCTAATTCCATTTTAAGAATGGTTGCCATATTTCCATGTTATGATTATCATGCTTTATCATGCCTTTATGTTCCTGTTTCTCTTATGCTCCATTTATATTCCTATTGTCTAACATGTATTGTATTCCTCATGTTATTCCCTTTTCATTTCTTTACTGGGCTTTATAACTCACCCTTTTCTTATGCATGTCCTCAGGTTATCCCATGCAATGATAAGTATGAGAGAATGTTATGGTCATGTAAAAGAGGTTTTCAATAAAGATGTTGTATTTAATGTTTTAAGTTGTTATGTAATTTTCCTAAGCCCCAAAGACACTATACCTCTCGATCTTCTATGTTGTATCAAGTGACGTTTATGTCATAAATCATGTTTTAGTGTGTAATAAAGAACATGGTTATTGTAAATGCTACTTTTAATTGACTACTAAGAATTATATAAGATAATAATAAAGAACAAGTATCCCCTAATAAGGATTGATGACATGTTAAATCAACTTTAAGGACATCATTACATCTCAAAATAGGATATTTATTATTGATAACATCATATAAAGGTGAAGAGATATTATATTCAAAATATAACCTTAAATATGATATCTAGACAATATGAGTTCATACTGATGTCATTTGAAGTTACAAATTCTCCAAAAATCTACATGGTATTTTTGGATAGAGAATTTATAGATTAACTTAATAAATTTGGGGTGATTTTTATTGAAGATATTATCATATACTCCATGATAGAGTAAACAAAAGAAGAGAATCTATGAATTTTTTTATGACATTAAATGAGGAGAAGCTTTGTGCTATGTTCAGAAAGTGTGAATTTTGTATATAGTTAGTCACATTATTAGGGAATGTGATAACAAGTGAGGGAATATATATGAAATCTTCAAAGAAAAAAGGATATTAATGAATGGATTAGTCATACCAGAATTATGAAGATGCATTATTTTATTATATTATTTGGCTAATACTAATGATTTATTAAAAGATTATTATTTTCTAGAACACTAACTAAGTTAACATGGAAAGGTGTAAACTATGTTAGGAAAGAAAAATATAAGGAAAGATTTATGAAGTTATAGAAGAGGATAATCACTTCTCTTTTACTTATACTAACCAGATGTAGAAAAGGGTTTGTGATATAAAATGATGATTAAAATAAAGTATTGTACGGTATCTTCATTAAAAATGGTACAGTGATAGATTATTCCTTATAAAAATTAAAGATCCATGATAAAAAATACCTGATTCATGATTTGGAGTTATCTACCATGAAATTTTCATTAAAAATTAGGGACACTAAATTTATAGAGATTAGTGTGGATTATATATTAATTAAGAGAGTTTAAAGAATATATTCACCCTAAAATAGATGGACATTAATTAAGGAAGATGGTTCAAGTTAATCATAGAATATGATTGCTCAATTCACTACCATATTAGAAAGGTGAATAATGTAGTTGATTCTCTTAGAAGAAAGTAAATTTCTACCTTATTAATGATTACTATTGAGAAATACTCTATCTTCATGGATATATAATGTATGTATTTTAAAATCATAAAGATAAGGAATATATCATACCTTTCCCAAATTATTTTGAAACCATCTATATAAGAGAAGATCAAGGAGGCACAAAGGGATGATTTGGAGCTTCAAAAGATGGTGAGGGTATAAAAGAAGGGAAACATCAAGAATTTAATATTTAAAAGGATAGATTTATTTATTTTTGGACTAGAATCCATGTAAAATCATCACCAGAGAAAAAAACTAATTTATGATACACATAACTCATCTTTCTCCATCCATCTTGGAAGTAACAAGATATACCAATATATTTAAGGGAAATTATGGTGCAATAGTATGAAATAATAGATTGTTGAATATATATAAAAATGATTATTATTCCAACAATTGAAGTTAGAATGTAAATATTCATAGGGGATGGTAAAACCATTGCACATACCTACATTGAAATTATAAAACATCACCATTAATTTTTTTCACTAATATTATGAAGACTTAAAAAAAATAATTCCACATGGTTTGTGGTGGAACATCTTAAAAAAATACTCACTTAATTTCCATTAAATAGGAATTATCACTCTATAAACATGCAAATATATACTTTAGAGAAGTGGTGAGACTTCATGGAACACCAAAATCAATTTAATTTGATTGAAATCCTAGTTTCACCTCAAAGTTCTGAAAAGTATTCAACATGCCTTAAATATAGATTTAAACTTATACATGACCAATCCCCCCTAGAATTATAGAAAATATAAATGGAATATCTAGTAACTTTAGAACATTTTTATTGACATCTTTATATACTTCAAGGGATGCCAAGATCAACATATTCCTTTGGATTAGTTCTCATACAAAAATAAAATTCAATCAAGAATTAAAATGGATCCGAATAAATATCTCTATTTTAAAAAGCATATCAAACTAAAATTTTGTTATGAATTTGAAGAAAATAAGATATTAAAAATAAAACTAGTTTAAGAAATGGTAGATAAGGTCAAAACCATTTAGCAACACATCAGAGTAGCGTAGATTTAAAATAAGACCTATATTAACAATCATCTATGAGACCTATATTTTGAAGTCATAGATAAATTTTTTCCTTTAAATATCAGCTAAAAAAAGATTCATGAGGTTTGGAAAGAACAAAATGCTTATATCTAGATACATTAACCCCTTTGAGATCCTAACCATATAAAAGTTTTATCCTATCAACTAATAAATCTACCAAACTTGGATCAAGTGAATGATGTGTTTTACATCTCTATCCTAATGAAATATATACCTAATTACTCACATGGAAAATATGAATATTGAAATAATGGAAAAAAACCTATCCTATTAGGAAAAATTAGTGAAGATCTTGGAGTATATAGGTAATGTTCTAAACAATAAGAAAAATCATCTTGTCAAAGTACTTTGGTGAAACCATAAGTTGAAGAGGAAACATAATGAAATGAGGTTGAAATGAAATAAAAGTACCCTCAATTATTCTCAATCGAGGATATGAGTTGAAATTTAAAGGATAAAATTTCTAAATGTGGGAATAATATAATGTCCCAAACTTTTATATAAACGAAATTTTCTATCCAAATAAACACGTTTGTCATATTTAGTAATATAATATAGTATAAAACATATATAAAACATAATAAAAACTAACAAAACAATATTTCATTAATTTATAAAATTAAATACAAAGATTAAATTTTATGAATAAAAATGATAGTATTAAAATGGGATAATAAACATAAAATAATAAAATAATTATAATAAAAAAATTTGGATCATTCTGATCTCTTATAATTATCACACCCGTGAACAACATTGTAAAAAATAAATATAAAATAATAAATATAATGAACATTTTGAGAATGAATAATATAAAACATTGAGAGGAAATGAAGTTAATTAAGAATGGACATATTAATAGGTATTTAAAGGATGTGTAAAACCAATATTACCATTAAAATAGTAAATCTGAGAGTTAAGAATAGTAACCTAACCATTAAGAATATCAATATTACTATAATAATAGTAAACTAACCAATAAAATAGTACAAATAAATGTAAATAATATTTAAGATAACTAAATTATGTAAATATAAATATTATAATTCTATTAAATAAGTATTCTAATTAGAAACTCAAATAAATTATTAGTACATTTTTGATAAAGTGTATTTTTACATATTTTATGAAAACCATAATTTTTATTTTAATAAATAAAATTACCTAATATATAAAATTACATTTATAAAATGAATAAAAATATTAGAATAAATTTTTTTAAATTTATATGTGTAGATTTTGGATAATTTTCAAAGAAAATTTAATTTTTAAGTGACCAATTAAAATGCAGTTTTTTAAAATACCACCTGATTTATAACATAGTAATTATGTAGTATTAAAATAATAAATAATAAATTGATAATATAAAATTAAAATTAATTTAGTAAGATTAAAGATTCATTTAAAAAAATAAAAATTAATTTCAAAACATAAAAAGTAGTTTCTGAAGTCTAAAAATGTAATGTGTTGCATTAAATTTTTTTTAATTTCTTATTATTTTTTTATAAGAAAAAAGGCCATAGGATCCTTTAAATTAAATAAAATTTAATTTATAATGTCAAAAATATCAGTATTATATTGTGTATAATAATTTATTCAATATTTTGACCCTAAAATACCACTCTCCTCAAGTATAAATACCCATCTTCCTTACATGGTAAAATCACATCCCATACATTTTCTAAAGAACAAAATCTACCTAATACCCCTATATTAAGACTCCTATTACCATTAGGGATGTTTTATATTCCCGCAATTCTAATCTTTCAGGGTGTTAAGATCTAACCAACTGATTGACTTCATAAATATGGCAATCTGCTCTTTTTCAATTTTCTCAATTTTCAAATTCCATTTTATAATTATCCCACTCTATTATAAGAATATAGTTTTCAAAATATACCCATTTTAATTTTTATAAGTTTTGAAGTTGTCAAGGGATAACTGTTAGGTCTTCGGGAAGCGTGAGTTGGGTTTGGGACTATCTAGAGGTTTACCACACCATGGTGTTAAAAATGATGGAGATTATAGTACACAAATTTTAGAGATTTGAATATAGATCTTGGTAGTTTTGGTTCATTATATATCACAGGGTCTAAAATTACCATGGTAAAGGGTATTGTTCTTGGAGAATTATTTTATATAAAATGGGGAAGGGTTTCATCCTATAGTAAAGGGTGTTGTGTCATGGAATGTATAGAGATTGAACCTTGATCATCACATGGAGAACCATGCCCAAGGATTGATGTTTTTGTGGGTATGGAACATGGATAGTTTCTATAAGGGAAATAGGGATGAACAAACATACATGTACTTCAGTGTGGTAGTGAGTCTAAGAGAGGACAAGTTGAATAGGTAAGAGTGGAAATAGTGAACATGGTATTATAATGTTGTGTTCTGGGGTTTGGTGAGATAAAAATATGAGTGTTTATCCTCTATTACATTATAATAAGGAATTATTATTGTATTGGAATTGAAATTGAATCCCTTATAATGTGATGTATGTCTCAGTTTCATTCAAAATTTATTAAAATTGTTTTGTAAAGTGCACATAGTTTTGGAGGGTATGGAGATTTCAAATTCATGGAAACTCAGATCTTCTTTGAATAGAGGTACCATGGTTTTGGTAGATAACACAATGTCATGGTGAAATATTATTAGGATTTATTTATAAAAAAGTATTTGAGTCTCCCTTAGTTATACTTTTCTTATATCCCTTTGAACCCTAGATGAAATCATTCCTTCTCAGTACTCACTAGTTGTTTCTATTGAGGATTTAAACACATTTTTTTGTTGGGATCAATCTATATCAAATAAAGGTACTCCCTTCACCTCTTCCCCTCTTATTACTTGTTATTTTTTAGTTTAGAGTGTTTTTATGGGGAGTACCTCTAGTTTTGTGTTGATATTTGAGCATGAATTGAAGGTGGTTTGTTGTGGTTAGGTTATGAGGCAGTTTCTTTCTAGTTTTTTAGTGGTTGATCCTTGATAGTTTTTTTCATGTGTGATGATTATTTGAAGATTTTAATCAAGGCAGGGGATTCAACACCTCTCTCAATATACATGTTAATTTGTGATTATCATAATTTAAATTCAATGAGTGAATCTAAGTGATTGAACTTAATAAAGATAATAATTTATAAATCAAGATAATTAGAATAATTTGAAGGGTGATTAGATTCACATGTGATTTTTTATGCCTCATGATATTTTTTAGATTGTGTGATTTTATCACTATGATTATTATTGTTCGTTAATAATTTTTATGTTCTTGAAATTGGTTAAACAACATAAATTCAGTAACATGAAGTCAGTGATGAATTCAACATGAAAATTTAATTTTCATTATTCCTTTATATCTACTAGCTTGAAATTATTTCTTAAAGCTTTCACATGGTTGATTCCTAACCATTTATAGGTGTTTTATTTATAGTTTTTATTGATACAACTTATTTATAATTGATCGGTTAATTCAAGATGGTAATGGGTAATGATGATTATTAAATTAAAGTGTCTGTGGGATTTTCTAAGTATAAAATTTCTCTTTTAGTTTATTATCCTTAGTGTGATGGAATTAGTTACCCCATGAATATATTGTGCAAAAAATATGTTTCCCTAACATTATAGATGAATTGAGATGTTATAGATCCATTTATGTGAATTATTTTAAAACCTTGAGTTTTTTGGATATTATGTGAGGGGTGGGCTGGTTTATCTTGGTTATGGTTGTGGTTTGGTATCAGTGATGGTGGTATTAAATGGATGGAAAAGGTTGAGAGCTTGGATTTCCTGTTTGTTAGATTGTTATGTTAGGGTTGTAGATGTGTTGGTTGGAATGGGTTGAGAGATGGAATTGCCTATTTTCATTTTATGTTTTTTTCTTGGTTGGATACTATTATTATTCCCTATTTTATGTAGTTTTCTTATTCCATTAAGAAAAATCTCTCATTTGAGAGTGATTTAGTTGATTACTAGAATACCCAATGATATAGAATGATAGATGAATTACAAATGAATTTTTAAGAATGTTTATTGAAGATGGTAATAAATCATTAATTAAAAATTATATAATTATTAGGGACAAATGATCTAAGATCATAGAAAATAAATATTGTATTTAAATGGGTAATTATAAAATCACATTATACTTTTATGAAAACCCATATATTTAATTCACATTAATTCATGATTTATTATATAATTATACACTTAATAAAATCCTAAGATATTCTGAGGTCTTGTGTATATGTGTAATTAGATACATAACAGAACAACATGAAACATTAATACAATAAAATTATTTAAAAACTCCAAAATATACCATTATATTTCATCGACCTTCTAATACTGTATATGGGATAACCTAGGGTTGTACTTAGAAAAGGGGTTAACTATAAATAATAGTTAAAAATAATTAAATAATTATATGATAAAAGTAATAAATTTTATTCAAGAGGCTTGTCAAGGGGAAATAAAAGCGGTGATGATCATAAACATTATCATCAAAGCATGATATAAGATGTAACATCAAGGAAAAATAGTAATGTGGAAGAAAAATAAAATATGAAATCATAAGCATAAGTCCAGGATAACCACTAAGACATTATAACATATAATTATTTGGATAACTTCCCATGAATAATATATAGTATATCATGAGTTAAAAACATTATCCAATTCATTGGAGGGATATATAATTCTGGGCCCACCCTTCAAATTCATATCATGTACATGAATAAGTGTGCCACATAGATCAAACACCATAAGAAAAGATTTCAAAAATTTTTAATCCCACTATTAGAGGGTTCTATTGACATATATAGAAGTTATAAATCAATAAAGGTTATTTATATCTAGGTGAATACCCATGAATGGAAATAAGGATGGGTATTCACTATGAAAATATTTGACATGGAAAATCATAGGATAATTTTGGTAGCATAATAAGTGTATATAAAAATTCATATAAGGGTTTAATGAGAATGGAAGGTTATATATAATTATATTTAAATAATAAGTATAGAAAAAGGGATACGTAAAAACACATTCCAACATGAAAAAAT
This sequence comes from Viscum album, assembly GCA_963277665.1. Taxonomy (NCBI): domain Eukaryota; kingdom Viridiplantae; phylum Streptophyta; class Magnoliopsida; order Santalales; family Viscaceae; genus Viscum; species Viscum album. Next base: position 1,085,945,214 of record OY728165.1, read on the forward strand.
CAGAAATCATATGGCATAATACAAAGAAATTACTTGAATAAATAGAATAAGGTAAGGATCCATTACTTTGATAGAGAGTTTATAAAAGCTTGAGAGTAGCTTCTTAAGAGCATATGAAGTCATTGGGAATATTATTGAGAGGTATAGTGAATGTAAATTCTTGATAATGGATTTTTAGTGAAGAGGAGTTAGAGTATGTGTGAGAATTAATATAAACAGAGATGAGAATTATTTATTAATTTATAAACTTAGGTTTTGGACTCTATATGACAAAATAATAAAAACTACCAACCTTACCTTGGTTTTTACCATGTTTTCAAACAAATTGTACTGGTTTTAAATATTTTATAAGTACCAAAACTTATTTCCTTAAAATAATAACCTTGGTGATGTGGAAGTGCATCATGTTTATAAATAATTGATTTTGAAACCTTAAAATATAATATATGTTTGGGATGATTCATTAAGGGTTTATAAAATTAATCAAATAACCTAAAAAAATTATTTTAAAGGGGAAACATATTTTTAGTTCTGGATCCAATTTATACTATTTATTCCATCACGTTTGGGCTATCATGATGTCATAATACATACCATATATTTATACTATATTTAATTTTTACCCAAAAATTTGGACATCTCATAAAATTATGAAATTTTAACCATTTTATAATTTTAATATGTTGATTTAAAAAATAATATTTATTTTATCAAAATAATTTCTTAAATATGAAAATTTAAAATTTAAAATAAAAATTATCATTTAAAAAAAATACCTTTTTTTACACCAATAACAGTTTTCTAGACCTTATAAAGATTATATTGGACTTCACTAAATTATATTATCATTTGTATATAAATATTAATTTATAATAAAATTATATGAAAATAGATTTTTTTCCAAATTCTGGAATTTTTTAAAAATCATGTTTTAATTAAAACTGTATGTTTTCCAAAAATACAATTTTTGTTTCTTCACATCAAAATATAATTTTCATCAACTCATATAAAATTGGGATAATGAAAAGGGATAAATATAATAATTATTTTATTAAAAAGAAAAATATAAATATCCATACTTCTAGGTTCTAGATATATAACAACTTATCACACCAGTATACATCATAATGGAAAGGTGTATAATGGTGGAGCTTTCATTAGGTGGTTTGCTAAACATGGTTTGGGTCATGATCCCAATAAGATTGAACTTATAACTTATACTATTTCATTATTGATTTAGTTATTGAATTTATTATTGGTATTATTTAATGGAAAATCCCAATGATTCCATCAACCTCACGTGCTCTGATAAATGGGATTTATAGGGAATGATCCTACTAGTTGAGGCCACTAGTGCTTCCATATGTAAAAATTAGAATTTATAATAACCCTTAATATATAGTAATGTTATTAGTAACCATAAAATGATGATATTATCATTGGTTAAAATTATTAATAGTCTTTTAAATCTAATAGGATAAATTTTATAATTGTTCTTAAATAAACAAAGTAGTGCATATGTTTTATATAACTATAAAGAATTTACTCAATCAAAAGGTGATTTCATTGATCAAAGTTTAGGTCAATACATTCTACCCCATATTTATAAATTTTACCCTCAATAATTCATATATACACTAGAATAGAAGAGGATAATTCTATTTCGTCACCTCTTCCAATTAACATGTTGTTCCCTTAAACTTGTGGTTCCACCAAAACACTTTGACCATATGAGTTGTCATGTTTTGTAGAACTTTGTTTCTATGATCTAAGATCCCCACCAACTGTTAATCATATGAAATATCATTCTCCTAGGGCACTATATCTAGATTTAGTACATGTGAGGGATATGGTATGTACCACCATAAGAGGGATATAGGGAGCACATCAAGTACTTGAGATATGTTAGGTGAGAGTGCAAGTCGATAAACCATAAATCTGATGTGATCAAGGATATCAAAGGGGATAATGTATCTCAAACTATGTCTTCCCTTATTACCAAACCTCATGAATTTATTCCATAGTGATATATAATGAAACACCTTATCTATAACCTAAAACTCTAGGTCTAATTAATGATTGTCTGTATAGGTTTTCGGTTAAATTTTCTTGGATTTCATATGAAATGAAATGGTTTGAACCTTATCTATCATCTCTTGGATAATTTTAGGTCCTACCTATAACAACCTAATATTTTATGGTATGTCTCTTTTAAAATTTAAAATCTTCAGTAGTTTATGCTTCACACAATACCATGTTTAAAACCATATTATACAATTAAATATAATCATTGGAATAGTAATGTGACCATTGGGAATAGTAATATGACTAATAGAATATTAAATTCACCTATAAAATTTTTAATTAAAATTGTGTATCTTATAAATGAAAATATGGAATATTTATATCATGGAATAAGTAAATAAATGTTTTAAAATTGATAAATTAATTGTGTGTATTTTTGTGAAACTGGAAATTTTATTAAAAATTTTATAATTAACATAATGAAAAAAAAGAATATTTATTTTTATAAAATCTATTCCTAAATTAATATTTTTTTCCTTATGATTATAAGATAATTTTATGAGACCTTAATTATTTTTCATTGTGTCATAAAATATGTTATGATTTTAAAATCGGTATGCTTTGAATAAATGATGATTTTAATTAAAAATTAATTTTATCATATTTAGAAAATTATTTTCATAAAATTGTGTCTATATTTTAATTTTACATATCATTAAATTATTAGGGTGTTTTTTTATAAAATAGTTGAATTTTTGGTGAATAGTGAAATATAATAATTTACGGTATTTAACATTATAAGTTAAATAAACTATTTCTTGAGTCATTTCTGATAAAAGAACCATAATCTAAAACAATAATTATATATTTACTATATTTATTCATGGGAATCATAACTATTCATAGTATTGAGCTAAAATAATAAACTAATGAATAAATTAATCAAAAAACACCCCTATCCTCCACTATAAATACCACCTCTCACCACCTCTTATTGTCACACCTCCAAAAAATTGATGTTTAACCAATTTCAGACTAATACCTCTCCTAAAAATCGTCCCCATGTTCTGGTCTTTCTTTTCTCACCCAAATACCATTTCAATGTTTCTTAAGGTGGTTCTCATGGAGAATAATTCAAGAGGTAAATCCCCATTAATTCCTTTAATGTTATTTTAATTTCTTGTTATTTTCTTGTCCTTCCATCACCTCTATTTTACAAAGTGGCATTATAACTTGAGTATATTTTATATACTTTAATTTATTATGTTAATTTTATATCAACAATAAATTATTTTCTCTTCCCCTTTTTATTCAAAAAATGAAAACATTATTCGTGAAGTGCCGATTTAACGCCATCGTGGACAACGTGTTTTTATTTTACAATTATGCCTTAAATTCTGGTCATAAAACCATTTTATGGTTAAAAAATAATTTAATATATGTAATAAAACTTATTTAATGTTCTGGAACCAGTATATATACATAATATTAATTCATAATAAAAAAATAATTTGTGATGATTGAAAAAATTCCAAAATAATCTAAATGGTCATCATTAATGATTAATCTAATCAATCATAATAATATCTGAAAAAATTATATATAATACCATTATTTATCCTTTATGTTCATTAATAAAATATAATTTCCATTCTAGATAACAATTTCAATTTTACATGATCTTTCGTACATGTACACAAGTCAACCAGTCATGTAAACCAAGGAAACAAACACTTCTAAATGATGAAATTAAACATTATAACTCATAAAAAAGGGAATAAATGAACTTAATGAGATTATAATTAATAAAGTAAATTTTTAATAGGTTCTTAATTAAATTATTAATGTATCTAATTTCATTATCCCATACATTATGTGTAAGTGAATAACACTTTCATACATAAGGTAAGGGTTTTATCATCTCACCATTATTTCTGTGATTTATGACTTATTCACCACTATTTCTTGTGTGTGATGTTTGTACAATTCCATTTTATGTATAATATAATTAGTATCTTTCTTTTTTATGGTAATAAATGTTTTATTTTATCATCATTAATTATATGGGGCATATAGTTCGACTATTTGCAAAATGGTGAGGGTTTCTTCATAAACCTCCATTTTCCTATAAGTTATGATATCTCTCTATTTACCCCAATGTAATTATTAATTCTTATTATTTATTCCTCATATGTTCAAAATTTATGCTTCAAATATATTTTCCTATACAAGTTATTCTTTCTTTGATGGTGAAATACATGTTTTATAAGGTTCCCTTCTCAATCCCTCCTGATAAGAAAACCTGATTAAAGGGAACTTCCCAATTTCTTTCCCATTTTCAAGTACCAACCATAATATATTTTAAGAAAATATTATTTTTCTAAAATAACAATTTTATCATTAAAAACCATCTTTTATTAATTTTTGGTTTTATATTAACAATTATGACCTTTTCAATTTCAAATACTCTTTTTATGTTTTCTCTTAAATCATATTGAAGTGGCCCATTTATAATGTTTCTTAAACAATATTTTTACATGTTTTCACTTAATTTGAAAATAATGTATGAATCATACATAATTTCATTATCCTTATCATTTTTTTCTAGGATATACTTATTTACAATATGATATTATGACAATTGAAAAATGATTTTGCAAAAGAACTTTTCATTCCAAAATTAAAAAGGGTATTTCTCTCGAGAGTTTCTCAATAACTTTATTAAAGTATTTTAATCTATTGAAATACACTATTTTAAATATTATTATTAATATATATTGATCTCTCATGTTACTATATTAAAAATTTTATTGAATGGTTTATGATTATTTTGTCTGGGTAGTACTGCCTTGATACAATTATCCATATTACCTTCATTTATTTTATTTGTTTTGATAATACCCATTTTAAGGGTTGAATGTGAACTCTTACACGGATCGTAGTCTATGTGACATTACATGAACTGAATCTCTTAGAGGAATGCATCCCAGACTATGACTACTTGGAGCTATCCCTACCCATCATCTGCATAGTGATCCAATTTCCACATTCAAATGGTTGTTCGACTAGTTGTTCAGTTCAGAGGTGCATAGGCCTAGTACTAATGGAAATTTCCATACCCTCTCATTCATCCAAATATGATATCTCTGTTATAGTGAATGAAATTTCTCTGAATATTCCTATGGATCATGTTCCTTGTAGAATCAGTCTGGTTTTCATTTGCACATCATGATACCCGATCGCGTTGAGGTGGAATGAAGTCCTTGAGGTGGCCCGAAGGCCTTGAGGTGGCCCGAAAGCCTTATATACCAGAAGGCCGGGGTGGATTGAAGGCTTTGAAGGAATCGAAGACCAAACCAGTGGCATGAAGGTCAATAGTTATGTCTACTATAGTACCAGACATTACCTACTGCAATAACTACTACAATAACTAATATAATAACTGCTACATTACTACTGTAGTACCCATAAATATTTTCCCACCCAAATTAGATCGTCGGACTCATGGATGCACTTAAAGAGTCCTCACCAAACTAGGATGGGGTGAATGTTCCTAATTCTCTATATTATATTGGATAGTTATGATTATTTTTACTGATTGGGGATATTATTTACATTTCATATGTTAGTTTAATTATGATGGTATATTTTGATTTTGTTTCACCCCTTTCATATGAGGAATACATTAGACATAGTAAGAGATGTACGAGGCCTGTTATAACCCCTCAATGATTCAGTAGGTCTCATGATACAAACTAGACCAAGTTTTTACCTATTTATGCATGGTGTCTTTGAAAAAGCCTTGAAGGTATGTTTATGATGTCCCAGATTATGCATTCCCTCATTATGATATTATTAATTGACTACCCATGTGATTTTTTTGACAAGTAGAATATTCATGGTTAAGTTTCATTCTCATGTGACTATTTATATGGATTTATTTATTTATATTTTATTTGAGCCATATTAAGTTCATGATTATGTTTTAATGACATGAATTTTTAGTTATTCACCTTTCTATATTGTTTATGTTTATTTATAACAGCTTCTAATGTATTGATTAACCTTACTGTGCATCTAAGATCACCACTTTCTTATGTTTTATTTTTCCCTAGGACGCGAAGATGTATATTATGAATGAATTTTAGGGATAATCTTGGAGTTTATGTCTATTTCCAATGGAGTTGATATATATATTTTTTCCTTTCAAGTTGTAATGTAATACTTATGTATTTATCTAGTTCTCCAAAGGTACTTGTAACACCCCAGGTAAATAAAGAATATAACATTTTCATATTTATCCATATTTGTGAATAAAATATTAATATGACTTTAAAGGGGACGCTATGCTCGATGGCTTACCCAACACACAATAATGAGTTTCTTGGGAATCTTACGTTGCACTCTAATAATAAAATAATATTATTTTAAATGGTAGTTAACATGTAGCTATTGTATTGGCGGGAATGGATATAAATAACTAAAATATGATTATATATGTTTTTAAATGTTTTTACATTTATCCAATAAAATATAAAAGCTTAAAATACGGAAAGAATTCAATTTTAGACGCATATACCCTAGTTTTCACTAAAGGTTCACTTATCGCCTTTTGATGGCGAACCATCAGTAAATATAGTTTTTTTCATTCTTATACATTCTATTGGACCAAATAAAACTCTTCTTAAGAATTGGGACATCAAAATTTACTTTGTGTAAATTTTTGGTATCTTTCCGATAAAGTTCATTTTTAATGAATAGTGTAAAATGTTGTATTTTAATTCAAAACCTCTTTTTAATCTAATTTATTTATATGATTAGATTATCTTTTGAATTGGTTTTAAATTTAAATTAGAATATATTTTTACCATTAAATCCAATAGTGGTTGTTGGAATTAATTTCACTTTGAAATCAGACTTAAACTAGTGTTAATCTTTTGATACTAATTGTTTCATAAAAACACGCTATTTGCTCTGACAGCGAGAATTAATTATTAAATTAATTAATGTGACTTATATGTTTTGAATTTTTTAAAATAGACTTCATTTTTTAATTCAGAATACCAAATATAGATTATGGTGATTGTTTGGGATTTTTCTAAAAAACTTCAATTTTTGATGAATAGTGAAACCACTAAGTGGTACTTATAAGAACTGATTTTTCTGTTTAAATGAAATTTTTCCATCTTTGTATTTTGAATTTCAAAAATCTGACATAAATGGTTGTCATTAAGAAGTAAAATGTGGTTCAATGGGATAAAAATAATTTTTTGGTGAATAGTAACTTATTAAGTTTTTAATCGCGATTAGAGGTAATTAGTGTAGTTTATGGTAAGAATAATGTTTTAATAAAATGAAATGACCTAGACACATGTCCTACCATCGTTGGATGTGTCATGGCCGACCAAGAAAATCCATGGGTCAACTTGGGGACCCCATGGAGCCACTTTGGTTGGAAAATGACATAAATATCTTTTTATTTAATGTTAAAGTAAAAATGACACAAACATGAGATGTTTTACTAAAGCAATTTTTACATGGTGTTATACAAGTCATATGTTTGACTATAAATAGTCATTGGAAAGATAAAAGGATTTCCTACATCATATTATTTTTTTATAATTTTTAGACATTAAATAAATTAAATTATTTATGACATCATGATGATGCAGTGATGACCTCATTATTTAACGATTTAAATAAAATAGAAAGATAATGTAATATCTAAGACCTAAACATGTCAAAAACCTATTGGATGAGTGGATTTCCAACCCTTATTACCTTATCCTAGAAATACATCAATGTGGGACCTTTAAAATCCGAAACTCTTTTGAAAATAAAGTAACATTTTGTAACTTTACAAGAGTGACCCTCCTCTCCTCTTATAAAAGGCCCCCACCTCTACCTCCTTACCCAAACTCACAAAGCCTTTGGCTCGGCCAAACCCTGACCATTTTGTCTCTCCACTTCCCTCTATTACTCCTTGAAGCTTCAATTTGGGCAGAAGCCTTCCCAAGGAAGCCTTTGAGCTCAAACCAAAGGGAGTTACCCGATTTTAAGGTAATGTCTTCACTTGTGTCCTTTTGTATTATTTTGCTTCTCAAACCCCATAAACTATTTTTATTAATTTATTTGGTAACAAATAAAATATCTTCAATATACTAGGATGTTTTTATAAGAATTATTCGAGCTACAATTACACACACCTACATCTAATGGTTAAAGAACATACTGTTTCCGTGGATGGAAAATTCCTGCCTCCCGAAACGATGATTGTTCAACATTCTTCTAACACCTTCAAAAGTGGAAATTAAGATGACACTATATTTATATATGATATCTAATATTTTTATGTTTTACTTAATATTCTGTATTTTTTATTTATGGTGTACCTTTATGGTTTCCATTATGGGTAAACGCGATATCTCCATTTAAGGAAGTGCGGACTACCGCCCCCTCAAAGTGATTTGATTCGTTAATACCATATGTGGTACGTATAAAGGATATATTTAATGATATTATATATGATACCATATTGTAATTAAAATAATATTATGTATCATTATGTTTTAATTCCATTAAATATGAAATATAAATGGAAGTAGCGTTCATGCGTACGTACGGATTACCATCTCCATGAACGGTACATTTCATTTCTTATATCAAAATGTTATGTAATATTATTAGTACATATATATAATGGATATATATGTAATATATTACATCTAAATTATGGATATCATTCTATAATTATAACATATATATATCTCTCTCATTTTGTTTTAATTCCATTAATATGAAAAAAAATGAAAGTAGCGTTCATTCGTACGTACGGCCTACCATCTCCATGAACGGTGCTTTTTGTTTTTTATCTCCAAATGATATGGAATTTTATAAAATGAATATTTACTGGATATATATGATATTTTAATCATTAATACTATTCTGGAAATTATTTACTTATAACTACATGGGAAATCGTTTTTCAAACAAGTTCATTTTTGACTAATGTACCAAGCATCGGCAAAAACGTCTGATATGAACTAACATTATTAAACAATTATTATAACATTATAATATGTGATATGAACTGAATAATAATCTCTAAAGGAGGTACTTAGGCAATTATTAATTGACCAAAGTTTATTATTCAGGAATATAATGAAACGAACAAGACAAGTTGGACTTGAGGTAAGGGATCCAACCTCTCTATTTCTTTTTAAGTACTCTCATTTATGTCATTTCTTTTAATCTCATCTTTCTTATGTTTGGGGATGTTATTTTATATTACTCATACTTTAATTTTTATGTTCATATTATGGGAGACCCTATTTGATCTCATAAATCCATTTTTGGATGTTTTAAGTGGCGCCGTTAGGCTGCCGAGTTTTCGTAAGGGATTTTTCATCTCACTTTTATTCCCGTGACATTTATGATACATCTGCCACTATTTCCTTTGAGTGGTGTATGTACTGCCCATTATTATACACTTTGTGTTGTATAATTTCATTTATGGGTATTTACATCTTCATAGTATGACCCTTCTTCCAGGGGGTGTACTTTTCGAAAGTTACCCAACTCGGTAAGGGGACCTTTCACCCTCCTTTTTTTAAAAGACTTATTTTGTTATGTCTTTTAATACACATACTATTATGTTGCAATATGTTCTTATATATCCTTATTTATGTATATTTTATGTACAAGTGACGAGATCCCCTTTATCTCTCTCATCAACCCTTTTTGTAAAATTTTATGTGACGCCGTTAGGCTGTCAGAGGAACTTCATAACCCAATCTCGATTTATTTGGGTTCAACATGTAGTTATTGAATATGTCATACTTTGAATATGTGTGAATGAACTTTGATTATTTTACACTTAATATCCACTTATATTTGGTGTATTTATTTGTCACACATAATTATTTAATTGATTTATCCTTAAACCAAGGATACCGTCTTTGTATGGGACTTCGTCTCAATCTCCTTTCATTGAGGCATATTTTGTTTTATACTAAACCTTCTTTTATATGGTGTATAAACCCCTTTGACTTTTACGTTTATACAAAAGGAATATTTTTTATATGAAGCATTTTACTAAATGACAAAAGGGAATGTTTTGTCGTACGTATGCGACGACAACGACTTCTCCGCCGCCGTGACCATTATCTGAGTTTCGGCTTCCTCTACAAGACATACCTTCTTTTTAAAAGAAAAATAAATACCATGTTTTACTTTTCTTTTATTTTGGTATTGAAAATGGTTTTCATAATGTTTTTATATCAATGTGTTGTATTTATATCTTGTGATTGAAAGGTGGAAATGTTATGTTTCCTTTATGCATGTTTTATGTGATATGATTATGTTGAGGTTCTTGGGCATTATTATGAAGACGGGTGGTTCCATGATAAAATAAGGGTAGGTGAGCCCGATATAGCTCTCTAATACATTGGGTAACGCGAAGGAGTGAAACGTTAAGGTTTCTCCGAAGAGATTTAGGGAATATACTGTGGTGGGTATTCCAAACGTAACCAAGAGGGTTACTCCCTATGTAAGAATGTTATGAAAGACTCAAGTTACCTTTTATGTCTTATGATTTCTATGATTTATTCATTATTTGATGAGGTATGTTAATGTGCCTATGTTTTATGGGTAAAGTATGATTTCATTCTTATGTATATATGAACTCATGTTTCCTTTCCATATTTTTATAACCCTTACTGAGCTTTTTATACTCATCCCAAGTTTTAGAAATGTTTTTCACAGGTCAAGGGAAAGGTACATTATGGGATGATAGTGTCAAGGATATGTCAAGAAAGAATCCATGTTTTATTTTAAATATGTTTCCGTTGATGGGAAGAATGAATACTGTCTTTTATGTAACCACTTTGTTTAAATGTGGAATGTAATGCAAGTTTCATGATCTAATTCTCTAAAACTCTAAACCTGAAAAGATCCTCAATGTGTAATCTTGTAATAACTCAAGATTAAGTAAGGTTTAAGGCTGGGGCCTTATAGTTGGTATCAAAGGTTGGTTTAGATAACTTTAGAGGTTAGGGTATTCTTTAAGCATAAGTGGCATTACCATAATGGTTAGGATTTCAGAAAGAGTCCTCGTTTTAGATAAAGTGAATGAGTAAGTATATCTTAGTGTTTATCTTCCCCATTAGTACATGATGGTTTTTTGATATACTCACACTAACCTTTTTGGTTTTAGTAAATGGCTGGATCTAGCAGGCACCAAAGTAACAGTGGATGTGAAGGAAACTGTGACAGTTTTTTGGGAAATCAACTGAATGATATGGGATCTGCAATGAGAACTCTTGTAATTATCCTCAACCAACTATCTGGTGTCATGATTGACCACCTAAACCTTGGTGATTTCTCTAAGGCATTATATATGAGAGAAACAAATCCCTAGGGAAGTAGAGGTAATAATAATAAAGGTAAGTGTGTTCAAAAACCTATGTGTCAAAGATGTGGAAAGAAACACCTAGGAAAATGTTTCAAAGGGACAGAAATATGCTATAGATGTGGAAATTAAGGTCATAAAGCAAGAACCTTCCATGGAAAAAGGAAGCATCCATTTGACTCGAGGAAAGGGAAAGAAGTTATTTATGAGGGATCAATTGAATGTTTTAAATGTGGTGTGCATGGTCATTATTCAAACACATGTACTATGAAGAAGTTTCGTGAATAGGATCACCAAGAGTGTACAAATGTTCGTTTACCAATACCTAATGCCATTCCGATTGAGGATGAAGAAACTGACAATGACCAATCAAAGGTATGTATTATTTCATGACTATTGTTTTCCTATTTTGGAATCTTAGGATATGATTCATGATTTTTTTTGTAGGAAAGAGGTATTTCGGAATAAGTTGGAAAGGAATGGTTAATGGATCATGAAGAATGTTGAATGAGTAAGATGTCAACATATAAGGGCTTAAAGAGTTATTGTGAAATTCTTAAGAGTATTAAGTCTCTTTTGATGATGGGGTTACATTAGAAGACTTTTTATATTATGTGTAACCCTGATGTTTAATATATTCAAATTTTATTCAAGGAATAGTGATCTTTTCTTTTGTGGACATAGTTATAAAGAACCATTTGGGTTTATATGATCCTTACTTTTGAGGTAATTATGGGTTACTATATATGTTATGATTGAAGTGAAAGGCATGAGATAAAATTGAGGTTAAATTATGTTATGGTTATTTTTGATGACTTATCCCTTTTTGGGGAATGATTTGAGAATTATATAGTTTTGGAAAAAGGACCACACGCAGACCGTGTGACTACCCGTCACGTCGGACAAAGCTGCGGGAATCGAACCCACAACCAAAGTGCGACTGGTATTTATCTCCTACCACTGGACTACGTGAAGTCCCTGGTTAGTTTGACTGATTCTTTTTAGTTATATGATTTTATGAATTAAGAGTAAGTTTATTTTGGGTTATTTATGAAAATGATTAACCTATCATGGAGGATATGTGATTAGGTTAATTACTTTTCAATACGAGACTTTAGGAGCAACTGATGTTGTTTGGAGATAAATGTTACGATTTAACTTGGAAGACTATGTGACTAAATCCTTCAAATATTTGGGTTTCAATCTTAGATTGGTTTACCTTGAAGAATTTTATGGACAAATTGTTTATTGGATGGTCCTCGTTGAACTTTGGGTTTTGTTGGACAAATTTTGGAGATTATGCATAGATTTTCTTTTTAAAGGGTTATCCTTTTCTGGATTATCTAACCTTGTACTAACCTTTTTGGTTTTAGTTTTGGTTAAAGCCTAAAGACATTGGAAGTATATAGTTATTTTTGTTGGAATTAGGAGATTCTCTAGAAGTTGATTATAGTACTCTTAATGCGAACAAGTCTCCCTAAATACTGGTCTTTTGGAAAAAATATGAGTTTGATTAAGGAATCTAGTAAAAGTTGAAAGTCAACATGATAAGTGATTATGTTTCCTTATGAATAAATTCCTCAATAAAAAGCAACTTAAAACAAAAATTTTGTCTATTAACTTTTCCTACGGGGGAATCGAATACCGTTTAACCCATCACAAGTTTGTGATTTTCTTATGGTTAACTTTATCCTAGACATGTTTACTATCACTCTCCCTCAACAACATGAACCTTTTCTCTTTCTTCCATGTCCATGTTCTTCTACATGGAATCCCAGTATGGGTTAACTCGGGTGACCTCTGTACTTATCTTCCTTTATTTTAAAGTGATTGTTTTACCGACTCTTTTTCCGATGTGGGACTTTCAAGGATGTTTCCATGCTCAATTTTAAAAATTGCGAGGGTGCAATTCCCAAAAGGGTGGAAGGATGTAACACCCCAAGTAAATAAAAAATATGAAATTTTCATATTTATCCAAATTTGTGAATAAAATATTAATATGACTTTAAAGGGGATGCTATGCTCAATGGCTTACCCAACACACAACAACGAGTTTCTTGGGAATCTTACGTTGCACTCTAATAATAAAATAATATTATTTTAAATGGTAGTTAACATGTAGCCATTGTATTGGAGGGAATGGATAGAAATAACTAAAATATTATTATATATGTTTTTAAATGTTTTTACATTTATCCAATAAAAGATAAAGGCTTAAAATACAGAAAGAATTCAATTTTAGACACATATGCCCTAGTTTTCACTAAAGGTTCACTTATCGCCTTTTGATGGAGAACCGTCATTAAATATAGTTTTGTTCACTCTTATACATTCTATTGGACCAAATAAAACTCTTCTTAAGAATTGGGACATCAAAATTAAATTTGTGTAAATTTTTGGTATCTTTCCGATAAAGTTCATTTTTTAATGAATAGTGTAAAATGTTGTATTTTAATTCAAAACCTCTTTTTAATCTAATTTATTTATATGATTAGATTATCTTTTGAATTGATTATAATGTGAAATTAGAATATATTTTTACCATTAAATCCAATAGTGGTCGTTGGAATTAATTTCACTTTGAAATCAGACTTAAACTAGTGTTAATCTTTTGATACTTATTGTTTCATAAAAACACGCTATTTGCTCTGACAGCGGGAATTAATTATTAAATAAATTAATGTGACTTATATGTTTTCAATTTTGTAAAATATAATTCATTTTTGAATTCGGAATATCAAATATATCTTAGGGTGAATTTTTGGGATTTTTCTGAAAAACTTCAATTTTTGATGAACAGTGAAACCACTAAGTGGTACTTATAAAAACTGATTTTTCCGTTTAAATGAAATTTTTCCATCTTTGTGTTTTGAATTTCAAAAATCCAACATACATGTTTGTCATTAAGAAGTAAATTGTGGTTCAATGGGATAAATATAAATTTTTGGTGAATAGTAAATTATTAAGTTTTTAATCGCGATTAGAGGTAATTAGTGTAGTTTATGGTAAGAATAAAGTTTTAATAAAATGAAATGACATAGACACATGTCCTAACCTTATTGGATGTGTCATGACCGAACAATAAAATCAATGGGTCAACTTGGGGACCCCATGGAGCCACTTTGGTTGGAAAATGACATAAATATCTTTTTATTTAATGTTAAAGTAAAAATGACACAAACATGAGATGTTTTACTAAAGCAATTTTTACATGGTGTTATACAAGTCATATTTTTGACTATAAATAGTAATTGGAAATATAAAAAGATTTCCTACATCATAGTATTTTTTTTATAATTTTTAGACATTAAATAAATTAAATTATTTATGACATCATGATGATGCAGCGATGACCTCATTATTTAACGATTTAAATAAAATGGAACGATAATGTAATATATAAGACCCAAACATGTCCAAAACCTATTGTATGAGTGTATTTCGAACCCTTATCACCTTATCCTCGAAATAAATCAATGTGGGACCTTTAAAATCCGAAACTCTTTTGAAAATAAAGTAACATTTTGTAACTTTACAAGAGTGCCCCTCCTCTCCTCTTATAAAAGGCCCCCACCTCTACCTTCTTATCAACACTCCCAAATCCTTTGGCTCGGCCAAACCCTGCCCATTTTGTCTCTACACTTCCCTCTCTTACTCCTTGAAGCTTCAATTTGGGCAGAATCCTTCCCAAGGAAGCCTTTGAGCTCAAACAAAAGGGAGTTACCCGATTTTAAGGTAATGTCTTCACTTGTGTCCTTTTGTTTTATTTTTGATTCTCCAACCCCATGAACTCTTTTTATTCATTTCTTTTGTAACAAATCCAGTATCTTCAATATACTAGGATGTTGTTATAATAAGGATTTGAGCTACACTTACACACACCTACATCTAATGGTTAAAGAACATACTGTTTTCATGGATGGCGAATTTCTTCCTCCCGAAACAATGATTGTTCAACATTCTTCTAACACCTTCAAATGTGGCCATTAAGATGAAACTATATTTATATATGATATATAATATGTTTATGTTTTACTTAAGCTTTTGTATTTTTTATTTATGGTGTAACTTTATGGTTTCCATTATGGGTAAACATGATATCTTCATTTAAGGAAGTGCGGACTACCGCCCCCTCAAAGTGATTTGATTCGTTAATACCATATGTGGTACGTATAAAGGATATATTTAATGATATTATATATTATAACATACTGGAATTAAAATACTATTATGTATCATTATGTTTTAATTCCATTAAATATGAAATAGAAATGGAAGTAGCGTTCATGCGTACGTACGACTTACCGTCTCCATGAACGGTACATTTCATTTCTTATCTCAAAATGTTATGTAATATTATAAGTACATATATATAATGGATATATATGTAATATATTACATCAAAATTATGGATATCATTATGGAATTATAACATATATATCTCTCTCATTTAGTTTTAATTCCATTAATATGACAAAAAAATGAAAGTAGCTTTCATGCGTACGTATGGCCTACCGTCTCCATGAGCGGTGCTTTTCGTTTTTTATCTCCAAATGATATGGAATAGTATAAAATGAATATTTACTGGATATATATGATATTTTAATTATTAATACTATTTTGGAAATTATTTATTTATAACTACATGAGAAATCTTTTTTCAAACAAGTTCATTTTTGACTCATGTACCAAACAACGACAAAAACGTCCGATATGAACTAACATTATTAAACAATTATTATAACATTATAATATGTGATATGAACTGAATAATAATCTATAAAGGAGTTACTTAGTCAATTATTAACTGACCAAAGTTTATTATTCAGGAATATAAATAAATGAACAAGACAAGTTGGACTTGAGGTAAGGGATCCAACCTCTCTATTTCTTTTTAAGTACTCTCATTTATGTCATTTCTTTTAAGCCCATCTTTCTTATGTTTGGGGATGTTATTTTATATTCCTACTAATTTAGTTTTTATGTTAATATTATGGGAGACCCTATTTGATCTTATAAATCCATTTTTGGATGTTTTAAGTGGCGTCGTTAGGCTACCGAGTTTTCGTAAGGGATTTTTTATCTCACTTTTATTCCCGTGACATTTATGCTACGTCTGCCACTATTTCCTTTGAGTGGTGTATGTACTTCCCATTATTATATACTTTGTGTTGTATAATTTCATTTATGGGTATTTACATCTTCATAGTATGACCCTTCTTCCAGGGGGTGTACTTTTCAAAAGTTACCCAACTCGGTAAGGGGACCTTTCACCCTCCTTTTTTTAAAAGACTTCTTTTGTTATGTCTTTTAATACACATACTATTATGTTGGGATATGTTCTTCTATATCCTTATTTATGTAAATTTTATTTCCAAGTGATGAGATCCCCTTTATCTCTCTCATCAACTCTTTTTGTAAAATTTTATGTGACGCAGTTAGGCTGTCAAGGGAACTTCTTAACCCAATCTCGATTTCTTTGGGTTCAACATGTAGTTATTGAATATTTCATCCTTTGAATATGTGGGAATGAACTTTGATTATTTTACACTTAATATCCACTTATATTTGGTGTATTCATTTGTCACACATAATTATGTAATTGATTTATCCTTAAACCAAGGATACCATCTTTGTATGGGACTTCGTCTCAATCTCCTTTCATTGAGGCATATTTTGTTTTATACTCAACCTTCTCTTATACGGTGTATAAACCCCTTTGACTTTTACGTTTATCCAAAAGGAATCTTTTTTATACGAAGTGTTTTACTAAACGAAAAAAGGGAATGTTTTGTCGTACGTATACGACGACAACGACTTCTCCACCACCGTGACCATTATCTGAGTTTCGGCTACCTCTACAAGCCATACCTTCTTTTTAAAAGAAAAATAAATACCATGTTTTACTTTTATTTTATTTTGGTATTTAAAATGGTTTTCATAATGTTTTTATATCAATGTGTTGTATTGATATCTTGTGATTGAAAGGTGGAAATGTTATGTTTCCTTTATGCATGTTTTATGTGATACAATTATGTTGAGGTTCTTGGGAATTATTATGAAGACAGGTGGTTCCATGATAACTAAGGGCGGGTGAGCCTGATATAGCTCTCCAATGCATTGGGTAACGCGAAGGAGTGAAACATTAAGGTTTCTCCGAAGAGATTTAGGGAATATACTGTGGTGGGTATTCCAAACGTAACCAAGAGGGTTACTACCTATGTAATAATGTTATGAATGCCTCAAGTTACCTTTTATGTCTTATGATTTTTATGATTTATTCATGATTTGATGAGGTATGTTAAAGTGACTATGTTTTATGGGTAAAGTATGATTTCATTCTTATGTATATATGAACTCATGTTTCCTTTCCATATTTTTATAACCCTTACTGAGCTTTTTATGGTCATCCCAAGTTTTTGAAATGTTTTTCACAGGTCAAGGGAAAGGTACATGATGGGATGATAGTGTCAAGGATGTGTCAAGAAAGAATCCATGTTTTATTTTAAATATGTTTTTGTTGATGGGAAGAATTAATATTGTCTTTTATGTAACCACTTTTTTTAAATGTGGAATGTAATGAATGTTTCATGATCTAATTCTCTAAAACTCTAAACCTGAAAAGATCCTCAATGTGTAATCTTGTAATAACTCAAGATTAAGTAAGGTTTAAGGCTGGGGCCTTATAATACTAAACTATTAGTTCCTTTAGGATGCATTTTCCTTTTTTAATATTCCAATGTAAGAAAGTATGACACCATATATGGGATACTAGGGTCAAGGTATTTCAGTTTGTATCATATGAATTTTAGAATAATATTTGGAAACTATATTTATGAAAACATAGATTATGGATATATAACCCTATGAATGAATTTGGAAATATTACCAAAGAAACGAAGCTTATGATTTAGAGATAGTTATACATAAATTTTCAATTTAGAATTATGTATTTAAATAGTTAAGGGATTATAAATTGTGTTTAATAATGATGTGATCTAATCTATTGTATATTTCCATTTAGTAATGGAACCACAAAGAAGGAGTAAGAACCTCACTAATGCACATGAACAAAATAGTAAGAAACATCAAATCATTTACAGTCTTATTCAATGCTTTAAAAGGGAACAAGTATCCCAACCATTCTCATCATATGAGGAAATAGTATCATGTGCTATCAATATATATAAAGAATTATGTATGTCTTTTTACTTCAAAAGGAATGAATATAAGAAAGGGATGGTACAAAAAAATATGCATAAATGGAAGAAAGGAAAGAAGGATTTTCCAACTTGTGATAATTGTGGAAAGAAACACCCCAATACATTCATGAAAGGGATTGGAGTTTGTTACAAGTGTATAGAGAAAGGACACTAGGATTGTGATTTAAGAGGAAAGAAATAAGTTTTCCAATGCTTTAACTGTAAGGAGATTCGACACTACACTAATGAATATCCCAAGTGTCAAGAGAATATAGCTCAAAATAAGAAAAGGGGTCATGGTCAAGATTTTTATACCACTATCAGAGGACAAGGAATGATTAATATGGATAAATTTGGATTTATTAATTTTGATATCAATAATTATATATTTATAAGATTTATGAGATATATAAGGATTATACTATAGTACTTATTTTTTATGGAACTGGAAGTATGTGATGAATTGTACCTGTAATCAAGAGAAGTGATTATTTTGTAAGTTAATCTTCTTGCAAACACATGAATTAGGAAATATACACTAAATTTTTGTTTTATGTTAGGATAATAATAAATATTTGTTTATGGGATAGTATTGGTGCCCAAAAAGGTGGTTAGTGATCTGATGATTTATGTTATGCTAGAATTATTAGCTGTTTGGATTTAAGGACAACAAGAGATTTTATATTTTCATTAAGTTTTTATATTGATCAAGGTATACATATATTTGGAATTTGGGATTAGGAGCTACATTATTTATGGAATCTTATGTTAATTTTATTTTGTAAATTTAGGGACCTTTTAAATAATTTTATTGAATGTGGAAATACATTTTTTATGTTAGTCATAAGATTAACTACTTATGGAATGGATCAAGTTGAACTTTGGAAATTATTGTTCATTGATAAAAAGTGCTAAACTTCTTGGTTTTAGTAAAAATGTAATAGTCAACAGAATTATTTAGGGACCACACAATTCTTTAAAAGTTCTTTAGCTGTGAAAATTTCATCTTTAACATTAATTTCTAGGTTTATGAGATGGTATTAAAACAAATCAAAGAACAAGTGAAGGATGAGATTATGCTTATGAAATAGAAAGTAAAAAAGTAATTTTTTTATCAAGTTCTTATATGAATGTTAAAAAGAATACCTCCACTCTTGGAAAAATATTTTGGAATAAAAAATTTATCATTTTATTTCTAAGAAATCAATGGTCTTTTAACTGATCATAAAATTTACGGTTTCATGATGGCTAACTTTGTAATGAACATGTTTTCTATAACTCTCTATCAGAATTTAATATTTATATTTTTATTCCATGTTTTTTGTGATCACCTTCCACTAATTATTTACTACATGAAATTCTAGTATTTTTTGTGTACTTTTCATTTCCCATTCCCTCTTATTAAGATGATATTTTATTAACCCTTTTTTTGATGTGGGTTTCCCAAAAAGAAATTTTTAAGTATAAACCATTGATTTTTGATGCACAATTTAAAATTTTGAGGATGCTATTTATTGAAGGATGGGAGAATGTAACACCCCAAGATATTATGTTATATATATTTTTAAAATTTAATATCTTTGATCATTTATGATTTACACAACACTGAGTTTAAAACTGTAATATATTATTAAATATTCCCTTTGGAATAGTAATGTGACCATTATGAATAGTAATATGACTAATAGAATAGTAACTTCACCTATTAAAGTATAAATAAATTTTTTTTATCTTGTAAATGAAAACATGGTATATTTATATCATGGAATAAGTAAATAAATGTTTGAAGAATGATAAATTAAGTGTTGGTATTTTTGTGAAACACAAATATTTATTTTCGATTTTAAAAATAAATTTATGATTTTAAATATTATTTATTTTCCTAAAATATATTCATAAATTAATATTTTTTTGTATTATGATTATAAGATAATTTTATGAGAACTTTATTAATTTTTCACATTGTCCTATAATCATATATAATTTTAAAATCGGTATTTCTCGAATAAATAATGATTTTAATAAAAAATTATATTTCTGATATATAAAACATTATTTTCATAAAAGGTAGTGTGTTTTTCAATTCTACACATTGAAAAATGGTTTGGGTAAAATTTTGGGATTTTTTTAAAATAGTTGATTTTTGGTGAATAGTGAAATACGGTAATTTATGGTATTTAACATTATAAGTTAAACACACTATTTATTGATTCATTTATGATGTAAGAAACATAATATAAAATTTTCCTTCTTTGTTTACTGTATTGATAGATTGGAATCAAAACCATTCATAGTATTGATCCAAAATAATAAACTAATGAATAAAACAATCAAAACATGCCCCTCTCATCCACAATAAATGCAACCCCTCATCACCTATTATCCTCAAACCTAAAAAGAATTTAATACATACAATTTCTAAAAAATACCTCTTTAAAACATATCCCCCATGTTATGGTATTTCTTGTTTCACCGAAAATACCATTTCAAATTTCAATAAGGAGGTACTCAAGGAGAATAATTTAAGAGGTAAATCCCCTTTCATTCTTCAAAATTTCATTCAATTTCTTTTATTTTTTCCCACAACATCCCATATGAAAAGTGAAATGATGAATCTCTTATATTTTATATACAATAAATTAATTATTTTAATGTTATATAAACCATCAATTTTATTTTCTTCCAATTTTTATTCTAAAAATGAAAACATCGTCCATGAGGTGCCGATTTACCACTTTCGTGGATGATGAGTGTTTATTTTTCAATTCCACCGTAAATGGTTGTAATAAAAACATTTTTATGGTCAAAATAGTCATTAATATATGTAATAAAACTTATTTAATGTTATATAACCTATATATATACAAAATATTAATTCATAAGAGAAAACTAGTTTGTGATGATTGAAAAAACACCAAAATAATCTAAAAGCTTATCATTAATGATTTATCTAATGAATAATACTCTTATATAAATAAATGATAAATAATAACATTAAATCTCATGGAATTTTATTAATAATATATAATTTCAATTATGGATAACTATTTACATTTTACATGATCTTTTGTACACGTATACAAGTGAACCAATCATGAAAACTAAGGAAACGAACACTCCCAAATGACAAAATTGAATATTATAACTCATAAAAAAGGGGATAAATGATATTAATAAAATTATAATTAATCATGTACTTGTTTAATAATTTATTAATGAAATTATTAATTAATCTAATTTTATTATCTAGGACATTAGGTACCAGTTCGAATCACTTTCAAACATAAGATAAGGGTTTTCTCATCTCACCTTTATTTATGTGAGATATTCCTTATTCAAAAATATTTATTGTGTGTAGTGTATATATACATAATGATTTAAAAGCTTATCATTAATGATTTATCTATTGAATAATACTCTTATATAAATAAATGATAAATAATAACATTAAATCTCATGGAATTTTATTAATAATATATAATTTCAATTCTGGATAACTATTTACATTTTACATGATCTTTTGTACACGTATACAAGTGAACCAATCATGAAAACTAAGGAAACGAACACTCCCAAATGACAAAATTGAATATTATAACTCATAAAAAAGGGGATAAATGATATTAATAAAATTATAATTAATCATGTACTTGTTTAATAATTTATTAATGAAATTATTAATTAATCTAATTTTATTATCTAGGACATTAGGTACCAGTTCGAATCACTTTCAAACATAAGATAAGGGTTTTCTCATCACACCTTTATTTATGTGAGATATTCCTTATTCAAAAATATTTATTGTGTGTAGTGTATATATACATAACTTTTATATATAATATTATTAATATCTTTATCTACATGTTATTAAATGTCTCACTTGATGATCATTAATTTTATTGGGCGTACGATTCAATTGTTTGCAAAGTGGTAATGGTTTCTTCCCAAACCTCCATTTTTTCCTTCAGGTTATGATATCTCTCTCTTTACCCCAATTTGATTATTAATATTTCTTATGAAATTTTCCTATTTTCTGTATTTATGCTCCAAAAAATATTTTCCCATCCCAATTCTTTTTTAGTTGATGGGGAAATTCATGTTTTATAAGTTTCTCTTCTCAGTTTCTCTTGATAAGCATGCCTGATTAATGGGAACTTCCCAATTTCTAAACAATTTTCAAGTAACAACCATAATATTCTATAAGAAACCCTTATTTTTATAAATAAATATTTTTACCAAGAAAAAATCTCTTTTTTTATATCTATTTTTATACAAATAAGTATAACTTTTTTGGTTTTAAAGCCTCTTTTATATTATCTCTTAAACCACACTAAAGTGGCCCATTTCTAAAGTTTCTTAAAAACAATTTTTACTTATTTTCACTTAAATTGGAAGTAATTTATTCCTCAAACATAATTTAATTGTCCTAATATTTTTATTTTTTAGGATATACATGTTTTCAATCTAATATTATGACTGGTATAAAATAGTTTTTCAAAAGAATACTTCTCTCTAAAAGTTAAAATGACATTTCTCTCAATAATTTTACAACAATTTTATTAGAGTATTTTCATCTATTTAAATACCCTATGTTTAATATTATGATTAATTGATATTGATATCTTATGTTACCATCTATAATATTTTATTTAATGGTTTATGATTATTTTTACTTGGGATATACTATCTTGATACCATTCTCCATATTACTCTGGATAGTTTATAAAATTGTTTACTGATTGGGTATATTATTTAAATTTAACAAGATAGTTTGAATATGAACCTGTAAATTGATTATGTTTGAAACCTTTCATATGAGTAATACATTCGAATTATTATGTTATGGGTGGGGCCTACTATATCCCCTCTATGCCTCAGTAGGTCTCATGAGACAAACTAGACAGTGTTTTTACCCATTTATGTTTGGTGTCTTGGACAATGACTTGATGGTATATTTCTGATGTCTCAAATTATTAATTCCCTAATTATGATATTAGTAATTGATAACCCATGTTATTATTCAACTAGTAGAATATCCATGGTTAAGTTTCATTATCCTGTGATTATTTATATGGATTTATTTTTCTATCTTTTCTTTCTGCCATATTATGCTCAAGATTATGTTTTAATGGAATGATTTTTTTTGTTATTAGCTTTTCTATATTCTTAATGTTTATTTATGATAAATTATATTGTATTTATTACCCTTATTGAGAATCTGATCTCACCCCTTTCTTATGTTTTATTTTCCCCCAGGATATGAATATGTATATTATGAACAACTTTCTGGGATAATCTAGGATTTTATGGGTGTTTCCAAGGAATTTTCTACATTGTTTTCTATTTTAAGTTTTTCCTCAATAATTATGTTTATATCTAGTTTTCTAAATCTACTAAACTATTTGGTCCTCTGGGATGTGACTTCCTTATTTATTATGACAATGTAATAATGTAATACACTAGATCCGGTCTACCAGGGTGAAGGTATTTATAGTTGGTATCAAAGAAAGTTTAGTATAAACTTTGGAAACTATATTTAGAAGAAACAAGATTAGGGATATATAAACCTATGACATACTTTTGAAATATCCCCAAAGTAACTAAGATTATTATTTAGAGAGTATTTATACATAAATTATTAATTTAGTATTACTTATTTTATATGTTTTGATTTTATACATTTTGTTACACAATGATATGATCTAATATAGAGTATGTTATCATTAAAAAAGAGAACCTAAAAAAGGACTAGGAAACTCACTAATGCACATGAACCAAAGAGTAAGAAGGATACAATCTTTTATAGTTTTATTGAAATATTTTGGAAGGAATAAGTCTCTAAAATATTATCGTCATGTGAGGACATAATATCGTGTGACATCAAGATAGAGGAATAATTATCCAAGTCTTATGAATTGGAAAGGAAGAAAGGTAAGAAGATGATGGTAGAGAAAAATATGGATAAATGGAACAAAGGAAAGAAGGATTTTCCCAAATGTGATAACTGTAGATGGAAACACCCTGGTACTTTCATGAAGGGAATGGGTGTTTCATAAAATTTTTGAGAGAAAGGACACTTGGCTCATGATTTTAAATGAAAGAAATAAGTTTTCCAATGCGTAATCTATAGGAATATGTGTCACTATGAAAATTAATGTCCCAAGAATTAGAATAATATATCTGAGAAGAAAAAAAGGATCATGGTCAAGATTATGCTACTACCTCAGACATAGAGTAATGACTCATATGCCTATGTTTGGATTCAATAATTATGATATCAATAATGATCTCTATATAATATTCATGAGATATATATGGATTGTATAATAATAATTTCTCATTATGTAATTGGAATAATTTGATGAATAGAACTAGTAATCAAGAGAAGTTATTCTATCGTAAGTTGATCTTTAAAAAAAATATGAAATGGGACAGATACCCTAAATATGTGATTGATGTTGAGATAATAAAAAATATATATTTATGGGATACTATTGGTGACCATGAAGGTGTTTAGTGATCTCATAGTTTATGTTATACAAGAATAATTAGATTTTTGGATTTAAGGAAAACCTGAGATTTTATGTTTACATTAAGGTTTTAATGTGTTCAAGGTATTTATAAATTTGGTATATGGGATTAAGAGGTAAATTATTTTTTGGAATATTACGTTAAGTAGATTTTTGGAAATTTAGTGACCTTAATTCTAAATTTTTGGCTATTGAATGTGGATAAACATGTTTTAGATGAGTCTTAAGATTAAGTACTTATGGAATGGATCAAGTTAAACTTTGGATATTATTGTTCGTTGATAACATGTTCTAACCTTCTTGGTTTCAGTAAACATTTAATGATCAAAGTAATGATTTAAAGATAAATGATTCATTAAAAGTGCTTCAGGTGTGAAAAATTCATCTTAAACATTAGTTTATAGGTGTAAGGAATGATTTGAAAATAGATCAAAGCACAACAAAAGGATGAGATTATGCTTATTTCATGGAAATTAATTAAGTAAGTTTGTTTTCTCAAGTTATTATCTAAATATAAAAAATAATCCCTCAAATCTTAGGAAAATATTTTTGGATAAAAAATTTAAACTGTTTACTTTTATTTATGAGAAATCAATGGTCTTTTAATAGATCACAAGAGTTATAGTCACATGATTGTTAACATTATAATGACCATGTTCTTTATCACTCTCTTTAAAAACTTGATAGTATGATTTTCCTTCCATGTCCATGATTATCACATTCCACTTATGATTTCTTACCTGAAATACTAGTTTTTTTTGTAAACTTGACATTTAACTTTCCCTCTTATTTAGAGTATATTTTATTAACCCTATTTTCAATTTGGGTTTATGTAAAAACCTGATATTTTACAGTATGACTCTTTTTAATTTTAACTTATTCTATAGATTACCATCTTAACAAATGATTTAAATATTATTATTTAATTATTATTGTTATCTCTTACATGTTCAGAATAGTGGAAATGGATAATATTATGTAAATTATGAGAATATATAATACAAATTTTTATAAAATTAATTTATAGGTTACCAATTAAGTATAAATGAAAACCAATTGAACATAAAGAATGTATTTTTATAAAAAATAATTTTATTTCCATAATAAAATTTTATATTAATAAATTAAATTTATCACTATTAGTGAAAGACATTAATGAAATTTATATATTATATTTTCAATCAAATATTTTTACATTCATCCAATTTTTTTTAAACTCATAAGATAATAATAAATCTAATTTTAGATAAAAAAGGCTATATTTTTTTAAACATAATTTTACAGATTTTAAGACAAGAATTGTTTTAAATATAAATTTTAAACTTTTATAAATTATATTTGACAAAATAAAAATTATTATTGAAAGAGTAATATCAAAATTTAGTTTAGTTAAATTTTCGATATTTTTCTGATTAATTTCATTTTTGATGAATAGTAATGTAAACATTAGAATAACTATGTGACCTTTAGGAATAGTAATGTGGACATTAGAAAAATAACCTCACCTATGGAATTTAAAAAAATTTTAGACATATTATAATTTTTAATATGATATAATTATATCATAGTATATGTAAATAAATGTTTTATAAATTATTAATTAGGTGTTTATATTTTTACAAAACATAGATGTTTATTTTAAATTTTATAATTAATATAATGATTTTAAAAAATAATAATATTCATAAAATGTATTCAAACATTAATATTTTTTTGTCTTATGATTATAGTATAATTTTATGAGAACTAAACAAAATTTTAAATTGGTTATAAAATAAGTTACAATTTTAAAATCGGTATCTTTTGAATAAATGATGATTTTATTTAGAAATTAAATTTTTAAAATTTAGAATATTATTTTCTTAAAATTGAGTTTATTTTTTAATTCTACACATAGAAAAATGGTTAGGATGTTTTTTTTGGATTTTTATAAAATAGTTTATTTTTTGGTGAATAGCCAAATACCTTAATTTACAATATTTAACAAAATTCATGAATTATGGAGTCACATGTGATTTATGGTTGATTCAAGCCCACAATATCAAACAATACATCATTATTTTAATATATTTGCTGATAATGATTAGAATATTTATATTATTGAGCCAAATAAATAAATAAATAAATAAATGATTAAAAATTATGATTTAAGATATTGGGAATGGCATGAATGAATGAAATTAAGTAAATTATGATTGCAAATGTTTATAAAATTAATTCATTTGTTAAAAATTAATTAGAAATGAAGACAATTTGAATTGAAAGGATGTATTTTAATAAAAAAATTGTATTTATTCCCAAGATTAAATTTTATAAATTAATCACTAATTAGTGAAAGATATTGATAAAAATTTTATTTTCAATAAAATTATTTTAAATTCATTCAATACGTTCTATAGACTTAATATAATAACAAAATCATTTTTAAGCATAAAATCTATATTTTTCAAAAATCTAATTTTACTGCCTTTTCATGGTTCACTTTTTTTAAAACTAAATTTTAACACTTTTATAAATTATATTTTAAAAATATAAATTATTTTTGAAATCTTAATATCAAATTTTACTTTGGTTAAATGTTTCTAATTTTTTTGATAACTTTCATTTTTGTTGAATTGTAATGTGATCATAGAAATAAAAATGTGACCATTAGGAATAGTAATATGACCAATAGAATAGTAACTTCACCTAAAAATTATAAATAAAATTTAGGTATATTATCAATGAAAATATAAAAATTTTATATTAAGGATTAATTAAATAAATGTGTTTAAAATGATAAATTAATTATTGATATTTTTGTGAAATGTAAATATTTATTTACAATTTTATAGTAAAAAATGATTTAAAAGAATATTCGTTTTCATAAAACATATTCATAAATTAATATTTTATTTTCTTACAATTATAATATAATTTTATAAGACCTTAATTAATTTTTAAAATTATTATAAAATCAGTTTTAATTTCAAAATCAGTACATTTCAAATAAATAATGATTTAATTAAAAATTAAATTTATATTATTAAGAAAATTATTTTTCTAAAATGGATTTCATTTTTGGATTCTACAAATTGAAAAAATTTTAGGGTGAATTTTTGGGATTTTTAAAAAATAGTTGATTTTTTGGTGAATAATGAAATATGGTAATTTACGGTATAACCTAAATACAAGAATTATTGAGACATTGATGATGTCTATAGGATCTAACCACAATTGTTTCAAAATAACATGCACTAATTACTGTATTTAGTCATGGAACCATAACTATATATTTTCCTGAGACAAAATAATAAAATAATGATTAGAATAATAAAAAAACATTCCCATCCTCCACTAAAAATATCACCCCTCACCACCTCTTATCCTCACTCACAAAAAGCCTTGAAGCGTATCCAATTTCTACATTAAACTCTTGCCAAACTTCTACCCCATTTTCAAAATCACTTGGTATAAAAAAAATACCAAATCAATTTCTTTAAGCAGGTTCTCAAGGAGAGGAATTCAAGAGGTAAATACTTTTTCATTCTCTTTTAATTTCTTTTATTCTTATTATATCCATACCAATTATACCCAAAGAAACATTAATACTCCATTATCTTATATATACTAAAACTTTATTATTTAAATTGAAAATCTATCATCAAACCCTTTATCTTCCCCATTTTATTCTAAAAATGAAAACATAGTCCATGAGGTGCCAATTTACCGCCTTTATGGATGATGAGTTTTTTTTCAATTACACATTCAAGGATATTCATAAAACCATTTTATGGTTAAAAAGGAATATAATATATGTATTAAAAATTATTTATGATTATGAAACAGGTATATATTCCTAATGTTAAATCATAAGATAAAACTAGTTCATGATGATCGAAAGAAATTACAAAATAATATAAATGATTATCACTAACATTTTATCTAATGATTCGTCCCCATAACATATAAATAAATTAAAAATATAAAAATTTAATATCATGTAATTTAATTAATGAAATATTATTTCAATTCTGGAAAACTATTCTCATTTTACTTGATTTTCCATACATGTATACAAGTAAACCGATCATGAAAACCAAGAAAACCAACACTTCCAAATGATAAAATTGTGTTTTTTAACTCATCAAAAATGAAATAAATGAACATAATAAAATTATAATAAATTAAATAAATTAATAAAATTTTATTAATTCATTAATTAATTGATTTTATTTTATTATACATGACATTAATATCGAGTTCAGAACACATTCGTACATAAGGTAAGGGTTTTCTCATCTCACTTTTATTTATGCGAGATTTACCTTATTCACAACTTATTTATTTTGTATAGTGTATATATAATTCAATTTGATATATAATATTGTGAAACTATTTATTTCTCCAGTATTAAATGATTCATTTTATGATTAATAATTTTTTTCATATGATTCAATTGATTACAAAGTGGTAAGGGATTATTTTTGAACCTCTATTTTTCTTCACACTACACTTTCTCTCTCTTTACCCCAATGCATTTCTTAATTATTGTTATATACTATTCATAAACTCTCTGTGTTTGTTAAAAATATATTTACCTATTTAAATTCTTATTTATCTTATGGGATAGAATTGTTTTATAATGTTTCATTTTCAATTCTTTCTGTTATGCAAGCTTGATTAAAGAGAATTTCCCAATTCATACCCATTTTCAAGTACCATCCATAACCTGTTTTAAGCCACCAATATTTTCCTAAAATAAATAATTTAATCACAAAAACAATCCTTCTTAATTTATGGTTTTATACAAATAATTATTCGTTTTTTATATTTTATGTACTCTTTAATATTTTCTTTAAACCACACTAAAGAGGCTCATTTTTAAAGTTTCTTAAAAATTATTTGTACATGTTTTCACTTCAATTGGACATCATTTATGCCTAAAGAAAAATTTTATTTTCCTTAAATTTTATTTTCTGGGATATACAGGTTTGCAATCTGATTTTATTGCCAATAAAAATAATTTTCCAAAAGAACTCTTCTTTCTAAAGTAAAAAGTGGTTTTCTCATCTCATTTTTTACTTCTGTGAGTTATATGCCTTGTTCACCACTTATTTATTATGTGTGGTGTATTTATTGACCTTTATATATAATATCATTGGTCTTATTATTATCATGATATTACAATTTTTTTTAATGTTATTACTTCATAGGGATTATGATTTAAATGTTTCAAAGTGGCGTGGGGCACTTTGGAATGTTTAAAAAAATATTTTCTTTACGAATCTTTCAATATTATCATTTAAAAGTATCTGTATCTATGTAAAAATAATTTTCTAAATCTTATACTCAATACAAATACTTTTATAGGTTATATTTTTCATGAATTGAATCTATATATGAAGAATTATTTTGAATTGCAGTGAAAGATGGGGCCTGTAACAGAACCTTGATGCATCAATAGGTCTCTTGAGACAAAAAATCGAAGGAAAACACATTGTGTTTGTTTCCAAACATAATAAATTGGGTATCTACCCATAGACTTGAACCATTATGAAAATATTATGATTCATGTTCAAGATACATGAGGTCCAATAATTAAGCATTTTCTTCATCTATCTTTTAGTTATCACTATCCATAGGATTTTCACTATGAAAAAAATATATGGATGCTTTTTCCTTATGAGTTTATTAATGGTGAATATTTTTCAATTATTAACTGTGACATATTTATTAAACCTAATTGATTATGATTCACTTATTACTGATTCATGATTCCTCAATATTTAACCCTTACTTATTATTTGAGCTCACCCCTTTCATTTGTTTTTCTTCCCCAGGTTATCAAGATGAATCCTTTGAACAAGTGTAAAGGAAGTAGTTTATTTTTTGTTATGTTCTATGTTTATTTACAAATGTAATGAGGGAACCATGTATGTATCCAGTTTTTTCAAGACTGTTAGACTGATCGATCCTTAGTGATGTGGTCTCTTGTATTTATGCCATTATTATAAAATGACAGGTGAAAAAAATAGTGTGTTTTTTTCCAAACATAATAAGATGGGTATCTACCTATTGACTTAAACTGTCTTGATAGTATGATGGTTCATCTTCCATAGGTAAAAAAATCTATTTATTTTATTTTATTTTATTTTCAATTTCGTTTAATTTATTATCCTTCCATCACCTCCCCTATGAAAATAGACATGTTAACTTTAGTATAATTTATATATATTAATTTTACCATATTAATGGAAGATCCACCATAAAAATCCTTTATCTCCCACTTTTATTTTATAAATTAAAACATCTCCCATGATGTGCCAATTTACCGACACCATGGATGATGCATTTTCATTTTCCATTAATGCCTTTAAGGATGGCCATAAAAACTTTTTTATGGTTAAAAAATATAATATATTTATTAAAAACTATGTAATTTTATGGAACCATTATATACACAAGATGTTAATCAATAAAACAAAAATAGTTTGTGATGATTGGAAAATCACTAAAATAATCTAAATTATTATCACTAACATCTTATATAATGATTCAACCTCACCTGAAATATGAAAATGAATTGTATAACCATGTAATAATATATATGTTCATTAATGAAAAATTAATTCAATTATAAATATCTATTCCCATTTTATGTGAATTTACATACTCATATACAAGTAAACCGATCATGATAACCAAGGAAATAAATGATCTCGAACGATATAATTGAATCCTATAACTCACTAAAAAGGCCATAAATGAACTTAATAATGTTATATTAAATAAAATACTTATAGAGAAGGTTTTGGATTAATTAATTAATGGATTTAATTTGATTATATAGGATATTAAGGTCAAGTGAATTACACATTCATACATTAAGTAAGGGTTTCTTCCTGAACCTCCATTTTCATTCAGGTCATGCTTTATCCCTCTATACACCAATGTAATTCTTCATTATTTTTATATAATTATTATAAATTATGTTTAAATGTTCCAATATTATTTATCCATATAATTTAAAATTTAATTTATATGAAATACATATTTTACAAGGTTTCCTTCTCTATTTTATGGATATGCAAGCCTGATTAAAGGGCACATCTCGTTTTCTTACCCATTTTGAAGTACCATCCATAATATATTTTATGACACCATTTTTTTAAAAAATAACTAATTTTATCATGAAAAACAATATTTTTTTTTCATTTTTGGTTTTATACAAACAATTACTCCTTTGTCCATTTTAGAGACTCTTTTATATTTTCCTTAAACCACATTAAAGAAGCTAATTTCTAATGATTCTTAAAAGCTATTTTCACATATTTTCACTTTAGTTGGACATCATTTAGGCCTAAAATATTATTTAATTATCCTTACCTTTTATTTTGTTTGATATTCTTGTTAACAGTCTGATTTTATGACAAATCCAATGGTTTTTCAAAAGAACTATTCTTTCCAAGGAAAAAGGGTTTTCTCTCATCTCACTTTTATTTCTGTGATATTTTCCTTATTCAACCATTATTCCTTGTGTGTGGAGTATCTATGATTCCATTTGATATATAATTTCAACAAAATATTTATCTTCATGGTATTAATTGATTAATTTTATAATTATTAATTTTTATCATATGATTTTATTTATTACAAAGTGGTAAGGGATTCTACTAGAATCTTTGTTTTTTCCCCAAGGATAAACTTCCTCACTATTTAACCCAATGTAATGCTTATTTATTTTTGTGTAATTATTATAAATTATGTTCATATGTTCTAAAATCATGTATCCAGATTATATCAACCTCATTTTATGGGGAAATACTTGTTTAAAAAAATATTCCTTCTTAATTATTCCTAATAAGCAAGCCCAATTAATGTGAACTTCTTGATTTCTTACCCATTTTCAAGTGAACTCAAAAACATATTTTAAGAAACCATTATTTTTATAAAATCTATAATTTTATCATAAAAATTTATCTTGGTTCATTTTTAGTTTTATATAAAATATTGTTCCTTTTCTAATTTAAATGCTCTTTAATATTTTCATTAAACCACACTAAAAAGATTTTTTATAAAGTTTCATAAATACAATATTTACATGATTTCATTTCAATTGGATATCATTTATTACCCACACATAATTTCATTGTTATTATATTTCATTTTCTGGGATATTAATTTTTACAATCTAATTTTATTACAAATACAAATGATTTTCCAAAAGAAGTCTTCTTTCTAAAGTAAAAGGGCATTTCTCTCTATAAATTTTCAATGATTTCATTAGAGTATTTTTAATCTATTACTATGATTAAAATATTTAAAAGTGGTATGAAACAATTTTATTCAAATATATATTTTTATTAGATATATTATCAATGCATTGGACTTAGTTAGTGACTGGTGGGGCTCGCTATAGCCTCTTAATGCGTCTGTAGGTCTCATGAGACAAAAAAGAAAGTAATTTTGGATGAGGTCTTAACCATTTCTTTTCAGAAGTATTGGATGAGGACTCGATGGTATTTTTATGTTGTTCCTAATATGAATTCCCTCATTATGATATTATAAATTGATAAATCATGTGATTATTCGACTAGTAGAATATTCATGGATATGTTTCATGTAATTATTTAAATATAATTATTTATTATTATTTTATTATTTCCATATTATAATCAAGATTACATTCTATTGGTATGTATTTTGATCCATTCACCATGAATTATTGTTTATATTATCTTATACTCTATTACATACCCTTATAAATCATATGATCTCACCCCTTTATTATGTCTTATTCTTCCTCATAATGCAAAGATGTATATTATGAATGACATGCATGGATAATCTTGGATTTATGGATGTTTCCATTATATTTGGAATTTTTTTCTTTCTTTAAAGTTGTATTTTAAAGTTCATGTATATAATATGGATTAAAAAAATACGAAACTGATTGGTACTTTGGGATTAGATTCTTGTATCTATGCCAATGTATTAATGTAAGGAACTACCTTTGGGATACAAGGGTTGGGGTCTTTATAATTGGTATGAGAGGAAGTTTAGTAAAAACCTTTGAAACAAGATTTAGAAAACCTAGATTAGAGAGCATAACCCTAATATCGACTTTGAGGAAATGTATAGAATAACATCCTAGAATTTTGGTAAGGTAGATATTATTTGTGTATTCCTAGTAATACATCACTGTCTGGATACTACAAGTGGACATGGTTATAGAATAGATATACCTTTGGGTAACATATCTGACAAGGTGTCCCAGGCCTAACTCGGGGTAACCTAGTACCTGATAATGAGCCATAATGTGTACCTAGTTTGACACTCCTTTGGGATATGTTTTGGATAATTAAAATTTTCTTTATAAACCGTTATGATGGATTTAATAATAAATATATACCCAAAGAAACCATGTTTATGATGAAGATATTAACTATGTATAAAATTTTTAGTTTAGGTTAATTATTTCACTAGTTTTAGGATTATACCTTATTTTTTATAATTTTATGATCAAATATTACATATTCCATTATTTATAATTTTTTACTAGATGAATAAATGGTAATTACATCAATGCACATTATCCAATGAGTAAGAATACTCATTTCGTTAATGGGGTTAATCCAATATTTCAAAGGGAAGTAGTCTCCCAAATATTCTTCTCATATGAGGAAATAATATCATGTTTTAACAAGATAGAGAATGAATCATCCAAGTTTTATTGTTTCAAAGGATACCAAGAGAAGAAGATGAAATATGAAAAAAATAAAGGGAAGAAGTTAAAGAATTATTTTCCCACATGTGATAATTGTGGAAGGAGAAACCTTGGAATATGATTAAGAGTAAAAGGAGTTTGCTTCAAGTGTGGAGAAAAATTCCACCATGATCATGATTGTAAGAAAAGGTAATAATTTTTCAATGTTCAATGTTTCAACTACAAAAAGATAGGACACTATAAAAACCAATATCTAAAGTGTCAAAGGAATAACACAAAAAGAGGATAATGGATCATGGTCAAGATTATGATATTACCACAGAGGAAGAGTAAATATTATTATTCTTGTGTTTGGATTTACAAATTATATTATTTGATTATTTCATTAGTAATTCTTTGGTTATAAGAATCATGAGATAGATAAGAAGTTTATTGAAGTACTTATTCATTATGAAATTTGTAGCATGAGATGAGTAGTACCAGTAATCAAGAGCAGTGATTTTGTTGAAATTTGATCTTTTTAAGAACACATGAATAGTGTAATATAACCCTAAATATGTTATTTATGTTGAGATAATAATAAGTTGATTGATATGGGATAATATTGGTGACCATGATCTTAAGGTTTAGTTATTCCCGAATTATTAGATGATTGGGTTTAAGTAATAAATTCAACAATATGAGATTTTACTATTGGAAGAATGCATATTTCATAAAGGTTTAAAGAATACTAAAGTATTAATATATTTAGTATGTGGAAAAAAAATATACATTATTTTTGGAATCTTATGTTAAGTTGATTTTGTAAATTTAGTGACCTTCATTCAAAATTGTTGGTTATTAAATGTGGACATGAATGTTTTAGAGGAGTCTTATGATTATCTAATAGTTGAATGGATAATGTTAAAATTTGGATTTTTTTCCATTAATAACATAATCTAATCTTCTTGGTTTCAGTAAACATTTAATGGTAAAATGAATGGATTAAATACCATATGATTCGTTAAAAGTGCTTTAGGTATGAGAAATTCATCTTAAACATTAATTTCTAGGTGTAAGGGATGAAGTGAAAATATATCATAAAATAGAAAAAGGTAGATATTTTTCTTATGAATTGGAAATTAATCAAGTAATTTTATTTTCTCAATTGTGTATTTGAATTTTAAAAGGATTCATAAACTCCAGGAAAAATATTTCAGCACAAAAACATTATCTATTTACTTTTCTTTCTGAGAAATAAAATGTCTTTTAACTGATCACAAATTTTTGGCCTTATGATGGTTAACTTTATTGTAACACCCCAAGGATTTAAAAAATAGTTTTAATATAGAATTAATTAAACACTAATTCTTTACAAAGAAAAACATTATTATATCCTAACCAATAAACAAAATTTTCTCAACTTCTGTAATTTGAATTTTGAAAAACTGACATAGAGTTCCGTTCAATAAGATATTTAGAGTATAATAGTACAAACATAATTTTTTATGAATAGTAATATACCCTTATGAATATTAAAATATTCTTATGAATAGTAAATAATTGTAAATCACCTAAAAAAATGGAAACTTCACCCATGAATTTATAAAAAAATTTAGACATCTTATTAGTGAAAAACGACCATAGTATAAGTATTGAAATTTTTGTATGTCATAAATATTTTAATTAAAATTTTATAATTAATTTAATAATTTAAAATAGAATTTTATTTTCATAAAATATAATCATAAATTGTTACTTTATTGCCTTATAGTTATAATATAATTTTATGGGACCTTGATTAATTTTTCAAGTTGTTAAAAAATGAGTTACAGTTTTAAAGTTGATTTTTGGAATAAATTATGATTTTATTGAAAAATTAAATTAAAAATATTTATAAAAATATTTTAAATAAATTTATTTCATTTTTGAATTCCATACGCCGAAAAATTTTTGGGTTTATTTTTTGTGATTTTTCTAAAATACTTGAATTTTTGTGAATAGTAAAAATACAGTTTTGAGTTTTCTATGTTTTTAATGACATCTTAATGATGTAATAATTAATATAAAATGATGTTAAACTTGTGTATAGAAAAATAGGACCTAAGGTGTCCCATCTGGATAATACCATGGGCTAATACCATGGGAAATCCCATGGTTTTTCAAAAACCACTAATGAGGTGTCCCTTGAAATTAATAAAAAAACCCCTCTCATTTACTATAAATACAAACTCATTCCTTAATATTATTTAATTATAAACTCAACATCCTCAAAGCTCTGGTAGTTTTCCTTCTTAGTATTCTTCCCAAGGTTTCCTCACTCCA
This sequence comes from Viscum album, assembly GCA_963277665.1. Lineage (NCBI taxonomy): Eukaryota > Viridiplantae > Streptophyta > Magnoliopsida > Santalales > Viscaceae > Viscum > Viscum album. The sequence continues at coordinate 1,085,982,393 of OY728165.1, forward strand.
TCAAGGTCGCAACCTTCATGTTTTAGGAGTTACTCTACAATGTAAGGGAATTTACCACCCTTATATTTTTTAACCATTGATTTTATGTTATTATTTTTAATTAGTATTGGATTATGATAGGATATGTCATTCCATATCCCCCTTAATGTAAATATTATTTAATAATGATGGTATAAACCTTTTTATTTTATCATCTTATTTTATGAATTTTTAAGTGATGCCTGTAGAATGTTTCGTAAGAGATTTCTCATCTTTTCTTTTATTTTGAGTTCCTTTATTTTTCTTTCCTCACCTCATTTCATCCAAATTTTGTGAAGAACACAGTATCTTACATGTAATCAAATATTTTCATGATAAAGTAATAATTCTTCATTATCTCTCCTTTCCCATTCATTTATACGAAAAATGAAAACACCATTCAAGATGTGCTAATTTACCACATTCAAGGATGATGGGTTAATAATTTCTATTACTGTATTAAATTACGACCATGAAACCATTAATATGGTTGAAACAGACTATAATATATATTTATTATGCCTCATATATTTTTTTTTAATATTTTTTTACACATGTTTTTGATTTATAAAGAAAAATGAGTTCATGGTGTTCAAAAACCACAAATTAACCCAAACAATTATCATTAAATAATTTAAATAATGATTAATCTTCACTCCAAGTAAACAAATAAAATTTACAACCATTTAACCTTATATATGTTCACTAATAACATTTAACATAAGTTCTAAATATCCATCCTCATTTTACATGATTCTCCATTCATGTATATAAGTATACCGATCACGAAACAAACAGACCCAAACAATAAAATTGAACCTCTTCACCAATAAAAAAGGACATGAAGGAAATTAATAAGGTTATAATAAATCAATTACATTTAGAAAATGTTATTTAAATATTAATTAATTAATTTAATTTGGTTATCCAGAACACAAAGACCATGAGAAGAACACCATCGGAATTAAGGTAAGGGTTTCTTCATCTCACTTCCATTTTTTGAGATATTCTGTATTCAGTAATACTACTTGTGTATGGTCTATGTATACTTACATTGAAGATTCATATCATTAATCTCTATATTTTCATGATATTTAATGTATCAATTAATTATTATTAATTTCGGGGCATAATGTTCCATTGATTACAAATTTTTAAGTACTTTCTATAGCAACATCCATTTTTATTCAGGTTGCTCTTATTCTCTACTCACCTCGATGATATTATTATTTATTATTATGTACTCTTCATAAATTCTTCTTTAATATTCTATATATTTTTACCAACTAGAATTATACTTTTATTTATGGGAAGCTATATGTTCTAAAAGGATCTTTCAAAAATTCTTCTTGAAATACAACTCGATTCAAGGAACTTCTTCGATTCTTACCTATTTTGATGTTTACTATATAATCTATTTTAATACATATTTATCTTTCTAAAATCGAACATTTTAAAGTGAAAAATCTATTTTGGTTCATTTATGGTTTTATGAAATCAAACATTCCTTTTAGCTTTAAAATATTTTTAAATAATTCCTTAATCTGCACTTTAATATTTTATTTCTAAATATTAATTACAAACTATTTTTTAATGATTTCATCTCAATAAGACTTTATTTAAGCCTCAAATATAATTTCAATGACCTTACCTTTTATTTTCTAGGATATAAATGTTTAAAATAAGTATTCATGACAAATAAAAATGATTTTCCAAAAGAACTATTCTTTCCAAAGAAAAAAGGATTTTTCTCATCTCACTTTAGCTTTTATGAGATATATTCCTCGTTCACCAATTACTTCATACTTGTGGTGTATATACTTTCATTTGGTATATAATATCAAGAGTCTCATTATTCTCATGATATTATAAGGTATTATGACTTCAATGTTTCATGGTGGCATGGGATACTTTGAATTATTTAAGGATTATTTCCTAAAAAAATTCAATGGTCACATTTAAAAGTAACTTTATTTATGTCAACATCCTTCGATGAATATTATATTTCATAGAGATTTATCTCCAATGATATCGTCTATAAAATTTGTTGTTTACGGGTTTCTAATTAGTTTAAATGTAGATGTTTTATCTTGATACCATTCACCATATTACTCAGAATGGTTAGTGTTTATGTTTAATGACTGGGGAAAGTTACACTACTGAAAATTTAGGCTATATCCACGGTTTCAAATCGTGTCTATAAGCCCCAAAATCATGGCTAGAGGTTATAACCACAGTTCAATGGACCAGTGCTAGTATTGACATGGCTATAGGGCAAGACTTGTAACCACAATTTAAAACTATGGATAAAACCCTATAGCCATAGTTTAAACTGTGGATATAGATCTATAGGCATAATTTAAAACCATTGATATAGGGATTTAGACACAGTTTTAAACCATCACAGAACATTAATCCACATAGTTCTTATACCCCATTGCCATGGTTTTAAACCATGTCTAAAACCATATATCCATGGATATAGAGATTTAGCCACAGTTTTAAACCATCATAGAACATTAATCCACATTGGGCTTATACCCCCAGTTCAAAACCATGGCTATATAGTTTTAGCCACGATTTAAAACCATGGCAATAGGCCTACACCCATGTTTTAAAACTGTGGCTCTAGGACTTTACATTTCATAAAAAAACACACACAACCCCCCATTGAATTCCCCTTGAACCCCAATTCCCCTTAGACAACCCCTTGCACCCCCTGGATAGCCCCCTGCACCCCATTCCCCCTTATATAGACCCCTTACACCCCCTGAACCCCCATGCCTCCTGGACGACCCCCTGGATATCCCCCTTTCACCACCGTGAACACCTCCTGCACCCCCTAGACATCCCCCTTGAACCCCCTATACAACTCCCTTTCACACCCCAGAATAGCCCCTTGCACCCCCTTTAACACCCCTATGCACCCCGTACCCCCCCGGGCCGCCCCTTGCACCCCCTAGACAACCCTTGCACCCCCTCGACAACCCCTTGAACCCCCTGGAAACCCCCTTGACCCCCTGCACCTTTAGATAACCCCTTTAACCCCTAGATATACCTTTCCCCCTTGGATAGCCCACTGCACCCCCATGCCTCCATGGACAGCCCCCTTTCACCCCTAGATAGCCCCTTGCACCCCTAAATAGTCCTTACACCCCTTGAATAGCCATTGCACCCCCTGGAAAATCCCTTTCACCCCTTGTACAACCCTTTCACCCCTAGATATCCTCCTTTCTCCGCCTGGATATCCCTTTCACCCCTGGGAAACCCCCCTACACTCCCATGCCCCCTGGACTGCCCCTTTGCACCCCCTCGACAACCCCCTTGTGCCCCCCTGGACAGCTGCCTTACCCCTAACCCTGCATTAGGCCACCCCCTCCTTACATCCCCCACCCCTCCCTAGACATCCCCTGAAAAAACACCCCTATTTTTCTGGATAGAACCCCCTTCCTGGATAGACCTACTTTTGGATAGACCACCCTCACTAGATAAACCCCCCATCACACCCCCATCACACCCCCACCCCACCTTGCACACCCCTCCCCCATACACCCCCCCTGTGAGTCAAAATATAATTTGAGATTCTTCTAGTGTCTCAAATGAGAGAATAATGTGTAAGGATTAAAGTGGAAAACATAAATGCAATAATGCCGAACAAGATATATAAGCACAAACTACCACTGTGAGTTTTCATAGACAGCGCACCTCTGTTGGAGGGGTTTTATTACGAAACCATGACTTGTTTATCAAAAAACATTATTTTAACTAACACATGATCAAGAATTGAAATTTAATATAAATAAGAAAAATTAAAAGGTATATTAATGAAATTTAAAAAACTATTGGCTTAAAGTGTATAGGAGAGGGACTCCACCTCGAAAGAGTCAAGCCATGTACATAAGGATCCTTATATATATATGCTCACATGAATAAGAATGGTCTATGTTTTATTGATCGTTCTCTGTATAACATACATCCCCGTACTGTTTACCAATACAAGTAATCAAAACCAACAAATTATTGAGAAGGAAAAGCCACCATGAAGCCAAAAAACATGGAAATTACTTTGACATTACTGTTTTAATCGACTAATCATTCGGCAACCAGGGATAGAATTTTTTCCTCTGACACCTACACCATGTTAGAGTTGAAATTCAAGCTGTTTCTCATAGTAGAACATTGTCTATCAAAAATCCCAAGAAAGTAATTAAAATGTAGAAACATTAACATTTTCATCGTGCGTAAGACCATGCCAACTCAACACCCCCTGGACACCCCTAGACACCCCTCACCCTAAGGCACCCCTAAACACCCCTGGACACCCTATACCCAATAGAAAACCCTTGAAAAAACCTTGGACCCCCCTAGACAACCCCTGGACCCCCCTGGACACCCCCTGGACCCCCTGGACAACCCATGAACAGCCCCCCTAGACCCCCCCAGTTCACCCCTTGGACCCCCTAGAACCCCCTGGACACCCCCTCCGACTAGACCCCCCCATTGGACACCCCTTGGACACCCCCACTAGACACCCCCTGGACACCCCCAGACACCCCCTGGACACCTGAACAACATTCTTTTCTTGAGAATGTGAAGTTGTTAGAGATAATTCCACAATACATCTGGACTCAAAAATGTGATGCCTGAAGGACAAAAAGGTTTTGAAAAGTCTTAGAGGATAACCTATGAAAAAATAAGTATTCCAAAGAAATAGAGGGATATACATCCATATACACATCCTACCATGTGAAAGAATACACACAAAAATCCAGTTCCTGTGAAGACATCGAGACAACTACTCACAGAAAATTATTGATATCTAACAAAGAATATTTGTTTCTTATGAAAAAAAATATGGTGAGCCACACATGGGTTACTCAAAGATAGTGAATAGATCACATATCCTTGTTTAGAGCATGAAATTTTCACAATAAACCAAATAAAAGAGAAATAAAATGGTTGCATGATACCCATAAATTCATGCAAGCATAATTAAAATTCCTAAAACAAGTTATTAAATAACACATAAAGTAATATAATATATAATCAATTATGTTAATTATTTGTATTCCATGCATCCCAAGCATGAAGTGTACCTAATTAAATTGATTTTATGATTATTGAAGATGAAATTAGATATTGTGAACGTCCTATATTGAATAAAATATTGAAGAACATTATGTGAACCTGTTGCATGCATTTTATTAAGGTCATTACATTAGATAGAAGTAATCATAGCCTGAGAATTATTTCACTAAGAAAATTGGTCATTATATGTTAACAAAATTTATCAATCGAGGTATATAAACATCTTAAATTCATTTCAAAGATACTTTAAGCTTACATGATCAAATCTAAACCTACAATATCATGGAGGAATATTTAATATTATCCTACAATGTATTATGCCTTCATTAGGTGTGTAGTATTAACAAGTTGGAGAGTTTGAATTTGGAAGAAAATTAATTCCTAAAAAAACCACTAATTCACACCCCTACCCCTCATGCACACCCACTGGATAGCCCCTTGGCACCCCTGGATATCCCTTGCACCCCCTAGACAGCCCCTGCATGAACATTCACCCTGGACAACTCCCTGGACAACCCCGTTTCACCTTGATCATACCATGATTCACTGTATCATTTTCACCCTTACACAATTGTATTAAATTGAATTTGTATTGTAAATTACAAATATAATATCAAAATTAACTTCATGTTTGATTCAGTTATTTTATTTTTATCACTGTTAGAAAGGGAAATGTTACTTGTTTTGATAATATCATTGAAGGTGGAGGTGATTTGAAGGACCAATGATGAAGTCCAAAAAATATGGGCCAAACTGTGAAGGATCAAAGCACAATAGTGGATTAATCTGCACACTTCTATTAGAAAGTGCATCCAAATGGGATGAAATTTTGTAGGATGGTCCAAAACATAATTTTTTACATTTCATCTGAAAGAATTAAAGACTCATATATCCATAGGGTTTACCAACCAACATGATCTATCCAGTACACAGAATTTGTACGAAGTAAAAAGTGGTGTGCTGTGATCTGTCCATATATCAAGATCTAGTTTTCAAAATTATTCCAAGATTTTGGTGGAGACAGAAAAGAGATCTTTCTATAACATTTTTATTTTATCCAAATCGAGATAATTATTTATAGATGTCAAAACCAATTTCATAGGTGGTTTTATGAAATCTATGTGCTCAAAACCACCTTCCCATTTTCTTATAAAATGGCACCTTGATTTCCCCATATGTATGTTCATCCAAGAGGAAAATCTCTATTATTTTTGAGACCTAAAGGAGTTCTCTCATCATCCAAGGAGTTATGGAGGCTCTTATCCTCATATGGTGATAAAGGATGAAGTCACAGTTCCACCCGAGCTTCTTCCTCCTCCCGATGTCGAGCTAAACGGTGGACGATAATTTTGAAGGAGCTACACAAACATGGGAGGGAGTTCCAACACTTGTTATTCTACTATTTTGGTGTAATTTTTGTGATAAATATTTCACTTATTTATTATCTTGACATGATTCTCCTATGATTTCATTTCTACTGTTAAAATTAAGTGAAACACTTTTTTTTTCAACACCGATTGAGTTGAGATTTCAAGTGGGAATCTTGGGTTGTTCCGATTGGACAATAAAAGTGTCCTATTTATCACACACATACATATGATTTCAGTATTCTTTGTTAGGATTTCTTCTCTATTCTTTATACCCAATCCTTGAAAACACAATTGTTGTGTCAAGTGGTGGTTCTTTGAGCATCGTTTAAAAGCAAAGAGGGGAGTTGAGATCTTGACAACCCTCAACCAAAGGATTCCATTAAACCATGTTTATTTTTCATAATGATGAACTCACCAAGATGTGTAGTAAACATTAAATGATCTCCTTATCTCAGAATTCTAAAACACTACTTTTTTATCAACAATTAAACTCTTTAAATCAAGATATTTTCATTAAACTATTTAAAAACCACCCCTATTTTAGTACTTATTATTAAAAATGAACACTCTAAACCCATGAACACTCATTGAGAGAGGACCTGGGGTCTTTCCTAGAATTAAAATAAACCTTAAAATCCTAATAAATTTGACATGTCATGATAACACATTAAAAATTTGGTGCTGTTTCTTGGGAGAACTTTGGTTTTAGTGCTTATTTTTGATAATTTGTTTTTTAAATTTTGTGAATGTTTGTTTGTTTTATCTTCTACCTTTACATTTTTTAGTGTTATAATTTATTTCTTGTGTAGTTTATATATATGACACATTATACTACATGAGACTTACAACCTTTGGAACCCAAACCAGAGAGGATCCACACAAGCACTTTAAAGAATATCATATTGTTTTTTCGACATTAAAATCTACTGATGTGGATGAGGAACAAGTAAAGATTATAGAATTTCCATTTTATTTATAAGACACTCTGAAAGATTGGTTTTACTATTTTAATTCACCAATAAGAGGCTAGGATTACATGGACCTCCTTTTTATTGAAAAATATTTTCCATCCTCTCGCACTACAACTATAAGAAATGAAATATGTGGTATATAAAAATCACAAGGGGAAACACTACAAGAATATTGGGAATGATTTAAAAGGATTTTTTCAAGTTTTCCACACCACCAAATAGGTGATAAACTTTTAATTCAATATTTTTAGGAAGTTTTAATTCCCATTGTCAGAAATATGATTGATCCAGTTACAGGTGGTGCACTAGTCGATAAAACCCCATTCACTGCAAGGACCTTAAATGAAAACATGGAACATAACACTCAACAATTCGGTTCAAGGTCTAATGTACCCATTCAAGGTGTCCATGAGGTGAAAATTACCAAATTTGAGAGGATGGTGGACATGAAGTTTGAAGAGGTAAGTACCCTACTTCGATAACTTGGTCTCTCCCATGGGAAATCCCAATCTCCTCCTCCCATCCATTGTTGTATATGTTTTTATGACACCCACTACTCTGATCAATTCCCCCATCTAAGAGAAACTTCTAAGAGTTGTGAGGAAATTTTTCCAGGCCTCCCCTATAACCAACCCTTTAGGAAAGAACCATATTATCCATCCAATCCTCAGTGGAAAGACAACTAAGACTATAGGCATGGGGGTATTCAAACCAACCTCAACAACCATGTAACCATCAGGGTCAGAGTAGTCATCCACCACCACCACCCAAAAATCCTCAACCACCCCAAAGGCCTTTCCAAGTACCCCTACCAAACCCAAACCTACCCTAGAAGATATGATGAAAAAATGGCTGCCAATAATCTCCAATTCCAACAAAACACCCATGCTTCTACACAAGACCTCAAAACCCAATTAGGCCAACTAGATAACTAGGTGGGGGCGAATTCAAAGTCATGGGTCAGGTAAACTACCCTTTAAACTAGTAGTTAACCCTAGGGATAAAGGAAATGTTAGTGACATAAACCATAGGAGTGGAACTCATCCTCAAATCAAAATTACCCCTACAATAGATTAATCCCATCCTGAGGAATCCACCATCCCAACAACTGGTAAAAATGATCCCAGAGAATAATATCCTTGTCCTAAGAGAAGTCCATCCAAATGAAAGAGTGTGTCTATTGATGAGTCACCTATCCCATCAATACCGATTCTATTTCCACAAATGGCCACCCAACATAGAAAACAAAAGGAAACTAAACTCTATAAGGAAATTTTGGAGACTTTCAAAAAAGTGTAGGTAAACATTACCTTGATTGATGATGTGAAAAAAATTCCAAGATATGCCTAGTTTCTAAAGAAGATGTGTACACACCAAATGCGACTTTGAGGTGATGAGAAGGTGATCTTGGGAGGAATGTTTCAGCATTGATAGAGCCATCAATTCCCTCCAAGTGAAATGATCCTAAAACATTCTCAATTCCATGCACCATAGGGGGTATTATTTTTATAATGCTATTCTTGATTTAGGTGATTATATAAATTTGATGCCTCACTCTATTTACTCTATATTTCAGGTCAAGGAACTGATGTCCACTGGAATTATTGTTCAACTGGCTAACTAGAGTACCGCACACACCTATACTGTGTTAAAAGATGTTTTTGTGAAGGTTAAAATTTAATTTTTTCTACAGACTTTTATGTGCATAAAACAGAGGATGATAGGATGAATGGACATGCCCTGATTATATTGGATATAAACTTCATGAAAACCACCAAAACCATAATTAATTTATACAATGGTACATTATCTATGGAGTTTGGTGGTGACATTTTCCACTTCAATATCCTGGATTCCATGAATCACCCCTTATAAAAACATTACTCTCTCTCTATTAATTCTATAGATGTACTCCCTTCCCTTGAAAAAACTTCATTTCATTCCCCTTATCCCATTTATGAGTTTTCTTATTTGATTAAAATTATAGGAAATGAGTCATGTATTGATTTTTTTTATTTGATTAGAAAAATGTCATGCATGTTTATTAATTGATAATTTGTTGAACACTGAGGATCCAATAATGATCGATGATACTGCTAAGATTGTAAAAGCTCATTCCTCATCTGAGGATGATACCATTGAGTAGAAAGATGAGATTAGTGACCTCTTACTTTCACACACACTCCCATCAATCCAAAATCCACCTAAATTGGAACTGGAACAACTACATCAAGAGTTAAAATATTCATATCTTGAGAATAGAAACAAGTTGCCCATCATCATTTCTAGTTCACTCCCTCCTAATCCTGAATTGAAACTACCTAATCATTTAAGGGAGTATAAATAAGATTTGGGATGGAAACTTGCTGACATTCCTAGTATTATCCCATCAATTTTTACACAAAATATTTTATTAAATGATGAGGCTAAACCAGTGAGGAAGGCATAACATCGACTGAAACCAAGCCTCCTAGAAGTTGTGAAAAAGGATGTAACTAAATTATTGGATATTGGAATCATTTACCCCATATATGATATCCAATGGGTCAGTCCTGTTCAAGTAGTTCCTAAAAAAATGTCCTTACAGTAATCAAAAATTAAAACAAAGAATTGGTTCCAACTCTTGTGTAGAATAGTTGGCGTGCCTGCATAGACTATCGCTGACTAAACCAACACACTAGGAAGAACCATTTCCATTTACCATTCATTGACCAAAATTCTATAGAGGCTAGCAGGTATATCCCACTATTGCTTCCTTGATGGGTATTCTGGATACTTTCAGATCCATATTTCCCCCTAAGGATCACGAAAAGACAACCTTAACTTTCCCCTTTGGAACATTTTCATATAGGAGGATGCCATTCGGTCTGTGCAATGCTACTGGGACATTCCAATGATGCATGGTTAGTATTTTTTTGGATTACCTAGAGAATTTCATGGAAGTATTTATGGATGATTGTATTGTTTACGGATCCTCTTTTAATGGATGTTTAAGTAGTATTTGTTTAGTCTTACATCGTTGTATTGAAAATAATCTTGTATTAAATAAAGAGAAGAGCCATTTAATGTTGCGATAAGGTATAGTTTTGGGGAATGTAATTTCTAGGGATGGTATCCAAGTAGATAAATCAAAAGTGGATGTCATTTCTTTCTTACCATTCCCCAAAAATGTATGGTATGTGCAGTCTTTTCTAGGTCTTTCTAGATTTTACCATAGTTTCATTTGTGACATTAGTAATATTGCACTGCCACTCACTGAGTTACTCCAAAAAAGAAAAAGAATTTGTTTTTGATAAATAATTTGGGGAATCTTTTAATAATTTAAAATGGAGTCTCATATCACCCTTAGTAATCCAACCACATCAGTAGAATTTACCGTTTGAGATCATGTGAGATGCCTCTAACTATGCAGTTGGGGCAGTCTTGTCACAATGAGTCAATCGAGATTCACATGTCAATGCCTATGCCTCACATACACTAGACCCTTCCCAAGAAAACTACACCACAACTGAAAAAGAATTCTTTTCCATTGTGTTTTCCTTGGAAAAATTCATGTCCTACCTTTTGGGGTCCAAATTCACCATGTTCTCAGACCATGCATCCCTCCCGCATCTCCTTAAGAGACCAAAATCCAAACCACCTATCATTCATTGGATTCTCCTCCTTAATGAATTCAATCTAGAAATTAGAGATAAAACAGAGCAAAGAATGTGGTGGCCAATCATGTCAGAAGGATTCCCCCATCCTCATACATTGACTCATCCCCCTGTTTCCTATTAATGATATGTTTCCCGATGAGCAATTTTACTGAGTGCAAGATGTTATTCCTTGGTATGCTGAAATTGTAAATTATTTAGTAGCATATTTCATTCCTTCTGATTTCAATAAAAACCAGGCCGACCATCTAAAACAAGAGTCCCGTTGGTACATCTGGGATAACCTCTATCTCTGGTGCACATGTAGTGATCAAGTCCTTAGGCGTTGAGTTCCCGATGGCAAGTTTCAGTTTGTCCTTAGGTTCTTCCACACTCTTTCTTGTGGGGGCCAATTTGGTCCTCATCAAGCTGCTCACAAGGTCCTTGATTCTGGTCTCTTTTTGCCAACATTTTCTCATAATGGACATGAATTTTTCAAATATTGTCATCATTGTCAAAGAATAAGGAATGTCTCTAAAAGAAATTAAATGCCACAAAAACTATTTCTCTTTCATGAAATTTTTGATGTTTGGGGTATTGAATTTATGGGACCATTTCCCAATTCCTTTGGAGACCTTTACATTCTTCATTCATGTGATTATGTGTCAAAATTAGTAGAGGAACGAGCTACAAGGAATGATTATTATAAGGTAGTTGCAGAGTTTTTGAGAGCCCAAATCTTTTTTAGGTCTAGTTTACCTAGGTTCATCATCAGTGACCAGGGTTCTCATTTCTGTAACCGAACAATGGATTTAATTTTGTTTCGGTATGGGGTTGGTCATTTAGTGTGTACTTCATATCACCCATAGACCAATGGTTAAACCAGGGTGTCAAATAGAGAGGTAAAACAAATTATTGGAAAAATATTTCAACCATACAAAAAAGATTAGAGTCTAAGACTCGATGATTCATTATAGTATTATCATACTAACTTTAAAACTCCCATTGGAATGTCAACATATTGGCCAGTGTTTGGAAATAGTTGTCACCTCCCTATTGAGATTGGGAACTGGGCCTACTTGGCTATCAGAAAATGAAATTATAATCTTTCTAGTGTGGTTTCACAAACAAAGTTTCAAATTAAAGAGCTGGAGGAAATGAGAATAGATGCATATGAGAACTCTTGGATTTATAAGGAGTGAACCAAGGATGACCATGACCGTCTCATCCTTAATCGTCAATTCCACATCAGGCAGAAGGTCCTCCTCTACAATGAAAGGCTGAAGTTGTATCCAGGTAAGCTTCATTTCCATTAGTTTGGACCTTACACTGTTACTAGCATCTCCCCATTTGGTGTTTTCTAGGTTCAAAACAAAGAAACCAAGAAAACCTTCACTGTCAATGGGTAGAAGATAAGGCACTTCCATGAATCCATTTTGGAGTCTCCAATGAAGAAACTCCATGTTCAAGAAGCAATATATGAATGAAAATCACCAATTTTTATCCTTCCTTCCCAAATTCTCTTCTATTACAGTGAGGAAACTACACAATTTAAGTGTGGGTGGATGAGTAAATTCTTGGGTTAGTTAGTATTTTAATCATCTTTCTTATTTCTTCTCTTTTTCTCCTTATTTATGGTAATTTTACTTCCTCCCTCCCTCTGGTTCACAATATCATGGAACTTACTGAAAAAGCATGTTGAAATTTTTTATTCCTAGTTGATTTAACATTTGATGAAAACCTGACACTATTGTGGAATAAATGTTTGTATGAATTTAACATCATGAAGTGATTTTTAGTGAATTGGTTTTCTATCAATGATATAAATAGTTGAATCTCTGTGAAACCTCTAAGATGATTGATATCCTTTGTATGAGTAGTTTTTGGGAAAACTGTGTCACTAGTATCTCGACACATTTTTGCACCAAACCGCAAAGTGTGAATATTTATTACTTAATAGAAGGTAAATATATGTTAGGTTAATATTTTTCATCTTAAAGAGATATTTCCAAATGTTTGTTCCTTATCCAATCTGTTTCATTACTGTGCCAGATTGACCTATGCATGTGTACCTGATATCCAACTATTATACACCCTCAAAAAATAAAAAATATGTCAAAAAAAGATAAAAATAAAAAAAAATAGGTTTGAGTCTTGGGAAGCTCACAAACCACTCCCCTCAACCATTGATCTTGTTATAACTATTACAATTAGTGTCCTGAGGAGATCAAACAAGGGTTGAGAGATGAGTGTGAGATTTATTTTCCAAATGCATCTTATCAATATAATAATAATAATAATAATTGAGGGGAGTAATTAAATGTGAAACCTATGGGGATATCGAGGTCAATAGATTATGGTTTGACTTCTAGGAATTCTTAAGTTAGTGGGTCTTGAAATATGATTACAAAAGATGTTGGGTAGGTTCGGTGGACAAAATATTTTAAGCTGAAAAAATGTTAAAATAGCCTATATTTATTGGATAAAAAGTGGAAAGAATTGAATTGAATGGTTTTCACACACACATGGAGAGTTAGTGGAATGGTTGGATTTTTAATTCCTTTCTCAATTTGGTATCACGGATCTCTTTGAATTTCACTGTGATATGATTTATGAGACATCTTTTTCCATTTTCAATAAAAAGAACTCCTTGGGGTGGTTTGTGCATTGATCACATTACTTTAATGAAATAAAATTTCCTCAGAAGATAAATCTTCACGATGTTGGTAATATCTTCATGAATAATTTTTGAAAATGAAACTTTTCACAGGAGTGAAAATGTTTAGGTGTGGGGGTGTGATCGTACCATGATTCACTGTGTCATTTTCACCCTTACACCATTGTATTAAACTGAATTTGTATTGTAAATTCCAAATCTAATAATAAATTGAACATAATGTTTGATATAGTTATTTTATTTTTATCACTATTAAAAATGAAAATGTTACTTTTTTTGATAATATCATTGAAGGTGGAGGTGATTTGGAGGACCCATGATGATGTCCAAAAAATATGGGCAAAACTACGTAGGATCAAAGCACACCAGTGGATTAATCCATACACTTCTATTAGAAAGTGCATCCAAATGGTCTAAAATTTTGTGGTATGGTCCAAAAAATAATTGGATACACTTCATGTAAAGTAATTTAAAACCCATGTGGCCATAGAGTTTCCCAACTAACCTGATCTGTCCAACACACAGAATCTGCACGAATTCAAAATTGGTGTGCTGTGATCTGTCCATATCTCGGGATCTAGTTGTCAAATTTGTTCCAAGATTTTGGTGGAGATATAGAAGATATGGGGCTACAACATTGTTATTTTCTCCAAATTGAGATAAGTCTTTATATATTTCAAAACCAATGTCACCGGTGGTTTTATGAAATCTATATGCTCAAAACCACCATCCCATTTTCCTATAAAATGGATCCTTGAGCTCCCCATTTGTATGTTATGCCAGGAGGAAATTCTCTATTATTTTGGAGACCCAAAGGAGTTCTATCATCATCAAAGGAGTTCTATCATCATCAAAGGAGTTTTGGAGTCCCCTATCCTCATAGGGGGATAAAGGATGAAGGTGAAGTTCAACCTGAGCTTCCTCCTCCTCCTGATGTTGAGCTAAACGGTGGACTGTCATTTCGAGGGAGATACACAAACCTGGGAGGGAGTTACAACACTTTTTTTCTACTATTTTGGTGTAATTTGTGTGCTAAATATTTCACTTATTTCTTATCTTGACATTATTCACCTTTGATTTCATTTCTATTGTTAAAATTAAGTGAAACACTTTTTATTTTCAACACCGATTGAGTTGAGATTTTAAGTGGGAATCTTGGGTTGTTTTGATTGGACCAGAAAAGATTCATATTTATCTCACACATACATAAGATTTCATTATGATTTGGTATCCTTTATTCTCTAATTTTTATACCCAAACCCTGAAAACACGATTGTTGTGTCAAGGGGTGCTTCTTTGAGCATCATTTAAAAGGAAAGAGGGGAGTTGAGATCTTGACAACCCTCAACCATTAAACCATGTTTATTTTTCAGAATGATGAACTCACCAAGATGTGTAGTGAACTTGAAATTTTCTTCTTATATCATAATTATAAAACACCACTTTTTTTAACAACAATTAAATTCTTTAAATCAAGTCATTTTCATTAAACTGTTTAAAAACCACATCTCTTTTAGTACTTATTATTAAAATTGAACACTCTAAACCCCTGAATGATCCTTTAGAGATGACCTAGGTTATTCCCTAGACTACAAATAAACCTTAATATCATAATTTATTCGATATTTCATGACAATGCATTTAAATTTTGGCGCTGTTGTCGGGGAGCGCTTTTGTTTTAGTGCGTGTTTTTGATAATTTGTTTTGTAAATTTTGTGAATGTTTGTTTGTTTTATCTACTAAATTTACATTTTTTAGAGTTCTAATTAATTTATTGTGTAGGTTATATGTATGATGCATTCTACTCTAGGATACTTAAAACCTTTTGAACCCGAAGGAGAGAGGATCCACACAAGCACTTAAAAGAATTTCATACTCTTTGTTCATCATTAAAACCTGCTAATTGGGATGATGAACAAGTAAATCTTAGAGAATATCCATTTTCTTTAGAAGAAACTATGAAAGATATTTCTTACTATGTTAATTCACCAATAATAGGCTAGGAAGACATGAACACCTTTTTCTTGAAAAATATTTTCTTGCCTCTCACACTACAACTATAAGAAAAGAAATATGTGGTATAAGATAATCTCAAGAGGAAACACTACATGAATATTGGGAATGATTTAAATGGCTTTGTTCAAGTTTTCCACACCACAAAAATAGGTGATCAACTCTTAATTAAATATTTTTATGAAGTTTTAATTGCTATTGACCGAAATATGATTGATGCAGCTGCAGGTGGTGCACTAGTTGATAAAACCCCAATAGCTGTATGGACCTTAATTGAGAACATGAAACAGAACACTCAACAATTCGGTTCAAGGTCCAATGTACCCATTCGAGGTGTCAATGAGGTAAAAAGTACCAAATTTGATAGGGATGGTGGACATGATGTTTGAAGAGGTATGTACCCTTCTTCGAAAACTTGGTCTTTCCCAAGGGAAATCCCAATATCCTCCTCCCATCTATTGTGGTATATGTTTTTCTGACACCCACTACTCTGATCAATTCCCCCAACTAAGAGAAACTTCTGAGAGTTGTGAGGAAATATTTCTAGGCCACCCCTATAACCAACCCTTTAGGCGAGAACCATATTATCCATCCAATCCTGGGTGGAAAGGCAACCAAGACTATAGGCAATGAGGGTATTGAAACCAATCTCAAAAACCATGGAACCAACATGGTCAGAGTAGTCATCCACCACCACCACCTAGAAATCCTCAACCACCCCAAAGGCCTTTCCAACCACCCCTCCCAAACCCAAGCCTACCCTAGAAGATATGATGAAACAAATGGCTTCCAACAATCTCCAATTCCAAAAAAACACCCAAGCTTCCATAAAAGATCTCAAAACCCAAATAGGCTAACTAGCTAACTTGGTGGGGGGAAATTCAAAGTCATGGGTTGGGTAAAATACCCTTTCAACCAGTAGTTAACACTAAGGATAAAGGAAATTTTAGTTACATAACCCTTAGGAGTAAAACTCATCTTTAGATCCAAATGATCCCTCCAATAGATTCATCCCATCCTAAGGAAACCACCATCCCAACTAGTGCTAGAAATGATCCAAGAGAAGAAAATCATTGTCCCAAGAGAAGTCCATCCAAAGTAAAGAGTGCATCTATTGATGAGTCACCTATCCCAACAATCCATCTTGTATTTCCACAAATGTCCACCCAACCTAGAAAACAATAGGAAACTGAATATCCATAAAGAAATTTTAAATAGTTTCAAAAAAGTGCCAGTAAACATTTCTTTAATTGATACTGTGAAAAAATTTCCAAGATATTCCAAGTTTTTAAAGGAGATGTGTACACAATAAAGGTAACTTCAAGGTGATGAGAAGGTGAGCTTGGGGAGGAATTTTTCATCATTGATAGAGAAATCAATTCCCACAAAGTGAAATGATCCTGAAACATTCTCAATTTTGTTCACCATAGGGGGTATTCTTTTTCAATTGCTATTCTTGATTTAGGTGCTTCTATAAATGTGATGCCTCACTCTATTTACTCAAAATTGTAGGTTTGGGAAGTGAAGCCCACTATAATTATTGTTCAACTGGATAACAAGATTACCACACACCCCTCTAGTACGTTAGAGGATGTTTTTGTGAAGGTTCAAAATTTAATTCTTCCTACTGACTTTTATGTGCTTAAAATGGAGGATTATAAGATGAATGGACATGCCCTGATTATATTGGGGGGACCCTTCTTGAAAACCACCAAAACCATAATTAATTTCCACAATGGTATATTATCTATGGATTTTGGTGGTGACATTATCCACTTCAATATCCTTAATGCCATGAAGCACCCCTCAGAAGAACATTAATCTCTCTCTATTAATTCTATAGATGTACTCCCTTCCCTTGAAAAAACTTCATTTCATTCCCCTGATCCCCATTCTGAGTTTTATTCATTGATTAAAATTCTAGGAAATTAATCATGCCTTGATTGTTGTAGTGGATTATAAAAATGTCATGCATGTTTATTAATTGATAATTTCTTGAACACCGAGGATCCAATGATGATCGATGATGCTGCTAAGATTGTAAAAGATCATTCCTCATTTGAGGATGATACCATTGAGCAGCGAGATGAGATCAGTGACCTCTTACATTCATACACACTACCATAAATCCAAAACCCAACTAAATTGGAACTGAAACAACTTCCTCAAGATTTAAAATATTCATATCTTGAGAATAGAAACATGTTTCTTGTCATAATTTCTAGTTCAATCCCTCCTGATCATGAATTGCGACTGATTGAACTTTTGAGGTAGTATAACAAGCTTTGGGATGGAAACTTTCTAACATTCCTGGTATTAGAACATTAATTTTTACACTTCATATTTTATTAAATGATGAGGCTAAACCAGTGAGGTAGGCATAAAGTTGACTGAACCAAATCCTCTTAGAAGTTGTGAAAAAGGATGTAACAAAATTATTGGATACTGAAATCATTTACCCCATCTCTGATAGCCGATGGGTCAGTCCTGTTCAAGTAGTTCCTAAAACAATTGGCCATACAGTAGTCAAAAATGAAAATAATGAATTGGTTCTAACTCATGTGTAGAATAGTTGGCGTGTCTACCTAGACTATCGCCAAATAAACCCATACACTTGGAAATACCATTTCCCTTTACCATTCATTGACCAAATTCTATAGAGGCCAGCGGGTAAGTCCCAATACTGTTTCCTTGATGGGTATTCTGGATACTTTTAGATCCATATTTCCCCCCAAGGATCACGAAAGGACAACCTTTACTTTCCCCTTTGGCACATATGCATATATGAGGATTCCATTCGGTATGTGCAATGCTCTAGGTACTTTCCAACGATGGATGGTTATTATTTTATTGGATTACCTAGAGAATTGCATGGAAGTATTTATGGATTATTTTACTTTTTATGGATCCTCTTTTGATGGATGTTTAATTTTTCTTTGTTTAGTCCTACATTGTTGTATTGAAAAGAATATTGTATTAAATTATGAGAAATTCCATTTCATGGTGCGATAAGGTATAGTTTTGGGGAATTCCATTTCTAGGGATGGTATCCAAGTAGATAAATCAAAAGTTAATGTCATTTTTTTCTTACCATTCCCCAAAAATGTACGAGATGTGCGACCTTTCCTAGGTCATGCTGGATTTTACCATCGTTTCATTCGTGACTTTAGTAAGATTACACTCCCACACTTCCAGTTACTCCAAAAAGAAAAAGAATTTGTATTTGATAAAGAATTTGAGGAAGCATTTAATAATTTAAAATAGAGTCTCACATCACCCCCAGTAATCCAACCACCTCATTGGGATTTACCATTTGAGATCATGTGAGATGCCTCTAACTATGAAGTTAGGGTAGTCTTATCAAAAAGGGTCAATCGAGATCTACATGTCACTACCTATGCCTCACATACAATAGACCCTGCCCAATAAAACTACACCACAACTGAAAAATAATTCCTTTCCATTTTTTTTCCTTGAAAAAATTCAGGTCATACCTTTTGGGGTCCAAATTAATTGTGTTCTCAGAGCATGCAACCCTCTGACATCTCCTTAAGAAACCGAAATCCAAACCACCTCTCATTCATTGGATGCTCCTCCTTAAATAATTAAACCTAGAAATTATAGATAAAAAAGAGCAAAGAATGTGGTGTCTGACCATATCATAATGATTCCCTCTTCCTCATACATTGACTCATCCCCCTATATTACTATTAATGATATGTTTCTCGATGAGCGATTGTACTGAGTGCATGATATTATTCCTTGGTATGCTGAAATTGTAAATTATTTAGTAACATCTTGAATTATTACTGATTTAAATAAAAACCTGACCGACCATCTAAAACATGAGTCCTATTGGTACATTTTGGATGACTTCTATCTCTGGCACACATGTAGTGATCAATTACTTATGTGTTGTGTTCCCAATAGCGAGTTTCATTATTTCCTTAGGTTCTTCCACACTCTCTCTTATGGGGGCCACTTTGGTCCCCAATGGAATTCTAACAAGGCCCTTGATTCTGGCCTCTTTTAGCCAACACTTTTTCAGGATGGCCATGAATTTTTCAAATATTGTCCTCATTGTCAAAGAGTGGGGAATATCTCTAAAAGAAATGAAATTCCACAACAACTGCCACTCTTTCATGAAATTTTTGATGGTTGGGGTATTGAAATTATGGGACCATTTCCCAATTCATTTGGAAACCTTTAAATTCTTCTGAAATTTGATTCTGTATCAAAATGGGTTGAGGCACGAGTTACAAGGAAAGATTCTTATAAGGTAGTTATAGAGTTTTTGAGAACCCAAATATTTTTTAGGTTTGGATTACCTCGGTTCATCATCAGTGGCTAGGGTTCTCATTTCTGCAACCAAACAATGCATTCACTTTTGCGTCAGCATGGGGTCAGTCATTGAGCGTCTACTACGTATCACCCATAAAATAATGGTCAAGCTGAGGTTTCAGATAGAGAGGTAAAACAAATTCATGAAAAAATAGTTCAACCTAATAGAAAATATTGGAGTCTTAGACTTGATGATTCACTATGGGCTTATCATACTAACTTTAAAACTCCCATTGGAATGTCATCATATTGGTAAGTGTTTGGAAAGAGTTGTCACCTCCCGATTGAGATTGAGCACCAGTCCTACTAGGCCATAAAAAATGAAATTCTAATATTTCTGGTGTGGGTTCCCAAACGAAGTTTCAAATTTAGGAGCTGGAGGACCTGAGAAGAGATGCATATGAGAACTCTTGGATTTATAAAGAGCAAACGTTGGATTCCCATGACCGTCTCATCCTTTATCGTCAATTCCACATTGGGCAGAAGGTCCTCTTCTACAATGTAAGGATGAAGTTGTATCCAGGTAAGCTTCATTCCTGTTGGTTTGGACCATACACTATTACTAACGTCTCTCTATTTGGTGTTTTCTAGGTTCAAAATAAAGAAAACAAGAAAGCCTTTACTGTCAATTTGTAGCAGATACAGCACGACCATGAATCCATTTCAGAGTCCCCAATGGGGGTACTCCATGTTCAAGAAGCAGTATATGAATTACACTCACTGGGTTTTATCCTTCCTTCCCACATTCTCTTCTATTATAGTGAGGAAACTACACACTTTAGGTGGGGGATGAGTACATTACTGGGTTGGTTAGGATTTTCATCGTCTTTCTTCTTTCTTCTCCTTTTCTCCTTCTTTATGGTATTTTTACTTCCTTCGTCCCTATGGGTCACAAAATCATGGAACTTATTGAAAATTCATGTAGAAATTTTTTATTCCATGTTGATTTAACAATAGATGAAAACCTGACATTGTTATAGAATGAAGTTTTGTATGAATTTAACAATAGGAATTGATTTTTAGTGAATTGGTTTTCTCTCAATGATATAAATAGTTGTATCTCTGTGGAACCTCTGAGATGATTGATGTCCCATGTATGAGTAGTTTTTGGGAAAATTGTGTCACTAGTATCTCCACAAATTTTTTCACCAAAACACAAAGTGTGAATATTTATTACTTAATAGAAGTTAAATATATGTTAGGTTAATATTTTTCATCTTAAAGTGATATTTCCATATGTTCGTTCCTTATCCGATCTGTTTCATTACTATACCCGATTGACCTATGCATGTGTACCTGATATCCGACTGTTGCAGACCCTCAAAAAAAAATAATAATAAAATATTAGAATCAAAACAAAATTACGTTGTGTCTTTGGAAGTTCAAAAAACACTCCTCCTAAATAATTGACCTTGTTATAACTATTAAAATTAGTATCGTGAGGAGTTTGAACAAGGGTTGAGAGATGAGTGTGAGTTTTTTTTTGAAATGAATCTTCTGAAAATAATAATGATAATAATAAATGAGGGGAGTGATAACACGTAAAACATATGAGGATATCTAGGTCAGGAGATTATCATTTGACTTCTAGGAATACTTAAATGAGTGGATTTTGAAATATGATTACAAAATATGTAGGGAAGGTTTGGTGGTCAAAATCTTTTAAGTTGAAAAATGTAAAAATAACCTATATTTATTAGATAAAAAGTGGAAAGAATAGCATTGAAGGGTTTTCACACACACACATGGAGAGTTAGTGTCATGGTGGAATTATGAATTCCTTTCTCAATTTGGTATCATGGATATATTTAAATTTCCCTATGATATGATTTATGAGACATCCTTTTCCATTTTCAATAAAAAGAAATCCTCGGCGTGGTTTGTGCATTGATCACATTACATTAATGAATTAAAATTTCCTCAGATGTTAAATCTTCATGATGTTGGTAATATCAACATGCATAATTTATGAAAATGTAACTTTTCCCAGGAGTGAAAATGTTTAGGTGTGGGGGTGTGATCGTACCACGATTCACTGTGTCATTTTCACCCTTACACCATTGTATTAAACTAAATTTTTATTATAAATTCCAAATATAATAACGAAATGAAATTCATGTTTGATTCAGTTATTTTAGGTTTATAAGTGTTAAAAAGGAAAATGTTACTTTTTTTGATAGTATCATTGAAGGTGGAGGTGATTTGGAGGACCCATGATGAAGTCGAAAAAATATGGGCCAAATTGCATAGGATCCAAGCACACCAGTAGATTAATCCACACACTAATATTATACCGTGAATCCAAATGGGCTTCTATTTTGTGGTCTAGTCCAAAACATAATACGTAGCATTTCATCTGAAGGAACCCAAGACTCATTCTTCCATCTTCTTTCCCAATCAACCTGATCTGTACAGTACACCGAATCTACACGAAGTCAAAAGTGGTGTGCTGTGATTTGTTCATATTTCGGGATATAGTTGTCATAATTGGTCCAAACATTCGATGGAGACATCTATGAGGTGGGGCACAAAATTTTTTATTTTCTCCAAAGTGATCAAAGGCTGTTTGGAGGTCTAAACCCTTGTCACAAGTGGTTTTATGAAATCTGTGTGCTCAAAACCACCTTCCCATTTTCCTATAAAATGGCACATTGGGATCCTCATTTGTAAGTTAGGCCAGGAGACAAGGTTATGGTATTTTGAAGACTAAAAGGAGTCCTCTCCTCATCCAAGGAGTTTTGGAGTCCCCTATCCTCATAAGTGTATCAAGGATGAAGGTGAAGTTCCACCCGAGCTTCCTCCTCCTCCCGATGTCTAGCAAAATGGTGGACAATCATTTAAAGGGAGCTAAACACACTTAATAGGGAGTTCCTACACTTTTTATTATACTGGTTTTGTGTAATTTGTGTTTTAAATATATCAATTATTTCTTATATTTACATTATTATCCTCTGATTTCATTTCTATTCTAAAAATCATGTGAAACACTTTTTATTTTCCACACTGATTGGGTGGAGATTTCATGTGGGAATCATGGGTTGTTTCGATTGGACAAGACAAGAGTCCTATTTATCTTACACATAAATAATATTTCAATATGCTTTGGTATCCCTTCTTCTCTATTATTTATACCCAAATCTGGAAAACATGATTATTGTGTCATGGGGTGACTCTTTTTTCATCGTTTAAGAGGAAAGAGGGGAGTTGAGATCTTGACAAGCCTCAACCCAAGGATTCCATTAAACTACGTGTATTTTTTAGAATTATTAACTCACAAAGATGTGTAGAAAACTTGAAATGATCTCCTATCTCCTAATTCTAAAATATGACTTTTTTTATCGACTATTAAACTTTTTAAATCAAGTCATTTTCTTTAAACTGTTTAAAAACCACCCCTCTTTTAGTATTTATTATTAGAAACACACACTCTAAACAGACAAATGCTCCTATAAATATGAACTATGGTCTTCCTTAGACTAAAAATCAACCTTAAAATCATAATCAATTTGACGAGTTACGACAGTGCATTCACACCCCCCTAAATAGCCCCCTTGAACCCCCTCGACAGCCCTTGCACCCCCTAGACAACCCCTTGCACCCCCTGGATAGCCCTTTCATCCCTATGGATATATCCCCTGCACCTCATTCCTCATTGAAATCCCCCTTAAACCCCATGTATAACCCCCTTCCCCCCTTAAACACCCCCTAGATAGCCCCCCTTTCCCACCTACAGTGGCCCCCCTTAGAGTATCCACCCCCTCCCTGCATACCCCTCCCCCTCTTTGGATATACCCCCTAGACAGACCCCCCCTTCCTGGATAGACCCCCCTCTTGCATAGACCCCTCTCATGATAGACCCCCCATGCACACCCCCACCCCACCTTGCACACCCCTTCCCCCTACACACCCCCTGTGAGTCAAAAAAATCTTTGGAGATATTCGTGGTGTCTCAAATGAGAGATGAAGGGGTAATGATTAAAATGGAAAACATAAATGCAATAATTCCAAACAAGCTATATAAGCATAAACTGCCACTATGAGTTTTGGAAGACAGTGTACCTCCATTGGAGGGATTTTATTACAAAACCATGACTTGTTTATCAAATGAAAAAATTATTTTAACTAACACATGATAAAGAATTTCAATTTAATATAAAAAAGTATAATTAAGAAGGCAGATAAATGTAATTTGAAAAATTATTGAATTAAAGAGGCAAGGAGAGGGACTATACCTCAAAAGAATCAAGCCACACACAAGGGGATCCTTATATATATTCTCACATGCATTTTCATGGGCTATGTTTTGTTGCTGGTTCTCTGCATAGAAGGAATCACTATCTTACATACCAATACAGGTAATCAAAATGAAAAAATGATCGAAAAGGAGAAACCATCAGGAATCCAAAAATAGGGAAATTATTTTGAAATTATTTTTTGAATAGATTAAGTGTTCTAAAACTAGGTTAAGAAAGTTTTCCTGTGACACCTCCACTATGTCAGAGTTCAAATTCAATTTTTTTTATCAGTAGTAGAACATTTCTTATCACAAATCGCAAGAAAGTAATTAAAATTTAGGAACGGTAAAATTTTAACTGAATGCAAAACCATGCCATCTCAATACCCCCTGGACACCCCCTACACACCCACTATCCCCTTTCAAACCCCCTCCCCCCTGCCCACTTCCCCCTCTGATCACCCCCACAACCCCCCTTGTAGTAGCCACCCCTAAACATTTACAGTGGCTAACCTAAAGATCCTTGGTGAAAATTGTTGGAGGAATAATCCCATAAAATTGATGGGTTCACAATTCATTTTTTTTACATTGCATGTAACAAACAGGAAAATAACAATATAGTTTATATTGTAATGGAATTGAGTATTTTGAACCCAAAAAAACAATTTATCATAGGATTTATATGAAACACCAATAAAATGATATTCAAGTGAATCAACTAATTTATAGAAATCATGGAATATAAAAACAATGGGACTAGGTTTTTTATGATACACTATAGATTCTATGCAATCCATGAATTACGATGAAGTCATGGAATTTGAAATCATTAGCACCATCATATGTCCTTTAAGGATTCTAAGGTGACACTTTATACCATATCCACCCAATTATTAACACACCCACTGAAGTTTGGTAAGTCATCGGGGCTCCCAATGGGATCCCATAGTTCATTACATTGGAGAGGCACCCTTGTAATGCCCCAACCCTCGTTGCCTAGAGTCGGTGCATTATTTTAATACATTTGCATGAATATAAGGAATCAAGTCCCGAAGGACCAATAGGTTTAGCAGTCTTGAAAAATAGATTTCATACATGAATGTTACATTACAATTTATACATAAAAAACAACATAAATAATCCTTTATGAATGCCATTATTCCCTTGGCTTTAGCCTGCATATCAATCACAATACACTTCTTGGAATCCTGGGAAAAATAAAGCATATAAAGGGGTGAGATCATATGCTCAGTAAGGATAACAATACAGCAAATACTTTCATAACTATTCATAAACATTTAAGGCAATGTATAACTAAAACAAAAGCCTTTTAAAATTGAACATCAATATAATATGGAAAAAATAAAATGAATTAATGCCATTTACTTATTCACATGGATATTCTACTACTCGAATAATCACATGCAATATCACTAACCACTTTCATAATGATGGAATGCATAATCCTAGACTATCATAACCACATAGTCAAGGCCTTGTGCCAAGACTACAAATAAGATTTTGTCAAGGCCTTGTGCCAAGAAACTAGTTTATCTCATGAGAGCTACCAATGCCTCGAGGAGCTATAGCGGGCTCCACCCTTCACTTACTAAGTCCAATGCATTCCTTATTTGAACAGGTTTAAACATAATATAAACATTCATATTAAAACTAGCATACAAAATTTCAATACTTCCTCCATAAACCATGAATGGTATAAAAATAACACATTCATAGTCAAACATATCACAAAACCTTCAATACAATATGGATGTTTTGTATCATAATATATCAACTTCCAATAAGCTTAAAATTCATCAAAGGATGTTGACATAGACAAAATCAAAACTATTTGAGAGAAATATCTCTTTTTTCAAATCATTTAAAAATCACATAATTATAAAAGAAAACATTTACATTGAAAATATTCTTATAATCTTTTAATGGAAGCTTCAATGATTTTATAATGGTGTAAAATAGACACACCTTCCATATAAAAAAATACATTCATACCTTAATTTTGACAAAAAGGTTAAAAAAGACCTTGTTTGGAAAACGACAGAAAGATTCCTTTCAAACAATTTTATAAACAGTTAAACAAGGCTATAAATGACTTTAACACATAGTCTAGTAAATAGTAATTGTTTTGAAATACATTTTTAAGGAACATGGATGTTGAAGATAAAGAGATCCCAGTAGATAATTACGTATAAATAACCTCGGATAATAAAGAGATTGGGAAATTAACCCTTACCAATTTGGTAACTTACGAAACACACACCCCATGAATGAGATATCATAAAATGAATATGTAAATACACATAAATTAAATATTATTACACAAATAATACAATTATGGGAAGTACATACACCACACAAAAGGTAATTGTGGCAATATGGCATGAATCTCACGGGAATAAGGAGTGAGATGAAAACCCCTTACCTTACAGTTTCATTTAGTAAAGGGTAAGTTTAACCATCTGTATGAAGACCGTAGTATGTTATTAAATTATACCAGAACCATATTAATATTTATGATATCATACATTATTCATTTATGACTTTATACTAACAATTTAATAATAATTTCCATGTTAAATTTACATTTCGGGTAATTATTGCTTTCTTTATCGCACATGTTTTAACTTGTTAATATTGATTTTATCACTTATATCAGGATTTAAATAATTCCAGAATATAAAACATGATCTATATATCATATATATTTAGAATATAAATATGTATAATAGAAAAATATATGAAATGGAAAACACCGTTTATGGAGACGGTAGTCCATACGTACGCATAAATGTTGTTTCCATTTTCATAACGTATTGAACGGAACTAAGTTAATAAAATATATGTAAGTATATATATATACATTAGCATTATTATGTAATATATTACAAACATATTAGTAATATTTATTTTTATAAACATCGATGAATGGTGAATGTGGAAATGAATCTCATCGCGTTGTGGAGATGGTAATCCATACGTACGCATGAGCGACAATATCATTTTATTAAAGGTGTGGAATTGGATGGTATATTAATTTTATAGAGACATTATCATGTTATTTTTATTATTTATATAAATATTACTCATCATTATATCCATCCAAATAACATAGTGTTGAATAAAAAATTACACCACAGCGTGGAGACGGTAAGCCGTACGTGCGGACGCATGGTGACATTATCATTCATATGATGGATAGAATAATGAATATAGTTGTGAAATATTTATAATAACATAACAGTATATAGAATATATGGGAGATATTATTTTATAATTGAAATTACAAAGAATGAAGAAGTGGAAGAAGAAAGGAACTTAAAAGAGGGTGGTGAAATCATTACCTCTTCTATGGGTTCTTCCTTTTTATTTGATCAAAAGGGATCCTTAGCATGGCTTTATGATCAAACTAAGGCCACTAGGTAGAAGTGAGGGTAGTTAGGAGGATATTTGGGCAGGGTTTGGCCGAGACAAATGGCTTTGGAGGTTTGATTTTGAGGGAAGGGGAAGTTCCCTTTTATAAGAGGGGTGAGGGTCACTTTGGGAAAAGATTAATGTATTAATTTATTATGCAATAATATTCTGTTTATTATAGATAAAAATTAATTCATTTAGAAACTTAGGTGGTTATGGGTCTAAATCCTCTCAACCAATATTTTTTATACAAGTTTAGGTTACCATTTTAACCTTATAATTTAGATTTTATTCTTAGTTAAATAGTTTAACTTTTACGTTGTCTTCTTGTATTATTACTATATATGGTTAATAAACTTACTCTAAAATTCCAAAAGAACCTCAAGTGTCTCATTAATGACATATATAATATTATATAAGCCCTTTATCCAAACCTTACATTTTTAGGAATATTATATCAACCAGTAATATAGTATTTGTTTTCAATATTAATTTATGTCAATTTTGAAACTATTTGGTATTTTGTTTTTGTGAAAGTCATCACAACATGATTACTTAGAACAAGATACATTGAATTATACCTAACATGTCATAGTAACCTAGAAAATTCTTGTATGTCATAAAAACTTTGAAATTATATTTATTTTAATATTTATAATACCATTTATTTGATTCCCTCATTAATAAGGTAATTACTGCATCGTCATTGTGTCATAAATAAATTTAATAATTTAATGTCTAAAAATTATAAAAAATATACCATGATGTAGTAAGTATTTTTATCTTTCTAATAAATATTTATAGTAGAATTTATCTTATGTATAACCCTATATTAAAAATGGTTTAGTTAATGAACAATGAATTTAACACTTTTAACTCTTCTTTAAATTAAATAATAATAAATGTCCTAATCTAATCCAAGTGGACCCAAAGGGTCATATTTTATTCCTATGGTTGTTTTTGTTCAAATTATCCTTATCCAATATAATTAAAACACATGTTAGGGTAATAATAATATCATTTTTACCCTTAATTACCCTATTTACTTTTAATCATGGTAAATAATAGTAAAAAGTTACTATTCACCAAAAATTATTTTTATCTTATTGAACTACATTTTAATCCTTGATATTAACCATGTCTCTCAGATTTTTGAAATTCAACACACAGAAGCTGTAAAATCTTGTTTTATGTGAATTTACAAATTCTCCTGGGATGTGGGTAAAAGACGGTGAAAAGTTCAATAAATTTTTTATATATTTAGAATTATTATAAACTGATTCTAATAAATTACATTGAACTTATATAGGTATTATGTATCTATTCTGACCTAAAAAAAATTTAAATAAAATAAATAATTATTTAAATAAAAATTCTGTTTTAAACTATAACTCAGTGTTTTTCACTATTCATAAAAAATTAAAGTTTTTAGAAAAAATCCAAAAATTCTCCCTAAGCTAATTTTGATATTATGAATTCAATAATGAAGTCTATTTTTCTAAATAGAAAACATGTATGTTGTATTTATTAATTTAAAATTAATTCCCGCTTTTAAAACCCAAAGGCGTATTTTTAAGAAATAATAAATATCAAAAGTTTGACACTTGTTTATGTCCTATTTCAAAGTGAAATTACTTAAAATTTCCTTCATTATATTAAATGGTAAAAATATAATATATTTATACTTCCAAACCATTAAATATTATAAGTTACCACTGTAAATTATTTTGATTAAAAAAGTTGTTTTCAGTTAAAATGTAGTATTTTTCACTATTCACCCAAATATGAAAGTTATCAAAAAACACCAAAACATTATTGAAACTAAATTATTATGTCCCGATTCTAAAGAAGTTTTTTTATTTTGTCAAAATTAATATATAAAAGTTTCAAATAATGGATTAAAAAAAGCTTCGCCATTAAAAGGCGGTAAAATTACATTTTTTGAAAAACACTTCTTTTATCTGAAAAAATGTATTTGTTCTTACCTTATTTATAAGAAACTAATAATATGGATTCTAAAATTATACAGATTATATAAAGTTCAAAATTCAGTTAATACTATTCATAAACGCTTTTGAATGGCTAGTTTAGTAAGTCATGGTGCACTAGAACACGGTGTTGCGTGTAGTGAAAGTTATTGAATTACTTTGAAGGAATAATGTACTATGAAATATTGGGGTGTTACATTCTTCCCTCCTTCAATAAATTTCATCCTCACAATTTGAAATTATTTTTTGAAAATAAAAGTTTGAAAATAGAAAATACGTTTGGAAAAACCCACAACAGAAATTAGGTTAATAAAATTTAGTCTTAATAAGACGAAAAGGGAAATGAAAGGGTCACCACCAAATTATGATATCAATTTGGAGATCATTGGTGGAAATTAAAGACATATAATTGGAGGAAAAACTTAAATATTTATAGGTAGTTATTGAGGTCGTCAATCACAAACAAGTGTAAAATTAAGTGCCTTAAATTCATCAATCTATGATGATTTAAAATACCATCGGTCCAACAAAACATATGGTATTAGGATAACACATTTTTGGTTTTAGGATCCCTTCACAAATGTATAAGAATTAATTTCTTCAAAGAATAAGAGAAGAATAAAAATATATACTTGACAAGTAGAGTCCCATCCTTTAAATAATTTCTACCTCAAACTCATCTTTCACTCTAGAAGATAATAGAACCTAAAAATAATATTATATTTTTCCTATTCGTATAGGTTTAAAAAAATGAATTTATAATTCATGTACTAGTTTTTTTTAAAATAGACTACATTATTCAATCCAGGACATCACGTGGGCCAGTGGTAGCTGATACACACTTGTCACCCTTCGATTATGGGTTCAAGTCTCACGGCTTTTCCAGACGCGTCGGGTTGCTCCCCGACCTCCGGGTTGTACTTTTATGGAAATCCAAAAATAATCTCAAACTAGAATTATCCAAAAATACTTCTGTCCAAACTCACAGTACAAAATTTATAAGGAAGGTAAACACCATGAAGATCCTTTTTGCCGCGTAATAACATGTGAACACCTTCATCATGTATTATTTTAAAACACTGCAACATCCTAACTTACCATAAAACCTTACTGATTACATTCATGATCCCTTATTCCTTATAGAATACTGGATATACTCCTTCTATCCAAAAATGTTGTAAACTCCAAAAATGATGGAATATACCAATCATTAAATAATCTCAAGGTAGTCAAGAATATCCAATATAATTTATCCAAATCAATCATGTATTATTCCAAAATCACTACATTGGTATCAGAACCATATTATGGTTTATCTTTCTCTCAACAATATATTTTCCAAAAATTTAACCTGCTATTGAGTCACTTTTCTTGGTTCCACACAATCTCTAGTCCTTAATGAAATATTACTGCAGTAGAATCCTTATATACTCCATAATTATTATAACCAGTACGTTGTTCATACAACACTCAAATGACATAATTCTCTAATAACAACATAAGAACTCTATTCATTCCTCCTCATCTGTGGTAGTATCATAACTTGATTATTATCCAATAGCATCATTTGGGGCATACTCTGATGATTTGGAAATTGGTTCGCGTATTGTCCCAACTCCTTGCAGATGAAGAATTATAAATTTGAAACCTTTTTCTTACCCTTGCAGTCACGTACATAGTGTATTTTTTTCCACACTTATAACAAACTCCCATTCCCTTCAGGAAAGTTCCAAGGCGTTTCTTCCAACAGTTATCACATATGGGAAAATTCTTCTTTTCCCTCTTCTCTTTATCCATCTTTCTCTCTTCCATCATTTTCTTCTCTTGCTTCCCTTCAAATCCATAGGGCTTAGATAATTCTTTACTTATCTTATTAACACATGATAATATTTTTTATTATGTTGAGAATACATGGGAGACTATTTCTCTTCTAAATTTAAGATTAATACCATGAAAGATAGGATCCTTCATACTCTTTGGATCATACGTATTGCTGGAGTTCACATTCCTTCTACTGGGTTCCATTTCTATACAATAGAATAAACTAGGTCAGTTTATGAATTGCAATGAATAATTCCAAACATGAAAAATACCTAACATAAATTGAACGGTTTATGGATATAATCCATAATCATAAAGATGTTTTCATTGAGAAAGTATATACTCATAAACCCTTCATAATGATTTGTAAAGAAAATGAGTATTATCCATAGCATATCCCCCTGGAGTGTCGTCACCAAGAGTACAACAAGGCCCATTTTCGTGCACCAGTTCTAGTTCGAGTCTTGCACAAAGTAGTGTTTTTGGGTTTTATTCCTAGGTACATCTGGGCCAGAGCCGTCTCTACCTTCTCGTATCCAGACAGGGATGTATTGTCTTGTAAAACTCACAAAATCTCAACATTACCAAAATTTTAGGAATTTATTCTATACTAATCCTCAAAGTCTATCTTAGGTCCATGTGCTCTAATCAGAGTTTATCTAAATCTAGCTTCCAAGGATATTTCTAAACTTCCTCTGATACAGACTGTAATTCCCCGACCCTAGTTACCCAAAGTCAGTGCATTATTTTAATACATTGGAATGATTACAAGGAATCAAGTCCTGAAGTACTGATAGGTTTAGCAGTATTGGAAAATATATTACATACATGAATGTTACATTACACTTTATACATACAAAACAACATAAATAATCATTTATGAATACCATTATTCCCTTGGCTTAACCCTGCATATCAATCAAAATACACTTCTTGGAATCCTGGAAAAAATAAAACAAATAAAGGGGTGAGCTTAGATGCTCAGAAAGGATAACAATACAATGGAAACATTCATAAATAATCATAAACATTTAAGGAAATGTATAACTCAAACAAAATCTTTTTAAACATGAACTTCAACATAATATGGAGAAAATAAAATGAACTAATTCCATTTACTTATTCACATGGATATTATACTAGTCGAATAATCACATGCAATATCTCTAACCACTTTCATAATGATAGAATGCATAATGCAAGACTATCATAACCACATAGTCAAGGCCTTGTGCCAAGACAACAAATAAGATTTTTTCAAGGCCTTGTGCCAAGACACTAGTTAGTCTAATTGTAACACCCGAGACTTTTATGTTATATAAATCATCAAAGGAATCTTTTTCTACACAACACTTTCTTGGCTTGCTTTACACGCAATCGCGACCTTCCTCGATAGCTTTCGTCGTACACAATACCGAGTTTCACTAAATAACAATATGCTATTAAAACTAGCCGTTATGAATAGTAATAACCACTTTTTTGAAATTTTATAAATTTTATTTTTCAAAATGGACTTCATTTTTGGACTCAGAATATCAAATTTAGCCTAAGGTGAAATTTTGGTACTTTTCGGATAACTTTAATATTTTGATGAATAGTGAAAATTACTAAATTTTAATTAAAAACAACTTTTTTAATCAAAACATTTAATAGTGATAAATTATGAATTTGAGTGGTTTTAAAGTATATTTAGAATATATTTTTACCACTTAATATAATGTTGGTCATTGGACACAATGTTACAATTAAACTGAACATAAACAAGTGTCAATATTTTGATAGTTATTATCTCTTAAAAACACGTTTTTTGTTTTGACAGCGGGAATTAATTTTAAATTAATTTCTGCCACTTCTGTGTTTTGAATTTAGAAAAATGGATTCCATATTTGGAATCAGGATGTTCAAATTGTGTAAATAGGTAACTTTTATTTTTAGACATTTTGAATAATTACTGCGGTAAATATTTTATTTACCATGGTTAAGGGTAAATCCGGTAAATAAGGGTTAAAAAATAATATTATAATAATATTAAATTACCCTAAAACGTGTCTTAAACCTATTGGTTGATACATGGTCGACCATGGGCATCTTTGGGTCGATTTTGGGACCCCATTGATCCACTTGTAAGTGATAATGACACTTTATTTTAATTAAGTTAAAATGAATACAAAAATGACACAAGCATATATCTTTTAGAAAAACAATTGTTACATAGGGTTATATATGTTGTATTTTAGATTATAAATATTCATTAGAAAGATAAAAAGATTTCCTACATAATGAAAGTTTATTTATAATTTTTAGACATTAAATAATATATTTTATTTATGACACAATGATGATGCAGTAATTACTAAAATAGTGAAAAACTAAAATAATTGATATTATAAATACCCAAATAAATATAATATGAAACTTTTAATGAATTAAACTAATTTTATAGGATAATATGATATATTAGGATTGATTTAATTGACTTTTTTAGAAGTAATCAATCTGTTATGAGTATCACAAAAATCAACTATTGAATAGTGTCAAAATTGACATAAAAGAGTTATTAAAACAAATATTATATTATTAATTGATATTAAATTCATAAAAATCTAAGGTTCGGCCAAGAGACTTATATCATGATAGGTTCATAATTAATGGACCACTTGGGGGTCTCTTGGATGTATATAGTATGTTTATTAACCATATTATATAAAAATACAAAGAGACATTGTAAAAGTGAAACTAATTAACTTAGAGTTAATACTTAAAGATAAGGTTAATATAAGTACCCAAACCTGTCTAAATTATATTGGATGAGTTGTTTTAGACCCATCCCCACCTAAACCTTTGAATAGTCAACTTTGGAGCCTTTGGAAACCGAATATGAATTTATTATAAATTAATATTTCTAGCTTTTCCAAAGGTGCCCCTCACCCCTCTTATAAAAGGGCACCTCCTCCCCCTCCTCCTCACACCAATTTGAGCACTCAAGCTCGGCCAAACCCTGCCATTTTCTCCTCTCCACTTCCCTAGAATAGTCCTAGAGGTCCTGGTCTTCTCCAAAGACAACTCTTAGTTCCTTAAGTGGAGGATTCAAGAGGCGTTCCAAAGAAGAGGTAATATCCATTACCGATCTTTTCAATTTCTTTCTTCTTCAACTTCTTCTTCTTTAGTTGTTTCATGATAAAGTAATAACATCAGTATTACTTACATACTGATATGTTATTATAAATATGAAACAACCCTAATTCACCTTATATCCATCCCACGGAAAAATGAAATCACCGCGTGTGCGTACGTACGGAATACCGTCTCCACGCCGTAGGTGTAATCTATTTTTCCACCATCACTGTACAAGGATGGGTATGATGGTGTAATGAGTAACTATTTATGATTATTATAATGTAATATTGATACTGAAATAATATATATATACTCCAATAAAGTTCCACAATCATAGGAACGATATCATCACTCGTGTGTACGTACGGAATACCGTCTCCACGATGTGATGCGACTCGTTCTACATGATCATCGTTACATAGTAACTATATAAATTGAATGAATAAATATGATATATGTTACACTAATACCATTCTGGATATAAGGTATCTATAACCTTAAAAGAAGAATAAGAATGTATTCGGCAAAACACGCATAAGAACAAAAGGCAATAAAGACCCGAGTGACAAGTAACAATGAAATATTACTAATAAGAAGCTAATAATATGACCATATATGATATCATATCAATATGTATGATTCTGGAATAAGTCAATAACATTATTTAAACCATTATACAGGAGCTTCGGACACATACAAGGCAAATTGGACCTAAGGTAAGGGAAATATGACAATCTCATTTTTATCCGAGATTGTTTATTCGTATGTATTTACTGGGGTGTATTTTATCATCCACATCCATGTTCCCTCAATATGTAATATTGTTTCCATCCACTTACAATAGTTTAAATCCAATTATACCCTTCGGTGAGTTTTTAGTAAAGAATATGAAAGGAATCTTTTGTCGTTTTTTTTGTACGAGTTACTTTTTTGACTTTTCCAACAAAAGTACGAAGAATGTTTTTTTTAACTTATACGGCATGAATGGATTTTTAAAAAATTATATCCAAGAAGCTTACTTTACAAGTTTTCAAGTTTATTTTTAATCAACTTCTTTTATTTTAATGTTGTATGACATGTTATGAAAGGAAAAAGGGTTTTTGAAGAACAAAGGATATTTTCCCCAAGAATGGAGTTCAAGTGTTTAATCAAAATTATTTTCCATCTAAGATAATAAAGGGTTCTGTTTTTATCCTTATTATTACATTGATTTGATCATGTTGTGATGGAATTATTTTTATAAATTCCTTCATCTTATATGAATTGATTTATGATGTCATGATGTTTCAAGAATCCCATTTTTGTTACATGTGTTATGCGATGATGTATGATTTATGATTATGTGGAACACATAAGAAATGATTCATTATAAGATGGGTGGGACCTATATATCCCTCCAATGCATTGGGTAAAGATTTTATATCTCATGAGATAGACATGGCTGGAACGGAAGGTTATTTCGGTTCAGTGATACAGGACTGAAACGGGGAGTGAACTCGGTTCAGAAATGGACTTTGTCCACTAAGATAGTCTTGGCAATGAGTCATGACTAACAAGAAATGATTTTCCATGATTATGTGTGCATGACACAAAGTTTCAAGTTTCATTTTATGATTATGGGGATCTCATTTTCACTTCTATGATTTATTAAGATTTTATGATCTCTTTTGCAGGTTATGATTTTCAAAAAGATATGATATGATTTTTATTTCCTTTATTGCCCTTACTGAGCATTTGAGCTCACCCTTTTATGTTTTCTTTTCCCCAGGTCAGGAAGATGGATATTAATTAGAATATGCTAAAAGGGACCCTAGATATGATGAAATAAATGGGAGACACTGTAGAAGTTTTATGAACCAGTTGTTTATGTTTCCCAGTTTCTAAAGACACTATACCTATACGGTCCTTTGTGGTTTTATCATATGTTGTAATAAGTGTGCTTCAATTTTGAAGTATTAACAATGTATGTAAAGTATGGGTCGTTATACTAATGAGACCTACCGATGCCTCGAGGATCTATAGTGGTCTCCACCCATCACTTACCAAGTCCAATTCATTCCTCATATGAACAGGTTTAAACATAATATAAACATTAATATTAAAACTAGCATACCAAATTTCAATACTTTCTCCATAAACCTTGAATGGTATAAAAATAACACATCCATAGTCAAAAATATCAAAAAACCTTCAATAAAATATGGAAGTTTTGTATCATAATATATCAACATCAAATAATCTTAAAATTCATCAAAGGATGTTGACATAGATGAAATCAAATCTATTAGAGAGAAATATCTCTTTTTTCAAATCATTTAAAAATCACATAATTATAAAAGAAAACATTTACATTGAAAATATTCTTATAAGATTCTAAGGGAAGATTCAATGATTTTATAACGGTGGAAAATAGTTGCACCTGCCGTATAAAAAAGACATTCTTTCCTTAATTTTGACGAAAAGGTTAAAAAAGTCCTTGTTTGGAAAATGATGAAAAGATTCCTTTCAAACCATTTTATAAAAAGTCAAACAAGGGTATAAAAGACTTTAACACATAGTCTATTAAATATTCAAAATGTTTTGAAATAAATTTTTAAGAAACAAGAATGTGGATGATAAAGGGATCCCAGTAGATAATTACGTATAAACAACCTCGGATAATAAAGAGATTCTGAAATTAAACCTTACCAATTTGGTAACTTACAAAACATACACCCCATGAAAGAGGTATCATAAAATGAATATGTAAATACACATAAATTAAATATTATTAAACAAATAATACAATTATGGGCTGTACATACACCACAAAAAAGGTAATAGTGGCAATATGGCACGAATCTTGCGGGAATAAGGAGTGAGATGAAAACCCCTTACCTTGCAGTTTCCTTTAGTCAAGGGTATGTTTAACCTTATGTATGAAGACTTTAGTATGTTATAAAATTATTCCAGAACCATATTAATATTTATGATATCTTACATTATTCATTTATGACTTTATACTACCCATTTAATAATAATTTCCATGTTAAATTAACATTTCGGGTCATAATCGCTTTCTTTATCATACGTGTTTTAACTTGTTACTCTTGATTGTATCAATTAGATCATGATTTAAATACTTATAGAATATAAAACATGATTTATATATCATATATATTTAGAATATAAATATGTATAATAGACATATATATGAAATGGAAAACACTGTTTATGGAGAAGGTAGTCTGTACGTACGCATAAATGCTGTTTCCATTTTCATAACGTATTGAACGGAACTAAGTGAATAAAATATATGTAAGTACATATATATATATCCATTATAATTATTATTTCATATATTACAAACATATTAGTAATATATATTTTTATAATCATCGATGAATGATGAATGTGGAAATGAATCTCATCGCGTCCTGGAGATGGTAATCCATACGTATGCATGAGCGACAATATCATTTCGTTAAAGGTGTGGAATTGGATGGTATATTAATTTTACAAAGACATTATCATGTTATTATAATTATTTATATAAATATTACTCATCATTATATCCATCCAAATAACATAGTGTTGAATAACAAATTACACCACGACGTGGAGACAATAATCCGTACGTACGCATGAATGGTGACATTATCATTCATATGATGGATAGAATAATGAAAATAGTTGTGAAATATTTATAATAAAATCACAGTATATAGAAGATACTTGATTTATTATTTTATAATGGAAATAACAAATAATGAAGAAGTGGAAGAAGAAAAGAACTTAAAAGAGGGCGGTGAAATCATTATCTCTTCTTAAGGTTCATCCTTTTTATTTGATCAAAAGGGCTACATAGGATGGCTTTATGATAAAACCAATGCCTCTAGGTTGAAGTGAGGGAAGTTTAGAGGATATTTGGGCAGGGTTTGGCCGAGCCAAATTTCTTTGGAGGTGTGATTTTGAGAGAAGGGGAAGTTCCTTTTTATAAGAGGGGTGAGGGCCACATTAGGAAAAGATTAAAGTATTAATTTGTTATACAATCATATTTGGTTTATAATAGTTCAAAATGAATTTATTTAGATGATTAGGTGGTTATGGGTATAAATACTCTAAACCAATAGGGTTTAGACAAGTTTATGTTAACATTTTAACCTTATCATTTAGATTTAACTCTTAGTTAAATAGTTTAACTTTTACCATGTCTTCTTGTATTATTTCTATATATTGTTAATAAATTTACTCTAAACTTCCAAAAGAACCTCAAGTGGATACATAATGAAATATATAATATTACTTAAGTCCTTTGGATGATCCTTACATTTTTAGGAATATTATATCAACCAATAATATAGTATTTGTTTTCAATATTAATTTATGTCAATTTTGACACTATTTAGTATTTTGTTTTTGTGAAAGTCATAAAAAAATTATTACTTAGAAAAATATACATTTAATCATCCCTAACATGTCATAGTCACGTATAAAATTCATGGATGTCATAAATACTTTGAAAGTATATTTATTTTAATATTTATTAACCATTTATTTGATTCCGTCATTAATAATGTAATTATTGCATTATCATTGTGTCATAATTAAATTTAATTATTTAATGTCTAAAAATTATTAACGAAATACCATGATGTAGGAAATATTTTTATATTTCAAATTAATATTTATAGTCAAATTTATCTTATGTATAACCCTATATTAAAAATGGTTTAGTTAATAAACTTTGGATTTAACACTTTTAACTCTTCTTTAAATTAAAAAATAATTAATGTCCTAATCTAATCCAAGTGGACCTAAAGGGTCGTATTTTATTCCTAAGGTTGTTTTTGGTCAAATTACATTTATCCAATATAATTAGGACATGTGTTAGGGCAATAATAATATCATTTTTACCCTTAATTAACCTATTTACTTTTAACCGTGGTAAATAAAAGTAAAAAGTTACTATTCTTCAAAAATTATTTTTATCTTATTGAACCACATTTTGCTCCTTGATATTAATTTTGTTTCTTGGATCTTCTAAATTAAACTCACTGAATCGGTAAAATTATGTTTTATTTGAATTTACAAATTCTCCTAAGAGATGGGTAAAAGATGATGAAAAGTTCAATAATTTTTTTATATATCTAAAATTATTGTAAACCGACTCTAATAAATTACATTGAACTTATATAGATATTATGTATCTATTTTTACTTAAAATAAATTTAAATAAAATAAATAATTATTTAAATAAAAATTGGGTTTTAAACTATAAGTGTTTTTCACTATTCATCAAAAATTAAAGTTTTCAGAAAAATACCAAAAATTTACCCTAAGATAATTTTTGATAATCCAAATTAAATAATGATGTCTATTTTATCAAATTCAAAACATAGAAGTTTTATTTATTAATTTAAATTTAATTCCCGCTGTTAAAACCCAAAGGTATATTTTTACGAAATAATAACTATCAAAAGTTTGACACTTGTTTATGTCCAATTTCAAAGAGAAAATACGTAAAATGTCCATCATTGGATTAAATTGTAAAAATATAGTCTATTTATACTTCGAAACCATTAAAATTTATAAGTTAATGCTGTAAATTATTTTGATTAAAAAAGTTGTTTTCAGTTAAAATATAGTATTTTTCACTATTCAGCCAAATATAAAAGTTGTCAGAAAAACACGAAAACATTATTGAAATTAAATTATTATGTCCCAATTCTAAAGAATAAGTTTATTTTGTCAAATTGAATATATAAAAGTTTCAAATATTGGATTAAAAAAAAAGCTTCACCATTAAAAGGTGGTAAAATTGCATTTTTTGAAAAACAATTCTTTCATCTAAAAAAATGTGTTTGTGCTTACATTATGTCTAAGAAAATAATAATATGGATTCTAAAATTATATGTATTATATAAAGTTCAAAATTTAGTTAATTCTATTCATAACCGCTTTTGAACGGCTAGTTTTGTAAGTCATGGTGCGCTAGAACTCGGTGTTGCGTGTAGTGCATGTTATTGAATTACTTTTAAGAAATAACGTACTATGAAATCTTGGGGTGTTACATTTTTTCCTCCTTCAATAAATTGAATCCTCGCAAATTGAAATTATTTTTCCAAAATAAAAGGTTGAAAATAGAAAATACCTTTGGGAAAACCCAGATCGGAAATTAGGTTAATAAAATTTAGTCTTAATAAGAAGAAAAGGGTAATGAAAGGGTCACCACCAAATTATGATCTCAATTAGGAGAAAATTGGTGGAAATTAGAGACATATAATTGGAGGGAAAAAGTAAATATTTATAGGTAGTGATTGAGGTCATCAATCGCAAACAAGTGTAAAATTGAGGGCCTTAAATTCATCAATCTATGATGATTTAAAATACCATCGGTTCAACAAAACATATGGTAATAGGATAACACATTTTTGGTTTTAAGATCTCTTCGCTAATGTATAAGAATTAATTTCTTCATAGAATAATAGAATAAGAAAAATATATACTTTACAAGTAGAGTCCCATCCTTTAACTAATTTCTACCACAAACTCATCTTTCACTCTAAAAGATAATAGAACTCAAAAATAATATTCTATTTATCTTATTTGTATAGGTTTAAAAAAATGAATTTATTATTCATCTACAAGTTTCTATAAATAAGACTACATTATTCAATCCAAGACATCATGTGGGCCAGTGGTAAGTGATACACCCTTTTCACCCTTCGATTGCGGGTTCAAGTCTCGCGGCCTTGCCGGACGCGACGGGTTTCCGCCCGACCTCCAAGTTGTCCTTTTATGGAAATCCAAAAATAATCTCAAACTAGAATTATCCAAAATACTTCTATCCAAACTCACAGTCCAAAATTTATAAGGAAGGTAAACACCATGAAGATCCTTTTTGTTGCGTAATAACATGTGAACACCTTCATCATGTATTCTTTTAAAACAGAGAAACATCTTAAATTACCATAAAACCTTATTGATTACATTCATGATCCTTTATTCCTTATAGAATACTAGATATACTCCTTCTATCCAAAAAATGTTGTAAACTCCAAAAATGATGGAATATACCAATCATTAATCAGTCTCAAGGTAGTCAATAATATCCAATACAATTTATCCAAATCAATCATGTATTATTCCAAAATCACTACCTCGGTATCAGAACCATATTATGGTTTATGTTTCTCTCAACCATGTATTTTTCAAAAATTTAACCTGCTATTGAGTCACTTTTCTTGGTTCTACACAATCTCAAGTCCTTAATGAAATGGTACTGCCGTACAATCCTTATATACTCTATAATTATTATAACCAGTACATTATTCATACAACACTCAATTGAAATAATTATCTAATAACAACATAAGAACTCTAATCATTCCTCCTCATATGTGGTAGTATCATAACTTGTTTATTATCCAATAGCATCATTTAGGGCATACTCTGATGATTTCAACATTGGTTCGCTTAGTGTCCCAACTCCTTGCAGTTGAAGCATTGTAAATTTGAAACCTTTTTCTTACCCTTGTAATCATGTACATAGTGTCCTTTTTCTCTACACTTTAAATAAAATCCCATTACCTTCAGGCAAGTTCCAAGGTGTTTCTTCCCAGAATTATCACATATGATAAAATTCTTCTTTTCCCTCTTCCCTTTATCCATCTTTCTCTCTTCCATAATTTTCTTCTCTTGCTTTCCTTCAAAGCCATATGACATATATTATTCTTTACTTATCTTATTAACACATGATACTATTTCTTCATATGTTGAGAATACATGGGAGACTATTTATCTTCTAAATATTGGCTTAATACCATGAAATATATGATCCTTCTTACTCTTTGGATCATATGTATTGCTGGAGTTCATATTCCTTCTACTGGGTGCCATTTCAATACAATAAAATAAACTCGGTAAGTTTATGAATTGTAATGAATAATTCCAATGTTTAAAATACCTAACATAAATTGAACGGTTTATGGATATAATCCATAATCACAAAGATGTTTTCATTATGAAAGTATATACTTATAGACCCTTAATAATGATTTTTAAAGAAAATGAGAATTATCCTAAGAATATCCCTCGGGAGTGTCATAACCAAGAGTACAGTAAGGCCCGTTGTCATGCACCAGTTCCCATTCAAGTCTAGCTCAAAGCGGTGTTTTCAGGTTTTACCCCTTGGTACAACTGGGCTAGATCCGCCTCTAACTACTCGTATCCAGACAGGGATGTATTTTCTTGTAAAACTCACAAAATCTCAACATTACCAAAATTCTATGAATTTATTCTATACTAATACTCAATGTCTATCTTAGGTCCATGTGCTCTAATCAGAGTTTATCTAAATCTAGCTTCCGAAGTTATTGATAAACTTACTCTGATACCAACTGTAATGCCCCGACCATAGTTACCTAGATTTGGTGCATTATTTTAATACATTGGCATGACTACAAAGAATCTATTCTCAAAGGACCGATAGGTTTAGAAGTCTTGGAAAATAGATTACATACATGAATGTTACATTACAATATATAAATACAAGACAACATAAATTATATTTATGAACACCATTATTCTATTGGATTAAACCTTCATATCAATCACA
The DNA here is from genome assembly GCA_963277665.1 of Viscum album. Lineage (NCBI taxonomy): Eukaryota > Viridiplantae > Streptophyta > Magnoliopsida > Santalales > Viscaceae > Viscum > Viscum album. Next base: position 1,086,025,697 of record OY728165.1, read on the forward strand.
ATTAACTTCTTGGAATCCTGGGAAAAATAAAACATAGAAAGGGGTGAGCTGAGATGCTCAGTAAGGATAAAAATATAACAGAAACTTTCATAAATAATCATAGACATTTAAGGCAATGCATAACTAAATCAAAAGCCTTTTAAACTTGAACTTATGAATAATATGACAAAAATAAACTGAAGTAATTCCATTTACTTATTCACATGGATATTCTACTAGTCGAATAATCACATGCAATATCACTAACCACTTTCATAATGATGGAATGCATAATGCCATACTATCATAACCACATAGTCAAGGCCTTGTGCCAAGACTACAAATAAGATTTTGTCAAGGCCTGATGCCAAGACACTAGTTTGTCTCATGAGACCTACCGATTTCTCGAGGAGCTATTGCGGGCTCCACCTATCACTTACTATGTCCAATGCATTCCTCATATGAACAGGTTTAAACATAATATAAAAATTCATATTAAAACTAGAATACGAAATTTCAATACTTTCTCCATAAACCATGAATGGTATAAAAATAACACATCCAAAGTCAAACATATCACAAAACCTTAAATACAATATGGATGTTTTGTATCATAATATATTAACTTCAATTAAGCTTAAAATTCATGAAAGGATGTTGATATAGATGAAATCAAAAACTATTTGAGATAAATATATCTTTTTTCAAATCATTTAAAAATAAAATAATTATAAAGGAAAAAATTTACATTGAAAATATTCTTATAAGCTTGTAAGGGAAGCTTCAATGATTTTATAATAGTGGAAAATAGCCCCACCTGCCGTATAAAAAAAGACATTCTTACCTTAATTTTGATGAAAACGTTAAAAAGACCTTGTTTGGAAAATGATGAAAACATTCCTTTCAAACCATTTTATAAAAATTCAAAAAATGGTATAAAGGACTTTAACACATAGTCTAGTAAATAGTAAAAATGTTTTGAAATACATTTTTAAGAAACATGGATGTGGATGATAAAGGGATCCCAGTAGATAATTACATATAAACAACCTCAGATAATAATGAGATTGTGAAATTAACCCTTACCAATTTGGTAACTTACGAAACATACACCCCATGAAAGAGGTATCATACAATGAATATGTAAATACACATAAATTAAAGAGTATTACACAATTAATACAATTATGGGTAGTATAAACACCACACAAAAGGTAATAGTGGCAATATGGTATGAATCTCAGGGGAATAAGGAGTGAGATGAAAACCCCTTACCTTGCAGTTTCCTTTAGTTGAGGGTACTTTTAACCTTCTGTATGAAGACTGTAGTATGTTATTAAATTATACCAGAATGAAATTAATATTTATGATATCATACATTCTTCATTTATGACTTTATACTACCCATTTAATAATAATTTCCATGTTAAATTAACATTTCAGGTAATAATCGCTTTCTTTATCGTACGTGTTTTAACTTGTTACTCTGGACTGTATCACTTATATCTTGATTTAAATACTTCCAAAATATAAAAAATTATTTATATATCATATATAATAATAATGTAAATATTTATAATAGACATATATATGAAATGGAAAACACCATTTATGGAGAAGGTAGTCCGTACGTACGGATAAACGCTGTTTCTGTATTCAAAACGTATTGAACGGAACTAAGTGAATAAAATATATGTAAGTAAATATATATATATATATATCTAAATTATCATTATTATGTCATATATTAAAAACATATAAGTAATATATATTTTTATAATCGTCGAAGAATGGTGAATGTGAAAATGAATCTCATTGCGTCGTGGAGATAGTAATCTGTACGTACGCATGAGCGACAATATCATTTCCTTAAAGGTGTGGAATTGGATGGTATATTAATTTTATAGAGACATTATCATGTTATTTTAATTATTTATATACATAGTACTCATTATTATATCCATCCAAATAACATACTGTTGAATAACAAATTACACCATAGCGTGGAGACAGTAAACTGTACGTATGCACGCATGGTGACATTATCAGTCATAAGATGGATTGAATAATGAATATAGTTGTGAAATATTTATAATAACATCACAGTATATAGAAGATACTGGAGTTATTATTTTAGAATAGAAATAACAAAGAAAGAAGAAGTGGAAGAAGAATGGAACTTGAAAGAGGGTGGTGAAATCATTACCTCTTCTTTGGGTTCTTCCTTTTTATTTGATCAAAAGGTCTCCTTAGGATGGATTTATGATCAAACTAAGGCCTCTAGGTTGAATTTATGGAAGTTGGGAGGATATTTGGGAAGGGTTTGCCCGATCCAAATGGCTTTGGAGGTATGATTTTGAGAGACGGGGAAGTTCCCTTTTATAAGAGGGGTGAGGGTCACTTTAGGAAAAGTTTAAAGTATTAATTTATTATACAATCATATTCTGGTTATAATATTTCAAAATGAATTTATTTTTATCCTTAGGTGGATATGGGTATAAATCCTCTCAAACAATAGGTTTTAAAAAAGTTTAGGTTACCATTTTAGCCTTATCATTTAGATTTAACTCTTAGTTAAATAGTTTAACTTTTATCGTGTCTTCTTGTATTCTTACTATATATGGTTAATAAACTTACTCTAAACTTCAAAAATAACCTCAATTGTATATTTAATAACATATATAATATTATTTAATCCCTTTCTCTAAATCATAAATTTTTAGGAATATTATATCTACCAATAATATAGTAATTGTTTTCAATATTAATTTATGTCAATTTTGAAACTATTTGGTATTTTGTTTTTGTGAAAGTCATAAAAACTTGATTACTTAGAACAAGACACATTGAATCATCCCTAACATGTCATAGTCACCTATAAAATTCGTGTATGTCATAAAAACTTTGAAAGTATATTTATTTTAATATTTATAATACAATTTATTTTATTCCGTCATTAATAAGGTAATTACCGCATCGTCATTATGTCACAATTAAATTTAATTATTTAATGTCTGAAAATTATAAACAAAATAACATGATGTAGGAAATATTTTTATCTTTCTAATTAATATTTATAGTCGAATTTATCTTATGTATAACCCTATATTAAAAATGGTTTAGTTAATAAATTTTGAATTTAACACTTTTAACTCTTCTTTAAATTAAATAATAATAAATGTCCTAATCTAATACAAGTTGACCTAAAGGGTCATATTTTATTCCTAAGGTAGTTTTTAGTCGAATTTAACTTATAAAATAGAATTAAGACATGTGTTAGGGTAGTGATAAAATAATTTTTACCCTAAATTACCCTATTTACTTTTAACCGTGGTAAATAAAAGTAAAAAGTTACTATTTACCAAAATTTATTTTTATCTTATTGAAACACATTTTACTCCTTGATATTAACTGGGTTTCTTATATTTTTGAAATTCAACTCATAGAAGCGGTAAAATTATGTTTTATGTGAATTTATAAATTCTCCTAGGAGGTGGGTAAAAGAGAGTGAAAAGTTTAATAAAAATTATATATATATAAAATTATTATAAATTGACTGTAATAAATTAAATTGAACTTATACAAGTATTATGTATATATTTTGACTTAAAATAAATTAAAATAAAATAAATAAATATTTAAATAAAAATTGGGTTTTAAACTATAACTCAGTGTTTTTCACTATTAATCAAAAATTAAAGTTTTCAGAAAAATACCAAAAATTTACCGCAAGATAATTTTGATATTCCGAATTCAATAATGAAGTCTATTTTACCAAATTCAAAAAATATAAGTTTCATTTATTAATTTAAAATTAATTCCCGCTGTCAAAACTAAAAGGCGTATTTTTAAGAAATAATAACTATCAAAAGTTTTACACTTGTTTATGTCCAATTTCAAAGTGAAATTACTTAAAATGTCCATCATTGGATTAAATGGTAAAAATTTAATCTAATTATACTTCTAAACCATTAAAATTTATAAGTTTGCACTGTAAATTATTTTGATTAAAAAAGTTGTTTTCAATTAAAATATATTATTTTTCACTATCACCCAAATATAAAAGTTATCAGAAAAACACCAAAACATTATTGAAACTAAATTCTTATGTCCCGATTCAAAGAAGAAGTTTATTTTGTCAAATTGAATATATAAAAGTTTCAAATATTGGAATTAAGAAAAGATTCACCATTAAAAGGCGGTAAAATTGCATTTTTTAAAAAACACTTCTTTTATCTGAAAAAATGCATTTGTTCTTAAATTATGTCTAAGAAACTCATAATATGGCTTATAAAATTATAATGACTATATAAAGTTTAAAATTTAGTTAATAATATTCATAACTGCTTTTGAACGGCTAGTTTAGTAAGTCATGGTGCGCTAGAACTCGGTGTTGCGTGTAGTGAAAATTATAGAATTACTTTGAAGAAATAACGTACTATGAAATCTTGGGGTGTTACATTTTTACCTCCTTCAATAAATTGTGTCCTCACAATTTGAAATTATTTTTCCAAAATAAAAGGTTGAAAATATAAAATACCTTTGGGAAAACCCACATCAGAAATTAGGTTAATAAAATTTAGTCTTAATAAGATGAAAAGGGAAATGAAAGGGTCACCACCAAATTATGATCTCAATTAGAAGAATATTGGTGGAAATTAGGGACATATAATAGGAGAAAAATGTAAATATTTATAGGTAGTGATTGAAGTCATCAATCACAAACAAGTGTAAAATTGAGGGCCTTAAATTTATCAATCTACGATGATTTAAAATACCATCGGTTCTACAAAACATATTGTATTAGGATAAAACTTTTTGGTTTTAAGATCCCTTCACTAATGTATAAGAACTAATTTCTTCATAGAATAAGAGAAGAAGAAAATTATATACTTGACAAGTAGAGTCCTATCCTTTAACTAATTTATACCATAAACTCATATTTCACTCTAAAAGATAATAGAACTTAAAAATAATATTCTATTTATCTTATTCATATAGGTTAAAAAAATGAATTTATAATTCATCTACCAGTTTTAAAAAAAAGACTAAATTATTCAATCTAGGACATCACGTGGGCCAGTGGTAGGTGATAAACCCTTGTCGCCCTTCGATTGTGGGTTCAAGTCTCATGGGCTTGCCGGACACTATGGGTTGCCGCCCGACCTCTAGGTTGTCCTTTTATGGTAATCCAAAAATAATCTCAAACTAGAATTATCCAAAATACATTTGTCCAAAATCACAGTCCAAAATTTATAAGGAAGGTAAACACCATGAAGTTCCTTTTTGTCACATAATAACATGTGAACACTTTCATCATGTACTCTTTTAAAACAGTAAAACATCCTAAATTACCATAAAACATTATTGATTACATTCAGGATTGGTTAATCATTATAGAATACTGGATATACTCCTTCTATCCAAAAAATGTTGTAAACTCCAAAAATGATGGAATATACCAATCATTAATCAGTCTCAAGGTAGTCAAGAATATCCAATATAGTTTATCCAAATAAATCATGTATTATTCCAAAATCACTACCTCGGTATCAGAACCATATTATGGTTTATCTTTCTCTCAACCATATATTTTCCAAAAATTTAACCTGCTATTGAGTCACTTTTCTTGGTTCCACACAATCGCAAGTCTTTAATGAAATAGTATTGCAGTACAATCCTTATATACTCCATAATTATTATAACCAGTACATTGTTCATAAAACACTGAAATTACATAATTCTCTAATAACAACATAAGAACTCTAATCATTCCTCCTCATCTGTGGTAGTATCACAACTTGATTATTATCCAAAAACATCATTTGGGACATACTCTGATGATTTGGACATTGGTTCGTGTAGTGTCCCAACTCCTTTCAGATGAAGCATTGTAAATTTGAAACATTTTTCTTACCCTTGAAGTCACATACATTGTGTCCTTTTTCTCCACACTTATATAAAACTCCCATTCCATTCATGCAAGTTCCAAAGTGTTTATTCCCATAGTTATCACATATGGGAAAATTCTTCTTTTCCCTCTTCCCTTTATCCATCTTTCTCTCTTCCATCATTTTCTTCTCTTGCTTCCCTTCAAAGCCATAGGACTTAGAGAATTATTTACTTATCTTATTAACACATGATACTATTTTATCATATGTTGAGAATACATGGGAGACTATTTCTCTTCTAAATGTTGGATTTATACCATGAAAGATATGGTCCTTATTACTCTTTGGATCATATGTATTGTTGGAGTTCACATTCCTTCTACTGGTTGCCATTTCTATACAATAGAATAAAATAGGTCATTTTATGAATTACAATGAATAATTCCAAACTTGAAAAATACCTAACGTAAATTGTACAGTTTATGGATATAATCCATAATCATAAAGATGTTTTCACTGAGAAATTATATACTCATAAACCGTTCATAATGATTTGTAAAGAAAATGAGAATTATCCAAACCATATCCCCCGGGAGTGTCGTAACCAAGAGTACAAAAAGGTCTATTGTCGTGCACCAATTCCCATTCGAGTCTAGCTCATAGTGGTGTTTTCAGGTTTTACCCCTAGTTACATCTAGGCCAGAGCCGCCTCTATCTGCTCGTATCCAGATATGGATGTATTTTCTTGTAAAACTCACAAAATCTCAACATTACCAAAATTCTAGGAATTTATTCTATACTAATCCTCAAAGTCTATCTTAGGTCCATGCGATCTAATCAGAGTTTATCTAAATCTAGATTCCAAGGTTATTTCTAAACTTCCTCTGATACCAACTGTAATACCCCGACCCTAGTTACCTAGAGTCAGTGCATTATTCTAATACATTGGCATGATTACATGGAATCAAGTCCCAAAGGACTGATAGGTTTAGCAGTCTAGGAAAATAGATTACATACATGAATGTTACATTACACTTTATATATACAAAACAACATAAAAAATCCTTTATGAATGCCATTATTCCCTTGGCTTAACCCTGCATATCAATCACAATACACTTCTTGGAATCTTGGGAAAAATAAAACATAGAAAGGGGTGAGCTCAGATGCCTAGTAAGGATAACAATATAGCAGAAACATTCATAAATAATCATAAAACTTTATGGCAATGTATAATTAAAACAAAATCATTTTAAACTTGAACTTTAGAATAATATGGAAAAAATAAAATGAAGTAATTCCATTTACTTAGTCACATGGATATTATACTAGTCGAATAATCTCATGCAATATCACTAAGCACTATCATAATTAAAGAATGCGTAATGCCAGACTATCATAACCACATAGTTAAGGCCTTGTGCCAAGACTAAAAATAAGATTTTTTCAATGCCTTGTGCCAAGACACTAGTTTGTCTTATGAGACCTACCGATGCCTCAAGGAGCTATATAGGGATCTACCCGTCACTTACTAATTCCAATGAATTCTTCATATGAATAGGTTTAAACATAATATAAACATTCATATTAAAACTAGCATACGAAATTTCAATACTTTCTCCATAAACCATGAATGGTATAAAAATAAAACATCTGAAGTCAAACATGTCACAAAACATTCAATACAATATGGAAGTTTTTTATAATAATATATCAACTTTAAATAAGCTTAAAATTCATCAAAGGATGTTGACATAGATGAAATCAAAACAACTTTAGAGAAATATCTCTTTTTTAAAATCATTTAAAAATCACATAATTATAAAAGAAAACATTTATATTGAAAATATTCTTATAATCATTTAAGGGAATCTTCAATGATTTTATAATGGTGGAAAATAGTGTCACTCGCCGTATAAAAAAAATATATCCTTACCTTAATTTTGACGAAAAGGTTAAAAAAGACCTTGTTTGGAAAAGGACGAAAAGATTCCTTTCAAACTATTTTATAAAAATTCAAACAATGGTATAAAGGACTTTAAAAAATATTATAGTAAATAGTAAAAATGTTTTTAAATTCATTTTTAAGAAACATGGATGTGGATGATAAATAGATCCCAGTAGATAATTATATATAAAAAAACATGGATAATAAAGAGATTGTGAAATTAACCCCTACCAATTTGGTAACTTACGAAAAATACACCCCATGAAAGAGGTATCATACAATGAATATGTAAATACACATAAATTAAAGCATATTACACAAAGAATACAATTATGGGTAGTACATACACCACACAAATGGTAATAGTGGCAATATGGCACGAAGCTCACGAAAATAAGGAGTGAGATAAAAACCCCTTACCTTACAGTTTCCTTTATTCGAGGGTAAGTTTAACCTTCTGTATGAAGACCGTAGTAAGTTATTAAATTATACCAGAACCATATTAATATTTATGATATCATACATTATTCATTTATGACTGTATACTACCCATTTAATAATAATTTCCATGTTAAATTAACATTTTGGGTAATAGTCACTTTCTTTATCGTACGTGTTTTAACTTGTTAATCTTGATTGTATCACTTAGATAATGATTTAAATACATCCAGAATATAAAAAATGATTTATATATCATATATATTTTGAATGTAAATATGTATAATAGACATATATATGAAATAGAAAAAACCGTTTATGGAGACGGTAGTTCGTACGTACGCATACGTATTCATACGGTATTGAACATAACTAAGTGAATAAAATATATGTTAGTACACACATATATATATCTCCATAATCATTATTATGTCATATATTACAAACATATTAGTGATATATATTTTTATAATCGTCGATGAATGGTGAATGTGGAAATGAATCTCATCGCGTCATGAAGATGGTAATCCATACGTACGCATGAGTTACAATATAATTTCCTTGAAGGTGTGGAATTGGATGGTATATTAATTTTACAGAGACATTATCATGTTATTTTAATTATTTATATACATATTTCTCATCATTATGTCAATCCAAATAACATAGTGTTGAATAACAAATTACACAACGATGTGGAGACGGAAAGCCGTACGTACGCATGCATGGTGAAATTATCATTCATAAGATGTATAGAATAATGAATATAGTTATGGAATATTTATAATAACATCATAGTATATAAAAGATACCGGATTTATTATTTTAGAATGTAAATAACAACGAAAGAAGAAGTGGAAGATGAAAGGAACTTGAAAGAGGGTGGTGAAATCATTACCTCTTCTTCGGGTTCTTCCTTTTTATTAGATCAAAAGGGCTCATTAGGATGGATTTCTGATCAAACTAAGGAATCTAGGTTGAATTTATGGATGTTGGGAGAATATTTGGGTAGGGTTTGTATGAGCCAAATGGATTTAGAGGTGTGATTTTGAGAGAAGGGGAAGTTCCCTTTTATAAGAGGGGTGAGGGTCACTTTAGGAAAAGATTAAAGTATTAATTTATTATACAATCATATTTGGGTTATAATAGTTCTAAATGAATTTATTTTTATCCTTAGCTGGTTATGGGTCTAAACCCTCTCAACCAATTGGTTTTAGACAAGTTTAGGTTACTATTTTAACATTATCATTTAGATTTAACTCTTAGTTAAATAGTTTAACTTTTACCATGTCTTCTTGTATTCTTACTATATATGGATAATAAACTTACTGTAAACATCCAAAAGAACCTAAATTGGCTCATTAATGACATATATAATATTATTTAATACCTTTGGATGAACCTTACCTTTTTAGGAATATTATATCAACCAATAATAACGTATTTGTTTTCAATATTAATTTATGTCAATTTTGACACTATTTGGTATTTTGATTTTGTGAAAGTCATCAAAACTATATTACTTAGAACAGGATACATTGAATCGTCCCTAACATGTCATAGTCACCTATAAAATTCGTGGATGTCATAAAAACTTCTAAATTATGTATATTTTAATATTTATAATACCATTTATTTGATTCCGTCATTAATAAGGTAATTAATGCATCGTCATTGTGTCATAAATAAATTTAATTATTTAATGTATAAAAATTATAAACAAAATTCCATGATGAATTAAATATTATTATCTTTATAATAAATATTTATAGTCGAATTTATCTTATGTATTACCCTATATTAAAAATGTTTTAGTTAATAAACATTGAATTTAACACGTTTAACTCTTCTTTAAATTAAATAATAATAAATGTCCTAATCTAATCCATGTGGACCTAAATGGTCATATGTTTTTCTTAAGGTTATCTTTGGTCGAATTAATCTTATCCAAGAGAATTAGGACATGTGTTAGGGTAATAATAATATCATTTTTACCCTTAATTACCATATTTACTTTTAACCGTTGTAAATAAAAGTAAAAAGTTACTATTCACCAAAAATTATTTTTATCTTATTGAACCACATTTTACTTCTTTATATTAATAGTGTCTCTTGGATTTTCAAAATTCAACTCATAGAAGTGGTAAAATTATGTTTTATGTGAATTTACAAATTCTCCTAGGAGGTGGGTAAAAGACAGTGAAAAGTTCAATAAAATTTTTATATATCTAAAATTATTATAAACTGACTCTAATAAATTAAATTGAACTTATATAGGTATTATGTATCAATTTTGACCGAAAATAAATTTAAATAAAATAAATAATTATTTAAATAAAAATTCGGTTTTAAACTATAACTCATTGTTTTTCACTATTCATCAAAAATTAATGTTTTCAGAAAAATACCAAAAATTTACCCTAAGCTAATTTTGATATTATGAATTCAATAATGAAGTATATTTTACCAAATTCAAAACATAGAAGATGAATTTATTAATTTAAAATTAATTCTCGCTGTCAAAACCGAAAGGCGTATTTTCAAGAAATAAAAACTATAAAACGTTTGACACTTGTTTATGTCCAATTTCAAAGTGAAATTACTTAAAATGTCCATCATTGGATTAAATGGTAAAATTATAATCTATTTATAATTAAAAACCATTAAAATGTATAAGATAACAATGTAAATTATTTTGATTAAAAAAGTTGTTTTCAGTTAAAATATAGCATTTTTCACTATTCACCCAAGTATGAAAGCTATCAGAAAAACACCAAAACATTATTAAAACTAAATTCTTATGTCCCAATTATAAATAAGAAGTTTATTTTGTCAAATTGAATATATAAAAGTTTCAAATATTGGATTTTAAAAAAGCTTCGCCATTAAAAGGTGGTAAAATTTCATTTTTTGAAAAACCCTTCTTTTATCTAAAAAAATGTATTTGTTCTTACATTATGTCTTAGAAACTCATAATATAGATTATAAAATTATAAGGATTATATAATGTTCTAAATTTAGTTAATATTATTCATAACTTCTTTTGAACGGCTAGTTTAGTAAGTCATGGTGCGCTAGAACTTGGTGTTGCATGTAGTGCAAGTTATTGAATTACATTGAAGAAATAACGTACTATGAAATCTTGGGGTGTTACAACCCTACAAGGGGTCCTTAAGTCATAACATGTAACTTGGAAAAACATATCTTATAGAGGATTCCATGCTCCTTAGGATAGTCATATATATAACACAACCTATAGTATTATCTCAGTTTCTAGATACATTAATTTCATATCCTCATACACTTTGGTTATACGATTAGATTATATCCATTTTCACTTCATATTCTTCCTATTTCATTCAAAAATATTCATATTTTTTAAATAAATAAATATTATGAAGGTATGAATATAAATTTTCATTTGTTATAAACAAAATACAAAGGTATAGGATTCAAAATTGCATACCTGGGGATCAACTATCCAACCATGATACAAACTAATGTCCAAAAGATCGAATATTGCACACTCAGGAGTAAACTCAATATCATCAATTATGAAAGCATGGTGTATTCCATGTCAATTTTATTTAAAACAAAACAAATTGTTACTAATGTCTTGAAAAAAATGGTATAAAATAACCATTACCTCCTGAATTTTATATTCACGTCAACCCTGGTTGGAAGTCGTGGAAGAAAATCAATTGCATCGGCTATGTTTTCTTGTTGGTTCTCAGCATAGCCTGAATCCCTATCTTGTATAGGAATAAAAGTCATCAAACTAACAATATGATTATTAAAACTAATATAGGGTCCACCTCAAGTAAAAAAATGGAAAATTGGACTACATACCTTTAGAGGTGTGCCGGAGGAGATAGAGGGGCAACCTTAGAGAAGTGTCATCGAGGAGGTATGATGGTCGCATCAGAGGGGGATAAAATTCAATATAATAATAAAAAAAGTTAACTACAACATAAAAAACATATATCATAATATTATAAATAAATATGTGTAGAAACAGTCAAAAACACCATAATACAATTCAATATTACAATAATCAAACCTCACTATATAGTAAAATTACTCATATTAACAATCTAAAAATACAATTCACATCAATAGTGAGTCTCAATATCAGTATCATCAGATTCATGATAACCCTCATCCACGCCTCCGATAGAAACACTATCATCACCTTTCATGCCACCAACATCATCATCAGCATCAACATCAGTACCAGCACCAACATTGGGACCGACTTTGGCTACAACTCCAGCTCCAACTTCAGCTCCAGCAGAAGAATATACATTGTCCTAAGGAGTCAAATTTTGTTCATTTATTTTTATTCTTCTTTTTCTTATAGTATCATCATATTCAGACATTTTTACCTAGAAATTTAAAATAATATTCTCAAATAAATAGAAATAATGAAAAAAAATTAAATAACAAATTTCAATCTGACACACTCACATAAAAATCTATTGTGGTGCTTATTGTTAAATTGTCATGCTGTGTTGCCATTTTTTCACAACTATTTATAACTAATTTAAATCCATTGACAATAATTTATTTACAGTCACGTACCACATCATTTGGACCAAAGGAGAACACTCTTACTTCATCTGATACTTCATTCATTTGTAGAGTTAAAACCTAAAAGATGCCAACATTGAATATTAAATAAATACATGTGATTATGTTATGAGAAGAACAAAAATCTATTATCTTTGACTTTAATCAAGAAGAAAATTATTTGATGTGAAATATTTTATTCTTATTAATAGATATAGATCGATGTCTCTTTTTTATAATTTCTAAATGTTCTCTCCAAATATGAAAGCTTAAAAATGTCAGAAGATATGAAGAAGTAACACAATTAAAAAATGCTTATTTATCAGTTTACTTACTTGATATTATCATCAAGCACACCACAGTTGAATAATACAATACGATGAAAAATTTTCCACTCTTCCATACTTAAAGTACACAACAAGTACAATCCAGATATCCTCCCTATTTGGGGCAGTAAAGGAAATGTAGGTTCAATGGGATCATATTGCTCATCCGTAGTTCTCATTTGTAGATTAGACCTCATAGTGACATTATCCAAGTAAGATGAACACAAATCCTTGCATTATTGTGCTAAATAACAGTTCACAATAGAGCCTTCAGGGTGATATTTATTTCTCACATAAGATTTCAATGTAAACATCATTCTTTCTGTAGGATATGTACACCAACTCAAAACAAGACCACCAAAAAGAACTTCCTTCGGAAGATACACAATCAGATGTAACATACATGTAAAAAAGGACGTAAAGAAAATTTTATCTAAGTCGCCAAGAATAATCGGTGCATCTCTCTAAAATTTCTGAACAACACTTCTACTCAGTTTTTTGGCACAAAGGTATAAAAAAATGAAGTATTTTAATAATAGAAACTCTAAGATTATGTGAATGTAAATTCTAAATGGAAATAAGAATCAGATCATGTAAAAATTCATGGTAAAAATGAGTTTTAAGAGATTTTAGTTTCACATCTTGTGTATTCACCCTATTCGAAACATTACCCGAATAACCACGTAGAACCATAAAACATACCAAGACCTGCAAAAATTGTTTCTTATCCAAATTTGTCATTGAAAAATTGGAAATATGGACTTTCCACTTATTTTGACCAATTAACTCAGGATGAAGTTTTGCTCTTATACCCCAATCCATCAAATCTTGATGAGATTGAAAATCGTCTTTTGTGTTGCCTTTGTCATTTAAAATAGTATCAAGTAACATTTCACAAATTTTTTTTTATTGAAATTCATTACATCCAAACAATAACACAATAAATTTGATGACCAATAAAACAACTCAAAGAATATGATTTTATTTCTCCAATTTCTATTGGAATTTGAATTAATATGTTTTTGCTTTCAGATATTTGATTGAATTTTTCCAAGAACATAATTCAAATAATAAAGTTCTTTAACAATATCATTACTTGAAATTCGTTGATGTGTCTAATCTATATCGACGAAATTATCGATCTGTCTTCGATTTTTCTTGTATGGATGATCCATTAGTAGAAATCACCGATTCCCTATGAAGCTAAAAGTTTTTCAAATATTTAATCCTCAGAAATGTGTATTTTTCATAAAAATAGGGAAATATAATTTTTATTTAGTACTTCAAATAGACATCATTCCATAGGCATGTAAATCATTTATCATCTATAGAATGTATACATGAATCATAAATTACTCCTTCTTGATTGCATCGTATTATTCTGAATCAATAATCTAAAGCTCATTTAACTCCTCTTTTAAGGGATTCAAGTATTTATCAATATCATTTCTAGGATAACTTGGTCGTGATATCAATATAATCATGATAGTAAATCTATTATTCATACACATCCATGAAGGAATGTTATAAATGTGAATGAAAATAGGCCAAGTATTGTGTGCAGTATGAATTTGGCGAAATGGGTTGAAACCATAACAGGATAATCCCAATCTAACATTTCATGGGTCAGCTGAAAAATCAGGATGTAACCTATAAAATTTCATCCAAGCCAACCCACCTGCAAGATGGACTATTTAATCATTATCTTTATTTATTTCATCTCCATGCCATATCGTATTCTTTTCCATTTTTGCTAACATTAAAAGTTTTTGAAGTTTTGGAATTAAAGGTAAGTGCCACATCACATTCTACAGTATGCGAGGTTGAGTTTCGTCTTTATTAGTCTCCCACCTTGATGTGGCACACGGTTTTCACTGACTCAACTCTTCATTTTCCTTCCAAAACAGACAAAAATATTTTGGGAAATAATGAATATTAATAGATGAAAACCCAAATTTGTAAACCAACATTGATGTATTTAATCATACTCTAGAATATATGCATCATCAGGCAGTAAATCCTTAATAAATGTAAGGGGATAGTTTAATGTAGTATCACTAAATCCATATATTGTTTTTCCATGATATAATTGCATTAAAAACTCATGTTTTCTCATTTTTCCTCATGCCTCATATACTAGGGTATTCATATTTTCCAATAGCTTTCGAACACTCTCAACGTCATCATCCTAATTAATAGAATACAAATATGTAACTATATTCATTTCCTCTTTCCCTAGTCTATATGAGGAGTTGGATTTTGAAACAAAAGGAAACAAATCAGAAATCAGATTTTTCGTACCAATATTTTCCACTGAATCGATGTCATTCACCACTTTTTATTTTTCTCTATTGTGATACCACATATGATATTTTTATTGGAAAACTTGTTTAGTGTTATGGTTGTTCACTTCCTCACCAGTTAACCATGGTCTTCCAACACAATAAAAACATGAGCATCAAATCAATCCACTATCTAAATCATTAGTCAATACAAAGTCTAAGAAATATCATATCTTCTAAAATTCAACAGCGGTATGATCAATGTTGTACATCTAGTATCTATCAATTATGATGAATATAAACATACATTAAATAAATAATTAGGAATATGACTTAACATTATATGTATTGTTTCATAATATAATAAGTAACCATCAATAATATGTTAATAAAGAAATAATAACAAATATTATGGTTAAGGGTATTCATAAATGTTTAAAATTATAAAAAATCATGAATAGTCACACCTTTCTATGACCAAATAAGATTATTTTGTGTACTTCCAACACCAAAAATAAAACATAAATGTTTGAACAATGAATTATTATGTTTTTATAGAATTATCTGATGGAAACCCCACTCCGAGACACCATCCCACCTAGACACCACCTCATTCCTGGACACCCCCTCTCCTGGACACCCCTACCTCCTGGACACCACCTCCTGGACAACCTTCGTCTTGGACAACCCTTCCCTCAAGGACAACCTCCAAGACACCCCATTCTAGACACCCTCTGGACACCCTCCCACCCAGAAAACCCTCCCCCACCCTCTTCGACACCCCCCCATACACCCCTCCCTCCTAGAAACCCCTCCTCATGGACAACCCCCCTCCTGGAAACCCTACTTCCATCCTGGACACCCTCTTAGACACCCCCTCTTGTACACTCCCTAGCTACCCCTCCCTCTTGTACACCCCTACCCTCACTCTTGGACACCCCCCAGACTCCCCCTTCTTTATGGACACCCCCTAGACATCCCCCTTGACCCCCCTGGATAGCCCCCTCCCCCTGCACCCCCACACCCCTTACCCCCTCCCTACCCTTTAAACACTACTTCCCCAACCCACTTCACCCCCCTATTGGAATCCCCCTCTCCCTACACCCCCTCCCACTCCCTTCAAACTATCCATGCACACCCCTCGCCTAGACCCCCACACCCCCTCCCCCTACACCCCCACACCCCCTGCTCCCTGCCCCCACCACCCACCCCCTCATGGACACACCCCTCCCCCTGCACCCCATTCCCCCTCCCTACACACTGTCCCCTGGACACCCCCTACACCCCCACACCCCTTGCCCCCTCTCACTACACCCCCACACCCACTACACCATTCCCCCAAACCCCCACCCTAGACACCCCACCTGGACATCCCCCTCCCCTACACCCCATGCCCTTTCCCTGCACCCCCACACCCCCTTCTCCCTACACACTACCCCCACCTCCCACCCCTTTCTGGACAACCCCTTACCCCTAAACCTCCTACACCCTCTCTACAAATAGACCCCCTAGACACCCCCTATACCCCACACCCCCTCTCCCTCCCTCTACACCGACACCCCCTACACACTTCCCCCAACCCCCACCCTAAACAGCCCCCTTCCCCAGCACCCCACACCCCCTGCTACCTGCACACTTCCCCCGAACTCCAAACCCCTCATAGAAAACCCCCTCTCCCTACACACCCTTCCCCCTCCTTGCGCACTACCCCTGGATACCCCCCACTACACCCCACACCCCCTACCCCGCTCCACCTACACCCCACACCCCACACCCCACACCCCACACCCCCTGCACACTACCCCCAACCCCCACCCTGGACCCCCCCACCCTCTTGGACAACCTCTATCCCCCTGCCCCTTCCTACACACTACACCCCCTAATAGGTCTCTAGGACTAGCACCATATATTTAAGTTGGCATATGTGGAAAAAAACGAAATTCCGAAATGATAGAAATAAAATACCTGATATGAAAATATATTAATAGATTCATGAATTAAGATTCCAATAAGGTTAAACATGCCTCCAATTTAGGAAAAACATAACATGACACCATAAAGAATCCCCTACTCATGTGAATTGTTCATCCAAAAAAAGGTATTACACCGAACTCATTCCACAGTTGTAGCCCAAATAGAAATAAATATTGGGGAAGAAAATACCTCTGTAGTATTATAGTAGAAACCCCACCCCATAATTACAGGGATATTATTACAACCATTTCATCCTCAAAGATAGTCATAATGGTGGAATATAAACCTCATACCATATAAATAGGATAAATATTACACCCTACACCTTAATGTTATTTGGCCATCTCTTGGTTAGGAGGGACTTCATAGGAAGAATTATCTTGGCTCTATCCACCTTATAACCATCCTACCCCATTGGTATCTAGTTTAATTCAGTCCATTGAAAAGTCGCTCACATTTAACTATCCAAAACCACTTTTGATGGATCATTTAAGAGAGAGAGAGAGACCGAGAAAACTCATAGTGATCATAATCTAAAATGGACTACCAAGATTGAAAATATCAATGATTGTTGTTTTTTCACTTAAAAATAGTTTTATGGAAATGAATTCCCCTACAACACTAAAGAGGAATTGACCCCAATTATTCACATTACATAATTAAATTTTATTATAATTATCCTTATAGATAACATATATCATGAAACAAACAAGGATGATCATAATGATATTATATCCAACCAAAATATAGTTCTCACTAAAGTACATGATGAATGAGTGTTCACATGGTTTAAGAGGTAGATTAAATATCTTAGAGATACTCAAAATATTTAGATATTTCTTGACATGGAATACCTCAACTAAATAAAATTTAAATTTAATGGATATTTCCTACCCACCACAAAAATGATTTCACAATCTTTCCACTGAGAATAGATGAAATGAATATTAATATGAAATAGATAATTTGAAGATAATCAATATTAAGAGACATAGATGTGGTTTTCAAATTAATTGATACATCATGGAGATAGAATATATAAATACCATCACGTGAATTCACCTAACAAGAGGGGACTTATCAACCATCAATATTAGATTTCACTCACTTGGCTAACCTAGGTGATATAAAATTAGATTATCTAACCCTCAAGGATCATGACTATCATTAATATCTTTCATTGATTTTGAAACAACTAATATTTCATGTGAGATAACCCAAGAATTATCATGATGGATAACAATATAAAGACTTGATAAAATCTAAATTTTGATCTAACCTATACCTCTACATGATTGTATTCCCAAGATAATATTCTATCAATAATCCCCAACTTAATCAATATATTTTCTTCATGGAATGAATCATTATATAAGAGGTGAAAATTAATTCATCCCAAGAGGAATCCAGAACATGAGTGGGTAGATCAAAATCCATCATAGATAGATTTTACTAACCAAATATTACCTATATTAAAAAGGAAGGGTGATCCAAATAACCGTCACATGAAATTCAAATCATATTACAACCTTAAAATTAGATCATTGATGAAATAATACGGTATAAAATACTGTGGATGGATGTGTGGATTGGAATTGTAAAGGAGGAGGGAACCGCAGTGACATAGGTCATCAGGGAGGAGGGTTACACAATGAGAGAGGTCACTGGGGAGGAGGGTGTAGTTGTGAGAGAGGTCGTTGGGGAGGAGGGCTCCACAGTGACAGAGTTTGTCGGGGAAGAGGGCGCTACAATGAGAAGAGGTTGGGGAGGATAGGTCAGGGAAGAGAAGACATCAGGGAGGAGAAGTCATTGGGGGGAGCACTGTGAGGTGAGTAGTGAATCAGGGGAGGATGAACCTGATAAAAAATTAGGGGAAGAATTTGATCAACGCGGTATAGCCACAAGGGTTTAATTAAACCATGGAAATTAGAAAGCTATAGCCATGGACCAATAAAACCGTGGCTATAGGTCCGTGAATATAGATTTAATTTCTATTAGTGTTATTTAATTTCAAATATTAGTTTCAATATGTGTTTATATTTTGTTTAAATTTATCCCCATTCATAAGAGGAATGCATTGGACTTATTATGTGATGGGTGAGGCCCTCTATAGACACTCAATGCATTAGTATGTCTCATGAGACAAACTAGGCCATGGAATGAGGCCTTAATAGTATGGTTATAATTTCTGGCATATGAATTTCCCTTATTATGAAAATAGTATTGATAGTTTATGTGGTTATTCAACTAGTAGAATACCCATGATTATGTTTTATTATAGAATTATTTATTCAGCTCTTATTCCAACCATAATGTGTTTAAGTTTATTTTTAAAGGCATGTGTTTATTTATTAACCATGGCTAATGTTTATGTTTACGTTATCTTCTACTGTATTGCTTACCCTTGCTAAGCATTTTAGCTCACCCATTTCTTATGTTTCATTTTCTTAGGACATGAAGAAGTTTATTATGACTTACCTATAAGGACAAACATAGAGTTGTGGATGTTCCCAATAAAATGTATATGTTGTATTTCTTTTAATGTTGTAATGTTGCACCTATGTACGTATCTGATTTTTCAAAACTACTAAACTAATCGGTCCTTCAGGATTTGATTTCATGTAATCATGGCAATGTATTAAAATAATGCACTAGCTCCAGACTTTTAGGGTTGGGGCATTACATTTCTAATGAACATTTTCTCTATCACTCTCCATCAAAACATGATGGTTAGATTCTTCTTCCATGTCCATATTTTCACTTCACAATAATGTTATCCTATTAAAATAGCTAGGTTTTTAGTAACCTATGCATTTCCTTTCCCCTTTTAGTAAGATGATATTTTATTAACCCTATTTCAGATTAGGGTTTCCCAATTTTTTTTGATGTATCAACCGTTGATTTTCAAAGTACAATTTCAAATTGTGAGGATGAAATTTATTAAATGAGGGGAGAATATAATGCCCCAAAATTTTATAGTATGGCTATTTTTAAATTTAAATTCTTTTATATATTACCATCTTAACAAATGATTTAAATATTATTATTTAATTATTATAGTTATATTTTGGACATTGGGAATGGTGGGAATGGATTAGATTATCAAAATTATGAAAATTTACATTACACAAGTTTATAAAGTTAATTCATTGGTTTCCAATTAATTATAAATTAAAACCAATTAAACATAAATGATATATTTTTATAAAATATAATTTTATGCCCAAAATGAAATTTTATATTAATAAACTAAAATTTTCACAATTGGTGAAAGATACTAATGAAATTTATATATATTATAAAATAAATAAAATATATTTACAATCATCCAAAACATTTTTAAAGGCATAACATAAGATTAAATATAATTGTACACATAAAAGGCTGTATTTTTGTGAACACAATTTTACAACCTTTTAATGGAAAACATGTTCTAAATATAAATTTTGAAAATTTTATAAATTATACTTTAAAAAATAAATATTATTTTTAAAAGAATAAAATCAAAATTTACTTTGGTTAAAATTTTTGTATGTTTCTAATAAGTTTTATTTCTGATGAATTGTAATTTAACCGTTGGAATTACAATTTTACCTTTAAGAATTGTAATGTGGCCATTAGATCAATAACCTCACATATAAAAGTTTAAATTAAATTTATACATATTATAAGTGATGATATGATATAATTATATTATAGTACAAGTAAATAAATCTTTTACAAATTATTAATTAAGTGTGGATATTTTTATAAAACATAAATATTTATTTTCAATTTTATAATTTATATAATGATTAAAATTAAAAATTATATTCATAAAAAGTATCCCAAAATTAATTTTTTTTGTTATGGTTATAATATATTTTTTTTGACCTTATCTAATTTTTCAATGCGTTATAAAATCAGTTATAATTTTAAAATTAGTATTTTTTGAATAAATGATGATTTTATTTATAAATTCATTTTATTATACTTATAAAATTATTTTCCTAAAATAGAGTTAAAATTTTAAATCAATATTACATAAAATGGTTAGGGTGAATTTTGAGGATTTTTCTAAAATAGTTGACTTTTTGTTGAATAGAAAATATGGTATTTAACAAAATACTTGAATTATGAAGCCATAAATGATTTATGGATGATTTAAGCCCATAGTCTCAAAATAAGCTTCAATATTTTAATCTATTTGGTGATAATTTTCAAACTATTCATAGTCTTTATAAAAATAATAAAAGAATTAATAAAATATTCAAAAAACATCCCTCTCTTACATTATAAATACTACCCTTCACCACCCCTCTCCTCACACCTTCTAAGATTTGACCCTTGTATAATTTTCTCCCAGTAATATTTCCAAAACCCTCCATCATTTACAAGATTATTTGGCCCCAAAAAATACCAAAACCAATCCCCATAAAGAGGTTCTCAAAGAGTATAATTCAAGAAGTAAAAAGCCTCTTTCTTTTATTTTCTTTTATTTTCAATTTATTTTATTTTATTACCCTTCCCTCACCCCCATCCAAGGAGATATCATAACTATTGTATAATTTTTACAAGGTAATGTTGTCATGTTAATGCAATATTAATCATCAAACTCATTTCAATCTCCCTTTTAGTCTATAAATGAAAACATCCCCCGTGATGTGTCACTTTACCGACAACATGGACGATGCATTTTAATTTTTTATTAATGAATTGAAGGGTGGTCATAAAACAATTTTTATTGTTAAAAAAATTAGAATATATTTATTACATTTTATTTAATTTTCTAAAACCATTCTATACACATGATGTTAATTAATAAAACAAAAATAGTTCTTGATGATTGAAAAATTGCCAAAATAATCTAAACGACTATCAATAACGTCTTATCTAATGATTCATCCTCACCCCAAATATAAAAATGAATTATATAAAAATTTGACATTATTTATTTTCATTAATAACATATAAATTCAATTCTGGATATAGTTTACAATTTAAAATGAAATTAATTACTAATATACTAGTAACTCGGTTATGAAAACCAAGGAAACAAACTCTCCTGAATAATGAAATTATACCTTATAAATCATAAAAAATAAAATAAATGAACATATTAAAATATATTAAATCTGATAAATTTATAAAATCTTATTAATTAATTAATTTATTGATTTAATTTGATTATACAGGATATTAAGGTCATGTTTAGAACTCTTTTAGACATAAGCTAAGAGTTTCTCCCCAAACCTCTATTTTCATTAGGGTCATGATTTCTCCCTCTATAAACAAATGTAATTATTAATTATTTTTATATAATTGTTATAAATTATCATTATATGTTACAAACTAACTTATCTATATTTTTTAATCTTTATTTTATACTAAATACATGTTTTACAAGGTTCCCTTCTTAATTCTTCACAATACGCAAACCCATTAAAGGGAACATCTCGATTTCTTACCCGTTTTCAAGTACAAACCATAATATGTTTTAATACAATCTTTGTTTTATAAAATCACTAATTTTATAAAGAAAAACTATCTTTTTAGTTTTTGGTTATATAAAAACAACTATTCCCTTTTCTATTTTAAAGACCCTTTAATATTTCATTAAACCACATTAAAGAGGCTCATTTCTAAAGTGTCTTAAACAATCTTTTAACATGTTTTCAAATCAGTTAGACATAAGTTATGCCAAAAATATAATTTAATTGTATGTAAATATTATTTTCTAAGATATAAATGTTTATAATATGATTTTATGAAAGATACAATTGATTTTTCAAAATAATTATTCTTAATTAAAAATGGGGTGTCTCATGTCACTTTTATTTCTATGAGATTTCCATTATTCATCACTTATTATTTGTGTGTGGTGTATCTATACTAACATTTTATATATGATATAATTAAAATATTTATATTCATGTAATTAAATGATACATTTTATTATTATTATTTTTTTCATACGATTCGATTGATTACAAAGTTGTAGGGATTATACCAAAACCTCTTTTTTCCTTCAGGTTACTATTTATATCTCTTTACCCTAATGTAATGATTATTTATTTTTTGTTCATTGTTAAAAATTATGAATATATGTTCCAAAATCACGTTTCTAGTTCAGATAATCCATCCTTGATGGATAAATACTTGTTTTAAAAAGATTTCCTTCTCAATTCTTCATGATAAGCAAACCCGATTAAAGGGATCTTCTAACTTTCATACCCATTTTCAAGTGAATACCATAATCTGTTTTATGCCACCATTATTTTCCTAAAATAACTCATTTTACCATGAAAAAATATCTCGTTTCATTTATTATTTTAAATAAAACATTGTTCCTTTTATGATTTAAATGATCTATAATATTTTCCTAAAACCGCACAAAAATGTTTTATTTCTAAAGTTTCTTAAATACCATTTTTACATATTTTCACTTAATTTGGGAATAATTTATGCCTAAAATATGATTTAATTTTTATTATAATTTATTTTTTGGGATATTCATGTTTATAATATGATTTTATGATAAATAAAAATAATTTTCCAAAATAACTCTTCTTTATTATGTAAAAGGGTATTTGAATAAAAAATTTCTCAACAATTTTATTAGAGTATTTTTCAGCTATGATTATTATTAAAATATTTAAAAGTGGTATGGGAAACTTTTTTTTAAAGTTATATTTTTATTATACATATTATTAATGCATTTGACTTAATATGTGATGGTTGGGGCCCACTATAGCCCCTCGATGCATCGATAGGTCTAATGAGACAAAACAAAAATGGATTTCGGCTGAGGCCTCATCTATTTATTTTTAAAAGTCCTGGATGAGTCCTAGGTGGTATGTTTATGATGTATGGTATATGAATTCCCTCATTTTGATATTATTAATTTACAAATCAAGTGATTACTCGACTAGTATAATATTCATGGTTATGTTTCATGTGAATATTTATATGGAATTATTTATTATTCTTTTATTTTTTCCATATTATGATCATGATTATATTTTATTGGAATGTATTTTTAGTCATTCAATATGCCTTATTTTTTATATTATCTTCTTTTATTTTACATACCCTTAATGAGTATATGATCTCACCCCTTTCTTATGTTTTATTATACCCCAAGATTCGAAGATGTATATCATTAATGAAATTTCAGGATAATCTTAGAGTTATGAATACTTCTATTAGAGTTGTTATATTATTTTTCTCTTAAAGTGGTAATTTAAAGTTTATGTCTGTAATATGGCTTTTGAAAATATTAAACTGATTGGTCCTTTGGGATTCTATTCTTGTATCTATGCTAATATATTAATATAAGGTAACAACTCTGGGAAACTGGGGTCTGGGTCTTTATATATTTCCATAGAGGAATTTTGAATTATCAACCTTAGATTTTCAATTTCCAATTTAAAATTGTGAGGGAAATTTTTTTTGAAGGATGAGAGAATGAAACACCCCATGATTTTATGGTATGTCTCTTTTAAAATTTAACATCTTTGATAGTTTATACTTTACACAAAACTGAGTTTAAAACAATAATATACTGTTAAATATGACCTTTAGAATATTAATGTGACTTTTGGGAATAGTAATATGACCAATATAATTTCAACTCCCCCTATAAAAGTATAAAAAAAATTTTGTATCCTATAAATGAAGATATGGTATATTTATATCCTGGAATTAGTAAATAATTCTTTTAAAAAAATGATAAAATCAGTGCTGGAATTTTTGTGAAACAAAAATGTTTATTTATAATTTTTTAATTAAAAAAATGTTTTAAATGAATATTTATTTTCATAAAATATATTTATAAATTAATATTTTATTGTTTTAGGAATATAATATAATTTTATGAGACCTTAATTAATTTTTGAAAGTGTCCTAAAATTAGTTATAATTTTAAAATTTGTATTTTTTGAAAAAAATTATTATTTTATTAAAGAATTAAATTTATGATATTTATGAAATTATTTTCATAAAATAAATTCCATTTTTTAATTCTACATGTATAAATGTTATTAGTTTTAATTTTAGGGTTTTTTCTAAAATAGTTGAAATTTTGTTGAATAGTGAAATACAATAATTTAAGGTATTTAACATTATAAGTTAAATACATTATTTATTGATTAATTTATCATTTAGTAAAGATAATTTCCAAAATTCCTTATAAATTTAACATATTTGTTCATGGTAATCAAAACTATTCATAGTCTTGATCCAAAATAATAAACTAATGAATAAAATAATCCAAAAACACCCCTCTTGTCCACTATAAATACCACCCCTCGCCACATCTTCTCTTCACAGCTCCAAAGCTTTGAAGCTTGAAATCATTATGCCCAATACCTTTACCAGACCTCTCCCCCACGTTCTATACTTTCTGGTCTCACCCAAAATATCATTTAAAATATCCTTAAAGAGGTTATCCAGGAGAAGAATTCAAGAGGTAAATCCCCATTGGTTCTTTTAATTTTCATTCAATTTCTTTACTTTTCTTATTCATCCCTCGAATAACATATCCAAAGTGACATGATAAATATAGTATCATTTATATAATGAAATTTATGATTATGTTAATTTTTTATAAACCATTAATTCTCTCCTCTTCCCCTTTTTATTCTAAAAATAAAAAGCATCATCCATGAGGTTCCAATTTTCCGCCTTCATGGATGATGAGTTTTCTTTTTTTAATTACACCATCAAGGATGGTTATGAAACCATTTTTAAGGTTAAAAAATAGTTTAATATATATAATAAAACATATTTAATTTTCTGGAACCAATATATATACATAATATTAATTTATAAGACAAAACTAGTTTGTGATGGTTGAAAAAACACAAAAATAATCTAAATGGTTATCAATAACAGTTTATCTAATGAATCATCATAATATCTAAAAAATGATAAATACGACCATTTAGTATCCTAGAAGTTCATTAATAACAAATAATTTAAATTCTACTTAACTATTTGCATTTCACATGATCTTTTGTACATGTATATAAGTGAACCAATCAAGAAAACCAATGAAACGAACACTCCTGAGTGATGAAATTGAATATTATAATTCATCAAAAAGAGAATAAATGAACTTAACAAAATTATACTAAATAAAATTATTTTTTAATAGGATATAAAATAAATAATTAATGAATCTAATTTTATTATCCATGATATCAATTACATGTGCAGAACACTTTCGTACATAGGGAAATGGTTTTCTAATATCACCTTTATTACACTAAGATATGCCATATTACCAACTATTTCTTGTGTGTGGTTTATGTATACTTAATTTTTATGTATAATATCATGAATCTATTTATCTTTATTGTATTTAATAATTTATTTGATGACCATTAATTTTATGGGGCTTACAGTTCAATTATTTGCAAAGGGGTAAGGGTTTCTTCCTAATAACCACCATTTTCCTTTGGGTTATTCTATCTCTAACTATTTACCCCAATATAATAATTAATAATTATTATGTAATATTTCTATATTATATATTTATATTCCAAACATATGTTCCCAGACCAATTCATCTTTATTTTAAGGGAAAATACCTGTTTTATAATGTTCTGTTATCAATTCCTCTGGATAAGTAAGCCCGATTAAAGGTAAATTCCAAATTCCTTATCTATATTCAAGTACCACACATAATATATTGAAAGAAACCATTTTTTCTAAAATAATCATTCATCATGGAAAAATTTCTTTTTACCATTCAGTTTTTATAGAATAAATAATTACTTTTTCCCTTTTAATGTCTCTTTTATATTTTATCTTAAACCACACTAAAGTGACCCATTTCTAAAGTTTATTAAAAACAATTTTTATATGTTTTCACTTCAGTTTTACATCATTTATTACTCAAACATAATTTAACTATTATTAATTTTTTTTTATTTTTCATGTTTAAAATATGATATTCTGATAAGTACAAAATTATTTTCCGAAAGGTCTCTTCCTTCCAAAATTAAAAATGGAATTTTTCTCATGAATTTATCAATGATTTAATGAGATTATTTTCATCAACTTCAATACCCTCTATTTAATCTTATTCTTAACTTATATTTATCTTTTATGTTACCACATACAATATTTTATTTAATAGTTTATGATTATTTTTACTGGGGGTGTACTGTCTTGATACCATTCTACATATTATTCTAGATAGTTTCTGATTAAGTTTATTGTTTGAGGATATTATTTTCATTTCATATGATAGTTTCAATATGAATGTATATTTTTATTATGTTTTTCCCATTTCAAATGAAAAATAAATTGTACTTAGTAAGTGACGTGTGATGCCATCTATAGCCCATAGATGCATCATTAAGTCTCGTGAGACAAACTAGATCTGGTTTTTACCCATTTATGTATTGTGTCTTGTATAAATCCTTGAAAGTATGTTTATACTATCTCACAATATGAATTAACTCATTATGATTTTTTTAATTTATAACCCATGTGATTATTTGTCTGGTAGAATATCTATGGTTATGTTTCATTCTCACGTGATTATTTATATGTATTTATTTATTCATCTTTTATTACTACCATATTATTCTCATGATTATTTTTTAATGGAATGAATTTTTATTTATTAACATTTTTATATTTTTTATGATTATTTATAATATCCTTCATTTTATTTCATACCCTTAATAAGCATCCCAGCTCACCCCTTTCTTATTTTATATTTTTACACAGGATGAGAAGATGTATATTATGAATGAATTATAGGGATAATCTTGGAGTTTATGGGTGTTTACAATGGAGTTTCTATATTGTTTTTTCCTTTCATGTTTTAATGTAATAATTATGTTTGTACCTAGTTTTCCAAAGATACTAAACTATTCAGTTCTTTGGGATTATAATTCATTGTTTATTATACCAATATAATAAATTAGGGCACTAACTCTAGGATACTAGGGTTGGGCTCTTTACACCGTCATCCTCCACTATCCAACTTCATCCAAACATATTGGAGTCCAAAACCGCTTCCCCTAAAGACCCTCATAAGGATCTATTTGAATACTTGAAATGAAGCTATTGTTATATGATAACTCCACTAGGGGAAGGTATAGATCCCATAGTCCATATAAATACATTGAAGATGATCTCAACATATCCTATAGAGTTTGAATGGCTCTCTAAGACTGATCATCTATCTAAGGGTGACAAGAAATACATAAACTCATCTTTATAACTAGTGATTGCTGAAGGATTCTCTAAATCCTCATGGTAAACCTCAGATATCTTTTAGATAAAATGGAGTGTGGAACTCCATACAGTCTTACCACTTCCCTTATATATAAACCTTAGTGAGATATTATAGGGAGAAATGGTTATTGATATTAATGAAAGGTAATGAATTTGTAAGGTGATCGACTACCACTTAGATGGAATTATTCCCTTTATATTTCCGAGGGAGTCCTATGAGAAAATCCATGGTTATGTTTTCTCATTACTATAATGGTATGGGAAATTATTGCATCATACCCTTATACTTCTATAATTTATTCTTGATTTATTAGAACCCCAAGCATCAAGATACAAATTTTTTAATCTACGTCTTCATTTTATCCCAATATAATTTTTTCTTTAGGTATCTAACATTTCAGTACATCCTCGATGAATAGATGGGGATTAATTATTCACATCATCTATAAGTTCCTTCTTCAGTTCTAGTTTTAATGGGATACATACCTGGGTTCCAAACCATATAACTCCATATTTTGAAAAGTTTAACTCCATAATATTCTCCACCATTTTTATAGATCCACATCATATTTTTGGACCTCTTTAATATTCTCAAGAATGGATGGTTGAGTAGTTTTTTGAGTAAGTTCAGATGAAGAACCATTTATTATTCCCATTTACATCCTTTTAATGTACAATAAGATTGGATATATTTCAATCCTCATGATGGATAGCATTGCAGGATCCTTTCTACTCAGAGCATCTACCACTCTATTTACCTTCCTAGGATTGTAATGGATTGCACAATCATAATCATTGATTAGCTATAAACACCTTCATTGGTTCGCATTGATATCCTTTTGTCTGAATATATTATTGAGGATTTTATGATCCACATATTTTTCACACTTCTCACTATAATGATAATTTCTATAAATATTAAATGAGAAGAAAACTACATTAAATTCTAGATCACGTGTTGGGTAGTTCTGCTCATGGATAATTAATTGGAAGGAGGCATATACTATAATGTTTTCTTCCTCCATGAGTATACCACCCAATACCATTTTGTATACATCGCTATAGATCACAAATTATTCCCCACTGGTGGATACTGTGATCAAATATGTAGTTATTGACCTTTTATTTAACTCTTTATGTCTCTCCTCACATTCACCATTCTATAAATATATCTCTCAATTCTGAGTTAGCTTGGTTATTAGGATTAAAAATCATGATATTTTTCTCTCAAATTGATGATATTACCCATCTAATCCAAGTAAAATATAGATATACATAAAAAATGTTGGTCTGAGATATCCTATAATTTTCTATGTATTTATAGGATCCAAAAATATCCTTTTTCTGGTGATAACATTGCCCAATAATGTTACATTCACCATTCAAAACATATATTTACTATATTTTTCATATAAATTTTCCTTTCAGAAAGTCTTCAGTAAAACATTTAAATACTCCTCATTTTCTACCATGATTTTTGATTAGATAAGAATATTATCTATAAATACAACCAAAAATTTCTTGATGTTATCCTTAAATAATCCATTCATT
Organism: Viscum album; assembly: GCA_963277665.1. NCBI lineage: Eukaryota > Viridiplantae > Streptophyta > Magnoliopsida > Santalales > Viscaceae > Viscum > Viscum album. The sequence goes on from OY728165.1 coordinate 1,086,055,890, forward strand.
AACTCCATGAAGATAGTTGGAGTATTATTGAGTCAAAATGTCATTACTATGAACACATAGTGTGCATACCTTGTCCAAAAAATTAGTCTTGTGGATATCCTCCCTCTTTACCTTTACTTGATAACATCTCAAATATCAACCTTAGAGAAGCACTAGGATACACATAGAATATAAATAAATTCATAAATATGTGATATATGATACTTTATATTTATTATGATCATGTCTAGATCACAATAATCAATTCATAGTTGCATTGAACAATATTTATTTTTGATAAAGGGAACCGGCACACCCCATGGTGAAGCACTTGGGCATATAAACCCTTTACCCAGATTCTCCTATTGTTGATTCTTTATCTCTTTAAGTTAAATAGTGACCATTCTATATAGAGTCTTGGATATTTGAAAATATCTTTGTATAAGTTCAATTGATAACATAACCACATGGATTAAAGTAAGACTCATAAATTCTTAGAGAAATATATCTTCATATTCCCTAATAGTGGGCATGTCATCAAGGATGATTTTTTCTTTAGTCTTAATCATTTAAACTAGATAGACTTGTTTATAATTAAATAATATCCAAGATTGAGGTGGGGATTTCAAAGGCAACCCATCTTCCTATATAATTTTTTTTGGAATCCAAGACAGATTTGTGATGTGAAGGGTTATTTCCTCCTAGAAATTTATGTAGGATCTATAAAAGGAAATACAATCCATACAAAAAATAGCCTAAAATTCTACTAAAGTGAGTATCACAACGTCCACTAGGAAATTCATTCTAGAAATATTTACAAGGGATAAGATATATACATAGGATGAAATAATTGACCCATTTTTTGTTTCCATATCTAACTCAACTTCCCTGTTTTGATGTGGTGTTTGAATAGTTCAAATAAACTTTCATGAAATAAAAGAATAAATAAAACCATAGATAAATATGATATTTTACATTCATGAATGGATAATAAGATCACCTTTAAAAATTATATTCTAGTTATAATAATTTACTTAATCCAAAATACACTTAGGGATGTTAATTTTAGAACTATTAAATATATAAAGGGAAACTATCAACATTAAAGAGATAAATCTTAAATAAAATATATTACTTAACATATGAATTTCTAGGTTTGAATATAATTTATGCATGGTCTATTTCCTAACATAAAATTTTTGTGCATTTTTTCCCTTCATGATTGTTCATAAAGATATTAGGAATATAAAAAATCAATTACCCTGGGAGTGTCACACTATGAGTGTTTCAATTCCTCTTTGTTATGCACTAGGTGATGATTGAGTTAATGTATAAAGCACCTTTTCACTGATGTTTGATAATCCTAATCCAAAAAATAACTATAAATTATTCTGATACCAACTATAAAAACCTATATCTTTAATACATCTTAATTCATTATTTATTAAATAAAGATACACTAAATAAAGTCACAAAAGATCATGGGGCCTGATTTATTTGGGTAATTAGATACATAGCACAATAAATTGAAACATGAGTGAAACTAAATTATTTAAAACCTACAAAACTTACCCTTATATTTCATCAATATTCTAATACTATATGGGATAACCTAGGGACATACATAATAAAGGGGTGAGCTATAAATCCCATTAAAAGAATAATAAAAGCATAAAATGATGAAAGTAATAAAATTTAGTAAAGAGGTATATCAAGTTTTCATAAAGGGATGATAATCATAAAAATTATCATCAAATCATGATATAATATGATAACATCATGGAAACATAGAAATATAGAAACAACATAAAACACAACATCATAAGAATACGTTAAGGATAAATGCCAGTATATCATAACACAGAATGATTAAGATAACCTACCATGAATCATTCAAGATATCTCATGAGATAAAAACATTACCCAATGAATTATTCAGATACATAATTCTGGCGCCACCCATCACATTTATATCATGTATATTAAAAAGTGTGCCACATAGATCATTCAATATAAGAATTCATTTCAACACTTTTAATTCCATGATTAATGAGAAAGGGTTGAATACATGTAAGTCCTCAATCAGTAAATGATAGATACATTTAGGTGAATACCGTTGAGTGTAAATGGATATGGGTATTCACTATATAAAAGTTTTTCATGGAAAATCACAAGACAATTTCATATCATAACAAGTGTATATAAATATTAATGGAAGGATTTAATGAGATTTAAAGGTGGTATCCAATTACTTGTAAATAATAAGTACATTAATATGGAAAGTGTAAAATTAAATTTCCACATGGAATGTTCTGAAATAAAATGGAATAATACTAATAAAGTGCTTTAATAGATCGCAGAAGGAGAGGATCCCTTACTTTGATAGGATGTTTCTAAAATATTGGTAAAAGATTTTTAAGATCTTGGGAACACCTTTAGAGATATTTAGAGTTGGATAAAGAGTTTATATTTGTGCTTAATGGGTTTTAATTTAAGAATAGTGGTAGCATAAGTGGGTGAAAAATAAAAAGAGGGATAATTATTTAGTAATTTATATACATAGGTTTTTGGAATATATCTGATAAAATAATAAAAACACAAAACTTTTCTAGTTTTTAGCCCATGGTTTCTACCCAAGAGGAGTGGAGTTCGATATTTTATAAGTCCAAGTACCTGACACCTTAAAATAATACCCTTAGTGATGTGGAAGTAAGTCATTTTTATAAAGAATTCATTTTAAATCATTAAAATATAAATAGGTTTTGGAGGATTCATCAAGGGTTTATGAAATTAATGAAAAAACAAATTATTTTTCTAGGGAAAAATATTTTTTGTATTTTTTTGTATTTATATTATTTATTACATAACAACTGGGATATTATGATGCCATAATACATACCATATATTTATACGGTATTTAATTTTTACTTAAAAATTCAACCATCTTACAAAATTATGAAAAATTCACTATTAGCTAATTTCAATGTGATGATTTCAAAAATAATATCTATTTTATCGAAATAATTTCCTAAATATTTTTAATTTATTGAAAAATACTAGTTTTTATGATAATAATAGTTTTATGACCCTTATAAATATTATATTTTACTTTAGTAAACTATATTATCATTTTCATATAATTTTTATTTAATAATAATAATCTATAAAAATAAAATTTATTTCAAAATTCATGAATTTATCAAATATATTGTTTTAATTAAAAATGATTATTTTCAAAAAAATAAAATTTTAATTTCTTCATATCAAAGTCTAATTATCATTAACTCATATAAAATTTTAATAATGAAAAGGGATCAATATAATCATTATTAAATTCATACTATTTTATACATAACCCCTTATTACAACAGTGTATGCCTTAAGGGTAAGGTGTGTGATAGTGGGGTTTTCATTCGGTGGTTCGATGAACATGACTTGGGGTCATGATATCAATAATCATGAACTTTCCCCATAATTTTTTTTAGGCTTCAGTTGTTCAATTTTATCTTGGGCTTGGAAAAGGGAAAAAAACTATAATTCCATCTCTCTCAGAAGCTCTAATAAATGGGCTTCCAACGGTACACTCTTACTGATCAAGGACATCAATATTTCTATATGTACAAATTAGAATTTATCATAAACATTTATATATAATAATATTATTGTTCAATTTATAATTGAAATATTATTAATAGAGAATATGCTTAATGATCTTCTAAATCTAATAGACTATATTTTATAATTGTTCAAAAATAACCAAAGTAGTGCATCCATTTTCTATAAATATAAGGAAATTACTCGATCAAATGGGAATTTCATTTATAAAATATTATGTCATTAAAATTTTAATGATATGAATTGGGAAAACTAAAGTTGACGATGAGGTTTAATAAATGGTTGTAAATTCTTAATTAATGAATAAATTTTGGTAATATTGGACCTTAATTCTTGTGTGATTATATGAGATCTAGATTTCTAGACCTTAGATGTGGCTTCCAGGTACCATGTGGTACGATAACTGTAGATTGAGTCCGTGGCTATATATTTTTCCCTATTTTGGCCCTTTGTGATATATATTTTCTAAATTTTTATTAAATATGATCTACCACCCAATTTGACAGGGTAATAGATTTTCAATTTTTTTGGGCTCTAGGAATTTTCCTCATCATCTAGGTTATTGAGGGAATAATGGATAAGTAATCCCTCTTCCATACCACCTTTATACATAGAATCATTTTTAAGAATATTTGGACTATAATGGATTAATTTATAGGGTATGTGCTCACACAAGATGCGATGAAACCTTGTTTCACTATAAATGTATGTGCATGGTGTGAAGACATGAAGTTATAATGTATACATATATTCTAGTTGTATTTATTATAGTTACTACATATGTAAATACATAGTCTATAATAGATTGAGGTATAACATAGGATTCAAAGACATTGATGGATTTCAGACTTACTAATTGTTTATCGATATGATGAGATACAACTGAGATACATGTGCATAGGGTTCAAGATGAGATTATGATGTGGATATTATAGGATAATTACAATGAGAAATATTGGACCATTCTAATGGTTGGGATAGGTAGGTTTGACGCCTGATCGACATCATATTTGGATATACATAGTGTATTTTCACATATATGGAAGTTATTGAAGCATAATAGTTAAGTTTTGGGGCATGAGAGTAACAAACTAGTGGTAAAGTGGATGCAAGATACCATTCTTACGTATATTATTTGAAATATAATCCCAAAATTCTTTAAATTTCTTGGAGAGCAGTCCTTGGTGAGGATGGAATATATTTTTTCCTTTGCAGGTAATGAGTTGGTTTCTTTAATTTATTCATTGGGATTTAGTAACATCCTTTCACATTTTCATTTGAGGTTTTAGGGAGGATCCTACTAATTAAAACTATATTATCACCAAACACCCACACACGCACAAACATATATAAATAAATTATTTTTTGGTTTGTAGAATATGGTTGGTGATCAAGCTTCGAATTACTAGATCAAGGAGATGTTTAGGAGCTCCTAGAATATGTGGTTTCTCACTAGACTTTATTCATGGTATTTTTAATTGATTATACACGTATGATATTAAATCCATGTTTTAGGATTGACTATTTATTTATACTATAGATTTTAAAGGCTGATCCTAACTATCATTGTTTAATTTCATTAATTTAGGCTAATACTTCTCATTTATGCATTTTACACCCTTAATGATATTCTAAAACCCATGGAATCTTGGTGGTGGGGCATAGGGGTCATCCCCATGTTCATTGTTTTCCTAGGATGGACAATATTAGAGGGGGGATGTGATAGAGTGGTACTATAGATAATAGTTAAGAGGCATAATGGAGTTTGGGGATATGGATTGGTGAGATTTCATGGGATTCAAAGGTACTAATATCAACTGGGATTAATATATTATTTATGTAAGGATGATTAGATAGGTAATGGAATTTTAATCCCTTCTATGATCTAACATAAGGACCTTAAGTTTACTGAGCATACTGAGTGATGTCATACCACTTTCAGCGTAGTTACCTAGGTAAAGATCATGTATCATTATTTTTTGTTCCTATATTTGAATTGGGGGGACACTAGGAATTAGGTTGAATCCTTATTAATTAACCTAAAATATTCTATATTATGGGTTTATGGAGTCCCGAATAGTTTAATATTATATAGGTATGACTCAAGGATAACAACCTCATTAGGTTTTTCTAGATTATGTATATCAAGATATGCTATCAGATCACCACATAGTTAAGATTAATGATGAACATGACACATAGAGAAAGACACTTATAGAGTTTAAATGCTATAGTATAAAGAAGTATGAGGGATTTCATTTAGATTGTGAAACCAAGTATTAGTTTTAGGATTTGGATATTTCCTATAGTTTGATCCATGTTTTGGTGGAGAATTAGATTCCATTGGATTTATATATGTTGCATTTAACTTCTTGAAAATGGTGGATTTTATTCCTCGATAATTATGAGGAGTTTTTTGTTTTGTGGGAGAAGATTCCTGGTCAGTTTCTAGAACAATTTATTTCATATACTATATAAGGCCCCAACCTTAAACAATACTTAATCTTGAGATAAGTTAACAATTTGACTTAAATTCATGTCGAGGATCTTTTCAGATTTAGAGATTTAGTGAATTAGGTAATAACTCAAACATAACAACATAAATATTACCAGTAGAAATTTATACTCACTATCCATTTTTTTCATAAAACAAAAACTCTTTAAAAAGAAACATGGTATCATTTTAATTTTTAATAGCATAACTTTCATTTATCCCATCCTTGACTCTATTCTTCTTTAAGTCTTGTGAAAAACATTTCAAAACATGGTATGAGCATAAAAATATCATCAAGGGTTACAAAAAGAAGGAAAACTATTAGTCTTGGGAAAACATAAAAACCATGAATACTTTATCATAATGTAATACTTTTTACCTTTAATAATTAGTAAATATACATCATTTAATATAATCTCATTGCTTACACTTTTCATAACTACAATATTATGATAAAACCCATAGTTTGAAATATATGTCATATAAATGTAACTTGATAGATGAAAAAACATAAATTGAATAACCATATGGTCCACTTCCACATATATCACTAAATGGAATGGCCATAAGACCGACTTCCATACCCAATTCATTAGAGGTTTTAACATAACCACCCATCGATGGTTTATCACACAACCACCTATCTTTGGTTTATCACATAACCACCCATCATTGGTTTTCACCGAACCACCCATCAAATGTTCAAGTACCATTATATAATCATATCACATAAAAGATTACAATTATCAACATTTCACTCATAAAATTTCATTTACAAAAAGAAAAGATAATTTCAAGATATTGAATTAGTAAATACACTTTCGAAACCATTTACAATACAAAAAAACCAAAAAGGTAATATATGATTTCTTTTCCTTTTAATAAAATTAAGGATTATAGAGGAAGAAAAATATCAAATAGTAGTTATGGTGGCAGAGAAGTCATTATCACCACATAAGTTAAAAATTTTGATTTTCTCATTTAGTAAAACACTTCATAGAAAAAAAATTCCCTTTTAAAAAATTAAAAGGGTTTTATTATACACCATATATAATAAGGTCATGTATAAATTAAAATATGCCTCAATGAAAAGATATTGAGACGATGTCCATTACCTTGAGTTTGAATCATCACGTAAAATTTTTGTGTGTAGGATAATAAAAATAGGTTAATTCATACTTGATTGCGAATTTTTTTAATTTTATTATTCCTGTTATATCACTTATTACCATGTTATGAAAATTACATAATTATTTAAGTTCGTATAGTAGTTTTTGTCGATATTCAGTACTTGAGTAAAAAATGAACTTGTTTTGATGTAAATTGTCCACGTAGAAAACATTCCAACATTTCCAAAATATTATTCATGATTTAAATATCATAAATATACATTATATACATATTTATAATGTCCTTAATATTTTTAAATAAGAAATGAAATTCACCATTCATGGAGACTGTAGGTCGTACATATGAATGAATGCTACTTTCATTTCATTGACATATTAAAAGAATAATAATAAAATGATATAAAATTATATTATAATAACAGAATTATATTTATTCCATTTAAGTCTCATCATTTTAATAAAACCATCCTTTATACCTTCTATGTATATTATAAAAGAGTCACATTGCTTTGAGGGGGCAGTAGTCCACACTTCCTTAAACAAAATTATTGTATTTACACAACATGGAAAAAATAAAGGTATGCTCTAAATAAAAATTACAGAATCATAGAGATAATATAAATATAATATATATATCATATATAAATATATTTCCATGATAATGGCCACCATGAGATGTCGTAGGAGAAAATTGATCAATCGTCGTTTCGTGAGGCATTAGTTCACCGTACACAGAAAAAACATGTTCGTATCCATTAGATGAAGGAGTGTGTATGTGTAGTTTGAATCTTAATGATAAAAAAATACAAGTATATTTAGGTTACTGGTTTTTTTATGTAGTAATATTATAAGAATAGCATAGGTAGTGGAGATGAAAAATAAAGGAAAGGAACTTGAGAGAAGACGTTTCCTCAAAATCAGGTAACTTATTTTGATATGAGCCAAAAGGTTTTATTGAATTTCTTTATTCCCAAGGTAGGGTTTCTAGGAGTAAGTAAGTGATATTGGGAGATTATTTGAGAAGACTTTTGATGGTCCAATGGGATTTATAGGTGTGATTAAGTGGGTAGACGTGGTGGCCTTTTATAAGAGGGAGGAGGGGCGCTTTAGGAATATTTTGAAATATAATTTTATTATAAATTTATTTTCAAATTATAATAGTTATAAAGTGATATATTTAGAATATAATATGAGTATGGGTCAAAATAATCTCAAAAAATATGCTTTATAATAATTTAGTTCACAAAATTAACCTTACCTTTTAGCTATAACCCTTAGTCAAAAACATTAGCTCTTGCCATGACTTCTTATATATTCATAATATATGGTTACTATAGTTACTATAAAATTAAAATATAACAAAAAGTGGATATTTAATGAAAATTTTAACATTATATAAGTAATTGTTTCAACTATTATGGTTTTAGAATTATTATATCATTTAATAAATTATTATTTTTTTAAAAAAACTCATTTATGTCAATTTTGGTACTATTTAGTAATTGATTTTTTTAAAGGCATAAAAACATTATTAGATCGAACCAAAAGAATTAAATCAAATATAATATGTCATAATAATATATAAAATTCGATGATGTCATCAATATTTTCAAATTACATTTACTCGAATATTTATATTATCATTTATTTGAATCTTTCATTAATAAGGTAATCAATACATCATCATTGTGTCATAAATAAATTAATTTATTTAATATATAAAAATTATAAATAAAATAACATGATGTAGGAAATATTTTTATATTTATAATTACTATTTATAGTTTTATATATCAGTTAGATAACCCTATATTAGTTTTTTTAGTAAAAAGATACATGTTTTTGTTATATTTCTCTTTACATTAAATTAATTATTATAACATGTCATTATCACACACAAAAGGCTCCTAAATGACAAAAGATAACCCTATGGATTTATTTGGTCACCCATGACTCAACCAATAATATTAGGACATGTGTTAGGGTAGTTTTATATTATTATATTATTATTTTTTCCCTTATTTATATGATTTACACTTTAACCGTGTTAAATAAAAATAATTACTGAAGTTGCTAGTATAAATTTCTTTAAATAAAGGGAAAATATTTACATAATTTAGGAATTATGATTCTAAATATGGAATCCACTTTTACAAATTCAAAATTTAGAAATTATAATAAATAATTTTAAATTAATTCTCATTGTCAAAACCCGAAAGTGGGTTTTTAAGAAGTAAAAACTATCAAGAAATTAATATGTGTTTATGTCCAATTTAAATGTGAAATTACTTATAATGAAAAAATATGGATTAAATGACAAAAACATAATCCAATTATACTTTTAAATAAATTAAAATAACAATCTAACTATATAAATAAATTAGATGAAATGACAACTCTGAATTTAAATGCAGTATTTTTCACTATTTGTTAAATTATGAATTTTATTAGAAAAATTCCAAAATTTCAACCAAAGTAAATATTTATGTTTTTATAATAAATAAGAATTTTATTTTTTCAAATAGAACATATAATATAAAAAACTATATTTTAAAAGGGTTCTCCATCAAAAGGCATAAAAACATCATTTTAAAAATATTAGAGTATTATATACATAAAATTTGATTCATTCTCATTTTATGCATCTAAAATTTATTGGATAAGTGTAAAAACATTTAAAAAACATGTATAATAATATTTTAGTTATTTCTATTCATTCCCACCAATACAATGACTAGGTGTTAACTACTATTTAAAATAATAATATTATTATTGTATTATTTTTTTGGTATAACTCAATGTTGTGTACAATGTATGGTTTCGAAGAAACCCACTATTGCATGTTGAGGACACTATCAGACAAAGCATCCCCTTTAATGTAAAATTAATATCTTATTCATAAATATTAATTGATATGAAAAAGTATTATTGTTTAAATACTTGTTGTGCTACATAATTCCCCCTTTTGGAAATTGTGTCCCTGAAATTTTCTTCACTTATCAAATAAGTGGAGGTATTTATCTCTCATATCATTTTCAGATTCCCACATTTCCTCTTCAACGGTATGGTTTTTCCAAAAAACCTTTACCTGATGAATCACCTTATTCCACAACACTTTCTCTCTTCGGTCAATAATTTGCACTGGTTGTTCCTCATAAGAATGATTATCTTCTAACTGAACTACCTATTGACTCAAAACATGTGATGGATCCAGCATATACTTTCTCAACAATGAAACATGAGAAACATTGTGTACCTAGGTTAAAATTTGAGGTAAATACACCCTTTAGGGAACTAATCAAACGTTATCTAGGATTTTATTCGGTCCAATGAACCTTAGTCTCAACTTTTTTTTATTACCAAAACACATAACACTTTTCCATGGAGAAACTTTGAGAAATACATGATCAACTACCATGAATGAAAGATCCTTTCTCTGGTCATCTGCATAACTTTTCTACATGATCCGAGCTTTCTTAATGTGCTTTTGAATCAAATAAACTTTTTCTACCATCTCTTCTACCAATTATAGTCCCATAAAATTCCTTTCACCTACTTCATTCCAAAAATTTGGAGTTCGAAACTTCTTTCCATGTAATTATTCAAATGGTTCCATCTATATGATAGAATGAAAAATTTTATAATTAGAAAAATCAAACAAAGAAATATGTTGATCCCAATATCCCTAGTAATCCATTGAATAGGAACATAGAATATCCTCCAAGGAATGAATTGTTTGTCCTGACTACCCATCTGATTGAGGATGAAATGTTGTACTAAAATTTAATTGAGTTCCCAATGACTTCTGAAGGCCTTTCCAAAAGTTAAAAGTGAACCTGGGATCATGATCAATGGAGAGAAGAACTCTATGTAACTTGACTATCTATTTAAGACAAAACGAATAAAGTTGATCTAGTGGGAGAGTATCTTGAATTGGAAGAAAATTAGTAGATTTAGTCAATCCATCAACAATAACATATATTATATTATTACCTTGATAATTTTTTGGTAATATCACTACGAAGTCAATGGACACATTTTCCCATTTCCACTCTATCATTAGAAAAGGATGATGCATACCTTTCGGTAACTGCTGCTCTCCCTTAACCTATTGACAAATAAGAAATCTCAAGGTAAATTTAGCAATAAATATTTTCATTCCATCTCACCAGTAATAATCGCAATGATCTTTGTACATATTATTACATCTAGGATGAACTGAAAATGGAGAACTATGAGGTTCACATAACAACTATTTCTTCAACTATAAATCACAAGGCACACATAATCTCCTTCCAAACCTCAAAACACAATATTTATCAATTTTAGATTTCTAAAACTTACCCTTCTGAACCAATTCTCTGTTTTTCTACAACTCACTCTCTTCTTTCTATACTTGCGTAATTCTGTCTGATAGAGATGATTTCACTACCAATTGAAACAAAACAGTGCAATTCCTTGAACCAATAACTTCCAAAAAAAATTCATCAAATCAGAAACCAAAAGATATCATTCCAAATATTGCATGGCTAATTTAGCATTACTATTTCAACTCAATGTACCAACCACATTATTTTCCTTTCATGGATAGTAATGAATCTTTCAATCATAATCCTTGATTAATTCCACTCATCTCCTCTATATCATGTTTAATTATTTCTGAGTGAAGATATACTTCAATCTTTGGTGATTAGTATATATTTCATACTTTATGCCATACAAATGATACCTCAAAATTTTTAATGCAAAAACAACTACAGCTAATTTCAAATGATGTGTAGGGTAATTTAAATCATGAAGTTTACACCGATGTTAATCATACGAAATTACCTAATCATTATTCATTATCATAAAATCAAGCCCTTTTAAGGATGCATCGCTATAGATAACAAATTCACCACTTTTGGATGGAAATTCCAAGACTAGAGAGTTTTACAATATTCCTATAAATTCCTAAAAACAATCATCACATTCATTTATCTTGATGAACTTTACTCCATTATGTGTTAGCTTAGTTAGTGGGCTAGATAAATGAGAAATGTTTTTAACTAACCTTCAATAATAAATTGATAATCCAAAAAAACTATGAATCTATGTGATATTGGATGGCCTTGGCCACTCTTTAACAACTTTTGTTTCTGAAGGGTCAAAAGTTATGCCATATTTATAAAAAATATGACCAAGGAATGGAATTTGTTGCAACCAAAATTCACTCTTATCAAATGTTCCATATAATTTATTTTCTTTTACGGTTTTCAAAATAATCCTTAAGTGAGTTTCATGACCATCATAGATTTTAGAATATAACAAAATATCATCTATAAATAGAACCACAATTTATCACCCGAGTCAACTGATACATCACTCCAAAAAACTATTTATTTCTGATTTTGATCATCTCAGGATGCTAATTTGGAAGGTTATTTTACTCTGTATACCTTCCTAGCATAGTTTCCCTATTTCCTCTACAGAAAACCATTTTGAAAAAACATATATTTTTTGATGAAACGAGGTAATATTCAAATTATATATCATTTAAATTTGACCATAAGGTAAAAATCTTATATGGATATTCTATTAACCATATTCTAACTCCTAATGTTATCTAAACCTATGTAACATCCTAGATTTTGGTGCTACATAAAATGTTACTCGTACCAGGTTGGCCACATGGCATCAAGTAAATTTCCTCAAATTATAGAGGATATCGACTAGCAACAAGGGCCTAAGGTGTTATAGTGGGTAAAATATACCCTCATTGGGAGAGTGTAACACAACAAAGCAATAATATACAATAGAGGAAGTAGAAAACAACAAACTAAAGTAAAACAATAGAAGATTGATATGAGAAATAACAAAGCATTATTCCATACAAAAATGATGAATCATGTTATTTATAGGAAAATAAACAAAACATGATATATTGCTGTCAGACATAATAGGAGTATCAAGGAATAGAAATACAAAATAAAATCAAAAACATCACAAGGCCCAGCTTGGTCCCATGATCTCTTGATCTTAAGCAGAAATTCAAGTACCGGTAGAAGGGTTCTTTCCCTTATCAACACCTGAAACAATATCAAATTATTGGGCCTAAAACATGTCCCAAATTGGGTGCGAGACTAAAAGCTAGGGGGAAACTACCTATGGTCTGTGCCAATATGTCAGCGAAAATATGTAACAAGCATCATACAATAGTGAAAGTAGTAAACTAAGAAGTACTCAAAAGAAAAAAATCCTACAATTATTGGTACCATTTTTTTAGTTCTTGTTCATTAATAGTTAGATTACTCTAAATTTATATAAGTCTTGAGATCCGACCTAGGTTTGACAATCCCCATATATAAGTGAGCACAAAAGATACCTCAGAAGGATATCAAGAAAAGTAAAGTGAAGACCAAATCCAAGATTGAGACTTGGTTTAGAAGAAACATCATAATACAATCAATTTAAATGTTCAATTTATAACCTATGTCTATTCTTGAAATTCTTAATTTGGAATCCAAGTATATATCCTGAAATATAAACACATGCATCCTACTAGCCCGTCCTTATGATCCTCTTAGGAACCCGATATCACTCTCGGTGTGTAGAGAGTATATGTCAATTGGGCTGTACTTGGATCCTATAAAGAAGACCCAAGTATCACTCAATACATATAAACTTTCGAAAAGAACCCATCGATGGAATCCATTATTAAATGAATTGTTCGGCCTTTTCAAACATATCCTATATGTGCCCGACCATTATATCTGTGGCTAACTCACAGATTGACATAATAACCCCCATTTAGTACATCCATGGAATCCCTCAATGGATGCATGGGTCACCTGAGGTATAAGGTACCATAGTCACATGAACCAATCCATGTATTTCTATTCAGAATCCATAGTTCTCCCATTACCATTTCCTTTTTTTATAACTAGCTCAATTAACAATTTTATTAGGTATGCAAGGTCAAAACAAAAGAATCCATTATAATCAAGCAAGGAACAACCTCTTAAGTATTATCCATTCATATAATACTATTGGAACAAATCATATATCAGGAAACACATGTAAATTAAACTATTATATGGTTAAATAATGAAAACTGACATGGTCACATTTCATTTATTAAGAAACACATGAAAATTAAACTATGGAATATCATTAGTAGTTAAAAAGTCATGTGGAAAATTCATATCTCAAGCCTTTTAAGTAGTCCACCAATTATATGGTTTAAACAACTATACTCAAATGGGAAATTCGTTGTTTGGAAAAACATTCCAAGCATGATTAAACAAGCATAGGCAAAACATGCAGCGATGAAAATAAACTAATTCCAAGCCCAATACATCCAGTTGTAATTCAACTCAATTGAAATTCTATTATAACTAAATTTATTTTTAACGACCCATATAAGGGAAAAACAAGGGTATCCACATAAGTAATCTAGGCCAATTGTCCATAAATGAAAATTAAAGGGAAAAGCACCCATGGGGTGGCCAGAATTCTAGGAAATCAATCTTATACATTGATAAAAACACATATTCAATTACGCTAAAAACATTAGATAATAACATGGGTCTAAAATAAATCAAGGTGACACCAAAAAATGGGTGTACAACACTTCGACATATATATTCATCATGAGAATTAATGAGATGCACAAGACCACTTACATAGACCTCGTGTGACTACCCTTGTCTACTGTAAACATCGAATTCATGCTAGAATGAAGTAGATCTATAAATAAAATATAAAATATAAACCTAGAATAATTTTTTCATGACATGGAATCTGAAAGAATCGATCAAGAGAAATTGAGAGATTACTTATTGGGTTCCAATTCTTCTGATGGTGATTGAATCAGAGTCTGAACGAAGGTTTGGGAGGATATTAAAGTTCTGATGCTGCTGTTTGTGAATCCTAGTGAGCCCCGTCTATCTAGAATGTTATATGAGGGATAATGCCCATTTTTAAGAAAAAATAGAAAATACAGCACATGTATATCATTTTACTATTCATTTGGTGGTTGTTTTCCACTGAATCACTTTCCAGGACACGCTGACATGACTACATGACATGTAATAAGAAATACATAGTCTTTAGTTGGTTTTGCCTCTCTTTCTTAATGACATGCCCGCACACCATGTATTCCTATCATACATGGCCAAACTACATGGCCTGTACTTAGGATTACAGGGATTGTATCCCTGAGTTAGACTGTGTGACATTATGATTCCAATACATTCCCACTTTTCTCCTATTTTCTCAAAAACAACTCAAAGGAAATAGAAGAAAAGAAACTCATACCACAAAGTAAGAACTGAGTTATAAAAAACTCCCCCTATAAAGAAATTAGTCCATGAATTTCCCTTCCAAGGGTGGTGAATAAATATATGGGAATAACTCTGGACACTATGTACGTACATCAGTCTTCCTCTCCCAAGTATCATCCTCTACTCAGTTACGCTACCACAACACCTGTATGAGAGGAACTAACCATCCTCAGAGAACATTCATCATCCTATCAACTATACAAATAAAATTATCCTCAAAGGATGTATCAACCTAAATATCAATCTAATTAGGATGAAAAAAGTGAAATGGGTCTGAGTGATAGCAGTGCAGCTGAGATACATTGAAAAAATCATGCATGGATCAGTACCTCTGAGGTAACTACAATTGATAGGCAACCGATCCAACCCTTAATAAAATCTAAAATGGCTCAACACATCATGGTGAAAGCTTACCCCATAACTTGATCCACTGGTGTCCCAAACTTAGTGAAACATGAAAGAAAACCCAATCCTTGACCTCAAACTCTAGAGGTCATATCTGGCGATTGACATAAGATTTTTGACGAGACTGTGTGGTAGCCATCCATTTCTGAATCAACTGGACCTACTCAGAAGTCTTATGCATGAGAGAAGGTCCCAGTAAAGCTAGCTCACCAGACTCTAACCAGCACAAAAAATAACTACATGGCCTAATATATAAATCCTTGTATGGTGCCATTTCTATAGTTGTATTGAAACTGTTATTATCAGAAAATTCAACTAGGGGAACATACTTCTCCCAAGAGCCCCCAAAATCCCAGATGCATGCTTATAGCATGTACTATAGTACCTATATCGTATGCTATGACTGACTATCTATTTGAGGGTGGTATGATATACTCAAAAGAACTTATGTACAAATTACCCTCTGAAAACATTTCTAGAAATGATATATAAAGTGAGCATCCCTATCAGAAATGATAAAACGAGAAACCCCATGAAGTTGTTCCACCTCACACATATACTACTTTATGATCTCATAAACCCAAAAGGCCTCCTTGATTGGCAAGAAATAAGTGACCTTCATAACCCTGTCAATAATAACCCATACAGAATTTTTTCCTCTAGGTGACCTCGGTACCCTAGTCACGAAATTCATAGAGACATCGTCCCATTCCACTATGGAATAGGTAACTACTATAAATGCCAAGATAGTCTCTGATGTTCCATCTTCACCTACTGATAAGTGGAACATCTCGTTACAAATCCCACTACTTCATGCTTCATACCAGTTACCAGTATAAACATCGCATGTCAAAGTAAATCTCGGTGACTTTGGGGTGCACTACCCAAGCTGAAGAATCAAAACCCCCACATAAACTCCTCTAATATATCCCCTGGAACCCACATATATCCATGGATAAGAATAAAATCATCCTCCCCAACCATCCAACTAGGAGGAGGGTCCTCACACGCCACACCCACCCATAGAACTAGGACTTCCGAATCTGATAGATACCTCATCCTCACTTTTTATATTAGGGTATAGGTAACAACAAAATATGATAGAAATGTCTATCCTTATTTTTCATGCACCTCCAGATGCATCTTAGAGAAAAACGCCATAATATTTTACTCACCACTATATTCCTGCACTTCCTGTATCTGATCCCTCCCGCTCAATTCATCAACCCCTGCATTTCCTTTCCTAGTTGTATATGAAATCCCAAAATCAAAGGACTGTAGGTATTCTACCCACCTTCACTTTCTCAAATTCATATTACACTGAGTAAAAAAATACTTAAGGATTTTTTGGTCCATGTACACCACAAAATGCTCTCCCAATAAGTAAAGTATCAAACAATGAAAGGCATGAAAAACCACAATTAACTTCATATCATGCGTAGGGTAATTCCACTCATGTGGCCTCAACTACTGAGACCCATATGCAACAAATCGATCCCCCCTGTATAAGCACTGCTCCTAGACCAATACCTGATGCATCACAATACATGGAGTAACTCTTTCTCAGCTTTGGAAACATTAGTATCGATGCTGAAGTCAAATTCTCCCTTATTTCTTGAAAGGTTGTCTCACAAGAATATGACCACACAAACATCACACCCTTTTAGTCAATATCGTTAGTGGAACTTCCTAGCAGAATAAGTCTTGTATAAAACACCCATAGTAATTAGCTAGCCCTAAGAAACTCCTAATCTTAAAAAAATTCTTGGGTTGTTGCTCGAAAACTACAAATATAACATTCTATGGGTCCACTGATACTCCTGTCTCTGAGATGACATGACCAAAGAATTGAATTTGATCCATCCAAAAGTTCATTTTATGAGGTTAGTGTATACCTATTACTCTCTCAATGTATTCAAAATTACCTCAAGATGCTTGTAATGATCATGTCGATTGTGAAAATACAACAGTTATCATCCACGAAAACCAAAACCAAAGAATTTAAGGATGGAACACTCGGTTCATCAGCACTAAGAAAGCTCCTAGCGTATCTGTGAGACCAAAGGGCATAACTAGGTACTCATATAGACCATACCTGCTACAAAAGGTTTTATGAGTTATGTCTTCAAGTAAAAAATGTACCTAGTGATATCCTGACCTTAATTCAATATTCTAGAATACTCATGCTCCTCAAAGCTGATGAAACATGTCATCTATACATGGAAAGGGATATCAGTTTTTAACCATCACCTGGTTTAGTTTCTAATAGTCTATGCATAGCATAAGGGTAGCATCAACCTTTTTTGTGAAAAGGACCAGTGAACCCCAAGGAGAAGTATTGGGTTGGATGAAACCCATAACTTCCAGATCTTCCAACTGCCTCTTGATCTCTTAAAACATCATCATAGCCATCCTATAAGGAGGAATGGATATTGGTACATCTCCTAGCTCTAGCTTGATAGTGAACATCACCTCTCTGACCAGAGGTAAGCTTGAAAAGTCATCTGGGAAAGAATCCTAGAAATGATCAACCACTAGAGGGAAATATTCCTAACATGTTCCCTAGTCATCCATATATAAAATCACAATTTGTGCTATCAACCCACACAACCCAAGATGCCCAGGTCCAACTCGGCTCACTTGGACATCCCATTCACCCTTATATAGAAACTCTCTTCCCTTTGGTGATGTGAAACTCACCCTATGGTGATATAAATAAACAAAGGATTGAAAATAAACCAACCACTCCATTATAATAATTATATCAAAGACCATAATCTCTAAGACATATAGGTTCCATAGAAAGTGACTCCCACCAACCTCAAGGGGGAAATCCTTGCACAGACACACACCTACCATTCTAATTCATAACGGAGTATCTAGCATCATAACATCATCAAAAGTAAAACACCTATCCCAAGTCTCTCCACAATAAGAACATATATGAAACTATGAGAAGACCCTGTATCAAAAAGATTAAAAGCTAAAATAGAGGTGAATAAAACAGTACCTATGATAGTATATGGTATGAGATCCTGATCCTACCGGGTGTATGGAATTGCATAAGTCTGAACTATACCACGACCTTGTGACATTTCATAGATAATATGAGATGATCCAACATACTATCATTGAGTACCTAGGGTCTGGCTACCACGACTATGACCACCACCTCATCCTAAACGACTAGACGTATTTCAGTTCCCTGATTGGTGAGAAGCTGGTGGCCCTACCCCTAGATGCGGATTTGGTGAAGACCCTCTCTCACTAGATTCTAGAGGAAACGTCCTACAAAAGCACTATATATGGACCATCCTACCACAATCTTGACACTTGACTAGGTCCTTTGGACACTGCAACCTCATATACTCCGACCTACCATATCGGTAGAACCTCACATGGCTACCTAAAGGAACTTTCTGACTGCTACTGTCACCACAAGAAAACTACATATGGAATATATAATTACTTTTCAAGATAGTACGAGATCTTGGTGCAAAACCACCCAATATCACACCTCTAGATTCCAATAAATTATGCCCGTTAACCAGTTCCTGATTTAGTATAGCAGATACTGTATTTAATTTGAATAAATTTACCTACGATCAGATATTATACTTGAGACGATCCTCAAAACACCTACCCTTTGTTAAATTTTCACCCATCACAATAGGTGTGAAATGCCAAAGCATAGTAAAATATGCAGAATAGTATATTAATAATAGTGTTCCCTGCTCCAGATGCATAAACTTGTAGGATTTATCATCCCTTAGCATCTCAGGATAGTAACAGTCATAGAATACTATCAGAAAATATTCCCATTCTATGTCCTAATGACTCTCCATTTGAGTAATCATGTCCCGCCATCTCTTGGATGAATCACGCAAGATATAATTCACGAGCTTTACCCTACTCTCCAGAGGAATATCCAAATACATGAAGAATGACAACATGGACTCAAACCATGAATCTATATCCTGTAGTCCACCATCCCCCTAAAACATGGGAGGATTCTATTGGTGGAACACTCACATTAGCTCTTCAATTATTGTGGCAGGTTTTGGTGCTCCATGAAAGGTTTGCATAAACCTCATAAAGACTTCAAAAAACAATGCATCAACACCTACATCGGGTATAACAGCTGGTATCACGTCTATCACAACTGGAGGATCCATAGGTATCCCATGGCCTACCACCTCGGGTGTATGTTCATCACCAATCTCCTAGCATATAGATCGTGGTCATCATGTCAGCATGACTCTACAAGGTCAAGCATAATACTTAGTTCAAGTTCATTATCTTGGGTTTTCCATTCAAGTGACAAAACAAAACAATAAAAGACCCTCGAACTTCTGAAAAAAAGGAACTACGTGGCATGTAAAAGAAGAAAAAAACATGAAACTTCCAAAAAAAATCATCCTATGATGTCTCAAACACAGCTGAAAACACGTTCATATCCACACGGTGTGTACACATGGGTAAAAAATGTAATTAAGGAAAAATTTCTTCCCAAACAGAAGAACACATGGCATGTGTGTGTAGAACCACACACCGTGTTGTCTAGGTTTCCAAATAGTAAGCCTTAGAAAGATCCTCAGAACCCCTATTTATGAAAAAAAGAAAGTAGTGGTGTGCCAAATTCTGATCTGTGGGGGACCATACTCCCAGCGAATCAAAGCCTAGCATCCACATTTTGTACAGAACAATCCCAATCTATATCACATGTCCGATACATGATCCAACATATTTTGATTCGAGAGGCCCCATACACCCCAGGGATCAAAGCTTGGAATCCATATAATTCGAACCATATCACATACCAATACACCTATCACAATAACATGCAGATCTATCAAGGCACTATCTTAACAACTTGAATTTCTAGCACAAAATCTATCACAATAACATGAAATCATTAATACTTTCTAAATGGTGTGGAATGAATTCATTGAATGCGATTTCTAGAAATTTATAATATGATACATGAGATGGAATACCCTCATCTCAGAAGTTGCAACAAAAATAGAGCCACAATGATATCAATAATAACAACACAAAACAAGTGCGTCACCCAACGGTGAAATCAGATCAATTGTAATAGATCAAAATCTAAAATAACAATTCAATTCAAGGTAATTTGGATTTTCCATGTACATGGGGTAGCTACTCTAGGGAACAAGTAATTACTAAATTCTAGAAATGAAAAACCCTCTAATACCACTTTATAACGTCCTAGATCTGGGTGCCACTTAAAAGGTGCCTCATACTAGTTCGGCCAAATGGCCTCAAGAGAATTTCCCAAAATGCCAGAGGATTTCGACTAGTAGTGAGGGACTATGGTGTGATAGTAGGGAAGTTATAACCTCATTAGAAGAGTGTAACACAAAAAATCATTGATATACAACAACAGAAGTAACAAACAACATAAAATTGAAGTAAATAGTAGAATACTGATAAGATAATTAACCAAGAATTATTCTATACAAAATATGATGCAACATGTCAATTCTAAGAAAACATCCAAAAAATGATATACTATAGTCAAATACAATACGAGTGTCATGGAACAGAAATAAAAAATAAAACTCAGAAGCATCAAAAGTCTCAGCTCGGTCCCATACTCTCATTCTCATAAATAGAATGTCATGTACCAGTAGAAGAGAGCTTTCCCTTATCAATACCTACAACAATATAATCTACTTAGGCCCAAAACCTATCCCAAATAGGGTGTGAGACTAAATCATAGTAGGCAACCACCTAAGGTATATGGAAATCAGTTAGTGAAAATATGTAACAAGAAGTGAACAATAGTGGACGTAGTAAACTAAGAAGTACTCAAAAGTAAACAATACTACAAGTACTGGTTACATATATAATCTGTTATTTTTCATTAATAGTTCTATTAATATGAATTTATATAAGTCTCAAGATCAAGCCTAGGCCCAACAATCTCCTTGTGAAAGTGAGCACAATAGATACCTTTGAAGGCTATCAAGAAAAGTAAAGTGAAGATCGAATCCAAGCTTGTGCTTTACCTTGGTAGATGCATCATAAAATTGTAAATTTCAATATTCAATTTATAACTTGAGTATTTTCATGAAATTACTAATGTGGAATCCATGTATAACTCCTATTATATAACCACCACCATCCTATAAGTCTATACGTATGATCCTCTCAGGAACCCGGTCTCACTCTAGGTGTGGTGCGAGTATATGTCCACTAGGATATCATTGGATCCTATAAATAAGACCCAAGTATCTCTCATGAAATATAAACTTTCCCATAGAACCTGTCCATGGTATCCTACATTCCCTGACTCTTTGGCCTTTTCAAACATTGCCTATATGGGCCCAACCACTATATCTGTGGCTCGCTCAAAATTTGACATAATATCCCCCATTTAGTCTTTCCATAGAATCCCTCAATGGATGCATGGGTCTTCCGAGGTATAAATTACAATTGTCACATGAAACCATCCTTGTAATTCTATTCATAATCCATAGTTCTCCCATTACCATTTCCCTTTTTCTATAGCCTGGTCAATTAACCATTTTATTAGGAATAAAATTTCAAAACAAAATCATCCAATATAATCAACCAAGGACCAACCTATTAAGTCATAGATTTTCAAATACTCACATGAGAAAAAAATCATATAACATGAAACACATGTAAATTAAACTATTACATGGTTCAACAATGAAAAATCACATGGGAACATTTCATTTATCAAGAAACACATTCTAATTAAACTATGACATGAATTTTGATGTTAAAAAATCACGTGGGAAATTCATATTACAAGACTTTCCAGCAGTCCACCAATTACAAGGTTTAAAAAACTATACTCACATGGAAAATTCATAGGTTAGAAAAACATTCCAAACATTCTTAAACAAGCATAGGCATAACATGCTACAACAAAAAAACACTAATTCCAAGCCTAACCCATATAATTACAATTTAACTCAATTTCAATCCTATTATAACTCAATTCATTTTTAACAACCCATATAATGAAAAAAACGAGGCTACCCCCATTGGAAACCTGTGCCAAATGGACATAACTGATAATTCAAGGGAAAATCACCCATGGGGTGGTCCTAATTCAAGGAAATCAATATTATTCATGGATAAAAACACATATTCAATTACCCTAACATCATTAGAAAATAACATGGGTCAAAAATAAATCAAGGTGACACCCATAAATTAGAACACGACACTTCACTATAGATATTCATCTTGATAATTTATGAGAGGAACAAGAGCACCAGCCTAGACCTCGTGTGACTCTCCTCATATAGCGTCAACCTTTAATTCAAGCTAGAATGAAGTAGATCTATAAAATAAGGATAAATGATGAAACTAAAATAACATATTCATGAGATTGAATATGAAGTAATTACTCAAATGTAATCGAGAGATTACATATTGGGATCTAATGATTCCAATAGTGATTAAATCAGAGTTGGGACTTATATTTGGGAGGTGATTGAAGGTTTAGTGCTGCTGTTTGTGAAACCCGAAAAACCCCTTTTGTCCAGAATTTTATAGGAGAGATACTACCCATTTTTAAGGAAAAACAAAAAATAAATGGAATACAAGTTCATATACATAGAGTGTATATCATTTTAATCATAATTTGGTGTCCATTTTATTCTACTCACTTTCCAGGACCTGCCAACATGACTACACCACTTGTAATAAGAAGTACACAGTGTGTAATTGGGTTTGACTCTCTTTATTGCCAACATTCCCACACACTATGTATTCAAATCATACATGAAAAAACTACATGGTGTGTACTTAGGATTACATGGAGTGTAACCCTGAGTCAGGATGTGTGATAGTATGATTCCATTACTAGCATATATTTCCCCTATTTTCTAAAAAACAACTCAATGTAAAAATAATAAAATAAACCCGCACCTCAAAGTAAGAATTGATTTCTTACAACTGACCTCTGATACAAACTATGAGGCCCTGTCCTTAAACATTACTTAATGTTAAGATAAGTAAATAATTTAACGTTAATTCCCATCGAGGATATTTTTAGGTTTAGAGATTTATATAATGAGGTCATAACTCATACAAAACAACTAAAATATTACATGTAGACACTTATACTCGCTATCAATTTTTTTATAAAACAAAAAAAATTAAAACGAAACATTGTATCAGTTCATGTTTTAAATGAATAACTTTTCCTTGATCCTATACTTGACTCTATTCTTCTTTAAGTGTCATGAAAAACATTTCAAAACTTGGGATAAGCATAAAAATCTTAGTAAGGGATACAAAATAAGGAAAACTGTTAGTCTTGAGAATATATGAAAACCATGAATACTTTATCATAAATTGATGTTTTTAACTTTAAGAAGTAGTTAATATACTTCACTGAATATAATCTCACTAATTACCCTTTTTATAAAAAAAATATTACCATAATTCCCATAGAAAGAACATATAACATATAAAGGTATCTTGGGACATAAACATACATAAACAGAATAACCATATCATCGACTTCTACACATATCACTAAATTGAATAGCCGTACAACAAACTATAATACCCAATTAATTAGAGGTTATAATGTATCCCCCTATCCATTGTTTATCATGGAACTAACAGTCTTTGTTATATCATGTAACCACCCGTCATTGGTTTATCATGTAACCACCCGTCAAATTTCCAAGTTCCATTATATAATCATATCTCATAAAGGATTGCAATTATAAACATTTTACTCATAAAATTTCATTTACAAACACAATAGATCATTTCAAGATATTGAAATAGTAAATCCACTTTCAAATCCATTTTCAATAACAAAACACCAAAAAAGGGAATAGGGTATTTATTTTCCTTTTAAAAACATTATTTCTTATAGAGGAATCCAAATATAAAATAATGGTTACAATGGTAGAGAAGTTGTTATCACTGTATATGTTAATAACATTTGTTTTTGTCATTTAGTAAAAGTATTGATAAAAAATAATGTTCCCTTAAAAATATTCAAAGGGTTTTATTATACACCATATATAAGAATGTCATGTATAAAATAAAATATTCTTTATTGAAAGGAGATTGAGACGAAGTCCCTTACCTTGAGTTTGA
Source organism: Viscum album (assembly GCA_963277665.1). Classification (NCBI taxonomy): domain Eukaryota; kingdom Viridiplantae; phylum Streptophyta; class Magnoliopsida; order Santalales; family Viscaceae; genus Viscum; species Viscum album. The sequence continues at coordinate 1,086,080,963 of OY728165.1, forward strand.
CTTGTCACATACAATTGTTATGTTCTTGAATAATAAAATTAGGTTAATTTATACTTTCATGATAAAATTTTTCATGTTTATTATTAATTTTATATCACTTTTTACCATGTGATAGAAATTAAATAATTATTTATGTTTATATTGGGTGTTTTGTTGATATTCGGTACATGAGTCGAAAATGATCGCGTTTTGACGTAAATTGTCCATGTAGTAAAAATTAATTCATATAAAAAATATTATTCATGATTTAAATATCATATATATCTATTGTATATGTATTTATAATATCAATAATATTTGCAGATAAGAAATGAACTGCACCGTTCATGGATACGGTAGGTCGTACGTACGTATGAACACAACTATTATTTCTTTTTCATATTAAAAGAATAATAATAAAATGATATATAATTATATTATAATACCAGTATTATATTTGTGGATGAATGTATCATAGGTTTAATAAAACTATCTTTTGTACGTTTCATGTATAGTGGAAATGAGTCATATCACTTTGAGGGGGAAGTAGTCCACAATTATTCAAAAGAAATTACCATATTTACACAACATGAAAAGAATAAAGGTTTGTTCTAAATAAAAATTAAATAAAAATAATTAAAATGAAAATATAATATATATATCATATATAAATATATTTCAATCATAACGGCCACTATGAGAGGTGTTTGGAAAAAATTGGACCATCATGGTTTCGTGAGGCAGTAGTTCGTCGTACACAGAAACAATATGCTTGTATCCACTAGATAGAGGAGTGTTTAAGTGTAGTTATAATAATTATCATAAAAAAATACAAGAATGTTAAGGATAATAGTGATATTATTTAAACATAGAATAACAATAGCATAGGTACTGGAGATGGAAAATAAAGGAAATGAACTTGAGAGATGACGTTACCTCTTAATCGGGTAACTACTTTTGATTTGAGACAAAAGGATTTCTTAAATTTATTTATGGCCAAGGTAAGGATTCAAGGAAGAAGTTAGGGAATTTGGGAGGTTTTTGGATAAGAATTTGGATAATACAAGTGGATTTAGAGGTGTGAGACTGTGGGAATACAGGGTGTCCTTTTATAAGAGGGAGGAGGGGCGCTTTTGGAAATATTTGGAACAATATTTTATTATAAATTGATTTTAAAATTATAATGTTTCTAAAGTGATATAGTTAGAGTATATGATGGGGATGGGTCAAAATACTCTCAAAAAATAGGATTTAGACACGTTTAGTTCACCAATTTAACCATATCATTTAGCTTTAACCCGTAGTTAGAAACCTTAACTCTTACCATGTATTCTAGGTTTTTCATAATATATGGTTACTATAGTTACTATAAAATTCCAATAAAACCAAAATTGGATCATTAATTAAATTTTTAACATTATATAAGTAATTTTTCTGAATATTAGTTTTTTAGGATTTTCCTATCATTTAATAAAATATTTTGTGTTTTAAAAACTCATTTATGTCAATTTTGACACTATTTAGTAATTGATTTTTGTTTTCCATAAAAACTTTATTCCTTTGAAGAAAAATTAACTCAAATATAATATGTCAAAATAATAAATAAAATTTTTGGATATCATATAAATGTTCAAATAACATTTATTTTAATATTTATAATATCATTTATTCGAATCTTTCATTAATAAGGAAACCACTGCATCATCATTGTGTCATAAATAAATTTATTTATTTAATGTCTCAAAATTAAAAATGAAATAAAATGTTGTATAAAATAATTTTATCTTTATAATGACTATTTATATTCATAGATATCAGTTGTATAAACATATATTAATTTTTTTAGTAAATAAATACATGTTTATGTAATATTTCTCTTTACATAAATTAATTATTATAACATGTAATCATCGCATACAAGTGGCTCCCAAATGACTAAAGTTAGGCCTAAGGAATTTTTTTTTCCCACTACTCAAAAAACAATACTACGACACGTATTGGGGTAGTTTTATATTATTATAATAATATTTTTTACCCTTATTTAAATGATGTACCCTTTAACCATGGTAAATAAAAATAATTACTGAATTTACTATTCACAATGTCCAAAAATAAATTGGAACTTTCAAAATAATTTGGTCATTATGATTCCAAATATGGAATCCATTTTTCCAAATTTAAAACAAATAAATTTTAGTAATTAATTTAAAATTAATTCTCATTGTCAAAACCAGGAAGTGAATTTTTAAGAAGTAAAAACTATCAAATGATTGAAATGTGTTTACGTCAAATTTAAATGTGAATTTACTTATAATACAAGAAACTGGATTAAATTATAAAATAAAAGTCCAATTAAACTTTAAATACTATTAAAATGACAATCTATCTATATAAATAAATTAGATAAAAAGATAGCTTTCAATTAAAATGCAGTTTTTTAACTATTCATTAAAATATAATTTATATCAAAAAATAACAAAATTAAAAAAAATGTAAATCTTGGTGTCATGATTATAAATAGTAAGTTTATTTTCTCAAACAGAAAATATAAAAGTGAAAAAACTTAATTTAAAAAGGGTTCTCCGTCAAAATATATGCTTAAAATTGGGTTCATTCACATTTTAAGCCTATAAAATTTATTAGAAAATTGTAAAAAAAATTAACCAACATGATTAATCATATTTTAGTTAGTTTTATTCATTATCACCAACAAAATGGATAGGCGTTAACTACCATTTAAAATAATAATATTATTGTATTATTTTCTGGTATAACTCAATGTTGTGTATAACATTTGATTTCAGAGAAACCCTTTGTTGCGTGTCAAGTATACTATCGAACAAAAAATCCATTTAATGTCAAATTAATATCTTATTCATAAATTTTAATAGATATGAAAAAATGTTTTTCTGTAAATACCTATGATGCTACATACTCTAATTTTATCTTGTTAGTATTATTTTATTATTCACCATTAGGGGAATTCTAGTATGTGGGATTTCAGAATTCATTTCCAAAACATCTTATATTATTCTTAAAACCTTATAACGGATGATATGGCTAGGGTGAGTCATTTTTAGGAGGCTTTATGTCTAGTGATCTAGTGCAATTTCACCCCGTTAAATTTTCTAATGATCTTGGGGTGATGGAAAAGGAAAATATCATCAATAGAAGGATGGATAAGACCAGATCATTATAGGAGGGTAGTCATTCAGACTCTTCATGGACCGTAGATATGGATAGAAGTTCTTATTTTCCTATTCAGAAGAAGTCATACACTATAAGAATTTGGTTTTTGCATTCTTTATGCCATTTTAATGGGGGCTGAATTTCTTTATCCCCTTCCAGAGGATCAGTCATGGTTTATTTTTCATGCAGAAGTTATGTGCATAATAATATTGAGTTATTGACCTTTCTCAACACTCATCATGGACCTGTAATCCATCTTTAAGTCTAACCATGGTGTTAATATCTTGTAAGGTAACAACAACATGGTTCTTTAAATTTTTATCAGTATAGATTTGATGAGTCAAGGAGAGTAAAAACTATAATTCTACTCATTATTAGGGATAGTAGGTAAATGGAAACTATGGAAGTGGTTTCAATTAGGTACAGAGAGGCCGTGGTTACATAAAAAGTAAGATTTAATACTTGGAGTTTCCAATACTAAGTGTGAAGGACATTGTGTGAGGTATTATAAACTTATATTCTACATGGGTGTTTTTTTTGATTTATTAGATACATACTTCTTTATTTATTCCACCAAAGTCCATGCTTTGGGATTTGAGGTGGATAGGGTTCCAATTCTCTAGTTTTTTACTTAAAAAGCTAGAGATCATACTTGAAAGTATAATGTGTGTATATATTGTGAGCTGATTTTATAGAAAAATCATTCTTGGGGAGATTTCCACTATTTTTGGATACAACTATACAACATCATCCTCGACATGGACTGGATGTATTCAATGCATGCTATTGTTTATTACATCACAAGGCTGCTTATATTCTATGATATTGATAGAGAGTATGTAAAGTTTTTTATAGAGCTTTACCCTTGGATGTTTCATATGTTTTTTGATTTCTTATATTCCTTTATGGATGAGATATTGTTTAATTCCATGGAAGATAATATAGTGATGTTTCCCAGGGTTTTAGATGAGTACCCTAATGTCTTCTTGGAAGAGGTTGTGATACTACCCCTTGGTGCAAGATCAATTTTCTGATAGAGTTATAACAAGGTGCCTTTCTGATATGGATGTCCCCATATAGGATTATGCATTATGATTTTTGGGAGGTACAAATTCAGATTTACGATCTTATATAAAGAGGATGTATTTGGCCTAGTGTGTTGACTTGGGGTGCTATGAATCTATTTGTGAAGAAAGAATATGATAGTCTTTGATTATGAATCAATTATTGTTTTTTAAATAAAGTGATAATAAAGAACCACTATCTTCTTCTACGGATTTATGACCAGTTCGATCAGGTGAATGGAGTTAGATGGTCCTCAACGATCAATTTTCAGTTTGGATATCATCATATGTGGGTAAAGGATGAGAATATTCCAAATACTGGATTCATATTTCATTATAGGAAATACGAGTTGATGGTAATTTCTTTTAGTCCCATTAATTATCCATCCATGTTTATAAGACCAATAAATCATTTGTTTAAATATTTTTTATTAGTTTATAGTGGTTTTAATTGAAGATATCTTAGTGTATTTTGAGTCAAATTAAAATCATCAAGGGAATTTGGGAGCTATTTTAGGCATTATTTGGTGTCATAAAATTTTTGGGAATTGATTTGTGTGTAAGTTCTAGTAATGTGATGTTTATTTATTGGGATATTTAATATCTTAGTGTGGAGTGGATATAGTTCCTTTGATGTTATTAGCAGTTTTTTATTAGTTATATTCTATGATTTTTTAGAGGTATAGAGTTTACAAGTTATTATAGGATGTTCATACCTTAATTTTCACTGATTGCAACTCCACGAATAGTTTTTTCAAGAAATGATCATTATTTTGTATAGAAAGACTTGTGATAAGATTATTTTGTGTATTTTAAAGAGAATTTTGTGAGTTCTTATATTATTTACATGTTAGAGGAAGATATTCTGTTTGAGGTTTATCATATTGCTTCATGTCTTAGATTTAGTTTCATTTTGATATATCAAATATAATTCATCTCCTATGGGTCATGATTGTTACACCATTATGAATTTTACTATACCAAAAATTATGTTGAGATTTATACAATTGTGTTTTATTTGAAGATGTTGCAGAATTTACTTGTATGTGAGTGCTTTGTGGTCTTTAAATATTAGAAGAGATTGATGTATATTTCTCCACTAAAATGATTTTAATTTTCAATAATTAATTTGGATGGAATTTTTATTGGATTTTTAATTTTAGATTTCATATACTCTAGAGAAATGTAATTTTATTATTGATTTTCTAAGTAAGAAGTCATGTGGTGATATTTTGTATGATTTCTAAGATTCTTGGAGAGTGATGGGGGAACTCGCTATGATGTAAGTTGATATAGGAGAAGTTGGTGTTATAGGATGAATTTATCAGATGATGGTGAAATAAATTTTTGTTAATTAGGTGGAGGAGTTCTAGTTGGGTGATTCCATGTTAAAGGTTTAGAGAGATCGAGTTATTTTTAAAAATTCCATTAAGGGATAGTGTGAGGATGATCATTATTAGGTGTTATTCCAGGGTTGGATCTTCATTACTTTGGTGATGCATGATATGGTTCTTCATGAGTTTTATAATTCACATTTATCATTATATATTGGTAAATATAGTATATATCATTCCTTGAGAGTTATGTTTTGGTTTTCAGGGAGGAATTGATATACTATAGAGTTGACGTCTTTATTTTTAGTCTTCAATAGGGTGATGGTCAAGAACCATATTCCTAGTCAGTTACATTAGTTTCTAAATGGTCTATATTATAAATTTGGGGACATATGTTTGATTAAATCAATAGATTTACTTTATCTCAAGGAGGATGTGATTCTATATGGGTGATCATAGACTATTTTATGACCCCTCTCACTTATTAGAAATTAAGGTGTCAAGAAAAATGGATGTTTTTTTGAAGAAATATATAGTGGAGGTGGTGTGACTTCATGAGGTTATAAATATGATAATATATGATTGTGATACATATTTTACATCTTGGGGAGGAAGAGGTATCTGGTTTACTCTTAGTTCTCATTTATACAACAACACTACTTTTCTTTCATAGATGAAGAGTTAGATAGAGTAAATTTTTCAAAATTTGGAAGAAATATTTTTCACATATTTTTCTATATTTTTGAATCACTTGGGTGAGGAACCTACCCTTGGTGGAGTTTGGTTATAAAAAAACTTATCCTGCCACTATTGTTCTGACTCCCTTTGAGGCACAATTTGGACAACCAATAAAATATTCATTATGTTGGACCAAGGATGGAGAGTCATACATTCTTGGTCCAAAGTTAGAGTAGGGTATAATAGATAAGGTTAATTTGATTCTTGATTGATGAAGGTTTCCCAAGTCTTCATAAGTCCCATGTTGATCATTGGAGGAGGCCTTTAGAGTTTGATGTTTGGGATCACATATTCTTGAATAGAAGTAGAGGTTTATTCATGGGATTAAGATTTCTCCTTACTTTTTTTTGGGTCTTTTGAGGTGTTGTCTCATATTAGAGTTTTTATTTATTGGTAAGTACCTCCCCTATAGATGGAATAGATTCATGAAGTTTTCTATGTATCATAGATTCATCTGTATCTCATGATGATTGAAATTTCCTTGATTGGGGAGAACTAGATGTTGATGATGAAATGATCTATGAGGAATGGCCTATTTAGATACATGACCAGCAATATAAGGTGTTACACATTCATTCTATCCCTTTGTTTCATGTATAATGGAAACAGAATGGCTTAGACTAGTGTACATTGGAACTTGAGTGACATATTCATTCTCAATATTATGAGTTATTCTATTTTTTGATTCCTTTGATTCTTTTTTCGACCCTTTCTTGATTTATAAGATGATGAATGATGTCAAAAGTTTATTCTTTTTTTTAGTTTGATGTTTTGGATATGTTATCATTATAAAGATATCCTTGAGATATATCTCAATTTTTTCTTTCATCTCCTTCCTTTTTTCCTTTATGGGGTTTTCTTTAATTCTCAAGGATAATAATTTTTTGAGATGAATCTGATGTTTGGTCATAGATTTCAAAATCCAACCCTTGTATTTTCATAGGTATTAGATGATTTTAGATATATATATATAGATTTTAGTGTTGTTGGAGAGGCAATATTTGGTTTTATGGATATCTATAGGTTCACTATGCCATGATGTTAGGCATAGTGGGGGTCTTTGTCCTCCCAATTTGGAGCTTTGGCCAAGGAGATCGACTGTTTTGGTGCATGGTTCACCACAAGATTTTAAACCCCCATGGTAGAGTGTGTTGTGATTAGAGAATTCCCTTGTGTAAAATTGAAAAGGGATCTACAATGTGGTGGAGGGTTTGGTGTTATTATAATTTAGGAGGTTCTACCTTATTAGGTGTTGGATCACCATTCGTTGGGGTATCTATTTTGTAATGAGTAGAACATGGAGATTTTTACAATTGGAAATAATGAACAAGGAAATACACAGGTCAATGGGTGTGGTGGTGATTCTTGGTGAGGTTAAAACGAGTGAGGAGATGTGGAAACAATGAGCATGGTCTCACCACACTATGGTATTTGGTTTTATTAGATGAAATGGTGAGATATTATCCTTTGTATTGTGGTGGGAAACCATGGTGGTCATCCAAGGATTGAAATTATTCCCTCCACTTTATGGTTTTAGTCCAAAATTGTTAAAATATTTTTATAAAGATAAATTTTTTTTGAGGAAATTGGCATTTTAAATTCATGTAAACTTAGATGTCCTTTAACCAGAGGAACCATGGCTATAAAAGAAGTCACCACTCCATGGTGGAGGCCTATCAGTATTTGTATATAAATAAGCGATAATGGATCCTTTCGTTCACATTTTATTCTCTCCATTCAAACTGTATCCAACCCCAATCCCTCTCAGTTCTCTTTGGTCATTTATCTTGAGGGTTTAAAACTATCAGTTATTTGGGGTCAAAATATATTGAATCAATTACCTATTTTCTACCTTCCACTATCATTACTTTATCTTTTCATTCTGGAGGGTTTTTATGGATATTTCCTTTAGGTTTGGGTTGAGATTTAAACATGTTCTAAAATTTGTTTTCTATGGTTACCTTTCATGGTAGTTTCCTTTAAGTTTAGTGATGGTTTATACTTGTTCCATTCATTATTGTATGGTGATTATTCCAAACATTGACTAAAGGTATATGATTCATTACTTATTCCTATTTATCTTTTAATGTGTTATTATCATGCTTTAACATCTATGGGTGAATGTTTTATATTTACCTTAATGAAGATAATTATTATAAAAATAGGAAAATTGTAAAAATTTGAAGGATGTTGTGATTAAAATGTGTTTATGTTTCTTCCATGTTCAATGCCTGATGATATTTTATAGATAGTGTGATTTGATTTCTTTGATTATTTTTGTTCCTTATCATTGTTGATGTGATTTAAATTTTTCAAACAATATAATGATGATAATATGAATATAATGATGAATGATTCATGTGAACTAACAACCATTTTTCCTTGAATATACTAAACATAAAAGTGGTTATTAAATCCTGAACATAGTGGATTCTTATCCATTGATAACTACTCTTTTTATAGTTTCTTATTATGAAAACCTATTCAAAATTTATTTGTTAATTTGAGATAGTAATGGGTAATGGCAATTTCTAAAAATAAAGTTTTTGTCCTCCCTTATGATATTAACTTTTCTTGATGGGTTTGTTTTCCTTGGTGTGAAAGATTCTAGTTTCCCCATAAATTAGTTATTCTAAAAATATATCATTTATTTTATTATATATTCCTTGAGATTTTTTAGAGCCCATGATGTGAATTATAGAAAAACATGGAGTGGTTTCAAATTTAAGTGAGGGATACATTAGTTTTTCCTAGTTGTGGCTATTTTTTGGTGATAGTGATTGTGGGATGAAATTGATGGAACAAGTTAAGAGTTGTGATTTTTTTTGTTGGATTATTGTGTTTTCTTTATTGTTTTTTTGGTTATCATGGTCAATATTTTGTCTTTCCAATTTGGTTTTAAATTTTTTTCGTTTCTGGTTTATGTGATTATCCTTTTATTGATGTAGTTTTATTGTTACATTAGAAACTATCTGTCCTTTGAGATTAAGTTGGTTTAGTCCTAGAATAACCATTGATATAGAATGGTAAATGGATTATAAATTAATTTATAGAATTTTTTTTGATGAAAATGATTCATTAATATTAAATCATATAATTTACTAGGATAAATAATTTAAGGGAATGAAATGAAATCTGGGATTTATATGAGGAATTAGAAAAAAACATTGGATTTTGATGATATGAATTGATTAATCAAGTGTTTATGATGAGGATTAATTAATGATTTATAATGGATAATCCTTTAACAAATTGGGTTAATTATAGTCCTCAATACATATGTACTTATATGAGATATAGATTTCTAGACCTTAGTGGTGGTAGTTAGGTGTCATCAGGGATGATAACTGTAGTTAAAGTCTAGGGTTAGGTAATTTCCAATTTTTTGGTTATGTGTGATATATATTCCTTGTGTTTTATGATATCATATGCACTACCAAATGAGTAGGTAGGCAAACCGACACTAATGTTTTTGGGTTCATGGTGTTTTTTACAGTATCTAGGTTGGTGAGGGAAGGGATGGATAACTACTCCCACATAAAATTTCCCCATTTAGACATATAATGACGTGTAGGGATACCCAGGTTGAGATAACATAAGGTATAGGTTATTTTCTCACATGAGATGTGATAGATCTCTGTTTTACTATACATGTATGTGTGGGTTCTAGCAGATTAAAGTAATAACATATACATGCATTCTGAATATAGTTATTATGTTTAAAAAAAGTGTAAATTCATGTATTATAGTGTATTGAGGTACAACACATCATACATGGGATGTGATTACCTTCAAAGTTATTACTTGGTTATGAATGTGATGATGTGTGTCTTAGATATCTTTTCATGAGGAACAGGATTAGATGATGATGTGGTTGATATAAACTCATGCCTACAAAGAACAATGGAACATGTAGGAGGTCAGGATGGGTAGAAATGAGGCTCAACCCACATCATATATGAGTTTATATATATGCTGTCCTTTAACATATATGTAAGGTGTTATAGCATGAGACATTTGGTATTAAGGCCTGAGAGAGACAAACTATAGAGGAAGTTGATACAGGATACCTTATATATATATATTGTTTTAATATAGAATCACTTACTTTTATGCATTACTTTGTGAGAAATGATTGATTATAAAAGGATGTAGTTTTACCTACTTACTTAATGATTTGATTTTATCTATTTACTCATTCATATTTAGTATACTTATTTTACATTTACAAGAGAGATTTTGTATAGGATCCTACTGAGTATACATATATAATCACCCCAAATATATATAAACTATTTTTCTAGTATATGGTAGATGGTTATTGATCAAGTTTGTAATTAAAATATAATGGACTTGTTTAGGATATTCTTGAGTCTTTGTTGTAATACTCAAGATTCTACAACATTAAGTAATCACTACAACTTTAAACAGTAGTATAATGCACCTTCAATTATCTCATCATTACAGTAAAAAAAATTGATTTATTGAAGAATATGGTTTAAAAAATAATTATAAATTTTATAGTTTTAATTTTATTTTATGGATATACTTTTTTTAATTCACCATGTCAAATTTATCTAAGGGTGAATTTTTAACAATCTTCTAAAAACTTATATTTATTGGTGAATAGTGAAAATACTATTTTTACAAATATAATGAATTCTATGACATCATCATGACCTAAATAAAACAAAAAAATTTATAAAAAAATATTATTAACAAAATATGAATTTAAGGAATAAAATAAATAATTTTAAAATAATATGTTGAATTTGGTGACCCGACTTATACTTTATAGAACTTAAGTTATATTTTATTCTATTAAACAAACTATTCGGAAAATTTTTATTTAATAAAGTATTCAAAATGATGCCTTTGGTTTTGGATTACTCTAAAAATTTAAAAAATATTATTTTTTTAATCATAAATAAATAAATTTCTTGGGAATCAGTATTATATATGATTTTGGTGTTAATTCATTATATCCTATGAAATGGAATTTTTCTAAAGACAATTTTTTTGGGTTATGTGTACTCATAATAAAATTAATTATTACCATCTCTATAAATTGAATAATTTTAATTAATTTTTATATTTTGAATAAACGTATTAAAATAATTTAATAAATTCCTTTTCATTTTTTATAAAAATAAGTTACCATGGAAATATTTCTTCACCACAAAAAGGTTTAAATGGTTAACAAGGGATTAAAACTATATGAAAGGAAAAAAATACTAGTAAATATTTATCTATAATTGAATTGATAAATTTATTATCCACTTACATATAATATATTTTAAATTTGGATAATTTAGATCAACTTTCCTTGAGAATGACTCCCCATTAATTTTAATAAAAAAATGTATTTGCAAAAGTTTCACTCGCCTCACTTATAAAATGATCCCTCCACCAACCATTTAATTATAAAAAGAAATTAAAATTTATATAATTAATTTACCATATTTTATATCCTAATAATCATATACCACATTATAGAGCTTCTATTTCCAATAAGAATCCCTACAACTCTCATTTTGAAGAGGTCATTCAAGAGGAGATGCATGCTCTCAATGTAAGCAATATCATCTTCTTGTTTATTATTCTATATATTATTCATATAAATCTCCATTAATTTGATTTATAATTTTAAAAAATGTTTTTAAAACATTAATTTTATATAAAATTGATATTATCATTATGAAATAGAATGTTCTTATTCACTTATTCATTATAACATTTCTTTTTTCAGTCATTTTTTTCACATACATTAATGATGTTATATTTTTTGTGTCATGAATTATTTACAAAGTTTAAATATTGGTAATATTATTTAAAATTAATTAATTTAGTATTTTTAAATTATTTTTTAATTTTCACATACATATTTCTATTCACTAATAAAATGAATTCTTTTTATAGAATTGAAATTTCAAAAAAACTAGCTTTCTAGGAATTTTATTAAAACTGTCAACATAAGTTCCATGAAATGACCATGGTAATATATAAATATATAAATAAAATACTCTAAAACTTTATGAAAATTCTATATATGATTAAAACAAAACCATGGTTCAAGGAATGGAACTGATGAATTAGAACATACATAAAAAATGAATAGTTTGGACAATAATATTGATTTTAGAAAAAAATTATTAATAAATGGATAATAAGAAAATATAACTATATAGAATATTTTATGTTGAAAAAATATATGTATTGGAGATGTATAATAAATCTAAATTTATTATAAAATTATTTTATACCACATTCGACGTTGTTAATGTATGAGGTAAGGATTTATTTTACAATCTCACTTTTTATTGATATTGTTTAGGTTTTAAATTATATTGGGGAAATTATATGAAATTTATCTCATAAAAACTACATATATTATTATTATATAGTTATTTTTGTAGTTTTTAAATATTATTTCCATTATTTCTCTTTTTTGTTCAAATCAAATGAATTAAGCTTTATAAGAAAAGATTACCTTATTTCCCATTTTTGGTCAAAAATATTTTCCCTCCACATCCATATTCTTTAAATTACCTCAGGAATATCACATTCTAGAATTCAATGTATTATTAAGTTATTTTTTTAATTTCTACTTTCTACTCAAAATTTTAAAAGGAATATTATTAAAATTTTCTAAACAATCCATTTATAATTTTTTTTTACAAAAACAAGAGAAGCTTTTTCTAACATTTACCACATGATAAAATTTTAAAACTATCAGGATTATTATTCATTATTAATATTATTTTAAAATTTATGATTTTTTTGAAATAAAATTCAATTCCTATTATTCTATGAATTTTTCATTTTTAAATGTTACTTAAAGAAAAGGATATTTCTTATTTTTTTCAAATCAAGTTTCCAATGTCTTTATAAAGGTGTTTTGAATATATATAAACATACTTTAATGTTACTTATTCTACACTATAGATATGGTCTAATTATACCATCTACCTAGGTTTTATGGATGGATTATGGTCATGTGAAACCATTTATTGAATAGGTAAAATATTGACATTTAATAAGCATGTTTTACAATATTGATTTTTTTGATTATAAGGCATGTTGATTATATATTATATTTTTTTTCATATATTGAATTAATTATACATATTTAGTGATAATTGGGTCCTAATATTATATATCCCCTCGATGAATTGATAGGCCTTGATGGTAATATTAAGAAATTTTACTTTATGCATTATATCCCTATAGAATAAGTTATTGTTATCTATGTGATTATTTATATTTCCATGTCATCTATGGATATATTCCTCTTTCATGATATTATATATATGGTGTATTTGATTATTATTTATCTATTACATATTGTTCTAGGGTTTTTTATTCTATGATAGATTTTTCTGTATGGTTCCCCTTACTGAGTATATGATTTAACCCTTTTTTTCATATCCACAATATATCCAAAAGTAAAATTTTATTGATTTGAAGGACAAAATAAATGAAATAATAAATTTATCACTCAGATTTTAAATTTTATTTTATGTTTTCAAGTAAACTATGAGAATAATGTATTTGTATAGTCTCTTAATACTATTAAATTATTAGATCATATGGGGTGTGATCTATTGTATTTTATAACAATTTAATAAAGTAACCACTCAATTTGGTTCACTTGAGTTGGGGTTGTTGTAGTTGAAATAATATAAATTTTAGTTGAAACCCTGAGAACTAGATCTAGAATGACATATTTAGATTTCAAAAACATAAAAAAAACCTTATGAAATTAAAGAAACACTGATAAAATATAACACTTATATAATATTGAATTATATGATTAAATATTCAGAATTTTATGAGATAATCAATTGTATTCCATTATTTATATATGGAACAAAGTAGAAGGAATATGAACTATATAAAAACTGAAAACATAAATAAGAATTTCATTCATTCAGAATTAAATGAAGTTAATGAGGTAGGTGCTAGAGTTGATAATTTATAATAATATTAGGTAGTTAACATAGTTTATTACCAATAATATTTTCTATATAGAGGAAAATATTGATCTATAATATGGTGAAACACTGTTGGAACTCTACATGCATTAATAACCTATATCATTAAATGGGACCAGTAATGTATTGGTAGTTGATTAATGAATCAAGCACATAGATAAGATATCTCTCTCTTTGTGAAGTACTAAAATGAGTAAATTTATCGTTTTGGTTTATCATATAAAGGGAGATACTGATAAATAGTGGTTAATGATTCAAAACACTAAGGAGGAAAAAGAGATAGAAAGTATAGAAAATAATTGTTTTAAGGTAATATTGTACAAAAAATAATTTTCTCATAAGAAATGAGATAATATGAAAAATAAATTCCTCCACATCAGTAAAAATTAAGAGGGGAATATTATCATATATAAAGATAACATTTCTAGGTTATAAACTCATAATGCTGATTATTTATATAATCCAAGAAGTAATATTGATTTCATATTTGTTGGGATAAATCCTATTCTTTTAGGGGAATTAGTCATTCAAACATATTTAGAATATGTGGATATCATATCATGTCCATAAAGAAAGAGAGGGAATTATCTTAGCCTAATTTTTTCAAAGGAAATCAAGAAAAGAAGAGGACAACTAAGAACTCTATAAAGAGAAATGTAGTAAAGGGGAAGAAGAGAAGTATGGAATTTCCCACATGTAATAGATATGGAATGAAATACCTTGGTACACACTTGAATGGAATAGGAGTTTGATTCATGTGTGTATATAAATACCATAATTCCAATGAATGAAAAGGAAAAGGATAATCTTCCAAAGTCTAAGGCTTTAACTATAAGGATACGTGGCACTATTAAAACCTATTCACCAATTTTCAATGGAATTTACCTCATAAGAGTGCATAGGGGAAAGGCCAAGATTATAAAATTACTAGATATGAGGTTGAAGTTACTTGTGATAAGCTAACATGTACTTTAATCCAAAATTAAAATCTATTTAATGATTCATTTGATTCTAAATATAAACAATCTTTGTGGTCTTGAATATTTTCTAAGAACATTGAATCATCCATTAACACTCTAAGTATGGGGTTTTTAATCAAGAACATTATTGAAAATCTTATCAAAACATAGATATATCGAGTTGTCTTTATTAATATGCATGAATATTCATTCGTTAAAAACTTGATTTTAATACTAATGGTTGAGTTTGATATAATAATTAGTATATATTATATCTAAAATTATAAGAAAAGAATTTATTTTTAAGGAAAATATATTATTGTTTTCTAAAGAGGTATAACATCCCATATTTTTAGAGAAGATAATTTATTATTTATGACTTATATAGATCCACCTCTAGCAGACCAACTTAATAAAATTCTGGGAAAAGAAGAAGAGTAAATACAATCTAGGGATAAGAAATAAATCCTAAGAAAAGAGGATATTCCAATTGTTCAAGAATAAATTGATGTATATTTCAAAGAATTACCCATATATCCACCTGAGTATGATGTTGATTTTTCTACTGGACAAATACACGATGAAAAACCCATATCTAAGAATATATAAATAATTAAACTAGTGAAATTAGTGGAGTTGAAGAAAAATATATAGGATTTCTATGATAAGGGATTCATATGATCTAGTGTTTTACCTTGGGTACCCCTATCATATTTGTAAAAAAGAGGGATAGGTCTATGTGGTTATACATTTATTACATACACATAAATACCATTTCTATAATGAAATGTATCATTTACCATGTATTGATGACTTATTTGATCAACTTTAGTGAGAATAATATTTTTTGAAGACCAATTTTCACTTTGGTTGTAATAAATTAAGGGTGAAGAATGATGATATACAAAAGATGACATTTCATATGAGGTATGGACATTGTCAGTTTATAGTAATTCCATTTGAATTCACTAATTCTGTATATTTTTTTATAGATTTATTTAATATAATATTCAAGGATTATATTGAATAAGGTATTCATTTGTGAATAATTCCTGAGACTCATTGAAAAGAATTATATGGAAAATTTAATAAGTGAAAATTTTGGATCGAGGAAGTTTCTTTTCTTATCTATATTGTAAACTAAAATGGAATATCTATTGTTCCTTAAATGAAAATGGTTGTCTAGGAATAACCCATACTAATGGGTATAAATGAGATACATAGTTTCCTTTGTTTAGTGGGTAACTATCTATGATTTGTTCAAAATGTTTCTTAATTGGAAAACCATTAAACAAATTGACACATAAAGGGTAAAAATCACATGATCCAAAGAATATAAAGAATATTTTGATGATCTTTAGATGTTATTGATCAATCCACTTATATCTCATTTACCATTGGAAAAGGAACAATTTTTAATATGTAATAATGCCTTAAATAAATTACTGGGTTGTTTCCTTATGAAAAACAATAGAGTGATTCCTTATCCATCAAGGTAGTTGATGATCTATGAATAAAACTATCCAACTCATGATCTTTAGTTGGAACCTATAATATCTTCCTTATAGATATGGTGATAGTACCTCAATGGTTAATTATGTGACATATATACAAAACATAGAATATTCACATACATATTCTATCATAAAGATCTAAATGTGTGGTAAAGAAGATGTCCATAACTACCCAATGACTATGAATTCTCGATACGCTACCTCCCTATGAAGAAAAACAAGGTGGATGGTGCAATGAGCAGGGAGAATCTTGGAGTTCTGACCATGATGAGGATAAAAAATGATATTATATTCATGGATTTAGTAAATTTAGAAATGGTAATACTTTGGAAAAGAGAAATATCATTAATTTTCAAATAAATTTCCAAAAAATATTTTATAAGAAAGTTAAATAATTCCCAATATAAATATAAGGGTTTATAAAAGAATATTAAAGACATGATTGATGTGAAATTTTTAAAATTCATCTATGAAGATGGTGTGCTAATGTTTAGAAAGAGAATATGTGTTAGATTAATACCTACTACAAAAAAGGAATTTTTAAATGAACCACATATCTCAAATTTATCAATGAAACCTAGATGAACAAATATGTGTATGTATTTAAGAAAACATTTCTAGCAGGATTATAGGAAATGATAAATTAAAAATTATTCTTTTAGATTATCGGTGTTATAGAAGGTAAAGGCAGAATGAAAACATCCTAAAGGAGTCATACAACCTCTCCCTGTACCAATGTGGATGTGGGACAATTTTATAATTGAATTTTCACTAAAATTGAAAACTATTTATAAGAATAATGGTTCTATATGAGTTATTATGGACCACCCTACAAGGAATAAATATTTTATAAAAATAAGAGAGGATATTCCCCTTAAGAATCTTACATGGATCTATATTAATTAATTAGAGAGTATTAACATGTGTGCCACACTGAAATAAACCATCAATTCTGAGATGGAGGTTCACATGACCTAATGAATACGTCTCCATGTATAAGAGGCTACTAACAAGCATTGAGGGCCTGAGTCCATCTAGTGGGATACTATATCCTCAATAACATATCATAACAAAAATAAATAAACTGAATATTAAATAATATAATGATCAGAGTGTCATGTGGAAAATAAATAACAAAAAGGGAATACATTTCATAAAAGTATAAATAGATCCTAATGTGTAAATCCTAATCAGAGTATAATGTATAGTTAAAAAAATAAATATAATATTAGGGCCCTCTTATGTCCATCATAGTCTGATTCTAGCTCCAAGTTCCTCTAATCATCCATCCACCATAGGGATCTTCACCTTAACTAGACCCCGAGTCATGAAATATACAAGTGTATGAATTCTTGAGTAGGGTGTGATTACATGACCCTATTATAAACCACCAATGATTCCTTAAAAAGTCTATTTATGTTAAAAATGTATTCAATAAATAGATGATAAATGCTTTTGCGGGAAAAAATTTTCCAAACTGAGGAACCACATTCTAAAAAAGATACCATGAGCCTCATTTTTACATACTTCAGCTCCATGATAGAAGAAATTTTATTGTATTGAGAGTAATCAAGGACTATTTTAAAGGATAATAATAAGGCTTCTCAGTACTGTATAAACATAAAAATCTTTATTTACTAGGCATCAAGTAAGTCATGTTCTTGGAATTCACTAATAATCAATAGCTACTCGACATCTTCTTGTCATTGATTATCATTATCCTTAACATCAATTAGTCATAGAGTGTATAACATGACATCTAAAAAACATCTATGTATCCCTATCATGTGATTAGGTCCATCATTTCTCTTTATGAATGTTATGCACACACCCCCTCTAAGGAAAAAATATGTCAAAATGGTCCACCTAAATTCGACTCTAATAATAATAGAACCAAGAAACACAAAGCAAGGAATAATACACAAGCATTAAAGACATATCATCATAATTAAAGTAATAAAATACAATACATGTGATCAGTATCAAAATATGAATAAACAATATATATATATATATACTCATAGAATCAAGTATTACATAAGGTTTTCACAGGAAATGTAAAAACCCACATGCAATAAAAATCATGAATACATATCAAGAATTATAATACATGTGTTTTATCACGGTAAAAACTATATTAAAGATCCCAAAATGATAAGTAACATGATACCTAAATGTTTTTGACATCAATATCAAGTAAAATCACCCCATTTGGTTTGAAAGATGAAGTGTAAACCTATATATCCAATAAAAAAATCTTTATGAGACTTATTATTATAATTTTAAATATATCAATATTATAAGATCATCAAGGATTCCTAGAAATAATTCCAATAATTTTATTTTAGAAAAAATAAAATATCACATGTGATAAAAATTTCTCTCTCTTAATTTTTTTTTGAATTATCAAAATATTCCAAAACACGTGTTAGAAAATTCATCTTCAGAGAATAATTATTAAACCATATGTGATAATATTGTATCTCCCTATAATATTATGTATATAATGAACCATTATTATTATTATTATTATTATATAATAAAAAGAAAAATTATCTTATTATCTTAGATAGTTTCATGAATATTAATTCCATTATAATAAATTGAAAAATATAAGGATTACTATAATAATTTAGGTCATTATTTGATTATTATAAGAAGTGGAAAATAGTAATCAAAGAATAAAATAAAAAATCAAAAACCCAACCTAGAGTTAACTCTATTTGGTACTACACCAATGAAGAGGATATAGAGATAATGG
The DNA here is from genome assembly GCA_963277665.1 of Viscum album. Lineage (NCBI taxonomy): Eukaryota > Viridiplantae > Streptophyta > Magnoliopsida > Santalales > Viscaceae > Viscum > Viscum album. The sequence continues at coordinate 1,086,100,495 of OY728165.1, forward strand.
TTCTACCATTCCAAGAAACTAGAAGAAGGGGCTACACCATTCACATAAGGATTTAGCAGGTCAGAACATGAGAATCTTCAAGATACTTAAATTAAAAGGGATAACATAGAAATAAGCCTCTAAGGGTTTGAATTTTTTATGAATAGAAAACATGTTCAAGCTCAAAACATTTAAAAATAAAGAATAAATACGTTTTTATAATTTCTGTTTTAAGAAATTCATAAACATAAGGGTTTGGATATTTTTTACAAATAAAAAACCTTGTATAGGTTAAACATAATATAATAAAAAAAATAAAATATCATTATTTAATTTTTGTTTTTAAGAGATTAATAATAGTAATGTTTCAAATATTTTAGGAATAATAAACCATGTATAGGTTTTGAAAAATAAAAATTCTAAACTTAATATAATCATTTAATTATGTATTAAGTGAATCATAATATTTTATTGTTTAATTTCATCAATAAATATGATTTATGGATTTAAATGAGTTGGAGGATGTGATTCAATTATTTTTAGTGTTTCAAGGTGTTTAAAAGTAGTTACAAACATGTTCAAGTAAGAAAAAGTGAATAAACCAAGAAAAATAGTATAAAATAGTTACATTAATAGATGGAGTATGTGATGAGTATGGGTAAAATGGTTTTATCCTTCTGTGGTGGGTTGACCTTATATAGGCTTTGTAAAAGATGAGGTAAGCTTGCACAACTTCCATTATGTTGCTGGTTGAACTAATAAAACTACCCTTATATTGATAGTACCCTTACACAAAAACCCTTATATGGATGTTTACCCCTATGAAACTACCCATATGTGTTTGGTACCCTTATGAAACTACCCTTATGTGGCCAGTACCCTTATGTAGGTACCATAATGTGAGAATTTACCCTTTCATAATGCACTAATACCCTTATAAAACAACCTTACACAATGCTTGAGCCAAAGTTTACCCTTAAAGTAGTGGCTCATTTACCGTTAGGTATCCCCACTACCCTTACATAGTACCTTGGATAGCTCTTTTACCCTTAAACAAGCCTAAAAACTCACATTAACTTTATATAACTCAATAAAAATCATCAGGTACCCATATGTAGAACCATAAAAAAATTAAGGGTGTTTTTATTGAAAATTATATATTTTCACATAAAAAGAATCTAATTTAAACCAAAATAGGTTTTTTATAAACAATTAAAATTGAGAATATTACTATAATACACATATAATGAATTATCATCTTTGAGAAGTATCAATATTGGTCACGCTCAAATAACTCGAGCTACTGATCTTTCACATCCAACTCCCACTCCCATGTCTCCTCTTAGATCCATCCATGGTTCCACAAAATCCGAACTAGTGGTACTATCTTCCCCCATAGGGATTTCCCACTCAGATCCATAATCTAGACCAAAAAATATTTCAAATATATATCTTAACCCAACTCAGTGTCCTCATACCCAATGACCTTTATAGAATCATCCAATTACCTCCATTACAATGTTACTTGAAACATATCTTTCATACCTTGGTATCAAGATGTAATATCTAAAAGGTACACCACTATACCAACACGTTTAATGATCTTTAGGGGTCCATCAAAATATGGATATAGATTATCTTGATTCATCATATGTCAGTGGCCTAACTGAGGAGTCACTCTCAATAAAACCCAATCACCTATAATGAACTACAATGGTCTCCTCCAACAGTTGAGATATAATCTCTGCCTATTCTAAGTAATGAAAAATGTCTTCTAAATATTTTTCACTCTTTTATAGGTTTGTAGAGAAAAACTAGGCCCCAGAACTACTTCCTCACCTACCTCATGCCAAAAAAGAGGTGGACGATATGAATTCATATATAGATGTTTTTAAGGTTCCATTTCAATTGAATCTTGGTAACTATTGTTGTATGCAAACTAAATGAAGGATAGATGATTATACCATGATACAAATAAGTTTAGAACATAATATCAAAGTATATCTTTTAGTATATGTATAGACTTCTCAGACTGACCATCTGTCAGAGGATCATACACTATGACCAATCTCAGATAATTCCATAGGGGTTTCTACAACCTATGTTAAACAATGACATACAATGTGTATCTATTTTAGATATAATTTTCAAGGGAACTTCATGTAAGTGTATGATATAATAGACTTAGATATTTCTCACATCATCTACTAACTAAGTCTCTTTGATCAGTAAGACGTCAGAATCCATCATCATATGATCAAAAATCACCCATACAACATCATAACTTATCAGGATCTTGGGTAACCCCATAAAAATATAATCATGATATCCTATAACCTTCACGTGGGTAAAGGATGTGGATGGAGTAAAAAACCAATACAATAATGCTCAACCTTTACCCTTTTGTAGGAAAAGCATTAGAGAACAAACCCAATAATATCCCTATTCATCCCTGGATGCCAAAACTATCACCTAAAGTGGTGATACGTATTGTTTTCACCATGATATAACACCTATCTAGAGGTGTAGAAATATCTCACTATATATTCCCTGATGGATGTATGGATGATTATTCTCTTACTTATAATGATCACATCATCATCACCCAACGACCAAATGGGTATTGGGTCACCTCCACCTAGCTGTTGTAACATCACAACACACTCTGTGTTTGACTCCTTCCTTTCTTTCACTCATCCTACAAGAGAAGATGTTCCCACCAGTGGAGTATCATTCATCATTCCATGATACTCATAAACATCCACCATCTAATCATACAATAAGGTCACTAAGCACCAGTTCTCCTTTGAAGTATACTCACCATGCTCTATCACAAACTATGTCTAATGGTTAAGATCTTCTAGAAGAACATTAACCATCCTAGGTGAATATATCCTCTCAAATTATAACATCCAAATATACTCTACCCAACACCACTAACTCATATTTATGTCCTTATTTGGGAATATTTAGAGAAGCCTCTTGTGTTCAGTGTAGAAAACAAATCTCTCATAGAAGATATAAAGTCTCTAAAACATCATAGCATGAACCACAACTATGAAATCTAGATTATTAGTGGGGTACTTACACTCATGGGTTTATAGTTTTCATGACCTATATGCTTCCACATGCCCTATATACATCACTAAGCCTCCCAGAACAATGTTTCATGCCTCACAAAAAAATTCATATATGATCCCACACTCAAGAAGTATTAGTGTTGGATATTTAGTCAACCTAATCTTCATCTCTATAAATGATTCTTCACATAGGTATAACCAATGTAACTTCACTAAATTATTCATGAGTGCAATCATGGGTGATTTTTGTCTGGATTAGTCTTATATAAATTATTTGTAATATACTACCAGGCCTAGAAATATCTTGACCTCAAACATTTTATAGGTACATGTCCAAAAAGTCACTTCCTCCAATTTCTATAGTTCTATGGATATACCAATCTTAGGAACCACATTTTCTAATAATATAACATCCTCAATCCAGAAGTCACACATTGATAGCTCAACATAAAGTCGATGTTCATGAAGTGTACTCAAGAATATCTAAAGATTTATTTCATGTTTCTATGGAATCAATGAGTGGATGAGGATGTAATTAATGAATACCATGATGAGTTAGTCCAGGTAAGGATGAAATACATCATTCATGATGTCCATGTACACATACAGTTCATTTATTTGACCAAAATACATAACTACGTACTCATATATTCCACGCCTACTTCGAAACACCATCTTCAAGATATCCTCCTTTATAACCCATAACATGTGATAACACAATCAGATATTAATCTTGGAGAATAACTAGGCTTCCCATAACTAATAAAAAAGATCATTGACACATGGTTTAGCTTTCGGTACTCAATCCAGAGTTGGAGACTACTGTCTTCCTTCTTAGCTAACAACACTAGCACACCCCATGATAAAATACCAAATAAAATGAATCCATTTTTCTCAAAATCATCAATTTGTACCTTGATATGCTTCAACTCATATTGTTCTATAGTATAATAAGGTGTCAAAATGGGATCCAAACATAGAAATATCCCAATCTAAATGTAGCCTCTTCAATCAAGAGTAATTCATAATAATTCATTTGGAAATATTTCTGATAGAGATCTATGATTGGATGTATAAATGAGGGGGCTTCTGCTGATCTTACCAAAATAACCATGCCTTCTATCTACACTATAATCATCTCAAGGTGAATTATGTTTGGAACCACTATTCATGATCCTAGTTCCCACGCTTTGATCATCAGGATATTCTCTACCTTTAGTAATGTAAACATCACACATCTTTGATAGAATTCAATGTGATCTTGGAAGCTGGTCATCCAATAAATACCATGAATCACATAAAAGTTCATCATATCTATAATCATGAATTACCATAGATATAAATTCAATAGTGACTATATGAGAGTAAGATAATTTCTGGAGACAATCCACTTTCATTCCAAAATGTGTATTAAGGGATACTAACTCTGAGGATAACTTAACTCGTAGGTCAATTCTATCTACATTTTCAGCAGATATAAAAAAGTGGGAAACACCAATATTGAACTAGGTAATAGATAAGGTGGATGCGTTTAAGACCATACCTCAATAAGTTGATAAAACCACACCACTATCTGTTGAAGTATGATCTATTACATATACGTGGCTTACCTCAGCTCCATAACCCTAATCCTAAGATGCATGACCAGTCTGATTCTGGATCTAAATACCCTAACTAGATCCCTAGTCCCTTATCCATGTTTACCTCAACCCCCTATAGAAACACATCCTCATGGATGTAGAGAAATAATGCTGACGGTGGCCCATATTTACACACAATAGGAACTTTCTTTGACATGCTGAGGAGGTCCTATGGTAGTGACCGATCTTTCCATAATTAAATCATTGTGGGTAAACTCTTTAGGGGACTAAATAAATTTAAATATGATTCAACTTCATTCCACTTCCCAACCAAATATCCATGGTCTTCCTCTTCCTACCACAAGAATAGGTGGTCATAGAAACAGAAGAATGTCCACACATTTGATTACTAAGGGGATGTAAAATAAAAGATTTTCAATTGTCCTCTAAAATCCTCTCAATGGTCAAGTATTTTCATAAAACCTCTGGGTATAATTCTATGTAAAATCTCATGGTATTATATTTAATATTGGTAGTGAAGTTTTATATCAAGAATCCTGGCCTTATAAGGATTATTTCCTGCCAAAAGTGGAAGGAAGCTGAGAATCTTAGTAAAATAAGATGAGTATGTGGGCACTGTCATGGAGCCTTAATGCAACTCCATGAGATTCCAAGATAGATAAAGATTCAACATATCAGGCAATAACACCCCAAAAAACCGGTCCTTGAAGGAAACTCTGGTGAAACCCCCACATCATCCAATCTATCCTGCGATTCCCAACCAATACCTAGGGGGTCCCTATATAATGAAAGATACTAGTTTAACATTCATGTCAGCTGGTGTCTTAATGAGATTTAATATTCCTTGGATGTTATCCTCCCAATCCTTAGTATCCAATCAGATGTTGATGCTATGAATTGATAGATGATGATATATTTGGAAATCCCTAGAATAGTCAACAGTGGATCGTAATGGAATGGTTCTTGGATGGGATGAACCAACTGCCTATACCACTGAAGCAGATGTTGGAACATGCTCTTGGGAACCCTAATGCATAGCTGGAAGCCACACCAACAATCTATGAGGTTTCATCCTCTATAATGAGAAATGACATTAAGAATAAAAACACATCCTCACCAGTCTAAGGGGTGACACATGGTTTACCTAGGAGGCTACCCATAACCCAAGGTATACCCTTCCTAACACTATCCCTGATCTCCATACATGTAGTTAAGTCACATTCATTATATATATACATACACAACAACATTATTAGTTCAAATAAGTAATTACAAACAAAGATATACCATAACCACATGAAAATAATCTATATATCACACAATCAGACAAAACTATCCCAAATGGATAGATGAATTCATGTAATTAAATTAAGAAACTACTATGCAGCACTGCAACAAGTATATGTATTTCATGTGAACCTATGTTCCTAATCATGATTCATTAATGCATCTAAAATCTCATAAAAACAATAAAAGAAATCATGTATATGGTAACATGGAGATTTTCTTACACATGTGTTGGATATGCAATTGAAAACACCCTTACCTAAGTTCCGCACAACTATATATTTTCTAACATATCCCTATCTAGTCCAAAAATAAAATAAGAAACTCACTCTAAAACCAATTTATAACCCCCTATCCCAAACCACTGAGTCTGAGTTCGTGGGTCACATGACCTCATGTGCAGCTTCTTGTACGTCAGATGATTCCAAATAGTAGTGAGGGTCTAAGTCCATTAGTGGAGAGTTTATACCCTTAGTAGCCCATTATAACATAAATTAATAAATTGAATAATAAATAATATGATGATTAGAGTATCATTTAGAAACTAAATAATCAAAATGGTATACTTTTCACACAGGTATAAAAATATCCTAAAGGGGAAATCCAAGCAGTATATAAAGTTTTCTAAACAAATATATAACGCATCACGGTTCTCTATAGTTCATCCTATGCTGATACTAGATTAAAAATAGTATTCTTAGCTTTCCACTATAGGCTTTTTTCCCTTCACTAAATACTTAGTGTTGAAATATATAAGAACAAGAATGCTTGAGTAGGACATGAGTACATGACTCAATAGGACACCACGAATGCATACTTAAATTTTTTTCTCATGCTAACAAGTGTATTCTATAAATAAATTACAAATATGAAAATAACATATTAATCCAAAACCAAGAACCAGTGTGCAAACCAAGCCACCATGAGCCATGACCATACATTTGTATTCTTAATAATGGATGAAATTTGATGATATTGGGAGAAGTCATGGAATATCTATGAGGATAATAATCAAAATGATAGATATTATGTGAACAAAAAAAATTAGTATTTACTAGGCATTAGGTAATTAATGTTCTTTAAATTCACTAGGTATCGATAGATACCCAACATCCACTTGTAATTGAGTAACATGATCCATTGTATGCTCTAGTCATTGAGTATATCAATGGGAATCCAATAGGAATAATTTTCTCTACACCATGTTCTTAGGTTCATAATCTACATTACCACAAGCCATAAACAATCCCCCTCTATGGTATACACATTTCAAGATAGTCCACCTACCTTCAGGTCCAATAAAAATACCACCAAAGAAAAATATAGGTTAGAGAACACAAGCCTAAAAAATATCATCATAAGTAAAGTAACAACATAAAATACATGTGAAAAATAATGAACATGAATAATCAAGATACATACCAACTCATGGTATCAAATATCACATAAGGTTCTCATAGGCTATGAACACACCCACATGTGATCAAAATCAAGAATCACTATCATGTGTTGAAATATTTATATAATGGTTATAAGTGTAAAAAATATCCTTAAATGGTAATGAATCTTATACCTCCAATTTTAGGATGTTAACGTCATGGATAAACAATCATACATGGTTTGAAAGCTAGAGTGCAGACCATTATAGCCAAGAAAACCTCATCGTGGGCCTTATTATTGTATTTTTTGACAGAATAATATTATAGGCTGATAAAGGGTTCCTAGCACCAATTATATCAATTTTAATTAATAAAAAAATAAATATCATATGAAATAATAGTTTCTCTATCCAAGATAATTTTAAATTATCAAAACATTCCAATGCTTGTGTCAAAAAAATCATCTTCAAAGAATAATAATTAAACCAAATGAGATAATACAGTATCTTCGTGGAATAATATTCAAATGATAAAACCCTGTATTATTCTTTGATAATATAGGATAAAATTATTATATTTACTTAGATAATATTCTGAATAATAATTCTATTATTATTCCTTGAAAAATATCAGTATTATTATAATTATTGAATTCCTTATTTGATTTATAAAAGAAGAAGAAAAGTGTAATCTAAAAAGAAAAGAAAAAAAACACTACATGGAGTTACTCTCTTAGGAACTGCTCTGGGGAAGAGGATAAATAGATGAGGGGTTTTATACACCTAGATCTTGGAATAAGGGTGCACACTCTTCACTAAAGGCCTAACAAGAAAATAACATGGGAATCACTAGAATTGTAGTACTCAAAGGGTAAACTAAAAAAAGGCTATATGAGTTTGAGTATTTTAGAAATATAAACCATATATAGGATCACATAATTAATACCACAAAATAAACATCGTTGTTTTAGAATTGTTTTTTGTGAGTCATAACCGTAAGGGTTCAATTGTTTTTTATAATTAAAAAGCTATGTACAATTTCACATTAATAAAAAAATTAAAAAACATTTTTTTATTTGTTTTTATGTGATTAATAACTACAAGGGTTCAATTTTTTTAGGAATAATAAACTATGTATAAGCGCACCACAATAAAAATCCAAATTTTAATATCACCATTTAATAGTTTTTAATAGATTCATGATAGTGGAGTGATTAATTTCATCCAAAAATATAGGTTATAGATTTAATGAAGTCTTAGTGTTTAATTCCATGATTTTTGGAATTTTAAGGTATTAAAAAAGTGTTATTGATGCACTTCAGGGAGAAGATGAGGGAGGAAATGAAAAACAAGGTAAAAAAATTACCATTTTTCATGGAGTATGCACTACATAAGGGTAACTTGGTTTTACCCTTACATATTGAGTCACCCTTATGTAGGATTTGGATAAGACGTGGTACCATTAAGAAACAAAACTGACATAACTAGTTACTCTTACACAACTGCCCTTACATGGCCATATACCCTTACAGAACTGCCCTTTCACATTCAGTTACACTTACATAAATACACTTATGTGGATCATTAAACTTATTTTACTTCCCTCATGCTACCAGTAACATTATTCATGTTCCTTTATGTGAGAGTTTACCCTTATGTAATGAACTAGTACTATTACACAGTGCTTGAGTGAATTATTACCCTGTTATAGTGGCTTGTTTACACATTCTTATCTCTTTCTACCCTTATGTAGTGCCTTAGATAGATATTTTACCCTTATGAAAACCTCATAAACTAACTTTATCCTTATGTAAGTCCATAAAATCCATCATTTATCCCTATGTAAAAGCATATAACCAAAGTAAGAGTGATTTTTTATTGAAAATATTTTGTTTAACCACAATAAAATTAAAATTTAATCCAAAATATGGTTTTTAAAAAGAATTAAAATTGAGATTGTTACAACATGAAACCTATATGAATTTTCTCTAATCGTGTCCCTCGATTCAAGTACAAATTGTTTTGAATTATTTTATATGATCTTAAATCTGAGATAAATTTGAGCACTGCCTATTATCCTCTAATTTATATGTAGTTTGATAGAACTATTAAGACATTAAAATAGATGACAAGATCATGATTTCTTGACTTTCAAGTAACATGAAACTTGTATCTAAATTTGGTATAATGTTCATACAATAATAGTAACCAATAAAACATTTAGATTGAACAAAATGAATAATTTATTGGGAAGTGATGTAATACTTTAAATTTTATGGACTATGATGGAGGGAAGAAGCTAGTGTTCCCAAAACCTATTGATGAGACTAATATTAAGGTGTAAGATATTCATAAAGATATCAAGATTGATCATTTAAGAAAAATGTTCTATGTCTATAATATGAGAAAGGTAATAGAATTTCTAGTGGGGGATAATGTATTCATAAAATTATCACCATGAAAGAAGTTATAAGGTTTTTTAATCATGTGAAATTAAGTCCTTAGTATATTGGACCATTAGAAATTTTGGACAAAATTGGTGTTTTTGGCCTATTGTTTGGCCATACCACCAAACCTCTATAATGTTTATAACATCTTCCATGATTTATTATTAAGGAAGTACATACTAGAAACAATAAAAATATATACAACTAAGGAAATAACTTTATAACTTGACTTATCTTGTAATGTAAGGATTTTTAATATTCTTAGCACATTAGATAGAGTGTTGCGAAATTATATAACTAGATAGATGAAAGTACTTTAGAGGAATCCCAAGATAGAGGAAAGAATGTGGGAACTTAGGGACGCAATGATGATGAATTATCTATTTTTTCATGAAATTATTTATAAAATAAATTCCAAGGACAAAATTAACTATGGGAGTATAATTTAATACCTTGGATTCTAAAACAATAATTAATCACTATATCCTTTAACCATAATAAAATGCATATTCAATTATCTCATCATTATATAATAATAAAAATTGAATTATTGAAGAATTTTTTTAAAAGAAATATTCATAAATGTTATAGTTTTAATTTTATTATATGGTTGTTATATTTGATTTATAATCACAAATTTATCTTTGGATGATTTGTTGGTAATTTTCTAAAAAGGTAAATTTTTAGGTAAATAGTAAAAAAATCGTGTTTATAATAATGTGAATTTTTTGAAATCATCATGAAATAAACATGAATCAAAAATTTATAAAACCTTTTTATCAAAAATATTAATATTTATGGAGTAAAATAAATCACTTAAAAATATTTTTTTTTGAATTTGGAGTACCATGTTTTAATTTTTGGAAGTTAAGTTATATTTTATTTATATTTATTTTTTTTGTATTTTTCTTTTAATTAAGTATTTTGAAGGACCAATTTTGTTTTGGATTGAATATAAAGATATATAAATATTATTATTTTTCAATTATGAACTAATAAATTTCATAAGAGACAATATAATACATGATTTTGGTATAAATTCATTTTATGCATAAAAAGGGTATTTATAAAAAACTGTTTTTATTTTGTAATAGATACTTATATTAAAACCAATTTTTAAAACCTATATTAACTGAATATTCTATTTTTTTTCATATTCGAGATCATCACATTGAAATATATAAATTACATTAAATTCATTTTTTTATAAAAATTATTTACCATGGTAATAAGTTTGTCACCACGATAATGGTATAAATGTTCAATAAGGGGTTAAAACCAAGTGATAAGGCCACAAATATCCCCAAAAACAGGTATATAATTTATTATATGAATGTATTATTGACTCCCCTATCACAAAATAATTTGTTTCAAAAGTTCAAGCCACTTTCATTGAGAAAAAATCCTTTTTTATCTTAATAAAAAATATTTTTTCAAAAGTCTCAATCCACTCACATATAAAAGGATTCAAACATTAACAATTAAAATATACACAAAAAATTATAATTTATCTACTTAATATTTTACATTTCCTTACTTAAAATTTTTATACTACTTTATTTATATTATTTCACATATAGGATCCCTAAACTTTATATTTCCAAGAGGTCTTTAAAAAGAAGATTCAATATCTCAACATAAGGGATATATTCTTCTTGTTTCTTCTTCTATATATTCGTAATTTAATTATTATTGAATTTAATTGATAATTTTAAAAATATGTTTTTGAAACAATAAATATTTTTCAAAATTGATGTTATAATTGTAAAATATCCTGTTATTACTCATTCTGTCATTATAACAGTTTCCCACTTAGGTCCATTTTACCACCTACGTGAACGATGTTATAATTTTTATGTCATGAATGATTAATGAATGTTATTTATTGGTAATATGATGTAATATTAATGAATTTAATATTATTTAATTTTTATGGAATGGTTATATATAAATTTTTATTCACCAACGATATCAATTCTTTTTAACGAATCAAAATTGTTAAAAAAATGAGATTTTTATGTGTTCCATGAAAATTGTCAACATATGTTACATGAAATGAACATTGGAACCCTTAAATTTATCAATAAAAATACTCTATAACTTTTTTAAAAATATTTATGTGATGAAACAATGGCCAAGATGAATGGAAAAGAATCGTCGAATCGAAACATGCGTGAAAAAATGAATAGTTTACAAAAAAATATTTATTTTGACAATAAATTATTACTAAAAGAGTAATTAGAAATTGTAATTGAATGATATATAGTAAGATTAATGTAAACATGAATATTTTAAATATTTATAATAAATATTAATTTAATATATAAGGAATTTACAACATGTCTAACTAAACATAAGTAAAAGGTAAAAGTTTATTTTACAATCTATCGTTTTATCTATATTGTTTATGTTTTAGTTTTATTTTAGGGGGATTATATATAATTTCTATCCTAAACCCCATATATTTTCCTCTCATGTGGGTATTTATAATTATTTAAAATATTATTTCAATTTTCCTATATTTGGAACTCAAATGAACTAACATAATTTTTATAAGAAAAGACTACCTAATTTATTATTTTTGGTCATGAATATTTTTCCTCCATATCCATATTCTTTATTTTTCAGTAGGAATATCAATTTTTATACTTAAATGATTTCTATGGTTAATTTATGATAACTTTTAATTTCAGTAGAATATTTTAAATTAATATTTTTATCATTTATTGTATTTACCATTTTTGGCATTCATTAAAAAAGTGAGAAAAAAATGTTTTTAATGTTTACCATATGACCAAAATTTTCCACTATCATAAAAATCCATCATTATTAAGATTTCATTTTAAGTTACTATAAGGAACCAACCTTAGACATTACATATTCTAATGACTTTAAACTATAATTAACTTTCTTACATTCCCAAGGATATTTTAGGTACCTAGTTTTAGATATTTATGTCATAACTATTACATAACAAACCCATATATATAAATACAATATTGACACTTCTAAAATAAATCCATTTTTCCAATTATATAAATTATTAAAAATGAAACAAATTTTTTTCTTAAAAAATATTCATTAATTTTAACTTGAATTTCCCTTTTACATTACACATCCTTAAAACATATGATTTTTTTAACATGTTTAATGAGAACAAGAAGTTCAGTAAGGGACAAAAACATAAAATAAATAAATCATCAATGCATAAATACTTATAATTTTTTTTCCATTTTTCAAAAAATTTTTTTCTTAAGAATCATTTTATTACCCAGGAAAACACCTTCTATTACCAAATATTTTCATAAGAAATTTCATAATAAATTTCATACGAAAAAAACCTATAAGGTTTCTTTGAAATAATAAAAAAACATGAAAATTTTTTGTATAAATTTATAATTTTCACCCTTAAAAACAATCATATAATTTCCTTTAAACATATGATCATTATCTTACATTGATAAAACATATTATTCTAATAAAAACCCATATAAATCATAGTCAAAACTAGTAATTTAATTGGGACATCATTTTATTTCACTCTTATAGTCACTCTTACATATGGAATAACCATATGGTCAAATTCCATACCTAATGTGTTGGAGGCCTATCATGGACCCACCAATTCATAGTTTATCATGTAAACAACCATAATTTTCTAATAATGTAAATATCCACACATTGTTTATAATGGAACCACCCATCAACATAATAATTCCCAAGAGCCATAAAATAATAAAAAAATATAAAAGATTTAAATTTCCAACACTACAATTATAAAAATATTCTTTTCATCCATAAGAAAACAATTATGGATATTGAAATATCCATTCCGATTTAATTTTTTTTTGAAAATAACCAGAATATAAGGGAAACAGTTTTTTATTTGAATAAAAAATGAAATATTTTAATGGATGATAAAAATAAAACAATGGTTATGTTAGAGGAAAAAGTCATTGCCTTTGTATATATTAAAATAGAACATTCCTTTTATCCTTTGTAGAGAAATTCAAAAACATTCCTTAGAAATATTCATTTTTAAAACCATTTTATGAAAGTAAAAATAGACATAAAATTTCCTTTATAATTATTTTATTTCCATATAAATTCATGTATAAAATAATATTAAAAATATATACATAGACGTAATAGAGAGTTTTAAGGGAAACTTTAAAAGGGGATTTCTAAAAGAAAGTCTCTTAGCATGAGTCTAGATCATTAGGTACATTATTTATCCTTAAGAATAATAAATTAATATTCTTTATTTACTTTATTGAGAACCATTTATAACTTTATTATTCAATTTATTTAAATTATTACCATGTTATAAGAATTATTTAATCATTTATGTTCATTTGGGATGTTTTGACAATATTCAGTTCATAAGTCCAAAATGACTTAAGTAGGTAGACTATAGTCAATGAGATAATTATTCCATAATATATTGAATAATAATGATGAAAAAATTATCTTTTTACACATAAATTATACTTTTAGAATCCAAATATTAAGTATGGTTATAAAAATGAACTATATTACGATCATAGAGAGAGTTGGTCATATATACACATGAGTAACATTTCCATTTTTCAAATATAATTATGAAAAGAAGGAAAATTTTATTCTATATTTAAATAATAATCATAATTTCTTAAATACCATATTATTTATTGAAATATATTTATATATATCATCCATGTTATGTGGTGATAAAACTGAATCACATCACTTCGTGGAGGTGGTAGTCTATACATATGCATGAACATCATCTTTATTATTTAGTTAATAGAAAGTTAAAAAGATAAATTATATATTATATTTTAATAATTTTAAACATGGAAGTAATATAATATTTAAAATTTAATTCCATCATTATAATCCATCAATGAGATACGATGATAGAAACTAAATTACAATAGTTTGTGAGGCGGTAGTCCGCTGAACACACCAATGATGGTTTCATTTCCCATTTGATAAAAGTGGAGATAGATATAGAATATTACGTTAACATAATAAAATCTCATTATATTTATTATATTGGTGTTATTATTTTTTATTGTCTCAATATAATTTTAAGGAATGTGAAGAATAAATAATTCTAAAACATGATGTTAAAAACCATACTTCGTCTTTGGAAAATCTACCATTCTTAACACCTTAAGAACTCTATGATTGGTATTAATATCAAACATAATTCCTCCAAAACGTGGTGAGGTATGTTAGGAATATATTTGGGTAGATATTGGCTAAAAAATTGGTTTTTATGTGTGAAGAAATGAGATGTGGTTCCCTTTTATAAGAGAGGGGAGAATATATCTTTAAATTTCTTTAAATATTAAGTTAATATAAATTAATTTAAAAGTCTAAATTAATAAAAAATAATAATATTAAAATATTATAATATTATTATTATAAATAATTTTATAAAATATTTTTTTAAAAGTGTAGATCACATTTTTACCCCTATACATTAGTTCTAATCCCTATGAAATCATTTTCACTCTTACCATAACAACATGTTTTTCAATCTTCAAGGGTCAGGATAATTACTATAACAGAAAAATAGACAATAAATGGACTATGGTTTATTTTATTAACTATATCATAATAACTGGGCCAAATATAGGATTAATAGGAATTTTATATCATTTAATATAATATCATTTCTACAAATTATCATTTATGTCAATTTTAGAACTTTTTATTTTCGTCAATTTTTATAACGTTAAGAAAAAACAAATTAAAATAAAATATTTGAATACACCACTAAAATGTTATATTTATTTATAATTATATTTTTTCACACTAAGTCTTTCTAATTTTACTAATTTTAATATTTCTAATTTCATTTATATTATTTTTTCATTAATTGAATAATTACCACAACATTGTTATGTAAGAATTGAAGGTAATTATTTATTAAATATAAATTAAAAAAAATTTATAACTAATGTAAACAATTTCTATTTCCATATAATATTTATAACAAAAAATATCCTATGTTTATCTATATTTTAATAATATCATACTTATTAAAACAGGCGTGTGAAATTTTTATCTTTTCATTAAAAAAAATATTATAGCAGTTATAGTCACATACAAATGAAAATAAGGACAAGTATTATAAAATTGTGTGGACAAGGAAAAAATATACTTATCAAATATAATATAGAAAAGTGGTAGGGTTATTTTACAGTCCTTATAATTTTTTTTTAACTTTAATTACCCTATTTACCCTTTACCATGGTAACAAAAATTAATAAAGATACTAATTTTATTGACCTAAATTAAAAGAGTAATTTTTAAAAAATTTGGAACACATAATTAAAAACATGGAATCATTTTTTCAGAATTCAAAAAATATAATTGGTAGAATTTTATTTAAAATTCAAATGGAAAAACGTGATGAAAAACAATTTTTCAGAAAAATAATCTTTTCAAGTATAAAATATATTTATATAAAATTAAAGTATAAATATAATTTAAAAAACTTTTATAAGATTATTCTATATGAAAAGGTGCTAATTAAATTTTATGAACCATTTACAATATAATTTAAACTTATAAATAATCACAAATAAAATACAATTTTCAATAAGAATCTGTATTTTACACTATCCAATGAAAAATCAATACTTTCTAAAAATTCTCAATAATTAATCTTATAATAATTTTGAGATGATAAATAAAAAATGAAAATTATTTTTTTCAAATTAAAAATACATTATTCTTTTAGACCAATATTTTAAATAAAACCATATTATTCCTAAAAATTCGATTCGGTTAGAAATAAATTTTTGTCCTTTCGATTGAAAATTTACTTAATTTTATTTATAACGAATAAAAATCTATAAAATATAACTAATGAGTTTTTCATTATAAAATTACCATGGTTGATAAATTATTCCCCCATTTTGGAAATTTCACCCTCATAATTTTTTTTCACTTATTAAACAGGCAGATATACCATTCCATCATAGCATTCATACACCCACATTGCTTCTTCAAATATATGGTTTTTCCTCAAAACCATAATCTGGTGAATTAAATTATTACAAAATCCTTTCTACCTATTTCCATGAATTTTAATAGGTTTTCCCAATAAGAAGTATTATTTTCCAACTGAACTACCTCAAGTATCAATACATGAGAAGAATTTGATATATACTTTTTTGTCATCGAAATGTGAAAAAGTATAACCCTAGTAAAAAATCATAGGCAAGGGTACTCAATAAGAAATTAATCCAATTATCTATAGGATTTAATATGATCCAATGAAAAATGGACTTATATTTCCCTCTTTTACCAAAACACATAACAATTTTCCATAGAGATACATTGAGAAAAATTTGATCACCTACCTCTAAAAAAGGATCTTTCCTCTAGTATTCTGTACAAATTTTATGCCTTCTCTAATCTAACCACATATATTTTTTGAATTAACGTAACACTATTAACCATTTTTTATACCATTTTTGGTTAGATTAACTTTCTTTCTCCAACTTTACATAGAAAAGTAGTTTGACACCTCTTTTATATAATGAGTCAAAAGGTTACATCTGCATTCATCAATAAAATAGTTATTATAAAAAAATCAACAAATGAATCAGGCTGATCCCAAATTCTCTAGAAATCCATTGAAAAAGAATGAATAATGTCTTCTAATGTTTTAATTGTTCATCAATACTATCCATTAGACTGAGGATGAAAGGATATAAAAAATTATAATTCTATGCCAGATAACTTTTGAAGACCTTTCTAAAAACTTTAACGTGAACATGAGGACATGGACAGATATAATAGGGTGATAGGAATTCCATGAAACCTAACTATATCGTTCAGATAATGTTGTTAAACTAGATACACATATATTTTACTTCAAATGTCAAGGGAAAAAAATTAATCGATCAATAATAACCCAAATCATATTATTACCTAGAGAATTGTTTGAAAATTTAACCATGAAACCCAGTGATATATTTTCCCACTTCCACTTTGACATTGGAAAAGGATGAAAAATACCTTCCAGTAATTTCCATTCTAATTTAACCTATAGACAAGTAAAAGATTTCAAGGTAAAGTCAACTATATCTCTATACATTCAATCCCACTAGTAATACTCCTGAGGGTCTTTGTATATCTTAGTGATACTATGATGAATAGAAAATGGGGAACTATGAGATTCAATCAAAAATTATATATTCAAATAGGATTAATATGGCACACATAATCTCTTTAAAAATCTAAAAACATAATATTTATCAACATTTACTTTAGGCAAGATACCCTACTTAACCAATTCTAATTTTCCTATAAAACATGATATTCTTCATGAGATTTCTTGATTATTTTTGAGAGATACGACTGTACTGAAACCTAAATTAAAACAGAGGATGTTCTTATGTCCAAAAATTCAAGGACAAAATTAATCAAATAATTAACAAAAGGGTCATGTTCTAAACACAATGGCGTTAATAAAGAATTATTTTTATAAATCAAGGCATGAAATACTTTGTTTACTTCTCTAGGATGGTAATAGATCAATCAATTATAATCCTTGATTAATTCCATCCTACTTATCTAAATCACGTTCACCTCTTTTTGAGTAAATATATACTTCAAACTTTTATGATCAACATATATTTCACACTTTACCCCTATAAATAATGCCTAGAAATTTTTATAGAAAAAAACACACGAACAAATTCTAGATCTTGTTTTAGATTATTTAACATATGAGGTTTCAGTTGACATGAAGAATAATCCATTAACCAATCATTCTGCATCAATACATAACCAAGAACCTTTAAATAAGTATCATTGTAGATGAAAACATCACCATTTCATGTGGGAAAGTCCAAAACTCTATAATTCATCAATCTTATTTTTAGTAACTGAAAAAAATCATCACATTCTTTTATCAAGATAAATTTAACTCATTTTTCATGTTAACATAGTTATTGGGCTAAGGAACTAATACAAATTTTCAACAAACCTCTGATAGTAACCCATTAATCTGTGAAAACTATGAATCTATGTTATTTTTTTGGTCTTTTCTATTCCTCAATAAAATTATTTTTAGTAGGGTTAATAGTTATATGATCTTTGGAAACACTATGACCATGGAAAAAAATCAGTTGCAACCAAAATTTACACTTAATAATTTTTCCATAAATCTTATTTTATTTTAGGATAATATAGAAAATACTTATGTGCTTTTAATGATCCTCATGAATCTTAGAATATACTAATATATCATCAATAAAGAAAGCCACAAACATATCCAAAAACTCATGGAAAACTATATTAGTTATATCCACAAATATTGTTATTGAATTATAAAACCAAAAGGTAATATATAAAAACTCATAATTCCCACATATAGTCTAAAGCACAATCTTCTAAATATCTTCTTTCCTCACCTTTAAATAATAGTACCCTAAACTGAGATCAATCTTAAAAAATTAATGTATTCCTTGGATTTGATCAAATAAATAATTGATATGATTAAAATAGTACATGTTCTTAATAAAAATGTTATTCATGGCTCTATAATTAGTAAAAAGTCACAGAGAACCATCATTCTATTTAACAAATAAGAAAATACCATTCATAGTGAAGTTATATGATCAATGAAACCTTTATATAGAAAATATCATTATTTATTTTTCAATTTTAAAAGTTCTACGTGAGTCATTTGATAAGGGGGTTTTGAAATAGGATTAGAAAAAAGTACTAAGTCATTAATAAAGTCATCTTATCAATCTATAATAACACCTTGTAAATCATCATGAAAAATACATATATTCATTCACTATTGGTACATCACTAATAAGAAAAATTCATTTCTTTTCAACAATATGACCTTTGGAACTTTTATAATAATTTCTAATAAAATTCTCAACATTGTGATTTGTTATCAAAGGTATGAAAGAATTGAAAAAAACATTTTTTATCTTTCTAATCAATACTATCATAAAAAATTACATCCAAACCATACTAAAAATAAAATCAAACTCTACTATGGGATGTACAACAATATTTTCAGGAAATACTATTCCAATTTTAACTATTGGAAGATTCCAGTAAATCTTGGTCACTTTATATTTCCACTAATATTTTTGACCAAAAATTCTGTCATAATATCAAGAGGTGACATTACCAATTTAATAGGAAATTTCCTATAAATTAAAGAATAATGAGATTGATAGTCAAACAAGGTATTGGAATAACTTGAATAAAAAAGTAGCATACCCATCACCACTTCATTTTGGGGCCCAGGATCAATTATAGTTGTAGAAACAGATTTTTCCACACCATTTTTCTTTAAATATTAATGTATTATGGAATGATTTACTAACTTGAGGCACATGTTAGCATTATTTCATGACTCATTGTAATTAAACCGTCTTACTATCAACTTTTCATTGTTTTTATGATCATTTTCCTTATATTTTTGATCCATATGCCTATACTTTCAATATAAAAATCATTTCTTATATTTATTAATATATTCCCCATGGTTATTTTTACAGCATTTATCATAAGACGTGAACTTGATTTTAAAACATATATAATTATTTTATGAATGATATACCATTTACCACTATCCATAGATTTTTCTTTTTGTTATTATCAAGGAATACATAATCAACCGCAAACTCCATTTATATCCTCTCATCACATGAAACAAGTTTATAATAAATTTTAAAAAAATGAGAATGAAGTTACTTTATATATTTTGGCTTCAATCCAAATTAAATATGACTAATTTTACTATCATAATCCGGGATAAAATTTGGTATGTACATTAGAAAATGAGTGATGTTTTCTTATTACGTAGTAAACCGAATCTTTCTCATTTTAGCTTAATTCAATGAATTTATTTACCATATTAATTTGAAAAATCATAGTAAAATATTTTTCTAAGATAATATTCTTAATTTAATCAAATTCAGTTCTATAAATATCTTCACTTCCATTAGTGTTCTTAAACATTTTCCACAATTGATTGGATTCACCGTAAAAATGTTAAATAAAAATACATACCTTTTGGTTCTCTAAAAAACCAATGATAATGAATATCTTCCCCAAAGAATTAATAAATCCTTCTGATATCATAGGATCACAATATTCATTGACCTATAGAGGATTTTTTATGGAATCATTCTTTTTTATTACATAAATTTTTCATTTACATAGTACAAACATAAGATCTTTTATTGTTTAGTTTCTTGGAAATATGGTACATAATACATGAAAACATATTAAAATATTATAAATAAAATTTAAGACATCCTAATGATTTTATACTAAGTATATTTACTCCATATCATGTCCTAGTGACATACATCAACTGAAAGGGTATAACAATAGACCCCGTAAGGGAAAACTATTTACATGTGATCATGAGAAATATAAATAAGAACATGAGGAATGTCATTAACGAATGGGAAAAGGAAAATAAGGCAAATATTAATAAAAATAACATTATTAATAACATGGAAATGTGGATAAAGAATTTGAATAACACATTCATAATAATATCACAAAGGTTTCTCATCGAGGTTTCATAAATGAAAATTAACAAAGTTATTCACCAAGGTATCGTAAAACATGTCACCTTGAGAGATTAAATTCTTTAGCCAATGAATTGGAGTGATATTAGTGTGAAAATTTCATATGTATTAATTAATTTTATTTATATAGATCATAATCAATCATTTCATAAATAACTCACAGATAATAAAAAATGGGATTCATATCAAAACAATGGCGTTTAAAAAGTTCTTAAAACATGATCATTATGTAATTTTCAACCCAAAAAAAGATAATTTGGGATTCTTTAATGTTAATAATAGAATAAAATAAAAAAAATTAAATATTTAGGTGAATAAACATGGAATGTAATAAGGCTTGGTTATTCATTAGAAGAAAATAAAATAGAATTTATTGGGTAGAGGTGGGAAATTTTGAGAAGTAAATATGGCAACATAATGAGTATAATATGTGCTTTTAGAAATGGTTAAATTTATAGGGTAAAATTGTCTCCAATTCAAAAAATATTATTAGTAAATTAATGGTATAAAATTGAGTAGAAAATATATCTTATTTTGGAAATTGGAAGACATACGACATAAAAAGGTAACTTCAATGGAAAAGGGATGTGAAGATTTCCCTTACCTTGAATAGTTACTCCATGATCTAGAGAAATAGAACCTTGGGGGCCTGATAACACCTCGGGGGGACTAATTGGGATGAAAATATACTTGATATTTATGGATGTTGGATTTGGAGTGAATTTAAATAGATAAATCGGTGGGTATTTATGGAAAAAGTAGAGTATTTTTTTAATAATTTACAAGTATAGGCCTTGGAAATTATTGTTGTTGAAAATGAAAAAACATGGGATTTACCGTTGTTTTTTCGCACCATTTTGGAAATTTGTAACATATATTATATTATTTTAACCCAAAAAAACTTATCATAACTTTATATTACCTTTTTAGGAATGAAAAATTAAAGTTTCCCCAAAATAATATTTTCAATGTTAAAGTTTTCATTTTAGGCTTTAGAAAGTAACTTATAAGTTTGGAAAGAAATTAAAATCTATTAAAATAATTGATATTAATAATTAAAAAAATTGGTAATATATATATTTTTTAATAAATTCTTACATCATTATGACATAATTATAAATCTTTAAACATATTGACAAACCCAAACTATAGTTTTCCTATTCAGAGAAAAACACAGTTACTTAAAAAATTATCATAAATTAAACCTAAACATATTTTTATGTGATTATTTAAGAAATGAAGTTCATTTTTATCATATTAATACTATATGTATGATAATATGAAATTTTAAATATAAAACCCCTATTTTAAAAAAAATAGACAGTTGAAAATGCATAGTAAAATTTCTTACACTTGTAAAACTTGAATTCCATAATAAAATTATTTTATCATTTATTTTTAAGTAATAGTTTTTTATATTATTATTTCATTAAAATAAATAATATTCATAAAACCTTAGTTTATTATAAAAAATTTACCTATTTTCTAAAAAGATCAATTTATGTCTGAAAAATCAATTTATGATCTCCATTATATTTAATAAAAACTATTCTTAATACAGAATTGATGGACTAAAAAATTTATTTATTCAATGGAATTAAATTTTAAGTAACTAAGGCCTAGACATGTAACCCCTTATAACCCATGAATACGACCTAGGGGTAAGGTTTGTGATAATGATATATTCAAGGGGTGGCTTTGCTAACATTACCCAAGTGGTAATTTTCACGAACATGAACATCTACCATAGAAGATTTTGTTCTAGATTCTCTTTTTAAATCTTGGTTTGGGATTGGTCAAGGGAGAACCCCGCTGATGCTACCTCCCTCCCATGTTTAAAAAAATGTGTTCATACGACATATCTATACTGAATTAGTCCATTGGTTCCCTTTTCTCCATTAATTATCCTTTTGAATTTGAACTTATAAACACAAATTATAACTTTGATATTATTACAACGAGTATTGTTTCAAATGGTTATATTTGACCAATATTCATATTTGACTAGCATTCATATAATGGAAACATCCATGTGGTCACATTTCCCTCTATATATTTTAAATACCACACCATTATTAAAAAGATATGGTTTTTTGTGAAAAATAAGGTAACACACATTTTTAGAAAAAACATTTAAGAAATATGGGTCATCACATTCTTCCCCCCTTAAGAAATTTCATCCCTAATTTTTTTGACATGTTCTATAAGTTGAGAAATCGTGTGGGTACTTCTGTCTCATTGTCTCCTCTAGATCCTACACCACCTCTTCATATTGATGGTTCCTCCACAACACTTTAACGGGGTGGATAGTATTACTGAGTATAACCTTGTCTCTATAGTACAATATCTCCACCAGCTACTCCTCATAAGTGAAGATATGCTCCATTTGTACCACCTCCATATTAAGTAAGCGTGAGGGATCCGATATGTATTTCCTCAAGAGAGATACATGGAATACTTCATGAACTTGTGCTAGATTTGGTGGAAGTTAAATCATGTAGGCCACTACTCCTTTGTGATCAAGGATTTCATAGGGGATAATTTACCTGGGGCTAATATTTCATTTCTTCCCAAACCACATAACTCCCTTCCATGGTGATATTCAATGGAAAAAATTGTCACCAACATCAAATTTCAAGTGCCTTTTATTTTTGTTAGCATGACTATTTTGCTGAGTTTGTCCAACAATTTTGTTGTTGTTGGATGACATGAACCATTTCGGTCATCTCTTTCATAAGACCAGGCTAAAATAACTTTCTCTCACTAAATTCATCCCAAAAAAAGGAGTTATAAATCGATTCACATATAGAGCTTCATATGGTTCTATTTAAACAGTACAATCGAATCTATTAATTTTTTAGAATTAAACTAATGGTAGGTGTTGATACCATCCACATTTAAATTCCATTGAGCATGTTCTCTGCATATACGTGAGTGTTTGAATAGTCCTTTCATATTAGACATCATTTTGGGGGTGATAGGCCGTACTAAAATTTAATTTAGTATTAAAATCATGTAAAATAATTATCTAGAATTTTGATGCTAAATATGGATCATGATGAAAAACAATAGAATGTGATATCCCATGAAACCTAACCACTTCTTTATGTAAATATTGGAAATTTAGTCAAGAGTGAAATCTTCCCAAATAGAAATGAATTGGGTAGTCGTGGTGTTTCTATCCACTATAAACCATATTGAATTGTTTCCTTTGGGTTTCCTTGGGATACCTGTAACAAAGTCCATAGTAATAGTATCCCACTTCCATGTTGGTATGGGTAATGATTACAGTACCGCTTTAGAAATTTGTCACTCCGCCTTCACTTGCTGACATACCAAGCACCGTGCAGTGTAGTCAAAAATATCTCTTTTTATATTATCTCACCAATAATTATCATGAAGGTCCCTATAATTTTTTGTACATCCAATATGTATATAAAATGTATATCTATGATCTTCATCCATCAATTCATTATTTATATATAGAGTAGATGAAACACATATACTTTTATGAAATTTCAGCACACCTTCTTGATCAATTTTAAACTCAAGAAACATACCATTATTTATAGACTCTATCTTATTTTGTAAAAAGGATATTCTCATTTATAATTATTTATATTCTCTCATAATGATGGATAAGAAATCATTTGGGATAGGGTTGATGATTTCCCTTCACTTACGATTCCCATGTCCAGTTTTACTAGGTCTTTTAATAAAGGATCTCCTTAAATATTCATCCCTAAAAGAACAATAGGGTTTAACCTAATTAATGAATCAATGATTTTTTTCTCTTTCAGGATGATAATAAATTGAAATTTCATAAACATTAAGAAGTTCCAACAATATTCATTACCTCATGTTCAATTCGATTTGTGTGAATATATAATTCAAACTTTGGTCACCTATGTATATATCACATATCTCACCATAATGAAAATGGCTCTATATTTTTAGAGAAAAAACAACCACAACTATATCCTAGTCATGTGTTAGATAATTCTTCTCATGTGAATTTATCTGTCATGATGCATAAGTAATCACCTCCTCATTTTTATTGAGGACACACCCAAGACTTTTCAGAGGTGCATCACTAAAAATAATGAATCCTTTTATGATAGAGGGTAGAGTTAATAATGTTACAGTAACAAATCTCTTCTTCAATTCATGGTAACTTAATTCATACTCATTATTCCAGATGAACATATTCCCCTTTTGAGTTAACCTGGTTATTGTATAAAAAATTCATGATATGTTTTTCACAAATCTACTATAATATCTTGTTGAACAAAGGAAACTATGAATCTTAGTATCTATTGTAGGATTAGGCCACTCCTTAACAACCATTGTATTGTAATGGTGAAAAAATATTCCTTCATTGATTATAATGTTACCCGAGAAAGAAACTTATTGTAACCAAAATTTAAATTTTCTAAATTTTCCAAATTTCCTCTCCTTCCTTAGAGTTTTCAATATAACCCATAGATTATGCTCATGATCCTCATGAATTGTTGAATATATCATAATATGATCAATAAAAACATCCAAAAATTTATCAATGTAGTTTTTAAATGAAATATTAAAAAATCCATAAATATTGAAGGATAATTAGTTAAGATAAAGGGAATAACAACAAACTCAAAATTATTATATATTAATCGAAAGGTGGTATTTGTAATATCTTATTTCTTCACCCTCAATTGATGATAACCAAATCAGAGATGAATCTTAGAGAATAATTGAGCCCTATGAAGCTATTAAAATAAATCACCAATCCTTGGGAGAGGGTACATGTTCTTCTCTGTGATCCCATTAAGTTATCTATAATCAATTTCTAGATCCATTGATTCGTCCTTCTTCCTCACAAAGAGAAATGGTTCTCCCTATAGAGACACACTTTACTATATAACCCCTTTTTCAAAAATATATTTAATTTGTTCCTTGAATTCCTCTATCTCAACATTTTATACTTTGTATGGGGTCTTTGATATCATCTTGGATCCAAGTATGAGTTCAATGGATAACACTACCTCTCTTTTTGGGGGAGGTTCAAATAAATCTTCAAGAAATCCATCCGTGTATTCCAGAATTATGGGAATATTTTCTATTATTTTACATTTATTTTCATCTTTAGAATCACCTATAATATCCATAAATATGGCTATGGGAGGTAATTTTTGAAAAATCTCTGGTTAAGATATTTCTCATTTAAAAATAATTGTAGGTTATCCATTTAAGACTACTATAATTTCCTTTCTTCTAAATTTGATATTAGTATTATACATTGAGATCCAGTACCTCCCAAGTATAATGTAAAACTCCACCATGGAAATGACTACTATATTTTTCATGAGTTTATGCTCATAAAATTCAATATGAGCGTTTCTATACAATGTTGATTCTTGGGTAATATCTTCATAAGTTTTGACTGATAGATCTACTTAAAGAAGTTCATGTATTTATATTATATTCTTTGAAAACATAAAAAAATAAAAGAACATGTAAAATTATAATTAAAAAAATTACTTTCTATCTTTGAGAGAATAGTGAGAGTACCTTCCACTACTTCATTTTGAGAATCTACTTCAGCCATCATGATAAAAAATACACAACCTTTCTCTCTTTTCATATGTTGTTGTTGATGTTAATTTTTATCCATTATCTTATGATTTATATTATTATAGGAAATGTGTCCAAGCTATCAATAAATGAAGAATTTTACTTCAAGAAAGGCCTGAAACATCTTCTATTTTTTGTATGTTTTGAGAAGTTGAGGATTCACATCTCTATGAAAGTTCCAAGGTATATGACCATATATTTCACACTTGTAACATTTTACACTCATAAGAAATAAATTCCCCAAATGATTATTCAATTTTTTTTTCATGTGGGATGTTGAAATTTCTTTCCTCTTATTTCATCATCAATGTTCCTCCCCATGTTTGGCTCCAAATATCTCTTATTTCCCTTTGATTTCTGTGACCAATATGTCTCTCTGAACTCCTAACACCCACACTATCTCTTCATAACTATCATAGTATTGATTGTCACGATTACTCTATAGATGGGTTATTATTAAACTGAAGAATCAATCAACCTTTCTATTATGAACATTAACATTCATAGAGGTGTAATGATAAATCCTTGTAAAGTTCATTTCATAGCTTCCCATAGATTCATTTTCTTTATACTTCAACTCTAAGAATTCCTTATCTATTTTATTATGCATCGAATGAGGGATATATATATTAAAAAAAGATCCCCTAAACTATTCCCACTACATTTCATCAATCTCCCTTTAGGGATTCATATTTTTAATCAGTGACCATCACTGATCAACTTCTCCCTTTAAGTGGCATACAACCAGTGTGGATTTCTCTTGTTCTAAATAACAGAGTACATAAAATAACTTTTCTATAGTGTTTATCCATTATTTAAAAGTAAATGGGTTAGTAGATCCAATGTAAGAAGGTGGTCATTGACACATAAATGACTCAATAATTTTTTCCTTCGAGTTGAATTCGGTCTCTCAACGTCATTAAAGTTACTGCTCATAACTCAAGTTAGTTGATACATGATTCTCATAATGTTCTCCATACTAGATTACATCAGTGGTTTTTCACCGCATGGTCCATTGTTCTCATTTAATTCGTTATTCCTTATATTTACAACCATTTTATGAAAGAATAAAACTGTAGTGGGAAACCTTTCTCTTTTAAGAATATTATAATTCTAAAGGAATTTTATGTCTTAAAACATCATGATTGAATATATTATTCTTAACAACAAATTCATTTTCTATAAATATTTCATATTGTTTTATATAAATATTTTGATTAACCAAACATATCCCCCAGGAGTGTTAAACCAAAAGTGCAGTAAGGCCAATGGTCATGTACCCATTTCAATTCGAGTCTTCCTTAAAGAGGTGTTTTCAGGTGTTACCCCTAGATACATCTGTACTAGATCCACATCCACTTGTTTGTATCAAGAGAGTGATTATGTTACTTAGAAACTAATTATATTTAAATAGGTTTATTTATAATGTTTTGAAATCCTAATTTTCACACATAATTAATTTTTTTATACTAACTATGGAATCCCACATTTTTATTACATAAAATCACCATTTACACGGTACAAATATAGGATCTTTTAAAGTCTATTTTTGCACGAAATAATGTAAATAATACATAAAAAGATAATATATTATTATAAATACATTTGATGAAATTATTTTGGGTTCATCTTAAGTATATTTACTACTTCTCATATCCTAGGAAAATATATCAAAGGAAAAGGGTGAGCATGAGACTCAGTAAGGGAAAACAGTTTACATGCGATCATGAAGAATATCAATAAGAATATGAGGAATATAATTAAAAAATAATCATTGTAAAATAAGGCATAAAATAATAAAAATAACATGATTCATAACATTTGAATTTGACTACAATATTTAAACGATAAAAACATAAGCATATCACCAAGGTTTTTCACCAAGGAGTAAAAAATGAAAATCACTAAGGTTATTCACCAAGGTATCATAAAACATGTCATCTTGAGAGATTAAATTATTTACCCAATGCACTGGAAAGATATTATCAAAAAACCTTCACATATATTAATTAATGTGATTCATATAGATCATAATCAATCATTTTATAAATAACCAGTAGAGGAAAAACAAATGGGTTTTATATCAAAATTATTGCATTTAAAATGTTATTAAAATATGATCATTATGTCATTTTCAACCCATGGAAAAGGAATTATATTTTAATATATATTAATAATTTAATGAAACAAATAATTTTTATATTTAGGTTAATAAACATATAAAATAAATAGGATTGTGTATTCACCAAAGGAAAATAAAAGAGAATTTCTTGAGAAGAAGAGAGAAATTTTGGGGAGTAAATTCGAAAGCATAACATGCATAAAATATGGTTTTAGAAAAGATCAAAATGAGAGATGAAAATGGTGTCCCATTTATAAAATAATCTTATTAATGTAATGGGATAAAATAAATTGTACAATATAACTTATTTTGGGAATTGGAAAACATACCACATAAAATGTGAACTTGAATGGAGATTTCCCTTACCTTTAAGAGTAACTCCAAGATCTTGAGGAATGGTACCTTGGGGGATTGAAGAAACCTTGGAGGGACTACATTGGATAAAAAAACTACATATTGATGTATTATTTATTATAAGTGAATGTAAAAAGAAAAAATGTGTGGTTATTTATAGAAAAAGTGGAGGATTTGTTTAATAATTTCAAAATATAGGCCTTGGAAATCTGGGTGGTGCTAAATTAATTATTAAATAATTATGAAATAATTATGAAGTCATTAAACATATTGAAAAATACCAATTGTATTTTTACTAATCACCAAAAAATGAAATATTTTAGAAAATTCAGTAAAATTTTCCCTAACCTAATTTCAACATGATGATTTAAATAATATTTTTTATGTTATCATAATAATTACACAAGTATTAAAATATTATCTCTTAAAAATAAAAATTCTTATTTATTTTAAAAAATAGCTAGTTGAAAAAGCATACTAAAATTTATGACAATGAAAAATTTTCAATGACATAATAAAATTAATTTATAATTTATATTTAAATAAGATTAGTTTTATCATACTATTCCTTTAAAATAAATTTTATTCATAATACCATATTTTATTATAATAAAAATTAAATACTTTATGAAAAGTACAAATTGTGTTTAAAAAATCAATTAATCAAATTTCTCATATTGAAGAAAAAAATCTTAAAACCAAATTGATGTAATAAAAAATTTATATATGAAATGGAATTACACATTAACTAAAGAATAGACTCAGAACCCCATAAAACACCCATATATAACCTAAGGGTATGGTGTGTTATAGTGATAGATTCATGGGGTGGCTTGGGTAACACCCCCTAAGTGGTAATTTCCACCAACTTGAACATCTACCATATATGATTTTGTTTAAGCTTCACTTTTGGAATCTAGGATTGTGATTGGTCAAGAGAAAACCCTAATGACATTAACTACCTCCCATTTTCTTATAAATGGGATTAATAAGACATAAATATAATATTTTTGGCCATACCTTCTCTTTTATTCATTAATTATCAATTTTAATTTCTACTTATAAACTCTAATAATAACATTAAAATTATTACCAAGAGTATTGTTTCCAATGGTCATATTTACCAACTGTCACATTTGAACAACGTTCATATAATTGTACAATCCCAATGGTAAAATTTCCTTTTATATACTATAAATACCACCAAATTATTAAATAGATATGGTTTTGTTGTGTAACATAAAATAACATACATTTTTAGGAAACAAAATATCATTTAAAAAGTCTGTGTTGTTAGATGTTCTCTTATAAAATGGTCTACTATTGACACAATCCTCTATAGTAGATATAGTTTTTCTCTAGCATGGATACCAAAAACATTTATACCCTATTTCAATTGAAAAATCACTGTAAAAAAATTATCTATTCATATTGAAACCACTACAGGTTACTGATGCAAAAGAATATTATCCCCTCAATGGATTCCTACTTCGG
The DNA here is from genome assembly GCA_963277665.1 of Viscum album. NCBI lineage: Eukaryota > Viridiplantae > Streptophyta > Magnoliopsida > Santalales > Viscaceae > Viscum > Viscum album. The sequence continues at coordinate 1,086,131,435 of OY728165.1, forward strand.
CTTCCCTATTTCCTTTGCTGAAACACACTCTAAACAGACATTGCTTAAATGAAGAAACTTTTTAATAGTTCCTTTGGACTCTAATTCAATTTATAACATTGAAAAGTTTATTTTGTGTTTATAGTTTTAGATAGTTAGGTAATAACTATTACATAACAAAACATTATATATTCAAAGTGGACACATATAATATTTATCAATTTCCACCAAAATCAAAAAAATTTAATATGAACTCAATTTATTTTCATGAAAATCATTTTTGACTTTCAAAATGAAATCGTATTTTCCCTTAATCAACTTTGAAATCTATTAAAAACATTTAAATATGTGGTATGATCCCAAAATCATATATAAGGGACATAAAAAACAAATAAATAAATTGTTAGTGTATGAATACTTATAATTTTTTTCTTTTTTATTTAAAATAATATTTGAGCTTAAAAAAAATTTAACAATGAAATCACCTATTCTGCCCAATGATTAACATAAAACATTTTATAAGAAATATTAAATGAAAAATAAATTTCATAAGGTTTATTTGATCTGGTGAGAACCCCATAATATCTTATTATTACAAATTTTTACTTTTCACCCTTAAAAAAAGATTACACACTACTTTAAACATAATATCATTATATTAACATGATAAATCATAAGATTCATACCAAAACCATATAAATAATGGATAAAAAAATGTATTTTACTTTGGAAATCATTTCCATATAACTCTTACAAATGTAATAACTATACAATTGACTTATATACCCAATGCATTAGAGGGCTATCATAAACCCACCTAACATTAGTTTATCACGGAACCACCCGTCATTGGTTAATAATGTAACCACGCGTACCTTGTTTCTAATATAATCCCCCTTCATCATAAAAATTCCCCATGATCACAAATCAATCACCAGACATAAGATATTTCAATTTTAAACATTACATTCAATTTTTATTTTGAATCCATAAATTTTTTTTCATATAATGAAACATTCATTCCATTTTAAAACCATTTTTGAAAATAACCAAAATACATGTAAAGTGGATTTCTGTTTAATAAAACATGAATAATTTTAAATTAATATAAAAATAAAATAACATTTATGGATGTGGAGAAGGTCATTTTCATCATATATGTTAAAATATAACAACTATTTTTTCCTTTATAATGAAAGTCAAAACATTATGTAAAAATATTCATTTTGAAAACCTATGAAAAAAATTCAAGAGAGACATAAAAATTACTTTATAATTAATCTATTGATATATAAATACATCAAAAAATAGTCTTAAAAATATCTACATGGATGAAAAATCTAGTTGTAAGGGAAACTATAAAAGAGGATTTTTAAATGAAAGTCCCTTACATTGAGTTTGAATCATTGCATATATTCTTTATCTTCATGAATAAAAGACTTATTTTAATTAATCAATTTTTTGAGAAATTTCTTAATTTATATTATTCCTTTTATTTTAATTATAACCATTTTATAAATATTACGTAATCATTTATGGTCACGTCATTTGTTTTGATGATATTCTATTCATATGTCCAAAATGACATCAGTAGTTTGAATATGGTCAAATTGGTAATTATTAAATCATTTAAATAATAATAATTAAATAATTATTATTTTTATAGATAAATAATACATTTAAATATAACAATTAAATATGGTTATTAAAAATGAACTATGTTACGATCAGGGTGATGATATTTCATACGTACACATTAGTAATATTTCCATTTTTCAGTAATCATTATGAAAAGAAGGTAAATTATCATTTTCATTTTACATAATTATAATTATAAAAAAAATAACACATAATTTAATTAAATATAATTATATATATATATATATCATCAAGGTTATGTGGTGATAAAAATTAATCACATCGCTTCATTGATGTGGAAGTCCACATATATGCACAAAAAAAATTATCATTTTTCATTGAATCAAAATTTAATAATGTAAATGATATATTATATTTTAATAATGATAAAGATTTCATGAATAGAATATATATAAATATTAATTACAACATTAAAATAAATATTTGAGAGATGGTTATGAAAAATAAATTATATCAGTTCATGAGGCGACAATCTTCCATGCACACGAACGATGGTCTAATTTCCCATTTGATAGAATAATAGGTATATATAGTTTTTGAAATTAGAATAATAAAATATAACAATATTTATTATATGGGGTTTTTATTCTATCATGGTTAAATAATATTTCAAGGATGTTGAAGAATAAATAATACTAAAACATGAGGTTAAAAACTATACATATTCTATGGAAAATATCATTTTATTAACACCTTAAGACATCTAATATTAGTATTCTACCCATTATAGGGACTATAGAACATATTTATTTGTATCAATATGGTATTTGGGTATATATTTGTAAAAAAATGGGGTTTTAAGTGTGAATAAATAATAATAACTAGTCCATTTTATAAGAGAAGTTAGGGGAACTCTGGGAATTTATTAAAATATTAAATTAATATAATATAATTTTAATCTAAAAATAGATCTAATTTGAAAATATTATAAGATAAAATGATTATTAGTTCAAATAATCTCATCAAATAATTTCTTGATAAGTTTATATCACATTTTAACCTTACCTTTTGGTTTTAACCCCTATTAACCCTTTCCACTCTTACCATGACAACAATGTTTATTACACTTTGAGGGTCAAGATAGATACCAAAAATGAAAAAATGGTCTATAAATAGACAATTTATGATTTAATAAAGCATATTATAATCACTTGACCTAATATATAATTTTTATGAATTTTAGGTCATTTAATAAAATATCATTTCCATAAATTATCAATAATGTCAAATTATAAATATTTATTTACTTTGAATTTTATAACACAAAATCAAAAAATCAAATTATTATAAAATATTTTAATACATCCCTAATTTTTTATTTTTCAATATAAAATTCATGGGTCACATTAATTTATTGAAAATTATATTCACTTTAATATTTTTAGTATCATTTATTTATTTTTCAGTTAATTGAATAATTACTCCATCAACATTGTCTAAAAATATAAGGAAATTATTCCATCATTATAAATTATAAATAAATTTAAATGATGAATATAAATCATTTAGATTTTAAAATAATATTTATAACTAAATATATACCTTGGTTATCCCTATGTTATGATTATTATAGTTATTAAACTCTAGTGTGTGGAATTTTTGTCTTTTCATTAAATAAACTATTATAAAAGTTATAATGCAACATCTTATTACCATATTTCATGTATTTTACTTGTATCGTGTCTTATATCTCTTTATTTGGGTATGTGTTGGGACCCCCAAGGATAGAGATAATTATTTTTTGGGGGAATGACCTAAATTTTTATGATGTATGTTTTTTTTGAATTAAGGGAGTCTAGGTATAAATGTGTTAATATATTTACATGGTTCTCCCAACGTTTGGGGAACATTGGATTATTTTGGTGTTTTCTAATAAAAACTAGAATTTTCACTCTGGAAGAGATATACATACATTGTAATGTGATTATATGCCATATAATGTAAATTGGGTAGAATACAAGTGTCTGGTATACATCATGAAAGGATTACATGCCATGTATTGGGTTCAAGTTGTGTATTGGTAAAAGTAGGGTTTTTGTAAAAATGTGACAATTTTTTCTGCATACTTGAGTTTCATAGAATATTTTACATATAATGGGAATAAAATTTATGTAATAATCATGATTTGGGATTTTATAGAGCGATAAAACTGATCTCTCCTTGATTCATCCATAGGCTCTTTTTATCTCAACACATGAACTCTCCTAGGTGATTTTGGGGACCTGATATCTATTCAAATCACTTCATTTAGTTATTAATCTCCATTATTATTGGGTTTCATCTCTCTAGGAAAGTAATAAATGTGTTTTATTTATTTACTTTTCTCAAAGTATCCTTATTTCCTTATAATTGTAGAGTCATTGATCTGCCATGTTGATTCTTCATGTTTCTTTCTAGATCTGTGGTGAGATCTTCCATGGATAGTTAACCCTCACATTGGTTATGGAATAGAGAAAAAATTGATTAGAGTTTTGTTATTATATATCTGCTTCACTGTCCATTTTTCTAAATTTAATCAATTTTATGATGTGTGAATTGATTCTAGGGACTCTGTTATCATCATTGCGTTCTTTTGCGTTGGTGGATCCTGTTGTGGGAATGTGTGACCCGAGTATGAGGTGGTTGGTTCCATCTCTAGACAATGTTAGATGAAATGTATTGATCTAGTTTTGATAGATTGTTTTATAAATGAAATGTAATGATTTATTGACTAATATATGTGCGTGGAATGGATTTTTGATAAAACGTGATATCACCTTATGTTAGTAAAAGAAGAGGAATTTTCAAATCATTTAAAAAATATTTCTGAAAAGGTTTTAAATGAATGGTTATGATTAAATGGTTTATAAAATAGAGCACATAGGAAGCCTTATATACTTGGGTGAAATGTATAATAATATGTATCATCCATTAATACTTTTATGGGGTTAAATCATGTGGTGTTCCTCTACTCCCTTAACCTTGTGTTCTAGGTACTTGGTAGAAGGTGTTGGGAGGTTCAATTTCAGGGGTGTTCTTATGCTCTCCATATTCGATTCATATATCTAGAGGCATGATCTGCACAATTGTCTATATTGGGGGTATAAGTGTCCAAGCTATCCTAACCTAGTGTGAACCTTGGTGCGATGTTCCCTTTTCTTTTCTTTTGGCTTGTAGGTTTTTAGCTTATAATTCACTAGATGGATATACTCAGTGATTCAATATTTTTATGAGATAATAAGATTTTATTTATGTTTATAAAATTATTTGAAAATGTTTTTACTTGGTTTATTAAGGAACTTGGGAAAAGGGGGAATTAAATATTTTACCATGTTTTGATATAAAAACTATTAAACTATTTATTGTGACATTTTTTATTTAAAGTTGATAATTTTTTAGATTATTATATATAGACATGTAATGGAAGACATGGGTGGGATCCTACTAAGCTCGTTAGGTCACACCCTACACACAAATTCAGTGGTACGTATAAATTTTTATATCCTTAGATGTATGGAAAGGAAAGGTACCATAGTGAGGTTGTGATGTTTCTATCAGCTTAGTTTCAGTAACTAATTATGAGATGGTGGGAGATTTCCCACACTATCACATAGAGTAATAGTTTTGGTTTTGTTGTCCTTTCATATTGGACTTGTCTCTTAAAGATTGTTTCTACTTTTGAGTTGTTTATTTTCCATTGTTTTCTTTTGTTTATGGAATATATTTATCACTTCCACTTATTCTTTATTTTGTGTATATATGTTCCATATTTTTTATATAGGTTTGGGTGAAATCATTCCCTCTAGTTCTTATTTGATGCATGGGTGCGGGTTGCCTATCCGTGGGGATCAGGAACTCTCTTTTGGTATGTGTCAATTTTGGACAGATACCAGTTTGATAGGGTATTGAGATTAGTTTTATCACAGTTTGGTATTAGAGGTGGTATATCCTCAAGGATATTCATCTTGGGACAATTAATTGAATAGAGATAGGATTTTTTAAACATGATAGGTATATTGTGGTGTGTTTCTGAGTAGATTTTGCCATGAAAAGACTAAAGTTACCAGGGTATGTCTGGATATGTGTCTCTTGTTTTGAGTTATTAATCTTAATATTTGTTTTTTCATATCGAAATTTTGGTTTGAACTGATATTATTATGTTGTCTAATAATTTATTCTATTTCAGTGTGCTTCAATATGCCTCTAAGACGTGTTCCATGAGTTATTTAGGAGGATGCAATGGATGCTCCTGAAGGGAATCAACCTATATATTAGAATCATATCAAGGTGATTGTGAAGTCATATCATGATATTGAATATAATGTACCAAAAGTTAAAAATATAAGTGTTGTGGTACATACGGAATATGGAAGATAAAGGAATCAATAATCGGTATTATTGTGTGATAAGAAACCATCATTTAAGGGTTTAATGAAGCTCAAGAGGCAGAGGACTGGCTGTAAATGATTGATCATATATTCAAATTTTTAGAAACAACTGAGAGTATCATGGTTATATTTGAAGCATCCATACTTGAGGATCCCAACATGAAATTGTTGGATACCATGGTTCTAGAAGTTATACATGTGGGAATATATTGGATTTGTTTCAAGAACCACTTCTCCCAGTAGTTTTTTCCAGAGCTACTAATGATGGTGAAGTATATAGAGTTTCTATTTTTTCATAAAGGATATTTTTTTGTGTTAGTGTACACCAATCAGTTTTCTATGATAGTTTTTTCTATACAGGTTGTAAAGAATGTGCAGATAAATGATCTAAAGTACCTATAGGGTTTGTAACTAGAAATAAGATCAAAATTATTTATGATGAATTTTTAGACCTATTCCAGGATAATAGAATGGGTAATGATGTAAGAGAGTAATATTGTAGGAATGATTGGTTATTATTCCCCTTTTATTCCACTCATTGATAGATTCATTTGAATTCAAGGAAAAAAGAGGAAGTGGCAAGATCATCATAGGAGTGAAAAAGGTTGTTCTTAGTAGCATGCCTTCTCTACACCTCCAATTATGAATAGTATTATGCCCATGATTTACTATTAGTATGGAAATGTTGGGAATTACCCATTTTCTTATCTTTCACTTACCAAGATGTGTGACAATTTTGGAAGTGAAATATGATAATCTGTAGTATTTATGTCATGCTATATATATTTCTCATAATGTTTAGCACTCGCCAACTATAAAGGCTACTACAACATAATAAAATGCTTCAATGACTACATGGATTTAGCCACAATCCATAGGAGTGAAGCACCTTAATTCAATAACGAAGTTGCTAGAAGATGTAGATATAGGTCAAGCGATAGTGATAGTTTACAAATTTATTAAATCTTATATAGAAGTTTCTTTACTTGATAATGGTGCTTCACACTCATTTATATCTGGTTGTTTTGTTGATATGATTAAAATTAAAATAGAGCTCATGTCCTTTGATATGGAATTAGAGACATCTCTTGTAAAGAGGAAAGAATGGGGGTTTTAGTGTCCTTCTTGTTCACAATCGATAAATTTTGTAGATTTAGTATAATATTTTCTCATTCTCAATCTAGATGTGTTTGGTATCATCATGAGAATGGTTTTTCCAATTTATCATCATGTTGAGGTTGATTTTAATCATCAAACTGTCTTGTTTCTAATGGATGATGGAATCTAATGGGTGTTTTAGGGATATTTTGATCCAAGGTATTATCATGAAGGACCTTCCTTCCCAGAGATCAAATTTTTTTTGTCTGCTATAGAATTTGATCTTAATAACATTTATTTTTATGTTGATCTTCCTATTATTGTTCAGGATTTTATAGAAATTTTCCTAGATGATTTATATAGTCCTAATCCAGATAGAGGGTAGAGTTTACTATTGATTTGGTTTCATGTACGCAACCAAATTTGATACCTTCTAATCATATGGTACTGTTAGAGTTGAAAGAGCTCAATATTCAGTTTGATGACCTCGTGGAGAAAGTTTTTATTCTCCATAGTGTTTCTCCTTGGATATACCCGGTGTTCTTTAATAATAAGGATAATTGTATTCACTAATTTTGTGTGGAATATAAGAAGTTAAACTACGTAACATTTAAGAATAAGTAACATTTTTCTAGTGAGGAATATTTGGTTGTTCAGTTAAAAGGGGAAAATGGTTTACAAATATTGAACTTCGGTTAGGTTATTATCATCTAAGAGTTTTGGAGTATGATATATCTAAAATGGATTTCCGGATAAGGTATGATCATTATTAATATTTCATGATGTTATTTGGACTGTCTAACGCTCCTACAATTTATATGTATTTGATGAATCAGACATTTAGATCTTACCTAAGTCTGGTAAATGGTATGAGTTTTTCTATGATTCATCTGGTGATGTTTTGGGTTTCATGCTTATACATTATTATTATATAGTGCATTATAGTTCTCATCATCTTTGACCACCTGAGAAGCATTACCCAAATCATGATTTAGAGCTTACTATGGTTATTCATGCGATTAAGTATCAATAGAACTGTCCTTTTGGGGAGATATTCATAGTCTTTTCTGACCATAAGAGTCAAAGTTATGTCTTTTCTCAGAAATAATTGAATCTTATATAGATAATGTGGGTGGAATACCTTTAGGAATTTTAATTCGATATATCCTACACCCTAGGGAAGGGGAATTTAATTGCTATTGATTTTCGTAGGAAAGTACCATTGTATGATGTTATATAATCAAAGCACGGGTGTATCCTTATTAGAATCTTTGCTAAGTTTCACCTAGGTTCTCAAGATGATGTTTTAGGTATGGTTTTGATTGATGTGTATTTATCATCATCACTCCATAATTCCATTCTGTAGAGTAAGTAGTAGCATGAAGAGTTCATAGGAATTGGAGAAACCCATTATGATGGGGATACTATTTCAAGCTGTTCTCTCTCTTTAGATGATATTATTCATCTTTAAAATTGGTTCGTTGTACCAAAATCAGTGAGGAGATACATTGTTTTTTATTTTAATAGTTATTCATGGTCTATTCATCCAGTCATTATGAAGATATATTATGAAATTGGATAGTAATTTTGGTAGTTGGGTATGTAGTGTAATATTACAGATTATGTGTCCCACTATTACAACTTCCAGTAGATAAAGGCAAAGAATCTAAGACATTTAGTTTTGATATATCCTCTTTTAGTTCTATTTTTGAAATGGGATGAGGTGTCCATGTAATTTTTTTTGGATTACCATGGAATCAGCAATGGAGGAATACTATCTAGGTGTTAATTGATTAGTGGAAAATTCATCTCATTTTATTTTGATCAGGGACTCCAATAACATTTGAGATATGGGTAAGCTATATGTGTAGGATATTGTAAGGTTAAATATTCTTCTTTCTTCCCTTGTTTCAAATTGGGATACTAGGATTACTTTAATGTTCTGGAGGAGTCTTTAGGAGGCGATGAGTACTTAGTTACGGTTGTGCACAACTTACTATCCAAAGATAGATGGTAAAAAAATAATTATGTTAAAGTCATGGAGGATATGATCCATACTTGTGTCTGGGATTTTGGTAGATCTTGGGACAACCATAAAGTATCGGTTGATTTTTATTATAATAATAGTTATCATTCTTCGATCATAATGGCTTCATTTGGTGATTTTTATTGTCACCTGTGAAGGTCAACTCTTTGTTTATAATAGGTGGGTGAGACTTATTTTGTGGGACCAAGCCTCATTTATGAGACATCAATAGGGTTTTAGGATATATGTCAGTGTCTTGATATAGATGAGATTAGGATGAAACAATATGCGGACCAACAACGTCATCCTTTGGAGTTTTCCACTAGTGATCGTGTTTTTTTTTAAAATTTTCCCATCATTTGGGTCACCATCATCTTGGAAAACACGCAATGTTGTCTCTGAGATATGTGGAACCGTTTCAGTTTATTGAGTGACTTGGGAAGGTTTTTTATCTTTAGTAACTTATAGTTTATTTGATTGGAATCCACGATGATTCCACATATCATGGATCATGAAGTACCATTCTGATCTCTCTCATGTTCTGAGTTGGAATGATATTGAGTTAGAGCTAGATATTTTTTATTGTGTAGTAGCCAATGGAGATAATTTATTCTCAAGTGAATCTCCATCATGACAACATGATTCCACTGGTCTGAGTGTTAGGGAAAAACAAATCATATTCTCAAGAGGATTGGGAGTGTGATTCATTGATGATGGATTATTGGCTTCACCACTTTTCTAGAAATAATTTTTCCAGATGAATTCCTAAAGATGAAATATCTTACTGTGGGGAGATTGCAAAATACTATTACGATCTTGTAGGTATTTTTATTCTCTCGTGTCATCTATATCATTATTTGGGTTCATTTTTGGACTTCCTTGTATGATGTTAATTTGACGGGGGAAAATGAACTAATTTTTTGGGATGTATGTTTATTTTAATTAATAGAGTCCGGATATAACTTTGGTAACACAATTTTTGGGTTCTCCCTGAGTTTGGAGAACACCAAAGTCATTTTGGATCTTTTTGCTGAAAACTAGACCTTTCATAGTTTTTAGTATAGATGAATGTCATGTAATGAGATTAAACACCATTTAATATCTATTGGGAAGAATCCATGAGTCTGGTATTCAACATAAAAGGATTACATTCTATATTTTGGGTTCTTGCTATGTATTGGTAAAAGTTGGTTTTATGAAGAAAAGTGATAGTTTTTTTTTGGAAGAATTGAGTTTACTGGATTACATGATGTGTAAAAATATTATATTCCATGTAATCTTCCTGATTAGGGATATTAGGGAATTGAATGGTTGGAATCTCTTTCAGTCATCTTCATGCTATTTTTCTATCAATCTAAGAACTCTTGAAGTTTATTTTGGGGACCTCCAGTTTGTTTGAGTCACTTCATTAAGGGATTGATGTACACTGTGGTTGGGTTTCATCTCTCTGGATGAGTAATCATTTCTTCTAAATTGTTTCCTTTGTTCAAGGTTTCCCTTTTGTTCTATTTTTATATATGCATTGATATGTCATGTTAAATATTTTTTATTTCTGGATATGTAGTGAGATATTCTTCCGAAGGATAACCCATGGATTTCTTGTGGTGTGGTATGCAAGTTTTTAAGAGGTATGATATAATCTATCATCTTCGCCAATATTTTTAAAAAATTAAATATATTCCATGATGTATGAATTGATTTTAGGCTCTCAATTTTAATCATTGTGTTCTTCTTTAAAAGTGGATCCCATTGTGGGCATGTGAGGCCTATGTTTTAGGTGGTTAGTTCCATATCTTGCCTATGTTGTATGAACCATATTTCTCTGGTTCTGATAAATTGTTTTATAAATTAAATTAAATGGTTTATTGAATAATCTGTTTCTGTGTGTAATAGTTTTTTTTGATAAAATATGATTTCCCCCTTTTTTTGTAAAAGAAATGGTATTTTTAAATAATTATGAAATGGAATTATGAAATGTTTTTAAAAAAATGGTTTTGCTAAAATGATTTAAAAAATTGATCATATGGGAAGCCTTGGGTACTTGGTTAGAAGGTGTAGTAACACGCCTCATCCATTCACATTATCTGGGGGTTCACTTATGGTGTGTTACTCTACTCCCTAAACCTTTTCTTTTTGGGACTTGGAAGACACTGTTGGAAGGTTCAATTTATAGGGAGTTTTCTTTCTGTCTAGATTCAACGCATATATCTAGATTCTTGATTTGAATGATTGTCTATGCTGTGGGTATAGGTTCCCTATCTAGACTGATCTAGTGTGATCTTTTGAGAGATGTTTCCTCTGGTTTTATTTTGGTTTATACCATTTCAGCATATACTTCCATGGAGGGATATTATATATGATACATGATTTGTTTTGAGATGATTGTATTTGATATATGTATACAAAAAGATTGAATATTTTTTTACCTGATTTCTTTTGGAAATGTGGAAGAGGGGGAATTAGATGTTTTCCATGATTTTGAAATACAAACTATTAAACTAATCCTTGTGATTTTTTTTCTTTAATGTTGACCATTAATAAAATTACTGTACATAGACTTATTATAGGACACCTGGGTGGAATCCTACTGGACCTGTTTGCTCACACCTTGCACACAACTTCGGTAGTGCTTAGACTACTGTATGTATTTCAATTTAAGGAAAGGCAAGGTGTTGTAGTGAGGTGGCAGAGTTTCTAATAGCTGAGTATAGGTAGCTGGTGGTGAGATAGTGGGAGTTTAGCTATTATATCACATGGGGTGGATATTTTGGTTGTATAGTCCTCTTTTTTTAGACATTTCTCTTGGAGTTTTCTTTATAATTTTGAGTTGTATAGTTTTTTCTATTTTCTTTTAGTTATGGAATATATTTATCTCTTCCACTATTTCTCTCTTTTGTGTATACATATTTTCTATGTTGTTGCTTTTGGTTTGGAAAAAATTGTTCCCTCTAGTTTTTTTAATTAATACATGCTATTTTACAACCCATTGTGATCGGGAAAACCCTTTAGATTTGCGGCTATTCGAGTTGGGTACTAGTTTAAGAGGGTATCAGGGTCAAGTTCATCTTATATAATCAAATCCAAATGGAAATAAAATTCCATATATTTGAAATTTGAACGAATTTGGAGAAATATAATCATCAAATAAAATATTGGAATGTGTTTAGGTTATTTTATAGTCCATATAATTTTTATTTTTAAATTTAATTAACTAATTTTACCTTTATCATGGAAAGATAAATTAATAAAGATACAATTAATGTTGTCAAAAAATAAAAAGGGACAATTTACCCAGTTTAGACCCCATAATTCTAAATATAGAATACATTTATCAATATTTAAAACATACAATTGGAGAAATTTAATCTAAAATTAAAAAGGAAAAGCATGAAAAAAATAGTTTTTATTAAAAATATATATTTAGAGCATAAAATGTTTTATATTAAATTCAAGTATAAAGTTCATATAAGAAACTATAACTAGATTATTTTAAATAAAATTGAACTAAATAAACTTTATAACTAACCCAAAATAGAATTTTACTTGGTAAATAATTGAAAAAATAAAATTTTCAATAAAAATTATTGTTTTAACTATTAATTGAAACATTAATATTTTAAAAAAATTATAAAAATAATTTCCTATGATAATATTGAAATGAGTAATAAAAAAATGAAACTCAATTTCTAAGATAAAAAATATAATATTTTGAAATAAATATTTTAAATAAATTCATACAATACCTAAAAATCCAATTTCATTAGAAATAAATATTTTTTCCCTTTTAAGTGAGAAATTGACAAATAATTTTATAATTAATGTAACTCTATAATATATAACTGATGAAAGATTAATTCTGACATTAACTGGGTTGTTAAATTCTTCCCCCTTTTTAAAATTTTATTCTCACAAATTTATTCACTTATTAAATAAGTGGGTATACCTTTCCCTCATATATTTTTTGGACACATATGTTTCTTTCTCAACCATATGGGTTTTCCACAGAATGTTAACAAAGTGAAATACCATTTTCGTAATCATTTTCTTTCTATGGTCAATAATATGAATGTGTTTCTCCTCATTAGAAATTTTATCTTCAAAATAAACTACTTTAGGACACAAAAAATGAGATGAATATGGAACATACATTCTTAACATAAAAATATGAAAAACATTTCATTCCTTTGATAAACTAATGAAAGTTGAACTGGTAAGAAATTGATCCAATTTTCACCATGATTTCATATCATCCTATGAACTATGGCTAAATATTTCCCTTTTTACCCAATTTAAGAACACTATACCATAGGGATACTTTAAGTAAAAAATTATCACCTACCTCAAATAAATAATCTTTACTCTAGTTACTCACATAACATTTCTACCTTCACCATGATTTCCTCATATATTGTTGAATTACATTCAACTTATCAACCATTTCCTCAACCAATTATAGTCACATAAACACACTTTCTACAAATTCATCTTAAAAATTATTTTCTTAATACTACTTTTCCTATAAATCTTCAAAATTTTCTATATGTATACTGGAATAAAATCTTTTATTATAATAAAACTCAATTAAAGAAACATGTTGATCCAAAATTCCATAAAAATTTATTGATCAATAATGAAGCATGTATTCCACGGCTTGAATTGTTCATTCAAATTTTTTCCTTAGACTAAGGAAGAAAATAAGTTTTTACATTTAATTTATTTCCCAATGAATTTTGAAGACCTTTCCAAAAATTTGAAGTGAAACAGTGATCATGGTTAGATATAATGGGAGAGAAATTCCGTATAACCTAATTATATCCTTGATATATAGTCAATAAACAATATCGAAAGTCATTATATCCTGAATGGGATATAAATGTAAAAATTTATTTAATCATAAAATAATAACCCAAATTACAATTTTACCACTAAAAGCCTTTGGTAATCCCATCATGAAATTAATGGATATATATTCTCATTACCAATATAGCACTAAAAATGGATGAATTATCTCTTTTAGTAACTTCTATTCTAATTTAACCTATTGATAAGGAAAATATTTCATGTTAAATTCACCAATATATCTTTTGATTACATCCCACTAGAAATAATTCTGAAGTTATTTGTACATCTCAGTGTTTCTCGGATGAATTAATAATAAGAAATTATGAGCTTCACTCAACAATTATATTTTTAACAGCGAGTCACATAATACACATAATCTACATTAAATATGAAAACATAATATTTATAAAAATTAAATTTAGGTAACTTACCATTACTAACTAATTTTACCTTTTCTTTTAAAATGTGATCCTCAATCAAAGATTTCTTAATTATATCTAATAGAGATTATTGTACTAAAAACTAAAACAAAAAATAGAGATCTCCTATATCAAGAACTTTTAGGAAAAATTAATCAAATAATTATTGAAATTTTCATGTTTTAAATTTAATACAGTTAATGAACCATTGTTTTTCCAAATCAAAGATTCAACTACATTTTTTGATTTTATAAGATGGTATTGGATGTTGCAATGATATATTTGATTAGTTCTAGACATCTTCTATACCCCATGATCAAGTATTTTGGAGTAAATTTCTACTTAAAAATTTTATAACCATTATATATTTCACACTTTATACCATATTAATGATGTCAATTTTTTTTAAAAACACAACAACCAATTCTAGATGATGTGTACGATAATTTTACAAATGAGGTTTCAGTTTCAATGAAGCTTAAGAAATTATAATATAATTATTCATTATGACAAAAGCAATTATCTACAAAGAAGAATCATTCTAAATGAATTTTTTTGGAGGTTAGGTCCAAATCTAGATAATTCACCAATATTATTTTTAGTTCCTGAAAAAAAAATCACATTATTTCATCCTTATAAATATGACTACTTTTCAAGTTAACTTAATTATTGGAATATAAAATAAACAAATTTCTTTTAAACCCCCTAAAAACTTGATAATACAAGAAAAAAATTAAAATATATGACATTTTGTAATGTCCAATGTTTTGGACTGGGTGGATTTTATAATGTAATTTAGAAATTTCTATTGGTTCATGAATCATTTTAAATTTCAGGAACCAAAGTTAGGTTACGAGGGTTTAAAAATATGTAAATAGTGATTTTGGATGTATTTTATGTCTTGGTTGAAGTAATAGGGGTTTGGGAAAACACCAGAGGAATAAAAAATGTCAAGGATGATGAAAATTGATGTTTTGATTTTTACATGTAGTGCAAATCATTTACAAGGAATTTAATGTTTTCATTGGGTGTGTCCCAATAGGATCACGATGTGGAAGCTCAGGGGATCTCCCTGAGGTATACATGACATGTATCTGTTACATGTTATGAAACTGTTACACGATGTGTAATAATTATACACCATGTAATATGTCCAAAACCTTTTAAATAATGGAAAATAGGGGTTTGAACCCTTATTTCTTCATTCACATGAAGAAACCTACTCTACAATGCCTCCCTCCCCTCTATAAGGGTTTCTTAAGATATCCTCCATCATGTGTAGATTTTTCTTGTCATTAGTATTGTCATATGAATAGAGGTAAGATAAAAAATACACTTCCTTATATTTTTCATTTATCTCTCCATCTTTAGCATTGTTTTGGTGTAAACTAATACACCCAATTTTCAAGGTGTTTTTCCATTCCTTTAATTTTTCTTCAACCAGATTGATTAAAGGATCAATATTGGATGAGTGAAGCATCCTAAGAATAGGGTATATGTTCTATATCTTTTCGATGAAAGGTTAATTGATTTATAAAGTATTTAATTGTTTAAAGTTCCCGTATTCTCATGCAATGCCTCATAAATGAATGATTTAAATTATATAACATAATTCCCTAATTATAGTATCCCTTATATATTAACTAAACGTTTTTATGGTAATGGTGGACATGTTATAAATAACCATTTAGGGTAGGTCCCCTAAACTATTTTAATGAATAAATTATTTTATAATAAAACCTCTCATTGAGGTGTGTTTTCTAATAAATTATAGATGAAGTGATTAATGGAAATGTGGTGGAGTGTGACACTCCACTATGTTATCACTTAGTTACCAAAACATATAAAAATTAGTTGTGTCCTACTTCTTATTATGTGAACATGATTTTTTGTTGTGGAATTCAGGCTAGCATGGTGTATTTTATACCGTTTCATGTATGGTGTTTACTATCCTAAAGAATTCACTTGGCCCCCAACATTTTTAGTTATACGTGGCCATATTTAGTATATTTGGATTGTGATGGAAAGCATATGAGTATATAATTTTTATTTATATAAGATAAATTATGAATGAAATTACTAAATGGATATCCCTTTTAAATTTATAATTGAAGTTTTATATGTGTTTGTCCCCTCCATGAGGTACTTGTCTTGTGATGTGGCATTCTTAAGTACATAGTCCCCATTATTTATATAATCTCTAATTATGATAAGACCTGATTATACAAATGGAAATTATTTTTACTTAATATTAAATGAATTAATGAATCATGAATTTCTTTAGTGGTACATTGGTTTCCATTTTATTGAATGTTAGTGAGATTCTCATGGGTTAATTGTTTTATATACACCGAGAGAGAACTTGAAATTCATTAGATGAGCTCACTGTGAAAATAATATACCTCTACATGAAAGATACTGGTTCCCTAGGCAATACACAAAGGGTGGGATTAGTTTCTAAATATTTATACCAAACCAAGAGTGATATTCAGTCCCCTATGTGAAATACCAAAGATAGGCTCAGAGGGATTCGTCTTCCTACCACATCAATAGTGATACTTGGGAGTTCATTTACAAGATTCCTTGGATGGAATCATATGGTGTTGGGTATTTATATGTTTTCTATAGAGGTACTAGAGATTTATATTTGATAACCTTGGATGGGATCAGGGTTCCTCTTATTAAATTATAAATATGGATTTTATATTAAATTCTATTAATGTATGGTTGATATCGAAGGACACGTTTGTCAAGATAAATCACATGCTTGGGGTTCATTCCATATATTGATACATATTATAAAATGATTCATTATTAAACCCATATTATATCAATATAGTTTTCCTCCCTTTCCGACATATCTATATTAGGCCTAAGCTGGTGGTATTGGTCAAGTATCCCATGAGGAACCTAGACCAATGTTTTTATTTATTTGTCACCTTCCATTTATTATTCACCTTCACAATGCCTCATTTTATATTCATGGATTGTAAAACATTATACACCATTGGTGGTGGAATTTTGAGTATATCACACACCCTTATCAGGCCTCCATTTTACTGGGGTACCCCAGTAGACATCATGGTTGCAGGTTCAGGTGCATGTGCTACTGTGCTTATATATGGGAGTTAGGATTATACTATTTGGACCGAGCTTAGGATGACCATGGAGTTATCCCATGGGGATTATTGTTCATTTTATTTATTATATATTGTATTGTACGACCTTATATATGTTTTTTGTTCAGATTTTGCAGCATCACATGTGCATGCATAAATAAAAATATATTTTTCATTGAGAACATTATTAGTTTGTTATTATCATCCATTGTTTTGTATTTTAGTTATTACCACTTATGTTTTTATATATAGATTATTTCTTATTATAAAATTATGATACTTTGATAATGAGGGTATAGTATCCCCACAATGCCACTATTAGACCATCACTTCTAGTCGGCAGCCTCAGATTGATAAGGAGGCATGTTTGACGCCATGTGATGACGGATCCAGCAGCAGGTTTTTTTAGTAAATCTATCCGAGACATTATAAAGTGTCATTAAATGTGTTTCTTTTCATTTTTGTTTGTATTTGGGATAGTATATAAGAGAATAGAAATGTTGTAGCACTTTTTAAATAGTTGTGTCTAGGAGTAATTATCCCATGCACATGGAAAGGACCAGGTGTCCTAGGATGGGACTATTGTTCAGGCTATTCATCATTGCAGATAATTATGATTTCACCTCAAGTGATTTGTGTAATTTTTTTCATTGATTTATTATATTTAGAATATTTACCATTGGACCAGTATGGTAATAATGTATCAATAGATACACCATTCTAGGCACATAGATATTCACATGCCATGAACATTCCATGCAATGTAGATTGACTTTCTAGGCAATTTTAGATTTATCGATAAGTCTTTTATTTTTATTATCATGATTATTGTATACCATGTTATGTATTTTATTAACATGCTTAGTTTTATTTCAGATTAGGTTTTCTTCCTTGATTGTTATTCCATGCTTCTTTGATTTATTTAACATTCTTTTCTTAAAAAACAATGATTCTATGGTTATTTACATATGTAATGGAATGCAATGATTATTTTACATGTTTCCCTATATTTATTTCTTTTAGTAGCATTCCCAGTTATAATTTTTATATGAAAATTGTTATTAAAGTTTCCACATCAATATGATTGGTATTTTTTTAAATGGATTGATGGAGTCACCTTAGCTAGCCAATCATGATACGTTTTTAACATAGACCATTGGTTTAATGGGACGAAACATATGGAATGTGATTAAATGAGAGCCTATTAGAAATTTATAAAGTGTGATGACATTTTATAAATTGAGGAATGGTAACACTTATATTTGAACTTTCATATATGAATTTTATATACATAAAAACCATTGAATAATTATATATAAGTTGTTAAAAATTATTTCATTAAATGAAATAGTTTCCTTATGAAGGCTTGTACCTATTCTTCTTGGGCATGGAGACCCATATGACTAAATTATTAAAAGAATAACTTGACCTAAGTAGGTCATTTTGGGCATGTTTCATACGATATATACTTGAATTCATCCACATAAGCCAATAATGGTTCTTATTCTTACGGGATAAACCCATTAAAGATGTTTTAAAAATATTATTGTTTTAAATAAATGGGGTTGCATTTAGATGAACCTAGAAGGACTTAATGGGAACCTCATAGGTCTCTTTACCTTTTTTCTGTCTTATTACTTAACCCTATTAGGGTATGTTTATGTTTTGTAAGGATGGTAATTTATAGTGTCTGAAACCACCTATATAGGTTAACATATAGACATATAGTGGAATTTAATTTGGCTATTCCATCATTAATTTATTGAACCATGATCATTTTTTGAGTTGTACTTATATATGGTGTTAGTAAATTTATATTCCAATTAAGACCTGAATGGTCATTTCCTCTATAAATTGAAATTGAAATTCCATTTAACTATAACCCTTTTTATTAAAACATTATAAACAAATAAATCATGATTTAAATTTAATTTATGTGAGAAATTACCTATTTATGATAGGATTTCAGTTACATAATTAACTATTAAAATAATGTTTAGTATAACTTTCTTGTATCACCTTGAGGAATTAGTTGAATAATGTACCATGTATATACATTCTCATAACTGGAACTTGATTTTTAATCTGAATCATTAAAATGTTTAATGATCAAATGTAAATAAATGAATCAGATTAAATGAAACATGTAGAGTTATTTTTAGCTTAACTCTCATGCAAGGGTAGTTAAAACATTTTCCCTAAGTTCTAACTTGAAATGGGAATGCTAGCATTATCCGTATGATTCTTATAATTTAAATAATTGGTGAAAGAGACTAGTGACTTATTTAATGTGATCCAGATATAGGGTCCTTACCTTTTGATTTTGTAAGGTGATATTCTAAGGTAGGTAGAGAACATAGAGATTTTAATCCTTACTAAAGGACAGTGAATCATTTCTGACGTTGGGTTCCATTCGGGTTTTTTTATACCTTATAAGACTCCTATTTTTAAAATGAAACCCTTGTATTCGAAGGTGACCATTAGATGATTCAATTCTTTCTAAAGGTGTGAGAATCATGTATTTATTGATTTCATACAGTCTGATATGCCTGAGGTATATTCAATAACATAGTAGTTTCTGTGACTCTTTCTATTCTTTATATTCTTTAGTTTTGGATGAATAAATATGCTTAAACTTGTGTTACATTCATATGGGATAATACGAATCAAAAAAAATTATTTCTTTTTAACCATAAAATACTAGAATGCATAGGGTTGCTGAGAATCTGTATAGTATCATAGATACGCTATTTTTCTTTTGAAATCTTGGGGTAGTCTGAATTGATTCACATGGTGCCCTTCGAGATTCAAAAATGGTACAATATGACAGGTGCATTTAGTGGAAATTGTTAAAGACTTTAGTTGTTATGATTCATTCATAGGTTATCTCCATGTAATGTGACTTGGGTGTTAGAGGAAATTATATTCATTCCAATTCTTAGCATGATGTTTTTAAAGTATTATGTGTTTATACATTCAAGTCGGATGATTTTTGATTACATGATTGATTCTATTACACATATAGACATAACATGAGAGGATTTTCATGTGTATGTATAAAATATAACCTATTCTAATTCACTTGTAAGTGGCTATTCTATCTCTCCTTTTATTTTAATTGATGATAGTACGTTGGCCACCTCTAGGAGCCATATTTAGTGGTCAATAAGACATGTGTTAAGGGATGAGTTCCATTTTTAGTAAATATAATTATAAGAACACTCCTAAGGTTGGGAGCATCGCATCAGTCATTGAAATGTGTGTGATTCTGAGTAGAAGGAACACAACCAAGTATAGAATTTGAATATGGTCAATACTACTTTTGTATGCCCTTGATGATTATAATCTTGAAGTATGTCTATTTTTGTGAGTTAACATGATGATGATACGGTTGGATTAGTATGAAAAACTTGAAAAGAACAATTGTTCATGGATATAATTTAGTGGTTATACTTGAATGACCATGGGATGGCTCAGTTGTGAAGTAATTATGTATTTGTTGGTGATGAATAAGTATGTGAAGCTGATAAATTCCTCAAAAAGTCATCCTGAGAGGTTTTATTGATCTTTATATCGATGGTTTGACACAATTGGTTTGGAAATGATCTGAGAACTTCTTGTTGGATATGATAGAAGTTTCTTGGGTCTTCTTGGTAATTCATGATATCCTCTTGGTGTAACTTTTCCTTTGTGATAATTATATCCCATATATAGACATTGTATAGGGTTTTCTAAGGGTGCTTCAGTTATATTCCAAGCTTATAATTTCAAATTTCATTATGTTTTGTTAAATAGACTGTGTGGGAGTTTCTCTCTAGAAGCATGGTTGTATTTAGAGTCATGGTTTTTTTATTATGATACATGGGTTCCTGAGTTGGAGGGCCTTGGATAGACTCATGGACACTGGTCAACTCTTTGACGTAACTCCCATTGGTCTTAGTCTGTGTTATTGATACATAGAAGTTTTACTATGAAATAACTTCTCATTTGTAAAAACCAAAGTTTGGGCTAACTTGGACGAGCTCGTTATACTCCAGTCGATGAACCTAAGGTTTCCTTGAACTTAATTCAAAATTATATGAGATGTTTTAAGGGTGATGATAAAAGTATGTAGATTAGGTATACACCCATGTTCATTATGAGGCACAAAAACTCAAATGAAAAAAATATGGTTTGGACTGGACACATAAATAAATGTTGGGTATGGTCTTCATTAGATCTGGTTGAAGAAAATATGAGGTTACTTTAAATAAGGCATCATATTTTTATTTTTGTTATAACTATCTTCAAAGATCAATTTTTTTAGGGTCGTCAGCCGAATGTGGATCAACTTTCTTCCTCCTATTTTGTTAAATATGGATGGTGAGTAACCAATTTATGACATGTTTTTGGGATGAGGTTAGTGTAGTTTGGGTCAGCTGAGGGTTTTTAATGAAAATTAATCCTGAATAGACTAATTGAGGTAAGATGGATTCAACCATATAATCATGTTGGATTCATTGTTAGAATGCTAAAGTTTTTTCCTTAGACAATTACTATGAAGGAAATATAATCACTTGGAATTGGTATTGAAATCCTCGAAACTATAGAATTATTTTCCATTGGCCTATTGGTGAAAAGAGTTGGTGATGTTTTCATTTCTCGAGTTAGATGGGATCAAGTAAGCTCCATCTCAATGTTTCCGTTTGAATGTGTGAGCGTTAACTTAATTTTTATGGCTTATGTACCATATTCCTAAAGTAATTCTTGGAGATGTGTTGAGAATTGGAAATTAAATATGTCCATTTAAATGAAAATTCATTACCCTAGTAGGTTAGTTGTTCATTATCCCCAAAGGTTCTTTGGGAGGAGAAGTTTTAAGGTGGGGAGGTTGTAACAACCCATGATTTAGATTAAGATGATTTCCCAATAAAATTGAATATTCTTTATTGTTTTATGGATCATTTTGAATTTTAGGAAACATATTAAGCTTCCAAGGGTTTGAACATACCCAAATAGTTCTTTCGAGCATAGTTTATGTTTTGGTTGATGTCCTAGGGGGTTTGTTAATATACTAAATGAATAATGGATGGCTAGGCTTCTAAGAACATATTCCACATGTTTTATATGTCATATAAAACTTTTACACGACATGTAATGCTTTCTAGGGATGTGACCTAGTGAGTCAATGATGTGAAATATCGGGGGAGTCCCATAAGAAATACATGATGTGTATCTATTGCATGTTGTGAAACTATTTCAATTTTTGTAACAATTACACATAATGCAATATGTTGTAATACATTTATAAAAATAGGAAACAGGGGATCAACCCCTCATTTGTTCATGAACATGATGGCACCTACTCTACAACAACTCCCTCCTCTCCAAGGGTTTTTTGAGATATCTTCTATTTTGTGTCCATTTTTCTTCAGGTCAGTCGCTTTGGATTCATAACAGTAAGCTCTCAAATCTTATTTCACTCTCTTCTTTATTTATCTCACTATCTTCAGCATTATTTTGGTGCTAGGTAATAATCCCTATATTCATGGAATTTTTTCATTCCACTAATTTATCTTGAACCATATCAATTCAAGGATCAATATTAGATAAGTGAAGCATCCTAGTAATGAGGTAGGTGGTCCATATATTTTACCTCAATGTTTCTCTTTTTTATAAAGTATTCTATTGTTCCACGAGCTGACATTTCAATGAACCACCTCTTAAATATAAAATTTAAATTACCAGAACTAATACCCTAATTCTTGTAGAAGTTGTATATTAAATTATCATTGTGGATGATCATGGAACTCATATTTCAAAAGAACCTTGAGGGTAGGTTCGTTAAAATATTTTAATGAATTAGTTGGTATTTTAAAAACACACCTCATTGAGGTGTAGTGTCTTATAAAATATAGACAGGTTGATTAGTTAAAATTAGGTAAGATGTGTCAATCCACTATGTTATCCATAAATAAATAAAACATATCCTATGTGGTTTTGGCCTACTTTTAATTAATGTAACTTGATTTTTTGTTATGAAATTCATGTTAGGATGGCCTATCTTATACCCTTACATGTATGGTGTTTACATTCATGAACAGTTCACCTATCCCCCAAAACTTTTAGTTGTGCTTGGATTTATTTTTTATATTTTTATTGTGATAGAATTATCTTGAGTTAGGCCTCTTGATTTATCTTATATAAATGATCAATTAAATTCGTATTTTCATGGCCCATATAAATTTTTAATTGATGTGATAAATGGGCTTTCCCACTCCATGAGTTTCTTGTCTTATCTTGTGTATTTTTAAGTACATTGTCCACATTATTTCAATAATTACGAATCATGATGAGGAATGCTTAATGAAATTCACCTTATTCTTATTTAAACATAAATGAATAAAGGAATCATGAACTCCTTGATAGTTACATGGGTTTCCTTTTTTATGTAATGTGATGGATGGGATCAAGGGTTGCTTTTTTTACATATTCCTAGAAAAATACTTGGTTTTCCTTAGAGGAGATCACCATTAAGATACTCTACCTTCAAATGAGTGATACTGGTTCCCTTAGAGAGTCACCATGGATTGGCTTATGGGATATATGGTTATAATAGGACATGAGTGATACATTGTCCCCTATGTGAGATAAATGGGATGAGTTTAGATGGATTTGTGTTCATGCCACATGGAGAGTGATACTTTGGATCCCACTTATTGGTATCCTTGAATATATTATTATGATATTTTGTATTTATATCTCTTTAAAGATATACTTGGGATTTCTATTCGGATCAAATTGTATGAGATCATGGTTCCTATTATTAAATTCGAATGATGGAATTTATATTATACAATAATAATATATGTTTGATATCTAGGGGCACATCTACTAAGACAAATAACCTTCTTAGGGTTTGGTCCATATCTTTATACTTGTTTTATTATGATTGATTATTACACCCATATTATATATGTAGTGGTTTTCACCATTTCAGACATATTTAGATTAGTCCTAAGTAGGTGTCTTGTCCATGTATCCCATGAGGAAATAAGACCATCTTAATTATTTATCTGTTTCCATGCATTTATTGTTTATCTGCACACTACTATATTTTATGATAACAAATTGTATAGATTTAGACACCATCGGTGGTGGCCTACTGAGTATATCCCACACAATTCTTCGGCCTCTATTTCACTAGGGTACTTGAGAAGACCTTATGGTTGCAAGTTTAGGTCCTTTTTGTTATGCAAGTGATGTTGTGCTTGTACCAGGGAGTTAAGACAACAAGACTGGGCCAGAGATCAGGATACTCATGGTGTTAGACCATGGGGATTTTTGTTCATTTTTGTTATTATGTATTGTTTTGTACTTCAAGATGTATGTTTCAAAATTTGTATTTTATAGCCTCAAATGGACATGCATGCATAGTTGTATATTTGGCATTCGACACTTTATTAGTTTATTATTATATTAAATTTCTCAGCCTTTTAATTATTAATTCTTCCTCTAGTTTTTTTATTCTTTATTATTATAACATTATTATACATTGATAATGAGGTTATAGCCTCCACACCATAATACCATTAGAACCTTACTACTAGTTAGAAGTCTCTAGAATATGGGGAGGGATTCTTGTAGCCATGTAGTTATTGATACAACTACAAGTTTTATATTAATCTATTCCAGGATGTTACACACTTTTTGGAATTTGAAATTCCTCAGAAACATTAGTTTTAACCTGGTAAAAATTTATACTAGTTTTAGAAATAATATGAGAAACAAAGGCATTTTTTCTAAAAAAACTCAAACTTTCAAAATTTCTATATAGCTTATTTTATTTTAAGTTATGAAAATAAATTCAAAGGATTCTTTCCTAATCCTCATGGAATTCAGAATATAACAACATATCATCAATAAAAACAATAATTAAATTATATAGGAATGTATAGAAATGATATTAATTAGATCCATAAATACAAATAGTGCATTAAAAACCCAAAGGGAATAACTACAAACTCATAGTTCCATTATATAGTCTAAAACATATTATTTGGATATAATTTACTCCTCCACCTTCATCATATGGCACTTTGATCAAAGATAAATCTTCTAAAAGCACTGTGTTCCATAGATCCGATCAAGAAAATCAGAAATTCGAAGAAAATGGTACTTTTTATGAATAGTGATGTCATTCAAGGCTCTATAATCAATGAAAAGTCTCATTGACTTGTCTTTATTTTTAGAAAATAAGTCAAAATCACCCCATGGTGAAGTACTAGGACTAATGAAACCTTTATACAGAAACTCCTATGATTTATTTTTCATTTCAAAAATTTATACTTGATCTATTCAATAATGTAGATTTAAATCGGCTTAACATGAGGTACTATGTCCATAGTAGACTTGACCTCTTGATCATGTATAAAACCCGATAAATCACCAAGAAAAACAACCATTTATTTATTACTTGTTAGGACATCACTAATCTGAATAGTTTATTTATTTTTAACAACATAAGCTAAGTAACCTTCACTTCCATTTCTAATAAAATTAACATCTTCGTGACATTTTATAAATGGTATGAAAATATTGAACAAAACTTTCTTTCCACTTCAATATATCTTATCATGATAAACTAAAAACTAATCCATACAAAATATAATATAAAAATCCACCATTGTAAGTTCAATAATATTTTTTAGGAAAGACCATTCGACTGATAATAATATTGAGATTCTTATAAATATGTGTTGCTTTAATATTTTCACGTAGAGATTTCACCAAAATTATTATCATAGTCCCATGAGGTGATATTACCAATTTACATGAAAATTTATTATAATTGAATGAGTGTGAAGATCCAGAGTCAAATAGGGTATTGTAATATTTCAAATAAATAAGTAACATACCTTTCACAGTTTCATTTTATGGCCCAAAAACAACCATATTAGTAGAAAAATATTTTCTCACACCCTTTTTATTTTGATCTTGATGATTTATATCTGGAGATACTAACATCAAGAGCACCTTAACATCATATTTTAATTATTTATGTAATAATTTTCATTACATAAATGATCCAAATTAAAAAAAATTACAATTTGGAATCATTTCCCACATTTTCTAAGATATTAGCTAGTGTTATTTTTATCACAACTATCAAAATATGGGAAATTGATTTTCTTACATATATACTTATTTGAATAATGGTTCCTCATTTCCTATTACTCCAAACATTTCTTCTAATTGTTATTATGGAATACATGATCATCAGAGAACTCAATTTCTACCCTCTCAACATATAAATAAATATTCTCATAGCTTTTAAACTGATGAAAATACAATTCCCTTTGATATCATTGATTCAATATTTTTTAAAAACAATTAATGATACTATGATGATCCCAAATAATATTTGGTATGTACCTTTCAAAATAGGTAAAGTTTTATTCATAAAAATTCACCAAATATTCTTCATTTTGTCTCAATTCCATGAATTTGTTTTATATCATAAGTATAATAGCCTTAAGAAAATATTTCATAAAGAAAATATTCTTAATGTAATTCCATTAAAAGTTATCAATATTATCTCTTTATTTAGTATTTTTAACCATTTTACACCATTACTCAGCTTCACCTTCAAAATGGAAAGTTGAAAGGCTTAACTTTTGGTTCTCTAAACAACCCACGACAATAAATATATTCTCCAATGCATTAATAAATCCTTCATCTAACCCAAGATCATAAGATCCATTGAACATTGGAGGATGTTATCTCATAAAATGTTCTACTATTGAAATTTTCCTCTATTATTGATCTAGTTATTCTCTAACATGTATTACACCACCATTTATAGCTGATTTCAAAGGATCTATCAACTCAAAAAACCGATCTATTCAAATTCCAACCATTCTGGTTGATGATTCAGAAGCATACTGTCCCATCAGTTACTTACAACTTCATCTTCCATATTTCATGTTTGTAAAAACATTCTGGAAAATCATAGTTTTGATTAATTGATATGTTATTATTAAAATTTAATATCATTTCAACAGAACTATAAATTAAATTATTTTAAGGTTATTCTATTATAATTAAAAAATCCTCTAAAGTTATCCAAACCATCCTCTGATACCAACAGTAAAGAACCGGGCTTAAACATTATATATTCTTTTGAAGTAATTAAACTTATTATATTCTATAGGATATATTAGGTTTATATTTTTAGATATTTAGGTCATAAATATAACATAAAAACCCTATATATATATATTTATATGGGGTGCACATCTAATCTATATCAATTTTTCCATAATATAAAACTTTTAAAATGAAACATTTTTTCTTCTCATAAAAAATATTCTTAATTTTCCAAAATAATTATTATTTTCCCTTAAACATAAATTAACCCAACGATTTTTTTAA
Source organism: Viscum album (assembly GCA_963277665.1). Classification (NCBI taxonomy): domain Eukaryota; kingdom Viridiplantae; phylum Streptophyta; class Magnoliopsida; order Santalales; family Viscaceae; genus Viscum; species Viscum album. The sequence goes on from OY728165.1 coordinate 1,086,159,357, forward strand.
AATATGGGATGATCAAAAAAATGTTATTAAGGGATCTAAAAAGAATGAAAGAGGCCATTTTCCATGAACACTTACAAAAATAATGTTATTTCAAAATGATATTTTGGATTAAAATAAAATATTTCTTAGCCAAGAAATAAAAATTTCATCCTTATTTTTTCATAATAAATTTTATAATAAATCCTAAATAGATAATAAAACATATAAGGTTTCTTAAAAATTATGAAAAACTCATAATTATTTTTTACAATGTTATACTTTTCACCATTAAAAAATAACATATACATTTCATTAAACAAAATATCATTATATTACCTTGAGAAATAATAATATTCCCATACATACCCATATAACTAATATTTAAAATAGTTATTTTAATTTGTAAATCATTTAAATATCACTCATACAATCACTCTTACAAATAGAAGAACCATTCAATTTATTTCTATACCGATTTTATTTGAGGGCTATAACGAACCCACCTATCCATAGATTATCGTAGAACCACCCATCCTTAGTTAATAATGATTCCAACCACAATTGGTTTATTTTAGATCCACCCTTTGTCATAATTTTTTTTAAAACCTTAACATAATAACAACATATAAAATATTTCAATTTCCAACATTATACTCATAAAAATATTATTTGCATCCATAATAAAACATTTCCAGATATTGAAATATCCATTCAATTTTAATACACTTTCTAGAAATAACAAGAATATCGATAATTAGGGTTTTTATTTAAATAAAACCTGAAATATTTTAAATTAATCTCTAAATCAAATAATGGTTATAGTAGTGGAGAACAATGTTGTCACTGTATACGTTAAAATGCAACGTTGCTTCAATTCTTGGTTAAGAAATTCCAAACATTCCATAAATATATTCCTTTTGAAAAACATTGAAATAAATTTAAAAGAGACATAAAATTTATTTTAGAAATATTTTATATTCATATAAATATATCCATAAAATTATTTTAGAAATACAGACATATAATAAAAGGGGAGTTTTAAAGAAAGATTTTAAAAGAGGATTTTTAAAATAAAGTCCCTTACATTGAGTATGAATAATAACATATGTTATTTATACTCTTAAATAATAAAATTATGTTAATTATTTACTTTATTTATAACCTTTTTCATGTTTATTACTTATTTTATTTTACTTATTATCATGTTATAACAATTACATTGTCATTTAAGTTCACATCTAATGTTTTGATGATATTCAGTTCATAAGTCCAAAATGAATTTGGTAGGTTAAATATGGTAAAATAGGTAATTATTAAATCATATCTAGAATAATAATCATGAAATAGTTATAATTTTATACATCAATTATCTTTTTTTTAAATCCAACCATTAAATATTGTTATGAAAAATGGACTACATCATGATCATAGAGACGGTAGGTCTTACGTACGCAAAAGTAACTTTTCCATTTTTTAATGATCACTATTTAAAGAAGGTATGTGTTATTTTATATTTAAATAATTATCATAATATCATAAATGTCATATTATTTCATTAAATATATGCATATAAATCATCAATGTCAGGTGGTGATGAAAATGAATCACATCGTTTCATGGAGGTGGTAGTTTATAAGTACGTACAGACAACATTGTCATTTTTCAATGAATGGAAATGTATAAAGATGAATGATATATTATCTTTTAATAATGATAAAAATTTCATTAATGTTATATATAAATACTAATTATATAAATAAAATCCATTCAAGAGTTATTTTAATGGGAAAAAAACTTAAATCGGTTCACAAGATGATAGTTCGCTGGATACACGAATGATGATTTAGTTTCCTATTTGATGGAAGAGTAGATGGATATAGGTTATAAAATTTACATAACAAAATATATGTATATGTATGATATTATTTTTATTATTTTATCATTGTTGAATAAGATATTAAGGAAGGGAAAGAAAAAATAATACTAAGACATGAGGTGATAAACTATACCTCATCTTTGGAAACTCTTTTTTTCTTAACACCTTAACACCTATAAGATTTGTTGTAATACCCAAATAAAGACTCTAGAAATTGGGTAGTTGTAACACCCCATGATTTCATAGTACATTATCTCTTCAAAGTAATTCAATAACTTGCACTACACACAACACCGAGTTCGACCTCACCACGACTTACCAAACTAGCTGTTAAAAAAGCGATTATGAATATTATTAACTAAAATTTTAATTTTATATACTCCATGTAATTTTAAAATCCATATTATGTGTTTCTTAAACATAATTTTATAAAAAATTAAATTTTTTCAGATAAAAGAAGTATTTTCCAAAAAATGCAATTTTACCGCCTTTTAATGGTGAACCCTTTTTAAAACCAACATTTGACACTATTATATATTAAATTTAATTAAATTAAATTATTATTTACAAGCAGGAAATAAAAATTTAGTTTGGTTAATTTTTTGGTATTTTTATGACAACTTTTATATTTTGATGAATAATGAAAAATACTAGATTTTAATTAAAATAAACTTTTTTAATCAAAACAATTTATAGTGTCGAATTATGAATTTAAATGTTTTGGAAGTATAATTATATAATATTTTTATCATTTAATACAATGTAAGTCATTATATGTAATTTCACATTTAAATTAGACATAAACACATGTCAATCTTTTGGTAGTTTTAACTTTTTAAAAACCTTCTTTTTGGTTTTGACAACGAGAATAGATTTTAAATTAATTAATTCATCTTCTATGTTATGTATTTGGTGAAATAGAACTCGTTTTTGAATTTGTAATATAAAATTTATATTAGGGTAATTTTTTGGTATTTTTATGAAAACGTTAAATTTTTAATGAATAGTTAAAAGAACTGCATTATTGTTTAAAATCGAGTTTTTATTTAACTAATTATTTTTTTATTTAAATTTATTTTTTGTAAAAATATGTATATATTATCTATATAAGTTTAATCTAATTCATTGGAGTCATTTTATAATAAAATTAGATGTATAAAATTTTGTTGAACTTTTTAATGTCTTTTACCGACCTCCTAGGCACATATGCAAATTTGGAAAAAAACATAATTTTACCACTTCTATGAATTTAATTTTAAAAATTTGAGACACACAGTTGATATCAGCATGTAAAATGTGGTTCAATAAGATGAAAATAATTTTTGGTGAATAGTAACTTTTGACTTTTATTTACCACGATAAAAACTAAATACGGTAATTAAAGGTAAAAATGGTATTATAATTACCCTAACACATGTTTTAATTGTATTGTATAAATTTATATCTACCAAAACCAACCTAAAGAATAAAATATGATCATTTTGGTCCACTTGGATTAGATTAGGACATTTATTATTATTTTATTTAGAGAAGAGTTAAAAGTGTAAAATTGATATTTTAATAAATAAACCAATTTTTCAATATTGTTATACATAAGATAAATTTTATTATAAATATTAATTATAAATATAAATATATTTTATACATCATGGTATTTAATTTATAATTTTTAAACATTATATAATTAAATTTATTTAAGACAAAATAATGATACAGTAGTTACCTTATTAATAAAAGAATAAAAAATGATATTAAAAATATTAAAATTCATATAATTTGAAAGTTTTGATACCATAAAATAATTTTCTTGGTTAATATGACATGTTAGTGTTGAGGAAATAAATTTTGTTTCGAAGTGATAAAGTTTTTACTACTTTAACAAAAATCAAATACTAAATAGTGTCAAAATTGACCTAAATGAGTTTTTGAAACAAATACTATATTAAAAAAAAATATAATAATCCTAAAATTCTATGTTTTAGAAAAAGGACTTATATAATAATATATATGTGATTAATGAACAACTTGGGGTTCTCTGAAAATTTTATAGTAAGTTTATTGACCATATAAATAAAAAAACAAGGAGACATGGTAAATGTTAAACTATTTAACTAAGTGTTAAATATAAAAGATAAGGTTAATATGGTAACATAAAATTGTATAAAACATGTTGGTTGAGATAATTTCAATCCATAAGAACTTAAGGCTAGAAATAAATTCATTTGGAGACATAAGTAACTGAATAAGATTTTATAATAAAATAATATTTCATGTTTTTTCTAAGGTGCCCCTCACCCCTCTTATAAAAGGGCACTTCCCCTTCACTCAAATTGACACCTCAAAATCCATTTGGATCGGCCACCCCCTACCCAAATCTCCCCCAAACTTACCTAAATTCAACCCAAAGGCCTTCCCTTTATCAGAAATCCAACCTATGGATCCCTTTTTTTCAATTCAAAAGGAAGAACCCGAAGAAGAGGTATTTATTTTATCACCAAAGTTCTTTTCTTCTTTCAATTCCTCTTTCATTTTTATTTCCATACAAAAATAATAACTCAAGTACCTTATACAAAGTTTTATTTTATTATAAATATGGTACAACCATACTACTTATTCTATCCATCCTATGAACTATAATTTCACCTTGCGTGCATACGTACGACTTACCGTCTCCAAGCCGTGGTGTAATTTGTTATTCAACACTATATTATCTGTATGGATATAATGATGAGTAATATGTATATAAATAATGAAAATAACATTATTATATCTCTTAAAAATTAATATACCATCCAATTACACACCTTTTAATCATTATGAAAATGATATTGTCGCTCGTGTGTACGTACGACCTACCGTCTCCACGACGCGATGAGATTCATTTCCAGGTTCACCATTCAACGATGATTATAAAAATACATATTATTAATAAGTATGTAATATATGAAATAAAAATTATACTATATATATATATTCATGTACTTATATATAACTTATTCACTTACTTTAGTTCAATACATACTTCCGTTCAACACGATATGAAAATGGAAACATCATTTATGCATACATAAGACCTACCGTCTCCATAAACAGTGTTAGCCATTTCATATATCTATCTAATATACATATTTATATTCTAAATATATATTATATATAAATTAAGTTTTATATTCAGGAAGTATTTAAATCATGATCTAAATGATACGATCAAGAATAACAAGTTAAAACACATATGATAAAGAAAGAGATTATTACACAAAATATTAATTTAACATGAAAATAATTATTAAATGTGTAGTCTAAAGTATTAAATTATTCATGTATGATATAATAAATATGAATATGATTCTGGTATAATTTAATAACATATTTTGGAAATTATAAAAGAGGTTAAACGTACCCATGACCCAAGTAAAGTGCAAGGTAAGGGTTAATTCCTCAATCTCTTATTTATGCAAGATTGTTTATGTGTAATTATTTTCTGGGACATATTAATTATCCATGTACATGTTTCATAAAAGAAATTTTAAAATGTTTCTTTTAAGGTACTATTTAACTAAAACATAGTTTTAAATGTTTAAATATTTATTCTTTTAAATCTTTCTCATTAATGTCAATGTTTTCAAAATGGTTTTAAGGATTTATTTATATGGAAATAATGTTTTTAAAATGTTAATTCCATTCAAAATATTCAAAGTGCTATTGGACAATTTGATTGAAAAATATCTTATAAATGACTTATTTTATAAATGGGTGTCTTTTAAATGATTTCACATAAATGTATATTTCTCTCAAAAAGTAATACTCGTCATTTTCAACTATGGTAGCTTCCATTACTGGATATTATTCTTGATTAAGGTAGATTTATTATAATCAAATCTTCTATATTTTTATTGAATGAGTTAAGATTTGTTTTACTATGGATGTGATATTTTTATACCCTTCATTGTTTGTTGTTGATGTATTGGAATTCCATCAGCTAGTTTTGATATGAATTTTTATGGTATGTTTCAACATTTTCATATGAGGAATTTAGTGGACTTAGTAAGTGATGGGTGGAGACTACTATATCTCCTCTATGTATCAGTAGGTCTCTTTAGACAAACTAGTGCCTTGGAACAAGTCCTTGGCATAAATTTTATTTGTAGTCTGGGCATGAGGCATTAACTATGTGGTAATGATGTCCGGTATTAGGCATTCCCTTATTATGAAATTAATTATTACATGTTATTATTCAACTAGTATAATATCAATGTGAAAGTTTTTTTGGTAATGTTTGATTTATATTCTCCATATTATATCCATGTTTATGTTTAAAAGGTTGTTGTTCTTATTACACGTATTTCTTTAAAAGATTATAGCTTCCACTAAATTATTTATCCTTACTTAGAATATGAGATAATGCCTTTATTAGGTTTTGTTTTCCCAGGATTCTAAGAAGTGTATCATGTTTGAAATATTGGGTTATGCTAGGGGAATAATGGAATTCTCAATGGATTATTAATGTAGTGTTTTATGATAGAATGTGTAATGTATCCTTCATGTATGTAATCTATTTTACAATACTACTAAAATAATTGGTCCTTCAAGACTTGATTCCTTATAATCATGCCAACTTATTAAAATATTGCACTGGATCCATGATTCTAGGGTCGGGGCATTACAGTTGGTATCAGAGGAAGTTTAGTACAAACCATTGAAACTAGATTTAGAAAAACAATTATTAAAAAAAAAATACTCTAATATATACTTTTAGGATTAGTATAGAAGAACTTCTTAGAATTTTGGTAATGTAGAAATTTTGTGTATTTTCTATGTAATACATCCCTGTCTGGATACAGGAAGGTAGAGACGGCTCAGGCACAGATGTACCTATGAGTGAAAAATTTGACAAGGAGTTTTGGGCTTGACCCGGGGTATCCTGGTACATGACAAAGGGCCTTGCTGCACTCCTGGTTACAATAATATTGTGGGATATACTTATGATAATTTACATTTTATTTATAAGCCATTATGAAAGATTTAGGAGTAAGTACATCCTCAACGAAAACATTTTTTTAATGAATATAGATTATATGGATAGTTTTTCAATTTACGTTAGGGATTTTACAAGTTTGGAATCATGAATGTTGATTCATATACTATCCTAGTTTATGCCATTGTTTAGAAATGGTGCCCAGTAGAAGGAATGAGAACAATAGCAATATGCTTGACCCAAAGAGTAAGAAGGATCATATCTTTCATAGTATTAAGCCAATATTTACAAGGGCAATAGTCCCCCATGAATTCCCATCATATGAAGAAATAATATCTTGTATTAATAAGAAAAGTAATTAATTCTCTGAGTTCTATGGCTATAAGGGAAGTAAGAGAAGAAAATGATGGTAGAAAGAAAGATAGATAAAGGGAAGATGAAAAGAAATATTTTCCCATATGTGATAACTGTGGAAAGAATCACCTTGGTATATTCTTGAAGGGAATGTGAGTTTGTTATAAGTGTGAAGAAAAAGGACAATAAGTACATGATTGCAAGGATAAGAAAAAGGTTTCAAATGTACAATGCTTCATCTTCAAAGAGTTGGGACACTATTTGAATCAATGTACAAATCATGAATGTATGCCCCATATGATGCTATTGGAAAATAATCATGTTATGATATTACCATAGATGAAGTGGAATGACTAGTATTCTTATGTTTTTATTAAATAATTATTTGAGTTTTGTATCAATGATGTACTAGTTATATTAATTATGAAAATAAATATGGATAATAATGCAATACTATTTCATTAAATATTTGAGATTATATGGTTTAATAAAAGTGACTCAATATCAAGTTAAACTTTATGGAAAATACATGGTTGAAGGAAAGATAAAACTTAATACGGTTCAAATACTAAGGTATTAAATTTTGAATAAGATATGATTGATTTTTATAAATTATATTCGATATTATTGACTACTTTGAAACTAATTAATTGTTTGTTTATTCCATTATTGTTGGAGTTTACAAAATTATTGGATATAAGGAGTATATCCAGTATTATATAAGGAATAAGGGAGCATGAATGTAATCAATATTCTTCTATGATAATTTAGGGTGTTACCATGTTTTAAAATAATACATGATGATAGTATTCACATGTTATTACATGGAAAAAAAGATATTCATTGTATTGACCTTCCTTATAAATTTTGGACTCTGAGTTTAGACAGAAGTATTTCGGATAAGTCTAATGGTTGGAATGGATTAAGTTTAACATTGGATACTATTTTTAAGGCTAAAAAATTTATTAATATTATTTTTGTATTTTTATAAAAAGGACAACTAGGAGGGCGGACAATAACCTGTTGCATTCAGCAAGGCTTTGAGACTTGAACCCGGAACCGATGGGCGACAAGGGTAAATCACCTACCACTGGCCTACATGATGTCCTAGTTTGTATAATGCAGTTTTTTTAAATATTCTGAAAAATGAATTATAAATTCATTATTTTTGGAACCCTATATGATTAGGATAAAAAGAATATTTTTGAATTATATTATCTATTAGAGTGAAAGATGAGTTTGTGGTAAGAATTAGTTGAAGGATAAAACTCTACATGTCAAGTATATTTTCTCTCTCTTATTATATGAATAAATAATCTCGTAAACATTAGGTAAGGGAACGTAAAACAAAAAATGTGTTACCCTAATACCTTATGTTTTATTGAACCGATGATATTTTAAATCATTATAGATTGATGTATTTGAGGCCTTCAATTTTACACTTGTTTCTGATTAATGACCTCAATCACTTCCTATAAATATTTAAGTTTTTCCTCCAATTATGTGTCTCTAATTTCCACCAATGTTCTCTTTATAGAGATCATAATTTCGTGGTGACATTTTTATTTCCCTTTTCCTCTTATTAAGTCTAAATTTTATTAACCCAATTTCCGATGTGGGTTTTCCACAAAGATATTTTTCTATTTTTAACATTTTATTTTCAAAGAACAATTTAAAATTGTGAGTATGAATTTTATTGAATGAGGGGAGAATGTAACACCCCAAGATTTCATAGTACATTATATCTTCAATGTAATTCAATAACTTGCGCTACCTGCAACACCGAGTTCGAGCACACCAAATCTTACCAAAATAGCCATTCAAAAAGCGGTTAAGAATAGAATTAACTTAATTTTTAATTTTATATACTCCATATAGTTTTAGAATCCATATTATGTGTTTCGTAGAAATTATATAAGAACAAATAATATTTTTCAGATAAAATATGTATTTTTCCAAAAATGACATTTTACAACCTTTTAATGGAGAACCCTTTTTAAAACCAATATTTGAAACTTTTATATATTCAATTTAATGAAATTAAATTTTTATTTAGAATAGGGAAATAAAAATTTAGTTTGGATCAATTTTTGGTACCTTTCTGATAAGTTTTATTTTTTGATGAATAATGAAAAATAATAAATTTTAATTGAAAACAACTTTTTAAATAAAAATAATTTATATTGTTGAATTATTTATTTGAATAGGTTGGAATAATAATTAGATTTTATTTTTATCATTTAATATAATGTAGGTCATTATAAGTAATTTCAAATTTAAATTTGACATAAACACATGTTAATCTTTTGATAGTTTTTACTTTTTAAAAACCCGCTTTTTAGTTTTAACAACAGGAATTAATTTTGAATTAATTAATAACACTTCAATGTTTTTAATTTGGATATATAGAATTAATTTTTTAATTCACAATATGAAAATTATATTAGGGTGAGTTTTTTTGGTATTTTTCGTAAAACATTCAATTTTTTATGAATAATGAAAAACACAACGTTAGGGTTTAAAACTGACTTTTATTTAAATAATTAATTATTGTATTTTAATTTATTTTAATTATATATATATATATATATATAATATCTATATAAGTTCAATTTAATTCATTGGAGTCATTTTGAATTAAAATTTGATGTATCATATTTTATTTAACTTTTTAACGTCTATTACCCACCTCCTAGGCAGATTTATAAATTTGCATAGATCATAATTTTACCGCTTCAGTTAATTGAATTTAAAAAATCTGAGAAACATGATTTACATCAGTAAGTATAATGAGATTCAATAAGATGAAAATAAATTTTGTTGAATATTAACTTTTGATTTTTATTTACCACGGTTAAAAGTAAATAAGGTAATTAAAGGTAAAAATGCTATTATAATTACCCTAACACATGTCATAATTCTATTCGATAAGTTTATTTTGACCAAAAAAAACCTTAGTAATGAAATATGATCCTTTTGGTCCACTTATATTAGATTAGTAAATTTATTATTATTTTATTTATAGAAAAGTTAAAAGTGTAAAATTCAAAGTTTAATAACTAAATCATGTTTAATATAGGGTTATACATAAGATAAAATTGACTATAAATTTAAATTAGAAAGATAATTTTTTTTCATTATGGTATATTATTTCTAATATTTAGATGTTAAATTATAATTTTTATTTATGACACAATGAGGATGCAGTAATTACCTTATTAATAAAAGAATCAAATAAATGTTATTATAAATATTGAAATAAATATAATTTGAAAGTTTTGATGAATTACACTAATTTTATAGCTTAATATGTCTTGTTAGTATGTATTAAAGATTTTTTTTTAAAATTATAAAGTTTTTACGAATTTAACAAAAATCAAATATTAAATAGTATCAAAATTGTCAAAAATGAGTTTTTAAAATAAATACTATATTACTAAATTAGATAATAGTCTTAAAAATGTAGGGTTTATCGAAAGAACTTATATAATAATTGATATGTCATTATTCAACCACTATAGCTTATATTGGAATTTTATAGTATGTTTATTAATCATATAATATAAAAATACAAGGAGACATGGTAAATGTTAAAATATTTAACAAAGTGTTAAATCTAAAAGATAAGGCAAATATGGTAACCTGAACTTGTCTAAAACCTATTGCTTGTGATTTTTTTGACCCACAACTACCTAATACTCGAATTAAACTCATTTTGAGCCATTATAAACTTAATATGACTTTATAATAAAATAATATTTCATGTATTTCCTAAGGTGCCCCTCACACCTCTTATAAAAGGGCACTTCCCCTTCTATCAAATTCACAGCACCAAATCCATTTGGCTTGGCCAAAACCTATCACAATATCCTTAAAACTTCACTCAAATTAACCTAGAGGAATTACCTTGATGATATAGGCTACCTAAGGAGCCCTTTTGTTCAAATCAAAATGAAACACCTGATGAAGAGGTAATTATTTTATCACCTCTTTCAAAGTTCATTACTTCTTTCACTTTCGCTTTATTTGTTATTTATATAAAAAATTAATAACTACTGTAACTTATACATAATGTCATGTTATTATAAATATAGTACAACCATACTCATTATTCTATCCATCCTATGAATGATAATGTCACCATGCGTGCATACGTACGACCTACCGTCTCCACGCCATGGTGTAATTTTTTATTCAACACTATATTATATGTATGAATATAATGATGAGTATTAGGTATATAAATAATAAAAATAACATGATACTTTTTATGTAAAATTAATATACCAACAAATTCCACACCTTTTAATCATTAAGGAAATGATATCATTGTTCATGTGTATGTACGACCTACCGTCTCCATGACACGATGCGATTCATTTCCAGGTTCACCATTCAATGATGAATATAAAAATATATATTATTGATAAGTACATAATATATGAAATAATAATTCTACTTGAGTTATATATATATATATTTATGTATGCACTTACATATATCTTATTCACTTACTTCCGTTCAATACGATATGAAAACTGAAACAACGTTTATGCGTACGTACGACCTACCATCTCCATAAATGGTGTTTTCCATTTCATATATCTATTTATTATACATAATTATATTCTAAATATATATTATATATAAATCATGTTTTATATTTTTATGTATTTTTATCATGATCTAAATGATACGATCAATAATAACAAGTCAAAACACGTACGATAAACAAAGCGATTATTAACCGAAATGTTAATTTAAAATGGAAATCACTATTAATTAGGTAGTATAAAGTCATAAATGAATCATGTATGATATAATAAATATGAATATGGTTCTGGTATAATTTAATTACATACTATGGTCATTATACATGAGGCTAAATGTACCCTTGACCCAAGGAAAGTGCAAGGTAAGGGTTAATTCCCCAATCTCATTATTATCTGAGATTTTTTATGTGTAAGTATTTTCTGGGAAATATTTATTATCCATGCCCATGTTTCATAAAAGAAATTTAAAAATTATTCTTTTAAGGTACACTTTAACTAAAACATAATTTTAAATGTTTAAAATATTTATTCTTCTAAATCCTTCTCATTAATTTCCATGTTTTCAAAAATGTTTTAAGGATTTATTAATATAGGCATAATTGTTTTAAAATGTTAATTACATTCAAAAGTTTCAAAGTGTTTTGGTAAACTTTGATTCAAAAATATCAATTAAATGACTTCCTTTATAAATGTGTGACTTATAAATGATTTCACCAAAAGGTATATTTCTCTCAAAAAGTTTAACTGATCATTTTAAACTATGTTATCATCCTTTACTAGTTATTGTTCTTGATTAAGGTTAATTTATTGTAATAAAATCTTCCATATTGTATTGAATAAGTTATGATATGTTTGACTATGGATGTGCTATTTTTATACCCTTTATTGTTTATGGTTGAAGTATTGGCATTTCTTATTCTAGTTTTAATATGAATGTTTGGGATATGTTTCAACATTTTCATATGAGGAATATAGTTGACTTAGTAAGTGATAGGTGGAGCCTTCTATATCTTCTAGATGCATTAGTAGGTCTCATGAGACAATCAAATTTCTTTTCCCATGGCCTTGACAAAAATTTTATTTTTAGTTTTGGCTCGAGGCCTTGGCTAAGTGGTAATGATATCCGGTGTTAGGAATTCCCTCATTATGAAATTAATTATTACATGCGATTATTAAACTAGTAGAATATCCATGTGCATGTTTATATGGTAATGTTCGATTTATTTTACCAATATTATGTTAATTTTTATGTTTAAAAGGATGTTGGTTTTAGTACACATCTTGCCTTAAAAGTTTATAGCTTCTGCTAAATTATTTACCCTTACTAAGCATATGAGATCACCCCTTTAATATGTTTTATTTTCTTAAGATTACAGGAAGTGTATTATGTTTGAAATGTAGGGTAAATCTAGGGAAAATGGAATTCTCAATGGATTATTTATGTTGTGTAACATGTTTGAATCTTTAATGTAACACTCATGTGTGTAATCTATTTTCCAAGACTACTAAACCGATCGGTCCTTCAGGACATAATTCCTTGTAATAATGCTAATGTATTAAAATAATGCACTGGCTCTGGGCTTCTGGTGTCTAGCCATTATAGTAGAGATTTTAGGAATGTATTTGGTTTGATAGTGACTGAAGAAATGGTATTTTTTCTGATGAAATGATATTAAGTGGTTTCTTTTTATAAGAGAGGGGAAGAGAACTATTGGAAATTATTAACATATTGAATTAATATAATTGAATTTTGAAATCAATATGGATAAAAATTTATAATATATAAATAATATATGATCATGAGTCTAAAAACTCTCTTAAATTTTTTTTACAATTTTAGATCATATTTTACCCTTATTTTTTAGTTTAACCACCAATTAATCCTTTTCACACTTAACGTGAAACAAGGTTTTTACTCTATGAGGGTCATGGTAGTTACTAAAAATGTAAAACAACACATAAATTGAGCCTATATATTTTTTCAATCATATAATAATTTTGGATCAATATTGGTTTTTAGAAATTTTATACAATTTAATAAAATATTATTTTTATAAATTATCAAGAATGTAAATTTTATGAATATTTATTTTCATAGAATTTTATAACATCATGAAAAAATATTAAAATTAAATAAAATATGTTAATACATCATTAAAATTTTATATTTATCTATAAAATTTGTGGTTCACATTAAGTATTTCTAATCGTACTAGTTTTCGAAATTTTAATATAGTTTATTTTTTTACAATAATTGAATACTTACCATGTCATCATTGTGTAAGACTTTAATGCAATTAATACTTCACTAAATTTTTTAAAAAAATTATATGATGAATATTAATCATTTATATTTCAAAATTATATTTATCACCAAACATATCCTCTATTTCTTGATGTTAAGAATATTATAGTTGTTAAAAAAAGAGTGTGACATTTTTTACTCTCCTTTAAATAAAATACTATAAAGGTTATAATATCATGAAAATAGAATAAATTACAAATATTAAATCATTTATTTAATAATTATGAAATATACTCATCAAATAAAAATCTGTATTTTTCACAATTCATTAAAAAGACTATATATTCATAAAATGATCAAAAATTTATTCTATGATATTTTTGAAATTTATACTATTTTATTAAAATTAATTTATTGAAATTAAATTTATATTATTTTAAAACCAAGATTTCAAATAAAACCTAATAATTATTGAAAATCCAATTTGGTTAGAAATAAATCTGTTTCCATTTGATTGAAATATTACATACTATTTTTATAATTAGTGTAACTCTATAATATCTATCTAATAAATTATTTATTATAAAATTACCAATGATGTTTCAATTACTATGATTTTTCAATAAAAAATTATATTTCCATTATTTTATGAATTCTTAATTTTTCAAATCTACAAAAATAAAATGATATTTCTTCTTCTTTTCAAATAAAATTAATAATGTCATTCTTAAGGTGTTTTCCGTCTATATCACTATCCTTTAAATTTAAATAAGCTACACAAGGGATAAAATATAATTATACTATCCACCTTCATTCTATGGATGAATTATAATCATGTAATTTATTTTATTGGCTGGAAAAATATTGATATTCCATATTCTAGTTTTCTAATATAGTTGTCTATTGATTATTAAGGAATGTTGATAATTTTTAGTGCTATTTTTATATGATGAATGCATTGGAGTTATTTTGTTATGGGTGGGGACTAGAATTATATATTGTCTCTATGCATTGGTAGGTCTCATGAGACAAACTAGTCTTAGTATTTAGAATGTTTATTAACTATTTATATAGGATTTATTAGTATGAGGCCTTGGTGGTAAGAATGAGATATATGAAATTTTGATTTCTATAACTACAAAATAAGATATTATTATCCACATGATTATTTATATTTTTTATGTCATATATGGATATATCAATATTTCATGAGACTAGTTATATGGAATATTTTTTTATCATTTTTCTCTATCATATTATTAATTCCTAGTTTATTCTATGATAGGTCCTATTTTACTCTTCCCCTTAATGAGTATCTGAAGTCACTATTTTATTTTCTTCCTTTAGAGTAGATAACCAAAAGTGATGTATGAATTATTTTAGGGATATAATAGAAGAAATGATAAATTTATTACAAATATTATATGTTATATTTAATGTATTCAAATGTTTTGTGAGAATCAGGTATGCATCTTGTATCCTAAGACTAATAATCCCTTATATTTTATAAGATGTGATATTTTGTATTATTTACAAATGTATTAAAGTAACTATCATCTAAGGTTGGATATTATCACTAATAAAGGAATTTATTTTTTTGAGGATAATAAAGCCCATTTTTTCATTTTATATGCTCAATGCTAGTCTCCAACCTGTGCCCTACCAGAGGTAGGATTCGTGGCTCATTCCCTACTTCATTTCTGGGTTAAGATGAGTAACATCAGAGGGGTTCATGGAATAAACTCCATACCAAATCTCCCATAAATGTTTAACTACAGTATAAACATCATATTATTGATATTAAGCCGCTGTAAAAGGCAAATTTAGAATATATATATAACATATCTCTCTCACCCATCTCTTCAACAAATCCTATTAATGGTTGGTTTTACCAACCTACGAGGATGTTGTAAATTCTTTAATTTCTACCACCTAAATTATTTGTTAGTGTATATAATTATTAATATATATAATTAGAATTTATTTATTTTTAATATTATATATTTAATTTTACTAATTGGTAAATAACAAACAATGAAAACCTAAATATCGAATTATAAATTGAAAAACTCAGAAAAATATGTCTTGAAGACATTATATCATGAAATAGAATATTAATAAATAAATTAATATTGTTATAATTTATTGAGAATTAAAAATAGGAAGATGATATACTTATATATTTAGATTTTAATAAACCTAATATTGTTAAAAAATAGGTGAAAATGTGATAAAATAATATGGGACCAAAGGTAAAGGGAATCCCCAACCCAACTCTTCTTTTGGTATTATATTTTACTTTTACATACCTAAAATATAATTATTAAAAAAATTCCTTCTAAATTTAATTAAATTTCATTTAATTTTTTTTCTTTAGGGGATATGAGTTATTCTACTTCATTGGGAGGATTCCTAAGCCACATATAATTACTTTTTTTCAAAAAGTGTTATTTTCCATAACATCTCATTTACTCATATTTAGTTGTTTCTTTTTATCTCTATAAACTATGATCCCTTTAAGAAAATATTTAATGTCCAAAATAATTTTTCCATCTTCAGTTGATAACTTCCATGGTTCTACATTGAAATATTCTTTATGATATCATTATAAAACCCCTTAATTTTTCATAGGTTTATTTAATGATTATGACTGTCATATGTTTCTTTTCTATGAGGCATGAAAGATTATGAGAATTCTATGATCTAATGGGTTGGCCTAGAATTTTACATTCATTCAATTAATATGGTAATGTGATAGATATCATGAGGTTAATTGTATTATGAGTGAACATGATTCTAGAATTGGTCACAATTTTTGAAGTACCATTTTGTGCACATATGTTATGCATGAACATTATGATAGATGCTTTCAAATTTATATGTTGTATTTGACCAAAAAGTTATGATGCTTTGTTATTATGTATATCCACATTTCATGTATCTTAAAAATGACTCCCTTTGGCTTAAAAATATGATACATTGATTATGATATGTTGATATTGGTTATGCTCACCCATGTACTATTGATTTATGTCTCTTATTCCATATATATTATTCCTCCCCTTACTGATATTTTAGCACAACTTTTATTTTATATATAACCTCAAGTGATTACATGTACAAATAAGAAGATGAATGTATTTTTGGAGGACTATGAAGTAGGATTTAAATAATGTTTAAATTTTATTATGTACTCATGATGTATGAACATAATTTTCCCATGATACTAAACCTCTTGATTCTAGATTATATTATTATTATGTTTTTTACATTAAAAATGATTTAATAATAATTAATGTAAGAGGTGGGTCCCTATAAGATGTTTTTATCCATTGATCCTTGATCTGGAAATCAGAATATATTTTTAAATTTACATGAATCTTGGTTAAATTTCATAATAAATCCCATTAATTAATTTATTTGTTTGGATAAAAAACTAATAGCTGAAGGATCATATAGAAATAAACTTATTATTTATTTGAAATATTTACTTTAAATGTTTGTGTAATAAAATACAATTTTTTCTATTGAATAATTTTTCATTGTGAATAATTAAATTTTGTTAATTATAATACCTATGTGTGTAGTTGAAAAATATGTTAATCATGGATAAAACTTGTGTGTAATAAAAGGAACTCATCATTATATTTTTGTTTGAATAATTTTTTCAAAAATAATATATTTTTAAACATTATTTTTTTACAAAATTACACTGTGTATTCATGCATTGAGTAGAGAATGTTATATTCATTACGTACAATTCATTAAACTATGTTGAGTAAAATTTTATAAGTTTGGATGAAAATAATTACATTATGTACTTTTTTCCAATATTCTAATTTTAATTTCACAACATGTTGAGTAGAGTTTCCTAAAAGGTCAAGTTTAATAATGATTTTTATTTCATATATAGGCTACATTTTTTATTTCTAAACTTCATAAAAACATGGATAAACTCAAATATTTAGTAATGTTTCAAGAAACAAATTACATATTGAAAATTTAAAAAATGAATAATTTTCATACTATTAAACTATCCAATATATATATATATATATATTAATATTTATTTATATGTGTATATATAAATTAATGTAGGATTTTTTGTCTACTCATTATATTCCATACAGTAAAATTTCTTAATAAATTTTTGTTTTTTTAATAATGTTAACTTCCAATCACTCTTAAAAGAAAGTTAGTAGTAATAAATGTCTCAGTACTTGTAAACACCAAAACAAATAATGTTGGGATATTTAAAATATAATATAACACAAAAGTTTACTGAGAAATCTATTGTTTTTTAATAATAAAAAATCTAATTAAATCAAAAAATATTTCAAAAAATTTAAGTAGAAATTATATATACTAAATACTTGAAAAAAAATTTATAAATCAATATAACTACATTTTTTCATGGGATTTTTTAAATTTCAAACCCTTTTTAGGTAAAAGGTAAAACATTGTATGTAAAATTGGGGATAATCTACATAATAATATTATAAATAAAATTGACATATAATAACCCAATATACACCATTCATTTCAAAATACGTTCTCTGGTGTTAACATTACATTATATAAAAGTATTACCTTCAAGAAAAGAAATAATATGATTTATGAACATAAGATATTAATTATAGCTAAATATTTTTTGTAGGGATTTTTGGGAATATCATATAAGTTTGTGTACTAAGAGAAATCCAAATATTATAATCAAGAATATGAAATGTTCTTGAGAAATTGTTTCCTTCTACATACTTTGTGTTATACTGAATAAAAAGTTTCCCAACCTCATGGTAGTCCTCTGGTAAAAATTTATGAAATTAATAATACACCACATCTATAAGTGGTTCAAAATTTTCATAATTTGAAATAAAGACTTATCTTTTATATGAAATTTCCTTCCCAATAGTACTCATATTAAAAACTAAAATCCAACCCCCATGAACATTTTTTGATTAGTATCTCTATTTATAACCATAGGTTCTTACATTGGACTTCTTGGAGATAATTTTTGAAATAAAAGAGTAGTCCTTGAATTAAAAATATTACTTCCCCTCAACTTTTATAAATTCCTCTGCATGTATTAATAGGTTCTTGATTTTGTATATGATATAAGGAACTCTCTAAATGTAATCTTCATCCACACTAATCGATAAATCAAGTCAATAATGTTAAAGGTTATTTATCTACTTCTTAATTACTTGTTTATGGATAAGAAATATCTATAGTAAATTTTATATATGGATCTTGAATCTTAGCTACAATAAAATATTAGTTATTATACTTGTGCACCTTCAAAATCTAGGTAGATAAAAAATCATCCAAATTTTCTCTCAGTGATAATATCAATTTAAATCCTCACATTCCACCATCCATGTTATTTGATTAGTAAAATGGAACACATTTATTAAAAACATGTTTTTAATTTTTTTAAAACAACATCATGATGAAACAAATGTATTTTCAACTTATAAATATGGTTAACAAAAAATAAAAAGTTTGGATCTTTTCCATCCTTTACTCTAATAGACCCTTGGTTGGATTGACTTTCTATATATACCATAATAAAAAAATTATCAATAGAATTTCTATATGTATCATAAAAATAATTGTTTCGGTATACATTTCCTTTTCCATATATATGATGAATTTAGAATTTTTAAAACTCAATATTTTGGGAAAATAAAGAGACACCATCATTTTCATGTTTCATCACCTACTTTCCATTCTTTATTAATATTTCAAATCTCTCAAAATTATATATATTATTGAAAAAATACATTAAATTGATCAAATAATTTGGATTGTTATACTCTTTTAGGATCCAAAATTATTATAGAGTCTAACAGTGGTTAAAAATGTGCCAACATATCTTATGGCATGTTTTTATAAAGAAAATTTCTCATTGATAATTTTCTAGAAAATCCATACTTTTAATTATGGATCTAAATAAAACATGTAATCATTATAGATATTTATTGTTTTATTCATACTCATATAGTAGATAGGTAATATATTTTTTTTATAGAAGCATTGATCTTCAATTGAAATTTTTTAGTGATATAAATGACCTTAAATGGTTTTATGTGAAACTGATGAATAACTAGAACCAAAAAAACCTCCTTAATAGAAAAGTTGTTTATTCAAACTCTTTTATAGGAATAGTATATCACTTTGAATGTCACATATGAAATCCATGAGTAATATAGACCAATAATCAATAAATAATCCTCCTCCTCTTCAATCTCAAATCTAATTAGAACCATAATTTTATCTATAAAATCAATGAAAACCTTTAAAATCCATCATATTATTAATAATCATATAACTCAGATTTTCTTTATAGATGAATATTATTATATTAATAATAAATAAGTAACTTATCTCTTTGACCTTAACCTCCCAAAAATCCATAGTTATTCTTCCATTGGGATGAAGAAATTAAACAACCATATTTACTATATTTTTTTTTCAATCTACCATGAATAACTATCTTTAACGATTGATCTTCCTTCGAGTGATCCATAAATTTAGGTTATGTTAGGGAGTTTTACAAATGGTGGAGTTGAAGGTTTTTTTAAATTAAACTATGGTTTGAGAGTTTTTTTAAAATGTACTCGAATTCAAAGGAATGGCCTCCCAATCCATCCTAGAACCATTTTGACCCTCTAAATCAGTGGTTTGTTATAAGGACACGAATTTAAACATTTCATAATCTTGAGTTTTAGTACATAAATTAATTTATTTGATATTGAGGATTTTTCTGGTTTATAGTATTAGAGAATTAGGTCATAATCCAAACATGACATAACACTTTCATACAATGTTTATAACACTTAAACAATATCCATTTCCTCTATAATATAAATCTTTTAAAATAAAACATTATTTCTTTTTCATGAAAAATCTTCCTAACATTCAAATTGACTTCCTCCTTTCTCTTAAAAATCCTTATACCCTATGAAAATCATTTTGAAACATGGGATGAGGACCAAAAACTTAATAAGGGATATAAAAATAAATTAAACTGTTATATTACTAAAACATGTAAACCGATGAAAAACACTTTCCTTAAAATCTCAAAATTTTACCCATAATGGTAAACTTATTCACTTTAGAAGGATGATTTTTTTACCTTTTGAAAAAAATAATTTCCATAAAAACTCATGAGTAAGCATAGAAAATTCATGTATGTATATTGGGAAATGATTAGATTAAACCTTATATAACCCTTACAAATGGAATTATCATAAATCCAGCTTCTATATCTGGAGTACCAACTGAATTAGAGCACTCTCTGGGAACACCCATAATTTAATCTATAATGGTTTCACACAGTACAATCTAGAAGAACCCATCGTTAATAATTTCCAAGAATATAAACATGTAATAACACATTTCCTCATTTGAAGAAATATTTTAAACATATATGCAAATCACATTCAGATATTAAAATACCAGTATATTATAAATCCCCATTTTTGAGTGAAAATAAGTAATTATTGTGAAAAAAAATTTAGTACAAAAATACCTAAATGATAAATAGGTACACTAATTTAATGTAATATTAAATATTACAAAGGAAGCCAAAAATAACATAATGTGTGTTGTGGTGGAAAAGTCAATTTCATTTTGTACGTTAGAAATAAAATATTCCTTTTGTCATTTCACAAAATGTTCCCTATAAAACACATAAAATTATTCCTTTTTAAAATCATTGAATTAAATTAAAAATAGTTTTAAAATTTCTTATATAATCCTTTTATATCTATATATGTAGAATATTACTCTGAATATTAACATTGAGAAAATTATTTGATAATTAAATCATAAAACATTCAAAGTGTCCCATACCACTTTAAATATTTTAATCATAATATCCATGAAATAATAAAACTTAAAATAATTAAATAAATGAGAAAAATAATTTCATGATATTCTATGAAAAAGGGGATGTATATATATCTCTTAAAAAAATGTGGGTGTCTAACATCAAAATATACCTCAGTGAAAGGAGATTGAGACGTAGTCACTTACATTGAGTCCAAATCGTCATGTAATATCTTTATATTACCAAATATTATAATTAGTTTAATTATTTAATTTCTTTATAACCATTTTCAAGTTAATAATCTTTTTATATCACTTATTACCATGTTGTAAAAACTACTTAATTATTTAAGTTCCCACCAGACGTTTTGATGATATTTAGTACAAGAGTATGAAATGACATTGACATGATTTCTTCATAGTGGTGATAGTTCACATGTTCTCAAGAAGGACATTATCATTTTTCTGTGCATGGAAAGGTAAGAACATAAATGATATATTATAATTTTATAATTATAAATATGTCATGAATATCATATATATAATTTAATTCCATAATTATAATATTTCTTGAGAGGTGGTGATGGAAGGTAAATTATATTCGTTTACGAGCCTGTAGTTCGCTGTACACACAAACGGAAATTTATTTCCCATTTGATGGAGTTGGAAATGGATTTATGTTATTATATTAACATAATAAAATCTAATTATATTTTTGATACTGTATTTATTATTTAAACATGGTCGAATAAGAATATAATGATGTGGAGTAAGAAATGAAATAGAAATACTTGATTAAAAATGATACCTCTTCTTCAGACGTTCTCCTTTGATTAACACATCAACACCTCTACAGAGGGTGTTATGCATAAAATAAGTCCTCTATAATATGTGGTGGTATTATATTAATGTTTTTGGGTAGATTTTGGATAAACCAATAAGGAATTGTAGCATAAAGAAAACAGAATAAAGGGTTTCCTTTTAAAAGAGAGGGGGAGGCACTGTTGGAATTCATTAAAATAATAAATTAATATAAATTAACTTTATTTTGAAAATGACTCAAAACTGAATTTTTTATAAGATAGGATAATTATGGGTCAAAATAAATTCATCTATATAACATTAAACAATTATTGATAATTTTTTAACCCTTATCTTTTGGTTTTAACCCTTATTTAAATTTTTTATTCTTACCGTAGTATCATGTAATTTAAAGATTGACGGTTAATATAATTACTATAAAATATTAAAAGATTAAAAAAATGTGTTATTTATTTTATTTTTGGTCTTATTCCAATTATTTGGAAGAATTTTATATTTTTATGCATTTATATAATTTAATAAAATATTATTTACTTTAAAATATCATTAATGTCAATTATAATACTATTCATCACTTGAATTTTTGAAAATATGATAACAACTTGATATATTCTATAAAACTATTTTAAATAATCACTAACATGTTCAAGTAATCTCTAAAATTATTCTATGACACTAATTCTGTCAAAATATATAAAATTTTATATTTTTAATTTCATTTATTTGATATTTTATTTAATTAAAAAATTATTACATCATCATTATGTAAGCGTTTATGTAAATTATTTATTACCTAAGAATTATAAATAAATTTCCATGATGAAGATAAATATTTTAGATTAAAAAATACTTTTTATAGTCAAACATATCCTTTATATTACCCTATATTAAAAATATTTCACTTGTTAAAAACAAAAGTATGAAAAAATATACTTTATTTTGAATAAAATAATTTAAATGGATTAAACTAATCTAAGTTTCTCCAAGAGGTCACAAAATCATCCCAACTATTATTTTGGTCTAAAATAACTCATAAAATAAAATTAAGAGATGGTTCTGAGTTATTTTCTATTATTTATAATATTATTTTTACCATTAATTACCTGATTTACCCATAACTGTAGTAATAACAATTACCAAAGTTACCATTCAAATTTTTTCCAAAAATAAAAGGGGTAGATTTAAGAAATTTATGTATTATAATTCCAAATATCAAATCCATTTTTCAAAATTCACAGCACATAATTGGGTAAAATGAATTTAATATTAATCATATTGAGAGATTGAGAAAACAAGTTTTTAAAGTAAAAACATTCAAAATATTGAAATGTTTCTATATCCAAATTCAATGTGAAATTGATTCGAATGGAATTAATTGAATTAACTGATAAAATATTAATATAAATATAATTTAAAACTAATCTAAAATATATCATAACAACATAAATAAATCAAACAAAAAAGTAGTTTTCTATTAAAATATGGTATTTTTTTCACTCTTCATTAAAAATGAATCGTATTAGAAAAAAAATTAAACCAAAGTATATTTTGATACATTGATTTAAAATAAGAAGTTTATTTAATAAAATATAAATTTTAAAAGTGTCAAAAATATTTTTAAAATAAGTGTGCCATCAAAAGCCCATATAACTACTTTATTTGAAAAATAATTGTTTTATATTTTAAATTAGATTAGTTCTTATATCAAGTCCTGAAAAAAATAAGATAAATATTAAATATTATATTTAATTATATATATATATATTTCATTAATATAATTTAGTATGGATGATTTTATTATTTATTAGCATAAGACACACTTGTACACATTTAAATAGTTTTTCAAAAAAACATTTCCTTTTATTTTAAAAAGGGTTTTATTTTTTTTAATAATTAATTGGTCACAAAATATTTAATTATATATATATTTTAAAAGAATATTTTCATAATTTTGTTAATTTTATTCATTCCATCAATTCCAAAGGCTCTGTGACAACAACCATATTTAATAATAATATTTAGTTATTCATTTAAGATCGATGTGGCATATCAACTATGTTATCAAATATAGTGTTTCATTTTAAAAACTCAAGAAGTTACATTCTACCACTTAAATTAATTATATCCTCACAATTTAACTCAGGATAGAAAACTGGGTCTTTGAATTTTCAAAATACATTTTAAAAAATACCATATCATAAAAGGAATTATTGAAACATACACTTTAATATAAATAAAGGGAAGCGTGAAGGTCACCTAAGATAACACATAAGAGGGTCTCATGTAGAAAAAAATGGATACAATAGAAAAAATTAGTATCATGTTCTGATGGGGAGTGATATAGAATATGTTCATGATAAAGTTAATAATCACAAAGCCATAAATCTATGATGGGTTAAATATTCAGTAATTTCCTAGTAAGAAAAGTAACTGGATAATATTTTTTTAAGATATATTCCATAAATTTGAGAAATTATTTTACTTCATATACTAGTATGATAGGGAAATATACACAATTAATAAGTATAGTTTTATTTAGTGATAAAATTTTACCACAAACTCATATTATTCTCCAAATAATGAGCATTCATGATAAATTTTTCATGCCTGAACCATTGGAGTCAATTTATAAATAATCACATAATCTACACAAGAATAACTATATATTTATTCTATCATGAAACATTAACCAAAAACTAAATAATTTGGATAATATAAGATAATTTCTAAAAAATAATAAACCTTTATATGATGAAAAACTACTTTAATCTCCAAAAATAAAAGTAATATCTAATTTTCAACAATGACCATTCAATAAATAACTATCCTTAAAATTCCTCAAAAATATTATATATATGATTTTAACCCAAAAATTAGAAGGATTTAATCACGTAGTTTCAAAAGACAAATTTTAAAATTTATCTCCAAATATAATCAATTACTTTTGAGGTCTCACACTAAAAAGTAATTTCCCTATTAATCTTCAAGATACACTAACCATTTCCATAAATCACCATAATTCCACAAAAAAATCCTATATTCTTCCAATATAAAATTCAAAATTTTTTCTTCAAATAAAATATTATAGTATTTTATTTAACTTGATCATAATGGATTCCTAAAATGATGAACGTCACCCAATATAACATTATTAACTTAATACCCATATCAATTTTCAATTCTAAGGTAATATATTTGATAAAACATATGTTACGAAAATAAAATTATTCTTAATCCTTAAAAATTTTAACTAAAAAGAAAAGTTTTATAATAACTAGGACATCATTTTATGCTTGTGGTAGGGGATAAAGAATTATATCCCTTTAGTAATGGGTTTGATTCCAACAACATCGCTGGATGTTATGGGTGGTCACCCATCCCATAGGTTGTTGTTTTCTAAATATATATTAATATAACACTTATAAAAACATATAAATTTCAGAAACATTGTAAAAAATAACTTTAATATATGTTATTCTCAATGTTTATCTCTTAAGTTTTATTTTTTATCCCAAAATGTAATAACCCACAATTACCTCAAAAATTAATGTCTCCAAAAATATTATTATTCACCTTAAAATTTCATAACTTGAAGCCTAAAAAAGGGTTTCTAAGACACTGGACATATGATAAAATAAAAAATTATAAACCCATGATGATATCCATAACTGTTAACAAAAAATCATTATCTTGAAAGTTTTCTAAACCATACTTTGATGCTAGCTATGAGGTCCCAACCATAAAAATTTTATAATCTTGAGTTTTAGTCAAGAAATTACAATCTATCACATTTAGGATCTTTTAAGGTTTATATTCTTATAGAATTAGGTCATCATTTATACTTGACATCCGAATTTCAAAAAAAGTGGATATAACTAAAATAAAATCATTTTATTACATTATCTAAAACTTTTAAAATAAAAAATTATTTCCTTTTCATGAAAAGTATTCGTAACTTTCAACTTTACTTCCACATTTATCATATACATCCATATACCCTAGAAAAACATTTGAAAACATGGTATGAGCACAAAAAAATTATTAAGGGATATTAAATTAAAGGAATCTATTAGTTCAATAAAAACATGTAAACCCTTGAAAAAACTTCACTTGAAAACTAAAAAATTTACCAATAAAGTTAAATATCACCACTTTATAAAAAAAAAATATTTTGCCTATTTGAAACAAATGATTCCTAGAAAAAAATATTTACAAAGAATATAAAATTTATGTTGGTATTTTGGGACATCATTATAAAGATCCCTTATATAACCCTTATAGAACACTTACAAATAAAATAAATATATGGTCAACTTCCATCTCTAAAGTACCTAATGAATTGAAGTACTATATGGGAGCACCCATCGTTTAAGCTATAATGGAATCACCTGATTTTATCTAGACGAACCCATCATTTATAATGTCTAATAACCAAAATAGGTAATTAAACATTCATTATTTGAAAAAATATTTTAAACTCACTTGAAAATCACATTCAGATATTAAAATTCAATTATCATTCAAAACATAGTTTTCAAAAAAAAACCTTTCTTCTGAAAAACCATTTAGAATATTGAAATACACAAATTATAAATATATATTTTTCAATTAATGTGACATTATATATTTTAAAGAAATATAAAAAAATAAAATGATGAACATAACAATATAAAATTCATTACCAATGTGTTTGTTAAAGGTTGGAAATTACTTTTGTCATTTCTCAAAATGTTCCATATAAAACAAGTAAAAATATTACTTTTAAAACCTATGAATTATATTAAAAATAGACATAAAATTTCCTTTATAATCATTTTATATCAATATATTCAAAATAATTTCATGAATATTTACATGGAGAACAATATTTGATAATTAATTCTTTAAACTTTCAAAGTGTCCCATACAACTTTGAATATTTAAATCATAAGATTCATGAAATAATAACTTTTAAAAAAATAAATAAATTATAACAAATAATCTCAGGATATTATGTGAAAATTGGGATGTATATAATTATCATAAAAGAAGGTGGGTTTTTAATATCAAAATATGCCAAAATGAAATGAGATTAAGACAAAGTCCCTTACCTTGAGTCCGACTCATCACACTCAATGTTTATATTCATAAATATTGAACTTAGGCTAATTATTTAATTTCTAGATATGTTTTTACAATTTTATTATTCATTTTATATCATTTATTACCATGTTATATCAATTTCGTAATTATTTAAGTTCATATCAAACATTTTGATGATATACAGTATATGTGTCCAAAATGAAATTGGTATGATATCTATAGTAAAAATTGGACATTAATCCATCATATATAGAATAATATTAATAAAATAAAAATAAATTTTATAAATCAATTATACTTTTAATGTAATTCACAGACTATAGAAGCCTAGAGATGGAGCATTATTTTAATACATTGGCATGATTACTAGGAATCTTGTCCCGAAGGACCTATCAGTTTAGTAGTCTTGTAAAATAGATTAAATACATGAACGTTACATTAAACATTCAAATATAAAACAAAACATAAATAATATGTTGATAATTCCATTATTCCCCTAGCTTAACCCAATGTATCAAACTAAATACACTTCTTAGAATCCTGGGAAAACAAAACATAATAAAGGGGTGAGCTCAGATGCTCAATAAGGGTAAATAATTTAGCAAAAGCTATAAAATTTTAAGGAAAGATGTGTAATAAAAAAAGACTTTGAATCATAAACATGAACATAATATGAAGAATATAAACCAAACATTACCATATAAATATATACATGGTTAATCTACTTGTTGAATAATCACATGTAATAATTAATTTCATAATGAGGGAATGCCTAATGCCGTACATCATTACCACATAGTAAAGGACTCATACTAAGACTAAAAACAATTTTTTTTTCATGTCCTTGTGTCAAGACACTAGTTTGTCTCATGAGACCTAATGATGCATCTAGGGGCTATAGAGAGCCCCACCCGTCACTTTATAAGTCCACTGCATTCCTCATATGAAAATGTTGAAACATAACACAAACATTCGTATTAAAACTAGCATACGAAATGTCAAAACATGAAACATAAATCATGGAGGGTATAAAAATATCACATACACAGTCAAACATATCATAAATCATTCGATAAAATATGGAAGGTTTTATTATAATAAATCAACCTTAATTAAGAATAATATCTAGTATAGAATGTTGGTATTGTTGAATATGACCAGTAAAACTTTTTGAGATAAATATCACTTTTTGTGAAATCATTTAAAAGTCACACATTTAAAAAAAATCATTTAAAAGATATTTTTGAAAAAAAGTGTCCCATAACACTTTGAATCTTTTGAAAGGAATTAACATTTTAAAACAATCATGTATATATAAATAAATCCTTAAAACTATTTTGAAAACATGGACATTAATTAAAAATATTTGGAAAGATAAATCTATAAAACATTTAAAATGATGATCTAGTTAAATAGAACCTTCCATAAAACCATGAAATATTTCTTTTTGAAACATTTTAATGATACATGGACATATATGATAAATATTTCCCAGGAGATACTTACAGATCAACAATGTCGGATAATAATGAGATTGAGGAAATAACCCTTACCTTGCACGTTCCTTTGGTCGAGGGTACATTTGAACTCCTATATAATGACCATAGTATGTTAATAAATTATACCAGAACCATATTCATATTTATTTTATCATACATGATTATTTTATTACGATATACTACCCATTTAATAATTATTTCCATTTTAAATTAACATTGTGGGTAATAATATCTTTCTCTATCGTACGTGTTTTAAGTTGTTATTCTTGATCGTATCATTTAGATCATGATATAAATATATATATAATATAAAAATTGGTTTATTTTTAATATATATAGAATATAAAAATATACAATATAGAGATATATGAAATGGAAAAAATCATTTATGGAAACTGTAGGTCGTACGTACGCATAAACTATGTTTCCGTCTTCATATCATATTGATCAAAAGTAAGAGAATAAGATATATGAAAGTACACACACACACACCGATATATATATACATATCCAGTATAATTATTATGTCATATATTACTTTCTTATTAATAATATATATTTTTATAATCATTGTTGAATAGTGAACCAAGAAATGAATCTCATCGCGTCGTGGAGATGGTAAGCCTTACATACACACGAGTGACGATATTATTTACTTAATTATTAAAAGGTGTGGAATTGGATGGTATATTAATTGTATAGGAAAATTAGCATGTTATTTTATTTATTTATATATATATAACACACATTATTATATCCATCCAAATAACATAGTATTGAATAACAAATTACACCACGACGTGGAGACAGTAAGTCGTACGAATGCACGCATGGTGAAATTATCATTCATAGGATGAATAGAATATTGAGCATGATTGTACCATATTTATAATAATATCACACTATGTATAAGGTACTGGAGTTATTATTTTTGTATGTAAATAAAAAAGAAAGGGAAAGTGGAAGAAGAAATAAAATTTGATAAAGGTGATAAAATAATTACCTCTCTTTGGGTGTTTCCTTTTGATTTAAAAAAGGGCACCTTAGGTTGGATTTTTGATCAAGGAAAAGCCTCTAGGTTGAAGTGAGTGAATTTTTTAAGAGATTTGGGCTGGTTTTAGCTGATACAAATGTCTTCGGAGGAGTGATTTTGAGAGAAGGGGAAGTACCCTTTTATAAGTGAGGTGAGGGTCTCTTTAGGAAAATTTTGAAATATCATTTTATAATAAACTCATTTTAGGTTTATAATGGATATAACTTTATTTATTTCTAATATAATCAGTGTATGGGACTAAAAAATCTCAACTGATAGGTCTTAGATAAGTTTAGGTCAACATATTAATTTTATCTTTTATATTTAACTCTTAGTTAAAGAGTTTAACTTTTTCCATGTCCTCTTGTACTATTTTAATAAATCAGAAAACTCAGGATCAGGAAATCCTACTCCCAGAAAATATTTATATATAAAAAAGTAAATATAAGAAAAAAGGAGAAAACATGTGGTCAACAAAGAGGTGTGTAAATAGCACCACACGCATCAACATCAACCAGACCACAATAGAAGGTTGGTGTAACAAAAGACCAAAAAGAGAAAACCTCCTCAGTCGCATGCTTGGACAGAGCATCAACAACCTGATTCTCCTCTTTATAAACATGAGTGAAAACCAATAAAAGTTTCTCTACAAGCTTGATAGTGGCATCCCATGCAGAAAGTAGCTTCCAAGGAACATTTCTTGAACACTTTTTAAGAATATAAACTGCCAGAGTTGAGTCAGACTCCACCCATAAGGTCATACAACCATGAAAAGAAGTATACCACATAGCCTTGATCATAGACCATAACTCCGCATCGATAGCCAATCCATTTCATAAAAATTGATAAAAATAGCCTTTAACAAAGCCCCTATAAGTGCGGAAAACACCACCACAACCCGAAGGCCCCAAAGCACCTGAAGTTTCTCCATCCACATTAACTTTCAGACACCAAGAGATTGGAGGAATCCACCATATATGTTTCATCATAATTGGATTCTTACATCTACCAGAAACACCCAGTGTGTGCAAGAAAACCAAATCAGAAACATCATTAAGCATGAATCCATTTTGATCACATGCATAAGAAAGAACACAAGTATGAAGCTCCCAAATACCAACATAAGTTGGTAAAAGTTTGTTGTCAAAGACAAGAGCATTCTGGGAATGCCAGATAAATGAAACAACCATTGAAGAAGTAGATATGTGCAGTGGTTTCACCTAAGAACTATAATTAGCTCAATAAATGGAATCTATAAGCTGTCCAAAACCCTCCAAGTTCAGATGGAATCCAAAAAAACCCTGAAAATAATCCCATAAAATATATGCAGAGAATTAAGATATAAATAAATGATGAAGAGTCTCATCAGCAGTGAGACAATGAAAGAAAAAAGATGCAAGAGAAAATCCAGCACACTACATCATCCGTTGTAGAGGTAATCTAAAATTCCAAATCCTCCACATAAGAAAATATTGAGATGGTGGGATAAAGGTAGCACGAAACATAAACAGCCAAGACGGAACCATAATAGGTTCAATACACATGAATCTATAATCCTCCTTAGTACTAAAGGTTCGAGTAAGACTGGGCAACCAGATGAAAGTATCCACCATAGAGTACTGATAACAGCTCAAATCCATTTTCAGAGATTCAGAAAGAAACCCATGAGCCATGAAATTATTATGAAATTCAGCAATGGAGAGATCCTTCAAATCAGAAGGAATTTGTGTATGTTCAACAATGGCACATGGGAACCAAACAGTCTTCCAGTAGTTCAAAGAAGAGTTCCAACAAACAACCCATTTAGAGGATTGTGAAAGGCTGATATAAGCATTCTTAATAGATGACCATATCAAGGAAGGGACATAGAGGGAGTAACCATTGAATATCTTGGATCTAAATCTATTTCACAAAAACACCAAAGTGAAATCACTGGATGTCAAGAGTGACCATGTAAACTTTTTAATGAGATATTATTTAAAGCACTTAAGGTCCTTAATTCCCATACCAACCATGTCAATAGGCTTAATGCAATCACTACAAGAAACTGTAATAATTATCCTCTCCTGAATTGAACCAGTCCAAATAAAATTCTGAATGAGCCTTTGTAAATCCTTAGGAAGAGTTCTAGGCCATCTGTATGGGGAAAAACATAGACACACATAGATGTGATGAAAAAATTAACCAGGCAGACCCACCCTACCCAAGACATAGATTTACCTATCCAGGTATCCATTTGATTGAGAATCTTTAGATAGATATTTTCCAAATGACACCTCTTAACTGCACCCTAAAAAAGGGGAACCCCAAGATAGTTAAAAGGTAAAGACACTCTTTTAACCCCATGCTTCTTGGAAACTCTGTTTTGCTTTGCTAAGATGACACCTTCCCCAAAAAAGATAAAAGATTTCTCCCAACTGATATCCTGACCAGAAACAACCTCATAATGCACAAAATCCACCTTAATATAACGGATAGTAATTCCATCAGCCTTATCAAATAGCAGAATATCATCAGCAAAAAAAATATGTGAAGGAGAAAAAAGACCTCTTCCAATAGTCATCTGCTAATACAAACAAGCATGTACAAGATCCGAAAGTCATGTACTCAAATAATCCTATGCAATAGAAAAAAGGAGACCAGATAAGGGATCTACTTGTCTCACTCCCCTGGAACATTTAAAGAATCCTCTGGTAGAGGCATTCAAAAGAACATATAACATAGAACTTTGAATAATGAAGCTAATAAAATTAATGAAACCATTGGAGAAGCCATGCATCCATAGCACCACAAAAATGAAAGTCCATTTCATCGTATCAAAAGCCATTGAAATATAACCTTTGAGAGGCATATTCCCATACTTCACCTTTTTCATCATAACATTCACACATTCAGATGCTGTAAACAAACAATTTTGAATATTCCTTCTAGGCACAAACCCACATTTATTTGAAGAAATAAACACCTTCACAATAATTCCCAATCTAGTCGCCAAGATTTTCCTAATAACATTTGGAATACTATTACCAATATTACCAATGGCCATGGGCCTGAAGTCCCGAATGTCAAGAGAATTCTCCTTTTTGGGATCAGAGCAATAAAGGTAGCATTGGAACCAAAAGGGAAAAAAGAATGATAAAATAAATCTCAAACCGCATTGACAAACTCTGTGTGGATAATGTCCCAAAAATCCATAAAACAATTATTGGAGAAACCATCTGGACCTGTCACACATCAGGATTCATAGAAAAAACTGCCTTCCTGACTTCCTCCTCCATAGGTATACTAGTGGGCATATCATTCTGAGAGGACTAAACTGAAGAACAAATATTGTTGAACATTTCATGACTGTTATCTTTCCCAGATTCAGTGTAAAGCTTCTCAAAATAGATACAAGAAGCATCATAAATATCTTTTTCAGAGTTGAAGAGAACACCATCAACCATGAGAACATTTATGCCACGCTTCAAATTTTTCTCCCTATGCAAGCAATGAAAAATTCTTGTATTTATACTCCACTTTTTCTACCACATGACATTATATTGAGCCCGGGAAAGACTTTCCTTTAGAGCCAGTAACTCATTAAATTTAGAATGAGCCAACAACTCTTCCCTAGACATTGCATCCTGACCCTCATTAAGCCTTTGATAGTGTAAAAGATTATCCTTAGCCTTTTGGATATCATGATCCAGGAAAGATAAAGATTACTTACTCCACTCTTTGAGTTTTAGCTTCACAACCTTCAAATTCATAACAATTATATGAAAGGGACTTCAAACAACAGTGTTTTACCAAGACTCACTGACAATCCACCTACAACTTTGTATAAATAGCCAAGAATTATTGAACCTGAAAGGTATAGGAGAAGTTCTCAATATAAGGAGGTTCAAATCCATTAAAAGAAGATTACAGTCAGAATTATCCCTTAGAAGAGTAATACAAGACATGGAAAGGTCCCGGGATCCCCCATCAACATTACAGAAACACCTGTTAAGCTTACTAGCTTGTAATCCATGTAATGTGTATCTGCGCCAGGTAATATCATCACCAATAATTGGAACCTCAATCATATTACAAGCATCAATACAGGAAGAATATTCAGACTTAACCAACCTGTTATAGAAAATTCCTATCTTCTCCTCAGGCCAGAGCACTGAATTAAAATCACCAATAATTACCCAATTTTGTCGTATTCCCATATATATGCTTCCTAAAGATGACCAAAGAGTACGTCTCCCAATGTAATGATTTAAAGCATAAAAAAAGTAAAAGACATTCCAAAACCACATATCTCAGCCGAAAGAGTGATCGACTGTTGATAATAAGAGGAAGAAATCCAAGAAACACTATCATGCTTCAAAACCCAAAGAGACTCAGAGGAACCTTGATCAGCATTATGTGAAACCAAAGAGTACCCAAGTGTTGACCATTTGAATCCCTTCCATTTACAGAAAGACATCCGAGGATTAGAAATTCCAAGAAAGAGAGGCTTATTAGTCACAATAATGTTCCTAAGGGTTGTGACCATGGGAGAATTCCCAAGCCATTGGAAGTTCCAGAAAAATATCTTCATGACAATGAGGATTTGGACCTAGTTATAGGCCTACCACCCCGGTGAAATTGCATTGATTTATCCTACTTCTCATCCTTATTTTTCTTTCCTTTAGTAATATCTAAGGAAGAACTATCTAGATCTTGTTCCTCAATGCTACTATTTTATTTATCATAAGACCAAAAAATACCAGTTAAAGGTGAAAACCAATTAAAAGAGCCAACTGTCTCCTGATTGATCTGAACAGGAGACTTCCTCGTAGCCTTAGATTATTATAATAAATGGTTAATAAACATACTATAAAAATTCCAGAGAACCCCAAGTGGTTCATTATTGATATATATAACCTTATCTATGTCCTATGGACAATAATTAGATTTTTTAAATATTATATCAATTAATAATATTGTATTTGTTTTAAAAACACATTTATGTCAATTTTGACACTATTTACTATTTTGTTTTTGTTAAAGTCATAACAACTTTATCACTTAAAAAAATTATTTAGACTACTCTAAAATGTCAGATTAACCTATAAAATTCGTGGATGGCATCAGAAGCCTCAATTTACAATTATTTCTATATTTATAATATCAATTATTTTAATCATTAATTCAAAATGTAACTACTGCATCATCATTGTGTCACAAATAAATTTAACTATTTAATATCATAAAATTATAAATAAAATACTATTATGTAGGAAATATTTTTATCCTTATAATGAATATTTATAGTTGAATTTATCTTATATATAATGCTATATTATAAATGCCTCAGTTATTAAACTTTGAATTTAATACTTTTAACTCTTCTTTAAATAAAATAATAGTAAATTTCCTAATCTAATCCCAGTTGAACCAAAAGGATCATATTTTATTCCTATGGTTGGTTTTGGCCTAAATACACTTACCCAATAGAACTATGACATGTTTTATGGTAATTATAAAATCATTTTACCTTAAATTACCTTATTTACGTTTCACCATGTAAATAAAAGACAAAAGTTACTATTCAAAAAACATTATTTTCATCTTATTGTACCAAATTTTACTTACTGTGTCAACTATGTCTCTTGTATTTTTGAAATTCAATTCACTAAAGTAGTAAAATTACGTTTTATAAAAATTTGCAAATGTGCCTAATGGCGGGTAAAAGACATTAAAAAGTTCAATAAAATTTTATACATCTAATTTTATTATAAAATGACTCTAATAAATTACATTGAACTTATATATGTATTATATAACTATTTTTTATTAAGATAAATTTATATAATTTAAATATTTATTTAAATAAAAAATTCATTTTTAATAATAACGTAGTGATTTTCACTATTCATCAAAAATTGAAAGTTTTCATAAAAATACCAAAAAAGTCACCCTAAGACAATTTTGATATTCTGAATTTAAAAATTAATTCTATTTTACCAAATTCAAAAACATATGATTTTCATTAATTATTCTAAAATTAATTCCCATTATCAAGAACAAAAGGTGGGTTTTTAAAAAGTAAAAACTATCAAAAGATTGACATGTGTTTATGTCAAATTTAAATGTAAAATTACTTATAATTACCTAAATTATATTAAATGATAAAAATATAATCTAATTATACTTCCAAACTATTCAAATGCATAATTTAACACTATAAATTATTTTTATTAAATAAGTTGATTTCAATTAAAGTGTAGTATTTTTCACTATTCATCAAAATATGAAAGTTATTAGAAAACTACCAAAAATTTATCTAAACTAATTTTTTATGTCTCAATTCTAAGGAAGAATTTAATTTCATTTAATTGAATATATTAGAGTGTCAATTATTGGGTTTAAAAAGGGTTCTCCATTAAAAGGTTGTAAAATTTCATTTTTTGTAAAATACTTCTTTTTAACTAATAAAATAATTTGTTCTTATATTATGTCTAAAAACCACATAATATAGATTCAAAAATTATATGGAGTATATTTAATTCAAAATTCAGTTAATACTATTCATAACTGCTTTTTGAACGGCTAGTTTGGTAATTATTGGTGCGCTCCTACTTAGTGTTGCGTGTAGCGCAAGTTATAGAATTACTTTGAAGAGATAACATACTACAAAATCTTGGGGTGTTAAATTTAAATCCACCCATTAAATATGGCTATGATAAAATGAAATGTATTATAACTCTGAAGATGATATGTTGTACGTACACATTATTAACGCTTCCATTTCTCAATGATCATTATGTAAAAAAGATACATATTATGTTATATTTAATGAATGATAATAATATAATTACTATCATATTAATATTTTAAATATAATTATATATATTTATATCATCCATGTCATGTGATGAAGAAAAACACATCACATCGCTTCGTGGAGGTGATAGTTCACACGTATGCATGAACAAAATTATAATTTTATTTTCATGGAAAAGTAAGAAAATAAATGATATTTTATATTTTAATAATTAAAAATTTGTCATGAATATAATATATTT
Source organism: Viscum album (assembly GCA_963277665.1). Lineage (NCBI taxonomy): Eukaryota > Viridiplantae > Streptophyta > Magnoliopsida > Santalales > Viscaceae > Viscum > Viscum album. The sequence continues at coordinate 1,086,196,651 of OY728165.1, forward strand.
ACTTTAATTCCATCATTATAACCAGTATTGAGAGACGGTGATGGAAAACAAATTATATCGGTTTACGAGGCAGTAGTTCGCCGTACAAACCGAAACGATAATCCATTTTTCATTTGATAGAAGTGGAGATGGATTTAGGTGATTATATTTATGTAACAGAATTTATTTATATTTTGGATAATATATTTATTATGTCATCATGGTTTAATAAGATTTTAAATAAGTGGAAGAAGAAATAAAATAGAAAAAATTCAGTAAAAATGACCCCTCTTCTTTGGACAATCTCCGTTGATTAAAACTCTAACACCTCTAAGGAGGGTGTTATTCCAAAAAATAAGGCAACTATAATGAGGGGAGATATTCTAGGAAGGTATTTGGGTATATAATTGAAAAAAATAGGTTTTGAAGTGTGAAGAAATGAGAATAAGGGGATCCCTTTTATAAGAGAGGGGAAATGCACTATTGGAATTATTCAAAATATTAAATTAATATAATTTAATTTTCTATTTTAAATTGATAAAAATGATTTATTTATAATATAAGATAACTATGTTTTTTAATAAAATAATCAAATAAAACATATAAATGTATTTAATATTTATTTTGTCCTAATCTTTTTTTAACCCTTTTTTAACTTTTTTATTTCATACCTTAATATCATGTAATTTATTATTTGAGTGTTAATATAATTATTATAAAATAGAAAAAAACCAATATATGAGTCAATTTTAATATTTTAAGACTGATCCAAATTATTTTACCATTTTCTTATTTTTTATGAATTTTATATCATTTAATTAGATATTATTTATTTTAAAATATCATTAATAACAATTTTGATACCCATCATCACTTGAATTTTAAAAAATATTATAATAACATGATATCATAGATAAAACTATTATAAATCAGAAATAAAATGTTGAAGTTATTCGTAAAATTATTGGATTACATTGATTCTCTCAAATTATATTAATTTTTATATATTAAAAATCATTTATTTGATATTTCATTTTATTAAACAATTATTGCATCATCATTGTGTAAGACTTTAAGTTCAATATTTATTCCATAAAAATCACAAATAAAATATCATTTTGAAGATAATAAATATATATTTAAAAATAATATTTATCGTCGAACATATCCCACATATAACCACATATTAAAAATATTTTACTTGTTAAAAATAAAAGTATGACCAAATTAGATTTTCTTTAAATAAAATACTATAAATGGATTCAAGCCATCGAAATAGCTCTAAGTGCTCAAAAAACTGACCCAAATATGATTTAGGTATATATTAACTCATCCCATAATATTAGAACACGTTTTATGTTAATTTTATGTTATTTATAATATTATTCTTACCCTTAATTACTTGATTTACCCTTAACGATGGTAACAACAATTATTATGGTTAATATTCATATATTTCTCCAAAAATTAAATGGGCCAATTTAATAAATATTTAACTTATAATTGTAGATATTTAATCTATTTTTTAAAATTCAAAACATAGAATTGATAAAATTAATTTAATATTAATCATGTTGACAGATTGAGGAAACACATCTTTAAAGTAAAAACATTCAAAAGATTGAAATCTTTTTATATATAAATTCAATGTGAAACTGATTCCAATAACCTTCATTGAATTATATGATAAAATATTGACATAAATATAATTTAAAACTAGTAAAAAATAAAATATATTAATATTAATAATATGATAAATGAAGAAAATTTCAATTAAATTGTTTATTATTATTTCTAATATTCATTAAAAAATGAATCTTATCTGAAAAATAAAAAAATTAAACCAAAATAAATTTTGATAGTAAAATTTCAAATAGGAAGATTATTTATTACAAATATAATTTATAATAGTTTTAAAAAATAAATTTAAAAAAACTTCTCCATTAAAATGTCATAAAAATGTTTTAGAAAAAAATACTTTTTTTATGTTTAAAATTGGATTTGTTCTTATATCATGTATTGAAAAAACAAAATATAAATGTTATATATTATATTTAATATGTTATATATATATATTCCATTAATATAATACAAAAATAGTGATTTTATTATTTATTGGTATAAAGAACACTTGTGGACATTTAAATATTTTTAAGAAAAACATTTAATTTTATTCTTAAAAAGGTTCTATTTTATTTAATAATTAATTTGTCACCAAATAATTAATTATATATACACGTGTAAATAATATTTTTATAATTTAGTTTAACTTTTTAATTCCTTTCATTCTAATGGATTTGGGATAAATAAATATTAAATAATAATATTTACTTGTTCATTTAAGATCGATGTGGCATATCATGTACGCTATCGAAAAATGTCACAGTTTAAAAACATAGGATGTTACAGTCATTTTTAGGAAATATAAAGTCTCTTTTATGTTTTTATTCCAAACATATGGTAATGGAAACACTAAAAAAATATTTTTTGACCTAATAAAACACAATACAATGAAATGTAAGTGGAGGAAGTGTTATAGATGTTATATTATAGAACTAGGGAGTGATGGTTGTTGTTTTAGGGATGATGGATTCATAAGATTTATGAAATATGTAAGGTCTATTTGGATAGATTATATAATGAAATTACTAGAAGTTTTGTGATAATGGACATACATAAGTTTTTTTCTTGAATGATACACAAACATAACTTTAACCTTCACCAGATGTTAGAGATTGAGGCAATGGTGCATACAAGAAATAATATGTGACTAAGGAAAATGGTGGGACCACTATGAATATTGGAAGATGGTGGAATCGGTTTACTGGATAGAAGCGACTATTAAAGTGGGATGGGAGCACTTTCATACATATCGATAGATTATTGATCTAAGGGGATATTACTTTTTTTATTTTTGATTACAACCATGTGACCTTCAGGAAATAGAAGGAAGTAGCAGTGTTTCTTATGGGTATAAGACTAACATATGGACCATGGAAATCATTGTTTTCTATTTTTTTTATTATTCATGAATTTATATTTTCATGAGATATATTTTGTTTGAGTGTGTGAGGAATTTGACTCAATGAAGTGTCCTGAGTATAAGGTGACATCAAATATTCCATACATTAGTGTAAGGGGATTCATATAGTTTGGGAATATTTTAGAGAATTTTTATATACTTGAAGAAACCAATGGTTTATCTTTCAATATTTAGTGTTTTATAGAATCCTATAAAATTGTATTAAAGTTTGGGTTTTTCAAAAAATTTAATAGAAATATCAAAAGTATTCTCTTCAATTAAATTTATAATCTTAATATTTTTTTGATTTAGTGGGAGTTAAATATTTTAATTTGGTTGGTTCAAAAATAAGGAAAATATCATATATAAAAATTTGTTAGGATAGAATTCTTATTTTAGAGCATACTAGGGGAATACTATCTAATTTTGAAGGACCCATTTATATTTATAAAAGTGTAAAACTAGAATCAATAAAAATAAAATAATATGAAGGGTTATATATAAAGGAAAATGATTCCGGTTTCATTAGAAAGAAATTTTTAATATAACATGTAGGAAGTGAATACGATAGTGTAGTTGATGAATTATCTAATATAAATTCATAAAAATATAATAAATATGAAACAATATCATGATGAAAAGGTTAATAGATATGAGGATGTCAGAAGTAAGGATAGTGTCTAATCATGTGAATGATTTAACAAGATTTAGAGTCATCTTGAATATTTCAAAGTATATATCATGGAATATGTGTTGGCTCTTTTACTATTATAATCACTAGTGAGATAATGGGGCTCAAAGGTGATTACTCTATATAATTCTTATAGGTAATCCAAACTTGTGCTTATGGATATTAGATATCTTATTCGAAATAAAGAGGTCATACAAAAATAATTCCAAGAATCTATTAGAACCACACTCATAGGGAAATGTAGAGGGCGTTGAGATCCACTAAAAGGTAAAAAGAAATCATAAGATTTATTAGGGGAAATAATTCATGGTAAATTTACAAAGACCAAACCCATATATTGGAACTAAAGGAAGAAGGGTCACCTAAATAATGATTATAGGAATCATATGGTGTATTCTATAGGGGTTTATTTTGAAGGTTCATGTTTTATAAATCTCATGGGTGGTGGTGAAAGTAGAGTACCACCGTCTTTGAAATTTTATTGGAATAATGGATCATTTATTCCAAGGATTCTCTAAATTATATAACTGAGAGGGTATGCATGGTGAATTCTATTCCGAAAAGATTTGATAAGGTTAATCTTACCAATGTTGAAGCTCTTAAGATCACTGGGAAGTTTGATGTTACCATTTAAATTCAAAAAAAACGAATCTTTGGGTTTTAAGAGTTTGAAATATAACAGGTTTATGGAATAAAATAATTTCTATTAGTATATTAGATGAAGCTGGATTCACATAAAGCTTTGAAAATTTAATATGGAAGATTACTGAGGGTTATATGATTTTTCTATAATGTCCTGAACCTCTCTGGTCCATTACTTTTCTAAAATATGGTGTATGGGGTGTTCTGGAAGGTCAAGGTGACTTAATCCCAACACTTCTAAAAAATTTCCAGTTCTGGGAACAATGTTTCTTGCTTTTGGCAGGTCATATATCAATAAGTGCTATAGTGCATGCAGTTGTTGGTAAGTCATCTATCGATAGGTGCTAAATAATTTCTAGCAGTTGGTAGGCCATCTATCAGTAGGTGATATAGTGTTTACAACTTTCAGTAGGTCATTAATTGGTAGTTTCTAAACTATTTCAATCTATCAACAGGTCTTCTATTAGTAGGTTCTATAGTGTTTCCAGCTATTGGTACGTCATCTATTGGTAAGTGATAGTGTGTTTCCATCTATCAGTAGGTCATCCATCGGTAGTTGATACAACTTTTCTAGCAATTTTTATGTCTTCTATATGTAGATTCTCTAGTGTTTCTAGTTCAGTAGGTCATCTATCAGAATGTGATATAGTGTTTCTAGCCATTGGTAGGTGTACAATGTTTCTAGCTTCCTACAGTTTCACCTGTTTGACATTATCTTTGATGTAAAACAAATCCAAATACTTTTTATGGTATTTAAGGCCAATTCAATGCCCATAAATCATATCTAAATATTCATAAGAGTTTGGGAGCCTTTACATGGTCAAACTGTATAGTCTTGACAGATCCTCTTTTAATGGAAAATCTATATCGTATCTAAACTACAACTCTATTTAGATTTTGAAAAGGAATAGATACCTTCCAACTTGTTCTTCCTTCTTGTTTCTCCCTGGTATGAGATGCATGAACATTTCTTTCTATAACAGGGGTGTGACTAAACTATAATCACTGGAACGTGTTCCCCTTGTATTTTTTCCTACTGCATGCACACTCCTTATTTTTGTGAAACTTGAAAGTGTCGATCTGTCTTCGATATAAGGTATGTTCTACAACTATCTTATAGGTTCATTGATTGGTCTCCTCTAATTTATCCTTTCCATGTGATGTCATGTGATCTCTTTGTTTCTAATAGATATTTCATGGTTTTTGGATGGTATGGTGGCGTCACGACATCCTCGGGTGGATGAAGTCATTGCGAGAGAGGTGATCACGATCCTCTATGTGGGACTATTCTCATGAAACAAATTTTAGAATCCTTTTGTTGTTAGGGGTTCATGTATTCTCTATTTTTTATGTTCATTTATAAAATTATAATGATTTAGACACTAAATCGCAATGAAATTCATGTAATAAATATTGGAACATGATTAAAGAATTGGTATCAATTGTATGTTATTGTTTTATACTATGAAAATGGTTTGCCTCTTGATTTTATGGATACTGTGATAGCTATGATTTTATTTTTTAACATATCATTATTTATTTAATTTGGTAAATAATGTAATGTTGTGATTAATTGTAAATTCATTTGCGAAAGAAATAAAGAGACATGTTAATGAATTTGGTTTTTGTTTTTGCTATTGATGTAATTTGATGATAATCAAGTGGATGTAGTTATTCATATTTTTCTAAATTGGTTAATTCAATATGGAATAAAGAATTAGTTGTGTTATAAAGATAATTCTTTTTAGGGTTTTGAGTTAGCCTCTTTCTTGTAAAGGCCAATCACCTTATGTGTAACATCCCAAGTAAGTAATGAATAATAGATATTTTTATCTATGTCTATTAATGATTAAGATAGTGTTTTAGAGGCTTAAAATGGAAATAAATCTAATCTTAAGCATGGAATACACTAATATTGTTAAAAGATTGTTATATTACCTTATGATGGAAAACCCTTTTTAAATTTATATTTTGACAGTTTTATAAACTATGTTTGTCAAAATAAACTTATTCTTTATTATTGGGACATCAAAATTTACTTTGTGTGAATTTTTGGTATTTTTCTGACAATGTTCATTTTTTAATGAATAGTGAAAAATACAGCATTTTACATCAAAACTGCTTTTTAATCTAATTTATTTATATGATTAGATTATCTTTTGAATTGGTCTTAATGTGTAATATGAATATTGTTTTACCATTTAATCCAATGGTCATCATTGGAATCAATTTCACTTTGAAAATGGACTTAAACTAGTGTCAATCTTTTGATACTTATTGTTTCATAAAAACACTTTATTTGCTCTGACAGCGGGAATTAATTATTAAATTAATTAATGTGACTTATATGTTTTGAATTTTGTAAAATAGACTTCATTTTTGAATTCGGAATATCAAATATAGCTTAGGGTGAATTTTTGGTAATTTTCTGAAAAACTTCATTTTTTGATGAATAGTGAAACCACTAAGTGGTACTTATAAAGACTGATTTTCCGTTTAAATGAAATTTTGCCATCATTGTATTTTGAATTTTGGAAATCCGACATACATGGTTGTCATTAGTATGTAAAATTTGGTTCAATGAGATTATAATAATTTTTTGGTGAATAGTAACTTATTAAGTTCTTAATCACGATTAGTGGTAATTAGGGTAGTTTAAGGTATAAATAATACTTTAATAAAATGAAATGACATAGACACATGTCCTACCCTCATTGGTTGTGTCATGGCCGACCATGACAAGCCATGGGTCAACTTGGGGACCCCATGGATCCACTTTTGTTGGGAAATGACATAAATTACTTTTTGTTTAATGTTAAAGTGAATATGACACAAACATAATATGTTTTACGAAAACAATTTTTAAGTGGGGTTATACAAGTCCAAATTTTGATTTTAAATATTCATTGGAAAGCTAAAAAGATTTCATATATCATAGTACTTTTTTTATAATTTTTAGACATTAAATAAATTTAATTATTTATGACATAATAATGATGAAGCGATGACATCATTATTTGATGATTTAAATAAAATAGAAAGATAATGTAAAATCTATGAACTACACATGTCCAAAACCAATTGGATGAGTGGATTTCGAACCCTTATCACCTTATCCACGAATTCTATCAATGTGGGACCTCTTAAAACCGAAACACATTTTCAAATAAAGTAATGTTTCTTTACTTTCCAAAAGTGCCCCTCCTCTCCTCTTATAAAAGGCCCCCACCTCTACCTCATTTCACACACTCCTCAAGCCTTTGTCTCGGCCAAACCCTGCCCATTTACTCTCTACACATCCCTCTCCTAATCCTAGAGTATTACCTTTGGGAAGAATCCTTTCAAAGGAAGCCTTCAGGCTCAAATCAAAAGGAGTTACACTTTTAAAGGTAATTCATTCTCTCATGTTCATTTGTTTTATTTTGTTTCTCCAACCCCCTAAACTCTTTTTAATTAATTATTTTGTAACAACACCAGTATATTCAATATACTAGGATGTTGTTATAAGATTTATTTGAGCTACACTCTCACACAACGACATCAAATGGTTAAAGAACATACGGTTTCCGTGGATGGCGAAATTCTGCCTCCCGAAACGATGATTGTTCAATACTCATTTAACACCTTCAAAGGTGGCCATTATGATGTCACTATTTTTATATATGATATATAATATGTTTATGTTATCCTTACGCTTCTGTTTTTTTTCATTTTGGGCATACCTTTATGGTTCCCATTATGGGTAAACGCGATATCTTCATTTAAGGAAGTGCGGACTACCGCCCCCTAAAGTGATTTGATTCGTTAAATACCATATGTGGGACATATAAAGGATATAACTATGATATTATATATGATATTATACTGGAATTATAGTATACTCTTATATCATTATGATTCCATTCCAGAAAATACGAAATAGAAATGGAAGTAGCGTTCATGCGTACGTACGGCTTACCGTCTCCATGAACGGTGCATTTCATTTCTTACCTCTAAATGTGATGTAATATTATAAATACATGCATATTCTGAATATACATGATATATATGTTATCCAAATCATTAATATCATTCTGGATATAATGAACCTTTGACCAAATTAACAACATGTAAGTGTAAGAAGTCTATTTTTGACTTAAGAACCAAATACTGACAAAATGAACATTATTAACTTAACTGATTACATGATGTTCATAACATGTTATAAAAGGAATAATGAACTTGAAAAAGATTCATAATAAAGTAGAGATTAACTCAAGTTTATTATTCAGGAGATTAAAGAACGGTCGGGTCAAGTCGGATACGAGGTACGGGACTTCGTCTCAATCTCCTTTCGTTGAGGCATATTTTGTTTTATACACAACCTTCTTTTATACGGTGTATAAACCCCCTTTGACTTTTACGTTTATTCAAAAGGAATCTTTTTTATACGAAGCATTTACTAAATGACAAAAGGGAATGTTTTTGTCGTACTTATGCGGCGACAACGACTTCTCCGCCGTCGTGACCGTTTTTTTTGAGTTTCGGCTTCCTCTACAAGCCATACATTCTTTTTTAAAAGAAAAATAAATACCATGTTTTAATTTTCTTTTATTTTGGTATTGAAAATGTTTTTCATAATATTTTATATCAATGTGTGGTATTGATATCTTGTGATTGAATGGTGGAAATGTTATGTTTCCGTTATGCATGTTTTATGTGATACGTTTATGTTGAGGTTCTTGGGCATTATTATGAAGATGGGTGGTTCCGTGATAGACTAAGGGTGGGTGAGCCCGTTATAGCTCTCCAATGCATTGGGTAACGTGAAGGAGTGAAACGTTAAGGTTTCTCCGAAGAGAATTTAGGGAATATACTGCGATGGGTATTCCAAACGTAACCAAGAGGGTTACTCCCTACGTAAGAATGTTATGAATGCCTCAAGTTACCTTTATGTATTATGATTTCTATGATTTATTCATGATTTTATGAGGTGTATTAAAGTGACTATGTTTTATGGGTAAATTATGATTTCATTCTTATGTATATATGAACTCATGTTTCCTTTCCATGTTTTTTTAACCCATACTGAGTTTTTATGCTCATCCCAAGTTTTTGAAATGTTTTTCACAGGTCAAGGGAAAGGTACATGATAAGATGATAGAGTCAAGGATGTGTCAAGAAAGAATCCATGTTTTATTTTAAATATGTTTCCATTGATGGGAATGAAGAATACTATCTTTATGTAACCACTTTGTTTTAATGTGGGTTGTAATGAAAGTTTTATGATCTAATTCTCTAAAACTCTAAACCTGAAAAGATCCTCAATGTGTAATCTTATAATAACTCAAGATTAAGTAAGGTTTAAGGCTGGGGCCTTATAGTTGGTATCAGAGGTCGGTTTAGATAACTTTAGGAGTTAGAATTCTGTTAAATGATTATCCAAAAATATTTTTTTTTGAAATGATATAGCATTTCAAGATTACCATGTTGCTTCATCTAAGACATGTTTGTTCAGAATGGTTTTCCGCAGAGGAAACAGGGAAGAAGTGCTAGGAAGGCATACAGAAGGAAATAACCTTCCGAATCAGCATCCAGAAATGGTCGGAATTGGAACTGAACAGTTTGTTGCAGTAATGGCGCAGTTGACTCAAGCGATAAATGGCGGTGGTATCCATGCACGAGATCAGCCAGATCAACCGCAGAGGAACATGTCAGTGGTGGAACATTTCATGAGGCAACATCCACCATCATTCAGAGGATCATCTGACCCTGTGCTAGCTGAAGGGTGGATTAAAGCACTGGAGAAGATTTTTGATGTCATGGGGTGTTCAGACAATCAAAAGGTTAGTCTTGCTATTTACCGTTTGGAGGGTGAAGCAGATCAGTGGTGGTCTATTGTTAAAAATATCAGGGACGCTGATGAGATTGATGCTATCGACTGGGATGAATTCAAAGGTATGTTTCTTGAGAAGTATTTTCCTAAGGCTGTTCGACTTAGGATAGAAAAGCAATTCTTGGAATTGAGGCAAGAGGAAGACTCAGTGGCTGCCTATGAAGAAAGGTTCACTCGATTGGCAAGGTATGCTCCAAATTTTATCCGGGACCTTGATAGTAAAATAAATCGTTTTCACTCAGGATTAAAGCCAAAATATCAGAGGGAATTAGCTTCTCTTGAGTTTAAAAGTTATGAAAAGCTTGTTCAATGTGATGAGAAGGTGGAAATGGAGTTTGCCGATGACCAATTGTTCTATAACAACCAGCAGAAGAAGAGACCGAGGTGGCAGGAGAAAGGTAAGAATTCTTCAAAAAAGTCTGATGGTAAGAAAACTAAGTTTCCAGTTTGTGATAAATGTGGAAAAAGGCATGCTGGGGAATGTCTTCTGAATTCTAGAAAGTGCTACCGATGTGGTAAGATGGGACATAAGGCTCATAATTGCACTGAAAAGGATCAAGGTGAAGGTAAGACCAAATTTTATTTACAGTTAGTGAAATGTTATAAGTGCAATGAGATGAGTCACTATGCAAACGAGTGTCTGACAAAGAGCTTGAGTGATGGGAAGCAGTTAGACTACAAGCAGAAAGGGGTGGTGAAATCCTTTGCAACTACTTCAGCAGATGTCGGGCCATCAAATGAAGTTGTATCAGGTACTTTGTTTTATTTTTCAGATTATGCCAGTGTGTTGTTTGATTCGGGGTCTACACATTCTTTCATCTCTGAAACCTTTTCTAGTAAAATGGGAATACCATCTCAAGAAATGACTCCTGAACTTTTGGTAAAAACACCTGGGGGAAATGTTGAGGCAAAAAGAATTTATAAGAATCTTCCTATCCTTATCTGTGGAAAGAACCTACTTGCAAACCATAATGTTCTACCTCTAGTAGAGTTTGATGTTATCCTGGGTATGGATTGGCTCTCTATTTACCATGCTAAGATTGACTGTAGAGCTAAACAAGTTTCTTTTCAGAAAGAATTTCAGTTTGTTTACAAGAATGAACCCTTACTTTTGATAACATATCAATAGGCCGAGAAACTTGTAAAAGATGGAAATGAATGTTACCTTGCACACGTCGTTGAAAATAAAGGAACTATTCAGATTAATGATGTGCCAGTGGTAAATTAGTATCCTGATGTTTTTCCTGATGAGTTGCCTGGAATAATACCAGATCGGGAAGTTGAGTTTACTGTTGACTTAGTTCCTGATGCTAAACCAATTTCAAAACCCCCTTATCGAATGGCACAAATTGAACTTTTAGAGTTGAAGGAGCAATTGCAAGATTTATTAGAGAAAGGTTTCATTAGACCTAGCACATCACCATGGGGTGCTCCTGTTTTGTTTGTTAAGAAGAAAGATGGTTCTATGAGACTTTTCATTGATTATAGAGCCTTGAATAATATCACTGTTAAGAACAAATATCCTTTGCCTCATATCGATGATTTGTTTGATCAGCTCCAGGGAGCTCAGTTTTTTTCAAAGATTGACCTGAGATCGGGGTACCATCAGATGAAGGTAAAGGAGGCAGATATTCCGAAGACCGCATTCCGTACGAGATATGGCCATTATGAATTTGTAGTAATGCCTTTTGGGCTAACCAATGCACCTGCTGTATTCATGGACTTAATTAATAGAATTTTCCATGAGTTCTTGGATAAGTTTGTGGTGGTTTTTATTGATGATATTTTGGTGTTTTCTAAAAGTAAAGAGGAGCATGAAAGACATTTAAGGGTTATCTTACAAACCTTAAAAGAAAAGAAACTATATGAAAAATTCAGCAAGTGTGAGTTTTGGTTGCAACAAATTTCTTTCCTTGGTCACATTGTTTCTAAAGATGGAATAACTGTTGATCCTGCAAAAACAAAAGTTGTGGAAGAATGGCCAAGACCCACAAATGTAATCGAGATTCGTAGCTTCCTTGGTTTGGCGGGCTATTACCGAAGGTTTGTTAGAAATTTTTCACGGTTATCTAGTCCAATGACTAAGCTATCTCAGAAGGGTGTTAAGTTTATCTGGACAAAAGAATGTGATGATTGTTTTCAGGAATTAAAAAGAAGATTGGTGAATGCTCCAGTTTTGGCACTACCTTCCAGGAATGGTGATTTTGTTATATACAGTGATGCTTCATTGAAAGGACTTGGTTGCGTCCTAATGTAGAATGATCAGGTAATTGCTTATGCTTCAAGACAGTTGAAAACTCGTGAGGTAAATTACCCCACACATGATTTGGAATTAGCTGCTGTTGTTTTTGCTTTAAAAATTTGGAGGCATCATTTGTATGGAGTAAAGTGTGAAATATATACCGATCACAAAAGTTTAAAGTATATATTCACTCAGAAAGAGTTGAACATGAGACAAAGGAGATGGCTAGAATTAATCAAGGATTATGATTGTACAATTCATTACCATCCGGGAAAAGCAAATAAAGTGGCCGATGCTTTGAGTCGAAAAAGTAATGCTTCATTAACAATGTTGCATTTCGAACGTGATCCTTTGGTTAAGGATTTGATGAACTTTGGCATAGAAGTTGTTGGTGCAGGAAGTCCCTCTGTTTTGTTTCAGGTATCAGTGAGATCTTCTCTATCAGATAGAATCAAGCATGCACAGAAGCAAGACAGTGAGTTGCAGAAAAAGGTAGAGCTGGTTCAAAAAGGTAAGTTGCCTGAATTCAACATTGATAATGATTGTGTTTTGAGATTTGGGAAGAGATTGTGTGTGCCTTGTGATTCACAGTTGAAGAGAGAGTTGTTATGTGAAGATCATAGTTCTCCGTTTTCAGTTCATCCGGGCAGTACTAAGATGTATAGAGATCTGCGGGAGTATTACTGGTGGGATGGAATTAAAAGAGACATTGCTGATTTTACTGTGAAGTGTTTGACATGTCAACAGGTTAAAGCAGAGCGGCAGTTACCGAAAGGGATGCTTCAGCCTTTACCAGTTCCAGAGTGGAAATGGGAGAATATATCCATGGACTTTGTTATTGGATTACCGAAGACAGCTCAAGGTAATAATGCAATCTGCGTTATTGTTGATCGCTTGACTAAATCTCCTCATTTCCTTTCTATACGAGATACTTTCTCTCTTGATCAACTTTCCCGTTTGTATCTTAAAGAGATAGTCAGGTTACATGGAGTTCCTCTCTCCATTGTATCGGATCGTGATCCCAGGTTTACTTCTAACTTTTGGAAAGGCCTTCAGAAGTCGTTGGGTACTGAGGTAAATTTTAGTACAGCTTTTCATCCTCAATCAGATGGGCAGTCAGAACGAACAATTCAGACATTGGAGGATATGCTACGAGCTTGTTCTATGGATTATCAGGGAAGTTGGGACCAACAACTTTCTTTGGTTGAGTTTTCATATAATAACAGTTTTCATTCCAGTATACAGATGGCACCATTTCAGGCATTATATGGGAAGCGGTGTCGAACTCCAGATTTCTGGGATGAAGTGGGTGAAAGGAAGTTGATAGGACCAGAATTGGTAGAAGAGATGGTAGAAAAAGTTCAGCTAATTCAGAAACACCTGAGAACAGCTCAGAGCAGGCAGAAGAGTTATGCGGATAACCGGAGGAAGGATCTATCTTTCGAGGTAGGAGATCATGTTTTTCTCAAGGTTTCTCCTTGGAAAAGTGTGATGAGATTTGGTAAGAAAGGAAAGTTGAGTCCAAGGTTTATTGGACCATATGAAATTATGGAGAGAGTTGGATCAGTTGCATACCGAGTGACTTTACCTCCGAGTTTATCTCAGGTACACAATGTTTTTCACGTTTCGATGTTGAGAAAGTATACGCCAGATCCATCTCATGTTTTGAGCCCAGAGGTAGTTCAGCTGGAAGAGAACCTATCTTATGAGGAACAACCGGTCCAGATTCTTGACCACAGGGAGCAAGTGTTACAGAATAAAGCGATTCACCAGGTAAAGGTTTTGTGGAAAAACCACATGATTGAAGAGGCAACATGGGAATCTGAAAATGCAATGAGGGATAAGTACCCCCATTTATTGGATAAGTAAATAAATTGCAGGGACGCAATTTTCTAAAGGGGGGAAGGATGTAACATCCCAAGTAAGTAATGAATAATATATATTTTTATCTATGTCTATTAATGATTAAGATAGTGTTTTAGAGCCTTAAAATAGAAATAAATCCAATCTTAAGCATGGAATACACTAATATTCTTAAAAGATTGTTATATTACCTTATGATGGAAAACCCTTTTTAAATTTATCTTTTGACAGTTTTATAAACTATGTTTGTAAAAATAAACTTATTCTTTATGATTGGTACATCAAAATTTACTTTGTGTGAATTTTTGGTATTTTTCTGACAATGTTCATTTTTTAATGAATAGTGAAAAATACAGCATTTTACATCAAAACTGCTTTTTAATCTAATTTATTTATATGATTAGATTATCTTTTGAATTGGTCTTAATGTGTAATATGAATATATTTTTTACCATTTAATCCAATGGTCGTCATTAGAATCAATTTCACTTTGAAATTGGACTTAAACTAGTGTCAATCTTTTGATACTTATTGTTTCATAAAAACACGCTATTTGCTCTGACAGCGGGAATTAATTATTAAATTAATTAATGTGACTTATATGTTTTGAATTTTGTAAAATAGACTTCATTTTTGAATTCAGAATATCAAATATAGCTTAGGGTGAATTTTTGGTAATTTTCTGAAAAACTTCAATTTTTGATGAATAGTGAAACCACTAAGTGGTACTTATAAAGACTGATTTTCCGTTTAAATGAAATTTTCCCATCATTGTGTTTTGAATTTTGGAAATCCGACATACATGGTTGTCATTAGTATGTAAAATGTGGTTCAATGAGATTATAATAATTTTTTGGTGAATAATAACTTATTAAGTTCTTAATCACGATTAGTGGTAATTAGGGTAGTTTAAGGTATAAATAATACTTTAATAAACTTAAATGACCTAGACACATGTCCTTCCCTCATTGGTTGTGTCATGGACGACCATGAAAATCCATGGGTCAACTTGGGGACCCCATTGATCCACTTTTGTTGGGAAATGACATAAATTACTTTTTATTTAATGTTAAAGTGAATATGAGACAAACATAATATGTTTTACGAAAAAAAATTTTAAGTGGGGTTATACAAGTCCAAATTTTGATTATAAATAGTCATTGGAAAGATAAAAAGATTTCCTATATCATTGTACTTTTTTTTTATAATTTTTAGACATTAAATAAATTTAATTATTTATGACATAATAATGATGTAGCGATGACATCATTATTTGACGATTTAAAGAAAATAGAAAGATAATGTAAAATCTATGAACTAAACATGTCCAAAACCAATTGGATGAATGGAATTCTAACCCTTATCACCTTATCCACGAATTCTATCAATGTGGGACCTCTTAAAACCGAAACACATTTTCAAATAAAGTAATGTTTCTTTACTTTCCAAAAGTGCCCCTCCTCTCCTCTATAAAAGGCCCCCACCTCTACCTCATTTCACACACTCCTCAAGCCTTTGGCTCTGCCAACCCCTGCCCATTTACTCTCTCCACATCCCTCTCCTCATCCTAGAGGATTACCTTTGGGCAGAATCCTTTCAAAGGAAGCCTTCAAGCTCAAATCAAAAGGAGTTACACTTTTAAAGGTAATTCATTCTCTCATGTTCATTTGTTTTATTTTGTTTCTCCAACCCCCTAAACTCTTTTTATTTAATTATTTTGTAACAACACCAGTATATTAAAAATACTAGGATGTTGTTATAAGATTTATTTGAGCTACAATCTCACACAACTAAATCAAATGGTTAAAGAACATACGGTTTCCGTGGATGGCGAAATTCTGCCTCCCGAAACGATGATTGTTCAATACTCATTTAACACCTTCAAAGGTGGCCATTATGATGTCACTATTTTTATATATGATATATAATATGTTTATGTTTTCCTTAAGCTTCTGTTTTTTTTCATTTTGGGCATACCTTTATGGTTCCCATTATGGGTAAACGCGATATCTTCATTTAAGGAAGTGCGGACTACCGCCCCCTCAAAGTGATTTGATTCGTTAAATACCATATGTGGGACATATAAAGGATAGAACTATGATATTATATATGATATTATACTGGAATTATAGTATACTCTTATATCATTATGATTCCATTCCAGAAAATATGAAATAGAAATGGAAGTAGCGTTATGCGTACGTACGACTTACCGTCTCCATGAACGGTGCATTTCATTTCTTACCTCTAAATGTGATGTAATATTATAAATACATGAATATGCTGAATATAAATGATATATATGTTATCAAAATCATTAATATCATTCTGGATATAATGAACCTTTGACCAAATTAACAACATGTAAGTGTAAGAAGTCTATTTTTGACTTAAGAACCAAATACCGACAAAATGAACATTATTAACTTAACTGATTACATGATGTTCATAACATGGTATAAAAGGAATAATGAACTTGAAAAAGATTCATAATAAAGTAGAGATTAACTCATGTTTATTATTCAGGAGATTAAAGAATGGTCAGGTCAAGTCGGATACGAGGTATGGGACTTCGTCTCAATCTCTTTTCATTGAGGCATATTTTGTTTTATACACAACCTTCTTTTATACGGTGTATAAACCCCTTTGACTTTTACGTTTATTCAAAAGGAATCTTTTTTATACGAAGCGTTTACTAAACGACAAAAGGGAATGTTTTGGTCAAACTTATGCAGCGACAAAGACTTCTCCGCCGTCGTGACCGTTTTTTTTGAGTTTCGGCTTCCTCTACAAGCCATACCTTCTTTTTTAAAAGAAAAATAAATACCATGTTTTACTTTTCTTTTATTTTGGTATTGAAAATGTTTTTCTTAATATTTTATATCAATGTGTGGTATTGATATCTTGTGATTGAATGGTGGAAATGTTATGTTTTCGTTATGCATGTTTTATGTGATACGTTTATGTTGAGGTTCTTGGGCATTATTATGAAGACGGGTGGTTCCGTGATAGAATAAGGGCGGATGAGCCCGTTATAGCTCTCCAATGCATTGGGTAACGCGAAGGAGTGAAACGTTAAGGTTTCTCTGAAGAGATTTTAGGGAATATACTGCGATGGGTATTCCAAACGTAACCAAGAGGGTTACTCCCTACGTAAGAATGTTATGAATGCCTCAAGTTACCTTTATGTCTTATGATTTCTATGATTTATTCATGATTTTATGAGGTGTGTTAAAGTGCCTATGTTTTATGGGTAAATTATGATTTCATTCTTATGTATATATGAACTCATGTTTCCTTTCCATGTTTTTTTAACCCATACTGAGTTTTTATGCTCATCCCTTGTTTTTGAAATGTTTTTCACAGGTCAAGGGAAAGGTACATGATAAGATGATAGAGTCAAGGATGTGTCAAGAAAGAATCCATGTTTTATTTTAAATATGTTTCCATTGATGGGAATGAAGAATACTATCTTTATGTAACCACTTTGTTTTAATGTGGGTTGTAATGAAAGTTTTATGATCTAATTCTCTAAAACTCTAAACCCGAAAAGATCCTCAATGTGTAATCTTGTAATAACTCAAGATTAAGTAAGGTTTAAGGCTGGGGCCTTATATTATGCTTTGGAGATGTGGGTGCTAGTTGTTTGTGAAGGGAAAATTCCTTGTTTAGGGAAAAGAGCCCAGTTTCCATATTGTTTTCTTTTATACATCTTGTGTTGTGGTGTGAGCATGGGATAGATGAGTCTGGAAGGCTATTGTGGTATGTGGGGTTAGGGAGGCCCAATGGTATTGGGGGTATAAGTGGACACATGGAGTGGCGAGATGCATCGAGTTATACGTGTGGGTGTCAGGGAGGACATTGGGGATGATGGAATGAGTTGATGGTGGGCATACCCATCGACCTGAAATTGGTTACTATTGAACCCATTGTTTGTTTACCTATTTAAACATCCCCACTACATGAGGCAGATGGTCTTTCTTACCCTACTTCTAAAAGAGGTGAATACACACATGTTATGTCATCTGATTTCTATGTTTAGCCTCTCAAGTATGAATTAGTCTACACTCCTTCTTTATGTGGTAAACACTCGAGGGGTAGTCCATCTACACACCATGTTGATCGCCTTCTGTTTGGTAGCTTAGAATGTTTTTCTAGAATTTCTAGAATTACGGAATGTGAAGATGTTATTAATATATGATTTAATGAATGAATGTTTAACCCATGGGGTAGGAGCTTGATGGGATGAAATACTGAGGTTGTGACATTAAGAAGCTATGGAATCGGTTTGTTTATGCCTATAAGGCATGGAACTATGTTTTGATGCTAATTAGATATAATTTGGAAATGCTAATGGATACTTATTAGTTAAATAATTAGTTAATATAAAGTGAAACTCTAAAAAAGGGATAAGTAGCTCAATATAGCCCCTTAAATTTCTTTGTGATTAAAGGATATATATTCATATTGAGGGAATCCATTATTTCGATAGATGTTATCTGTAGTTGAGTCTAAAAATAGGTTATGACCATAGTTTGGTTGTCAGATATATTATATTCTATACTTTTTGTGTTTGTATACAATACTCCACCCTATTAGTTAGGGTAACTAACACCCTAGGAATTTTGATCCAGGGGAGGGGTGTTTTCCCTAACATCTCGATGGGAGGATGGATGGATGACTACCCCCTTTTCCCCTGATCTCTTCTCATTGTAGTTACTTGTGCTGGTATGCACAACGGTTTGTTTTCCCCATATATTTTTTATAGAGGGCTATATTGACTTGTGGTTCTTTCACACACATATATTCTGGATATATTTACCTATGTGCTACTATAGGTATAACATGTACAAATTGTGATGGATTGTGGATCCTTACTTAGTGTATGGTCTGTAATGGATTGAGGTATAATACCCGATGAATCATAAAATTAATTTGGGCTGTGGTGGATCTTGTAAACTACCCAGTTTCTTTTGGTTTTTTGGTTTTCATGGTGATTTACACAATGTTCAAGTTGAGGTTCTATGCCCATGTGTCTTCGAGATACCTTTTTGGAGACATATGATTAGGACGTGCGATGTTTAGGAAAAGTTGAAAACTAGTGAAGAAGTATTATTGGGGTAACCTTGATATTATGTATTATATTAAATGATATTTTTTTAAATACAAGGTGAGAGTGGACTTGGTGAGTTTGGGAACATAGTATACCTGTTTAGGTGACCAGTTAGTTTCACTTATTGTTCACTATGATCTAGCATGATTTCCGTACATTTTCATGAGATGTTCTGGGGATGATCCTACTGACTAAAATTTTATACTCACCCAATGTTATATAAAGTAATTTCAGGTCACTTGGAGTAGGTCGTAGATCAGGATGGTTACCACTAGCTCAAGGTTTTGTAGGAGATATTTAGGTTTTATGGTCGTTATCCTTTTACATTATTTTAGTACTTGTAGTTTTTCCTTTCAGTTGTAGTAGTATTTTCATGACATTAAATTTTTTCACTGGGGTTTATTTTATATTTTAGTTTGAGTAGAAGTCAGTTGGTGTCTATATTATCTCTCTCTTCCACATCATGTCTCTTAGAGGTAAATGCCTCCCATATGGATGTTTACTATACCATCAGTGATTGTGTCCAACCCAGGGCCTTTTCGAGGTGGGAATCATGGGTCATTATCTATCTTCTCTCATTTCCAGCCCATGAATGGTAAAATTTGGGGGGAGGGGGTTATGACAGAGTGGTATCAAATGGAGGGTGAGGGATAGGATAGATTTTTGAGTTTGGAACAGGTGATGTTGCATGGGTTAGTAGGGATCAAATGTTATTAAAGTTTAGAAAGAACTATAAAAACATGAGACAAGCTGAGACATAGGTATTTAGTGCCCTATGTGATATGATTCACATAACTTTAGGTTTATAGTGGCTACTAATCTAAGTGATGATAGTTACATGACAAAGATCTAGGAAATGATCATGCATCATTCTTATTTTCTTCTGTGTTTGAATGGGTAGACCATGGGATAAGATAACCTAAAATGAAAAAAACAAAACAATTAATAAATGTCAAATTCTTTCATATTCTAGGTTTGGGAGCTCTGATTTCTTGTTAATTTATAGGAATGGATCTAGGTCAACGTTCTCATCAAGTTTGAGCATATGATATTTAGCATGTTACACTAGTAGATATCCATAGAGAAGGGGTTGACGATGATGACACATAAAGTAGAAAAATATAATATTTTCTGCCCTAGAGTCTATAGAAGTATGGGGGCTCCATTTCAGATAAAGTCATGAAAGACTAGTTGGAGGAGGTTGAGACATCCTCATTTCGATTCATGCTCAGAAGGATCACTAACTATCATTGGTTGTGATGATGTAGCATGGAATAGTAGGGAAGTGGTGGTTCTCATTACTTATAGATCATGAGGAGTCATCAAACACATGGGAGGAGTTCCAAGAATAGTTTAGAGTCAAGTTTCTTTCCTTTACCATAAAGGCAAAAAATCTCTAGGAGATGATTTCCCTTTAACAGGGGATCTCTAGTGTGCGAGAGTTTGGAATCCATTTTAGGAACTTTTTGTGATACGTTTCAGATCTGTTGCTAAATGAGGAGGTTGGGTATATGCATTTCAAAGATTCTTTGAATCTAGAGATCCAGCACCAAGTCCCCCCGTTTATACTGAAGACATTTCATGAGGTGATGGAGAGAAAATATGTCATAGAGAGGACATTATCCAAAACTAGATCACCATGAGAGGGTAGTTTTCAAAATTCCTCATGACGTAGATTTATGATCCTGGGTTTTGGGGTTTTGGGGTTTCAGGGTAGATGAGTTTATGATGAAATGGGGGTAGTTCCCAACCCTTAGTTTCTCATTTATCTAGGTAAAGTGTGTACCAAGCCAATGATAAGGGATCTCAGAATATTTTTTCATAGGGAGGAAGAGGTCATCCTTAGTGAGTGTGACTGATCATTATGAGGAGTCAGTGTACATATGGTGTTCCTCTTCTATTTCATCCATTTAGGCAGTTCTATCTAAGGTAGTAGTAGTAGGTTGCACCATTTTTGGATCAACAGAGAGTAGATGGGGTAGGCAGAGGATACCCGTAGGATTCTCATATTCTTTAGAGAGAAATGCACAACCATGGAGGTGTTCACCTTTAGGGTTAGAGAGGACATGGAGTAGGTGGTGGTTAGCTTCATGCATTAGCATTGCCAGTTCCTAGTGATCCAGATATCGTTCGAGGTACCATTTGCTTGTTTTATACTTGGGTGCATGCCTTGTTTGATTCCAGAGCAACATTCTCTTTCATATCACCCTCCCTGCTCTATTAATTGGGACTTGAGGTCGAGAGGATTCCAATTACCTTGGCATTGACTACACCATTTGGAGGCTGAGGTGACTTGTTTGAAGTATGTTGAGACTGTGAGATAGTGCTGGGGAAACACCACTCTTGGGGAGATTTAATATGTTTATACATATACAAATATGATGTTATCCTTCGAATGTATTGGTTGCATTTGGGGGAGGCTATCATGGATTGATTCAAAAGGAAAGTGGTGTTCTTCGATTCTTATAGATAGCTAGTGGAGTTTTTTGGCGAGCAAGACCCTCAGGATGGGTTAGAGGAATTTTCCAACCTTATCATCCATGATGGATGATCTAATGATGAGTTCATCAGAGGTTCAATAGTTGGTGTTTCCCAGGGTTTTAGAAGAGTACCCAGATGTCTCTCTAGAAGAGATTTTATAGTGTTACCCCCATAATGAGAAATCAAGTTCTGGATCGAGCTACATCTAGGAACGTCTCCTATATTTATGTCTCTGTATATGATGGAACCTTATGAGTTTCCGGAGTAGTGTATATATCTCAATGGTCTATTATAGTGCTATTTTGTTGAACTGAGTACATCACCATTGGGTTCACCAATTTTTTTCATAATGACGGATGATGATAGTTTTTGGTTGTGTGTTAATAATCATCACTTAAACAAAGTGACAGTGATGAATCACTATCCTCTTCGATGGATTGATGATTTATTCGATCAAATTAAGGGTTAATGTTGGTTCTTGATGATCAGACTTTAGTTAGGATATAATAATATGTGTGTAAAGGATGAGGATATCCCAAATATTGTTTTCAACTGTCATCATGGGAATTACATGGTCATTGTGATGCCATTCTGTGTAAAAAATGCTCTACCTATGTTCATTGGGTTGATGAACACTGTGTTTTGGGAGTTCCTAGATTAGTTTTTGGTGGTCTTCATTGATTTCATTCTTTTATAATCTACACCAGAGGAGGATCATATAGAGAACTTGTATTCCATTTCGGGAGTTCTTCGTCGATAGTAGATATTTGGGATATTGTTGATGTGTGAGTTTTGTGATCAAGAAGTCTATTTCATGGGTCATGTTATATCCCAACAAGGAGTAGTTTTGGATCCATCGAACTTATAAGCATTAGTGTATTTGGAATACCACAAAGATAGTGATAGAGGTGAGAAGATTCTTTTGTTTTTCAGGCTATTATAGGAGGTTCATGGTTGATTTCTCTTAGGTTGTGACCCCTCTAAAAGCATTGACCAGAAAGGATCTGCTGTTCTTGTGGACTGATCAATGATCGGAATTTTTCAAGTATTTGAAGTAGAATTTGGGCAGTGATTCGGTTCATTTTATAATAGTAGAATGATTTCAGTTTGAGGTTTTCTATGATGCTTCACATTTGGGGTTAGTCTATGTTAAAATGTAATAGAAATCAATAATTTATTATGGGTATCAATAGTTATGTCCCCACGAATGTAACTATGCCACCCACAATTTCAAATTTGTTGTAGTGGTGTTTGGACCAAAGTTATCGAGATAATACATCATTGGTGAGCATTCTATGGTCTTCACCGATCATAAGATCATGAAGTACGTTTTTTCCAAGCATGAGTTAAACTTATGATAGCATTAGTGGATGGTGTTCTTATCAGATTACAGCTTAAAAATTTCATATAAACCAGGAAAGGGGAATGTTGTAGCTGATGCACTGAGTTGGAAGTTGTGTAGTGATGTAGTTCATGAATCAGGTGATTCCTGGAGAGTGATTGAAGAAATTTCATCATTGCATCAAGATATTGGAGAGGTTGAGGTTATATGTTGTCTTTTTCAGATGATGGTGTAGTCATCTCTGATGTATCAAGTAAAATAATCCTAGTTGGGGGATCATGATGTGGAGGTATAGGGAGATCGAGTTGTTTGTGGTGAGGCCCTTGATGGGTTGTCTAAGGATTAACAACACCACATGTTTTTTCATAGGAGGCTTTTTATTCTTTTAGCATTGTATGATATGGTTCTCAAAGAGTTCCACAGTTCACCCTTATTAGTACATACTTATATGAAAAATACATACCAATCATTGAGAACTCAGTTTTGGTGGCCTGGGTTAAAGCATGCAGTTTCAGAGTTTGTGTCTAGATGTTTGGTATGCAGGAAGGTGTAGGTCGAGCACCGTGTTCCCAATGGATATCTACAGTTATTAGATGTTCTTTAGTGGAATTTGGAAGACATATAAATAGATTTTTTTTACAATTTTACCACAATTACATGGTTTCTATGACCCTATATGGGTAGTAGAGAATTGTTTGACGAAATAATCCCACTTTATAGAGATGCAGGAGTCAAGATCAGTGGAGGTTTTATCGAGGAAATAATTGGATGTAGTGGTGAGACTACACAAAGTCTCTAGGATGATCATTTTTTATCAAGATCTTCCTTTTACCTCTAGGGTGTGGAGAGGTATCCAATATTTTTTTAGTTTCACACTATTCCATTGAACTAATTTTCATCTACAGATGGATGCTCAGACGGAGTGAACCATCCAGACTCTTAAATACATGTTGCACTCTTGTGTCGTTGATTATGAAGGATCATGGATGAAGAATATTTTCTTATTAGAGTTCGCTTACAATAATAGCTTTCACTACACCATTGGTATAGAGCCATATGAATCCTTGTATGGACGACCTTTTTGTTATATATTTTGTTGGAATGGGGTTTGAGAGTTAGTAATTCTCAGCCAAAACTTGTGCAGAACCCAATAGAGATGGTTTAGGTGATTTTTAAGAGGATAAAGGTAGTGTAAAATCATCAGGAGCTTGATGCCGATCATATGAGGAGACCTCAAGATTTTTATGTTTGAGATTGCGTGTTTCTTAAGGTGACTCCACATCCTCAAAAGTGATGGTTTGGTAAGGGGATAATATTTCTCCCTGGTTTGTTAGGCCTTTTGATGTGTTGGTCCATGTTGGATCCATGGAATATTGGATAGCACTCCACCATAGATGAGCCAGATACACAATGTTTTTATGTGTTTTATATCCATCGTTATCTTCATGATTAATCTCACATTATCAATTGGGGGTAGATCGATGTTGAAAATGATTCAACCATCAATGAGAATCCTTTAGAGATCTAGGACCTTAAAGAGATGGTGTTTTATGGGCATGTTATCCCCTAGGATTTTGTCTTATGGAAGAATGACGGTGTGGAGGAGAGTACATGGGAATGCGAGATACAAATACACTTTCAGTACCTCGAGCTGTTCGATGTTTATCTATTTTCTAGTAACTCATTTTTTTAGTGTTGTAGATCTTTTCTTTTATGATATGCATTTATTTTTGTTTCTTTTTGTGGCTTGCTCTCTTTTCAGAGGTATCTCCCTCAAAAGAGGGTTTAGGGTCTAGTTTTGGTTACCGTGCAGTTTCATGTGGTTCCACTGAGTAATTGGTTGAGATCCAACGGTGGTGAGAGGCTTGGTATGTTTCTTGAATGGTAGTTGTTCAGATGATTTTTTTTTGTTTCCTATCTGGGTTGGTTTCAGATTCTCAAGGTTGAGATTGTTTTAAGAGGTATCTAATGTAATGGATCAAACCTCTCTGGTCTATTTCATTATAGAAATATGGTATTTGGGGTGTTCTAGGAGGTCAAGGTGACTTACTCCAAATATTTTGAAAAAGTTATAGTTTTATAGATATTATTTAAAGACGTCGGTAGGTCATCTATTGGTAGGTAATACAATATTTCTATCTGTCGATAGGTCATCTATCGATATGTGATATAGTGTTTCCAACAATCGGTAGGTTATTTATTAGTAGGTGCTATAATGTTTCTATCTTTCAATAGGTCATCTATCTGTAGGTGTTACAATGTTTCTAGATATCGATGGGTCATCTAATGGTAGGTTTTATAGTGTTTCTAGCTGTCATTAGGTCATCTATCGGTAGGTGCTAGAGTGTTTACAACTATCGGTAGGTCATCTATCTGTAGGTGCTATAATGTTTCCATCTATTTTTAGGTCATCTATCAGTAGTTTCTATAGTGTTTCCAACTATTGGTAGGTCATATATCGGTAGGTTCTATATTTTTTCCAAGTTTTTAGGTCATCTATCGGTAGGTTCTATTGGGTTTCCATCTCACGGTAGGTGTATAGTGTATACAACTTCTGATAATTTTCACGTTTGATGTTATCTTTTTTGAAAAACACATTCAAAGCCTTGTTTTAAATGATTTCAGGCTAATTCAAATCCCATAAATCCAATCTAAACATTTCCAAGGGTCTGGGTGCCTTTAATTTATAAAATAGCATTGTCTTGATAGATTTTCATTAAATGGTAAATCTAAACCATATCAAAACCGCCGCTCTATTTATATTTTAAAATGGTCAAGATACCTTCCGACTTATTATTATTTCTTGTTTTCCCCTAGTATGAGACACACAAACCTTTATTCCCATATGATTCATTCAATCAAACTATAATCATTGTATCGTATACCCCTTGGATTTTTTCCTACTTCATCCACACCCCCTATTTTGGTGCAACCATGAAGTGTCGATCCATATTCGATATAAGTTTTTTTTCTAACACTATCTTTTATGTTCCTCAATATATTTCCTTCAATTTCTCCATATCATGTTATGGAATGTGATCTCCATGTTTCTAATAAATATTTATCAATTTTCGGTTGGTATAGTGATGTCATGTCATCCCTGTGTGGATGTAGCCATTGCAGCATAGGTGATCGTGATCTGCTGTGTTGGATAAATCTCGTGCAAAGAATGTCGGAAAAATTTTGAGTTAGGCGATTCATTGATTTTCTATTTTATTTTCATGGTGTTTTAGGGTTATAATAATTTATCCACTATATCACAATGAAATTGATGTAATAAATATTTGAACCGAATTAAATAATTGGCATCAATCGTATATTATTGCTTTATACTATGAAAACAGTTTTCCTCTTGATATGCTAGATAGTATGGTAGCTATGATATATTTGTTTAGAATGTAATTCTTAATGTAATTTGGTAAATTAATTAAAGACAGGATCAATTGTAAATTTATTGTCTAAATAAATAAAGAGTCATGTTATTGAATTCAGTTGTTGTTGTTATTATTGTTGTGATTTGATGACAATCAAATGTATATGGTTATGCATGTTTAATTGAATTTGTTAATTAAATATAGAATAAAGAATCAATTTTGTGATAAAGATAATTCCTTGAATGGTTTTCAGTTACCCTCATACATGTAAATTCCATGATCCTAATGATTTGGAGTTGTGAGAGCTCATGGTGCATGAAGGATGAATGCCTTGTTTGGTGCCAAAAGCCCAGTTTCTATATATTTTTTTATACTTTAGATGTTGTTGTATGAGCCAGGTATAGTTGATAGTATAAGGCTATTGTGGTATGTGGCGGTAGAGAAGTCCGATGGTGGTGCTAGAAATAATTGAGTCCTGGAGTGGTGAGATGAATCGGGTTATGCATGTAGGTGTTTGGGACGACACCTGAGATAATGGAATGGGTTAAATCTAGGCTTACCCTTCGACATGAAAGTGGTTTTATCTGATCCTATTGTTTTTTTATCTATTTTACCCACCTCACTACATTATATATATTATTTTCTTACCCTCATTCCAAAAGAGGTGAAGACGCACGAGGTATGGCACTTGCTTTTTGTGTTTTTCCTCTCAATGATGGATGGGTATATGCTCCTTCTATAGGAGGCAATGACTCGATGGGTAGTCCATATACACACTGTGTTTAGACCCTTGTGTTTGGTAGCTTAGAATGATTTTCTATATATTCTATAATTATGGAACATGAAAATTCTATTAACAAATGATTGAATGAATGAATGTTTAGCCCATGGGATTTGATATTTCTAGGATACAATGTTGAGGCTGTGACTTTGAGAAGTTGTGGACTTGTTTTGGTTATCCTTATAGGGCATAGAACATTTTTGTGATGATAATGAAATGTAATTTGGAAATGATAGTGGATAATTAATGGTAAAATAATTAGTTAACTTAATGTGAAACTGATTAAAATGGATAAATAACATAATATAGATCTTTAAATGGTTGTGTGATTATAGGATATCTAGTCTTTGCTATGGTAGTTAAGAGTCCGAGAGACGTTAGTTGATATTGAGTCTAAGACTAGGTTATTCACATGGTGTGGTTGTGAGCTATATTATATTTTATTACTTTTTTGTGTTTCTATACACTACTCCACCCTATTGGTTAGGGTAATTAACACCCTAGGGATTCTGAGCCCAGGGGGATGTTTTTCGCAACATTCTGGTGGGAGGATGGATAGCTAACTTGACCATTTGGCCACACTCTAGTCTCTTTGTAGTTACATGTGCTGGTATAAGTGATGGTTAGTTTGCCTTATATATGTGTGTAGAGGGATGTAATGTCTGGGGGTTATTTAAGACACATAAATTTTGGATATAGTTTCTTAAGTGCTACTATTGGTATAATGTGTATAGGCTGTGATGGCTTGTAGATCCGTACTTGGCATATGGGAAGTAATGGATTAAGGTATAACACTCAATGTTCGATACAAGATATGTGTGTTGTAGTGGTTCTCTAGAACTAAGAGTTGTGTGGTTGTGGTGGTGAGTTTCATGAGGTGCATGTTGTGGTGCTAGACATAGGTGTATTCAGGCAAGCCTTTTTAGAGGGAGATGCTCAAGACGTTCGACATTGGGGAGAAGCATAAAACTAGTGGGGAAGTGGTTGTGTGGAACCCTTGATATTCTTTATTATATTATGTTATTTTTTTTGTGATACATAGAGAGAGTACCCATGGTGAGGTTGGGAACATAGTATAACTATTTAGGTGATGAGTTAGTTTCACTTGTAGTTCATTGTGCTATAACATGCTTTCTTTACTTTTGCATGAGTGGATATGAGAAGGATCCTACTGAGTATACTATTATACTCAACCTATGTTATATAAACAATTTTTAGGTCACTTGGATCAATTTGGAGATCACGATGGTTTCTTCTACATCACGGTTTGGTTGGAGCTATTTGGGCTTCATGGTCGCTACCTTTTACTTTCATATACTTTCAGTTTTACCTTTCAGTTATAGTAGTATTTGCTTTAAATTTAAGTCGTGTACTTTAATTTATTTTATATTTTAGTATAAGCATGAGTTAGTTGGTGTCTATCTTATATATCTCTTATGTATGTTTTCTCTTAGAGGGTAATTCCTCCCATATGTGTGTTTTCTATACCCTAGGTTATAGTCTTCATCCTAGGGCCTTCTGTAGGTGGGACTCGAGGGAATTATC
The DNA here is from genome assembly GCA_963277665.1 of Viscum album. NCBI lineage: Eukaryota > Viridiplantae > Streptophyta > Magnoliopsida > Santalales > Viscaceae > Viscum > Viscum album. The sequence continues at coordinate 1,086,225,601 of OY728165.1, forward strand.
TCTCTATCACATTTTCAGTCTTGGAGGGGTAATATTTGTGGGGATGGGGTCATGAAAAATTCCAATGTTACAAAATATAAGACATTGTATTTGATTCAATGATCATATGGAGAAGCATTTTCTAGAATAATAGCTTCTAAAACTCTAGTATTTTTTCCTAGGATACTTAGATAATAGAACATGAGATTCCTGGAAGCTAAGTCCATAATAAATATCAATCATAAAGATGTATAATTATATGATATTTTTATACCCATAAACCAAATAAAAGTGTTGTTTAATCTATGAAAGGACACTTAAGCCTTGGAATTCTGAAATCATACAGATGAATGTTTGAGGGTGATCACTGGTCTAATATCATAATCGGTATTTTTAAAATGAATATTATTTTTATTAGTAAACTAATAAAATTTTTGTTTTTTTAAAACAAAATTTGAGGTGTTCAATGATTTTTTTTCAATGGAGATACATGGTGGATACAAAGGCCAAAAATAAGCTGAAATTCTTATGGTATGATAATGGTAGAGAATATATTTGAAGGTTTTTATTGAAGATTTAAAATAGTAAATAAACCTGGATTGTGTGGACTCTAACCTAAAAACAATAGTAAAATTATGTAGTAGAGATAATGAATTATTAATTGAATTAAAAGGATTAGATAATCATACTATATTCAGAAATTTATAGGTAAATTTGGGAAGAATCTATCAATTTCACAATGTACGTTGTGAACTAGAGTCCTTCTAAACCATTAGAGAAATATATTATAGAATATCTATGGTCCTCAAAACTATTGTAAGTAAGCCACACAGAACTTTGAGTTTAACTTATGTCCTCATTAATGCTAAGGGCTGGGGCAAGATCACTGTTATGTTACAATAATGTTTATTTGTGGGATATGGCCATTGGTACATTGGTTTTACACTTTAGGATAATGACTCAACAATGTTCATTAGAGTATAAAATCTACTCTTTAATTCGGATTCATAATAAAATTATAACATCCCTTAACCTACAATCCCATATCTAGGGCTAAAATCATATACATTATAATTATAGATTTGATAATGATAATGGTGACCCATTTTTTCTATCCAAAACAAAAAACTCAAAAGGAAAATATTGTGTAACATACATTCTCAAGGACCATTTGGGTTTATAGTTTTATATAATTAGGGAAAAACAATTAATAAAATCAATTCATAAAAAATTAGTTCATAAATATGAACATCATATCCCACTATTCCTAGCTTTTTATAATCCACATTAGGTTATCATCATAATCCATATGAAACCCTTCATGACATAATTCTTTCAACCTCAATCCTTATATCCTGGGTAAAATGAAACACAAAATGGGAGAGATAAATGCTCTATAAGGTTAAACATAACCATTAACAATTGAATTTCACTAGTTATGATAAGAAATTTGTATGTATAGGATAAAATAATCAAAGATCATGAGTAGAACAAAAGAATATTCATACCCATTAATACCTAGATCATCAAATATGAAAACATGGAATGAGGATGTAATAAAGGAAAGAGTCATCATCATTAATAATAATGATCCATGTGATATCATTATTGATCATAAGAAACATTATAAACTGAATGAGACAACTTATTAGCATATTGAAAATAATATTATCATATCACTATTTCAAATGGAATATCCATTATGGATGAATTACATTTCTAATGTACCCAATGAGTTTGAGGACTCTAATAGACCCACCCATCTTTAGTTTATCATGGAACCATTTTACTTTGGTTTATAAAATAACTACCAATCCTTGATTTATAACATAACCACCCATCCTTGGTTGATAATGGAACCAAACATCATTATAAAAAATTTCCAAGAAAATTTTCATGAATAAAGTACATAGATAATTCATTTCATCATAAACTGATTGAAATAACAATAATTATTTTTTATATCATGAATTAACCTTGTAAAAGAGAAGGGTTTCATGAAAATACTTTTGAAACATGATTAAACTATGGAAAAGAAAAGGGTTCCAAACAAATCTCTTCAAAACACGATTAACCTATTGAAAAGAAATGGGTTCCATAATAATATCTTTGAAACATGATTAAATGATTGAAAAGAATTGAGTTATATAAAAATCTCATTAAAACATGATTAAGATGTGGAAAATAAATGGGTTCCATAACAATATCTTTGAAACAATATTAATCCATTGAGATAAATAATTAAGATGGTATCATTACAAAAATAATCCCAATAGGGAATAAGTAACAATGAGGGTTTTTTATGTTGAGGAATGAAAATAAGTTTAAATATCATTAATAATATTTTAGAAAAAACAATACTTTTCATTTTTAAAATCAATTTTTTTAAAAAAAAATTCACAAAAAAATGTGAAATAATTTCATTTGAATTTTTTTAGAAACACATAATGGAAACTATAATGAAAATATGGGATATGACATTTTGAAAATTCGTTCATGTCATAAATGTTAATAATATTCATTATTTTTAAAATATTTTTTAAAAGGGAGTGGAAAGTGACCAATTTAGAAAAAAATGATGAATTTTAATTTTAATTTTATTTAAATTAGGTAAAATATCAAGTAAAATTGATTTATGAAATCATTTATTTTTAGAAAATAATTTTTTTGAAAACATTTTAGAAACATGGGCATATAAGCAAAAGATACCCAATATAAAGAAGATACAACATCAGTATCACTTACAATTAAATATTTTGATATTTATAAAATCTATAATGGAGAAAATGGTAATACAAAATGTGAAACAAATTCAAAAATAATGTATATGTCATGACCCGTCCCTCGGGGCCTATGCTGTGACTACCCTAAGACCGCATTCCATAGGACAGGGGTTGGAGACTAGAACCAAAGGTGTAATTCCCTAAAAATAGAAAGGCATTACCATTATAAGCTGTAAACACACACAGAAAGATATGAACACGAGTAAAATATATAACCAAATGAGTGCTGAAAGTAAAAGGGGCTGGAATACAAGCCCAACAGAAAAGGTACAAGTATAACTGAATGTTGGATCGAATATGTAGATATGTATGTCTATTAGATGGAACAATACAAGAGGGGGTGGGGGGTGAATTGTAGGTTTAAAAAACCTTTTCAACTTTAGCACCGAAGAGATTAGTTTAAATGATCTTAAACTAATACAAATACAAAAACCCACAATTGTATTGAATATAAAAGGTATGATGTAATGTAATACTAATGAAATGTAAAAAAATTGTATTCAAGATGAACACAATAATCAGAGTAATATAAAGATGAATGATTCTACCTTAAAGCGTATAGAATCAATCAATACAATATGTAATAGAATGGATGTAATTGAAACAATTACAAATGTATAAGAGATAGAAAAGGAAACAAAAACAATTTCATTTCTAATACAACTAGTAGCGGAAAAATAAAATAATTACAATTCTTTTAACCCAAAGAGAAGGGTTATCCTTTCACCTAGGATAAAAGGTCTGTCTCACCAACACCTTGGTGAGCCCTCGTTACGATGATCAGACTCTCTATCTGCCTATCCCTGGCAGCCCTCGATACGATGATCGGTCTGTCCGTCTGCCTATCCCTTGCAGCCCTCGATACGATGATCGGAACGTCTGTCTGCCTATCCCCGGAAGCCCTCGATTTTGTAGGTAATCATCACCTCTGTCATTCAATCACATGAAATCCCTCGATACGATGATCAGACACACAAGGCACAAAGCATGAGAGAAGTCATAACATCTCTCTCTAGATCTTGATAGAAGAAAAGTATCACAGGTGTATCATGCTTGTTCTTAGTTTTCTGTTGTACTCTCAGCTTCAAATGACCTCCTATTTATAGGCCTCAGGTTCCAATGGTCACATCTCCTCCAACGGTCATATTTCTCCAAAAAACTCGGAGGGAATTAGACAGCTGGCATCATAACGATCATATTGAAATAGAAAGCACGATATCGTTTTGATTAGTTTGTAACTAACTCAACGACATCATATTGGTTAGAACAAGATGTATGAATAAGATAATCAAGAGTATGATTTAAATGAAGCATGTGTTTTTGACAAAGTACCAAAACAAGTATGTAATAAAAGATATGAGAAGCTGAGTTAATTCAATTTCCATATTCAGTACGATCAGCATTGTATGATTGGCATGGTCAGTACGATCAGTATGATCAGTACGATACGCATAGTCAGTACGATCAGTACGATTAGCCATGTCAGTACGATCAGCATGATCAGTAAGATCATTATTGTCAGTATGATCAGCATTGTACGATTGGCATGGTCATTACAATCAGTATGATTAGTACGATACACATAGTTAGTACGATCCGCATGATCAGTACGATACAATATACAAGTTTAGTAGGATTAACAAGACATTTGTGTTTTCCAAAACAAAACATAGAAGTCAAAAGAGGACTTTTGACTCAACAATCTCCCCCTTTTTGGAAAGAACAAATCACAAAATAAAAACTAAAAGAAATACATATCTCCCCCTGAGTTATTGGAAACTCTTCTGAATAAGAAATTGAATACAACTAACTCCCCCTTAGGTATGGTCTTTCCTAAGGATTGTATTCATATAATTTCTTTAAGAGTGTTGTAAAGCATTCTCCCCCTTTATAAAACATTCTCCCCCTTTAAAAACATTCTCTCCCTTTGTAAACATTCTCCGCCTTTGTGATTTACAAAAAGAAAGGGGTAATCATGAATTCTCTGAAGGAGTTAGAAAATAAACAAAAGACGATGGATAAAAGAAATTTCATTACGATAACAATCGACACTAAACATGAGAATAAATACAAGTCACTTGTTTTCTCTTTCCTTCTCCTTTTTGATCAACTCATGAAGAACCACCTTCATCTTTTTATCCCCTTCTTGTCTTCAGAAATAGCATCACCCTGAGACCCGAGAAGGTCTTGTTGATCAGCAAAGAGTTGATCCTGATTTCTGATTGTCTCTTCCTGAAATCTGATTACTTCTTCAAGAGAATCAATTCTATCTTGAAAAATCTTGTTATCTTTGGATAACCTAGAGTTCTGTTTCTTCAAGAGAATTATTTCATCTTTGAAAGATGAGACTTTCAAAAACTGAGCCTGAAAGGCATTCATTCTCTCCTGCAAGTCTTTTACTGAAGGAACATCAGCTCGTTGAGAAGACAAAAGATTCCACCTTTCAACCATTTCTCTGTCAATATTATTGAAAGATATTGCAAGCTCATTTGACAACCTTCTTATATCTTCAATTTCTATCTCATGATCATTGATTGAGCTGTCTGTTTTGTACGACCACTTGGTCATCTTGTTGCAGGCCTTCTTATGAGCAACTGAACTTTCTGAAATAACTTTCAAATCGGCTTCAACTAACAAAACATTCTTTCTTAATTATTTTACAGAGCCAAAATTCTTCTTTTGATTGTCAGTAATAAAATCAATCTTCCCTTCCAGCCTGGGGAAATATGGAATAGTCTTCTCAACCCTTCTCAAAACATGGACAATATAATCACTCTTCTTGAGAGAGATTGTATGTTCTGAATCAGTATCTTCATCGTACGAAGCCAGTTCATTCGATCGGATTGAGTCAATAACAGGCTGTTTTCCTTTTGCTTTTTCTTTCTTCTTTCTTTCTTATTCCATTTTATCACTAATGAAAACAACTTTATCAGTGTGAGAGGATTGAGCACCTTTCTTTTCTTGAGACGAAATTCTATCCGGAGTTCGTGCTTGATCGGCACGAGGAACTTGTTGAGTATCTTCACTTTTCTTTTGAACTGATTCCTCCCAACTTTTATTTGAACTCTGAAGGAATTCTAAAATAAAATCTTCTTCCTCTTATTCAACTTCTTCTATCTCTTCCATCATTTTTTTTCCTTTCGTTCTCAGGAAGACTCTGTACGATGGGTTCTTGATGCACTTCTTCTGTTAGTTGAGCACTAGAATCCTCAACCATTTTCTAGACTTTAGAAACATCAAATTCTTGTGCTTTTATTTTCAAAAGAAGCTTCTTCTTCTTTTCATCATTAAGTGTATCCTCAACCCTTAATCTTTCTACAAAGGCTTCGGCTGGATCAAGTCCAAACTTTGGATCACCTTCCTTTCTTTGTTCCTTATTTTTTCTCCACTTGGCTACAAACTCCTTTTTGTACTTTGTCTTCTTCTTAGGCTTTGAACTGGTTTGCAGATCAGACTTTTGAGTAATACCAGTAGATTGAATGCCTTTGGCTGGCATAGGTGCCGATTGATTCTGAGCCGATTCAGCTTCTACATCTCTGACAAAAAGTTTTGAATTCTGATCAAAACAAACATTCAACTTCTTTATAGTACTTTTTCTAATCCAGGAGAGCTTCAAATCTATCAACTTCCCTTTCAAAGGAATTTATCAAAAATTCATACTCTTGAGAATAAACTTTGTAAGAATGGATGGATACATAATCAAATTATATTTGATTGCCCCTAACTTCACATTCTTAATTGTTTCGAAAACATACCCCATGAGATTTACTTTTCTCATATTTACTAGATAGTCAAGCATAAAAATATCAGAAACTTTCAAAGTTTCTCTATCCCTTTTCCTTGGGATAAGAAAAACTTGCATCCATAAAGCCACAAACCTATTGTCCAGTGAAAGATGAGACACTTTTTTTCTCTTCATTCACAACAAACAAAGACTTCTCTACGCTTTCTCTATTAAACGTACCGACTTCCTCTGGTAGTTTATGAGATGGACAGAAAGAATCCCCTTCTATTGGGACCTTCATAAAATGTGCCGCTTGTTTCACAGACATAGATAGCTTTCTATCGTACACAGCAAAATTGATAGTCATGTCTCTGTCGAAAGATACGGTTTTATAAAACTGACAAACTTCATCAAAGAGAACCGGATCTTGAGAAACATTCTTTTAAACACACAAATGATCCCATCCTTGAAACAAGATAATCCTTTTGATAGTAGAATCATATGAATCATAGAAGTCACGAGAAACTAGCCTCTCCCTTAAAAGGTATTTTTCTAAGAAAGCCTTTGAGGACATATCGGCAGGAGTGTTGGCAGAAGACTGAGACATAAGGATGCTACCGATGAAAGATCGTACGATGAAATAAAACAATGAGGCCAAGCTTCGACGTAGATCCTGAAAAAAACGATGTGGGTTTGGGAAGGGGGGGCTATTTATAGGCGATACAGGGGTGACCGTTGATCTTCTACAGTCAAGATTAGAGGAAAATAGATTAATGGTTTGGATTAAAACAAAAGAAAAAAATAAAAAAATGAAAAGTACCTATTGGAGATCGTAAGGTAATTGTTGGTTTTGGTAGAATTCAAAAGAAAACACAAATGTATGAAGTAAAAGAATACTATCAATCATCATACCGATGGAAAACAAAGTCGTTACCATTAACTGACAAGCCGATGGAAAATAATCTTGTTACCATGAACTGACAATACGATGGGAAACAGTCTCGTTACCATGAACTGACAATACGATGGAAAACAATCTTGTTACCATGGATAGACAATATGATGAAAAAAAAATCTTGTTACCATGGACTGACAATACGATGGAAAACAATCTCGTTACCATGGACTGACAATACGATGGAAAACAATCTCGTTACCATGCACTGACAATACGATGGAAAACAATCTTGTTACCATGGACTGACAATATGATAGAAAACAATCTTGTTACCATCATCGGTCAGTACGATGGAAAAGAAAATCATTACCATCATCGGACAGTACGATGGAAAAGAAATTCATTACCATCATCGGATAGTACGATGGAAAAGAAAATCATTACCATCATCGGACAGTACGATGGAAAAGAAATTCATTACCATCACCAGTTTATACGATGGAAAAGAAATTCGTTACCATCATCGGTCGATACGATGGAAAAGAAACTCATTACCATCATCGGTCGATACGATGGAAAAGAAATTCGTTTCCATCATCATTCGATACGATGAATTAAATAATACAATAAAACTGTCAATATGATAAACAGAAAAAAAACACATACCAGGAGATTAAATAGTTAAAGAACATAAGATAAAAAGAAACATAAAAAACATAGAAAGAAATGTCCTCCCCCTTTCAAAGTGAGTTATTTAATATTAGGATAATTTTAAAACATGAAGTAGATATGAATGATTATTTTAATGTAACCATTCCTAGCTTCTGTTTTATAAACTCAAATATATCGGATGGTAATGGATTTGTAAAAATGTCAGCAAGTTGTTCTTGCGTTCCGATAAATTGTAGAATAATATCTCATTTTTGTTTTGATAACATTTTCAAAGAGATCTTTGTTTTCGGTCATGTGTCGAGAACAACCACTATCAATGTACCAAATATTCTTATTGGTACACTTCTCATTTTCCTGAAAAAGAAACAATTAGTTTTTCAGAATCCAAACTTGTTTGGATCTAGAAGGGTTAGATAAAAGAATTTTAGGAATCCACATTTGTTTTGCAAAATGAGCTTTATGAAATCCTAAATATTGAGTTCTATTAAGAGAACAATCTCTTCTCTGGTGTCCACCACATTGACACTTAGAACAGAAAGAGGTTTTTTGTGGAACAAAATAGTTATTACTAAAAACAGGTTTAGAATAAGTATAAACAAGACTAGAACGATTTCTCAAAGGTCTAATTTGAGAATACATCTTTTCAAAGTTTTCCTTTCCATGAGTAATGTTTGAAAAAAAAATTCAAGGAAAAAATTTCTAACATTAGTTTTAAAACCATATTATTGTTTTCCAAAACATTTGAATTTGAACTAGAGTTAGGCTCTAAAATATTTTTCTTTGAAATTATAGTTTCAAGATCCTTAGAAAGTTTATCCTTATCAGCTTTAACATTCTCAAGGGGTTTTAAAATACTTTCAAAATCTGAAGTTTCCACATCAAGATCTTTAGAAATATCTGATACTTCTCTTAGTGAAGATTGAAATTCTAGAATTTTCTTTCTCAAGCCTCTTCTTGAGTTTAGAATTTTCATTTTCAAGTAATTTAGCAAATCTAGATACTTCTTCAAAAGTAGGTAATGTATCTTCTTCTGATGATGAAGATTCATCATTTGAAGATTCATAATATCTATTATCAGTATAATTTGCATTCAAAGAGACATTTGTAATAGCTTCAGCATTATGTACCTTATCTATGAGACAATGATCTTCAATTGGAAATCTAGCTAAAAGTCCAATATTCCTCTATCCTGAGGAGTCATATTCTGAAGAATCATCTTAATAATCACTACCACTTTCCCTCCAGGTATTATTTTTCTTTCAATAATTTCTTTGTCTTATAAAACCTTTTCTTGTTTCTTTGAGAGTGTTTCTCCTTTCTAGCTTTCCTTTTTAGTAAAGGACAATCAGGCCTTATATATCCTCCTTTCTTACATTCATAACAAGTTACCTCTGAATCTTTCTTATCCTTCCTATATTTCTTTTGGAATCTATATTGGAAATCAATATTTCCCACAATCTTGTTCATCCTTCGGGCAAGATTGGATAACTAATTATCCAAGAGATTACAATCACTTGAATCAGATATAAGTTTCTTGGCTTTGGATCTTGTAATCCTTTCAAGTGTTTTAGTTTTAGATGCAAAGGCTACACATCCATTCCCATTATTCTTCTTGTTGAAATCAGTATCTCTCTTCATTCTTGTCTCGTGCTGTAGAAGAGTTCCAAAGAGTTCATCTAGAGAAATATGAGAAACTTTTCTACTTTCATCAATATCTGTCCTTTTTTACTCCAATTCATTTGGAATTATATATATAATCTTATCAACTAGAGCTTCATCATCAAGACCTTTTTCTCCCATAGATTTTAAGATGTTGAAAATTTTCATAAATCTTTGTTGCACTTTACATTCTTGCTCTCCATATGGAAAAACAAATCCATGATACTCTGCTCGAAGCATTGCTCTTCTTGTTTCTATAACCATGGATGTTCCAAAGTGAGTGACTTCTAATTTCATCTAAATACAGTTGGCTGCTTCACATGATGATATCTGACTGTATATATTCCTTGTCATAGAGCATAATAAAGTATTGCTTACCTTGTAATTCAGTTGATATTCTTGCTTTTCATGGTTAGTTAAAGTACTGACTTCTTTGTCAGGAATTTTGTAACCTCTAGTAAGCATAATGAAATTTTCTACACCAGTATTGATCACAAAATTTTTCATACAATCTCTCCAATACTCAAAATCATTTCCATCAAAGATAGGTGGTCTAGAAGGATTCAGATTGTCTGTTGACCCAATAGTCATTCCTGCAATCTAAAAACAATATCTTTTCCACTCCACACGTTAGTGTAGTAAGTAGTTTAAAAAATATGAAAGAAACAAAACAAGTAATACAAATCAGTGGAAAAACAGCTCTGAAACCAATTGTTGGATCGAATATGTAGATATGTATGTTTATTAGATGGAAAAATACAAGAGGGGGGGGGGGTGAATTGTAGGTTTAAAAAACCTTTTGAGTTTTAGCACTGAAGAGATTAGTTTAAATGATCTTAAACTAATACAAATACAAACACCCACAATTGTATTGAATATAAAAGGTATGATGTAATGTAATACCAATGAAATGTAAAACAATTGTATTCAAGATGAACACAATAATCAGAGTAATATAAAGATGAATGATTCTACCTTAAAGCGTATAGAATCAATCAATACAATATGTAATAGAATGGATTTAATTAAAACAATTACAAATATATAAGAGATAGAAAATGAAACAAAAACAATTTCCTTTCTAATACAATTAGCAGCGAAAAAGTAAAAGAATTACAATTCTTTTAACCCAAATAGAAGGGTTATCCTTTCACCTTGGATAAAAGGTCTATCTCACCAACACCTTGGTGAGCCCTCGATACAATGATCGGACTGTCTGTCTGCATATCCCTGGAAGCCCTCGATACGATGATCGGTCTGTCCGTCTGTATATCCCTGGAAGCCCTCGATACGATGATCGGAACGTCTATCTGCCTATCCCCGGAAGCCCTCGATTTTGTAGTTAATCGGAACCTCTATCTTTCAATCACTTGAAAGCCCGCAACACGATGATCGGACGCACAAGGCACAAAGCTTGAGAGAAGTCACAACATCTCTCTATAGATCTTGATAGAAGCAAAGTATCACAGTTGTATCATGCTTGTTCTTAGTTTTCTGTTGTACTCTCAGCTTCAAATGACCTCCTATTTATAGGCCTCGGGTTCCAATGGTCACATCTCGTCCAACGGTCATATTTCTCTGAAAAACTCGGAGGGAATTGGACACCTGGCATCATAACGGTCATATTGAAACAGAAAGTACGACATCGTTTTAATTAGTTTGTAACTAACTCAACGACATCTTATTGGTTAGAACAAGATGTATGAATAATATAATCAAGAGTACGATTTAAATGAAGCATGTGTTTTTAACAATGTACCAAAACAAGTATGTAATAAAAGATATGAGAAGCTGAGTTAATGGAATTTCCATATTTAGTATGATCAGCATTGTACGATTGGCATGGTCAGTACGATCAGTATGATCAGTACGATATGCATAGTCAGTACGATCAGCATGATCGTTATGATTAGCCTTGTCAGTACAATCAACACGATCAGTACGATCATTATGGTCAGTACGATCAGAATTGTACAATTGGCATGGTCAGTATGATCTGAATGATATGCATAGTCAGTACGATCAACATGATCAGTATGATATGATAGACAAGGTTAGTAGGATTAACAAGACATTTGTGTTTTCCAAAAAAAAACATAGAAGTCAAAAGAGGACTTTTGAATCAACACTGAAAACAATACAACTGAAGATAAAGAAAGAAAAGCAGCTACCGAGTCGTCCTTTGGGATTCCTACATGAAGGGTAGGTACATATATCCTCCTTATAACTCCACGTCTATCCGTCTCCTCCACATACAAACATGCCATATGGTCCACCTCCGGGCACCGTCCAGTCCTGGTACTCTCAGGCTCAGTCAGCGCTGTCTGTCATCCGCAACAAACACAATAAGGTGCGGTCATTACCCGTATAGGGGTGAGTTTAATGATACTTAGTAGGGACCCCGAGACCCTCAAGGTATCACAAAATCCAACAAGGATAAACCACAATGTATGAAATCAACATATAACCTTACTTCGGTATATGCCTATACATATACCTAAGGTATCAAGTGATCCATCTCAATCATGAGGAAAATATAGAACAACTATCTCAGCTCTAACATGGATTTTATTCTAGGGCTAGTATCATGTAACATCCCCAGTCACATTTTTGAAACCTTGGCTACTGGAGAACTCCTCCTCTCTCAAGTACAGTGGGCCTGCCGTGACACCAAGCGCACTTCCCACTAACCTTGGACTACTGAGGTACTCCTCTTATCTAGTACTGCAGATATTCCATGTCACCAAGTGCACTCCCCACCATGGGTCTGCCTTGTCACCAAGTGGGCCTCCCCTTATAGACTGCTGAGGTACTTTTATCGAGTACTGTGGGTCTACTGTGACACCACGACACTCCCAATTGTGGGTCTTCCATGACACCAAGGCGCTCCCCACTGGGCTAGTAGAGTTACTCTGAGTCAAAATGGTCAGAAGTTGTCAGGCCTTAGCAAGCTAATAGGTCTCCAGATAATTCTCACTCTTCCCCTGGATGATCTGCTCCACATGCTTATGGTCAATACTGCAACTATTATGAATTCCCACAAATAACTACCACAAAGGTCCTCCACATCATAGGGGTCTCAACATAATATATGGCATGTTAGTCGAATTCTCGGTCTATTAGTTATTAGCCTTTTAGTCTTGGGGTCCTGGTTGGATTTATGCTCGACCCAACCTGATCGTACCCCATCTCAATCTAAAACTCAGTGGGGTATCAGTCAATGAAACCGTCTCGCTCCAAGGTTTCAAATTCCACTAACTGTTGGTCAAAAGAACGTATGGTGCCAAAGTTATGGCCAAGATAAGTATACGGGTCATAGTGGGCCCAGGTTCAGTCCGACCCTATCAGGCCGACCCGGCCCAACCCAGCATAGATCGACCCGGTTTGGGTGGGCCTGGCCTGTAATGCGGCCCAGATTGCTGGGAGGTCCAGCAGGATGCGAGGTCGATGAGGAGATGCAGAGCCCACGGGTGCCGCAAGGTGACTTGGCCGTGGGGGTGCCACGAGAGTGTGAGGCCAATTCGGGTAGGGTGTTATGAGGGGTGTGGGTTGGCTCAGCCAGGGCACCGCGAGGGGTTCGGGTCGGTTCGGACTGGGTGTCGCAAGGGGCGTGGGCCGGTTCGGTCAGGCTACCACGATGGGTGAATACCGGTTTGGCCGGGGCAGCGTGAGGGGCACATGCCATTTTGGGTGGCCTTCGGGTGGCGTGAGCTGGGGTGGCTTGACTGACAGATTGCGCAGCTGGGGTGGCATGGCCGGTGGGGGCTCGGCCAGCACGTGGAACGACCGGTGGGTGCGGGGCCGGTTCTTCTAGTTCGACGAGACCTCCACATGGGCGGCGTGGGTCGCGGCGGCATCGGGTGGTGGCGTCATTGCCTTCATCACCTTCGTTGCATTCCTTCATTCCAAAGAACACCACAAAGATGAACAATGGAGGGGTGTCAGTCCGTGTATATTTGGCCCACACCCTCCACATTTTGAGTGGTATCATATGGTTCATACGAACAAAGAAAAGAATGTCAACCATGATCTTCTGTAATTTAATCATTCCCAATCCCTCACAAGATAAGAAGGGTGTACCTAGAAAGTGATAAAAAATAGTATTAAACCCCTAACTCGGGTTGACATGTCAATGATGTCGCGGAGAAGAAGACAAATCATTGGGAAAAAGATGGACATCGGTGTAATCGATGTTTTCCTCGATTGTCAGTTAGTGCGTCAAGTTCATTGAAGTCGAAGACGTCCTATGTCAGAGGAAGTCTTGAGGAAGAAGGTGGAAGTCAGGGTCGATATTCTTCATCAGTGTTCTTCATTGGGAGAATGCGTTCTTCATTCGGAGAAATAGTTCTTCGTTGGATAGCCTTTCTCCCATGGCTCCACCAAAAAGAAAATGGCCAACAGATGTGTTTCCCCCAACTTTAATCATTGGAACAAATTCAAAATAGCCTAATTAAACACCTAGGTTGGCACATTTGATTAATGTGGGTTGGTGTAGTTAATGTGGAGGAATCTCAAAAGGATCCTCCACATTAAATAGGGGGGTTGAGTGGGTTCTTCTCCCCCCATTAATAGGGGTCGGGTGGTCCCCACCCCTAAATTCAATTTGGGAGGTTATTGAAAACTTTGGTGGTCCCCAGCACAATTAGACATGAAGAGGAGGTTTAGTTCCAGTGGGCCCCACCCCTGAACATCCACATGGATGGTGGTTACAAAAAAAAATTGCCTGTTTATTTTATTTATTATTTCCACAAAAAACCCAAAAACTAACTTTCAACCTTGACCATCTGCCTTCGAGGTGAAACTTTTCTTAAGTGAAGATTGGTGCTACGAGTTCAACGGTGCCCTCAGATTTCAATTCCGAGCACTGGGTAACATGTTAGAAAAACCTACTCACACGTTTACTGAGCGTACCAGATATAAAGTTCAAAAATTCATTCCGGGCACTCCGGGCCTCAAAATCACGCATCGTCAATTTTTGCAAACTCGAAAAATTCCCATATATTTAAGAAAAATTACATGTAAATCCAGGTTCTTTACAGTATAATGAAATATATGTGTTTTAAGAAAATAAGAACATATTATTTTCTTCAAAGAAACCATAAACTTTAACAAAGCTGAGAAAAATTTAGATTTTAACAATAATCCTTTTCCACTTTGGAAACTCTTCAATTGTAATACCCATGAAAGAAAAAATTAAAATTATACAATAAATATCATAAAAAGAATTTGTTTAATTATATAACATGTCAATTGGTGTTATATACACCTAACCAATTAATATAGGTTTATATAAAAAACACATGTCTCAAAGAAAGAGAATTTGAGATGAATAACCATTACAAAAATCATACCATTGAATTTTAGACTTAATAAATTAATCAACTATGAATATAAAATTTAAATATATAGAAAATATTGGGAAATACAGAGAAAAAAATATTTAGATATTAAGGAACACATAATCATATCAATGTAGATGTTTTATAACCCAGTGAAAGGAAATTGAGTTAATGAAACCATTTCCAATTGATAACATTAATGTCAATAACCTTGGATAAATTAATTCAAATTAAAACAAAAAATTCAATAATTTATAATGGATTCAATACATTTTATGTAAAATTTATAGTCGATACACCACATAATAATTTTATTTGGTAAATTTGACAAATGTCTCACAGAAGTAAAAGTGAGATGAGAAAAACCCTTACCTCGAGTCCAGATTTTCCTTGTATGTACTTTAAGTCTTGATTAATAAGATTAAATCAATTATTTTGTTTCTTAAGAACCCTTTCCCTATTTAACACCTTATAATTAAATCATTAATTTATTTCTTTATAATTAAATATTTGAATATATAATCAGTTAAGTCCAGTTTTGATGTATTAAGGATGTTAATTTCATTATTTTTAAATAGTTTTTATGTGTTGAACATAGTCAAGGAGGAAATTATTTAAAAATATAGAGAGTAATTATAATTAAATAATTATTACATTTTTTAATTAATTATACTTTTTAAACCAATTCTGGAAAATGGTTAAAAAAAATAAACTATGTTATGATCTTAGAGACGGTATTCCGTATGTACGTAGGAGTACTATTTCCATTTTTTAATAATCATTATAGAAAGAAGGTATATATTATTTTATCTTTACATAATTATAATAATATCATAATTAATTTTTTTCATTAAATATAGTTATATATATCATCCTTGTGATGGGGTTTTGAAAAAGGAATCACATCGCTTTGTGGAGGCGATAGTCTACACATACAGGAATGATGTTATCATTTTCAGTGTAAGAATGAAAATGATATATTATCTTTTTAGAATAACAAACATATCCATAATATCATTATTATTTAATGTATATAATTTATATTCTTTAAAATTATCCTTATTACCTTCCATGTAAAGCATTAGTGAAAAATGAATCGCATCGCTTTGTGAGGTGGTAGTTCACCTTACAGAATAGCAAAGTTATCATAACCCCCATAGGATGAAATGTAAAATTGTATATGTGATATAACAACTCTAAATGTATAAATATATTAAAAATATAATATATAATTTAAATACAACATTAAAACAATCTATTATTGGTGATTATGGAAAATAAATGACATTGGTTCATCAGACGGTAGTCTTCCATACACACTAATGATGATATCATATCCCATTTGATGAAAAAAATAGATTTAGGTTATGAAATTAATATAATAAAATGCCAATATATATTCTACACCGTTCATATCATATGATCATATATTAATAATAATTTAATATATTAAAATAATAAATAAGATAAAAACACATAGTTAGGAATTTTATCTCCTCTCCGGCCACTTCCTTAGGTTTATACGTAAAGTATGCCTAAAATGAATTTATAACAAAAAATGATTCTAAGAAGAGTTTATGGAAGTTATGATGTGATTTTGTCATGTATTGGATGAACCAAAAAGTCTTGAATATTTGAATAATAGAGGATATGGGGTGGACTTTTATAAGATGGTTGAGTGGCACACTTGTAATTTTTGAAAAGAAAAAGGTGTACCAACATTTTTAAAATTCTACAAGGCTTAAAAATGAAGTATTTCTAGGAAATATAAAATATAATGTATATATATGGCCATATAATATTTTTATAAATAAAATTAGGTAATTTTTCCAATTATCCTTTTAGTTTAACCACCTCTAAATCCATTTTATCTTAATATTTGTAATTAATTTTTACTATTTTACTATTTATTATGGAAACAATTTTGTTTAACTTATTATATATGTTTAATGATGATGATTAATAATATTTTAGTTTTTTTCCAAATTTAATTCATATAATTTTTATATTTTTATTTAAAACTGAACCCATAGATTTGATGAAAATACAGGTTTCCAAGAAGGGTATTTTCCAAACAAAAGATGGTTTTAAATTAACTCTAAAACTAATAATAATAATTTTATGAATACCAATTAGTATTTATTAACATATAATCTATAAATTTAATTTAAATAAATCCTCATTAGATTTTTTTTAATTAATTAAATGAAGAAACATAATCACCTTAAAATAGTTTTCAAAAAAATCCCATTCTTAAACCAAAAGAGAAACTTATACTAAAATTGAATATGAAGTTTATTAAAAAGAAATTAAGTGGATTAAATATTACTAAATTATAGTTATATTAATTTAAATCATACTAAAAACATAAATTTATTTTTCATGTTCTTAATTTAAATAAAAGAAAAGGATTTTTTCCAAAAAATCAGTATTGTTCACTGTTCACTAAAAATTCAATATTTTCCAAAAAATCATAAAATTTCACCCAAAGTAAAGTATTTATATTCTAATTTTAAAAATTAATTTCATTTTATAAAATACATTTTATAAAATTTCCATAAATTAATTTCAATATTTTTTTCATGGAAATTAATAAATAAGATTTTTGAAGAAAACATATTTTTGATGAATAAAATTACATTACTAAAAATTGATTGATTATTTAATAAAAAGTTTATTGTTATTTTTTATTGAGTATGAAATATATATATATATATTTTTAATTTTTTAATTTTTTTATACACACAAGTTTAATGAGTATGTTATAATGATTATATATATCAGTGGTCATTTAAGATTAGTATTGCACTATTGAACAAAGTTTTTTTTAAAATAACATTGTGTTATATCCTCTCCCTATTTAAAAAATTATTTACTCTCAATTTGAAATATATCTTGGAAATAAAAAGTTGGAAACTTGAAAATAAAATTTTCTTTTAAACCCACATCATAAAAATGGTTATCATAACATCTTCTTAATAAGAGAGAATATAACGTATGAAGGTCATCTAGAATAAAACATACAAGGTTTCCAAATAGTAGAACAAAAGTGTGAAGTGAATTTTTGGACATGGAAGAAAATAATAATTCCAAAATAAGGATATAGAGTGAAAGAGATCATTGATATCAAGGAGATGAATGATCAAAATAATGTTAATCAACCACATAACCATGAGCTAAAGAGGCGGAAAAAATATCATTGATATCACCTAAAATTATGTTAATATAAAGATATTTTGTTTCAAGATAATTTTACTTGATTTTTTGAATTACTTTTACATATATAATAATATAATATGAAAATATAATTAATTGAGAAGTAGAATATTACCCTTTTTTCGATTTCCACGATAATATTATCTTTTTCTTCAAATGAAGAGTATTCGAGATTAATTTTTCATGTATACAACCCTAAAATCAAATTATAAAGACCAAATAACCATAAAAGAGATAAAAATATATTAATAATATATTTAGACATTAATAAAAAGAAAAATGGTTAGAATATGATAAAATGTTTCCCAAAATGAGTAAACCATCATATTATGAAATAATATATTAATCTCTAAAATTTATCAACAATAGCCAATGTTCAAACTAAATCATTCCAAAATAACCTCAAAATTAAAAGTTTTTTTAACCTCAAATTTTATCTCACACATTTCAACTTAAAAGAACAAAAATATGGTGATATCCTTTGGAAATATCATTAAACACTTATTCCCCAAAATAATTTTCATTTCCATGGTTATCTATTTTATAAAACATGTGTTCCCATAATTTCCTCAATATCCATGATCATATAAACTCTAAAGGTTATCAACAAATTAAATTTTTTTTACAAAACATTTAATGGAATAATTATCATTAAACTAAAGATTTACATATACCTCAAATGTTACACCCCAATATTTCATAGTATTTTATCTCTTCAAAGTAATTCAATAACTTATACTACACGCAACCCTGAGTTCGAGCGCACCATGACCTACCAAACTAGCCGTTCAAAAAACGGTTAGGGATAGTATTAACTGAATATTCAATTTTATATACTCCATATAATTTTAACATCCATATTATGTGTTTCTTAGACATAATATAAGAACAAATTCAATTTTCCACATAAAGAAAGTATTTTTCAGAAAATGCAATTTTACCACCTTTTAATGGAGAAACCTTTTTAAATTCAATATTTTTCACTTTTATATATTAAATTTTACAAAATAAAAATATTCTTTAGAATCAAGATATAAAAATTTAGTTTTGATAAATTTTTGGTATTTTTCTGATAACTTTCATATTTTGGTGAATAGTGAAAAATACAAAATTTTAATTAAAAACAACTTTTTTAATCAAAATAATTTATAGTGTCAAATTATGAATTTTAATGTTTTTACAGTATAATTATATTATATTTTTATCATTTAAAACAATTTTGGTCATTATAATTAATTTCACTTTGAAATTCGTCATAAACAAGGGTCAATATTTTGATAGATATTGTTTCTTAAAAACAAGCTATTTGTTTTAACAACGAGAATTAATTTTAAATTAAATAACTCAACTTAAATGTTTTTAATTTGGTAAAATATACATCATTTTTTAATTTGTAATATCAAATATATCTTAGGCTGAATTTTTTTGTTTTTTCTGAAAAACAACAATTTTTGATGAATAGTGAAACCACATAGTAGTAGTTAAAAAACAAAAATTTTCAATTTAATGGAATATTACCACTTCTGTGAATTTAATTTTAAAAATATGACATACAATTTAGTTATTAGTTAGTAAATGTGGTTCAATAATATAAAAATACTTTTTGGTGAATAGTAACTTTTGACTTTTATTTATCGTGGTTAATGGTAAATAGGGTAACTCAAGGTAAAATGAATATAATAATAACACAAAATTACCTTAACTGTAAAGACCTGGAAATTTCATGGAAATTTTTTTCTTAATTTTCTTTGGAATTCTACAGGAACTCGGTTTCTGACGGCGTCTGATTCCGAGGCCCGGTGTGCCCGGAATCATTTTTCGAAGTTTGGCTCGGGTACATTCAGTGAACGAACGAGTGCGTTTTTCTATCTTCTGAACCGGTACTCAGAATTGAAATCTGAGGGCATCGATGAACTCGCAGCGCCGATAATTTCATAAGGGGACCTTAAGTGAAGTTGCGTTTTTGTCGCATGAGGTGGTTAATTTTTGGGGATTCGATAAGTCTTAAATAAATTGTAGCGTTACAATTTATTTTATGTGGAAGTTAATTTCTTCATAAAGAAGTTGGAGGTGGGGCCACACCCCACCTAACTTCCCATGAGAGGGTATGACCAATGGTGGTGGGGTTCGCACGAAACCCCAACCCTTCACCTTCCGTTTAATCCCCACGAACTTCCCCCCATTTAACACCCCTTATGTTTAAATGTATAACTCTACAACCCCCCCCCCTTAAACTTCCTTGATTTTAATGTGTCAACTCCCCATTAATCTCCTCTTCCATTAATTTTGTTAACTCCTCTTATTTTGTGTAACTCTTCACCTTTTCCTTCCACCATTAATTCATGCCAACATGCCTGAATTAATGAGATGAGTCTCTTTATTTGTTTAATTAAGTGGTTTTGTTTGAATTTTAAATCTTTGTGGTGTGAATAAAAATAATATCATGGGATATTATTTTGAGTTAGAGCTTTCGGTGTGGGAGAAAACATTAGCAAAGTCCTAGAGTTTTTGGGAGATCTTTGGTGTGAAGAAGAAGAGAACATTCCTTTGACGAAGAACGGTTCTTCATTGATTAAGAACACCTCCCTTCAACGTAGAACGACTCGGCATCCACGGTTCTCCATCCTCTTATTCCATTGCAACAAGTGAGGAGACATCGTTTCCTCCTCGGACGAACCCCGACATCCACAGAATCTACGTCTGACCTCGCAACATCATTCTCGCGACACCGATTTCCGCGCTGATGACGAACGAACCTTGAATCGAGGTAGGGGAATTTATTTTGGTGTTCTCTTATCTTTTGAGAAAAGAGTGATGAGCGCGGACCAACCAATTATAGGTTGATCTGCGGATTGTTCATTCATGCGGATTGATGTTGAGGATTTTTGATTTTGTCCGTGAATTATTTCTTGTCGTATGTCAACTTCTATTTGATGGCCACTTGCTATCATTATAACGGGAGGAGGTCGGACCGCACGAACACAGCCGACCCTCCTCCCCCCTTGTTGTTTGAATTTGTTGTGGCACGTGAATGGCAGCGCGGTGTCATTGCACCACGCGGAAATTATGAGGAAGGACTAAGAAGCGCGGTGCCGTTGTGCCGCGCCGATGAAGTAGAACAAGCCACGACGCCTTCGCGCCGCGTCGAAAAATGAAAAACGAAGCCGCACGGGCATTGTGGGATCTTTGCAGCGAAGGTCGGGTCCCGGGATGATGACTGGCGAAGACCGCAGGCAAATCGGACCATCGGAGTGCGTCCGGTGGTCCGGGGAAGCCCCTGCCGACGCGCCGCGCCGGGGCAGCGGCGCCGGTGGTTGGGGGCAGCGGTGCCCGGAGCGCCGCCGAAAGAATCCGCCGGGGCTAAAGCCGCGACGGCCGGCTGCCACGTCCGTTTGCACGGGCGACCCCACCCGGGGCCATGACTCTTCACGCGGGGGCAGTGCCCCATGCATGGTTCGGCCATTCGGCCGAACCCTCGGACGATCCGGGCCGGCTTGGGCAGACCGGGCCTGGCCGCGCCGGCCGGGTCGGACCTGCACCCGGGTCGGGTCGACCCGGTTCAGGGCGACCCAGGGGGTCTCGGGCCGGGTCGGTCCGGGCCCAAAACCCCAGTTTTCAGACCCCTCATAGTCTTTCACTCATATCATGATCTGTAGACCTCCAATCGACGTACTGTTAGCAGAGATGCGATCCTTGGATCGA
Organism: Viscum album; assembly: GCA_963277665.1. Taxonomy (NCBI): domain Eukaryota; kingdom Viridiplantae; phylum Streptophyta; class Magnoliopsida; order Santalales; family Viscaceae; genus Viscum; species Viscum album. The sequence continues at coordinate 1,086,247,573 of OY728165.1, forward strand.
GGCGGTCGTTTCGGTATATCGCACTGAAGGTTTCGGAATACTTTGGGTTCGGCCGGGTTGGTTCGGATACGAAACCAACCGGGCCCTCGGAGTGGAAACCCTTATATCTTGAGCCCGGACGTCCGATTGAAATGCCGTCGACATTGATGGATTCATCTAAGTGAGACGGATCTTTTAGCTTACTCGACTCGAGGTTTGGATGCTATTGGAGTGCGGTCGGGTTGGTTCGCTCACAAAACCAACCGGGCCCCTAGAACGAAAAAGCCAATAACTCACAGACCGGGCGTCCGATTGAAGCGCCGTCTGTCTCGTTGAATTCCTCTTGATGAGATGGAACTTTTGGCATACTTCATCTGAGTTTTGGTTGCTGTTGGATAGTCGCCGGGTTGGATCGTACCCAAAATCCAACCGGGCCCCTCGAACGGAAAAGCTGATATCTTTCAGACCAGACGTCCGTTTGATGAACCGTCAGCAGCGTTGGTGATCACGTTGAGAAACGGTCCATATGAGTATACCCTATGAGAGTTCAGGGTACAGTTGAGAAACAGCCGGGTTGGTTCGCTCACGAAACCAATCGGTCCCCTGGGACGAAAAGTCTAATAACTCATAGATCAGGCGTCCAATTGATGCGCCATCTGTTGCGTTGAGACCCCTATGACGAGGCCTTCCTTTGAGATAATTCTTCATGGGACTTTGAGATACTTGGAGTATCTACCTATAGCTCGTGGAGAGGACCCTCCAAGAGACGAGCGTGCGGAGTACGGAGACCATGTAGACGACTAAGACTTGACGACTGGTTGACTGAATCGACTTGGAGTGAGTTGACTAGCCCAGTGGACGTAGCGCCCGGTATTTGGCGGTAGACCCAAGGCGGACAGAGCGCCTGGTAGTTGGCAGCAGACCCGCGGTACTCGACCGGAGGAGTACCTCTGTAGGGGGGAGCACCCGGTATTTGGCGGCAGACCCACAGCGGACGGAGCGCCCAATATTTGGAAGCAGACCCGCGGTACTCGATAGGAGGTGTACCTCAGAGACTTGGATTAGTGAGCAGTACCTCAGAGTTGTGACAGGACCACTGTACACTCCAGAGATGGGGCTCTTCAGCAGTTACGGTTTCTATAATGAAAATCCAGTTTTGAGCTGAGTCTATGACCTTGTGTTTGCCTCATTATTGAGATGGGTCACTTGATAAATTAGGTATATGTATGGGCATATACCTAAGTAGTGGTTATCCATTGATTTCATAATCATTGTGTTTCCTCATGATTGAGAAGGGTTACTTGATAACTTAGGTATATGTATGGGTTTATACCTAAGTAGAGGTTATCTGTTGAGATCTTCTTTGTGGTTATCCTTGTTGGTTTTAGTGAGACCTTGAGGGTCTCGGGGTCCCTACTGAGTATCGTTAGACTCACCCCTACACGGGCTATGCCCACACCTCATTGTGTTGGTTGCAGACGACGGGCAGTGCTGACGGAGGCTGAGTGTTCGAGGACTGGACGGTACCCGGAGGTGGACTACACGACGAGTTAGTATCCGGAGGTGGACTTCACGGTGAGACGACACTCGAAGAAGGTTGACGGGCGAGAGCGTTGTGGAGGCTATCTGTACCTACCCTTCAGGTAGGATCCGTGGTGAACGATCCAGGAGCTGCGCCATCTGTACCTACCCTTTAGGTAGGATCTGAGGAGGACCTCCCAGGATCCACTTCTGTTCTTCCAGTTGTTGTCTTTTTCTATTGTACTTTTGTTCAGTTGTAGATGTACTTTCAGTTGGGTTTGTATTCTGGCCCATTTACTTTTCAGCACTTCTCTTTGTACTTAGTGTTTTACTTCCGTTTGTACTATGTGGTGTTTTTTTTACTTTTATAAAGGCAATGCCTTCCCAGTTATCAGGATTTACACCTTTGGTGCTAGTCTCCATCCCCTGGCCTATGGAAGGCGGGCTTGGGGTAGTCAAGGCCCAGGCCCTAAGGACGGTTCGTGAAAAATTGGTATCAGAGGAGTTGGTTCTACCACAAAACTTATAACTCTAATATTTTCTTTCTGTGAACAATAGTGTTAATAGTACCAAGTGTGGTTTTCAGTTCAGGGAGTCTAGTGTTGGTGCGGGATGCCGACGTATCCATACACTAGGACCCTGACAACAGATTTCCGACTTTGTGCATGAAAACACTGATTGTGTGTGTTTCCATAAGTTTTTAAATATCAGGTCAAACCAAGTCAGCTCACCAGGTATAAGTCTTTTGACTGTGTCATGTTTTTTTCTTTCAAGATGCCTCCCCGCAGACGACCAGCTAGAGCCCCAAAAGTTGTTCATACAGACAGCCCGCCGAGCGACGTGGCCTCAATACAGGGCCCTATCCCAGTTGAGGCAACAGCAGGCACACCAGTGGTACTACTACCCATTGGGCCACCAATGCCACCAACCCCAGTAGCAGAGGGTGCACGTTGCTTGAGCGCACTGCATGAGTTCCAACGCCAGAGGACACCCAGGTTCCGGGGAGAGACGGACTTGCAGGCAGATGAGGATTGGCTGGAGGCTGTGGTGAGAGTCTTCAGGCTAGTGGGGACGCCGACAGACTTCATGGTGATCCTTGCTGTTAGACTTATTCAGGCAGCAGCAAGCAGATGGTGGAGCCCGATGCTCCCGATGCATGACGCAGTGACACTTCTTTGGGAAGACTTCGAGAGCTTGTTCCGGGCAGAGTTTGTACCAGCCACCCTTCGAGCAGTGCATATACATGAGCTACTTCAGCTGCGGCAGGGCAGAATGATAGTGGCACAGTATTCAGTGAGGTTCACAAACCTCTCACGCTACTCCACAGATATGGTATGGGACCCATTCTTCAGGGCCCGAACCTTCGAGCAGGGGCTCAGGCAGGAGATTAGAGCTTCTGTTGTTTCTCACAGCATTCCGACCCAGACAGGGGTGTTGGAGAGAGCCCTCTTAGTGGAGAGTTTCCATGCTGAGCAGTCTCCAACAGAATGACCCACCACTATCCATCTTGCGGCAGAGTCTTCTGCAGCAGACATTAGACATATGACGCAGAGGTCCAAGAGGACCAGACCTACCGATGGCCGACTGCACGACTCAGGTTCAGTTGTGCGGGGGGACCGGGGTGGAGTCAGAGCCAGTCGTGACGAGAGTGGATAGTGTTACACCTTCGGCAGGATTGGTCACATGGCACGTGACTGTCCGAACCACCATGAAGATGACCAGCAGTTAAATGAAGAACCTCCCAGGTAGAGGCAAAGGTTCGATCAGGGCAGACCACAAGGAGCAGGCGGCCATGGAAGAGGAACTGGCCGTGCAGTTGGAGGTGGACGACGCTTCGGGGTGTTGCCACCACCACCACTAGGAGGCCCACCCCGACCGTAGGGGACAGGAGGACATGGGAGAGCTCAGCTTCAGGCAGCTGAGGCCTATGGTCACGGAGCTCCGGAAGCAGATGGACATGAGCGGGACTAGCTCCAGACCTGGAGGCTATTGATCATGTTGCTTCTAGTTTTTTTGTTGTTACATTTGTATCTTTGTACTAGGAGTTGCAATAATGAAAAGACACTTATCTTTGTAAAGTTTTCTTTCCTGTCCTTTTGTTTAGTTGATACTAAGTGGTCCCGGTTAATACTGTTGACTTGACCCTCACTTTCGAGATTTTTACTGGAGGAGACCTAGTGACCTTACACTGATGCCGACAGTGTGACTCGACCCTTGGAGGCGAGAGTGACAGTTGGATCTCTTGGTATTTACGTCAAGGCCTTACAACGACATCCATGGCATCAAAGAATCATTCATGTCAGGATTGACTGTATTAGGCAATGAATGTGGTTCATCCAGGGTATGAGACTGGATTTCTCTTATTGGAAAAGAATAAGTCATAGCAGCTCTTGTGAGACTAGAGAAGGTCCAGGTCATCCAAGAGCGGATGAGGACAGCACAGGGCCGATAGAAGCCTTACGCTGACAGGTTTTGGAGGCCTCTAGAGTTCAGGGATGATGATCATGTCCTTATACGGGTTTCACCTCGACGAGGTTTACGGAGATGTGGCCAAGGTGGCAAGTTATCCCGGTGGTTCAGTGGACCTTCTTAGTTCCTCAGTTGGGTAGGCGAATTGGTTTACCGCTTGACGCGTCCAACTCAGTTGCACCATGTGCACGACGACTTCCACGTATCTAAACTGAGGAGATACGTGCTCGACCCTTCACATATCATCGACCATGGGGAGCTGGACTTTGGCGATGGGGTGACTTTCACGGAGGTTCCAGTGGGAATCGATGATCGACAGGAGCAGATCCTATGAGGATGGACGATTTCTCGGGTGCGCTTTCACTGGCAGTATGGGAACCTCCAGGTGGGAACATGAGAGTGGGAGGCTCAGATGCGTGCTCAGTACCGATTTTGTATCCCTAGTTTGTGTTGAAGCTTTACGATGACATAAATCCCTGAGGTGAGAGTAATGCAAAGACTCAAAAATTTCAAGGAAAATGTTTTCTTAATTTTCTTTGGAATTTTGCAAGAACTTAGTTTCTGACGACGTCTGATTCCAAGGCCCGGTGTGCCCGGAATCATTTTCCAAAGTTTGGATTGGGTACATTCAGTGAATGAACGAGCGAGTTTTTCTATCTTTTGAACCGGTACTCGGAATTGAAATCTGAGGGCACCGATGAACTCACAGTGCCGATAATTGCTTAAGGGGACCTTAAGCGCAATTGCATTTTTGCCGCATGAGGTGGTTAATTTTTGGGGATTCGATAAGTCTTAAATAAATTGTAGAGTTACAATTTATTTTATGTGGAAGTTAATTTCTTCATAGAGAAGTTGGAGGTAGGGCCACACCCCACCTATCTTCCCATGAGAGGGTATGACCGAGGGTGGTGGGGTCTGCACGAAACCCCAACCCTTCACCTCCCCTTTAACCCCCACAAACTTTCCCCCATTTAACACCCCTTGTGTTTAAATGTATAACTCTACAACCCCCCCTTAAACATCCTTGCTTTTAATGTGTCAACTCCCCATTAATCTCCTCTTCCATTAAGTTTGTTAACTCCTCTTATTTTGTGTCACTCTTCACCTTTTCCTTCCACCATTAATTCATGCCAACATGCCTTAATTAATGAGATGAGTCTCTTTATTTGTTTAATTAAGTGGTTTTGTTTGAATTTTAAATCTTTTTGGTGTGAATAAAAATAATATCATTGGATATTATTTTGAGTTAGAGCTTTTGGTGTGGGAGAAAGCTTTAGCAAAATTCTAGAGTTTTTGGGAGAGCTTTGGTGTGAAGAAGAAGAGAACTTTCCTTCGACGAAGAACGATTCTTATTCGATTAAGAACACATTTCCTTCAACGTAGAATGACTCAGCATCCACGGTTCTCCATCCTCTTCTTCCATAGCAACAAGTGAGGAGACATGGTTTCCTCCTCGGACGCACCCCGACGTCCACAGAATCTACCTCCGACACCGCGACGTCATTCTCGCGACACCGATTTCCGCACCGACGACGAATGAACCTTGAATTGAGGTAGGGGAATTTATTTTGGTGTTCTCTGATCTTTTGAGAAAAGAACGACGAGCGCGGACCATCCAATTCTAGGTTGATCCGCGGATCGTTCGTTCATGCGGATTGATGTTGAGGATTATTTTTTTTGTCCATGAATTATTTCTGGTCGTTCATCAACTTCTATTAGATGGCCGCTTGCTATCATTATAATGGGAGGAGGTTGGACCGCACGAACACGGCCGACCCTCCTCCCCCCTTATTGTTTGAATTTGTTGCGGCACGTGAAAGGCAGCGCGGTGCCGTTGCACCGCGCGGAAATTATGAGGAAGGGCTAAGAAGCGCGGCACTGTCGCGCTGCGCTGATGAAGTTGAACAAGCCACGACACCGTCGCGCCATGCCGTAAAATGAAAAAGAAAGCCGCACAGGCATTGTGGGATCTTTGCAGTGAAGGTTGGGTCCCGGGATGATGACTGGTGAAGACCGCAGGCGAATCGGACCACCAGAGCGCGTCCGGTGGTCCGCGGTAGCCCCTACCGGCGCGCTACGCCGGGGCGACGGCGCCCGAAGCGCCACCGAAAGAATCCCCCGCGGCTGAAGCCGCTGTAGTGGAGTGCAGTACCGTGACTGCGCGGGACCGGAGTGGAGCGGTGGGACGCGGCCGGCTGCCGCGTCCGTTGGCACGGGCATCCCCACTAGGGGCCGTGACTCTTCACGTGGGGGCAGCGCCCCCCGCACGGTTCGGTCGTTCGGCCGAACCCCCGGCCGAGCCGGGCCGGCTTGGGCAGACCGGGCCGGGCCGCTCTCAGCCAGGCCGGGCCACGCTGGCCAGGTCGGACCCGCACCCGGGTCGGGTCGACCCGGTTTGGGCCGACCCAGGGGGTCTCGGGCCAGGTCGGTCCGGGCCCGAAACCCCCGTTTTCGGACCCCTCACTGTCTTTTGCCCATATCTTGAGCTGTTCACCTCCGATCGACACACCATCAGTAGAGATCCGATCCTTGGATCGAGATGGTCGTTTCGGTATATCGCACTCAAGGTTTCGGAATACTTTGGGTTCGGCCGGGTTGGTTCGGATACGGAACCAACCTGGCCCTCGGAGCAGAAACACTTATATCTTGAGCTCTGGATGTCCGATTGACGTGCCATCAACTTTGGTGGATTCCTCTAACTGAGACGGATTTTTTGGCTTACTCCGCTCGAGGTATGGATGCCGTCGGAGTGTGGTCGGGTTGGTTCGCTCACGAAACCAACCAGGCCCCTGGAACGAAAAAGCCAATAACTCACAGACCGGGCGTCCGATTGACGCGCCGTCTGTCTCGTTGAATTCCTCTTGATGAGATGGAACTTTTGGCATACTTCGCCTGAGTTTTGGTTGCTGTTGGATAGTGTCCAGGTTGGATCGTACCCGAAATCCAACCGGGCCCCTAGAATGGAAAAGCTGATATCATTCAGACCGAACGTCCGTTTGACGAACCGTCAGCGGCGTTGGTGATCACGTTGAGAAACGGTCCCTATTAGTATACCCTATGAGGGTCCGGGGTACAGTTGAGATACGGCTGGGTTGGTTCGCTCACGAAACCAACCGGGCCCCTAGGACGAAAAGGCTAATAACTCACAGACCGGGCGTCCGATTGACACGCCGTCTGTTGCGTTGAGACCCCTATGACGTGGCGGTCCTTTGAGATACTTATTCGTGGGACTTTGAGATACTTGGAGTATTGACCTGTAGCTCATGGAGCGAACCCTCCCAGAGACGAGCGTGCGGACTACGGAGATCGTGTAGATGACTGAGACCTGACGACTGCTTGACTGACTCGACATGGAGTGATTCGACTAGCCCAGTGGACGGAGCACCCAGTATTTGGTGGCAGACCCATAGTAGAAAGAGCGCCCAATATTTGGCAGCAGACCCACGGTACTCGACAGGAGGAGTACCTCAAAGACTTGGATTAGTGAGAAGTACATCGGAGTCGTGACAGGACCACTGTACACTCCAGAGACAGGGCTCTTCAGCAGTTACAGTTTCGATAATGAAAATCCTGGTTTGAGATTACAATAATATTTTAAAAATAAATATTTTATTTATAATTATGTGACTCTTAAATGATTTCAAAATAAAAACATATATTTATCTCAAATAGTTTTTATTTCACTTATGACAACATCCTTTGATAAATTTCACACTTGTTTGAAGTTGATTTGTTATGATACAAATCATCCATATTGTATTTTTGTTTTTTTGATATGTTTGAATGTGGATGATTTATTTTTATTCCATTCATGGTTTATGGTAAAATTATTGACATTTCATATTCTAGTTTTAATATGAATATTTATGTTATATTCCAACCTCTTCTTAAAATGAATTTGTTGGACTAGTATGTTCCGGGTTAGGGACTGGTAAATGTAAGCCCTCCAGGATGGGGTCCAGTTACAGAAGACCCTCTCAGTTGGAGTCCGGTAACAGAGGCTGTCAGGGTTGGATTCTGGGTATAGAGGCTCTCTAGGTTGGAGTCCGGTTACATAGGCTCTCCGGGTTGGGGTCCGGTTACAGTTAGCCCCTTGGTCCTAGCATGAGGCCTTGACACATAAATTAAAGTCCGACATTATGCATTCCATCATTATGATAGTGTCTATTCATATTGAATGCGATTATTCTACAAGTATAATATCAATGTGAGTAAGTAAATGGAATTATTTGATTTTATCTTTACCATATTATGTTGTTGTTTAAGTTTAAATGGATTTTGTTTCAATCTAATACATTACCTTAAATGTTTATGCTTATTTATGAAAGTTTATACTATATTGTTATCATTATTGAGCATTTGAGCTCACCCCTTTCTATGTTTTCTTTTACCTAGGATGTGAAGAAGTATTTTATGATTGATAAGTAGGGTTAAGATAAGTGATTAATGGAATTCTCAAAGGATCATTTATTTTGTGTTTTATTTTCTAATGTGTAATGTAATGTTCTTATATGTAATCTATTTTCCAATACTGCTAAAATTATCGGTCATTCGAGACTTGATTCCTTGTGATCATGGAAATGTATTAAAATAATGCACCGACTCCAATAACTGGGGTTGGGGGGTTACATCAAACCAATACAAGATCTCCTAAATTTTCATTAATTGCTTTAAGATACTATCACTTATATTCTCAAAAGTAGAGTTTAATATTTTGAATATATGATAAATATTATTAATATATAACTATTATGGTTTCCATAACTCTTAAGATAAACTCACATAAAAACATCTGAATCTTCAAATTTATCAAAAGCTTTTTGATTAATACCAACTATAATAGCCCTGAAACCACACTCTCAAATATGGGGATAAAATCATAAACATTACAATTCCAGCTTTGATACCGTTGAAGGTGATAAAATTTTCATTATCCAAAAAATACAACATCAAAAAGAAAATATTATATCACTTACATTATAAAGTACATTTTAGTTTTATATTTTTATATAATTAGACCAAACTTTTAAAATCATGTATTCATAAAAAACAGGTTCATAAAGATGAACATTATATTTGACTATAACTTTCATTTAATATTCCAAATAAGGCTATATTCATCATCCATATGAAAGTCTTCTATAAGTACTTCATTCAATATCAATCTTTATAACTTGCGGAAAATAAAACATATAAGGGTGACATCAAATGATCAATAAGGGTAAATATAAGCATTAATAGTTGAATGAAATCAATGATAATAAGAAGATCATATGTGTATGGTGACATAATAGAAGTAAATTTTTATAACATAATAATATGCATACCCATCAATACATAGATTGTTAAACATGAATTCCAGAAATAAAGATTTAACAAAGGCAAGAGTCATCATACTCAATAATAATGAGCCACATGATATTAATCATGATCATAATAAAAATTATAAACCCATTTAAAGCATAAATAAAACCTTTTTGTATCATGGTATCAATATCATCATACCACTCATACAAATGGAATAACCATTATGGATAACAACCATCTATGGGGTACCCAATTCATTTGAGGGATATAATGGACCCACCCATCATTGGGTTATCATTAAACCACCCATACATGATTAATAACATAACTAATCATCCATGGTTTATAATGGAACCACCCATACATATTTTTGAATTTCCTAAGAACTGTATCTTGAATAATGTACATAGTGAATTCATTTCATCATAAAATGATTCAAATAAACTTTATACTTTTTATAACATGATTAACCCATGGAAAGGAAATTTGTACCATGAAAATATCTTTGAAAAATAATTATCCCATGGAAATAAAATGAGTTACATAATAATGTCTTTGAAACATGACTTACCCGGGGAAAATAAGTGGGTTCCATAAAAATATATTTGAACATGATTAACCCATGAAAAAGAAATAGGTTTCATAATAATATCTTTGAAACACTCTTAATCCATCAAGTTAAAGAATAAGGATGTTATTGTTACAAAATTTCCCCATTTTAGCATAAGTAACAATAATTTTTGTTGACATTTATGAATGGAAATACTATTAAAATAATAATTACAAACAATTTCGAGGAAAATAACCTTTTAATCTGGAAAATAAATTTTATTAACTAAAAAATGAAAAAATATTGTGAAAATTATTTTGTTTAAGAAAATTATTAATATAAAGAAAACATCAAGTAAAATAATAGACATGATTGCAGGAAAATACTTTCTTGTCATAAATGTTAAAAAATAAACATTCTTTTCAAAACATTTTGTAAAAGGGAGTTAAAACTGACCTATTTGGAATATGGTAAGAAATTTCATTTTAAGAACATTTAAAATAATATAAAAGATTATGTAAAATTGATTTATGAAATTATTTAATTTTAGAAAAGAATATTTTTTAGAATATTTTGGAAACATGGCCATGGAAGGAAATGATACCTAATTTATAGAAGATACACAATAATTATCAGTTACTAATGAATTTATTAATATTTATTTAAAAAATATATGATTAAATTGAAATAAAACATGTGAACAAAATTAAAAATCATATTAGAAAAATATATATGTGATTCAAGAAAATAAAATAATATGATTTCCTCTCAAGTATCCTTGAACATAAACAATGCTGAAAAGACCAGGGATTGTAACATAAATCTTTTTCCACATTGGTAACTCTTCAATCATAATCCCCAAAAAATAATAAAATAAAATTATTATTTAAATATCATGAACATAAGGAGATTAATGATATAACATATTAAATGGAATTATATACACATCAAAAATAAATATAGGTTCATATCATAAACCTATGTCTCAAAGAAAGAGAATTTGAGACAAATAATGCTCACATAAATCAATCCATTAAATTTGAGAATTAATCCAAGAAAAGATTTTTTCTATCAAATGTAAATCCACAAAAAAATTTCAAATAAATAATAAAAATATATAAAGATCATTAAAAAATAATCAAACCCCAATAGAGTCAATGAATAATTTTTATAACCCAACGAAAGGAAATTGATTTAAGAAACACATTATAACTTGGTAAATTTCATGTTAATAATATTAAATTAATTAATTAAATTTCAAACAAAAAATATCATTATGTATTAATTATTAATTATAATACATGTAAAATAGATAGTATATACACCACACAATAAAAAAATGGTGGAATATATGGGATAAGTCTTAGAGAAGTAAAAGTAGGATGAGAAAAACCATTACCTCAAGTCCATACTTTCCTTGCATGTTCTTTAACTCTAGTGTAATAAGAATAAATAATTTTTTTTATTTATTCAAAACCTTATACATGTTTAAAACCTTATACTTAAATAATTTATTTTATTTATTCATAATGACATATTTTAATACATGTTAATTTAAGTCCATAGGAGGTGTTTTGTGGACATTCGGTGCATTGTTTAATAACAACTTTAATGTATTGACCATGCTCAAAGAGGTAATAATTTAAACATGTAGAGAATAATAATCATAAAACAATTATCATATTTATACCTAAATCATAATTTTAAAACACAAAATACTAAATGGTAATGAAAAATGAACTATGTTACAATCATGCAGACGGTAGGCTGTACATACACATGAGTAACATTTCTATTTTTTGATGATTATCATGGAAAGAGGGTATCTATTATTTTATATTTTAATAAATAAAATATTATGATAAATAAAATATTATTTCTTTAAATATACTTATATACATCATTCTTATGATGTGGTGAGGAAAAACGAATCACCTCACTTTTTGGAGGTGGCAATCCACATGTACATGAATAAATTTATCATTTTTTATTTGTAAGAAAGAAAATGATATATTATATTTTATGAATAATAATTATGTCATGAATATAATTATTATATCATTTATATGACATATATTTTTAAAATTATCCTTATTATTTTACATGTGAAGAATTAGTGAAAAACAAACCATATCGCATCATGAGGCGGTAATCAGCTGTACACACAAGCGATGTTACCACATCCCACAAAGAATGGAAGGTAAGAAGGTTTATGTGATATTATTACTAAAAATGTATAAATATGTTAAAATTATCCTATATATACATTAAATACATCATTAAAAAAGACATTATAGGTGATTATGGAAAATGAAAAAAAATGATTTGGGAGGCAGTAGTATGTCGTACACACAAATGATGATTTTGTATCCAATTTAATAGAAGAAGACATGGATTTATTATATTACATTAATATCATAAAATAAAATTACATAGGATGTAATGATGTTATCATATAACCATAGATGAATAATATTTTATTGAGGTCGAAGAATAAAAAAAACAAAAACATATAGTTATTAATTTTACTTCTTCTTGGACAACCAATTTAAGATTTTGCCAAAATTACTCCTAGAATGAATTTATTAAAAAATATTGATTCTAGGATTATGGTATAGCATTTGAGAAGTTATATTTTTTAAGTATTTTACAAACCAAATGGTTTTGAAGGTGTGAGTAAGAGGAGAGAGTTGGAGTCCTTTTATAAATGGGGGGAGTGGCACACTTGTAATTTTTGAAAATAAAAAACTATACCCATGTTTTTCACATGAAAAACGAATCCAAAAAAGATTATTACCCATAAATATATATAATAAGGATGAAATATTTTCATAAAATAGTTTTTAGACATGTATTTATGTCATTTTTACCCATATATTTTATGTTTAACCCCTGATAAATCCATTTTTACCTTAACCATGGTAATTAATTTTTTATATATTCACTATTCATTATGTTTTAAAATTAAGTTGAAATTTCAATATAATATCAATTATTGTGATTAAAAACATGGAATACCTATTCCCAAATTTAATTCACCTAATTGGAAAAATTAATTTTAAAACAAAACCCACAAATGTGATGAAAAAACATGTTTTAATGAATGGTATTTTTCAAGCAAAAGCTGATTTTATATTTAATATATGAATAATTAAAATAAATGCATGAATTCCAATTAATATTTATTGATATATAAATTATAAATTTAATTTAAATAATTCTTAATTATGAGTTTTTAATTAATTGAAAATTATAAATGTGATGTACTTTAAAATAGTGTTTAGAAAAATATTGTTTTTAAACCCAAAGACAAACTTATAATAAAATCCAATATGAAGTTGATTACAAAAAAAATTATGTAGATTAAATATAATAAATACAACTTATGTTACATAAAAATCATGTTTCAAACTTAACACGACTTTTAATTTTCTTAATTTATTAAAAAGACATTACATTTTTAAGAAATCGACATTTTTCACTTTTCACTGAAAAATCTACATATTTCAAAAAATACAAAAATTTCACTAAAATAAAATTTTGATATACAAATTTAAAAATGAAATTAATTTTATAAAATAATTTTCAAATGATCCAAAAGTTAATTATGATATATTTTTCATGAAAATAAATAAAATCATTTTTGAAGAATACTTATTTTTGTAGGATACAATTAATTCACTAAAAATTGATTGATTATTTACTAAAAATTTATCAATAATTTATATTGTGTTGGAATTATATATATATATATCATAAATTAGTTCGTATAATTCATAAACTATTATTTAAGGGTTTGGTTGTAACCGTCATATATATTATGGGTCGTTTAAGCATGGTGTTGCACATTCAACATAGTTTCTTTTATAAAATATTATCTTGTTATAAGAATTACAAAAAATTGGTGGAAAATATAGTTGAGATTAAAGAATCATATTACCATATCTGATTTTATATGAATAGATATTCTAAAATATATTTTTTGGAATGTTTTAAGAGCATAGAGATTATGAAGGGATCAGTTTGGCAAGAGGATTTACAAGAGTGATCAAGAACTATAAAAGATCTATATAGTGTTCCAAAAGTTAATGTTTTATGGGTAGTGGTTCTGGAAATATAAGAATATCAACTTTAGTTATGAATATTTTACAACATTAGATGATGGGTATAGAGTTTTAGAAATTATTTCCTTTATTTTTATCTTATTTATAGAGGAGAACTAGAAATCCCATTAAAATTATATTGTCTTATTGATTATATAATGTATAAGTTATCCATGAAATATAAATTATATTTTTTTCATGAAAAAATCATTGGAGATAATAAATTTAATATTAGGGAAGAAAATTATATAAAACAAATGGGTGTTTTTCATAAAACAAAAATATGATTATTTGAAAAGGTACAATGATTGGTTGATTTCCAAGGACTTTAGAAGAAGTAATATTTGGAATTTTCTGATATTTTATCCCTAATTATTAAAAAACCATATAGATATTGTTGTGTCTAGTTTATCATAAAATATTTGAACTAGAATAGATAGAGGAAAAAATATAATTCTATCATACTAATTTATATGAGGAAATCAATATGAATATATAAGATGTTTCCATGTATAAAGAGGAAAAATATATGATGTGTAAGTTGAAGAGAAGTACATTCAGCCTGAATAAAAAACCAAGGTAGTGGGACCTGATGTTAGATACCTTTTTGGAAGATATGGTGTTCTTATAGAGAAACATGTATCATTATTTCTACTAAAATGAGTTTTATAATTGGATATTTATTATCCTTATATTATACATAGATGGGATTATCATAGTGGGTCCTAACATTTAACAGATTCAAGAGGTGAAAATTTATTTATATGGATGGTTTATGATAAAAGAATCAGTGACAAGATAAGAAAATTATAGGGATGTGGATATATAAGGATAATAAGACAAGAATTTTGGGTTTTTTTTGGATAGAAGAAATAAAAAAGATAATCAATAGATTCAGATTGACCAAATTTAATCTATTATTAATTCCATTGGATGGGTACTTTAAATTATCATAATAAAAAGTGAAGAAAATATAAACTGAGTCTATAAGTATTATAGAAGTTATAGTTTTTTCATTGGAAGGTATCTTGATGAATTCCATGTTTTGTAAAAGGGAGAAAATTGAATTTTTAGTGGGAGTGGTTTTTCAGTTTATGGATAATATAAGAAATAAAAATTATGAAGAAGTAAAGTGGATTTTACAGTATCTAAAAGGTTAGGAAGTTAGTGTCTTGTTTTTTGGAATATATGTTTTATTTCAGGGTTACATGGATGTATATTTTAAAGAATATATAGATTCATGGAAGAGGACTGAATGATTTGTATTCACTTTTCAAGGAACAACTATAAGATAGGTTTTGAGGTTGGAGTGGGTTGTAGAACTATTGATAGTTGAATTATAATATTTGGTCACCATCAATGATGGCAAAGAATATATATAGTTAAAGTGTTTGTTATAGGAGCTCAAAATATGTCAAGGAAATTGATTCGTATTCTTTGATAATCATAGATTAATTATTTATCTATTAATCCAATGTTTATCCAATAGAAAATGTATATTGACCAGGAATACCATTTTATCTATAATATTTGGGTGGAAGGGCTGTTGGAGTTATGAAATATCATGAAAATTCAAAATCCTATTAACATTTTCACCAAATCTTTAGTTTAGAAAATTTTGAGTCAATATTAATCCTTAATGGGACTAGGGTTATAATAAGGTATATGTAGACACTATATTGGTGAAGACATTTGAATGATTGAAATTTTCCTAGGTGTTGATGGTTGTTGTTTTTTACATGGATGTAGTCTTCAAGTGGGATATTTTTAGGAAATGAGAAGCCTATTTAACGTTTCAATTCACTATATTTGGTTGGAAAAAATATTAAATATATGTCTTTACCTAATCAAACTCATGAAAATAGAAGTTTAAGGGAGGCGATGGTACAACTTTTATGTTCCATTACTAGGGACTACAGATGAGAAATTCTAAATGATCGGTGAATGTAAGATATAGAACACATTATGGCCATTAGGATGGATTAAAAATGGTTTTTCCAAGATCTTTTACAGAAAATTAAATACATAATACATCATAATAACTTTAATGCACACCATAGGTTAGCAGTTTATATAGATAAACCTATAGGAAATCAAAGGTTGATAAAGAAAATGATTGGCCTCTAGGAATATTAAAAACTGGTGGAACTGGTTGATCAAGTGGATCCCACCATTTTGGAGTGATGGGACCACATGTATATGTGTTTATTAATTAGTGATCCTACTAGATTTAAATTATTGATTGTGATTTTGATTATTCGACTTCCATGAAATGAAATTTAACAAAAATGTTCCCTAATGGATATAGTATTAACATCAAACCATTTATACTCTATTTTTCAATTTCATGTTTGTTTTATTTAAATTGAAGGTTTGTTTTCATGATCTTAATTTAATTAGAGTGTGTGGAGAATTTGATTTAGTTTGGTGTCTTAGGTGTAGTGTGACTTCTATGTTTTAGTACATCGATGTTAGGGAATTCATATGGTTTACGAGGATTGCAATTTTTCCCACATTCGAAGCATCCGGTGGTTTAACTTATAGTGATAAGAGTTTTTTATAATCTAAATAATCATAAATGAAATGGATAATAAAATACATTACTTTTCATAAATATAAATAAAAAAAGTTATGGAAAATAAAATAGATAACCATAATATAGGGATTTAAAAAATTATTAATTAGAAATATTATTTTTTATTTTTTAATTAATAATATGAAAAACCATGTCATTAAATCATAAAAGAAAAAAATAATTTAATATTCAATTCCATTCTTTTCTATGACCTTACATTCTATTTTTCATTTAATTACTATTCAATTCCATTATATAAAAAATACTGAAAAAAATTCTTGGATTTATTTCTAGTGGGAAGAGGAGCAGTGAAAACTTCCACTATTAGAATTTTTTAACCTTGCAGCATGACTATCTTAAACAAAACTACATAGTTCAACTTTTTTGTTTTATTATTCCCCCATTTCAATGAGTCATAAATAATGAAAAATATAATAATTTTCTACATTAATGTCACACTAATATAAAAATAAATTTTTTTTGAGAATAATAAGATTACTTTGGTCATGATATTTGAGAAGAATATTATAATTATTTTACATTATATTTTATATAAATTATATTTATAAAATAAATTTATTCCTCAATAAAAGGATTTTTAGAATTTAAATTTCTAGAAAATACTCCCAACCATATATCAGAATGTGACATATCCTTGTGATACCATATTTAATGAGAACATTTTTTTCTAAGAAAATGATTCTAATTTTGTTGGATTTTGAAATAAAAAACCTAATTTTCCTCTTAATTTGGTTTTATTTTAGAACAAAAATCTAATTGTGTTAGAGTTAGTTCCCTATATCCAATTTTTTAATTATTGTTATCTAATTGTGTATTCAGTTTCTTATATACATGCTTTATTTTTAACACACACACAAAAATATATTATGTAAGCGCCCAATACAAGTTTCCCAGAACTGATGCCTTATTTTATTACATTGGCATTATAACAAGGAATATGCATTGTGAAGGACCGATTAGTTTAGTAGCTTTGGAATAAAGATACATACATAAGGTCAACATTACAACTTGAAATAAATTACAACATATAAGTTTAATTGGGAACATCCACAACTCTATGTTTATCCCTGCAAGTCATTCATAGTAAACTTCATCATGTCCAGGGAAAATGAAACATAAGAAAGGGGTGAGTTGAGACACTCAGTAATGGTAAGAAATATAATAGAAGATCTCATAAACATAAACATTAGGCATGGTGAATAACTTAACAACACATGCCTTTAAAAATAAACTTGAACATAATATTTTAGGAATATGAGATGAGTAAATATTTCCATACTAAAACATAATCATGGGTATTATAATATTTTAATAACCACGGGATCTTTAAATTACTAGTTTCATAAAGAGGTAATGAATTATACGAGACATCATAACCATCCCTTCAAGGCCTCATGCAAAGACTATAAATAACCATTTTTTCAAGACCTCATGCCAAGAATGTAGATTGTATCACGAGACCTACCGATGCACCAAGTGGCTATAGTAGCCCCCACATGAAACTTACTAATTCCAAATCATTCCTCATATGAATGTGGATCAACATAAACAGCATATACATTCATATTGAAACTAACATATGAAATGTAATTAACTTTCCTCGTAAAGTAAACATAAACAGTAACCATTCAAAGTAAATTGGTGAATGGTTTCAAGATAGAACTTCCACATTCAAAAGAATAAAAAAACAACAAAAAAATAATGAATATTATATCATAAGATAAAACTTTTATGAAATACATGACTCAGTAAAGAATGTTGACATAAATAAGGATACATTTAAATGAGAACATTGAGAAATTCTTGTGGAAATAAACCTTAAAAATTCCAATGTGTCCCATAACACATTACAAAATTCAAATCATAATCCCATATAATATCATTCAAATAAGAATATTAATTATATGATATACTAATGGGTAGTACATACAGCAGATTCAAGGAATAAGTGGTGAAATGCATGTATCTCATAAAATTTAAACTGAGGAGAGAAAAATCTATTTTACTTTGGAAAGAAGAGTTCTTTTGGAAAATAATTTTTATTTTTCATAAATATTGTTTTAAACAAGTATATCTCAGAAAAAAGGGACATACATTGAGATTACATTTTAGGCATAAATGATGTCCCACTCAGGTGAAATCTTTTAAAAAGTATTTTTATATAAGATTTAGAATTAAAACATTTTAGTATAGTTTTAGGATTTCATTAAAGTTATTTTAAAGTGAAAAGACATGTTTGCATTTATAAAACCAGAAATTAATCGAAATATCTTTTAATGTTAAAATTGGTAATTTTATAATGATAAATCTGGATTAAAATAGATTATATAGTTAACTTAAAAATATGTAAGAATTCAAGAAGTTCCTTGAATCGGTCTTGCATTTCGCAATAATTTTTGAATGATTCATTTAAAACATTTAACTCCCCATAAAAAATAAGGATTATGATAGGTACACATATATATAATATTCACACATAATTTATGTGGAGTAAAAAATAATTAATAATAATTTAATTGAGGTGAGCATAGTATAAGAGCAACCCGAATGAAAATGGAGGTTCGGGTAGAAAATACTTACAACTCTGTAATCAATTGAATCGTATTTCCCAAAATTAATAATCATAAATTGATAGATTGAATATAATTAAAATCATGAGATTAATGAAATGAAATATCAATGGGAAGTATACATACACCATACACGAGTAATAACAGTGAATACCAAATATCTCAAATAATGGAAGTGAGATGAGGAAACCGTTACTAACATTTCGACATGGTAACAGGTGTTCTTGTGAGGTATTAATGAGAGGTAATGGGTTATACCATAATTTATATATCATAAGGGCACTATGGGGGAGGTGAGAATACATACCCAATCATTAGGAATTAAAAATAAAAGGTCCAAACATAGGGGTGATTTATGAATAAAAGTGAGAGAGATGACCCCTTACATTAAATTTGAGGGCATTCTTCACATGATCTTAATGACCTGAATAACCCAATTATGCTAATTAATTTAAAATTAAATAACCCTTTATAAATTTATTTTGGTTTATTATGACTTTATTAAGTTTAATTATGACCTTTTATATGGGTTAAGGGATTCAATTTCATTGTTCGTGAGTGCTCGTGTTCATAATATTCATGATCAACTCACTCGTAATAGAGTATGGTAGTTAATGTAAGATGGAATTTGAAGTACAGAAATGATTTTTTATGTTATTAATTTATATTAAGAATTTTACATCATTATAAAATTCATTTGGTTATTTGGATTGAAGGTGAATCATTATACAAAACATTAATGATAAATGCTTGGATTAATTTGGCGATTTTGCTCACAATTACCTTGTTTTGTATTATTATTTTACATTATTAGTGAATAAGGATTCCAAAACATAAAATAAGATAAAATAAATAAAAAATTGTCTAGTTAAACCATTTATATGTTTTTTTGACCAGATTTTCAGAAGGTAAATCAATTTAGAAACATCTTCATCCTTGAATGTGATAAATCAACAAATCTCAGAGGAAGTTTTATCATTAGCATAAATTAGGAGGAAATGAGAGATGAAAATGAATTATCCCATTATCAGAACATAAATAAAGTACATTTATGGTACTATAGTTTTCATACCATTTGGATGAGGATAGGTTATGAAATAAAAGATAACAAAGGACCACAAAAATGAAAGAAAAGAAAATAGGAATTTTGCCTCTTGAATCAACCTTCCTTAAGAGCCTCTAAAGGGAAGAGGATTTGGTCTTTTTATGAGGAAAATGGATTCTTGTCATAGGGGAGGATCTAGGGAGGATATTTGAGTAGAATTTAGACAAGGAAAAAGTCTTTAGAAGAGAAAGGAGAAGAGGGAGTGAGGGGGGAAGTTATAGTGGAGAAGAGGGCAGTTTTCCCATTATTTTACCCATTAATTTATTATTTCCCCAAATAAAACAAATAATATTTAATATTGTAACCTAGAATAGTAATATGTTCAGGTGAGTTTGAACCAAGTGTTCTTACATCAACCATGATTCTTGGAATAGAGAACATAACTGATAATGTATATATATGGCAAATTACCGCATTTTACTATTCCTAAAAAGTTTAAGTATTTTAGAAAAATAACAAAAATCCACCATAACCATTTTCTGATGTGTAGGATCCAAAATTGAATTCCATTTTTCAAATATAATTTTATAATATCATTAATTTAATTTTTATTTAAAAAAAAATTTAATTAAAAAATATTGTTTTTAAAACATTTATTTAATTATTCTAAAACAAAATTACATCATACTTTCACTTAAATCATATATATATATATATATAAACTATAATTGGTGAGGTTAATATTCAAAAATTTATGTCACTATTCATAATGGTAAAATTAATATTCATATGGGTATGTAATTATTCACCAAAATTTAAATTGTTCATATTAAACTCAAATTAACATACCGATCGCAATAATGTTTGTCATATTTTCAAAATTCAAATCATATTGGTGGTAAAATTATGTTTAATGGGAGGGTTATAACAAAGTGGTGTTTTTTAGAGACATAGTTTTTCATTCATTCAATATTGAATTTATTTTTAAAATCTCAGGGTGTTACATTATCCCCTCATTACAAAAATTTCATCCTCAAAATTTGATATTTCATATTGAATGTTATTTGTTTTTACATGAACATTTCCTGGTGAAAAGAACCCATATCAGAAATAGGGTTAATATAATATAACACTTAAATAGGTTACATGAACATAGATGGTCTAAAAAAATTTATAATAATAATAATAATAAATGAATAAATAAAGGAATAAATTATCTTTTTGAATGGAGTGAAATTGATTAGAATTGAAAACCTAGGTATAGAATAAAAACCAAACTATGAGTTTATAGTGATAGAAAATAGGTTAAGATGAAATTAGATTACCACAAAATCATATACTATAATTATGAAAAATTTCATTAACATTGTCAAATATTATGATAAGAAAACAATATTTAAGACTCTTTTCATAGAGTTGAGGGATTATTCTACCCTATAAGTGTATAAATATATGTTTACATTTACTAAACATGATCTTATCCTTTTATTGTTCCTTGAACAAACTATACTTCATCTCTTAGCATAAGTTACATCATGTGATGACATTAAACTCTTAATCCTCATACAATGATCAAATAAACAATTTAATAAATTGTTTATCTTCCAAAAGATCATGATCCAATACTTATGAATCATTCCCAAATCCATCCTTTCTATATCCATGTACACATGGTCCTTGGAAATCCTCATTTTTTAGGACTCACTGATCTGTTGTACTCAAGGAATCTGCTAAATTATTTTCAATTAATGAAGATAAAGCATCCCTAAACATTCACATTACAAACATGTGAATATCTTCACCCCATGTCCTCTTGAAATATGGTAATAACTCCAATTAACATAAATCCTTATTCAAAAAATTCCTTCATCCTTAAACATGATACTGGATTTATTCTTTATATCCAAAAATGTTTTAAACTTCATCAATGATAGCATAAAACATGTCGATAAGCCAATAATAATTTTTGAGGTAGTCAATGCTTATCCCAATCAATAATTTCTTCACAATTATCATAATAATCAAGAATATATTTAGGGAAGTATTTCCCTTAAACATATAATTTCCCAAGATATTAACTTTTTACCATGTTACTTATCCTCGGTACAATTCATCACATGTCACACCCCTACCTCAGGTTGATCGAGAGCTAGTGCGGTTTTAATAAAACATGGTGTGTAATTTTTTATAAAACTAATTGCAGATTAATTACACATTATGTTCCACTAAACTAGATATTTTTTGTTTATATTCTGAAAAACTAGATACAAATATTACAATCCTTAAAAACTGAAAATGAAATGAACTCCACAAAGTTACCACCAATCAGTGTAACTCAAATCTAGTAAACCAGAAAAATTTAAATTAAAATGTAGGCTGAGCATAGGAAGACCCAGTAAGGGGGATTGAAAATAAAATAATAGTTTAACTAAAAAGTTTTGAAAACATTACTTTAAAATTATTTAAAAATAATTTTCTTAAGGAAAGTGACAATAGAAGAAGTATAACAAAACATATTGTTAGAAAATTACAAGTGAACATTTCAAGGGACATTTACATTGTTACAATGAAACATGTTCCAATGATAATCATTCCTATAGAAAATATATGGTTCTCATCACATAATAAGTGTGGAATTCTAAAGTGTAAGTACATAATTTATAATTGAATGTAATATATGATCAGAGTTGTGCATAAAAAGATAACTTCAATTTCTTCACTTACTAACTGTGAATCATAAATTGGCTGGAAAAAATCTCTGAGTGACGAATAAACATTACGACATAACAATTTACTTCTTCTGATACTCATAACTATAGGATCTTAACCATGGGTATTCTACTAATCAAATATCCACATGGTTAATTAATTATCATAAACTTAATGAGGGAAGTGTATAACCTGGACAATGTCAACGCCTCATGCTAAGACAATAAACTCTCTATGAAGGCCTCATGCCAAGATCATTAATCAAAATTGGGAAAGGCCATGACCAATTACAGATTTGTTTTTGTCTCATGAGACCTACCGATGCATCGAGGGGATATAGAGGGCCCCACCCATCACATACTAAGTCCAATTCATTCCTTATTTATTTAAATAAATGTGTCTAATGCCACTTTGATTTATTAAATTACTCATTACTAATTATTCAAAGTGTCAAATATTACTTGAAATATTTAATTTCTCATTTTACATTATTCAAAGTGTCCCATACCACTTTGAATAATTTAGTTCTTAATTCCTTAAAAGGTCATAAGAGTTTAATTAAATTATTTTCCATTTACATATACATAGTGAGTCACACATCAAGTGTCAACAAAAAAACTAACAACTGCATGGTTATGAGAATTTAAAAAATGAAAAGTATGGTAGGCAGATTATAGCACCTATAACGATAACTAATGCACATAAATACAATTTTTGTCACATAAAATGATAGCGTTGAAATTCAAAAATCCTTATTAAGAAAGAGAACATCTTGTATTAAAAATTTCATAATGGTAGTTCCTCATGGATTGACAACATAATTAATTTAACGGTAAAAAAAATATTCCATGTGAGGTATTATTCACATGGTCGTTTAAATACCCATTACTTTGTATATGTATAAAAATACTACAAGGGTGCTCCCAACTGTTTAAACACAATGTCATTGATTGAAAATCATGAAAATCAACCAGAAAACTTTCTAACCAATACCATATTGACTTATTAAAATAAATGTGAAATCTGTATACACATAAAGTTATAAATTGAGGGTTTTATTAAAAAAAAGTACCCAGTTAATTCTTGAAAAAAAAATCACACTTCAAAACACTTGTTATAACCTTTTATCAATCCATTCTAAACTCATAATGTGAACCCATATTAAATACATATATATATCTCTGTATTTACCTAAGGGCAGTTCATCAAATCTTAAGAACCCAATACATAATTTATGTATAGTAAAAACATAATTTAAACAAAAGTTCAACATTATCATTCATAATGTAAAACTGAGGGTATTTTTTCATAAATACACACACACACACACATATATACATATATATAAGTAAGAAGACATATGTATTTATAATTTCATCAACTTAATACACCTATAAACCTAACATGGTTTCTATTTAGTATGAAATTTATTTAATGTAGGATTTCTTCTTCCTTTAAATAAATAAATTGATATGGTTTTATTAAGAACACATATATACATATGTGTATATATGCTATGAAGCCAAATTTATGTACATACATAAAACCCCAATGTGAATTGAATGACAAAAACATTTTTCAAAAATGGGAAATCATTTTTATAAGATCATTCTAGTAAATCAAGAGGTTATTTTAACAACCACATATAAATTAATATATATACATTTATAAATATATATACATATATAAACAATCTGTAAAACAAAAAAATTCAAGGAAATACAAGGTCCCTTACCTATTTCGAAGAAGGATAAGAGGTCGAGAGGCACTTGATGGAGGCACTAGAGAGGAAGAACTCCCATAGTGTTTGAGTGAAAACTAATTATACATATAAACTGTTTAACTATTATTTTAAGGTAATTATGCATGCAAAACCGTGGCACCATGGTTTAAACAAAGGCCGGTGCAATCGGTCTTGTGGAAAAAAAGAAGGAAGGAGGGGCATCATGAGGTCATGGGTGTAGAAAAGGAAAAGAGGAGAGTAGCTAGAGCTACTGGTGTGGAGAGTGCGAGAGGAAGAAGAAGAAGGATACAAGAGAGGGTGTGGGAAAGAATGATTAGATCAGATCTTCTGAGATGTGATCAGATAGCTAAGAAAGATTCAATGATTTAAAAATGAATGAATGATCGCGATTAAACCAAAAAACGCTCCAGTGGATGAGGTGCGTCTATAGATTTTAAAAGTGATGATCGATCAAGATAAAATAGCGACTCGATCAGACGACTATGACATGCCGCTATGTTTTAAAAAGGGCAGAACAGTCAAGATCTAATCTGAAAGGATCGAACAGCTGATAAAAACGTGGGGGAGAAACCGTGGTTGTGGGGAGTCGATGACAGAACCGATCAGACGGATCAGATCTTGCGTGGTGAGATCGAACAGTCTATATCGGATTTCTGCTGAAAAATGTCATCCCACATCGAAACAGGATGGGATAAGGTCTGACTTTATAAGCTTGGAGCTCCTGAAGAAGCCCTAAAATTCCCTCCCCCCTCCCTAGTACCATGTCGTAATGGGTTTCTGTGGGCGCGCTACTATGCCCACCCTTACCGCCATACCGCTCTGCATGGTGGTGCACTCAGGCACCCATTATTCATACCCGTGTGTTTTTCAGGCCTACTATTCACACCTATGTGTGAAAATTATCTTGAACCTTGCATGCATAGCCCTATTACATTTTATAGCAGATATGAGTGAGATTCCCACGAAGGCTTTTATTGTCTCCGCTAAAATGGTTTCTCTCGGCTAGGTGGGGTACTCGCCCATTTTTTATCAAAGTAAATGTCATTTTTATTGTAAAAAATAAATTTATTATACATATAAACAAATAAAATAATTTATATATCATGGTTAAATAAAATCCTAAAACCAAACTTTTAATTATTTTATAAACATTTGTGTTTCAAAATATCAAGGTCAAAAATCAAGGTTTAATGTATCATAAAATAAATCCCAACTAGTTATAAATATAAAATCCAAGAATACTTTTAATTAAAACTCTGTTTTTATTCATCCATGGATGAGAACATTTCATGGTAACTTTATAAAACATTTTAAGCACATAAACAACTAATTTACTAAGTAATGACAAAATACTAAATATAACCATAGTCATTAATCTCATTTTTCCAAAGTACGATTTCAACCTAAAAAATAAGTTTCTTGGTACCAAAACCAAGTAGTATCAATTGTGTGTTTCAGTTGGTATTTATTTCAAAATACACAGGTTATGATTCAAACCCATTTTAAACCATAAATCATAATCCTTCAAAAATATATAAAAAGAATTTATTATAAACATGTTTAAAGTTATAACTTCAATGCACACTTTAAACACTTGGAAAACTCATTATACCTAGATACTTTAAATTAAACGATTATAATACCCAATGTCTATGTGGTATTATGGCCAGTTAGAGACTTAATGGTCACCCAAATGAGCCAACGATCAAATTTACTTTAAGGCCTTATAAAAATATCAATAGCGTGTTCCAACTTCAAGAAAACATGGTGAAGATGGTGCTCATCATTCCTCTAATTCTTAGCACAATTGTTGTGGTTCTACCTATACTAATGTTCATCGTGATAGATCCAAAGGTCCCCCACTATTTTCTTGGGGTTTTTTGTATTGGGTAGTCTCCTTATGATTTTAATAGGTCTTTTAGGAGGTATTATAGGGTTGCGAGGTTCTTTGGTCTTGTTGCAATGTAACCATTTTCTATGTTTCATTGAATAAAGAATGCCTTTTATTTAATTGAATGTATTGTTTTGGATAGTATAGAAATTAAATGAATTAAAACCATATAATATTGTTATTACATAAGAAATAGTTTTCTGGCATCACATTATCCCCCCTTCAAAGATTGCATCGTCACAATCCTAAAATTACTCATACATATCCAGCAGCAAAACTAGACACACATAACTTCCAACATCCCTTCACAATGTCGACCAACATGGATTTTATTCTAATTATCTCCAGGTGTGTCCCTAGATTAGTCCCAATTACTTCGACATCCTTGGTCCATATACACTGAGAGTAGTAATGATTTCCCATATGCATAAAGCATTCGGGTTTCTAGAGGGATGCTTGTGTGGTGTGAGGATCAGAGATTTGGGAGTGGACTAGTTGCCTATAAGTCCCTCGAACTACGCCATGCTTGAAAACATAGAAGTCGTAGAGCATCCCATAAATAGTAAAACATAGGACATGGAATAGATAGACCTATCTAAGGTAACCCTAAAATATAGCTTCCTAAAACATTCCCAAATCTTGATAGTTCTCTAACAATGTGAAACAATGGAAGAGACATTCGTGGTACTTCCCCCTCCACCTAAACTCTAAAAATTGAGAATTTTCAATACAGTGATAGATGTAGCTCCCTCCTTCGTAGGATTAGAGGATATTTGAGCTGAGGGACACATTATAAAGGAATTTTCAGGTTATGGACATGTTCATAAATGATTGTTTAGTCTCTGAACATGACTCGACAATTATGCATTCTAGTAATTCTGTATGGAGTGATAAGAGGTTGGTTTGTAAAATCAAGTCTCCCATAGGAAAATTTCAAGAGCATGTTTTACTCAGTAAGGCATATACATATTAAAACAGAGATGTAATTTTGTAAAATCATGTTAATATACCAAAAACAAAAATATAACATTTATTCATTTAAACAAGGTTCACAAAACTCATGGTGGTACATTATCATTCACTCCCTCTCATAACTCACTAGTATGAGTTTTCAGACATCCATCATGACGTCTCATCATAGGTACCACCGGTGTTGGTGATTTCTATAGTTTCTAGTTATGTGGATCCCCAAAGTGCTTCCAAATTCTTCGATCTATTCAGTCCAGATGCAACGTGGGCAACTAGGATGAACTGTAGGTGGAAATCTAAAGTTCAGTGTGAGATAAGCAGGACATGTATCAAGTTAAGAGACATCAGTTTGAACATGACGTCGATAAAACAAATGGGAAGACTCATCTCAAAAAATTTCAAAGTCCATATCATTCCATGGAGACCGTAGGTCAATATTTGGCATAGGTACACTGCTCAAAGGTCACCCCCTGGGAAGCATATTGGAATTCCCCTTGAGATGAAGCATTATCTCCTAGGGTAAAACATTTAAATAATCCCTCAATTTATTTCACCATTCGTGCATAGAATGTGAATTGAGTGTTCAACATAATTAAATAGTAGAAACCACCACCTTGGTGAATTTGGAGTACAAAAAGAGAATTTGATATACGGTAGAGGTGTTTCCATGACAAACAAAGTTGTTTAA
Organism: Viscum album; assembly: GCA_963277665.1. NCBI lineage: Eukaryota > Viridiplantae > Streptophyta > Magnoliopsida > Santalales > Viscaceae > Viscum > Viscum album. The sequence continues at coordinate 1,086,275,714 of OY728165.1, forward strand.
AAACCTTGTATCCTTCTAAGCATGATTTTCCCACTATAGTTTCTAATACTTCTATTAAAAGAGACAGAAGATTGATTTGTCTGCCATCTGAAAATTTTAAGAAAACTTCTACTTAGTAAGAAATAATAATGTTTTTAATGTTCTAATTTTCTAGGGTTTTCTAAACCAATATTCTTATACCAACTGGCATGCCCTAGCCCCAGACTGCCTCAGAGCTAGTGTGATTTAAGTAAAACATGGTGTGTATTTATTTATAAAAAAAATTCTAATGAATTACACATAATGTTCCACTAAAGAGAATCATTTTGGTTTAGAATCAAGAAAACCAGATTCAAATAAAACAATCCTTCAAAACAGAAAGAAAAAGGAACTCCACAATGATTCAACCAATCAGTGTAACTCAAATCTACCAAACCTCTAAAATTTAAATTAAAACTTAGGGGGAGCATAATATGCCCGGTAACGGGGTTTTTTGAAATAAAATAATATTTTAGCTAAATAATTTTGAAATAATTCCGTTAAAATTATTCATAAAGCATTTTCTTATAGAATGATACAGTACATGATGCATAAAATAACATTTTGTATGAAAATTACAAGTGAACATTGAAAGGAACATTTATAGAGTTACAATAAATCATGTTCCAATCCTCATCATTCCTATAAAAAATATATGGTGTGCAACACATAAAGAAAGATCCATTTTTACTATAATAAGTGCGACATGTGAATGTGAAAGTACATGATATTCAAATTAATGTATTACATGCCCAGTGTTCCACCTAAAATGGTAACTTCAATTTCATCCCTTACTAACTGTGAATCGAAAATTGGCTAAAAAAATCTCTGAGTGATGAATAAAAATTATTTTATAATAATTTACTTCTTCTGATACTCATAAGTACAGGCTCTTAACCAAGGGTATTCTAGTAGTCGTATATCCACATGGTTAATTAATTATCATAAACTTAATGAGGGATGTTCATATGTCAGACAGTGTCAATGCCTCAATCCAAGTACATATACTATCGGTTAAGGACTTATGCCAAGACCATTAATAAAAATTGGAAAGGCCTCGACCAATTCCACGTTTTTGTCTCATGAGACCTACTGATGAATCGAAGGGATATAGTAGGCCCCACCCATCAGAAACTAAGTATACTTCATTCATCATTTATTTAAATCAAAGTGTCTCATACCACTTTGATTTATTAAATTACTCATTACTCATTATTCAAAATGTCACAAATTACTTGAAATAATTAAATTCTCATTTCACATTATTCAAATTGTCCCATACCACTTTGAATAATTCAGTCCAAAAGAGTTTAATTACACTCTTGGAATTTACATATACATATTGAGTCATGCATTAAGTGTCAAAAATAAAACAAAAAACTTCTTGGTTATGGAAATTTTATAAATGAAAAGTATGGTAGGTATATCCTAGCACCTGTAATGATAACTAATTCACATAAATATTGGTTTTGTCACAAAAAATTATAACCCTGAATTTCCAAAAACGTTATTATGAAAGTAAGTATCTTATATTCTAAATTTCATAACGGTAATTCATTATGTATTGACTACATAATTAATTTAAAGGGAAAAAAATATTCCATGTGCAGAAATAAACACATGGTTGTTTAATCACCCATTACTTTTTTTATGTATAAACAAACTACAAGGGTGATCCCATTTATTTAAATACAATATTATAGATTGAAAATCTTTAAAATCAACCACACTACATTCTGACCAATACCATCTAGACTTATGAAAATAAGTGTGAAATCCGTATACACATAAAGTGATAAATTAAGGGTTTTATTTCTAAAACAAATACCTAGTTAATTCTTGGAGAAATTTCACACTTAAAAAAAATTATTATAACCATTTATGAATATAATGTGAACTCATAATGTGAACCCATATTAAATAAATATAATATATATATCTATATATAATTGTATATACCTAAGGGTGTTTCATCAAATCTTAAGAACCCAATACATAATTTCTGTATAGTAAAAACTTAATTTAAACCAAAGTTCAACATTATCATTGATAATGTAAAAACATGGGTATTGTTTCATAACTACACACACACAAACATATATATATAAGTACGAATACATATGTATTTATAATTTCATCAGCTTAATACACCTCTAATCCTAACATGGTTTCTATTCATTTTTGAATTCCATTTAGAGTTGGAGTTCTTCTTTATTTAATAAAGAAATCAATTTGGTTTTATTAAGAGCACATATATACATATGATTATATATGTTGTGAAACAAAATTTAGGTACTAACAAAAAACCCCATTGTGATTTTCATAACAATTTTTTTTGAAAAATAAGAAATCATTTTTATAAGATCATTTATGAAAATCAAGAGGTTATAATAAAAACCATATATATATATATATATACATGTATATATATATAAACAATCCATAAAACAAAACAAATTAAGTAAATACTAGGTTCCTTACTAGGTCCGAAGAAGGATAATAGGTCGAGAGGAGCTTGATGGAGGCATTAGAGAGAAGAAACTCCCATAGGGTTTGACTGCAAAAAGAATTATACATATAAACTGTATAAATATTATTTAAAGGGAAACTTTCATGGAAAACCGAGGCACATCAGTTTAAATATAGACTGGTGCACTCGGTTTTGTGTAAAATGATAAGGAAAGATGGGCCACTTGAGGTCACAGATGTGGAAAAATAAAAGAAGAGAGTAGCTTGGCTACTAGTGCGACACATGTAGCAGGAAGAAGAAGAAGGTGAAAAGAAAGGGTATGAAAAAGACTGAATGGATCAGATCAGTTGAGATGTGATCAGATGACTAAGAAATATTTGATGATTTAACTATAGATGAATGGTCATGATTAATCCAAAAAAAATCCAGCTGCTGAGGGGCCTCTTCTTATTTTAAAAGAACTAATCAGTCGAGATTAAATATCAACTCAATCGGATTGCACGGTGTGATGAAGTTATTTAAAAATGGAATATCAGTAAAGATTAGATTTGATGTTATTGAATGGATGATAAAAACATGGTGGAGAATCCGCGACTTCCGGGAGTCGATGACAGAACCGATCAAACAGCTCTAGTCTTGTGTGGTGAGATCAGACTATCCAGATTTTATTTCAGCTAAAAAGGGAATCCCACATAGAAATGGGATGGGATAAGGTCTAGCTTTATAAGCTTGAAGCTCTTGAAAAGGCCCAAAAATACCCCTCCCCTTCTTAGTACCACCCCGTACCAGGATTTACAGGAGAGGTGTTGTGACCACCCTTACCGTCATGCCTCCCCACACGGTGGTGCGCTCTGTCACCCCTTGCACATGCATGTGCATTCTTAGGGCCTAATATGCTCACCTGCGTGTGCGGCTTAGCACTTACCATGTGTATGCAACCTTGTTCCATTTTCTAGGTGATATGAGTGAGAACCCCACCAAGGCTTTGAGTGGCCTGGCCAACTAGGTTTCCCTCATAAAGGTAGGTTACAAACCCATTTTTTATCAAAGTAAAAGTCATTTTTATTATACACTATAAATTCATTACGTTTATAAAAAAGAATATAATTTACCTATCATGGTTAAAAACCCTTGAAACCAATAATTTCATTAGTTTATAAAAATTTGAGTTTCAAAACAAAAGGTTAAAAATCAAGGTTTAATGTATCATAAAATAAATCCCAATTAGTTATATATATAAAATCCAAACATACTTTTAATTAAAACTCTATTTTTATTCATATAGGGATGATAACATTTAAAGGTAACTTTCTAAAACATTTTAAGAACTTAAATGCCTAATTTACTAAGTAAAGGAATAATACTAAATACAACCATATTCATTAATATCATTTTCCCAAAGTATGATTTCAACCTCAAAAATATGTTTCTTTGTCCCAAAACCAAGTAGTATCAAATCTGTGTTTCTCTTTGTATTTCATTCAAAACACAAAGGTTAAGATTTAAACCCATTTTAATCCATAAATAATTATCCTTATAAAATATATAAAAATAATTTATTACAAACATGTCTAAAGTTATAAATTCAATGCATACTTTAAAAAATTTGAAAACTCATTATACATAGATACATTAAATTAAACCACTTGAATAGCCAATGACTATATGGTCTTAAGTCCGTTTAGAGACTCAAATATCACCCAAAAAAAGCAACCTTAGAATTTACTTTAAGATCTTATAAAAACATGACTAGGGTGTTCCAGCTTCAAGACAGATTAGATAAGATGGTTCTCATCATTCCTCTAATTCTTAGCACAATTCATGTTGTTTTGTCTATACTGATGTTCATTGTGATAGATTCGAATGACCCACACTATTATCTTGGGATTTTTGTTATATTGGTTGGTCTCCCTATTATTTTAATAGGTCTCTTAGTAGGTATCCTAGGGTTATGGGATTCTTTACTCTTGTTGAAATGTAACCATTTTCAGTGTTTCATTGAATAAAGAATGTTTAGTGTTTATTTTATAGTATTGTTTTGGGTACTATAGAATTTATATAAAGTAAAACCATGTAATATTTTTATTTCATAAGTAATAAGTTTGATGCATCAAATCATAAAACCTTTAATACTTAATGAAATAGTACTGCAGTACAATCCTCATATATTCCATAATTCATATAACCAGAACATTACTGCTAAAATATTCAAATGAAATGATTCTTAATGAGTCATACTAATCCTTCCACTTCACCTCTGGTAGTATCATAAATTGACCATAATCTAGTAACATCATTTGGGGAATATTCCATTGATGCTTGAGACATTGATTCACATAGCATTTTATCTCCATCAAGTTGAAGCGTTGTAAATTGAAAACCTTTTTATTACCCTTGAAATCACGAAATTGGGGTCCTTTTTCTACACAATTATAATAAACACTTCTTCCTTCAACAATTTAACTAGATGATTTATTCTATAATTACCACATGTAGGAAAAAGGTTATTTCCCTTCTTTCATTTATCTATATTTTTCTCTACTATCATATTCTTCTTTTACTTCCCCTTAAATCCATAGGACTCAGAGAATTTTTTACATACCTTGTTAACACATGATACTATTTCCTCATATGATGATGAAACATAGGAGACTATATTCCTTTGAAATAATGGCTTATAACCATAAAATATATGATCCTTATTATGGTTTTCATCATGTGAATAAATGAAGTTCTCATTCCTTATACTAGGCACCATTTCTAATCAATTACATATAATATATTAGCTCATAAAATTATGAATTCTATATATATCTAAACATGGTATAACACATATCTTAATTTATGCATCGTAAATCCAAGAACCATATACTTTGGTTACTTTAGGGGCCTAAATCCTTTATAATAGTGTTTAATGTGCTTTTGAATTTACCAAATCATTTCCCCCAAGAGTGTCAAACCAAGAGTGCAACAAGGCTCATTGTCATGCATCGGTTCCTATTCAAATCTAGATCAAAGTGGTGTTTTCATGTATTACTCTTAGATACATTTGGGCCATAGCCACCTCTACTTGCTCGTATCCAAAAAAGGATGTATTTTCATGTTAAACCACATAATCTATCAGTTTCCAAAAATATAATATGTTCTTATACTCTTATCCCCAATGTTTATCTTAGGGTTTTGTTGAAAAATCTACTTTTTAATACCTAGTTTCCATGTTTTCTACTAAACTTACTCTGATACCAACTGTATGGACCCAACCCCAGTTTCCCGATGTCGATGCCTTATTTTATTACATTAGCATATAAATAAGGAATATGAATACCGAAGGACTGAGTAGTTTAGTAGCTTTGGAAACAAGATACGCAAATAAATTCACCATTACAACTTGAAATTAAATACAACATATAATATTTATTAGGAACATATACAACTCTACATGTATCCATGTAGGTCATTCATAATAAACTTATGCATGTCCTCAGAAAATGAATCATAAGAAATGGGTGATCTCAGATGCTCAATAAGGGTACACAATACAACAAGAAGATATCATAAATATAAACATTATGCATGGTGAATAACAAAAAAACACATGCCTTAAAAATTGAAAATAATATGGAATGAATATGAGATAAGAAAATATTTCCATCATAAAACATAATAACTGGTATTATACTAGTTTAATAAATACAGGATATTTCAATTTCATGTTTCATAATGATGGAAGAATAATGCAGGACATCATAGCCATACCGTCAAGGCCTCATGTGAAGACTATAAATAACAATTTTTTTAATGCATCATGCCAAGACTATAGTTTTTCTCACAAGACCTACAGATGCAACGAGGCTCTATAATGGCCCCCAAAAAACACTTACTAAGTCAAATTCATTCCTCTTATGATCAAGGATAAACATAAACAATATATAATTTCATATTGAAACTAACATATGAAATGCGAATAACTTTCCACGTACATTAATCATAAACACCAACCATTAGAAGTAAATTTGTGAATGATATCAAGTTAAAAAATCCACATTCAAACTAATAAGAAACACTTAAACAACTTATTTTAGGTAATATCATATGATATAAACCTCTATGAAATACAAGATTCATCCAAGGATATTGGAATAAATAAAGACACTTTTAAATGTGACAATTGAAAAATTCTTGAGGAAATAACCCTTAAACATTCATAAGTGTCCCAAATCGCCTTGAAATATTCAAATCATAATCCTTTATAATATCAAGAGAATAAGGGTATTATTGATGTGATATAAAAAGCAGAATTACATACACCACAAGCAAGGAATAAGTGGTGAACATGGTATATATGATTAAAATGTTAAAGTGAGGTGAGAAAAATCAATTTTACTTTTGAAAGAAGATTTCTTTGGGAAAATTAATTTTATTTTTCATAAATATGGTTTTAAACAGGTATTTTAATAAATGAAAAGGAAAGTACATTGATATTAAATTTGAGGCATAAATTATTTTCCACTAAAGATAAATATTGTAAAAAGTGTTTTTAAATATTCTTTAGAATTAAAACATTTTAGTAAAGTATAAGGAATTCATTAAAGAGATTTTGAAGCACAAAGACATGTTTGCAAGAATAAAACTAGAAATGAACCAAAACAGATTATCAAGATAAATTGTGTGATTTTAGAAAGATAAATATGACTTAAAATATATAATAGATTGGAATTAAAAATAGGTAAGAATTTGATAAGTTACTTGAATCAGGCGTGCATTTCGGAAGATTTTTTGAAAGATTCATTTAAAACATTTAACTATCCATAAAATAAAGAAGGATTATAATTGGTAAAAATAAATATAATATTAACACATAATTTATGAGGTGTAAATAAGAATAAATAATAATATCATTAAGGTGAGTAGAGAATAAGATCAACTCGAACGGGAATGGAGGTTTGGGTAGAAAATACATACAACTTTGTAATCAATTGAATAATATTCCCCAAAATTAATAATCATAAAATGATATATTGAATATCATGAAAATAAATATATTAATGATATGAAATTTAAATGGTAAATATGCATACTCCATACACAAGTAATAGTAGTGAATACTAAATATCTCACAAAAATGGATGTGAGATGATGAAACCCTTACAAACATCTCAGCATGGTAACAGGTGTTCTTGAGAGGGATTAACGAGAGGTGAAGGGGTATCTCATCATTTATATATCATAAGGGCAGTATGGGGAAGGTTTTAAAACATACCCCATCATTAGGAATTAAAAATAAAATGACACAATATAGGGGGGATTCTTGAAAAAAAGTTTGAGAGAGGATCCCTTACCTTAAATCCAAGGGTGTTCTTCACTTGATCTTAATGACCTGAATAACCAAATTTGGTTAATTAATTAACAATTATAGAAAAACATATAAATTTATTTGGATCATTATTTCCTTATTAAGTTCATTCATATCCTTTTATATAGGTTAACATATTCAATTTCATTTATCATGAGTGATCATTTCATAATATTCATGATCTACTCCCTTATAAAAGAGTATGGTAGTTCATGTAATATGGGAGTTGAACTCTAGAATTAATTTTATATGCTATTAAGTAAAATTAATGAATACTACATGTTTATAAAAATCATTTGGTTATTTGGTGTGATGTTGAATCATCATATAAAACATTAATGATAAATTCTTGGATTAATTTGGCGATTTTGCTCACAATTACCTTCTTTTCTCTTATTATTTCACATCATGACTGAATAAGGATTCCTGAAAATTAAATAAGATAAAATTAATATATAATAGTCAAGTTGAAAGATAAATATGGTTTTATGAATAGATTTAAAGAAGGTAAATCAAATTGAAAGCATCTTCATCCTTGAATATGATAAATTAACACATCTGAGATGATATTTCATTTTTAGAATAAATGAGGAGGAAAGGAGAGATGAAGATGAATTATCACATTATTATAAATAAAAATCTTATATATGTATGGTATTGGATTTTTCATACCATTTGGATGAGGAGAGGTTAGGAATGAAAAAATAATAAAGGAAAATGAAAACAAAAGAAAAGAAAAGTGTAATTTTACCTCTTGAATTAACCTTCCTTAAGAGCCTCTTAATGGAAGAGGATTTTTTCTTTTTATGAGCCAAAGGGCTGCTAGTCATTGGGAAATATCTTGTGAGGATATTTTAGTGGAATTTATACAAGGCATGGGGCTTGAGGGTTGTGAAGCGAAGAGGGAGTGGGGGGGGGTTATAGTAGAGGAGACAATGGTTTTCCCAATATTTTACACATTATTTTATTATTTTTGCAAAGACAACAAAATGTATGGATTCTTGTGACCAAGAATAGTAATATGTGGATGTGAGTTCTAGCCAAGTGTTTTTACATAATCCATGATGCTATGAATAGTTTATTTAACTAATAATGTATATATACTATAAATTACCGTATGTTACTATTCATAAAAAATTCATGTATTTCAAAAAATTCCCACAATTTCACCGTAACCATTTTTCGATGTGTAGAATCCAAAAATGATGTCCATTTTTCAAAAATATTTTTCTATATAATTTTTAATTAAAATCACAATTTAGTTGAAAAATATAGTTTTTAAAACATTTATTTACTTATTCAAAAACATAGGTACATCATACTTTCACTTATATCCCACATATAAACTATCATAGGTGAGGTTAATATTCCAAAGGTCATGTCACTATTCATAATGATAATATTAGTATTCATTAATATATATTACTATTCACCAAAATTTAAGTTGGTTATATTAGACTCTAAAAAAATTACTAATCACAATAGTGTATGTTAGATTTTTGAAATTCAAATCCTAGGGGTGGTAAAATTTTGTTTTTGGGATTGTTTATAACAGTGTGGTGTTTTTTATAGACTCAATGTTTCATGCATTCAATATTAATTTTAATTGAAAAATCATGGGGTGGTACATATTATATGAAATATGTGATGATAACTGAAAACATTGTATCACATAAATCAAATATTTTAGATCTCCACTATAATGAAAACATTGAGATCCCATTATAATATTATAAAAACCTAGAATATAGCTTGGAAAAATTTATCTAATAATACATATATTATCACGAACCAGTTCGAGTCGACCATGAACTAGTCACTTGGGCCACTCCATGACATGTCCAAAGAGGCATTCCCGATCCTCTCGGGATGGTGGCAAGCACTGAGGGTACCAGTAGAGGTGAAAGGGAATGATTTTGAGCACATATAAACAATTAAACAAATAAAGGAAATATACAGAAAACCCAATTCACATTTATATATAAGTAGAACTGACCATTATTTGTACATGAAAGTAAAATTACAACTAAACCAACCAAGTCAACCAACCAAACCTAGACACCAACTTACTTCATGTGACCCTGCTGGTCACTCTTCAAAAAAATGATCACATGTCATACAAGGCGATCAGATTGAATTTGAAACCTATACAAGGTATAAAAAAAGAATAATATTATAGGTGTGAATATTAATACTTAGTAGGTTAGCTCTATATTCTATTCCCAATGAACTTCAATTAAAATAAAAGATACATCAATTTCATGTTTGAAATAAAATATATAAAAGTATGTTTTTCAAACAATGTTACATGCTATAAACATTATAAAATAAAATTCTTGCATGTTTTCATAAACAGAAAATTCTATCAAGCCATTTAAAAGAGATGAAACTTCAAAATGGAAAAAAATTTCAAGAGGGATACTTTAAAGAAAATAAACATCAAAATAAAACACACACACTGATGAATTTATTTAACAATCTCACCATATACTGATGGTGAGTACAAAATATCCAATGAGAACTAGTCACGAGAACACCCCTAGGAACTAGATCACTATGGGGCTCTAGGAACATCATATCTCAGTGAAAAAAGTAACCATAACACATATTATTCTCGTGAATGAGCTACTATTAGGGGAATAACCCATTACCTATTCGTCCCCAAAATCATCATCATAGTTTAGTTAGTGTTGTCATAATTAAACATGCTATGTGAAATTGGGATGAAACAACTTTAGATCATTAGATTACTAGTCCTAGTCCGCACACCTAGATAATCGAGTTTACCTATTTATTCTCAATCAATTTCCATATGATATAAGATAAACTTTTCATATGGAAATTCCATTTCCAAATAATACATAAAAAACATCTTGAAAAAATGATTCACATTGCTTTCATAGATCAATAAACCATGTAGCATTTTCATTAAACAATTTCAAGAGGTATAACAAGGATTTTCATATAAAATACATTCACAAATTCTTTTTTTAAGGCCAAACACCCACCAATACCTTATCAAACCAGATTTGGAAGTCCCAAAACCATTTAATAATTCAATTTTATGAATCATAAAATGACCCACATAGTGCAATATGGAACACACATGAAATCACTTTTCATTTGGAAAATTCCAAATGGGACATTAAGCATTTTACCAAACCAACATATAAAAAAGGTAAAAATTCCACCATTCATAGACATGTGTAGATAAACCATTATAATCATGAAACCATTTATATAAACCCTTTATGATAATTAGGTTTCACATTTAAAGCTCAACCATTTTTATAAAAATGCCGAATGTGCCACTTACTAGAAACGCTTTCCAATCGATGTCAAAAACCAATACCCATATCTTTATAAAACCAAAAACGCCTTTTAAAACCATAATGGTCCCCAAAATATCACAATCAGGATTATCAACATTAATAAATTCAAAAAAGTAATTTCATATCACATTTAGCACACAAAATCCAACCATACATTTTTCTAAAAACTAGGCATTTAACATTTAACAAAACAATGTATATTTAAAACACAAAAAGTTAAAATCCTAAATTTCAATACAAAACATTTATCATAGTTGTTAAACTAGGTTATAAACATTACAATCCATATTAAAAAAACTAGTAGAATATTTACATGAACAAGCGGTGTGAATTTTATAATGGAAGAACTCCATTTTACTCAAAATAAGGAATAGATAACCATTTTTCTCACCAAATAGATCATAAAAATGCTACAGAAAATACATAATATGTATATAAGGTGATAAAAACAAGAAAAAAACGAATCTAAAATAATAAAGTCATGTTATTGGGGGAACCTACCTCAAAACTTTGTTGGAATGAAAATGCACACATGAAAACACCAGCTGCGGGATACAAAACCCTAGATCAATGAAGAAAAACCCTAAATGAACTAAAAAACTATAAAAATACAAGTAAAACTGGAATCGTTGGTCACATATAATGTGGGGATAATAGAAACAAAACAACTGGAAGGAGAATAAATATGGAGAAGATAAGATAACGAAACTCACCAGTGAAACTAGTCAACCCTTTATATTCATTTATATCTACAACAAATAAGGGAGGGTAATGGATTCAGAAGACATGAGAGGCCTCTTTAGGTCTAGAAAGACCATGGGAAATAAATTTCGGCGCATTTGGGTCTAAAAAACTTGTGGGGAGAAAATTGGGGAAATTAATTTTTTTTTCAGGGTAGTGTCGCACGGTTAGGCCACACAGTTTATTAAACTGTGCGCCAGACTGTGAGAAAGACATTGGAGTGACTAAAATATCACTTATAAGAGGATTCACACCCAATATTGAGCTATGTGGTAGGTTTTATAGTAACTAAATGATTACATCTGAGCCACTACATGACCGTGCACCAACTGTGCGCACCGAAACCTCGTGCCAGAATTTTTATCTTCCCTCCAGAACTCCCAAAAAACCAAGGGGAAACCAAGAGGTAATTATTAGGAAAAGGGGAAAATCCAAAAATCAACAACTATCACACCCAGAAATAAATAATAAGTTAAGGATTTCTAGAAAACTAGATCAAAAATCAAACTTGAAAAACTGGGTGTGATAATTCTCTACACCATTAATGCATTCCTCCCCCAGAAAACAATAACACATTCCAGTTGATTGATCAATGCCTAAGGATTTATTATCCACACGGTATAGCCTCTCAAGGAATTTAAATAAACTCCAACATTAATATAACATAATACTCTTTCCCAAAAAACCCAAATCACAACCACTTCCTCAGAATCAATAAAAAGATCAATAAACTACCTCCAAAACCAAGAAAAGAACCATATTATTGGGACTTCTCCCAATGAACCCAGTGATCACCCAACCCAAAGGGAACTCCAAAAATCTAACAATCTGGGGGGATGCCAAAATGGAATCCCCACCATTAAAACAAAACAATCATCCGACAAATACATAATGTAAAGATATTTTAGACCCATGGTTGGTCTCCCCACCATTAGAAAACTACTACAAATGAACAAAAAGAATCCAACATGAGTTATAATCTGGACACACCCACACAATCCCACAAAAACTCACCCACAACAACCAACCCTACCATGTTAAGTGGAACACAACATGAACATTTAGACCACCCACTCCCAAAAAATAGGGGATAAGAACTGGGTCAACCCATTATGCACAGATCCAAACTCCCACCACTCTGGGTGGGGAGGAAAAGAGATACAATCATTAGGCCACTGAAACCACAACCAAAGACTACCCAAACCACTCCACCTATGAACAGATTAAACTAAGACCTCACCCGATCCACATAGGTTGTCCACATAGGGACATTGATCGAAAAAACACATACAATAATGCATAACCACAGACACCGCATGAGGGGTTATTACCCCACACTCTTTGTGAGGATAGAAAGTTCACAGTGATGAGGAATGAAAAAATGAAGATAGAAACTACCTCACCACAATGGTGGAGGCAGGGGACTAGTTGATCTCCGCTGCACCTATGGTGATTTCCTAACTGCATGAAAAGCTTCACTCTGCGGTCTATAGTTGGAGCCCAAATGTTAGAAGCAATTGTTGTGCCACATCCAAGAGATAAATATCGAAACACCCCACAAAACAAACCTTCCCAATAAAACACCTTCATCTAAATAGTTTCTCATATACACATAGAACAACTCCCTCTCACATTGAACGAGGATCCGAATAGACAAGGAATACATGGAAACAAATCAACATCACTGAACATAACTACTATATCAAAAAGAGTTATCACATTATGGAAACACATTATATCAATCCCAAATAACTCTCTATTCCATTAAATGAGTTGACGCATCATCTGAGTAGGTGGATTTAATGATTGAAACAAATGATTGGGAAGATCAACTAGAATTATTTCCCACAAAGAACCATTCTTGGCCACATCACAACATTTGATACATCATTGGAAACTCAATGATCATTGCTCTAAAACTGAGCCACCAACAAGATCCCATCTTAAGAAACAACATGAGTATGACTTCTAGATCGCAATAAAGCATACTGAATAAAATGAACTTCTTAGACCTAGGAAAAACCATCCATTTAACAATCAATTTATAAACAAATGACAAACTTTTTCATCTGAAAACACTTTCGAAAAAAATCTAAATTGGTGTATCTTCACATTTACTAATAGTGATTCATAAATTCTCACTCACATTCACATTTCCATGCCGCCCTAGGTACCCGACCACTATGCCATACTAGGAATCCATCAACATATATACATAAAACCATGCATGTAAGCACCCATGAAAACCCCAAAGTCTAAAACAAACAACATCATTCCAAAAATTATATAACTTCCAATGGCAAACTAACCATCAGGTCAAAAACTATTTTTTGATTTTTCAAAAAATTTCCAACATCTCAAAAATCAGAAATTAATCTAGAACCATTTGATTTAAAATCCATTCAATTTAATTTAATAGAACATCAAAAAAGAAATTATATTCCAAACAACCCATTCACATTTTGAAAATTCATCAGGGTCACTTTTCTTAATCCAACAGAAAAAAATGAGAAAAACCTTTTTCTAATAAATAAAAACTGCCCAAAATTGATCCAAAAAGCCAATTCATCATATTATAACACTTTTAACCATCCCAAAACATATCATTAAAAACAATGTTTTAGAATTACTTTAAAGTAATCCAAGCTTTCCAATCATTTTTATTTCAACAATCCATAAGTTTAGATTGAGGAAATTTAATCCTATTAAATAATGTCCTCTTTCTCACAAAAATTTGTTTCACAAAAACCTATCATTATAAAATAGTTTGATATATTAATAATTGAAACCCACTACCACATTTATCACAAAATTAATTTCAAAAAAAAATTTATAATTAAAGAAAGGTCTAAGAGACCTAATAAAGCGATCTAGTTTCGGTGAGTGACTTAGCCATATGGTTGGTGGAAATATTTCAAACAAAACACCAACATAGAGAGACTTATAAGAAACATAACCTAGCTCTAAATGGATGTCCATGCCATGTAAACTCAAGAAGGTGATTATTCTAACTCCCCTTATCATATCTCAATCACCAAACAGTCTCTAAGAACCAAAGAAACTAATAAAACCAGAATCCACATGGAAACCTGAGGATCAAAATGAGTAAGAGTTCATGAATCTCTTCCTTCACATACCCCTCAAGTACCAAAAATCATAATCCATCTACCTTGATGTCCCCAAAATAACAAGGGCACTATAAAAACAATGGTCTGCTAAGAGATGACCTGCTCTGATAACATTTTTTTCACAAACCAGCCCGAGTCAACACTAATCTGGTCAACTGAACCGCTCCACGACAAGTCTCAGGAGGTGTTCCCGATCCTCCATGTATGACTACAAGAACTAAGTGAATTAGTATAGTGACAAGGTAAGGATTTTACCAACATATAAATAATTTTAAAAAAATAGGAAGGAAACATCCAACCCAATTCACATTTATATAAAAGTTGAAATTAATATTATTTGTACCTAAAAGTGAAAGTATAACCTATCCAAAAAACTCCACCAACCAAAAATAAAAACCAATTAACTATATGTGACCCTACTAGTAACTTTCCAGCACAATGGTCACACATCTCCCAAGGTGATCAGACTCGTGTTGAAACCTTCACAAGGGTTAAAAACTAAATAAGACTATAGGCGTGAGTATCAAAACCCAGTAGGTTATCCCAATATTATATTCCCAATTACCTTCCATTAAAATAAAATAAAATTCAATTTATTATTTTAAATAAAATATATAAAATTTTGTTTTCTAAACAAGGTTCCATTCTATTAACCTTATAAAATAAAATTCATGCAAGTTTTCATAAACTGAAAATTCTTATAACTAATGTCAAAGAGATGAAACATCAAAATAAAAACTTTTTTAAAGAGGGATTATTTAAATAATGTACAAATTTAAATAAAACCCAAAAAATTCTGAATTTACCAACCAAAAAAATAGTACGATGATTGTGAGTACAAAAAATCCAATGAACACTAGTCAAGGGAACACCCATAGGCCCTAGCTCATTGTGGGGATCTAGGAACAACGTATCTCAGTGTAAAAGTAACCATAACACATATCCATATCATGAACAAGACACTAGTAGGGAAAATTACCACAAACTTGTTGTACCAAACATCATCATCATAGTTTATTCAGTTTTGTCACCACCAAACATTCTAAGTGAAATAGGGATGAAATCACTCTGGATCACTAGCATATTGGTTCTAGTCCGCCCACCAAGATACCCGGGTTTCCCTCTTTATTCTCAATCAAGTTTCACATGTTAGAAAATAAAATTTTCACATGGTAATTACATTTCCCAATCATAAACACACAAAACATCCCACAAACATGTTTCATATTTCTTTTAAGGATCAATAAACCACTTAATAGTTTCATAAAACAATTTCAAGTAGTATAACGAGGCTTTGCACAAAAAACACATTAAAAATGATATTTTAAGGCCAAACACCAACCAATACCATATAAAACCCAATTTGGAATCCCCAACACCATTTAATAAATAAATATCATGAATCATAAAATGAACCCACATGGTGCAACATGGAACACACTTGAAAACCCTTTTCTTAAAGAAAAATTCCAAATATGCCTTTAAGAATTTTACCAAACCAACATATAAAAAAGGTACACATTTATCATTTTATAAATAGTTATTTAGACACAATTATCTCTAGAAATATTCTTACATAAACCCTTTAAAAATATTTTGTAACACATTAAAAGCTCAACCATTTTTATAAAAATTCCAAACTGGATACTTACCTAAAACTCATGCCAAAACATGTCAAAACCCAATACCCATATCATTATAAAACCAAAAAAAATTTTATATCCATAAAAGGAACCCAGAATATCACTATTCATGCTTCCTATACTTTAATAAATTCAAAAATGTCATTTTATTTCACATTTAGCAGGAAAAATCCAACCGAGAACTTTTTGGAAAACTAGGTGTGAAACATTAAAAAAAACGACTTCTATTAAACACCCAAAGGGGTAAAAACCCAAATATTAATTCAAAAAATTTAATATAATAGTTAAACATGGTCATAAAAATCACAATCCATATTAAAAAACAATTATAACATTTATTTGAATAATCGATGTGCATTTTTATAACGAAACAAATCATTATTACAGAAAACAAGGCATAAATAATCATATTTCATAGAAAATAGAACATAAAAAGGTTGAAAAGAAATAATAAACATCTATATAATCTTATAAAATAAATAAAATTAGAAACTAAAATTATAGAGGCATTTTCAAGGGAGAACCTACCTCAAAACCAAGGCAGAATGGAAACACGCACCCGAAAACACCCACTACGGGTTCCGAAACCCTATATCTTTGAAGTACAGCCTTAAATGAAAAAAACAACCATAAAAAACATGTAAACCCATAAAAATAGGTCGTGTATAAATATGAGAGAATTTAAATATAGGAAAAATCAGAAGGAGAAGGAAGATGGTGAATGAAAGAGAATGAAGCTCAACTTGGAAACTAGTAAACCCTTCATCTTCCTTTAGATATACACCAAATAAGGGAGGTTATTAGATTTTTAAGATATGGTAGACCTCAATAGGTCTATAATAACAAGGGGAAACAAATTTGGGTGCATTTGGTTCTAAAAATATAGAGGGGGAAAACATTGAAAATTAGGTTTTCTCATTCTTGGTTGTGTCGTACAGTTAGGCCGCACCATTTATTAAAATTTGCACGAGACCATGCAAATGACACAAGATAGACTGCATGGTCACTACTATGTGGATAAAATCATAGTCTACAACCATGTGGTAAGTTTTATACCTACTTCATAGTTACCCCTAAACCACCACAGGACTGTGTTCCAACCGTGCACATGGCCTCCTCATTCCAAAATTTTCATCTTCTCTCCAAAACACCCAAATAAACAATGAGGAAACCAAGAGGGGAAGATTAGACCAAGAGGAAACTAAAAGTCTTAAAAATAATCATACTCGAATATTAAAAATAAGACAAGTATTTAGAACAAACTAGATCAAAAACCAAACTTGAAAAATCAGGTGTGATATAGATGAGGTATTATTACCTCGTTTTAGAGGATCGTAGGTCATTGAGAATTTTTCTCATGATGTTTTGACATGTTTATATTTAAGAAAGGAGGTCATAAGAACATAATAAATAATTGTAAATCCAAATATTTTTTATGTCACAAGGTGTTTCTATAATTGAACATGTGTACTGGTCTTTACACTCAAGTACATTATTAATATGTATCATTAATCACATTGATATACGTTTGATGAAACCATAACACATATTCTCATGGAACATTAACTTGAGTTTGGTGATTCATGAGTAGTATTGTATTAATTTAATAACTAAAAAAATTATTGTAACAACCATATATTTATTTTTTTAATATATTTAAATAATTTCTTAAGGTCTTTGATCAAAATGAGTTTTTTCATGAAAAAAGTGTATAATTATTGATGTCATGGGGTTGAAAAAAATACATTTTTTTAATTAAAATACAATTAATATATAAGAGTATTTAAAAGATGAAATTATTGACATAGAAATGTGATTATATGTTATTATTTAATTATAAGATATTATATTGTTGAGACGTGATTGATTAAAGATTATTCTATTAGTTTAACATGGAAGATATTTTGGAGGATTTATGGAATATGGAAATTCTGAAATGATAAATTATTAAATTTAAATATGGAATTATATAAAAAAAATATTTGATAATGTGAATTATAGTGGTCCAACACTTAAATATTAATTAATACTAATAGACTTATAATGGGAGGGAGAGGAAGAGTAAGGATTGATGATGATAATTTAAATGTTTATAATTTTATTAAGGGAGTTTCATGTAAAAGATGAACAATAGATTGAGGTTATGATTTTTAATAAGTGTATGATTCTCTCTATTTTTTAGAAACCACTCATCTATTAATCTATATCATGAAAATTATCTCTATAATTTCTATGATATTTGATGTCTTATTTGATGATGTATGAAGGTAAAATAACCTATAATATGTATAAAGGTATGTGATATAAATTATTCTATATAATTTATATGAATTATTAAAATGTTTTAGTGATGTTTTATAGGCATAAAACTCTTATTTATTATGTTTATATGTTTATGAAATAAATTTAGCTTTCAAACACATTATGAATGACCTTTTCTGAATTTTTACAAGGATTATACAACTTAATGAAATATTCTTTATCTATACCTAGAAAATAGCGAGTTACACTGGAGGAATCCCTAGTGTCATGGAGGTTGTTCAATATACCATAAAATTTTCTCGTAGACCAATATTTCTATATACCTAAAATACCATGACTTATAAGGGGTTGATTCCAAGCTGTATTGGTGATCATTCCACTTACTAATGGTCATGTACTCTAATATTTAGGTACATAGTGATGTTCAAAATATAACATGGCCTTCCAAAAATTCATAAGGGCTAATCAAAACATAAAAATTCTATTAAATATTTCTTTCAAATGGGTATAGATTCATTTGTCTTATGAATGATGATTTATTAATTATTCTTAATGATATATCATCATGATTCATCTTTTTATGATTAGCAGATAGTAAACTTGTAAAATTTTTAGGAAGTACATTTTTTTAAGTTGATATAATATACTCTTTTATTGGTGTAGAATTTTTATAGACTGACAATAAATTTTTAAATAATGATAATTTATATTTTTTAATAAATTGTTAAATGTGGGATTTAAATCATTTTTAAAAAAATAATTTTTATTTGATAAAACATATTTTTTGATATCCATCATGTCATTTCTCAAATTGATGGATTTTATAAAATGTGTTGAGATAACATTAAGTTATGGATTTGTTAATTTATTTCCAATAGTGGGTTGGGTTTTTAAATGATGATATTATGAATATGTTTCCTTATATGTTTGTTTTGTAATATGTGGGTTTTAGGATTCAAATGGGAAAATGGTTTATGATTATTCCCCATAAACATGTTATTATACTTCTAATTTCTAGAAATTCTATGATATGTTAAGTCTCATGATTAGGGATAGATAATATATGAACACATATATACTAAGGGGATTGAAATATGTAAACCCTCATGTTCTATGATGCTAGTTAAGTTTGGCGAAACAAAGCGGGTTGAAACATGTGAAAACTAATGTTTTAATATGACAAGTAAATTATATAAGACCAGGTATTTATAATATGATGATTATTTTATTAATTTTTAATTAACACATAGATAATTTGATAGATTATCATATAGTAAGTTTATGCTTATGAAATAATGCTGATAACCTTGATTATTACCACTTTAATTGAAAATGGTGATTTTTTAAATATATTTTCCCTTATTTATTGTTATAATAAGATGATGTATGCTTAAATAATTTTTAATATGTTATTTTATTTCAAAAAATTTAGAAATAACTTACCATAATTCCATGTTTATATTTCTCATTCATGATGTTATATTTGTATCATGTGGGAAATCCTATAAAGTTTATACTCACCCTCTACATATATACTTCAGTGCACATTTTGATGTTGTTATACAAGATGTAAGTAAAATGAATAATTATTTAAAACTAATTAATGAATAATATATCCATAATTTATTCATGAAAGGTGAGTTTAATGGATTGATAATTGAGGTTCTTTATTACTTTTTTGTCACCATGTTTTATACCCTTAGATGTTGCTTTTATGAAACATTAATTATTACACTATAATATTATGTTTAAATATATTTTATAAAAAATATCTTTTCATACAAATATATATATTTTTATCTTTTTTATGTATTTTGATGGAAAATTATTCCCTAAATGTATATTATTATACCCTAAAATTAGTTTCTATCCTCTATAAATCAAGGATCATTCTTATATCCCCATGGAAATCATTCTCTTATAGTCAATTTAGGTTACTGAAAACTTGAATTAGGGCATGTTTTTTGAGTGAAGTCATTAACAATTTGGTGTCCATAGTGAATAAGATGATTGTATCTCAAAAATATATCCATAAATACACCTATCTATACTTTTTGTGGTAAAAATTGAGTAGTTGTGTTGTCCAGGTAGAATAGTATTTGATAATGATCTAGAAAAGTGTACTTAGTTTTGAAAAGAGTCTAACCATAATGGGTTATTATGATAAAATACCCATGAATAATTTTATACAGCATATATTTTTACTATATAAAAATAATTTTTGAAATATTTTAAAAAATATGTTTCTAAGGACTTATTGATTAATAATTAAAAAATGAATTATATTTTGGAAAATAAAAAATTATTTCCCTTTCTAGTTTTTTAAAGTATTTAAAATTAATATAGATTAACACCTTGATGTGTACTATAATAGTTATGTTAATGAATTATTTTTAGATAATTACTTTGGGATTATATAAATAATGTCACTAAGAATGATTCCAAATGGATGATCATAAGATAAAATGGTAAATAATATTATGAATATTTATCTTTTAAAAATGCTTATTCAATCCATATAAGCAATTGGAAAGTGTAACCATTAGAGAAAACCTATAGATCTGGATATATTCTTAGAGTATTATATATAATTTTTTTATTATTTATAGTTGATAATGGTCTTTAAGGAATAAAACATTGGAAACAAAATGAACAAATATTTTAATTTTCTTAAACACCTTAGACCTCTAAGGTGGGGTTTTTAATAAACAAATCAAATATATCAACACAAAAATATTGGGATATAATAGTGGAATCAGGTTTGTATTAGTAAATTACTTGTATAGGTTTCTAGAAGATATTCAATATAGTTGATGTGTCGGTGCTAAAAAAGGCACATGATTTTATAGAAAAATAGTAAGGAAATTTAATCAGTATGGTATATAATTCTCATTTTTTGAGCCTGATAATTTATATCTACAAGGGTATTTATCTTATTAGGATTTAATGATACAAAATTGGGTGAAATAAATTAAAATGGATTGAAATTCCCATTTAGTATAGTGATAATTGACGCAGTTAAATTCTCATTAGATTTTACAGTCATTGATATGATAAATTTGAAATTAAAATTATAATGGATTAGGTTTTCAAGTAAAAGGCTACAATAAACTTATATTATTGAATAGTTAAATTTTTTTTATCTTTATGGTGTTATTTAAACATTATAAATAGAGTGGTGTGTTAATAAATTTAGGGTTTGACTGATTTTTTGGGATATTGGAATCACCTTCTTTCAAATGGACAATTTAGTTCATGAATTCATAGATTTAGATAGTAAATCCATGCTATTAGTTATAGTTGATAAGAATCATGATGATTACCATTTTATTTATCTATATTACCTTAGAAAAATAATTTTTAATCTCCCAATTATATATTTTTTGTAATAAATCTTATTTCCTGACCATCTTACAAAGTAGAACAAGAAGACTTACGAGATATAAAGGTCCAATTGAGTGAATTAAAGAAAAATCATATATTCAACCTAGAGTTTTACATTGGGTGATACCAATGTTATTTTCTAATAAATTCAATCGAAGTTCATGGAAATATATTAACAACTAAAAAACAAATATATTGAAGTTAAATAAACAATTCACATAGGATCATATTGATGACCATATTTGATCTATTAAAGGAATTGATTTTTTCTATGGATATCATCAACTTAGGGTAAAGGAAGAGGAAACACTAGATATGGAATTTTGTTGTTTTATGGGAATTATATATATATAATAAAACTATTTAGTGTTATTAATTCCCATTTAGTTATTATAGATTTAATGAATTGAATCTTCTGCATGTATTTGGATCAATTTTTGGTTGTTTTAATCTGTAATATATTTGTTTATTCAAGATAAAAAATAATATATTAATAGATATTTGAAAATTTATTATGGAATTTTACACATCCGTTATTTATATGCAATGTTTTCTATATGAAACCATTTAATTACAGAGGATAATTTTTCTAGATTGTTTTCTAAGATATTATAATATTTATTTAATCTAACAAAGTTAATGTTGTTAATATTTGGAATGGTGAAATAATTACTTTGAGACCTGTATCATGTAATGGTTGGTTATTACTAATTTTTTGAAAAGTATTTATCAAATATTGTCTTTTTTAATGATGAATATGAATAAAAAAGGAGTGAAATTTTAATTTAATGAGATGTTATAAAAGGGCTTAGAATAATTGAATGAAATATAAACTTCAATACCAATTATTATTATTTGAATTGAAGGAAATTTTTATGATTTACACTGTGATTCTTATAGATTTGGGTTGGTACATGTTCATATAAAATGAGGAAAAGTCATAATGTATGGATAAGATTAGTTAAAATCATAAGATATGAATTATCCTATGCAAGATTTAGAGTTAGATATAGTAGTTCAGAAATTTAAGAGTTAAAATAGTTATATCTTTACTGAAAAGTTCCTAATGTATACTGCTTATAGAAGTTTGAAATATATATTCTCTAAGTTTTAACACAATTTGAGATAGTGAAAGTGCTAGAGTATGTTTAAACTATTGATTTAAATGTAAATTATATATCCAATGCTGGAGAAGGGAAAATGAAACACACAATGTTAAGGAAGGCATATTAGTGGTTGGTAATTAGTATATTAGATTATTTTTATCAAGAGATAGATGGAAAGTAAAATGATGTTTTTATATTTTTAATTTGAATTCTATATTTTTAGATAATGTGAAAGAGTCATGTTGTATAACTCAAAGTATAAGGTATTAGAAGACACCTTGATCATGGGGAGGCCACTAATGGGTGGAGCCTAAAATTACATGTTACCATTTATTTCTTGAAATGATTGTTTCATCCTATTTTTTTAGAGAAGTTCATAAAGAATAAATTTCATCATTCAATTTTAGTGGTATGTATGGTGACTGTAAATATGTACCATGATATTAGATAATTATTTAAGTTGTTGAATATTCTGAAGGAAATTGCTGAGTTTGTTTACTAGTGTTTAGATTACCTACTGGGGAAGGTTTGGAATCCACTACTAGCTATGGTTTTCTATCATTTACCTTTATATAAATAGAAATATAATGAAATTTTAATGAGATTAGTATTGGGATTACTAAGATCACCCTTAAAGCATGAAACTATTTTGGTTGTTTTGGACAATTTCATGAAGTTGACACACTTATCACCTATATGGGGAAGAATTATGTACATAACATTGGTGGGATATATTTCCGGGAGATTGGTAAAAATCAAAAAGTGCAGAAATATATCTTCTCATATTAATAAAATTGGTTCACATATAGATTCTAGAAGATAATTCTGAATGTTTTGGGTACTTAATTGAGGATGAGTATGCCTCATTTTATGTACAAATATGGGAAAATGTAATGAAATCATAGAATTTTAGAGGATATACTTTGAACATGTTCTATTGATTTTATAACATCCTGTAATTATCATTTAACCATTGTGTTATTCACATATAATAAAAATTATTAATCATTATTTGGTATGGTTTCATTTGTGTATTTATATGGAAGTCCATTTACATCCCCATTATATTGGGATGAAACAGGTGAGAAGCTACTTTTTAGAGCTTTTTTGGTGTAATAGACAACAAAAAAGATCTAAATAATCCATAATCAATTAATAATGAACCAAACTTGAAAAAACTAATATTTTGATTGATGAATATAGCCTTTAAATTTTAACCTTTGTTTCAATGTACATTGGTGAGATTTTGCTCATTTTTGAAACTACGAACATGTAAATTTTGTGAAATATTCTCTATAATATGTAGGTCTATTTGATATTACTGAATGAATTATTGATGTGCAATATTGGTCGTAATTATCACCATGATATAATTTAGTTTATAATGAATTTTATGTATCTAAATTGTGAACATATTTAAAGGATATATCTCATATTCTCATCATGAAATTAAAGGACATAGATCCTACAAAGAACTTCCTGGGAAGACCTGTGAAAATATTGTATTAGTGAAAAATGATTTTGATGAGAATGTAACATGTCAATATAGGTACCCAGAAATGTATATATTTAATATAATTAAAGCACTATTTTAATACTCAAATTGATCAAATAATTCATAATTCTATGTTTTTAAATAATTTCTAGTAGGATGATGTTGAAGGATAATTTTTTTATATTTTTGGATGATTCTGACGTAGAAAGGAACAAATTGTACTACAATAGTTACAATCATAGTAGATTTGAACAAATAAGGATGTGGAGACCAAAAGGAAACCATTAAATTATACATTCTCTCAAGACACAATGGATTTCAAGTGTAGCTATGTGTGAATAATCATTATTTGTTCATTTGAAAACCCAGTATCCATGTTGCGACATCTTTTTGGGAAAAATAAAGGAGAAAAACCGAAAAGTTCTTGATCATAGTAATCCTCATAGTTGACTAACTATATATAGGTTTTATTTAGATCTATGACGAGGAGACATAATATAAGAATACCGTTATGATATATGGATTTATGGTCAAATAATTGTGGTGTGAGGTAGAACAACAAGCACTGAATATCATACAAACAACATGATTATGAAGATACTAGTGGATGATGTTAATGTTCAATGTGGAATGAGAAACTTGTAGAATTTGGTAAAGATAAACCATTATGTCATCTATATGAGTATCTATCTCCAATATTCATATATAATAATAAATTATAAGAGATTAAAATTCATTATGGAAGGATGATAAACTTCACCAAATTACCAATAGATATAAAATAAATAGTAGAACTCTAATATACCATGACACAACCAAAACCAATTTGACCCATGAAATGGTTGAGTAAGATGAGAGGAAAGACCTACTATAGTTGAAAAAAATAAAAGGTCGTGACATGATATATGAGAAATGTATATATTTTTGGTGTAGATATTTTTCCTCAAACCACAACCCTTATTCTTAAACCCTGATTTTATTGAATTAAGGAGTCAAAGTATGAAATTTAACCATCATGTCATAATGTATCTGATTACTATCTGACATAATTTTAGATTATAAATATGTCATGATTATAATTTATTTAGGAGGATTGTAATGTTTAGAGGATTTTTTATCTCCTTGATAGAACCTTGATGAGGAGATTCATATAGAGGATCATGTAACTACATCCTTAGAATTTAGTTTTTTTGGATTATCTTTTATGATTGATTTATTTATTTAAATTATTTTCATGGTTATACAGTAACATAATATAATATATCCATTCCTAACTGATGTACAATCCATTATATATTAGTAGTTTCTTTGGGGATGGTGAATTAATGGTAATATAATGATGATTAAATTTGATTGATTTATTTTTCTTGTGGAATGATTATTATTATTTAGAATAACATTTATAATTTTTCTTATTTCATTAATTAGTTATTCTTCAATATAAGTAACAATTAATTACGGATCCCTAATGTGACAAGGATGTATTTTACTATTAGATTATTATTTATATTTATTTTAAATTTGAGATTGGTTTATAAAAATACTTAGTTTGATAAGGATTACTTTAATATAAGGAATCAAATAAATTAAGGTAGTATCAATTGATATTTTGTAAGAAAATATGTTTTAACCCTATGAAGTATAATAATCATATAATTCATTCAAGTCCAAAAGTTAATGAAATAATATTTTTTTAAGAGGACATATCCTCTAAAATTTATTCACCATCTATGTGATTAATTAATACATTTATTTATCAAAATTAATATTATTATGTATGATTAAAATATATTTTTATGTTTTATTAAATAGGAAATTTTTAAACAAAAAATAAAAATGTGCACTAGTCTATGATTTATAAGCTATTTTGAGTAGTTTACAGCGGCTCTCTATTCTTATACTTACATTTTAATTGTTTTAGTAATAATGGGAAATTCATATAAATTCTAAATTATGACATTAAACCCTTAGGATATGATAAAGCACGTTGTAATGTCAAATTTTATGTGTAGTTACAATGTATAACTTTTATGAAAATAGTAAAAAATCTCTGTATTAGTTTATTGGTTCACAACATTTTCACTTCTTTGGTTTTCCATTTTTATTCACTTTCACATTCATGGGTTTTTTTGTTTTTTATAGAATGATCCATACCCACCAGACTTGATCTTTGATTTTGGATAATACAAAACCAATAGAGTTTAACCCTGTGATTATGAGTTACTATTTTTAGAAAAAAAAATTACTGAGGATAGTTGAGTAGATGATACAGGGAATGAAGAGTTATCAAACCCCATCGATGGAACCCAATGAGCAATATGTGAAATAATTTAATTAATTAAAAAAAATTGGTCTATGGAGTCACTCTATGTATAGTGGGGAAAAATCATAATAATAAATTTGAGTTGAATATGTTTGTGTTATATATTATAACGACCCATACTTTACATACATTGTTATTACTTCAGAATTGAATCACACTTATTACAACATATAAAAAAACCAGGAAAGGACCGTATAGGTATAGAGTCTTTAGAAACTGGGAAACATAAACAACTGGTTCATAAAGCATCTACATTGTCTCCCATTTATTTCATCATATCTAGACTCCCTTTTTGCATATCCTACTTAATAACCTTCTTCCTGACCTGGGGGAAGAAAACATACAAAAGGGTGAGCTCAAATGCTCTGTAAGGGTAAACAAAAGAAATATCAAACATATCATATCCATAAGAACATAACATTTTGAAAATCTTATACTGCAAAAGAGATAATAACATGGGATAAATCATAGAAGTGAAATGTAATCCCAATAATCATAACATAAAACATGAAAATTTGTGGCATACACACATAATCCGAGAGAATCATTTCATATTATCCAAGACTCATTGCCAAGACTATCTTAGTGGACAAAGTCCATTTCTGAACTGAGTTCACTCCTCATTTTAGTCCTATTTCACTGAACCAGTTTAACCTACCGTTCTAGCCATATCTATCTCATGAGATATAAATATTTACCCAATTCATTGGAGGGAGATATAGATCTCACCCATCTCATAATGATACCATTATTATGTGTGCCACAAAATCAAAAATCATACATCATTGCATAAACCATGTAATAAAATGGGATCCTTGACCATCATGAAATCATAACACAATTCATATAAGATAAAGGATTTCATAAAAATAATTCCATCACGACATAATAAAATCAATGTAATAATAGGGATAGAAACAGAACCCTGTATTCTCTTAGATGGATAATAATTTTGATAAAACACTTGAACTTCATTCTTGAGGAAAATATCCTTTCTACTTCAAACACATTTTTCCTTTATTAACATGTCATACTATTATAAACTAAAAGAAGTTGATGAAGAAAAACTTGAAAAAATGTAAAGTAAGATTCATGGAAATAATGTTTTAAAAATTCATTCATGTCGTACAAGTTAAAAATACATTCTTCTCGTACTTTTGTCGGAAAAGTCAAAAAGTACCGCGTATGAAAAATGAAAAAAGATTCCATTCATATGTTATACTAAAAACTCACCGAAGAGTAAAATTGGATTTAAAAAATTGTAGGTGGATGGAAATGACATTACATATTGAGGAAACATGGATTTGGATGATAAAATACACCCTAGTAGATACCAAAGTATAAACAATCTTGGTTAAAAATGAGATTGTGATATATTCCCTTACCTTAGGTCCGATTTGCTTCGTAAGTGTCTGAACCTCATGTATAATGATTTAAATAATGTTATTGACTTATTACAGAATCATACTTATTTTTATGATATCATATATCATCATATTCTTAGCTTCATATTAGTAATATTTCATTGTTACTTGTTATTCGAGTGTTTATTGCGTTTTGTTCTTATGCGTGTTTTGTTGAATAAATTCTTATTCTTCTTTTTAGGTTATAGATAACTCATTTTAATAATGGTATTAGTGTAATATATATCATATTCATTCAATTCATTTATATAAAATCATTATGCAATGAAGATCATGTAGAACGAGTCGCATCACATTGTGGAGACGGTATTCCATACGTACGCATGAGCGATGATATCGTTCCCATGATCGTGGAATTGTTTTGGAGTGTATGTATACTCTTTAAAAATCAATTCCAATTTATAATAATCATATATATTTATTTATTTTCACCATTATACCCATCCAAGTAAGGTGGTGGTGGAAAATAGATTACACCACGACGTGGAGACGGTATTCTATACGTACGCACATGCGGTGATTTCATTTTCCATAGGATGGATAGAGAGTGAAATAGGGTTGTTTCATTATTATAATAACTTATCAGTATATGATTGATACTGATGTTATTACATCATAATGAAACAACTAAAGAATAAGAAGTGGAAGAAGAAATAAAGTTGAAATAATCGGTAACGGACATTACCTCTTATTTGAAGCGCCACTTTGAGACCACCTTTTTGGGAACTGAAATTGGTATTTTAAGAAGACCAGGACCTCTAGGATGTATATAGAGAAGTGGATAAGAGAATTTGGCAAGGGTTGGACGAGTTTTAAGGCTCAATGTGGTGTGAGGAAGAGAGGGAGGATGTGCCCTTTTATAAGGGAGGAGAGGGGCATCTTTGAAAAAACTAAACAATATTATTTTATTATAAAGTCATATTCGGTTTTTAATAGCTCCAAATTGATTTATTTATAATATAAGGTGTGTATGGGTAGAAATCCTCTCATACAATAGAATTTAGACAAGTTTAGTTTACTATTTTAACCTTATCATTTAGATTTAACTTTAAGTTAGATAATTTAACTTTTACCTTGTCTTCTTGTTTTCTTAAAATATAATGTTAATAAACAAACCATAACAAGAAAAAATAACCCCAAGTTGTTTATTATTAATATATATAACCTTATATAATTCATTGTTCCGAACCTTATATTTTTAGGAATAAAATAACAATTATTAATATAATATTTGTTTTTAAAACTATTTTATGTCAATTTTGACACTATTTGGTAATTGATTTTTGTGAAATTCATAACAGAAATATTAGTTCAAAAAAAGTTACTCAAATCAATAATAACATGTCATATTAACCTATAAAATTATTGTAATTCATAAAAATCCTCAAATTACATTTATTTTGGTATTTATAACATCAATTATGTCAATATTTCATTAATAATATAATTACTACATCATCAGTGTTTCATAAATATATAACTTATTTAAAGTCTAAAAGTTACAAATAAAATACCATTATATAGGAACTTTTTTTATCTTTATAATGAATATTTATAGTCTAATTTATCTTATGTATTACCCTATATTAAAAATGATTTACTTATAAAACTTTGATTTTAACTATTTGAACCCTTATTTAAATAAATTAATATTAAATGTCCTAATCTAATCCAAGTGGGCCTAAATGGTCATATTTTATTCCTAAGGTTGTTTTCTGTCGAATTACACTTATCCAATAAAATTAGGACATGTGTTAGGGTAATAATAATATCATTTTTACCCGTAATTACCCTATTTACTTTTAACCGTGGTAAAAAAAAGTAAAAAGTTACTATTCACCAAAAATTATTCTAATCTCATTGAACCACATTTTACTTACTAACATCAACCGTGTCTCTTGGATTTTTTAAATTCCCCTTACATAAGCGGTAAAATTATGTTTTATGTAAATTTGCAAATTATCCTAGGAGGTGGGTAAAAGACGGTCAAAAGTTCAATAAAATTATTATATATCTAAAATTATTATAAAATGACTCCAATGAATTAAATTGAACTTATATAGGTATTATGTATCAATTTTGACCTAAAATAAATTTAAATAAAATAAATAATTATTTAAATAAAAAGTCGGTTTTTAAATAGCAACCCAGTGTTTTCCCTATTCATCAAAAATTGAATTTTTCAGAAAAATACCAACATTTCACCCTAGGCTAATTTCAATATTCCAAAACCAAAAATGAAGTCCATTTGGAAAAATAAAATTTAAAAAATTTCAAAAAGTGGTTATTACTATTAATAACGGCTAGTTTTAATAATATTTTAATTGCATATCATTGTTTAGTGAAACTCTGTATTGCATACGACACAAGCTATTGAGGAAGGTTGTGATTGCGTGTAAAGAAAGCCAAGCTAGTGTTGTGTGTAGTGAAAGATCCCTTTGATGATTTATATAACATAAAAACAAAATATTTCTCATAAAAGTCTCGGGTGTTACATTCTACCCCCCTTAAAATGAATTTCGCCCTCGAAAATCATCACTTTGTAACAAACAGATGAGGATACCTCTCCCTCATCATATCCTCAAGCTCCCATGTAGCTTCTTCTAATTGGTGGTTCCTCCATAAAACATCCGCCAAGTGAGTGGTCTTGTTCTGTAGGACTTTTTCGCTACGATCTAGAATCTCTATCGGCTGTTCTTCATAAGAAAGATCTTGCTCCAGCGGTACGACTTCTGAGCTGAGTACATGTAAAGGATCAGGTATGTACTTTCATAAGAGAGATACATGGAACACATCGTGAACTTGAGAGAGATTCGGTGGAAGCGCCAATCGGTAAGCTACCTTCCCAACATGATCCAATATTTTGAAAGGACCAATATATCTAGAGCTTAACTTTCCCTTCTTCCGAAATCTCATTACTCTCTTCCAAGGAGATATTCATAAGAACACTTTATCACCCACTTCAAACTCTAAGTCTTTTCTTTGTTTGTCAGCATAACTTTTTTTGTCGACTCTGAGCTGCTCTTATGTGTTGTTTAATAGATCGGATCTTTTCTTCCATCTCATCAACAAGATCAGGTCCTAATAGCATTATTTCCCCAACTTCATCCCAGCAAGTTGGAGTCCTGCATTTCTTTCAATAAAGAGCTTCATAAGGAGCTATCTGAATATTGGAGTAAAAGATATTATTATAACAAAATTCCACCAAATGTAGGTGTTGATCCCAACCACCTTTGAAATCCATATAGCAAGCTCTCAACATATCTTCTAGAGTTTGAATTGTCCTCTCAGACTGACCGTCTGTCTGAGGATGATAAGAAGTGCTAAAACTCAAATCTGTATCGAGAGTATGCTGAAGACTTCGCCAGAACATCGAGGTAAATATCGGATCCCAATCAGATATAATAGAAAGTGGTACTCCATGAAATCTTACCACTTCCATTACATATATTCTATCAAGATGATCTAGAGAGAATTCGTCTTTAATATCAATGAAGTGTGCAGACTTTGTAAGACTATCAAATATGACCCAGATAGCATTATTGCCTTTGGATGTTTTAGGGAGTCTAGTGACAAAGTCCATAGTGATGTTTTCCCATTTCCATTCTGGTATGGGTAATGGTTGTAACATCCCCTTAGACTTCTATCTCTCAGCTTTAACTTGCTGAGAAACTAAGCATCAAGAGACATATTCATCAACATCTCTTTTCATGCCATCCCACCAGAAGTACTCTTTCAGGTCCTTATACATCTTCGTGCTTCCAGGATGAATAGATAATGAAGAACTATGAGCCTCATCCAGCAGCTCCTTTAATTCGGGGATGGGAGGAACACAAACCCGATTCCTGAACATTATTGTCCCATCACAATAAAGGTTGAATTTAGGATCATTTCTCACCTTCTTTTGTAACTCGACATCTTCTTTCTGCACCTCTTTAATCTTCACATGTATATATGGTTGAACATTCATTTTAGAAAGATGTGATTTTTCCCCTTTCAATATAATTCCAAGATCCATCCTTTTTAAATCCATAAATGTTGGATCTTTTATGATCCTCATCATGGATAAGCTAGCATGGTCTTGTCGACTTAATGCATCTGCCACCTTGTTTGCTTTCCCAAGGTGGTAATGAATTGAGCAGTCGTAATCCTTAATCATCTCCAACCATCTTCTTTGGAGCATATTCATCTCCTTTTGTGTGAAAATATAATTTAAACTTTTATGATCAGTATAAATATCACACCTTTCTCCATAAAGATAATGCCTCCAGATCTTTAATGCAATGATTACCGCAACTAACTCCAAATCATGAGTTGGGTAATTTTGCTCATGGATTTTCAACTGTCGTGAGGCGTAAGCTATCACCAAATCATTTTTCATGAGAACACACCCCAATCCCTTCTTGGATGCATCACTGTAGATCACAAACCATTCTACACTACAAGGAAGTGTGAGCACAGGTGCACTGGATAACCTTCTTTTCAACTCTTTGAAATTATCTTCACATTCCTCCGTCCACAAGAACTTAACTCCTTTTCAAGTCAACCTAGTGAGTGGATTAGATAATCATGAAAAATCATTCACAAAACATCGACAATATCCAGCCAAACGAAGAAAACTTCGGATCTCATTTACTGTTGTTGGTCTCGAGCATCTTTCGATAACCTCTGTTTTTGCTGGATCCACAGATATCCCCTATTTTGAGATAATGTGACCCAAAAATGCAACTTTTTGAAGCCAAAATTCACACTTGGTAAATTTGGAATAAATTTTCTCCTCTCTCAGGGCCTTCAATACAATTCTCAAGTGATATTTGTGTTCTTCCTTACTATTTGAATAGAGAAGAATATCGTCTATAAAGACTACCACAAACTGATCAAGATTGTCTCTAAAGACTCTATTAATCAGAACCATGAAAATAGTAGGGGAATTAGTAAGACCTAATGGAAACAGTATAAATTCACAGTGTCCATACCTTGTATGGAAAGCCGTATTTGGTATATACTCCCTTTTAACCCTTAATTGATGATACCCAGAACGAAGATCAATCTTGGAGATGTATTGAGATCCACGTAGTTGGTCAAATAAGTCATCAATGCATGGGAGAGGATATTTGTTCTCGATAGTAATCTTGTTAAGTTCTCGATAATCAATGCAGAGTCTCATTGATCCATCTTTCTTCTTAACAAACAGAACTGGTGCTCTCCAAGGTGACACACTAGGGCGTATGAATCCTTTATCAATATTCTCTTGGAGTTGCTTCTTCAATTCCTACAACTCAATTGGGGCCATAATATAAGGTGTCTTTGAAATAGGCAAAGCACCTGGAACGAGTTCTATTGAAAACTTGACTTCACGATTTGGTGGAAGACCCGACAATTCCTCCGGAAAGACATCGTGAAACTCCCGTACAATGGGCATATTCATAATCATGAGTTTCTCAACAACCATTTGAGATAAATAACCTTCTTTTAGTGGAACCAAGAACCACAAGATGGAAGAAATTTCCAATGGAAGGTTATGTTCATCCTTGCATTGATAGATGATCATAGAATGATCTGGAATATGAAATGTGACTTCCCTTATTTGGCAATTGATATGAGCCCCATATAGAGAAAGCCAATCCATGCCAAGAATCACATAAAATTCCACTATAGGAAGGATCACAAGATTTGCAGGAAGCACTTTCCCACAAACTTCAATCAGAGAAGAATTATAAACTTTTGATGCGACTGTTGTGACATTAGGGGTTGTCAC
Organism: Viscum album; assembly: GCA_963277665.1. Classification (NCBI taxonomy): domain Eukaryota; kingdom Viridiplantae; phylum Streptophyta; class Magnoliopsida; order Santalales; family Viscaceae; genus Viscum; species Viscum album. The sequence goes on from OY728165.1 coordinate 1,086,310,151, forward strand.
AGCTAACTCAACATCTAATTGTTGAGATAATATGATGATACACTTAGAAAATTCTTCATAAATAAAAGAGTGGGTGGATCCAGAATCAAATAAAACATTTGCTACTTTAGAGTGGATGGTAAGTGTACATTTCACCACTTTGTTATCGTACTCCACATCACTGATAGAAATTGCATGTGACTCCTTTGTCTTTAGCCTTAAGAGTTTGTTGATATTGATCATCATCAATATCCCTTGGATTAGGGCATTTATTGGAATAATTCTCCATTTCCTTGCACTTGTAACATTGAAGTGTAGGAGGTGCACTCTGTGTAGCCTTTTCTTTGTTCACATCACTAGGCATCTTCTTCCCATCATTGTGGCATTCAAATGCCCAATGACCTTCATTTACACATTTGAAACATTTACATGTTCCTTTAAGACAACTCCCTCCATGTTTCTTTCCACACTTTGAGCATAAAGGAAAACTCATCTTCTTTTCACTGTGCTCTTTAGATTTTCCTTTGAATTCCATTTTCCTCTTCTTATCAAGCCCATATGACTGATGGGTTACTCCAATCTCCATCTCAACTTTGAGAGCACATCAAACAATTTCCTCATTTCTATTGAAGTCCCTTATGGCTAATGCCCTTCTAAGACTTGGTTTTAAGCCACTAAAGAATCAATCGATCTTACTCTTAGGTTGGATAATAATACCAGAATCGTACCATGAAAGTCTTGTAAAATTTTCTTCGTAGGTACCAACAGATTCATCATCTGTTTGCTTCAGTTCAAGAAACTCCTTCTCCATCTTTGTTTGAAGAATACGAGGGAAGTACTTATTGAAAAACAAGTTCTTGTACTCATCCCATTCCATGGACTCAACTTCATCCCTTTGCCTCATATTCTTAATAAGATTCCACCATTGATCAGCATCACCTACCAAATGATATACTGCTAAGATGACTTTATCATGTTCAGAAAATTCAAGAACTGAACATATCTTTTCAGTTGTCCTGATCCATTGTTCATCCACTAATGGATCAGAAGACCCATTGAATGAAGCTGGACACCGCCTCATGAAGGATTCAACAGAATGTTGCACCTTCATTTTCTCGTTTGGAAGTCCTGCAAGATTCATAGCTTAAGAAAGTTATGTGAGCATGGATACATGATTTTGCATTCCAGTTGTAAAGACCCATAAAATTCAAGGGAAATTTTTTCTTAATTTTCTTTGGAATTTTACAAGAACGCGGTTTCTGACGGCACCAGATTCTGAGGCACGGTGTGCCCGTAATATAATTCCGAAGTTTGGCTCGGGTACGTTCAGTGAATGAACGAGTGGGAATTTCTAACTTTTGATCCGGTGCTCGGAATTGAAATCCGAGGACACCGATGAACTCGCAGCGCCGATTTTTGCTTAAGGAGACCTTTTTCGAGGTTGCATTTTATGCGGGATGAAAGTTAGTTTTGGGAGAGATTATAAGAAGTTAAATAAAAATGTGGAAACACTTTTTATTTTAACATGTTGGTTATTTTCTCCCAAAGGGAGTTAGAGGTGGGACCCACATCCACTTAACCTCCCTTGGGAGGATTAAGGGTGGTGGGGTCCACACGAATCATAACTCTTCACCTTCTTTTTTTTAAAATCCCTTAAACTCCTCTTTTAATGAACATGACAACTTGGTTAATTAATGGAGTTGAGTTGTTTGAATTTCAAACCATTGAAATTAAAATTGATAATTGTGTGAATAAAATAAGCTTTAGCTTATTTTATTTGGGTTGGTCTCCTTAGCCATCTTGAGAGGTTTTGAAGAATTCTCTCCTTCTTATTTAGACTTTGGCGAAGAATGCAAAGAACATTCAGACTTCGACAAAGAACGCCACGTTCTAGGGAACCGTCTTCCGCGACGCCATACCCGGGACACTGACGACGTCTCCTTCCGCGTCATCTCTTCCGCGACGGTTTCCCGTGACGAAATCGTCGTCAAAGAGCTTCGAATCCTCGCTTCACGACATTGACATCCTTTTTCCGTGACGCCGACCACCGCGACGCTTGTCTTCCGCGGGTCATTGACGAACATCGTTCTTGAAACCGAGGTAGGGGTTTGTTGATGATTATTTTATTTATTCTCGTTCCTGGTTCTAGCATGACAATCTTGAGGATAAATGAATATGTGCTATCATCTAATGAGAGGGGGACCGGACCGCACAAACACGGCTGAACCCCCCTCCTTTGTTCTTGATTGTTTCTTACGGATGAAACGTGATGGCTTGGTGCTGTCGCACCAAGCAGATATCATTCGACAATTATTGCGCGGCGCCGTCGCGCTGCGCCGTGGAAAGATTATCAAGAACGCGATGTCGTCGCACCGCGTCGAAGGAAACCGAAGGCGTTGCGGCCGGAGCGGGGCCGCGGCAGAGGGGCACGGTGTCGTCGCACCGCGCCGGACGACGAAGGCCGCGGCCGGTTCCGGGCCGCGGCAGAACGAGAAGACCGGCGGCCAGCCGGGCCGCCAGTGTCAGAAGCCAGAAAGGGGACCGGCCTCACCGGTCCCATTGAGGAAGAACCGGCCGGCCAGGTCGGGCCGGCCGGAAGGGAGGCAAAACCGGGGGAAATTAATTCCCCCGGCCTGCCAAAATGGACCCCCATTAAGAGGGGGGCCAGTTTCACAGAGGGGGGCAGGCGGCCCCCCGTTTTTCTCAAAAGCAGGCTACCACGTGGGGGGGGGTGTTTGATCCAAGGCGTGGCATCCAGCCGCGCCGCCAGCAGAGGAGGGCAGGGGCCTTGCCCCCCGCGCGTGGCACGCGAGCGGCGCCCCGGCCGCGCCGCCGCACCGGGCCGCGCCGCCGCGCCGGACCACGCCGCCGCGCCGGGCCGGGTTGGACCTAGGTCTGGTCGAGCCGGTTCGGGTCGACCCGGTTGTGGCCGACCCAAGGGGGGGGGGGGGTCGGGCCGGTTCGGCCCGGACCCCCCGTTTTCGAATCGACTTCGGTATTTTGCACATAACATGAGCTACGGACCTCAGATTGGTGAACCGGTAGCGGCGATGCGATCCTTGGATCGAGACGGTCGATTCGGTATATCTCACTCAAAGTTTCAGAATACTTTGAGTTCGGCCAGGTTGGTTCGTACACCAAACCAACCGGGCCCTCGGAGCGGAAACGCTCATATCTTGAGCTATGGACGTCCGATTGACGTGCCGTCAGCTTTGTTGAGTTCCTCTTAGTGAGATGGATCTTTTGGTATACTCCTCCCGAGGTTTGGATGCAGGTGAAGTACGGTCGGGTTGGTTTTGCCTTAAAAACCAACCGGGCCCTTGGGACGAAAAAGCCAATAACTCTCAGACCGGGAGTCCGATCGACGTGCCGTCTGTTGCGTTGAGTTCCTATTGACGATATGGAACTTTTGGATACATCAAATCTGGACTTAGTGACAGTTCATGTATCAGCCTCTCGGCTCGTGGAGCAGACCCTCCCGAATGAGCTTGCTGTGTACGGGAACCCTAGAGCTGGTTGCGACTGTGACTGCTACTGCTACTGCTACTGCAACTGTGACTGCGACGACGACAGTATAGAGATGCTTAGTGGATTCGACGACGACGACTACAGAACTCAGCGATCCTACGTGGATCAGTGCTACAGGTCCTGTGTGGGACCGATCCTGTGTGGGTCCGACCCTGTGTGGGTCTGCGCTCAGCGGTCCTGTGTGAACCAGCGCCTACAGGTCCTGTGTGGGACCGATCCTGTGTGGGTCATTGCGGGAGTCAGTTACCTATCGATCCTTCGTGGGTCCGACGACTTAGATGGATCAGAGATCATCTTTATCGTCTTTCGAAGAAGTATACCTGTGTGAGCTGAATCTTGTTGTTTTCCTGTGTGGATTGTGTTGTGCTATCCTATGTGGATTTTGTTTTGCTTTCCTGTGTGGAATACATATACTTTCCTGTGTGGACTGAGTTATACTTGGGCTCGGAGGTTGGAGCATGTTGGAATTGATGACTTAGGTATATGTATGGGAATATACCTAAGCAGTGTCGGTTGTTACTTCTTGATTGTATCTTCCATTGTGGTTTATCCTTTGTGGACTTTGGGAGACCTTAAGGGGTCTCGGGGTCCCTACTGAGTAGCTTATACTCACCCCTGCACAGGCTATGCCCGCACTACGTTGTGTTGGTTGCAGACGACGGACAACATTGATCGTGACTGAGGCTTGCAGAGCAGAACGGTACCTGGAGGTGGACCACTGGGCGAGACGTGCCCGGAGCGGACGACGGGACCCAAGGAGTAGAGGAGCTATATGTACCCACCCTTCAGGTGGGATTTCCAGTGGACAGCTCGGTGTAGTGGCTTTTACTTTACAGTTGATTTTTTCCCTTTCGAGTTGTACATTACTTTCAGTTTGGGTTTGTATACTGGCCCATTTACTTTTCCGCACTTTCAGTTGTACTCTGTTCTTACTTAGTGTTTACTTTTCCGCTTGCTTACTCTGTGGTTCTTGTTTACTTTACAAAGGAAATGCCTTCCCTTTTTACCGGGATTTACACCTTGGTGCTAGTCGCTAGCCCCTGGCCTAGGGAAGGCGAGCTTGGGGTAGTCACGGCACGGGCCCCGAGGATGGTTCGTGACAGATTGGTATCAAAGGAGTTCGGTTCTAACGCGAACTCTGATCTTTTCTATGTGAAGCAATAATGTTTAGCGTATTGAGTGTGGTTATCAGTCCGGGGAGTCCAGTGTTGGTGCGGCGACCGACGTATCCGTACACCAGGACCCTGACTACTGATTTCTGACTTAATGCACGAAAACTTTGATTGCGTGTGTGTTTCAAAGTTTTCTTTGTGATTACTTTATATCAGCTCACCAGGTATACTGTTCTGATCATGGCACACCTATTTCCTTTCAGGATGGCCCCATGATGGCAGCCAGCTAGGGTTCTAAGAGTCGAGCGTGACGACAGCCCACAGAGCGATGAGGCCTCGGTGCAGGGCCCTTTGTCAGCAGTGGCACCGGCGGTAGCTCTACCCACCGAGCCACCGATGCTTCCAGCACCAGCCGATGACGATGCACGTCGCCTTGGAGCTATGCACGAGTTTCAGCGCCAGCGATCGCCTAGGTTCCATGGGGAGACGGACCCCCAGGTAGCAGAGGACTGGCTGGAGGCAGTGGTACGAGTTTTTAGGCTAGTGAGGACACCTGCAGACCTCATGGTGATCCTCGCTGCGAGCCTACTGCACGCAGCAGCAGGACGATGGTGGAGCTTGATGATCCAGGTGCACGATGAGGCATCTCTTCTATGGACGGACTTTGAGAGCCTCTTCTGCTCGAAGTTCGTCCCAGCCACCCTTCGTGCGGTGCGTATCCAAGAGCTTCTTCAGCTGCGGTAGGGTAGCATGATGGTCACTCAGTACTCGACGAGATTTACTGATCTCTCACGCTATTCGACCAACATGGTACGAGACCCATTCTTCCGGACCCAGACCTTAGAGCAGGGTTTGGGACATGAGATCAGGGCATCGCTGATCTCCCTCAGCATACCGACTCATAATGGAGTACTGGAGCGGGCCCTTTTTATCGAGAGCTTCCTTGCTGAGTCTACACTAGCGCCGAGACCCACTGAAGGGCAGCACATGGCAGAGTCATCTGTAGCAGGCAGTCGACGGATTACTCAGGGGTTAAGGCAGACCAGAACTTCAGGCAGACAATCTCAGGACACTGGCTCAGCAGTGCGGGGCACATAGTGAGGAGCCAATCTTTCGAGAGGCAGGCAGTGTTACTCGTGCGGCAGGCAGGGCCACATGGCTCGTAACTGCCCGACCTGCCGTGCCGAGGAGCAGCAGACGGTTGAGGGACCACCAAGGTAGAGGCAGAGGGTCGACCGTGGCGGTCTGCAGGGAGGAGGCGGACGAGGCAGAGGAGCTGGCCGAGCAGTAGGTGGTGGGCGACACTTTGAGGCTCTACCACCACCACCACCAGGAGGTCCACCCCGACCACAGGGAGCAGGTGGGCAGAGACAGGCACAGCTCCAGGAAACAGAGGCCTACGACCACGGCGCACCCGAGATGATTCGAGGTAATATCTGTGTCTATTCCACCCTTGCTGCAGTACTTATAGACATAAGAGCGAGTCACTCTTTCATAGCCGCTGCCCTTGTTCGGAGCTCGGAGACTCCGACAGAGTCGTTGGCTCGATCCTTACGGCTAGAGACTCCTATGGGAGCAGACTCGACGATTACGCACTGGTGCCAGTAGTGCGAGCTTACTCTAGGAGGAGAGAGCTTCGGCTGGGATCTTCTTATAGCAGCGTCTAGGCCTTACGACGTCATCTTGGGCATGGATTGGGTATCTACAGTCCATGTGTAGATTGACTGTTTTAGGCGCAAGGTGCGATGTGTACGCACCGACGGGAGCAGGTTCACCTTCACATGTGAGAAGGGAGCCTTTGCAGCACAGGATGGACTTCCGCGGAGGAGAGGACAGCCCATCACTAATCAGTTGGCTAGCCTCATCCTTGGAGCAGTTGACGTGTGGAGTCCTGGTTTTCCTGCAGTGCTGGATCAGTTTGCGGACATTTTTCCCGACAACGTTCCAGGGCTACCTCCTCGCAGAGAGGTAGACTTTTATATTGACATGTACCCCAGGACGGCCCCGATATCCACTCCAGCATATCGGGTTGCCCCCGCCGAGATTCGAGAGCTACGGGTACAGTTGGAGGACTTGCAGGGCAAGGGGTTCATCCGACCCAGTGTTTCACCCTGGGCTTCCCCGATATTGTTCGCCAAGAAGGCGGATGGAAGCTTGAGACTTTGTGTTGACTATCGTCGCCTGAACCAGGTGATAGTGAGGAACAAGTATCTACTACCGAGGATTGATGACCTCTTTGATCATCTCAAGGGAGCACGGTGGTTCTCGAAGATGGACCTCAGGTCAGGCTATCATCAGCTCAGAGTCAGAGACGAGGACGTGCAGAAGACGGCCTTCAGATGTCGGTATGGCAACTATGAGTTCTTGGTTATGCCTTTCGGCGTAACCAATGCTCCAGCAGTGTTGATGGCCCTCATGAACAGGATCTTTCAGCCATACCTCGATCGATTTGTCGTGGTCTTTATCGATGACATTCTGATTTACTCTACAACTGAGGAGGAGCACGCATATCACTTGCGAGTAGTACTAGACACACTCCGAGAGCACCAGCTTTATGGTAAGCTCTCGAAGTGCCAGTTCTGGATACGTGAGGTCCACTTCTTGGGACACGTTATCTCTAAGGCGGGAGTTGCAGTGGATCCTGCGAAGATCGAGGCTGTGTTAGCATGGGAACCACCCAGGAGAGTGACTGAGGTTCGGAGTTTCTTGGGACTAGCTGGATACTATAGAAGATTTGTTTTAGACTTCTCCAGAGTTGCGGCACCACTCACAGCTTTGACGAAGAAGGTGAAACCCTTCGTGTGGTCAGACAGATGTCAGCAGAGCTTCCCGGAGCTGAGACAGAGATTGACCAGCACACCTATCTTGAGGTTGGCTGAGGAGGGAGTAGGGTACGTAGTCTACTATGATGCATCAGGGACCAGACTCGGATGTGTTCTGATGCAGGAGCGGGCAGTGATCGCCTATAGATCACGTCAGTTGAGGCCGCATGAGAAGAACTACGCTACCCATGACCTGGAGTTAGCAGCAGTGGTTTTCGCTCTGAAGACATGGCGACATTACCTGATGGGCGAGCGTTTTACATTATTTTCTGATCACCAGAGTCTTAGGTATATCTTCTCGCAGAAGGACCTGAACCTGAGACAATGACGATGGCTCGAGTTCCTACAGGACTATGACTTTGAGATAGTCTATACTCCTGGGAAGGGGAACGTAGTAGTTGATACCCTCAGCAGGAGGACGGGCATTCAGCTACTTGAGGAGGTGACGGAGCAGATAGCCTCTTTGTAGATATCCTTCGTGGATAGAGATGGAGCAGCCTTCCTTCAGTCTCTCACAGTCACCCCTCCACTACTGCAGCGGGTCAGAGAGGCACAGCGTGAGGACGCTGACTGTGAGACACGGCATGCACAGATATCCTCGGGACAGGCACCTGATGGTTTCTCCCTTGGAGCAGAGCATGACATCCTTTTCATAGGACATACCATGGTACCAGTCGCTTTGCGAGAGGAGGTGCTGAGAGAGTTTCACACTTCTCCTTTGGCGGTACATCCAGGAGTGGCGAAGATGTACCAGGATCTCAGACGACAGCACTGGTGGACGGGCATGAAGAAGGCTGTGGCAGAGTTTGTTTCTCGATGCCTCACCTGCCAGCAGGTGAAGGCAGAGCATCAGGTACCAGCAGGCTTGGTACAGCCCTTGGAGGTCCCGGAGTGGAAGTGGGACGGGATATCTATGGACTTCGTGACTGGACTTCCACGCACTTCCAGAGGTCACGACCCCATCTAGGTGATTGTTGACCGACTCACCAAGTCGGCTCACTTCTTACCTATCAGAGAGCAGGGCTCAGTGGAGAGCTTGGGACATCTCTACGTTCAGGAGATTATGCGGCTCCACGGTGTGCCATCATCTATTGTCTCCGATCGAGATGCTCGCTTTACTTCCCAGCTTTGGAAGGGATTACAGGAGGCGTTCGGGACGCAGCTACGTCTGAGCACAGCCTTTCACCCTCAGACGGATGGTCAGAAGGAGAGGACCATTCAGACTCTCGAGGACATGCTCCGCGCATGTATCCTCGACTTTGGTCATAGCTGGGAGGACCACCTACCCTTGGTGGAGTTTGCGTACAACAACAGCTACCACTCCACCATCAGGATGGCACCGTACGAGGCGTTGTACGAACGACCTTGTAGATCTCCTTTGTGCTGGACAGACCCTATGGAGTCAGCACTTGTGGGACCAGAGATGGTCCAGGCCATGACAGAGAAGGTCCAGGTCATCCAGGAGTGGATGAGGACAGCTCAGAGCCGGCAGAAGTCATACGCTGACAGGAGGCGTAGGCCACTATAGTTCGAGGATGGCGACCACGTCTTCTTGCGGGTCTCACCTCGACGTGGTATACAGAGATTTGGCCAAGGTGGCAAGTTATCTCTGCGCTTCATCGGACCCTTCCAGGTCATCAGCAGGATTGGCGAGGTGGCTTATCGCCTGGCTCTACCACCTGAGTTGCACCGGGTGCACGATGTCTTCCACGTGTCTCAGCTGAGGACATACGTGCATGACCCGACACACATCATTGACCATGGGGAGCTTGACGTTGACGATGGGGAAACATTTACGGAGGTCCCGTTGGAGATAGAGGATCGACAAGAGTAGGTCCTAAGTGGGTGATTGATTCCTCTTGTGCGCATCAGATGGCAGCATGAGAATCTCCAGGAGAGCACTTGGGAGCGGGAGGCTCAGATGCGTGCTCAGTACCCTCTTTTGTTTCCCTAGTTTTGATGTATCTTTATGGGGACGTAAAGCCCTAAGGTGGGAGTAATGTAAAGACCCGTAAAATTCAAGGGAAATTTTTTCTTAATTATCTTTGGAATTTTACAAGAACGCGGTTTCTGACGGCACCTGATTCCAAGGCCCGGTGTGCCCGGAATATATTTCCGAAGTTTGGCTCGGGTACGTTCAGTGAACGAACGAGCGGGAATTTCTAACTTTTGATCCGGTGCTCGGAATTGAAATCCGAGGACACCGATGAACTCGAAGCGCCGATTTTCGCTTAAGGAGACCTTTTCCATGGTTGCGTTTTAAGCGGGATGAATGTTAGTTTTGGGAGAAATTATAAGAAGTTAAATAAAAATGTGGAAACACTTTTTATTTTAACTTGTTGGTTATTTTCTCCCAAAAGAAGTTAGAGGTGGGACCCACATCCACTTAACCTCCCTTGGGAGGATTAAGTGTGGTGGGGCCCACACGAAGCATAACTCTTCACCTTCTTTTTTTTAAACTCCCTTAAACTCCTATTTTAATGAACATGACAACTTGGTTAATTAATGGAGTTGAGTTGTTTGAATTTCAAACCTTTGAAATTCAAATTTATAATTGTGTGAATAAAATAAGCCTTAGCTTATTTTATTTTGGGTTGGTCTCCTTAGCCATCTTGAGAGGTTTTGAAGAATTCTCTCCTTCTTCTTCAGACTTTGGCGAAGAACGCGAAGAACATTCGGACTTCGACGAAGAACGCCACGTTCTCGGGAACCGTCTTCCGCGACGCCATACCCGCGACACCGACGACGTCTCCTTCCGCGTCATCCCTTCCGCGACGGTTTCCCGCGACAAAATCGCCGTCAAAGTGCTTTGAATCCTCGCTTCACGACATCGACTTCCTTTTTCCGTGACGCCGACCACCGCGACGCTTGTCTTCCACGGGTCGTTGACGAACATCGTTCTTGAAACCGAGGTAGGGGTTTGTTGATGATTATTTTATTTATTCTTGTTCTTGGTTCTAGCATGACAATCTTGAGGATAAATGAATATGTGCTATCATATAACGAGAGGGGGACCAGACCACACAAACACGGCCGAACCCCCCTCCTTTGTTCTTGATTGTTTCTTGCGGATGAAACGTGATGGCTTGGTGCTGTCGCACCAAGAAGATATCATTCGACAATTATTGCGCGGCGCCGTCACGCCACGTCGCGGAAAGATTATCAAGAACGTGATGCCGTCGCGCCGCGTCGAAGGAAACCGAAGGCGCCGCGGCCGGAGCGAGGCCGCGGCGGAGGGGCACGGTGCCGTCGGACCGCGCCGGACGGCGAAGGCCGCGGCCGGTTCCGGGCCGCGGTAGAACGAGAAGACCGTCGGCCAGCTGGGTCGCCGGTGTCGGAAGCCGGATAGGGGATCGGCCTCGCCGGTCCCGTTGAGGAAGAACCGGCCGGCCAGGTCGGGCCGGCCGGGAGGGAGGCAAAACCGGGGGAAATTAATTCCCCCGGCCAGCCAAAATGGCCCCCCATTAAGAGGGGGGCCGGTTTCACAAAGGGGGGCAGGCGGCCCCCCATTTTTCTCAAAAGAAGGCCCCCACGTGGGGGGGGGGGGCGTTTGATCCAAGGCGCGACATCCAGCCGCGCCGCCAGCAGAGGAAGGCGGGGGCCTTGCCCCCCGCGCGTGGCACCCGAGCGGCGCCCCGGCCGCGCCGCCACACCGGACCGCACCGGGCCGAGTCGGACCCGGGTCGGGTCGACCCGGTTCGGGCCGACCCAGGGGGGGTCGGGCCGGGTCGGCCCAGACCCGGACCCCCCGTTTTCGAATTGACTTCGGTCTTTTGCCCATAACTTGAGCTACGGACCTCCGATTGACGAACCGTTAGCGGCGATGGGATCCTTGGATCGAGACGGTAGATTCGGTATATCGTACTCAAAGTTTTAGAATACTTTGAGTTAGGCTAGGTTGGTTCATACACGAAACCAACCGGGCCCTCGGAGCGGAAACACTCATATCTTGAGCTACGGACGTCCAATTGACGTGCCGTCAGCTTTGTTGAGTTCCTCTTAGTGTGACAGATCATTTGGCATACACCGCCCGAGGTTTGGACGCAGGTGGAGTACGGTCGGGTTGGTTTTGCCATAAAAACCAATCGGGCCCCTGGGACGAAAAAGCCAATAACTCTCAGACTGGGAGTCCGATCGACGCGCCGTCTGTTGCGTTGAGTTCCTGTTGAAGATATGGAACTTTTGGATACATCAACTCTGGACTTAGTGACAGTTGATGTATCAGCCTCTCGGCTCGTGGAGCGGACCCTCCCGAATGAGCTTGCTGTGTGCGGGAACCCTAGAGCTGCCTGCGACTGTGACTGCTACTGCTACTGCTACTGCTACTGTGACTGCGACGACGACAGTACAGAGATCCTTAGTGGATTCGACGACGACGACTACAGAACTCAGCAATCCTACGTGGATCAGTGCTACAGGTCCTGTGTGGGACCGATCCTGTGTGGGTCCGACCCTGTGTGGGTCTGCGCTCAGCGGTCCTGTGTGAACCAGCGCCTACAGGTCCTGTGTGGGCCCAATCCTGTATGGGTCATTGCGGGGGTTAGTTACCTATTGATCCTTCGTGGGTCCGATGACTTAGATGAATCAGGTATCATCTTTATCGTCTTTCGAAGTAGTATACCTATGTGAGCTGAATCTTGTTGTTTTCCTGTGTGGATTGTGTTGTGCTATCCTGTGTGGATTTTGTTTTGCTTTCCTGTGTGGAATACATATACTTTCCTGTGTGGACTGAGTTATACTTGGGCTCGGAGGTTGGAGCGTGTTGGAATTGATGACTTAGGTATATGTATGGGCACATACCTAAGTAGTGTCGGTTGTTACTTCGTGATTGTATCTTCCTTTGTGGTTTATCCTTTGTGGACCTTGGGAGACCTTTAGGGGTCTCGGGGTCCCTACTGAGTAGCTTATACTCACCCCTGCACGGGCTATGCCCGCACTACGTTGTGTTGGTTGCAGACGACGGACAACGTTGATCGTGCCTGAGGCTTGCAGAGCAGAACGGTACCTGGAGGTGGATCTCTGGGCGGGACGTGCCCGGAGCGGACGGCGGGACCCGAGGAGCAGAGAAGCTATCTGTACCCACCCTTCAGGTGGGATTTCCGGTGGACATCTCGGTGTAGCGGCTTTTACTTTACAGTTGCTGTTTTCCCTTTCGAGTTGTACTTTACTTTCAGTTTGGGTTTGTATACTGGCCCATTTACTTTTCCGGACTTTCAGTTGTACTCTGTTCTTACTTAGTGTTTACTTTTCCGCTTCTTACTCTGTGGTGCTTGTTTACTTTACAAAGGCAATTCCTTCCCTTTTTACCGGGATTTACACCTTGGTGCTAGTCGCCAGCCCCTGGCCTATGGAAGGCGGGCTTGGGGTAGTCAAGGCACGGGCCCCGAGGACGGGTCGTGACACCAGCTCCTATAATGTGTGGTTGCTCAGGGGGACAATCATTGCATTGCCCGTCGGATTCCGCATTAACACGGTTCCTTCGAGTTCCAACCATTGACTAAAACCAAGAAGAATAGTGTTAGCAACACTAATTATAATAGGAAAACCACACAATAAAGAATAAAATTTCACACTTAAGGACTTATCATAGGTTGTTCATGGCCATTTCTAAAATACTAAGATTGTGTTCTATGCTTAGACTTATCCTTATGGTTCTTACTAAGGCTTTCACATCCTAGTTTCTATAGGATGACTATACCTTTCCTCTGATGCCAACTATAACGACCCATACTTTACATACATTGTTATTACTTCAAAATTGAAGCACACTTATTACAACATATAACAAAACTAGGAAAGGACCGTATAGGTATAGAGTCTTTAGAAACTGGGAAACATAAACAACTGGTTCATAAAGCATCTACATTGTCTCCCATTTATTTCATCATATCTAGAGTTCTTTTGTGAATATCCTACTTAATAACCTTCTTCTTGACCTGGGGAAGAAAAACATACAAAAGGGTGAGCTCAAATGCTCAGTAAGGTTAAACAAAATAAATATCAAACATATCATATCCATAAGAACATAACATTTTGAAAATCTTATCCTGCAAAAGAGATCATAGCTTGGGATAAATCATAGAAGTGAAATGTAATCCCAATAATCATAACATAAAACATGAAACTTTGTGGAAAACACACATAATCATATAGAATCATTTCATATTAGTCAAGGCTCATTTCCACGACTATCTTAGTGGACAAAGTCCATTTCTGAACCGAGTTCACTCCTCATTTCAGTCCTATTTCACTGAACCAGTTTAACCTACCTTTCCAACCATGTCTATCTCATGAGATATAAATCTTTACCCAATGCATTGGAGAGAGATATAGGTACCACCCATCTCATAATGATACCATTCTTGTGTGTGCCACAAAATCAATAATCATACATCATTTCATAACCCATGTAATAAAATGGGATCCTTAAACATCGTGACATCATAAAACAATTCATATAAGATATAGGATTTCATAAAAATAATTCCATCACAACACAATCAAATCAATGTAATAATAGGGATAGAAACAGAACCCTATATTCACTTAGATGGAAAATAATTTTGATAAATCACTTGAACTTCATTCTTGAGGAAAATATCCTTTCTACTTCAAAATCATTTTTCCTTTCTTAACATGTCATACTATTTTAAACTAAAATATGTTGATTAAAAATAAACTTGAAAACTTGTAAAGGAAGCTTCTTGTAAATAATGTTTTAAAAATCCATTCATGCCGTATAAGTTAAAAAAACATTCTTCTCGTACTGTTGTCGGAAAAGTCAAAAAGTACCTTGTACGAAAAATGACAAAAGATTCCTTTCATATCTTTTACTAAAAACTCACTGAAGGGTAAAATTGGATTTAAAAAATTGTAGGTGGATGGAAATAACATTAAATATTGAGGAAACATGGATGTGGATGAAAAAATACACCCCAGTAAATACCAAAGTATAAACAATCTCAGATAAAAATGACATTGTGATACTTTCCCTTACCTTAGGCCTGATTTGCTTCGTAAGTGTCCGAAACTCCTGTATAATGATTTAAATAATGTTATTGAATTATTCCAGAACCATACTTATTTTTATGATATCATATATGGTCATATTCTTAGCTTCTTATTAGTAATATTTCATTGTTACTTGTTATTCGAGTGTTTATTGCTTTTTGTTCTTATGCGTGTTTTGTCGAATAAATTCTTATTCTTCCTTTTAGGTTATAGATACCAAATTTCTAGAATGGTATTAGTGTAATATATATTATATCCATTCAATTAATTTATATAAAATCATTATGCAATGAAGATCATGTTGAACAAGTCACATCACATCGTGGAGACGGTTGTCCGTACGTACGCACGAGCGATGATATCGGTACCATGATAGTGGAATTGTATTGGAGTGTATGTATACTATTTCAGAATAAATACCACTTTACAATAATAATATATGTTTATTTATTTGAACCACTATACCCATCCATGTAAGGTGGTGGTGGAAAATATATTACACCACGGTGTGGAGACGGTATTCCGTACGTACGCACGTGCGGTGATTTCATTTTCTGTAGGATGGATAGAGGGTGAAATAGGGTTGTTTCATACATATAATAACATATCAGTATATGAGTGAAATTGATGTTATTACTTCATAATGAAACAACTAAAGAAGAATAAGTGGAAGAAGAAATAAAGTAGAAATAATTGGTAACGGACATTCCCTCTTCTTTGAAGCACCTCTTTGAGACATCCTTTTAGGGCACTAAAATTGGTATTTGAAGAAGACCAGGACCTCTAGGATGTTTCTAGGGAAGGGGAGAAGATAATTTGGTAGGTTTTGTACGAGTTTTAAGGCTCAAAGTGGTGTGAGGAAGAGAGGGAGGAGGTTCCCTTTTATAAGGGAGGAGAGGGGCACCTTTGGAAAAACTAAAAAAATATTATTTTATTATAAAGTCATATTCATTTTTTAATAGCTCAAAATTGATTTATTTAGAAGAAAAGGTGGGTATGGGTCGATATTATCTCATCCAATAGTCTTTAGACAAGTTTAGGTTACTATTATAACCTTTTCATTTAGATTTAACTTTATGTTAGATAATTTAACTTTTACCGTGTCTTCATGTTTTCTTACATTATAAGGTTTATAAACATAACATAACAAGCCAAACGAACCCCATGTGGTTTATTTTTAATATATATAACCTTATATAAGTCATTTTTCTGAACCGTAAATTTTTAGGAATAAAATAAAATTTAATAATATAATATTTGTTTGAAAAACTATTTTATGTCAATTTTGACACTATTTAGTAATTGATTTTTGTGAAAATCATAACAGAAAAATTAGTTCGAAAAAAGTTACTTAAGTCACTAATAACATGTAATATTAACCTATAAAATTATTTTAATCCATAAAAGTCTCAAATTACATTTATTTGGGTATTTATAACATAAATTATGTCAATATTTCATTAATAATATAATTACTGCATCATCATTGTGTCATTAATAAATTAAATTATTTAAAGTCTAAAAATTAAAAATAAACTACCATTATGTAGGAAAGCATTTTATCTTTCTAATGAATATTTATAGTCGAATTTATCTTATGTATAACCCTATATTGAAAATGATTTACTTATTAAACTTTGATTTTAACTATTTTAACCCTTCTTTAAATAAATTAATATAAAAAGTCCTAATCTAATCCATGTGGGCCTAAATGGTAATATTTTATTCCTAAGGTTGTTTTTGGTCGAATTACAATTATCCAAAAAAAGTAGGACATGTTTTAGAGTAATAATAATATCAGTGTTTACCCGTCATTACCCTATATACTTTTAACCGTGGTAAAAAAAGTAAAAAGTTACTATTCACCAAAAATTATTTTCATCTCATTGAACCACATTTTACTTACTAAAATCAACCGTGTCTCTTGGATTTTTGAAATTCCACTCACAGAAGTGATTAAATTAAGTTTTATGTAAATTTTCAAATTTTCCTAGCAGGTGGGTAAAAATGGTCAAAAGTTTAATAAAATTTTTATATAACTAAAATTATTATAAAATGACTCCAATGAATTACATTGAACATATATAGGTATTATGTATCAATTTTGAGGTAAAATAAATTTAAATAAAATAAATAATTATTTAAATAAAAAGGCGGTTTTTAAATAGTAACCCAGTGTTTTCACTATTCATCAAAAATTGAAAGTTTTCAGAAAAATACCAAAATTTCACCCTAGGATAATTTCGATATTCCAAAACCACAAATGCAGTCCATTTTGAAAAATAAAATTTACAAAATTTCAAAAGGTGGTTATTACTATTAATAATGGCTAGTTTTAATAATATTTTAATAGCATATCATTGTTTACTGAAACTCAGTATTACATATGATGCAAGCTACCGAGGAAGGTTGTGATTGCGTGTAAAGCAAGACAAGCTAGTGTTGTGTGTAGTGAAAGATCCCTTTGATGATTTATGTAACATAAAAACAAAATAATTCTCATAATATTCTCGGGTGTTACATATATGATTCAAAATACAAGCGAATTTAGTGGATTACAATGAGAAGATCCTCACATACACCTTTATTATTTTTAGAGTTTCATGAAACATATAAGAAAAATGGTGTGTCTAATCTTGTAATAAAATTGACATACATTCCTTTATTATTAAATCATCATTCAATATAGTGGTTTAATTATATTATTCTTAGTTTAATTACCATTTTCTGATGATCTATAAAGTATATTTTTCGGAGAAATATCTCTCATCCGTGAAGAGAGTAAATCTTCAATGTATGATTAAATTTTTTCCAAAAAATACTGAGAATACACTTACATGTATTAAAAGTTTTTCAATGATATTTTAATGATATTATTACATAATAGAGTAGTGATTTAGATTCATTTGTAAACCTTTCTCATTAGTTTTCAACCAAATTTCATTTAGGTGGTTGATTCAGATATTATATGAGGGCTCATGAAGAAGACGTTATCTATGGAATAATAAATATTATCTGATTTAGAAAATTATATATATAAGTTTTAGGGTAAAATATTCTAACCTAAATTGTGACTATATTGAAACAAATTGTGGAATTTCTAGCCATTCACAATCAAGGAACACAACCAAAGTAGTAACAAGTTCCTTCATGTGATATGTATGATGATATACATATATTTATAGATTTACAAAATGATATAAAATAAAATTAAATGGGACAATTAAGATTAATATAATACTACTACATAAAATTATATTATCAAAATAAATCTGGTCATTTAATGAGGTCGATACCCCAAAAATAAGGATGGATGAAAGGAATTGGGAAAAAAATAATCACGACTAATGTTTTTAGGTTTTCCCCAAGGATAGTGTGACATAAAGAATTAGTGAAAAATTAACTTATTAAAAATAATTAATGTCTCTATTTAATGGATATCATCCTACAAAAGAATAAAAATTAGTTCAAAAATCAGAAATCCTCACCCCAGAACATTGAACAATAATTTGGAAATTTTTTGATGTTTTTTTCAAGAGACAACTCGACACTTTAATATTTATGATGGGGGTTCCAAGGTAACAGGCCATGTAACACCATGAGATTTTATGAAAAATATTCTTTTTAATTTCATAAATGTCTTGTGTAGTACGCTACACCAAAAGGAGCTTGAACAACACACATCCCTGACTTGCCTTTCATTACACGCAATCGCGACCTTCCTCAATAGCGTGTGTAGTATGCAATACCGAGTTTCACTAAATGAGATATTATTATAATATTATTATGAACTAGCCGTTATGAATATAAATACCCAATTTTTGAAATTTTATAAATTTTATCTTTCAAAATGAACCTCAATTTTGGATTCAAAATATCGAAATTATCTTAGGGCGAAATTTTTGTACTTTTCGGATAACTTTCATATTCTGATGAATAGTGAAAATTACTAAGTTTTAATTTAAAACAAATTTTTTAATCTAAATAATTAATAGTGATAAATTATTAATTTTGGTGGTTTTAATGTATATTTAGATTATATTTTTACAATTTAATAAAATGTTGGTCATTAGATGTAATTTCACATTTAAACCAGACATAAACAAGTGTCAATCTTTTGATAGTTATTATCTTTTAAGAACACGCTATTTGTTTTGACGACGGGAATTAATTTTTAAATTAATTAATTAAACTGATTTGTTTTGAATTTGGTAAAGTATAGATCATTTTTGAATTCATAATATCAAATATATCTTAGGCCTAATTTTTGGTATTTTTCTGGAAACTTTCATTTTTTGATGAATAGTGAAACCACTATGTGGTAGTTAAAAAACTGAATTTTTTATAAAACATAATTTTACTGCTTCTGTGAGTGGAATTTCAAAAATCCTAGAGACACGGTTAATATCGAGGACTAAAATGTGGTTCAATGAGATGAAAATATTTTTTTGGTGAATAGTAACTTTTTAATTTTTTTACCACGGTTAAAAGTAAATAGGGTAATTAAGGGTAAAAATGATATTATTATTACCCTAACACATGTCCTAATTCTATTGGATAAGTGTAATTCAGACAAAAACAACCTTAGGAATAAAATATGACCATTTAGGCCCATTTGGATTAGATTAGGACATTTATTATTAATTTATTTAAAGAAGGGTTAAAATAGTTAAAATCAAAGTTTAATAACTAAATCATTTTTAATATAGGGTTATACGTAAGATAAATTCGACTATGAATATTCATTAGAAATATAAAAATATTTCCTACATAATGGTATTTTATTTGTAATTTTTAGACTTAAAATAATTTAATTTATTTATGACACAATGATGATGCAGTAATTATCTTATTAATGAAATATTCACATAATTGATGTTATAAATAACGAAATAAATGTATTTTGAGACTTTTTATGAATTAAAATTATTTTCTATGTTAATATGACATGTTAGTATTGATTTAATTAACTTTTTTATGACTAATCATTCTGTTATGATTTTCACAAAAATCAATTACCAAATAGTGTCAAAATTGACATAAAATAGTTTTTAAAACAAATATTATATTATTAATTTTTATTATATCACTAAAAATATAAGGTTAGGACAAGATAATTATATCATTATAGGTGTATCATTAATGGACCACTTGGTGGTCTCTTGGATGTAACTGGTATGTTTATTAACTATATAATATAAAAATACAAAGTGACATGGGAAATGTCAATCTAATTAACTAAGAGTTAAAACTAAAAGTTAAGGTTAATATAATGACCTAAACTTGTCTAAATTATATTGGATGAGATTATTTCTACCCATAATCACCTTATCTTCTAAATAAATCAATTTGGAGCTATTAATAACCGAATATGACTTTATAATAAAATAATAGTTTTAGTTATTCCAGAGGTGCCCCTCTCCTCCCTTATAAAAGGTCACCTCCTCCCTCTCTTCCTCACACCACATTGAGCCTTCAATCTCGGACAAACCCTAAAAAATTCTATTCTCCACTTCCATATAAACATCCTAGAGGTTCTGGTATTCTTCAAAGACCAATTTTAGTGCCTTAATAGGTGGTCTCAAAGAGGCGCTGCAAAGAAGAGGTAATGTCCGTTGCCGATTATTTAAACTTTATTTCTTCTTCCACTTATTATTATTTAGTTGTTTCATTATGAAGTAATAATATCAGTATAACTCATATACTGATATGTTATTATATGTATGAAACAACATTGTTTCACCATCTATCCATCCTACGGAAAACGAAATCACCACACATGCGTACGTATAGAATACCGTCTCCACGCTGTGGTGAAATCTATTTTTCCACCAACACATTACATGGATGGGTATAATGGTTTAAAGAATAACTATATATGTTTATTATAACATCATACTTATTCTTATATATTATACCATCCAATCCAATTCTATTCAATAATTATGGGAAGGATATCATCACTCATGCGTACGTACGGACTACTGTCTCCACGACGCGATGAGATTCATTTTCCATGTTAACCATACATGAATGATCATAAAGTTTATATAATGAATAATAATGAAATATATGAAATAATAATTCTACTATATTTATGTATATAT
Organism: Viscum album; assembly: GCA_963277665.1. Taxonomy (NCBI): domain Eukaryota; kingdom Viridiplantae; phylum Streptophyta; class Magnoliopsida; order Santalales; family Viscaceae; genus Viscum; species Viscum album. Next base: position 1,086,330,710 of record OY728165.1, read on the forward strand.
ATATTTATGTCATCCAATTAATTCCATTCAATTCAATGAGGAAACGAAAACAACGTTCATGCGTACGTACGGCCTACCGTCTCCATGAAAGGTGTATTTCATTCCATTTATTGATCCTATTATATGTATGTATATTCTGAATTTATATTATATATAAATAATGTTTTATATTCTGGAATTAATTAATCATGATCTAAGTAATCATATGAATAATTACAAGTCAAAACACGGATGAAAAATGAAACAATTCTACCCAAAACGCTCTTTAACATGGAATTTACAAAAGAACGGGTAATATAAAGCCATAAGTGAACCATATATGATATCATAACAATGAACATGATTCTGTATTAAGTAAATGACATTATTTAAATCATTATATAGGAGGTTCAGATACGTATGAAGCATATTAGACCAAAGGTAAAGGATAATTTTGCAAATATCATTTCTATCCGAGATTGCTTATTCATAAGTATTTACTGGGGTTATTGATATCATCCATGTACATGTTTTATAAAAGTGTATTAATGTATGTTTAAATTAATTTTTACCCATTTTGACTTTTACCCCATGGTATGGAAGGAATCTTTCTTTTATTTACCCTACAAGGTACTTCTTGACTTTTCTAACAAAAGTACGAGAAGAATGTTATTTTTAACTTATACGGCATGAACAGATTTTTAATGTTTTATAAAGCCTTATTTTCATGAAGCTTCCTCCAAAAGATTTCATGACTATTTTAAAAAAGAACCTTTTCTTTTAAAAATTCATGGCATTTTGTGAAAATAAAATGATTTTAAAGAAGAAAGGATGTTTTCCTCAAGAATTCATTTCAAGAGTTCTATCAAAACCATTTTCCATCTAAAATGAAATTATTTCATATGTGTATGTTTCAAGAATCATGTCTCTATGATTTACATGGTTTAAATTTTCTTATGATGAAATGATATCCAATTTGTTTTTTTTGTATGGATTATGTTATGATGGAATGATGTTTATGCAACCCATTTTATTCTTGGGCTATGATGAATGATTTATGTTTATATTGTGGCACACGAAAGAATGATTTCAATATGAGATGGGTGGGACCTAAATCTACCCCCAATGAATTGGGTAAAGATTTATATCTCATGAGATATACATGGCTACAACAGCAAGTAAACTGGTTCAGTAATACAGGACTGGAACGAGGAGTGAACTCGATTCAGAAAGGGACTTTGTCCACTAAGATGGTATTGGAAGCAATGCCTTTGAATACTATGGAAATAATAACAAGTGCTGAATGGTGGCCACAATTACATGTTTTTTTCCCATGCTAGTTTATCATGATTAATTTTCCTTTATGATCTATTCTTTATGTACTTCCATGATTTATGTCTTTGCTCAAGATTTTGATGTTTAGATTTTATGTTCATGTTTTTGCATTCAAATGTTTATGGATTATTTTATGTTCTCTATGCTTACACTTACTGAGCATTTGAGCTCACCCTTTATATGTTTTCTTTCCCCAGGATTTAAAGAATGTTTTTAGTTAAGAAAACAAAAGGGGAAGATCTTTATGGGAGATGTTGAAGATCTTTCCCCAAGATTAGAAGATTACGTTCCAAGTTTCCAAAGACACTACACTATTACGATCTTTGTGTGTATGTTTTTGTTATGTATTATGTATTCCACTAAAGCAAATGTAATGTCCATGTACATCAAGCTTCGGGCCTCTACAGTTGGTATCAGATTAAAGGTTTAGTTAATCTTTGGAAACTAGGATGCGAAAACGTTTGTGAGATCCCTAGAGATATTTATAAGGTATGCCTAGGGATGTCCCTAAGGATAAGTACACGTATAGGATATAGTCCTAGAACTATGGTAACGATCTTATAATTTAACCTAAGATGTTAGATATTGAAGGTACTCCCCCTTTATTATGTTTTTTTCCCTAGCATGATTTTTTCCTCTCACAGTATTCTTTTTGGGTTTTAGACGATGGATGGAACCCGATGGAACCGTATTGATCAATGCAATGGACAATGCCATGATTGTACTCCTGAACAAACAAATGTTATGGGAGATGGAGTGAAAAATAATATTGGTATACTTACACAAGCTATGAATCATTATGGATATCCAAATGAGCAGAGAAGGGAACAATATTCTATTGAGTCTTTCATGAGGCAACACCCACCTTCTTTCAGTGGGTCTTCTGATCCACTTGTTGCTGAATAATGGATCAGTACCGTTGAAAATATATTTTCAGTTCTTCAATGTTCTAAACATGATAAAGTCATCTTAGAAGTATATCATTTGGAAGGTGAAGCTAATTAGTGGTGGAATCTTATCAAGAATACCAGGCCAAGAGATGAAATTGAGTCAATGGAATGGGACGAGTTCAAGAACTTATTTTTCAATAAGTATTTCCCTCGTATTTTTTGAACAAAGACGGATAAGGAGTTTCTTGAACTAAAGAAAAAGGATGATGAATCTGTTGGTGTATACGAAGCAAACTTTACAAGGCTTTCAAGGTATGCATCTGGCTTTGTCATCCAACCTGAAAGTAAAGTTGATCGATTCTTCAGTTGCTTAAAACCAAATCTTTGAAGGGCATTAGCTATAAGAGACTTCAGTAGCTATGAAGAAATTGTGCGTTGTGCTATCAAGGTAGAAATGGAAGTTGGTGTTACTTATCCATCTCATAGTTTTGACAAGAAACAAAAGATGGAGTTCAAGGAGAAATCTCAGAATAATGGTGAAAAGAAGATGAATGTTTCCTTATGCTAAAAGTGTGGAAAGAAGCATGGTGGAGATTGTCTTAAAGGGACTAGAAAATATTATATGTGTGGAAAAGAGGGTCATCGAGCAGCTGAGTGTCAGAGTAATGGAAAAAGGGTTTCTAATGATGTGAATAAAGAAAATACTGCAGAGAACGCACCACCAACACTTCAATGCTTCAAGTGCAAGGAAATGGGGCATTATGCTAATAAATTCCCTAATCCAAGGGTTAGTGATGATCGACATGAGAACCCATTTAAGGAAAAGGAAAAAGGGAAGTCCCATGCGATCACTATTGGCGATGTTGAATATGACAATGGTGTGGTGGAATGATTAAGTTTTTATTTAATGGGATTCCAAAATAATGTTGTATATAGTATCGTGGAATATTGGAATATTTATGTATTGCTCTATTGTGGTTTTCAATAATTTTATGGTACCGGTAACTATGGAAAATGATTGAGATATTTTTGGAAAAAAGATGATATGCGCATAATGAAGGGATAAGGAGAAAATGAAATGTTTGACAGTATTCATGAGATCATGACTAATATAAGGAAATAATTATATCATGGTTTGAGATTTTGGTATCTGAAAAGAGTTAACTTTTGACAGAACTCATGTTTTCACTAAGACTCAATGGGTATTCATTTTTCAAGAAAATACATGATTAAGGCCTTCAAATGTTTGGAATGTGACCAACAAGACATATCCCATGATATATTGGGATCAACGATGGTATTAACATGCTTGTTATATGAACTCTTTGGTAATCGTTTTCACTATAATATGAGATTGGACATCAGTATTTTGGATAAGACTAAAGATTAGAATAGATTATCTTGGACAGAATTAGTATTGTTTAAGGATAGAAGTTTTTTCGATATTATTGATGGGATGTTATAGTAATGTAGTTTTAGAAAAAGGACAACCTGTAGGATGGGTGACAACCCATCGCGTCGGACAAGGCTGTGGGAATCGAACCCACAACCGAAGTGCGACTGGCCTTTATCGCCTAACACTGGCCTACAGGAAGTCCCTGTTTAGTAGAAACTAGTTTTATTATATTAATAAGTATGATATATAAAGTATAAGTCCATTTTGAGAACCATATACGATTAATCTCACTATAGATGGACTTATGTATTTTTGATAACTTTTATAACCTTTTGTTTGAGACAGATGGAATGACCCATCATTCTATCACATGATCTGCTAACACTTCACGAATGATAAATTAAACTTCATTTCTTTAAGATATGAAGTTAAAATTGTCCAAAGAATGAGCAACGGTGATACTGTACCAAAATTATGAAAGTATTTATTCTAATTCAAATTTCATCAACTTTAGGGAAATGATCTTGAAAACCAAAAATGTTGTCCTAGTGCCCTTATATCCGATGAATCAAATGGTACCTTAGATCATCACAAATATATGGCTTTGTGATTGATGGATTTTTCATAGCCATGTTCTCTACCACTCTCCATCAGAACTTGATGGTTAGTTTTTTCTTCGATATCCATATTTTCAGCTATGTTCTCCTACGTGGAAACCTAGTGATGAGTTAATTTGGGTAACTGTTACATTTCATACTTTAGTTTTTAAAGATAAGTTTTGGTATTCCTTTTTACAATGTGGGTTTCTATTAAAGAATCTTTTGAGTAGTAAACCATTTATAACCCCGACGAATTTCGAGGACGAAATTCATTTTAAGGGGGGTAGAATGTAACACCCCAAGATTTTATGAAAAATATTCTTTTTAATTTCATTAATGTCATGTGTTGTACGCTACACCAAAATGAGCTTACAAAAAATGCATCCCTGACTTTCCTTGAATTACACGCAATCGCGACCTTCCTCAATAGCATGTGTAGTAAGCAATACTGAGTTTCACTAAATGAGATATTGTTATAATATTATTATGAACTAGCCGTTATGAATAGAAATACCCACTTTTTGAAATTTTATAATTTTTATCTTTCAAAATGGACTTCATTTTTGGATTTGGAATATCAAAATTATCTTAGGGTGAAATTTTGGTACTTTTCGGATAACTTTCATATTCTGATGAATTGTGAAAATCACTAAGTTTTAATTAAAAAAAAATTTTTAATAGAAATAATTAATAGTGATAAATTATTAATTTGAGTGGTTTTAATGTATATTTAGAATATATTTTTACAATTTAATACAATTTTGGTCATTGGATGTAATTTCACATTTAAACCAGACATAAACAAGTGTCAATCTTTTGATAGTTATTATCTCTTAAGAACACACTATTTGTTTTGACGATGAGAATTAATTTTTAAATTAATTAATGCAACTGATATGTTTTGAATTTGGTAAAATAGATATCATTTTTTAATTCATAATATCAAATATATCTTAGGCCTAATTTTTGGTATTTTTCTGGAAACTTTCATTTTTTTGATTAATAGTGAAACCACTAAGTGGTAGTTAAAAAACTGAATTTTTCATAAAACATAATTTTACCGCTTCTGTGAGTGGAATTTTGAAAATTCGAGAGACATGGTTAATATCAAGGAGTAATATGTGGTTCAATGAGATGAAAATAATTTTTGGTGAATAGTAATTTTTTTTTACCACGGTTAAAAGTAAATAGGGTAATTAAGGGTAAAAATGATATTATTATTACCCTAACACATGTCCTAATTCTATTAGATAAGTGTAATTCTTCCAAAAAAACCTCAGGAATAAAATATGACCATTTATTCCCACTTGGATTAGATTAGGACATTTATTATTAATTTATTTAAAGAAGGGTTAAAATAGTTAAAATCAAAGTTTAATAAATAAATCATTTTTAATTATGTTTATACACTGGATAAATTCGACTATGAATATTCATTAGAAATCTAAAAAATCTTTCCTACATAATTTTATTTTATTTGTAATTTTTAGACTTAAAATAATTTAATTTATTTATGACACAATGATGATACAGTAATTATAATATTAATGAAATATTGACATAATTGATCTTATAAATAATCAAATAAATGTAAATTGAGACTTTTTATGAATTCCAATAATTTTCTATGTTAAAATTACTTGTTGGTATTGATTTAATTAAATGTTTTCGAACTAATCATTCTAGTATGATTTTCACAAAAATCAATTACCAAATAGTGTCAAAATTGTCATAAAATAGTTTTAAAAACAAATATTATATTATTAACTGTTATTATAATCTTAAAAATATAAGGTTCAGCGAAGATAATTATATCATGATAGGTGAATCATTAAGGGACCACTTCGGGGTCGCTTGGATGTATATGGTAAGTTTATTAACTATATAATATAAAAATACAAAGTGACATGGGAAATGTCAATCTAATTAACTAAGAGTTAAAACTAAACGTTAAGGTTAATATAATGAACTAAACTTGTCTAAATTATATTTCATGAGATTATTTCGACCCATCCCCACATTATATTAGAAATAAATCAATTTGGAGCTATTAAAAACTGAATATGACTTTATAATAAAATAATAGTTTTAGTTATTCCAAAGGTGCCCCTCTCCTCCCTTATAAAAGGTCACATCCTCCCTCTCTTCCTCACACCACTTTGTGCCTTCACGCTCGGCCAACCCCTTCCATATTCTCTTCTCCACTTCCATAGAAACATCCTAGAGGTTCTGGTCTTCTCAAAAGACCAATTTTAGTACCCTAAGAGGAGGTCTCAATGAGGCGCTTCAAAGAAGAGGTAATGTCTGTTACCGATTCTTTCAACTTTATTTCTTCTTCCACTTATTCTTATTTAGTTGTTTCATTATGAACTAATAACATCAGTATAACTCATATACCGATATGTTATTATAAGTACGAAACAACCCTATTTCAGCATGTATTCATCCTACGAAAAACGAAATCACCACGCGTGCGTACGTACGGAATACCGTCTCAATGCCGTGGTGAAATCTGTTTTTCCACCAACACCTTACATGGATGGGTATAATGGTGTAAAGAATAACTATATATGGTTATTATAAAATCATATTGATTATGATATATTATACCATCCACTCCAATTCTATTCAATAATTATGGGAACGATATCATCGCCCATGCGTACGTACGGACTACCGTCTCCACGACGCGATGAGATTCATTCTCCGTGTTAACCATACATGAATGATCACAAAGTTTATATAAGTAATAATAATGAAATATAAGAAATAATGATTCTACTGGATTTATGTATATATATATGTATGTCATCCAATTAATTCCATTCAATTCAACGAGGAAACGAAAACAACGTTCATGAGTACGTACGGCCTACCGTCTCCATGAATGGTGTGTTTCTTTCCATTTATCGATCTATTATATATATGTATATTCTGAATACATATTATATATAAATCAAGTTTTATATTCTGGAATAAAGTAATCGTGATCTATGTAATCATATGAATAATTACAAGTCAAAACACGGACGACAAATGAAACAATTCTACCCAAAATGCTCTTTAACATGGAATTTACAAAAGAACTGGTAATATAAAGTCATAAGTGAACCATATATTATATCATAAAAATAAAATATGATTCTGTAATAAGTCAATGACATTATTTAAATCATTATACAGGAGGTTTGGATACATACGAATCATATCAGACCTAAGGTAAGGGATAATTTTGCAAATCTCATTTCTATCCGAGATTGCTTATTCGTAGGTATTTACTGGGGTTATTGATATCATTCCTTTACATGTTTTATAAAAGTATATTAATGTATGTTTAAAGTCATTTTTACCCATTTTGACTTTTACCCCATGATATGGAAGGAATCTTTCTTTTATTTACCCTACAAGGTACTTTTTTACTTTTCTGACAAAAGTACGAGAAGAATATTATTTTTAACTTATACGGCATGAACGGATTTTTACAGTTTTATAAAGCCTTATTTTCATGAAGCTTACTCTAAATGATTTCATGACTATTTTGAAAAAAATCCTTTTCTTTTAAAAATGAATGACATTTTGTGAAAAGAAAATGATTTTAAAGAAGAAAGGATATTTTCCTCAAGAATTCATTTCATGTGTTTTATCAAAACCATTTTCCATCTAAAATGAAACTATTTTATATGTTTATGTTTCAAGTATCATGTATCTATGATTTATATGGTTTCAATTTTCTTATGATGTAATGATATCCATTTTTTTGTATGGATTATGTTATGAGGGAATGGTGTTTATGAAACCCATTTTATTCTTGGGTTATGATGAATGATTTATGTTTATATTGTGGCACACGAAAGAATTATTTCAATATGATATGGGTGAGACCTATATCTCCCTCAGATGAATTGTGTAAAGATTTATATCTCATGAGATTGACATGGCTGGAACGGAAAGTTAATCCGGTTCATTAATACAGGAGTAGAACGAGGAGTGAACTTGATTCAGAAAGGGACTTTTTCGACTAAGATGGTCTTGGAAGCAATGCCTTGGATACTATAGAAATCATAACAAGTGCTGAATTGATGCCACAATTACATGTTTTATTCCCATGCTAGTTTATCATGATTAATGTTCCTTTATGATCTATGCTTTATGTACTTCCATGATTTATGTCTTTGCTCAAGATTTTGATGTTTAGATTTTATGTTCATGTTTTTGTATTCAAATGTTTATGGATTATTTTATGTTCCCTATGCTTACACTTACTGAGCATTTGAGCTCACCCTTTATATGTTTTCTTTACCTAGGATTTAAAGAAAGTTTTTAGTTAAGAAAACAAAAGGGGAAGATCTTTATGGGAGATGTTGAAGATCTTTCACCAAGATTAGAAGAATACATTCCAAGTTTCCAAAGACACTAAACTATTACGATCCTTGTGTGTCTGTTTTTGGTCTGTATTAAGTATTTCGCTAAAGTAATGTAATGTCCATGTACGTAAAGATTCGTGCCTCTAAAGTACAAGTCTATTATATTTATGAGTGTAAGGAAAAATTATGGAATTAAAACCCATAAGTATAATAATGTTGGGAAAGAGATGCATGTGGAAGCAGAAAATGAGTAAAAAGAGAAATAAAAGTAACTAGTCAATAAGTAAAGTAATGAAAAATAATTAGATGAAATAAGGAATGGAAATTAAAAATTTAATAACATAAATTATTTCCATTGAACAATTGAAATATCTTAAATAATATTTTAGGGCTTGTTGAGGAGTTGATGTGACGTTTTAAAAATCATAGATCCCCTGTATTGATGTATTCATAAGATATATATTTTTTCTCTTATGTGTTCACATTCTTGAGAAAAATGATTTAACTACAAATTGAAGCATTACATGGAAATTTTAACATAATTTTTTTTTAAAGAAAGGTTTTACTATTGGGATTTTCTAACTTTTATTAATATTTGGGACCCTAGAAGTTAGCCATCGATGATGGGTTAGATTAAAATTTAAAAAAGGGAAATAATTAATATGATAATTATTCATTTTAGAGATTAATTGGATAAATAAAATCCATGTAATATATAAAACCATATATACCACAATTCATTAGGTAACCCAAATAAACATTATGAATTTTGTCCACTAATATAGAGGAATTATAGATAGGGATATAATAACTTTTTTGGATAAAAAACAATGGGATGGGATTCCAACTTCACCATTAAGAGATCCATTATTTAAGGAAGATATTTAGGATTATATTTATGATGAAATTATCACTGAATTTAAATTGATAATATTGATGTGAATTGGGTCTCTCCTCCATTGTGTAATTCTTTCTTGAGAAATTTTTTTAGATTATCTGTTCATGTGATCTCTTCATTAATTTGGAAAAATTCACATATTTTATTCATGACTTTCTTAGTGAAACATTATATTTATTATTTTATTGAAACCCCTAACATTGTTTTTTATAGTTTATGTGATCAATGGGGAAGTATCCATATTATTATTCTCTCTTATCCCATTTTTATTCCTCTCTCCTCACTGTATTATTCTTTCTCTCTCTCACTCTCTCTCAATTTCATTCTAAAATCTCTCTCAGTTTTCTCATAGATAGATATTGTTCAATGATACTCAAGTTATATAGTGGTAAATTAGGTTTAGTGAGGGAGGTGTAGAAAATACATGGTGGGGATCAATGAGCACGGTGCAGTGATGATAAGCCCATGAAATCATAGGATGAGGAAGATCAACTTCTATTGTGGTTGGTGGTGAGAATTAGAAGGGTTGGCTGTATTCATTGTTGGTGGTGTACATGAGAAGTGCTATCTAATTTTGTATATAATAGATCATATGCAATGGAGGTAATGAAATTTTTTGTAACTGATACTTATAGGGATGGAAGGCCATATTTCATTTGGTATAATTCATAGAAAAATAAGGCGTGTTATGGCCACCCTTACATGTGGGATGGTGAACCCCTTGGGCTTCCATGGTTGAGGGATGATGCACGTTGATATTTTTTTTGTGAGTCCTTATTGGTGAGACTAGGTCTCACTAGCATTTTTTAGGCTAGGATATCATCATGGTTTGGTTGCTACCCAAGTTTGGTCATCCAATTAGATCTATATGGATAGACCACACATGTTAGAAAACATGGTCCAATCCTTATGGCCAATACATTGAGACTGGTAAACCCAACACATAAACAATTGGGTGATGAACATGCATCAAGTATTCTAATATCATCCCAGTGCACAGATTATAGGACAATTCACCCACAAGAGGGAACATGCATGAAGTGAAGGCACATCACCACTGCAATCCCCAGTAGAAACCACATGGCCCCCAATTTACCTTTATGGAATCATCATTACTTCTCAAATGAGTTTCTATTTCATGAAATTAAATATAAAACCATGAGTGTTATTGCATCTTGATCATAACAATTCAATATTTTCAGACATCATAGTCCATTCTCAAGGTGTGACGGGATGGATTTAAAATTATTTCTATATTCCCAATGGTAGGGTTTTTTCATAGTGATAAGCGTTTTTGAGGGACCGGTACCTCTCAATCATATGTAATGTGATAATTTTTAAGAATGCACTACACCGAATTTTTTTCTTGTACCATCATTTTTTGGTTATTCACAGAATAATTGTTTCTACTATTTGACTCTTGTGAGGAAATGATAATTATATTTGTTTAATTTGAATTCTCAAGGCTGGGTTACAATTATACAATTATTTGGATTGGTAGAGAGTTATTGCATCCATCCCCATTGAGTTATACACTATTTAATCAAATATTAGTTTATAATAATAATTTTTAAATTTCTTCCTTTCAGTTTTTGAGTTGAATTAACTTTCTTGTTTCCTTTTTTATTTATATGGATTCCAAATAGGTATGTATATATTGACACATGTATAGGAATCATTTACCATACATTTCATATATTAAGAATATAACATATAATTTGGGGTTGATCTTTGTATATGCTGGTTTGGAAGAGCATAGTGGTTCCTGATAGTGGTTATAATGGGAATTGTTTTTGTTAGGGGATTGAAGTTGTATATGAATCTTCATTACTATTGATAATCCAATATTTAACTTTCAAATATTATACAGAGTGTATTTTACCCATTGTAACATTGTATTTCGTACTGGTAATGTCTTCATGGGATTGAGATATTTTCATATTCAAACATATTTTTATATTTTGATCAGTTTCTTTTATTTTTATACATTATTATTTTCTATGTGGAGGTGTGCATTGTGTATATATGAATTTGGATAAGTAATACCATTATTATATATATTTCTACTCGGTGCTAGTTACTAGCCCCTAGACAATTGGAGGTGGGAATATAGTATCAATATTAGCTTTCCATTTCTTTATTAGGTCCCCATGAGTTGGGTCATGCCTAGGTGGTATCAAAGTTGGTACTCCCTAGGGATGATGTTTAGAGTTAGGTGTCACGTGAGACTAGATAAGAATTTATAGAAATTTTGTTAATGTTTATCAAGTTTATCTTTCAATCCATGGATCCTAATGCTAGTGCAAAGAGCGAGGTATCCATTCATCAAGACTATGATAAACTTCTTTTCAACTCTATATACTAAGGAACTTGTTTTAGGATATAATAATTATACACCAATCATATAGGAATGTTTCATTCATTTCCCTGCCTTTCTGTAAATAGATTCCTAGATATACTTTGTTGACCATGGTTCAACATAGTAATTATAGTATTCTACTACATAAAGATCATCCTTGTATTTTGATATAGGATTATGATGAACTCTACCTCCACCTATTGTACTGGGAGAGGACCCTTCTTCCATGGTGTAGGAAGATGATTCCCTTCATGTTGATCAGATGATTATTCTGATAGGATAAGATTAAGATGCATGTAGGCTGGGTGTATTGTATACATTCCAATAGTAGATAACACTAAGGGATTAAGGAAATCCTAATTCTTTGGTGACCAAATAATGGATAAAGGCCACTTTAAGAGTTTTATTCTTAGTTTGAATGACCACATACCAGATGGTGGTTCTTATAAAAATTATTCTTCATATCATATAAGGTGACTAGTTTCCATGATCACATAAACTTATGATTTTAGGATAATTAAATGGAAATATTTTGAGTTTCTTTTCCATGATATGTATTGTCCTGTGATGTTTTTATATTCATGAATTGAAGATATATTAATGTTATTAAAGGGAATTATTAAATATTTTTTAGATATCAATTTTCATTGATCTTAAATGATACACCCTTAATTTGATCGGTGATAGATTCATACGGGCATGAATGTTTTAATGAGGGATCCCCAAATATATTCTAGTAGTTTTTCTTCCCTTAATTATCCCTATATATACTGGGTTACTAGAGGAGACTTAGTGATAATTGGATTTTTTTGTGAGGGTTATGTAGTTTTAGGACTTGGTAGTTTTTATATTAGAGAAGAATCACCAATGACAACTTTATAATGATAAGAATCACTATCACTTTATAGGAATAAATCATGGTATAAGTACCTTACCCAAGGATTAGTAGTGAATGGGTAACATAGATTATCTATCCAACTAGTAAATAATCTTTTTATTCCTATAGAGGGAATGACCATTCCAAAATAGATAGCCTGACCCATTGAGCATTGGGGTTGGTGAGGTGGTATACGAGCCTCCTTGTTAGATATAATTTAAATGCTAATGACCTCTCATAGGTGGTATATGTTGTCCAGGGGGAGGTGATTTTGTATGAAGAGTTGGAAGTGCAAGAATAGTAGGAGATATAGGACGAGGATTTTATATCCTACTTCCACCACCACCACAACCACACCCAACTGGTTCACACTAGACTCAAATGGCTAATGGTCATGGGTGTGTTTATAAACAAAATATATAGGTATATAAATATAAAGTTATCAACATGATGTTTGGTTTAACATATGCATTTTTTACTCTAGAATCAATACTCATAGACACTAACATGATCCATTCTTTCATTGCGACATCCATGATTTAAGGTCAATGGATTCTAATGGATCCCATATCATGTAACATGTATCCAGATAATAAGATTAGGATTGAACCCATTCCAAATAAAATATTTTTTATAAGATCATGGACATTGTAGGGAGAGGTTTTTGTGGGATCTCATGGTGGTTATTGTAAAGTAATACATCATCATCCTTGATATAGACTGGTAATGTTTTGTACATTCTTAGATATACATTCATTGTGATAGAGTGAGGTGATTTTTTAATGATATATTGATATTCTACTTCATGGGTGTTTGTAATTTTTGGAAGAGTTGAGTTGGGATGTTGTGTGGGAAGTTGTAACTGATCTCTCACCAGTTGGTGAGCATGAATATTTGAAAAAAATACACCTCTTTTAATCTATTACTAGCTGTGGTTGGGGTGTTCATGGACATTTTATACAAGTACATACACTGATTTTACCTTCATTAAGAGGATGACGTTTTTATTTTCCAACACCCTAGGACCACTCTAATATCTTCTACTACTTATCTGATTGTCCCAATTGAGTAGAGGGAGATGAGAGTGTAGTTGAATGAACTCATGAAAAAAAAAGTTTAACTAGATAAAATTTTCCCATTTGGAATCATCATAGTTATTCTTCAAGAAGGTAAAATGGATTTTTAGGTAGTGTAATTACTATCAAATTTTGATCCATCTGACAGTAAAGAACAAGTATCCTCTAATAAGGATTGAAAACATATCCTAAGATTTGAATGGACTGTAGTGGTTAAAAAGTTCAGTCTTAGGTTAGACTATCACTGGGTTTGATTTCCTAAGGAGTAAATCCCAAATATTACTTTCATATGTTAATATAATCATTATTGGTTTTTATTGATTCTATTCAGCATGAGAAGATCTATTACTGTATTCACATGTTTTATGAACATTTTATTCCATCCTTTCATGAAATGGTTCTATTTTATCTTCTTGGATGACAATTACATCTACCCAGTAGTGGATTTCGAGTGTTCCAAGTATATAGAAATTATCCTGGACTTATAATGTGATCAATATATCTATGGAAGCATATTTAATTTTATGTTTTGGATTAGAGTGTTTCACTTCCATGGTCATGTTATCTCAAAGGGTAGGGTATCTTTGGACCCAATGAAGATCAAGGTAGTATTATCCTAGGATCCACCCAAAAGTGCATTTCTAGTTTAGAGTTACCATTAATTTGAAGATTGTTATTATATATTTTTATTAGAATTATCTAGTATTATAGGACCCTTTACCATCCCTACTTGAAAGGGGAGAACATTCATTTAATTAGAGAAGACATAGAGATACATTGAATAGTTAAATGAAATGTCAACTAGAGATTTTTTCCTATAGTTTTTAGAAGAGTGAGTTAAGTATATGGTGTTCTGTGATGCCACTAGATTAGTGTTTTGTTAGTTGATGATTAAAATGAATTAAGTGATTTATTATTGGTATAAATCTTCCTGACCCCATCAGTATTATTTTGAAACCCATGTCATGGATATGGAAGTTGAAGTGTTTATCTTAAGGCTTAGAGTCCCTATCTTCTTATTCAAAGGATTATGGTATATCTTGATCATCAAAGTCTCAAATACATATCTATCTAGATATATATTAAATTTATCTAGAGTTACTTCTTACAGTTCCTAAAGGATTATGAATTTGAGATAGTATATACTATTGGAAAGGGAAGTGTGGCAGAAAATGACCATATTAGGATGTCTCATTCATAGTTTTTGAAGGAGCTATTAGAGGATTTGGAATTAGTGAAGTTGATCATGATAAGTTAGAGGGTTTATATAATTTTAAATTAGTTCTTCTTACCTTGGAACTACATCAGTGAAAAGGGGGGATTAACTATGGAACATTGATTATGTGATTATTTATGACCAGATGTTCAAAAGAGATGAATCTAATAGATATTCTAAATGTGGGGAGTAGTTCATACTATTATGTAGATGGATGATAGTAATAGGTAAATTATGTGAGGATTTACTATGTGAGTTCTACACATCACTCATAGTGGTGCACTAGGAGCTGAAAAAAGGCATGAGGACCATCCATTATAGGTCTAGTGAAAAGGGATAAATATAGTTTAGTCAGGTTTATTTTTTGATGGATCACCTGTTAAAAAATGAAGGTGGATGAATATTTCCCAATAGTGTTTTCCCATCCTATTGTGCTTTCAGAGAAAAATTGGGATCGAACATTGATGTATTTCATGATAGGACTCTGTCAATCAGTGAGAGGTCATGGTGAAATCCATGTTTTAATCGATTGACTAACCAATTCAGCCCACTTATGTACTATCCATGAGTGGAGTTCATTAAACATATCACAAAATAGATGAGATCATCTAGCTATATGGAATACCATTAATGAATATTTATGACTATAACAATATATTCATGTTTCAAATGCGGGGTGTCTTATAAAAGGCTTTATAGACCCAATTTTGAATGTGAAAAACATTCTATCATCAAAATGATGGATGGAATGAGCGATCCATTAAATTTATCAAGGATATGTTGAGTGAATTCATGTTGGATTTTGGATAAGGCTAGGAGGATCACTTAACTTTGGTAGAATTATCTTACAACAATACACATGAATCCATTATTTGAATAAAACCTTTCATGTCCTACTCTAGAGTCTAATGGGTTACCCCTCTACTAGAATGTTGTAGGAGATTTGTAATTTTGGGGGGCCAATGTTGTTGTGGGTAATGATCGAGAAGTTACACGTGATATAGGATTAAATAAGAAGCAACAATATCCATTGTAAATCCAACATAGTTTAATGAATAAGGACTCTATAATTTGATGAGTGATATTATGTATCCCTAATGGGTTTTCCATCAAAAAAATTTTTAGGATATGGTCAAAGTGTAAAAATATCTCTACAACTCATTGGACCATTCTAGATCCTATGTAGGGTAGATAAAGATTCCTAACAGATGAAAATTACCACATAGTTAGAGTGGGTAAATAATGTTTTCTATATGTAACATTAAAGGGGATACATTCATGATCCATGAAATTTTAGGTTTTGGGGAGATATGGATATTGAGGATGGATCCACCTTGTCAATGTAGCTGATATAAATCAAGGATCAGCAAGATAGACCCCTTTTTTAGAGATATATTCCACTATTGTGTCTACTTTGAGGACATGTAAAACATCATAAGTGATCATGGGAATTCATGATTAATATGTGTGATTATTACCCTCACCTATTTAAGTCAAATATAAATTTTAAGATAATAATATGTGAGGTATAGAGGATGTAATGACTCTAGTTTTTTCATTAAATCCTTTTAATATTTTAAATAATATTTTGAGAATTTTTGGGGATAAGGTGAAATGTTTTGAGAATCATAGCACCCAGATATTGATATATTAAAAAAATATATAATTTTTACGTGTATATATAAATTAATA
Organism: Viscum album; assembly: GCA_963277665.1. Lineage (NCBI taxonomy): Eukaryota > Viridiplantae > Streptophyta > Magnoliopsida > Santalales > Viscaceae > Viscum > Viscum album. The sequence continues at coordinate 1,086,347,391 of OY728165.1, forward strand.
AGAAAAATGATTTTTTATTAGAGAAGGTTTTAGAGTGTAATTTTAACACCATGGTTTCTTGAGGAATCATGGTTTTAAGCTTGGGGTGGTATACATTCTTTTCAAATTGGGGGCGCTCAGAGTTGGCTATCACTGATTGATTAATTTACAATTTTATAAAAGTAAACTGTTGAATTTATGAATTATTCATTATAGAGATTAATTGGAAAATCCCTAGCTACATTATCTAGAAAACCATATTTATTGCAATTTATCAGGGTAGTCACATGAATACTAGGAATTGTAAGACATAATATAGAAGAGTTTTTTGTAGGTATTAAATAATATCTTCTTAGTATTGATGGTGAAAATAGGAAGGGATTCCACCTTCATCATCAAGTGTTCGTTTCTTTGAATATGGGATTTATGATTATTCTTATACTCTATTATTTTTGGAAATATCATTGTTAATATTTTTTAAAATTGGGTCACTCCATATTTGTGGATTTATTTTTTAATATTAATATTTATATTATACTTTTTTCATGATCTATTTATTTTCTTTAGAAAAGTTAAACTCTATTATTCAATTTTTTTATAGACATATAAAGATAATTATTTTTAAAATTTATTAATACAATCCTAAAATTTTTATTTGTGGTTGCAATGATCAAGTGAAATGTGGTTAGATTATTCCTCTATTCCCTCTCTATTATTCTTGTATCATCTCTTTATGGTTATCTCTCTTCATAATCTCTATAATTTCTCCCACACATGGATATTATACATTAGATATACAGTTTTCTGGTGACATGGAATACAAAAGGCTCAATAAAAGTGGTGGTGAAAATGTGTAGTTGGGATCAATAGGGAATATCGGATGATAGAGAGACCAAGTGATGAAAGGATGATGAGAAATTATCACTATCCTGGGTAGTGGTGTGTATGAGAAGTACTAAATACCATTTTAGCCAGTGGTTCATGCAAGTTTTCCAACCACTACCATGGATGAAGGGTTGTGCTAAGGGGAGTCCATATGCATAATGACTGGTGGTGTGTATAAAGGAAGTCGACCATGTCATGACATGAACAAAATGAAATAAGAATGCATTCCCAAGACAAAATGATTTGGGGACATGAATCTATAATGGAACACAGTGTGGCCTCATTGTCCCATCATCCTAACATGGTCCTGTGGGTCGAAACAATTAGGATGGACCATTAGACTCATGTCCATGACCCAACTCATAGGATTGGGTGGCCCGACCCATCCAGTGTTTGGTCATGGAGGGTTGGTTGGGTTTTATTGACACAACCCAACATGTAATTTGTATCTATACAGGTCCTCACATGGGAAAAAACATGAGGAAAAAGTGGATTACCACTTCTCACCATGAGGGCCACCTCAGGGGCTGCCACATGTCCTGGAATGTTCCTTTGAGGAATCTTATTGAATTCATTACTTGGTTTCGTTTTCGGGCAAAAAAATTTTCAATCATAATAGTTTTCACATGTAGATTATAATAGAGTGGTCTATTTAGCCATATGAGTTTATTCATATAGTGATATTTGATGAATTTTTAATTAGCTCCATTGAACCATTGATGAGGATTAGGAATAAAAAACAGTGAATTTGAATCCCAATACCTATCTCCCATATGTTGTGTGTTACTCATATATTCAAGAATCATATATTAAATAAAAAACCGCATTAATTTTTCTTCAACTAGAAGACTGATATATCAAGTACATGATAAACATTAGATAAGGAATTTGGTGAAGGATAAGTTATTCACTTTCCATACTAATTTTATGATTTTGGATATGGAATAAGATGAGGAGTCATTGATCATTCTTGGTTGACATCTCTTAGACATGGGGAAAGCAGTCAAAAATATCAATCACAGGTTGTTAATATTTGGTTTCGAAAGGGGTAGATAATATTCAATAAGGAAGATGATCTAATATTAACTTGAAATATGATATAATATATATTGTGTGTTAAATAAAAAAAAACTCAAGGGTGCTGTGATAAAGGATCACTTTACCCTCTCATTCATTGAACAGATTCTAGAAACTTTTTCAATAGACATTTAGATTATAGATACATTTTGGTGGAGCCAAAATGTCTTTGAAATAAGATATTCTCATGAATTTAGGGAATCTTTTCCTTCCGAAACATGTCATTCATATTGAGTAAAGAACCTACCAAATTTTATGTGGTATATGGAACACGTTTTTTTATGGTGAATGAGTTTATTTTGGTTTTCATGGATGATTGTTTAATATACAAATGATCAGTTGATCAGTGTATAAAGAATCTATAATTGGTGTTAGAATAGTGTAAATAGATAGGCCTAGTACACAATTGGGGCATGTGACATTTCATAGAAATGGATGACCTTGTTCTTGGTTGTTAAATTTTTTTAAATATGGGATAAAGAATGATTGTGAATAAATAAAAGTGATAAAAGAATTTATAAAGCCCATGATAGTGAGGGAAATTCATAGATTCTGGGTAAATATCATTTTTTACCAATGTTTTTTGAAATATTTCTCCCAGATATCCTGAACCCCAAATATTATATTAGAAATGGATACAGATTTATCATTGAATAAAATTAAGTGGAACACTTTAAGGAGATAAATAAAAGGATTATCACTTCCTTAATTATGATACCTATAAATTGGGATAAGCACATTGACCTTACCTGTGATGTGAGTGATTTTGAAGGAGGTGATGTTATTGGGAGAAGATTTTAAAGAATATATAACATATCTAAAATGAAATATAGACTCTCATTCAATCACAAGTCAACAACACTATAATGGAAAAAGAGTTTCGTATAGTTTTATTCAGATTTTATATGTTTATAACATATCTTAAACTCTTTAATGTGATATTTAATACTGGTCTCACAACATTAAAAAACATTATGAGTAAAAAATATGCCTTACCGGATTTGATCTTCTGGATTCTTTTGTTCTAGGAGTTTCACATTGATTTCAACGATATAAAAGGTTTGATAATTTATAACTATACTTAAAGAATTCGCCCCCACCCTTAGTGGAGATCAAAATGTTGATATTATAGATACATTTTTTGAATGAACACCACTCGGCAGAAGAGATTATATAAATACCACAACATGTAGTCATAGTGAATTTTTTAAAAACTAGGATGATAAAATTATTGTTTAATTATAAATATAGGAAGTGATTCTTAGTTTTATATTAACATAATTTCTGTTAAGATCCTCATATATTCAATTATTATAGAGACGGATTGGTTTTATGGTGTTTGCTCATAAAGGATTTTAAAATGTGTCATTGTTAATTCAATCCTCACTGATGGGAGGACACCATAGTTTTGAGAGGTTAGTGGAAAATATTATTTAATGTGTATTTTTTTTTCTATCATTACTTCAATATTCATTGAGATTTATGGAACTATGTTATAATTACTAGTGTATGAAAAAACATTGGTAAAATAGATGAGTTTCTACATAAACCGATCATGGTGGTTAATGTTTTTGGTGTATAGGGGATCAAATTCATGGGTAATTTCCATAATTATTTTATCCATACAAACATAATTATTGTTTTTATTACATTTCAAAATGGGTCAATCTGAATTCCACCATGGATAACATGATGAAGGTAGTGAAAAATGTTCTCAAGAATAAAATCATTTTTGGGTTAGGAGTTACCATGTTTCTAATTAATGACATAGGAACATATTTTGATAACCATATACCAAAACGTGGGTTGGTGAAATATAGAGTTTGTTACAATAAAAGTACTCCATAATATCCTCAAATTAGAGAATATGTGGGTAAATCGAACTAATAGTTAAATTGAATCTTAAAAAAGACAAAAATAAAACCATGGAGGATTGTTTGAGGAAACTTAAAAATATATTGTGGGGTTATAAAACATCCCAAAGGACACCATTTTCCATGACCCATCCCCTAGGGACTGTGCCGTGACTACCCCAATCTTGCCTTTCATAGGCTAGGGGATAGAAAATTGCATTGAGTAGGAATATCCCAAAAAGGGAAGGCATTTTATTTAAATATGTATACATGTACATTGCTCAACCTATGAGAAGTAAACACAAAGTAAACCAAAATTGTTACTGAGACAACTATTGAGATTACAATACAAACTAAAAGAACAAATGGGCCAGAATACAAGACCAAAACCACAAAGGAAATTAAAACTACCATGGTCTATCCACTCGAGAACCTACATGTAGGGTAGGTGAAGGGTAGCGGCTTGTTGCCATAGAAGTACACCCGTTCGTCCCATATCACTGAGCACCGCCTAGTCCCAGACCACCAAGGTCTATGTTGAAGTGTCAATCACGTGCACGAGACACAACACATGCGAGTGATGCCTGTGTATGGGTGAGTAACAAAATACTTAGTCAGGGCCCCAAACCGCGAATCTAAGACCACAAAGCAAGACCACAAATCAAAGATAGCTCAAACTAGGTATAAATCAATGTAGAGACAGAAATATTACCAGTCATGAAGCTGAATCATCTTGTACTGCTAAGGGAATCATCCCTGATGAGTCAGTAAGATTTTCTCATATACTGGACCACTAAGGTTTTCTCAGCTATTGGACCACTGAGATCTGATGAGCTACTAGACCACTAAGGTCCACTCTACTACTAGACCACTGAGTTCCTCTCGACTACTTGATCACTGAGGTCAGTTGAGCTACTTGACCACGACAGTTTACTCAGCTACTAGACTATTGAGGTCTATTCAGCTTCTGGACCACTGGGGTATGCTTGGCTACTAGACCACGGAGGTCCCACTCGTCATATCTATATTTTCACATCCAACCATAGGATTCCCGCTCTCCAACACACTTGATTTAGAGAGAATATACTCCCCAAGCGATCAGTCTTATCGCTACATCCATTAAAACTAACATAGGTTATACCCAAAATACTGTCTCATTGAAAAATTTCCAACATCGTAGTGGGTGCATCAATTAGATGCTCAGTCTGAATGATATTGGTGTTTTCATAAAGAAGGGCCGGTTGCATCTGGGCTTGGTCCGACTTGGTTGGACCAACCTAACTAACCCAGACTGGGGGTACCAAATGACCTGACACCAACCAGTTGGGTTTAGGATGACCTGGTCAGCTTGGCCTAGTGTTTCAGACTAGTGGGCCATACTTGACCTGGCCCGGTTTGGCTATGGGTCCAGACCGCTAGGTCTCCTAGGGACCTAGTTCTCATCGGGTCTTGGCTGACTCAATCAGACTGGATCTAACTAGTCGGGCCACCCAGTGGCCTAGTTTCCCATCCGTCCCGGCCTTCAAGTTGGGAGGTCATTTCTTCTCCATCCCGAGCCACCCAATGGCCCAACCCACATTGGCGGGTCGGCTTGGGTCTATCCTGGACGCCCGCTGATGTGTGGTTCACATAGCCACATGGCCAGATAAGGATGGCCACCACCCTCTACAAGCCGTCTAGTATGGGCTGTGTGCCATCACACACTATAGCCCACCCTATGGGCTACTCCACCTAATGCATATCCCAACCAGTTCCACTACCCCGCCCTGCCCCAACGCCTAATGGCCTAGACTCCACCACCTCGGCACACTTCTGATGTCTGCCTTCTCATCTATGGGCACCAGACTTTCTCTGGCGGTCCAATTCTTGATTAGTCTACACTTTTGGGATTATTGGGGTGTCATCATCACTACCGCGTACTCCTAGATATTTTTATACCACTTTGAGGGTACAAACTCATTTGGAATCCCCCCTGGGAAAGATCCGACAAGACCTCATGGATCCATTGGCTATGAACAAGGAGAGAGAAAAAGGGGATCATAGAGAACACCCATTGAACTAACCGTCCATCATTCTTGTTGGATTGAATTGTTATTTTTAGTGGGATCATGAACCATAAATATAAATCACTATGATTTAATCTCTATAACAAATCCCATAATAAATATTTACCAATACCGCAAGAAGAATCCATATACGGATCAACATGTTTTAGAGTTGATCTATGTTATTAATTTTGAGGGGAGAATGGGGATAAGTAGTCACTATGATTTAAACTCCTAACGGGGAAAAGGAGATCATTCAAGGAAGATATTCAATCATTATCCATCAATCATCGGTTTTGATTCTCCCTCCAAGGGTATTGTCACCACATTTTGAATCACTGTCATTCCTCATTAGAGAGGTTTAATTCCTCGTTCGTGAGAGGAATTATAGGTTTGTTCGTCGACCCTGAATCCATATTTAATTAAAGAAGTAAGATGATATATTCATTTCAGCTTCGCCTCACTGATTAATTAATGAGGTTCATTAATGGATTCAACGTCACATTATAGATGTATTGCAGTGCTGGTGAGTCACTGCGTAACAATGAAGAGAAAATAATAAAATAATTTTTTGAAGTTATTTTATTTTTCTTCTCAATGTCCACCAAACTATATTTTTCGGTCAACTCGTGCCAGTAGATGTTAGGCCCTTCCAAGGTGAATCCTGATGCTCTGAGTTCAACGATGCCCTCATATTTTTGATCTGGAAAACAGTTTAAAAGTTAGAAAAACCCAATCACATGATTATGAAATAAAATTTAAAAATAGTTCGAAAATACATTCTATCCACTATAAGCCTTAGAATCACATTCCATCCCAGAGTTTAGTCTAAAATAATCAAATTCAATTTTTCAGAATTTGTATATGGAATTATGAGGTATTACATTCTCTCCACATTAGGGATATACCTCCCTGAAAGAAAAACTAAGGCTTATCAAACAAATGGGGATACTAATCATGAATTTGAGACTCCCTATCCCACATTATCTCATGGTGATTCCCTTACTTCCAATGAACACACACAAGAGGAATCAACCATCCGAGAAGGATTATCTCCTCTCAATCATCTATCTCTACCAATTACTCATTAAATTTCATCATTTCTTCAATATCTTGATCATTGTGATCAATGATGTGAGATGGGTTGTGAATGTGTCTCATCATCTAGGATATGTGGAAGTCATCGTGAAACCTCTCTAACTGTGGTGGTAGAGAAAAACAGTACACCACCTTGCCCACACTACATAGTATCAGGAAAGGTACGATGAACCTTAGAGATAATTTTCCTCCAAATCTAATTCTATATATATGTCATTGAGGATAGACCCATAGGAATACACGACCCCCCTCCTCAAACAACAAGGGTCTCTATATCCCATTAGCATAGGACATATGTCGGCTCGGTGCATTCTTCATCCGCTCTCAGATGACCTAAACCTTCTCAGCATTAGCCTGTACCATCACTATACCCATGAGTGCTGATTCCCCTAGGTTGATCCAAATTGATGGTGACCTGCATGGTCGTCTATTGATTTCATAGAATGGTTCCATACCGATTGTGTATTGGTATCTTTTTTATGCAAACTCCACCCATGGTAGGTGTTCCTCCTAACTATGACCAAAATCAAGAATGCATGAATGAAGAATGCTTTCAAAGGTCTGTATTGTCTGCTCAGTCTGACCATCTGTATGTGGGTGAAAGGAGGTTCTGAAGCAGATCTGAGTCCCAAATACCTACTATAATCTCTTCCAATAGTGGGATATAAAGCATGCATCATGATTTTATACTATCATAAATGGGATAATTAGAGTTTAACTATCTCTTGCACATAGAGGCATCCCAATATCTCTACTAAACTCTTCTCTCAAATGGGTAGAAAGTGGGATGACTTGGTGAGTCGGTCTACGATCACCCAAATGGTTTCTTCCCCCCTAGACATATGTGGTAATACTGTCATGATTTACATCGATATCACATCCCACTTCCACTATGATACCTTTAGGGGTTGTGTAAAACTTGATGGAACTTGTTGCTCACCCTTCACTTTCTCACAAGTGAGGCATCTCGAGACAATCTCTGTCACTACCTTCTCCATCCCTGACCACCAGTACTAAAGTCAAAGGTCTTGGTACATCTTTGACACACCTGTATGTACTGCCAAAGGGGGTGTTTGGAACTCCCTCCACACCTCGTCCCACAATTCCACTGGTACTATAGTGCATCTTATTAAAAGGATGACACGCTCCCCACCTTTTGAAGATCCATTTGGGGAATGCCCTGTAGTCATCATGGAAAGTGTAGTCTCACATCTGGAATCTCTGTGCTGTGCCTCCAAAACTCAATATTAGAGTTGAGGGGTGACTAACATTAATGGAAGAAATTTTGTCTCCTCTATATCCATGAAAGATAACATAAATGAGGCCAACTTCTCTGAGATTTCGTTCTGTAGCTCTGAACTCAATCTCTTGCTGAGAGCATCTGACACCATGTTCCCCTCCCTTGAAGTATAGACTATCATAGAGTCATATTCCAAGAGGAACTCTAGCCAACGTCACAGTATCAAATTCAAATCCTTCTAATTAATTATTTAATTTAGACTCTTGTGGTCAGTGTAATCATTCACCCACAAGGTAATTTCACTACATCATCTGTGTGAAAAAAAAACATCCAAATCAAGCTTATGAGTCACATAGTTCTGCTCATGCGGTCTTAATTTTCATGAAACATAAATAATCACTTCTTACCCCTGAATCAGGACACAACCAATCCTTGTTCTTGATGCATCACAGAACACCACGTAGTTAGTTCCCTCACCTAGAAACCTTATGATAGGATAACTCGTTAAGCTCGACATCAGCTGCTGAATGTTCTTATGACATATTTTTGTTCACATGAAGGGGTTTCCCTTCTTTTTCAATGCCGTTATTGGTGCTTCCACTCTAGGTAAGTCAGGTACAGTCCTCAAATAGTACCCAACAAACCCAAAGAAACTCCACACCTCAGTAAAGCTCTTGGGTGGCTCCCAAGAAAGGACAACCTTGATCTTCACTTGATCTACTACAACTCCAGCCTCTGAGATGACATGTACTAAGAAGTGTACCTTTAGTGTCTAGAACATAGACATTTACAAATTTATTTAATGATAGTTCTCTCAGAGTGTGTCTTGAACCATCCTTAAGTGAATCATGTGCTCCTCCTAAGATGTTGAATAGAATAATATGTCATCAATGAAGACCACTAAAAACTAATCTATGTACATCTATAAGGTCTTGTTAATGATTCCCGTGAACACTCATGGGGAATTCATCATTCTAAAAGACATCACTAAGTACTTGTAGTAGACATAGCGCAATCTGAAAGCTATCTGCATGATTTCCTCATCTCATACTCAAAGCTGGTGATTTCCAGATCTGAGGTCTATCTTGAATAACCAACTCGCTCCCTTCAGCTGATTGAAGTGGTCAACAACCCTTGGTAGTGGATACTTGTACATCACAGTCACCTGGTTCAAGCACCAGATGTCCACACATAACCTCAGGCTTCTGTCTTCCTTCTTGGAAAACAACACTAGGACTTCCCATGGTGAAAATCCCAACCATACTAACCCCTTACCATTCATGTCCTCTAACTGTACCCTGAGCTCCCAAATCTCTGTGGGAGCCATCTAATATGCATGTGTAGATATCAGTGTCTTCCTTGGGTATAGATCAATACCAAAGTCTACATCTATATGAGGGGGCAATCCTGGAACATTCTCTGAAATGATGGCCTCATACTCATCCACCACTATAAGAAATAATGGACTCATCTCATCCAATGCGCCAAGAGTCATGATAGAAAACTTATGGGTGATCGGCTACACCCTCTTATATATGAGTCATCATATACTACTCTATTTTCATTCTCACTGACAAAAGAAAATTGGTTCCCATCTTTGTAGACATATCTTACAATGTTTATAAAATATCTGATCTGAGAATGAACTAAAGATAGTCAGTCCACACCTAGAATGATGTCGTAAGGCCTAAAGGACACTACTCGGAGATCCCAATCGAGCTCTGAACACGTTCTATGGAAAGGAAAGAGTGACTGGAACCTGTTTCTATAATAACTCTAGCTAAAGTGGAGAAGACATAGATCATTCCTCATATCATATCTTTGATTTGATGACTATTGGCCTCAATCTCATGAAGGTTATCCCGTACCTATCCACTAGCTCCTAGAGCCCATGGTGGACCACCTGGGGGTGGTGGTGGTGGTACCTCATACCTATGCCCACCTCCTACCACTCATCCCACTCCTCTTCCACATACACTAATAGGAAGACCACCATGTTCTTTTATTTTCCACTATCTCGGTGGTCCCTCGACTGCATGTCACTCCTCTGTGTGGTTAGTCAGACAATCCTAGTTTATGTGACCCTTCAATCCACACACATAGAATAATATGATCCTATGTTGAATCCCTCTACTCTGAGAACTTCGTATCACCGACCCTGAGTCATGGGGTCATCTTATGAATGGTTTGGACCACTTGGGACTCTGCTTCATCTTTCAGCTACCCACCACAGATAACATGTACACCTGACACCAAGTGGTATCTCCAACCATCGGTAAATTCTATTCAAGGAAGCCCTCCACTAGTAGAGATCGCTCCAACATCCCATCCTACATAGGGATGCTGAGGGAAATAATGGATGCCTTGATCTCCCATCAGAGTACCTACTCAACTGTCGAGGCCCTGAAGAAAGGGTCTCACACCATATCTGTAGAGTAACGAGAGAGGTATGTAAACTTCCCAGAGGACTCAGCCACTATTAGGATGCCCTGCATAGGTGAAGTATCACTTGTATGCGCACAGAGAACAAATTCATAGGGAAGAACTCCACATTGAAATGTCCCTCGATGTCAAACTAGGTGAGGGTAACTTTTTCATGCATTTGGATCATCAAATTCCACTTTATCCTAGATGATACATATTGAATTATTGTTTAGAACTTACATCTAGTTTGGTGGATTTATCACTATGTGGAAGAGGAACAACACCACCTCCATCCAATCCTCAAAAACCTGAGGATTAATCACTCCCCTAAAACTCGTATTTCTCTCTCTCTGGAACTTGTGTAAGACACAAAGAAAACATGAAACCTCTACTGGTAGTGCCAAAAGTAACTATGGACCAATTAGTAGTGGAAAATATGGGTCACCATCCGAAGGTTCCATCTTGGGAAAAGGTCCTTATACCAAAGACTTATCACTATTTGAACAATCCCCATGGTCATGCACTGGAATCCTGGTTGGCTATCTGCATAGAGGCATCGTGAAAGAGATCAAGATGAATCACGATTAATAGATGATACCAGGTGAGAAAACTCTAACTCAAAAAGATCATGAGAAAACATTCAAAGATGCATGCAACTAGTTTTTTCTTAAAGCAATTCAAAAGAAGAATTTGGGGTCCTGGTGTATGGATATGTCAGCCATCTCCCCAACACTGAATGCCCATTCGTGAATGCCAAACTCAAATCACGTAACACTATTTCCCCATAAAAATTTACAGACCCATAGTTCTTTTGGTAGAAGAAACCTACCTTTGATAAAACTTTGTCATGAACCATCCCCTAGGGCCCTAAACATGACTACCCTGTGACCTCATTCTATAGGCTAGGGGAAGGCAACTAGCACCGAGTAGGCATATCCCAAAAAAATAACGAATTTCCTTCAAACCTATACACATGCACAAATATCAAACTACAGAACGTAAACACAAAGTAAACCACAACCTTCACTGAGACAACAACTGAGAGTATAGTACAAACAGATGGTAAAAAGGGGCCATAATACAATCCCAAAACCACAAAGGAATGTAAAACCTCCATGGTCCCTCCACTCAAGACCCTACCCGAAGGGTAGATGAATGGTAACTTCATGTAGCTATAGAAGTACTCACATCCTTCCCATATCACTGAGAACCACCTGGTCCGTGACCATCATGTTCTCCATCGATGTGTTAATCACCTACATCAGACACGAAATGTGTAGGAGAATCCCTTTTAGGGGAGAGTAACATAATACTTAGTAAGGACCACAAATAACAAAATAATGAGCACAATGAAAGAGAATAAATCAATGAAAGATCACACTAGGAATAACTCAAAGTTAATAATGTATGATTATTAGTTGTAAAGATGATTCATATGGTACTATTGAGGAGCTCATCCTTGATGAGTCAATGAGTTTTTATTAGCTATTAGAACACTGAGGTGTACATAGATATTGGACCAGTGAGGTTTGCTATGCCACTTGACCATTGAGGTCCACTCATATACTAGACCAATAAGGTTCGCTCTACGATTGGACCACTATGGTACGCTGAGATACTGGACCACTTGGGTCTGCTCTGCTACTGGACCACTGAGGTCCAGCTCACCACATCCTTCATGTCAGAGCCAGCTGTAGGATTCCTACTCCCCAACATGCTTGAATATGTTATAATCTACTCCTCAAGACATCGATCATATCTCAATTTCCATGAAAACTCACATAGATTATAACCCAATGTCTGTCTCATCACAAGGGTCCCAATTCCATAGATGAAGGTCTAATAGGACACCCGGTCTAAAATATATTGTCATTTTAGTAAATAGGGGTCTATTACATCTTGGACAAGTCTGACTTGGTCGGGACGACCTAACCAACCCAGCCTGAGGGTCTTGCATGACCTGACCCAATTCGGCCAACCCAACCTGAATCGGTTAGGTATGGCCCGACCCGGTCTGACCTATCATAGTGGTAATGACTATTGGGACATGCTGGACATGGACCCCTTTGAATATTGGTCCCAACCTCTAGGTCTTCCTGTGACCCAGTTCTCTTCCGATCTGGTCTGACTTTGTCAGACTAGTTCTGACCAACTGGGCTGCCCAAAATCCCGGTTTCCCATCCTACCCAGCACAAAATTGGGGGGGGGGGGGGGTGGTTCTTGTCATGACTGGACCGCCTAGTGGCCCGGTTTACTCCATCGGCCCGAACCGCATCGACATGCCAACTTGGTTCCATCCCGGATGCCTTATGGTGTTTGGTTCACATAGCCACATGGCTAGCTGAGGCTAGCTACCTCTCTCCACACGTGATTTAGTGTAGATCATGTACTAGAACATGTTGTGACCCACAACTGGCTGTGGCCTCTGTCACCTCTGCATGCTGCTAGGGCATGCCGCCTCCGACCTATGGCCACCACCATAAGCCATCACTGGCTACTAATAGTATCCTTTGAGGTTCTCTAGACTTTATATTGTGGTTTTTTTAGCATTCCATTCACGATTCTGGGATTCTTCGGGAGTCACCATCACCACCGCATACACCTAAATGTTTTTCCATCGCTTCGAGAGAACGAACTTATTTGAAATACCCCAAGAAATTATCTGTCACAACCTCGTGTGTAACACCCAAGACTTTTATGTTATATAAATTATCAATGGAATCTTTTTCTACACACAACACTTGCTTGGCTTGCTTTAAACGAAATCACGACCTTCCTCGATAGCTTGCATCATACGCAATACCGAGTTTCACTAAACAATGATATGTTATTAAAATATTATTAAAACTGGCCGTTAGGAATAGTAATAACCACTTTTTGAAATTTTATAAATTTTATTTTTCAAAATCGACTTCATTTTTTTTGGATTCGGAATATCGAAATTAGCCTAGGGTGAAATTTTGGTATTTTTCTGAAAACTTTCAATTTTTGATGAATAATGAAACCACTAAGTGGTAGTTAAAAAACTGAATTTTTCATAAAACTTAATTTTACCGCTTCTGTGAGTGGAATTTCGAAAATTCGAGAGACACGGTTGATATCAGTAAGTAAAATGTGTTTCAAAGAGATGAAAATAATTTTTTGGTGAATAGTAACTTTTTACTTTTTTTACCACTGTTAAAAGTAAATAGGGTAATTAAGGGTAAAAATGATATTATTATTACCCTAACACATGTCCTAATTCTATTGGACAAGTGTAATTCGACCAAAAACAACCTTAGGAATAAAATATGACCATTTAGGCCCACTTGGATTAGATTAGGAAATTTATTATTAATTTATTTAAAGAAGAATTAAAATAGTTAAAATCAAAGTTTAATAAGTAAATCATTTTTAATATGGGGTTGTACATAAGATAAATTCGACTATAAATATTAATTAGGAAGCTAAAACGATTTCCTACATAATGGTATTTTATTTGTAATTTTTAGACATTAAATAATTTAATTTAATTATGATACAATGATGATGCAGTAATTATCTTATTAATGAAATATTGACATAATTGATGTTATAAATACCTAAATAAATGTAATTTGAGACTTTTTATAAATTCCACTAATTTTATAAGTTAATATGACATGTTATTATTTATTTAATTAACTTTTTTCGAACTAATCATTCTATTATGATTTTCGCAAAAATCAATTACTAAATAGTATCAAAATTGAAATAAAATAGTTTTTAAAACAAATATTATATTATTAATTGTTATTTTATTCCTAAAAATCTAAGATTCTGCCAAATGACTTAGATAAGGTTATATATATTAATGATAAACAACTTGGGGTTCTTTTCGCTACTTATAGTATGTTTATTAACCATACAGTATAAGAACACAAGAAGACACGGTAAAAGTAAAATTATTTAAATTAATGTTAAATCTAAATGATAAGGTTAAAATAGGAACCTAAACTTATCTAAATTCTATTATATGAGAGGATTTAGATCCATACCCACCTTAGCTTCGAAATAAATCAATTTGGAGCTATTTAAAATAAAACTTGACTTTATAATAAAATAATATTTTTAGTTTTTCCAATGGAGCCCCTCTCCTCCCTTATAAAAGGGAACCTCCTCCCCCTCTTCCTCACACCACTTTGAGCCTTCAAGCCCAGAAACACCCTGACAATTTCTTCTCTCCACTTCCCTAGAAACATCCTAGAGGTTCTGGTCTTCTTAAAAGTCCTATTTTATTTCCCTAAATGGAGGTCTCAAAAAAGCACTTCAAAGAAGAGGTAAGTCTGTTACCGATTCTATCATCTTATTTCTTCTTCCACTTCTTATTCTTTAGTTGTTTCATTATGAATTAATAACATAAGTATCACTAATATACTGATATGTAATTATAATTATGAAACAACCCTATTTCACCATCTATCCATCCTACGGAAAAAGAAATCACCGTGCGTGCGTACGTATGGAATACCGTCTCCACGCCGTGGTGTAATCTATTTTCCACCTCCACCTTACTTGGATGGGTATAATGGTGTAAATAATTACTATATATGAATATTATAAAGTCATACTGATTCTGAAATAGTATACATACACTCCAATACAATTCCACGATCATAGGAACGATATCATCACTCGTGCGTAGGTACGGAATACCGTCTCCACGATGTGATGCGACTCGTTCTACATGATCTTAATTTCATAATGATTATATAAATGAATTGAATGAATTAATATGATATATATTACACTAATAATATTCTGGAAATGAGGTATCTATAACCTACAGAGAAGAATAATAATTTATTCTACAAAACACGCATAAGAACAAAAAGTTATAAACACCTGAATAACAAGTAGAAATGAAATATTACTACTAAGAAGCTAAGAATATGACCATATATGATATCATAAAAATAATTATGATTCTGGAATAAGTCAATAACATTATTTAAATCATTATACAGGAGGTTCGGACACGTACAAAGCATATCGGACCTAAGGTAAGGGAAATATCACAATCTCATTTTTATCCGAGATTGTTTATACTTTGGTATTTACTGGGGTGTATTTTATCATCCACATCCATGTTTCCTCAATATGTAATATTTATATCCTTATACAATAGTTTATATCCAATTTTACCCTTCAGTGAGTTTTTAGTAAAAGATATGAAAGGAATCTTTTGTCATTTTTCGTATGAGGTACTTTTTGACTTTTCCGACAAAAGTACGAGAAGAAATTTTTTTTTATACGGTATGAATGGATTTTTTAAAAAATATTTCCAAGAATCTTCCTTTACAAGTTTTCAAGTTTATTTTTAATAAAATTTTTTTAGTTTAGAATTGTATGACATATTAAGAAAGGAAAAGTGTTTTTGAAGTAGAAAGGATATTTTCCTCAAGAATGGAGTTCAAGTGTTTTATCAAAATTCTTTTCCATATAAGATAATATATGGTTCTGTTTCTATCCCTATTATTACATGGATTTGATTATGTTGTGATGGAAATATTTTTATGAATTCCTTTATCTTATATGAATTGTTTTATGATGTCATGTTGTTTAAGAGTCCCATTTTTACTACACAGGTTATGCAATGATGTATGATTTATGATTTTGTGGCACACATAATAATGCTATCGTTATGAGATTGGTGGGACCTATATCTCCCTCTAATGCATTGGGTAAAGATTTTATATCTCATGAGATATACATGGCTGGAATGGTAGGTTATACCAGTTCAGTGAAACAGGACTGAAACGAGGAGTGAACTCGGTTCAGAAATTGAATTTGTCCACTAAGATAGTCTTAAAAATGAGTCTTGACTAATAATAAATGATTCTCTATGATTATGTGTGTATTACACAAAGTTTAATGTTTTAAGTTATGATTATTGGGATTACATTTCACTACTATGATTTATCCAATGTTATGAAATTATGATATATTTTGCAGGTTAGGATTTCCAAAAGTTATGTGCTTATGTATATGATGTGATTGATATTTATTTCGTTTACCCTTAATGAGCATTTGTGCTCACCCTTTTGTATGTTTTATTTCCCCAGGTCAGGAAGAAGGTTATTACGTAGAATATGCCAAAAATGGACTCTAGATATGATGAAATAAATGGGAGGAAAAGTAGATGCTTTATGAACTAGTTGTTTATATTTCCCAGTTTCTAAAGACACAATACCTATACAGTGCTTTCTTGGTTTTGTTATATGTTGTAATAAGTGTGCTTCAATTATAAATTAATAACAATGTATGTAAAGTATGGGACGTTATAGTTGGTATCAGAGGGATGTTATAGTCGACCTTTGGAAACTAGGATGTGAAAGCCTTAGTAAGAACCCTAAGGATAAGTCTAAGCATAGAACACAATCTTAGTGTTTTAGAAATGGCCATGAATAACCTAGGATAAGACCTTAAGTGTGAAATTTTACTCTTGATTATGTGGTTTTCCTATTATAATTAGTGTTGCTCACACTATTCTTCTTGGTTTTAGTCAATGGCTGGAACCCGAAGGAACCGTGTTAATGAGGAATGTGATGGGCAATGCAATGATTGTCCCCCTGAGCAACCAAACGTTATGGGAGCTTGAATGAAAAATCTTATAGCCATGCTCACACAACATTCTCAAGCTATGAATCATGCAGGAATTCCAAACGAGCAAAGGAAGGAGCAACATTCTGTTGAATCCTTCATGAGACAGCATCCACCTTCATTCAGTGGGTCTACTGATCCATTAGTTTCTGAACAATGGATTAGTACTACTGAAAAGATATTTTCAGTTCTTCAATGTTCTGAGCATGATAAAGTCATCTTAGAAGTGTATCGTTTGGAAGGTGATGCTAATCAATGGTGGAATCTTATTAAGAATACGAGGCAAAGGGATTAAATTGAGTCCATGGAATGGGACTAGTTCAAGAACTTATTTTTCAATAAATAATTCCCTTGTATTCTCCGAACAAAGATGGAGAAAGAGTTTCTTGAACTGAAGCAAAAGTATGATGAATCTATTGGTACCTATGAAGCAAATTTTACAAGACTTGCAAGGTACGCTTCTGGAATTATTATCCAACCTGAGAGTAAGATCGATCGATTCTTTAGTGGCTTAAAACCAATTCTTAGAAGGGTGTTAGCCATAAGGGACTTCAATAGCTATGAGGAAATCATTCGATGTGATCTCAAAGTCGAGATGGAGATTAGAGTAACCCATCAGTCATATGGGTTTGATAAGAAGAGGAAAATGTAATTCAAAGGAAAATATAAAGAGCACACTGAAAATAAGATGAGCTTTCCCTTATGCTCAAAGTGTGGAAAGAAACATGGAGGGAGTTGTCTTAAAGGGACAAGTAAATGTTTCAAATGTGGGGAAGAAGGTCATCGGGCATTTGAAAGCAGCGATGATGGGAAGAAGATGTCTAATGATGCAAACAAAGGAAGGGATACGCAGAATGAACCTACTACACTTCAATGTTTCAAGTGCAAGGAGATGGGACATTATACCAATAAATACCCTAATCCAAGGGTTGATGATGATGGTCGACATCAACAAACTCTTAAGGCTAAAGACAAAGGAAAGTCACATGCAATTTTTATCAGCGATGTGG
The DNA here is from genome assembly GCA_963277665.1 of Viscum album. Lineage (NCBI taxonomy): Eukaryota > Viridiplantae > Streptophyta > Magnoliopsida > Santalales > Viscaceae > Viscum > Viscum album. Next base: position 1,086,365,623 of record OY728165.1, read on the forward strand.
AGTACGATAACAATGTGGTGAAAGGTACACTTACCATTCACTCTAAAGTAGCAAATGTTTTATTTGATTCTAGATCCACCCACTCCATTATTTCTGAAGAATTTTCTAAGGGTACCACCGTATTACCTCAACAATTAGATGTTGAGTTAGCTGTGACAACACCTAATGGCACAACAGTCACATCAAAAGTTTATAATTCTTCTCCGATTGAAGTTTGTGGGAAAGTGCTTCCTGCAAATCTTGTGATCCTTCCTATAGTGGAATTTGATGTGATTCTTGGCATGTATTGGCTTTCTCTACATGGAGCTCATATCAATTTCCAAAGAAGGGAAGTCACATTTCAAATTCCAGATCAATCTATGATCGTCTATCGATGCAAGGATGAACATAACCTTCCAGTGGAAATTTCTTCCATTTTATGGGTATTGATTCCACTAAATGAAGGTTATTTATCACAAATGGTTGGCGAGAAACTCACGATAAAGAATATGCCCATTGTACGGGAGTTTGATGATGTCTTTCCGGAGGAATTACCGGGTCTTCCACCAAATTGTGAAGTTGAGTTTTCAATAGAACTCGTACCGGGTGCTTTGCCTATTTCAAAGACACCTTATATAATGGCCCCAATTGAGTTGCAGGAATTGAAGAAGCAACTCCATGAGAATATTGATAAGGGGTTCATACGCCGTAGTGCATCACCATGGGGAGCACCTGTTCTGTTTGTTAAGAAGAAAGATGGATCAATGAGACTCTATATTGACTATCGAGATCTTAACAAGATCACTATCAAGAACAAATATCCTCTCCCGCGCATTGATGACCCATTTGACAAATTACGTGGAGCTCAATACTTTTCCAAGATTGATCTTCATTTAGGGTATCATCAATTAAGGGTCAAAAGGGAGGATATATCAAAGACGGCTTTCCGTACAAGGTATGGACACTAGGAATTTATAGTGATGCCATTTGGTCTTACTAATGCCCCTGCTATCTTCATGGATCTAATGAATAGAGTCTTTAGAGACTATCTTGATCAGTTTGTGGTAGTCTTTATAGACGATATTCTTGTCTATTCAAAGAGAAAGGAAGAACATGAAGATCACTTGAGAATTATATTGAAGACCCTGAGAAAGGAGAAGCTTTATGTCAAATTTACCAAGTGTGAATTTTGGCTTCAAAAAGTTTCATTTTTGGGTCACATAATCTCAGAAGAGGGGATATCTGTGGATCCAGCAAAAACAGAGGTTATCTAAAGATGGTCGAGACCAACAACAATAACTTAGATTCGAAGTTTTCATGGTTTGGCTGGATATTATCGACGTTTTTTGAAAGATTTTTCAGGATTATCTAATCCACTCCCCAAGTTGACTCGGAAAGGAGTTAAGTTTGTTTGGACGGAGGAATGTGAAGAGAATTTAAATGAGTTGAAAAGAAGGTTATCTAGTGCACCTGTGCTTACACTGCCTTGTAGTGGAGAAAGGTTTGTGATCTACAGTGATGCATCCAAGAAGGGATTGGGGTGTGTTCTTATGCAAAATGAAATGCTGATAGCTTATGCCTCACGATAGTTGAAATACATGAGCTAAATTACCCAACTCATGATTTGGAGTTAGCTGCGGTAATCTTTGCATTAAATATTTGGAGGCATTACCTTTATGTTGAAAGGTGTGATATTTATACTGATCATAAAAGTTTAAAGTATATTTTCACACAAAATGAGCTGAATATGCGCCAAAGCAGATGGTTGGAGCTGATTAAGGATTACGACTGCTCAATCCATCACCACCCTGGGAAAGCAAACAAGGTGGAAAATGCATTAAGTCGACAAGACCATGCTAGTTTATCCACGATGAGGATCACAAAAGATCCAATATTTATGGATTTTCAAAGGATTGATCTTGGAATTATAATGAAAGGGGAAAAATCGTATCTTTCTCAAATGAATGTTCAACTATCTATACATGTGAATATTAAAGAGGCACATAAGGAAGATGTCGAGTTACAAAAGAAGGTGAGAAATGTTCTTGAATTCAACCTTGATAGTGATGGGATAATAATGTTCAGGAATCGGGTTTGTGTTCCTCCCATCCCCGAATTAAAGAAGGATCTGCTGGATGAGGCTCATAGTTCTTCATTCTCTATTCATCCTGGAAGCACGAAGATGTATAGGGACCTGAAAGAGTACTTCTGGTGGGATGACATGAAAAGAGATGTTGCTGAATATGTCTCTCGATGCTTGGTTTGTCAACAAGTTAAAGCTGAGAGACAGAAGTCTAAGGGGATGTTGCAACCATTACCCATACCCGAATGGAAATGGGAAAACATCACTATGGACTTTGTCACAGGACTTCCTAAAACATCCAAAGGCAATAATGCTATCTGTGTCATAGTTGATCATCTTACGAAGTCTGCACACTTCATTGCTATTAGAGAGGATTTCTCTCTGGATCAGCTTTCCAGGATATATGTAAAGAAAGTGGTAAGATTACATCGAGTACCACATTCTATTATATCTGATCGGGATCCGAGATTTACCTCGAAGTTCTGGAGAAGTCTTCAGCAAACTCTGGATATAGAGTTGAGTTTCAGAACCGCTTATCATCCTCAGACAGACGGTCAGTCTGAGAGAACAATTAAAACTCTAGAAGATAAGTTTAGAGCTTGCTCTTTGGATTTCAAAGGTGGTTGGGATCAACACCTACCTTTGGTGGAATTTTCTTATAATAATAGCTTTCACTCAAGTATTCAGATGGCTTTTTATGAAGCTCTCTATGGAAAGAAATGCAGGACTCCAACTTACTGGGATGAAGTTGTGGAAAGAAAGCTATTAGGACCCAATCTCATTGATGAAATGGCAGAAAAGGTCAGATCTATTCAACAACACATAAGATCAGGTCAGAGTCAACATAAAAGTTATGCCGACAACCGAAGAAAAGACCTAGAGTTTGAAGTGGAGATAAAGTGTTCTTACAAATATCTCCCTGGAAGAGGGTTATGAGATTTGGAAAGAAGGGGAAGTTGAGCCCTAGATATATCGGTCCTTTCGAAGTACTAGATCGTGTTGGGAGGGTAGTTTACTGATTGGCGCTTCCACCGAATCTCTCTCAAGTTCACGATGTGTTCCATGTATCTCTCCTGAGAAAGTACATACCTGATCTTTCACATGTACTCAGCTCAGAAGTTGTACTGCAGGAGCAAGATCTTTCTTATGAAGAACAACCGATAGAGATTATGGATCGTAGCAAAAAAGTCCTAAGAAACAAGACCACTCGATTGGTGAATGTTTTATGGAGGAACCACCAATTAGAAGAAGCTACATGGGAGCTAGAGGATATGATGAGGGAGAGGTATCCTCATCTGTTTGTTACAAAGTGACGAATTTCGAGGGCGAAATTCATTTTAAGGGGGGTAGAATGTAACACCTGAGACTTTTATGTTATATAAGTCATCAAAGGAATATTTTTCTACACACAACACTTTCTTGGATTTCTTTACACAAAATTGCGACCTTCCTTGATAGCTTGCGTCGTATGCAATACCGAGTTTCACTAAACAGTGATATGCTATTAAAATATTATTAAAAATGGCCGTTATGAATAGTAATAACATCTTTTTGAAATTTTATAATTTTTTTTTTCAAAATGGACTTCATTTTTTGGATTCGGAATATTGAAATTAGCCAAGGGTAAAATTTTGGTATTTTTCTGAAAACTTTCAATTTTTAATGAATAATGAAACCACTAAGTGGTAGTTAAAAAACTGAATTTTTCATAAAACTTAATTTTACTGCTTCTGTGAGTGGAATTTCAAAAATCCGAGAGACACGATTGATGTCAATAAGTAAAATGTGGGTCACTGAGATGAAAATTATTTTTGGTGTATAGTAACTTTTTACTTTTTTTACCACGGTTAAAAGTAAATAGGATAATTAAGGGTAAAAATGATATTATTATTACCCTAACACATGTCTAAATTCTATTGGACAAGTGTAATTCAACCAAAAACAACCTTAGGAATAAAATATGACCATTTAGGCCCACTTGGATTAGATTAGGACATTTATTATTAATTTATTTAATGAAGGGTTAAAATAGTTAAAATCAAAGATTAATAAGTAAATCATTTTTAATATGGGGTTATACATAAGATAAATTCGTCTATAAATATTAATTAGAAATCTAAGAAGATTTTATACATAATGGTATTTTATTTGTAATTTTTAGACATTAAATAATTTATATTATTTATGACACAATGATTGTGCAGTAATTATCTTATTAATGAAATATTGACATAATTGATGTTATAAATACCCAAATAAATATAATTTGAGACATTTTATGAATTCCACTAATTTTATAGGTTAATATGACATGTTATTATTTATTTAATTAACTTTTTTCGAACTAATTATTCTGTTATGATTTTCACAAAAATCAATTACTAAATAGTGTCAAAATTGACAAAAATAGTTTTTAAAACAAATATTATATTATTAATTGTTATTTTATTCCTAAAAATCTAAGGCTCGGACAAATGACTTATATAAGGTTATATATATTTATAATAAACAACTTTGGGTTCGTTTGGCTGCTTATAGTAAGTTTATTAACCTTATTTTATAAGAACACAAGAAGACACGGTAAAAGTAAAATTATTTAACTTAATGTTAAATCTAAATGATAAGGTCAAAATAGGAACATAAACCTGTATAAATTCTATTCAATGAGAGTATTGTGATCCATACCCACCTTACCTTCAAAATAAATTAATTTGGTGCTATTAAAAACCGAACTTTACTTTATAATAAAATAATATTTTTGGTTTTTCCAAAGGAGCCCCTCTCCTCCCTTATAAAAGGCACCTCCTCCCCCTCTTCCTCACACCACTTTGAGCCTTAAATCTCGGTCAAACCCTGCCAATTTCCTCTCTCCACTTCCCTAGAAACATCCTAGAGGTTCTGTTCTTCTTCAAATACCTATTTTAGTGCCCTAAAAGGAGGTCTCAATGAAGCACTTCAAAGAAGAGGTACTGTCCGTTACCGATTCTTTCATATTTATTTCTTCTTCCAATTCTTCTTCTTTAGTTGTTTAATTATGAAGTAATAACATAAGTATCACTCATATAATGATATGTTATTATAAGTATAAAAAAACCCTATTTCACCATCTATCCATCCTACGGAAAAAGAAATCACCGCGCGTGCGTACGTACGAAATACCATCTCCGCGCCGTGGTGTAATCTATTTTCCACCACCACCTTACTTGGATGGGTATAATGGTGTAAATAATTACTATATATGACTATTATAAAGTGATACTAAATCTGAAATAGTATACATACACTCCAATACAATTCCACGATCATAGGAATGATATCATCACTCGTGCGTACGTACGGATTACCGTCTCCACGATGTGATGCGACTCGTTCTACATGATCTTCATTTAATAATGCTTATATAAATGAATTTAATGAATGAATATTATATATATTACACCAATACCATTCTGGAAATGAGGTATCTATAACCTAAAGAGAAGAATAAGAATTTATTCGACAAAACACGCATATGAACAAAAAGTTATAAACACCCGAATAACAAGTAGTAATGAAATATTACTACTAAGAAGCTAAGAATATGACCATATATGATATCATAAAAATAAGTATGATTCTGGAATAAGTCAATAACATTATTTTAATCATTATATATGAGGTTCAGACACGTACAAAGCATATCGGACCTAAGGTAAGGGAAATATCACAATCTCATTTTTATCCGAGATTGCTTATACATTGGTATTTACTAGGGTGTATTTTATCATACACATCCATGTTTCCTCAATATGTAATATTTATATTCTTATAAAATAGTATATATCCAATTTTACCCTTCGGTGAGTTTTTAGTAAAATATATGAAAGGAATATTTTGTCGTTTTTCGTATGAGGTACTTTTTGACTTTTCCGACAAAAGTGCGAGAAGAATGTTTTTTTTGTATAGTATGAATTGATTTTTAAAACAATATTTCCAAGAATATTCATTTACAAGTTTTAAAGTTTATTTTTAATCAACTTCTTTTAGTTTAGAATTGTATGACATATTAAGAAAGTAAATGTTTTTTTGAAGTTGAAAGGATATTTTCCTCAAGAATGGAGTTCAAGTGTTTTATCAAAATTATTTTCCATATAAGATAATATAGGGTTCTGTTTCTATCCCTATTATTACATGGATTTGATTAAGTTATGATGGAAATATTTTTATGAATTCCTTTATCTTATATGAATTGTTTTATGATGTCATGTTGTTTAAGAATCCCATTTTTACTACATGGGTTATCCAATGATGTATGATTTATGATTTTGTGGCACACATAAGAATGGTATCATTATGAGATGGGTGGGACCTATATCTCCCTCCAATGAATTAGGTAAATATTTTATATCTCATGAGATAGACATGGCTGGAATGGTAGGTTATACCGGTTCAGTGAAACAGGACTAAAATGAGGAGTGAAGTCGGTTCAGAAATGGACTTTTTCCACTAAGATAGTTTTGGCAATGAGTCTTGACTAATAAGAAATGATTCACTATGATTATGTGTTTATGCCACAAAGTTTAATGTTTTAAGTTATGATTATTGGGATTACATTTCACTACTATGATTTATCCCATGTTATGAAATTATGATCACTTTTGTAGGTTAAGATTTCCAAAAGTTATGTGCTTATGTATATGATGGTATTGATATTTCCTTTGTTTACACTTACTAAGTATTTGAGCTCACCCTTTTGTATGTTTTATTTCCCCAGGTCAGGAAGAAGGTTATTAAGTAGAATATTCCAAAAAGGGAATGTAGATATGATGAAATAAATGGGAGGCAAAGTAGATGCTTAATGAACCAGTTGTTTATGTTTCCCAGTTTCTAAGGACACTATACCTATACTTTCCTTTCTTGGTTTTATTATATGTTGTAATAAGTGTGCTTCGATTCTGAAGTAATAACAATGTATGTAAAGTATGGGTCGTTATATCGTGAGTCTGTCACTGAAGAAAAAGGATATATATAGAGATAGAGGATCACATAGAACATCCAAGGAAAAAACCATCCTTTTTTTGTGTCGACCCATAATTGTTCTTGTCAGTAGGATCTTGAAGTACACATATAAATCACTATGATTTAATCACCATAACTAGTGCCACAAAAAATATTTCCCAACCACACAAGAAGAATCCATCAACAGATCAACTTGTTAGAGAGTTGATCTGCGTTGTTTGTTTAGAGGGAAGAACAGGGAAAATAAATCACAAAAATTTAAACCCCTACCTAGGAAAAGGAGATCGATCATGGAAGATCAATCACTGCCATCTGTCGATATTTGGTTCCAATTTTCTCTCCAAGGGTATCTTTAACACTTTCTGATTCTCCGACATTTTTCATTGGAGAGGTTTTCTAGATTGTTTGTTAGAGGAATTTTAGGGTAGTTCTTCAACCCTGAATCCCAGTTTAATTAAAGAAGGAAGACAATTTGTATGTGGAAGAATAACCACACTGATTAATTAATGAGTTTCATTTTTTGATTCAGCATCACCTTCTCACTGTACCTCATTGTTGATGAGTCACTACGTAATGATGAGTAGAAAATAATAAAATAACTTTTTTAAAGTTATTTTTATTTTCTGCTCAATGTTCTGAAAGCTATATTTGTTGGTCGACCCATGATGGATGATGTTAGGAACTTACTAGGTGAATCCTGATGCTCTGATTTCAATAGTTCCCTAGGATTATTTATTTGGGAACTGGTTTAAATGATAAAAAAACTCACTCACATGATTAATTAATGAACATTAATAATAGTTTGAAAATACATTCCCTCTACTACAGTCCTCAAAAACACGTTTCTTCCTAGATACTAGTCTCAAAATAATACCATTTAAATTTTCAAATAGTTAATATAGAATTCCAAGGCATTACAACATTGGGGATGTATCCATTTTGATTAGTATTTATAAAACAATTCCAAATTTTAGTGGTTATCTCCTATATATTATATTATATTTTTAATATTTTTAATTAGAAGATATATTATTCTAGAAAGATTAAGTTTTTCAATATTTATTAGAATGAATGGATCAAGAAGAATTTTTATTTTAAATCCACAATTTATAAGGATAATAAAAAACATTATCCAAATCAACACATTTTAAGGAATTAACTACACCTAGGAGACAAGGTAGTATTTTTTAACTCATGTGTTCATTTATTCTAAGGTAAGATCAAATCGGTATGGCTAGGTCATATCATGGTTACTTGAACATTCTCTCATGAAGATGTGGTGGTTAAAATTAATGGGTATGTACCCTTCAAGGCTAATGGAAATATCTTTATGTATTATTGAGAATTATTAAGTTCAGTATGTGTATAACTTTTGATTAAAGTAATGATAATTAGGAATTTGATGATTCTAATTCAAAATAAAGTTCTAATTGGGAGGAAACCTAAGTAAATTATCTTCTATATTTTTATTTTTTTAGTTAGTTTTTATGATATAAATTAATAGAAAAGCTTTATTTTAGAGACTCTAGGATGGCATTCTCTTCCTATATCATTGATCAAATCAAACATCTTCCTAAGATGAGAAGAAGGTAGTAAAACCAAGTCATAGAGGATGAAATTTAATTTCAAAAGGAAGAAAGGAAATTTCATAAAGGAAAATGACATCATATTGTAATATAATTTGCCACATCATTATTGATATTCCCTTAAAAATGATTAAACATATTTCATGGTTTGAAGAAATATCTCATTACACAAACAATAATGGGAGGAGAAAGAATTAGGAATAGAAAATCCAAGTTGTCTCAACCACTCCATAATGTAAACCCATATGATTATGAATTTGATTAGATATATATCATTATGTTGTTTAGTACCATACTATAAAATACAATCTTCTGTTCTTAATGATATAAGAGTACATTATTTTTATAGGTAGATGCTCACACTATACTAATACCATACAAATATCCTATTTTCTAAGAACTGATAATTCACAACGTATTTCCTTAAGATTCCATTAGATAATCTTAAAAGGTAGTAAAAATAGAATGAAACTAATATTTCATGGGTTACCAATATTCCAAAAATCTCACACAAAACCTATATTTTTCCAACATCAACATAATTTTTGCGCCATGATGGAATTTCCCATGACTAAAAAAATCTAGAAATTCAAGATACAAAAAATTTATGGGTTTATAATTTAGGGAACAACACACCACTGTAAATGGATATACATCACCATGATTGAAAATATAATAAATAGTTGTTGAAAACACTAAACATGCATCCTGACTTTTTTCCTCTCTATATCTTGGTTCTCTCTCACCACAAAATTGAATCAGACCATTCACCTTCCATCCAACATAGATCAATATGACTAGCTACATCGACCTTTATTTTATGAATTCCTTACCCTTCTTATATTGCTTCATATATGATAATTACTTCATTTCTCAGTTGAAGTTCTAAACCTCCTAGAAACCCTCAATACCTTTTTCAACTAATATATAACATTATTAGAACAAAACAATATCATTAAATCTTCTTTAAAACCATATGTAAACCTTCACCAATTTTCCATAATTATTGAACACCAAAACTGGGTGATCCTCCTACCAAATCCGAAATCCCACCACCTAACCACATCAAGAAACAAAACATAAAATATAATAAGAAGAGTCAACCCAAATCACACAATCTATTACTCAAAATCTATCATATCCAATAAAATATGAATTACTATCACCTAACCCAATTCATACTTACATTTTATCTCCTCAATCATCTTCAAGTGATGAAACATCATAGTTATACTATAACTAAAACATATGATTTACAAAAACCAAGTAATGAGATATTTTATTAATGATACAATTTAGGATAATTTATAAAAAAATGTGATACATGAGAATCAGGGAAAATATTAGACAAGGGTAATTTTATGATAGTTTTATAGGTTATACACTTAGATCACATTGTTCATGTGTGGGGAGGGGTATATAGGTTGATAAATGTTGAGTAAACAAATAAAGAGTTACATTTATATATGTATCTCTTGGTATGTTTGATGTAAAATAGAAATTATAAGAGAAATAAATCAATAGTAGATTAGAATGGTTCATTGGTAAAATCTCTTAAAGAATCAAAAGTAAAAGACATTTAAGTGATGGATTTATAATTCACATGAATGATAGAACATATCATTGAAATAAATGAATCTTGGTATAAGGTAATTTTAATTATGAATAATAATATCATTACTAATAATGAAGAAGTGAAATATTTTGAGGAAATGTTTGTTACTTCTAGAAATTCATTATGAAGAACTATACATGTTTTTCTATTTTTTTTTATGAAATATGAAAAAGATCCTAAATAACAAATAAGGTTTCTAATGAATCCATGAAACTTATATATTCTTAAATATTTATTATAGAAAATATTTTAGAAAACCAATCATGTATTAAAAATTGGGACAATAGTGTTAATGGAAAGAATAATATTGTCACATCACTTAGGAATGAAAAATCACCCATTAAGAAAATAAATTATGGTTTTGAAAATTAAAAAATAAATATGGTGTGGGAGAAGAATAATTTTGATTATAATACTAATTTAACTTTTAATGTGAAAGAGAATGATTTTAATAATAAAAATATTGAAAAAAACCAGTGGATTTTAAATCATAGAGAACCCTAAAAGAATATTCTAAAGAATAATTTTATAACCCATGGAAATTTTTCTTTAAAATATGATGTTTTTGATGAATATTTTATATAAAAAAATTATTTTTACCAATATAATTTATCACTGAATTAATTTAATAGAATATATAAATTATGGTGGATTTATCCTTAAGTTCCTAGAGACCCTCTGAGATAACATCCACATGAAATTGTACAATTCCATAATAAATAACTTTTTGGGGGTTTGATTAATCTTGAAACAACACAAATAAATGCATCACATTGATATTAGAGTTTTGAAAGTATATTAATAATTCTAAATAGTTCAAGAGGATGAATAATAAAGTGAAAATAATAGTGTTTGATGTTTTATATTAATATATAAAAGCGGGGATTACATGGAAAATCAGAATTAGTTTCTCATTAAATATGACTAGAAATAATAATCTTAGGAAAGATATCTAAGGGAATAATGTATAATGTTTTACTTTCAGTAATTAAGGACAATTTAAGTTCAAAGGATTTGGATTCATCAAAACTGAAATAAATAAATACAGTGATATTCTATTAGTCTACTAACTAAAATACAATATATTTAGTAGTTATTAGTCGTGTGATAGTGGTAATGATGTGATATTTTCAAGGTTATATTTTTATAGGGATGTTTAAGTGTGAAATAATATTAATTATGGGATATTGAATATTTGAAAATATATTTAAAATTTGAAATGATAAAGAAACATTTTTCTTGAGTCTGAAGGGGAACAACCAATTATGGAATATAAGACTTGGAAATTTAAGGAAAAGGAGCTGGTTAAGATTATCAAACATGATGCTGTTAATAATGTTTCAAAGTTATATCATGAAATTATAAACAATTTTGAAATATTTTATAATGGGAAAATGATGAATTAGAGACACAAGATAGTAGAGATGAAAATAGTTAAGCCTTTTGAGTTAGTTAAAATAGATGCGTGAGGTTCAATGATCTTGAATTTGACTAATGGATATAAATATTTCTCACCTTTTGTTAAGTATTTCACTCACATAACATATGATTAATTTTTCATTGAGTAAGTTTCAATCTCTTGTGATATTCAAACACTTTCAAATATTTATTGAAAATGAAGTGGGATGTGATATAAAAAGATACTAAGCTAAAAATAGATTTGGAAAGAAGAATAACGATTATATGGAATATATTGAGAAACATGGAATATATAATCAATAATGTTTTCTATAAAAACCATAAATTAATGCAGTATTTGAGTGAAAAATTGATGTTGAGTGGAGATTAGAATAAACACAATAACATAGCATATAATTTTAGAAAAAAATTTAGAGACATTTCATAATCAGGACTCTATAAATTCTTAATATGGGCCTAAATTGATTGAATTTGATTAAAAAACCTTATGAGTTAGGGGTTTCAATAATCCAAGATTGAGAAGGTTGAAGGTATTCAATAGTCATTATATCAAGATCAACAGAAAATGTTTTGGAATGTCCAATTAGATATCTGATGGAGGGACATTTCTCAGATACCCTACTAGTGGAAGGACTTACCTATGTTAATATATGAATATAAGTAAAATCATTGATATATGGTATTAAATTATGTTGTAAAATAAAAAGGGATCACAAATATCCATGTCTATTAATTTTAATTTTCATAAATCTATTATAGAAAATATTGTATATCATTGAGGTATTGCTGATGAAAAAGAATATTTTTAATACTTCCATAATTAATATAAAGTATCAATAAACGAAGAAAAATTTATGGAAGGTGAAACTATGTTTTGAATTCATAAATATCATATATAAGATGGGAAAATTAATAGATATTTTAGAAAATGTTTCAAAACCAAATTTATTTGGTGAAATTTTAATTTTGGCAGCTTTCATTCATGAGATGAATAAAATAATGTTTATTAATATTCAAAACATAATGATTGGATAATAGTAATGAAATTGGAGATTTTTAAAATTGATAGGAATAGAATAAGGGATTTTATTATATATCCCAATGATAATAATGTGATTAAGAAAAATTGAGGATTTAGGAATAAACTCAATGATAAAGGAGAAGTATCATAGAATAAATATCATTTAGTTTGTAAAGGTTACTCTCAAATTGAGGGTATTGATTTTAATAAAACCTATTATCCAGTCACAATGCTTGAAATTGTTTGAATTTTTCTTCTAATATATAGTTAATATAATTAAAATGTTTTATAAATAGATGGTAAGTGAAAAATTTTTGAATGAAAAACTTTTAGAAGGGATTAACACTCAATAACCCGATGGTATTTTCCTTTATGTTGATAGTTATCAAGATAAAAAGATAAATGATGAATTATGTGGTATAATAAAGCATCACAAGAATTATATTCAATGATCCAAAAAAATTTAATTTAAATTCAGTTAAATAAAAGAAATAGGGATGTTAATATCTATGTCAAAATAGATAACAAAAATTCACTTATACTGAATTTTTATGTTAATGAAAAATTAATTTTTAGGAAACAAAGAAGAAATATAGGAGGACATTGCTACATGAATTATGATAAACATTGAGTTATACAATATAAGATAGAAAAAATCATTATTATTTTTTATGTCACAAATATATAAGGTTCTATATATCTCTCAAAAGAGAATTACACTCATGAGTTATTCAAAAAATTTCGCAAGGAAGAATCAGGGGAGGTCTCCACTTCTATAATATTCAAGTCCCTATTTTCCAATTATGGAGAAGGAATAAGTGTGGATCAAATAGATCTTTTTGGGGTTATTAGCATGATATTTTACTTGATTATTTTTATACCTAGCATCACATTTTTCATTTACCAAAGCACATGATTCCAAATAAATCCAAAATGGATTCATCATTCTATAGTGAAATAGATTTTACACTATATAAAAGGGAATATTAATTTATATTTCAGGTTTCACACAAACTAATGAATTCATATTTATGGGCTTCCTGATGTTTATTAGGATATAGTTGTGGGATATTGAAAATTTAATTCTAAAAGTGTTTTCTTTATTAAAGGAAGATGCATTGTTTGAAACACTAGGAAACATTTTTTGCACATTGAGCACTATTGAAGCTAAATATGATTCAATAAAATAATATATGCACAAATTATATGGATGAAATCACATATCAAATAAATAATGGTAGATATATTATATAAATTAATGATTTTATGATAACCAAAGTGTAATTAAAATTTCCAATAATCTGGTTCAATATTCAAGGTCAAAGAATATTATATCAAGTACCACTTTAATGAAGTGAAGGTATGGTGTGGTGTGATTTCATTGTAGTGTGTATAAATTGAGGAGAAATATTTTAATCTCTTAATGAATCCATAATAAAATAATGGCTATGACACTTGTGAGTATTATCGGCATTGTATTATGTCCCAAAATACCAACTAGATTTATTTTTTGTCTCCCTCTTTTTTTCATTTACATTTGTTAATAATTACGTGGTGTAAAAATTTAATGATTTCTATATATGGTTAGAATCTCGGGTTTATTTTTACAAGTGATGATAAAGGAGGATACTGGAGGTGTTTTTATCTAATGAATCTTGAATATATCTTGTATTCTATTGATTCTCGTGTTTCAATCAATTATAAATGGTGATATTGAAGGTACCTTAGGAGATCAAAGAGTATGATGATTGGGGGAGGTTGATGAGTACTGGAGTTTAGATAACCCCCCATGATGTGAATTGATAAATAGGATCTATGAGTTGATATCAGTTGAGACATGGTCTCTTTTTCATTTACCTTAAATCAAGAGGATGAGTACTCTCACAAACACCATTTTATCCATTGTTGTAGTTAATCTATAACCTTTCCATTGGAAGAATTATTTGACTAGATTTTTAGAAAATTAATTCATGAGTGATGGAATCATTTTATTATTTTATTTATTAATAGTAATATTATTGATGACTTTAGTTCTTTATAGTGTTAAGAGAAGATGAAATATATTTTTTTCAGTAGATGTGATTTTATTATAATGTGAAGGTTAGGGTTGTTCTATGATAGTGACCCCAAAGGATAAGAGTTTAATTTTACATATTTATCTTACACCATAGTGTAATTGATAAAATTGTGTATTAGTTGAGGTATATGAGAGTTTTATTTTTATGTATGAGGAATTATGTAATAGAGATGGTAGATGCATGGGTAGTAACTTGCAATTGTTTCAGACTACGGATTAACTACTAGATATTGAGAGTACGTAAAAAAAATTCACCCTTGTACTATATGTTTTCTTTACCATAATCTATATGATCACATCATCAAAATTTTGATATTGATATGAAATAACTAGAAACATGAAAATAGTGACTGATATTTTTTTCGTTCAACCACTAATTTACCCTCTTCCCTCTCAAAGGTTATTTACTGTATCACGAGCCTATCATATTCATATAGGGAGAAGATGAGGAGGTAACATTTTATTCTTAGGATACCTATCCCTTTATTCTGTCAAAAAAATATTAATATTCCCCATTTATATAATATCCACTGTCCAATATATATTATATGGAGATGAATCATTATGTTTGAGACATTATTCGATATATAATTGAGTTATAACAAACTATTTTCCTAAATATTCACCTAACCCACAACCCCCCCAACAATTCCCTAGATAATTTCCATAAAAACACAACCCCAACCACTCAAAATGAGCAACACCACCGGGCGACTCCACCTAGCTTCATTCCCACCACACATTTCAAATAAAGGCATACATATGATTCCATGTCCAATATCAATCCAACACTATCCCCCTATGAGTTATCATTTTAGAGTAAACCCAAACCAGAGAGACCCAGGACTCACAACACACAAAAAATTCCAATGGATTTATCCACACACTACTAATTATTTTTTGATACTCAAAGGAAGAGAAATAGAAATATGACTAAGTAATATTATAAAATTATATTTGTCAATACTTTTACTTACCACATGGTTTTCCTCTTAAATATATTGATTCCTAAATCATAGACATTTATCATCCCACATTTATTGATACAAAAAACCATACCATACAGGCACTGACCATCAATGTAGTTATAGCGAATACTAGTTTAATAAAGACATGATATTTCAATTTAAATTTTCATAATTAGGTAAAGCATAATGCGGGACATCATAGATATACCATCAAGGCCTCATGTGAAAGTAATAAATAACCATTTTGTTAAGGCATCATGCCAAGATTGTATTTTTTCTCACAAGACCTATGGATTCACTAAGGTGCTATAACGGCCCCCACAAAACACTTACTAAGTCCAATTCATTTATCTTATGATCAAGGATAAACAAAAACAATATATAAATTCATATTGAAACTAACACATGAAATGTGAATAACTTTCCATGTATATTAAACATAAACACTAACCATTAGAAGTAAATTTGTGAATGGTACCATGTTAGAAAATACACAATCAAACTAATCTGAAACTCTTAAAAAACATATTTTAGATAATATAATATGATATAAACCTCTATTAAATACATGATTTATCCAAGGATATTGGAATAAATATAGACACTTTTAAATGAGACAATTGAAAAATTCTCGAGGAAATAACCCCTAAACATTCAAAAGTGTCCCATATCACCATGAAATATTCAAACCATAATCCCTTAGAATATCAAGAGAATAAGGATATTATTAATGTGATATAGAAAGGGGAATTAAATACACCACATTCAAGGAATAAGTGGTGGAAATGGCATATATGATTAAAATGTTAAAGTGAGGTGAGAAAAATCTATTTTACTTTTGAAAGAATATTTCATTGGGAAAATAACTTTTATTTGTCATAAATCTGGTTTTAAACATGTATTGCAACAATATAAATGGTAAGTAAATTGATATAACATTTTAGGCATAAATTATTTTCCACTAAAGTTAAGTATAGTAAAAAGTGTATTTAAAGAAGCTTTAGAATTAAAATATTTTAGTACAGTCTAAGGAATTCATTAAAGAGATTTTAAAGTGAAAAGACATGTTTGCATTATTAAAAATAGAATTGAACCAAAATATATTATCATGGTAAATTTTGTAATTTTAGAAAGAAAAATATGGCTCAAAATATATTAGAGTGAACTTAGAAATATATAAGAATTTGCTATGTTACTTGAATCGGGCTTGCATTTCGGAATATTTTTTTAACGATTCATTTAAAACATTTACCTCTCCATAAAATAAAGAAGTATTATAATTGGTAAACATATATATAATATTAACACATTATTTCTGAGGTGTAAATAAGAATATATAATAATTTTATTAAGGTGAGTAGAGAATAAGATCAACTCGAACGGAAATGGAGGATTGGGTAGAAAATACATACGACATTGTAATCAATTGAATCTTATTCCCCAAAATTAATAATCATAAAATAATACAATTAATATCATGCAAAGAATTATATTAATGATATTTAATATAAATTGGAAATTTTCATACACCATACACAAGTAATAGTAGTGAATACTAAATATCTCACTAAAAAGGAAGTGAGATGAAGAAACCCTTACAAACATCTCAGCATGGTAACAAGTGTTCTTGAGAGGGATTAATGAGAGGTAAAGGGGTATCTCATAATTTATATATCAAAAGGGAATTATGGGGGAGGTGTTAAAACCTACCCCATCATTAGGAATTAAAAATAAAAGGACACAACATTAGGGGGATTCTTGAATAAAAGTGTGAGAGAGGACCCCTTACCTTAAATCCAAGGGTGTTCTTCACTTGATCTTAATGACCTGAATAACCATATTTGGTTAATTAATTAACAATTATAGAATTTTTTTTAAATTTATATGGCTTATTATTTTATTATTATGTTCATTCATGGAATTTTAGATAGGTGAACAAATTCAAATTCATTTTTTGTGAGTGATCATTTCATAATATTCATGATCAACTCCCTTGTAAAAGAGTACGGTAGTTCATTTAAGATGGGAGCTGAACTCTACAATTAATTTTATATGTTATTATATAAAATTAATGAGTATTACATGGTTATACAACTCATTAGGTTATTTAGTGTGAAGTTTAGTCATCATATAAAACATTATTGATAAATGCGTGGATTAATTTGGCTATTTTGCTCACAATTACCTTCTTTTGCCTAATTATTTCACATCACGAGTGAATAAGGATTATTGAGCATTAAATAAGATAATATAAATATATAATAGTCTAGTTCCAACATAAATATGGTTTTATAAACAGAGTTAAAGAAGGTAAATCAAATGTAAAGAATCTTCATCCTTGAATAAGATAAATTATCACATCTCAGATGATGTGTCATTTTTAGTATAAATGAGGAGGAAAGGAGAGATGAAGATGAATTATCACAATATCATAAAAAAATTCTTATACATGTGTTGTATTGGAGTTTTCATACCATTTGGATAAGGATAGGGTAGGAAAGAGAAAATAATAAAGGAACATGGAAACGAAAGAAAAGAAAAGAGGAATTTTACCTCTTGAATTAACCTTCCTTGAAAGCCTCTTCATGGAAGAGGATTTGGTATTTTTATGAGACAATGTGATGTTGGTCATTGGGAAAGATCTTTTGAGGATATTTTTGTGAAATTTATACAAGGAATGAGGTTTTAGGGCTGTGAATAGAAAAGGGAGTGAGGGGGGGGGGGTATAGTGGAGGAGACAATGGTTTTCCCATTATTTTACTCATTATTTTATTATTTTTCCAAAGACAACCAATTGTATTGATTCTTCTAACCAAGAATATTAATATATGCATGTGAGTTCTAGACAAGGGTTTTTACATAATCCATTATGCTATGAATAATGTATTTAAAAAATAATGTATATATACGGTAAATTACCATATGTTACTATTCATAAAAAATCAAGTATTTAAGAAAAATCCAAAATTTCACCCTAACATTTTTTCGATGTGTAGAATCAAAAATGGAGTCCATTTTTCAAAAATAATTTTCTAAATATGATTAATTTAATTTTTAATTAAAATTAAAATTTACTTGAAAAATATAGTTTTTAAAACATTTATTTACTTATTCTAAAACATAGATACATCATACCTTCACATAAATGATACATATAAACTATTATAGGTGAGGTTACTATTACAAAGTTCATGTCACTATTCATAGTGATAATATTAGTATTCAATAGGATATATTAATATTCACCAAAATTTAAGTTGGTTATATTTGACTCAAAAAATATTACTGATCACAACTGTATTTGTCAGATTTTTGAAATTCAAATCATAGGGGTGGTAAAATTATGTTTTTGGGATTCATTATAACAGTGTGGTGTTTTTTAGAGACTCAATGATTCATGCATTCAATATTAAATTTAATTGAAAAATCATGGGGTGGTACATATTATATTAAATATGTGTTGACAACTGAAAACTTTGTATCGCATAAATCAATTATTTTAGATCCCCACTATAATGAAATCCTTGAGATGCAATTATAATATTATAAAAACCTGGAATATTGCTTGGAAAAATTTATCTAATAATACATATATTATCATGAACCAGTTTGAGTGGACCATGAACCAGTCACCCGGGCCGCTCCGTGACAAGTCCAGAGAGGCATTCCCGATCCTCTCGGGATGGTGACAAGCACTAAGGGTATCAGTAGAGGTGAAAGGGAATGATTTTGAGCACATATAAAAAATTAAAAAAATAATGGAAATATACAGAAAACCCAATTTACATTTATATAAAAGTAGAACTGAACATTATTTGTACATGAAAGTAAAATTACAACTGAACCAACAACTCAACCGACCGAACGTGGAAACCAACTAACTTCATGTGACCCTGCTGGCCACTCTCCAACAAAATGATCACATGACATCCAAGGTGATCAGACTGAGGTCGAAACCTACACAAGGTATAAAAATAAAAGAAGACTATAGGTGTGAGTATTGAACCTCAGTAGGTTAGCCCAATATTCTATTCCCAATTCACTTCATTTAAAAAAAAGATACATCAATTTCATGTTTGAAATAAAATATATAAAAGTATATTTTTCAAACAAGGTTACATGCTATAAAAAATATAAAAAAAATACTTGCATGTTTTCATAAACAAAAAATTATAGTAAACAATTTCAAAGAGATGCAACTTAAAAATGAATTTTTTTTTTCAAGAGGGATACTTTAAAGAATATAAACATCAAAATAAAACAGACAAGCTGATGAATTTATTTAACAAACTCATCATATACTGACGGTGAGTACAAAATATCCAATGAGCACTAGTCAAGGGAACAACCCTAGGCACTAGCTCATTGTGGGGCTCTAGGAACATCATATCTCAGTGAAAAAAGTAACCACAAAACATATTATTCTCATGAATGATATACTATTATGGGACACACCCATTACATAGTCGTCCCCAACATCATCATCATAGTTTAGTTAGTGTTGTCATTATTAAACATGATAAGTGAAACTAGGATGAAACCACTTTAGATCACTAGCTTACTAGTCCTAGTCCAAATGCCCAGATACTTGAGTTTACCTCTTTATGCTCAATCAATTTACATATGATATAAGATAAAATTTTTATATGGAAATTAAATTTCCAAATCAAACACAAAAAACATTTGCAAAACATGATTCACATTTCTTTCATATATCAATAAACCACCTAGCATTTTCATAAAACAATTTCAAGAAGTATAACAAGGCTTTTCATATAAAATCCATTAAAAAATTCTCTTTTAAGGCCAAACACCCACCAATACCATATAAAACCAGATTTGGAAGTCCCGACACCATTAAATAAATCAATTTCATGAATCATAAAATGACCCCACTTAGTGCAACATGGAACACATATAAAATCACTTTTCTTATAAAAAATTCCAAATGGGACCTTAATAATTTTACCAAACCAACATATAAAAATGTTAAAAATTTCACATTTCATAGAGATGTGTAGATAAACAATTATAATCATGAAACCATTTATACATACCCTTTAGGAAATTTATGTTACACATTTAAAGCTCAATATTTTTTATAAAAATGAAGAATGTGCCACTTACCAGCAACTCTTTCCAAATGATTTCAAAAAACAATACCCATATCTTTATAAAACCAAAAACACTTTTTACAACCATAAAAGGTCCCCAAAATATCACTTTTAGGATTCTCATACATTAATAAATTCAAAAAAGTCATTTCATATCACATTTACCACAAAAAATCCAACCATACACTTTTCTAAAAACTAGGCATTTAACATTTAGATATACAACATATATTTAAAACACAAAAAGTTAAAATCCAAAATTTCAATACCAAACATGTATCATTGTAGTTAAACTTGGTCATAAACATTAAATTCCATATTAAAAAACTAGTAGAATATTTATTTGACCAAGTGGTGTGAATTTTATAATGAAAGAACTCCATTTTACTCAGAACAAGGAATAGATAAAAAATTTTCTCACCAAATAGTTCATAAAAATGTTACAAAAAAATAAAAAATATATATATAATTTGATAACAACAAGAAAAAAGTAAATCTAAAATAATAAAGTCATGTTATTGGGGGAAGCTACCTCAAAACTGTGTTGGAATGAAAATGAACACATGAAAACACCAGCTGCGGGATCCAAATCCCTAGATCAATGAAGAAAACCCTAAATGAACAAAAAACTATAAAAATACATGTGAAACCAGAACTATAGGTCACATATAATGTGGGGAGAATATAAACCCAATAAAAATTGGAAGGAGAAGGAATATAGAGAAGATAAGAGATTGAAACTCACCAGTGAAACTAGTCAACCCTTTATATTCATTTATATCTACAACAAATGAGATAGGGCAATGGATTCAGAAGACTTGAGAGGCCTCTTTAGGTATGGAAAGACCATGGGGAATAAATTTGGGGGTATTTGGGTCTAAAAATCATGTGGGGGAAAATTGGGGAAATTTATTTGTTTTTCAGGGTAGTGTCGCACAGTTAGGCCCCACAGTTTATTAAACTGTGCGCCAAACTGTGAGAAAGACATTGGAGTGACTAAACTATCACTTCTAATCAGATTCACATCCAGGATTGAGCTGTGTGGTAGGTTATATACTGACTGCACGGTTACATCTGAGCCATTCCATGATCGTGCACCAACCGTGCGCAGGGAAACCTCATGCCAATAAATTTTATATTCTCTTCAAAATAACCAAACAAACCAGGGGGAAACCAAGGGGTTAATATTAGAAAAAGGGGAAACTCCAAAAATCAACAACCGTCACACCCAAAAGTGAATTATAAGACAAGGATTTCTTGAAAACAAGATCAAAAATCAAACATGAAAAACTGGGTGTGACAATTCTCCACACCATTAATGCATTCCTCCCCCAGAAAGAAATAACACATTCTAGTTGATTGATCAATGCCTAAATATTTCTTATCCACATGGTCTAGCCTCTCAAGACAAGTAAATGTACTCCAATATTAATATAACATAATCTACTTTCCCAAAAAAACCCGACTCACACCCACTTCCATAGAATCAATAAAAAGATCAATCTACTACCTCCAAAACCACGAAAAGAACCATATTATTGGGACTTCTCCCAATGAACCCAGTGATCACCCAACCCAAAGGGACCTCAAAAAATCTAATAATCCGGGGGAGGCTAAAATAGAATCCCTACCATTAAAAAAACTAGCATCCTAAAAATCCATAAAGTAACGATCTTCTAAACCCAAGGTGGGTCTCCCCACTATTAGAAAAAAAATAGAAATGAACAAAAAGAATCCAAAATGAGTTATAATCTGGACACACCTACACAATCCCACCAAAACTCACCCACAACAACCAACCCACCCATGTTATGTGGAACAAAACATGAACATTTAAACTACCTACTCCCAAACAATATTGGATAAGAACCAGGCCAACACATCCTACACAAATCCAAACTCCCACCACTCATGGTGGGGTGGGAAGGAGATACAATCATTAGGCCACTGAAACCACAACCAAAGACTACCGAACACACTCCACCTATGAATAGATTTAACTAATACCTCACCTGATCCACATAGGTGGTTCACATAGGAACATTGATCGAAAACCACATACAATAATGCATAACCATAGACACCGCATATGGGGTAAGTACCCCACACTCTTTGCGATGATAGAAAGTTCACAGTGATGAGGAATGAAAAAATAAAGATAGAAACTACCTCAAAACAATGGTGGAGGTAGGAGATTAGTTTATCTCCCCACACCTCTGGCAATTTACTAATTACAAGAAAATCTTCACTATGTGGTCTATAGTTGGAGTCCTAATGTTTGAAGCATTTATTTTTCCACATTCAAGAGATAAATATCAAAACACCCCACAAAACAAAATTTCCCAATAAAACACCTTCATCTAAATAGGAACTCATATACACATAGAAAAATTCCCTCTGACTTTGAATGAGGATTAGAATGGAAAAGGAATACATAGAAACACATCAACATCACCAAACATAACTACTATATCAAAAAGATTTATCACATTATGGAAACACATTAAATCAAGCCCAAACAGCTCTCTATTCCATACAATGAGTTGTGGAATCATCTGAGGAGGTGGATTTAATGTTTTAAATGAATGCTTAGGAAGATAAACTGGACATCTTGCCTACAAAGAACCATTCTTGGCCACATGACAACATATGATACATCATTAGAAACGCAATGATCATTGCTCTAAAACTGAGCCACCAACAAGATCCCATCTTAAGACACAACATGAGTATGACTTCCAGATCCAAAGAAAGAATACTGAATAAACAAAACTTCTTAGACCTAGGAAAAACCAGACATAAAACCATCAATTTATAAACAAATGAAAAACTTTTTCATCTCAAAACACTTTTGAAAAACATCTAACATGGTCTATCTTCACATTTACCAATAGTGTTTCATCAATTCTCACACACTTTCACATTTCCATGCCACTCTAGGCACCCAACCACTATTACATACTAGGAATCCATCAATATATATACACAAAACCATGAATATAACCAACCATGAAAACACCAAAACTTGAAGAAAGCAACATCATTCGAAAAATTATGTAACTTCCAAAGGCAGACTAACCAGGAAGTCAAAAACTATTTTTTGATTTATCAAAAAAACTTCTAGAATCTCAACGATATAAAATTCATCAAGAACCATTTGATTTAAAATCCATTCCGTTTCATTTAATAGAACATCAAAACAAACATGATATTCCAAACAACCCTTTCCCATTTTGAAAATTCAGTATGGTAAAATTTCTTAATCCAATAGCAAAAAATGAAAAAAAAACATTTTTCTAAAAAATAAAAACCACAAAAAACCGATCCCCAGAGCCAATTCATAAAATTGAAACACTTTTAAACATCCCAACACATCTCATTAATTTTTTTTCAGAATTACATTAAAATAATCCAAGATTTCCAATCATTTTTATTTCAAGAAACCATAAGTTTAGATTGAGGAAATTCAGTCCAATTAAATCATTTCCTCTTTCTCCTAATAATATGTTTCACAAAAACCTACCATTCCAAAAAACGCTTCTTATCTTATTAATTGAAAACCCATTACCACATTTCTCACAAAATTAATTTCAAAAAAAAAATTATAATTCAAGAAAGCTCTAAGAGACCTAATAATGGGAACTAATTTCGGTGAGTGACTTGACCATATGGTTGGTGGAAATATTTCCAAAAAAACACCAACATAGAGATACTTATAAGGACCATTCCCTAGCTCTACATGGATTTCCAGGCCATGTAAACTCAATAAGACCATTATTTTAACTGCACTTATCCTATCTCAATCACTAAACAATCCCTAAGAACCAAAGAAACTAATAAAACCAGAATTCCCATGTAAACCTGAGGATCATACTGAGTAAGAGTTCATGAACCTCTTTCTGCACCTACACCTAAAGTCCTAAAAATCATAATCCATCTACCTTGATGTCCCCCAAATAACAAGGGAACTCTAAAATGAATGGTCCACTAAGAGCTGACCTGCTCTGATACTATTTTTTTCACAAACCATCCCGAGTCGACCATAAACTGGTCAAACGAGCCGCTCCATGACAAGTCTCAAGAGGTGTTCCTGATCCTCCAAGGATGACTACAAGAACTAAGGGAATTAGTATAGCGACAAGGGAATGATTTTACCAACATATAAAAAATTTAATTAACAATAGAATGAGACATCCAACCTAATTCACATTTATATAAAAGTTGAAATGAACATTAATTGTTCATGAAAGTGAATGTATAACCCAACAAAACAACTCAACCAACCAAACCTGAAAACCAATTATCTCTATGTGACCCTACTGGTCACTTTCCAACATAATGATCAAACATCTTCCAAGGTGATCAGACTCGTGCTGAAACCTTCACAAGGTTTAGTAACTAAAGAAGACTATAAGTGTGAGTATCAAAACCCAGTAGGTTAGCCCAATATTATATTCCCAATTACCTTCCATTAAAATAAAATAAAATAAAATTTATTTTTTTAAATAAAAAATATAAGATTTTGTTTTCCAAACAAGGTTCCATTCTATTAACATTATAAAATAAAATTCTTACAAGTTTTCATAAACCGAAAATTCGTATAACCAATGACAAAGAGATGAACCATCAAAATAGAAATAGTTTTCAAGAGGGATTATTTAAATAATGTACAAATTTAAATAAAACACAAACACTTCTGAATTTACCAGACAAAAAAACATTACGCTGATTGTGATTACACAAAATACAGTGAACACTAGTCAAGGGAACACCCATAGGCACTAGCTCATTGTGGGGATCTAGAAACATCGTATCTCGATGTAAAAGTAACCATAACACATGTCCATATCATGAAAAAGACACTAGTAGGGAACATTACCACAAAATTTTAGTACCAGACATCATTGTCATGGTTTATTCAGTGTTGTCATTGCCAAACATTTTATGTGAAATACGGATGAAATCACTCTGGATCAATAGCATACTGGTTCTAGTCCTCTCACCAATATACTCGGGTTTCCCTATTTATTCTCAATGAAGGACCACATGTTAGATAATAAAATTTTCACATGGTAATTCCATTTCCCAATCATACACACACAAAAATCCCACAAACATGTTTCATAATTCTTTTACGAATCAATATACCACTTAAAAGTTTCATAAAACAATTTCAAGTAGTTTAACGAGGCTTTGCACAAAAAAACAAAAAAAATGATATTTTAAGTCGAAACACCAACCAATACCATATAAAACTCTATTTGGAATCCCCAATACCATTTAATAAATAAATATAATGAAACATAAAATGAACCCACATGGTGCAACATAGAACACACTTGAAAACCCTTTTTTAATAAAAATTCCAAATAGGCCTTTAAGTATTTTACAAAACCAACGTATAAAAAAAGTACACATTTAACCTTTCATAAATAGGAATTTAGACAAAATTATGTATAGAAATTTTATTACATAAACCCTTTAAAAAAATTTGGTAACACATTCAAATCTCAACCATTTTTTAAAAAATTCCAAACTGGATACTTACCTAAATCTCATACCAAAACATGTCAAAACCGAATACCCATATCTTTATAAAACCAAAACACATTTCATAACAATAAAAGGCCCCCATAATATCACTTTTAATGCTTCTTATACTTTAATAAATTCAAAAAATTCATTTTATATCACATTTAGCAGGAAAAATCCAACCGGGAACTTTTTTGAAAACTAGGCATCAATCAATAAAAAAACTACTTCTATTTAACACACAAAGGGGTAAAAACCCAAATTTTAATTCAACAAATTTAATATAATAGTTAACACTGGTCATAAACTTCACAATACATATTAAAAAACCAATATAATATTTATTTGAATACTCAATGTGCACTTTTTTAACAAAACAACTCCATATTACACAAAACAAGGCATAAATAATAATTTTTCATAGAAAATAGAACATAAAAGTGTTGAAAAGAAATAATAAAAGTCTATATAATCTTATAAAATAAAGAAAATTAGAAACATAAATTATAGAGGCATTTTCTTGGGAGAACCCACCTCAAAACCGTGGCAGAATGGAGACACACAACCCAAAACACCCACCGTGGGTTCTGAAACCCTATAACATTGAAGTCCAGCATTAAACGAACAAAAATACCATAAAAACATGTAAAACCATAGATATAGGTCTTTTAAAAATAGGAGATAATTTAAATATAGGAAAAATCAGAAGGAGAAGGAAGATGGTGAATGGAAGATAAAGAAACTCAACTTTGAAACTAGTAAACCCTTCAACTTCATTTAGATATACACCAAATAAGGGAGGTTGTTATATTTTTAAGATATGGTAGACCTAATTAGGTCTATAAGAACAAGGGGAAACAAATTTTGGTGCATTGGGTATAAAAATATAGAGGGGGAAAACATTGAAAATTAGGTTTTTTCATTCTGGGTAGTGTCGTACGGTTAGGCTGCACCGTTTTTTAAAATTTTCACCAGACCATGCAGATGACACAAGATAGACCGCATGGTCACTACTATGTGGATAAAATATTATTCTACAACCATGTGTTAGGTTTTATACGTTCTTTATGGATACCCCTAAACCACCACAAGACTGTGTTCCAACTGTACACATGACCTCCTCATTCTAAAATTTCCATCTTCTCTCCAAAACTCCCAAATGAACAAAGAGGAAACCAAGAGGGGAAGATTAGAACAAGAGGAAAATCAAAGTCTTATCAATAATCACACCAAAATACTAAGAATTAATCAAGTATTTAAAATAAACTAGATCAAAAACCAAACATGAAAAATCAGGTGTGATATAGATGATGTATTATTACCTCGTTTTAGAGGATCGTAGGTCATTGAGACTTTTTCTCATGATGTTTTGACTTGTTGATCTTTAAGAAAGGAGGTCATAAGAACATAATAAATAATTGGAACTCCACATACTTTTTATGTCACAAGTTGTTTCTATAAATGAACTTCTGTACTAGTCTTTACACTCAAGTACATTATTAATTTGTATCATGAATCACATTGATATACGTATGATGAATCCATAACACATATTCTCATGGAACATTAACTTGAGTTAGGTGATGCATGAGTAGTATGGTTTTAATTTAATAACTAAAAAAATTATTGTAACTACCATATACTTATTTATTTAATATATTTAAATAATTTCTTAATGTCATTGATCAAAACGAGTTTTTTCATGACAAAAGTGTATAATTATTGATGTCATGGGGTTGAAAAAAAGACATTTTTCTAATTGAAATACAATGAATATATAAGAGTATTTATAAGGAGAAATTATTGACATAGAAATGTGATTATATGATATTATTTAATTATAAGATACTATATTGTTGAGATGTGATTGATGAAAGTTTGTTTTATTAGTTTAACATGGAAGATATTTTGGAGGATATATGGAATATGGAAATTATGACATGATAAATTATTAAATTCAAATATAGAATTATATAAAAAAAATATTTGATAATTTGAATTATAGTGGTCCAACATTTAAATAATAATTAATAATAATAGACTTATAATGGGAGGGAGAGGAAGACCAAGGATTGATGATGAGAATTTAAATGTTTATAATTTTATTAAGGGAGTTTCACGTAAAAGATGAATAATAGATTGAGGTTATTATTTTTAATAAGTGGATGATTCTCTCTATTTTTTAGAAACCACTCATCTATTAATCTAGATCATGAAAATTATCTCTATAATTTCTATGATATTTGATGTCTTATTTGATGATGTCTGAAGGTAAAATAACTAATAATATGTATAAAGGTATGTGATATAAATTATTCTATATAGTTTTTATGAATTATTATAAGGTTTTAGTGTTGTTTTATTTTCATAAAACTCTTATTTTTTAAGTATATATGTTTATGAAATTATTTTAGCTATCAGACACATTATGAATGACCTGTTATGAATTTTTACAAGGATTATACAACATAATGAAATATTCATCATCTATACCTCAAAAATAGTGAGTTACACCAGAGGAATCCCAAGTTTCATGGAGGTTGTTCAACATACCATAAAATTTTCCCTTAGACCAATATTTCTATATACCTCAAAAACCTTTACTTATAAGGGGTTGATTCCAAGTTGTATTGGGGATCATTCCACTCACTAATGGTTATGTACTCTAATAGTTAGTTACATAGGGATGTTCAAAATATAATAGGGCATTCCAAATTTTCAAAAGGGCCAATCAAAACATAAAAATTCTATGAAAGAGTTCTTTCAAATGAAGATTGATTCATTTCTCTTATGAATGATGATTTATTAATTATTCTTAGTGATATATCATCATGATTCCTCTTATTATGATCATCAAATAGTGAACTTGTAAAATTTTTAGGATGTGCATTTTGTTAAGTGGATATAATATACTCCTATATTGGTCTATATTTTTTATAGACTGATAATAAATTTTTAAATAATGATAATTTATTTATTTTTTTAATAAATTGTTATATGTGGCTTTTAAATCTTTTTTTAAAAAATAATTTTTATTTGATAGAATGTATTTTTTTATATCCATCATGTTTTTTATCAAATTAATGGTTATTATAAAATTTGTTGAGATAACATTAAATTATTGATTTGTTAACAAATTTCCAATAGTGTGTTGGGTTTTTAAATTATGATATTTTGAATATGTTTCCCTAGATTTTTTTTGTAATATGTGGGTTTTAGGATTCATATGGGAAAAGGGTTTTTGATTATTTCTTATAACCATGTTATTATATTTCTAATTTTAAGAAATTCTACTATATGTGAAGTATCATGATAAGGGATAGATAATATATGATCTCATGTATACTAAGGGGATTGAAATATGTAAACCCTCATGTTCTATGTTGATGGTTATTTTAGGTGAAACAAAGGGGGTTGAAACATGTGATAACTAATGTTTTAATATGAAAAGTAATTTATATAAAACCATGTTTTTATAATATGAAGATTATTTTATTAATTTTGAATTAACACATAGATAATTTCATGGTTTATCATATATTAAGATTATACTTAAGAAATAATGCTTATAACCGTGATTATTACTACTTTAATTGAAAATAGTAATTTTTTAAATATATTTTACCTTATTTATTATTATAATAATATGTTGTATCTTGAAATTATTTTTAATATGTTATTGTATTTCAAAAAATTTAGAAATAACTTACCATAATTCCATGTTTATATTTCTCATTCATGATGTTATATTTGCATCATTGGGGAAATCCTATAATGTTTATACTCACCCTCTACATATATACTTCAGTGCACATTTAGATGTTGTAATAAATGATGTAAGTAAAATGAATAATTATTTAAAACTAATTAATGAATAATATATCCATAATTTATTCATGAATGGTGAGTTTAATGGCCAGATAATCGAGGTTCTTTGTTACTTTTTTGTCACCATGTTTTATACCCTTAGATGTTGGTTTTATAAAACATTAATTATTACAATATAATATTATGTTTAAATAGATTTTAAAAAAATATCTTTTCATCAAAATATATGTTTTATCTTTTTTATATTTTTTGATGGAAAATTATTCCCTAAATGTATATTATTTTCCCCTAATATTAGTTTTTATCCTCTATAAATAAAGGATCATTTTTATATCCCCATAGAAATCCTTCTCTTATAGTCATGTTGGGTTTTTAAAAACTGGAATTAGTGCATGTTTTTTTATTGAAGTCATTAAAAATTTGGTATCCATAGTGATTAAGATGATTTTATCTCAAAAATATATCCATAAATACACCTATCTAAACTTATTTCTGGATAAAATTGAGTAGTTGTGTTGTCCAGGTAGAATAGTACTTGATAATGATCTAGAAAAGTTTACTTAGTTTCGAAAAGATTCTAACCCTAATAACTTAATATGATAAAATACTGATGAATTATTTTATACATCATATATTTTTACTAGATAAAAATACTTTTTAAAATATTTTAAAAAATCTGTTTCTAAGGACTTATTGATTAATAATTAAAAAATGAATTATTTTTTGGAAAATAAAAATTTATTTCCTTTTCTAGTTGTTTAAAGTATTTAAAATAATATAGAGTAACACCTTGATGTGCACTATTATAGTTATGTTAATTAATTATTTTTAGATAATTACTTTGGGATTATATAAATAATTTTACTAAGAATTATTCCAAATGGATGATCATAGAATAAAATCGTAAATAATATTATGAATCTTTAGCTTTTGAAAATGCTTATTCAATCCATATAAGCAATTGGAAAGGGTAACCATTGGATAAATCTTATAGATATTGATATATTCTTAGAGTATTATATATAAAATTATTTATTATTTATAGATGATAATGGTCTTTAAGGAATAAAACATTGGAAAAAAATGAACAAATATTTTAATTTTCTTAAACACTTAGACCTCTAAGGTGGGGGTTTTAACAAACACATCACATATTTCAACACAAAAATATTGGGATATCATAGGGGAATCAGTTTTGTTTTAGTAAATTACTTGTATAGGTTTCTAGAAGATATTCAATATAGTTGATGTGTCGGTGCTAAAAAAGGCACATGATTTTATAGAACAATAGTAAGGAAATTTAATCAGTATGATATACAATTCTCATTTTTTGAGCTTGATAATTTATATCTACATGGGTATTTATCCTAATTGGATTTAATGATACAACATTGGGTGAAATAAATTAAAATGGATTGAAATTCTCATTTAGTATAGTGATAATAGGAGATGTTAAATTCTCATTAGATTTTACAATCCTTGATATGATAAATATGAAATTAAAATTAGAATGGATTATATTTTCAAATAAAAGGCTAAAATCAAATTCTATTGTTGAATAGTTATCTTTGTTTATCTTTATGGTGTTATTTAAACATTCTAAATAGAGTGGTATTTTAATGAATTTAGGGGTTGAATGATTTTTGGGGTTATTGGATTCACCTTCTTTCAAATGGACAGTTCAGTTCTTGAATTCATAGAGTTAAAGAGTAAATCCATGCTATTAGTTATAATTGATAAGAATCGTGATGCTTCCCATTTTATTTATCTATATTCCCTCAAAAAAATAATGTTTAATCTCCCAATTAATTTATTTTGTAATAAACTTTATTTCATGACCTTCGTACAAAGTAGAAAAAGAATACTTACGAGATATAAAGGTCCAATTGAGTGAATTAAAGAAAAATTATTCATTCAACCTAGAGTTTCACATTGGGTGATACCAATGTAATTTTATAATAAATTCAATCATAGATTGTTAAAATATATTAATAACTAAAAAACAAATCAATTAAATTTAAATAAAAAATTCACTTAGGATAATATTAATGACCGTATTTGATATTTTAAAGGAATTGATATTTTCTATGGATATCATCAACTTAGGGTAAATGAAGATGATACACTAGATAGGGACTTCTAAAGTTTTATTGGAATTATTAATATATTATAAAACTATTTTGTGTTATTAATCCCCTTTTAGTTATTATAGAATTAATGAATTGAATCTTCTGCATGTATTTGGATCAATTTTTGGTCATTTTAATTTGTAATATGCTTGTTTATTCAAGATAAAAAATAATATATTAAGAGATATTTGAAATTTTTTTATGGAATTTTACACATCTGTTAGTTATATACAATGTTTTCTATATGAAACCATTTAATTCTAGAGGAAAATTTTTCTAGATTGTTTTCTAAGATAATATAATCTTTATTGACCCTAAAAAAGTTAATGTTGTTATGCTTTGTAAAGGTGAAATAATTACTTTGATACCTGTATCATATAATGGTTGGTTATTAATAAAACTTTTTGTTAAGTATTTATCAAATATAGTCTTTTGTAGTGATGAATCTGAATAAAAAATGAGTGAAATTTAAATTGAATGAGAAGTTATAAAATAAATTAGAATAATTGAATGAAATATAAACTTCAATACCAATGATTATTATTTCAATTGAAGGATTTTTTTATGATTTAAATTGTGATTCTTGAAGACTTGGGTTGGTACATGTTCATATAAAATGGGGAAAAGTCATAATGTATGGATAAGAGTAGTTAAAATCATAAGATATGAATTAAACTATGAAAGATTTAGAGTTAGATAAAGTAGTTTAGAAATTGAAGAGTTCAAATAATTATATCTCTAGTGAAAGGTTCGTAATGTATACTGCTTATAGAAGTTTGAAATATATATTCTCTCAGTTTGAACCAAATTTAATATAGTGAAAGTGCTAGAGTATCTTCAAACTATTGATTTTCAACAATATTATATAGTAGGAAATGTAAATTCTATAGCCAATGCTCGATAATGGAAAATGAAATGCACAATGTTAAGGAAGGTATATTAGTGGTTGGTAATTAGTATATTAGATGATTTTTATCGAGAGATGGATGGAAAGGAAAATGATGTTGTTTTTTATATTTTTAATTTGAATTCTATGTTTTTGGATAATGTGAAAGAGTCATGTTGTATAACTCAAAGTATAAGGGATTTGGAGACACCATGATCATGGGGACGTCACTAATGGGTGGAACCTAAAATTATAAGTTACCATTTATTTCTTGAAATGATTGGTTCTTCCTATTTTTTTGAGAAGTTTGTGAAGAATAAATTTCCTCCTTCAATATTGGTGGTATGTATGGGGACTGGAAATATGTAACATGATATTAGATAATTATTTTGTTTGTCTAATATTCCGAAGGAATTTTCTGAGTGTGATTACTAGAGTTTAGATTACCTACTAGGGAAGGTCTGGAATCCACTACAAGCTATGGTTTTTTATTTTTTACCTATATATAAATACAAATATAAAGAAATTTCAATGAGATTTGTATTGGGATTACTAAGATCACCCTTAAAACATGACACTATTTGGGTTGTTTTGGACAAGTTCAGGAAGTCAACACACTTATCACATATATAGGGAAAAATTATATAGAGAACATTGGTAGGATATATTCCATGGAGATTGGTAAACAATACAAAGTTCAGAAATCTTTCTTCTCAGATTAATAACATTGGTTCACATATAGACTCTAAAAGATAATTCTGAATGTTTTGGGTACTAAATTGAGGATGATTATGCCTTATTTTATGTAGAAATATGTGAAAATGGAATGAAATCATAGACTTTTAGAGGTTATACTTTGAACAAGTTTGATTGATTTTATAATATTATGTAATTATCATTTAACCATTGTGTAATTCGCATATAATGAAATTTATTAATCCTTATTTGGTATGGAACTATTTGTGTATTTATATGGTAGTCCATTTACATCCACATTATATTGGGATGAAATAATTGAGATGTTAATTTTTAGAGCTTGTTTGGTGTAATAGACAACAAAAAATATCTGAATAATCCATAAGAAAATAATAATGACCCACACTTGAAAAAATTAATATGTTGATCGATGAAGATAGCCTCTGAATTTAAACATTTGTTTCAATGTCTATTGGGGAGATTTTCCTCATTTATGACACTACCAACATGTAAATTTTGTGAAATATTCTCAATAATATGTTGGTCTATTTGATATTACTGAATGAATTGTTGATGTGCAATATTGGTCGTAATTATCACCATGATATGATGTAGTTTATAATGAATTTTATGTATCTAAATTGTGAACATATTTAAAGGATATATCTCATATTCTCATCATGAAATTAAATGACTTAGATCCTACCAAGAACTTCCTGGGAAGACCTCTGCAAATATTTTATTAGGGATAAATGATTTTGACGAGAATGTAACATGTCAATATAGGTACTGAGAAATATATATTTTTAATATAATTAAAGCAATATTTTAATACTCAAATTGATCAAATAATTCATAATTCTATGTTTTTTAGTCATGTATAGTTTGATGATGTTTAAGGACAATTTTTTCATATTTTTTGATGATTCTGAAGAAAAAAGAAACAAATTGTACCACAACAGTTACAATCATAGTAGATTTGAAAAAAAGAACGTGGAGACCAAAAATAAACCATTGAATAATATATCATCTCAAGACACAATGGAGTTCATGTGTAGCTATGTATGAATAATCATTATTAGTTTATTTGAAAACCCAGTATCCATGTTGCAAAATCATTTTGAGAAAAATAAAAAAGAAAAAACAGAAAATTTCATGATCATAGTAATCATTATAGTTGACTAAATATATATAGGTGTTATATAAGATCGATGATGAGGAGACACAATATAAGAATACCGTTATGATATATGGATTCATGGTCAAATAATTGTGGTGTGAGGTGGAACAACATGAACTGAACATCATACAAACAAAACGATAATGAAGAGACTAGTGGATGACGTGAAAGTTAAATGAGGAATAAGCAACATGTAGGATTTGGTAAAGATAAACCATTATGTCATATATTAGAGTATCTATCTCCAATATTCATATATAATAATAAATTATAAGAGATTATAATTCATTATGAAAGGATAATAAATGTCATGAAATAACCAATAGATAAAAAATAAATAGTAGAACTCCAATATACCATGCCACAACCCAGACCAATTTGGCCCATGACATGGTTGAGTGAAGATGAGAGGAAGGAACTACTATGGTTGAAAAAATAAAATGTCATGGCATGATATACATGAAATTTATATATTTTTGGTGTATATAGTTTACATTAAACCACAACCCTTATTCTTACACCCTAATTTTATTGAATTAAGGAGGCGAATTATGAATTTTAGCCATCATGTCATAATATATCTGATTACTATGTGACATAGTTTAGGATTATAAATATGTTTTGATTATAATTTATTTAGTGGGATTAGAATGTTTGGAGGATTATTTATCACTTAGATAGAACCTTGATGAGGAGATTCTTATAGGGGATCATGTAACTGCATCCTTAGAATTTCGTTTTGTTTTTTGGATTATATTGTATGATTTATTTATTTATTTACATTATTTTCATTGTTCTACAGTAACTTAAGATAATATATCCATTCCTAACTGATGTACAATCCATTATATATCAGTAGTTTCTTTGGGGATGGTGAATTGAGAGTAATATAATGATGATTAAATTTGATTGATTTATTTTTCTAGTATAATGATTACTATTATTTAGAATAACATTAAGAATTTTTCTTATTTAATTCATTAGTTATTATTCAATATAAGTAATAGTTAATTATGGATCCCCAATGTGACAAGGATGTATGTCACTATTATATTATTATTTATATTTCATTTACATTTGTGATTGGTTTATAATAATACTTAGTTTTATAAGGATTATTTGAATATAAGGAATCAAATAAATTAAGGTAGTATTAATTGATATTTAGTATGAAAATATGTTTTAAACCTAATAAATATAATAATTATATAATTCATTCAAGTCCAATTGTTAATGAAATAATAATTTTTTAAGAAAAAACATCCTCTAAAATTTATTCACCATCTAAGTTATTAATGAAAATATTTATATTTCAAAATTAATATTATTATGTATGATTAAAATATATTTTTAAATAGTATTAAATATGAAATTTTTAAACAAAAAATAAAAATGTGCACTACTCTAGGATTTGTAAGCTGTTTTGAGTAGTTTACATCAGACTCTCAATTTCTATACTTACACTTTAATTGTTTTAGTAATAATGGTAAATGCATATAAATTCTAAACTTTTACATTAAACCCTTAGGATATGATGAAGCACATTGTAATGTCAAATTTTTAGTTTAGTTACAAATTATAACTTTTATGAAACTAGTCTAAAATCTATGTATTAGTTTATTGGTTCACAACATTTTCTCTTCTTTAGTTTTCCATTTTTATTCACTTTAACATTCATGGGTAGTTTTTTTGTTTTATATAGAATGATCCATACCCAACACACTTGATCTTAGATTTGAATAATACAAAAACAATAGAGTTTAACCCTATGATTATGAGTTAGTATTTTCAGAAAAAGAAATTAATGAGGATTGTTGAGTTGAGGATACATAGAATGAAGAGTTATCAAACCCCATCGATGGGGCTCAATGAGCAATATGTGAAATAATTCAATTATTTGAAAAACAATTTGTCTATGGAGTAACTCTATGTATTGTGGGGAAAAATCATAATAATAAAATTGAGTTGAATTTGTTTGTGTTATATATGATTCAAAATATGAGTGAAATCAGTGGATTACAATGTGAAGATCCTCACATATACATTTATTATTTTTAGAGCTTCATGAAACATATAAGAGAAATAGTGTGTCTAAGGATGTAATAAAATTGAAATAAATTCCTTTATTATTAACTTATCATTCAATAGAGTGGTTTAATTATATTATTCTTAGTTTAATCACCATTTTTTGATGATCTGTAAAGTATATTTTTGGGAGAAATATCTCTCACCCGTGAAGAGAATAAATATTCAATGTATGATTAAATTTTTTCCATAAAATACTGAGAATATACTTACATGTATTGTGAGTTTTAAAGGACATTTTAATGAGATTATTACATAATAGAGTGGTGATTCAGATTCATTTGTAATATTTTCGCATTAATTTTCAACCAAATTTTATATAGGTGGTTGATTCATATATTATTTGAGGTCTCATGAAGAAAATGCTATATATGGAATAATAAATATTATATGAGTTCGACAATTATATATAGAAGTTTTATGGTAAAATTTGTTAACCTGAATGGTGACTATATTGAAAAAAACTGTGGAATTTCTAGCCATTCCTAATCAAGGAACACAACCAAAGTAGTAACAAGATCCTTCATGTGATATGTATGGATATATACATCTATTTATAGATTTACAAGATGATATACAATAAAATTAAATGGTAGAATTATGATTAATATAATACTACTATATAAAACCATATTATAAAAATAAATTTGGTCTTTTAATGAGGTCGATAACCCAAAACTAAGGATGGAAGAAAGGAATTTGGAAAAGATTAATCACGACAAATGTTTTTAGGTTTTCCCCAAAGATAGTGTACCATAAATAATTTGTGAAAAATTAACATAATAAACATAATTAATGTCTCTATTTAAGGGATATCATCCTATAAAAGAGTAAAAATTACTTTGAAAATCAGAAATCCTCACCCCAGAACATTGAGCAATAATTGGGAAATTTTTAGAAATTTTTTTCAAGAGAAAACTCGATACTTTAATATTTATGATGGGGTTCCAAGGTAACAATCCAAGTCTATGATATTTATGAGTGTAATGAAAAATTAAGGAATTAACACCCATAAGTGTAAGGAGGTTGGGAAAGAGATGCATGTAGAAGCAGAAAATGAGGAGAAAGAGAATGAAAAGTAACTAGTCAATGAGTAAAGTAATGAAATATAATTAGATGAAATAAGGAATGTAAATTGAACATTTAATAACATAAATTATTTCCATTGAACAATTGAAATATATTTAATAATATTTTAGGGCTGGTTGAGGAGTTGATGTGACATTTTAATCATCATAGAGCCCCTGTATTGATGTATTAATAAAATATATTATTTAGCTTATGTGTTCACATTCTTGAGAAAAATGATTTACCTACAAATTGGATCATTACATGGAAATTTTAACACCATTTTTTTAAATAAAGGTTTTACTATTGGGATTTTCTAACTTTTATTAATATTTTAGATCCTAGAAGTTAGCCGTCATTGATGGATTAGATTAAAATTTAAAAAATGGAAATAATTAATATGTTATCTATTCATTTTAGACAGTAATTGGATAAATACAATCCATGTAATATATAAAACAATATATACCACAATTCATTAGGTAACCCACAAAATCATTTTGAATTTTGAGCACCAATATAGAGGAGATCTAGATAGGGACATAATATCTTCTTTGGATAAAAAATGGGAGGGGATTCCAACTTCACTATCAAGAGATCCATTATTTAAGGTATATATTTATGATTATATTTATGATAAAATTCTCATGGAATTTAAATTGATAATATTGATGTGAATTGGGTCTCTTCTCCATTGTTTAATTATTTCCTGAGATCATTTATTAGAATATCTATTCATGTGATCTATTCCTTATTTTGGAGAAATTAACATTTGTTATTCATGATTTTCTTAGTGAAACATTACATTTATTATTTTATTTAAAACCCTAACATTGCTTTTTTATAGTGGATGCGATCAATAGAGAAGAATCCATATTATTCTTCTCTCCTATACCATTGTTATTCCTCTTTCGTCACTATATTATTCATTCTCTCTCGCACTCTCTCAATTTCATTCTACAATCTCTCTCAGTTTTCTCATATATAGATGTTGTTCAATGATCCCCAAGTTATATAGTGGTAAGAAGGATCAGTGAGGGAGGTGTAGAGAATACATGGTGGTGATCAATGAGCATGGTGCAATGATGATAAACCCATGAAATCATAGGATGAAGAAGATCAACTTCTGTTGTGGTCGGTGGTGAGAATGAGAAGGATTAGCTGTATTTATTATTGGTGGTGTACATGAGAAGTGCTATCCAATTTTGTATCTAATAGATCAT
The DNA here is from genome assembly GCA_963277665.1 of Viscum album. Classification (NCBI taxonomy): domain Eukaryota; kingdom Viridiplantae; phylum Streptophyta; class Magnoliopsida; order Santalales; family Viscaceae; genus Viscum; species Viscum album. The sequence continues at coordinate 1,086,405,110 of OY728165.1, forward strand.
ATGCATGGGAGGTATGTAAAATTTATGTAGCTGATGCTTATAGGGATGGAAGGCCATGTTTGTTTTGGCATAATTCATAGAAAATGAAGGCATTTTATGGCCACCATTACATGTTGGATGGTGGCCCCCTTGGGCTTCCATGGTTGAGGGATGAAGTGCCTTAATTTTTTTGGGAGTCCTTATTGGTGAGACTAGGTCTCACTAGAATATTTTAGGCTAGGATATCATCATACTTCAGTTGTTACCCAAGTTTGTTCACCTAATTAGATCTATAGGGATAAACCACACATGTCAGAAAACATGGGCCAATCCTCATGTCCAAGACAATGAGACTGGTAAACCCAACACATAAAAAATTGGGTGACGAACATGCATCAAGTATTCCAATATGATCCCAGTGCATAGATTATAGGGTAATTCACCCATAGGAGGGCACATGCATAAAGTGAAGGCACATCACCATTGCAGGCCCCAGTAGAAACCTCATGGAACAAAACTTACCATTATGGAATCATTATGAAATTTTCAATGAGTTTCTATTTCATGAATGTAAATATAAAACCATGAGTGTTATTCCATCTTGATCATAAAAAATCAATATTTTCAGCCATCAGAGTCCATTCCCAAGGTGTAATGGGATGGATTTAAAATTATTTCTATATGCCCAATGGTAGGGTTTGGTCATAGTTATTAGAGTGTTTTAGGGACTAGTACCTCTCAATCATATTTCATGTTATAATTTTTAAGAATGCACTACACCAAATTTTTATGTTGTACCCTCATTTTTTGGTTATTCGCAGAGGCATTTGTTCTACTATTCAACTCTAGTGGGGAAATGATGATTCTATTTGGGTAATTTCAATTCTCAAGTGTGGGATCCAATTAGAAAATTATTTTGATATGTAGAGACGTATTGCATCCATCCCCAATGAGTTATACACTATTTTATCAAATATAGGTTCATAAGAATAATTTTTAACTTTCTTCCTTTCTTTTTTTGAGTTGAATTAACTTTCTTCTTTCCTTTTTTGTTATTATGGAGTCCAACTTGGTATGTATATATTGACCCATGTATAGGAATAATTTAACTTACATTTCATGTATTAAGAATATAACATACAATTTGGGGTTGATCTTTGTATATGCGGGTTTGGAAGAGCATAGTGGTTCATGATAGTGGTTATAGTGGGAATTGTTTGTGTGTAGGGGATTGAAGTTGTATAGGAATATTCATTACTATTGATAATCGAATATTTAACATTCAAATATTATGTAGAGTGTATTTTACCCATTGTAACTTTTCATTTCATACTGGTAATGTCTTCATGGGATTGAGATATTTTCATATTCAAACAAATTATTATTTTTTGATCAGTGTCATTTATTGTTATACATTATTATGTTCTCTGTGGAGGTGTGCATTGTGTACATATGAATTTGGATAAGTAATACCATTATGATATATATTTATACTCGGTGATAGTTACTAGACCCTAGACAAATGGAGGTGGGATTACAGAGTCACTCTTAGCTTTCTATTTCCTTGGAGGGTCTCCATGAGTAGGGTCATGTCCAGGTGGTATCAATGTGGGTACTCCCTAGGGATGATGTTTAGAGTTAGGTGTCAGGTGAGACGAAATGGGAATTTATAGAAATTGTGATAATGTTTCTCCAGTTTATCTTTCAATCCATGGATCCCAATGCAAGTGCAGAGAGCGAGGTATCTATTCATCAAGACTCTGATAAACTTCTTTTCAACTCTGTATACTAAGGAACTTGTTTTAGGATATAATAATTATACATCAATCATATCAGAATGGTTCATTCAGTTACCTATCTTTCTGTAGACAGATCCCTAGATATACTTTGTTGACCATGGTTCAACTTAGTAATTATAGTATGCCACTACATAAAGATTATCCTGGGATTTTGATATAGGATTATGATAAACTGTTCCTCCACCTATTGTGCAGGGAGAGGACCCTTTTTCCCTGGTGTAGGAAGATGATTCCCTTCATTTTGATCAGATGATTATTCTGATAGGATAAGATCAAGATGCATGCAAGCTAGGTGTATTATATATAATCCAATGGTAGATAACACTAAGGGATCAAGAAAATACCAACTCTTAGGTGACCAAATACTAGATAAAGGCCATGGTAAGAGTTGTATTCTTAGTTTGAATGACCACATACTAGATGGTGGTTCTTACAACAATTATTTTTCATATCATTGTAGGTGACTAGTTTCCATGATCACGTAGACTTATGATTTTAGGATAATTCAACGGAAAGAGTTTGAAATCCTTTTCCATGATACCATGTGATGTTGTGATATTCATGAATTTAAGATATATTAAAGTTATTATAGGGAATTATTACAATTTCTATTTAGATATCAATTTTCATTGATCTTAAATGATACACCCTTAATTCGATCAGTGATAGATTCTTACGGGCATGCATGTTTTAATGAGGGATCCCCAAATATATTCTAGTAGTTTTTCATCCCTTATGTATCCCTATATATACTGGGTTACTATATGAGAATTAGTCATAATGGGATTTTTTTGATGGTTTTGTAGTTTTAGGAGTTTGTAGTTTTCATATTAGAGAATAATCTCCAACAAAAACTTTACAATGATAGTAATCACTATCACTTTATAGGAAGAAAGCATGGGATAAGTACCTTACCAAACAATTAGTAGTGAATGGGTAACATAGATTATCTATCAAACCAGTAAATACTCTTTTTATTCCTATATCGTGAATAACCATTTAAAAAGAGATAGCCTGACCCATTGAGCATTGGGGTTGGTGAGGTGGTATATGGGCCTCCTTGTTAGAGAGAATTTAAAGGCTAAGGACCTCTCAAAGGTTGTATAGGTTGTCCATGGGGAGGTGGTTTTGTATGAAGAGTTGGCAGTGCAAGAATAGTAGGAGATATAGGAGGATGATTTTATATCCTACTTCCACCACCACCACAACCATCCCCAACTGGTTCACACAAGACTCAAATGGCTAATGGTCATGGGTGTGTGTAGATAAAAAAGATATAAGTATATAAATATGATGTTATCAACATGATGTGAGGTTTAACGTATGAATTTTTTACTCTGAAATCAATACTCGTAGACACTAACATGATCCATTCATTCATTGCTACATCCATGATTTAAGGTCAATGAATTATAATGGAGCCTATATAATGTACGATGTATCCAAATAATTAGATTAGGATTCATCCCATTCCAAATAAAATATTTTTTATAAGATCATGGACTTTTTAGGGAGAGGTTTTTGTGGGATCTCATGGTGGTTGTGGTGAAGTAATACATCGTCATCCTTGATATAGAATGGTAATTTTTGGTACATTCCAAGATATACATCCATTATGAGAGAGAGAGGTGATTTTTTAATGATAGATTGATATTCTTCTTCATAAGTGATAGGAATTTTTGGAAGAGTTGAGTTGGGATGTTGTGTGGGAAGTTGTAACTGATCTCCCACCAGTTGGTGAGCTTGGATATCTGAACAAAATACACCTCATTCGATCTATTACTAGCTGTGGTTGGGGAGTTAATGGACATTTTATACAAGTAAATATGATGATTTTAATTTCATTAAGAGGATGAAGTTTATATTTACCTACACCCTAGGACCACTGTGATATCTTCTACTACTTATTTGATTGTCCCAATTGAGCAGAGGGAGATGAGAGTGTAGTTGAATGAACTCATGAAAAAATATTTTATCTAGATAAATTTCTCCCATTTGTAATAATCATAGTTATTCATCAAGAAGGTAAAATGGAGAATGAGGTAGTGTAATTACTATCAAATTTTGATCCATCTGACAGTAAAGAACAAGTATCCTCTAATAAGGATTGAAGATTTATTCTAAGAGCTGAATAGACTCTGGTGGTTCTCAATATCAGTATTAGGTTTGACTATCACTAGATTTTATTTCTTAAGGAGGAAATCCCAAAGACTACATTCACATGTTAATATAATCATTTTTGGTTTTTATTGATTTTATTCAGCATGAGAAAATATACTACTGTATTCACATGTTTTATGAACATTGTATTCTATCCTTTCTTGAAATGGTTCTATATTATCTTCTTGGATGACATTTAAATCTAACCATTAGTGCATTTTGAGGGTTCTAAGTATATAAGGATTATCCTGGACTTATAATGTGATCAATATATCTTTGGAAGTATATTGAATTTTGTGTTTTGGATTAGAGTGTTTCACTTCCATGGTCATGTTATCTCAAAGGGTAGGGTATCATTGGACCCAATGAAGATCAATGTAGTATTATCCTAGGATCCACCTAAAAGTGCATTTCAGGTTTAGAGTTTCCATTAATTTGAAGATTTTTGCTCTATATTTTTGTTAGACTCATCTAGGATTATATGACCCTTTACCATCCTTACATGAAAGGGGATAACATTCATTTAATTAGAGAAGACCTAGAGATCCTTTCAACAGTTAAAGGAAAGGTTAACTAGAGATTTTTTCCTATAGATTGTAGATGAGTGAGATGAGCATATGGTGTTCTGTGATTCCACTAGATTAGTGTTTTGTTAGGTGATGATGAAAATGAAGTAAGTGATTTATTATTGGTATAAATATTTTTGACCCCATCGATATTAATTTGAAACCAATGACTTGGATATGGAAGTAGTAGTGTTTATCTTGAAGAATTAGAGGACCCATCTTCTTAGTCAAAGGATTATGGTCTATTTTGACTATTGAAGTTTCAAATACGTATTTATCTAGAGATATATTAAAATTATCTACAGTTAATTATTATAGTTCCTAAAGGATTATGAATTTGAGATAGTATATACTATGGGAAAGGGAAGTGTGGTAGAAAATGCCCGTATTAGGAAGTCTCATTCATATTTTTTTAAGGAGCTGTTAGAGGATTTGGAATTAGTTAAGTTGATCATGATAATTTACAGAGGTTTATATTATTTTAAATTAATGCTTGTTACCCTGGCACTACATTAGTGAAAAGGGGGGGGGGATTAACTATGGGACATTGATTATGTGATTATTTATGACCAGATGTTCAAAAGAGAGGAATCAAATAGATATTCTAAATGTGGGGAGCAGTTCATACTCTGATGTAGATGGATGATAGTAATAGGTAAATTATATGAGGAGTTACTAAGGGAGTTCTACACATCACTCATAGTGGTGCACTAGGAGAAGATAAAAGGCATGAGGACCATCCATTATTGGTCTAGTGAAAAGGGATAAATATAGTTTTGTCAGGTTTATTTTTTGATGGATCTCCTGTCAAAAACTAAAGGTGGAGAAATATTTCCCAACAATTTTGTCCTATCCTATTGAGATTTCAGAGAGAAATTGGGATTGAACATTGATGTATTTCATGATAGGACTTTGTCAACCGGTGAGTGGTCATGGTGAAATCCATGTTTTAATCGATTGATTAACCAATTCAGCGCACTTATTTACTATCCATGAGCAGAGTTCATTAGAAATATCACAAAATAAATGAGATCTTCTAGCTATATGGAAAGCCATTAATGATTATTTATGACCATGACGATATATTCATCTCTCAAATGTGGGGTGTCTTGTAGGAGGCTTTATAGACCCAAATTTGAATGTGAAAAACATTCTATCATCAAAATGATGGCTGGACCGAGCTATCAATTCAAGTTATCAATGATATGTTGAGTCAATTCATGTTGGATTTTGGATAGGTATAGTAGGATCACTTACCTTTGGTAGAATTATCTTACAACCATACACATGACTCCATTATTTGAATAACACCTTTCATGTCCTACACTAGAGTCCAATGGGTTACCCTTCTACTAGAATGTTGTAAGAGATTTGTAATTAAGGAGGGCCAAAATTTGATGTGGGTAATGATCGAGAAGTTACATGTGATATAGGAGTAGATAAGAACTAACAAAATACATTGTAAATACAACATGGTTTGATGAATGAGGCCTCTATAATTTGATGAGTGATATAATGTATCACTAATGGGTTTTTGATCACATAATTTTTTAGGATAATGTTTGGTTTTGGGGAGATATGGATATTGAGGATGGATCCACCTTGTCAATGTACCTGATATAAATCAAGGATCAGCAAGAGATACCCCTTTTTTAGAGATATATTCCAATATTGTGTCTACCTTGGGGACATATAAAACATCATAAGAGATCATGGGAATTCATGATTAATATGTGTGATTATTACCCTCAGTTATTTAAGTCAAATATGATTTTAAGACAAAAATATGCGTGGTATAGAGGATGTAATGACTCTGGGGTTTTCGTTAAATACTTTTAATATTTTAAATAATATTTTGAGACTTTTTGAGGATAAGGTTCAATGTTTTGATAATCGTGGCACCCAGATATTGATATATTAAAAAATATAATTTTTAACTTTTGTATATAAATTAATAAGAATTTTTTTTTATTAAACAAGGTGTTAGATGGTAATTTTAACACCATGGTTGCTTTAGGAATCAGGGTTTTATGCTTGGGGTGGTATAAATTCTTTTCAAATTTGGGGCACTCAGAGTTGGATATCACTGATGGATTAATTTAAAATTTTAAAAAAGGAAACTGTTGAATTTATGAATTATTCATTATATATATTAATTGGAAAATCCCTAGCTACATCATATAGAAAACCATATTTACCGCAATTAATCAGGGTAGTCACATGAATCCTAGGAATTGTAAGATATAATATAGAGGAGTTTTTTTGTAGGTATTAAATAATATCTTCTTAGGATTGATGATGAAAATAGGAAGGGATTACACCTTTATCATCAAGTGTTTATTTATTTGAAGATGGGATTTATGAATATTCTTATACTCTATTATTTTTGGATATATCATTTATAATATTTATAAAATTGGGTCACTCCATTTTTTTGGAATTATTTTTTAATATTAATATTTAGATTATACTTTCTTAATGATCTATTTATTTTTTTAGAAAAGTTAAACTCTATTATTCAAGTTTTTTTATAGACATATAAAGATAATTATTTTTTAAATTTATTAATACAACCCTAAAATTTTTATTTGTGGTTGCAGTGATCAAGTGAGAAGTGGTTATATTATTACTCTATTCCCTCTCTATTATTCTTGTATCATCTCTTTATGGTTATCCCTCTTCATAATCTCTATAATTTCCCCCACACATGGATATTATACATTATATCTATAGTTTTCTGGTGAGAAGGAATCCAAAAGGCTCAATAAAAGTGGTTTTGAAATTGTGTAGTTGGGATCATTATGGGAGATGTCATGATAATGAGACCAAGTGATGAAAGGATGATGTGGAATTACCACATGGGTGGTGATGTGTATGAGAAGGAATAACTGCCATTTTAGCTAGTGGTTCATGCTAGTTTTCCAACCACTACCATGGATGACAGGATGTGATAAGGGGAGTCCATATGCATCATGAATGGTGGTGTGGGTAAAGGAAGTCCACCATGTCATGACATGAACTACAAGAAAGAATAAATCTTTCCCAATACAACATTATTGAGGGACATGAATATATAATGGAACATAGTGTGGCCCCATTGACCCATCATCCTATCATGGTTCAGTGGGTCAAAACAATTAAGATGGACCATTGACGCTATGTCCATGACCCAACTCACAGGATTGGGTGGCCCGACCCATCCAGTGTTTGGTCATGGAGGGTTGGTTGGGTCTGATTTACATAAACCAACAAGTAATTTGTATCTATACAGGCCCCCACATGGAGAAAAAATGAGGAAAAAGTGGATTACCACTTCCCACCATGAGGCCCACACCAGGGGCTTCCACATGTCCTAGATTTTTTATTTTGTGGAATCTTATTGAATTCATTACTTGGTTTCTTTTTTGGGCTCAAAAATTTACATTCATAATAGTTTTCACAGGTAGATTACAATAGAGTGGTCTATTTAGCCCTATGAATTCATTTTTATTGTGATATTTAAATAATTTTTAATTAGATGCATTAAACCATTAATGAGGATCAGGAATAAAAACCAGTGAATTTGAATCCCAATACCTATCTCCCATCTCTTGTGTGCTACTCATATATAATTTTCTTCAACCGATTATTGTGTTCCACCCTCGACTACTATGTTCTATTCAATGTGACAAGGGTTATTCTTCATTAATCCATTGATTCAATGAGGCTATTAAATGGGTAATTCAAATTACCAATAATATATTCTAATTATTTTATTATTGGTATTTTGACCGTAGGATATCCTTTTTAACCACAAGATATACTTTCTTTAAAAAAATATGGGATCCTAAGAATTAGCCTTTCCATTTTAAATTTTTAATTTAGAGATGAATTATCTTCAGTGTTTCCTTTGTGGGTTTTAGGACATCATATTAGTTATGTATATACTTCCTCTTGCTTGGAAATATTTTCATTCACATTTCATGTCATATATAGACAATGTATAGTTCATGGGTGTCCTGGGTTGACATCTAATTTTCCGAGATTAGTGGAACCTAAGAGTGGATGTAAACGGAATTATTCCTTTTAATATCTTGGATTTATAGGTAAATCATCATTACTATTGACAAGTTAGATTTTTTTATTTCAGATATTATTGTTCATATATATTTCCCCAATATAAATTTTAGTACTATGATAGTTAAGTCTTCTTGGTATTAGAAGTTGTTATGTGCATAAAAATTTATATATTACTATTTCATTTTTATTGGAATACATTATTATGTCTAGAGGGAATTTGTGAGTTGTGTACAAGTTCATTAGGTTATGTCCTTAAAATATAATAGATATATCAACTCAGTGCTAGAAAGAAACCATTGGCATATACGAGGTGGGAGTTGGTGGATTCTCTATAATTATTTCCAAAAAATATGTGTAATGTTGTCTATGTCATTTCAACAACAAAAGAAACCCAAAGTAAAATATTACCATCCTTCTCTACCACTTTAAGAGAGGATCAGAAAAGGAATGGTTGAGGATCTATTCCAGGAATTAGTAAATATATTCATGATATTACACATCAATATTTCATTTATGAGTAAATTTCAAAATATCAGTGTATGACATGTTCCTAAAATAAATACATTAATATAATAGAAATTTCATGATTTGGATATGATTTCATTATGTAAAGATTGTTCAGTAATTGTTCAGAGGAAAATCACCTTGATGTTTCATTATCTTGGTAGTTTATCAATTATATATTCCATTAGTCTATAAACATTTTAGAACTCCATTTGGGAATAAGGGACTAGTGTTGACTTCTTAACACTGAACATATTCAAGAATCATATAATAAATAAAAAAACCGCATAAATTTTTCTTCAACTAGAAGACTGATATATCAAGTACATGATCAAAATTAGATAAGGAATTTGGTGAAGGATAAGTTATTCACTTCCATACTAATTTTATGATTTTGGATTTGGAATAATATGAGGAGTCATTGATCATTCTTGGTTGACATCTCCTAGACATGGGGAAAGCACTCCAAAATATCAATCACAGGTTGTTAATATTTGGTTTCGACAGGGGTAGATAATATTCAATAAGGAAGATGATCTAATATTAACTTGAACTATGATATAATATATTTTGTGTGTTAAATACCAAAAACTCATGGGTTCCATGAATAAGGATCAATTTACCCTCTCATTCATTGGACAGATTATAGAAATTTTTTCGCTAGATATTTTGATTATAGCTAAATTTTGGTGGAGAAAAAATTACTTTGAAATAATACATTCTCATGAATTTATGGAAGCTTTTCCTTCTAAAACATGTCATTCGTATTGCATAATGAACCTACCGCTTTTTAAGTGGTATATGGAACACATTTTTCTTTTGATGGTGAATGAGTTTCTTTTGTTTTTCATGGATTATTGTTTAATATAAAAATGATCAGTTGGGTAGTGTCTAAAGAATTTATAATTGGCGTTAGAATAGTTTAAATAGATAGGCCTAGAACACAATTGGGGCAAGTGACATTTTATGGAAATGGATGACATTGTTCTTGGTTGTTAAATTTTTTTAAATATGGGATAAATAATGATTGTGAAAAAATAAAAGTGATAAAATAATTTATGGAACCCATGATAGTGAGGGAAATTTAGAGATTCTTGGTAAATATCATTTTTTACCAATGCTTTTGGAAATATTTCTCCCAGATATCCTGAACCCCAAATATTATTTTGGAGATGGATACAGATTTATCATTGAATAAAATTAAGTGTAACACTATAAGGAGATAAATAAATGGATTATCACTTCCTTAATTATGATACCTCTAAATTGGGATAAGAAAATTGAGCTTACGTGTGATGTGAGTGATTTTTAAGTAGGGGATGTTATTGGGAGAAGAGTGTAAAGAATATTATAACATATATAAAATGAAATGTAGACTCTTATTCAAGAACAAGTCAAAATAACTATAATGGAAAAAGCATTACTTATAGTGTTATTCAAATTTTATACATTTAAAACTTATCTTAAACTCTTTAATGTGATATTTAATACTGGTCTCACAACATTAAAAAACATTATGAGTAAAAAATATTCCTAACCCAATTTGATCTTATGGATTATTTTGATATATGAGTTTCACATTGATTTCAAAGATTTTAAAGGTTTGATAATTTATAACTATATTTAATGAATTCATCCCCCTCATTAGTAGAGATTAAAATGTTGATATTATAGATACATTTTTTGAATGAACACCACTTGAAAATAGAGCTTACAGAAATACCACAAAATGTAGTCATAGTGAATTATTTCAAAACTAGGATGATAAAATTACAGTTTAATTATCAATATAAGAAGTGATTATTAGTTTTAGATTAACATATTTTTTTGTGATGATCTTCAAATATTTAATTAGTATAAAGATGGATTGATTTTATTGTGTTTGTTCATAAAGGATATTAAAATGTGTCATAGTTAATTCAATCCTCACTGATGGGATGGCACCATAGTTTAGAGAGATTAGTGGAAAATATTATTTAATATGTATTATATTTTTTCTATCATTACTTCAATATTCATTGAGATATATGGAACTATGTTATAATTACTAGTGTATGAAAAAACATTGGCAAAATAGATGAGTTTCTACAAAAACCAATCATGGTGGTTAATGTTTTTGGTGTATAGGGGATCAAATTCAAGGGTAATTTCCCTAATTATTTTAGACATACAAACATAATTGTTGTTTTTATTACATTTCAAAATGGGTCAATGTTAATTCCACCGTGGATAACATGGTGAAGGTAGTGAAAAAATTTCTAAAGAATAATATAATTTTTGGGTTAGGAGTTACCAGGTTTCAAATCAATGACACAGGAACATATTTTGATAACCAAATTCCAAAAGGATGGTTGGTGAAATATTGAGTTTGTTACAATACATGTACTCTATAATATCTTTAAATTATAGAATATGTGGGTCAATTGAACTTATAGTTAAATTGAATCTTAAAGATGACCAATAATTAAACCATGGATGATTTCCTTGAGGAACCTAAATGATATATTGTAGGCCTATCAAACATCCCAAAGGACACCATTTTCCATGAACCATCCCCTAGGGGCTGTTCCGTGACTACCCCAATCCTGCCATTCATAGGCATAAGGGTAGAAAATTGCATCGAGAAGGAATATCCCAAAATGGGAAGGCATTTTCTTTAAATATGTATACATGCACAATGCTCAAACTATAAAAAGTAAACACAATGTAAACCACAACTGTTACTGAGAGAACTATTGAGAATACAATACAATCTAAAAGTAAAAATGGGCCAGAATACAAGCCTAAAACCACAAAGGAAATTAAAACTACCAGGGTCTGTCCACTCGAGAGCCTACCTGAAGGGTCGGTGAAGGGTAGCTTCCTGTTGCCACAAAATTACACCCCTCTCTCCCATATCACTAAGCACCACTTAGTCCCAGACCACTAAGGTCTTTGTTGAAGTGTCAATCACCTTCCTGAGACACGAAACATGCGAGTGAAGCCTGTGTATGGGTGAGTAACATAATTCTTAGTCGGGACCCCAAACCACAAAGCTAATACCACAATGAAAGACCAAAAATCAAAGATTGGTCAAACTAGGTATAACTCAAAGTAGGGAAAGAAATATTACCAGTCATAATTCTAAATCATCTTATACTGCTGAGGGAATTATCTCTGATGAGTCACTATGATTTTCTCATATACTGGACCAATGAGGATTGCTCAGCTACTGGTCCACTGAGATCCAATGAGAAACTAGACCACTGAGGTATGCTCTGCTATTGGACCACGGAGTTCCACTCAGAAAATTGACCACTGAGGTCAGCTGAGCTACTTGATCACTGAGGTTTACTCATCTATTAGACTAATGAGGTCAATTCAACTTCTGGACCACTGGGGTATGCTCGGCTATAAGACCACTGAAGTCCCGCTCATAATATCTATATTTTCACAGCCAACCATAGGATTCATGCCCTCTAGCACACTTTCTATAGGGAGAATATACTCCCAAAGAGATCAGTCTTATCGCTGCATCTATTAAAACTAACACAGGTTATACACAAAATACTGTCTCATTTAAATAGTTCCAACACCATAGACGCCTCGTCAATTAGATGCTCAGTCTGAACGATATTGGCGTTTTCATAAACAAGGGTTGGTTGCATCTGGGCATGGTATGACATGGTCGGACCAACCTGACTAACCCAGACTGGGGGTACCACATGACCTGACATGAACCATTTGGGTCTAGGATGATCTGGTTAACTTGGCCTAGTGTTTCGACCTAATGGGCCATACTTGACCCGGCCTGGTTCGGCCGTGGGTCCAGACTGCTAGGTCTCCTAGCAACTCGGTTCTCATCTGGTCTTGTCTGACTCAGTCAGACTTGATCCAACTAGTCATGCTACCCAGTGGCCTGGTTTCCCATCCATCCCAACCTTCAATTTGGTTGGATGGTTCTTCTCCATCACGAGCCACCCAAAGGCCCAACCCACATTGGCGGGTCGGCTTGGGTCTAGCCTGGGTGCCCACTGATGTGTGGTTCATGCATCCACAGGGCCAGAAAAGGCTGGACACCTCTCTCTACAAGCGGTCCAGTATGGGTTGTGTGCCATCACACACTATAGCCCACTCAGTGGGCTACTCCACCTAACACATAGCCCAATCGGCTCTACCACCCTGCACCACCGCGACCCCTACTGGCCCAACTTCCACCACCTTGGCACGCCGCTGGTGCCTGCGGTCTCCTCTATGGGCCACCAGACTTGCTCTGGTGGTCAGATTTATGATTGGTCTACACGTTTTGGATTCTCGGGGTGTCATTGTCACTACAGCGTAATCCTCACTATTTTTCTACCACTCCGAGTGTACAGCCTCATATGGAATCCCCCCTGGGAAAGATCTGACGGGACCTCATGGATCCATTGGCTATGAACAAGGAGATAGAAAGAGGGGATCATAGAGAACACCCAATGAACAAACCTACCATCATTATTGTTGGATTGAGTTGTTATTTTTATTGGGATCATGAACCATAAATATAAATCACTAATATTTAATCCCTATAACCAATCCCATAATAAAGTTTTACCAATCTCACAAGAAGAATCCATATACGGATCAACATGTTTGAGAGTTGATATATGTTATTCATTTTGAGGGGAAAATGGGGAAATGTAGTCACTATGACTTAAAATCCAAACTGGGAAAAGGAGATCATTCAAGGATGATTGCCAATCGTCATCCGTCGATCTTCAGTTTTGATTCCCCCTCAAAGGGTATTGTCACCACATTTCGATTCACCGTTATTCCTCATTATAGAGGTTTCCTTCCTCGTTCGTGAGAGGAATTCTAGGGTTGCTCGTTGACCCTGAATATCTATTTAATTAAAGAAGTAAGATGCTATGTGCATTGAAATGTCACCTAATTGAGTAATTAATGAGGTTCATTAATGGATTCAAGGTCAGATCATAGATGTATCGCAGTGCTGGTGAGTCAATGCGTAATGATGAATAGAAAATAATAAAATAATTTTTTGAAGTTATTTTAATTTTCTTCTCAATGTCCTGCAAACTATATTTTTTGGTCGAATCATGCCAGTCAATGTTAGGCCCTTCCAAGGTTAATGCTGATGCTCTAAGTTCAACGACGCCCTCATATTTTTGAACAGGAAAAAAATTTAAAAGTTAGAAAAACCCAATCGCACAATTATATAATAAAATTTAAAAATAGTTTGAAAATACATTCTAGACACTACAAGCCTTAGAATAACATGATGTCTCAGAGTTTATTCTAAAATAATCAAATTTAATTTTTAAGAATTTGTATATGGAATGATGAGGTATTACATTCTCTCCACATTAGGGATATACCTCCCCGAAAGCAAAACTAAGGCTTATCAATCAAATGGGGATACCAATCGTGAATCTGAGCCTCCCTCTCCCACATTCTCTCAGGGGGATTACCTTACTTTCAATGAACAGAAAACATAGGAATCAACCATCTGAGAATTATTATCTCCTATCAATCCTTTATCCCCACCAAATACTCTTCAAATTTCATCATGTCTTCAATATCTTGATCGCTGTGGTCAATGATGTGAGATGGGTCGTGCATGTGTCTCATCAGCTAGGAAATGAGGATGACGTCATGAAACCTCTCTAACTGTGGTGTTAGAGGAAAACAATACACCACCTCTCCCACACTACATAGTATCAGGAAAGGTACGATGAACCTCAGAGATAATTTTCCACCCAAGCTAATTACCTATATCCCTCATTGAGGATAGACACATAGAAATACATGGCCCCCTCCTCAAACTCCAAGGGTATCCATATCCCATTAGCATAGGACTTATGTCAGCTCAGTGCATTCTTCATCCACTCTCAGATGACATGAACCTTCTCAGTGGTAGCTTGTACCATCTCAATACCCATGAGTGCTAATTCCCCTAGGTCGGTCCGACTTGATGGTAACCTACATTGTCATCCATTGAGTTCCTCGAATGGTTCCATACAGATGGTGTATTGGTATATTTTTTATGCAAACTCCACCCATGGTAGGTGGTCCTCCCAATTGTGACCAAATTCAAGAATTCATGAATGAAGAATGCCCTCAATGGTCTATATGCCCCCCTAAGTATGACCATCTCTCTGTGGGTGAATGGTTGTTCTCAAGCGCAGCTGAGTCCCAAACACCTACTATAATCTCTCCCACAAGCAGGATATAAAGCATGCATCATTATTTGATACTATCATTAATAGGATACATGGAGTTGAACTATCTCTTACACATAGAGGCATCCCAATATCTCTGGTAAACTCTACTCTCGAATGGGTAGAAAGTGGGATGACTTGGTGAGTTGGTCTACGATCACCCAAATGGTTTCTTCACCCTAGAAATATGTGGTAATCCCGTCATGAAGTCCATTGATATCATATCCCACATCCACTCTGATACCTCTGGGGTTTGTTTAAAACTTGATGGAACTTTTTGCTCACCCTTCACTTTCTCACAAGTGAGGAATCTCAAGATAATCTTTGTCACTACCTTCTCCATCCCCAACCACCAGTACTAATGTCGGAGGTCTTAGTACATCTTTTCCACACCTAGATGTACTACCAATGGGGATGTATAGAACTCCCTCAACACCTCATCCGAAAATTCCACTTGTACTATAGTGAATCCTATGAAAAGGATGACACTATCCCCACCTTTTGAATATCCATTAGGGGAATTCCCTGTAGTCATCTTGGAATGTGTAGTCTCACATCTATAATATATATGTTGCACCTCCAAAACTCACTATTAGAGTGGAGGGGTGACTAAAATTAATGGATGAAATGTTGTATCATCTCTATCCATGAATGATATCTTAAATGATGCCAACTTCTCTGAGATTTTGTTCAGTAGCTATGAAATCAATCTCTTGCTGAGAGCATCTGACACCATGTTCCCCTTCCTTGGAGTATAGACTATCACAGAGTCATATTCTATGAGGAACTCTACCAAAGTCACTATCTCAGATTCAAATCCTTTTAATAATTGATATAATTTAGACTCTTGGGGTCAGCGTAGATAATGAATCGTTGAACCATAAGGTAATGTCTCTACATCATCAGTGTGAAGAAAAAATACATCCAACTCCAGGTTATGAGTCACATAGCTCATCTCAAACAGTCATAATCATCATAAAACATAAATAATAACTTCTTACCCCTACATCAGGACACAACCAAGCCTGGTTCTTGATGCATCATAGAACACCACATTGGTAGTTCCCTTACTAAGAAATCATATGATAGGATAAATTGTTAAGCTCGGCATCAGCTGCTGAATGTTCTTCTTGCATAATTTTGTCCACATGAAGGGTTTTCCCTTCTTTTTCAATGCCGTCATCGGTGCTGCCAATATGTGGAATTCAGGTACAATCCTATAATAGTACCCAACCAACCCAAATAAACTCCACACCATAGTAACACTCTTGGGTGGCTCCCAAGAAAGGACAACCTTGATCTTCACTTGATCCACTACAACTCCAGACTCTAAGATGACATGTACTAATAAGTGGACCTTTCATATCAAGAACATATACATTTATAGATTTCTATAATGATTGTTATTTTAGAGTGTGTCCAGAACCATCCTCAAGTGAATCGCATGCTCCTCCTCAAAAGTTGAATACACTAATATGTCATCAATCAAGACCACTACAAACTGGTCTATGTACATCTATAAGGTCTTTTTCATGAGTCCTATGAACACTCCTAAGGAATTAATCATTCCAAATGATATCAATAAGTAATTGTAGTAGACATAGAGAAATCTGAAAGATGTCTTCATGATGTCCTCATCTCGTACTCAAAGCTAGGGATTGCCTGATCTTAGGTCTATCTTGAATAACCATCTCGATCCCTTCAGCTGATTGAAGTGGTCAAAAATCCTTGTTAGTGGTTACTTGTACATCACAATCACTTGGTTGAAGCACCATATGTCCACACATAACCTCAAGCTTATGTCTTACTTCTTGGAAAATAACACTAAGACATCCCCTGGTTAAATTCCTGACCATACAAACCCTTTCTTTTCTTGTCTTCTAACTGTACCTTGAGCTCCTGAAGATTTGTGGGAGCCATATAATATTCATGTATAGATATTAGTGTATTCCTTGGGTACCGATCAATACCGAAGTCTACCTCTATGTGAGGGGGCAATCCTGGAACATTCTCTAGAATGATGTCCTCATACTCATCCACCACTATAAGAAATAATAGACTCATCTCATCTAATGAACCGAGGTTCATGCTAGAAAACTTATGAGTGATCGGCTACACCCACATATGTATGATTCATCATATGGTACTCCATTTTTCTTCTCACTGACAAAAGAAAATTGGTTCCAATATTTGCAGACATAGCGCCCTATGTGTATAAAATATCTGATCTGATAATGAACTACTGATAGCTAGTCCACACCTAGAATGATGTCGTAAGGCCACAAGGCCACTAATCAAAGATCCCAACCAAGATCTGAACAAGTTATGTGGCAAGGTAAGAGTGACTGGAACCTATGTCTATAATAACTCTAGCTAAAGTGAAGAAGACATAGATCATTCCTTGTATCATCTCTGATAGTTGATGACCGTAGGACTCAATCTCTTGAAGGTTATCCCGCCCCTATCCACCAGCACCTAGAGACCATGGTGGACCACCTGGGGGTGGTGATGGTAGTACCTCATACCTATTCCCACCTCCTACCACTCATCCCACTCCTCTTCCACATCCACCAATAGGAAGACCACCCTATTCGTGTATGTCTCTCTCTCTCAGTGGTCCCTCGACTGCCTTTAACTCCTCTACGTGGTTAGTCGGACAATCCCAGTTTATGTGCCCCTTACTTCCACACACATATAATACTCTGATCCTATGATGACACCCTCTACTCTGAGAGCTTCGTATCACCGACCCGGAGTCATGGGGTCATCCTCTGAATTGTCAGGCCCACTTAGTTCCCTGGGTCATCTGTCGGCCACCCACCGCGGTTGACATGGACACCTCACACCAAGTGGTATCTCCCACCATCGGTGAATTCCCTTCAAGGAAGTTCTCCACTAGTAGAGATCGCTCCAACACACCATCCTACATAGGGATTCTGAGGGAAATAACTGATGCCTTGATCTCCTGTTAGAGTACCTACTCAACGGTCTAGGCCCTAAAGAAAGGGTCTCGTACCATATCTGTAGAGTAACAAGATAGGTATGTAAACCTCGTAGAGTACTCATCCACTATCAGGATGCCCTACATAGGTGAAGGATATCTTGTATGTGCACTGAGAACATATTCATAGGGAAGATCTCCACATTGAAAAGTAACTTGATGTCTAACCAAGTGAGGGTAACCTCTTCATGCATTTGGATCATCAAACTCCACTTTATCCTAGATGATACTTATTGATGTATTGTGGTTAAAACTTACATCTAGTCAGGTGGATTCCTCTCTATGTGGAAGATGCCCGCCACGACCTCCTTCCAATCCTTAGCAACCTGAGGATTAATCAATCTCCTAAAACTTGTATTTCTCTCTCTCAGGAACTTGTGTAAGAAGCTAAGTCAACATTAATCCTCTACCAGTAGTTCCAGCAGTAATTATTGACCAATTAGTGGTTGAAAAGATGGGTCACCACATGAAGGTGATATCTCAGGCAAAGGTCTCTATACCAAAGCCTTATCACTCTATGAATCATCCTCGTGGTCATGCACTAGAATCCTAGTTGGTTATCTGCGTAGAGGCATAGTGAAAGAGATCAAGATGAATCAAGATTAATAGACAATACCAGGTGAGATAACTCTAACTCAGAAAGATCATGAGAAAACATTCAAAGATGCATGCAACCATTGTTTTCTTGTAGCAAGTCAAAAGAAGAATTTAGGGTCTTGGTGTATGGATACGTCAACCATCACAGCAACACTGGAATAACTTTCATGAATGCCAAAATCAAATCACTTAACACTATTTCCCCATAAAAAATTACAGACTTATAGTTATTTTGGTAGAAGAAACCTACCTTTGATAAAACGTTGTCATGAACCGTCCCCTAGGGCCCTTACTGTGACTACCCCATGAATGCATTCCAAAGTCCAGGGGAAGGCAACTAGCACTGAGTAGGCATATCAAAAATAAAAATAAAAAATTTCCTTCAAACCTATAGACACGTACAAATCTCAAACTGCAAAACATTAACACAAAGTAAACCACAATAGTCACTGAGACAACAACTGAGAGTATAGTACAAACTGATGGTAAAAAGGGGCCATAATACAAGCCCAAGATCACAAATTAATGTAAAAATTCCATGGTTCATCCACTCAAGACCCTACCTGAAGGGCAGATGAAGGGTAACTTCCTGTAGCTATAGAAGTACTCCCATCCTTCCCATCGCACTGAGATCCACCTAGTCCTGGACCATCATGGTCTCCGTCGATGCGTTTATTACCTACATCAGACACAAAATGTGTAGGAGAATCTCTTTCAAGGTTTAGTAACAAAATACTTAGTAAGGACCAAAAATCACAAAATAATGACCACAAAGAAAGAGCTTAAAGCAATGATGGATCACACCAGGAATAACTCAAAGTAAATAAAGTATGATTATTAGTCATAAAGCTGATCTATCTTTTACTATTTAGGGACTCATCCCTGATGAGTCAATGAGTTTTTCTCAGCTACTTGAACACTGAGGTGTAATTAGCTATTATACCCCTGATATTTTCTATGCCACTGGACCAATGAAGTCCACTCATATACTAGACCAATAAGGTTCACTCTACGACCGGACCACTAAGGTGTGCTAAGCTACTGGGCCACTAGGGTCTGCTCTTCTACTGGACCACTGAGGTCCTGCTCATCATATCCTTCATGTCAGAGACATCTGTAGGATTCTTACTCTCCAACATGCTTGAATATATTATAATCCTCTCCTCAATCCATCAATCATATCTCAATTTCCATGAAAACTCACATAGAGTATACCCCAAAGTCTGTCTCGTCACAAGGGTCCCAATTCCATAGATGATGCTCTAATAGGACACCCAGTCTAAAATATATTGGAATTTTAGTAAACAGGGGTCGATTACATCTCGGCCCAGTTTGACTTGGTCGAGACGACCTAACCAACCCAACCTGATGGTCTTGTATGACCCGACCCGATTCGGCCAACCCGACTTGAACCAGTTAGGTCTGGGCCGACCCGGTCTGACATATCCTAGTTGTAATGTCTATTGGGAATTTCTATACATGGCCCCATTTGAATATAGGCCCAAACCTCCAGGTCACCCAGTGACCCAGTTCTCTTCCGATCTGGTCTGACTTTTTCAGACCAGTTCTGACCAACTGGGCCGCCCAAAAGCCCGGTTTCCCATCCAACCCAACCCAAAATTTGGTTGGCTGGTTCTTGTCATGACTGGACTGCCTAGTAGCCTGGTTTACTCCATCTGCCCGACCCGCATCGACATGCCATCTTAGGTCCATCTCCGATGCCTACTGGTGTTTGGTTCACGTAGTCACATGGCCAGTTGAGGCTAGCTACCTCCCTCCACACATGGTCCAGCGTTGATCATATACCGGAATATGTTGCGACCCCCAACTGGCAATGGTGTCAGTCACCTATGCGTGCTTCTAGGGCACACCTCCTCCTACCTATGTCCACCACCATGGGCCATCACTGGCTACTAAAAGTCTCCTTTGAGGGCCTCTGGACTTTATCTAGTGGTCTGTTTAGCACTCCGTTCATGATTATGGGATTCTTGGGGAGTCACCATCACCACCGCATACACCTAACTGTTTTTCCATCTCTTTGGGGGTACAAACTTATTTGGAATCTCCATATAAAATATCTGTCATGACCTCATGGGTCTGTCAGTTAAGAACAAGTAGAGAGAGAGAGATAGGATCATAGAGAACACCCATGGAAAAAACATGCCTTTTTTCGGGTCGTCCCAAAGTTGTTCTTGTCTATAGGATCATGAAGTACACATATAAATCACTAAGATTTAATCACCATAACCAGTGCCACAAAAAATATTTCCCAATACCACAAGAATAATCCATCCACATATCAACTTGTTAGAGATTTGATCTACATTCTTTGTTTAGAGGATAGAACGAGGGAAAATAAATAAAAAAACAATACCCCTACCTATGAGAATGAGAATGATTATGGAAGGTCGATCATTTCCATTTGTTGATATTTGGCTCCAATTTTCCCTCCAAGGGTATATTCGATGCTTTCTGATTCTCCAACATTCTTCATTGGAGAGCTTTTCAACATTATTTCTTAAAGGAAATTTAGGGTTGTTTGTCAACCTTGAATCCCTATTTAATTAAAGAAGGAAGACACTCTGGATGTGGCAGAATCACTATACTGATTCATTAATAAGTTTCATTATTTGATTCAGAGTCACCTTATCATTGTACATCATTTCTGATGAGTCACTGTGTAACGATGAATGAAAAATTATAAAATAACATTTTTTAAAGTTATTTTAATTTTCTTCTCAATGTCCTAAAAGCAATATTTGTTGGTTGACCCATGATGGATGATGTTAGGAACTTACTAGGTGAATCCTAATGATCTGAGTTAAATAGTGTCCATGTATTATTGATTTGTACACCAATTTAAATGTTAGAAAAACTCACTCACACGATTAATTAATGAAAATTAATAATAGTTCAAAAATACATTCCATCTTCTACAGGCCCTAGAATCACGTTTCGTTTTATATCCTAGTCTCAAAATAATACGATTTAAATTTTCAAATAATTAATATGGAATTATAGGGTATTACAACATTGGAGATGTATCCATTCCGATTAGATTTTATAAAACAATGCTAAATTTTAGTGGTTATCTCCTATAAAATATATTATATTTTTAATGTATTTAATTAGAAGAAATATTAATCTAGAAAGATTAATTTTTTCAATATTTATTAGAATGAATAGATAAAAGAGAATGTTAATTTTAAATCCACAATTTATAAGGATAATAAAAAACATTATCCTAATCAACACATTTGAAGTAATGAACTACACCCTGGAGACAAGGTAGTATTGTTTAACTCATGTGTTCATTTATTCTAAGGTAAGATCAAATCAATATGGCTAGGTTATTTCATGGTTACTTGAACATTCTATCATAAAGATGTGGTTGTTATAATTAATGGGTAAGTACCCTTCAAGGTGAATGTAAATGTCTTTATGTAATATATTGTGATTTCTTATGTTGGGTGTGTCTATACCATTTGATTTAGATAAAGATAATTAGGAATTTGAAGATTTTAATTCAAAATAAAGTTATAACTGGTTGAAAGCCAAAGTAAATTATCTTTTAGATTTTTATTTTTATTCAGTTAGGTTTTATGATAGAAATTATTAGAAAAGAATTATTATAGAGACTCTAGGATGATCTACCCTTTTTATCTCATTTATCAAATCAACCATCTACCTTAGATGAGAAGATGGTAGTAAAAACAAGTCACAAAGGATGAAATTTAATTTCGAAAGGAACAAAGGAAATTTCATAAAGGAAAACTACATCATTGTGTAATATAATATGCCACATCATTTTTGATATTTCCTTAAAAATGATAAAATATATTTCATGGTTTGAAGAAAGATCTCATTACACAAAAAATAATGGGAGGAGAGAGAATTAGGCATAGAAAATCCAATTTTTCTTAACCACTCCATAATGTATACCAATATGATTATTAATTTGAGTATATATATATCATTATGGCGTAGAGTACCATACTATACAATAAGACCATATGTTCTTAATGATATAAGAGTACATGATTTTTATAGGTAGAAGCTCACACTATAGTAATAACATATGAATATCCCATTTTCTAAGAACTGATAATTCACAACGTAGTTCCTTGAGAGTCCATTAGAAAATCTTAAAAGGTAGTAAAAATAGAATGAAACCAATATTTCATGGGTTACCACTATTCCAAAAATCCCACACAAAACCTATATTTTCCCAACATCAACACAATATTTGTGCCTTGATGGAATTTACCAAGATTAAACACATCTATAAATTCAAGATACAAAAAATTTATAGCTATAGAATTTAGGGAACATCACATCGCAGTAAATGGTGATACATCACCATGATTGAAAATATAATAAATATTTGTTGAAAACACTAAACCTGCATCTTAACCGTTTCCTCCCTATATCTTGGTTCTCTCTCACCACAAAATTGAATCAGATCATTCACCTTCCATACAACATAGACCTATAAGACAAGCTACATGAACATTTCTCGTATAAATTCCCTACCCTTCTTATACTGCTTCATATATGATCATTACCTCATTTCTCATTTGAATTTCTAAACCTCCCATAAACCCTAAATACCAATTTCAACTAATATACAACTTTATTAGAACAAAAAAATATCTTTAAATCTGCATTAAAACCATATGTAAACCTTCACCAATTTTCCAAAATTATTGAACACCAAAAAAGGGTGATCCTCCTAACAAATCCAAAAGCCCACCACCTAACCACATCAAAAAAATACACTAAACATACAATAAGAAGAGTCAACCCAAATCACACACTACATCACTCAAAAGCTATCATATCCTATAAAATATGAATTACTATCACATACACCAATTCATACTTACATTTCATATCCTCAATCATTTTCAAATGATGAAACATCATAGTTATACCATAACTAAAACATATGATTTACCAAAACCAAGTAATGGGAATGTTATTAATGCTAAAATTGAGGATAATTCATACAAAAAAATGCGGGACATGAGAACCATGGAAAATATTGGAAAAAGGGTAATTTCATGATAGTTTTATAGGTGATACACTTAGATCACATTGTTCATGTGTGGGGAGAGGTATATAGGTAGATAATTGTTGAGTAAACAAAAAAAGAGTTACAATTATATATGTATCTCTTGGTATGTTTGATGTAAAATATAAATATTAAGAGAAATAAATCACTAGTACTTGATAATGGATCATTGATAAAATCTCTTAATGAATCAAAAGTAAAAGACATTTAAGTGATGCATTTATAATTCACAAGAATGATAGAAAATATCATTGAAATACATGAATCTTTGTATAAGGAAATTTTAATTATGATGAATTATATCATTACTAATAATGATTAAGTGAAATATTTTGAAGAAATGTTTGTTACTTCTAGAAATTCATTGTGAAGAACTAACCATAATTTTTTATTTTTTTATGAAATATGAAAAAGATATTAAATTCCAGAGATGGTTTATAATGAATCCTTGAAACTGCGATATTATTAAATATTTTGTAGATAAACAACTTTATAAAACCAATCATGTAATAAAAAATGGGAAAAATAGCGTTAATTGGATGAATAATATTGTCACATCACCTAGGAATGAAAAATCACCCGTTACTAAAATAAATTATGATTTTGAAAATTAAAAAATAAATATGGTGTGGGAGAAGAATTTTTTTTGATTATAATACTATTTTCATTGTCAATATGAAAGATAAATATTATAATAATAAAAATATTGTAAAGAACCAGTGGATTTTAAATCCTAGAGAACCCTAAAAGAATATTCTAAAGAATAATTTTATAACCCATGGCTATTTTTCTTTAAATTATGATGTTGTTGATAGGGATTGTATATAAAAAAAATTATGTGTACCAGTATAATTTATCACTAAATGAATTGAATAGAAGATATAAAAAATGGTGGATTCATCCTTAAGTTCCTAGAGACCCTCAAAGATAACATCCACAAGAAATTTTACAATTACATAATAAATAAATTTTGGGAAGTTTGATTAATCATTAATCAACAAAAATAAGTGCATCACCTTGATATTAGAGTTTCGAAAGTATATTAATAATTATAAATCATTCAAGAGGAGGAATAAGAAAGAGAAAAAAATAGTGTTTGAAGTTTTATATAAATATATAAATGTGGTAAATACTTTGAAATTGAGAAATAGTTTCTCATTGAAAATGACTATAAAAAATAATTTTAGGAAATATATCTCATGGAATAATGTATAATGCTTTAATTTCAGTAATCAAGGATAAAATAAGTTCAACATATTTTGATTCATAAAAATTTAAATAAATAAATCCAATGATATTCTATTAGTCTTATAACTAAAATACAATATATTTGGTATTAATTAGTTGTGTGATAGTGGTAAGGAGGTGATATTTTTCAAGGATATATTTTCAATGGGATGTTTAAGTGTGACATAATATTAATTATGGGATATTTAACATGTGAAATATATTTAAAATTTCCTATGATAGCCACATGTTTCTTGAGTATAAAGGGGAAAATCCAATTATGGAATATAAGACTTGGAAATTTAATGAAAAAGAAACTGGTTAAGATTATCGAACATGATGCTATTAGGAATGTACCAAAGGTATATCATGAAGGGATAAACAATTATGAAATATTTTATAAAGGAAAATTTATGAATTGGAGACACAAGTTAGTAGAGATCAAAATATTTAATCCTTTTGAGTTAGTTAAAATAGACGCGTGAGGTTCAATTATCTTGAATTTAACTAATGGATATAAATATTTCACACATTTTGTTAAATATTTCACTCACAGAACATATGAATAATTTTTCATTGAGTAAGTTTCAATCTCTAGTGATATTCAAACACTTTCAAATATTTATTGAAAATGAAGTGGGATGTGATATAAAAAGATACTAAACTAAAAATAGACTTGGAAAGAAGAACAATGATTCTATGGAATATACTGAGGAACATGGAATACATAATCAATAATGTCTTCTATAAAAACCATAAATTAATTTAGTATTTGAGTGGAAAATTTGATGTTGAGTGGGAATTAGAATAACCACAATAACAGAGAATATAAATTTAGAAAAAAAAATTAGAGACATTTCATAATCATGACTCTATAAATTCTTAATATGGCCCTAAATTGATTGAATTCGATTAAAAAACCTTAAGAGTTAGGGGTTTTCAACAATCCATGATTGAGAAGGTTGAACGTATTCAATAGTCATTATATCAAGATCAACAGAAAATATTTTTGGATGTCTAATGAGATATCTGATGGAGAGACATTTATCAGATACCCATCTAGTGGAGGGACTTACCTATGTTAATATATGAATACAAGTCAAATCATTGATATATGGGATTAAATTGTGTTGTAAAATAAAAAGGGATCACAAATATCCATGTTTATTAATGTTAATGTTCATAAATATCTTATATCAAATGTTATATATCATTTAGGTATTGCTGATGTATAAAGATTATTGTGAATACTTCTATAATTATTTTAATGTATCAAACAATGAAGAAAAATTTATGAAAGGTGAAATGATGTTTTTAATACATAAAAATCATATATAAGATGAGAAAATTAATAGATATTTTAGAAAATGTTTCTAAACCAAATTTATTTGGTGAAATTTTCATTTTGGTAGCTTTCACTCATGAGTTGAATAAAATAATTTTGATTAATATTCACAACATAATGATTGGATAATAGTAATGAAATTGGAGATATTTAAAATTGATAGGAATAGAACAAAGGATTTAGTTCTATATCTCAATGATAATAATGTGATCAAGAAAAATTGATGTTTTAGGAATAAACTCAATGATAAAAAAGAATTATCATAGAATAAATATCATCTAGTTTGTAAAGGTTACTCTCAAATTGAGGGTATTGATTTTAATAAAACCTATTATTCGGTCATAATTCTTGAAATTGTTTTAATTTTTCTTCTGATATATACTTAATATAATTAAAATGTTTTATAAATAGATATAAAGTCAAAAAATTATGAATGAAAAACTTTTTGAAGGGGGTAACACTGAGTAATCAGATGGTTTTGTTATTTATTGTGATAATTATCAAGATAGAAAGATAAATGTTGAATTATATTTTATAATAAAGCATCCCCAAAATTCTATTCAAAGATCCAAAAAAATGTAATGGAAATTCAATTAAAGAAATGAAATATGGATATTAATATCGATTTTAAAATAGATAACACAAATTCACTTATAGTGAATGTTAATGTCAATGAAAAAGTATTTTTCAGGAAAAAAATAAGAAATATATGAGGACATTGCTACATGAATTAGGATGAACATTGAGTTTTACAATATAGGAGAGATAAAATCATTATTAGTTTTTATGTCACAAATATATAAGGGTCTATATATCTCTAAAAAGAGAACTATACTCATGAGTTATTGAAAAAAATTCGCATGGAAGAATCAAGGGAGGTCTCTACTTCTATAATATTCAAGTCCCTATTTTCCAATGATTAAGAAGGAATAAGTGTGGATCAAATACATCTTTTGGGGTTATAATAATCATATATTACTTGATTATTTTTATACCTAGTATCATATTTTTCATTTCACATTGCGCATGATTACAAATAAATCAAAAGTGGCATTACCATTCTATAGTGAAATAGATTTTACACTATATAAAAGGGAATATTAATTTTTGTTTTTAGTTTTACACAAAATAATTAATTCATATTTATCGGCCTCAAAATGTTTAATAGGATATAGATGTGGGATATTGAAAATTTAATTCTAATGGTGTATTCTTTATTAATGAAAGATGCATTGTATAAAACACTAGGAAACATTTTTTTCACATTGAGCACTATTAAAGCTGAATATGATTCAATAAAATAATGTATGCACAAATTATATTGATGAAATCACATATGAAAGAAATAATGGTGGATATATCATATAAATTAATCTTTTTTTGATAACCAAAGTGTAATTAAAATGTCAAAGAATCTGGTGCAGTATTCAAGGTCAAAGAATATTATATCATGTACCACTTTAATAAAGTGAAGGTATAGTGTGGTATGATTTCATTATAGTGTTTTCAATTAAGGATAAATATTTGAATCTCTTAATGAATCCACAATCAAATAATGACTATGAAAATTGAGAGTATTATTGGGAGTGTATTATGTCCCAATATCCCAACTAGATTTATTTTTTGTCTCCATCTTTTTTTCCTTTACATTTGTTAATAATTGGGTGGTATACAAATTTAATGATTTCTATATATGGTTAGAGACTCCGGTTTATTTTTACAAGTGATTATCAAGGTTGATATTTAGGTTTTTTTATCTAAGTAATCTTGAATATATCTTTTATTCTATTGATTCACATGTTTCCAACAATTATAAATGGTGATATTGATGGTACCTTAGGAGATCAAAGAGTATGATGCTTGGGGGAGGTTGATGAGTAATGGAGTATAGAAAACCCCCCGTGAAGTGAATTGATAAATAGGATCTATGAGTTGATATCAGTTGAGAGACGGTCGCTTTTTCATTGACCATACATCAAGAGGGTGAGTACTCTCACTAACACCATTCTATCATTTGTCCTAGTTAATATATAACCAAACCATTTGAAGAATTATTTGATTATATTTATAGAAAATTAATCCATGAGTTATGTAATTATTTTTTATTTTAATTATTAATAGTAATATTATTGATGACTTTAGTTCTTTATAGTGTTAAGAGAAGATTAAATAGATTTTTTCCCTCTGACTATGATTTTATCATAATGTGAAATCAAGGGTTATTCTATGATAGTGGCCATGGAGCAGGATAGTTTAATTTTATAGATAAAATTGTGTAGTAGTTGAGTAATATGAGAGTTTTATTTTTATGTATGAGGCATTATGTAATAGAGACGATAGATGCATGGGTAGTGACTTGTTAATGTTTCACACTATGGATTAGCTACTAGATATTAAGAGTAGGTAAAACAAAATTCACCCTTGTGCTATATTTTTTCTTTACCATAATCTATATGATTATATCATCAATATTTTGATATTGATATGAAATAACTAGAAATAGGAAAATAGTGACTGATATTTTGTTTTTAGGTCATCCGCTTATTTACCCTCTTCCATCTCAATGGTGGTTTACTCTATCACAGGCCTATCTTATTCATATAGGGAGAATATGAGGAGGTAAAATTTTATTCAGAGGATACCTATCCCTATACTCTGACATAAAAATATTAATATTCCACATTTATATAATATCCACCACCCAATATAAATTATATGGAGATGAATCAGTATGTTTGTGACATTATACAATATATAACTGAGTTATAACAAACTATATTCCTAAATATTTACCTATCTCACGGCCTCCAACAATTCCCTAGATAATTCCAATAGAAAAACCACCCCAATCACTCAAAATGAGCTACACCACCATGGGACTCCACCTTGATTCATTCCCACCACATGTTTCAAATAAAGGAGTACATATAAATCCACGTCCAATATCAATCCACCACTAGCCCCCTATGAGTTTTCATTTTAGAGGAAACCCACACTAGAGAGGCCCATGACTCACAACACACAAAACATTCAAATGGATTTATCCAGACTCTACTAATTATTTTTCGATACTCAAAGGAAGGGAAAGAGAAATCTGATTGAGGTACTTTATAAAATTCTCTTTATCAATACTTTTACATACCACATGGTTTTCCTCTCAAAATTATTGATTCCTAAAGTACATACATTTATCTATCCAAATTTATTGATACAAAAAACCATACCATAGATACACAGACCATCAATGTAGTCATAGAGAATACTAGGGTTATGAAAATTATGATGACACCCATATCAATTTTTGGGACTATTACTTCGTCCACTCTTGTATCATAGATTATCATTGATGTGGCATGATTCTCTAAGCATGGCCTATGTACCAATGATTTTACTGTATTATATTGACCACTACTCTACTTTGGTTATGTATTTTATATATGCATTTATTGGAAATTAATATTTACTTGGTGAGATTATAGAGATTACTAACACACCCCAACTTCACCCTACTCCACCTCTACAACCAAATATATCAATTTCCAAGATTAAAATTAAATAGTATACTACAAAGATTATATGATTAAAGAAATAGTATCTTAGGGAGTTACCAATATCCACCACATCACTTAAAGATGAGGAATGGGGAACTGTCATGTACTCGAATGAGGGATATAATAAGCATAGTGGAGAGGAGGAGGATCACTCTAAAGAGTCATAATATTTAATTTTCATTAATTTTTTATATCTGGAAGAATTTTTTATTTTATAAATATTTTTTTCATTATATGTAATTCATTTATTTTTGTGTTCAATGAATATTATTATCAGGATATTTTGTTGAAATACATGGTATTTACTATTTTAAGAATAACTATTAATTAGTTATTTTTTAACACATCATATTTGAGCTCATAATTTTTCAAATTTTAAATATTTTGTTTTTATGAGATTTCAAATAAGAACATTCAAACAAATGTATGGACAAAATGTAGTCCATTCAATCAATAATCAAGGAAAATAATCTAGTTATCTATATAGAGGAAACATAATTTCTTTAAATTTTCAATACATTACTTTATTGATTACAAATATTTACATTAATTGAAATATCTATATATCTATAAAAAAATTTGGAGATAATGATTTATTTGTGTTTAGTATTGGAATACATTTAACCCACATTTATTTTTTCCCGCTTAATAATCAAAGATACAATACTAATTAGAATGGATAATCTAATTTGTGGGATAATTTTATTGGTAATAATGATATATCAAAATAATGTAAGTATAATTTAATAATAATTTATACCCATTCCCATTTTGATTTATTTTCAATTTTATTTATGATATTATTTGTATTATTTATTCAAATTATTGTAAATTTTCATTCAATAGACTAATAGTTTTTATTAAATAAATGAATTGATTGAACAATGTTTTGAATCCCAATCATAATATTTACTCGAAACCCATTTGATATATTCATTATAGTTCTATCTCTCTTAAGAGTTTCATAGGATGTACAACACAACTAGAACTTTCTTGTTCTAATTATTTAATAATGATTATTTTGATTAACATTAAAGGGATTGAGGTGATTATTTGATAATTTTTAGTCCATTTTATATTGATACCTACCCAACATTTAATAATTTTATGAACCCATGAATTCAATTAATTTTCATACAAGAGGATACATTAGGAGATGATATATCCTTATTGTCATAATTGTTTGGTATAATTACATGATTTAAATTGATATTAAAAAGGGGGTTTGGGTGATTTATAGAGTTATTGGAATTTATTTACAAAATGTAGAATTATATAAGAATCATCTCATAATTTTTTGGTAAAAAGGCTCATAAAATATATGTAATCATGATACATTAATTACTATATATGTTGAGAGATAGAGAGATAGTGTGTGGGTTTGAGAGAGATTAATTAGTGTGACACCTTTTATTTATCTTGGACTATCCACAATACCCCTTATTATTTTTACTCTAACAATTAGTCTTGAGAGAATATTTATAATGGGATTTGCGGTTTTTATTTGGCTTGACCTCCAGGGGTGTGCGATTTAGGTCTTCTATAAATTATAATTAAAATAAGGAAATGAAATATAAGAGAACATATAAGAAAAATTTAATCATTGTTTTCAATGTTCACCTTGTGATCCTATGATAAATAGGATAAAATGAAGTGGTGTTTAATTGATAATGAGGAAAATAAGAAAAATATATTTTACATTAAGATTAACTGAATATCATTCATTATACCTTGATAGTTAATAATTCTTAGTATTGAATTTAATTTTAACATTATGAACTACAAACCATTATGAAAATGGACTTTTGAAAATTTATATAATACCTTTTGACTGTGTTCTTTGACTTCAATGTTGGGATTTAGATAACTTTTAATCCAATTGATAAAGTGCATATACTTTATATTGGTTACATAATTGATCAAATAATATTGAGTGATGAGTGAAATTAGTGTTTGGAATGGTAGATCATATGGGTCATGTGTGATGATGAAAGGTTTAATAATGGTTATATAAGATAAAATGAGTCCAGATTAGGAGTTATAAATAAGGAATTAATGATAATATTTCAATTAAATGAGTTATATTCTATTAAAATTTTCATTTATGACTTTATGTTTATTAGTTTCATTGATTAAATAGTTATCCTGTTGAATTTTGATTTATTTTTAGATGGTAGTTGAGTTTTTTCTTGGGTACAAGTAAATGATTAAGTGTGGGGGGATTTGGTATCTTTATGTTTTCTTATTGAATTATCCCCTAATTTTAATGCTCAAATTGATCAAATACTACCTACTTCAATGTGTTTATGATGATTTATTGTGTGATTAATCTTGAGGATAATTTTTTAGATTTTTAGTTGATTTATAAAAAAATAAGAATAAACAATGCTTTGACTAATACCATCTGGTAATGAATAGATCTAAACTAAGATAGAAGTGAAGGAAAGTATGAAACTGTGATGTAATTGATCAACTCATTTTTTAATGGAATTAAATTAGATTGATATATATATATATAAATTTCCCTAATCTGATGATACTATAACCCAAGATTCACGACACAATGTAATTTGGGAAAATAATATTAATGAAAAAAATAACTATTCGACTATAGAAATACCTAGATATGGATAAGCATATAATGATAAAGTGAAGTTTGACCATGATTATCCATAATATATGTAGGATGTGAATGTAGAAGGATTAATTTTCTATAAATTTTGGCATCATATGATGCCATTTTAGAAAATCATCACTATAATTATGAAGTCATTAATAGATGATGATGTAAAATTTTGATATATGATAAGAGTATATGACGATGTAATTATGAGTCCTTCACACAAGGTCCAATTGTATAATTTTTGGGAATTACTATATAATAATTCCATTAAATAGATAAAAATTAATTTCACTTTGGATATAACCCCCACGTGACAACTAATGAAAGTAAAATATATTATAGAACAATAATATATCATGTAAAAGTCAATAACCCTTTGAATCATGTTATGATAAAGTAAATATAATTGTAAATTAAAACCATAATTTGATATTTTAGAGTCCATGTTGTGTTCTCCATGAAATTTATTGATTTTTAGAAGAGATATTTTCCATCACATTATAGCCCTTATGATTCCACCATGATGATGTTGAATTAGGTATATATGAAACAAATTTACATGGTTTACCTAACCTTACACCTAAGTTATCATTCAATATTTACCAAAGTGTGTTCCCAAACTCCATATAATGGAAAATTTTACATATACAAAAATATTATCCATTGGGAATGGTTTCAACCATGAAAATCTTTTATTCCCCATCCATGAATTTAATGGCCATACCAACACAAAATAAGCATCAACTGATATAAATATTCAAATAGAGTAAACACATTAATGACTAATCAATAGATTTTAAACATAACTACTTACAAATATATAAATAATGAATAGAAAATTATCTTTATTCAAAATATAAAACTAGATATCAACCCAAAAATCACAACACATGATATCGAATGATAAAAAATACCAAACATTTCATACATGTGTAAAATCCAGGAGACCATGTATCTACCATCCCAAAACAACCATGGATTAGGTAATCATGAAGTTCCAAAAATAAAATGGTGACATTACATTTACTCATGTCTTATAAAAAAAGTTTTTTATACACCAAAAGAAATATTCAATGTGTGAGGCATAGATACCTATAGTATACCACCCTGAATCTATATAATTAATTTATCCAGGAAAACCAATCTCCATAGATTGAGAAAAAAAATTTATAACAGTTTCACATTCCACAACATTTCACTTGAAATAATTTTTAAAAAATATTCCTTAAGTTTTTACAAAAATATTCCATACTTCAGAAATATAAATTAAAAGGCACAAGTTAAAAAAGGAAGTAAATCCACCCAACATAAACATGCTCAACACACCCAATAATGGAATAAGAATAATCTTAAACATGAGGATAATAAATATAATATATAACAATACAATGTTTAAGTATAAAAACATTGGAATCCAAAACAAACAGGAAATACATAATAAGAATCATTAGCTCTGAAACGTGGATTCTAGCATGAAATATTCTAAGACACAGTTTTTTAGATGGATAATCATGTACATAATGTTTTGAAGCTCTCCTTTCCATTCCTAGGCAAAATGATACTTCTTTGGGTGATCTCAGTCTACAAGGGATGATTTTTTAAGCTCATTATTTCTTCTTTAAAAGGATATCTTGGTCTCTTAGATACCCCTTCATAGATAGTCCACATCAGAGGCTAGGGTCACAATTTTTTATGTCACTACACACACACGCCCATGTTACCACACATTCCATAAATGGGAAAAAACATAATCAAATGATAAGTTCCAATTTCATAAATCAATCAAACCCATAATAAATAAGCACCATCCCCATGGTAAATAAATTTCAAGACATTTTTTTTTGAATCAATTTGAAATAATAAATACTATTTGAGGAATTTTATCAAACACATCAAGTTTATATAAATTAATTTCATTTGAAAAGAGACATTAAAAAACCAAATGTCCATGATACACCATAACTCACATAAAATGAATATATCATCAATATTAATATAAATCAATTAAAATTTGATCAAAAAACAAAATACTAACAAGATTCGAATTTTAGACATGAAAAATGTCCTTAAATATAGATATATATATCACAATTTAACTAAAATACACCACCTTTGATGAAACCCACAAGAACTGAGTATGAGAGTTCCTCACAAACCGAAACCATGATGAAACATAATGAATTCTCCACCTACACCAAAGGTTCAGCAAAAATGTAAGATAAGGTTACACAAATCTAGTAAAATGGATGAAAAAATGAATAAAAATGGTAGCGGAGAAGGAAATAAAGAATAAAAAATCATTCCACAAGATAAAATTACCTAAATACAAAAGGAATCCAACAACAAAAAAGGTTATTAAGAATTAAGGACAAGGTGGGGAATGTGATCTTTTAGGGGGTGTAAAATGGGTGGTTTCTAGGAAAATCATATTTGGTATTATTTGAAAAAATCCAAAAAAATTAATGGCCTTGATAGTTCTTATAGGCTGGGTGAACTGTTAGGGAAACCATTTAATAACTGTGTGGAAGCCATTACTTCCACAAAAACATGTATTTACATTTTCTAGAAACACCCATATAACTTAAAAAACTATGATCATGTCATGTAAGAAAATATTATCACACAAATACCTCTCTCACATAGCTTTCCACATAGTTATGTAAACTATGCTTTACCTATGTGTCAGGGTCTATTTCTCCTAAAACTGTGGTTTTAAACCTCCACCTTCTGGAAACTCCTAGATAAAAAAATAAAACACAAAATATAGAATACCAATTACCTGAAGGGTGTAAAAATTCTCCCAAACATGATACTGTGTACCTCTAGGAAGTCCTTAAGGAACTTTAAATGAAAACTTGTGATCCCTCAACAAAATTGTCCACTCCCACATGTCATGGTTATCATGAATATAAAGCTAATGTACATAGACAAATGATATTAAATTACCATAATGATCCATGTTATGATAATCTAGGATATGAATAGGCTACTCCACAATAGTGATATCAAGATCAAACTCTTTATATTCCCACTATATGACATGAGATGGTTTTGGATGGTACTTTTTCAATGAGGACATATGAAAGAAAATAGGGATCGATGTCACCTACGGTAGAAATTCCAACCCATAGTCCTCCTTACTAATATTCTGTAAAATAAAAAACAATATGAAATAATGTAGGAAAAATTTCCCCAGCCTTACCATGTGATTATTTCCATGTCAAAAAGATACTTGAAGAAACACCTGATCAGAAACCTCAATCTCCAATGAATAATGATAATGATTAACATATAGTTTCTCGTGACAATGGATTTTTCTAACCTCTTATGGATCAAATTCACCTTCTATATCATTTTCTAAATGAGTTTGGTCCCAATAAGGAATCATCACACAACACATCCCAACAAGTTTGGGACCAAGAAAAATTCCCACTCAACACATAATAAGGGGAAATCTTGTTCCTGGCATGATAAGTGTTGTTATAATAAAACTCAACCAATGTTATATACCTTTCCAATGAACCCTCCAAGTCATGAAAACATAATTAAAGAATATACACAATAAATTGGATGGCACGATCAATCAAACCATCCAATTGTGGGTGGTAATCCATGCTCAACTTCAATTGGGTTCCAATGGATTATTGGAGACTCATCCTAAAAGGATAAATAAAACAAGTGTCCTAGTAAAAAAAATATAACTGAAGGAGCCCCATTAAGTCTAATAACCACTCAAACATCTAATCCCCTGAGTTCCTCCACCTCCATAAACTCTATAATGGTAAGGATATATGATAATCTAGTCGACTAGTATATAATCTCCCAAATGGTGTCTTTAGAATTGATAATATAAGGTAGAATAATCACATATTCTATCGATATATCATCCCACTTCTATAAAAGAATGGGAAGAGGCAAAAGAATCTTGTCTAGCCTTTGATTCCCTTGTTTGATCTTATCGATGGTCAGACATTGGGACAAACAATAAAAAATTGATCATCTCATCCTGATCCTCCTGTACTATCTTTTTTTAGTATATATAATCATGGCATCACCAAATGAATGACCCTAACCGAATAATTTCCATTATGTATCACCTCCAATATAAAGGTCAAAGGATCTACCATACACTTCATAAAGAAGAAATAATGATCAAAATATCAAAACCAATCAACCATGGTATCCCCACCATTTAAAGCTATGATAATTTACTGGATGTGAGGGTTAGATGCTTGCTCAAAATTGACCTAATCAACAAGAGAGAGAATGACCTGAATAGTTGTAAAATAATCACACTCTATATCCTATAACACCTCCTAAATAAGATTAGAAAATAACCCATCAGAACCCACTCATCCTGTGATTCTCTAACTACTTGGATCAATAAATTTATACTAAGATAATTGATGAT
Organism: Viscum album; assembly: GCA_963277665.1. Taxonomy (NCBI): domain Eukaryota; kingdom Viridiplantae; phylum Streptophyta; class Magnoliopsida; order Santalales; family Viscaceae; genus Viscum; species Viscum album. Next base: position 1,086,442,203 of record OY728165.1, read on the forward strand.
AAAATTCCCCATTCAAAGGGAATATATAATATTTATGACAATGGTTTAAATATACTCCACCCAATGTCCCTAATTATGGTTTAATTACAACGAAGTAAACATATAATCTAGGCTATTATGAAATGAATAAACTATACACAAATACATAATAGCACAAATTCTTCAATGCATGCATCAAAAATTCCTAATCAATTTCATGGGTGAGATAATTTCACTCATGTGGGAATGGATAAAGGGATCCAAAGGCCACAATAAAATTTACCTCTCTGATATTGAACAAGAATTGTAATGGCATAAAATATAGGTGATACTCTATTTATGTTCCCCAAACAACACTTTGTTTGTCTCCATGATCCTTCTATGTCTTGGAATAAACTAGGATATCATAAATAATCCTAAAAAAATGAGTAAAATAATTAAATAAAGATCAAGTTCATTAGTTATATTATGTTTTTTTTAGAGAATTCGTAAGTCAAAAAAAATATACTCGAAGATCCAATACCGACTCCTGAAAGTAGTTGTATGAACATCCACTTTATAAAATCTCAATTGATGGTACCCTGACCTTATATCAATTTTTATTAACCATAGATCATCTCAGTGTTGAATAAAAATATCCTGGATTATAGGAGAAGATTATTTATTCTTCATGTTCAAAGGATTAAATATATTATTATCTATTTAGAGTTAAAGGCTCATGCCTTCCTTCTTTTTAAAAAACACTAGTGATGACCATGCTGACATGGTAGGGTGTATAAAACCCTTTATTTTAAAATCGTCCAACTGAAAAATTAGATCATTTAACTCAATAGAAATCATACTGTATAAAAATAGGGACATGGGTTTTAAACTATAGAGCATATAAGTTATAAAATTGACATATAATTGGGGAAATAAACCATTAAAAACATCCAGTAAAACCTCAGGGTACAAGTCCAAAACAACTAGAAGATGAAAATATGAACCCTACTCGACAATATAAAATAAACATAGATAAATAACATGAAATTTATCCCAAATTTATTGAAACAGGTCCTTCCCTCATTGAACTCACATCCCACTCACACTGAATGATGTTTTTTTCCTATCAGGAGACAAAAAATGGACCTTATGTAGATAAATGTTAATATTATCTTTGATTCTTTTCCTCAATTCCATACCTTTGATGTGATAAAAAATGTATAGGTTCAAAAAAAGTAATTCCCACATAACATCTACATTAGAAACTAAAAAATTATACTTAGGGAACTTAAAAAATTTCTCATTCTAACTACCCAATGGGGTGGGAAATCCAACAAAATTGGAATCAAATCTTCCCACATACCCTAGAAATCAAGAAACCTCAATGAGATAAAGTAACATGAATCACACTTATCAAACAAGGATAAAACCATAGAATAAGTAATAAATATCTATCATTATGGTCAGTGGAAATTTATATTTCTCAGGTTCCACCATTACAACATAAAAAAATCATGGATAAAATCCACCCTAAGCTTTATTAACTAGATAAGAGAACCCTCTAGATTGAGTGATATACCATACTCCGTTAGATGAATCTGATTTCATATTTCATCCCTTATAAAGAGAAAAAACTACACATCACTGAATTTAATTCTTATATAACTAATAAATAAAAATCAGATAATGACATTTGTGGCACATCCTTGGATCCTCTTGGAAATCAGATCTGGTATGACAATACATCCCACACTAGTAACACGCCACTAACTTAATCTCAATAAAATCCACTAGAACTAAACCTTAAAGATTTTGAGAACCTAATAAGATTTATCCCACTACCTATTATATCCAAATTAAGAGTTTTGACTACTACCCATTACTAAAGACACTTCACTGATATATATCTTCCGATCTATATCTACCTCGACCACCATTTTTTTATACACCACCATAGTTTAAGTCTATAGGAAAAGGATAATAAGTGACGATTTGATTATTCCTTCAATACAATTTCAATTTTTTTCCTTCAGATAATCATTTGTGAGGAGATAAAGAGAGAAATTAAATAACAAAGAAAACAAAATTTCATACAATATCATTGTATGGTATTGTTTATCTATTATCATGAACCCAATAGAATTCACCACCCTCAGTGTATCAGGATAAAAATGATTATTAAAATCCTTCTTGATGGTAGTCTAGGAGATATCTTATTGAATCTACACTTTCACCATGGATTACCTCCACTTTATACCCGATATTATAAAAAGTAAAGGATGAATAATATTTTTGAGGCCTCAGTGATATTCAAAAAAATAAAGATATGCTCAACCCTTTTGATCTATCCCTTAGGTTCGTGGGTACCCTTTTCACCACATAATATCAGTAATTTATTCTTAGTAAACACTTGATCATGTTACATTATCTATGAAAAACCACATTCATCCCTTTGGTATAAGGAGTGAATGGTTTTGAACACTTATTCTCTTAAATAATGATCAACTGGAGTGGTATCTTGTAGAACATACTCTATTCAACCCTCCATTAATATAGAAGAGGCCCTTTTGGGAGGTATTGTCTTTAATCAAAATTTAATAAACTCATTAAAACCATAATTTAATATATATCATCATAAATAAAACCACAAAACCACTATAATAGTTCCTAGAAAACATCAATATAAACACTGAAATAAAAAAATTTTAAAAAATCAAAAAATTAAAATTTTCCAACTATGAATTATTTATCTGCATAGTAAAACAAAATGCGTACCAACCATATGAATCATTAATTATTGTATTACATATATGGTCATATGGGGTCCACATGGTTACTACTAACAGTGTACCTAAACTGCTTGCCACAAAATTTCTTTCTTAATTAACCATGAAACTCAAAAATTCATAAATCTTCTCATGGGTTCTTCTTAAAACCCATTTATAATTTTTAAAAACATAAAATCTCAAAAAAAATAACCCTAAAATAGATTTAAATTTACTACATAACTCAAAAAAATATAAACTTGAGTTTGGAATGACATAGAGGTATCCAAGATCTCTTCTAAATATACCTCACAAAACCTAACTATCCTAACTCATATCAACTACTAACCCATGCATAAAAATAGGGATATGATACCATTTTCTAATTAACTGTCCATGGTCCACCTGATATTTGAGTATGCATACCCCATGGCCTAATGCATGTTCTCAATTTCAGAAACCGACCTTTTATTTCATTCTTTTAACCATAACTCCTTGAAAAATTATTATATAAAAAACTCTAAATTACCATGTTTGGTTTAGTATCATGGAAAATTGGTACATAGTACATGATAATCATGGTATATAAAGGAAAATTTTAAAATTCTATTGAAATTATTTTTTATTATCCTACCTAGATCATCTCACTAATTTGGATTTCAAGGGGAATTCATCAAATAAATTGGGTGATCATAAAGTGTAGTATGGGAGGAATTATATAATATAACATAATAGGCGAAACACGATGTATAAGATAATAACATGTAAATAATAACTCAAGGAATAAAATAATTATATTAACATAATAAAATAAATAATAACCTGGAAATGTGGCTATAACATAAACATGAAACATTCAGAAACAGATCAACTATGCTCATCATTTTGGGTTCATAATTAATATAAATAAATATTTTGACCAATTTACAATGACATATAACAAATTCATGTTATAAAGGTATCATGGAAATTTAATCTCTATATATTACTTCTTTACCCAATGCATTAGAGAACTATTATGCACACCCTTCAAATATATAACATTATTTTTACCACATCGACCAAAAATGATAACTAAATATCATTTATAACCCACAATTAGATAAATTTGTTTTTAAAAAATTGATTTACATATGAAAAAATAAATCATACATCTAAATTAATACCCTTTAAAGAAAATAGTGTTAGGTATTAATGAAATAAAAATATAGTAAGAAAAATAAAGGGTTGATTTGTATAGCCCAATGGGTATGAAAATGGATATTGAAATGGGAATAATGAGAGTTTAAGTAAGTATCTATTTTAAAATAAATCATATTCACAACAGTGTGGGTTCTTATAAGCACTTAAAAACATAATAAAGTAAGTATAAAATGGCTAATAATAATTAGACATTTATATTGAAAAAGTAGTGGAAGATAACACTTACCATGTAAGGATACATTTTTGATATAGAGAGATTATCCTTAGAGGACTAGAAAAACATATGTGGGATTTATATTGGAATATAAAGAGTAAATTTATACTCAATTGGTTTATATTTTTGATTAATTGGTGAAATAGTGGCTATTTATAATTTTGTTGAGGTTCTTTTTAGGGTTAAAATATTGGTATTTTATTATACAATACAAACAATTATGGGTGAAATAAATTAATAATATATTTATGGATTATCAAAGGGTTTTGAGTATTGGTTGATGTTAAAATTCATCCCAATTCTATATTAACCTTTTATAAACATCATTTAATGCATCAAATCCAAAAATAATGATTATCTCAAAAATCTGAATCTTGGTTCTAAAATGTTAATTATAAATTTATAAATTTAAAGTAATTATTTTAAATTAATTTTTATACTTATTAAATGGAATTTTTAGTGAATAATTTTTTAATAATTTTTAAATAATTCTTATATCATAATGATTTCATAAAATTGGGGTTCTTATACAACATTTGTTATACTTTTTCACAAAAAAATCAACTTTGTTAGAAAATTATAAAAAATTCTCCAAAATATAATTATTATGTGATGATTCAAAAAATTATATTTATCTTATCCAAATAAATCTCTAATTTTGATAATTTTAACTTTTATATAATAATTATTGTTTATTTTAAATTTATCGTTTTTATGACATAGTAAAATTTTTAACTATTATAAAAATTACTTAGCACTAAGTTAATTTATATCATAATTTTAAAAGTGTTTTATAGTACTATTCTGAAAAAAAATTATTTTAAACCCTTAAAATTTTAATACAATAAAATTTTTATGAAATTTAAATATATTTAATGTTTCCAAAAAAAATTTTGGTTTATTCCTTTGTAATCCTAAAAATAACAAAATTTTATCTTCATAACCAATAATAATAATGACCAATAGTATTATTGAATAATGATCATAATTACCACAATACATATAGGCCTATATTAATAACACCTAATGACTATATTACCTATAAATACACCATATTTTCTCTTCATTGTTCAATACCTAACTGACAATGATTCTTACATATTCATGGTGATGTCAATAAATTTACAAATAATTGTCTTTATTTTTGTACCATCAATAAAAAAGGATAAGTATTTATGGGAGAATCAAAGAACATGAAATTTATATTAGTTAAATTATTTTTCCTTTATGTGTATATCCCTTTACTATTCAATGCTAATGTAGTCTATTTGAACACATAACATGTAATGTTCTTATGAAATGTAAATGTCTCTCTATGTGGTCATAAAAAATAATAATTCTAAAAATATGAGTTGTTATATAATTAAAATAATTGTATTTTTGGGTTGTTTCATCCCTCCCCAACTATGAAATTTTAATCTTGAAATTTAACTCTTTCCTCAAAATAAGTGGAGTTGTTTTTCCTTCATTGCTTCTTTAGGTTTCAAATAAGATACTTCAAAATTGTGATTTCTCCACAGGAAATTTATAAGGATTGTTTTATTTTTTCTCAACAATTATTCCCTTCTGTCAAGAATATAAAATTTTCCTCTAAGTATTAAAAATTTGGATCCAACTCCACATGACTAATATAAAGTATATTTTTTGGGTGAAATGTATACTTCATCAGTAGATACATGTGTAAGACATTATAAACATTTGAACGTTTAGAGGTAGTGGTAATTAATAAGACACTACTCTAACACACTCCCATATCACAAATTTTCCAATGTCACACGGAATCTATTTCCCATTATTTTCAAATCTCACATCTTTTTTCCATAGAGATATCATGAGAAGTAAATGATCCCCAACATAAAATTAAAATTCATTTCTTCGATTTTCTATATAAATATTCTATCAACTCTTAGAGTGTCTAATCTATTTCTGTTTCACATTGATATTTTTTCATAGTCTCCTTAACAATTTTTAGTCCCAAAAATTTCCCTTCTCTAACTTTATCCCAACATTTTTTTTGTTTTATAACTAGTTCTATAGATATATTAAAGATATTCCAATTGAATTATTGAGTGAATAATATTGTCATGGGAAAATTCAACAAGTGAATGATAGTGTTCCCAAATCCATTTAAAATCAAGTGAACTAGCCCTTATCAAGTCATATAATGTTGGAATTTTTTTCTAAGACTATCCATTGGTTTGTGGATGCTAGGTTATGCTATTGAATACTTCTACAATCATATCTTTTTTAAGGAACCAATAGAATGTAGAAGTAAATCTCGGATCTCCATTATAAATAATCAACATCAGTAATCAATTGAATATTTCCACTTATTCAATATATAGGAAATCTAGGTTATCAATGTATAAATCATCTCTTATTTTCATGAAATGGTTATACTTTTCCAACCTATCGATGATTACCCATATTATATTTCTTCCCTTGGATGTCTTTGTTAGGTCGGTGACAAAGTTAATATTGATGTAGTTCTAATTTCATATTGGTATGGATAGTAGTTTCAATTCACCTTTGGAATATTTTAAATCAAACTTCATTATTTTACACACAATTCACCTTGAAATGTAATCAAACAAATCACATTTCATATTGTCTCATAAATAATGATATTAAATGACCTAATACATTTAATTTATTTCAGTATGTATAGAAAATGTATTTATCCTTCTTTATATCCATAATAGATTTGATAAATATATATATACAAATCAAAATAATTTATCTTGTTCATTAATTAACTTTTTATACTTACCATTTTTCAGAGCCTTGATATTCTTTTACATCACTGAATCATATCTTTAGGAATTATTATAATTATCTAGTAATGATTTTTGGGAATTAATTTCAGGTTGTATTGATGATTTATCTTACCTTATAAATATAATGTACAACCTTACCAGGTCCTTGATAAATGGAATTTTTTAAATTATTATCATTATAAAAACAATGAGATATTTCTCACTCAATGAATCTGTGAATCTATTTACTATTACATGGTTATTATGAATTGATGAATCATAGTATTTAAAAATCATCAATAATCTAGATTATCTCATGTTTAGTTCTTCTCATGTGAACATATTATTCAAAATTTGTTGTTCAATGAATATATCACATTTTACCTATGATGATAGAATCTAAAAATATTTAAATCAAAAACAAAAATAGATATATCTTATTTATGAGTTGAATAATTTCTCTCATGAGGCATTAAAGGTCAAGATTCATAGGTGACCACATTTTAATTTTTCATGGGAACACATATAAGACCTTTCAGAAATGAATCACTATGGATAAAAATTCCTACTCTCATAGAGGGTAATGTTATCATGAGTTCACTAAACAACCACTAATTTATTTTTTTAATGTTTTTTCATTATTTTTCCCAAAAAACCTGACATACTTTTTATTTAACTTGTTAGTTGATTTTAAATCCATGAAATGATTTTCAAAAAACATCAATTATACCTAGATAAACCTAGGAATCTAAGACTCTCAAAAAAAATTATTTGATGAGGTCACTTCTCTACTACTTTAAACCTTGTTGTATCCATAGATATTCATTCAAAAGATAATATTTTTCCCATGAATTACTCTTCTTCAAACAAGAAATCACATTTACTAAATTTATTAAAGGACTATCATTCCTTAGTGTTTCTTATATAAATCATAGGTTCGCCTCATTTTATTAATGTATTTTGTAATATATCATAATATACTCAATAAATTATACTATAATTTTATCATGTTAGTCCCTCAAGATTGAAGTATTCATATCCATAAATATCACTAGGTTATTAATCAAATAGGATCCCATAATAATGGTGTCAAAATTTCGACACTCTGTTCAAAAGGCTCTCTTTAGGATATCTTCTTTTCTCATCCTTAACATATGATAGCATGATTGAAGATGAATCTTATGAAATAGTTAAGATCTATTAATTTATTGAAAAAGTCACCAATCCTTTTAAGAGGGTATTTGTTCATTGCTATGATCCCATTATGTTATCTATAGTTAATTCATAGCTATATTATTCTATCGTTCTTCTTAAAAATGAGAAAAGGTTCTCCCCAAGGATAAACACTTTAATGGATAAAACACATCTCCAAAAGATATTTTAGTTTACTCTCCAATTATTATAACATCATTAATTCTATTATATATGGGTTCTTTTATATAGGCTTGGATATGAGTACAAGTTCAAGGGAAAATTTCATCTCTCTTTCTATGGGAGGTACGCATAATTATTTAAGAAATATGTAATTGTATTCCTATAAAATGGGTGTAAATTATTTATTTTTTACTATCACTTTATTCCCCTTATTCAATAATCATATCTATAAATAAGGTTGTAGGAGGTTTTCCTTGACAAAACATGGGTTGGAATATCTCTCCTTTGAAAGTGATTCCACCACCCCCCCAACCAAAGAAAACAAATATTTCCATTCTTTTATAATTAATGTTAGAATTATAATTTGAGACCCAATATATACCTATTATTTTATAAAATACCTCCATCAGAATGGCAACTATATTTAAAATGAGATTATTATCACAATAGTTAATAATGGATTCCATATATAATATTGTGGATAGAATAAATCCTTTAGATGTCTTAACTAATAAATATACATTTAATGTATCATAGTTTTATATGATTTAGTTTGCAAATTTAAAATAAATAAAGTATTTCATTGAATAATAATGAAAAAATTTATTATAAATATTTTAGTGAAAAAAGGGTACATCCTACCACATAATTTTGAGGATTCACATCATCTGTTTTGATTGTAAAGGCATGGCCTTGGTCACTTATCCTATTATAGGGTTCATTTTACTTTCCCTCCACCTTTATCTATTTTTTAAATTGGTTTGAAAAGTGATAAAGATCCCCACACATGATATATTACACTAGAGGATTCACTTTAACCATCTTACCCTTTTCATTGGTATTATGATTCCATGGTTTTATATCTCCCAAGAAATTATGAGTAATGTATCGAGGCCATTAAAATTTTTAGTACTACCCATTTACTTGAATATAATTCCATGAGTTCCATTTTCCCGAGTTTTCACAGAAGGGATGTTTTAGTTTTTCCCAACCTTATCTTGGTAATGATTATTTCAAAGGTTATTCTCCATCCTTCTATTTTTATCATGAGACTATTGTGAAAACAAAAATTCAACATCCACATTGAGGGAATATCATAATATTTAACCATAAATCATAATATCTTATATTTTCAAAACACTCAATAGATGAGGTCTCAACCCCCAAAGAAATCGATCGATCTTTCCATTAGAATCGATAACATTGTTTTAAAAGGAACACACAAGCCTTCTAATGTTCATCCAATATATTTTGATAGATTAACCTTATATTTTATTTAAATTATGTAATTAAATTTCTATTTTTTAAAAGTGTTTGGGTAATATAATTATTGAATATAATCTTTTTGAATATTTTCCACTTCATAGCATCAATTTATTCCTTGGAATTGGTGTTTTTGATCAATGTCCACCATTTATCATATTTCCCCACCAAATTATCTATATACAAAGTGACCTTATCATTATTTGGACAATATATTATATTATTTTTTATAGTACCGATCCACTGTCCTACCATCAAAGGGTCAGAAGGTTGAAAAGGGATGGAGGTCATTGATGCATGAAGGTTTCAATGGCCAGTTATTCTCACCAAAGTGAATAGGGATTCTCTGCATTATTCATAACATGGGATAACATCATAATGAAATTTTATACACCATATTACTTAATTATAGGATTGTCATAATTTCATTTATCATTTATTCTATTATTCATATACACCCTTCAATTTCCACCAATTCTCTAAAAATAAAATATGAAATAAGAAGAATGGTAAATTAAAGAATCGCTTTGAAAATAATTTCTAAATGAAAGATTAATAATAATTTATTTTTTTGACAGTGAGCTTATAGGGTCATATACTTTATTCTATTATTTATATTAGGAGAAAAAGTTACACTTTGTATACATACTTCCATGTTGGTTCATAAAAATATTATGATATCCAAAGCATATCCCCCAAGAGTGTAAAAAATGAATGATCCATAATGAATGTTTTCATGAAAAAGGTGATGATTGTGTTAATTCCCAATGAACACTTTTTTGGGATATTACCCCCAAATTCAGCTATTTTGGAGAAACGTCGATTTTTAATATCAGGAGAAGGTTTTCCATTATAATAAACCACTGAATGTTTACTACACAAAAATTTCAGGTTGTTTTCTTATATTTAGAATTATCCCTATGGTTCATGATATTTTTTTTCATAATAATAATTTCTACGAATAACTAAAACATCATTTGATACCAACCAATGAGACCAAAATTTTATTTCTAAATTTTATCCATAATTATTTGATTAAATATTAAATAAATAACTCATAAGTGAATTTTTATGTTTAGCGTGTTGAAAAATAGGTACATTGTACATGCCGTAAATTTTCTATAAAATAAAACACAAAAAAATTTAAAATTCACCTGAATGGATTCTTTTTTATCCAATCCTATATAATACCACTATGTAGGATTTTCATGGGATATTTATCAAATGAATAATGTTAGAATTCAACCCATAAAGGGATAAAAAACATAATAAAACATTATTGGTGGAACATGATGTATAAATAAAAAAATTACATAATAACTTGAGGCATAATGTAGGTATAATAACAAAAACATGAGGCAGAACATGGAAAAGTAACTAAAACATAAACATGAGACATCAATAAACATATCACAAAAGATATGAAGTAGGGTATCATGAAGAATAATAATAAAGATCGTGAACAATGTATCCTAAAACAATATAAATCCATGCTAACAACCAGTCATGAACATGCCATCTCAAGATACTACTTCTTTACCTAATGCGTTAGAGTGCTATCAGGGAACACCCCTTAAATGTCCAGCATTATGTGTGACACATCGTTCAAGAATAAAAACTACATATCATTTATAAACCAAGATTAAGGATTGTTGTTTTCATTAATGGATTTATCTAATACATAATTAAATGATACATTAGAATCAGTACCATTAAATTATAATAGGTTTGGGTATTCTTGAAATGAAAATATATCCCTGAAAATGAAGGGTTGATTTTATCATCATAATAGGTATGAAAAATTTAAACAGAAATTATATTAATGAGTAAAAAATGAGGTATATAATTATAAATAATCTATATTCCCAAAAATTTCAGTGATTATATACACTTGATACAATGATAAATTTAAAATCAAAATTCATATAAAAAAGAAACACTTGAAATGAAAATATTTTGTAAGAGAACTCATACCTTAAGAGGATGTTTCTTAGAGATAGAGATAGACTTCATATAGAAATAGGAATATAATGTGATGTATTTTTAATGGGTTTTGGGGAGTAGATTAATGTTCAATGGATTTTATTGGATAATAATGGGAGAAAGGGTTTCTGTTTACACCCAGGGAGGGGTGTTTTTGAGGGTTAAAAAATTAGTTATTTTTTATATAAGACCACCAATTGTGGATAAAATAAATAAATTATAATTTTGTGGATTATGAATTATTTATTAAGTGTTTTGTGACATTAAAATAAATCCCAATTAAAAATTCACCATCAAACCAACCCATTACTTGATCCAATAATAATTTTTATCATAAAAATCCAATTTTTATTTCCAAAATGTAATGTATAAACTTCAAAATTCAAAATTATATTTATATATTAATTTGTATACTCATTAAATGAAATTATTATTTGAATAAAATACTTTCTAAATATTTTAATCATTCTCACATCATAATTATTTCATAAAATCATGGTACTCATAAAACAATAATTTTCATATTTCACTAAAAAAAATAAACATTCTCAAAAAATTCTAAACAATTTACCATAAGATAAGTTATATTTATAGAGTCTAAAAGAGATATTAATTTCATAAATATAATTATCAAAATAATATAATTTCAACTTTATAATAGAAATACTTTTTGATGATAATTAATAGTTTTTATGAGATAATAAACTATCAGACAATTATTAAAATTACATAGGACTTAAATAATTTATATTATCATATAAAATGTGTTTTATATGATTATTTCATGAAAATAATTTGTTTTAAAACATAAATAATTTAAAAAACTATATATGTATTGGATTTTAAATGTATTTATTGTTTCCAAAAATAAAATTTTAGTTTCTTCCTTCTTAATTCTGATAGTCACTTTATTTCATCTTTATAACCAATAATAATAATGGCAGACTGTATTATCGACTAATGGTCATAATTCTCATCAGAAATATTTGTTTACAAACATAATACTAAATGAAAATATTTCCCTATAAATACATCATCATTATTTCTTAATCATTCACTACTTCAATTACAAATATTTTTACAGATCCTTCAATAATGGAAATAATATTATTAATTCTTCTCCTCATTTTCACAGTCTTTATGGTTAGAGTTATCCTTATAGAATAATTATAGACTATGGAGATTATTTTAGTGAATGCAAAATTATTCTATGTGTATATACCTTTATTGTTCGTAATTATAGTAATCTATATCAACAGATGATGTGTGACTTTCTTTTGAAATGTAAAAGACATTCTATGTGATCATAAAAAAATAAATTTTTAAATAATTGATTTTTCTATTAATTACATAAAGGAATTTAATGGATATTACATAGACCATCATGGGCTAGAGATATGTACCAGGGTATCACATTTATCTGTTGGAAATTATTTCACCCACGAAAATCCAACATGACCCATCCCTGAAATGAATGACCACACAAATAAAAAATAAGAATAAAAAAATATTTATATATAAATACTTTAAAAATTATACTATGTAATATATCATAAAAATCATCACATAATAATTTATAAATAATGGTTATACATGATATCAATAGTCAAAATCTTATTATAGGGATCAAGAATAAAAGTACACTATATAAAATCCCAACAAAGAAATCCAATATTATCCACATGAGCTAACTCCCTAAAACCATAACTCTACTATACAAAAACAACCACAAACATGGTAATCAAGAAGAGCCACAAAACTATTAAACCACTAGTTTATTTTATGATCACTACACCTAAATGTATTTATTTTTTTTATTGATTATTTTTGTTATACAATTTGAACATAATAAAAGTATGTTATTAGATAAATTTATTTCTTTGAATGAGATATGATAGTCCTTGATTAATTCCCAAACTAGCAGGCACCACTGACTACCTGGGGGTATAACATTGTTGGAAGGTAACCAACAAGTCGATAGTTGTAAATAGAGCTACAAAAAATCTTCAATTCCCACAGAATAACCAATTGAGTTCATTGGTTACCCAATAGATTTTGCAGTAGTGAGGAAGCCTACAAGAGTCTCCATGGATAGCCGGTGGCATTGTTCTATAATAGTCAATGTCACATTAATTATTGGTCTAAAATCCTTGAATTGGCTCTTTAATTTCTTGACTCTCCCAAGGATCCTCCAATAACTATAAATGATATAAATATAATTCAATGGAGTCTTGGATATTTACTAAGAACACTAATTTTCATCTAATAATTCTTGATTGGTCCATGATGAAAAATTGAAAGATATTTTCAAGTGATCTTAATTTCACCATCATCAAAGACAAACATGATTCAATATATTTAATCTAATTTCCTTCCTCCTCTACCCCTTTAGACTTTTTATAGATTTTTGTATTTCATAAGAATAATATTTAATATTATCTCTATGTATTTCTCTTAATCTTTAAAATTCTTCAAATATTGAAAAGGGAGTCGGGTTATTCATAATTGGTTTGTAAAAACACACATCACTTTTCTTTATATTATTCTATAGGTTCTCAAAACAATTAAAGTGATGCTTCTTTGGTTGGTTGGGTTTAGTTAAAATTAAGAGATTTATTTCTTCTCTAGATTCCTAATTTCATTTAATAATATGGTATTTTATCATTCATTGATATCTATAAAACCATTAAATCCAGGATGAAATAGATACCAATAATGATTTCTTTAAGGGAGGAGATGTAGGGGATCATTCTTGAACCAAACTAAACTCATTTTTTAATTATTTACAATTTAGTCTCAATATTTTATTTTAAATTATTCTTAATGTTTCATTTTCCACTAATCTCAATATAATTTTATTTTTTAAACATAAATAATCTAATTTCATTAAAAATATTTTTATTTTATAGCATGATTAAAAAAATTACCTAAAAATATCCTTGTTTGGACAAATTAATTGATGTTTTATAGTCTTAAACAATTTCAATGTTTTATCTTTTTAGGATAACATATTTTTTTAAATAATCATGGTAGATTTAAAGAAAATCTATGGCTTTCACACTTTACTTTGATGGTTCCAACTATAGTTATTTTATTAAAGGTATGAAAACCTTTCTTATAATAATTGGTTATACGGTATGGGAAATTCTCATGCATCGTTATATTCTTACTTGTGAAAAAATAAAAATGGACACCCGAGGTTATTACTACTTTTTGAATTTGATGGAAAAATCATGAATTCTATATATTTTGGTTTAGACCAAACTGAATTTAATCACATATATTCATGAAAAACAAATCATTAAATATAAATACTCTTAGAAGTTACTTCTAATGGAACAAATAAATCTAAATATAATAGGATTGATATGTATAAGAGTTATTTTGAATGATTTAGTCTGAATTATAATGAATCTATTATTTATATGTTTACACATTTTAATGATATATACAATTAAATAACGTCTCTTATAGATAGTCATACTATATAAAAACGTTTGAGTAAGTACTTTGGGTACTACTAAGTACTTTTACACCAAGGGTGGTGAAAATATAATAAGAAAATGATTTAATGAACATCTCATTTGAGGATCTCATCAGATCTCTCATGAATTATGAGTTAAAAATGAAGTCATAAGAAGATAAGAAAGATAAAAAATCATGTAAAATGTGATTTAATTTAAATCAATTATTGAAATCTGTTAATATGGTAAATAATTGGACTATCCATACAAGAAGATGAAAAACTTCATCAAAATAAAGAAATGATAACAACGTTCTAAGAAGGAGGAGGATCATAGTGAATAACAACTAAAATTTATATAATGAAAGAATAATGGACATATAAGCCTATAATTCAAATAGATAATAATTAATAAAAAAAGAATAAGAATAAAAGAAATAAATACTTCAAGGTTCTAACCTAGAGTGAAAGAGATGATTCTATCTCCTCAAGAAAGTCAAGAAATAAAATTCACCTTGTTTATCATGATTGAATTCCAGGTTAGTAATGAATGAAAAACTAACTCCTCCTCTTTTTCAACCTAAAATTCATATTTACACCTATTTATATAAAATACAAATATATGAAGAACTAAAATTTTATTTTGATCAAATTAACCAGTGATTTTGTGAACTGAATTCAATAGACAAATAAGATTAAACTATGCATAATCAACTGCGTAAAGAAACGGATCAAATCAAAATAGAAAAGATGAATTTGTGAAAAATTTAATGATCAACAAAATTTACATGATTTACAATAATCTATTGATGGTTAAATAAATATGTAACAAAATTTATTCAATTAAAAAAAATTAAAAATTAAAATTGAATTGAAAATGCTATGAAAATAGTAGTTTTTGTTTTGGTACTGGATTTTTGAATAATTATACTTATTCTAAAAAGGTGTATTTTTTAAAATTAAAATCAAGAATTTTTTTTAATTATTGACAAAAACAATTTATCTAATTCATGAATGTAATTTCAAAAATACTTTCTATTTTTAACTACAATGTATCAATATTTAACCACATATCTCAATTAAAAATTGTTTTGAAAACAAAATTAGGTATAAAAATAAATTTTATAAACCATTTGTGGACCCAAAATCATGTTTTAAAAATGATTATTTTAGTACCTTTTGATAAAATTTATCTAAAGATAAAATCCAGAAAAGAAATATGGTACATGGATTTTGGATTCTATTGATTAATGTGTAGTGACCTCTTGGAATTAAATATCCCTTAAAATACGTGATAGAGGATACATGAATTTTAGTGGAAATTCAAGAAGTAAAATCTTTGGTGAAGTTATAATGAATTTTCTCAATAAAAAACCTATAAATTATGTTTTATTCATTGATGGTTTAAAATGTTTTTTTAGAATTATCAAATTCTGAGGCAATGTTTTCAAAATAAATTTTAGAAAATGATTCTAAAAATGTTTTTAATTTAGAAGGTAAACATTTATTTACCATTTTTTATGTTCAAAATTAATATATTATAATTTTAAAATATCTTTATTCTCAAAATGTTAAATTTTTAGGTGTCTAAACTAATGATTTTTATCTTTATCATAGATTCATTGGTCACGATAACACAAAGATACACTTGTTAAGAAAAATCAACATCTTCTTGTACGACATTTAAAAAAATTTAATTTTAATGATAATGTTGTGTGTGAACCTTCCCAAAATGGTAAGAAAAAAATAGATTATTTTGAATATAAATAATAATTATCAACCTATAAATCTATTGAGAATATTTTCCTTGATATTTTTATACTGAATCAATAAAAAATTATTAGAGAAAAATAATATTCTTTTATGATTGTTGATGATTATACATGATTTACTTGGGACTTTTTCTTGGAACAAAAAAATGAGTCTTGTAACATATGAATAAGATTTATTAATAAGGTCTTAAATGAAAATGGAAAAAATCATTTACAATAAAATTAATTAGGAGGGAGAGTTTGATATTAAAGAGTTTGAGGAGATTTATACTTTACAGGGTTATGACCATACTTTTCAACTCCTAGAACGCCTAAAAAAATGGGGTTGTTGAAATATGGAATAAAATTCACTAAGAAATATCAATATCCACCTTTAATTAGTTAAAACTACCATAATAGTTTTTCCATGAAATTATATGCTTCTTTTTATACCCATCTTTAAAAACACCACTATTAAATTTTGAAAAATTTAATTCCATTATTTTTCTTTTTTCAAAGACTTTAGATGTAAATGTTCTATTATTAACACCAAATACAACTAGTTAAATTTAATCAATAAACCAAACCGTAAACATAATTTGAAGAATATTGTGAAAATCATGAACATTTTACTTTGAATTATGAACCATGTTCTAAAGATCCTATCAAATATAATCACCCTTCTAGTTGTTTACCTAAAAAATTAAAAAATTACAAACCCCAACCCTAAGACAATATTATTAGTGATATATTTGATTGAACTCATACTATAACTTCTATATTAAATGAAGATGGGCATCACTATTTTGTTTCTTTTATAAAACATAAAAACATTATTATTCTATTCATGATGAAAAATGGATTTTTTCAATAAAATAATCCCTAAACCAATTCCAAAATATTAATAATTTGAGTCATTATGAAAGGAATAATGATCATCCAAATATTGGTAAAAAATAGGTTTTATAAATAAATTTTGTAATCAAGGTAATGTCAAACGTAAAAAATATATAATAATAGCCAAATAACATATTCAAGAAGAAGACATTGATTATTATAAAACCTAGAAAACCATTAATGAGTTATAATCTATAAGATACCTATTGGAATTCATCTCCAATATTAATGTCAATATTTTTCAAATTCATGTTACATTTATTAAAGGGTTTATTTCTAAAAAGGTTTTTGTTGAATAGACAATATATTTTCAAAATAGAATATGTTTAAATGTTGTTTTCTTGTTAACAAAAGATATATTTTATTTAAAATATGAACCTTGGGATTGGTATGAAATATTAAAAACTTTTATTTTATTAAATTATTTAAAAATATGTAAAGTATATTCAAAATTATTTATAATTTTATTTCAAATTCTATTTTAGTCATCAAAATATTTACAAATAATGTATTTTTTCGATAAATAAATGAATCTATTTTTAAGGAATTTTCTAATCTTGTGAGAAACTAATTTGAATTGAGTTTTATGTGAGATATAAAATTCTTTCCTGGTTTTAAAATATCTCAAAATAAGGATAAATACTTTTCAATAAAAATAAAATAGACCCATGATCTTATAAAATTTTTTGTAAAGGATAATGCTAATAATATTAAAACCTATTACAAATTCCTGTAAGCTAATATTGGACGATGTTAGTAAAAAAATTGAAAAACACTTTATAGAAGTTTTATCAGGAGTACTGTTTACCTTATTGTGACCTAGACAAACATTATGCTTAGTGTTTTTCGTTAAACACTTTTTCAATCAAATCCTAAAGAATTCTATTTGGAAGAGCATAAAAAGGTTTTTAAAATGTTGTAAAAATGATTGTTTATTTACCTTAAAGGAACCCCTTTTGATCATTAATATTTTTAGATGCAGATTTTGGGGGTTGACAACCAGATAAAAAAATTACTAGTGATACTTGTCATATTCTTTGATATTCCTTAATATCTAAGAGTACTGAAAAGAAAATTTTAGTTTCTATTTTTATTGTTGTTGGTGAATATATAGGTGCATGATATTATTTCACACCAATTTTATGGATCAAAAAACTCACCTCGATTTTGGGTCGTATATTTTTATGTTCTAATTAAATGTGTTGTTTTAGTGCCATAAGAATCTGTAGAAATAATTTTCTGCACAAAAACACTAAGAATATTGATATCCAACATTACATTTTGAGATATCACTATGAAAATAGAGATTTCATGTTCGAATATATTACCTTAGATCTTTAATGAGATGATATATTCACAAAACCAATTAATTTAGAATGTTTTAATTTCATTAAGATTACGTGGTAATGACATGATTGTGATTATTTTTCTTATCTCATATTATATTTGGTTTCTCTTTACAAATCAAAATTGTTTATTGAAATCTATTTTTTTTAAAAAAACATGTCCAAATGTTCAAAAATTGTTTTTTATGATCACTTTGATTATTTTATGCATGTTTTATCTGTTATATTTCTAAATTTTATAATTTATTAGACTTTTTGATAAAAACATAGGTAGAAAATTATAATGTACCGGAGAAGGTAAATTAAAAACAATTGAATTAAATGAGGAAAATTTCAAGGAAAAGGGATAGAAGATTCAACATGTACAAAGAAGTGAAAAAATCCATCATAAAATGAATGCATGATTCCGGAAAGATAGTGTCTCATTAGAAAGTTGGAAGATCTATTTTAAAACATAAAGTAAGAAAATGATTTGATTATAGTGGGTTATTCTATCAACGAAATGGTAGTTATAAATCCTTTTTATTTTCCATCAATAATATCTTCTTCTTTCCTATTTAATTTTCACCTACTTATTATGGTTTTGTTTTTTATCCTCATCTTAAATGAGTTTTTTGTAATAAAAAAATGGTGAGATTATTTACCCAATAAAATATTTGTATGATAAAAATTACTAAATTGGTTTTTATAGTGTTTTAATATAAGATAAGAAAATTCTAAACCAATTAAAGTATTTTAATGATATTTTATGGGTCTTTTTGATGTCCCTTACCAAAAATAAATGCTGAATACTTGGTGTTATCAAACTATATGCCATATGGTGATGGAAAAAACCACCTAATGTTGCAAAATCTCAATACTTATATAAGAACCTAGTTCTTATTTGACGTACATATTCCTTATTTTATATTAATTATCATTTTAATTTCTTCAATATGGCCTAATATGAACTCTTGTTTAATTAATAGATGAATTAGTGGTGTCAGGTGCTGGTCCAGAGCCTAGAACCCATGTTTTAGGGTGAAAAGAGGAGGTCTAACCATTAGTGAAAATTGTGTGGGTTAGACCACATGACCATGTGGCCAGGTCTATATTTATTGTATATATTGACCTTGGATTTTCACATGGTTTCTTCACAGTTAGTAAATCATGTGGAATAACCATGTAGGTACTCATGGCCTATAAGATAACCCTAAGGGAAAATCATATGAATCCTTATGTTTTGTGGAATTTTATAATTTTAAATTAATTAAATTCTATTTAAGACCTATACTTTTTTGATTCCTATGTAAAAAAATTTGAGGTTTTGAGAGCTCTCCTTTGGTGGCTAAAGTAGAATTTTTGACTGACTCTCCTTCCAAATTCCGATTCAAGCAGAATTCATCCAGGGAGATTAAAAAGGAATTTACATATTACCATTATAGATCTAAGGATTTAAACCAAAGGTAGGTGGTCTTGGGCCTTCAGCTTAATGGTGTTCAATTTATATATGATTTCTTTCAGCACACCCATTTTCTAGGTGTCTTCTTAAATGGAAATTAAAACATATTATTTCTAGAAATGTTCTATGTAATTGAGTTGGATTATTTATTCTATTAATATGATAATATCCATTAATTAACCACACCTTTTTGTGTGTTGTCTATAATGGACATTTAGATGGATTATGCATTTGACCCTTGATTTCCTTGAGATGTGTCTTTGTATTACAATGTGTTTAAATGGGTAAATTAAATTTTAATAAATTGATGAATATTTTGACATGTGAATTGAAATATAATGGTTGGGATCAATGGTATAAACCTTTCCACTTGGATTGGAAATATCTTGGTTAAACATGAATTACCTTAAAAATTAATTTCTCATGTGTGTTGAGACATGGATATGTAATGTAATAGCTTGAGAAATCGTGAATTTCTCTTATTTATGTTTTCCCCATGTGAGATAAATGATAACTAAGCCATGTGATAGCAGGATAGGATTGTTAGGCTTTTCACATGTAAAATGGTCATTTGAGCATTTGAATGGCCCTTAAGTTTCTATGACTAGGTGATTAATTGGTCCGTCCAAGCCTTATTATGTTTTCCAATGAGTTAGAAATCTATCATGATGTGTGATGGGTATTTAATTCTATTGGTTTTGACCATAAAATTTTAAATGAATTTTTTAAATGAAATTGAATTGGTTAAATATATATTATCAAAGGGTGATAAATGGATTAAGATTACAATTTAATAGAAACTATCTTGTGTCTATTGAATATTAATTACTTGGGTGATACGTGGATTCATATTACAAATCCATGGATGGACATAGTGGGATGAAACTTGATATTATCATGAGTAAAACATAGATAAAAATTAAAGATTCCATGGATGAACTCATTGGGGATTGGCCTATATGTAGAGTGATATATTGATCCAAACGAGGTATTTCAAGGTTAGACTCAATGGAAATTTACTATTATTTATATAGGTGATACCTTGGATCCTATAGTGGAAAACCGTGGATGAACACAGTTAGTAGGGACTTTATAACTCCCCTAGAGTGATATTGGGTTCTTGAGAGGCTCTTTATGGACATGTTTCTAGGGTGATGGTTCCCATTAAAACTAGAGAAATAATTCAATTCCAACTTAGGAATGTCAACGATGGGATCAAGTTCTAAATTTATTAATAAATAAAATGACTATATTATGCATTTTCTAAGACAAATCACAATCTTGGATTCAGTCTCACTTTATTCTTTCTAGGATATCCTATTAATGTATTCCTTTAGTTATCTACTATTATAAGGGAATTTGTTCTTGAGACAACTATCAAGACATATTAAATTCAATGAACATGAATTGATAAATTGAATGGGTTAAATGATATGAATATTTACTTTTGAGTACTTCCTTGTTTTTTGTTATACTACATGCACACTGGTTATATACATTAATTGATTGATTCAAATAGACCATGGGTGGTGGCCTACTTGGATTATATCTCACACCCTATTTTGGTTACCTTTTTGAACCAAAAAATATTATATTATTGTAGTTGTTGAAAATAGAAATCACCCTAATAAAATTACATGATATACTACTTAGGAACATGATAGAATGATACCATGATAAGGTAGGAATGTTGTTGGGATTCTTTAAGTCATTTTTTTATGTTTGAGACATCTATTTTATATGAATGATCTGTACCTATTTTTTGTTAGAAACTCCTGACTTGTATTATCAACTTGTATAAGATATGACCTCTCACATAGATTGTACTATTAGTGTTCTACTGTTTATTTCACTTATTTGGTTTACTACATTTTCTATCGAACTTTTATTGTACTTACATTGTGTCATAGTATGTTAATGAGGGTATGATATCCTTATTGAAACTCATAGAACCCTTCTACTATTTGGCAACATCTATAGTATGGGGAGATATGCTTGAATCAATGTGGAAAACAAGACATAAAGAACCTTTTAGTTGCATCTAGAATCGTGATATTATAATGTGTTATCAAATGTAGGTTTATTATCTAGTTTTATTAACTATTTTGTTGTAATGTAAAGAGATAGAGATGAAATGGAATTTGGTAATGAGTTGTGCCTGGGTGTATCTAACCTGTGTATAGGGAAGAACCAAATTAACTTTAATTGAATGGTTTTTTTATATATTTTGATAATTACTATTGATTTGATACCATCGTTGGGTGATGCAATTATTTTATGCTATTATTATTAATATTAATTTAGCTTCTATTTTGTTTCAACTCAATGAGATGAGGGTATTCCATCTCAGGAATCATATTTGAACCTGCTAGGTTTCACATGCCATACAATATGTCATTCCATTTAGGATGAATTACTGATTTCATGCAATTGTGATCGGTGATATGATATATATATATATATACCTACTATTATGTTAGGTATATTTACATATGTTATTATGTGAAAGAGATGGATTCCAAGATTTGGTCTTTGAGGTGTATGGGCCCTCTCGAATTAGAATCTAGAAGATCATGGGTCAATCATTAAAGAGAAATGTGTTATGGTGTGACAAGGTTAGATGCCAAGTTTTATCAATAGGAATTTAGAATTCCATTGTTTAATCTCTAAATGAAAAATAAAGTTAAATTGAAATTGAATATGTTAGATAACTTAAAAAGAACCGACCATATTAGTGGGCCTTTGCTAGTGTCTCTAGCTTATACATGATCTGTTTAACACCAAGACCTGAACCATGGGATGGCAAGAGGGGGGGTTGTTATAGGGGAAGTATTTTCCCAATCCTGTTTTGATATCAGCACTTTTGAGCTGAAAACCTTGATAATGATCTTGAATTGAGGCATTTTTTTTGAATTATAGAGTCACAACACCATGATGACCTCCATTGGTATACTAGGTGGGTGGATAAGATCATACTCTGGATATGGTAGTCCATGTGATACCATTGGATCATTTAGTTGTGCCAGCTATGACATCAAATGATATACTTGATGCAGGTGCCATGGCATAATTCCATGAAGGGTTTATTCAATTCAGGTAGTCTGTTTAGGGAGCACCACAACATACCATTACAATGGATGAGTTGACCCTTGAGTTCCATTAATAGAATCCGCCCATGTTTTTGGGGGATATTGAACCAGAGGCTGCAGATTCATGCCTAGAGTCCATGTAATCTATCTTAGAGTACCAAGAGATACACCCTGAGAGGAGGTTAAGTATCACTATGTTCATACTACATGATTATTCCAAAATATGGTGGGATGTTATCACTCAGACTGATCATCATAGGTAGATGGATATTGGGATTTTAATACATCCTTCTATGATTATTTCTATCACAAAACACTGAGTTCTAATAGAGCCAAATAGTTCTAACATATAGAGTAGGGTGTGACATTAGTGATGGATTACTCAGCCTATTTTCTTGAGCTCCATTACTTCTTACCTATTCTGATGGGTGAAGAGCTATAAAAATCTAGAAGAATTGAGGATTGTTTCAAGTATGACACCTAATCATGGGTAAATTCCTTCCTGTTGACTACTGCATATGGGATAACAAATCAAGTGCTGATAAAGGAGTGTAACTTGAGGGAATATAGAAGTTCAAGCTTGGGCGGTTTCACACCTAGCTTTGGTACTGCATCGAATGGTAGTAGGAAGTGTCATCTAGAGCTTCCACGTGGTGATTTTAGCTATCATAACATCTCTTTGGGTTGTTAGGTGAGGATATACTAGTGTGGTAGGCCCCAACATACCCTGGAATAGTGTATAAAGGATCCAATTGAGTACTGATATTGTGGAAAGATTGGTTGTCTACAATGCTTCTATAGAATATTTCTGCTAGCAGCTAGTGAGAGATGGTATGCACCGATTCCATGTTCCAGAGTTGGGTCATAAGATTCTCACTAGGTATGGTGTTGGGGAATAGTATGATATTCAAACTAAGGTGGTGGTCATGAATTTGGTTTTCAAACCCCAGTTTTACAGGGCACCAGGGTGGATCATCTCAGGGTAGCCAAGTACTGTCAAAGGGATCTGGTATAGGCCAGGCATATGCAGTGCAATAGATCCTTAAGAATAATGATCCCGAGCATTCTACTATCAGATTTACCATTCATATAGCCTATAATATTTTTAATCACCTTTTGAAATAGGAGATTCACATATATTTAGATATGTTTCTATTGTGGAGAGCGTTAGGCTATGTGTTTATACTTATGATGGAATCATGATGACAGACACTCCGTTAGGGATAAGAATGGAAGGTCTTCTTATGTGAAGGGATTTCCCCCTTGAGGATGGTGGGTGTCACTTCCTATAGGACCTCTTCATCCATGAGATGAAATGATTTTATATCATTCTAGGGATGGACCGGTTGGTTCTCTCTTGATCTTATATTGATTTCTATCATCACCGGGTAAGTTTTACATCACTATAAGGTAAAGAGTTTATTCAAAAAGGAGAATGGTGTTTCTAGGAAAGATGATTTGGACTTGAGCATCTTGGGATTGGTGAGATGAAAACCCAAATAATGAGTTCATATCTTGGTGATCAGGGAAAATTTCAGACTGATTTCCCTCCAGTAGTTGATCATTTAAATAATATTTTCGTCGTTGAAATCTCAAGATTTAATCCAGTGAGAGAGGTAGAGTTCTCTTTCGAGAAAGATCCCAGAGCTTCAAAAATATCCATTCTTCATTAAATGATGGATTCCATAGTGTTTCAAGAGCTTAAGAGGATGCTAGAGGATTTATGGGTAAAGGGTTTCATCTGACCCTGTGCTTCTCCACGTGGGTTGCTAGTATTTTTTGTAATATAGGTTGATGGTACCCACATACTATGCATTGATTACTAGATGTTGAACCAACTAATGGTCAAGAAATAGTATCCTTTTCCATGTATATATAATCTCATTAAATAAATCCAAGGATATATGTTCTTCTCAAATATTAATTTGAGATTTGGTTATCATCAGGTCCATGTAACACCATTAGACACACATCACACATACATCTAGAGTAGGTATGGTCTATATGATTATTTGTTTATGATGTTCAGTCTAATGAAAGTGTTAGTGGTCTTTATGAAGCTGATGAACTGAGTGTTTGATCTATACCTTGATTCATTTGTGGTATTTTTCATGGATGATATCTTAGTATATTCAAATAAATGACATGAACATTCCCCAAAAATATATATAATTATGGAAAAAAAAGTGAGAATCAGTTATATGGTATGATCACAAATATCAACTTCTAGATGGATCAAATTCCCTTCCCCGGTCACATCATCCTAGAGACAAGAATATAAATGGACCTATAGATGGTGAGAGATGAATTTTCCTCGGAGTAGCCCAAGATTTTCATTAAGGTTCAGAGTTTCTTAGGGTTGGATGGTTAAAATAGGAGTTTCATACAAGACTTACCATGCTTATAATATCCATTGATAGGATTGAATAAGAAGGGGAACTGGGTATATATGGTCTTATTCTTGTGAGATGGTGTTTTAGGAGCTGAAAGAGAGTTCAAATTTAGCATTGATACTGATTTTCCTTGATCCATGCAAGAGTTAAACTGTGTACTATGATTCATTTGGTATCAGTATGGGAGAATTTACTATAACAAGGGATGGAGTCATCATGTATGGGTCTCAGTAGTTGTGGAAAAATGAGAGGAATTACCCAACACATGATATCGAGTTAGCTTTGATTGTTCAAGCATTACATTGTTAGAGACATTACTTAATGGGAGAGAATTTTTTGGTGTACACGGACCATAAAACCATCATGTATATATTTACATAGTGTGATATGAATCTAAGGCGATGAAGGTGGGTCGAATACCTTAAGCATTTTGACTTATATCTTGTCTATATTCTTATTAATGGAAATTCAGTGGTCGATGCACTAAGTATAAGGACTCAGATACAGACAGTGCAACAAACCAGCAGTAAGTGGAAGCTTATGGATTTGTTATACGAGATTCACATGGAGGCGCATGATAGTTAGGGACAATATTTTATTTCATCCTTAGCTGTTACATCTACTATTCTAGATAGATTGAGTATGGGGAAACTATCAGACTATGAAGGCCTAGTTCAATGGGAGAGTGTAGCAGGTGAGGACCCTCCTCCAGGATGGACCATAAGAAATGATGAAATCCTATGATTACATGGTCACATATGGGTTTCAGTAAACATTTTCAAGGATTTGATGTGTGATATTCGTGATTCATCTTTGGAAGAAAACCTGAGTGTCACAAAGATGTACCCAGATTTACATCATCGTTATTGGTGGTTGCCTATTAAAGGAGATGAAAATGGTTTTTTCATGATGTTTTCAACCTATCATTAGGAGAATGAAAAATATCA
This sequence comes from Viscum album, assembly GCA_963277665.1. NCBI lineage: Eukaryota > Viridiplantae > Streptophyta > Magnoliopsida > Santalales > Viscaceae > Viscum > Viscum album. The sequence continues at coordinate 1,086,469,049 of OY728165.1, forward strand.
CGGACCATATGTGCATTTATAGTATCTACCCATTCCTATGTATAAGTGGAATAATTTTGTGATGGAATTTTTTGACCGGTTTACCATGGATTCCTCAAATAAATGATGATGTATGAGTTGTTGTTAATAGACTCAATAATTTCAATCACTTACAACATATAAAGGAGGAATTTTTAGTTGATGACATAGGGAGGATGTATATTCATCATATAACATGATATCATGGGGTACCATATTCTATCATTTCATTTAGGGATTCCCAATTTAATTCTTGGTTCTAGAAAGGGATATAGAGGGTGCTCATTACTCAGGCTCTTTTGAGCATAGCATACCACCCCTAGGTAGATGGCCAGTTAAATAGAATGATTTAGTTTATTTTGGATACAATCGAAGCATATATACATGAATTCAGGGGTTCTTGGGAGAGACATATACCCCTGGTTGAATTTTACTAAAAAAATGATTTTATGATACTATTTAGATGGTTCCCTATGAGGTATTTTACAATAGTCCATGCCGATCACCACTGTATTTGTTGGAGGAAGAAGAGAGATAAATGTAGGGACCCTGTCTTTTTTAGATGAACATAGAGAAATGTTAGTAGATTTAAAACTGGATGGATACTACAAAGTCTCATTACAAATCATACGACGATCTTCCCTAAGGACATATAGATTTTGAGGTTGGGGATCATGCTTTCCTTTGTATTTCATGAGGTCCAGACACAAGAGGATCAGTAGACAAAGTAATCATTAATTAAGATATGTTGGGTCATTCGAGATTCTGGAGAATGTTGGTCTAGTACCCTATCAGTTTTAGTTACCACAGAGACATTTTTCCATGCACAATGTATTCCTTATTTCTTAGTGGACACATTACTATTCAGAATTGTCTCATGCCTTTCAGCTGAAGGAGGTTGAGATATATTTAGATTCTCTCCTTAAAGAGCATCTTATACATTTTATAAATTGTAGCATGAAGGTTATCTAAGGCCAGTATGTTTCTTTAGTGCTAGTGTTATGGTAGCACATCCGAGTATATGATAAGACATGGGAGTGGGAAGTTGATGGTTGATTGTAGTGGCTAGATATGTTCTCAGACGTTCTTGACCACCCTTAGTAAAAAATTAGGGGAAAAATTTCTTGGGGGGGGATTTTTGAAGAACTTGATTCTTCTTTGAGGTATACATTCAATTTTTTCCATATATTCCTAATTAAATTGATTAAATATGAACTATGATGCCCTTCATATGTTCCTTTGTTTTTTTACATTGGTTTAAATGGGTAAATTGAATTTTAATCATTTGATTAATTGTTTGATATGTGAATTGAAATAAAAGTGAAGGGATTAATGGTATGACCCTTCTCCCTTGGTTTGGTAATAGCTTGGTTATGATTGAAGCTCCATAAAAATGAACTACCCATGTAATTTTAGACATGAATATTTTATGAAAATTCTCAATTAATCTTGAATTTATCTTATTGATGTTTTTACTATGTGAGATAAATGATAAATAATCCATTTGATAGCTTGACAGGTATATTAGGCTTGCTATTTTTAAAATGGAATTGTGAGTATTTTAATGGACCTTATCTTTCGATACCCACATAAGTAATTGGTAAGGACAACCCTTATGATGTTGTCTGATGACATAGAACACCTATTGAGGTGTGATTGATATTGAATTCTCTTGGTTTGACCTTAGCATGTTAAATGATCTTTTTATTGAAATTGAATTTTTTAAATGTTTTTTTGCAAAGTGTGATACATTGATTCAGATTAGAATTCCAGGGAAAAACTCTTGTGACTGTTGACTATTATTGCCTCAGGTGATATAGATATTCATATTAGAGTGCGACAGACATACTCGATGGGATGAAACCTCATATTTTCATGAGTGATACAAAAATAAAAATGAAGGATACCATGAACATATTCAAATGGAATTGACTATTTTTGAAATGGGCGATACTCGGGTTCCAGTAGTGGACCGCCAATGAGAAAATCAGTAGGCAGGTACATTATACCTAACATATAGTGATACCCGGATACTGAGGGGTTTTCTAGGGATATGATTACAGGGGTTTGGTTTTCATTACACATGGAAAGATACTTGAATTCTAAAATTGGAATTTCATTGATGGGATCAGGTTTTAAATTGAATTTTAAATTAAATGACTAGAAGAAATGTCCGCCCATAAAAAAGCATAATATTGGATTAAATATCACTTTATACTTACTCGGATGACCTATTTAGTTATCCTTTCACTCATCTACTATCACGGGGGACTTTGGTGATGAGACAAGTATCGAGGAATATTAAATTCAATGAAATTTAATTTATAAATTAAATGGGTTAAATGAGATCGATGTTTACTTTTGAGTACATCCATGTTTATTGTTATAATGATGACACCCTTGTTATATATATTCGTTGAATGATTGGAATATACCTTGGGTTTTTTACTATTGGGATTACATATCACTCACTATTTGGGTCAAATTTCTGGACCCAAAAAGAATATATGATTACATGTGTCGAAAAGGGAAAGCACCCTAATACAGGTACTTGATACACTGATTAAGAGTCGGAGAGAATGGGAAAATTAAGGGGCATGTGATGATACTAGGATTATTTTGGAAATTGTTTTACTTTTTGTACATCTATTTTATATGGCCATTATGTAGATATTTTGTCTGTTTTATTTGAAACATGTGACAAGTATCATCATATTGTATATGATATGAATTATGGATTTTATTATACTATAATTCTTCCATTTTTATTTTTCTTGTATGGTTTACTGCTTTTTCTATTAAATTGTTGTTGTATTTCTGCTGTGTTACAGTTTTCTAATGAGGGTATAGTTTCTGGACTGAAATAACAATGTCCTTGTAGCTAGTCAGAAGCCTCCGACATTTGGGGAGATGCTCTTGATGCCATGTGGCCAACCAGGTATAGAGAAACTTTGAGTTTCATCCGAAACTATGACGTTATAATTCAGCTAGTGGAAGGGTCCTAACTAGCTTATAGCTAAAAATATGGTTGTAGTACTTCTTTCAGTCCCACTGGCTACCTAATTGAGATCAGCATCTATCTAGTGGAGGTAATAACAATGTGGAATCATAATGGAGTCTCACTATGTATCTAATGGGATCATCCATATATATAGTGTATTCGATAAAAAGTAGTAAATGATGTATTAATTATTGGTAAAATTTTACTAAATGAGATACTTAAGGGGTTGACTCAACCCAAAGCTCCTTTGTCACCTATGAAGTATATTACTATACATTAAAGCAGGCTTGGATCATTAGTAAAAATACAAATTTTCATAAAAAAATTATTGATCAATCCATGACCAATAATTTCAAGATATTTTCAAGTGATCATCATTTCCCAACTATCAGAGGAAACTAAGCTTCATATACATCGATATTTTTTTATTTTATATCTTAACATAAAGCGTTTTCCTACTTTTTTTATTTCATTAGCCACTTATTAAATATTATTTCAATTTCGTCGTCTTTCCTATTATATATATGATAAAAATAGATTTTGGTACCTTGTAAGGGGTTTGTAAAAAACATATCTCTTCTTAATATTTTTCATTAGGTTCTCATCATAGTTAAAGTGAGGGTTTTTTGTCTTCATTATTTTTATTTAATCCATGGTATTTCATTCTTATCTATGATCTTTATTTCTTTTAAAACCAAGGGATTTAATACTTATATTGATTCATTATTACCATTAATGTCAATAGATAAATATAACCCTCCCAATAATTCTTTAGGGGAGTATATGTATGAGATCACTCTTGAGATATTTCCAAAATCCTTTATCAAAGTATGCCTTTCTAATTTTTTTAATTTATTTTATAATGTTTTTAATGTTGTACTTTACACTATAATCATTCAAACTAATTGTTTTATAATTAAATATATTTATTTTATGAGAATTTATATTATTTTATGGCATAATTTTGAAATTAATTTTAATGGAAATTCACATCCACCTCTTGCCATCATACTTGGACATATAAAAATGGTATATTTCCCATAACTGTACTAATGAATGGGAAAAAATCCAACACATGACAAAATTAATATGTAGTGTTTAAGGAAAAAAACACATAAGGATTCCACCATTAATATTTATGAGTCCTATTTTCATTAAAACTGATCACTCTAGTTTGAAAATTACATTTAAGAAACAATCTAATTGAAAACATGTTCACATGAAAATATTTATATTAAAATATTCTATACTATTTTATTAAAGAATAAAATTCAAAAATATTAATAAAAAAGGATCATGTTAAAAGGAATTAAATCCACCAAACATAAATTTGATTTACACACCTGAACATGGAATAATAATAAGAATAATTATAGAGGTAATCCGAAGAAACATCAGATATAATTTTTTTAAGAATATACACATGGGTATCCAAATCAATCAAGGAATAAAGAAAAAATAATAATGGGTTATAAAACTGGATTCTAGGGTAATATAGTCTAATACACGGTTCCCTTGAAGACTAAGAAATTACAACAAGTTTTGATGCTCCCTCATATTTCACTTAAGATACCTAGTGATTTTTTGAGGTTGAAATTGTTGTCAATTACAAAAAAAGATGAAAATTTAATGAGTTATTAATTTTGACGATTGAATATATGGTCTTTAGTTTCAAATAAATGTAAAAATATGAATGAAATTTGTTTACAACATTGAATTCTAGAGTAAAAGGAAGATTCCATGAAAAAATTATTTATTTTACATGAGGAATTTTGTATCGTTGTTTGTGGAATATTTTGAGTTAGGGATGATAAATTTGTGGAAAATTTATTGTCCTTAAGATATAGCAACCATGCCAGCTAGCTAAGGGGAGGAACACCATAAAGTCATCCAAGCCCAACCCTATGCCAAGCAACATGAGGCTGTTTCCTAGGTAGTGCAAGGGAACACCTACATGTGGTTGAGTAGTGGTGAAGTGCTACCGTGCATGGCTACACGACAATGAATGTTGGAATAAAAGTATTCCCTCAAGAACTTGGATGGGGAGTTATGGGAAGAAGGATGATATATTTCTAGGATGTTACATTCTTTTCATGTATTATAAAGGAGCATAAATGATGGATCCATTTCAATGAGGGATTAAAAAATAAATGCAAAATGAATATAGACTATTGAATCCTTTTAATGGAATGCCCTGACCATATGATCATCACAGCCAAAATAAAACTGCCTGATCAACATGATCTTAAACACATGGATATTTGATCTATTAATGATCATCTCAGGGGAATTTAATTTTATCCAAGATCAACTCCTTCTTCAATCTAGTTCACGATTTTTATTATCTTTGAAACACTATACCATGACATCATAAGATTCTCATCATCAATTCGTTATATTAAAGGTCCAAATATGGTTGAATCAATATGCAACAAAATTTTCTTAATGAAATGAATATCAAACCAAAGGAATAATTGAATGCATCTTGGTTATTATAGAGGGTTCTATGATGAGGTTTTTCCCTATAAATATGATTTTCAGAGATTATTTTCTATGTATTTTTTATCACAAATCGAATAGTTGAGTGTATTTAATGAGAGAGAAAATAAGATACACAAGTTGAGTATTTATAGAGGAGAAGATTCCATGAATCACTTTATTTTGTGAAGGAGTCCACATGCATGAAATATGTTATTTTAACACTTAGATAGATATGTGATAAAAATATTTTCCATGTAGAAATTTATTAAAGCACATAATGTGTAACACATTTGTCATGCATAAATAAACAGAGATCCTAAACATACACTATTAATCCAAGATTGATAAAGAAACAATATATATCCACTAGTATTTGTGTGAACATATTTTAGGAACCATGTGATAGTGTATAATATTTTCACTACTTCTGAAGATGAACTTGTGCACATAATGCCCATTCATGTTTGTACATGAAAGAGTGAATTGCACATTGGCAGTTTACAGTGGCACAAAAAAGAAGTGTGGGGTTGCATGAAGGGGAAGTAGGAAGAATCAATGAATACCTATTATGAAATGAGGGAGAGTGAAAGAGACAATATCATTACATAGTGCATATACACATGCATTGAGTAAATATTGGGAAAATTTTGGTGTGTGAAAGATGAAAATTGTGCATTTCATGAGAAGTGAGATATGTGGACACAGTGTGGTTGATGTTTCATGTAAAAAATACATACATGCATGTTCACATGCCCACTTAAAATCATTTCTGTTTAAACATAATAATGCATTCATAAAATGATAAGACCATGAAATGTATTAAATACATGCATGATTTTTGAGGAATTTCATGTGAAATTTATATTGCATATTCAGTGTGCTGTTATTTGAGACTCTAGACAATACATATTTCTATCAGTGTTTCAGAATAGTTTTGTATCTTAATTTTTAGTATTCAGTGAGTCTAAGTCTTAATTAAATGAATGAATAGCTCGAGAACTATTGATTTGAGATAGATAACCATTTATAGGTAATTATTTTTAATGTGAGGAAGCCCAACAGGAAATCAGAAGATTATTATAAATGGGAATAAAGTAGAACAAGGACAAAATAACATTGCATCATAAATAAATTTTTGTTGATGACATGTTCACAAAAAGTATTCATTTAATAACTAGTATGATTCTAATATAAAAAAACAATATTTTTTAGGAGATAACTCAACTAGAAAGAGTATGTATAAATAACACTAATGGAATTCTAGTTTAAAGATCCTATCAGGAGACATTCTATAATAATTTTTCGAGATCATACATTATTAGAGTTTTTCTTGAAGTCATTTCATATGATTGTCAATATTTTTAATCAAATTTCTTATTAATAGTTGAAATTTTTTATCTCAAATTATCCCAAACATAACATTGATGTAGTCACCCGCATTAGGGGAGAACTCTAAAAATTAATATTTATTGTTCTTTATTAACATTGTATATTTCATGTCTTATAATTGTGCTCATAAATAATAAAAATATATTCACTATAAAATGTGTAGATGTTCGAATTAAAAAAGGTCAAGATAAAAGAAATAAAATTGGGGCAAAACATGTGTACACTGATTCATGCACCCTCTTAGTATACCTATATGATTTATTGGGTACTTTAATAGGTATTAAATCAATGGTTAATACTTTAATTAAATCTATATTATTATCAAAATTGTTTATATCAGACATATATGAATTAAGGATTTGATTTTGCATAATAAAAGAACTGAGTCAGATGTAATTTTCAGTTCCTATCTCTTTTAGTGTTAACAAAGATGTTTTGAAAAAAAAAACATGAAGAAAAGATAGAAGAAAGAGGCACAAAATATGAGAAATAATTGGAGGAATAAATTGGGTTAATCAAAATATGAATATAGTCAGAGACGTAATTTATCAGCAATATCAATTAAATAATATAATGGATAACCTTTTTTTGAGTATGGTTCAAGCATTGATGAAGGAGAATTTATTGAATCCCTCAATGGTTTTTATTTTGAAATCCAAAATTATTAAATGAATATTCCTGATGATGTTTTGCCTTATATATTTTCTTTTATGAAGGTAATATAAGCTAAAAATTCATGGCTTGAAAAGAAATCTGAGGACATGGAGAAATAGTTGGAGAATAACTTTCAAAGATGTAAACTTTTCTATAAAATTGTTTATTCCATAGAAGAATCTCTATCACTTCACAATGAACATTTCTCCAATATTGAAAAATAATTGAAATGAAATGTGTGTGACAAAGAAGTTATAGAGAGGTTCATTTCAATGATGATTCTTACACATGAATAATCTCATAAAGCTACCATGAATATTAAGGATTCTTAGTTTGAAATCAATAAAAGGATGAGACATTAATCCTAGATGAAAAAACAAAAGAACAGTATAAATTTCATTGTAATGATTGAATTACTTTAATTGAAAATGAATTATAAAAGACTATTTTTTATAAGGATGTGACTGTGAAGGTATATACAGAAGTGTTCTGTGCATTATATAAACTACAAAAAACCTCTAACAATATTAAATAATCCTAGGAATATGCTAAAATAAAGAGAATAAATCCATTGGACAATTCTCTATTGGAAGTAATTCAAATAGAAGATGATGAAGTTTAGAAAATGAAGACACAACATAAAGAAAAACTACGATCTGTTAAAGATGAGAAAAAATTCCCCAACATTATGTGTCTTGAAATGGAATTTATTTTTAAAAATATGAAGGAAACATAATTAATGTTCTCTTATAAATAATGTGAATAAATAGTGAAATCACTTGAAGATTAAAAGAATTCTATAGGTTTGAAATATATTGAGTTGGGGGTCATGTTCAAAAATCTTGTGAATACTTTAGCTGAATCTTCACAGAATTATGATATAATAAAAGATACCAAGAGTAATTATGAAAATAGTTTTACTAATGATAAGACTCATTCAAGTGGAAATAAGAGATTGGGATTATCTAGAGAAAAATATAATAATATTTCATCGAATATGGTAACCCATGTTCCAGAATATTCTATTTATACTAATATTTTTTCATTTGAAAGTACAAGTTTCAAAAAATAATTCTGAAAAAACATGGTTGAAGAAGACTAATGATAAATCCATTTTTTCATCAATGGTTGATATGAAAAAAATTATGAATTCTTATTCTCTAATAAGTGCTCGTATGAATAATCATACAACCAAAATGAAAATGATGTCAAAACTATACATGTTATAGCATAGAAGAAGAAATCAAGATATTTTGGCTATTGTTGGTGCTATTTAAAATTTTCGCATTGAGCTATTTATTTTTGATAAAAATTTTCTAAGCATGATAAATAGAGGAGGCCAAAATTTAAAGGGAGAAAAGAATATGGGAAGAAAAATCCAATAGAATTAATTTTTAATACTCAATTGAAGATAAATCTATCCATCAATAATAGATTTGGGTGTTTTCAAGAATTATGTGATTATTGAAACATAAGTTGTCATAGTTATTATGAGTTCTTCTCTGTACCCACCATGAACTATGAATATGCCGATATATAGAAGAGTTGATATCAAATGTAGAGGTAAGGAATAAATTTAGATAAACCATCCTTGGGATGTGAGTACAAGAATAATGTTAAGAAAATTATAAAGCAAGCTATATCAATGATGAATGATGAAATAAATGTAATACTCGTGAAGAGATTCTTCTACTATGGAAGAAAAGTCAAATCAAGGATTTTTCAAAAAATTCATAAACACTAATGATAGTGGAATAATGTTGAAGCCTAAAAAGAAATTAAGCTCAAAAATAGGTAACACGATTAATTTGGTGAATGAAAATGAAGATTAAAAAAGTTGAATTTTAAGAGAGGTTGCCTAAAAAGGATATCCCTATGAGTTATGGAATTTTTTGTGAAAGGTGAAAATTTTATGTACATATTACTGATAGATTCATGAATTTTTTTCCAAGGAAAATAGGACTAGTGAATAAGAAAATAGAATCACTAATGGATTCTTATTCTAAAAAAGATATTGTGGAGAAGAATTATACAGACAAGAAGAATAATGATGATTTTCCAAAATTATTTATAATCATATTTCTAGAGAACCAGGAATTGAAAAAAAATTTGGAGCCAGAATAAAAGAATAAAATTTCCATGTTAAAAAATGTGAGGAATCATTAATCATCTATGAATATTGTTGGGTTGATAAGAAACTCTCAGATATTTTTCTCTAACTAAGGAGCATTACAGATCCAGATCATTCCCATATATTTTGTGTTTATTTTCCATGTAGGAAATTGAAGTTAAATAATATATTCTAGGGGATACCAGAATTTATAAAAGCTGTGAATATCTTACTATTAGAAAGATGTCCATCCTGGAAGATTATTAGAATCATGCTTTTTCATTACAACATCTTAAAAAATCTCATAATATTTTTGTAGTTTATTCTTGAAGAATGCCAATTATAATGAAGAAGTTTTGAATGCATCTCTTAATGAGGACCACATAAGATCATCCATCATATATTTATTTCTCAATTGATTTAATATAAATTTCAAAAGTTCTGGTGAGGCTTGAATCTGATAATTCTAATTTTTTTTTGAAATTGAATCTTGAAATCATTTAGTTATTTGGATTATATTCACTCATTTTAAAAATGATAAATTTGTTCCGTAAAAAATAATATACTGGTTACTTTATGGTAAAATAAAAAACAATATGAAAGGGAATATAGATTCTTGTATTTTAATGTTTTTAATATGTTTTTTGAGATGTATACATGAGATTTGTTGGAAATCATTTGAACCACCCTTTATAATAGGTTTTATTTATTGGTGCCATATAATAGATGTTTAAAGAAAAATTTTATGTTATGTTTGAATACTCTTGACTTCTAAAAATACCATTTCTCATGTAGACTTAGATTCGATTGATTTTATCTCTTTTCTAAGCTAGTTATGATTAAGTCCTTCTCATAAATAAAACATAAAATATGTGTTAGAAGAGAAGAGGGTATACATAGAATTTGAATTATGAATATGATAATTCATTACCAAACATTTATATTTGGATTTATTTCAAATAATGGGGAGAATATATCATTTACTTTTAATATGGAATGTGTATTGAAACAAAACACAATGATTGATATTGAAGAGACCATGTGATTTTTTTATGTTGAAATTATTTTCAATTAATTAATAAGATGAAAATTCCATGAGATATTAATTTTGATGATTAAAAAGATGGTATTTACTTCCAAAGAATTGTAAAAATATGAATATACCATGTTTGCTACATTTATTTGAAGAGTAAGTAGATGATTCCATGAAAAAATAATTTATTTTTAATCAGTAAATTTTTAACGTTTTTTGAGGAATATTTGGAGTTGGATATGATAAAGTTGTTGAAAATTTTATATTTCCTTACTCAAAATATATCCACCTAGCTCGCCATCAATGGGGTGAAGCACAAGAGAGGTATCCAAGACGAACCCTAAGATGGGTAACATGGCATCATAGCTAAAGAAGTGAAAAAGATATATATGTGGAGAGGAGAAGTGGCAGAGCATAACCATGCAGCGTGATAGAGCGGAACAAGTTAGTATTGAAGCATGCCTACAAGAACCAGAATGGGGAGGTACTAGTAGAGAGAAGAGGGATTTATAGGATGTTGATTCAATATTTATTATTATAAAGGGGCATCCAAGATTTATCCATTTTGATGTGGGATTTAAAATATTAATGGATAATGAATCTCAGCCGTTGAATCCTTCTAGTGAGATGTACTAACTGTCTGATCGTACCAACCACAATATAACTGTGCAATCAATTTTATCTGAAAAACCTAGCCATTTGATATGTTTGGGATCATCTAAACTGTATTTAATTCTAGACAGGCTCATATCCCACCTCATGATGGTTTGAAAAGATTATTATTAGGGAAGATCTATTCCACGATGTCTAAATATTTTCATTATCTATTCATTATCTTGAAGGTTTGAATATGATCAAATCAGGATGAAACATTGTTTTAATCTTGAAATGAAGATCGAACTGATGAAATAATTGAATTCATATAAGTGATTCAAAAGGGTTCTTTGTTGAGGTTCATTTCCTATAAATATGGGATGAAGATCTCATTTTCTACATATGTTTTAACTTACATCTGATACCTGAGTGTAATTATTAAGAGAGAAACAGAGAACCACAACATGAGTATTTCATGAGTATTACTTTTCGGTGAAGCGTTTTTCTTTTGTGAAGGAGACAATGGGAATACAATGTGTGATTTTCACACTTGGATAGATACATGATGAAAATAGTTTTTGTGTAGTGAGTTAGTTAAGAATGCAATGTATTAGTAATTTTTCTTTTGAAAAGAAATAAAGAACCTACCAATACACTTTTAAGACAATATTGAGAATGAAATAGTTTATATCTTCTGGTATTTGTGAGAACATGTTTTATGATCCATGTGATAGTGTAAACATATGTTCCAACTAGTGAAGATGAAATTTCACACATAATACCAATTCATTTTAGGACATGAAAGAGTGTATTGTATAGTGGTAGTCTGTATTTGTGTGAAAAAGGAAGTGTGTGGTTGCATGAAGGGGAATTAGGAAGAAGCAATGCATACTTTTTGGGAAAATATGAAGTGCTCAATAGGAAGTTTCATTATATAGTGAATATACACATGCATTGAGTAAATATTGTGGAAATCATGGTGTGTGATCATTGAAGAATATGCATGTCATGTGGAGTTAGTTAAGTGGAAAGCATAAGGTTTATGTTTCATGCAAAAAATACATACATGCATGTTCACATTATTTCATAAAATCATTTGTGTTTAATAATAATAATTCATACATAAAATGAGAAGGCTATTCAATGTATTAAACACAATCAAGATATTTGAGGATGTGAATGTGCAATTTGTATTTCATATTCCATGTTAAATTATTTGAGATTGAATCTGAGACATTATTTCTATTAGTGTTTCAGAATATTTTTGTATTTGAGTTCTCATTATTTAGTGAGGTCAAGCCTTCAGTAGAAGAATGAATAACCCATGATGTGATAAATTGAGATACTATACCATTTAAAAGTGTGAAATTTTAATGTGAGAAAGAACAATAGTTAATAAGGGGATCATATTAGGTGAACATGAAGTTGACAAAGGACAACATAACGCTACTTCAAAAATTAATGGAAGTTGAAGACCTGTTCACAAAAAGTATTCATTTTATAAATAGTGAAATTCCTGAATAAAAAAAAATATCATCTCATGAGATTGATCAACATGTGCGAGTTAATATAAAGAACACTGGTCAGATGCAAGTATTATGATACTATCGGGAGTCAATTGACAATAATCAGTTGTGACTAGACAATACATGAGCTTCTATGTTTGGAATTATAGGATATTGTCTATATTTATAATAACATTTCTTCTTACTAGTGGTAATTCTTTGATTCTGATTATCCCATTCACATAAAGGATTTAGATACCCACATCAGTGAAAGGGCATGAAAAAAACTATGTGGTGTGCTTCAATTATTTTTTGCATTTCATGAATTATAATTGTGAATGTAAACATGTAAGATCTATTCACTCTAATAGGTGAATAAGTTTGAATAGAAAAGGGTTAAGAGAAAAGAAATAAAATTGGATAAAACTTGTGTACACTAATTCTACCACCTCTCAGTGTACATGTATTACCCACTAGGAACCTCATTGATAGGTCTCAAAAATACATCCATGGTTTATCTTGGTCAACATGGACACATTTAGAAAGCTCCCATGATCTTTATCCAAATATATATATTGGTCCCTTGGATACCCCACCCATTATAGTCAATGACATATGATAAGTTATCAATGGTCGAAGTCACTGCACACACACCCAATCTCTCCCCTATGCCTCACATACAATACACATAACCACATAACAAGTTAAAATATCATAATGAAAACATTACCATTAGAATTAAACACAATCATCATGGTAAAACAATTTAGAAACCCCTTTTTGAATCCCTTTGTAACCAGAAATCATTCTTGAGGAATTCTATCAAACACATCATGTGAATTTAAATCACTTTTACTTGAAAAGACACTATAAATACTCAAATTTACTATGCACATCATGATTCACATTTAACATGGATTAATCATCATTATTAACACAAATTAAAGGATTTTTTACCAATAGAAACCAAGGTAAATAAGGAATCAATGGTTATCCATGGAAAAGTGACCTTAAATAGAGACACCATCTATAAAATCAAACTAAAACTCACTACCTATGATGAAACCCACATGATCAAAATAATAGAGGCCCCTAGATAAAAATATAAAAACAATCAACTGGAATCCCCATTCCACTACCCTATTTTTAGAATAAATTGAATATAGGGGTTTAAAAAATCCATATATATGGATGAAAAAGGGTGAATAGGGGAAGTGGACAATGAAATGAAGAGTAAAAAAATACTACCTAAGCTAAAATAATTCAACTCCAAGGGGAATTTACCATGAATCAAATGGATGGAAATTAAATGGAAGGGGTTTGTGAATATGAGGGGGGAGAAAAGGGTTGTTTTTTTATAAAATCATGTAATACAATTTTAGAAAAAAATAAAAAAATATAATTAATAGGATAATCTACATGGGTTGGTTATACAGTTAGGAAAACCATGATCTAACTTTGTGGAAGCCCCTAACACCCCCAAAGAAACGTTTCATGGTCTCAAGAAACACCCACATAGTTTAAAAAACCATGATCAAGACAAGAAAAACCACAATTAACCCCAAATACCTCTATCACACGGTCAGCTACTCATTTTTGAAAACTATGTGCTACCCATGAATGAAGTCTTATTTACCTAAACCCATGGTTTTAAACCTATGACACCCCAAAAATCATAGAATGATAACAATATAAACTTACAAATATAGCATACTAGGGACCTAATAAGAATCATAATTGAAAATAAGAGGTTTTCACCATCACATTATAATATAGCCTATTGTGTCATTACATAGTTTTGGTTTATAAATAAGTTATGATTACTATTTTTTAGTAACCATAGACACTTTTTTATGATTTCACTCTTCTCGATAGAACATTAAATGGTAAATTATTATAGTTGATCATGGAATCGATTTCTTAGATTTTAGTTGGGTATTAATACTTCTATTGAAAAATTATTTTAGTTATTTCCTCTATTTTCATGTCTCTTCTATCTAATAATATATCTTCTTCAATAATTATTGGTGAAAATTTTGTCATGAGTGAGTAGTTTCTTAAGGGTTGGTGAATTTAGAGTGTATGAAGATGATTAAATTTAATTGAATGATTTTTATTGTAGAAATATATTTTTTCTTTAGTATCACATTGAGTTTAATTATTATTTCATTCCATAAATATGATTTTATAGAAGTGACACTTAAGAGGGGATAACTAATACAATACACAAGAATTGGATTGGGGAGTAATATTTTTTATTTGTCGATTGATATTGGTTTGCAATGAAACTTAATTTAATTAGGATTATTTATCATATTAAATTGAATGTTTTAATTTTTTATTTCTTGGTGTCTAATAATTGAATATTAGTTACTATTTTTGACTTTACCAAATACGAATATTTTCCTTTGAATAAATTAATGAAATCAAAAGTTTTAAGAAAAAAATACCCTCTTGAAATGAATCAATATCATAATTTTTAATATAAATTTTTTATTTCATAGGTGATTTGTTTTAATTTTTATTTCAATTTTTTTTCAATTTTTTTCACTCAAAATTATTAAATAAGAAGAAAAAATGAGTGGCAATAGGATATGATTTCCAAATAATTTTTAATGGCACAATATCAGAATCTCCATGTCTAAACTAACAATTTATTAGTTTTAGTAGTAAAGGAATTTTCATATAAAATCTACAATTTGAACTAACACCCTTAGAAGGAGAGCCTAATCAGGGATATATCTGAAACACATTCAAATACCTTGATTTATAGTTCTATATACCTCACAAAATCTTCCCATTATATAAGTTGATATAAACTATGAGTGAGGGTCGAATAAAATGTAATTATGAGAGTTTACACATATTTTAATTTAACATAATAAAAAACAAATAATATTAAAATAAATAAATAAAATATAGCATTAGGGTGTGACATATAGATTTATATTCAAAATATAACTATAACAGAAATCATGCACTATGAGATAATAGATAAATTAATTCAAAATATATATCCATAAATATTATAAGATCATCTAATAGGTTGAACAAAAAAATGTGGAATAAAGATGGAAATAAAATGATAAAGTTGACCCAACTACTAGCAGTTGAACTTATCTCTAACTTTTCTCAACATCCATATAAATCCCTTTCACCTTGATAAATAGTGTAAGGTACTTTTCTACGACTAAAAAATTAAATATAAGTTCTATACATCCATCAAGATGAATGTATAAAATGTGATAATAAAACACTTTAGGACACCACCAATAATCACAGTAATAATAATTAATACAAATTTTCAGACATGACTTAAATGAAAAATGAAGTGGTAAATAACCACATGCATACACCTATCATACCATCAGGTGCCCAAAAAATCTACGCTTATAGTTTAATCACTCTTTATTTCTAATTTTTTAGAATATTAAATGGAATTTAAAATTGTATGAACACCTGCGTATGATAGTTCATCTATGTTATGGTTGGTCCTATAGGTTGAATGAATTCTCCAAATGTGGATATAAAGATGTCTACCCATGTTCATAGTTGTGAATGTAATATAAACTAGCACAATTATGGTATAAAATAATTTCATTCCACTAGTGATTGAGAGAGCACATATCAATTTATATAAGTAAATAGAATTATTTATTAAATTTTGAATTAAATATTACCTATAAATTTGTAATATATAAAATCATTTCTTTTTTGGTAGTTAATGAAATATTAGAAGTGAATACATGTGGTAGAAACTATCACACCTATAATTGGTCAAAATCGTATAAATAATAAGGCATATGGTAGGTTATCATACATTATGTGTAACCTTACTAGGATATAAATGATATTTATTGGGTATATCCTCACATCATCTATAAATATATACTTGACTATGGTGAAATACATATGTCAATATTTGGTTAGTGAATGGGGTAACACATCATTGACATAAAATTTAGGATAAAAATGAAAATCATGAGAAATTATGTACTAAATCCCTATACCTCAGTTAATAACCCATTGAAATGCATGCATAATATATCCTAAAATCTCTACCATATAGACCTCAACTACCATTTAGGGTCATATATAATTTTTCATGAAAAACCAACACTCAATTAGGCTTGAACTGCTCTTATCTTCCCATCACTCATAGAAACACATCTCATGTGATATATGCACATATTCCATAAACATTAATCGAAATGAACAAGGTTATAGGGTAGATCAATAATTGGCTAGACACATAGTAATTTACATTGTGTAGGTTATCACCTCTAACTATATTAGGAATTTATTGGTCTTTACCACTAAACCAATTTTCATATCAAAAGTTAGATCTCAATTGGGGACTTATCTATAAGGCTTATCACTAGTTTTTACCATATAATTTCCCCCAATGAAAACTATAAACTGGGTAGTCACCTTACTAATATACCCTCAATATAACTCTATTCAAAATAAATCTACTCCATGAATTTTTTCACTAAAAAATAAATATTCAAAACAATAGTTTACCACTCTTTGATAACCCAAATTCTATAAGGTATCTATTAGAATAACTTAGTTTACACACCCATATTCCATAAGTCTAGATAAAATACATACACTAATATATATGAACTCTATAGGTTATAGACTTATTTCCCATGTTTAGACACTCTTCATGGGTTCCTCTATCCTTTTATCTGATGTGTATTACCTAATAAAAATTTAAGTAACTAATTTTCCATGGGAAAGTGTGTGAAGTGAATTTTATAGTCCCATTAATTCAGTTATTAATTTTTTTATACTCAAAAAAGGACACAGAGTTCATAGTTGTTTAGGACACACTTGATTTCCCCTAACTACAAATCACATAACATATGGGATAAAATATAAAATTTGAAAAATTAAATTTCACCTATATATGCAGACAAATTATTTCATTTAGCGATTCTTCTATATCTCTATCCAGGTCTGCATTGACCATCTTTTTCCCTAATAGAACTCCAAGGAATTATGTCATCATATCTCACCCAAAAATGTGTGGATATCATTCCACTATCTCCTATCCTCTTATAGAATATGAATAAAAATAATCCATTATTTAGTGTAATATATCATAAATATGTAAATAAAATAATTATAAAACATTTGAAAAAATAAATTGCTTGTAAATTAGTGGGATAAAGGGAAGGAACATACCAAATTCAAGATACTGACTCTTCCCTATCTGTACTTAATCATCAAGGGACGAGTAAAGAGAAAAGTGTAAAAGTAACAATGCCTTTTTGTATATAATTTCTTAATTATAAAACCACAAGGGTTGAATTAAAAAAACCCATAAATTATCTTAAATTTCCATATGTTAAGTGGGGTTAGGGAATTCCACTGAATGTATAGTGGAATGAACCATCTTTTATGTTATATGTTTCCCTGAATCAGTCAATAAATCCATAGTGGATAATGTTATAGTCCAAACTAGAATACTTATTTACATGAAATATATAAATTATGTATTTATCTTTTACACATGAATTTTAACCCTATAGCTTCCTTTTAATCATTATAGACATGTTTATAGGCCTTATTTCTAATACTAAATCCAAAAATTTAAATCCTCCCTAGTTCATGATTCAATGAAATTTAACCTTTTGGGATTCCATTGACACCCAATGTGGTTTATATTAAGAAGACACCATTATACCATTTATCATCATTGAGAATATTTTAAGGTATCTCTGGAATACCACACCAGTCACTTTATTCTGATTTACTCTCATTATCCTCAAACACTTATTAGATATAGTTGTGCGGATATTTCACCGAGGCATATAAATGTAATATAATCTATAATAGTAATGCTTAGTCCATTATATATAGAATACCATCTTATAATGGAATGCTAGAGTAAAATTAAACCTCTTCATGGCCGATGAAATATAAAATGATCCAGCCAATACCCTTCTACATTTAATTCCACAAAACAAAACATGATAGAATATGTACCAAAATGGTGACTATATTCACTAACTATTAGATAATGCTTATACATAGGGGAAACTGTTATATTACCCGACTTATTATTTTAGTCATCAATTTTTTATTTCATTGGTCTACACAAAAACACCACCCATTCATAGTCACATCCAATATTTTTATTGAACATATCTACTTATAGTTGTAGTCACCCTCTTAAGACACTATCTATTAAAAAAATAATTATTTCATTAATATAGTTATTACAATATACCATTGGTATAAATATTCTTCAACACAATTATAAAAATAGTTTGTATCCAAAATAATTCCGCCATCAATTGAATATTTCATTGAATCCACCTAATCCTCACATAACAATAGCCTAATATTGGTTTATTCTCAAAACCCATTATTTTTAACCAGATTTCATCCAAGAACTAGGGTAAAATCTCAACTAACACGAGTATATATTTTTTATATACCTAAACCCTAATTATATACACTATTAAACCTAAAAAGGGGGAGACCCAACATCATTCAACAGTATTCTCTCTACTATATAAATTCCCTTATACATGTTAAATGAGCATGTACCAACATGGTATTGTTTATCTCTTGATCCATATATGTCATAGAACATATTTATTTCATTCTAATGGACCCATTAAATGAGCCTCACTATAGATGTATGATAATCAAAATATTCATTGCTACCAAATTCTAATTCCACAAATGAATCATCATCATGACACACGAGTCCTGATAGATATCTCTCAAGATCAGTTAAATCACTCACAATATTGTGATGCACACATGTTTTAATGGTGTGTATTATATATTTTCCCAATGAAAATTATATTATTTCACTGGTTCCCAAATCGGGAAAATTGATACATTCTATATTCATCAATAATCAGGCTGATCCACCAATAGAATCAGTATACCACTAGATTTATTGGTTTGAAATGTATGATATTGGATTTTCTTTGAGATATTAAACCTTATTATTTCTATATTAATTATCTGGTTTAACATAATTAGGATTCCAGGTTAGTATTTGAAGGAAACATGGATTTCTAAGGCATTTTCGTTCCTAGAGCCCATGTTTTTGGAAATGTAATTAGGGCATATCCCATGACCCATGTTTTGAGTAAACAATAGTGGGTGGTCTAGCCTTATATCTAGGGCTGCATGATTTTTGTGAAACCATGAAATATAGGCCACATTCGAATGAATGGTTTCTATTTTTTTAAAAGAGAAAAATTGAATGTTCAGTTCCTGATTTATCTAACCATGTTCCTTGACCATGTGATGGGGGTTTATGGGTAGATATGGGTGCGTGGTTAGTGAACAGTCTAGTCAATCATGCGAACAAAGCATGGGACCTAAATTTTTAATAGAAAATTACCATATTACCATTATTAAATTAAATACATCACCCTCAAACTCTTTTCCTATTTTCCTATAGAAGTGGAGAAATTATTCCCACATATAGAGTTCCCTTGAATCCTAAACCAATGATTTTTCATAACTCCCAGATCTGGACTCTCAATCACTCGTCGTCAGTAACATTTGATGCATGCAGGTGAGTTATCTATTAGTCTTTCAACATTAGCTGTTTTCATTATTATCAAAGTCATTATTTTGGTGTAGGATCTTATAAGATATTTTAAGAGTGTTCATCAATTCTTTGGGTTTCTTATAATCCTGATCAAATCAGATGTTGAGACTGGATGAGTGTTCCTCTAACAAGCTAAGGTAGGTGGTATCATTCTTTTCCCTCAATGTCTCGGTATTTAAATATTATGAATTTTTTTCATTCACTTGTTCTTCTAGGATACATTTATAAATTGATTTATTTTACATGTTCTAGATGACCAATGAGACTCGTTGAGGTGCAATTATAGTTTATGGACCTTGAATTCAAACCACCCCTTGGTTGTGTTGTTAAATGGGATTCACCAACCATGGCTGGACCCTTTGCATTTGATTCACCTTTGAGACATTGCCTTTTTTTACTATTTTCATTATGGATGTTATTTGAATTAGATATACCATAAATTTAATTTAATGAAGTTAGAAGGGAATGGAAGTCATTATCCATAGGCCTTTTGATATTTATCTTTCTCACTTTTTCTTGAGACTAATTTCAAAATCAAGATGTCTAATTTAAAAAGAATGGAAGGATTAATGTGTGGCTAGAACATCAAAGACCATGACATATTTAATCCACCTTATGACAAGATTTAATTGAATATAATTGATGTGACCAATTGAATTATACTTTGATCTCACATGGTACGTTTTGAATATAGTCCCATGAAAATTCTTATTGAAATGACAAGAGTGAGAGGTGGGTTCCATTTTAGGATCTCAATAGATGGAATCTTCTAGATTGAATACATAAATCAATATAATGAATTATTATTATGTTCCATGGGAGATACATGGGTTATTTTAAGAGCACCATGTACAGACTCAACTAGAATCTAACATATATATAATCGAGTGATACTTGGAATCATTTATAGACTGACAAGGATGGAATCTAGTGTAAATTATTATTACACCCGAGTGACACATGGATTCCTTTATGGACATACAAGGGATGACTTTGAGGGATTATTATATTATACACCATGAGTGACACTTGGGCTCCCTTCATGGAACTCAAAGGAAGGGCTCAATGGGAGGTGACTTTATACCACACCTACAGTGATACCAAGATTCTTTTAGGAATGCCTTGGATAATATTTTAAAGTGGTTGGTTAATGATATACATGGAATGATATGCATTTTAGAATATAGGAATCCCAACGATGGGATCAGGATACACTTAATTGAATAATTATTAAATGATTTTTATGATGCATCTCACATGCCAACAAATGGGGCTGGATTTGGTACAAGGATTAAATTTTATTAATAACTTTATTAAAAACATACTATTTGATATGATTTACATGGGATTCGTGGTATATGATATAGATCCCTATACATTATTATTAATCAAAAATTAGTTTCATTAATTACTCAAAGACAATTCATCTTAGGCTGAAGAAGGTAGTAGAGGATGGTTGTTCCATGGGAACCCAAACCTATGTGGGTTATTACAATAATAATATGTGACTTTATTATTACACATGAATTTTTTATTATATATTACATTACTGAATGAAATTAGAAAATATTGGTGGTGGCCAACGATACTTATCTCACACCATGATCAGGACTCCTTTATGGTACCCAAACAGAGTTCATGGGTGTAGGAAGGGATAGGGAAAAGTTCTCCATTTATAGATGTTTGATTGATTTTTTCATAATAGTTGGGGGAGAATAGGATAGGACTATAGATCATGATTCAATCTGGGGATTTTTCCTTTTTTATATTTTATTTCTGATATTTTTATTTTGATGGATGCATGTTTCCATGTTTATCATTATTTTATAGCATGCTACGATCATCATATATATATGAAACAACAAGATATGATTACCTAGTAATTTATATGTTTGATGTTTATTCTTATGCTTATAAGTTATTTCAAAAAATTCCTCTATTGATTACTATGACTGTACCACTGTGCTATGCTCTGATTATGATGGGATAGTCTCTCCATTATTGAACCATGGACTGCCCATTTTGAGTTAGTAGCCTTTGACATACGGGGAGGAATGCTTGAGGCCATGTGGCCAATTGGGTTTGGTTTCCCTTGAGTGAACAATGTTTTTAACATCACAATGTAGTATCACAATTGGTTTATTTTCTTTTATATTACATTTTGTGATTAATAAATATGATATGAGTAATTTTCTTCAAATTTGTTAATGAGATGTGTCTATGAGTAGCTAACCCACATACATGAAATAGATTAATTTTATAGAATGGGATATGATATTCTTGTCTATCCCTATTATAATTGAATTGACATCATCATTGGGTGTTGCACATGATTTTTATGTTCCTTCTAACTACAAATTTTAACCCCAATACTGATATAGAAATGAGATATTGCATCATGCACCATCATTGGAACCATAGGATTTTTATGTCATGCATTATGCCTTTCCTAGTTTATATTACCACTTTCATTTGCTACAACATTTTTTGATACCTTCTTTCTTTATCGATGGATTGTGATGAAATTTCATGTACGGACATGATAAATGACTAGTTTAGATTAAACAAATTTTACACATTAATTTATAAGGCATATATACCATTATATGTTTGAAAATGGGGATCCTTATAGTTCAACAAATTAAAAGTAAATTTCTAAATAAATCATAATTAAATTTAATTAAAATAAAACTCTAAAAAATGATGACCATTAAATATAGATCCCAATTTCAATTTAAAGTGTGATTTACGCTACAAGTTTAAATTTCTAATACATATACCTAGAATATGACTTACAGTAGAGAACTTGACCATAACCCAACTTCACTAGTGGGTAGTTGGTAGCGTCTCTTTCTTATTATAAGATTCTTAAGTCTCCCATACTTGGTTCTTGGATCAGGAAAGGGGGTGTGACCTTTATATAGGGAGTCTTATACCAATTCTATTCTTCTATTTTTGATCTTAGTGTTTGATAAATATTTTATTGAGGCATGTGTTAGGATATTTTAGAGACACGACACCAAAACATCCTTGAGTCGTGTGCCAAGAGGGTGGTGACAAACATGTCCTGGTGGGGGTTGTCCCTAGGTCACCAAAAGAACCTCCTGTAGTGACTCTAGAAGAACCATAGGTTATAACTGATATGGGTGCCTATTACATATTTTGAGATAGATTCCTAAGATATATGTAGACTGATTAAGGAGCATTGTGACATTCCCTGACTATTTCAGTGTTGATGTGTGAGTTCCAAGTAGAAAAATCCACCCACATTTTTAGTGTATGATAGACTACTCTGCGAAGAGTCATGTATAAAGGGCATGCTATTATTTTTTTGAGAATTTTGAGTCATCTAATGAGATGAGATTGAATCACTCTATATATATTATATAGAATTCCTCCAAGAGATGGTGGGATGTGATTACTTATATGGATCATTATTAGTATTAGTCTTGGAGGTTTTTTCAATTGGAATTCTATGATTATTTGTATCCTGAGACATGGAGAGAGAATAAAGCAAGATATTCCATGCATTTGGAGAATAGAACATCATTATTCATTGAATATTCTTCCCATTTTATGGAGTTCAAATGTTTTCCACCTAATTTTTTTGTGATGAGTTCTCTAAATCGAAGAGATTTGAGGATAGTCTCAGGTATGAAATCTGATCATAGATGAATGAATTTTTTCATACTAAAATATTTTCAATAGTGATTCTAGTTCTTATCATAGATAATAACCTAATAAAGTTTGGGGGTTATATCCAGGGTGTTTGGACACAAAGATCAGGTACTACATCAACCAACAGTAGGAAGAATCACTTGGAGCTTAAATAATGTGATATTAGTAGCCATGCTACCTAATTAGGTAGCTATTTGAGAAAATATTAGTGCATTAAATTGAGACATATGAGTCATTAGTGTATGAGGGAACTATTCGGGTGATGATTTTTTACAATGATGGGATATCTACAAACTTTTTTTATGGTTTCTACTCTTTAGATAGTTAGAGTGTTTCTGAAACAACTGCATATTCAAGTACGGGGTCTATATCTCCTCATTATATAGGGATCTAGAGTACAATTGGAAAATCATTCCAAGGAGGTCTTCATTGTGAAAGGATCTAGACATTAGACTTCTAGTTCCAGAAGAACAAACCTACATAGGGTATCATATCTATATCCAAGTGTCGCAGATCAAGACATATATTTCTAGTACAATTGATACCTAAGGATAAGAGTGTTATACCTTATATAGTGAGAGTTTCTATATTAGTCTCTCCTACTATAATATCTACTTCTTTTTATATGGGTACTTCTCATAGCTTCAAATTTATGCCTATCGTGGCGATCCTTAGGCTTTATGTTCAGATTTTTGGTGGAGTAATATATAATATCCCATACATTACATGTAGATATTAATTCAAAATTGATGAATATTTATTACATAACATAAAAAATCCCATTCTAGGACTATATAGGTTTAGTGAATTTAGAAACTGGGAAACATAAACAACTGGTTCATAAAAAATCCACATTATCTCCAATTTATTTCTTCAAAACTAGACTCATTTATTTACATATCATACTTTATGTCATTCTTCATGGCCTGGGGAGAAGAAACAAATGAATGGGTGAGATCAAATAAACATTATGGTTAAAGAAGGTAAATATCAATCATATTATAAGAACATAACATTTTAAAATCTTATCTTGCATATAAAAGATTAGAATATCATGTCATGGGATAAATCAAAAAAAGGAAATGTATTCCAAATATTCATAACATAATTCCTAAAATATCATGTCATACACACATAATAATATAAAATCATTTTATATTATTCAAGTCTCATCGCTAAGACCACCGTAGCGGACAAAGTCCATTACTGAACATTGTTCAATCGTCATTCCAGCCCTGAATTTCTAAACCAGATTTACCTTCCATTCTAGTCATGTGTAACTCATGAGAAATAAATCTTTACCCAATTAATTAGAGGGAAATATAGGTCACACTCATCCCATAATGATACCATTCTTACATGTTTTAATAAAACATATTCATTTATCATAACATAACCCATAAAATAAAATGGGTTTCTTAAACATCATTCCATCATAATCCTATTATAATAAATGGATTTCATAAAAATAATTCCATTATAAAAACAATAAAATCAATGTAATAATAGGTTTTAAAACATAACCCTTTTCAATATTATATGGAAAAGCATTTTGATAAAACACTTGAACTTAATTCCTAATGAAAATATATTTTCCTTTTCAAATACATTTACATTTTTCAAAATGAAATGTAATTTTAAATGAAAATAATTTAGTTGAATATAATATTAAATAAATGTAGAGGAAGATTCATTGAAATAATGTTTCCTGAAACTGAAAAATTCTTTCCATGCAATATAAGTTAAAAATAATATTATCTCTATACTTTCACCATAAATGTCAAAAAGTACCTCAAATCGAGTAACGAAAATTGATTCCTTTTATAAAATTTAATAAAATTAACCAAAGGAAAACATTAACATTAAAATTTTTTGAATAATAAAATAATATTGCATAACTAGGAAAAATGTATGAGGATGATAAATATGCCCTAGTAAATACCTACGTACAAACAATCTTAGATAAAAATGAGATTGTAAAATTATCCATTACCTTAGGTATAATATCTTTCGTATGTATCTGAACCACTGGTCTAATGTTCCAAAAAATGTTATTGAATTATTATAGAATCATAATAATTTTTTTTATATCATATATTATTATATTATCATTGATTTTTAGTAACATTTCATTGTCACTCATTATTTTGATATTAATAGCTTTATGTTGTTATGAAGGATTTGTTAAATATGTTCTTGTTCCACTTATTAGGTTATAGTTAAATAATTCAAAGAATGATATATTAGTATAATATATATCATATTTTTTCATTCAATTATTTTATATAATCATGTTTTAATGAATATCATGTAGATTGAATTGTATTTCATCGTGGAAATGGTAGGCTGTACGCACGCACGAGTGATGATATCATTCCCAAAATTGTTAAATGGTATTGAAGTGGAAGATGTATAATATTTAAGGATTAGTAAAATGTTATATTAATCATATATAGTCATTATTTACATCATTATACCTATCTATGTAAGGTGGTGATGAAAAACATATTAGACCACAATGTGGAGATGATAAGCCATACGTATGCATACACGATGATTTAATTTTTCACAGGATAGATAAAAGGTGAAATATGATTGTTTAATATTTATAATAATGTATCAGTATATGAGTGATACTGATGTTATTACTTTATATTGAAACAACTAATGAAGAGTAAGTAGAAGAATAATGTAGTTCAAAAGAATCGGTAGAACAAATTACCTCGTCCTCGATGTGCTTCCACTAAATATCTTCTTAGATGACTAGAGTTGGTCACTGAAGATGACCAGAACCTCTAGAATGAAAACATGGAAGCTTATAAAGAAAAAGAGCCAGGTATGTTAGAGATTGATGGCCCAAATTAAGTGAAGAGGTGAGGGATGAGGTCCCCTTTTATAATTGAGGTGAGGGGCAATATGGGAAACTGCATAAATAATAATTTATAATAAAATAAAACCCTACTAAAACCTCCCAAGTTTCCCAATTTCAATGATAATATGATATAGGGTTTTAATCACATAAAAAATTTTTTTGGAAAAGTTATTTTGTCAATTTAAACCATATCTTTTTAATTGACACTTAGTTATTATATTTAATTTTAACTATTGTTATAAAATTCTAAATATTTAATGGTTATAAATATTTACTTATATGGTGTTAATTGAACATAAATAGATATTTTATTACATTTTAGACTGTATAATTATCTCTTTTTAATTATTAGATGATTTTATTATTTAAAATTAATTTAATAAATTTTTTTTTTATAAAATATCAATAGTTTCAATTTTTCCACTATTCATTTATTTGACTAAAATAAAATACACATAGAATATAAATATGAAAAAAATATTTACTACATATTAAAATATCATAGACACAAATAAAATTTATATATATCATTAATTATTTAATATGATATTTATTTTAATATTTTTTAAAACAATTTTTTATATTTCTATTAATAAAATACATTCTACATCACTATTTTGTCATCATTAATGGTAAATATTTAATAATTTAAAATTATAAATAAATTTATTTAATATATGTAATTATTTCAATTTTTTATATACATTCTATAGTCAGTATTATATCCTAGAAATCCATATATTAACATTAATATACTTATATAAAATGAGATTGTGACATTTTGTCACATTTATTAGTTTTTATTTGATTCATGTAATATTCATACATAACTGGCTATTGAGTTATTCAATTTATAAAACTAAATTATAAGGGTCTAATTTAGTCATCCAATAGAATTTTATAGGTGTTGAGGTAATTTTATAATATTATTTTTACCTTAAATTACCTGATTTAACTTTAACTATGCTAATAAAAATAATTACGAAAGTTATTATTCATAATGTTAAAAAATTAATGTATCAAATTAACATAATTTGAACCTAATGACTCAAAATATGAAATCCTTTTTTTGTCAAAATTCGGAACACTAATGTTTCAATAATTTATTTAAAATTAATCTCCTTATTGAAATGAGAAAATGGGTTCTAAAAGTTAAAATATTACAAAAGATTGAAATGTTTTTACATATGAATTTAATGTATAATTAATTCCACTGACCTAAATAATATTAAATGGTAAAAATATACTTTATTTATAATTTCAAACCATTAAATAATATAATTGAACCATCTAAATTATTTCAATGAAAAACATTATTTTCAATTAAAATTTAGCTGATTTTTACTATTCATTAAAACATGAAATTTATCAGAAAAGTATTAAAAATTCATCCAAAGAAAATTTTTATATCCCACATCAAAACAACATGTTAATTTTTTCATATAAAAATTATTATTCGGTCAAAAAATTAATTTAAAATTCTTTCTCGATGCAAAGGTGTAAAATTAATTTTTTATTTTGAAAAATAGGTTTTTTACATCAAATAGGTTTTTATTCATACCCTATTACAATAATATACATTAGAAGACTATAAAAAACATCCTATTAATTATATGACACACATATATTACATTAATTTCATCACCAAAATTAATTCACTCAAAAATACAAATATCTAATAAATTTAAATTTTTTCTTGAATAAATGATAACCATTTAATACATAATGAATTTTCATAAGTTAGTTATAATTATCCCCAATAACCTTACAGATATTCTATAATAGTAATTTTATAATATGGGTTTCTCACAGTTTGTTTAAACTCATTATTTCATGAAAATCAATCTTCTGAAGAATAAAAATGATTTAAATAAAATATTTCATAAAAAAATCTAGGTGTTACATTCTACCCGCTTAAACTGAATTTCGACCTCAAAATTCATCACATGGAAACAAACATATGAGGATACATTTCCATCATTAAATCCTTAATTTCCAATTTATATTATTCAAATTGGTGGTTCCTCATAAAACATTAACCAGGCGAGTGGTCTTGTTTCATAGAACTTTTTCTCTAGGTTCCAAAATCGATATCAGCTGTTCTACATAAGAAAGATATTATTTAGTGGTACTACATTTGGGATTAGTACATGTGAAGGATCATGTATGTACTTTTTCAATATTGATAAAGTGAAGACATCATGAACTTGAGAGAGAATATTTGGAAGCAGTAATCAGTAATATACCTTCCCAACATGATCCAAAATTTCAAATGGACTGATATACCTAGGGATCAACATTTCCTTCATTCCAAATATCATTACTCTCTTCTAAGGATATATTCATATGGGCACCTTATCACCCACTTCAAGCTCTGTATCTTTTCTACAGTTGTCATCAATTTTTTTTGTTGAATCTAAGCTTCTTGTATGTCTTGTTGAACGGATATGAACTTTTTTACCATTTCATCGACATGATCAGTCGATAATAACTTTCATTCCCCAACTTCATCCTAGAAAGATGGAGTTCTGCTTTTTTTTCTATGGAGGGTTTCATAAGAACCCATATGAATATTGGAGTGAAAGATATTGTAATAAGAAAATTCCACCAATGGTAGGTGTTGATCCAAACCACATTTGAAATCCATAGAGAAATATCTCAACATGTCCTAGAGAGTCTAAATTTTCCTCTTATATTGACCATATTTTAGAGGATGATAGGCTATGCTAAAACAGAACTCCATATTCAAGGCATGCTAAAGACTTATCCAAAACATTAAAGAAATCCTCAGACCCTGATCAGATATAATGTAATGTGGTACTCCACACAATCTTACAACTTCCACTACATATATCATGGAAATCTTATCAAGATAGAAATCCTCTAACAAAAATGAAGTGTGCTGACTTCGTAAGGCGATCAGCTATAACCCATATAGAAATATTAGATTTGGATGTTTTGGGAATTTCGATGACAAATTCCATAGTGATGTTTTCTAATTTCAAATTTGGTTTGCGTAATGGTTGTAACATCCCCTAAGAAATTTGTCTCTTAGAATTAACATACTAACAATCCAAGTATCGAGAGACATATTCAATAGCATCTCTTTTCATTTCATCTCACCAGAAGTACTCTTTCAGGTCCTTTTACTTGTTTGTTCTTCTTGGGTGAATATTGAATGAAGAATAATGAGCCTCATTAAATAGTTGCATCTTTAATTATTTTATGGAAGGAATAAAACCCGATTCCTAAACCATATTATTTCATCACAATCCATGTTGAATTTAGGAACATTTCCCACCCTCCTTGGTAGCTATACATCTTCCTTTGGCTCCTCCTTAACCTTTACTTGTATTGATGGTTGGACATTCATTTGAGGAAGATAATATTTCCACTTTAAAATTTCAAGATCCATCCTTTAAAAATCCATTAATATTGTATCTTTTGTGATCCTCATCATGGATAGGCTAGCATGGTCTTGTCAACATAGTGCATCTTCCACATTCTTTGATTTTAAAGGGTTGTAATGTATCGAGGATTAGAAATATTTAATTAATTACAACCATTGTCTTTGGCACATATTCATCTCCTTTTGTGTATAAATATACTTTAAAATTTTATGATTAGTATAAATATCACACATTTCTCCATAAATATAATACTCCCATATATTTAATGAAAATATTAATATACCAGGCTTCAAATCATGAGTTGGGTAATTTTTCACATGGGTTTTCAACAACTGTGAGACATAAGCTATGACTGTATCATTTTACATGATAACACATCCCATCCCATTATTGGATAAATCACTATATATCACAAACCTTTCTCCACAACAAGTCAGTGTGAGAACAGGTTCACTAGATATTTTTCTTTTTAGTTCTTTTTAATTCTCTTCACATTCCACTGTCCAAACTAACATAACCCCTTTCCGAGTCACGATGGTGAGTGTATTAGATAATTGTGAAAAATATTTCAAAAAACATTGATAATATCTATACAAAAAACATTGATAATATCTATACAAATAAAGAAAAAATTGGATCTCAGTTACTGTTGTTGGTCTCGACCATCATTTAATAACCTCTATTTTTAATTGGTCCATACATATCCCCTCTCTTGAGATTATGTGGTCCAAAAAATAAACTTTCCAAAGCCAAAAATCACACCTGGTAAATTTGGAATAAAACTTCACATTTCTCAGGGAATTCAGCACAATTATCAAGTGATCTTCCAGTGCTTCCTTGCACTTTTAATAGAAACAAATATCATCTATGAATACTAACACAAACTGATCAATATATTATCTAAAGACTCTATCCATTAGATCCATGAAGACAGTGGGGGAATTAGTAAGAACAAAAATACATCACTATAAATTCAAAGTGTTGAATCATTTTATGGAATTCCATCATTGGTATATCCCCCTTTTGAACCTTAATTGATGATATTATAAATGAAGGTTAATCTTATAAATCTATTAAGCTCCATGTAATTGGTCAAATAAGTCATCAATACAGGGAAGATGATATATGTTCTTGATAGTGATCTTGTTAATTTCTCTATAATCAATACTGATTCTAATTGATCCATCTTTTCTTCTTAACAAATCTAATAGGTGGTCTCCAAGGTTACACAATAGGGAATGTGAATCCCTTATCAAGACTCTCTTAGAGTTTATTATTCATTTCCAATAACCCAATAGGGGACATTCTATAAGGTGTCTTGGAAATAGGCAGAGCACCAGATATGAGTTTTATTTAAAACTCAACTTCATGATTTGTTGGATGACCTATAAATTCCACTAGAAAGACATCATCAAACTCCCATAAAATGGGTGTATTCTTAATCATGATTTTCTCCCCATTCATTTGATAAAAATAAACATCATTTATAATATTCAAGACCCATAAGATGGAAGAAATTTATATTTTAAGGTCACACTCATATTTACATCGATATATGAACATAAATTGATTTATAATACGGAAAGTTAATTCCCTTACCTAATAATTGATATGTGCTTTATATATAGAAATCCAATCCACACCAAGAATCACATCAAATTCCACTATAGGAAGGATCAAAATTTTTACAGGAATCACTTTCCCCCAAACATCAATGGGAGAATAATTATAAACAATTTATGCGACCATTATGCCATTAAGAGTTTTCACAACTAACTCAATATCTAATTATTGGGGTAATATGGTGATACCCATAGAAAATTCTACAAAAATAAATGAGTGGGTGGATTCAGAATCGAATGAAACATTTGCTACTTTAGAGTGGATGGTAGTTGTACCTTTCACCACTTCATTATCATACTCCACCTTGCTGATAGTGATTTCATGTGACCTTTATTTGCCTTTGTCCTTAAAAGTTTTTTGAAATCGATCATCATCAATAACCATTGGATTAGGGAATTGACTAGCATAATTACCAATTTACATGAACTTGTACAATTGAAGTGTGGGTGTTGTATTCAGTGTTTCCTTTTCTTTGTTCACATCTTTAGACATCTTTTCCCCATCACTTCGACCATCAAATGCATGAAGAAATTCTTTTAAAACATAAAACATTTAATAATCCCTTATAGACAATTCCCAATATGTTTCCATCCACTCTTTGAGAATAAGGGAAAAATCATCTTCTTTTTAGTATGATCTTTATATTTTCCATTGAATTCCATTTTTCCCTTCTTATCAAACACATATGACTGATGGGTTAATCCAATGTCTTTGTAAACCTTGAGTTCACATCAAACAATTTCCTCATATCTATTATAGTTCTATATGGATAATTCCCTTTGGAGTCTTGTCTTTTTGGAAATAAATAATCAATTAATTTTACTCTCAGGTTGGATAATAATTCTAGATGCGTACCTTGAAAGTTTTGTAAAATTTGCTTCATAGGTACCAAAAGATTCATCATAATTTTTCTTAAATTAAATTAACTTTATATCTATCTTTTTTCAAAGAATGAGAGAAAAGTAATTACTGAAAAATTAGTTTTCGAAATCGTCCCATTCTATTCAATAAATTTAATCTCTTTTGCTTGTATTATTGATAAGATCACACCATTGATCAGCTTCACCTTCCCAACGATATACTACTAAGATGAATTTAAAATATTCAGATTATTGTAGAATTGAAAATATATTTTCATTGGTACTGATCCATTGTTCAACCACTAATGGATCACAAGGCCCACAGAATGAAGGTGGATTTTTCCACATGAAATATTCAACAAAATATTTCTCCCTCTTTTTCTCCTTTGATGTCCAACATGATTCAATACTCAAGAAAGTTGTGTGATCATGGATAAAATATTTTTCATTCATCCTCCCATAACATTTGGTTACTCAAGGGGACAATCATTACATTGCCTATCGCATTCAACATTAACGCAGTTCCTTCGGGTTACAACTATTTACTAAAACCAAGAATCATAATGGGAAGACCATATAATTCAAGAAGAAAAACTAAATTTACGACACTTTATGTTTATCCTAGGTTATTAATGATCATCATTAAAACACTAGGACAAGATTGTAATCTATACTTAAACATATACTTAGGGTTCTTACTAAGGGTCTCTCATCCTAGCTTCTAAAGGTTAACTATACCTTTTCTTTGATACTAACTATAAGGGACCATAATTTACATGAAGATATTACTTTAACATTGAATAATATGTATTACATAACATAACAATTCCCACGACAGGACCATATAGGTTTAGTGTCTCTAGAAACTAGGAAAAAACAACGGGTTTATAAAAAATCTACATTGTCCCCCAGCCATTTCATCAAAACTAGAGTCATTTTAGACATATCTTATTTAATAACCTTGTTTATGACCTTGGGAAAATAATCATATGAATGGGTGAGCTCAAAGGCTCAGTAAGGATAAAAAAGGGAAATATCAGTCATATTATAAGAACATAATAATTGAAAATATTATCCTACATATTAAATATATGAATACGATGTCATGAGATTAATCATAAAAATGACATGTAATCCAAATATTCATAACATACGACATGAAATTTCATGGAATACACACATAAGAATATAAAATCATTTCATATTAGTCAAGGCTCATCACCAAGACCATCGTAGCGGACAAAGTCTATTACTATACCGAGTTCACTCCTCATTTCAACCCTGTATTACTGAACTGAATTTACTTTTTGTTCTACTCATGCCTATATAATAAGATATAAATATTTACCCAATGAATTGGAGGGAGATATAAGTCCCACACATCTCATAATGAAACCATTCTTATGTGTTCCACAAAAACATAAATCAATTATCATAGCGTAACCCATAAAATAAAATGGGCTTCTAAAACATCATTCCATCATAATCCATTTAAAATAGATGGATTTGATAGAAATAATTCCATCATAAACACAATCAATTAAAGTAAATTATAGGTATGGAAACATAAACTTATGTCATATTAGTTCGAAAATAATTTTGAGAAATCACTTGAATGTAATTCCTGTGGAAAATATCCTTTCTTTTTCAATAGCATTTTCTTTTCCCAAAATGCCAAATAATTTTAAAAGAAAATAATTTAGTTGAAAATAATCCTGAAATTTTGTAAAGGATTCTTCAATGAAATATGTTTTCCTAAAATCGTAAAAATCCATTCATGTTGTATATGTTAAAAACAATTTTCCTCATACTTTTGTTGAAAAAGTCAAAAAGTACTTCAAATTGAATAACAAAAGAATATTACTTTCATAACATTTAATAAAAAATCACTGTAGGTTAAAGTTAACATTAATAAATTTCAGAAGAATATAAATAATATTAGATAATAATAAAATGTGGATGTTGATGATAAATTTACACAAGTAAATACTTACTTATAAACAATCTTGGATAAAAATGTGATTGAAAAATTATTCCTTATCTTAGGATTTATATCGTTGATATGTATCCAAAATTCATGTACAATGATTTAAATAATTTTATTGACTTATTTTAATATCGTAATAATATATAGGATATCATACATGATTATATTAGAATCCATTTGTTAGTAACATTTTATTGTTACATCTTATTTAGATATTAACTACTTTATGTTCTTATTCAAGACTTGTTAGATAAGTTCATGTTACACTTCATGATTTATAGTTATATTAGTTATAGAATTATATTAGTGTAATATATATCATATATATTCATTCAATTCATGTATTTAGCCATGTTTTTAATGAATATCTTGTTGAATGAATCACATCACATCGTGGAGATGGTTTGTCATACGTACGCACAAGCAATGATATCATTTCTCAAATTATTGAATGGTATTGAAGTGGATGATGTATAATATTTTAGTATTAGTAAGATGTTATAATAATCATATATATTTATCATTTCCATCATTATTCCCATCCATGTATGGTGTTGTTGAAAACATATTACACCAAAGCATGGATACAGTAAGTCGTATGTACGCACACATGGTGATTTTGTGTTCAATAGGATGGATGTAAGGTGAAATATGGTTGTTTCATAATTAAAATAATGTATCAGTATATGATTGATAATTATGTTATTTCTTTATAATTAAACAACTAATTAAGAGGATGTATAATAGGAAATAAGTTTTAATGAATTGTTAGAAAAGATTACCACCACATCGACGTGCTTCCTTTAAATCTCTTCCTAGAGAACTAGAGCTGGTCTTTGAAGATGAAAAGGAACTCTAAAAGAAAATAGGGAAGTTGATAAGGAAAAGGTCATGGGATTATCAATATTTAATGCTAAAAATGAAGTGAAGAGGTGAGGTATGATGTTCCCTTTTATAATTGAGGTGAGTGGCACTTTTCAAAACTGCATAAATAATAATTTATTAAAAATTCAAACTCTACCAAAAAAGCATCAAAATTTCCAAATTTCAAAGATGTGATGAGACCGGTTTGTAATAAAATCAAAAAATAAATTGTGGAGAAGTTATTTTCTCAATTTAAACCATATATTTTTAATTGAAACTTAGTAATTATATATAATTTTAATTGTGGTAATAACATTCTAACTATTTAATGATTATAAATACTTACATATATGGTTCCAATTGAGCATTAGTGTATATTTTATGACTTTTTAGTCCTTGTACTTATCAATTTTTGAATTTTAAATATTTTTTGGTGAATTTTAAATAATCTAATAAAATTTTATTTTTATAAAAAATAAATACTGTCAATTTTGACACTATTCATTCTTTTGACTTTAAATAGAATCGACACAAAATATATAAAGAAATAAAATATTTAATACACAATTAAAATGTCATATTCAACTATAAAATTCATGGAGAACATTAAATAGTTAATATTATGTTTCTTTTAATATTTTTAAAACAATTTTTTTGATATTTCCATTAATAAAATAATTTCTACATCACTATTGTGTTATCAATAATGGTAATTAATTAATCACTAAATATTATATATAAATTTTTATGATGTAAGAAATTATTTGATATTTCAAAATAATTTCTATGGTTTTTATTATTGGTTAGTTATACATATATTAAAATTAATATTCTTATATAAAATAATATTTTGACATTTTGTCGCATTCATTAGTTTTTATTATATTCAGGTCAAATTCATAGGTAAGTGTCCATTAAGTTATTCCATTTTAAAAAATAATTGATAATGGTCAAATTTAGTTATCAAATAACATTTTTACAAGTGTTAAGGTAATTTTATAATATTATTTGTATCTTTAATTACCCGATTTACCATTAACAATGTTATAAAAATAATTACCAAAGATACAATTGATAATGACCAAAAATAAAAGTATTATATTAACCAAATCTGGACCTACAAATTCTAAATATGGAATCCATTTTTCATTATTCAAAACACTAAAGTTAAAGTTATTAATTTAAAATATATCCCGTTGTTGAATTGAGAAAATGGGTTTTATAAATTAAAATATATAAATAGATTAAAATATTTTTAAATATAAATTTAATGGGAAATTAATTCAACTGACCTACTTTATATTAAATGTTAATAATATTTTCAATTTATACTATGAATCCATTAAACAATATAATTTAACCATATAAATTATTTAAATGAAAAATTTCTTTTTAATTAAAATTTACCATATTTTTACTATTCATCAAAACATAAAAGTTATCAGATAAATATGTTAAATTCTTCCAAATTAAATTTTTATATCCTGATTGAAGAATTTTTTTTTTCATATAAAAATTATGAATGTCTAAAAATCATAATTTAAATGGTGTTCACTATTCAAAAGTGTAAAATTAAATGTAAAAACGTTTTTCATAATCACATAGGGTTTCATACATACACTAATTAGAAAATATACATTGAATGAAAAAAATATTTTATTTAGTATATAACACATATATATCAGATTAATTTCATTGGAAAAAATTAATTCAATAAAAAATACAAATATTTTATTGATTTATATTTGTTATAAATAATTTATAGCCAATGAATTCATAATGTATTTTCATAAGTTAGTTATGATTATTCCTGGTAACATAATGTCTAGGATATATCAGTAATTTTATAATAAAAACACATTGTAGATCATTTAATCTTACAATTTTGAAAAAAATACAAATGAATATACATTAATTAAAAAAATATTTCATAAAACCTATTGTGTGTCACATGATGACACTTGATACTCTATTGGGGATACGATCATAGATTGTATGACTATGTAAAGAGTCCTCCCATTAAGGTAGGTTGGTATCTAGTCATATGATACATATTTTCCATGATATTGTAGGGTTTGATGTCATTCTTAGGTTGGATAGGTTGGTTACCTATCATGCTTTCGTTGATTTCTACTACCGTTGGGTGACTTTCACATCACTATAGGGTGGGTTTTTTATTTACAAAGTTGAATGGGATGTCCGGGTGATCTTATATGGACCCAACCAATGTGAGTGAGTTGGATGATAGTCTATATTTCTAGCATATATCTTCATGATCAAGGTACATGCCAGGAAAACATCCATCTAGTGTTTGATCATTTACGTAATGTTTCCTTGGATGAATTTTCAGGACTACTTCTTGAGAGAGAGTAAGAGTATTCCATTAAACTAGTTCCCAAAGATCCATCAAAATCCATTCTTATTTATAGGATAGATATTAATGAGCTATAGTATCTCAGGTGGTATCTAAGGGATTGTAAATATAAGGGGTTAATACAAACTAGTTCATCTCCATGGGCTTCACCAATAATTTTCACTAAGATGGTGGATAATACCCCAAGGATTTTCTTGAATTACCATTAGTTTAACCTCATTATTCATAAGAAATAGTATGCATTTCCTATTATATATGATATCTTTGACTATTTCCAAGGATATAGAGTGTTCTAGAATAATTATTAGAGATTGGGTTACCAATAGGTGTGTATTAGACCTTAAGACATACCTTATAGATCTTTTCGTAGAAGACATGGTCTATAGGTGTATATGATTATTCTACCTAGTCTCAGGAATGTTCCAATAATTTTCTTGGGAATGGTGAATTGGTTGTTCCATCAATATTTGGATTCTCTTGTAGTGGTATTCATGGATGATATCTTAGTGTATTCACACACTCAACAAGAACATTCACAAAATATTGAGATGATATTGGGCACACTGAGAGAGATCTAGTTATTTGATAATATCACAAATTGTGACATATAGATGGATAATATTCACTTCGTGGGTCATATTATCTTACAGACAAGAGTATCAGTTGACCTTGAGATGGTGAGAGATATATTTTCCTACGAGAATCCAAAAAACATATTTTATATTTAGAGATTCTTGGGGATAGTTGGATATTACCATAACTTCATACATGACCTATCATGCTTAGCTGCATCTCTTAGGGTATTGACTAAAAATGGGGGGATGTTTTCATGGTCATATGCCTATGTGATTGCCTTTTAAGTGATGAAATGGAGATTGAATTCATTGGTGGTGTTGATTCTTCGAGATATGAGAAGAAGTTATATATTATATATTGAATCATTAGGCATCAGGCTAGGAGAAGTGATGATGTTGAAGTGAATCATGGTGTAAAAGTCTCGTTTTTTAATGCCACATGAGAGGATCAACAAGATTCCCAATCTCTATTTAGTCTTTTTTGATCATGCCACGAGCTATTAGAGACATTACTTGCTGGTAGAGAATTTTGTGTTGTACATATACCACAAAATTGTAACACCCCGACCCCAGTTACCCCGAGTCGGTGCATTATTACATAACATTGGCATGATCACGAGAAAGATCAAGTCTCGAAAGACCGATTAGTTTAGTAGCCTTGGAATAACTAGATACATCCATAAATTTTTACATTACATCATAACAAAAAAAAAACATCTTGTCTTTATATCCCCTCATACTATCCCTGCAGGTCATTCATAAATTACTTCTTCATAATCCTGGGAAAAATAAAACATTAAAAGGGGTGAGCTCAGATGCTCAGTAAGGATAACATTATAGAAGAAGCTTTCATAAATAAGCATAAACACATAAGGCAATTTATAATTAAAACAAAAGCCTTTTAAACTTGAACTTCAGCATAAAATGGAAAAGGTAAAATGAAATAATGCCATTTACTTACTCACATGGATATTCTATTAGTCGAATGATCACATGCAATATCAATAACCACTTTCATAATGATGGAATGCATAATTCCAGACTATCATATCCACATAGCCAAGGCCTCGTGCCAAGACTACAAATAAGATTTTGCCAAGGCCTTATGCCAAGACACTAGTTTGTCTCATGAGACCTACCGATGCATCGAGGAGCTATAGTAGGCTCCACCCATCACTTATTAAGTCCAATGCATTCCTCATATGAACATGTTTAAACATAACATAAACATTCGTATTAAAACTAGCATACGAAATGTCAATACTTTTACCACAAACCATGAATGGTATAAAAACAGCACATCCACAGTCAAACATAACTCATTCGATACAATATGGAAGATTGTATTGTATCACATTAACCTCAATCAAGAATAATGAAGTATGTTGACATAGATGAAAATAATCATCAAAACTATTTGAGAGAAATATCCCCCTTTTCTTGAAAACATTTAAAAGTCACACTATTTGTCAAGAAGTCATTTAAAAGTAGATTTTTGAATCAAAGTGTCCCATACCACTTTGAAACTTTTTAAAAGGAGTTTTGATTTCTAAACTTTAATGTCCATATAAATAAATCCTTAAAACCATTTTTAAAACATGAACATTAATGAGCAAGATTTAGAAGAATAAGTCTTTAAAACATTTTTAGTTGGTATTTTGGTTAGAGATTCCAACCAAAAGAGAGACACTTGAGTACAAATAATTGAGGTAATAAAAACATTGTAATATCATGAGAATAAAGGGATTCATGATATACTATGTCAAAGTACATTATATACACCACATAAAAGTGATTTGGTGTATATCAACAAAGAAGTCTCAATTGAATGTAAATTGAGATGAAATCTCTCAGAAAGGCCGTATCCTTAGGTTAAGGATAAATCAACGACATAATTATGTGTGAAAAATATAAATTCACTAAATATAATTGGATATTCAGTGTAAAACAATCAAAGGATATTCACACATATTTTTTTAAAAACAACACCAATGAATTGGATGTTTAACTCAACAAATGGTGAATGAGTTAAAATTACTCTTATCAAATTCATATCAATGACTTGAGGAATTATCAATGGAGTGATTATGTGTATCAAAATTATATCCACAGAAAAGGGGAGTGGAAATTATGACATAATCAAATGAATAGAGATTCCACACATAATCTCGGAGTAAAATAATCAATGGAGTTTGCGTAATGCCGAATAAATGGAAATTGGGATTTAAAATTCCCTTATCGATTTGGTAGCTTATGAAACATGAACCCATGAAAGAAGGATAACACAATGATGATGTAAATATACATGAATTAAAGTATATTACACAATGAATACAAACATGGGAAGCACACACACCACATGCAATAAATAAGTGGTGAATAATGGAAATCTCACGGAATTGAAAATGAGATTAGAAAATCCCTTACCACGTTAATCAACTGAGTCGTATTGCCAAAAGTTAATAACCACCAAATGATTTACAGAATAACATGAATATAAATAGAATCATGATAATATATATCAGATGTCCGTACACAATACACCACTTTCAATAATTTAGTGGCGAACAATGGAAATCTCACGGAATTGAAAGTGAGATAAGAAAATCCCTTACTTTGTACTTTTTCCTTGGTCGATGGTAGGTTTACCTCCTGTATAATGGTGAAATAATTGTTATTTAATAATACAAGAATCATTTACTTTAATATGATATCATATATGATCTTTTAACATTGATTTGATAATAATATCTTAGTATTATCGTGGTTTCGGGTGTGAACTTACTTGTTTGCTTTTGTATGTTTTGTTACGTAAGACATGTTTGTAAAGGATAGGTTGTATATTATTCAAATCCAGAATGGTATCAAGTACTTAAACATAATTTTTAAATCATAAAATGATAATTATACTTGAATGGATACGATGGAGAATGAATCTCATCGCGTTCGTGGAGACGGTAGTCCGTACGTACGCACGAACGCTACTTCCATTTAATTTTTATTTTAAAAGAATCGAATCCAAATGATACATAGGTATATCACAATTCCAGTAAAATATAATATTTTATATATGTTACTTATGTTCATTAACACCATCCTTTATACGTTCCATGTGTGGTATGAACGAGTCATATCATTTTAAGGGTGCGGTAGTCCGCACTTCCTCAAATGAAATTATCGTATGTATATACAACATGAAACGAATAATGGTATGAAATAAAATGGAATTACAGAAGATTATATATAAAATATATATCATTAATATCACATTTAATTATAGTTCCATCATAATGGCCACCATGAGAGGTGGTAAGATATATTTGAACAATCATCGTTTCATGAGGCGTTAGTTTTCCATCCACAGAAACATTATGTTCATCATCCATTAGATGGATTTGTGTGTATGTGTAGTTTGAATCCTTCTTATAACAACATCATAGTATATTTTGGATAGTGGTGTTGTTACAAAAGAAAGGAAATAAAAAGATTTTGGGGGTTGGAGAAGCAAAATAAATGAAAATAATTTAAGAGAAATCGTTACCTTTAATTTAGGTATCTCACTTTGGTTGGAACCAAAGGACTTCTTGAAATGATTTCTGCCGAAGGGGAAGCTTCAAGGAGGAGGAGAGGGATGTGGGGAGCTTATTTGGGCAGGGTTTGTACGAGCCAAGTGGCTTGAGAGGTGTGAGGAATGAGTAGAAGTGGTCTCCTTTTATAAGGGAAAGGAGGGGCTCTTTAGGAAAGAGTGAAAGTATTAATTTATAATATAATTATATTCGGTTTATAATGGTCCAAAAATAATTGAGGTCAAAGATAAGATGACTCATATTCTAAATAACATCAACCAATAAGAATTGGACAGGTTTTAGATAATATTTTAATTATTATAATCTTATTTATTTAAATGATTTATTAATGAGGTAAACATTGCATCATTATTGTGTCATTAATAATTTAAATTATTTGATGTCTAAAAATTATAAATAAAATATCATTATGTAAGAAATCTTTTTAGATTTCTAATTAATATTTATAATCGAAAATCCAACATGTATAACCCTATTTAAAAATTGTTCTTCTAAAAGATGTAAGCTTATGCCATTTTTATTTTTATTTTAACTTTATTAATATAATGTGTCCCTACCACATACAAGTGGCTCCATGGGGTCCCCAAATCGACCCAAGGATGCCCATGGTCGGGTATGTGTCCACCAATAAGGTTAGGACACGTTTTAGGGTAATTTTGTATTATTATAATATTATTTTTTAACCCTTATTTACCGGATTTACCCTTAACCATGGTAAATAAAATATTTACCGCAGTAATTATTCAAAATGTCTAAAAATAAAAGTTACCTATTTACACAATTTGGACATCCTGATTCCAAATATTGAATCCATTTTTCTAAATTCAAAACACAGAAGTGGCAGAAATTAATTGAAAATTAATTCCCGCTGTCAAAACAAAAAGCGTGTTTTTAAGAGATAATAACTATCAAAAGATTGACACTTGTTTATGTTCGGTTTAATTGTAAAATTATGTCCAATGAACAACATTATATTAAGTGGTAAAAATATATTCTAAATATACTTTAAAACCACTAATATTCATAATTTATCACTATTAATTATTTTGATTAAAAAAGTTGGTTTTAATTAAAATTTAGTAATTTTCACTATTCATCAAAATATGAAAGTTATCCGAAATGTACCAAAATTTCACCTTAGGCTAAATTCAATATTCTGAATCAAAACATGAAGTCCATTTTGAAATATAAAATATATATAATTTCAAAAAGTAGGTATTACTATTCAAAACGGCTAGTTTGATCGGTTGTGGTGTGTGTTAAAACTCGATGTTGCGTATAACACACGCTACTGTATTATTCAAAGGAAAGTGTACCGTGGAAGCCTGAGATGTTTCATTTTAAATTTTTTGATGTCCCCATTTAGTCAAAATGTTTAAAATATTGTATTTAAAAAGGGTTCACTTATTAAAAGTTGATAAAAGTGCAATACTGAAAATGAATTTGTTCTTGCATTATATCAAAGAAACTCATAATATGGATTATAAAATTATAAGGATTATATAAAGTTTAAAATTTAGATAATACTACTCATAACCTCTTTTGAATGGCTTATTTTTGTAAGTCATGGTGTGATTGAACTCGTTGTTGCGTGTAGTGCAAGTTATTGAATTATTTTGAAGAAATAACACACTATGAAATCTTGGGGTGTTACATTCTCCCCTCCTTCAATAAATTGCGTCCTCGCAATTTTTAAAATTTTTCTTGGGAATATAATGGAACGTCCCACATCGGAAAAAGTGTCAATAAAACTATCACTTTAAAAGAAAGAAAGAGAGGTATAAGGGTCATCCAAGATAACCCATACTAGGATTCCATGTAAGAAAACATGGATATGGATGATAAACTAAGGGTCAAGTTCTGATGGAGAGGGATAGAAATCATGATCAGGAGAAAGTTAACAATGAGAAAATCACAAACTTGTGTTGGGAAACACGACCATTAGTCTCCTAGTAGGAAAGTAAACAGACAACATTTTTTTTAGTTACATTACATAAGGAAGAGGAATTCATTTAAGATATTGACTAAGAACATTATGAGATATACTTACATTTTAAGTAGATTTT
Organism: Viscum album; assembly: GCA_963277665.1. Taxonomy (NCBI): domain Eukaryota; kingdom Viridiplantae; phylum Streptophyta; class Magnoliopsida; order Santalales; family Viscaceae; genus Viscum; species Viscum album. The sequence continues at coordinate 1,086,513,321 of OY728165.1, forward strand.
CATTCTTTAATAAATTTCCACCACTAACTCAATTTTTTTTAAACGATGAGTATTCAAGAAGACTTGGACACACTGGAAGAGCTAGAATAAACTTCTATAGAATCACATGATCCATGCAGGATAAACCATATATTTACATTGTCTTTGAAGATTAATCAAAACCAAAATGGTTAGTGAATGATCTAATGATCCCCCAAAAGGATATTCATTGAGATAAATATGCACTAATCATAATTTCTAAAATTAAACCAACAATACCCCAAAGTTAAATAGATACCATTCAATAACCAATTGTCCTTAAAATCCTCTAATATAATCCAAACCAATATTGAAACCCAAAACATAGAAGAATTTGATTATGTAGTCTCCCATGTTACATTGTATCTCCAAATGACATCAAATACTCTTAAAGTCACATACTTAAAAGTAATTAACATTATCACATATTCTCTGTTATAGGTTAATCATTTCCATAAATGACCCAAATCACTATAAATCAGCAATAAAAATGTAGATAAAAATCCACCATTACTCTACAAATGAAACCCCATTGTATTCTATTTTCCTTGGGCATATAGTGTTCCCAACAAAGCGAACATCTTCCAAAATAACATTTGTCACTTAATCACCATATCATTTTCCTATACCAAGGGCATTCATTTGATAAGACATAAGAACCCAAATCATCTTATTATTGATCAATAAAATCATTTAACAAAAAAAATAGTCACACTAACCAGGGACTTCACGTAGTCCAGTGGTAGGCGATAAATCCCAATCGCACTTTGGTTGTGGGTTCGATTCCCACAGCTTTGTCCGATGCGACGGGTTGTCACACGGTCTACGTGTTGTCCTTTTTCAAAAACTATATTTTATAATATTACCAAAATGAGATAAATTCCTCAAAATAACATAATTTAACCACAAATGTTATATCATAATTTTCATTTTCATCCCAAACTATAATGACTTATCGTTTTCTCAATCCCCAATGATCATATAAAACCAATGGTTATTTATACATATATCCACAAGAGAAGAGACAATTCTTCCTCAAATATCAATCTCACATGACAAACTGCGGGGTTACAAATACAAGAGAAAATTATTCCAAAGTAAACCCATCAACAAGGAGTGCTAATTTTTCTCCAACCATTTATTTCCACATAGCTTCTTCTTTGACCATGAAAATATCCTATAGAATAGGACATTCACTCGGGTAATGGCCAGGTCCCCTACATTTACGGCAAATGACTATAAATGGAATCTTGGGACCATTTTTATCTTCTTCCATAGTACTCTTCATTTTTCTTCGGCAATTCTTCACTTTATGTCCTTCCTTCCCGCACGTAAAACATTTCGTTGTCCCATTGAGACACTTTCCTGGGTGTCTCTTTCCACATTTCCTGCATGATGAAAATTGAGGGTTCTTTTCTCCATGGTCTCCATTCCTGGAGCTCTTATCATTTATCACCTTTCTCTTCCTTTTTGAGTCTGGGAGTTGGTTAATATATATGTTGTTGATCATATTTTTGGAAAACTGATTTGGCATAATGATGATATCTTTTACGCCTATCAACATTCCATTTTGTTGCTCATTTCCACCACCATTCCCGCCTTGTACATCATTCTCAAAGTCACTATGACTTCCTTGGAATCCAACCATTGAGTAAAACCAGAAAGCATTGTGTGAGTAATAGTATTCGTAAGATCATTTACAGATTAAAATGTCACCATATTCTCAATTTGAAACATATTAGGATTAACCAAGGTCATTTACTCTCATCTTATGTATATATTAATTAAATTGGTTTGTAAAGAAAATGTAAATTATCCTAAGCATATCCCCCGGGAGTGTCGTAACCAAGAGTGAAGCAAGGCCCGTTGTCGTGCACCAGTTCCCGTTTGAGTCTAGATCAAAGCGGTGTTTTCGGGTTTTACCCCTAGGTACATCTGTGCCAGAGCCGCCTCTACCTGCTCGTATCCAGACAGGGATGTATTGCTCGGAAAACTCACAAAATCTCTACAATACCAAAATTATAGGAAGTTCTTTTATACTAATCTTCAAGGTTCATCTTAGGTCTACGTGCTCTAATCAGAGTTTATCTAAATCTAGCTTCCAAGGTTTGTACTAAACTTCCTCTGATACCAACTGTAACACCCCGACCCCAGTTACCCAGAGTCGGTGCATTATTACATAACATTGTCATGATCACGAGAAAGATCAAGTCTCGAAATACCGATTAGTTTAGTAGCCTTGGAATAACTAGATACATCCATAAATTTTTACATTACATCATAACAAAAAAAAACATCTTGTCTTCATATCCCCTCATACTATCCCTGCAGGTCATTCATAAATTACTTCTTCATAATCCTGGGAAAAATAAAACATTAAAAGGGGTGAGCTCAGATGCTCAGAAAGGATAACATTATAGCAGAAGCCTTCATAAATAAGCATAAACACTTAAGGCAATTTATAATTAAAACAAAAGCCTTTTAAACTTGAACTTCAGCATAAAATGGAAAAGGTAAAATGAAATAATGCCATTTACTTACTCACATGGATATTCTATTAGTCGAATGATCACATGCAATATCAATAACCACTTTCATAATGATGGAATGCATAATGCCAGACTATCATATCCACATAGCCAAGGCCTCGTGCCAAGACTACAAATAAGATTTTGCCAAGGCCTTGTGCCAAGACACTAGTTTGTCTCATGAGACCTACCGATGCATCGAGGAGCTATAGCGGGCTCCACCCGTCACTTATTAAGTCCAATGCCTTCCTCATATGAACATGTTTAAACATAACATAAACATTCGTATTAAAACTAGCATACGAAATGTCAATACTTTTACCACAAACCATGAATGGTATAAAAACAGCACATCCGTAGTCAAACATAACTCATTCGATACAATATGGAAGATTGTATTGTATCACATTAACCTCAATCAATAATAATGAAGGATGTTGACATAGATGAAAATAATCATCAGAACTATTTGAGAGAAATATCCCCCTTTTCTTGAAAACATTTAAAAGTCACACTATTTGTCAAGAAGTCATTTAAAAGTAGATTTTTGAATCAAAGTGTCCCATACCACTTTGAAACTTTTTAAAAGGAGTTTTGATTTCTAAACTTTAATTTCCATATAAATAAATCATTAAAACCATTTTTAAAACATGGACATTAATGAGCAAGATTTAGAAGAATAAGTCTTTAAAACATTTTAAAATGGTTTTTGGTTAGAGATTCTAACCAAAAGAGAGACACTTGAGTACAAATAATTGAGGTAATCAAAACTTTGTAATATCATGAGAATAAAGGGATTCATGATATACTATGTCAAAGTACATTATATACACCACATAAAAGTGATTTGGTGTATATCAACAAAAGAAGTCTCAATTGAATGTAAATTGAGATGAAATCTCTCATAAAGGCCGTATCCTTTGGTTAAGGATAAATCAACGACATAATTATGTGTGAAAAATATAAATTCACTAAATATAATTGGATATTCAGTGTAAAACAATCAAAGGATATTCACACATATTCTTGTAAAAACAACACCAATGAATTGGATGTTTAACTCAACAAATGATGAATGAGTTAAAATTACTCTTATCAAATTCATATCAATGACTTGAGGAACTATCAATGGAGTGATTATGTGTATCAAAAGTATATCCACAGAAAAGGGGAGTGGAAATTATGACATAATCAAATGAATAGAGATTCCACACATAATCTCGGAGTAAAATAATCAATGGAGTTTGCGTAATGCCAAATAAATGCAAATTGGGATTTAGAATTCCCTTATCGATTTGGTAGCTTATGAAACATGAACCCATGAAAGAAGGATAACACAATGATGATGTAAATATACATGAATTAAATTATATTACACAATGAATACAAACATGGGCAGCACACACACCACATGCAATAAATAAGTGGTGAATAATGGAAATCTCACGGAATTGAAAGTGAGATTAGAAAATCCCTTACCACGTTAATCAACTGAGTCGTATGGCCAAAAGTTAATAACCACCAAATGATTTACAGAATAACATGAATATAAATAGAATCAAGATAATATATATCAGATGTTCGTACACAATACACCACTTTCAATAATTTAGTGGCGAACAATGGAAATCTCACAGAATTGAAAGTGAGATAAGAAAATCCCTTACTTTGTACTTTTTCCTTGGTCGATGGTAGGTTTACCTCCTGTATAATGGTGAAATAATTGTTATCGAATAATACAAGAATCATTTACTTTAATATGATATCATATATGATCTTTTAACATTGATTTGATAATAATATCTTAGTATTATCGTTGTTTCGGGTGTGAACTTACTTGTTTGCTTTTGTATGTTTTGTTACGTAAGACATGTTTGTAAATGATAGGTTGTATATTATTCAAATCCAGAATGGTATCAAGTACTTAAACATAATTTTTAAATCATAAAATGATAATTATACTTGAATGGATACGAAGGAGAATGAATCTCATCGTGTTCGTGGAGACGGTAGTCCGTACGTACGCACGAACGCTACTTCCAATTAATTTTTATTTTAAAAGAATCGAATCTAAATGATACATAGGTATATCACTATTCCAGTAAAATATAATATTTTATATATGTTACTTAAGTTCATTAACACCATCCTTTATACGTTCCATGTGTGGTATGAACGAGTCATATCATTTTAAGGGGGCAGTAGTCCGCACTTCCTCAAATGAAATTATCGTATGTATATACAACATGAAACGAATAATGGTATGAAATAAAATGGAATTACAGAAGCTTATATATAAAATATATATCATTAATATCACATTTAATTATAGTTACATCATAATGTCCACCATGAGAGGTGGTAAGATATATTTGAACAATCATCGTTTCGTGAGGCGTTAGTTTTCCATCCACAGAAACATTATGTTCATCATCCATTAGATGGAGTTGTGTGTATGTGTAGTTTGAATCCTTCTTATAACAACATCCTAGTATATTTTGGATACTGGTGTTGTTACAAAAGAAAGGAAATAAAAAGATTTTGGGGGTTGGAGAAGCAAAATAAATGAAAATAATTTAAGAGAAATCGTTACCTTTAATTTAGGTAACTCACTTTGGTTGGAACCAAAGGAATTCTTGAAATGCTTTCTGCCTAAGGGGAAGCTTTAAGGAGGAGGAGAGGGATATGTGGAGCTTTTTTGGGCAGGGTTTGGACGAGCCAAGTGGCTTGAGAGGTGTGAGGAATGAGTAGAAGTGGTCTCCTTTTATAAGGGAGAGGAGGGGCTCTTTAGGAAAGAGTGAAAGTATTACTTTATAATATAATTATATTCGGTTTATAATGGTCCAAAAATTATTGAGGTCGAAGGTAAGATGACTGATATTCTAAATAACATCAACCAATAAGAATTGTACAGGTTTTAGATAATATTTTAATCATTATAATCTTATTTATTTAAATGATTTATTAATGAGGTAAACATTGCATCATTATTGTGTCATTAATAATTTAAATTATTTGATGTCTAAAAATTATAAATAAAATATCATTATGTATAAAATCTTTTTAGAATTCTAATGAATATTTATAATCGAAAATCCAACATGTATAACCCTATGTAAAAATTGTTCTTCTGAAAGATGTAAGCTTATGCCATTTTTATTTTTATTTTATCTTTATTAATATAATGTGTCCCTACCACATAAAAGTGGATCCATGGGGTCCCCAAATCGACCCAAGGATGCCCATGGTCGGGTATGTGTCCACCAATAAGGTTAGGACACGTTTTAGGGTAATTTTGTATTATTATAATATTATTTTTTAACCCTTATTTACCGGATTTACCCTTAACCATGGTAAATAAAATATTTACCGCAGTAATTATTCAAAATGTCTAAAAATAAAAGTTACCTATTTACACAATTTGGACATCCTGATTCCAAATATGGAATCCATTTTTCTAAATTCAAAACACAGAAGTGGCAGAAATTAATTGAAAATTAATTCCCGCTATCAAAACAAAAAGCGTGTTTTTAAGAGATAATAACTATCAAAAGATTGACACTTTTTTATGTTCGGTTTAATTGTAAAATTATGTCCAATGACCAACATTATATTAAGTGGTAAAAATATATTCTAAATATACTTTAAAACCACTCATATTCATAATTTATCACTATTAATTATTTTGATTAAAAAAGTTGTTTTTAATTAAAATTTAGTAATTTTCACTATTCATCAAAATATTAAAGTTATCCGAAATGTACCAAAATTTCACCTTAGGCTAAATTCGATATTCCGAATCCAAAAATGAAGTCCATTTTGAAATATAAAATATATATAATTTCAAAAAGTAGGTATTACTATTCAAAACGGCTAGTTTGATCGGTTGTGGTGTGTGTTAAAACTCGAAGTTGCATATAACACACGCTACTATATTATTCAAAGGAAAGCATACCGTGGAAGCATGAGATGTTTCATTTTAAATTTTTTGATGTCCCCATTTAGTCAAAATGTTTAAAATATTGTATTTAAAAAGGGTTCACTTATTAAAAGTTGATAAAAGTGCAATACTGAAAATGAATTTGTTCTTGCATTATATCAAAGAAACTCATAGTATGGATTATAAAATTATAAGGATTATATAAAGTTTAAAATATAGATAATACTATTCATAACCTTTTTTTAATGGCTTATTTTTGTAAGTCATGGTGTGATTGAACTTGGTGTTGCGTGTAGTGCAAGTTATTGAATTATTTTGAAGAAATAACACACTATGAAATCTTGGGGTGTTACAAGATCCTCATATATATCTTTATGTGGTGTGACATGAATATGAGGAAATGAATGTGGGTTGAATAAACTTCTTCCATAGACTTAAAACTAAACTACATGATGAAAAGGATATCCGGTTAATGATTAACTAAGTAGGAGTAGTTAGATACATGTTGTATAAAAGGCCATTTGAAAGTGGTAGCTTATAGACTTGTGTTCATAAATTCACATGAAGGTGAAAGATAGACATATAAATACTTCTCTCATATATTTTCCAATGAATCCCACTCTTATAAATTGAGTGACGTAGAGAAAACTATAATATTTTTTTTTGTTTTTCGTTCTATGGGAGAGTGTTTTATGTGGTGACCCACCTCCTATTTATATCATTGATGAGGATGAGATCTTTTTCATCCAAGGACAGGTCTGGGTCCAACATAAATTTGAAAGGAGTTGATGCGAGTGTCTCATGCATCTATATGGGCTGTGCATCATGGTATTACCAATATGTATCATGACTTGTACCATTAATACATGAGTCCAGGGAGGAAATGAGGGATAGATGGGTTCATTACATAGTATTGTACATATCAGTAGGTGAATGAAGATCACCAACGTCCAGTAAGACTTATAAAACCAATACCTATTTTTGAGTGGAAATGGGATGATGCCACCATGGATTTCATGATGGGGCATTATAGATCACTTCAATGAAGTTACACTATATGTTTGATCATATACAAGTAGAAAAGGTCACTTATTTTTTCATATTCGAGAGACTGATTAAGAGGATGCACTCAGAAGGCTCTACATTCATGATATCATAAAAATCCATAGGGTTCCAAGTTTTATAATATTAGATATAGATGGTAATTTTACTTTCCCGTTCTAGCAGGGGTTGAAAAGGGAACTAGGTTCACAGGTACCACTAAGTACAGTCTATAACCCATATACAGATCGTTAGTTCGATCATATGATAATGTTTTTGGAGGATATGCTATGAGCATGTGTCCTTGATTTTTGACGTTATTGGGAGAAACACTAATGTGTTGTCGAGTTCAATTATAACATCATCTTCCATGTGAATATATAGATGGATTCTTATAAGGACTTATACAATAGGTTGTTTTGTTTACCCTTGTTCTAGATAGAGGTAGGAGAGGCAACACTGCTAAGTCCTTAAGTCATTTAGGAGAATTTAGAGTGGGTTCATCTTATTTAGAAAAATATGCATACGACTTAGTCAAGAAAGAAATCATATATCGATCATCATTATCAACAACTATATTTTGAGGTGTCAAGTCAGGTTTTATTAAAAGTTTCACTTAGAATGGGGAATATACAAATTTAAAAACATGGGAAGCTATCACCTCTTTACATCAGGCCATTTGAGATTCTAGAGCGATTCATCCCAGAAGACTATCATTTGTAGTTACCTAAAATGTACCAAGCCATGCATGACATCTTCCATGTATCCTATAAATTCCTCAGCCTAATGCGGTTGAGTTATTGGTATATATGTTCTATGAGAAGCATCTTATTCCAATTTTGATCATTGAATAATGTTTCATCAAATATGGTTAATTTCTCTTGTATGGGTGCTATGGTAGCACAACCTTTTATGAGATGACACATGGGTGTTTGAGTTTGACATATATTCTTAGTGGAATGATTTTGTCTTAGATGATGCTGAACAACCCTTATAATTATAATTTGGGGATAAATTTATTTAATGTGGGAATATTGTAAGATCCTAGCTTTTCATTGAGGTAATAATCCTTTTTATTTCTAGTTTATTTATTTGACCCGATATGGAGACCTACTGAGACAATGGAGGAAATAGTGGGGTCTACAGACTGCTCGAAGCCTTGATCCTATTTTTTTTTGAAAAATACAGTTGGGTCATATGGTTTGAAGAATATATGGACCATTTGTATTAAAATTCGAGTAAATCATATGGGGTGGTCCAACCACCTTATTGGGCCATACAGTTTGGTGAATCCATTCAATAGGATCCATAGATTCATGCATGGTTTCAGTATTTTTTAAAAGATAAAAAACAAATGGTTGGAATACAATTTTTTTAACCATGCCATGAACATGTGGGGGCAGTTCATGGGTAGGGAAGGGTGGAAGGTTGGCATACCATTTTCCAAACTATATAAATATAGTATGAGTCCAATATTTTTTAAGGTAAAATGATTTTTTTACCTTATTATATTAAATCCATCACCCATCCTATTTTTCTATTTTCCTATAGCATGGCCTCTTTCTTCTCTCATTGAGACTTTCCTTGAATCATAAACTGATTCTTTACTATAAAATTGTGATCCACACTCATAATCAATATCCATTAGTCTTTTTTGATGCATAATGCTGAGTTATATATTCATCATACACCTTTTAAAGATCTCCTTATAACTAGTGATGTTATTTTAGTGTATACTCTTATTCCATATTTTAAATTTGTTTATTCATTCCTATAATTAATTCTGATCTGGAGAAAATCGGAGGCTGAGACTGGATCACTGATCATCTACTAATCTATGGTAGGTGGTATTGTGATTTTCCCATAATGTTAGGGTGTTTATATATAATTCCTTTGTGAAGCATTATAGTTCTTCCTTACAACACTTATAAATTTAATTAACTTTTAAATTAATTTATTGGGTATGTTCTAGATGACCGATGAGACTTGTTGAGGTGTATTTATAAGTTAATAACAATAATGTTGAACTACACATTGGTTGTGTTATTAAATGGTATTAAACCACCATTGGTGGCCCCTTATCATGTGATTAACTTTAGAGTTGTGTAATTTTTAACCCCTTTCCTTAATGATGTAAAATGAATTGCTTATATTATAAATTGAATTGAATGAAGGTAGAAGGGAATGGAAGTCCATGACCATAGGCGTTAATATATTTCTCTAGATCACATATGTTTGAGATATATTTTATTATTTCAATGGATCATTTAAATAGAATGGATGTATTTGTGTGATGGTATGCCTTATAAGAATATTAACTTATTTAGAACACCTTTTGAGCAGAGATAATTGTATATAATTGTGGTTAATAATGGAATTAATGTGTGAGATTATGTGGTATAGTTAGACTAAGGCCCCAAGACCATTCTTCTTGATATGGTAAGAGTGAGAGTTGGGTTTGAATTTTGGATCTCTATAGACAGAATCTTATGTATTGAATAATTAAATAAACATAATAAATTATTATTATGCACATTTGGTGATACATGGGTTCTTTTGTAAATTTCATTGACATATTCAATTGGATTCTGGCTTATATATACCCTAATAATACTTGGAATCCTATATTTACGTTTGTGATTGAAATCATAGAGAAGACTATTTTTATGACCAAGTGATACCTGTAATCCCTTACGAATATCCATGGACAAAATCTAAGGGCTGATTATATTATTTTCCATGAGTGACATTTGGACACCCTTCATGGACCACGAAGGATAGAATTAGTGGGTAATGAATTCATATGACACCTAGAGGGATACAAGGATTCCTTGATGAATGTCTATTGTAGGCTTGTAGGGAGGTTGGTTCATGAAATACCTAGAGTGCTACCTGGTTTACAACATAAGAAGACAAAGGAAAAACTCACATTACACTAAATTGAATAATGATAATTTTTTATTACAAATAATTTTCCAAGCCAAGTATAAACATGGATTCAATCAGAGCCTTAAATTTTGTTGATGAACTTATTACAGATATACGATCAGATATTATACATGAGGGATGCTTGGGGGATGATATTGGTCCGGATACTATATGATTAATGAAAACATGGTTTGATTGATAACATAGAGTCATTCCATATTAGGCTGAATCAAGTAGTAGATGAGGGGTGTTCAATGGGAACCCTAACCTATCTAGGTTCTAACCACACATACCTACAACATCATTTTTAACTACAAACTATTTATTACATATTCACCAACTGAATGGTATTATACACTGTTGGTGGTGACCTACTGAGTTTACTTCACACGATGCTTGGTCTGTCGATATGGTGCCTATAAAGACTTCATCGATGCAATTAGAGACAGTTTCAAGATCATTCTTATAGATTTTTGATTGATAATTAAATAATAGCATGGGAATCAAATGATTTGTCTATGGATCATCATGATATCTAGTGATAGTTCCATTTTGGTATTTTTTTAATTTTGATAGATGTATTGTGTTGGTTTCGTATTTTCTTTTTTACCTCTTTTATATAGCATGCAATGATCATCATTTATATATGAAAATTATGGATATGATTACCTCAATATTTATATGATGGATGTTTATTCTTAAGATACTTAGTTTTTTCACATTCTTCCTTTATTGATTTATATGAGTATATTATTGTGCTACACTCTAATTATGAGAGTATACTCACTCATATATTCAACCATGGACCCTTTCATTGGGTCTACATCCTCTATCATATAGGTAGGCACTCTAAAGACCTTGTGGACAACTAGGATCAGTTACTATTGAGTGAACTAGGTTCAGGATGTCATATTTACACATACATTTACATACATTAAGATATCTTATCTCTCACAATGGTCATATTTTAATTGGTCACATCTCACAAGTTATTATATATATAAAAATACCTTAGGTAAAATCCTACTCTAAATCACAAACAACATTACACCATAGGCATAACTCTCTTATCAATTACACTATTTATATAATGCATCTCATTCATTTATACAATTTTTATTAGAGGAAAATAATCAACATGTTCTTATTTTCCAATGTATCATAGGAATATTGTGACTTATCTCCATGTAATTTGACAATATAGTGAATATTTTACTTTATCACAATATTAAAACCCATAAGATTCACCAGCATTATCGATTAAACATGTCACATATTCTATCCAAGTTTTACCCTACATAACTAACCACCAATCTCACCATCTCTAAGATCAGACACAATCCCACTATTCAATATACCATCCCTGTAACATGAAAACCCACTCTATTTTACCTAAAGAGATAGAGAACCTAAGGAAAAGAATCTCAATGGTGTATTGGAACACTTTTTATCAACTAAATTGTTTTGATAAACATTAGTATGCTTTTATAATACTCTCTTTACCCACAAAAAAAGACACCTCCATGAGTTATATATCATAATTATTAATCTCTCATGCCTAACCAGTTGTTCATACATCTCCAACATGTCAATCATAAATCATACATTCATTATCTATTCTTTCATTCATATAAAATCCCATGGCACCCACATGTTTATACATACATGATCATAAATTGATCATGTCTCATTCACAAAACACTATGAATTTAATCATGATTCCCATCTCTCAAGGCATCCATGTGACTAGAATAAACATCATTTGGGATATACTCACTATCATAAACAACCTCAAATAGAAATAGGAACGTGCTTGATTATCCTACTAATATGATCAATTCAAATCACTTGGATTAGTATACCACCATCTATGGGACCCCATTTCCTAGTATATGAATCACATATCCCATAATATGACATAAATCACAGAACAAAACATAGTATTTATCAATATATATATATATCAATGAAATCCTTATTCTAATGCATATATCTTAGGGATCTCATCCACATTAGGTATCCCCATACAGATATTCCCCACTAAAGGATTTCATCATGACCATGTATATATCGACAACATCTCAATTAGACGATAAATATCAAAAAATTTATCAAAAATTAGTTTGGTTAATAAGATCACCACCAACAGGTTTTTTTATAAAACATTTATTTTCTTCTAAAATAACTAAATCCCATTTATTTTTGATTGTTTATCAATAAAACATAAGAATTTATGTGTCATGTGATCCTATATTTCAATTATTGTACATGAAAACATATATATTTTTTGCATAAAGCTGGAAGAAAATAAAAAATAAAAAATATTAAACTTAAAAATATAACCAAATCTACAAAATTATAACAATAAAAAACTAGTCCCACAATCCCAAATTCCTATAAAAATGATTTATGCATATACATGTGCTATCAAGGAAAAAATATGACTCATATACGAAGTTATGAGTACAATAAAATCCACCTACTAATAACTAAATTGTAATAAAAATTAAAACACTTCTTTGATACCATTTTTTAATTTCATAACATTGGTACTCATTTTTATGATTCAAGATGAAGTGTTGTAAACCACAAATACACATCCCCCTGTACTAGAGGTTATAAAATAGTGATGAGGGTTTGATAAAATGTCATTGGAAGAGTATAACATAATAATCATCACATAATATCGCTAATAAAAACTATAAACATCATAGAATTTTATATAACATCATAGTAAAACTGATATTTTTATATTGAAAAGATAACCATAATCAAAATGATATTTTAGGAAATAACATATAAAAACATGTCATATATATAGTTACACATCCTCTGATAACTCCAAATGGAAAAAAAATGAGTAAAAATAAAAATGGAAATAATATGATAAAATAGGCCCAAATTTATTCCTTGACCATTCCTTGAACCTGTATCCACATCCTTATCAAGTAAAAAAATCCCGCCAACCTATGCTAGAGTCTTTTTCAGAATATGTATTCCAAAAATAAGTTCTACATGTCCACTAAGATTCACAAATAGGGTATGGGAATAAAATTTGGTAAGACACTACTTATAGTGCAAATAATAATGACTAGTATAATGTCTATGAATTTATTATATGAAAATGGAAGTGATAAACCAAGACATGCACTCACTAATTGTAGCATTGGGTGATTAAGAATCCACTCTAGTGGTTGACTCATAACTTATATGGTAAGTGTTAGAATATGGGTTGAATTTTCTTTATTTTCTAATCAAATGAGTAATGTAATACCTCCATCCAACTATCAGTCCTCTAGGTGGGATGGAGTCTCTTACGCGGGATTAAAATAAAGAAAACTACAACTATAGTGTGGAATAGAATATAACCTATTACAATCAAAGAATATTATCATAACTCTCTCAATGATGAATTAAATATCACATATCACAATAAATGTGAAAAATTATACCCTTCTTGGTGTGAATGAGATATCGACAGTCAATTTATAAGTTGGAAAAAAAAAATATTTTCCTAGCGGTGAATGGAAAATCTTTTTCTGTTGTTGAATAGAACATCAACTATCATACCTCTATTTTTGGTGAACAAAGTATCACTAGTTAATTGATAAGATTGAATATTATAACTCTATAAGTGTTTAATATATTATCACTAGTAAATTATAATGTAGGAAATCATAACTCATGTACCACCTCACCTAGATGAGCATTAAGTGTCTATTGTTTTACCTCTAACCACCCAAAAACATCATTATGATTTGTGTGATAAACATGTATACGTATTTGAGTAGAGAATGGGTTTTCACATCATTAATATAAAAGATAATATGAAAATAAAAATCATGTAAAATAAACATTATAATTTTCAATTCTACGATAATAAACATTTTACATCATGTGTAATGAATATTGGAATCTCTAACATGAATCCCTTGGAAATCATTGATAGATCAATCACACGTTTCAATAAAACCTAACACTCATCAGGGATTGGAAAACCCAATCTCTCACCACTAATATAAAAAATATCCCTACATTGATGCAATACCTTATACTAAAAACACTTAATTTTATATCCCAAAGTCATGAATAAAACCCATATTTGGTTAACTACTTGGTACTCTACCCTTAGTAAGACATAACTCATAATCTTATTAGACTATATTTGGTATTTAAAATTAAGACAATTTCCTTATCATAAGTCACCCATCACTCAGTGACTTATCCATAAGTCCCATCACTAACTCATACCAGACACTAACTTCCATAGAACGTCAAATTCCAAGTAGTAAACTCACCAATCTACCCTCTACAGAACACCCTTTATAATAAATCTACATCCTAAAAAACCCCAATTCAAACCCATAGGTCACTCCTATTGGATAATCCAAATTCAATATGTATACTATAATAGAAACTAAATTGACATAAACCTATTAAATTTTCTATAGGTTAATGTTATGATATATATATATATATAATATTGTTCTGGGTTACTAGTGCAATCGCTCATGATGGGACACCCATTATGAGTTCCAATAACTATTTAATAAAAGTGTGTTACCTAATTAGAGTCTTTATGATATATAATTTCCAAGGTAACATGTGGGAGAATATTTTAAGAACCCATTATTTCATTTCCTAATTCTACTTATCATACAATCCCCAAAAAATATTAATCTGGATGGACATTTCCTCTTTCCCTCACTTTCAAATTGCACAACATATGTAAGTAGTTATAAAAATAGAAAAATTAAAGAATTATTACTACATTATGAATAATAATCCAATCTAGTGAATTTTATCAATGGACACCCAATTTAAAAATGATTATTCATTCACCTATAATCCTCAAATGTGGTAATCTTGTTAGAATATCATACAATAATATGTCGATGGCTCATAAATGTCTTTTAGTACATATTTGTTGAAATATTGTGAAAAACATGATTACATACTTTCCATGAATCACCTAACATATGAAAACAAAATTAATATTTAATTAGTCATATTTCACTATAATACAATGAATTTTAACAGAAATCCATAATTTAAATACTCATAAGATATAGGATATGAAAAAAGAAGGAACTAAGAAGGAGTGAGGGAAAAACTTGCAAAATATGATACCTTAACTCATAAAAGTTAATACAAGATCAAAATGGGATACAATAGGAGAATGTAAAATATGAAATACTCACTCTCTATCATTCATACATACCTAGTAATAAACCCTAAGGGGTTATGATAAAAAACTATTTTATGGATAATTTTATGTAAAATTCATTAATAAAAAGAACTCATTTCATTTTCTAATGCTGGTATTACTATCATGTTCATAATTTAGTGATTTTGAGTGAATAAACATGATTTGGTTTAATTTAGGATTTTTAATTATAAAAATTTACTAGAATTTTTTTTTCAATTATGGAAATATATATATAATCTTATTTTTAATTTTTTGTTCATGAAAATAAATGGGTTATTTTGAAGTGAATTAAATTTATAAGATTTATTGGAATTTAAACTAGATTGTTGAAATTTTAATTTCCAAAAATTTATTTCTTTTAGAGTTAATTTTTAAATCACTATGAATAAATATTTTAATTTAATTATGAAATCTATTTGAATTGAATTCTTCCCAAATGTAATATATTTTATTAATGTAGTTGTTTATTAGAAACACACATGAGAGAGATATATTTTATGAGGATAGAAAAAAGAACCCTCGAGGTAAGGCCTATATTGAGAAACTATATTCCTGAAATTTAGGCCTTTCATTTTTATAAAGAGCACACAGATAAACTCATTACTATAATAAATTTCAATAACTAATCATGCCTCTTGGGAAAACTCCATACCAATGAAACCTCATTTTAAGAATCTTATCCTAACTAGTATGCACTAGAATCAAGGAATAATAAAAGTGAATATATACTTTTTCAAACCTTTAACATCATAATTTACACAAGATCAACTTACCAATCATAGGTTTTAGTTTTAATCCCACCATGATTTAGATTAGTATAGGTTGTATCTCACAAGAATACATAATTAGTAAAATTTGAAATCCATTGCTGAGGTCATCCATTTTACCCTATATATACTTATTATCTAACATTATTCTCCACATAGAAATTCACTCATGTATCCTTACCTATTTATCACAACTTTTATATACATGAGCATAGAAAAAATATTCTCTATGTGGTAGAACTTTGTACACACTTAAATAATGACCCTCACATGTTGAGAAAAATGTTTCGATATCTTCCAAACTATATATACACACATCACCAGGTTCAAGACCAAACGTGAAAATCCTCATTTTCTAGGCCCTATATGGGAAATCATCAGATCTTTATTTCAAAACATGTTCAAAAAAAATTGGACACACAGAATTAAATAAATTCAAACATTACATCACTAGTAATTCCCAGTAGTAAATATTAATTAATACATGGATCTCAATTAATTAATTTAAAATCACATTTTCATGTTTCTAAGATGAACAAAGACCAATACCATGTAAAACATAGTGAACCCAATTTTTTTATCCCCTATCAAACACTAAAAAATCTCTACATCTCTAACCTATCATGAAATCTTAATCCAAATAACCTAGAATGTACTCCCTATATAGTAAATTTATGAGTTCAATGATACGATGAAACATCAATAAAATGTTCTTTATTGAATAAATATGCAATGATTATAGCTAGCTCATATAACATTATTGATTCTATTTAATTGTGAGGGATGATAAAACTTATTATATATTTGGGGACTCATTTACCTAGGTTGGTAATGCTTTTGAAAAATCCTCTTAATTAATTATCTATTTATATGAGAATATGAGGATACATGTAGGGATTATCTATTTCCATACAGTGGGAGTTCAAGAACTGATTTTTAATTTATTCTTACATTTTCCCCTTCATTCAATATATTCCCATATATTTATTCATATGTGTAGTGATATTCTATTTTTGTGATTCTTATTTTTATCTATAATTGTGTTATCCTCTATTTTGTGGTTTTATTGTTTTTATTTTTATATATTTCTTCTTCTAAATTATATATAACCTATTTTTAATTTTTTTTTGTTTTTATTATATCCCTATATTCTTGATTTCATACATCCAATCCCGATGAATGAATAATTGTGTTAAAACTGATGGATTATTCCTTGAGTACATAATATTATGCTAAATTATTCAATAATTTTTTTCACTTGGAGGATTTCGGGGGTTTGGGAATAAGGGGTAGGTGACAGTGGTTTCCCACCCCCATTACTTCTCTATTTTATTATATCTTATTTCAAATCATTCAAGTATTACCTCTTTCATCATTTTGGTATACTATTGAACTAGTTTGGTGGAATATAATTGTCGCATTCACATAATATTAAAGTGAGTGGGGGAATCTCTCATCCAAGGAGTCTTTTATTTTTTAATTGATAAAAGATTTTGGTATATAGTGTGATAAGAGGTATTTAGTGTATTATGAATTCAAAATAAGTATGAAGGGGATGTGTGACCTTTTGATGGGAATAACACACGTAGTGGGGGAGAGATAAACATTTAATATTTCATGAGGGTATTCATTACTATCCACCCAATGTAGAGTCATTCTCCCTAACACAATCATATTAAATTCCATAATTCATGTTTGATATAAATTCATGGGACTAACAAAGGTGGTGGTACTATTATATAAGGGTAATGGATTAGGGGAATTTTTTAATTATATATAAGGTGTTTTTATATATATGTAGTTGGTTATAATTAAATGTAGTTGGTGAGACAATTAAATAGGGGTATTTTTATAGGGATAAGAAGATAGGTTTTTCTATTTTTTGGATTCAGCTGTAGGTGAAGAGGAAGAACCAAACAAGGCCTTAGGAAATGATTACCTGAGAAAATTTCATTTTATTAATGTTATATTTCATCCATTTCCTCCCCTCCTCTTATAAATGTAGTCACTCTTGGATTTATGTAAAATATATAAAAAAATTATTCTGGGTGATCATTAGGGTGAGGGACTTATCAAACTTTATATCTCACTGAAATATTTTCATGGGAAATCAACACTATTGGATTCTTGTCACTATAGGAGGATATATTCAATATTATAGATTCATTATCAAGATATTTAGAGAAGGTGGAGTAAAATTTATAACATGGGACGGTGATTTTATTGAGATAACATCAATATTGAAAAACAAAATACATTGACAATAATATGAGAGTAAAGAACATGATGAATTCTTAATATAATTCCAAAGATTTATAAAATGTTTGTTACATTTCCTAGAAAGTTTTTTCTTTGGGAATAAATTGTATTGTTCAATGATAAAATGGAGTCATGAATTCAATCCAGTTAAATTTCATAAAAGTTGTTTATACAGTGGAATTAATCTTGGATGATGAATGTGACTAAATTAAGTTTCAAGATGATATTGGATTCTAGATCAGTTTAGATACTAGTTTTTATAGAACATATCCACAGGGATGGATTACTCTAGATGAGACATATTTTTAGATTAATTAATCCACTTACGCATAAAAAATATAATTTGATCTTGTCATTATGGATGGGTTTACAATCCATTGGTTTTTTTGTAATTGGTGTACCCAAATATAATATGGTATGTGTTGAACAATGATTTCATAGAGATTTTATGTTGACTAAAATCTCAAAATATATACAGAGAGGTATAAATCCACTATCCAGAGGAAACAAAAAAGGAATACAGGGTACAATTTAAGTATCAATCATCATTATTCTAACATTAAACTAAGATATAATTCATAACAAATGATATGTTGGAGACACATCTAATGTAATATAGAAGATAAGGAATCACATAAACTCAGAGTCCAATAAATATTTCCTCGGTGGAATGAAAAATCAGGATATGATGGATAAACAAGAATATGAGTTGATAAATGTGGTTACCATGGAGTAAATCACGCCTCCTTCACGAATCAAATAAAAGGAGAAGAAGGAACAATTAATGATGATTTCCAAATTCTTGATGCACCATCTTGGATAAATCTTGGTATGATGGAAATTTCCTAATAAAATGGGGAAAATTAAAGATAATGAAGTTTATTTTAGTTATAGAGTGGAATGTGGAATGAAGGAGTATGTTGACTGATATAAAAATTACAAATCACGATTAGTGAATTCATAAGAGGGAAATAGAGTGATCAATAAATTTAACTATATTTCCAAAATAAAGTTCACAACATGGAGAAAAATGAAATTTCAAGACCTATTGGCTTTCCTATATTGGACACCCATGTGTTTTTTTAGCCTTGAAAGGAAATTACTAGGAATATTGTGAAAGGGAAGAATGGATACATATTTAGCACTGATCCATGCTGATCACTAGTAATGTATAGACTATTGACATGATCACAATTCAATACACACATTAGTTGTAAAGAATCTTCTTTAATATAGGTGAATCCTCCCTTAACCATTTCAAAGTTAAATGAATATTAATTGTGAGGTGGATACACACCCTATTACTAATGGATTTCTCTAAGAATGAGTACATAAATAGTGGATTATATCAATGAGTTGAGTTTTTCCCTAGAATGGGAAGAGACCTTCTTATAAATGGATTATGAAAGAATGGGAATATTATTTATAAATCCCAAACTATAACCATGTAAACTATAGACTTGTATGAGTCAAATATAGAAGCATACCTTCCTTTTTCTAGTCTTTTATGTTAATTAATTAAACATTATTCCATATAAATTTTAATTATTATGGATTCAAAAAGGTTAGTAAAGGTTAAGATTTAGGTTTCAACTATATAATTTAATCTGAAGGTTTTTTTCCTACAAATGAATTCTTCTACATCTTTAAAGAGAACTCCAACTATGTTAAAAATGTGTGTCATTCTTTTAGATCTATTATTTGTGTATGTTTCTTATAGAATGTACCCAAATTGTTTCTCTCAAGAAAAGGATATGATTTTTTTATAATATTAACATTTTATAACATAGGATGCCTACACTTGGTCAAATTAGAAGAAGAAAATTGAATTCATGAATAAAGTATAAACCCATTATGAGGAGATTATTTGTAGGTTAAAAGGATGAAACATAGAGTAGGTGGTAGAAAATAAATACTAGGGTTTTATAACCAATATGAGGACTGTTTAAAGGGCTAACAAATAGAAATTAACCTCACTTCACCTATGCTAAAGATCAAAACCCACCATTATAGTTGCAATTGACAATGTTTGTGACCAATTCTAGGAAACTAATCCCTAAGGGAAATACTACACCATTAAATTAATGTAAAAGAACACCACCTTAATGAAAATTTGGATTTTCAAGAGGGAGGAAATGATAGGAATATCTGGGGATCATAAATAGGGTGTTTTTTAATGTAAATGTAATTTATAGGGGAAAGACATTAATTTGATAGGGGGGGTTATTGGGATAGACATAAATATATTAAGTTGTTGAGATTTGGTGATAAAATTATAGACATGGATGAATATGGGGTTGGAAGAGAGGTCAATATTCTTTTTGATTTCAAACATAGAAGAAGAGAAGGAACTGACCATGGTTTAAGGGATAAATTACCTATGGATACTGCTTATTCATCACATTACATTTCTTCTTCTTCCTCTTCATCCTCCTTTAAATCATGGTTCTTAAGAGTTTATATATATAAATATAAAAGGAAACCATTCTATGTGATTCGTTGGTGTGAGGGACATATCAATTTTTATAATTTTCATTCATTTTTCATTCACGTATCTAACTATTATCATTCATATTATTTTCATTATTTCAAGTTAATCATAAAATAATACACAAAAAGATCAAAATATATTCACTCATTATTTTATTTATTTAAATAAATTTTCAAATAATGAAAATTTAAGAGAAAGTGTACCTTTTTGAGATGATGATTCCATGTTTATGACACTATAGTGAATCCCTTTAGGAAATAATAATGAAAAATTATTGACATGGACTTCACAAAAAATTACCTTAGTAAATTTAATATCATTACTAGGGAGAGAATTAAATTTTATATCATTATTCTTTATAACTATTTCTGTAATAAAAAATAAAATAAGAATTGTTTTTAAAAATTACAAAGTGTGATTCACCTCATTTTAGTGAAAAATAGTTATTATATCCAAATAAATTAATATATTCTCTAAATATGCTTTTAAGGAACGTTTTTAGTGACTACTAGTAAAAGGAAATGTGGGAAAATATGAGTTATTACTAGGTAATCTTAATTGGGAAACAATTTTGATTCACTAATACACCACTTTATATAGTGTTTTAAACTAAAATATAATGTTATTTGTGTGTGATACGTGAAAGGATAAATGTTTTTGTATTATATTAAATTTATAGTGTGTGTGTGTATACATGATATGGTATAAAATGTTAGAGTATACATATAGGAATACAAAGGGTATTTTATTCAATATATGAAATGTGTATATGAATTTAGGTTATTAATTGATATTAACGTTAATAGCAAGTGAATTAACTAATATATAAGAATTAAAATAATCAAATCTGTCAAATATCACTATCATGATATCCAAGGGTTTACTCATAAGGTCAAGTGACCATGTACGGTTATTTTTTTCACTAATAAATTGTGTCTCTAATTCAAATTATATGATTATATTTGAACTTTATCCTAGTAATCTAATCCATAAAAAACAAATGATTTTAAATAATGTTTATGGGTTGGGATTTAACTTTAATTGTCTCACACTATCCCAAGTATCATTTAATCAATGGAAATTGAAGTAGAAAAATTCAAAAACAAGCATGAATAATAAAAAATACAAGTACGATAAGGAATACATCATATGAATCATTGAAAAACCCCTCACACACAATTATAATACTATAATATAATTCTTAATAAATTAAAAAATTAAAAATAAGTGTCTCCATCATAGATTTTCCTCTAGGGATTTAAATCTCATAAGCTCCAATTTTCGCAACTTCACTATCATGCAATAGATAAAATGGATGAGTATATGAGAATATGGCTAAAAAAGGATTAGAAATCGATTTTTTAATATGAAATTTAAATTTTAGGATCCCATAAGCCAAATAGACGAGTGATAATAAATAAAATAATATATTAAGTGAATTAAATGAAAATGAGAGATAGGTGGTTTAGCTAGGATAGGGAGTGAAATGGGAGAGTAGATGTTACGAATAAATGATGGTCGTGATAATGATGTTTATGTGTTTAGAATGATAACTTATAGAATGATACTTCCCAAAATAAACTTTATTATTAATTATGAGGGTTATTCCCTCGAATCATTCTCATACAATAGATGAATTCCGCCACAAATTCATCAGAAATATTTTCGTGTTTGGTTAAAAAAATGTATAAAGAGATTATACTAACAATGATGTTTCCCCCATGTATATTATATGTGATTAGTATCCATGATTTTATTAATTACTTCTTCTTGAATTTGATTTGATTCTATACATTGAGGGTTCAGTTGCATTCAAAAGTTTTTCAAATAGCTAGGGTAAAAGAATCCATTGGTGTAAAATGAGTGTATGTTGGAGCACATGGTTACATTTGGGATGGTTGAGAATTTGTATAATTTTAAGTTTCTAATATATGTTCATGGTAAGCTAATGATTCAAAATAATTCATTAGTTAGACTTTATATCACATTGGTGAGCCTTTAGAAGGTATTGTATCAATATATACTGTTAAACATGGTTGATTATATGCTTAGGTTTTTTAAAGATTTGATGAATCCTTAAGAAGGTTTTTGACAATGGATGGTGTTGGTTAAGGTTTACATGATATTGAACTATGATAATCCTTTTATTGAAGGAATCACCAGTCATTATATTATTTTCATTGATCATGGTTAGATACTTGCTTCATCCTTCTCCCATATAAATCATTCGATTAACAACACTCACCCCTTTAGTATTATATTGGGAAGTAATAATGACATGTATTTACCAGTTTGATGATATGGCCATGCTACATGGATTTACCAATTATGAATGATTCTTTGGACTATATAGTAATGGAAAAGTATTATGATACCTAATGAGATGGATTTTTGAATTATAGAGAAAGCGAGGACCAATGATGAAGATGAGTGAGGTAATTAATGGATTGTTGAGATAATATAGATTCCTAATTTTATGGTTGTCACAGTCACTTTCCATTATTCATATCTCCTAGTGTAGTATATCTACATAGTAATTTTCCATATCCCATATAAAAGATAAATTGGTATTGTGAATTCAATAGTTTTTTCCACATATAGATCCAATAAAAAATGGCACTTAGGGTACTACATTCGACTGATAGAGCATATCATCCTAATTTTGTTATGAGTTTAACATCACATAGGCTTTATCCTCTATTAATCCACATGACTATTTTATGCCCATTTGCATTTAATTGTTCACCTAGTCTAGTCTTGGGCCTTTTATGAGAGACCCAATAATGGGGGTTTTCATTGAATTTGTTGATTTCCCACAACTGAATAAATTTTTTTTCAAAAGTACCTTCTCACATTATTAAAGTCATCAATAATAATTTTATCTTTTTACTCTTTCATTAATAGTATTTCATAATTTATTTCACTAAATACATTTCTAGAGAAATATTTTGTTGAGAAATCTTATTTCTAGTTTTTTATAGAATAAAATGATTCGAATTCAATTATAATTTTAAAATTTATAAAAATACGAAATTGAACACTATTCTACTAAAAAATGAAAAATTAGAAAATAGATATAAATTATCATTGGGAATTAATGAAAAAAATACACTTACCAATTTAATTTAAGATATTAAATAAATGGTTGAATTTTATTGTCTTGATCATTTTTTTTAAACAATATTGTGTGTCTCCATGAATTTCAATGTATTTTATATATATATTGGAAGATGAAATTAGTACTACCAAAGAAATTATAATATTATATTTAATCATTTTTAGAATAAGAGTTCATGTAAGAGGATACCAATATTAAAAAGTACCATCTCTTACCCATTAAAAGTAACTTTTCACTGGTATTTAAATTTGAAAAAGGGATATTAATTGAGTTATTAACGATATATTATATAATTATTAATCCATATTTCTTAAATATTTATCAAACTAGAGTGAATAAAAATATCTATTATGTTGATGGTACTAACTTAGTATCTTTTTTGATTTATTTAGATAGAAGAATTATATAGAAACTACTTAGATTTGGAGTATTTGGAGGAGAATTTAGAAAACCTACTGCCCCCAAAAACCATTATAATTGGATTTCAAGAAGAACTAAATTAAAAAAGAGATACACAAAAGATATTAGGAGGGAGATAACATTAATTTGAATAAATTTTATTTTGATTTAATTTAAACTAAATTTAAAATTTATTTCAATTATTTTTCTTCTAATAATTTTGCATCTAAATTGTAGGATTTGAAGGATTTTAAAGAAGAAAATGTAACTGGTAAAATGGTTGTAATAAAAGATAATATTATGAGGTCTTTAAATAAAATGAAATTATAAATTGTAATATAGATAAAGTAACTTAAATATCACTTTTCCCATTTAAAAAATTAATGAATACTTTTTAAAATCTAAAATCCCACTTCAATGAAAAATATGGTGTCTCGTGATAAATAAAAATATAATCATTATAATTTTTTCATGGTTCTATGTAACTAAAAATAAAACATCATTAAATTTGTGGATACAATACAATATACTATTAATAAGGACCTGAAAATGACATTTATGTTTCTTTATAGAAGAATTAAATGATTTATATCTGTGGGAGGAACACTGTTTTGATATTTTTATAATACAAACCACGCCCTTCTTTGTATTGTAGGTGATAAACTAGTACTAAGTAGCTTAGGGGAGCTCAAATATATAATATTTTTTGATGCTAAACAAAAAATTTCATCCTTAATAATTATATTTTTATTTTTATTTTTAAAAATTATTAAGTATGTATTTTCAATCCTTTTATTTATAGGATTGAAGGAAAAAACCAATGTACATCTCATTGGAATAATAATTCTACTGGTGTATTCTGTTAAAAAAACATTCAAGTTGTTTTACATATTTTATATCAGTATAATAATTTGTGTTTTTCTTTCCATGAAATGTGAGATGAAGAGGAAAACATCTCTTGAAGAAATTTTAGATTAATTGGAGTTTGTAATGGGTTGTTCACTTCTATAATAATCACTCAGGTCATTCCCTTATAATCTATTTACATTTTTAGTCCACTTTATAATCATGTGATGAATTTTAAATATAACATATATATTTTATAGTGGACAAAGTGAAAAATATTTTTAAAGGATTGATGCCCATAAATTTTGGGTGATCATTTTTTGTGTATTTTCTTTTTTTATGAACACTTTGAAAATAGATGAAATATATAAAATAATTTTACTTATTGAAGTCACATGCGATTAATTCATTGATTTGTGAAAAAATGGATTCATATTTTTTTATATTTAATTTTTTATATTTTTTATGTTTAAATAAATTTCATAGGAATTAAGTGATTATAAAAAGTCACACATTATTAGAACCAACCAGTACTAATTTCAATATCTTGAGTGGTGCTATGAACAAATTTTTTCATACTATTCCAAGTACTCTACATTCTTGATTTATATTATTTTAATAAAAAAATTAGTTTTATCATTCACAAAAACACTTTAGAATAATGAAATGTGCTAGTGTGATTAAGGAACTTTTTTTGCATGAAGCATTTTTTTTTCACTGAGACCTACCCATATATGTTTCTTTGTTAAGAAATTAGTATCTAAGAAATAGTGTATTGGTAATGAAATTATAATCATATATTCTTTTCCCACTATCACTCTTGAATATATTAGATGATAATAGTTCATTTTGAGAATAGAGGAATTAGATTATATTGGTTTGAAGTGTTGGGGAGTTATCATATGAGGGAAGGTCTATAATTCAAATTACGTTATATATTAATTTTTTTCATCTTGAAAAATATATATAATGGTATTTAATGATTAATAATTATTATTTCCTTGATTTATGTCCATATTCAATAAGAAAAATGTATAATCCTTGGTTTATTTATTATATTCGTTTTTGATTAGAATATCTAAATGTAAAAAAATAGGAAAATGTAACTGGAAATTTTATTTAAAAATAAAAATTTAAGAACAATATTTCTCTATATTTTATTGTTATGGATTGTGATATTATATTTGAATAGGGTAATTTATTTAGGTGTCCCTTTAGATGAGATATTATGCAAATAGTTATTATTACCTTTAAATGATCATTAAATATATTCTTAGAGTTAACTTTCATCATTTAGAAGCTATCCTTTTCAAATAAAACCCAGCATCCATCTGACTCAATTAAAATCATTTAAAATATATATGATTGACACAAGGATATTTTTCTCTTGAATTGGTAAATTAATATTTCCACAAGACTAGGGTTTGAATTTCATGATTTTGAGTTGTGAATAACATTAAATACTTACCACACATAAGATATGAGTGATAATAATGTTATTAAAGGTATATTATGACATTTACATGGATAAATAAATGAAATTGAATGAATGAATATGTGAGAGAATAAAAAATAATTGAAAATTAATTTCAGAAATGATACATGAAGAATTAATTTTAAAGGGAATTTTGTAAAACAGTTATCTTTTGATATATACATGGACATTGGTATGGATAAAAGAATTTTTCCCAGACATAAAAAAGTAAGTATTGAGGAGAGATAATAGCCAATTTTATTGAGTTTTTTATTTGAATTTTATTGATTGTATTCAATAATTGTTTTCATTCAATGGGAATTAATAACATGTTTGTAATTTAGTGAGTTTTTATTAAATAAATTAAATTGTATTTATTTTTTCGGTTTTATGGATAAAAATTCATTTTAAATAATTTGTTCAATCAAAAAATTATTCATTGAATCATATATTTAATTTATAATTCAAAAAAATTTATAGGATATTTTTAATTGAAATTAAACTAACACAACAAATTTTAATTTTTAATAGATATTAAAATTTTTAATTTCAAAAAATAAATATGTTTTTTGAAGAAATTTTTAAATGATTATGAACAATCAACATTTAATTTTTATTTTAATATATATTATAATTTATTTCATCATAAATGTACTATATTTGATTAATGTAGTTTTTAATTGGTAATAAAATTATGGACTATGTTTTATGGAGATGGAATAAATAACCATTGGACGTCGACTTATATAGAGTGGATTTATTTTTTCAATTTTATTTATCCATGTTGGTGATGAACATATAGTCACCTATATCCCCCTAAAGATACTATAGTAATTGAAAAATCCTTTTTAACAAATTTTAAAAAACAAACAATTTTTAAAGCATCTCAACTTAACTAGATTTGACCATAAGGGATGAACAATACTGATGTTGATCATAACTTAGAAAAAAAAAATTTCCAGATTTATGCTATCTCAAGGATCCAATATTATGTTAATATTTCCGATCCTCCATGGCCTTTCTTAGTGTAATCATTTAGGAAAAAATTCATGTTTGGAGTTTGGTTACTTTGGGAATCACTATATGTGTATTAATGTGTGTTCATGGAAAATATTGAGATGTGGTGAACAAAAAAGAAGGGTAGTATTGACATGGATATGTTTTCAATCACTAGATAGATGTATTTTTATAAAAGATATGGAAAAATGGTGGACATTGAAGGTAATTTTTTTAATATTATTATTTATGAATATGATGAATGTATATTCAAGAAATATATGGATAAATAGTGCACATAAAAATGATTAATATTCTTATTCAATAATATTCTATATTTTGATAGTTCTGGAGTATACAATAGAAGATCTAGAGATGAATGGGGCTGAATGGTGAAAGAATCCTTCACTACGATATACAATACACCATGATGTAAGGGGATAATCCACAATGTGCATGGAAATAACTAGAGGGGATATTATATATATGTTTTAGTTTTAATTTTCCAATGGATATCCTATTTGTGAGAAACACTATGATCAACATGTTGTGGTGATCATGGAAAGGTCATCGTGGCCATAGATGAAAGCTGTGAGATATTTGAAATGGAAAACAAGATAAGAATAAAACAAAGAGGCCATACATAGAAAACAAAAAGAGATATTTTTTACCATCATATGGAAGTGGCCTAACTCAACCAAAACTAGTACAAAGTAGTAAAGGAGAAGAACATATCCAGAATAGAGTGACACTAGACTAAGGTGAGTGAGCATAAGAATTATAGGGTGATTCTACAAGAAAAAAAATTCTAATGTTACAGGTTAGTTCCATAGTATTTCAACTATGTTGTATGTCATTTACTAAATGGTGAAGGAGTATCTACAGAAGCTTAATTATAATGTGGACCTAGAAATATGGAAGAAACATAGAAAGAGAGGCCACACAGTGGAACAGATTGACCACAATCATGGTGGTTAAAAAATATCTTGAAAATTCTCACCACATCATAGAAGAATTTGTTGAAATGGTGGTTTAAATCTGAGTTTTTGAAAATTTGGACAATGTGGGAATTATAGAGCTTGTGTTCAATGTCTTAATAATGAATTATAATGGCATGAATTACTTAGAGTACCTATATTTTTGAAAATATGTATCTAGTTGAGCAAACACCATGGTGGTAATTATATTTTGTTTTTGAGATTCCAACAGAAAATAATCATGCCCTTTATTAGTGTTTTGGTCATCATGGAGGACTTGTTGAAAGGTAAATTTTTATAGAATTTGGAAATCTTTTTCACTATAGATTTTATCATAGTGTGTTTTAAGACATTTGAACCAATGTGAAATATTGGAAGCTTGGTCATAGTTTTGGGACTTTGGAAGGGTGGTTTTCCTATGATGTCACTATGCCATGAAAACTAATGAAGAAGACCATGGTCAGTAAAATTAATGTTTTAAAATGGACAAAAGATTCAGAAATTTAATAGAATACATCATTGATTTCAGAGTATATAAGTTGAACTAGAGCCATAAACATGCATTTTGGTTTCCATCAAATTGTATAAAACCATAACCTAGATAAGAATAATGAACAAAATGAGGATATTGTAGAGAAATATATTGAATATTTATTTTTATTTGAAATACAGGTATGATTACAGAAAAAATTGTATGGAATAACTAGAACGATTGGAAATAATAATGGAAGGATAATTGATCTCCCCCTTGGATCAAATACTGTAACAGCCCGAGATTTTATAAAAAATAATATTTTTAATGTCTTGTGTTGTACGCTACACCAAAAGGAGCTTGCACAACACACATCCTTGACTTTCCTTGCATTACACGCAATCGTGGCCTTCCTCGATAGCGTGTGTAGTACGCAATACCGAGTTTCACTAAACAACGATATGCTATTAAAATATTATTAAAACTAGCCATTATGAATAGTAATAACAACTTTTTGAAATTCTGTAAATCTTATTTTTCAAAATGGACTTCATTTTTGGATTCGGAGTATCGAATTTATCATAAGGTGAAATTTTTGTACATTTCGGATAACTTTCATATTCTGATGAATAGTGAAAATTACTAAATTATAATTAAAAACAACTTTTTTAATCGAAATAATTAATAGTGATAAATTATTAATTTGAGTGGTTTTAAAGTATATTTAGAATATATTTTTACAATTTAATACAATGTTGGTCATTGGTTGTAATTTCACATTTAAACCAGACATAATCAAGTGTTAATCTTTTGATAGATATTGTTTTTTAAAAATACGCTATTTGTTTTAATAGCGGGATTTAATTATAAAATTAACTAATGCAACTTCAATGTTATGAATTTGGTAAAATGGACTTGATTTTTGAATTCGTAATATGAAATATAGCTTAGGATGAAATTTTGGAATTGTTCTGAAAAACATCAATTTTTGATGAATAGTGAAACTACTAAGTGGTAGTTAAAAAAACTAAATTTTTCATAAAACTTAATTTTACCACTTCTGTGAATGGAATTTCGAAAATCCGACAGACACGGTTGATATCAGTAAGTAAAATGTGGTTCAATGAGATAAAAATATTTTTTTGGTGAATAGTAACTTTTTACTTTTTTACCGCGGTTAATAGTAAATAGGGTAACTAAGGGTAAATATGATATTAATATTACCCTAACACATTTCCTAATTCTATTAGACAAGTGTAATTCGACCAAAAACAAACTTAGGAATACAAATATGACCATTTAGGCCCACTTGGATTAGATTAGGACATTTATTATTAATTTATTTAAAGAAGGGTTAAAATAGTTAAAATCAAAGTTTAATAAGTAAATCATTTTTAATATGGGGTTATACATAAGATAAATTATACTATAAATATTCATTAGAAATCTAAAACGATTTCATACATAATGGTATTTTATTTATAATTTTTAGACATTAAATGATTTAAGTTATTTATGACACAATGATGATGCAGTAATTATCTTATTAATGAAATATTGACATAATTGATGTTATAAACACGAAAATAAATGTAATTTGAGACTTTTTATGAATTACACTAATTTTCTAGGTTACTATGATATATTAGTGTTGATTTAATCAACTTGGTTCGAACATATAATTCTTTTATGACTTTCACAAAAATCATATATCAAATAGTGTCAAAATTGACACAAAATAGTTTTTAAATCAAATATTATATTACTAATTGTTATATTATTCCTAAAAATCTAAGGTTCGTCCAAATGACTTAGATAAGGATATATATATTAATAATAAACAATTTGGGGTTCGTTTGGCATGTTATAGTAAGTGTATTAACCATATAGTGAAAGAAAACAAAAAGACACGGTAAAAGTTAAATTATTTAACTTAGAGTTAAATCTAATGGATAAGGTTAAAATAATATCCTAAACTTGTCTAAATCCTATTGGTTGATAGGATTTCGACCCATCCCCACTTTAACTTCGAAATAAGACCATTTGGAACCATTATAAACCGATTTTTTACTTTAATATAAAATAATATTTTGAGATATTCCTAAGGTGCCCCTCTCCTCCCTTATAAAAGGGCACCTCCTCCCCCTCCTCCTCACACAAAATTGAGCACTCAAGCTCGGCCAAACCCTTCCAAAATCCCTTCTCCACTTCCCTAGAATAATCCTAGAGGTCCTGGTCTTCTACAAAGACCAATCTCAGTTCCCTAAGTGGAGGATTCAAAGAGGCGTTCCAAAGAAGAGGTAATATCCATTACCGATCTTTTCAATTTCTTTCTTCTTCAACTTCTTCTTCTTTAGTTGTTTCATGATAAAGTAATAACATCAGTATTACTTACATACTGATATGTTATTATAAATATGAAAGTACCCTAATTCACCTTCTATCCATCCTTCGGAAAAAGGAAATCACCGCGCGTGTGTACGTACGGAATACCGTCTCCACGCCGTGGTGTAATCTATTTTCCGCCACCACCTTAATTGGATGGGTATAATGGTTTAATGAGTAACTATATATGATTATTATAAAGTGATATTTGTACTGAAATAGTATACATACACTTCAACACAATTCCACGACCATGGGAATGATATCATCGCTCGTGCGTACGTACGGACTACCGTCTCCACGACGCGATGAGATTTATTCTCAATGATTAACCATTCATGAATGATTATAAAGTATATATAATAAGTAATAATGAAATATATGACATAATAATGATACTGTAATTATTTATATTTATATGTATTTCATCTACTTAATTCCATTCAATTCAATAAGGAAACGAAAACAGTGTTCATGCGTACGTACGGACTACCGTCTCCATGAACGGTGTATTTCTTTCCATTTACTGATTTATTATATATGTATATTCTGAATATATATATATATATATATCATGTTTTATATTCTGGAATTATGTAATCATGATCTAAGTAATCAAATGAATAATTACAAGTTAAAAACACGAACGACAAATGAGACGATTTTACCCAAAACGCTACTTTAAAATGAATTTACAAAAGAACGGGTAATATAAAGTCATAAGTGGACCATATATGATATAATAACAATGAATATGATTCTGGAATAATTCAATAACATGATTTAAATAATTATACAGGAGGTTGGGACACTTACAAAGCAAGTCAGACCTAAGGTAAGGGATAAATTTTCAATCTCATTTTTTTATCCGAGATTGCTTATACTTAAGTATTTACTGGGGTTACGTTTAACATCCATGACCATGTTTTCTAAAAATGTTTTTATAAAATGTTTACCATTCTTCCATGAATGTTTAAAGTCATTTTTACCCTTTATTGACTTTTTACCACATTGTATGAATGGAATCTTTCCTTTGGTTACCATATAAGGTACTTTTTTGACTTTTCCGACAAAAGTACGAGGAGAATGTTATTTTAACATATACGGCGTGAAAGTATTTTTACGGTTTCATAACACCTCATTTTCAATAAGCTTCCTCTACAAGATTGCATGATTATTTTCAACAAAACCCTTATCTTTTAAAATTGCATGGAATTTTGTGAAAAGAAAATGATTTTAAAGAAGAAAGGATATTTTCCTCCAGAATTCATTTCGAATGTTTTTCTCAAAACTATTTTACATCTAAGATGAAATTATTTGATATGTATCTTTCAAGTAAAATGTCTCTATGATTTAAATGGTTTCAATATTCTTATGATTGAATGATATCAATTGTTTATGGATTATGATGGCATGATGTTTAAGATTCCCATTTTTATTACATGGGTTATGCAATGATGTATGATTTATGATTTTGTGGCACACATAAGAATGGTATCATTATGAGATGGGTGGGACCTATATCTCCCTCCAATGCATTGGGTAAAGATTTTATATCTCATGAGATAGACATGGCTGGAACGGTAGGTTATACCGGTTCAGTGAAACAGGACTGGAACGAGGGTGACTCGATTCAGAAAGGGACTTTTTCCACTAAGATGGTCTTGGAAATGAGTCTTGACTAACAAGAAATGATTCTCTATGATTATGTGTGTATGCCACAAAGTTTCATGTTTTAAGTTATGATTATTGGGATTACATTTCACTTCTATGATTTACCCAATGTTATTATGAGCTCTTTTGCAGGTTAAGATTTCCAAAAGCTATGTTCTTATGTATATGATGTGATTGATATTTCTTTTGTTTACCCTTACTGAGCATTTGAGCTCACCCTTTTATGTTTTCTTTTCCCCAGGATATAAAGAAAGGTTTTAGGTAGAAAAAAAAGGGAAGATCTTTATGGGAGATATTGAAGATCTTTCACCACGATTAGAAGATTACGTTCCGAGTTTCCAAAGACACTAAACTATTACAATCCTTGTGTGTGTTTTTTTGTTAGGTACTAAGTATTCCGCGAAAGTATTGTAAAGTCCATGTATGTTAGGCTTCGGGTCTCTACAGTTGGTATCAGAGGAAAGGTTTAGTCAACCTTTGGAAACTAGGATGCGAGAACTTTAGTGAGGTCCCTAGAGATATTTCTACGGTATGTCTAGGGATGTCCCTAAGGTTAAGTATACGTATAGGTTATAGTACTAGAACTACGCTAACGATCATAGAATTAAACCTAAGATGTTAGATATTGAAGGTACTTACCCTTTATTATGTTGTTTTCCCTAGCATGATTTTTGCCTCTCACACTATTCTTTTTGGGTTTTAGAAAATGGTTGGAAACAAGATGACTCACAATAATGGAGGATATGATGGACAATGGAATGATATTCTTCATAATGAAATGGGATTTGGAATTCCAAACATCATTATTATGCCAAATCATCAATCTCATAATATGATCAATAAAGTAAAATTTGTTAAGTTTCCTGACTCGGCTAATAAGAGAAAGATGGAGTTTCATGATGATCATAGAGGAAAGAAAGTTCAATTTCCCCTATGTAAATCATGTGGGAAGAGGCATCAAGGAGAATGTTTCAAAGGAACTGGAAGATGCTTTGGGTGTGGAACAGAAGGTCACAAAGCAAGTAAGTGCAAAGGAAATGGTTCAGTTAACACCATGGATGAGGATAATGGTATTGCTACGACATCAACAATAGTTAAATGCTTTAAATGTGGAATGTACGGGCATTATGCAAACCAATGCCCTAACGGAAAGTCTCATGAAGAGAATCAGTATGGTCGTATGGGAAGTATTTATGTTGATGATGATGAAGAAACTACAAATGATATGTGAGATGAAAGAAATGTTGAAGCTCGGCCAATGGTCTAAGAATGTAGTGGAATGATTACATGTTTATCATGTGTAATGTTGTATAAGAAATCTCATGGAATAAGGAGACATCTAAGGATTGTTACACTGTTTTCTTTCCTTAAGTTTTGAAAGTGTATGATGAATGGTACCAGTAACCATGAAAGGTTATTCAGATACTTTAGGAAATTAGATGATAAGTGCATAATAATAGGATAAGAAGATAATGAGATGTTTGATTGTATTCATGAGCTCATGATTGATATAAGGACTAAGTGATATCATGGTTTGAGTATAAATAATTATGAGGTTTTTGGTATGTGGAAAGAGTTAACTTTTAACAGCACTCATGTTTTCAATAAGGTTCAAAGGGTATTCAAGAGAATACATGATTAAGGCCTTTGAATGTTTGGAATGTAACCAACAAAACATATCTTATGATATATGGGGATCAACGATGGTATTAAATCTCTGTTAATCGTCTTCACTATGTTATGAGAGTGGACTGCAGTATTATGGATAAGCCTAAAGATTGAAATGGATTATGTTGGACATAAGTGAGTATTGTTTAAGGATATAAGTTTTTTTCGATATTATTGATGGGATGTTATAGTAATGTAGTTTTAGAAAAAGGACAACCTGCAGGACGGGCGACAGCTCATCGCTTCGGACAAGGCTGTGGGAATCGAACCCACAACCGAAGTGCAACTGGCCTTTATCGCCTACCACTGGCCTATAGGAAGTCCCTGTTTAGTAGAAACTAGTTTTATTATATTAAGTAGTATGATATATGAAGTATAAGTCCATTTTAGGAAACATATATGATTAATCTCACTATAGATCAACTTATGCACATAATTTTTGCTAACCTTTTGTTTGAGACAGATGGAATGACCCGTCATTCTATCACATGATCTGCTAACACTTCACGAATAACAAATTCGACTTCATTTATTTAAGAGATGAAGTGGAAATTGTTCAAGGCATCAACAACAGTGAGATTGTACCAAAATAAAGTAAGTATTTATTCTAATTCAACTTTTCAATTTTAGTGAAATGATCTTGAAAACCAAAAATGTTGTCCTAGTGATCTTATACCTGATGAATCAGATGGTACCTTATATCATCACAAATCTATGGATTTGTGATTACTGGATTTTCCATAGCCATGTTCTCTACCACTCTCCATCAGAACATGATGGTTAGATTTTTCTTCCATATCCATATTTTCACCTATGTGGAAACCCAGTGATTAGTTTATTTGGGTAATCATTACATTTCATACTTTAGTATTTTAAAGCCATGTTTTGGTATTCCTTTTTACGATGTGGGTTTCTATTAAAGAAACTTTCAAATAGTAAAGCATTTATAAACCTGAAGAATTTCGAGGGAGAAATTCATTTTAAGGGGGGTAGAATGTAACAGCCCGAGATTTTATGAAAAATATTCTTTTTAATGTCTTGTGTTGTACGCTACACCAAAAGGAGCTTGCACAACACACATCCTTGACTTTCCTTGCATTACACGCAATCGTGGCCTTCCTCGATAGCGTGTGTAGTACGCAATACCGAGTTTCACTAAACAACGACATGTTATTAAAATATTATTAAAACTAGCCATTATGAATAGTAATAACAACTTTTTGAAATTCTGTAAATCTTATTTTTTAAAATGGACTTCATTTTTGGATTCAGAGTATCGAATTTAGCATAAGGTGAAATTTTGGTACATTTAGGATAACTTTCATATTCTGATGAATAGTGAAAATTACTAAATTATAATTAAAAACAACTTTTTTAATCGAAATAATTAATAGTGATAAATTATTAATTTGAGTGGTTTTAAAGTATATTTAGAATATATTTTTACAATTTAATACAATGTTGGTCATTGGTTGTAATTTCACATATAAACCAGACATAATCAAGTGTCAATCTTTTGATAGATATTGTTTTTTAAAAACACGCTATTTGTTTTAATAGCGGGATTTAATTATAAAATTAATTAATGCAACTTCTATGTTATGAATTTGGTAAAATAGACTTGATTTTTGAATTCGGAATATGAAATATAGCTTAGGATGAAATTTTGGCATTGTTCTGAAAAACATCAATTTTTGATGAATATGAAACTACTAAGTGGTAGTTAAAAAAACTGAATTTTTCATAAAACTTAATTTTACCGCTTCTGTGAATGTAATTTCGAAAATCCAATAGACACGGTTGATATCAGTAAGTAAAATGTGGTTCAATGAGATAAAAATAATTTTTTGGTGAATAGTAACTTTTTACTTTTTTACCGCGGTTAATAGTAAATAGGGTAACTAAGGGTAAATATGATATTAATATTACCCTAACACATGTCCTAATTCTATTGGACAAGTGTAATTCGACCAAAAACAAACTTAGGAATAAAAATATGACCATTTAGGCCCACTTGGATTAGATTAGGACATTTATTATTAATTTATTTAAAGAAGGGTTAAAATAGTTAAAATCAAAGTTTAATAAGTAAATCATTTTTAATATGGGGTTATAAATAAGATAAATTATACTATAAATATTAATTAGAAATCTAAAAAGATTTAATACATAATGGTATTTTATTTATAATTTTTAGACATTAAATAATTTAAGTTATTTATGACACAATGATGATGCAGTAATTATCTTATTAATGAAATATTGACATAATTGATGTTATAAACACCAAAATAAATGTAATATGAGACTTTTTATGAATTACACTAATTTTCTAGGTTACTATGATATATTAGTGTTGATTTAATCAACTTGGATAGAACATATAATTCTGTTATGACTTTCACAAAAATCATATATCAAATAGTGTCAAAATTGACACAAAATAGTTTTTAAATCAAATATTATATTACTAATTGTTATTTTATTAATAAAAATCTATGGTTCGACCAAATGACTTAGATAAGGATATATATGTTAATAATAAACAATTTGGGGTTCGTTTGGCATGTTATAGTAAGTGTATTAACCATATAGTGAAAGAAAACAAAAAGACACGGTAAAAGATAAATTATTTAACTTAGAGTTAAATCTAATGGATAAGGTTAAAATAATACCCTAAACTTGTCTAAATCCTATTGGTTGATAGGATTTCGACCCATCCCCACTTTATCTTCGAAATAAGACCATTTGGAACCATTATAAACCGATTTTGACTTTAATATAAAATAATATTTTGAGATATTCCTAAGGTGCCCCTCTCCTCCCTTATAAAAGGGCACCTCCTCCCCCTCCTCCTCACACAAAATTGAGCACTCAAGCTCGGCCAAACCATGCCAAAATCTCTTCTACACTTCCTTAGAATAATCCTAGAGGTCTTGGTCTTCTTCAAATACCAATCCTAGTTCCCTAAGTGGAGGATTCAAAGAGGCGTTCCAAAGAAGAGGTAATATCCATTACCGATCTTTTCAATTTCTTTCTTCTTCAACTTCTTCTTCTTTAGTTGTTTCATGATAAAGTAATAACATCAGTATTACTTACATACTGATATGTTATTATAAATATGAAACAAACCTAATTCACCTTCTATCCATCCTACGGAAAAAGGAAATCACCGCGCGTGCGTACGTACGGAATACCGTCTCCACGCCGTGGTGTAATCTATTTTCTGCCACCACCATAATTGGATGGGTATAATGGTTTAATGAGTAACTATATATGATTATTATAAAGTGATATTGATACTGAAATAGTATACATACACTTCAACACAATTCCACGACCATGGGAATGATATCATCGCTCGTGCGTACGTACGGACTACCGTCTCCACGACGCGATGAGATTTATTCTCAATGATTAACCATTCATGAATGATTATAAAGTATATATAATAAGTAATAATGAAATATATGACATAATAATGATACTGTAATGTTTTATATTTATATGTATGTCATCTACTTAATTCCATTCAATTCAATAAGGAAACGAAAACAGTGTTCATGCGTACGTACGGACTACCGTCTCCATGAACGGTGTATTTCTTTCCATTTACTGATTTATTATATATGTATATTCTGAATATATATATATATATATATATCATGTTTTATATTCTCTAATGAAGTAATCATGATCTAAGTAATCATAAGAATAATTACAAGTTAAAAACACGAACGACAAATGAGACGATTTTACCCAAAACGCTACTTTAACATGAATTTACAAAAGAACGGGTAATATAAAGTCATAAGTGGACCATATATGATATAATAACAATGAATATGATTCTGGAATAAGTCAATAACATGATTTAAATCATTATACAGGAGGTTGGGACACTTACAAAGCAAGTCAGACCTAAGGTAAGGGATAAATTTTCAATCTCATTTTTTTATCCGAGATTGCTTATACTTAAGTATTTACTGGGGTTACGTTTAACATCCATGACCATGTTTTCTAAAAATGTTTTTATAAAATGTTTACAATTCTTCCATGAATGTTTAAAGTCATTTTTACCCTTTATTGACTTTTTACCACATTGTATGAATGGAATCTTTCCTTTGGTTACCATATAAGGTACTTTTTGACTTTTTCGACAAAAGTACGAGGAGAATGTTATTTTAACTTATACGGAGTGAAAGGATTTTTACAGTTTCATAACACCTCATTTTCAAGAAGATTCCTCTGCAAGATTTCATGATTATTTTCAACAAAACCCTTATCTTTTAAAATTGCATGGAATTTTGTGAAAAGAAAATGATTTTAAAGAAGAAAGGATATTTTCCTCAAGAATTCATTTCGAATGTTTTTCTCAAAACTATTTTCCATCTAAGATGACATTATTTGATATGTATGTTTCAAGTAAAATGTCTCTATGATTTAAATGGTTTCAATATTCTTATGATTGAATGATATCAATTGTTTATGGATTATGATGGCATGATGTTTAAGATTCCCATTTTTATTACATGGGTTATGCAATGATGTATGATTTATGATTTTGTGGCACACATAATAATGGTATCATTATGAGATGGGTGGGACCTATATCTCCCTCCAATGCATTGGGTAAAGATTTTATATCTCATGAGATAGACATGGCTGGAACGGTAGGTTATACCAGTTCAGTGAAACAGGACTGGAACGAGGGTGACTCGATTCAGAAAGGGACTTTGTCCACTAAGATAGTCTTGGCAATGAGTCTTGACTAACAAGAAATGATTCTCTATGATTATGTGTGTATGCCACAAAGTTTCATGTTTTAATTTATGATTATTGGGATTACATTTCACTTCTATGATTTACCCCATGTTATTATGAGCACTTTTGCAGGTTAAGATTTCCAAAAGCTATGTTATTATGTATATGATGTGATTGATATTTCTTTTGTTTACCCTTACTGAGCATTTGAGCTCACCCTTTTATGTTTTCTTTTCCCCAGGATATAAAGAAAGGATTTAGGTAGAAAAAAAAGGGAAGATCTTTATGGGAGATATTGAAGATCTTTCACCACGATTAGAAGATTACGTTCCGAGTTTCCAAAGACACTAAACTATTACGATCCTTGTGTGTGTGTTTTTGTTATGTACTAAGTATTCCGCGAAAGTATTGTAAAGTCCATGTACGTTAGGCTTCGAGTCTCTACAAATTCGGGATGATTTTAAATATAAATAAATATATATATATATAACTATTATCATCTATTCTAGATAAAAGTATTATTCATAAAATTGTATAGGAAAATTTATGTAAAAAGAAGGAAGATCTTGGAAATCATTGAAAAATTAGTTTAGGTAAAGAAGAAGTATAGATTTAAAGAAATATCAATGAAATATCTTGTTTAGTCTGAGAAGAGGGGGATCAAGATATGATACCATGAACTACATTATAGGATATAGTTAAAGAGGATATATTTTCATGGGATAATTATAGGTTAAAATTATCCACATCTTGAGATGATGGAGTTATTTCTAGGAATTATAAAAGAAACATATTCAACCATACCATCATAATGTTTATCATAACTAGTTTTAAATATGAAAAGAAAGAAAATTCAAGTATATCAGTTCATCAATATATGACCCATTTCAAATATGAGATTAAAATTAACAAGGGAATAATAATTTTTCCTTTATAAATGGGATAAATTTTTATTGGATATTGGGAAAAAAATTCAAAGCGTTTCAATATCTTAATATTGTATTCCTAGATATAGAATGAGTGTTGAAAGATAACTATGGTATATGGGTGAACCTCTTGGGATTTGGTACATTTTTAGAGGATTTGGGTAACGCATATAATGGTATGTAGTTTGGGATGAATGATATAGATCAAATCATGTGTGTACCATTATGTAGTGGGAGTTTTAGTTAAATTTTTATATTTTATGATTTTCTTTGTGAAATTAGCACCAGGTTTTTAGGATACTATGAAAGGATGTAGAGGAAAATGTGTATCTTTGTTTGGGATATAGAACTAGAACATGGTTTGAACATGGTTTTAGAAATACCATGAACTATGTCATGGAGGGTTATATATCCACCAGCCTGGTTGAGGCATGGTTTGGTAAAAAATTTAGAAAAACCATGTGGACTAAAGGGACTAAGGTAGTTCCATATAGACAGTTATTGCATGGTTTAAAAATGTTTCTGGCCAAACCATGCAGATAAGTAAAATGGTGAAAACAAAATTTTTCCCTATACATTTTTTGTGGGAATCCCCCATTTTTTATTCCTCCTCATGAATAACCTAGGTGAGCCCTCCCCCTTTATTTCCTTCTTCCCCCATGAATTGGGGTAGGCTTGGAAGCAATTATTAAGAGATATAAGGTGTGTATTTGAGCCTAGTATCACACTTAGATACCTATATTTCTTTTCTATTATTTTTTCATAGTTTAGGGGTTTGATGTTGATTTAACTATAGTATGATAGAATCATCCAAGTATTATGGAAATTTTGTGTCACTTTCATAGAGGGCATCATAATATGAGATTCAAAATTCACTATTTTTCATTTAATTGAGGACTTCCACTATAATAATGGTTTATAACTGTTGATATTATGTTAAATTAAATTTATGGGTTTTGTGATTGAATTATTGGTATTTTTTTATTATTATAATTTGGGAGTATTTTTAATGTTTTTTGAGAGAGGTCGGTTGTGGTTTTGGTATGACAATGTCAGCCAATGTGATTATAGGAATTTATGCCTATATTAATAAAAAAACTAATTGGTTTAAAAAAATTTAGTTAGTTAAGTAATTATAGAAGGATTATAAAAAATTAATTTAGCGGTTTTTTAGGTGATAGGGCCTCATGTCTTTAAATGATGGTCAGTTGTGATTGGAGAGATTTAATAGGTGTTTTTAAGCTTCCTTATAAAGAGGTTTCTATTTGGTTTTTGGTAGGATGAACTTATTCATTTATCCTTTGGTATTATACAATTATTTATCTATATGTGATATATGTGGCCCTTCAAATTTATTTTGAGATCCTATTATACTTTTTAAAGTCATTAAATGAATCATAAATCCAAGGATTGAAATGAATAAGGTTATGAGGTCTGAGAGGGAAAATATTGTTCTAGCTGGACATACGAAAACATATCAACATGAATATAAATTAAACAATAAAACATAATATGTATGGATGAGGGGGTTCTGAAATGAGTGATACTCTACAGTCAATTGTATCATTGAGATAACCATAGAGAGAATAGACCCCCCATATATACATGAAAACTTGAGTGGCTTGACCCCAAAATATTGGAAGAAGGTCAGTTGTTTAGGCGAACCTAGTACACATGGGAAAGCGGATGGTCTTATATCCATCTCCCTAGTTTTACATTCCTATAAGAAAAATGTGACATAGATGAGACCCAAAGGGACCCTAGTAGGTTCCCCCATGATTTTCTCCAAAGATAGATGGTTTACTTAGGAATAGTTAGATATGGTACTAGGTGTGACCTTAGAACTCATGCCTAAAATATGTTCATGAGGGAATATGGAAGGATATGATGCGTAGAAGAATTTTTCCAACACAAAAATTGTGATCATAGATTCATTTATTTATTCTTTATGTAGTTGTGGATTCCCAGATGTGTTTCTTATGACCTACCCTATGGTTCTGATGAAATGTGATGGTGACATTAGGGATGCCTAATGCTAAATTCTAGGATCCATATTTTCGAGCCTTATGTGATTATAATGTGATATAGGCTATAAATTTTTATATCATCATTGATTCCAAATATATCTTGGGATATAGCTATTTATCTATTTAATTTTTTTGGGAAACTATGTTTCATATACTGGTTCATATGGGATACCTTAGATGCCTCAAGTCCCTTGGATTCCTATTAT
Source organism: Viscum album (assembly GCA_963277665.1). NCBI lineage: Eukaryota > Viridiplantae > Streptophyta > Magnoliopsida > Santalales > Viscaceae > Viscum > Viscum album. Next base: position 1,086,556,434 of record OY728165.1, read on the forward strand.
GATTTGGTTCTAATCATGTAGTCTTGGGGGTTTATTTTGACAAATTTTATTAATTTGTGACCCCTAGTCCATCCATTGGATCTATCCATCCATTCCTATTGATTTATTTTTTCCTGATCAAGATTTTCAGTATTCTTATGATCTAGTTGATTGGAAAGTTGATAAGGAGGATAATTTAATTCTGTGATTTCCCTAGATTTCAAGAATCAGCTTCAATCCATTATTTATGACTTCGGTTTGGAGAAAATCCCAGTACATATGGGATCTATCCATGGAGCCAATCTTGATTAGTTTTTATCTCTTTGATCTTAAATAGGATGGAATCCTAGGTAAAATAGGATAATGTATTTATATAGATGGAATTATATCAATTCGTTCTTATATTCATCACGAAATTGGATGAAGAAGGTATGGTCGATTAGGTACATGATCTTGAGTATTAAAACTGGTTACTAGTAGAAGGGTATAAATTGGTCTTCTTTAGCAATTATGATTACCACGATCATCATAAAGAGCTAAGAGACACCCTGACACTAAACAAATCATGTGATATGGAGGTTATTTATATTTTTATAGTTTATTAATCTATTTCATGTGAGCATGTCACATGAACATACACTAGAAATACTAGTTAAAAGTGTAAGACTATATTGGCGGTTCCTTGTTGAGTTATGAGCTCACAACATGATCGAGCGACCATTGATCATGGGTACTCATGTAAAACCTTCACTTTTCAGAAGGATAGGTGGGATGAGGCCCCAGGTTGGATCTTATAACTAAATAGCTAGGAAAAGTTCATATATTGTGTTTCATGCTAGTCTATAAGAGTTTTTTGAGCATTCAATACATTCATTTTATTAATTTGTTCTTTCTTGATTTGAATATGTGATTGACAAAGTGATCAATAATCCTTTTATGAATGTAATACTTCCTCATTTCATATTATTACTATATGGGTCATTTTATTTGTCCCACACAAACTTTTTAAATTTTTATTGTGATCATTAATTTTCATACATAAATAATACATTCTTTTAGTAGGCTGGTACATAAATTATCTAAATCATTTAAAATTTAATTATTTTAAACTATCACCCTCCATAGATATAACATACATAAAACCTTTCACCATAACTCTTGGAAGTAAAATTACTATAAAACATTACTTTAATAGTGCTGAAATTTATATGTGCAAGAAAAATTCACTGATAAAGTCCATCCTTAATAGTGCAAAAATAAGCGCTGATAAAGGGATCCCTTTATTTGTGCTAAAAATTTGATAATAAAGGGAACCCTTTGTGAGTTATTTTTTTTATTAGTGATAAAGGGATCCCTCAATATGAATTTATTTTAGCACACATAATGGTTACCCTATACTAACAATTTAATTTAGCACATATAAAGAATACAACTTATCTGTAAATTTTTAACACTGATAACGTTCTAGAATAATTTGAAATAATTAAACAAATAATAATTGTTTAAAAATTTTATAAATTAAATAATTATTGATAAAAATGAATAAAATGAATATACGTGTATATAAATTTTAAAAATTAATAAACAACATAGATTAAATATATAGATATGTAAAATGAAAGAAATGAAATAAGTAAACAAACAAAAATAAAAAATGAGTAAAATAAGAAATATATTTAACATTTTATGAGTTAAATAGTTATTCGTAAAAACAAATAAATTCAATATACATATATATATTTTATATATTAATAAATAATATATATTAAATATAAATATATAAAATTAATAAATTGTAATATTTAAACCAAAATATTAAAAATAAATAAAATAAAAAATTGTTTAAAAAATTATTAATGAAAAAATTATTAATAAAAATTTATAAGTAATATATATATATATTTATTATAAAAGTAAATAAATAATATATATTAAATATAAATATATATAAAATGAATAAAATGATAATTTAAAACATATTATTGTATTATTCAGATTTTATTTTGTTTGATTTTTCAAAGTAACATATACCAAATGTTGTGTGCTACATTGATCTCATGTACATATATATATGTAATTAATTCATTTTTGTATACAACAAAAATATGTTTACACAATATATAAGAACACATTAACTTAATATTTATGTAATTTATTCAAATTTTTGTATATTTTATAATTTCATTATAAAATGATACATATAATGTAATATATTTTTAATTGGTCAATTTTATTTATTCATTTTAATACAATTACAGTTGGAGTATTCATTTTTAATATTTTTTATTTTTTATTTTATTTTGGAATTTGATCAGTTTTTCTTAATTACCTATATGTATTTATTTATTTTGTTTTAGTCTTGTCAATATGTATTCATACAGATCAATATTTATTTATATCAATATTTTTTTAATTTATATTTATTTAATAATAATTTTTCATTTTTTTCAATTTTTTAAATTGTGCTCTTATTGAATTTTTCAATTTCACTCAGTTTTAAAATGCATTTATTTATTATTATATATCCACTAATAATGTTATAAATATATTTAGAAATATATATTTTTAAATTATTATCTTTATTAATGTATATTTACTATATTTATAAGTTTTTATATTTATGATTATTATAAAAAAATAATAATTATTTTATAATTAAGTATTTATAAAAAAATTCAAATATAATTACATATATATAAATAATTATAAAATTGTAATAAATATAGGTTAAAAATTATAGATGTAAAACCTTTATCAGATTTAATGTCTTACCCCTTATAAAATGAATATCTATCAGTGTTTTTTAGCATTGATAAAGGTCGATCATTAACAATGATAAATGGGCATTATTAGAAGAAATATTTATTAATGCTAAAATGTTAGCACTGATTAATATGTATATTTTAGTGCTAAAAAGTGTTGACATATATCTCGTTCATCATCTCTTATCAATTTATCACTGATGAAAGGGATCTGTATCATTGCTTTTGGGAAAAAACTTTTAAAAGTATCCCCTATCTATTTAAAAGGACCCTAACCAAAATTCACTCTCTCGTGATTCTCATGCTCTCACAAAACACCTATTTTTCTACTGAAAATACACTACTATTCATTATAATAATCATGACTATAATATATTGTATGTTATTTTTTACTTTTCCTCGATTGATTACTGATTTTTTGGGGTCTTCGTTTTGCGTTTTTTTCACTATTATTAACCATGAAGATCCATACATCTCATCTCCTCACCACTAAAATACAATGATTGGTTCTATTTAATATTTTTCCACTAAAGAAAATATTTTTGAAGAAAGGGAATCATCTTTTCATATGGTATGGTCATTCAACATATGTCTATGAGCCTGTATGGATAAATAAAATAGATTTATCACCATATGCTACTGCTATGGTAATGCTAGAAGATTAGTATGATCAAATTGAGTATAGTTAAACATTGATGTGGTTAAAGCATTTCACAAACATTCTATTTATATCCATTACCACTATGATAATTCATTAGTTATTAGGAAGTGTTTATGAGGTAATGTGTTGACCTAAATTGGGAATTATTTGGGTATTCTAGGTGAAAAATGATACAAAATTGAATTAGGGTAAAATTGGGGATATTGGTATTGATTATATCAAAAAGAAAAAAGTTTCCTAACGTAAGATGTAATCCATTAATTTTTCTATATAACATCATTATGTTCGATACATGTGTTACCATATAATGTCCAGGTTGTTCTTGTTTATTTTTTTCCTTGATGCATCTTCTCATGTCCTATGCCTTTTATTAAGAGTTTATAGGTAGGACTCATTAAGAATATATGAAATGTCATATTCTTAGGCATCATTGTTTAATTTTTAATTATATAACGAATTACAAATTTATATTAACAAAAACCTGAATAATAAATAAATAGTTCATTCTTATCTACTTATTAGTGATAATTAGGTTTATATAACTTATTAATTTATTGATTTTACCTAGTAACCCCCATTCTTGGTAATATTAGTTATATTTATTTAATAGAATGATCTTTAAATCTTTAAAATTATATTTATTTTATGAAAAGACTTATTAAAGTGAAAATTAATTAGAGAGTGGGGTAAGGGGTTCAAATTTAATATAGATTATTTTGTGCCTATTTGTGAAATATTTTTTTTGAAGGAAATAATCTTGTGAATCTATACATTAACATAAAATATGTCACCAGGCTGACGCATAGATCTCCATATGAAGGATCCAATGAATACCATATCTAGGATATAACTTATATTGATCATCATTTCCAAGAGGTAATTATAGATCTACTTCACGCTATGTGGTATTATTTTGAATGATGGGAACATATAGTATCTTTGGTTCCCCAATGATTTTATAGTAATATATCATAATATTAAATATAGTATTTAATTGAATAAATTCATTTAATTTATAAGAGTAAAAAAATTCTTCATTAATAGTAGGAATAAGTTTAAAAATTCACCCATTAAAGGTATGTATGTTATTGGAGGGATCTTTTGGTGGATTAAAAAAATAAGAAAAATTGGAAGGTGAGGAATCCTTTAGTTGAATGATGTAATGCCAAATGTATAAGAGGTGAGATTCATATATTCAAGACCATTATAGTGGAGGTATTCCAATTCCTCTTTATTTGATGAATCTTTATGAGTGATTCTATCAGTATAGGTTTCCAGGACATGTTAATCCTTATAGCCTCTTTGATGTGAAATTTTTTTATCAATGTGATTAGTTGGGGAACCGCCAATGGTAATTTTGGGATATTGATTCTAGGAAGGGGCATTAGATATGTTTGGTACATTATTTTTGTCCTTTTAGTCAATTAATGATGATAGATAGGGTTCTTCAATAGTGATATGTACAATCCTAGTATATTATACTCTTATTTAGGGTCTTAGGACACTGAAGCTTATTATTAGTTATTTATGAGTATATTATATTTCATATGGGTTAGGGTTATAAAATATTCATAATTTCATTAACATCAATATTCACTATAATTAAACATTTTAAAATATCAATAAGTGTCAATTTTATACAATATTAGTAGACACAAGTGGGTATATCTTTCAGAAAAAAGTTAATATTTCCCCAAAGTTGTTGTGTATTAATACACCTTGGTATGATGGATGTAATATGTTGTATATTTTTAAATTGAGAAATTATGATGGGTATGTATAGTCATTTTAAATATCATTATATCATTGTTAAGATTTATTTTGATTTCATTTTTCATAGGATACTACTACGAATTGTATCTCCATCCATTGTTGTGAAAGTAACATACAACACATAATAGTCAAAAGCTATAAAAATAACTTTTCATAAAAAGTACCAAGAGTTTCACAAATAAAGTATTGTAAATAAGGATTCATTTTCCTAAGATTGATATTCAATAAAATACCGTCCATGCATAAAATTCCACGATTACATGCATCTTGTATGAAAATAGTTACTATCTTTAATAGAGATATAATACTTCAATACTATAGTATAAATAACCTGGAATAAAGTTATTTAATTCATCCTCATAAGTTTGATTTCCTTCCATCTCTTGATGATGGATTGGACTCCCTCTTTACAACTTTCTTTCCTCTAATCATTGTAGTTCCAAAGTTCATTGATGATATACCTCTCTCTCAGATTGTATTCACTATTCTCTGTCAAAGATGCTGTGATGGATTTGAATACAACATCTCCCAACAATTTCTCTTACTATTTCATCCTTTTTCCTCCTTAATTACTACATCCAAAGAACACATAAATGACCCAAAAAAATTAATAAAAACATAATGAATGATCTTTTTGGTTTCTTGATTTTCATTTTCATATAAGACTGACTCCATTAATTTTGACAAAACATTATAAAAAATTACTTTTATTATGAGTGTGGTCACATTGGATCCTATTTGACCTCCACAGTTGAGAATACATGTATGAGAATATTACTATGATGAGATACCTCATAAAAATACTCACATTTCACATTGTTTTGTGACAAACTAGGCCACGAACATATTTTGACTCCCTTCCCCTTCACCATTGATAAATTGAAAAGGGTGTCAATCTAACTCTTGATGGAATTCCTCCCACAAGAAGAAGAGTTATACGGCCCTGTTTTTGGATTCATATTCAGTGTAAATTCTATTGGAAGCTCAAATAAATGTATGGCTGTCATGATCTCCCATCTTCCTCATAGAAATAAAACCACAAGTATTCAGAATCTCTATGACCTATAAAAAGAAGAAAAATTTCAGAGGAATTGGCAAACAATAATTTTTTTTGAGTGCAAGTAAATAAATGTGAGTAGAATACATATGGATTTTAAAGATCATTCCTTAATTTTTGTAATGAAATTTTTTATAATCCATAATTAAAATTGAATTTAAGTAATTTTTTTACCATCTTGGAAACTCTAATATCGTATCCTAAACAGTTATCATTGTATTATGTTTTTTGAGACTCACCCCTATCTATTCTATGTTTTTTTGAACAACTATGATTATTATTCATCCAGAATGATAACCATTACATAGTATGGGATGAATTTTAGTTAGAGTTATTCAAGAAACATACATAGATGTTCACAAATGATGGGAGATAAATATCAAATAAAAATAAAATAATGACTGTTCAGGAGGTATGTCATCAATGATCTTTCGAACCACAATGATAGAGGGAAGGATAGTTTGAATGGGGGAGTCTGATCCATAATAAAGAGATAGAAGGATATCAATGTCTGTGGATGAATTAAATAAAGGTATTGAATATTATTTTTACTGCATTATTGAGGTATTATATCTCTATTCAGGGCAGTAACAATTTTCATGAAAAATTCAGGAAATTATATACAATTCTGCATGGAGTATATTGTATTATTTCTATTCACGAGAAATTAAATGTTTGACTACACATATAGACAATGTATTCTAAACATAATGATGTTACAAATCCTAAGGTAGAATAGACTATTGATGATGAAATTATATAATTATTTGGGGATAAACAAACTATTAATAAAAAAACAACAATGAAACAACTTCACATTTTTGAATAATTTATAAAGGCAATAAGTAAAGGTATAAAATTTTTAGTTGGTTGGAATCAACAAGGCCCAAATATTGATCCCAATAAGTCAACATTAATTAAATATATTAGGGTCATAATGAGGATGAATGTTGTGATTGATATTGACTCATGGTCCCACATCCATCCTATAATTAAGGATGCACTTTTCAAAGATATAATGGTAATTATAAAAAAAACTTTCTCTATTTTATTGGAAAATTATATAATGAAACGGTGATTCCAAATTTTTTATTCCTTCTTGACATCATTTATTTTAGATGATTTATATATGAAATTTGTCTTAATTTTCATGGGAAAAGATCCTATTGGATTATAGTATCATCTAAAAAAATTACATCTTAGGGATGATAAGGGGAAAATAAATCCCACCCATCACATAGTTTTGCACACATTATAATGTAGGAAACATGTACTGCTTTAATCAATTATAGAAATTATAAATGATTTGAAGTGAATTTCAATCGATAATATATTACTTATCATTATTTATTTTATACAACTTGATTCAATTATTTTATTTTATGAAAAATCAAAAGGGTGTATAAAATAATGAACATGCATCAAAACCAACATACCCTTATTTAAAAGGAAGGATGGGGTACACTTCATTAGAGAAGAAATTTCTATGTATGATTAATCAGAAATTAATGTATAATTATGTGTTATAAAATATCATATATTCCTTTGTTTACATACATATTGATGAATCAAATTATGAATCCACTTCCATCTAATGTCATGTGCTATAGAAGGAGGATCATGTAAATAAGGAGGGTAAATTAGTTGATGTAAAAACAAAAGTAGTATAAGAATAATGCATAAGAATGACTTAATTGAAATTAATAATGCCTTAAAAAAATTAGATTAAAAATATATCTATGTTAATGTTTTCATATGTTTTCGAAAAAATAATTGGAAATGACCATACAAAATGAAAAGCTAATTTCCATAGCTTTAAAGCGACCTAAAAATATGGATGTGATAGGGAATTAGGTTTTGGAGTCTCCCCTCAAAAATATTTTGAGAAGATAAAACCACATGAACATAGATATAATATGGTGAGATGACTGCATACCAAAAGAGACTCACTGTATGATATTATTTTGTTGTTGGTTATAGAAGACCAATGTTTAAGAAAGGATCAATGTGAATCAGTGGTTGAGAGAACGTCCACACATGATCCAAATGATCCCACTATGATTGATACTATCCATTCCCCCAACTGAATTCCTTACATGGGGTATTCAATTTTTTCATTACACATTATCCCAAATGGGAATCAAATATCTTCTGATAAATTTTTATTATTAACATTCTATGGGGTATAGTTGTATGTGATTTTTAAATTTAAACCCCCATGTATAATCGTGTTGTGATGGGTATAGTGTATAATATCCCCGGGGAAGAGCTACACAATCAAGACGTTAAAAAATATCACATGAGAGTTGGTATTAAGGTTTATTATGAGCCAAATGATGAGTTTCCTATTCCTTTTGATGTTCTAGATATTACAACGGCAGAAGCTGCTATTTAATTTTTCATAGCATGTCAGTCTAATCTTATAATGTCATATGAGTTATGTCTTAAAAAAATTCATATGGAATAAATGTAATAGTTAATGATAAAAGGTATTAAGTGAGGTATGATATTATAGGTGGATAAATAGGCTGATAAATGGATGGATGAATCAATAAAATCTATTGAATCAACAATGAATACAAAATGAAATTCTAAGAGTACCTTCTCCCCACTATTTCTAGAGAAACATTTGTTCTCATTAAAACCTCATGAAGAGAACACATTTAATGATAATTATATATCTTACATTGAATATGAAGGAAATATATATGAATATTTATTTAGAGACGTAATTCTACTCAAGAGTCAAACAAATATTTTTAAGCGTGAATTTCTAGGCATCCCAATTCTGAATAAATACATATCATATAATTTCATAATACGTATGTGAAAATAGTGAGACAATATGTTTTTTAATGTTGATAACCTTTCATAATTTTTTACATGAGTTTATATCAAAACTATATAAATGGAAAATCAATCGAATAACAGGTTGGATTCATTAATCCAGGTATCATTTCAGTTCTAGAACATACATTTAATGATGATGAAATTAAGAAGAAAAAGGATGAGTTACTCAAAGAATTTAATAAAAAATAATTAGATGAAAGAAAAATTCTGATGAAATTAATGAAAAGATTAAATTCTATAATCTAATAAAATAATTTATATTTCTAATTTTTTATTACTTAACTATTTTTTAGGATGCACTGGATGCTGATAGAAATCAATATGTACACCCCAAATATTTATTCTTTTCGATGAAATGCTTGGATATTAACCAACCAACCACACATGATTTTTATTTTCAATATGTAATAATCACCAATAATAATTCTATATATAAAAATATAATTTTATTTTAATTATGTGTTTTATCTTGAATTTTGTTATGATAGAGCGATCACTCAATACATTCTAGATTATTACACGAAGTCGATGTCTAAAGGGAAAAACCAATTTATTACTACAAATGGAAAAATTTCATGTTATATAGAGAAAGAAGTTTCTATAAAAATATTTCAAATTTTTTTTCAATGTTTATGCAGTTTTTAAAACAAGATAATGACATTGACTATGGATACTAGGTTTTCAAATTTATAAGATAAATAATAAATCATGAAAAGAACAGCATACACATATATTTAATTTATGAAGGTAATTATAATTTCATTAAATATGTTTCATATTCATTTTTATCTATATTTTCTAAGTACTATCAAGATTTATTATAACCTAGTTACACAAAAGAGAAATAAATTTGTTTATAGATGACTGGGAAACAAAAGTTTTATTACAATGTATGAAGAGAATAAATTTAGGTGATTACCAACAATGTTTGTTATCTAGTATGAGTTATGACCATTGCAATATATTTCGGGTGTGAAGAATTAGTTTTCGAATACTTTAATATTATTTTTTAACTCTTTAACGAGGATAATAATAACGGAGGAAATCAAATTTTTTAGAATTTATAACTTGAAAATAATAAAATTGTTGGGAAGTCATGAATCTGGAGGTAGAGTAGAAGGTGAAGGCATTGGCAGTGGCAGAGGTGGAGGTGGAGTCAGGGGAAGATTCTGAGTCAGAGGCCTATGTGGAGGAGGAGGTAGAGGTGAAGACTAAGGTGGAGACTGATGCTGGGGAGGAAAAGAAGCGCTGGTTGGAAAACAATAAAATTGATGGGAAATGAAATAGAATGAGGATCATACCAAAATTGTTTTTGAGAAAAATTGTTTAATAGTTCCCAAAACATTTATCAATTAAGATAAGATTCACTATGAAAGTGTTTTCGGTGACTTATTAAAATAATATTTTTAACCACTTGTTTTGGTGATTTTATACAGGATATAAGATCAGTCTATGTTGGTAGCTTCAATTTCTACTCTAGTGTTTTTTAATCAACATATGTACCACTCCCAAAAATAAAAATATATATAATCTAACTGAAATGATTGAATAAATATGTGTGTAATAAATAACTGAAGATATCAGGTGTATGAAATAACTACTTGAGGAAAAACAATGTTTAAACATCATGGTCATCGAGGAAGGATGGTGTCACAATATCTTTTATTAGTTTCAAATTATAATTTTAATACAAAGATGTTTCACTCGATGAAAACTAACAAAACAGACTCATAATGTCTTGATGACATGGGTAAATGAATTATAATTTCTTTTTGATTAGTGTGAATTACTCTCATTTTAAAATTCACACATGATGCCACCTGTATAGATCAAATTTACTATTTCATGATTAAAATGAAATTTTAGATAAAACATAAATTTAATACAAAAAAATGAGGAAACACATTTTTATTTATTTTATAATACTTTAGTAAAATGATCCAAATTTCATTTGAGATATGTTGGAATCAATCACACTTCAATTTGAAGGACAATGTGAATAATATGACTCGAATTGCAGATTTTTATTAAAAATTGGAATTAATTTTATTGAAAAAAACAACTAACATACTAAAAAAGGGGAAAATGAATACAAATTTTTTTGGTACTTTAGTAAAATAGTCTATATGTAATTTTTTTGGTTTAGGAATTATTCGAGCCTCAATCTTATTTTCGGTGTGAACGGTATGACTCCAAGTGTCTATTATCAGTTTAAAATGGAATATTTAATACAAAATACTATCACCCACTAAAATCTAAGAAAAAATACTCACATTATCTTGATAATTTCTGGTCCATATTAATCATCCTCAACTGACACGCACATAGGATTCCACTTTTGTGAAAAAATGTGTGTGTTTCACGTTTAAAATTATATTTTCGTAAAAAATAGAAGTTTCATAATAAAAAAACAGGAAAAACATTATGATTGTTTTGATACATTATAAAAATATGTATAAGCCATTTGGTACATATAGGAATCATCCATACATAAATCAGAGTCATTTTTTGACTAGTATGACTCAATGTATGACTTTTTTTTTAAAAAAGTGATATCAATGTTTGCAAAAAAAATGACATACCCAAATATAAGAAAAACATTCATATTATTTTGGGAATTTACGATAATGATCCATATGTCATTTATGAAAAATGGGAAATAGACACAGATCAACATAACACACAGTGTGAATGGTATGACTCATTGTGTCCATTAACAGTTTAGAATTCACATTTTGATACAAAAAGTGTTATCCAATGAAAACCAATAAAATCGTTTTTGATTATCATGATAATTTGGGACAATGATTCATAATTCATTTGGGATGTGTATGAATTAGTCTCACATAAATCCCAAAAATGATGCCACATGTACTTCTCAAAGTGTGTCTTTCCAGTTTAAAATGAAATTTTAGTAAAAAGCACAAGTGGCATACTCAAAAATGAGGAAAACATTATAATTATTTTGATGTATGATTAAAATAGGTCATATGTCATTTGGTACATATAGGAATCGACCAAAACTTAATCTGATGCACTGTGGGACTGGTATGAATCAAAGTTTAACTTTTTATTTAAAATAGAGATTAATTTAGTGGATAAACTACTACCATACTCAAAATTGGGTAAACATATTAGTATTATTTTGGTACTTAAGGAAAATGGTACATAAGTCATTTGTGATGTGTATGAATCATCCTCAACTAAATTTGGTGCATGGTGTGACTAGTACAACTCTACATATACATTAGGAGTTTAAAATTGAAATTTAAAGAAAAAAGTGTCACTCATTAAAAACTGAGTAAACATGCTCATATTATCTTATCATTTTTAGAAAATGATTAATAATTCATTTGTGACATGTATTAATTAGTCTCATATCAAACCCATAGATAATTCCACTTGTATAGATCAAAGTGTTTGTTTCTGGTTTAGAATGATATTTTATTAAAAAACACAATTGGTGTTCTCAAAACTAAGAAAATAGATTATAATTGTATTTATAATTTCTAAAAAATAATCTATGAGTTTTTTTTGATGTGTATAAATTATCCTCACCTCAACCCGATGCATGGTGTGACTTGTGTGACTCCAAGCGTGTCTTTTTATTGAAAATTAACATTAATTTTAGATATAAAAAAAACTAAAATAATCAAAACCAATAAAATGAATTCATATTCTTATGGTACATTAGGAAAAATACCCATAAGTCATTTGTGACGGGTAATAATCTACTTCAACTCAAAAAAATGCATGGTGTGATTCGTATGACTCAATTTTCATTTTTTTATTCAAAACAGACCTTAATTTTAATCAAACAACAACTATAATACTCAAAACTAAGAAAACATAGTCATATTGTTTTTTTTAGTTTAGTTAAATGATATATATGTCATTTGTGATGTTTTTGAATTAGTCACAGCTAAATTTGACTCATGGTGTGACTGGTTTGACTCTAAGTGTGCCTTTATATTCAAAATTATCATTATTTTTGGTAAAAAAATTACTAACATGCTTAATAATAGTGTTTTTATTGTATATTTGTAAGAAATTTTATTTCATTTAAATTCATTATTTTTATCTTGTTTTTTTTGGAATTTCTGTTATCGTTTCTGCTGATGTAGTGTTTTGTTATGACATAATACACTGGTTTCTGGTGATGCAGTTTACTGAAGCATTGCACTATAATTTTCACCTTTATTAGTGCTATTAAATTCACTAATAAAGACGACCTTTATTATCACTTGTATAATAACTAAAAAAGAAATATTTGTCAAACCTTCAAGAAGCATTGATAATAAAATATTTAGTAGTTCTTCTAAAAGTTATACTAAAGGGTCTTTTTTAGCGCCAAATAAAAGCGCTGATAAATGATTTATTTTATCAGTACTTTTAAAATAATTGAAAAATGTGTGATTTATTAGTGCTTTTATTTGAGTTGATATGTTACAACTTATTAGTGATTTTTTGTCATTGAAAAATGGATTGGTTTTATTAACGGCATTGAGACAGCCAACAATTTTTTTCTGCTGATAATGGACTACTTTAGTGATGATAAATTTTTGTTTTGTAGTAGTGGTTAACATAATAAAGCGAGAGATTAGAAGTCCATTAAGGGTAAACATAAGGGATATCATCAATGATCATAAGTGAACATAAGATAAATATAACGGTATTACAAAATCATCTTATCAATATAAAATCATATCAAAAAATTTATAGATCATAAACATTAATCATGGTGTGAAGCTTTTTTAATCAAAACCCGTAATCCATAAGCGCTATTAATCAATAAAAATCAACCATGATCAATTCGAACAAATCATAAGCATAAGATATAATTTTTGGCATACACATAAGCATGAAAAATAATTTCATTAGTGATGTTTCACTACCAATACTATCATATTTGATTAGGTTGACTCTCCATTCGATCACTTTCTAAGTCATGGTTCACTCACAAGACTATCTTATTACACAAAACCACATAAAAAATTTGAGTGACACACCATTATATTTTTTATTATCTAATGAGATATCCATATTTTCTCAATGCATTAGTGGGGAATAACAATCCAATTCGACCATGGTTTTTTACATTAACACAAGTCCATTGTTTTTATCAAAACCACCCATCACATAATGAAAACCATATATATGTGTTCCAAAAGATCAAAAAAACATCACATAATCATATTATAACCCACCAAAGGAGAAATGTTTCATAAACATTACATAAACTTAAAAATAAATAATAAAAATGGTAGCAATGGATTTTATCCCTAATAATTCACAAGAAACATCAAATTATTCTGTTATTGATTAAATTTTATTTAAAATATCACCAAAACTATTATTGAAGAAAATACCCTTTTCATTTTGAAATAATTTACCTAAAATATTGAAATATTCAAAATATTAAGGAAAAAATTTCATTAAAATTAACCAAGGAAACATATAATGTAAGTTTTATATAAAATATTTTTCATGATGGTGGGGATAGATGTTCATGTGCTGTATGTTTAAAAAACTTTCTTTCCTATTTTTTCGAAAAATTTCAAAAGTAAGACTATGGGAAAATGAAAAGAATGTTAATTTTTAACCATGGTAAGGAATGTAGAATATAGTTAAAAATAACATCAAGTAATGTTTTCAGAATTTTTAAAACATTATTCGAACCATTTTAATGAAAATATACACATGCAAGAAATGATTCTCGGATGAATGTGGAAATGATGTTTGTTTTTCTTAAAAAAACCAATCATAGTTTTGAGTACATGAATAATGTAAAATATAATGAAATCACATAATATATAGAAAAAACCATATGAGGATAAAATAATTAATATTTTGGTGATATATATCATATTATTTAATCATCATAAATTTAAGCACAAATAATCCTACTAAAGATGATATTGTAACATAAAACACTTACCAATGTGGTAACTTTTAAATAATATCTATTTGAAAGAAATATATTCAAATTAATATTTAAATAGTTTGAAAATAATAATATTAATGATAAAAATACCAGTGGGGTAGTATATATATCTTTTAAAATAATATAGGTGTATAACATTAAACATGTCTCAATGAAACAAAATTGTGTTCAAGAACCGTTATAGATTTAGTATTTTTTTAACAAATTTAATTGGAAGATTTAAAATCATATAGTTCTATAAATATATTTAATTAAAACATATTTTTTAAAAAAATAACATATTTTTCAACATATTAACCCTAGAAATAGTAAATTGGTGATAACATTAAAATACGTTGCAATAAAGAGAAATTAAGAAGAACCTATTACCTTATATCTAACGTGATTATTATGAAATATAAACACTAATATAATAAATATTTATTTATTATAATTATATTAAATAACCATATTAATAAATATAATATCATATAAGATCCACTTATATAATTTTTTCTATCTATTTATTGACAATACAATATTAAATTCGTCATTTTGGGTGTTATTAGCTTTATTTTTTCGTGAATGTTTTAGTTCGATAGTTATGTTCCAAAAAATTTGATCATGGTTACTAAATATTAATAATGTTAATAATGACATAAATATACTATATAATCATTATATACATATTTATATCCATTCATAATAATTTTTTTTGAAAAACTAATTAATCACTTCATGGAGATGATAATCCGTATATACATAGAAGTGATGTTTAATCATTCTCATGGACAGAATAGAAGAAGGATAAATCATATTTTCAGATCCTATAAAAATTATTACATCTTAAATATCATTTAATTCAATTGAATATATCATTTTTACAATATATTTAAATAAAAATAGATAAAAAATCATATATCTTTGTAGAGGGGGTAGTCCACATTTACACACAAGCGACATTATTGTTTTCCAATGGATTAAAGTAAATAGGTTAGATAATATATTATAATCATTGATGAATTATTATGTTATTAATAAGAAATATAAAAATTTTATCCATCATTTTAGGCACTGACGAAATATGATTATGGAAAATGGATCATATCTCTAAGTGGAGGTGGTAGTCTGTACACATGCTTGAACGATACTTCTTTCTCTCATTTGATGGTTATGAGTAGGTAAATAGTTGTCAAATTATAATAATAACATATAAGTACATTTATGAAATAATCATCATCATTTTTTATGGAAAAAATATATATTTTAGAATATTTAGGAAGAAATAAAATTGGAAGCGCATGGTTATGATTTATAGAAATTCATTGAGAGACCTCCTTTGTATTACACCTTAAGCCCTGAAGGGTTGGTATTAAGGGAATACAATAAGATCTAGGAGGAATTAAATTATTCTCAAAAGGATTCTTATTAGGTTATATATAATATAGAATGATCAAATTGTGTGAATAATTGAGGATGAGAGGTTCCCATTTATATGTGAGGGGAGGGACACACATGGAATTTCATAAATTATTTCAATTATGTAAAGTTACTTTAATGAGAACTATATAATAATTGATATTGATTATAATTAATAATAATATAAGGATGGAATATTTTCATCAAATAATAATTAGATAAGTTTTGGCGTAAATACAACCTTAATCAATTGGTTTAACCCCCATGTAAAACCCATTTTAACATTAACAATGGTAACAAAATTCTAAAGTTTTTAATAATCAATATGTCCAAAAATTAAGATAAACTAGAAGATTATATTAATTATTTTGATTAAAAATAAAAAAAATATTTTACTCGATTTAATTTCTATATGTGTTATAATTTAATTTTAAATAATTGTAAAACCCACATCCAAAACCCATTTAGAAAAAAATATTTATACATAAACCAAAATTTACATACCTTCGATTCCTTATAAAAACAATACCATAAATATTAATATATGTGAATTGATATTTAATATATATATATATAAACATATAATTTAAACCATTAACAAATAAATATTAATTTACATTATTATGATTACAAGACATTGCACACATAAAAACATTTTTTTAGAAAAAAATATGTTTTCAAGCAAAAAAACATACTTATTCCAAAAATCATGTATAATTTTGATTATTATGTAATTAATAAAATCATATATAATTAATGAATTCCTATATAAATGAATTTTTATATTCAAAACATAATGGTGCTTTTATAGGAAAATAAATGATAATTTTTACAAAAAATATGTATTTTTCACCATTTGTTTAAAAATGAATCTTTAAAAAAACTAAACAAATTAATCATAAGGTAATATTTTCATGATGATTTCAAAAATTTAATTTATTTACTCACCTAAAATTTAAAAAAATTGTATAAATTAAATATAATTTATATGCGTGTAAAATAAAATAAAAACTATTTTTAAAGAAAACTCATTTTTAAGAAAACATATTTTTGAAGCATAATGTTATTTTACATAAAATAGATTACATATTTATTATGAATAAATAAATAAATTTTAGTAATATAAAACCTTTATAAATATTTTATTATAATTTTATCATTAATTTACATACCTTAATATTTAATTGCTCTCTTAAAGTGGTTTACTATATATCAGTTCATACATACCTGGGTTTGTTTATAAAGCATGCTACCAAACACTTACAATTTATTTAAAAAAATATATTTTTTGGGTCATTATGTTCTCCCACATTAAATAAATTAAATCATCAAATTATTTTATTTATAATAAATGTTTAAATATTTTATAATACCTTATTTGAAAACACATATCACAAAATGGATAATATAACATTCTTTGAAATGAAGTTTTGGTAAACATAAAAGTTACCAAAAATAACACATAATCAATTTTCCAAATTAAGAGAAAATTAGTGGGAAGTGAAAATATTTACATGGTGGAGAAATATAATGTCCAAAAAATAATATATAGTGATATAAATCATTATCATGAGAATTTTAATTATGAAAAGAAAAGATATCAACAGGGGGTGATAATGACATTTAACTCCATAGAATCAATTGCAATAAGTAAAGTATTTTAATTTTCAAGAACATTTTACCTATAGTTGATGAATTATTTTACCATGGAATATGAGAAAATATAATCACTTGACTTCACAAAATATATAAATATAATTTCATCTTTTGATAAATTGTTTTAGTTATCATTCACCTTATTTCATCCATATTCAAACAAAATTAGTTTTTAATGCTTGAAGGAATTAAATTACCTTTTAACAGATCATATCATCCATAAAATAATGAAATTTAATTCCTTCTATCTCTAGATATTTACCAAAATAGAAAAATTTAGAATAATGTATCCAATAGGTATAAATATATAAATTATAAAATAATACATTAACCTGTAAAACCACAACAATAACAACTAATGTTCAAATTCAACTATTATTAAATAGTTTACCCTAAAACTCTTCCAAAATATAAATGATCAAATTTAAATCCTATGAATTTAGATAAATGTCACTAAATTTACGAAATCATCTTAACTTACTTACCAAAATAACCTAAAGTTTCACTTAATGTCACATTCCATATATTTGAATTTCATGAACATATATTTTCATAAAACATGGTAATTGTTTCCAAAAATAATCTAAATCACCGTCAATCCCCAATTAAAATATATATGGTTCCATAAAAATTAACACAATATATATTACTAAAATAGAATCATATACTATCTAATATATTTCATAAATATAAAAAATCAATAATCATCATAAAATATATCTTAAACAACTTTGTCATTAATTCACTAATCAATTTCATGGTCAACAATACTATCCAATTTATTTTTTCAAAACCAATAATCTCTTTATCCCCAATAAACAATATTATCAAAAACCATAGAAAATATTAGGGAATATATATCTCTTTAAATCATTCACTTTCCAAAAAATATCATATTTCTAATAATTAACATTTACAAATCATTCAAACCATTCAATGTTTTCTTGCAAACCCTTAATGAAAAATTATTGTGGAAAAATCCTTATATGTTTATAATTGCTATAACTAAAATATCATTAATAAAACAATTCCGAAATACAATTATCAAATCAAAAAGCATTATAATTTCAATTATTCTACTTAATCAATTATAAAATAGAATTCCCTTCATTATTATAGGAATTAGCCCTTGGATGAGGGAATTGGCTCAGATAATTCTGATGTTACCCACACATAATACAATGAACTATAAATGGTGCCTTTTGATGAAATTTATTTACCTATAATGAAATCCTATTGTTTCATGGGTAATTAATTTCTGTATTCATTATTTTCCACATATAAAACATTTTCTCATTCTTTTGAGATATTTCTTCAAGCGCTTCTTCCCATATTCTCAACCTGTAAGAAGATAAAAAACATTTCCTACACAATATTCTTGGAACTAAATTTTTTTCTTATTTATTTTATTCAAAAACTCATATATTTATAGGTTTTTAATAATATAATGATATATCTAAGTTATAATAATCATAATTTTTCACAATCCAGCTCCCTTCTCATTTTCTATTTCATATGGAAAATCATTTCATGATATGTTACATCCATCAAAAACCTGATTCCTCATTTTTGTATTCATTAAATAAAACATAAATCATAGTGTGTGTAATAACAATGAGTAATCATATAGTCCAGAAAAAAATCAATTTGATGTTATATAGACCATGCTAACTTCTTCTCAGCCTCTGTCACATTAGGTTTGACATAAGTCATCCATGGTCATTATCTATTAAAATCCTTAATAATTATTCAGAAATAAAAAGTGACATATCTAATATTTACACATTGGGTGTTTAAAAATGGGATTATAGTATGAGACCATTAACCATGAAACAAAATTATGGTCGATATATACTTAAATGCCCCTTTTAAATGTTATTACCCCTTGATGCATCTGCGCTAAAAGCACGCCAACATGTAGTATCTAGATGGGGATGTATTTTATTTTGGGAACCCAATATCATTTTATTTACCATAAAATAATATGTTTTTCTATACATAGTTTAATGTGAAGGGTTTTTAGTAAATCATTTTCATCTTGGTTTCCAAAAGTTACTAAATCATTCTATAAAACCAACAATCAGGACCCATACTTTTCATATTAAAATAGTAAATCTTATTAGAAGAAATATTACATACATATTAATAAAAAACATGATTAATCCATAAAGGTTTAGTGTATTTGTAAACATATATAAATAAAAAACCGGTACATATACGATCTATTTCTTCTCTAATTTAGTTATTCACAACTAGAACCCCATATAGACATTAAATATATAAAAAAATTTATAACATTTGCAAGGGAAACAAAAAAGGGAGATAATAGATACTTAGGAAGGGTAAAAAAAAGTTATATCCATTAATGATCATATTTGGGCATCACATAAGCCTAATGGTATGATAAATTGAAAATAAAACAAGAAAATCACGCCCAACAAGTCATATATTTTAAAAACTAATCATGGAATAAATGATTTTTAATAAAAATACATATTAATTAAATGTATTGAATGATAAATAATAAATTATTATCTAGGAGAAAATATCATAATAATAAGACTTAATTATTTATCACACACATAATCCTAGAAAATCATTTCTTTATTATTTTTACATCCCCAATACTATCTTTTTGCACAAAGACCCTTAATAAATTGGGTTTACTCCACATTCAAGTCCTTATTATCTTATGAGACATCCATATTTACCCAATTGATTGAGGTATATAATGTATTGAACTAATATTTTATTAACAACATAATCACCCAACTTGGTTTATAATAGATATACCTGTTACATAATTAAAAACATACATTTTTGTTTTAGATGATCATAAAGCATTCATCATAACATAATATTAGAAGACAAGAAAATGATATGGGTTCCATACAAATATTATAATAATAATAATTAACTATCCAATAAATAATAAATATGCTAACATTAGATCATATCCCAAGTAAATCATAAGAAACATTAAAGGCTGTTGTTATAAATTAAAATTTCATTAATATTACATTAGAACATTGGTTGAGAAAAATTATATTTTCATTTTAAAATCACACAAAATATTAAAACATAAAATATAATAAGGAAAAAATTGTCATTAAAAATAAACAAGGAATCATAAAATGGAATATTCAAATAAAATTGTATTGATGACGGTGGGGAATACTGTTCATTAGGTGAAGAATAAAACAAAAAATCCTTTAACATTTTTGGTAAAATGGAAAAAATAAGACGTTTGGAAAATGGTAAAAAAATTCATTTAAAACATGTTAAATAAATTAAAAAATATTTCCATTTTTTATTTTTTTAGAATATTAAAACCATTCTTGAAATTTTTTTATAGAAAATATGTATATGGAAAAAATATTCTTGACCGAAGAGAGAAATAATGCCAGTTATCCTAAAAAAAGTCCTTTTGGTATTTTGAGAATATAAATAGTGTAATTTTAAAGTTGAAAAATTCAATCTAAATAAATAAACATAGTAGTAGAAAATATAATACATTTTTGTGAAATATATCATATAATTTAACCATCGGAAATATATGCCCAAATAATTCTGGTATAAATGGGATTTTAACATAAAACCCTTAATAATGTTGTAACTTTTGAATCATAACCATATTAGAGAGATATATTATTATTAAACATAAAAAATAAGGATATTAATAATATAGAATAATAATGGGTATGTGGATACACCTTATAAAAAACTATAGGTGCATAACATCTGTCATGTCTCAGTGATTTAACGTTGTTACGAAGAACCCTTATGACTTTAATCATTTTTAAGAAAAAGTAACTGGATGAAAAATAATATTATGTCTCTATAAATATTTTTAATTAAATATTAGATTATTAAAAAATTATCTCTGGTTTATTATGTACATAATAGAATTAATAAATTGGTGCATTACATTAAAAATGATCGAATGAAGAGAAATTGATATGAAATAGGAACCTTATATAGGAATTGTTTTGTAAGCTCTCTAAGCTATTGTATAGAAAATTAGATCTCTTATAATTCTATAAAATATCCACATTAATACATATAATATCATATATGAACCAATTATATCATTTTATCACTAGTTTATTAAAAATTATATTGTAAACATGTTCTTTTGGGTGTTAATAGTTTGATTTTTTCATATATGTTTTAGTTTGGTAGTAAGTAATTTCATGTTAATCATTATTATTACATATAAAAATTATTAATAATTATATTAATATCATATATAATCATTCATATTAAGTGGTGATGAAAAATGAATTACATTGCTTCATGGAGATGGTAAGTTATGCATGCACCAGAGTAATGATTCCACTTCTCAATTGATGGAATGAAAGAATGTTAAGTGATAATTTAAATTTGTATTGTAATTATTAAATCACAAATAACATATATGTTCATTAAATATATCAATTTTACCATCCACACTAACAGTAAATGATAAACAAATCACATCACTTCGGGGAGACGGTAGTCCACATATAGGCACATACAGTGTTATCATGTACCAATAGATTGAAAGGTAAGAAGTTATATAAGATATAATAATTAGACATTGAAAATTATATAATTAATATCATATATAATCACTAAATATATCCTTATAACTGACCAAAATATATGGTGATGGAAAAAAGAATCATATCTCTATGTGGAGGTGGTAATCCACATTTACGCACGAGTGATAATTTCATCTCTGATTTAATGGTTAAGAGGAGGGGAATAGTTGTTAAATATATTAATAATATATAATTAACTATATGAAACATAATTAATTTTATTTATTGAAATAAAAATTTTATATAATGGGTATGAAGAAAGAAAATTGAAAGATCTTGTTTATGATTTACGCCTCTTCTTCGAGAGACCTCATTTGGATTACACCTAAATCCATGAAGGGTTGTACTCAAGAAAAGAGTGAAACATATATGATGAAGGGAATGATTATAGCATATAATTTTATTAGGGGTTTTTCTGATATATATATATCTGATCTTGTTAACAAACGAGTAGTGGAGATTCCCTTTTATAAGTGAGACAAGCGACACACATGACATTTATTAAAATATTTCGATTATATAAGGTTAATTTTAGGATAATGTGGCTACAAATATCCATTTATATTAATTTATGAAAATATATGGATGAAATATATTATACAAATTATAATTATATGGTTTTGTGTGTCAATCCTTCCACTATCTCTTGGTTTAATCCCCGTTAACCTATTTTAACCCTTACAATGGAAACACATTTTTATTGTATTTACAATTTCCTAGAACTGAAAATGAAATTAAAAAAATAAGATTTTATTAATTTTTATGATTAAAAATATGGAATATATTTTTACCTAATTAAATATATATGTATATAGAAAATTTTAATTTTAAATTACCGTATAACCCCCAACGAAAAAGTGTTTATGAAAAATCAATCTTGTAGCATAAAATCTAATTTACATACATTACATTCCGTGTAAAAAAAATAAATTAATGTTAAAGTATATGAATGAATATAAAATAAATAAATATCATTAATTTTTTTATCAATAATGATTAATTTAATTTATTATGAAAAAAATAAATTGTTTTCATTAAAATAGTTTTTCGAAAAACATGTTCTAAGCCCAAAAATTTTCTTATACCAAAGTAATGTATATAAATTATTATTATTTAATTAATTAAATTGTATATAATTAAAATATAATTATGTTAATACAATATAAAATTGAAAAAATAATTTTACTCTTGGTAGAAATAAAATTACAGTTTCTCTAAAAATTGGTATTTTTCATAATTCACTGAAAACTAAATATTTTTAGAAAATACTATAAATATAACATAAGATAACATTGACCTATAGATTTAAAATATGATATTAATTAACTAATATAAAATGTCTACAAACATTATAAATTAATTATAATTTCTATTAATGTAAAATGTAAAAAAACAATTCATGAAGAGACACATTCTGGAACACAAAATGAATTTTTTGAAAATTGGGTACTTATTTATTATTCATTAATAGAAAAAAATAAATTATTTAAAACATTTCTAAATATTCTTCATCATGTGGTTGGTACTATTCATACCTTCAAAATGAAAATCTGGCCTATAAAACTTTTCTTTATCCCAGTTCTAATAGACTCGAGGTTGCGTGTAGAGAAAGCAACCAAACACTTAGAATTTTCGTAAATAAAATATATATTAAAGAATATTAGGGGGTTACATTATTGATATAAAACAATAGATAATTCTATACATTACTATAAACTCTAATCAGTTGGTATATTCTCCCTATTGTACTACCCTAGACCCTTGTTTATAATCAGTAGCCTCTGGAATATGGGGAGGCATGCCTGGGGTCTTGTAGAGAACCTGGATGTGGCATTAGTCAAGTGGACTTCAGTTTGTGAAGTTATGAAGTGATATCAAAGTATTTATTTTATAATTTTATTACTCTGTGATTTGGTAGGCCAAATATTGTGGATTATTTTCGAACCTGTGACAGATACTCGGTAGGTGCATCATGAACACCTATTCCAGTAATAATTTTAGGTTAGTAATGAAAGGATTTATGTTCTTTACATGTAATAATATGATTTTTATGATTTTTATTACATTGTGAGATGCACATGGATGTCTGAGTTTTTTGGAATGTTATTTGTTTTCCGCTCATGGAAATATGGAAATAGATCGATATTCATCCATCGTATTTGGTATGTAGGGTCCCCATGATATATGCCTTATTTTTTCTGCTGATGACTGAGGCAATACTAGTTATTGTGTCAACAAATTCTCATAAAACGTCTTCATATACAAGTAATTGGTGGAATTAAACTTCATTAGGATATAATTTATGTGTTTATTAATTTCGGTATAAGGTATAATGGATCCTATGGTGATGAAAATGGAGTGATCCCTCTTATGGGAGGCATGTAGAGACTTTAGTGGATTTTTTTAGGCACATGATGTGTAAATATAAAACCTTTTATGGATTTTTTTATTCTAGAATATATTATTTTAAGAGTCTAGTGACCAACAATGTGGTGTTTTACCATTTATCTTGGATGGAATTATGCTTAACGAATAATTTTTTGATGTTTACCTTTTCATGAATCATCTAGGTTGATGTCATTATGTGTATGACCACATGAGTTGATATTCTCACGAGAGCAGACTTGTGGATGAATGCATGATGATAATTAGTTCCCAAGTAGGTGGATAAATTGGCATGAGGTTCCTTGATTATGTATATGTGTGACCCTAGAGTGGTAATTGGAATATTAAGGTCACTATTTTCCAATATTGGTGTATAATATCCCATGTTTATAGGAGTTGTAAATTTTAGAAGTAATTTTAATTTTCAACTATTTGATGGTTCATATTTTTATTAGAGACTCAAAATAAAATTATGGGGTTTGAATGCCTCAAAATAATTTTTCTGGACACTCAACAAATATTTAATGGATTAGTGGATGTTTGAAGAGAATCATGGGGGTTTAAATACTATAGATGACATTTATAAATTTCAATCTAGGGAAAAAGTATGGAGAAAAATTTGTGATAAAAGTGCATCCAAACAATGAGACCATAGTTAAATATATATAGGGTCTAGGATTCATACCGAAGACTAATGGAAACCATGAATGGATATTAAATTAATTTCAAACAAGTTTCATGGTTGGTGCATGGTCTCTTAAAATGTGTGTCGCAACAATGCATGATGGGTGTGCCTCCGATAGTGGAGGATCATGATTGACAAACAATTTGGCCAACTATGCAGCCAAACATGTAGTCCACTAAAAAGGGATAATTCACCCATTTTAGCCAATGTAATTTAAGATTAAATCCCCCTCAATTATTTCTCCATCTAATGAAGGTATCTCCAGAAACCCCCTCCTATCATTACCTTCTTTAAACACCTTCTAGGTGGGGGGGGGGGTTCTTACCAAATTTTAAAATTTTTTTTAGTGATTTTCTATAAGCCTTTTAATATATTTTCATCCATTATATTTTTATTATTCATACAATTAAATAAAATATCCCTAGTTAGGTTTTTGATTTTATATTCCACCACAGTATGTGGGAATCAAATACCGATGATGGAGAATTTTCACTGCCTAAGAAGAGGATGTCCTAAGTGGCCATTCACACTTTACCAGGTTCCCTCTCATTGATATATGTCACCATGGAGATTTTCAAAATCATTAAATATATAAATAAATTGAATGGGTAATAGTATTTATGTCATTAATTAAGTATTATTTATAAGTCAGGGATAATAATATATTGAAGGTTTTTGGAGAGTGTCTGGCCACAATTCTGGTGTGGTGAGATCAGATAGTGATGTTTTGGTTAGTATGACTTATTTAAAATATATTTTTAATTTTTTTATAACATGTTGATTTAAATTAATGAATTGTAACACAATTATAATTTATTAATATCTATTGGTTTTATTTTGAGACACGACATCTCATGTAAAATATGTGCTTATATGGGCCTTAGAATCTGCTGATGGACCGTAGAACATAAATGGAAAGAGTCTTATGAGGATTGTGGTCTATCATACCTTTCCTATATTATTTATTCATTTTTATAGTACAATGTGAATTATCACACTTTACCATGAGGGTGAAACCATTGTCTAAATTTATTCCATTGCTTTTTAATTATGTGAAAATGGTTATGTAATATGTATGGATGTCAGATATCTTGAAAAAACTGTGAATGTAAGCCTCAGACCTTGGCTCCTAGAAGATGATACTAAGATAATTGAGACATATAGTAATATGTAGACATATTTGTGGGAGAAAATGGACATAATTAAGTATTAAATCCTTTTTATCAGCCTTTCTAAAAAAAACTTATGTAGAAAAAGACTTGGTTATGTGTGTAGACTATCCTAGATAAACCATGGCACTGAGTTTGTCCATGAACCATCTCTTAATGGTCATCATACAGGAAAAAAACCATATACCCGGTAAGGACATGCTACCATCTTCATGATTCAATGGTAAGTGACATCCTAGTGCATTGGTTGTTGACCTGAGACCATTAATTTATCCTAAAGGTACCCAAGATGGATTCATCTACTTCTATACTATCTTATATGGGTCCCAAGAGGTTTTCCTATTCCATGTAATAATTCTATGGATTCCTAGGGGGATTCCTCTTTAAATGCACCAACATGAAGGATTTATGGAGGGGGAAAATTTAGTTTATTGTGCAAGTGAACCCTAATGGGTGTCATAGAGGTTATATGACCCTGAGTGTGAGTTTATGGGTTTAGGTAGTGAAGGTAGTGGTTGTCACCTTATAACCCACACCTATCTTGTCAACTTTAGGGGATGATAATATAGATATTGGTTGAGGGGTTTATCCCACCTTACTCTTTTATTTATGAAATCAACCTATTATTGTTGATGTAGCCACAAATAATAGATGTTCTTATGAGAATTAATTCCATTGGATTGATGAAATGTTATAACATAGTGAGGAATCATTGAGGTAATTATTGGGATCAAGATTATGATAATTATTTGATTGAATGATACAATACCAAAAGGTATAGTATTTCTAGGATTCCACAGTATAATAGTGTGTCCTAGTGGGTTGTCGAGTGAATCGTAGAACATATCCTAGATGTTGTGTTTCTCAGGATGACCATCTCATTAGGATATAGTTTATGTTAGATTTGTTGGGTGGATGAATTTACCCGAAGAAATGGTTTATTTTTAAATCCACTAGTATTGATGATGATTTCCGTTATTGATTCCTGATATACTCCTTATGATTTGATAACTAGACCATTATTGGATTTTCAAGATATTTTTTGGAATTTTATATTGAGATAGATATTGAATAATTTTGAATTATTATCTTCCATTAGGATATTATTCCATACATATTCCTTAATGTTCTTCCCCAACAGAGATTTATCCTCGTTTATAATTTCACGATTATATTCAGACTGAGACATAGGAATCCAATATCATACTATATTATGGAACACTAAGATGTAATTTGGGTTCCATTGGTTACTCAGGGCTCAAGTTTCATACATAAGATCCCTAGAAAAAAACTTTATGACTTCTTTTTGGGATGTATAGATTATAACTGTAATGATGATTCAACTTTTTATAGTTGAGTTTAGGTGATCATAGGGTTAGGACACATATCCCCCTTTGGCAATATAGCATGCATAAGGATATTCTGGCACTACCCAAGGTAGGTATGGTCATCTAGGGTATCCTTAAATCCTTTAATAAGAAATCGGTATTTTATTTTAATTATATAGTTTGATATTATTATTTAGTTGACTAGATCACTCACATATACCATACCGTTACTGGCTTAGTAAAAATCCACTATAGTGGTGACCTACTATGTTTTCTACTCACACCCTGCTCAGGACTCCATTTAACTCATATACCTGAGAATACATTCACTTGGTTATGTGGATAAGGTAGGATAAGGAGCAAGACTTTTCAGGTAGGATGACTTGGAATATTATATATAGCATGAATATGATGTTTGGCTCAGAGTAGTAGATAATCCTTGTGTATTTATTTTAATTTTATATTGTATATATGGTGGTCCTAGTGAAAGGTAAATGATGTATGTATGACACAGTTTTTCAAGAATTTACTATATTTAATTTAATTATACTGTTTTTTATATTTATTTCTTCCAAAAGATGAATGTTTACTTTTATAGATAATTTTTAGTTACCTTAACTATTATTTTACTATGATACGAGTGGATAGTCTCCCCAGATAAACACCCTAAAACATAAAAGATTTTTGAAAAAATATAGCACATAAGGAGGTGTAATTTAGGCCTTGTCACAAACCAACATGCCTAATATTCCTAGATTGATCCATGAAGGGATGTGGAAAATCAGTATCAGAGGAGATTCATTCTGGTTACTTTACTGTAGAGGATCAGTAGATATGAGTATTCATAATGTGTTTGAACCTATGATGGATATCAAACTGGTGCATCATGAATAGTTATTCTGGTAAGAAAGGATATGTTATTTATGTTCTTGATATAATATATTATAATTTTATATGGTTTTCTCTTTGATAGAGACACATGTGGTGTGGTTTATATGATTTATTAAGGATTTATATCCCTCTATCCATTTTTGATAGGGAAATGATTGATTTTGAATCATGTTTTATAGAGGAAATTTGTAATTTTGATGCATTATCTTTAGAATATAGGGTCCACATGTAATAGTTATTAAAGAGTGTGATTTTCTTAATGGTGATATTTTTTAAAGTGTCAATAACAACCTAAATAGTGTTTTACTATATAGTTTATTGGGATCATTCTACTCAGTTATACCATAATGGTTACATTATCTATTTAATGTCATGGGGATCTATGGTGGTTTGTTAAATAGTGACAATGATAACTCTATCCTTTTATACCAAAGGTGTGGTTACTCTAGTGTATTGATAGGGAATATAGTACCAATGTTTTGTACCTCTCATGGGGCATTTTTTTTACTTAGGATTGGTTATAAGGTTTCCCTGTATAGATTGGAATTCCATTCTACATAATCGAACAATGTGAGTATTGTATGACATGGATCATTTGATATAATATTTTGTGTGTACTTACTGATGACCCTCATGGGTCAATGCTATCATGTAATTCATTTCCAATATAACCTTTATGGGTGTATCCATTTTAGATTTGGTTAAATAAAGAGTCATAAAAACCTACATATAGTTTCATCATCTAGATTTCTATAATATTTTACTTAACTGGAATTCATTTATTGTTATATAGTCAGATCTTTGAGTGCGATGTTGACAGGTTCATGGAAACATCATAGTGAACAAGGACCTTGAGTGGCTATTACCTAATATAGATTCCAAGATTATATCATTTCATCATTTTTTATATGTTCATATCATGAACCTCAAGGGTGAAGCCTGTTATAAGGATTATCATAGAGGATAAGGTATTGGTAGGCCAATACTTTGTAGGTGGTTCCATAAATATTTATTGTACTAGAATACTACATTTTTTTATTAATTAGAAATGGGTTACCAATTACAGCTTAATGGGTGTTTTACTCTATGAAATGGAAATTAAAGTGAGTATAATTGAACTCATTCTAAGAGGTTTTTAACATCACTGTCCAAAAATATATTTACATGCCTTTAGTTTTAATTATTTTAGATAGAGTTAATAGGTTGGTTAGATACCATGTAATAGTAGAGGTGGGATTAATGATATTATCCATGCATTTTAAATAATGTGTAAAATATTTTTTTTGTGAGACCTATATGATAGAGGGCCATACCTAGTGGCCTTGATTAAAGAAAGGATTGGTAGGGATAGGTTGGATACCTTGTTTTCCTTAGTTTTGGCTTGAAACCTAGTGAGTCAAAATTCAGTTTGATTAAGGGAGACATGTGAGATGGGATGACAAATATTTATAGATGCCTTGGGAGGCAGTGAGAGAGGTTGTAAATTCATGATGCGTTTAGTACATTTGAGGCGTTTCCCAATATATGAACTAGGAATTACAATTACATCATTTCATGAATAAGAATATAGAGTTATTGAGTATTGAGACTGGCTTCGATGGGCATGACTATT
The DNA here is from genome assembly GCA_963277665.1 of Viscum album. Taxonomy (NCBI): domain Eukaryota; kingdom Viridiplantae; phylum Streptophyta; class Magnoliopsida; order Santalales; family Viscaceae; genus Viscum; species Viscum album. The sequence continues at coordinate 1,086,587,167 of OY728165.1, forward strand.
CTGGTTCCTAAACATAATTCCTAGTTGTTTTGGGTTTAGAAATAAGGTTAAAGTGCAGGTAGATTCCGATTTTTAAAATGCTCTCGCATGGAGGATAAGAATATGGATAAGGATAAATACTACAGACTAAGGATGTGTAGCTATGAGGATAAAATGACACTATGATGTGAGTGATCATTGACAAATTGTAGAACAAGTGAGGTGATTGATTTTTAAAAGGATATACTAGAGAGATTATGGAATAACATGTTTAATGTACCATGGAGTATGGTAAAACTGAATATAAATTCGGTGAGTGAATTGGTGGGGGATAAGGATCAATGGTCTTAAATTTGATTTCTCTAGGAATTGTTACTTAGGGATTTGTTCAATATATAGTATGTGACCTTTGATGTTGGATATAAATCCAGTTTCATGAGACACATGATCCAAGGGTTGACCTTGAATCAAAATATCATAAGAATGGTCTCATGGGGTATTTAGAGTCAAGTGAATCCTACATTTACATGAGTGCACATTACTAGGAGTGGCACACAATTAACAGTGGAGACGTCTAAGGAATAACATGAGAGTGATGATCCTGTTATATGTTGGAACTTTGGGAATGTCATAGATGTCATTCCTATGGATTGAGTAACAAGTACTTCGAAACACTATCATTGGTTCTAGGGAATGAGTAGATTTTTATTGATGCTAGTCTCTATGTCTAGAAATGGATGTAGAATTTTCTATGGTGATTGGGAATTGTTTTTGATGTTGTAATGATAAATATGCTTCTAAAGTAGGGAGTAGTGTATTATTCTATAGTGAGAGATCCTCATATGAGAAGGGTATTATGAGGATGGGACCAATCTTTGGAAGATCATTTATAATTTAGATACATTTGGATAAATTGAATCGGGTACATATAAAAATCTCAATGAATACTAGGAACATGTTCAAATATGAACATTGAAGGACTCTAATCCTGTGTCTTAGGGCTCAGGTAACCAATTATAATCAATGAGTACTGAATCAACAATGCATTAGTTTCTTTGTTGTTGAATGGAAATGAAAAAATATAGGGGATAATTTGGATAGTAAATTATACTATACATTGGTTATAGGATTGAGTAAGACAGTGTGGAATGATCTTGGTATTCCATAGGATAATGGAATCCAAATTGGGCTTCGTTGATCCATCAGATACTAAAGCTATTAAATTTTTAGAATATTCATACATAATTAGATCCAATTGATTTCTCTCTTATAGTTTGACGCAGTTGGTGTGGAACAACATTGGGAACACTATTATTATGATACAAATATTGTTTAAATATAGGATGAATATTTTCATTTAAAAGACATCATGAACATGCTAAACATGGTTGATTGAATTTAAAAAATTTAGATCAAATTGAAGACTTGGAGTAGTTTAATTATGTTTGATTATCTATATAATTTTATCAAATGTGTCAAGGGAATCATTAGTATGCTAGAGGAATTTTTTATATGATAATTATGGTGATGGAAGAATCGTAGCTCAAAATTGGTCATTCAATGAAAATATATATAGTGGGGGGAATAAATGGTAGGTTGATGAATAATATTACATTTCCATTATAATTTGGGTTATATGGACTCATTTAAGAATCATATCAATGTATTAATGGATTTTATAAAAATCAGATCATTTATTGGTGGTTTATGTACTGTGTGATCAAGGCTGTTCTTGGAAGCACGTTACGTATCGAGAAACTCAACATGACTATTTGAGTGGGAATTCATGACCAATATAGGGTGTGTCATTTAATAATATTCCCACCAAGAGTTATCAGGGACATGAAGTGTTAATATATGTATGATTTATGATAAAACATTTTTATGAGTCTTCAATATTTTAAGGAATTGGAATTTTTAACTGAAAAACTTGTCGAATTTTGATTTGAAACATAGAATATGATTCTGATACTTGGAATTCATTAAAATAATTATTTGATATATAAAATAACGCTATAAAGGTAGCTCCTAGGTGTCAAGCATGTGATGGGGGTTTGGATCATAGGGTTGATGTTTTGAAAAAATGTAGCCTAGGGTGAATGGTTGGCACATTATTAATGAAAATCAGGAGGCCTAACTTTGGAGACCATGTTATATAAGAACATGGGTTTGGAAGAAATAAATAAATCCAAGGGTAAAAATGTAAGGGTTTTATATTATTTTCAAATATATCATATAGTTAATATATGGTCTATTAAACAATTTTTTTAACCAAGAAATGTTGGTGTGCCTCAAACAGTTCAGGTCCATTGTTGGCACATGGGTTAGAAAACCGTGCATCAAAACCACACATACCATTAAAGGGAGTAATTTATCCTCTTTTAACCTATGATATTTAAGATTGAATCCACCTATTTTCTTTCTCCCTCACACATTCATTACCTAGGCATCCCACTCATCTTTTCCCTTCTATAAACACATTCAAGGGGGTGTTCTTGGTGGATTTTGAAGCCATTTTAAGGAAACTTATGGTATGTTTTGACTATTAAGGCCTCTATTGTGTTTATTTAGTTATTATTATAAATTATATTTTTTTCATTTTTTTATTCCCAATAAAACCAATGTATGGTGGAATTAGATACTAGTCAAGGGTTTTTTCTTTTCCAAGGAAGTGGAAATCCCAATGGGATATCCGCAAATCAAAAATGAATGATTTCATTTAGGTGTGTCAAAATGGTGATTTTAAAAAGGTGTAAAGATTTAATTAAATTTATTTAGTGACAGTATTTAAACCAATTATTAGGTATTATAAACTATTCAAGGTCGAGGATAGGTCACTAGTTATTATAAATTGTTAGTTCGTGGTTTTGATATGGTGAGATTGACCTATGCTGTTTTTAAAATTATTCCTTAATAAATAAAATTATTTATTTATTTGTAACATGTTGGGTTTAATAAATTAATTAAAATTTAATTATAAATAATTATTATTTTCTATTTTTATTATGATATATAATATTTCATTTCTTGAATGAGCTTGGATGGGCCTTAGAGGCTATTACTTGACCATGGAAAATATACTGACGGACTCTTATGAGTTAGGTGTTATTTGGTACCTTCCCTATAGTATTCATGAATTTTTATAGTAACATGTGAATGTTAATTCTCCTCCCTAAGGGAAATTACCTCGGATTAAATTTAATCCAACGGTTTTATAATTATGATAAAATGGTTAACAAAATTGGATAAATATCATGGGTGATGGAAATACCCCTCCATGCTAGCCTCATTACATGGACAATAATGGCTAAGATGAAGACCCTTGAGGTATATAGTAGTCTCTAGACTTATTAAGTGGTGAGGATGGACTTGGGGATGCATGTTAACCCTTTTACAAGACATGTTGGACAATACTGAGGTAGACTGTGGCCATGTTGGGTATGTAAACCATCATAGAGTGACTTTGGAATTGAGTTGGGTCATGAACCACCTTTTGATGATTTCTATAGTGAAAAAACCCATGGATCCAACAATTCCATGCTGACATTTTCATGATACCATGGATCATGACTTCATGGTACATCATGTGACTGTGAATCTTTCCTAATGATTTTTATGAGGGATGTATATGCTCTTATACTATATTCTGAGGGTCCCAAGAGGGATTCCTCTTCTATGTATAGATTTTGAGGATCCCATGAGGAATTCCACGACTTATGTACAGACTTCGAGGATCCAAAGAGGGATACATAATCAGCATATTAACTTTGGAGACCCCACTGGATTCATGAGTGGATGATTGAACCTGAGAAAGTGCATTATGGGTTTGGGTAGTGATTGTAACAAGTGTTACCATAGAACCTATACCAAACGTTTGATCATAAGGAGCTTTGAAAGAAGATATGGCTTTAGGAATTTGGACAACCATATTATTTTATTTATGAATTCGTCAAGTTATTATTTATGTAGACATGAAATCTAGACATGTTCCATCGAACTTATTCTATGGGTTGGATGAAATTTTATGGTTTGGTGAGGACTCATAGAGTTACTTTATTGGAACCTACTAATGACCCTTATTTTATTTAAGGAAAACTTAGTAGAATGCGTAGTGTTTCTAGGATTCCTCCATATACAAGGGTATCATAGGAGGTTGCTGAGTGCATACTATAACCCGTCCTAGATAGTGTATCACCGAGGATTCATAGATTTCTATGATCTATGTGATTCTAGAGGTTTCTAGGTTTCTATATTTTCTTTATTGTTCGATTCCAATGACATCCTTGAGGGTTAATTATTATCTCCTTCATCGATGTTTAACACACTGAGATTTTAAAAGAAAAAAATTAAATTCGATAGAATAATGGAAATAAATGAACGAGTCTATATTGAATTCCATACAATAATATGTTCAAATTATGTAGCACACAACACTAATTTTAGGTTTTTTGCAGGCATCCCCAAAATTTTATCTTTTATACTGTATTCTCCATACAATACGGAACTTAAACGACCCATGATATATATTACTAATAATACCTAACTATTAAACTAGCGGGTATAAATTATATTCACTAATTTATGAAATAAATACATATATATACACAAATGTTTTCAATAATATAAATTATTGATAAATGTTTAGTAAATAATCGATCAATATTTAATAAATATTTTTTTTAAATATGTTTCTTTTAAAAATGGTTTATATTTATTTTTAGGGAAAAAAATAATATAATCATGTTTTTAACATCGTTAAAATGAATTTAATAAAATTTAATTATTTTTTGGAATGGTAATGTCAATATTTACTTTAGCATAAAATTATGTACCTTTTGGAAAATATTGATTTTTTAGTGAATTATGATAAATACAAATTTTTTAAGAAAGTATTTTTTTCAAAAAATTAAGTAATTTAAATGTGCCAATATTTTTTTAACATTTATTAAATTGACTTATGTATTATTTAGTTATATTTTATTCACTTAATTACTTTCTAATCAAATTTATATTGATTTTAGTATATGTTTTTTTAGTATTAAAAAAGGTTTTTTCTAAAACTATTTTAAAATTAATAATGTTTATATATTTTAATAAATAAAATAATTTCTAATAAGATTTTTTAAATAAAATTTAAATAGTATTATCATTAAATATTTATTGAGTTTTATATAGTGACTTTTATTATTCATACAGTTAATATATAATCATATATTTTTTTTAAAAAATACTCTTCTTAAAATATCACTATCTCACCATGTTTGTAAGATTATTATTACATTAACATTTTCCACATATAGGAATTGAATTTAGAGAAGATGATTCTGTATTTTGAGTCAAAATAATTTATATTTTCTAATAAGTCTAACTTTATTTTATACCATAAATAATAGTGTTGAAAATTATAATTAATCATAACGATTAAGTTATGAGATTACAGAGGTATTAAACAATAAAGACAAAGGGAATAATGACCTATAAAATTTTAAAAAATAGTTTTTGTGGAAAACATTAGAACATAAACCATCACGTATCTATAAAATTCCATTATTAGGTACCCATTAAATGAAAAAATGTGAGAGTAATTAACTCTTTCAAAACAAGTTACAAGTGTTCTACCCACCTCACTTATAAAAGGTTAGTAACTCTCCTCTCCTATTAATAATTGAAAACATATATTTCTCACTAAATACATGTAAAAAAAGTTCAATACTTTCATACACTCATCCTAGAAAATTAACATTAGTGATAAATTCAAAAAATCAAGGCCTTTTGTTGGTAACCAATAAGAGTTACCAAAAGAAGATGTAATATTCATTAACAAGATTTTTTGGTTTTATTTATTTCTTCACACGAATAAATTGTTATTATTCCATTAAGATATAATAAAAACAAAATATTCCATATAATGGGGTTTTTTAGGTTATTGGTATTTCCTAAAACTAAATACACTTCAAATAATTGGGTTTATGATATCATTATTTTTGTGTAAGATGGACTACCGCCTCATGAAATGAGGTTATTTGTTTTATCATTACCACCTCTCACAATTGGGTAAAATTGTAGATATAATGTTTATATATGATATTTGTGATAGATTTATACCTATGGATTAATTATATCTTATATAACATTTTACAATCCATTGTTTAATGGATATAATAACGTCACTCGTGGGTAAGACAAACTACCACCTCGCGAAGTGATGTCATTTATTTTCCATTAATGCATTACATAGAAGGCAATAAGGGTAAAGATAAAAAATATATGTGATATAGAAGAAATATTTATGATATTAATAAATTATTTCTAATTATTTGAATATAATATGTTATTTTTTACCATTTTAATCATGGAAAAAAAGATAACGTCATTCGTTGACCTGTGGACTACCACCTACTCGAAGCGATATGATTCTTTTATTTACTACAAAAACATTAGAAGGATATATATAACTATATATAATTAAATATTATTGTATTTATGATGTTATTATAATTACATAATGATAAAATATTACTAACCTTATTTCCATAAATATCATTGAAAAAACGGAAACACTACTCATTCATACATATGTCTTACGATCTCCAAGATTAAAAAATTAGTTCATTTTTCATAACCATATTTCATGATGGGTTTATAAATTAAAATTGATGTATATATATTATAATTATCTCATTATTATTATTCTATATATATTTAAATAATAACCTCTTTGTCCATTTTCAACCTACCATAGTTTTTTTTAACACATAAATTGAATATGGTCAACACATCCGACTTAAAATTAGTTTATTAAGTATTTATATTTAAAATGTGAATAAGTGAAATAAAAGTAATAATAAATTTTAATAAATTATAAATAATTTATATAGTTAACATGATTTTATTATTAAAAAAGATAATGACACTTGTGAAATGTCATACTGATGGTAAACATGGGATAGAGTGAATCCCAAAGGTCCCCCAGTGGTTTCCGTCCCCCAACGATAATGTTCTAGCATCGATGCCCGCGGCTTCGGCCCCCTCTTCCCTGGTGGGGTGAGGGGGGGAAATCCCCCCTCCCTCTTTGTCGGATGAGGCTCACCCTTTCATCCCTTTCACAAATCCAGAATTTCTTCCTCCCTTCCTATGGAATTTGTTATGCCCTAAGGTCCCCGATCTTCATATCGGCTCACCTCAACTTGCGATATCTAAGAAAGATTTCAATGAGGCCTCGAATCTTCATCTACTGATGCTTATAGCCCATTTCAGGGGTCATTGTCCCTCTATAGATGATTTGGACCACTTGATATTTGATTTGTGGGATCTGTAAGAACGCATGGTGGTGGGACTCTTCGATCGGCAACAAATGATGATCTGTTTCTCCTCATAGGAAGATCTAAACACTAACTGGTCCCAGGACCCTCATGAAATCAACATATGTAGCTTATTTCTCCTTCAATGGTCATTCAATCTCAATATGAATCATGAAGAATCCTCTTCTATGGTTGGGGTAAGCTTCCTAGAACTACCTCTCACTTTTTAGAACCCTTCAATTTTACATATGCTTGGGAATTTGGTCAGTAGATTCTTGTGTTCGGACAACCGGACAATAGTGGTTTATCACCCGATCTCCCCCTGTGTCTGTGTCAATGATGATGTTTCTAAGGATCCTTTTGAGTGGTTGTGGATTTCGGTTGTAGAGGAGTTCTAGTGGAATCAACAGGTGGTGTATGAGTCGTGGCCTGTGTTCTTCCTAGGGTGACTCCGTTTTGGTCATCTGGTCTCTGTATGTCATTGTTGGAAAAAGGTTCATGTGCCCAGTGGACTTGAGGGGAATGAGGTGCAGGCTGTCCCGACTATGAGCCAGATGTTGTGGTTGTGTGATGGATTGGTTGATCAAGTGGAGTTTCTCAGTGTTTCTCAATAGGTGTTGACTCCTGCCAACATAGGTGTGGAGGTCAGTGAAAATGATCAGCAGCAACGACTTTCCTTGGGTACTCCACTGGCAGTGAAGGGGGTGAATCCAAAGGAGGCTGAGTTGTGGGTTTTAGAGGTTTTTTTCTTTCAAAGCCGGACTTGGGAGTACAGGAGGCAGCTAAGGTTGATCCCCTAACTGTGAGTTTGGTAATGGATGAGGTTCAATGGCTCGGTGGATCTCATTGTGGGGGCTGGGAGGTTTTGAACATACATCCTTAGTTCATGGGAAGAGGTTTCGAATAGGCTACACGAATGGATTTGATGCAGGAAAAATCCATCCTGCTGGCTGGAAAAGGTTCTCAATGTGGAAAGGAAAGGATGATCGATGGGAATGTCTTGCGGTCCTCAGATCCAAACACCATTGGAAACAATTCTGAAAAACTGAGGAAGGCTGGGGAGGGGGGAAAGATTTCTATCTTGGGGAAAAAACATGTAAGGAGTCTCTGAGTATGAAGATGTATCATATTGATGTAGCGGTAATAGAGGTGGGGAACCGCTATGAAGGTCTTGAGGTCCAAGATCCTTATTTATATCATGAGGAGGAGTCTTCATATGATGATAGTTATAGTTATCCCTGAGGTGATAGCATGGACCGAATCAAAGGGAATTGACCCCATAGTCCTAGACGGACGAATTGGAAAAAAGGCATGCTTGACTCAAGGAAATGCATTATGGATGAGGGGAAAAAAGCAAAGGGATGCAAGGACTACTCATACTTGCCAAAAAAAATAGTGACTCACTCGGCCAAGAACGACAATAAAATGGAAGGTAATGATGCATTGAAGGGGGAAAGTGAAGAATCAAGTATAAATACAAGAGAAAAGTAAGAGGAAGTTGGGGAGTGCTTGAAACTTATCCTATACTCCAAGGAAGAAATACTAGAAAGAAGTCATCAGCCCAATGTCTCCGAAGAAGAGATTAAAATAATTTATGAGCGTCAGCTACAAGTTGATGCTAACGAAGAGCGAGAAGTGTGGATTAATAAACATGATCGCATACTGGACTAAGGATTCAATTAGTTTAAAATCAACATAGATGATTTTATTAAGAAAACGGAAAGGATGATCACTCACGTTGAAGAGATAATCATAGAGCATCCAAGAACCCAGGTTAGCATGCTGCACTGTGAGCTTTATCGAGTAACTGAGTCAAGTAAATATAGCATTGTGTTTAACTATTTTTTTCAGTAACTAGTTCTTTCCTTTTTTAGAAAAATGTTTTACCATTTTTCCTCAAAATGGTTTTTCTTTAATAAAAAATTTAATTTGGAGGGTAATGGTTTTGTCTTCTCACTTTTATTTCTGTGAGATATTTTCTATATTCATCCATCTTATTTGTTTTTTGGTGTATATACTTCCCATGATTGTATTTTATGTTCATTATATGTAAATTTATGGATATTTAAATCCCCATTTTGGTTCTATTTTTCACGGGGTTTACATTTTTGAATGACATTAAAGTGGTATGTTATATTTGTCTCAATTTGGCTTCATTAAGATGTATGTTATGATATAGACCTATATTATTCTATGAGATGTATATATAGAACCAATGAAATGTAATATTATGAATTTATTTATTTTAATTAAAATTAATGTTTAATTTAATATTATACATTCATTAGACTTACCATTCAAAGTTACCAATGTGGTATGTGTTTCATATTATAATCTTATAGATTACAAAGATTGTTTATGATTTTGTCTCCAATGTTGAAATATTATTATATACCTCCCAATAATTCAAATTATTATTCTAATATCCTAGTTATTCATGATATTTTAATGTTAAATTATATTTTATTACTATATATTAACTAAAATAATTTATGGAATGTTTTTTAGAAAATCTGACTCCATTTCTCTCTACTGTCGAAAAATTGGTTTCTTCCAAAACCTTCTCTTAGAAAAATGTGTTCTGAAATAGTTTTATCCATTTTGAGATGATTTAATATATACATTTTTACTTAATTTTACTTTTTTGAAGATGTTTTCAAAAGAATCTTGTTTCTATTTTCTAATCAATATACTATTTAAAACATTTTACAGTGAAAATGGAATGTTTGTTTAACTTGTAAGTCATGTATTGATTTACCCTCTATCATGAAAATTATTTATTTGAAGATTAATTTTCATGTTAATAAGGTTATATTTAAATAATGTTTGTCCATTATATTCTATGAATTTTTAGTTTCTATTTTTTCTGAAATAAAATTATTATAAAATTGTTTTATATATTAAAAATAAATTTTTTAAAATTAAAAGAACACTTCCCTCAAGATTTTTTTTAATGTTAAATTAATGTAATTTACTTTTATCAATTCCAATAAAAATTTTGGATTCTTATTCTATAATGGAGATATTTTCTAATTTTATGATCTTAATTATTTCTCTAGATAGATTAATATTCTTTCAATGATATAGTAATAAAACCCATTTCTTTTCCAAAGGATAACCTTATTTCAAGGATAATGTTACGGAACCTGTTTCTTTTCCTTAGTCTAATCACATTTCAATGAGGATGGAATGAAAATAGTTTATTTTCTATGATTTAATTAGTTTATAAAAGAGAACTGTTTTTAAATGATTTTTATGATGAAATGAATGATGTTTATACTTTAGTCAGGTTATGGTTCTTTAAGATCATATATTATAGGGAGGGCTAGATATAATTAGGTGATCCTATTATGAATTATATTACCAGGTGTTCCAGATAACATTGGGTGATCCTGTTACACCTTATATGATGGTCCAACCTAGATAGAACTGATAGATCCCATTATAGTTTAAATGATTCGTGTTCCCATATAGTGTTCTATTGCATTGGGTAATGTATGTTGTATTGAGAGGTAAGAAGAAGGGACTTATGTGAATATTTCTATAATTTATTTAAATGGGATTGAGTTATTTCTAACTTGGGTTTTATGTGACTTATGAAGAAATATTTTTCGAGATACCAACATGGTTTTTAGGAATTATATGGGTTCATAATGATTCTTATGATCATTATTGATATCACATAGATCATGACTATTGATTCTGATAACTCTTTCATTATTAATGTTTTCATTTTTGATTATCCAAGTATTTATTTGTTCAAGTTATTCAATTATTCGCTCATGCACTCTAATTATGATGCCATACACTTATACACAACTTATGCTCATTTATGGAATTAAATTTCTCGTTCTTATGTATACCCTTACTAATCATTTGAATTCATCGTTCTTATGTTTTCCCATGATATAAATAATTAGGTAGAATAAATTATGTCTGGAAGGGATTTTATATGGAAGATGATTATGAGTTAATATAAAATAATAAAATCTAGGTTATGTGGGATAATATATCTTTTAATGATGTTGGTAATGTTTATGTAGAAGTATTTACTAATTATTTAAAATATATCTGGCATACGTGATGTCCTAGATAGTATGAAAATTTATGTACATGTAATGATTATATTTTTTTCGGTAGAATATATAGCTTTATTTGAAGAATAAATATTGATTTATCTTGGTAGAATATATAATCATAAACCTATAATAGTAGAGTTATAACATAGTCAAGAAATGATTGAATAATTTTAAGGATAGTAATTTATGAAATTATTTGGATTGAACTTTAGTTATTTATATTAAAATTTGGAGATTAATGTATACATCTTTACTTTTTTATCTTACTATGTGCAAGACATTATGGTTCTGGTTTATGTTTAAAGATTGTAGGAATAACTTGTTATCCATTTTATATTTATGTGGTCATCAATATTATATTATTGTGATTCAGGCATGAAAAATTAATCATAAATTCACATTATTAGAAACAAAATATGAAAATTAGGTGGAAATTCATTAAAGGTTAAAATTATACTCATCAAGGAAGTATATTTCCATATCATCATGGTGTATATGGTAAGAAAACTCCAAAAATCTTGTAAAATGATATTTAAAAAAATGTTTTCCCAATACCTTAATTTTTGATGAACTGACTGTATTTTTGATCAACACAGATTTATTTTTTCTATTCCTATAAATTATATTGACCATTCACTTTCATGTGATCAATGACATCATTCTCTCTTTAACATAATTTAGGATTTCCTTCTATTCCAACCTATGTTCTCATATTTGGAAACCTAGTTATGTGTTTTTCGATATGATAATTATACTTAACACTTTATATAACATATAGAAATTTTTTAACCCTATTTATGATGTGGGTTTACTACAAAAGTAATTTAAAATTTCAAACCATTGATTTTCAAGAAAAAAGTTCAAATTTGGAAGGCAAAATTTATTTGGGGGGATGTAACACCCTAAGATTTGAAAAGAAGAATATTATATTTGATAATATAAAGGATATGAAACATAAATATTATCTTGTATTACATACAGAACTATGTTCATATTGATTTATATGAAATACTTAGTCTAGATCGTGATACACACGACCCTGATATTTTTATGTTTAATAGCATATTAGACTCCCAACACTGGACATATACCACCCGTGATACATATTACAATTATAATATATCCATTAAATTGGAATGTGTGAATATTATTAACTAATTAATGATATATATATAAATATATAAAATTCTTGCTAAATATAAATTAATGTTATATATTTAGTAAATGTAAATAAATTTTTAGTAAAGTTATTTTATTTTTCAAAAATATGTTTTCTTTAAAATACTATTATTGATTTTCTATGAAAAAATATATTTATTTTTTTAAAACAATTAGAAATTTATTTTTATAAAATTAATGTCATTTTTTGAATTGGAATTTCAAAATTTATTTTGGGTGAAATTTTTGGAGTTTTTGAAAAATATTAATTTCGTAGTGAACTGTGAAAATACTAATTTTTGTAAAATATATTTTATTTTCAATAAATTATGTAATTCAAATCCCAATTTGTTTGGAATATATTTTCAAGTAACATAAGTACTATTTAGTTATATTTCATTGAATTTATTACTTTTAAATCAATATTATATTGTTTTTAGTATAATTTTGTTGTTGGGTTTAAATCTATGTTATTCAAAAAAAATTAAATGCATAATGATCGTCCATTGTAATTTATTAAAATAATCCATAATGGAGAATTTTTTAAATTAAATTTATATAATATATATAAGAAAATATTAATTTAATTATATTCAATTATTAATATGAGTCATTGAATTAATATAGAACATTCTTTTTTAAAAAATAATATTCTTAAAAAATATTGTCTCACCGCATCTTCGGGATTAATATTAAATTAAAAATTTCCTCTTTTGTATATTGAATTTGGAAAAGTGGATTCCCTATTTTTGGAAATATTAATTTTTTATTTATAATAAGTGCATTTTAATTTTTGAAAATAATGATTAGGGAAAATAGTTAAATTTAATTACATCGTCTAATGAAAAAAATGTGTTTATCAAGAGAATAACCATTAATATTAATGAAACAATGACCAATAAATGTAAAAACAGTAATTTCATGGACATATTTAGATATCATATCCTCTCGGATCAATAATGGATCATTATTCAATCTTGTTGACATGAGAAAATGTAGAGGAATCTAGTATTTCAAAATAAATTTTAGGTTTGTCGCTCACCTCACTTATATAAGGCCACCGCCACTCCTCCCCTATTCAGGCCATTAAAAAAATTGCCAAAAAATACAAATAATAAATAATAAAATTACATCCTATAATAATATAATCTAAATTTTAGGTATAAAATCAACCAAGTAATTCCTTTAGTGCAGACCAAATGAATTACCCAAAGAAGTTGTAACGTTCATCAAAGAGTATTTTTATTTTATTTCTTTTTCCACCTCCTTAAATGAATCTTCTATGATGAAGATATAATAAATTCAGTATATTAAATATACTTATAAACATTTATGATATGGTTAGGAACAAAAAAAACAAACACTTTCATCATATAGGTTAGAAAATCATCATGTATGTTTACGGCAGACTACCGCCTCACAGAATGACGTTATTCCTTTTTTCCATCCCCACCTCTCACAGTTAGGTATGATTATGTATATAAAGTTTAGAGAATATATTTTTAACATAATTTTACATTTTTAGTGTTTATATTATATATACCATTTTTTGTTTCATTCTGAAAAGGATATGATATTGTTACTTGTTTGTATGGTGGACTACCGCCTCAAGAAGTGATGTGAATCATTTTTCCCTAACCTATTTATTGGAATGAAATAAGAGTAAATATAATAAATATATGTGATATAAATGAAATATTTTTTATATTCATGAAATATTTATAATTATGGAAATATATTATATCATTTTCCCTTTACCTTTTCACTCACTAAAAAAATGACAATGTCATTTTTGGACATGTGGACTGTCGCTTCCTCGAAAAAATGTGATTCATTTTTTCACCACAAAATAACAATAAAGGTATATATAATTATATATAATTAAATAATATAATATTTATGAAACTATGATAATTATTTAAATATAAAATATTACTTACCTTCTTACAAGAATGATTATTGAAAATTGGAAATGTTACTCATTCGTACATACGACCTACCATATCAATGATCAAAACATTAGGAAATTTTTCATAAAAATATGTAATAATGGTTTCCAAAATTATAATTTATTTATATATATGATAATTATATCATTATTATTAACCATAATCAATATACAAATGTTGATTTTGACACATAAACTAAATTTGGTCAAAAATACGACTTAAATGCACTTGATTATGTAACTATATATAACATTTTAATAACTGAAATAAATTTATTAATAAACATTAAAAATGATCCCATGAATGTAAAAAATTAACATGTGTTTATTATTTATAATTTTAAAGACCCATGTTACACGTCAGACTCAATGTAAGGGTTTTCTCATTAATCTTTTTTTCTATGAGATATAATCCATTTTTTTAATTTCTTTTTGTTGTGTTCTGTATATAGTTTCCATGAATTTATTTTATGTTTATTATAATCAATTTTATTTATATAAATATATTCATTTTATTATATCTCTTTTATGGGGTTTATATTGTCAATGTTGCCGAAGTTGGAATTGATTTTTGACTCAATTTTCATTTTTTTGATGTATGTTATAATATACACCTATCTTCATAAATGAGATGTATATGAAGACCCCTTAACATTTGTTTTCATGAATTTATTTATTATCATGATAATTTGAGTTTAATTTTTTTTTCAATTAATGATAATTTTCATTCAATGTTATCAAATTAGTATGATCTTGATATTACAATCTCATCGATTACTGGGATTGTTTATGATTAAGTATCCAATGTTGAAATATTAGTTTCTACTACTCAATAATTATCATAATTTTTATTATTCTCTATTTATTCATTATATTTTTCTTATAATAGTACTCTATTTTCACTCTTTAGTAATTAAAAAAATTACAAAATGTTTTGATGAAATATAAAATAATTTCTCTCTAGAGATGAGAAATAATTTTGTTCCAAACCCAGGTTTTCTAAATAAATTTCAAAATTTTTTAACCTTTTCAAATCTTTTGGTGAAGTAATTTTTTCCCATTATTTATTTTTAAAAGTTTTTTAAAATGGAATATTCTTGTCATTTTTCAAGCAGGACACATTTCTAAACTATGACAGCACAAAAGGAATGATTAGTTAACATGTAAAGTATATAAATTTTTATCCAACATCATAACTATCATTTAGTTGAATATTATTTAGCAAATTAAGAATTTATTTTTAAAGAAAATATTCACTATTATTCTGGAAATTCATAGATTTTAGAGGTGTTTTTTTAAATACAATCATTTTAAAAATGATTTATATTTTAAAAATATTTTTTTCCAAAATGAAGGGGATATTTTCTTTACGATGGGTTTTAATGTTATTTTAATAGTATTTACATTATTAAATGTTAGAAACCTTCTTTAATTATTCTATAATGGTAATATATTGTGATGATACTATGCTCATTATTTCTCTACATGAATTAATATTGTTTCAATGATATTGTTATGGAACACATTTCTTTTCCACAGGTTAATCTTATTTCAAAGTGTTTTCCTTGAACATAATTCTTTTCCACGGGATAATCATGTTTCAAATAGATTAACAAGATTACCAATTATTTTCCGTAGGATAATTGGGTTCTTAATGAATAATGCTTGTTTTTTTTGAGTTTTATAACTAACTGATTAAAAATTTTAATTTATTAATGTTTTCATTCTTAGATGTCTTAATCAATAGGGTAGCCAGGAAAGCACTCGGTGAACCATTTATATTTTATATTAAGGGAATACCTAGATAGCTCTAGGTGAAACCATTGTTATTTTTAAGATGGGGTGGGCCATATTTTTTTTGTGTGATCTCGTTCTTGATTAAATTATTGGTGTTCCCAGATGGTGATTTAATACATTGGGTAATGTATCTTGTCTTGATTGGATTGAAGGATATTGTATCCTATGGTTTTCCCCTATAGATTTAATTATTCTAAAGTAATTTATGAAACGGGTTTTACATATGTTATGTAATAAAATTTACAATATACTAACAGCTTTTTAATGCAATATATGAGATTATAATGATCTTTATGATCAATATTGATATCACATGGATCATGATTATTAATTCGATTGACTATTGGATTTCCAATTTTTTTTATTTTTAATGACTTAGGTGTTGATGGTTATGAGTCCTTTTATGATTTTCTTATACAGTCTAATTATTTTGTCTTACCATTATAGACTTCTTATGCCCATTTAATATATTAAATTATAAATTCTTATATATTCCGTTATAGATCATTTTAGTTTTCCCTTCATATGATTCTATTTCCCCACGTTATAAAGAGTGAGGTTTAATATATTATGTCTAGAAAGTATTTGATAGTGTTGATTGTGATAACTTAATGTGAATTCAGAAAAGCTGGGTTAAGTAGGAGAAATTCCCATTTGATGACATGGGTATTTTTTATGTAAGAGTTTATCCTAATTCTACAAAACTCTAAACGTAAACGGTCCTATAGAATGTAATTGATCTAATATATCCTTTTGATATGGTATGTTTTGTATGGAAAAGTTGGTCACAATTATTAGCATCAAAGATGGAATGGTATAGTGTATTATTTCTACATAGGATTCAAGAGTGCATGTTATGGGATATTTTATGATGCATAGGATACTCCTCAATATAAGGAGAAAGAACCATTATTTCATTTCCTAGAGCATTCTAGGAATAGACTATTAAGCTAGTTATTCAATGACGTTGAGTTATTATATTATACATGGTGTGTATTCCATATATATCTCCCAAGGTTCACCCACTCAGTTATTTTTCTTTATTCACAATATATTTATATCTTAAGGAATATGACCAAGGATTATAACATTGAATTTGATTTGGTAACACTGAGTCAATGTATGGGTTCCACTGACTGCTCATAGATCAAGTGGTATTATTATGATATATGGCATCCTTCTCAATGCGTTATTTATAGGATGTCTAGTAGATACATATAATCTTAATTTATATTAGTCTAGGTGATTATGGTTTATCTACAGGATATGACTCATATATCCCTATGATGACGTAGCTTTCATAGAGATATTTTAGTGATGGATGAAGAAAATATGGTTAGTCTAAGGTATCCACTATTTCCTTTGTATGAAATTGGTAATTTAGTTTATTTCTATAGTTAGATATTACTATTCAATTGATTATCTTACACACACATACCCTATAATTACTAGTTATATACGCGACCCTGTTGGTGGTAATCTACTGAGTTTTTTTCTCACACCTTTCTTAGTTCCTAATTTCGCGAGGGTACCTGATAATATTCTCACTTGATTTTAGGCACAAAATGGATTGAGGCCCATAACTTACTGAGTATGATAATTAAGGTGTTCATATAGAGAATGGGTATATGGTTTTCCTGAATTTTCTAGAGGATACTTGTGTATTTATTTTTCTTTTCTATTGTATATGTGTTCATTATAAAGGGAGAGTAGTGTTGTTTGTATTAAATTAATTTTGACCCTTTATTTTATTTCATTTCCTTAAAAACTTATTAATATATATTACATACGATATTTGATTATTCACAGCAATAGATTATTTATGGTTATTTCCATTATTTTCATACTTTGATATGATAGAACATTATCCCTACAGACACGCTATATGAACTAGATTCTAGATGCTGGAATCTTCTGTTTTGGGAGGAACAGTTGATGCCGATTTATAAACTAGTTTATCTATAATTTATAGAGTGAATTAGTCTATTACATTATAGGTATTGTGAAAAAAAATCAGTGGGTTGAGATTCTTATGGTACTTGACTATTAAGATTAGTAGGAAGACCTAGATACCCTATAATACTAATTAGTGTTTATGAATGTTTATACTAAGTGTTATGTGACATGGTCACATAAAGTAGGCGTTAGTAAGGGGTTAAGTGTTCCATAGAAGTGGATTGTTATGGATAAATACCTTGGTTCTAAGGATGATGTATAAGAGGTGATATCAACTATATGGAAGAGGAATGGTTATGACATAGGATTTTTTTTGTGGTGGTCTACAATGTGTGATGATGCTTTTGGATTGTGGTTGGTTGTGTGGTAAGGTCCACCCAAGGAACTAACACTATTAACATTGGAATCTACTTCAGAATCAATGTAACAGTAAAGGTAGGTTCCTATGACTATAATGACACCTAGGGGTGGTTAAATGGATGTTTGGATTAATGAACTGACATTTAATGGGGTATCATTAGTGTTTATGGTCGTCATACTATTTCTTATGTGTGTGATTCAAATGGGAATGAGTTGGGTGATGTGATTAGGTAGTATGAATTTTAAAAACACTCCATTATATGAGAAATGAATAGTAAATGTTAGTTTCACCTGATAGATATTTTAAATAATTAATCGTTGAGTGGATGGGTGTAGCCTAAAGATTGATGATGTTGATGAAACACTTGCAGGCATGATAGATTGGGGTTTTAATGAAATTGGAAATGTAAACCCATAGTAAAATATATTTAAATAATGGATCAGGTGTTATGGAATGGCCAATAATAGAGAATACCTGGCCATTTATTGATCAAATTAGGTGAGTGCGGCTTAGCAGGGGAAATATACACTTGATGGTGGAACCCACTTAGGTTACACTCATAGAGCGGTATTTGGAAGCTCACAGAGAGTGTAGACCACTAAAAGCTATTGGAGGATTAAAATAATGTAGAATGGTTCATTAGAATGGTTATACCTATTATTATAGTTTTTTGGTGGATCATGAACATAAGTGATATAAACATCACTTTTATCTAGTTCCATCAGTATACTGGTTGTGAGTTTGGATGTAATATCAGACAGAGCCAATGTGTTTGCATCAACCTCAAGATGGTTTTAATATTATATGAGATCATGTCAAATCAATTATGTGTCAATGAATAGAGAGGGATAAAGTTTATTTTTTCATTCCTTGTGTACCTAACAAGGTAAATAACCCAGGTATCATTTGAACATTAGTGGTAATGTTCAAAAATTCATGTTTTTCCATTGTGTATTATGGCATTATGATAAAACTCATGGGAAGACAATCACTTAAATAGAATTAAGGCATTCAAATTAGGTTGTTAAATATAACTCTAATAATGGTTTATTGAATTTTTTAAAATATGTAAATTCAAATTTTTTATTTGGATAGGTATAAGTGTTGATTATGTTGATAACATGATTAAAAAATCATGCCATCAATCTACAAACCATTCTCACAGTGATGAAAAAAATATTCATTCCCAGCCTGAGACGGTGGGGAAATATAAAATCATTACCCAATTGGATATAGATTTAATTTATGATCGATTAATTGTGGATGGAGAATTATGAAATGTATTGGAGGCCTTTAATTATGACATGTGGGATATGGGTGAAAAAAAGACGGTTTAAAGCGACATAATAGAAGTATTTGCATCAGAACTTCTGATAAAATGGTAATAAACAATGCATTAAAAAAATTATTATTCCACTAAATACATAGATTTAAGTGAGTATAAAAACTAGTATTAATTAAATATTAAGGGTGAATGAGACAGATTCTCATTTAATGTAGGAGTTTGAGAATATATAGAATATTTAATTAAAGTTCAAATAATCAAATGGAAAAAGAAGGTGGAAATTACATCCAATGCATCAATAAAAAGGAAATGAAAATGAATTCAAAATATATAAATATTTAATATATGTAAGGCTCAGTAAATATCTATAAATAAAAATTCTGACAAGAATATACCAAAAAATCTACCATAGTGGAAAATAGGACACGCCATGAGTGTGTACATAGAATCTAAATGGCTGAATGGGAAAAATAAAACCTTTATGGTAACATATCAACCAAAAAATAATAACTAGAGGTCTAATTTATATATAAATGTTTTATTTTTTTTAACACTAGAAATATTAAAATATATTAAAATATGTGGATAACTAAATAAGTCATTATTAAAACCCTCATTCCTATGCCAAACATGGAAAATATTTACAAAGAAAGAAAATATGTTAAGCTAAAAAATACGCTTAAAGGCATGGATGAGAAAAATGAAGCACAATAAAAGGTGAAACATTTACCAACAATTATGTACTCAAAACATACTTCATGGATGGAAATATTTAATATTTTGAATATAATGGAAGAATTTTCACCAACTATGAGGAAGGTGATGAAAAATGAGAAGAATGATCCAACAAGTACCCCAAATTTTCTTGTTTTTATAATTTATATTATAGAGGATAGACACAGGGCATGACATAGTGGTTTTAAAATTCACACAATAGAAAGAAATAAAAAAATATACGATGATCCATCCTATGGTAGAGGAAGAATGAAAAAATATACATTGATGTTGTATTAAAATAAGAAACATGTAGTAGTGTGATTATTCAAACACTAGAGGTGGAGCTTTATCCATATAATATAAATAAACCTGGAGAGATAAACTAATGTTATTTTTGTATATATTTTAAACTAAAAATAAGCACTATTATGTCTTGGAATATGTTTGGAAGTAAATTTTTGGTTCATGATGACCAACCAAATTTATCAACCTGAAGATGTTGAAGTTACCCCTTTCCAAATTTGTTACAATTCTTATAATATCTATTGAATGAGGTATATGATTTAGTAGGAGATGGGATGCATGGGTTGTATGCAGTCAAAAGAGATGGATGCATTACGAGAATGTGTTTTTACAAAAATAAGATAAATGAAAACTGAGGAATTGTAATTCTAAAAATTATAATGAGGTATTTGGCCTTAAAAAGGTTTCAAGGTTGAATATGACTCAAAAAGTGTTTTCATTAAGAAAACATGAATTATGAATATAAATTTTGAAGTTTCACCCAGAGATGATAAAGAACAAACTATATAGAACATAATATGAAGTTTAAGATATGTGGATTTTGTGTTTTAATATTTCAATGGTGTAAAAACATCATATATTATATCAAGTGTGATATGGACATATATATTTTTCTATTAGGAAACTGGTGAAAATAATTCTTATTGATAGACAATGCATCGATATTCATGTATTTTTTGATTAATTTATATGTATTAATAGTTGTCATCATCTGAGTATTTCCAGAACACCAAGATGATTCTATAGGAGAATAGCATTACCAATATTTGGTTCACCATTCTAAAAATCATCTCATGATTGTTTATCAATTATTCAAGGAACACCAAGGGATTTAGTGGTGAGTGTTTAATATATTTTTCCCTTATATGAGAAATAATTTTCTGTGTGAAGACGATATAAGGAAGTTCATGTTATATCATGAGTTTACTAATAACGAGTTGAATAAATTGGTCAAATACATGGTATATCTCACACTTGTAATTTAATGATTGTTTACTGATGTATTGGTGAAAGAAAATGGATATTTGTTCATGAAATAAGTAATTTAATATTAATTAATGTATTTTAATAAAGTCAGTAAAATTTAATGTTTGGATATTTGAAACATGGACACAGGTTTCCTACACCAAGCCTTGATTTATTGGGATTAACGTATTAGTTGATCACTCAAATGTCAAGTGGAGAATATGCTCTCTAAATTATTTTTGGAAAAAAAAGTTAAATTTTGAAGTATTTAAAAACCCAACATTTTTAAATCAATATTTTTAAATTGATAAATCCATATAACATTTCTTTTAATGTTAATTAGTGGTTTCATATGGTATTTAAAGAACAGTATAATTATGGCGTTGATAATCTACCCTTATATGAATTTTAGGAGAATCATTTTTCCTTAATATAACTTCTATAAATTTTTTAAAATATAAAAATTCCAAGAGTAAAGATGACAATGTTGACCCTATGATTTTTTGGGTGGAGATATTTGGAGGTGTATATGGATTTAAATGATGAGATAAATCTATATAAGAAGACACTTTTCATTATCATTTTCAGAGGATGAGTTGATATGTTTCAAGAAACATTTCATTTTAATGTCATGGGGGGAATCACATATTCAAAAATCTGTATCCATGGATGTAATTTATATATTTAATATTGATGTATTTTTGATAATATTGACAAAAAAATCCAATGGGAGAGAGTGTTGGAACTAAATTACATTTTGAGTATTATTTTTTCTCAATCCATGGATGTGGATGAATGGATGTTCATTAAATATATGGAAATGTTGGGTACATGTAAAAAGGATAAATATTGAATTGGATTTTTTTATAAATAAATGTATGAAGGGATGTTCAAGAAATAATTAGAGAAGTGGGGTACATATAAGGATTAATTTTTAATATGTAGATTATTTAATTAGAAGAATGTATATTCGAAGAATATATGTATAAGTGGTCCACATTGATGGAAAAAAGATTAATATAATTATTCTGGAATATTATGAATTTGGAGAGATTTATATATTATAATGAATGATATGGAGATGAATAGAAGTATAATTGTAGAGGAAGACTTCAATATGGAATACACCTCATCATTATTAATAAGAAAAATTGATAATGGACATGGAAACCACTGGAGATGTATTTATGTATTTTTTAGTTGTTTCACAATGGGAATTATAATTATGGGAATTAGAAAATATCACCAAATTATGGTGATCCTAGATATGTCGTTGAATTCATGGATAAAGGTAGTGATATTTTTATAAATGAAAATAATGGATGAATAAAAATTGTTAGTGATCATTAGATAGCCGTAAATGATAGGCATTACCACTGTCAAGTAGCATACATGTTAAACGGTATCCTAAATTTAAAATCAATGTTGTAGCAAAAATCTATCACAACTTGGTTTGAGAATTGGGTGTGTGAAAATAGGTAGTGTGGGATTTAATTGCAAATAGAGAACCAGTCATCATGTTAAAAGGTGCTTCAATAGGATTTCAATGATGGTGTATATCGTGTACTAAGTGATGATAGAGTAGATTCCCAAGATAAAGTCTGATGTGGGACTCAGAAATAGAGTGTAAACATAGAAAGGAATACCACACCATGGAACATATGGACGATACCATTTGTGTTTGTATAAGGACTAGTATTTTTTACACTACACCATGTAATATTTCATAGATGCAGTGGATGAAATATGTGTTTTTGAAAATGGGTTCAATGTTAGAATTATAGACCCTATGCCCAATGACATAATGAATAATTACAATTCTATGAATTTATTAGAAGTCCTTGAGAGTCCAAAATGGGTAACATGTGGATAAGACACCATTTTTTCATTATGGTATGTTTTAGAGTTCCCTTCAGGAAATTAGGAGGCCCATTACAGGTATTTTGTTCACCATGGAAAATTTTTTATAGATTTTTTGTCAATACCATTGTGTCTGGGGGATGGGTGTAGTGAGTATTGGGTATTTGGAGTTGATACAGAAAATGGGCATCGAGGGAGTTGAGGGTTTTTAAGGGTTCTTCAAGAGATTTTATTCTCATAACAGGAAATTAGTAGAATATATCATTGTTAGTCAAATTAATGTTTAAAAATTATCACATGACATGGAATTTGATGAGGATATTCCATGGATTTTGGAGTAGGTAAGTGGAGCATGATCCCTAATTGGGAGTTATGTTTTTTACTATATCATGGTAAACTAAAACCTAAGGAAAAATAAATGATTTAAGGATGAGATTATAGAGAGATATGTATGGAATTTATTAGGATGAGACAGATACATTTTTTTATACTAAAACATTGTGTCTTACTTAATGTGGTAGAATATAATAAATGAAAAATAAATGATATAATCCCTTGGATCCAAGAGGGGTTCGTTACATGACAAATTTTAAAACTACCATTGCACGTTATATAGATAATGAGAGCGAATAAAATTGAATATCTGAATTTTTGATAAAGAAGACGTTTATAGAAAGAACGATAACCTAATTGGAATATCATTATTATATCAATATTTCTTTGTGAAGATGAGGCTTGAAAAAGGATAATAAGACTTCCATTTAAAGACATATTTTAAGTGGATAATGATTCATGGGATAAATTATGTTTGGAACTACACAAATCAAGATAATAAATAACTACGGTTTTGAATTGTCAAAGAAATATATTAAATATTCCCATTAAGGTTTTGATGTCATTTTGTCTAAAATAATTAAATTATAATAAAGTGAATCATGTTAAGGAATAAATTTATATTATTAAGATAACTATTTTCTCAATGACGTATACTGAACATAGATTGATCCTCATTTCTAAAACCTATTGAATAAGGTTTCCATGTCCTTAAATTGTTCATCCTAGTTTTGAAGTAGTGTACATGTAGACAAGAATAGGGTGTTCCCCTAGATCAATGGTGTGTCTTTATGAAACCTTTTGTAACACATACAATTAGTAGTGTTATGTTCTAGTACTCTAAAAGAACACCATGTTTATTCTCTATAGATTATCCCTTTGTGGTGAACTATGTAAAATTCCAATATTTGTATGATTTACTTTATGAATCTATTTTATCTTTGGTGTGAGTGGAATAAGTGAGAAAAATATTTAATGATCTGATAATAAAATTGTATAAATATTCATAAGGCTAAAGGGACCAACAAATATAAAATTTAAATAAGATAACTCCCAGATGCACACCCGTCAAGGTGTCCTAGTAAATATAGTACTAAAGAAGTTGAAAAAAATGAGTATAGATGATTGAATAGCTTTTCTTTCCAAAATCATGGTATGTTGTTGACCCATATCCAATCCCCCCTTTGTACTTTACTCCTCACAACTCATCATTCTAGAAGAATAAACTAGTTGGAATGTTTCAATTTAACTCATGAAAGAAGAAGTCCATATCTAAATCATAAAAAATTAGCCCCACTTTTATTAGTACGCTAATATTATTAGAAACATGCAACATTCTCCTCCAAACCTTAAAACTACACATCAATAGATTCATGACGCAAGATAAAGCTTATCTTGTTCTATGTACTCAATGATAAGTAACTACCTTTGAATAACATAGATGATTCAAAGTAACACATTGACTAAACGAGATTCAGAATTATCCAACCATTAAACTAATTATTATTCCCACATACTGACTCTAGATCCTACTAGGTACTGAATAAATTTATGAAAAACTTCATATTCATTATACAATGCACCTAGATGACCTGATCCAAATACCATGTAGGATCAAGAAAACATTGTTTCTTACATCCTCTATCCAACACTATTAAAACTCAACATTTTAGGCCCATAATATTTTCCCAATTCACTGTAGTAAATAATTACTCCATAGACACTAAATTATAGTGTTTGAAATAGTTGTAAAGCACCACTTGCATGATCCTTCACAACAGAATATTTACTAATTTGATCTATTTCAGGGTTCATTAACAAATATAATAGAGGGATATATAAGATCAACGATGGAAACCCATACTAAGACTTCTCTACAAAGGTTAATATGAATTTTTAGAAAAATACACTAAATTATTTGGTTGGTTATAAATGGGGAGTGGGTGGGATGTGGAGATTACCCATTCCAACATAGTTGAAATAAAATTTCTTGTTTATCTTTCATTCATTCATTTTTTATTTTCTTATTGAATTTTGGAGTGGTTTAGTATAGTGAACCAACCTAGTATACTATCCACTTATCATATGACCCAACTATATTCAAAGCCCGAAGGGTATTCTTGTTTCCCAAGATTTGGAGACTAGTGCCTAGGAACTATAGGGTAATGATTTGACCAACATCATATTTAAAATATAGTGGAGAACCCATGAAGATTCTGGAATAGATCACACTTAGATTGGGAACCTTTGAAATATCCTATATATAATAAGGAAACATAAATGATTATAAAACACATGTCATATTCAACCACCCTGATCCAACCCATTTTCATCAAGATAAAATATCAACCATAAATGAAAAATACAACATCATATAATTAGATATCAAAGAATAACTGAAATCATATAAAATAACATCCTTCTTTTAAGATAAAAAAACTATAAAAGACCAAAAATTCAAAAAATTCAATTCAATCCAAAATAAATAACTATGTAACATCTAGGTTTTAACCACACAACTCACCCTACATCACCCTCAAGAAGAAAAATCAAATCTAGATGAAATCATAGAACATGAAATATATAAGAATGATTTTAATAGCCTATAATAAAACGACCTAGTGAGAATATACAATAAATTTAATAAGGATGTTAATAAATACGGGTTTGAAAATATAACTTGAAAGTAATAATTCATACCCAATCAAGTGAAAACATCTAACTAGTCCATAAAAAATATGCAATATGATCCACTTTTATCCCTTAAACTAAAAACACTTGATTTGGAAAAATTTACTATAGCTTAATCCATTTTAAAACCATACACCCATTAACACTTCAAAAAAAATAAACAATTTTTTTCTATTAATGAAAATAATCAACTCATAAACACTTAAGTGGGAAAATCTTTCTTTAATCCAAACTTCCATTTTTTTAATTCAATTAAAAACCCAACATGTGAGTCTTTATTACAAAATGGGATTCTCAAACATATTTAAAACCCATTTTTCATAGGAAGCAACCCAAACACATGTGGTGTAATAAAAAAAATCATGCACCTAAAGTCAAAAGAAATAAATTAATTGAAAGAAAAGTATTAGTACCACAACAATATATATACGGGAAATGATACAATCAATACAAATATCAAATACTTAATGTAAAATACCAATTATGTATTATAATTTGTTAGGGGATCTATCATGGAATCCTAAATATGAGATATTTCCAACATTATCAATTTCACTCACAATAAAATCAGAATATTATACATCTAAATAAAAATCAATCCAACAAGCCCACACAAAGCACCAATTAAAATTATGCAGCCATCATATCCCTAGTTCAAAAAATAAATATAGGGACACTAGAATATTGTAAAAATACTAGTGTAATATAATAATAGACTTGAAATTTAGTTCCAAGGTTTCTATGAAGAAAACTTAACTGGGGAGAGTGAACATGTAGGCTAAGATTAACATGAAAAGCATAAAAAGAACTCTACTCACCGACCACATCCTCATAATAAATAGACCCATATATCCTATACATTTATGACATAAACCAGTATATTCCCATTGAAGTAATTCAACAAGAATCACAACGTGACAAAAACCAACGCATGGGATAAACAACATAAGGGGTAATAAAGAGTGGTCTTTTAAAAATATCAATTTAAAATCCAAGATCCGACATTAATTTTACCATACAATATTCATAAAAATTTTATTATTTTTTGTCATTTCATAAATCAATACTTTATTCATCCTTAAAGATCAATTTAAATCCCAAATACTGTTAAAATATTTCAAATCCACCATTTAATATGTGGATTTTCATCTTTCAAAACAGACAAAAATCCAAGTTCACCCATTTCCATTAAACACATTTTAAAAAAATAATGAAATTCATTTCCAAAATGGTGAATCCACACAATAATATCAACCAAACATTTTAAACACATTAAATATCCCCTTTTATAAATCATTTTTAGGTCAAAAACTCATTTTAGAACAATTTTTATTCAAAAAAATATTCTTGACTCCCTAAAACCACATCCAAATAAAAATCAAATGCATGCAATTAAAACCATATCCAAATCCAAGTATTAATTTTAAATATTCTTAGTACATAAAAAATTCCTTTTTCAGACATGGAAAAATGGAATTGAAAATTGAAACCATTTATACAAATCTTAAAACACATTGAAATAGTTTCAAATCATTATATGGATATCAGATATATTCATAAATTTAATAAAAATATATTTTGAAATCACAATAACACTCTGAATTACAAAATGAAATAATTTCATAAAAACCACTACTTAGAATATGTGAAAATTAAGATGAAATGTGTGTCCTTTAATGAAGACCACCCTAATAAGGTATAAAATCTTATATACAAGACAAAAGATACCAAAATCACAGGTATTAAATATAATAAAACTATTCCCTAGATTATACAATTGACTAGGGTTTCTAGAGAAATAAAAAATATAAGAACAAAAAAATGAAAAGGAGTATAAGAGAAATGAATGAATATTTACCTTAGAACCTCTTGAAAATCCCTAATGAGTGACTAAAATTTAAGAGGGAAGAGGGGGTGGGGGTGGGGGTGGAGCTCCACTATGTGATCCTAATATTCGGCCAACATGTAAAAGGGAATAAAGGGATGAAGAACCACTTAATAAAACGAATAAATTATGGTAAAATCACACTTTTTGTGATTTTGGGTTCGATGCATGGTTTAGCTTCACAATTTTCTAATCCATGAATGGACCATGAAAATAAAATTACCTAGGCTAGTACCATCCACATTGTTTCTTGGTTTCTCTTCAAAGTTTTTCAAACATTTTAGTTGTTTAAAAAGGATATATTAATAGGATAGATTCCTTTTCAAGAGAAACACATGGATACCACACAGTTTTTCCTTACCATTAAGGAAAAGAATGTAACAATCAAAAAACCTCAAAAGCTTCAAAATTATATTCTAAAACCAAATAGACTCAAAATGACTTATTAAAACATCATATAATGAAAAGTATAGACTATAGTGATATATTAGTGTCACACCGAAAAATGTTATAGGTTAACATAGAGGGTGGGGGTTGAATAAATAAATTATGTTATACTTCTACCACTACTTATGTCTTATGAAATCAAACTTTATCACTTGTTATAATGAGATATCACATTACTAAACTCTATAAAAATGAGGGATTAAAGTAAAACATTTGTTATACAAGGCACACTAGTGACAATAAGTTGTTAATCTATAGCATGATATAGTATCATCCCAGCTAATATTTTCCACTAGAATAAAAAAGTTTTTATATAATTATAAAGAGATAACCATAACCCATGTTATAATGATATCAATAATGTTATATTTTAATAAGTATCCCAATATTTTTCCTTATTTTCTTATACTTTAATGAGGTATGAATTATAGTTTTTATATAAATGATTGTATCTATACTATTATACAGTTCTCCCATACTTCACTAAAATATATATCAAGTGTGACTTCCTTATTATTATTTTTTGAACTCTTCACTATGATCTATTCCTCTTAAAACACTCACCATTCAATGATACACACAATACTTCATGAAATACACTAATTGTGAGTCTTTTCTAGTAGATGAACTTTTTTATTTTCAGATTTAAATTTCAAATTTGAAAATTTGACAAGTAATTGTCTTTAAACTTCTAAGCCTTAAGATCTATCCAACTACTCTCCAGCCTAAATCAATATGTTATTATATACCCCACATTGTAAAAAATTAGATTTCCTAATCTAGTAATGAAACTTATTATTTCATTATAAAATTGTAAAACAATCTATTATGCAAGTATTCTATTCACCTTAACATAGTTAATAATTAATTTCACATTATTTTTCATCAAATTGCGAATCTTTATTAAAAAAACACCTCAGTTTATAAAAAAATGTTCATTTCAACACAGTGGGACTATTTATCAAATCATAATGGCCCCTACAATATTTTTTTCATTTTTTCTTAAATTGTGATTTGTAAATAATATTTTCAGCAAAACTGTCATCCTACATTTACTTCTCTCATTATTTTTCTTAATAATAATTAATTCATCAAGTAATATATTTCTCATCATCATATTAATTTTAAAATTCACTTTAACTTTTGGTAATAATTCTTTAAAAACCCCATATTAACTTTTAGAAATCTCTAAAATGTTGATAAGTTATGAACCCTTATATATTTCCTTTTCCTCTCAGTATACCTTCACATACTAATAGGAATTTCCATTACATATTTTCTTTTACTCTAAATAAATCATTACTTATAAATAGAAATTTACATGTTTTGGACATGAAATGTTATCCTCCATCTATTCTCAAAGTCACTTTTATGTATCTGAGTATCTAATAGTAATTTTCCCTTTTTCATTCCATTATATCAGAGTTACAATAACATATTGAAAATTTTTACACATATATTAGAGAAATTTATAGATTAATTTTTTATGTATTATGGGTTTTTGATTTATTTTAAAATTTTCTGTTCATATACCCTTAAAAATTAAAAAATTACTATTATGTGTTGGAGACATTCCAATATTCTTCAAAAAATATATCTTTTGGATACCTTAGAATCACAATTTATAAACATTCTCAACTTATCAACTCATCATCTTATGAAATATTGTGTGTATGAAATAAATCATATTCAACCACATTTGAAGCCTCACTCATGAAACATGAACATCTGGATACTTTATCTTACCGACTCACCAAACTCAATGATATTAGATTCAAATTTCATAAAATAAGTAACTTCAGATTATAAATAATTTATCTCTGAAACTCAATATAAATCTATAAGATATTCTCACATAAATTTTAGATATCATTATCTAGTTCTAAAACATATGTAACTTTTAAATATCTTCCAAAAATCTGAAAATTTCTTCCAAACACGTCAAAAAATAGTAATAGGCATCAAATATAATTATAAACATTATTATATGATAACTAGGAACAAATTTAGGTATTAAAAAATTGAAATTAAAAATCATATATAATTCAACTCTTAACATTTCCATCATTCATTGGAACAATAATAACCCTTTTTATAATTTGTTAGAAAACATTGAAAACAACAGTTTTTAACACACTTCAGTGATAAATTAATTTTCAATAAATATTTAAAATCTTACATGAGCATAAACTGTGTATAAACCTAGAATGTTAAAAATAATATCATGTTTTCAATTCAATTAAATTACATAAACTTCTTTAAGATCACTTAAAACAATCTAAGATCAACTTATTCTGATAACTATTCTTCTACTTGTGAATTGTTTTTGAGCCTCTATATTTCAATCTCTTATATACATGTTCACCAATCATTTTAGTAGAGATAAAAATTATGATTAATTATTATCTTACACATTTCAAGAACTAAATATAAATATAGTATCCCCCTATATTTATTTCCCACCCTTGGTAATTATTTTATAGAGTAAAAATAAATGAATTCATATTTTCTTTCCTCAAATTTGAAAAAAAATCCAATAAACAGGTGAAAGAATAGTTGGTGTAATCACACCATATATTTTGATATAGTGAGGTTGAAAACCTATTATAATCCTCCATATTTTAAAGTAATCTTTAATTAGTGGTTTAGTGAACACATATAATATTTTCTACATTTTTTTAACAATCTCCCATTTGAATACTTCTTAATGCACCAGCCCATTATTTAAATGATACTTCACACCAATCTACTTTGCTCTATAATTTTTAATAAAATTTATTTATAAATTTATATAACATTGTTTACCACATCCCCTGAGTTGTTTCTACATCTAATTATATTTGAGATCTTCAAATTGGGTTTTCAACAACATTAATTGGACTTTTCAGGATTTCTAGTAACACAATCTAACTCGATTTTACCCAAAGTCACTGAAATTTTATTCTTTATGTTCTAAGCTACAAAAATTTCTCCCATAAATAAAATACCACCATATGATAACCTTCTTTAAATAATATTTCTATATTAATTTATATCATTATATCAAAATAGATCATGTTTTCCTTTAGTATCTTATTCTAACCCATAATTCACTTTTCTTTTAATATATTTGAGTATCGTCTTTACAGAGATAAAATTTGATCTCTTTAGAGAAATATAATATATAAAACAAATTTTAACAACATCTGAATGGTATTTTCATGATGTAATCAAGTAAAATAAATAACTAATAAATTTTTTGAATTCCCATAAATTAAATTATTTTAATTATTCATCATTTGATAACTTGGTTCCTACTAACATTTTGGTATAAAATAATGTTTAAAACTCTTTTCTAGACTTATTGAAAATTTAATAGGAATATTTTTCTTAAGATAATAAAATACAACCCTATTATATAGAATCTTGTAGACTTATGATATACCTTAACTCTACTAGCATTGAAATTTCAATAATTGTCTTCATTTTTAATGAAAGTACTACCCAATCACCTATTATCCAAAAAAGGATATCATCTCTATAGATGAAAAAAATCAAAGATACATGTTTATCTTATTTTATTTCAAGACTGATTTCCACTATTCCATTACTATGATTCAATATATTCTATAATTATTAATTCATTGAATACCATGATCTTCCAGATTTCATTAATCCAAATAGTTATTTATTTAACTACATATATAGTCATTAACTTCTCTATGAAAGTTTCTATCTAGATTCTCAATGTATAATTCATATTACCATTCCAAATTAATAAAGGTTGACATAAAATCCATTCTAAAGATATTTTATTGTATTTTTTTATAATGAATAAATAATAATAATGGCCTTAAGACTAAAAATCAATAAAAGTGTCCCAAAAAATCATTTCCTTCCAATAGTGAATAATGATTCCACATAATTAAATCATCATTTATGGTCACCTATCAAATTTCATATAACTTTTTATAAAAAACACACATATTTCTAATGAAATTAGTGTTTTTTCTTTATTACCATTTCTCATGTGTATTTTTTATATCTTATCCAAATCATTATAAAAACAATTAATCAATTATTGATGTTCCAAATCATCACCCACTAGATCAACCTAATACAACAATTAGGTATGATTTATTATCTTCAAAATTTTCCTTTTCTGAATTGGTTGTCCTTATTTTACAATTTTATTTTAGAGCACCACATAAATTATCATCATTGGATGAGATGAGTAAGGGTTCTCTTCATTATAAGAATTAGATAAATCATCATCTTCACCATTTAATTCTTTTGAATTAAAATCCATTTCTAGACACTTATCATACTTCTCAAAAAATAGATGTTTGTCATATATACTTTTAGATTTTTATTCTCGATGTACGTTTTAATTTTTTTTCTTACTAGACACATTTACATTAAATTTATCCAAAATCTGCATTTACTATATTGAAAATATGATATTATTGTCTATTTAGAAGATAACCAAATAAGATACCATAAACTCCTCTCAATTTAAATATCCCAAGATGTTCACATTTTCCATTATTAATACATGGGATGAAAAACAACCTAAATTATTTCAATGTTTTGTACATAATATAATAAATCTCATGTAGTGACATGTTTGAATTCAGTTTATATTAAAAAAAAATTAAATAAGAATTGTGGTACCAATAACATGTTTTTAAAAATAATAAGAAACATATTACTCAATAAAAATAGTACAATACATCACTAAAAAATAATATTTTTACACTTATAAATTCCATTATATTATTTGAATTATAATGAATTATGTTAAAATTGAATACCATTATTATGAAGACACATTTAAAATTTTCTACTAGTAAATTCAGTGTCATTACCTACACTTTTTTCTTGGTGACAACATACTGATTATCAACATTTAATCTAAAAGTTTTAAACATATACAGAGAATTTAATTTATGTTTCATGAATATAATTAATGTTATATTAGTGTGATTTATAAATAAATTAAATATAATTTTAATCACTATTATTGATTTATTCCTCATAAGCCTACAAAATGTTTAATGAAGGATCTCCAATTGGTGAGATGTTTGGATTTATACTTTCTTGAATAAAAAATTTATAATATTACTCATTAATATTTATAGAAAAAAATAAATATCTCACATAATTATAAGACCATTGAGAAATTTATCTTCTATCGTAGTTTTATTCCTATTCATTTAGCCATGTATTCTATGCCTTCAATGCCATAACTAATTTCCCTTCATTAAGCTTACACATCATAAATCTTCATCATTAAAAACCTAAAACATGTTCCAAAATGTTTTTTCTCATAAATATACCTCTATATTTCCACATAATAATAAATAATTCATTATTTCTCAGTACCATGTCATTTCCGTCATCACATAGATGTGAAACACTTTGTAAATTTTGTTTCATCTAATAAAAAACAATGTGTTCTTTTATCCTATCACGTTCTCTCCAATAACTACTGTAACAAATAATTTGGTTTTATGTGACCCAAAATTTTGAAAGGAACAAAGTTTATTTTTTTAACTTACAAAAAACCATAATTATTCTCAAATATCCTCTTTTATAAGATGGGGATCAACTTTTAAAGATACCTAGATGTTCTATTTTTTAATCTTTGTTTTCCTCTTTAACAACCAATGCCTTATTCTTTCATTATATTGAATTTTATAATACATTTGTGTAAAATGATTAATACTCATATGGTTAGGTAAAATATTGAGACATTCTTCAACAATGGCACATTTTTTTTCAAATCTTCCAAAATCCTCTTACAATGGTTATAATTTATCCTCAACCTTCTGTCCAAAATTTTTAGATAACTTCTATTTTTTTATTCTTTGAGTAGTATAAATCATGGTCAAATATTTTCTCATAAATATTATAGAATCATATAATAATTATTATTTAATGAAACATATTCTACCAATGTTTCTGAATCCTCTATAATTAAAGAAGTACACATAATATACATATTTTCCTCTAAAGACAAGTGGTTGTGTAGATATTGGAACCTACATTTCTTATATCCTTTAACTATCAATTTTTTCTCTTTTTTTAATTTATTAATAGACTCCTAAAACACTATTCTTCATTATATATATTATTTCCATTCCCTTTTAAATTACCATTTTAGATGTTTTTTTTCAAATTCGTGTTACTAAAATTTTCAAATTCCTGATCTTCAATTTTATTTTTCATAGATTGGAATTCATTCACCTATTAATATTAATCTATATTTTCATCAACACTATCAAAAAAAATTCAACCTTGGAATGTGATACATTTTCTCCCACCTGATTCCAATAATTCATTTAAATGTAAACTCTTTCAACAATATTATCCTAGGATATTTCTCCAATTTATTGCAAGTAATTTTCATAGTTCAGTGTGATTTTTTAATAACTTTTTATCTTTTAATAATTTTTATTAAATAAATTAACTAACAATATTATTTTATCTAAAAATTAAACTGACTTGATCTTTTTAATTATTCTCTTCAGAAATAAACCTTTTAATATTATTAATATATATTTTCACATTAGACTCCTTTTCAACATGATAAAAGTCATTGTTTTATGAATATTTACTATCTATAAAAAAATAACATCTTTTAAAATTTAAGGTTATTTGAAATAAACTCCTTCAATTTTAACTTCGAAAAACAATATATTTTTTCATCCTAACATTCAAAATTGTTTCCATAAGCCTTAGTTAACTCTTCCTCATTCACTTTAACAATCGATAATTTTTTATTAACTTCACTAGAATTATAAACTTTTTAATCATCTCCACTTATCTTATCATCCTCAATCAAAGGAAATAAATATATATTTTGGATTATAGATCAATAAATACCATTCCAATTTTCGAAAAATATTTTACTTGTAAAATTTTGTATATTTCATCTTTAAGTAACTCTTTGGACTATCATTATCATCTTTACTATCTATTAATGCTTTCAACTTTGGATCTTTTTGAAAAAATGTCAAACATCACCAAACATGAAAAAATTAAAGCTAGTTTTCCTGTAAATTTCATTTTTTATTATCACACTAATATAAATATGTGATAAGATTTTATCAAATTTTAGCTCAACACCTACTTCATCATCAAATTATTTTTCTTACAAAACTCCTTCTTTTAAACTCTTCCCCTTTTTCATGTATTTAAATAAAAATTTTAATTTTTTCTTTACTATTATTCATGAAAACACACCAAATTGAACCTTCATAAGTAAAAACAATTCTATATAGATATTTCGATGTAAGTGAACCTAGATCAGGGTACTCGTGTTTTGAGACATTTTCATCAACCATATTTGGTAACATTAATAGACTTTTCTCAATAATTTTATAATCATATACCTGCAATCCAAAATATATGATATTGAACAAATTTCCTTAAATATAATCAATAACTCATCCTTTGTTCCATCATAATTCAGTTTGAGATCTAAATATTTTAAACATTAAACATATTCCCTGGATTTCATCAACTTCACATTACATTTATAAATATTTTATAATTTATCTGAAATTAAATTATCTAGTATTTATTGCTTTTCAGGTCAAAAAAATAATTCATTGAAATATATTAAAATATATTATTTCTCGAACTACCATCAGTATCCTTTTTTATTCTACCAAAAAAATAATATCATATCCTTTAACACATGAAAGAGAACTATGAATAGTATCTTCCATAACAACAAAAATAATTGATAAAAATTATAGAAGCATACATTGTTTATATATATAAAAATTCATTACATAAAAACTTTCAATCCCCTTTCTATTCAAAAAATTAATGTTTTCGATGATTAAAAAAGGAATTTATATCCTAACACTTACTACACAACATTTACCTATATATAGAAATTTCACTCTATAAAAAAATAATATTGAATGAAAATTTTCAATCCCCTCTCAATTGATTAATTTTTTCAAAAAATCTTTTACTTGTATATAAAAATTTCAGTACCTTTTTGTGATAGTGTAATATCACTTGTGATAGTCCCAACTTATATTCATCTTGTAGTTTTATTAATGATGTTTTATATTGTGTTATCATAATTTATTCATATTTATCTTAGATTATATTAGTTTATCCTAATAAAATATATCATGGGTTTTTTTGTTTGTTTTGTGGTTTTTTTAAGTGTAATAAAATCTATTGAAAAATAAAACCAAAAGTAAATAAAAATCCATAAACATGATATCATTGTCATCATGGTTTATATTGAAAATCATACATCCAATTATAATTTTAGAATAAATATAAAACATTACTAATAATATAGAATTTTTAAAAAATAAGTAAACATAAATGATGAATGTAATTTATTTAATCATGTATATATTTGTATATAAATTCAATATGACCATTTTATATATGATTTTTATACATCTAGACATTGGAAATATAGTCATTGGACATGTAACCATTGAATATATATATATATATAATTATATATAAATTCGATAGACTATCATTGGATATACATGTATCCAATATGTACATTAAATTTATATAATTATTAGTAAAAATTCACAATAATATAATTCACATGTAATAAATTATTATATAATGAAATAAAAAGAAATATAACAATTTATTATAAAAATAGGCATTTTTATTAATTATGTATTGGTCTTTAATAGTTGTTAAATTTCATAAAATAAATATTCCAATATATAATGATATTTTAAATTGATTGGTTAGATGATAAAAGATGGAATATGACAAAATTCAAATAGGATAAACATTAAAGAGTTGTTTTTCATTATTTTGGATATTTTTGTATTAATAATTAATGTGATTAGTATTGAGGATTCATGCTTATTAATTATATTATAAATATATTATAAAATATATTAATATTAATCTAATGATTATTATATTTTAATGGAATAGTTTTAAATCATTTTTATTGTTTAATAATAAATTTTTCATCATACTATTTTTTATTATACATTTATTTTTAGAAATTAATTTATATCAATATTCATATTTAAAAAAATAAAATAGATTTTATATTTAAAATATGTATATAAATATTAGGTAATAAGGTTATATATATTATTATGCATAAAAATAATTTTCGAAGGGAAAAATTTAATCACCACGGTAAAGGCTAAAATATGCTATAAATATTTAAAAGGGGGTAATGTCCTAAAATATCACAATTCCATATCTTCAAATAAATATTTGTGGTAAATATTTACCTCCAATTATTATATATAGATTATTTATTCACTTTCAACAATTTTATTTTTTTAACATGTCAACCTTATATATTACGTAATAGGAAATTTTTTAAATGGCCCTCAATCACACCTATAAAAAATATTCTCTTATACCAACCTAAACCCACAAATTTACTTATAATTTATATTTAATAACATCCCAAATTATACCCATAATAAATTTATATCATTTTTGGTAACCCCTGATCACAATAAGAAATCCCAAACACTTCATTTCAATGAGGCCCTCTAAGAGGAGATTCATGTCTTCAATGCATGTGTTATAATATTGTAGCAACCCAGGTAAATGAAGAATATGAAATTTCCATATTTAATAATATTTGTGATTTAAATATTAATTTTTATTAAATGGGTATTATTTTTTCGATGGCATACCAAACATTAAATAATGATTATCTTTGAAATTTTATGTTGCTCACATGGCTAAGTCATACTGAAATAT
Source organism: Viscum album (assembly GCA_963277665.1). NCBI lineage: Eukaryota > Viridiplantae > Streptophyta > Magnoliopsida > Santalales > Viscaceae > Viscum > Viscum album. The sequence continues at coordinate 1,086,625,953 of OY728165.1, forward strand.
TAATAAAAATAATATAATATTATTATTTTAAATTTTAGTTAATGATTAGAAGGTTTATTGTTGAGAATGAATATAATTGACCATATTATGATTAAACATGTTTGTAAATTTTTGACATTAATTCAATAAAATTTAGAGGCTTCAATTGAGAATAAATCCAATTTTAAGCATAAATAATCTAATATTTTTTAAAAGGTAGTTTTACCTCCTTTTGATGGTGAATCGTTTTTAAATATATTTTCTTTAATTTTATATATTATATTAGAAAAAATAAAATTTTTCATTAGAATAGATAAATAAAAATTTACTTTGGGTAATTTTTTTAGTTTTCTAATAATGTTCAATTTTTAATAAATACTGATAAATACTACATTTTATGTCAAAAATTTCATTTCATATAATTTACTTATGTAGTTATAGTATATTTATAATTTATTTTTAATTTTTATTGGAATATATTTTTATCATTCAGTCAAATTTTGTTCATTGGATGTAATTTCCCTTTGAAATTGCACATAAACAAATGTCAATATTTTGGTTGTTTTTATTTCTTAAAAACACACATATTGTTTTTGACAATGGGAATAAATGTGAAATTAGTTTCTAAAATATTTTTTTTTTGAATTTACAGAAATGGATGCAAAATTTATAATTAATAGGTCCAAATTGTGTAAATAAGTACCTTTTAATTTTGGTCATTGTGAATAAAAACTTCATTAATTATTTTATTTACCATGGTTAAAGGGTAAATATGCAAATTAAGAGTAAAAAAATATTTTAATAATATTAAACTACCACAAAACTAGTACTAAAACTATTGGATGATATATGTACGGACATGGTCATCATTGGATTGATTTTTGGACACCATGGCATGACTATAATGTGAAAATGACATTTTATAAGAAATAATTTAATGTAAAGAAAAATATAACATAAACATGTATCTTTCACTAAAAAAAATTTTATATAGGGTTATATAAGTGAAATATTCGACTATAAATATTAATTATAATGATAAAAATATTTAAAACATCAGGGTATTTTATTTATAAATTTTAGACATCAAATATATAACTTTATTTATGACACAATGATGATGTAGTTATAACCTTTTTCATTAATGATTTAAATTGTTGAGATTATAAAAATTAAAATAATTTATTTTGAATATTTTTATACCATAAAATAATTTTATGGATGAGTATGAGTAGTCATATTTAAATTAATGATTTTATTTTTAAATAATCGAGTTGTTATGGATTCATAAAAAGTCATGATATGAATAGTATAAAAACTGACATAAATGAGTTTTTAAAGAAAATAGTATTTTATTAATTGATATAATTATTCATAAAAATATAATATTTTTAAAAATTAATTATATCATATCTAAAATTTAATTAATTAACAACTTGAGTTTCTATTTGAATTTTATAGTAACTATATTAATGATATAGTATGAATATACATGAAGACAAGGTAAGAGTTAAATTAGTTAACAAAGGTTTAAATCTAAATGATAAGGTAACATTTGTGACCAAGACTTGTCTAAAACCTATTGGTTGAGAGGTTTTTAAACAAAAATAATCTTATATTTTAAATAAATAACTTTGGGAACTTTTTAAGACAAAAAATATTTTATAATAAAATAACTCTACAAAACTATCCTAAAGTGCCCGTCCTCCCTCTTATAAAAGGAAATCACCCCTACCAATTTCATCATAGCTCTCAAGACCCTTGGCTCATCCAAACTCTTCCCAAATAAGTTCCCATAATCCTTATATCCCTCCTAAAATCCTTACCTTGGGTGTAGGGAAAGTCAATAATGCTCTTTGGATCAAATCAAAGGGAGTTACACATTTTAAGAGGTACCATTTTCACTAAAGTTTATTTCCATTATTCTAATTCTTCACTCCCTATTATGTTATTATTCATTGATTAAATAACAAAAACAGTATAATAAATATACTATGTTGTTTTTCTGAGAATTGTTTTAACTACACATTCACTCACACCTTTATCTAATGAATATGAACATATTGTTTCTGTGGAGGGAGAACTACTGGCTCATGAAATGATTATTGTTCAATTTTACCCAACATTCTATAATCATGGCCATTATGATAGTATAATATTTACATATGATATATACTAAATTAATATTGTATATATTATTATAGTTCTTATATTTAAATCTTACCTTTTTTCTTTCTATATTGTTTAAATAAAATAATTTCATTTGAGGAAGTGCGGACTATCACCCCCTCAAAGTGATATGAATTGTTCATACCATACATGGAACATATAAATGATGGAATTAATATAAATATATTATTTATATAAAATATTATATTATAGTAAAATAATAATATAGCTATGTATCATTTATTTTTCATTCTTTTAAATATGAAAAAAATGAATGTAGCGTTCTTATGTATGCACGACTTACAATCCCCATGGACGGTGCATTTTATTTCTTATCTCCAAATGATATGTATTATTATAAATACATGTATATACTTGATATATATTATATATATGATATCTAGATAATGAATAATATTCTGTAGATAATGGAATTTTGACCACATGGACAATTTGTAATTATAACATGTTCATTTTGACTCAATTACAGAATGTCGAAAACAATCGATAATAACATAAATAATTATGTAATGTTTATAAAATTGTAATAAGTGATGGAAAAGGAATAATAAACTTGAAAACGGTAATAAATAAAGTATAAATTAACTTAATTTTATTATTTATGATGATTAAGAATGTACGTGATGATTCGATCTCAAGGTAAGGGACATCTTGTCAATCTCTGTTCATTGAGGCGTGTCTTCATGTATAAACGAATTCGTTTTATATAGTGTATAAAACCATTTGAAATTAATTTCATTAAAATAGAATTTTCTTTTCTACAAAAAATATTACTATATGAAATAATAGTGTTTCTTTTTAATGTACGCGGTGATAACAACCTTTTCACTGCAGCGAGCATTTTTTTGATATTTGGATTCATTATCTGGCCCTAATGTTTTTAAAAGGAAAATAAATACCATTTACCATGTTTACAAAATATGGTATTGAAAATGGTTCGAAAATGGATTTATTATTCCTATATATTAAAATGAAATATCTTGATAGCAATGAATAAATGTTACACTTCCTTTATGCTTGTTTTATATATTATGAATATGTTATTTTTTGGGGAATTGTTTACATATATGGGTGGTTCCATGATAATCCAAAGGTGGGTGAGTTGGAGATAGATTTATAATGCATTGGGTAACATGATAGATTTAATATTTATTGTCTCTCTAAGGATATTTATGTAATATAATGTGATGGGTATTCCAACTGTAACTCCCTATGTAGCTGTGAAAGATATTATGTAAGTATGTTATGAATTCCACAAGTTACATTTATGATTTATGATTTTTGTGTGTTATTCATAAATCTTATGATATCATTATGTATGCTAAAGAATTTATGTTTTATGAATAAAAAGTATGATTTCATTGATTGGTATGTATTGATGGACTAATATTTTTTCCCTTATCTTATAACCATTATTGAGATTTTTATGCTCATCCCTTGTGTTTGATTTTTTTCATAGGGTATAAGGAAGGGTAAGAGAATGGAAGAATTCAAGAAGATTTTTATAAAGGAAATAATTATTGTTTTTATTTAAAGAGTTTTATTATTGTGGAAAATTGATAGAGTATAAGTGTCTACATTGTAATATTTGCCATATAATGTAATAGTTATGGCCAAATTCTCAAAAAATTTATACCTGAAAAGATCCTAAATGAAGATTCTTGATTTAACTCATGAATAAGTGTTGTTTTAAGGCTGGGGACTTATAGATTGTATCAAAGGGTGGTTTAGATAACATTATGAGTTAAAATATTTTTAAATTAATATCCATAAATTATTCTACTTTATGGTAAAATTGAAATGTTATCGGATTTTAAGATTACCATGTTTCTTCATTTAATATATGTATGTATTCATAATGGTTTTCTGCATAGGAAACAAGGAAGATATGATGGGATGACGTCAAGGGAAAACAATCTTCTGAATCTGTAATCTGATATGGTTGAAATAGGTAATGTACTGTTGGTCTTATTGAGGGAATAATTAACTTAGGCTATAAAAAGTGATGGTAACAATGCCCAAGATCAGTCGGATCAACCACATAAGAACATGTCAATTGTGGAGAATTGTATGAGGCTACATCCCCCATCATTCAGAGGATCATTTGACTCTATGATAGTTAAAGTGTGGATTAAATCATTGAAAAATATTTCTAATGTCATGGGGTGTTGAGAAAATCTAAATGATATTCTTGTTATTTACCATTTTGAAGTTGAATCCAATCAGTAGTGGTCGATGATTAAAAATTTCAAATATAGTTAGGATATTGATGATATTTATTATTCTGAATTCAATCGTATGTTTTCTGAGAAATATTTTCCTAAGGCGTTTCAACTTAGTATGGAAAATATTTCGTGGAATTGAGGTATGAGAATGACTTAGTGGATGCTTATAAAGAAAAATTCACTTGACTGGAAAGGTATGCTCCAAATTTCATATGGGATCTTTCTAGATAAATCAATCCATTTTACTAAGGATTAAATATAATGTATCGAAGGGATTTAGTGTCTTGTTACTCAAAAGTTATGAAAAACTTGTTCAATGTGCAGAGAGGGTATAAATGGAGATTTCCGATGATCTGGTGTTCATTAAAAAAGAACAGAATAAGAGGTCAAGGTGGTACAAAAAAGTGAATAACTCTTCAAAAAGTCTGATGGTAAGAAACTTATGTTTATAATATTTAAAAATTGTGTTAAAATGAACCATGGGGAATGCCTTTTGAATTATGGTATGTGCTTCTGATGTGGTAAAATGAGACACAAGGCTCTAAATTTCACAAAAAAAAGGAGATTATGTAAGTGGTAATAAAAAATCTATTTTACAGTTCATAAAATGTATTAAGTTCAATGAAATGGGTCATTATTCAAATTATTGTCTAATTAAAAACAAAATTCAATGAGTGCAGCCATACTACAAGCAGAAAGTTGTGGTGAAATACTTTGTAACTACTTCCATTGATGTTGGTCCATTAAATGAAGTAGTATCATGTACACTATATGTTTATTCATATTATGAAAATGTGTTGTTTGATCTAGGGTCAACACATTTGTTCATTTCTGAGAAAATTTCTAGAAAATTTGGAATTCCTTCTCAAGATAAGAATATAGTACTTGTGGTAAAAATAACTGGATGAAATGTGGAGACAAAAGATAAATTATAATAAATTTCCTATCCTTTTTTTCAAAAAGAATCTAAATAAATATTTTTTTCCTCTATTAGAGTATGATGTTATTTTTGGGTATGGACTGGATTTCCATTTATCATACTAAGATTGAGTGCATAGATAAAGAGGTTTTTTTCAGAAAGAATTTAATTTTCTGTATAAGAACGAACCCTTACTTTTTATAACATTTTATGAAGCGGACAAACCTGTAAAATATTTAAATGAATGTTACCTTACACATATTTTTGAAAATAAAGGAACTATTCAGATTAATGATGTGACAATGGTAAATGAGTATCTCGATGTTTTTCCTGATGAAGTCCTAGTATAATACATGTTTGGGAAGTTGAATCCCATATTGATTTAGTTCCTAAAGATAATCTAATTTCAAAACCACCTTATCTAATAGCTCAAATTGAATATTTATAGTTGAAGAAGCTATTGCAGGAGTTATTAGATAAAGGTTTCATTTGACCTAGCACATCACCATGGGGTTCCCCTATCTTGTTTGTTAAAAAGAAAGATGGTTCAATGAAACTTTTCATTTATTATAGATCCTTGAATATCATAACTATCAAGAATAGGTATCCTCTTCCTCATATTAATGATTTATTTGATCATATCAAGAGAGATCATTATTTTTCAATTATTGACTTGAAGTCATGGAATAGTCAGTTGAAAGTAAAGGAAGAAGACATTCTGAAGACTATGTTTCAATATAGATAAGGCTATTAATAATTTTTAGTTATGAATTTTGGGATATCCAATACACCTGATGTATTCTTGGATATTTTGAATAGAATTTTCTGTGAGTTCTTGGATATATTTTTGGTTGTGTTTATTGAGGATATTTTGGTGTATTTTAAAAGTATATAGAATCATGAAAGTTATTAATGTGATGTCTTGCAAACCTTAAAAAAAATTAACTATATGGGAAATTAAAAATTTATGATTTTTGGTTTCAAAAAAATTCATTCATTGGTCACATTGTTTCTAATGATGTAATAATTATTTATCCTTGTAAAAAATCTGTTAAAGAATGTCTAAGACCTAGATATATAATAGAGATTCATAGTTTTGTTTGTTTGACAAATTATTACTAGAGGTTTGTTGAAAATTTTTCATGGTTATCTAGACCATTGACTAAATTAACTTGAAAATGTTTTATGTTTATATAGAGAATATAATGTCATGAATGTTTTCAATACTTGAAAATAAGATTGGTGAATGCTCCAATATTGGCACTACCTTCAAAAAATGGTGAATTTTTTATCTATACTGATGCTTCGTTGAAATTATTTGGTTGTATCCTAATGTATAATGATCAAGTAATTTCTTAAGCTTCACATTAGTTGAAACCTCATGAGTTATATTACCCTACACATGATTAGGAATTAGCTGTAGTTGTTTTTGTATTAAAAATTGGGAGTCATCATTTTTATGGCATAATGTGTGAAGTATATAGTCACTCATAAATAATTAATCATGGGATACAAGATATGGATATACATAATCAAGGATTATAATATAATGATCTATTACCATCTGGGGAAGTCAAATAATGTGGTTGATGCTTATGTTGAATGAGTATTGAAACATTAACCATGCTATGTTTGGAATGAGATCCATTGATTTTTTATTTGATGAATTTTGGGTTGGATGTTATTGGGGAAAGGAATTCCTATTCTCTGTTTTATGTTGTAATGAAATCATATCTATCAAATAGAATTAATAAAGCACAAAATGAAGATAGTGAGTTGTAGAAAAATGTTGAACTAGTTCAGAAGGGAATGTTATCTGAATTTAACATCTATAAGGATTTTGTTTTGAGGATTAGAATGATGTTATGTGTGCCTTATGATTCATAGTTGAAGAGAGAGTTGTTGTGTGAAGCTCATAGTGATCAGTTTTCATTTCATCCTCGTAGTTCTAAAATATACAGAGATCTTTGGGAGTATTACTAGTGGGATGGAATTAAAAGAGATATTGCTGACTTTATAATGAAGTTTTTAAATTTCAAACAGGTTAAAACAGAATGGAAGTTTCCTAATGGGATGATTCAACCATTTAAAATTATAGTGTGTAAATGAGAAAATGTTTACATGGATTTCGTAGATGGATTACCAAAGACTTATCGAGGTGAGAGTATAATCTTGGTTTTTATTGATCAATTTAAAAAAACTTCTCATTTTCTTCCTTTTCAAGATGCTTTGTCTCGAGATCACCTGTCCTGAATGTATATTAAATAGATATCCAGGTTACATGGAGTTCCCTTCTCTATTATATCGGATCATGATCATAGATTCACTTCTAACTTTTTTAAGGGCTTTCCAAAGTCATTTGGAACTAAATTAAATTTTTGTATAACTTTTCATCCTCAATCAGATGGACAGTCTGAATGAAAAGTTCAGACCATGAAAGATACACTACTTTCTTATTAAATGAATTACCAGGGAAGATAGGACCAACATCATTCTTTGGTTTAGATTTCTTATAATAATAGTTTTCATTCCAGTATAGAAATTATAAGGCCCCAGCCTTAAACCTTACTTAATCTTGAGTTATTACAAGATTACACATTGAGGATCTTTTCAGGTTTAGAGTTTTAGAGAATTAAATCATGAGATACATTCCACATTTAAACAAAGTGGTTACATAAAAGACAGTATTCATTCTTCCTATCAATGGAAACATATTTAAAATAAAACATGGATTCTTTCTTGACAAATCCTTGACACTATCATCACATCATGTACCTTTCCCCTAACATGTGAAAAACATTTCAAAAACTAGGGATGAGCATAAAAAGATCAGTAAGGGTTATACAAAATATGGAAAGGAAACATGAGTTCATATATACATAAGAATGAAATCGTACTTTAACCATAAAACATAGTCACTTTAACATACCTCATCAAATCATGAATAAATCATATAAATAATAAGATATAAAAGGTAACTTGAGGAATTCATAACATTCATACGTAGGGAGTAACCCTATTGGTTACGTTTGGAATACCCACCATAGTATATTCCCTAAATCTCTTTGAAGAAACCTTAACGTTTCACTCCTTCGTGTTACCCAATGCATTAGAGAGCTCTATCGGGCTCACCTGCCCTTAATTTATCACGGAAGCACCCGTCTTCATAATAATTCCCAAGAACCTCAACATAATCGTATCACATAAAACATACATAAAGGAAACATAACATTTCCACCTTTCAATCACAAGATATCAATACAACACATTGATATAAAAAATTATAAAAACCATTTTCAGTACCAAAATAAAATAAAAGTAAAACATGGTATTTATTTTTCTTTTAAAAAGAAGGTATGGCTTGTAGAGGAAGCCAAAACTCAAATAATGGTCACGATGGCGGAGAAGTCATTGTCGCCGCATATGTACGACAAAAACATTCCCTTTTGTCGTTTAATAAACACTTCGAATAAAAAAGATTCCTTTTGAATAAACATAAAAGTCAAAGGGGTTTATACACCGTATAAAAGAAGGCTGTGTATAAAACAGAATATGCCTCAATGAAAGGAGATTGAGATGAAGTCCCTTACAAAGATGGTATCCTTGGTTTAAGGATAAATCAATTACATAATTATGTGTGACAAATGAATACAACAAATGTAAGTGGATATTAAGTGTAAAATAATCAAAGGTCATTAACACATATTCAAAGGATGACATATTCAATAACTACATGTTGAACCCAAAGAAATCAAAATTGGATTAGGAAGTTCCCTTGACAGCCTAACGGTGTCACATCAAAATGAATTGATGAGAGATAAGAAAAGGGTATCTCATCACTTGGACATACAATTTACATCAAGAAGGATATATGAGAACATATCCCAACATAACAATATGTAAATTAAAAGACCCAACAAAAGAAGTCTTTTAAAAAGAGGAGGGTGAAAGGTTCCCTTACCGACATGGGTATCTTTCGAAACATACACCTTGTGAAAGAAGGACTATAAAAAATTGATGTAAATACTCATAAAAGAAAGTATATTACACAATGAGTAAAATAATGGGCAGTACATACACCACTCAAAGGAAATTATGGAAAATTTAGCATAAATCTCACGGGAATAAAAGTGAGATGAAAAATCCCTTACGAAAACTCGGCAGCCTAACGACGCCACATAAAACTTACAAAAATGGATTGATAAGATCAAATAGGGTATCTAATCATATTAACTTAATGTTTATAGAAAGAGGAATATAAAATAACATCCTCCAACATAATAAAGAGGAGCTTAAATGAAGTGACATAAAGGAGAGTACTTAAAAAGAAAGAGAGAGGTTAGATCTCTTACGAAAATTTGGCAGCCTAACGGCGCCACTCAAAACTTCCAAAATGGATTGATGAGAGAGAATAGGGTCTCTCATCACATGCACATAGAAATTACAGTAAGATTAATATAAAATAACATCCCAATAACAAGAAAGATGATCTTTAAAAGGAATGACATAAAAGAGTGTATTAAAAAGAAAGAGTGGAGTAGGATCCCTTATCTCAAGTCCAATTTGTCTTGTTCGTTTCTTTATATTCCTGAATAATAAACTTTGGTCAATTAATAATTTCTTAAGTACCTCATTTAGATATTATTATTCAGTTCATATCACATATTATAATGTTATAATTATTGTTTAAAAATGTTAGTTCATATTAGACGTTTTTCCGATGTTTGGTACATGAGTCAAAAATGAACTTGTTTGAAAAAAGATTGCCCATGTAGTTATAAGTAAATAATTTCCAGAATAGTATTAATGATTAAAATATCATATATATGCAGTAAATAATCATTTTACACTATTCCATATCATTTGGAGATAAAAAAAGAAAAGCACCGTTCATGGAGACGGTAGGCCGTACGTATGCATGAACACTACTTTCATTTTTTGTCATATTATTGGAATTAAAAAAATGAGAGAGATATATATATGTTATAATTACAGAATAATATCCATAATTTAGATGTAATATATTACATATATATACATTATATATATGTACTTATAATATTACATAACATTTTGAGATAAGAAATGAAATGTACCGTTCATGGAGACGGTAAGCCATACGTACGTATGAACGCTACTTCCATTTCTATTTCATATTTAATGGAATTAAAACATAATGATACATAATAGTATTTTAATTCCAGTATGGTATCATATATAATATCATTAAATATATCCTTTATACGTACCACATATGGTATTAACGAATCAAATCACTTTGAGGGGGCGGTAGTCCACACTTCCTTAAATGAAGATATCGCGTTAACCCATAATGGAAACCATAAAGGTACGCGATAAATGAAAAATACGGAAGCTTAAGTAAAACATAAATATATTAGATATCATATATAAATATATTTTCATATTAATGGCCACCTTTGAAGGTGTTAGAAGAATGTTGAACAATCATCGTTTCGGGAGGAAGAAATTCACCATCCACTGAAACAGTATGTTCTTTAACCATTAGATGTAGGTGTGTGTAAGTGTAGCTCGAATAGTTCTTATAAAAACATCATATTATATTTAAGATACTGGATTTGTTACAAAATAAATGAATAAAAATAGTTTAGGGGGTTGGATAAGCAAAATAAAACAAAAGGACACAAGTGAAAACATTACCTCAAAATCGGGTAACTCCCTTTGGTTGGAGCTCAAAGGCTTCCTTGGGAAGCGTTATGCCCAAAGTGAGGCTTCAAGGAGTAAGAGATGGAAGTGGAGAGACAAAATGGGCAGGGGTTGCCCGAGCCAAAGGCTTCGGGAGTGTGGGTAAGGAGGTAGAGGTGGGGGCCTTTTATAAGTGGAGAGGAGGGGCACTCTTGTAAAGTTACAAAATGTTACTTTATTTTCAAAAGAGTATCGGATTTTAAAGGTCCCAAATTGATTTATTTCTAGGATAAGCTGATAAGGGTTCTATATCCACTCATAAAATAGGTTTTTACATGTGTAGGTCTTAGATATTACATTATATTTCCATTTTATTTAAATCGTTAAATATTGAGGTCATCGCTGCATCATCATGATGTCATAAATAATTTAATTTATTTATGTCTAAAATTATAAAACAAATACTATGATGTAGGAAATATTCATATCTTTCCATTTAATATTTATGGTCAAAAATATGACTTGTATAACCCCATGTAAAAATTGTTTTAGTAAAACACCTCATGTTTGTGTCATTTTTACTTTAACATTAAATAAAAAGATATTTATATCATTTCCCAAACAAATTGGCTCCATGGGGTCCCCAAGTTGACCCATGGATTTTCTTGGTCGGCCATGACACATCCAATGAGGGTAGGACATGTGTCTATGTCATTTCATTTTATTAAAACATTATTCTTACCATAAACTACACTAATTACCTCTAATCGTGATTAAAAACTTAATAAGTTTCTATTCACCAAAAAATTATTTTTATCCCATTGAACCACATTCTACTTATTAATGACAACCATGTATGTCGGATTTTAGGAATTCAAAACACAAAGATGGAAAAATTTCATTTAAGTGGAAAAATCAGTTTTTATAAGTACCACTTAGTGGTTTCACTATTCATCAAAAATTGAAGTTTTTCAGAAAAATCCCAAAAATTCACCCTAAGATATATTTGATATTCCGAATTAAAAAATGAAGACTATTTTACAAAATTCAAAACATATAAGTCAAATTAATTAATTTAATAATTAATTTCCGTTGTCAGAGAAAATAGCGTGTTTTTATGACACAATAAGTATCAAAAGACTGACACTAGTTTAAGTCTGATTTCAAAGTGAAATTAATTCCAACATCAACTATTGTATTTAATAGTGAAAATGTATTCTAATTTCACTTTAAAACCAATTCAAAAGATAATCTAATCGTATAAATAAATTAGAATAAAAAGAGGTTTTGAATTTAAATACAACATTTTACACTATTCATTAAAAAAATGAACTTTATCGGAAAGATACCAAAAATTTACACAAAGTAAATTTTGATATCCCAATTCTTAAGAAGAGTTTTATTTGGTCCAATAGAATTTATAAGAGTGAACAAAACTATATTTAATGACAGTTCTCCATCAAAAGGCGATAAGTGAACCTTTAGTAAAAACTAGGGCATATACGCCTAAAATTGAATTCTTTCCATATTTTAAGCCTTTATCTTTTATTGGATAAATGTAAAAACATTTAAAAACATATATAATCATATTTTAGTTATTTCTATATATTACCTCCAATACGAAGACTACATGTTAACTACCATTTAAAATAATATTATTTTATTATTAGAGTGCAACGTAAGATTCCTAAGAAACTCATTGTTGCGTGTTGGGTATGCCATCGAGCATAGCATCCCCTTTAAAGTCATATTAATATTTTATTCACAAATATGGATAAATATGAAAATGTCATATTCTTTATTTACCTGGGGTGTTACATCCTTCCCCCCATTTGGGAATTGCGTCCTCGCAATTTTTAAAATTGAGCTTGGAAACAACCATGAAAGTCCCACATCGGAACAAGAGTCAGTAAAACAATCACTTTAAAATAAAAGAAGATAAGTACAGAGGTCACTCAAGTTAACCCATACTAGGATTCCATGTAGAAAAACATGGACATGGAAGAGAAAGCAAAGGGTCATGTTCTTGAGGGAGAGTGATAATAAACATGTCTAGGAGAAAGTTAACCATAAGAAAATCACAAACATGTGATGGGTTAAACGGTATTCGATTCCCCAGTAAGAAAAGTTAATAGACAACATTTTTGTTTTAATTTACATTTTATTGAGGAATTTATTCATAAGGAAACATAATCACTTATCATGTCGAATTTCAACTTTTACTAGATTCCTTAATCAAACTCATATTTTTTCCAAAAGATGAGTATTTAGGGAGACTTGTTCGCATTAATAGTACTATAATCAACTTCTAGAGAATCACCTAATCCACCAAAGAGAACTATATACTTCCCATGTCTTTAGGCTTTAACCAAAACCAAAACAAAAAAGGTTAGTACAAGGTCAGATAATCCCGAAAAGGATAACCCTTTAAAAAGAAAATCTATGCTTAATCTCTAAAATTTGTCCAACAAAACCAAAAGTTCAACGAGGACCATCCGATAAAAAATTTTTTCATGAAATTCTTCAAAGTAAACCAATATAAGATTGAAACCCAAATATTTTATGGATTTACTCACATAGTCTTCCAAGTTAAATCTTAACATTTATCTCCAAACAACATCAGTTGCTCCTAAAGTGTCATATTGAAAAGTAATTAACCTAATCACATATCCTCCATGATAGGTTAATAATTTTCATAAATAACCCAAAATCAACTTACTATAAATTAATAAAATCATATAACTATAAAGAATCAGTCAAACTAACTAGGGAATTCATGTAGTCCAGTGGTAGGCGATAAATACCAGTCGCACTTTGGTTGTGGGTTCGATTCCCGCAGCTTTGTCCGACGCGATGGGTAGTGACACGGTCTGCGTTTTGTCCTTTTTCCAAAACTATATAATTCTCAAATAATTCCCCAAAAAGGGATAAAATCATCAAAAATAACCATAACATAATTTAACCTCAATTTTATCTCATGCCTTTCACTTCAATCATAACATATAGTAACCCATAATTACCTCAAAAGTAAGGATCATATAAACCCAAATGGTTCTTTATAACTATTTCCACAAAAGAAAAGATAACTATTAATTGAATAAAATTTGCATATATTAAACATCAGGGTTACACATAATATAAAAAGTCTTCTAATGTAACCCCATCATCACAAGATACTTAATACTCTTAAGAATTTCACCATAACTCTTGAAGCCCTTATATGTTGACATCTTACTCATTCAACATTCTTCATGATCCATTAACCATTCATTTCCAACTTATTCCGAAATAACTATTTCCTACAAACAAAATCTTGAATCATACCCTAAGATTCCAAAATAGGAAAACAATAGTTATGAAATAATACATACCTTTGATTGGTCGTTGTCAGTTTCTTCATCCTCAATCGGAATGGCATTAGGTATTGGTAAACGAACATTTGTACGCTCTTGGTGATACCATTCACGAAACTTCTTCATAGGAAATGTGTTTGTAGAATGACCATGCACACCACATTTAAAACATTCAATTGATCCCTCAGAAAGAACTTCTTTCCCTTTCCTCGAGTCAACTGGATGCTTCCATTTTCCATGGCAGGTTCTTGCTTTATGACCTTCATTTCCACATCTATAGAATATTTCTATCCCTTTGAAACATTTTCCTAGGTGTTTCTTTCCACATCTTTGACACATAGGTTTTTGAACACACTTACCTTTATTATTATTACCTGTACTTCTGTAGGGATTTGTTTCTCACATATATGATGCCTTAAAGAAATCACCATGGTTTAGGTGGTCAATCATGACTCCAGATAGTTGGTTGAGGATAATCACAGGAGTCCTCATTTTAGCTCCCATATCATTCAGTTGCTTGCTCAAAAAACTGTCACAGTTTCCTTCACATCCACTATTACTTTTGTGCCTACTAGATCCAGCCATTTACTAAAACCAAAAAGGTCAGTGAGAGTATATCAAAAAAACCATCATGTACTAATGAGGATGATACACACTAAGATATAATTACTCATTCACTTTATCTAAAACTAGGACTCTTTCTGAAATCCTAACCATTATGGTAATGCCGCTTATGCTTAAAGAATACCCTAACCTCTAAAGTAATCTAAACCGACCTTTGATACCAACTATAAGGCCCCAGCCTTAAACCTTACTTAATCTTGAGTTATTACAAGATTACACATTGAGGATCTTTTCAGGTTTAGAGTTTTAGAGAATAAGATCATGAAACTTGCATTACATTCCACATTTAAATAAAGTTGTTACTTAAAAGACAGTATTCATTCTTCCCATCAACGAAAACATATTTAAAATAAAACATGGATTCTTTCTTCACACATCCTTGACACTATCATCACATCATGTACCTTTACCTTGACCTGTGAAAAACATTTCAAAAACAGGGGATGAGCATAAAAAGCTCAGTAAGGGTTATAAAAAATATGCAAAGGAAACATGAGTTTATATATACATAAGAATGAAATCATACTTTACCCATAAAACATTGGCACACTAACATACCTCATCAAATCATGAATAAATCATAGAAATCATAAGACATAAAAGGTAACTTGAGGCATTCACAACATTCTTACGTAGGGATTAACCTTTTTGGTTACATTTGGAATACCCACCACAGCATATTCCCTAAATCTCTTCGGAGAAACCTTAACGTATCACTCCTTCGCGTTACCCAATGCATTGGAGAGCTATATCGGGCTCACCCGCCCTTAGTTTATCACGGAACCACCACTACTGGAAATATAATATTTCCCAACGGTTCACAACTGTTGGGAAAGCCCCTCTAACCGTTGGTATATGATATACAAACGGTTCTGATAACCGTAGGGATGTAAGCCGTTGGGAAAGGTTTTCCCAACGGTTTACTGGAAACCATTGGTATAGGCTTAGAAAAGCCACATTATCCCAACGGTTCTGCCAAACCGTTGGGATCGTTTTTCCCAACGGTTTGGGAGAACCTTTGGAAAATATAAATATCCCTTAACTATCCCAACAGTTTTGGGATAGTTTTCCCAACGGTTCTCCCCAAACCGTTTGGATATCCCCATGGATGAACTCTTTCCAAACGGTTTAGAACCATTGGGAAAAGAGATATTTACCAACGGTTCAATGAACCGTTCGTAAAAACATCCTTAGGATTATATGCCAATGGTTTTAAACCGTTGGCATACCCTATGCTGCGAATTGCAATAGCCTGCAATTTGCACTGCCCCTGTCTATCAGGCCCCTCTCCATCAGGCCTCATTTTGACCTCATTTTCAATCCAATTATTGTACCTGCAATAAAATAAAACATACATATACAATTACGAAAAAATTCATACAAATTTAACATATAATGGATCCTGAAACTATACACATCCATAATTAAATTAGAATTCATAACGTAATTATAAACATACATAATTGATATAAAATTCAATTTAAAATTTAGATGACAATTATATGTGGAATCCGAAAATCATTTCATAATTTGATCGGTTTTTTCTATACCATATATTTTTACCTCAAATGATGTCCATTTTAAACAAAATACATACACCTGAAGTGATACCGGCCACACCGCACCTCATATTGAGGCGGGGTTGACTCGTACACATCACATTTGAACCATGGATCGTTTTGATAAAGTGTCGACACAATCCGAATGCGTTTGGACGGTTTTCTGTATGCCAGTTGATGTTTTTCACTTAAAATGACGTCCTTTTGAAACAAAAGACGGACACTATGAGTGGTGCCGACCACACCACATGTCCAATTGAGGCGGGGTTGATTCGTACACGTCACATATGACCCATGGATCGTTCTCCTAAAGTTTAAATGGAAACCGAATGCGTTTGGTTGGTTTTTCGTATGTACTTAAAATGTTGTCCATTTTAAACAAAAGAGTGACACTTAGACTAATCCTGACCACACCGTGACTCAGATTCATCCCAAGTTGGCTCGTACATGTCACATATGACCCATGGATCGTTGTGATAAATTATAAAAAGATTCCGAATACGTTTGGTCGGTTTTGCGTATGCCGGTTGTTCTTTTCATTTATAATCATGTCCATTTTAAACAAAAGAGACAGAGTTAGAGTGGTTTCGGCCACACCGCATCTCATATTAAGACGGGGTTGACTTGTACACGTCACATATGACCCATGGATCGTGGTGCTAAAGTATCGATAGAATCCGAATGCATTTTGTCGTTCTTCCGTATGTCACTTGATGCCTTTCACTAAAAATGACGTCCTTTTGAAACAAAATACAGACACATTGAGTGGTGTCAGCCACACCGCATGTCGGATTGAGGCGGGGATGATTCGTACACGTCACATAGGACCCATGGATCGTTTTCCTAAAGTTACAATGGAAACCGAATGCGTTTGGTCAGTTTTCCGTATGTACTTAAAATGGTGTCCATTTTAAACAAAAGAGAGCCATTTAGAATGATCCCGGCCACACCGTGACTCGGATTGACCTGGGTTGGCTCGTGCACGTCACATATGATCCATGGATCGTTGTGATAAATTATCAAAAGATTCTGAATTTGTTTGGTCGGTTTTGCGTATGCCAGTTGTTCTTTTCACTTATAATCCTGTCCATTTTAAACAAAACAGACACAGTTAGAGCGGTGTCGGCCACACCGCGCCTCGGATTGAGGCGGGGATGACTTTTACACGTCACATATGACCCATGGATCGTTCTCATAAAGTTTCAATGGAAACCGAAGGCGTTTGGTCAGTTTTCCATATGTACTTAAAATGGTGTCCATTTTAAACAAAAGAGAGCCACTTAGACTGATCCCGGCCACACCGCGACTCGGATTGAACCCGGGTTGCCTCGTACAGGTCACATATGACCCATGGATCATTGTGATAAATGATCAAAAGATTCGGAATGCGTTTGGTCAGTTTTGCGTATGCCAGTTGTTCTTTTTCACTTATAATCATGTCCATTTTAAACAGAAGAGACATAGTTAGAGCGGTGTCGGCCACACCGCGTCTCGGATTGAGACGGGGATGATTCGTACATGTCACATATGACCCATGGATCGTTCTACTAAAGTTTCAATGGAAACCGAATGCGTTTGGTCAGTTTTGCATATGCCAGTTCTTTTCTCTTATAATCCTATCCATTTTAAACAAAACAGACACAGTTAGAGCGGTGTCGGCCACACCGTGCCACAGATTGAGGCGGGGATGATTCGTACACATCACATATGACCCATGTATCATTCTCCTAATGTTTTAATGGAAACCGAATGTGTTTGGTCGGTTTTCCGTATGTACTTAAAATGCTATCCATTTTAAACAAAAGAGAGCCACATAGACTGATCTCGGCCACACCGCGACTCGGATTGAGCCCAGGTTGGCTCGTACAGGTCACATATGACTGATGGATCATTCTGATAAATTATCAGCAGATTTGGAATGCGTTTGGTCAGTTTTGCGTATGCCAGTTTTTCTTTTCACTTATAATCCTGTCCATTTTAAACAAAAGAGACACAGTTAGAACGGTGTCGGCCACACCGCTCCTCGGATTGAGGTGGGATTGACTCTTACACGTCACATACGACCCATGGATCCTTGTGCTAAAGTATCGACATAGTCCGAATGCCTTTGGTCGGTTTTTCGTATGTCAATTGATGCTTTTCAGTTAAAATGACGTCTTTTTGAAACAAAAGACAGACACTTTGAGTGGTGTCGGCCACACCGCGTCTCCGATTGAGGCGGGGTTGATTCGTGCACATCACATATGACCCATGGATCGTTCTCCTATAGTTTCAACGGAAACCGAATCTGTTTGGTCATTTTTCTGTATGTACTTAAAATGGTGTCCATTTTAAACAAAAGAGTGCCACTTAGACTTATCCTGGCCACACCGTCACTCAGATTCATCCCGAGTTGGATTGTACACGTCACATATGACCCATGGATTGTTGGGATAAATTATCAATGGATTCAGAATGCGTTTGGTCGGTTTTCCGTATGCCAGTTGATGCTTTTCACTTAAAATGACGTCCTTTTGAAACAAAAGACAGACACTTTGAGTGGTGCCGGCCACACCACATCTCCAGATTGAGCTGAAACCACTGTGCAACACTCTAATTATTATTTGTGATGTGTACGCACAGACGACACGTCAATCGGATGTGCGGTTTGCGCGGTATGGATCAATATTCGTGTTTTAAGTGATACGCGCGCATCGTAAACGCGCGTGAGGGGGGTCCAAACGGTCCGAACGAAGTCGGAATGGCCTGAAATCAGACGAAAAATATGGGAGAGTGATTTATGAAGAGGTCGAGCAGACGGCACATCAATCGGACGTGCCGTGTGCCCACGGTGACCGACAACGCAGTTCTGGTGTCATAAACGGCCAAAACGGGCGTCCAACGGTCAAATTCATAGCGGACGACCTCGGATTGAGCTGAAACCACTGTGCAACATTCTAATTATTATTCGTGATGTGTACGCGCAGACGGAACGCCAATCGGACGTGCGGTTTGTGCGGTACGGCTCAATATTCGTATTTTATGTGATGTGCGCGCTTCGTAAACGTACGCGAGGGGTGTCCAAATGGGCCGAACGAAGTCGAAATGGCCTGAAATCAGACGAAAAATATGGGTGAGTGATTTCTGAAGTGGTCGAGCAGACGGTACATCAATTGGACGTGCCATGTGCCCGCGGTGACCGACAACGCAGTTCTGGTGTCATAAACGGCCAAAATGGGCATCAAACGGTCAAATTCATAGCGAAAGACCTCGGATTGAGCTGATACCATTGTGAAATATTATAATTATTATTCGTGACATGTACGCTCAGACGGCACGTCAATCAGACATGCGGTTTGCACGGTACGACTCAATATTCGTGTTTTAAGTGATGCGCGCGCTTTGTAAACGCGCGTGAGGGTGGTCCAAATGGACCGAACGATTTCAGAATGTCCTGAAATCAGTCGAAAAATACGGGTGAGTGATTTATGAAGTGGTGGAGTAGACGGCACGTCAATCGGACATGTCGTGTTCCCACGGTGACCGACAACGCAGTTCTGGTGTCATAAACGGCCAAAACGGGCGTCAAAGGGTCAAATTCATAGCGGACGACCTCAGATGGAGCTGAAATCACTGTGCAACATTCTAATTATTATTTTTGACATGTACGCATAGACGGCACGTCAATCGGACATGCGGTTTGCACGGCACGTCTCAATATTCATGTTTTATGTGATGCGCGTGTTTCGTAAATGTGCGTGAGGGGGGTCCAAACAGGCCAAACGAAGTCGGAATGGCCTGAAATCAGACAAAAAACACGGTTGGGTGATTTATGAAGTGTTCGAGCAGACGGCACGTCAATCGTACTTGCCGTGTGCCCGCGGTGACCGACAATGCAGTTCTGGTGTCATAAACGGCCAAAACGGGCGTCCAAGGGTAAAATTCATAGCGGACGACCTCGTATTGAGCAAAAACCGCCATGAAACAACTTAATTTTTATTCGTGACATGTACGCGCAGACGGAACATCAATCGGACTTGCCGTTTGCGCGATACGGCTCAATATTCGTGTTTTAAATGATGCGCGCGCTTCGTAAAC
Source organism: Viscum album (assembly GCA_963277665.1). Classification (NCBI taxonomy): domain Eukaryota; kingdom Viridiplantae; phylum Streptophyta; class Magnoliopsida; order Santalales; family Viscaceae; genus Viscum; species Viscum album. The sequence continues at coordinate 1,086,646,543 of OY728165.1, forward strand.
GCGCGTGAGGGGGGTCCAAACGGGCCGAACGAAGTCGGAATGGCCTGAAAGCAGACGAAAAATACGGGTGAGTGATTTATGAAGTGTTCGAGCAGACGGCAAGTCAATCGGACGTGCCGTGTGCCTGCGGTGACCGACAACACAGTTCTGGCGTCATAAACGGCCAAAACGGGCGTCAAACGGTCAAATTCATAGCGGATGACCTCATATTGAGCTGAAATCACCGTGCAACATTATAATTATTATTCGTGACGTGTACGCACAGACGGAATGTCAATCAGACATGCGGTTTGCACGGAAAGGCTCAATATTCGTGTTTTAAGTGATGTGCGCTTTTCGTAAACGTGCATGAGGGGGTCCAAATGGGCCGAACGATTACGAAATGACCTGAAATCTGCCAACAAATACGGGCGAGTGATTTATGAAGTGGTCGAGCAGACAGCACGTCAATCGGACGTGCCGTGTGCCCGCAGTGACCGACAACGCAGTTCTGGTGTCATAAACGGCCAAAACGGGCGTCCAACGGTCAAATTCATAGCAAACAACCTCGGATTGAGCTGAAACCACCGTGCAAGATTGTAATTATTATTTGTGATGTGTACGCGCAGATGGCATGTCAATCGGACGTGCGGTTTGTGCGGTACGGCTCAATATTCGTGTTTTAAGTGATGTGCGCGCTTCGTAAACGCCCGTGAGGGTGGTCCAAACGGGCTGAACAATTTCGAAATGGCCTGAAATCAAACGAAAAATACGGGTGAGTGATTTATGAAGTGGTCGAGCAGACGGAACATCAATCGGATGTGCCGTGTGCCCGCGGTGACTGACAACGCAGTTCTTGTGTCATAAACGGCCAAAACGGGCGTCAAACGGTCAAATTCATAGCGGACGACCTCAGATTGAGCTAAAACCACCGTGAAACATTCTAATTATTATTCGTGACGTGTACACGCAAATGGCACATCAATCGGACGTGCGGTTTGTGCTGTATGACTCAGTATTCATATTTTAAGTGATGCACGCGCTTTGTAAACGTGCGTGAGGGGGGTCCAAATGGGCCGAACGAAGTCGGAATGGACTGATATCAGACGACAAATACGGGTGAGTGATTTATGAAGTGGTCAAGTAGACGGCATGTCAATCGGACTTTCCATGTGCCCGCGGAGACCGACAACACAGTTCTGGTGTCATAAATGGCCAAAACAGGCGTCCAACGGTCAAATTCATAGCGGACAACCTCGGATTGAGCTGAAACCACCGTCCAACATTCTAATTATTATTCGTGACGTGTACGCGCAGACGCCACGTCAATCAGACGTGCGGTTTGCGCGGTACGGCTCAATATTCGTGTTTTAAGTGATGCGCGCGCTTCGTAAACGCGCGTGAGGGGGGTCCAAATGGGCCTAACGAAGTCGGAATGGCCTGAAATCAGACGACAAATATGGGTGAGTGATATATGAAGTGTTATAGCAGACGACACGTCAATCGTACGTTCCGTGTGCCCGCGGTGACCGACAACGCAGTTCTGGTGTCATAAACGGCCAAAACGGGCGTCCAACGGTCAAATTCATAGCGAACAACCTCGGATTGAGCTAAAACCACCGTGCAAAATTCTAAATATTATTCTTGACGTGTGCGCGCAAACGGCACGTCAATTGGACGTGCGGTTTGCGCGGTACGGCTAAATATGCGTGTTTTAAGTGATGCGCGCGCTTCGTAAACGCGCGTGAGGGGGGTCCAAACGGGCCAAGGAAGTCGGAATGACCTGAAATCAGACGAAAAATACGGGTGAGTGATTTCTGAAGTGGTTGAATAGATGGCAAGTCAATCGGACGTGCCGTGTACCCGCGGTGACCGACAACGCAGTTCTGGTGTCATAAACGGCCAAAACGGGCGTCCAACGGTCAAATTCATAGCGGACGAAACTGTGCTATGTGCCATCTCCGGCTCTTCATGGCTTAATGTCTTCAATGTATATGATCCAGGAATTCCTCCTGTTTGAGGTAGTGATGGAAAACTGGGTTCAATTTGCTGATACTGTTCTTCTTCATTTCTCATTGGTCTATTCAATCTTGTAGTAAGATCGGACAAATACATCGAGCAGAAATCCATACATTCTTGGGCCAGGTAACCATTCAAGATAGAACCTTCGGGATGATTTCTGTTTCGGACATAAGACTTTAATGTGAACATATTTCTTTCAGTTGGATACATCCAACGAAAATAAATAGGTCCTCTGAGATGTATTTCATTGGGAATATGGAAAGTCAGATGCAACATGCATGTGAAAAATAATGGAGGAAATATTTTCTCCAACTCAAAAAAATTAATGGGGCATCTGTCAAAATTTTTTGCAAGAAAGACTTGGACAACTTCTTAGCAAAAAGATCTCTAAACAAATGGTACAACCGAATAACAGCCACCCTTACATTATTGGAAAAAAGATGACGGATTTCTATTGGAATCAACTCATGCAGTAGAATGTGATAATCATGAGTCTTCAAAGATTTTAGCTTCAACTCTTTTTTGTTGACCCATTTAGATATGTTGCTTGAATACCCATCAGGAACTCTAATAGTCTCTAATACTTCCAGAAATTGTTTTTTTTCATAGGTGTCATCACATAAGAAGCACATGGAAGTTGCCATTTATTTTCACTGATACGCACAGGATGCAATTCTGGTCTGATGCCCCAATCCACCAAGTCACGCCGAGATCGTAAATCATCTTTTGCTTTCCCCTTGACATTTAGAAGAACTGAAAGCAACATTTCGCATATATTCTTTTCAATATGCATTATGTCTAAGAAATGACTTAACAAATTGGTTGACAAGTAAGGCAAATCAAAAAAGATACTCCTCTTCCTCCAATTGTAACAGGTTTCAATGGAAACATTCTTTCTCTTTCCAGATTTCATTTGACCCTTCCCGAATGAAAAACTGCAATCTTTCATTTCATTAAGCACCTCATTTCCAGACATACGCTGAGGTGGATCATCGTTCTCTATGGTATTATCAAATCTTCGATGATTCAATCTATATGGATGATCCTTTGGTAAGAATCATCGATGTCCCATAAAACTGAAACTACAACGATGTTTCAGTCTTCTAGATCATGTATTCATCATACAAACTGGACATGATAGTTTTCCCTTCGTGCTCCATCCAGACATTATTGCATAAGCTGGAAAATCATTGATCATCCACATAAGCGCAGCACGCATCTGAAATATGTCTTTCGAACATGCATTGTATGTGCGCACACCCACATCCCAAATAAGTTTCAATTCTTTTATTAAAGGTTGCATGTATACATCAATATCATTGCTGGGATCAGAAGGACCAGATATGAGTATACTCATGAAAGTGAAAGGTTTTTTCATACACAACCGTGGGGGAAGATTATAAATGTGTATAAAAACTGGCCATGTGCTGTGCGAAGTAAGCATCTGCCCAAACGGATTAAAACCGTCGCATTAAAGACCCAGCCTCACATTACGCACGTCAGCTACAAAATCAAGATGTCGAGCATCAAATCTCTTCCATGCAAATCCATCTGTAGGATGAACCAACTCATCATTAGTCTTCTTTCTCTCAGTATCATGCCATCTCATTTTTATTGATATGTCATCAGACATAAAAAGATTCTGGAGTCTGGGGATCAATGGAAAGTGCCACATTACTTTCTGTGGAATGCGGGATGGTGTTCCATCAGATTTTGACTTCCAGCAGGATGTTACACATTTTATACAATCATTTCATTCAGCGGTTTCCTCCCAGAATAAACTGCAATCTTTCGGCAAAGCATGAATTTTGTTTCTTGAAAATCCAAGTTCCTCAACTAACTTCCATGCCATATAGTAGTTTGAGGGAATATCTGCATCATCTGGAAGTAAATCCTTCAAGAGGGTAAGAATTTAATCGATTTCTGTATTAGAAATCCCATACATAGTTTTCCCATGAAATAATCGGATTAAAAATTCCTGCTATTTCATTTTATCGCATTGTTGATATACTGGAGTCGTGGAAGCATCATTCAATTTTTTCACCCTATCAATATCATCATTTTCACTAGATGCATCAGCTGTCCTCATATCAAAGTCTTCTTGAGTTGAAATCCTTTCTTTTTCATGATGGCGAATAAATAGAAATTGATCATCTAACAAATTCTCCATTCCAGTCCTTTCATTTTGATCATCACCAATTTGAGATTTCGTTCTCTCCCCATTGTGATACCACACAAAGTAGTTTGCTTGAAACCCATTTTTGGTTATGTGGTAGCTGACTTCTTCATGGCTCAACCAAGGTCTACCAACATAATTGGAACATGGGCAGTGTATGCAACCACTATCTGAAGCATTGTGAAATGAAAAATCTATAAATCTCTCCAAATTGTTTTGAAAATCGTCTGATATCCGATCGGTTTCATACATCCAACTTCTGTCTATTCTATAAAAAGAATTTATATAAGTCATTTTGTCATAAACAATTCAATAGGAATTAACTTTAATAGAAAATACATTTAAGTAAACGATAAAGGAAGAAAATAATCAAGGTATCAACTACACATGTGAAAAAAACATACAAATGTGTTATTGAAAACATGTAAAACCAACAAGAACTTAATGTGTTATATCACATAACAACATGCCTCATCCCATAACCATATTAGTAGGGTATCATGTACACGAATAACATCAACCTTGTGCCATCCTCCTACCCTACATGACCCCAACCACATGCCAAATCTTATTATAGCCTTATCACATCACACCTCACCAGAAAACACTAGGGAAATCATAGTACATATCACCTAAAGACACATGGACAATCACATCACATCTTGCCTGAAAACACATGGTCAATCACTTTTGAAGGAAGAGTAGGGAAGACATGGTAGCTATCCAAACATATAACAATCATCCTAGATATTAGAAAAAATACCCATAACTCAAAACCTCTGATCGTTGGTAAGTTTATCCAACTCTGGTTGGTAATGTGTAGAAATAACATAAAAATACATGATATATAGATAGTACAAAATACTCAACCTATGGGTTCACATTAACTACATAATCACACACTTCACTACTACCATAAAACACATAAACCACACCACCACCACACAAGACACATAGCATTTCTCACATTCATTTATAAGCCACTTCATTCACACTTAAATTGTCCATTCATTTAATGTTAAATTAATTAAATCCATTTACCACACATCATACACCACAACTTCATCACACAACACCTCCACACGACACAACACCACCACACATCATCACTATCATACAACTTCACATGTCACCTCCATGCCCACTAAACATCACATTACAACCCCACATATCACAAAGTCCACCTGGTCACCTCAATCGCCATAAAACACCCTACAACATACAATGAAACAGAACAAAAAACCTCTCATAGAGGCAACATACCCCAACTTCCACAATGTATTTATTCAAGGTCTTTTATTACATTACCCCTTTATTTATCATGGGTATTATAACACAACTGATATTCCAGGGGAAACTAATTAATTAACAACATATTCATTGATTTCCCTGTTTTTCACGGTGAAATCACATCAAAATCCTAACTTAAAACAAAAATATTAGATCAATAACAATAAAAACAAGGTACCATATATGTATAGAGAATAAAATACCTGATTTGAGATGATTTAGCTGGGTTTTCACCTATTCGGATGGGGAGTTCAAGATTAGCAGAGAGTTGGAGCTCTATTGATAAATTAAAACTCAAATATGAGATCAATAACAATAAAAATAAGATAGTATATGTGTATAAAGGAAAAAACACCTGATTTCAGATGAGTTTTCACCTGTTCCGATGTTCGGATGGAGGGAGTTCGCGAGAGGAGGGAGAGTAGCCCCACTGGATAAGATATTTAGGGTTCTGTCCGAATGGGGGGAGAGCAGGCCCGCGCCTGTATTTGGGGGAATTCTTTCCCAACGGTTTTTAAAAACTGTTGGGAATAGACCCTTTTCCCAATGGTTCAGGGGAACCTTTGGCAAAGGGGTTCTCTAGGGGGACTTTTCCCAACGGTTCACTAGAACCGTTGGCTAAAGTGTCTCCAAGAAACCCCTTTACCAACGGTGTGGGGAAACCGTTGGCAAAGGGGTGGCCTTTCCCAACGGTTTCACTAAACCATTGGGAAATCCTTCCCTGGACATTCCTATGCCAATGGTTCTGTATAACCATTGGTAAATATTTCATAATCCCATCAACCCCAACGGTTTATGCCAACCATTGGTAAACACCCGTTGGGAAAAATCCTATTTCCAGTAGTTCACCTGTCTTCATAATAATTCCCAAGAACCTCATCATAATCGTATCACATAAAACATGCATAAAGGAAACATAACATTTCCACGTTTTAATCACAAGATATCAATACAACACATTGATATAAAAACATTATGAAAACCATTTTCAATACCAAAATAAAATAAAAGTAAAACATTGTATTTATTTTTCTTTTAAAAAGAAGGTATGGCTTGTAGTGGAAGCAGAAACTCAAATAATGGTCACGACGGCGGAGAAGTTGTTGTCGCCGCATACGTACGACAAAAACATTCCCTTTTGTCGTTTAATAAACACATTGTATAAAAAATATTCCTTTTGAATAAACGTAAAAGTCAAAGGGGTTTATACACTGTATAAAAGAAGGTTGTGTATAAAACAGAATATGCCTCAATGAAAGGATATTGAGACGAAGTCCCTTACAAAGACGGTATCCTTGGTTTAAGGATAAATCAATTACATAATTACGAGTGAAAAAAGAATACAAAAAATATAAGTGGATATTAAATGTAAAATAATCAAAGGTCATTCCCACATATTCAAAAGATGACATATTCAATAACTACATGTTGAACCCAAAGAAATCGAAATTGGGTTAAGAAGTTCCCTTGACAGCCTAACGGCGTCACATCAAAATGATTTGATGAGAGATAAAAAAATGGTATCTCATCCATTGGACAAAAAATTTACATCAATAAGGATATATGAGAACATATCCCAACATAACAATATGTAAATTAAAAGACCCAACAAAATAAGTCTTTTAAAAAGAGCAGGGTGAAAGGTTCCCTTACCGACATGGGTATCTTTCGAAACATACACCTCGTGAAAGAAGGACAATACAACATTGATGTAAATATTCATAAAAGAAACTATATTACACAATGAGTAAAATAATGGACAGTACATACAGCACTCAAAGGAAATTATGGAAAATGTAGCATAAATCTCACAGGAATAAAAGTGAGATGAAAAATCCCTTACGAAAACTTGGCAGCCTAACTACGCCACATAAAACTTACAAAAATGGATTGATGAGATCAGATAGGGTATCTCAACATATTAACTTAAATTTTATAGAAATAGTAATATAAAATAACATCCCCCAACATAAGAAAGAGGATCATAAAAGAAGTGACATAAAGGAGAGTACATAAAAAGAAAGAGAGAGGTTAGATCTCTTACAAAAATTTGGCAGCCTAACGGTGCCACTCAAAACATCCAAAATGGATTGAGGAGAGAGAATAGGGTCTCCCATCACATGAACATAAAAATTACTGTAAGATTAATATAATATAACATCCCAATAACAAGAAAGATGATCTTTAAAAGGAATGACATAAAAGAGTGTACTTAAAAAAAAGAGTGGAGTAGGATCCCTTACCTCAAGTCCAACTTGTCTTGTTCATTTCTTTATATTCCGGAATAATAAACTTTGGTCAATTAATAATTGCCTAAGTACCTACTTTAGATATTATTATTCAGTTCATATGACATATTATAATGTTATAATAATTGTTTAATAATGTTAGTTCATATCAGACATTTTTGTCGACGTTTGGTACATGAGTCAAAAATGAACTTGTTTGAAAAAAGATTTCCCATGTAGTTATAAGTAAATAATTTCCAGAATATTATTAATGATTAATATATCATATATATCCAGTAAATATTTATTTTATACTATTACATATCATTTGGAGATAAAAAAAAGCACCGTTCATGGAGACGGTAGGCCGTACGTACGCATGAACGCTACTTTCATTTTTTGTCATATTAATGGAATTAAAACAAAATGAGAGAGATATATATATATGTTATAATTCCAGAATTATATCCATAATTTAGATGTAATATATTACATATATATCCATTATATATATGTACATATAATATTACATAACATTTTGAGATAAGAAATGAAATGTACCGTTCATGGAGACGGTAAGCCGTACATACGCATGAACGCTACTTCCATTTCTATTTCATATTTAATGGAATTAAAACATAATGATACATAATAGTATTTTAATTCTAGTATGGTATCATATATAATATCATTAAATATATCCTTTATACGTACCACATATGGTATTAATGAATCAAATCACTTTGAGGGGGCGGTAGTCCACACTTCCTTAAATGAATATATCACGTTTACCCATAATGGAATCCATAAAGGTACGCCATAAATGAAAAATACCGAAGCTTAAGTAAAAAATACACATATTAGATATCATATATAAATATAGTGTCATCTTAATGGCAAACTTTGAAGATGTTAGAAGAATGTTGAACAATCATCGTTTCGGGAGGCAGAAATTCGCCATCCACGGAAACAGTAAGTTCTTTAACCATTATATGTAGTTGTGTGTAAGTGTAGATCTAATCCTTCTTATAAAAACATCATAGTATATTGAATATACTGGATTTGTTACAAAATAAATGAATAAAAAGAGTTTATGGGGTTTGAGAAGCAAAATAAAACAAAATGACACAAGTGAAGACATTACCTCAAAATTGGGTAACTCCCTTTGGTTTGAGCTCAAAGGTTTCCTTGGGAAGACTTCTGCCCAAAGTGAGGCTTCAAGGAGTAAGAGAGGGAAGTGGAGAGACAAAATGGGTAGGGGTTGGACGAGCCAAAGGCTTTGGGAGTGTGGGTAAGGAGGTAGAGGTGGGGTCCTTTTATAATAGGAGAGGAGGGGCACTCTTGTAAAGTTACAAAATGTTACTTTATTTTCAAAAGAGTTTCGGATTTTAAAGGTCCCACATTGATGTATTTAGAGGATAAGGTGATAAGGGTTTTTAATACACTCATTCAATAGGTTTTGGACATGTGTAGGTCTTAGATATTACATTATCTTTCCATTTTATTTAAGTCGTTAAATAATGAGGTCATCGCTACATCATCATAATGTCATAAATAATTTAATTTATTAAATGACTAAAAATTATAAAAAAAATACTATGATGTAGGAAATCTTTTTAGTTTTCAAATTACTTTTTATAGTAAAAAATATGACTTGTATAACCCCATGTAAAAATTGTTTTATTAAAACATCTCATTTTTGTGTCATTTTTTACTTTAACATTAAATAAAAAGATATTTATGTCATTTCCCAACCAAAGTGGATCCATGGGGTCCCCAAGTTGACCCATGGATTGTCATGGTCGGCCATGACACATCCAATGAGGGTAGAAAATGTGTCTAGGTAATTTCATTTTATTAAAACATTATTCTTACCATAAACTACACTAATTACCTCTAATCGCAATTAAAAACATAATAAGTTACTATTCACCAAAAATTTATTTTTATCCCATTGAAACACATTTTACATCTTAATGACAACCATGTATGTCGGATTTTTGAAATTAAAAACACAAATATGGAAAAATTTCATATAAGAGGAAAAATCCGTTTTTATAAGTACCACTTAGTGGTTTCACTATTCATCAAAATTGATGTTTTTAAGAAAAATCCAAAAAATTCACCCTAACCTATATTTGATATTCTAAATTCAAAAATTAAGTCTATTTTACAAAATTCAAAACATATAAGTCACATTAATTAATTTAATAATTAATTCCCGCTGTCAGAGCAAATAGCGTGTTTTTATGAAACAATAAGTATCAAAAGATTGACACTAGTTTAAGTCTGATTTCAAAGTGAAATTAATTTCAACGAAAAATATTGGATTTAATGGTAAAAATATATTATAATTTCACTTTAAAACCAATTCACAAGATAATCTAATCATATAAATAAATTAGAATAAAAATAGGTTTTGAATTTAAATACAACATTTACACTATTCATTAAAAAAATGAACTTTATCGGAAAGATACCAAAAATTTACACAAAGTAAATTTTGATGTCCCAATTATTAAGAAGAGTTTTATTTGGTCCAATAGAATGTATAAGAGTGAACAAAACTATATTTAATGATGGTTCGCCATCAAAAGGCGATAAGTGAACCTTTAGTGAGAACTAGGGCATATATGCCTAAAATTGAATTCTTTCAGTATTTTAAGCCTTTATCTTTTATTGGATAAATGTAAAATCATTTAAAAACATATATAATCATATTTTAGTTATTTCTATCCATTCCCACCAATACAACAGCTACATGTTAACTACCATTTAAAATAATATTATTTTATTATTAGAGTGCAACGTAAGATTCCCAAGAAACTCGTTGTTGCGTGTTGGGTACGCCATCGAGCATAGCATACCCTTTAAAGTCATATTAATATTTTATTCACAAATATGGATAAATATGAAAATGTCATGTTCTTTATTTACCTGGCGTGTTACATCTTTCCCCCCTTTTCGGAATTCTGTCCTCGCAATTTTTAAAATTGATCTTGGAAACATCCTTGAAAGTCCCACATCAGAACAAGAGTCGGTAAAAAAATCACTTTAAAATAAAGGAAGATAAGTACAGAGGTCACCCAAGTTAACCAATACTAGGATTACATGTAGAAAAACATGGACATGGAAGAAAAAGCAAAGGGTCATGTTCTTGAGGGAGAGTGATAGTAAACATGTCTAGGAGAAAGTTAACCATAAGAAAATCACAAACTTGTGATGGGTTAAACGGTATTCGATTCTGCATTAGGAAAAGTTAATAGACAACATTTTTATTTTAAGTTACTTTTTATTGAGGAATTTATTCATAAGTAAACGTAATCATATATCATTTTTACTTTCAAATTTTACAAGATTCCTTAATCAAACTCACATTTTTTCCAAAAGACGAGTATTTAGGGAGACTTGTTCGCATTAAGAGTACTATAATGAACTTCTAGAGAATCACCTAATCCACAAAAGAGAACTATATACTTCCCATGTCTTTAGGCTTTAACCAAAACAAAAACCAAAAAGGTTAGTACAAGGTGAGATAATCCATAAAAGGATAACCCTTTAAAAATAAAATCTATGCTTAATCTCCAAAATTTGTCCAACAAAACCCAAAGTTCAACGAGGACCATCTGATAAACAATTTGTCCATAAAATTCTTCAAAGTAAACCAATGTAAGATTGAAACCCAAATATTTTAAGGATTTAGTCACATAGTCTTCCAAGTTAAATCATAACATTTATCTCCAAAAAACATCAGTTGCTCCTAAAGTCTTGTATTGAAATGTAATTAACCTAATCACATATCCTCCATGATAGGTTAATGATTTTCATAAATAACCCAAAATCAACTTACTCTTAATTCATAAAATCATATAACTAAAAAGAATCAGTCAAAATAACCATGGAATTCACGTAGTCCAGTGGTAGGCGATAAATACCAGTCACACTTTGGTTGTGGGTTTGATTCCCACAGCTTTGTCCGACACGACGGGTAGTCACATGGTCTGCGTGTTGTCCTTTTTCCAAAACTATATATTTCTAAAATAATTCCCCAAAAATGGATAAAATCATCAAAAATAACCATAACATAATTTAACCTCAATTTTATCTCATGCCTTTCACTTCAATCATAACAAATAGTAACCCATAATTACCTCGAATGTAAGGATCATATAAACCCAAATGGTTCTTTATAACTATGTCCACAAAAGAAAAGATAACTATTCCTTGAAAAAAAATTTCATATATTAAACATCAGGGTTACACATAATATAAAAAGTCTTCTAATGTAACCCCATCATCACAAGAGACTTAATACTCTTAATAATTTCACCATAACTCTTGAAGCCCTTATATGTTGACATCTTACTTATTCAACATTCTTCATGATCCATTAACCATTCCTTTCCAACTTATTCCGAAATAATTCTTTCCTACAAACAAAATCATGAATAATATCCTAAGATTCCAAAATAGGAAAACAATGGTCATGAAATAATACATACCTTTGATTGGTCATTGTCAGTTTCTTCATCCTCAATCGGAATGGCATTAGGTATTGGTAAATGAACATTTGTACGCTCTTGGTGATCCCATTCACGAAACATCTTCATAGGACATGTGTTTTCATAATGACCATGCACACCACATTTAAAACATTCAATTGATCCCTCAAAAAGAACTTCTTTCCCTTTCCTTGAGTCAACTGGATGCTTCCTTTTTCCATTGAAGTTCTTGCTTTATGACCTTAATTTTCACATCTATAGCATATTTTTGTCCCTTTGAAACATTTTCCTAGGTGTTTCTTTCTACATCTTTGACACATAGGTTTTTGAACACACTTACCTTTATGATTATTACCTATACTTCCGTAGGGATTTGTTTCTCGCATATATGATGACTTAGAGAAATCACCAAGGTTTAGGTGGTCAATCTTGACTCCAGATAGTTGGTTGAGGATAATCACAAGAGTTCTCATTGTAGCTCCCATATCATTCAGTTGTTTGCTCAAAAAAATGTCACAGTTTTCTTCACATCCACTGTTACTTTGGTGCCTGCTAGATCCAGCCATTTACTAAAACCAAAAAGGTTAGTGAGAGTATATCAAAAAAACCATCATGTACTAATGAGGAAGATAAACACTAAGATATACTTACTCATTCACTTTATCTAAAACTAGGACTCTTTCTGAAATCCTAACCATTATGGTAATGCCACTTATGCTTAAAGAATACCCTAACCTCTAAATTTATCTAAACCGAAATTTGATACCAACTATAAGGCCCCATCCATAAAACTTACTTAATCTGGAGTTATTACAAGATTACACATTGAGAATCTTTTCAGGTTTGGAGTTTTAGAGAATAAGATCATGAAACTTGCATTACATTCCACATTTAAACAAAGTGGTTACATAAAAGTCAGTATTCATTATTCCCATAAATAGAAACATATTTAAAATAAAACATGGATTCTTTCTTGACACATCCTTGACACAATCATCACATCATGTACCTTTCCCTTGACCTATGAAAAACATTTCAAAAACTTGGGATGAGCATAAAAACCTCAGTAAGGGTTATAAAAAATATGGAAGGGAAACATGAGTTCATATATACATAAGAATGAAATCATACATTACCCATAAAACATAGTCACTTTAACATACCTCATCAAATCATGAATAATTCATAGAAATCATAAGACATAAAAGGTAACTTGAGGCATTCATAAAATTCTTACTTAGGGAGTAACCCTCTTGGTTACATTTGGAATACCCACCACAGTATATTCCCTAAATCTCATCGGAGAAACCTTAATGTTTCACTCCTTCGCAGTACCCAATGCATTGGAGAGCTATATCGGGCTCACCTGCCCTTATTTTATCACGAAACCACCCGTCTTCATAATAATTCCCAAGAACCTCAACACAATCGTATCACAAAAAACATGCATAAAGGAAACATAACATTTCCACCTTTCAATCACAAGATATCAATACAACACATTGATATAAAAACATTATGAAAAAAATTTTCAATACCAAAATAAAAGAAAAGTAAAACATGGGATTTATTTTTCATTTAAAAAGAAGGTATGGCTTGTAGAGGAAGCCGAAACTCAAATAATGGTCACGACGGTGGAGATGTCGTTGTCGCCGCATACGTACGACAAAAACATTCCCTTTTATCATTTAATAAACACTTTGTATAAGAAAGATTCCTTTTGAATAAACATAAAAGTCAAAGGGGTTTATAAACCGTATAAAAGAATGTTGTGTATAAAACAGAATATGCCTCAATGAAAGGAGATTGAGACGAAGTCCCTTATAAAGACGATATCCATGGTTTAAGGATAAATCAATTACATAATTCTGTGTGACAAATGAATACAGCAAATATAAGTGGATATTAAGTGTAAAATAATCAAAGGTCATTCACACTTATTAAAAGGATGACATATTCAATAACTATATGTTGAACCCAAAGAAATCGAAATTGGGTTAAGAAGTTCCCTTGACAGCCTAAAGGCGTCACATCAAAATGAGTTGATGAGAGATAAAAAAAGGGTATCTCATCACTTGAACATAAAATTTATATCAATTAGTATATATGAGAACATATCCCAACATAACAATATGTAAATTAAAAGACCTAACAAAAGAAGTCTTTTAAAAAGAGGAGGGTGAAAGGTTCCCTTACTGACATGGGTATCTTTCGAAACATACACCTCGTGAAAGAAGGACAATACAACATTGATGTAAATACTCATAAAAGAAAGTATATTAAACAATGAGTAAAATAATGGGCAGTACATACACCACTCAAAGGAAATTATGGCAAATGTAGCATAAATCTCACAGGAATAAAAGTGAGATGAAAAATCCCTTACGAAAACTCAGCAGCCTAACGACGCCACATAAAACTTACAAAAATGGATTAATGAGATCAAATAGGGTATCTCATTATATTAACTTAAAGTTTATAGAAAGAGGAATATAAAAGAACCTCCCCCAACATAAGAAAGAGGAGCTTAAAATAAGTGACATAAAGGAGAGTACTTAAAAAGAAAGAGAGAGGTTAGATCTCTTACGAAAATTAGCAACCTAATGGCGCCACTCAAAACTTCCAAAATGGATTGATGAGAGAGAATAGGGTATCTCATCACATGAACATAAAAATTTCAGAAATATTAATATAAAATAACATCTCAATAACAAGAAATATGAGCTTTAAAAGTAATGACATAAAAGACTTTACTTAAAAAGAAAGAGTGGAGTAGGATCCCTTACCTCAAGTCCAACTTGTCTTGTTCGTTTCTATATATTCCCGAATAATAAACATTGGTAAATTAATAATTGCCTAAGTACCTCAATTATAGATTATTATTCAGTTCATATCAAATATTATAATGTTATAATAATTGTTTAATAATGTTAGTTCATATCAGACGTTTTTTCCGATGTTTGGTACATGAGTCAAAAATGAACATGTTTGAAAAAAGATTGCCCATGTAGTTATAAGTAAATAATTTCCAGAATAGTATTAATGATTAAAATATCATATATATGCAGTAAATATATATTTTATACTATTCCATATCATTTGGAGATAAAAAACGAAAAGCACCGTTTATGGAGACGGTAGGCCCTACGTACGCATGAACGCTACTTTCTTTTTTTGTCACATTAATGGAATTAAAACAAAATGAGAGATATATATATATATGTTATAATTCCATAATGATATAAATAATATATATGTAATATATTACATATATATCCATTATATATATGTACTTATAATATTACATAACATTTTGAGATAAGAAATGATATGTACCGTTCATGGAGACGGTAAGCCGTACGTACGCATGAACGCTACTTTCATTTCTATTTCATATTTAATCGAATTAAAACATAATGATACATAATAGTATTTTAATTCCAGTGTGTTATCATATATAATATCATTATATATATCCTTTATACGTACCACATATGGTATTAAGGAATCAAATCACTTTGAGGGGGTGGTAGTCCGCACTTCCTTAAATGAAGATATCGCGTTTACCCATAATTGAAACCATAAAGGTACTCCATAAATGAAAAATACAGAAGATTATGTAAAACATAAACATATTAGATATAATATATAAATATAGTGTCACCTTAATGGCCACATTTGAAGGTGTTAGAAGAATGTTGAACAATCATCGTTTCGGGAGGCAGAAATTCGCCATCCACAGAAACAGTATGTTCTTTAACCATTATATGTAGGTGTGTGTACGTGTAGCTCAAATACTTCTTTTAAAACCGCCTTGTATATTGAATATACTGTATTTGTTACAAAATAAATGAATTAAAAGAGTTTAGGGGGTTGGAGAAGCAAAATAAAACAAAAGGACACTAGTGAAGAAATTACCTCAAAATCGGGTAACTCCCTTTGGTTTGAGCTCAAATGATTCCTTGGGAAGACTTCTACCCAAAGTGAGGCTTCAAGGAGTAAGTGAGGGAAGGATAGAGACATAATGGGCAGGGGTTGGCCAAGCCAAAGACTTTGGGTGTGTGAGTAAGGAGGTGGAGGTTGGGGCCTTTTATAAGAGGAGAGGAGGGGCACTCTTGTAATGTTACAAAATGTTACTTTATTTTCAAAAGAGTTTCGGATTTTAAAGGTCCCACATTTATGTATTTGGAGGATAAGGTCATAAGGGTTCTAAATACACTAATAAAATAGGTTTTTTACATGTTTAGGTCTTAGATTTTACATTATCCTTCCATTTTATTTAAATCGTTAAATAATGAAGTCATCGTTGCATCATCATGATGTCATAAATAATTTAATTTATTTAATGTCTAAAAATTATAAAAAAAATACTATGATTTAGGAAATCTTTTTATCTTTCCAATGAATTTTTATAGTAAAAATCATGACTTGTATAACCCCATGTAAAAATTGTTTTATTAAAACATCTCATGTTTGTGCCATTTTTACTTTAACATTAAATAAAAAGATATTTATGTCATTTCCCAACCAAAGTGGCTCTATGGGGTCCCCAAGTTGACCCATGGATTGTCTTGGTCGGCCTTGACACATCCAATGAGGGTATGACATGTTTCTTGGTCATTTATTTTTATTAAAACATTATTCTTACCATAAACTACACTAATTACCTCTAATCGCGATTAAAAACGTAATAAGTTACTATTCACAAAACATTTATTTGTATCCCATTGAACCGCATTTTACTTCTTAATGACAACCATGTATGTTGGATTTTTGAAATTCAAAACACATATATGGAAAAACTTCATTTAAGCGGAAAAATCTGTTTTTATAAGTACCACTTAGTGGTTTCACTATTCATCAAAAATTGAAGTTTTTCAGAAAATTCCCAAAAATTTACCCTAAGATATATTTGATATTCCGAATTCAAAAATGAAGTCTATTTTACAAAATTAAAAAAATATAAGTCACATTAATTAATTTAATAATTAATTACCGCTGTCAGAGCAAATAGCGTGTTTTTATGAAATAATAAGTATCAAAAGATTGACACTAGTTTAAGTCTGATTTCAAAGTGAAATTAATTCCAACGACCACTATTGGATTTAATGGTAAAAATATATTCTAATTTCACTTTAAAATCAATTAAAAAGATAATCTAATCATATAAATAAATTATATTAAAAAGTGGTTTTGAATTAAAATACAACATTATACACTATTCATTAAAAAAATGAACTTTATCGGAAAGATACCAAAAATTTACACAAAGTAAATTTTGTTTTCCAAATTCTTAAGAAGAGTTTTATTTGGTCCAATATAATGTATAAGAGTGAACAAAACTATATTTAATGATGGTTCTCCATCAAAAGGCGATAAGTGAACCTTTAGTGAAAACTTGGGCATATACGCCTAAAATTGAATTCTTTCCGTATTTTAAGTCTTTATCTTTTATTGGATAAATGTAAAAACATTTAAAAACATATATAATCATATTATAGTTATTTATATTCATTCCCGCCAATATAACGGCTACATGTTAACTACCATTTAAAATAATATTATTTTATTATTAGAGTGCAACGTAAGATTCCCAAGAAACTCGTTGTTGCGTGTTGGGTACGCCATCGAGCATAGCGTTCCCTTTAAAGTCATATTATTATTTTATTCAAAAATATGGATAAATATGAAAATGTCATATTCTTTATTTACCTGGGGTGTTACACACATGGTACCATTTGATGCATTATATGGAAAGCAGTGCCAAACTCCTTCTTTTTGGGATAAAGTGGATTAATGGATGATGATGGGACCACAATTTTTATAATAGATAATAGAAAAACTATATTTGATTCAATGGCACAAGAGAACAACTCCTAGTAGGTAGAAAAGTTATACAGATAAACAAAGGAAGGATATGTCTTTTGAGATAGGTGACCATATCTTTCCCAATGTTTCTCCATGGAAAAGTGTGATGTGTTTTTGTAAGAAGGGAAAGTGGAGTTTTCCCTCCATTGAACCCTATAATGTCCTAGAGAGAGTTGGATAAGTTCCCCATATAGTGGATTTAACATCATGTTTATCCCTGGTACACAATGTTTTTGACATTTCAATGTTCAGAATGTATATTCTGAATCCATCTCATGTTTTAAGTTTAGAGTTAGTTCAGTTAGAAGAGAATCATTCTTATGATGAATAATCGGTCCAGATTATTGACCGTAGAGAGCTAGTGTTACATAATTTGGTAATTAATCAAGTAATGGTTTTGTTGAAAACTCATATGGTTGAATAGGTATTCTAGGAATATGAAAATTCGATGAGGGATAAATACCCCCATTATCTGATAAGGGAATAGAATTGTGGGTTTAAAATTCCCAAAAGGGGGGAAGGATGTAACATCCTAGGTAAATAAAAAATATTACATTTTCATATTTATTAATATTTTTGAATTAAATACTAGTTTTTCTTTAAAGGGGATGCTATGTTCGATGGCGTACCCGGCACACAACAATGAGTTTCTATGAAATCTTATGTTGCTCACAAAGATGGGTCATATTATAAAAGTAAAAGTAAAAAATATAATATTATTATTTTAAATAGTTGTTAACGCCTAGCTTTTGTATTCTAGGGAATGAACAAAACTGACCATATTATGATTAAACTTATTCGTTAAATGTTTTTACATTTGTCAAATGATATTTAGATTCTAAAAATGTGAATGAATCCAATTTTAAGCATGGATACTCAGTTATTTTTAAAAGGTAGTTTTACTACATTTTCATGGAGAACCCTTTTTAAATATAGTTTTTGTGACATTTATATGTTACATTGGCCAAAATATACTTCTAATTTAGAATCGTGACATAAAAATTTACTTTGGGTAAATTGTTTGTATTTTTATGAATAAGTTTATTTTTTAATGAATAGTGAAAAACACTGCATTTTAAGTCCAAACTGTCTTTTCATCTAATTTATTTATATAATAACATTTTCCATTAAAATGGTTTCAAATTTTAATTGAATAATATTTATATAATTTAATCTAATTTTGGTCAGTCGATGTAATTTTTTTAGAAAGTGGACATAAACACATGTCAATCTTTTGGTTGTTTTTATTTCTAAAAAGCACACATTTTTGTTTTGTCAACGGGAATTAATTTTAAATTAACTTATGAAAATTTTATGTTTTGAATTTGGAGAAATAGATTCCATAATATGAATCATGTGTTCCAAATTTTGTTAATAGTTACCTTTTAATTTTGTACATTATGATGGGTAACTTCTGTAATTATTTTTTTACCATGGTTAAAGGGTAAATCTGGTAAATAAGGGTAAAAAATATATTATAATACTATTAAGATACAATAACATGCGTCCTAATACTATTGGATGACATTTTTTCGACCATTGGAATCCTTGGGTCGATTTTTGGGACTCCATGAAGCCACTTTGATGTGATAATGACATTTTATAAGAATAAATTTATTGTAAAGAAAAGTATAACATAAACAAGTATCTTTTACTAAATCAATAATTATATTGGGTTATATATGTGATAACTTAGACTATAAATAGGAATTATTTATTTAAACATAATTCCTAAATGATAATATTTTATTTATAAATTTCAGACATCATATTAATATATTTATTTATGACATAATGATGATGTTGTGATTACCATATTAATGAATTATTTAAAAAAATTAGATTATAAATATTAAAGTAAATTTATTTTCAATCTTTTTATGCCATTAAATAATATTAATGATTCTTATTGCTAGTTATATTTTAGTTAATGATTTTTTGTTGTAATAATCAAGTTATGGATTTTAAAAAACACATGATATGAATAGTATAATAATTGATATAAAAGAGTTTTTCAAAAAAGTACTATATTATTAAATTATATATTATTCATAAAAATCTAAAATTCATCCAAATGAATTATATAATGTCTAAATGGTAATTGATTAACCACTTGCGGTTTTATTTACTTTTCATTGTAAATATATTAACCATATCATATGAATATAAAAGATGACATGGTAAGAGTTAAATTAGCTAAGGGTTAAATCTAAAATATAAGGTTACATTTGTGACCTAGACTTGTCTAAAAACTATTTTTTCAGAGGTTTTGGACCCAAAAGAATATTATATTTGAAATAAATTACATTGGGGCATTTTGAAAGCTAAATTCATTTTATAATAAAATAATGCATCAAGGTATTCATAAAGTTCCCCTCCCCCCCACTTATAAAATGGCATCACCACTACCCAGTTAATCACACCTCTCATGCCACTTGACTCATCCAATATCTACCCAAATAAGATCCCAACATCCCTATATTCCTCATAGTAGTATTAAATTTGAAAGATTGGAATTCAAGGAAGTCATTGGCTCAAATCAGCGAGGGTTACATGTTTTAAGAGGTAGCTTCTTCTCTTAAGTTCCTTTCCATTATTTTACTTCTTCACTACCTGTTAAATTATTATTATTTAATTAAATAAAAAAACCATTATCCTAAATATAATCAGATGTTGTTATGATAAGTATTTTAAATACACTTTCACAAACACCTCCAACTAATGGTTATGAACATAATATTTCTGCGGGTGGCGAACTACTGCCACACGAAATGATGATTGTTCAATTTTCCACTACCACCTCTCATGGTGGCCATTATGATGGAACTATAATTATATATCATATTTATTTTATTTATATTGTCTTTATTCTTATATTTTTTATTTAATTTATTCATTTATTTTTCCTATAATTTGTATATATGATAATTTCATTTGAGGAAGTGCGGACTACCGCCCCCTCAAAGTGATATGACTCGTTCCTGGCATACATGAGACACATAAATGATGAAAGTAAAAACTTATGTAAATTATATAAAATAGGATATTCTACAAGAATTATAATATACCTATGTATCATTTATTTTTCATTCCTACAAATATGAAAAAAAATGAATGTAGCGTTCATGCGTACGTACGGCTTACCATCAACATGAACGGTGCATTGCATTTCTTATATCTAAATGTTATGTACTATTATAAATACATATATATACTGGATATATATGATATATATGATATATAAATCATGATTTATATTATATATATAATGCAATTTTCACCACCTGGAAAATTTTTAGTTATATCTAATTCATTTTTGACTCAAGTACCGAATAACGAAAAAATGACAGATATTAACTTAAATAATAATGTAATGTTTATAAAATGTTAATAAGAGATATAAAAGGAATAATAAACTTGGAAAATGTTTTTAATCAATTTTAAATATACTTAAGATAAATATTCAGGTAGAACAAGGAATATACGTGACGAGTTGGACTCAAGCTAAGGGAGTTTTTTTCAATCTCCATTTACTGAGGCACATTTTGATTTATACACAACATCCTTTTATATGTTGTATAAACTCATTCAACATTAATTTAATTAAAATGGAATATTTGTTTTCAACAAATCATTTTAATAAATGAAAAAAATAATGTTTCTATTTAAATTATGTGATGACAATGACCTTTCCCCCACAACGAGTATTATTTCATATTTGGATTCATTAATATGCCATAATGTTATTGAAAGGAAAATAAATACCATATAATATTTTTCCGTATTTTGGTTGTGAAAATTATATTTAGAATGGATTTATTACGGCAGTATATTAAAATGATATATTTTTTAGGTATACAGGTGGTTCTATGATAAACTAAGGGTGGATGATCCTGAGATAACTCTCCAATGAATTGGGTAACATGATTGATGTTAACATTGATGTTTCTCCTAAGTGATTTAGAGAATATACTATGATGGGTATTCCAAACATAACTACATATTTAGATATAAAATCTACACTGTAAGTATGTTATGAATGCCACAAGTTACCTTTATGATTATGATTTCTATTTGTTATTCATAAATCTTATGATTTCATGAGGCATGTTAAAGAGATTATGTTTTATGTGAGAAATGTATAATTTTATGTACAAATATGTATTAATGGACTAATGTTTTCTTTATATATTTTTTAACCCTTACTAGAATTTTTATGCTCATCCCATGTTTTTGAAATTTTTTCACACGGTACAAGGATGTTTAAGAGAAAGGAAGAATTTAAGAATATTTTTATCAATAGAATAATTCTCGTTTTTATTTAAAGAGTTTTATTATTGTGAAATAATTGGATATAGTGGAAGTTTATAATTTGTAATTTTGGAGATGCAGTGTAATATTTATGGCCTAATTTTCTAAAAATCTAAGCCTAAAAATATCTTTAATGAAAATTAAAATTTTAAGTCAATAATAAGTAACGTTTAAGCCTGGGGCCTTATACATATCCTCAATGATTATTCTGTTTTTTCTTCATCCATATCCTATTGAATATGATTTATCACATTAATAATAAATTTTTGAAATCATTATGATTCTATAATTTTTATATTATTACTATGAAATAACATGTTTCTACAGATTTAGTTGTTATCATATGATCTTGTTTTGGTCATCTTTACCAACTACATAAATGATGATAAAACATATACCTCAATAATTAATATAAAATAATAATATTATGTAGTAGTGATTAATTTAAAATTTATTTTATAATTATGATATGGTTATTTGTACAAGTACATTATTTAATAAAATCAATTTATTTAATTGAATTATAATTCAAAAAAAAGATAGTTTTATGTGTTCCATGAAAACAATCAATATACGTTCCATGAAACAAAAATATGACTATAGAAATATATAAAAAATATTATAAATCGTAATATACATTTTAAAGGCTATAAAACCATGATAATTTTGAAATTATAAAAATTTATATATCAAAACATTCTTGGAAAAAACAATAACTAACTCTTGAATATTAATTTTAATAATAAATAATTAATATATGGATAATATGGATTTATAATTGAATGAATTAAGTAAAATAAATATAAATAAAGTTGATTTTCATTTAAATAATTGAACAAAAATTATTATCCATAGAGTTATAACTCAGTCACCTAAGTAGAAGTCTGAGATAAAGGCTTATTTTCCAAACTTATATTGAAATTAAGGTTGTCTAACTTAAATTTACATTATGTAAAAGTGTTTGATATTTCTTAATAAAACCAATATATTGTATTTTAATGTAGTTTTTTTCTTGGGTTTACATTTCTACCTACCATTTCACATCCATTGGGTTTATAAATCATTTGGAATGATACTTTTAAGTGGAACCAACATTATCTTTTCTTTCTAGTCAGCAATATTTCTATTCCATATTCACATTCTTTATGTTTTTCTACATTACATTATATTTACACATATTATTTATTATTTATATGTAATATTTATCTTGAATTTATTTTCAGAATAATTAAATCAATATTATTTAAATTTTTTAGAATTGGTCATTTTGTACAAATTTTCATTCTTAAAGTGAGAAAGAATCATTTTAATGTTTTCCATGTGAAGTAATTTAATCACTATTTTATTCATTTTTTAAAAAAATTTACAATATAATTTTAAATGTGGTTTCAAAATTAACTTATTTTCCCATTAATATAATAATTATCCAAATTAAAGGATATTTTGGTTTGTTTTTCAATAAAATTGTATTTTCGTCTTTTTTTTCATAAATGTTTACATCCATTAATATTTATTATTATACAATTGAGATATAATAAAATGATAAAATCAACATTCTTATACAAGATGGATTATTATCTCATATTGTGTATGTTTTAATTAATTTTTTTTCTTTACCATGATTTTATTAAGGTATGATGGAGTTACAAATGTTTTCACATTGAGATAGAACACATATGAATGGATTTCACTATGTGATGGCTGTGACCAAAATTATATGCCCCTGTAATTAATTGTATAAATATTTTTATATCATGAGATTATATTAATGTTATTGGGGAGTGAAACCAGACCACAATGGTACTCTATCAATGATGTTTATGAAAATGGGTAGTTAATCCAATATGATATGGGACACATTTCACTATATGATAATTTTATTGGTATTAATCCTTTAAACAAGAAATTATTTTAAAAAATTATGAATGCTACACATTTTTATGACTATGTTATGTCTTCATGGAAAATGATTATTGACCCATGTTTCAACACTCCTATTATTCATGTCTAATGTTATGCAAAAATCATTATAATATGAATTATGCTTTGTGATCTATAGTTAATTGGGTTTCATTATCTTATGTTATTCAAATATACATTGATTATATTCTAAAACTTTTATTATAACCTTATTCCCACATATGATCTTTATATTTTACATCTTTTTTTTAACCTTACTGAGAATTTGATCTCACTCTTTGTTATGCATTCTTTATATTTGTTATGATGAAGATTATTATGTATGGTAGGTCTAGATGGATATCATTTGTGATGAATATATATGGAATACATTTAAGAATACTTATAAAATAAATTTATTATATGTAAAAAATCAAAATACACTAATCCAATAAGTAATAGGGTGTTTTAAACTAAGATATGTAAAAAAATCATGTAAAATGATGCAATGTGTAAACATTTTATGTTTTTGTAATCTCAGTTTTCAATAGAGTGGGGTTTAGTTATATTTATGAATTAGTTTAAGAAAAATACAAGGATAAACCATAAAAAATGTACTCATTAAAATTTAATATTAGATGAACATAAAATGTAATAGGTCAAAATCAGGGTTTGATAATTTAGGAAATCATATGATTGATTTTCCTTATCATATGATTGATTACTATGATTATTTATTAATAATATCTATAAAATTTTTGTTTTAGTAAATTGTTGTAACCATGAGTAATGGAGATAATAATGAGTATGATGGACAATGAAATGACTATCCATATCTATAACCAAATAGAATTAGAGTTTAAATGAAAAATATCTTGGTTGTGCTCACCAAAATCAATAAATAAATAACAATATTTTGAATTATTTGGAACACATAGACATCTAAACAGATGAATAATATTTTATAGAGTCTTTTATATGAAAAACCAACCATCCATTAGTGGGTATTTAAATCTACATATTGTTAAAAATGGATCAATATAATAGAAAATTTATATTTCATTCTACAGTTCTAAAATAATTAGATGTTTTTTTAGATTTTTATGAATTGGGAGGGGAATATGGTTAATTTTAGACTCTCATTACAAATACCATCTAAAAAGAAGAAATTGATTCAATAGAATAGGAGGAGTTTATAAATTCAATTTCCGAAAAACAATCTATGAAATATTCACACCAAAATGAAGAGTAAATTGTTGGAGCTGAATAAAAATGAGAATAAATGCATTAGTACCTATAAAGTAAATTTAACAAAACATAAAATATATAATTCTATTTTTATCATTGATCCTTAAAAAATCAGTTATTTAATTTTTTTCTTAAAACCAAGTCCCGGAAAGTAATTTTATATAAGAGACTTTATTATCTTTGAATAAAATGATCAATGTGATCTCAAGGTGGAAATAAGATAGAATAACATTATTCTCATTGTTTTGGGGATTATTAGAGATTATAGGGTTTCAGGGAAGCTCAAATGAAAAATCCATGGAGGAATGAAATTCAATCCCGATACTTGGAAAAAATTTGGAAAGAAGCATGGAAGATATTTTTTTAAAAGTGGGTGGTAAATGCTTCAGGTGTGGAAGAAAAATCCTTTAATTAGATGAAGTTTTATGTGATAAGAAGATCATAACCAATGATATGTATGAAAATAATTATCAAACTGATTCACCACATGTACTGTAATTCTTCTATTATAAATATTATATACATTTTAAAGATCAATTCACTGATTCAAGGGTTAATGAATAAAATTTTCTTTAGTAAACTTATAATATAATGTAGAATGTTAAATCCAATGAAATTATTACTATAGATGTGTGTTTTGAAAATAAAGTGTTAAAATGTAAACCCATTTTATAATCATGAATTAAAATTGTCTTATTTGAATATTTTTTTACTCACTACAAAATACGTGGAATATTTTCAAAGATCATAAAATTACATGATCAACCACTTGATACTGATTAATTTATGTGGGAATTTACTTCCTAAAAGTATTTTAATTATTCTTTTAGTTGAATTTTATATTCTTTTCGGCATATAAGGGATTACTCTACATAGATTCTATATAAATTTCTATAATAAGAAAATATTACTCTATATTCCACAACATCCCATGATTGTATGCCAATGCGGGGATTAATATTAACTCCATGTATAAGTTACTTATCTTATATGGGTATTTTATCATATAAATAATGCATGTATAGATAAAATGATTGGAGAAACCCAATATTGAAGAAAATAATATTTTTCAGAAAAAAGTCACTCTATTTCTATAAGAGTTTATTATTATTACACAAGGTCTTCAGGTTGAGTTTTCCATAGAAATCATACAAAATATTATGCCTATATCAATCAATACTCATAGAATATACTCAATTTAGTTACATCAATTGATGAATAATCTCTTTGAGATTCTATATAAGGGTTATATATGGTCATGTGATTTACCATAGGGTGCACCAGTCACCTTTATTAAGAAGAAATTTGTATCTATATGATTCTGTATTGATTATTATGAACATAACAAAATCATGATTTGGAAAAAGTATCATCTACAAAATTTTGAATAATTTAATAAAAAACTTCATCGACATCGATAATTATTAACGATTGACCTATTATAAAGAATTCATTAATTAAGGGGGAAATGAGATAAAATTTAAAAAATAAACTTATGTATAGTATATGGAAATTATAATTCTATAGTGATTCCATTGAAATTTATATGTGGCCAAGATATCATTATGGATATAATAAACAAGATTCTTTGATATTACCTCAATATATTTTATCTTTATCATTGAATGATATTCTCAAATATTCCCTAATAAATGAAGAGCATAATGATCATTTTAGAATTGTATTGAAGGCCTTAAGAAATAAGAAATTTTATTATTAATTTAGTAAGTGTGAATTATTGATATAGAAATAATCATTCATTGGTTATGTAATTATAGGATAAGTAAATATATAGATCCATCAAATATATAGGTAATTTAAAAATAGACCAGGCCAACCACTATAACTAATATCTATAACATTCCATGATTTACTGGATACTATTGATGATTTTTAGGAAAAATATCATGAATTTAAAGTCCATTAAAAAATTAAATCAGGATTCAAGTTCATTTGGATATATTTAAGTGAATAAAAATAAAACGATCCTAAAAAATATTTGGTCACTGCCCCTGTACACACACAACCTTGTAGCTGAGAGGGTTTGTGAAATATAGTGATGAAAAAGGAATTCTTTTTGATGTATTCTCATGAAAAATGTTATGGTAGTAGCATATGAATCAGGTAAATTAAATGATAAATGGAAAAATTACCAAACACATGAATTTGAGTTACTAGAATTAATATTTTAATTAATGACATGATGGAAATATATCCATGGTAAAAATGTTATATATACACTTATCACAATATCATAGTATATATATTCATAGAGAATTAGTTTAACATTACTTAAAGAATATGGTTGGATTTGATTCATGACTATGATTTCAAAATAAATTAACACCCTATGAAGGAGAACAATGTGGTTGATGCTCTGAGTATGAAGTATCATTCTACCTTCTCCATGATTAGAATTTCAATGATACCCAATACTCATGGATTTGTATAGGATAGAACTTAAAATCAAAATGGTAGGTGATAAATACTATCCTATAGAAATTATTACCCAACCATTCATCCATGTGAAGATATAGAAGGTATAGAAGGAAATATATGAAACTATTGTGGAAGTCAAGGTATATTATAGATTTTTTTTCTTGAAAATAATAGATTTATATTTTTTTTTGGAAATTATTATTTGTCCCATAAATACCAGAAATATGAATTATTTGTTTGATGATGCATATAAATAATAATTCATTATCAATCCTCAAAGTACAATAATGTATTATGATCTCAAGAGTAATTTTTGGTTGGGAAATATAAAGTGTAACATTATATAATATATATTTCAACTCTTGGACATCCAATAAGTTAATGGAATATATAACAATTTAGGGTGGTTGGGAAACCATTACACATAAGTATATGGAAATGGGAGAACATTGCCACAAATTTCATTATAGGTCTTTCAATGACTTATAAAATCCGTAATTACATTTGTGATATAGTTTATAACGTTATATGGTTAGTGAATTTAATTTCAATTAAATAATATTTCATTCTCTATTAACATTAAAATATATAAATAAAGGATATTTTAATGATGTATTAAATACCACACATAATGGTATCTAATAATGATTCAATATTTTCCTAAAATATTTATATAATTATTAAATAATAACTAAACATAGATATGAGTTTCAACACTTATTATCATCTTCAGAATGATGTTCTGTTTGAAACGATCATTTAAAATCTATAAGATTCATTTATATACTATTTAATTGATTTCAAATAATTTTTTGAATAATAGCTTCCCAAGGTAGAGTCCTCGTATAATAAAAATTTCCTTTTTATAATTTATATGGAACCAGATAAGGATTTGTATTGGGAAGAGGTTCAGAAATATTACACGATTTGATGAATTTAGAGAGTGTAAGATATTGGACTCAGATGTTGTTAATGAAATACTAGAGAATATTCAAAACAGTAATAAAAAATATAAACTACATAATATATATGGATGATATATGATGAAAATAACATATCATATTTTGAATTTGAAGTCATAGATAAGGAATTCCAATTAATATCACTAAGAAAGAGGTCTATGAAATTTAGAAAGAAGGGAACATGAATCTCTTGAAACATTGACACCTATAAAATAATTGATTGAGTGAAGAGGGTGTCTTATCATATTATACTACTTCTAAACCTCTATCAAGTGCATGATATGTTCAATGAATCTCTTTTGAGGATGTAAATACCCGATCCATCACAAGTATTGGACTCAGTTTTTATAATGGTGGAATATGATCTCTCTTATATAGAACAATAGGTAGAAGTAAAGAATCATATAGATATATTACTATAAAATAAGACAATAGGCCTTGTTAAATTTATCTGTAGGTGTTAATAATTTGAGGAATAAATGAGGGAACCATAGAATGTAATGATGCATAAGCACCCTAAATTTTTTTCATATAAATATAATTTTTATGGTGATATTATTTTAAGGGGGTGTAATAAAACACCATATGATTTTATTAGGTATTTCCCTTTAATTAAATACATAGTTTTCAATTGGTTATAATAAAGGAAACCGAAATCTAAAATAAACAAGGATATATTTTATTGGGATTAAATATTTCAATGTGTTGTGAAAGTTAATTTATCATGATTACAAAATAAAAAACAATATTAGGAAAACAATAAGAGGAATATCACCCCACGTAAATAAAAATACCACAAAAATGAAATCCATATCGTCATGGTATTTATTAAAGATCAAACCTCCAATTTTAACTATGAAAAAGGAAAAACATTATAAATAATATATAAATTTTGATAAATATATAAATCAATTAAATGAATGAATTTTAGTGAATAATGCATAGCTATATAAAGGAAAATAATATCATTATTATATTTATGATAGTTATACATATGATCATTAGACAAATGTTTATTGAACATATAAAAATTGTACGTGTATCCATTGGATATATATATAGTTATTAGATATATGTTCATTTTATAAAATTTTATCCAATAGTTACATTGATATGGTGTAACATTATTAAAAAAACAAAAAATAATATAATTTACATATAATAAAATAGTCTATGTTGAAATCAAAAGAAAATAATATTTTAATATAAAAATAACAATTTTTATTCATTATATATTTTTTTCAAATAAGGATTTTTTGAATTTAAATAAATATATTAATATTTATGGATTGATAAATTTTGTGTTTATAGGATGAATAATGTTATGTGATTAAATTCAAAGGGAAAAATTTTACAGATAATATTTCATTATTTTGGGTATTTTTTAGTTAATAATTAAAACAATCACTATTGAGGAAATATTTTAATAAATTATATTGTTTATATATATATCGAAATAAAATACCATTCTTCTAGTGATTATTTATTTGAATGGAATATGAAGAAAACTTTTTTTGGATTATAATATATTTGTTGAAAAATTGCTTTTATGTGTTATGAATTTATTATTTTTAAAATTATTTTTATCTACATTAGAAATTAACTATAATAAAATGGATTATATATTTGGAATCATAATATCTAAATTGTATAATAATAATAATTTAATTTATGGGCATAAAAATAAGTTATGAATGGAATATTCAATAACCACAGTGAGGGATAAAATAAATTAAAAGGGTTAAGATAAGGGGTAAGGACATAAAATATCACTAAACCATTTCTATACGTGGATGGAGGAGGGAATGATAAATCTCTAACCCTAAATTATTGTTCAATTTTTTTTTAACTTATTTATTTTTAAATTTTTTGATATGACAACCATATAAATTATGTATTTGGTATTTATGAAAATACACCCAAGATCACCCATACAAATTTCCCTCTTCTAACTACCTGAAATCACACATTCCATTAACAATTATCTTGAATACTTATGAAAAAACTATCCCTATCAGTCATATCTCATGTTTTGTAACCCATTGTCACAATAATAATCCCCATGCCCATCATTTCTAAGAGGTTCACAATGAATAGATTCAATTCATTAATGTAAGTCTTATTTTGTCCTTAATCATTATTATATTTATTCTTCATCCACCTCTTCATAAATTTAATTTAACACTTTAATTATATTTTTTAAAATACATAAAATTCTATAGAAGTTATATTATTAATATAGAATAAAATTTTCCTACCCATTTAATCATTATAAAATGTTCTTGTTTTTTCCCTTTTGTTCCTACCATTATGATCTAGGAATATTTACATAATTAATCAACCTAAAAAATAAATTCTCTTACAAATATAAAAAAAATTTAATTTAGTTTTTTTTTCAAAATTCTGGTACGGTAAAATATAAATATATATATGTGTGTGTGTGGGACTATGTGTGTGTGTGTGTGTTCATTAATAAAATATATTTTTTTATTGATTCAAAATTCTAGAAGAATTATATTTTTAAACATTCCATGAGAACTATCATCATAAGTTCTATGAAATAATAGTCA
Organism: Viscum album; assembly: GCA_963277665.1. Classification (NCBI taxonomy): domain Eukaryota; kingdom Viridiplantae; phylum Streptophyta; class Magnoliopsida; order Santalales; family Viscaceae; genus Viscum; species Viscum album. The sequence continues at coordinate 1,086,678,037 of OY728165.1, forward strand.
GATTAGTAAAATATATAAAAGTAATATTATATGTCATCATGAAAAATATGTATATGATTAAAACATGGTTAGGTAGAGCTGAAATGAAATAAAAAATGAAACATTCATGGAAATAATGGAACAACTAACAACCAAATAGTACTTTTAATAGTAAATAATTAATATATAGTTAACAAGGAATTATAAATTAATGATATTAAGTAAAATAAAAATGAATAATTACCCTATTCATATGAATAATTACCTTATTAATATGAATAATGGATCAAAATTTATTATAGGGGTATTTTCAATTCATATGATTAAGAAAATGTCAGAGTTAATATTTTATTTTTCCAATATCACTTTCAAATAAATGTTTTTTAAAAATTATAATCGGGGATGGATTTTTTGTTCATAATCTCTAAAACTACATATATTTTCTTCTCTTATAGTAATATTAAGTGTTTTAATTATCTTTCTACAATTTCACTTCCCTTTGGTTAAAAAATCTACTAAAGGTATTTTTGTACGAGGAACTAACATTATATATAATTTTTCAGTTGAGAACCATTATCCTCTATGTTCATGTCATTTATTAATTTTTTTTTCGAGAACTGAGTGTCCTGATGTATTATTAATTTTTATATTAGAATATTACTATCTATGTTTTAGTGATTTTCCAAAGTAATTTATATTCACATTATTTTATAAATTATTTTCCTTTCTAATAAAATTTATCAAATGTAATGTAGTTTCATCTTATTTTCCTAGAAAATTTATAAAAATCATATAATTGTGTTTTTCATATACGTTAATATCCTTTAATTGTGTTTTTCATATATGTTAATATCCTTTAATGTTTACTATACTTAATTTGGAACATGATTGAATTATTAATTTCATGTTATTACTATGGATTACTTATGGTCATGTATTGTGGATGTTTTCATGAAACTCATTTTTTATCCTATACCTTAGTTATGATATGATGGAATTATGGATTTTTTAATGTTCATATGGAAAAAATAAGTATGGTAATCAATATTTTATGGGTGTTTATAGATTTATATAGCCTCCAATGTACTGGGAAATGCTTTATATATAACTATTCTTACCATAGTAACCTGGTGACAATGCCTAATTTATTACAACGACATAAGATAAAAGGAATCATGTCTCAAATAAACAAAATTTTTATTAGTATTGGTAAAATTTATACATATATAATTTCCCTATTACAATTTAACACTCGAGTTATAAGGATGTTTTTCAAGAATATCACTATTCCCTCTAGCATATCCTTATATATAATTTATAATACTCTTCCAGGATTCTCCAGAAAGGAAAAAAAATAAGGTTGATATCAAATGGTTAGTAAGGGTAATATACCATGTAATATATCATGGGTAAATAAATAATGACCAATATCACATAATCAATATGAAAATTCAAATTTGTGAACACATATACCATTTAAATAACTTGAACATCATTACTCGATAAGAACAAATAAATACGAAAATTACTAAACACACATGAAATTTAAATACCATAAATATCATGATTGTATAGGGAATAATAAACATGGTAAGGTAATTAACAAAACAAACATTCCATTTATTCAATAACATGATTATTTTGAATTGATAAGGCATAATAAATATGGAAAAGGTAAATAATTAAAGATAAATTCAATTTAATCGATAAACTAAAAATAAAAATGAAACAAAAGATAATATCACTAAAAAACATCCTGGATAATAATATATGAAATTTTAAGGAATAAAATTATTAATTTTTGGAAGAAATTATCTTAGGCATCACAATACCTATACAATCAATACATCTGACAAGATAGTTTCAAAATAATGGGTAGGAAGACAACAGAAAACCATTTTACTATGTATAGCCAACTCAATCGTCTTGGGAGACTAAAAATGAATTTAGTGGATATATATAACTATTTCACACCCATATATTCATGTATAAATCATTAGATATATATCTAAAAATTGATTTAATTTAGGAACAATATTCCATATTAAAAAATTTTTATATCGAGTAAGATATACATATTAAAAAACATTCTAATTCAGTTATGCATCATTTAAAGTAAAAAAATCTATATATAAATTATATATTATTTAATTAACAATTATATCCATGATAAGTAATATATATATTTGGGAAATTTCAATATACAATGATCACAGGAAAGTGAATATTTCAAATAAAATTTAATGACTAAAAAAATGAATTAATTTTAGTGAATTTAAATACATTCCACGATAAAAATGATTTTAAACCATTCACATAAAAAATAAGGATAAAATAAATATAATATATCCCAAATATAGTATATGTAAAATAAAACGTTGTTTTAATTGTAAAATACAAATACCAAAAATTATATCTTTATAAATAGTTATGAGGAAAATATCCTCTTCATTTTGAAAATAATCTCTTGAAACTATCATTCATAATTTTTTTGAAAATAATATTATTTTAAAATAATGTTTTAATATATTAAAATAATATTTAAAACATTTAGTAGTCATGGTGGCTGAAAATTCCATACATTTTTTATAAGTTAAAAACAATTATTTTCACATATTTTGTACAATCCAAATATGAGTTATTTGGAAAATAACATTAATATTACTTTTAAATTTTTTTAAAAAATAAAAACATCGGTAAAAATTAATTTAAAAAATAAATTGTATAATTTTAAAAAAATGGAAAACATTTTTAGAAGCAAAGGATTGGGAAGAAAAAGGATTTTTGGTCAAATGGAAAAATAAAGCATGATATTTTTAAATATAATTTATCAAAAGTTTTTACCAAAAAAAAATATAATAATATTTCATAAAAAACTCATTCACAACTAGATTATAAAAAAAATAAAGGGCTTTAATATAAAATTATCAAATAATTTCCTTCAATGTAAATTCATGTATACAAATTCACTATTAAAATGTGATTTTGAAATAACCCCTTACAAAGATCATAATGTCGAATTTATAATTAATCAATGGATAAACTATTTGTATAAAATTTACATTCACATTGGTCAAGTTTATATAAAAAATAATGTAGTAAGAGGTCTTTAAATTCCTAAACCTGAAATATCATAAATAATAAAAACGTAATATAACCCAATGGAAATAAATTCAGTTATGAAATTTTTTACCACTTTTTATTTTTATTTTTAAATAATATTATATAAAATAATTATAATTAAACCATAAAATACCATGAATTATGAATTATTCATGATATTAATTTAAAATGGTAGTATTTATCCCATATAGAAAATTTGTTTCATAACATTATAGTAGGCCTCAATGAAGGGAATTTGAGACAAAGTTCATTACTAGAAGCTTCCTTTTGGTTGATCATTTTTTGATATCTTGTATAATTTTTTATGTATGATATTAATTTATAACAGAACCATATTCATATTTTTAATGTCATATATTACTCCCTTATAAAATTTTATCACCCATTGGTTAATAGTATTTTATTATTTTCATTATTTTAGGTGTTAATTATCTAGTTTTCTCATGTGTGTTTTGTCAGGAATTTTATGGTACTTTTTTATTGGATATAGATTAATCATATATAGAATTATATTAATGTTATAAATATAATATTAAATCTTTTTATATATTTTTATAATCATTATTAATGTTTAGATACAGAAATTGAATCACAATGCTTCGAGGAGATGATATGTTGTACTTATGAAGGAGTGATGATATCACTCCATTAACGAGTGAAAGGGTCAGTAAGTTGGTGATATATAAAAACTATAGAATAAATATAATATCATATATATCATGTATATTCATAAATATTATCCTATATAATTAACATGTACAAATTAGGTAAAAAAACTAATCACATAGATTCGCGAGGTATTAGTCATCCATACACATGAGCGACATTTTCATATTTCAAATTGAATGAAAAATAAGAAGGTATATGTGATAATATGATTACACAAGTATAATAATATAAAAAATATAATCTAATTTTTTTAAATCTAAAATTATATATTGTCTGGAAAGGTGTTCATGGAAACTGAATTACCTCAGTTCACGAGGTGGTAGTCTGCCGTATATATGATTAAGGTTTTTCTTTCCCATTTGATGAAACAATAAACATATATAGGTCATTAAATTAACATAATTACATATCAGTATTTGGGAGATATTGATTTTATCATATAATAATGGTTTAAATTCTTTTAAGGAGTTGTAAGATGAAGAAAAAACCAAATGATCATTTAAGAAAGGTTACCTCTTCTTCAAAAAACTTGTTTAGGTTTACACCAAAACCCTTTTTTGAGTTTTTTTGATAAAAAAGGGATATAAGATATTTTTTGGGGATTAAGAAATATATATTTTTTTGTATTTTAATAACAAATTGTTTTTTGATGGGAGAATATGGGAGTATTGGGGTGTCCTTTTATTAATGGGGGTGAGGACACAAATGGTATTTTAAAAAATAATAGATTTTACCATCTTTTTTATAATAAAAAAGGCCAAAAAATGAATCATTATAGAACCTTAATGGTTATAATGTTGAAATATGTTCATAAAAGTTATTTTGGTAATTTTTAAGTCAACGTAACCCTTATCATATTAGTTTCTCCCCATGGTAAACCTATTTCAATCATAACTGCAATAATTAATTTTAAAAAATTTGACTATTAATAATGGTAAATTATTAAGTTTAGATTATTATATAATATAATATATAATGATTCAAAAAATCTATTCCATTATTTTAGATTAAAATCATACATGCGATAGAATGATATTTCATAATATACCTATTTACATGACAAAAAATCCGATTTCCAATGTGGAAATTCCCATAAGTATATAAAGTATTAATATCAAATTTAAAAATTAAGTTGATTAAAATGACCTAAATTACAATAAATGTAATATAATTGAACTAATTTTACTTTAAAACAAATATAAAATAAAATTTAACCTTGTAAATGTTTTAAAAAATAATGAAATTTTAAATAAAAATCAATATATTTCAGTACTCATTTAAAAGTGAAATTTTACAGAGAAATAAAAAATATTTACATTATGATAATTCTAATATAAATATTTAAAAATTGAAGTTATTTTTTAAAAATATTTTTTCCAAAAATGGAATCATTTAATCTTATATTATGTGTTCAAAATATTGTGAAATCGTTTTCATTGAATATATATATTTTTTAAAAACATTTTTTCTCCTTTGAAATTATTTTTCTTTTATTTATATAATATATAAATTCATTTTATTTATTTTAAACATGTATAAAACATATAAATATGTTAATTTAGTAAGTATTATTCATACCATCTGATTTAAAGGCTAGGTTATTATAAGATTTTATTTTACAATTCGTTTATACTCGATGTTTCATATGACACAAGATAATGAAGAGAATAAATTTAAGGAAATTTATTTCAGGATTTCATATACTCGGTGATTCATGTGCAATATAATATTGAATGAAATTTTCTTAATTTGTAATTTTCAGGTGTTACATTTTAAAAAATTTAAATAAATTTCATCCTGTAAATTTGATCTTGCACTCAAAAAACAAGTGTTCAATATTTGAAAATTATCATGTTAAAAACCATAATAATATAAAGATTTAATAAAACATAATGTTAATAATATATAAATGGAAGTATAATGTTCATATGGGTTGACATATAACATGGTTTTTAAATAGTTAAACATTGGTGGGATTTAATTTTATGGACAAGGATGAAAAGCATAAATAATTTTAGAGAGTGATAGTGGTAATTGATCACAATTAAGTGAATGATAAATAGAATTTTATGTTCATAAAAACCATAAATCTATGATGATTTAAAAGTTCATTTAATTCATCCTATAAAAATTTAATAATATTACATTTCTTTTATGATCCTTTCCATAAATTTTTAAAATTATTCTATTATATAATAATATATAGAAATATACTTAATTGACATATTTAAGTTTCTTATGCACAATTTCACGCCTTGGTTATACCTTGATCATTTTCACATTCATCACTTACTCCAGGAAATAAATATCCAAATACTTTTTTTAATATTTTAAAAACTAAAATTCACTTTTAATGGATCAGGAAGTCTAAATAATAGTGACAAGTCTCCCTCTATCTTTAATTATTTTATAGAATCAATACTGTTATAAAAAGTAATCCAGTATAATATATTAATATTAAAATCTCAATAGTTTCACCAGTAGTTTGAAATTAATATTTATCTATCAAATATTTTAAGTAAAAACAATGACATATTAACCATAATGTCACATATTCTAGTGGTAGGCACAAAACCCATGTTTCCATTTTGTTGTGGGTTGAATCCCCATAGCCTTGCTAGATTAGACATGTTTTCCTTTTGAATGTTGGTTTTCCATATTCTAAAACCATATTAATATAATTGTCTAAGATGGTCACAAATTTTAATAACCCATAACGACCTCAAAATTAAGAAAATATAAATTATAAGGTTTACCAATATCATTATACATATTCCACAAAATATAATCCCATTCTTCCATAAATTAAATTTCTATTAAAACATATATTAAAACAATGGACTGTATTACCATAAATGTTTCTAAAAAAGTTCATAATCTTGGCAGAATCCCTTTACGTAAATAAAATGTGTTTTTAAATCATTGAACTTATGATCAATCTTAAAATCATATACCCATGGTGGTATCCATAACTCTTTAGTTAATAAAGAAATATATGTTTCCAAAATTAAAAAAACCCTTATATGTTGTATGATTCATATAACAATAATTCAACTGCTAAAAATACATCTACATTATAATTTTGGAATCCAAATAAATAATTCAACCAGTATTTTTCAACATAGGTCATTCATTCATATATGAGTTAACCATTTAAGAGGAAATTTATTGGATAATTATAGGGTTTACGACATATAAATCAGTGAACTATAAATGGTCTCTTAGGATGAAATTTATATCCTTCCATTGCAATATTCACTTTTCCTTAGCAATTCATTGATTTTTGTCCTTCTTTTCTGCACATAATTTTTTTCCCATTACTTTGGTTCACCTTACTAGGTGTCTCCTTCAATATTTCTTACATGAATGAAATAAATCCTTCTTTACTAAATAGTAACCATCACATGATCACTTAGTGAACTCCATCATTCTCTTCTTTGGTGATTTTGATATTTGGTTATGGTATTAGTTGTTAATCATATTTTAGAAAAAATGAATTGGAGTAATGATGATATATTTCACTTTATTCTTCATCACATTTGTCTTCTCATAGTGACCATATTGTGTTGGATATTCAATGCCAACCTGATTCCTTTGGGTTCAAACCATTGACTATAACCAAAAAGCATAGTGTCAGAAACAATAATACTTGTATAAAAACATAAAATCATGTATAGGATATATAAACCATGAATCCTTTTTTTCAATATAAGGTACCTTAATTTTGACACAGGTCATTTATTTTCATCATTTACCCATATCTTTAATAGTAGTTTATAATGAATATTTGAATTATCCAAAGAATATTCCCAGGTATTTTCAAACCAGGTGCACTTTAAGACACATTTTGTTCTCCAAGTGATGATCGGTTCAATCCCAATTTTCAATTTTCAAAGTTATTACCCCATGGTTCATCTTTTCTAGAACCATGTCCTTTTTTGTGTCTATAAATTTATTTATTTATAGAAAAAATCACACAATATATACTTTACCAAAACATTAGGATGCATTTTTTATTTTTTTCCTCAAAGACTATCATAGAATTATGATCTCTAATCAATGTTTTCCAAAATCTAGTTCCCATGGATTCTTCTAAATTTCTTTGGATACCCACAATAATGACCCTGACTCTAGAAACCTAAATCATGAATCTAAATTATTACATTAGCATAAAATGAAATAAATCAAATTTATAATGAATTAATAGTTTAGTAGTATGGGTGAACTAGAAAAATATATCATTCCCATATTAAATTTTAGTATGTATATTATAGCAAACTATTTTAAAAATATTATTTTTCCCTTTATCATTTACTTTCATATCATTCATAGGACACTTATTGTATTGATAGTAAAGGAAGAAAAACAATGTTGAGGTAAAATTATAAGTATATTTTACATAGATTTGATGTTATAATGAGTAAATTAAGTATAATAAATAATGGATTATCAATACAAAATAGTTAATATCTGAAAAAATCTATTTAAATAACTTTACTGTCATGATTAAATAAGTAATAATCAATTTGGAAAGGCAAACTACTAAAACCACAATCTATTTAAAAAAACATTAATATAATTATAAGATGATAAATAATCAACATGTTAATTTAAATTACTAAAAAAAGATTCCATTTAATTAATAACATTATTATAAATAGATATGAATAATTTACATGGAACAATAAATAACTGAAAACAAATTCCCTTTAATCAATAAACTGAGAATAAAAATGCATAGACGAATAATATCATTGAAAAAAATATTATGGAAAATAATAAATAAATTATTAATGAATGAAATTCATAATTATCTCACTTATTTATTTTGGGCATCAAGAGACCTATTTTATCAGGGTCTCTCACAAGATAGTTTAAAAATGATGGGTAGGTATACAACAAAAACCAATTTAATTAAGGATAGTCAAAAAATTCTTCTCATGAGAATACTGATGTATTTAGGGGATGTATATAACTATTCCCTAACCATATCTATATATCCAATTAATTTCTTGTATATTGAATAATCAGTTTAAATCATGAATAATATGGCTTGTCAATGAATTTCTTATAAAGATTAGAATATAGATTAAAAATGACTTCCACAGTTAATAATATATATTTCAAAGTAAAATAAAATAAATATAAATGAAATGATTTTGTTAATAAATTTATTTTTGTTAAATAATATGGGTATTTAAGTGATATTTAGTGTCCAATGATAATAAGATAGTAATATTTCCATAGAAATTAAATTACTAGAAAAATGAAATAAGAAAGTGAATTTCAATAATTTCATTGGTAAAAAAGATCATTAAAACATAAATAAAAATAATAAGTATGTTATAATTACAATATTTACCCAATTAAGTATAAGTAAAATAAAGAGTTTCTATCTTTGATGAATATAAATACAATAAAAATTCCTTTAGAAACATTCTTGAAGAAAATATCATTTTTAATTTTAGAAATCACATTTTAAACATGAATATTAAAAAAATATGAATATAATATTAATTAATAATAAAATTCTAATATTTCAAAATAATATTTAAAACATGGATTTCTCATAACATAAAGAAATTCCATACATTCTGTAAATTTTAATAAAAGAATCTTTTATATTTTTGGAAAAAGGCAATCATGCCATATTTTGAAAATGTTATGACAATTCCTTTAAAAATAAATTTTAAAAAGGAGAATATGGTTTTAAAAATTATTTAATAAATAATTTGGAGAATTTAAAAAATATGTATCAATTTTTTTAAGAAATCATCATTTTTGAAGAAAATATATTTTTGACAAAAGAGAAAAATAAATTAAAAATATATTAAAAATAATTTTTAATAATTTTATTTATAAAATAGAGTAATATGGTACATTTACATAATAAAACCATGAATAACTAGAGTATAAAACAAATTAAATGGATTTATTGTAACAGCCCGAGATTTTATGAAAAATATTCTTTTTATTTCACTAATGTCTTGTGTTGTACGCTACACCAAAAGGAGCTTGCACAACACGCATCCTTGACTTGCCTTGCATACATGCAATCGCGACCTTCCTTGATAGCGTGTGTAGTACGCAATAACGAGTTTCACTAAACAACGATATGCTATTAAAATATTATTAAAACTAGCCGTTATGAATAGTAATAACCACTTTTTAAAATTCTGTAAATCTTATATTTCAAAATGAACTTCATTTTTGGATTCGGAGTATCGAATTTAGCCTAAGGTGAAATTTTGGTACTTTTCGGATAACTTTCATATTCTGATGAATAGTGAAAATTATTAATTATAATTAAAAAACAACTTTTTTAATCGAAATAATTAATAGTGATAAATTATTAATTTGGGTGGTTTTAAAGTATATTTAGAATATATTTTTACAATTTAATTCAATGTTGGTCATTGGTTGTAATTTCACATTTAAACCAGACATAATCAAGTGTCAATCTTTTGATAGAAATTGTTTCTTAAAAACACGCTATTTGTCTTAATAGCGGGATTTAATTATAAAATTAATTAATTCAACTTCTATGTTATGAATTTGGTAAAATAGACTTCATTTTTGAATTCGGAATATGAAATATAGCTTAGGATGAAATTTTGGCATTTTTCTGAAAACCTTCATTTTTTGATGAATAGTGAAACTACTAAGTGGTAGTTAAAAAACTGAATTTTTCATAAAACTTAATTTTACCGCTTCTGTGAATGGAATTTCAAAAATCCGATAGACACAGTTGATATCAGTAAGTAAAATGTGGTTCAATGAGATAAAAATAATTTTTTGGTGAATAGTAACTTTTTACTATTTTTACCGCGGTTAATAGTAAATAGGGTAACTAAGGGTAAATATGATATTACTATTACCCTAACACATGTCCTAATTCTATTAGATAAGTGTAATTCGGCCAAAAACAACCTTATGAATATAATATGACCATTTAGACCCACTTGGATTAGATTAGGACATTTATTATTAATTTATTTAAAGAAGGGTTAAAATAGTTAAAATCAAAGTTTAATAAGTAAATCATTTTTAATATGGGGTTATACATAAGTTAATTAGACTATAAATATTCATTAGAAAGCTAAAACTATTTCCTACATAATGGTATTTTATTTGTAATTTTTAGACATTAAATAATTTAATTTATTTATGACACAATGATGATGTAGTAATTATCTTATTAATGAAATATTGACATAATTGATGTTATAAACACCAAAATAAATGTAATTTGAGACTTTTTATGAATTCCACTAATTTTCTAGGTTACTATGATATATTAATGTTGATTTAATAAACTTGGTTCGAACATTTAATTCTTTTATGACTTTCACAAAAATCATATATCAAATAGTGTCAAAATTGACACAAAATAGTTTTTAAATAAAATATTATATTATTAATTGTTATTTTATTCCTAAAAATCTAAGGTTCGGCCAAATGACTTAGATAAGGATATATATATTAATAATAAACAATTTGGGGTTCGTTTGGCATGTTATAGTAAGTGTATTAACCATATAGTGAAAGAAAACAAAAAGACACGGTAAAAGTTAAATTATTTAACTTAGAGTTAAATCTAATTGATAAGGTTCAAAATAAGATCCATACATGTCTAAATTTGATTGGTTGATGAGATTACAACCCTATATCATCTAAGCTTCTAATATGAGTCATTTTTGGAGGTTTTTATGTGGGTTTAGATTTATTATAAATTAATATTTTTAAGAATTCCTAAGGTGCCCCTCTCCTCCCCTATAAAAGGACACCTCCTCCCCCTCCTCCTCACACCAATTTGAGCTCTCAAGCTCGGCCAACCCCTGCCAAAATCTCTTCTCCACTTCCCTAGAAACATCCTAGAGGTTCTGGTCTTCCTCAAAGACCAATTTTAGTGCCCTAAGAGGAGGTCTCAAAGAGGCGCTTCAAAGAAGAGGTAATTACCGTTACCAATTCTTTCATCTTTATTTCTTCTTACACTTCTTCTTATTAGGTTGTTTCATTATGAAGTAATAACATCAGTATCACTCATATACTGATATGTTATTATAAGTATGAAACATCCTTATTCCACCATCTATCCATCCTACGGAAAAAGAAATCACCGCGCGTGCGTACGTACGGAATACCGTCTCCACGCCGTGGTGTAATCTATTTTCCACCACCACCTTATATGGATGGGTATAATGGTGTAAAGAATAATTATACATAGTTATTACAACATCATATTGATTCTGATATATTTTATAATCCACTCCAATTCAATTCAATATTTATCGAAATGATATCATCGCTCGTGCGTACGTACGGACTACCGTCTCCACGACGCGATGAGATTCATTCTCCATGTTAACCATTTAAGAATGATTATAAAGTATATATAAGAAATAATAATGAAATATATGACATTATAAAGCTACTGTATTATTGTATATATATATATATGTATGTCATCTACTTACTTCCATTCAAGACAATAAGGAAAGGAAAATAGCGTTCATGCGTACGTACGGACTACCGTCTCCATGAACGGTGTTTTTCATTTCATTTATCTATCTATTATATATATATATACTGAATATATATGATATATAAATCATATTTTATATTCTGGAAGTAAGTAAATCATGATATAAGTACTAATAATGTCAAGAACAACAAATCAAAACACCTATGATAAATGAAACGATTTTACCCAAAACGCTTTTTTAACATGGAATTTACAAAAGAACGGGTAATATAATGTCATAAGTGAACCATATATGATATCATAACAATTAATATGATTCTGTAATAAGTCAATAACATGATTTAAATCATTATACAGGAGGTTCAGACACTTACAAAGCAAGTCGGACCTAAGGTAAGGGAAATATCGCAATCTCATTTTTATCCGAGATTGTTTGTACTTTGAAATTTACTGGGGTATATTTTATCATCCACATCCATGTTTCCTCAATATGTAATGTTATTTACATCAACCTACAATTGTTTAAATCCAATTTTACCCTTCGGTGAGTTTTTAGTAAAAGATATGAAAGGAATCTTTTGTCGTTTTTCGTACGAGGTACTTTTTGAATTTTCGACAAAAGTACGAAGAATGTTTTTTTTAACTTAAACGGCACGAACGGATTTTTACGGTTTTATAAAGCCTTATTTTTATGAAGCATCCTCCAAAAGATTTCATGACTATTTTTAATAAAATCTATTTCTTTTAAAATTCAATGATGTTTTGTGAAAATAAATTGATTTTGAAGAAGAAAGGATAAATTCCTCAAGAATTCATTTCAAGTGTTTTATCAAAATTATTTTCCATCTAAGATAATAAAGGGTTCTATTTCTATCCATATTTTTACATTGATTTGACTATTTTGTGATGGAATTCTGTTTATGAATTCCTTTATCTTATATGAATGGTTTTATGATGTCATGTTGTTTAAGAATCCCATTTTTGTTACATGGGTTATGAAATGATGTATGATTTATGATTTTGTGGCACACATAAGAATGGTATCATTATGAGATGGGTGGGACCTATATCTCCCTCCAATGCATTGGGTAAAGATTTTATATCTCATGAGATAGACATGGCAGAAATGGTAGGATATACCGGTTCAGTGAAACAGGACTAAAACGAGGGTTACTCGATTCAGAAAGGGACTTTGTCCACTAAGATAGTCTTGGAAATGAGTCTTTACTAACAAGAAATGATTCTATATGATTATGTGTGAATGCCACAAAGTTTCATGTTTTATGTTATGATTATTGTGATTACATTTCACTACCATGATTTCCCCCATGTTATGAAATTATGATCTCTTTTGCAGGTTAAGATTTCCAAAAGTTATGTGCTTATGTATATGATGTGATTGATATTTATTTTTTTTACCCTTACTGAGCATTTGAGCTCACCCTTTTATGTTTTCTTTTCCCCAGGATATAAAGAAAGGTTTTAGGTAGAAAAAAGGAAGATCTTTATGGGAGATTTTGAAGATCTTTCACCACGATTAGAAGATTATATTCCGAGTTTCCAAAGACACTAAACTATTACGATCCTTGTGTGTGTGTTTTTGTTATGTACTAAGTATTCCGCAAATGTAATGTAATGTCAATATACGTCAGGCTTCAGGTCTCTACAGTTGGTATCAGAGGAAAGGTTTAGTCAACCTTTGGAAACTAGGATGCGAAAACGTTAGTGAGATCCCTAGAGATATTTCTAAGTTATGTCTAGGGATGCCCCTAAGGATAAGTATACATATAGGATATAGTCCTAGAACTATGGTAACGATATTAGATTAAACCAAAGATGTTAGATATTTAAGTTACTCCCCCTTTATTATGATTTTTGCCTCTCACACTATTCTTTTTGGGTTTTAGAAAATGGCTGGAATCAAGATGATTCACGATAATGGAGGATATGATGGACAATGGAATGATATTCTTCATAATGAAATGGGATTTGGAAGTCCAAACCTCATTATTATGCCGAATCAGCAATCTCATAATATGATCAATAAAGTAAAATTTGTTAAGTTTCCTGACTCGACTAATAAGAGAAAGATGGAGTTTCATGATGATCATAGAGGAAAGAAAGTTCAATTTCCCCTATGTAATTCATGTGGGAAGAGGCATCAAGGAGAATGTTTCAAAAGAACTGGAAGATGCTTTGGGTGTGGAAAAGAAGGACACAAAGCAAGTAAGTGCAAAGGAAAAGGTTCAGTTAACACCATGGATGAGGATAATGGTATTGCTACGACATCAACAATGGTTAAATGCTTTAAATGTGGAATGTACGGGCATTATGCAAACCAATTCCCTAAGGGAAAGTCTCATGAAGAGAATCAGTATGGTCGTATGGGAAGTATTTATGTTGATGATGATGAAGAAACTACAAATGATATGTGAGATGAAAGAAATGTTGAAGCTCGATCAATGGTCTAAGAATGTAGTGGAATGATTACATGTTTATCATGTGTAATGTTGTATAAGTAATCTCATGGAATAAGGAGATATCTAAGGATTGTTACACTGTTGTCTTTCCTTATGTTTTGAAAGTGTATGATGAATGGTACCAGTAACCATGAAAGGTTATTCAGATATTTTTGGAATGAAGATGATATGCGCATAATGAAGGGATAAGGAGAAAATGAAATGTTTGACAGTATTCATGAGCTCATGATTGATATAAGGACTAAGTGATATCATGGTTTGAGTATATATAATTTTGAGGATTTCGGTATGTGAAAAGTGTTAACTTTTAACTGCATTCAAGTTTTCACTAAGGTTCAATGGGTATTCAAGAGAGTACAAGATTAAGTCCTTTGAATGTTTGGAATGTGACCAAAAAGATATATCTTATGATATATGGGGATCAACGATGGTATTAAATCTCTGGTAATCGTTTTGACTATGTTATGAGAATGGACTGCAGTATTATGAGCCTAATGATTGGAATGAATTATGTTGGACATAAGTTAGTATTGTTTAAGGATAGAAGTTTTTTTCGATATTATTGATAGGATGTTATAGTAATGTAGTTTTAGAAAAAGGACAACCTGCAGGACGGGCGACAGCCCATCGCGTCGGACAAGGCTATGGGAATCGAACCCACAACCGAAGTGCGACTGGCCTTTATCACCTACCACTGGCCTACAAGAAGTCCCTGTTTAGTAGAAACTAGTTTTATTATATTAAGCAGTATGATATAGGAAGTATAAGTCCATTTTAAGAACCATATGTGATTAATCTCACTATAGATCAACTTATGTATATAATTTTTGCTAACCCTTTTGTTTGAGACAGATGGAATGACCCGTCATTCTATCACATGATCTGCTAACACTTCATGAATAACAAATTCAACTTCATATATTTAAGAGATGAAGTGGAAATTGTTCAAGGCATGAACAACAGTTAGATTTTACCAAAATAAAGTAAGTATTTATTCTAATTCAAATTCTTCAACTTTAGGGAAACGATCATGAAAACCAAAAATGTTGTCCTAGTGCTCTTATATCTGATTAATCAGATGGTACCTTAGATCGTCACAAATTTATGGATTTGTGATTGTTGGCTTTTCCATTTCCATGTTCTCTACCACTCTCCATCAGAACATGATGGTTAGATTTTTCTTCCATATCCATATTTTTACCTATGTGGAAACCCAGCGATTAGTTTATTTGGGTAATCGTTACATTTCATACTTTAGTTTTTAAAGCCAAGTTTTTGTATTCCTTTTTACGATGTGGGATTCTATTAAAGAATCTTTCGAATAGTAAACCATTTATAACCCCGACGAATTTCAAGGGCGAAATTCATTTTAAGGGGGGTAGAATTTAACAGCCCGAGATTTTATGAAAAATATTCTTTTAATTTCACTAATGTCTTGTGTTGTACGCTACACCAAAAGGATCTTTCACAACACGCATCCTTGACTTGCCTTGCATACATGCAATCACGACCTCCCTCGATAGCGTGTGTAGTACGCAATAACGAGTTTCACTAAACAACGATATGCTATTAAAATATTATTAAAACTAGCCGTTATGAATAGTAATAACCACTTTTTAAAATTCTGTAAATCTTATATTTCAAAATGAACTTCATTTTTGGATTCGGAGTATCGAATTTAGCCTAAGGTGAAATTTTGGTACTTTTCGGATAACTTTCATATTCTGATGAATAGTGAAAATTATTAATTATAATTAAAAAACAACTTTTTTAATCGAAATAATTAATAGTGATAAATTATTAATTCGAGTGGTTTTAAAGTATATTTAGAATATATTTTTACAATTTAATTCAATTTTGGTCATTGGTTGTAATTTCACATTTAAACCAGCCATAATCAAGTGTCAATCTTTTGATAGAAATTGTTTCTTAAAAACACGCTATTTGTCTTAACAGTGGGATTTAATTATAAAATTAATTAATTCAACTTCTATGTTATGAATTTGGTAAAATAGACTTCATTTTTGAATTCGGAATATGAAATATAGCTTAGGATGAAATTTTGGCATTTTTCTGAAAACCTTCATTTTTTGATGAATAGTGAAACTACTAAGTGGTAGTTAAAAAACTGAATTTTTCATAAAACTTAATTTTACCGCTTCTGTGAATGGAATTTCAAAAATCCGACAAACACGGATTATATCAGTAAGTAAAATGTGGTTCAATGAGATAAAAATAATTTTTTGGTGAATAGTAACTTTTTACTATTTTTACCGCGGTTAATAGTAAATAGGGTAACTAAGGGTAAATATGATATTACTATTACCCTAAAACATGTCCTAATTCTATTAGATAAGTTTAATTCGGCCAAAAACAACCTTATGAATATAATATGACAATTTAGACCCACTTGGATTAGATTAGGACATTTATTATTAATTTATTTAAAGAAGGGTTAAAATAGTTAAAATCAAAGTTTAATAAGTAAATAATTTTTAATATGGGGTTATACATAAGATAAATTCGACTATAAATATTCATTAGAAAGCTAAAACGATTTCCTACATAATGGTATTTTATTTGTAATTTTTAGACATTAAATAATTTAATTTATTTATGACACAATGATGATGTAGTAATTATCTTATTAATGAAATATTGACATAATTGATGTTATAAACACCAAAATAAATGTAATTTGAGACTTTTTATGAATTCCACTAATTTTCTAGGTTACTATGATATATTAATGTTGATTTAATAAACTTGGTTCGAACATTTAATTCTGTTATGACTTTCACAAAAATCATATATCAAATAGTGTCAAAATTGACAGAAAATAGTTTTTAAATAAAATAAAATATTATTAATTGTTATTTTATTCCAAAAAATATAAGGTTCGGCCAAATGACTTAGATAAGGATATATATATTAATAATAAACAATTTGGGGTTCGTTTGGCATGTTATAGTAAGTGTATTAACCATATAGTGAAAGAAAACAAAAAGACACGGTAAAAGTTAAATTATTTAACTTAGAGTTAAATCTAATTGATAAGGTTTAAAATAAGATTCAAACATGTCTAAATTTGATTTGTTGATGAGATTACAACCCTATATCATCTAAGCTTCGAATATGAGTCATTTTTGGAGGTTTTTATGTGGGTTTAGATTTATTATAAATTAATATTTTTAAGAATTCCTAAGGTGCCCCTCTCCTCCCCTATAAAAGGACACCTCCTCCCCCTCCTCCTCACACCAATTTGAGCTCTCATGCTCGGCCAACCCCTGCCAAAATCTCTTCTCCACTTCCCTAGCAACATCCTAGAGGTTCTGGTCTTCCTCAAAGACCAATTTTAGTGCCCTAAGAGGAGGTCTCAAAGAGGCGCTTCAAAGAAGAGGTAATTACCGTTACCAATTCTTTCATCTTTATTTCTTCTTCCACTTCTTCTTATTAGGTTTTTTCATTATGAAGTAATAACATCAGTATCACTCATATACGGATATGTTATTATAAGTATGAAACATCCTTATTCCACCATCTATCCATCCTACGGAAAAAGAAATCACCGCGCGTGCGTACGTACAGAATACCGTCTCCACGCCGTGGTGTAATCTATTTTCCACCACCACCTTACATGGATGGGTATAATGGTGTAAAGAATAATTATACATAGTTATTACAACATCATATTGATTCTGATATATTGTATAATCCACTCCAATTCAATTCAATATTTATAGAAATGATATCATCGCTCGTGCGTACGTACGGACTACCGTCTCCACGACGCGATGAGATTCATTCTCCATGTTAACCATTTAAGAATGATTATAAAGTATATATAAGAAATAATAATGAAATATATGACATTATAAAGCTACTGTATTTATGTATATATATATATATGTATGTCATCTACTTACTTCCATTCAAGACAATAAGGAAAGGAAAATAGCGTTCATGCGTACGTACGGACTACCGTCTCCATGAACGGTGTTTTTCATTTCATTTATCTATCTATTATATATATATATATACTGAATATATATGATATATAAATCATATTTTATATTCTGGAAGTAAGTAAATCATGATATAAGTAATAATAATGTCAAGAACAACAAATCAAAACACCTACGATAAATGAAACGATTTTACCCAAAACGCTTCTTTAACATGGAATTTACAAAAGAACGGGTAATATAATGTCATAAGTGAACCATATATGATATCATAACAATGAATATGATTCTGTAATAAGTCAATAACATTATTTAAATCATTATACAGGAGGTTCAGACACTTACAAAGCAAGTCGTACCTAAGGTAAGGGAAATATCGCAATCTCATTTTTATCCGAGATTGTTTGTACTTTGAAATTTACTGGGGTATATTTTATCATCCACATCCATGTTTCCTCAATATGTAATGTTATTTACATCAACCTACAATTGTTTAAATCCAATTTTACCCTTCGGTGAGTTTTTAGTAAAAGATATGAAAGGAATCTTTTGTCGTTTTTCGTACGAGGTACTTTTTGACTTTTCCGACAAAAGTACGAAGAATGTTTTTTTAACTTAAACGGCACGAACAGATTTTTACGGTTTTATAAAGCCTTATTTTTATGAAGCATCCTCCAAAATATTTCATGACTATTTTTAATAAAATCTATTTCTTTTAAAATTCCATGATGTTTTGTGAAAAGAAATTGATTTTGAAGAAGAAAGGATAATTTCCTCAAGAATTCATTTCAAGTGTTTTATCAAAATTATTTTCCATCTAAGATAATAAAGGGTTCTGTTTCTATCCATATTTTTACATTGATTTGACTATTTTGTGATGGAATTATGTTTATGAATTCCTTTATCTTATATGAATGGTTTTATGATGTCATGTTGTTTAAGAATCCCATTTTTGTTACATGGGTTATGAAATGATGTATGATTTATGATTTTGTGGCACACATAAGAATGGTATCATTATGAGATGGGTGGGACCTATATCTCCCTCCAATGCATTGGGTAAAGATTTTATATCTCATGAGATAGACATGGCAGAAATGGTAGGATATACCGGTTCAGTGAAACAGGACTAAAACGAGGGTTACTCGATTCAGAAAGGGACTTTGTCCACTAAGATAGTCTTGGCAATGAGTCTTGACTAACAAGAAATGATTCTCTATGATTATGTGTGAATGCCACAAAGTTTCATGTTTTAAGTTATGATTATTGTGATTACATTTCACTGCCATGATTTACCCCATGTTATGAAATTATGATCTCTTTTGCAGGTTAAGATTTCCAAAAGTTATGTGCTTATGTATATGATGTGATTGATATTTATTTTGTTTACCCTTACTGAGCATTTGAGCTCACCCTTTTATGTTTTCTTTTCCCTAGGATATAAAGAAAGGTTTTAGGTAAAAAAAGGAAGATCTTTATGGGAGATTTTGAAGATCTTTCACCACGATTTGAAGATTATATTCCGAGTTTCCAAAGACACTAAACTATTACGATCCTTGTGTGTGTGGTTTTGTTATGTACTAAGTATTCCGCAAAAGTAATGTAATGTCCATGTACGTCAAGTTTCGGGTCTCTACATTTATAATTCAATTAAATAATAATTTCTTGTTATGAAAAATCAAGTGTAATCAATCCCGATTTAAATGATATTGTTAAATAAACACTTAAAAAGATCATTACTATAAAGTGAAAATTAATCAATGAATTTATAATGTGTATTTATTTTAAATCCACATAATAAAAGTGGAATAAATTATAATATACCCAATATTATTTACAAACATATTCTTTTAATATCAAATACAATTAAGAAGTAATACAACCAAATGAAAAGAAATTAAGTTATGGAATTCATTATCACTTGGTAATTTTCATGTAAAATAAACATAAATGATATAATTAAAATAAAGACATAAAATAAAAATAAATATTAATTATTCATGATATTACATAAAAAATGAAGTATATACATCATATAAATGAAATTAGGTTCATTACATTACAATATTCCTCAATGAGAGAAAATTGAGATGAAGTCCATCACATCACACTTCTGTTTGGTTCAAATTTATTTAATATCTAATATAACAGTTTCCATCATGTAAATAAATTATAAAAAAACCATATTTATATTTATAATATCACATATTATCATATTATAACATTTTACCAACCATTTG
This sequence comes from Viscum album, assembly GCA_963277665.1. Classification (NCBI taxonomy): domain Eukaryota; kingdom Viridiplantae; phylum Streptophyta; class Magnoliopsida; order Santalales; family Viscaceae; genus Viscum; species Viscum album. The sequence continues at coordinate 1,086,698,978 of OY728165.1, forward strand.
TTAATAAAATTTCATTATTTTCAGTATTTTATCTGTTAATTTCCTTATTTTCTCATGCATGTTTTCTCATGAATGTTTTCTTTCAGGGGTATATGATATAGATCAATCTTTTAAATAATAATATTAATGTAAAAAATTTCATATTTAATCATTTTATAAATTTTTATAATCATTAAAAAAGGTTGGACATGGAAAATGAATCACATCCGTTTTCAGAGATAGTATGGCATATGTACAGAGGAGTGATAATATCATTACATTAATGGGTTAAAGGGTAAGAAATTGTTTTATATAATAATATTAAATGATAAATACCATTTAATATATATCACACATGTTTATTAAATTTATCCTTATACTTACCATGTAAGGACTAAATTAAAAATGAATCACATCTCTTCGGGAGGAGGAAGTCTTCCGTATACACAGGCGATATTATCACATTTTAAATGGAAATAAAAGTAATAAGTAAGATGTAATATAATAATTATATAACTATAATAATATCATAAAAATAGAATAAATTTTTTAAATTCACCATTATATCAATCCCTAAAAATTGGTGTTGGGAAAATAATTACATCAGTTCTTGATGTGGTATTCTACCGTATAGACAATCAACAATTTAATTTTGTTATTTCATGGAATAGGAGATGGATATAGGTAACTAAAATAACATAATGACATATAAGAATATTTAATATTGTTATTTTATTATATATTCAAGTTTTAATAATATTTTAAAATGGTTTTAGAATAAACAAACTAAAAACGCTCATTTAAGAACATTATCGCTTCTTCAGTAAAACAAGATTAGGATTTCACCAAAATAATTCATATGTTTTCCTTCTGATATAACCATGAGATCTAAGATATTTTTAAGAGATTAATTATGATCTTTTGATAGGTATTTTCTGAACCGAGTGGATTTTTATGTGTAAAGAGGGGGTGAGAGGGGGTGACCTTTTATAAGAGGGGAGAGGACACCGATGGAATTTTTTAAAATAAACATTTTAGAAAATAAATTATCATGATAATAGCATCCAAAATGGGAAATTATAAAACCATGGAGGTTATATAGTCTAAATATGTCTGAATATATTTTTCGGACATGTTTTAGGTCATTTGTCCTTTATCTTATTATTTTGACCCCTGAATAACCCGTTTTTATCCTAACTACGATAATTAATTTTTACTGATTTGACTATTCAAAATGGTCAAAAATATAATAAAACATATTATATGACAAAAATTATTCTATTTTAAAATTTGGAATATATTTTTCCAAATAAAATTCATAGAAGTTGTAGAATTATTTTTAAAATGATACCTGTATATGTGATAAAAAAGATGGTTTGAAAAGTGAAAATTATCAAAAGTATACATGGATTTAATATAAGAACGAAACATAAAATTGATTAAAATTATTAATTTTTTTAATTGAACTCTTTTTACATTAAAATTAGTTTAAAATATAATATATCTTTTTAAATTAATTAAACCAAAACGTATTTTTCAATAAAAATAAATATTTTTGCTATTCGTCAAAAAATAAAAATTTTAAAATAATATTTATAGAGATATTTATATAATTAAGTTCATATATTTAAATAAATTTTGTAAAACTAGTGAAAATTTATCCTGAATTATGTTCTCAAAACCAGATGAAAGAGTTTTCTTCGAAGAATACAGTTTTCTTGGATACATTTCATTTTCTATGAACTAATTCTTTTTTTTATTTCAAATCAATAGATATAGATTGAATTTGTTTTAGTCATTTTTAAACTATATAAATTTCATAATATAGTTATCACTAATAACACATTTCAATTTGAAGACAGGTTATAACAATATTTTATTTTATGATTTAATTAGACTCGGGACTCTGTGTCTCATAGGTTATCAAAGGTATTAATTTTTTTATATATTTTATGGGTTGTTTATGATTTGTATTGTGTCACATAAACAATCAAATAAAATATTTTATTTTTAATTTTCTAGGTCTTACATTTTATCTTGTGAGATTGCATATAAATAATTTGGTAGAAAAATTAATACATTATGAGTCTCCATCTATTATTGATGATGGTTTTAATAATGATCCTTAACATAATGAGTTATTTTTATTTTTTATGTATATATAACATTCTAATTACTATTTTATTTTTTCATATCTCATGATAATTGAATAATATAGCCATACTCCTATGATTCAATTCATATGTTATAACCACAGATGTATTTCATCACTCATGATTTATTATTTATGTTTTATTAGGGGTGATTCTATAATCTTATTTCTATGTACATTGAATATGTTCTCATACTAATATTCTCAATTTTGATCACTTATGACATATTATATTTATATATTACGTTTACCATTAATTTGAATTTTACCTCTCCCTTTCTTATGTTTCCATTCCTTAGGATATGAATACTAGTGTAATGTATGATATGTTTAAAAAGAGAGAATTATTAAATTATATATGTGGGATATATTGATGAGGATTTGTAAAATATGTTGGTTATGTATCCAATATAAAAATATAATAAACCTATAGGTTCTAGGGTGTAACATCCCAGATAAAGGAAGAATATGAAATTTTCATATTTATTAATATTTGTGAATTAAATATTAATTTTACTTTAAAGGGGTTTCTATGTTCGATAGCGTACCCGATATGCAACAACAGATTCCTTTGAAATCTTACATTGCACACTAATAATATATTATTATTTTAAAAATTAGTTAACTCCTTGCTGTTGTATTGGAAGGAATGAATGAATCTAACTATAATATGATTATACGTGTTTTCTAAATCTATTTACATTTTGCCAATAAAAGTTAGAGGCTTAAAATGTGAATGAACCTAATTTAAAGCATAATTTACATTAAAAGGCTTATCTATCGACTTTTAATGGAGATCCTTTTTTAAATATAGTTTTGGTCACTTTAATACATTATATATGACTAAATAAAATCCTTCTATAGAATGGGGACATCAAAATATACTTTGTGTAAATTTTTGTAATTTTTCCAATAAAGTTCATTTCTTAATGAATAGTGAAAAATACTGTATTTTAATTCAAAAGTGCCTTTTAATCTAATTTATTATATGGTTAATTTACTTTTTTAAATGGTTTTAAAGTGAAATTAAAATATAATTTTACTATTTAATCCAATCTTGGTCATTGGAATTATTTTCACTTTGAAATTGGACATAAACAAGTATCAATCTTTTGATAGTTATTGTTTCTTAAAAACATGCTATTTGTTTTGATAACGGGAATTAATTTTAAAATTAATTTATGCCACTTCTATGTTTTCAATTTTGGAAAATATAAATCATTTTTGAATTCGTAATATCAAATATAGCTTAGGCTGAATTTTTGATATTTTTCTGAAAAACATAAATTTTTGATGAATAGTGAAACCACTTAGTGGTAGTTTAAAAAACTGAATTTTTTATTTAAATGAAAATTTTCCACTTTTGTGAATTGAATTTCTAAAATCTGACATAAATGGTTGTTATCAAGAAGTAAAATGTGGTTTAATAAGATGAAAAAGATTTTTGGTGAATAGTAACTTTTGACATTTATTTACCGTGGTTAAAGGTAAACAAAGTAGTTCAAGGTAAAATGTATATTATAATAATTCAAAATTTCCTTAATAATTGTCCAAACCTTATTTTTTGAGTCATTTACGACCATTGGCATCTTTGGGTAGATTTTGGGACCCCATTTAGCCACTTGGGAGTGATAATGGCAATTTAGATTAATTAACTTAAAGTAAAGGCAAAAATGACAGAAGAAAATATTTTTTAGTAAGTTAATTTTTATATGGTATTATATAAGTCATATTTTAGACTATAAATATTATTTACAAATCTAAAATGATTACCTACATGGTAATATTATTTTATAATTTTTAGACATTAAATAATTTAAATTATTTATGACATAATAATGATGCAATATTTACATCATTAATAAATCATTTAAATTAAAAAGATTATAAATATTAAAATAACATCTAAAACCTGTCCAATTTTTATTGAATGATTTTATTTAGACCATGAGTCATGGTATATTTTACTCTAATGATTTTTGGACCTTTTGAAACTGAATGTCAATATATAATAAAATAATATAATTACACTTTCCTAAAGAGCCACTCATCTCCATTATAAAAGGAGACTACTTCTAACCAATTCCTCACACCTCTCAAGCCATTTGGATCGTCCAAAAACTCACCAATTAATATCCTTATATCCCTATACTCCTCATATAAGCCTTACCTTAGGAAGAAGGAACTTCAAGAAGTCCTTTGGTTCAAACCAAAGGGAGTTACCCAAATTAAAAGTAACAGTTTCTCTTAAATTGTTTTCTTCTATTTTACTTCTCCACCCACTAAACTCTTTTTATTACATTATTTTGTAACAAAACAAAATATACTCTATATACTAGGATGTTGTTATGAGAAGTATTATAGCTACACATTCACACAACTCCATCTAATGGATGAAGAACATAATGTTTCTATGGATGACAAACTAACGCCTCACGAAACGATGATTGTTTGATTATCTCCTACCACCTCTCATGGTGGCCATTATTATGACACTATATTTATTTATGATATATATTATGTTTATGTTTTCTTTATCCTTATGTAATTTCCATTTATATCATGCCTTTATGGTTTCCATTATGGGTAAACACGATAATCTCATTAGAGGAAGTGCGGACTACCGCCCCCTCAAAGTGATATGACTCGTTCATACCATATGTGGTACATATGAAGGATAGATTTAATGATATTATATATGATAAAATACTGTAATTATAATACTACTATTTATCATTATGTTTTACTTCCAATAAATATGTAGTAAAAATGGAAGTAGCGTTCATGCGTACGTACGGCTAACCATCTCCATGAACAGTGCACATCATTTCTTACCTCTAAATGTTATTTACTATTATAAATACATGTATATTATTGATATATATGATATATATGATATAAAAATTATGAATATCATTCTGGATATAATGAACCTTTGACCACATGAACAACACGAAATTCTAAGTCCATTTTTGACTCAAGTACCAAATATCGGCAAAACCAACATTATTAACTTAAATGAATACATAATGTTAATAAAATAATAATAAGTGATATAAAAAGGAATAATAATATTTAAAAATTTTCTTAAGAAATTATATATTAACTTTAGTTTATTATTTAGGAGATTAAAGAACGATCGAGTCAAGTCGGACACAAGGTAAGAGATTTCTTATCTCACTTTTAATTCCATGAGATTTCCATTATTTGACACTTATTTAGTACATGTGGTGAAATGTGTACTTACATTGATATACATTATGATTATTATCATTATATTCATGGTATTATGTGATTCATTTTTAGGTCATTAACTTTTGGTCATATGACTCAATTTGATTATAATGAAGTAATAGTTTTTCATCTCATTTTTTATACATGTGAGATTCATGCTATATTTTCCACTATTTCCTTTTACATGGTGTATTTACTGCCCATGATTGAACTCTTTATGTAATATAATTTCATTTATGAGTATTTACATCTTCATTTTATGTTCCTTCTTTATGTGGCAAATGTTTTTTACGTTACCAAATCGATAAGGGAACCTTTAACCCTCCTCTATTTAAAAGAATTCTTTTTATTATGTCTTTTAATTTACATCTTATTATGTTGGGATATGTTATTTTATATCACCATTGATGTAATCATTATTTCCAAGTTATGAGATACCCTTTTATCTTATTGACTCATTTTTCTGAATTTTAATGTGACGTTGTTAGGTTGTCAAATTTTTACAAGGGAACTTCTTAACCCAATTTCAATTATTTGGGTTCAACTTGAAATTATTGAATATGTCATCCAATGAATATGTGTGAATGAAATATAATTTTATTGCACATAATATCAAATTATATTGGGTGTATTGATATTTTTGACAAATAATTATGTGATTGATTTATCATTAATTTAAGGACACCATCTTTATAAGGGATTTCATCTCAATTTACATTTCCATTGAGACTTCATTATTGTTATGAACCAATTCGATCTTATATAGTGTATATACTGTACTTTGACATATTATATCATGAATCCCTTTATTATCATTATATTATAAATTTATGATTAAATGTTATTCCTCATTTATTTTTATTGAAGTATCTCTCTTTTTGTTAAGAAAACTCTTTAACTAAAATATCATTTTAAATGTTTTAAAGATTTATTCTTCTAAATATTTATCAATAATTTCCATGTTTTCAAAATGGGTTTTAGGATTTATTTATATGGACATTAATGTTTTCAAATGATAATTCCTTTAAAATCTTCAATGTGGTATGGGACACATTGATTCAAAAATCTCTTTTTAAAAGGTTTTGAAAATGATTTGATAAAACATTGTTTATTTAAATATCTTGATTTGATATATTGGAATGTGGAAATGTTATCTTTCCTTTATACATGTGTTATATGTTGTGATTATGCTATGGTTATTGGTCATTGTTTACAGATACGGGTGGTTTCAGGATAAACCTAGGGCGGGTGAGCTCGAGATATCTCTCCAATACATTGGGTAACGTGACGAAGGTAAGAATGATGATTCTCCTAAGTGATTTAGGGAATATACTATGATTGTTATTCCAAGTGTAACTCCCTACATAGCTCTGATAGCTAAAATGTAAGTTTGATATGGATTCCATAAGTAACCATTTTGATTTATGATTTGTGTGTGTTATTCATAAATATTATGATTTCATAAGGTATTTTATGATTGAAAAGTATGGTTTCATGGATTTGTATTTATTATTGGGATAATGTTTTCCTATTTATTTTATAACCCTTACTGAGCTTTTTATGCTCATCTGATGCTTTTGAAATGTTTTCCACAGGACATAAAGATGAATATGTTAAATGATGGGATCATGGAAAACTCATGATTTATAAAAAATAGAACTAGATATGGGTATTTTTAGGAGTTTTTTTATGAAAAAATTGGATACCTAGTAGTAGTGTCTACTTGTAATATTCAAGTTGTTATGTAATAGTTATTACCTAACTATATAAAACTATGAACCTAAAAAGATCTCCAAGGTGAATTATTCATTTAATTCCAGATTAGGTAATGTTTAAGGCTGGGTCCTTATAGTTGGTATCATAGGTAGATTTATATAACTTCAGAGGTTAGGGAATTCATTTATAATAAGTTATATTAGCATAATTGTTAGGATTTCAGAAAGATTCATAGTTTTTTAGAAAATGTGAATGAGTTTAAGGTAACATGAATAAGTATATCTTAGAGTTTTCCATCCTCATAAGATATTATATGATGATTTTACTGATATACTCACACTGACCTTTTTGGCATTATTAAATGGATGGATCTAGCAGGCATCAAAGTAACAATGGATAAGAATGAAACTATGACAATTTTCTCAATGAGAAATTGAATGAAATGGGAGATGCAATGAGAACTCTTGTGGTTATTCTCAACCAACTATATAGAGTCATGATTAACAACCTTAACCTTGGTGATTTTTAAAAGGCACTGTATTTGCGAGAAACAAATCACTACAGATGTTCAGGTAATAATCATAAAGGTAAGTATGTTCAAAAACCGTTATGTCAACGAAGTGGAAAGAAACACCTAGGAAAATGTTTCAATGGGACAGAAAGATGCTATAGAGGTGGAAATGAAGGTCATAAAGAAAGAACCTGCCATGGAAAAAGGAAGCATGTAGTTGACTCTAGGAATAGGATAGAAGTCCTTTCCAAGGGATCAATCAAATGTTTTAAATGTGGTGTGCAGAGTAATTATGCAAAAACATGTCATATGAAGAATTTTTGTGAATGTGATCTCCAGTATCAAACAAATATTCATTTACCAATACCTAATGCCATTCCGATTGAGGATGAAGAAACTAACAATGACCAATGAAAGGTATGGATTATTTCATAACATATGTTTTCCTATTATTGAAATCTTATGATATGATTCGTGATATTGTTTCTAGAGAAGAAGTATTTCAGAATAATTTATAAAGGAATGGTTAATGTATCATATAGAATGATGAATGAGTAAGAAGTCAACATATATGGGATTCAAGTGTTATGGCAGATTTTAGGACGGTGAAATGCTTAAAAGTATTAAGTATCTTTTGATGATGGGAATTAAATTAGAAGACTTTTTATAGTATGTGTAATCATAATGTTTGATATATGAAAAATTTATTCAAGGAATAATTATCTTATCTTTTGTGGATATAGTTATAATGAACCATTTGGGTTTATATGATCCTTGAATTTGAGGAAATTATAGGTTAATACATTTTTCGGATACAAAATGAAAGTTATTATAAAACCTTCATGGTTAAATTATGTTATGGTTATTTTTGATAAATTTATCTCCTTTTGGGAATGTTATAAAATTATATAGTTTTTGAAAAGGGACAACACACAAACCATGTGACAACCTGTCACATCGGACGAAGCTGTGGGAATCAAACCCACAACCAAAGTACGACTAATATTTATCACCTACCTCTGGACTATGTGACGTCCCTGGTTTGTATGACTAATTATTTTTAGTTATATGATTATATGAATAAAAAAGAAGTCGATTTTGGGTTATCTATGGAGAAGATTATCCTATCATGGAGGATATGTGATTAGGTTAATTACATTTCAATATGAGACTTTAAGAGTAACTGATGTTATTTGGAGATAAATGTTAAGATTTATCTAGGAAGACTATCTGATTAGATCCTTTTGATATTTGGGTTTCAATATTAGTTTGGAATACATTGTCGAATTTTATGGACAATAGTTTATTGAATTTTCATTGTTGAACTATGAGTTTTATTTGACAAATTTTGTTGATTAAGAGTATTTTTTCTTTTTGAAAAAGATTATCATTTTTGGGGATTATCTGATCTGGTGCTAGACTTTTTGGTTCTGTTTAAGGACTATATACATGGTAAATATATAGTTCAACTTTTGTGGATTATGTGACACTATCAAAGTTGATTATAGTGCTCTTAATGTGAAAAAATTCATCTTGAATACTCATCATTTGGAGAAAATATGAGTTTGTGTTAGAAATCTAGTAAAATATGAATGTCTACATGAAAAGTATATTTCTTTATGTTTTTATTTATTCTCATAAAAAATACCACAATTAAAAGTAACTTAAAACAAAAACCTTATTTGTTAACTTTTCCTACTGAGGAATGAAATACTGTTTAACCCATCACAAGTTTGTTATTTTCTGGTGGTTAACATTCTCCTAAACATGTTTTCTTTCACTCTTCTCAGAAAATGATGGTTTGTTTTCTCCTCAATATCCATGTTTTCATGGAATCCTAGTATCTGTTGTCTTAGGTAACCTTTTTACTTCTGTTCCTTTATTTTAATGTGATAGTTTTATTGTCTTTTTTTCCGACATGGGGCTTTCATTGAAGTTCATGTGCCCAATATAAAAATTGAGAAGATGCAATTCCCAAAAGAGGGGAAGGATGTAACATCCCAGATAATTGTAGAATTTTAAATTTTCAAATTTATTAATATTTTTGAATTCAATATTAATTTTAATTTAAATGGGTTGTTATGTTCTATAGCATACCTGATACGTAACAACGGGTTCCTTTGAAATCATACGTTGCACACTAATAATATATTCTAATTTTAAACTATAGTTAACTCCTAGCTGTTTTATTGGAAGGAATGAATTAAACTAACTAAAATTTGATTATACATGTTTTTTAAATGTATTTAAATTTATCTAATAAAATTTAGAGGCTTAAAATGTGAATGAATTTAATTTTTAGCATAATTTACATTAAAAGGATGATTTATCACCTTTTTTTGCAAACCCTTTTTAAATATATTTTTGGTTACTTTAATACATTTTAAATGACCAAATAAAATCCCTCTTTATAATGTGGACATCAAAATATACTTTCTGTAAATTTTTGGAATTTTTCCGATAAAGTTCATTTTTTTAATTAATAGTAAAAAATATTGTATTTTAATTCAAAAGTGAATTTTAATATAATTTATTTATATCGTTAGATTATATTTTTAATTAGTTTTAAAGTAAAATTAAAATATATTTTTTTCAATTTAAACCAATTTTGGTAATTGGAATTAATTTCTCATTGAAATTGGACATAAACAAGTATCAATCTTTTGATAGTTATTGTTTCTTAAAAACACACAATTTGTTTTGATAACGGAAATTAATTTTATAATTAATTAATTCAAATTCTATGTTTTGAATTTAGAAAAATATAAATCATTTTATAATTCATATTATGAAAGATACTATAGGCTGAATGTTTTGGTATTTTTCTGAAAAACATCAATTTTTGATGAATAGTGAAACCATTTAGTGGTAGTTTAAAAAACTGACTTTTTAATTTAAATGAAATTTTACCACTTCTGTGAATTGAATTTCAGAAATCCAATAGACATGTTTGTTATGAAGAAGTAAAATGTGGTTTAATAAGAAGAAAATAATTTTTGGTGAATAGTAACTTTTGACTTTTATTTACCGAGGTTAAAGGTAAATAAGGTAATTCAAGGTAAACAGGATATTATAATAATTCAAAATTACCTTAACACTTGTCCAATAATTATTGGATGAGTCAATAATTACCATGGTCATCTTTGGGTCTATTTTGGGACCCCATTGAGCCACTTGGGAGTGATAATGACAATTTAGAATAATTAACATAAAGTAAAGGCAAAAATGACAAAGGGAAATATTTTTTAGTAAATTAATTTTTATATGGTTGTTAATAAGTCATATTTTCGACTATAAATATTTTTTAGAAAGATAAAATGATTTCATACATGATAGAAGTTTTTTTATAATTTTTAGACATCAAATAATTATTATTATTTATGACACAATAATGATGTAGTATTTACATCATTAATAAATCATTTAAATAAGTAAGATTATAAATATTAAAATAACATCAAAAACCTTTACAATTCTTATTGGATGATTTTATTTCGATCACGAGTCATATTATATTTGAATTTAATATTTTAGGACCTTTTGATACCGAATATCATTATATAATAAAATAATATTATCACACTTTCCTAAAGAGCCCCTCCTCTCCCTTATAAAAGGAGACCAATTATAACCAATTACTCACACCTCTGAAGCCATTTTTCTAGTCCAAAATCTACCCAATTAATATCCCTACATCCATATCCTCCTCCTAGAAGCCTTACCATAGGAATAAGGAACTTTAATAAGTCCTTTGGTTTAAACCAAAGGGAGTTACCCAGATTAAAGGTAACATTTTCTCTTAAATTGTTTTATTTTCTTTTACTACTCCAACCACTAAAATCTTTTTATTCCTTTATTTTGTAACAACATCAGTATCCTCAATATACTAGGATGTTTTTATGAGAAGGATTAGAGCTACACTTACACACACCTTCATCTAATGGATGAAGAACATAATGATTCTCTAGATGGAAAACTAACACCTCACGAAACGATGATTGTTCGATTATCTCCTACCACCTATTATAGAGGCCATTATTATTACACTGTATTTATATATGATATATATTAGGTTTATGTTTTCTTAATTCTTATGTAATTTCAATTTATATCATGCCTTTATGGGTTCCATTATGGTGTAAACACGATAATCTCATTAGAGGAAGTGCGGACTACCGCCCCTCAAAGTGATATGACTCGTTCATACCATATGTGGTATGTATAAAGGATAGATTTAATGATATTATATATGATAAAATATAGTAATTATAATACTACTATTTATCAATATGTTTTAATTCTATTAAATAGGAAATAGAAATGGAAGTAGCGTTCATGCGTACGTACGACTTACCGTCTCCATGAACAGTGCATTTCATTTCTTACCTCTAAATGTTATTTACTATTATAAATACATGTATATTATTGATATATATTATATATATTATATCCAAATCATGAATATAATTCTGGATATAATGAACCTTTGACCACATGAACAACAGGTAATTATAAGAAGTCCATTTTTGACTCAAGTACCATATATCAACAAAATGATCTTTATTAACATAAATGATTATATAATGTTTATAACATGTTAATAAGTAATATAAAAAAGGATAATATACTTGAAAAAGGTTCCTAAGAAAGTATAAATTATATTTAGTTTAATATTCAGAAGATTAAAGAAAGATCGAGTCATGTCGGACACGAGGTAAAGGATTTCTTATCCCACATTCAATTCCGTTAGATTTTCATTGTTCACCACTTATTTATTGCATGTGGTGAAATGTGTACTTCCATTGATATATATAATTATGATTATATTTATATTCATGGTATTATGAGATTCATTTTTTGTAAATTAACTTTTATTCATACGACTCGATTTGATTATAATGAAGTAAGAGTTTTTCATCCCACTTTTTATTCCCGTGAGATTCATTCTATATTTTCCATTATTCCCTTTTGTGTGGTGTATGTAATTCCCATTATTGTACTATTTGTGTAATATAGTTTCATTTATGAGTATTTAAATCTTCATTGTATGATCCTTCTTCATGAGGCATATGTTTTGTACGTTTCCAAATCGGTAAGGGAACCTTTCACCCTCCTCTATTTAAAAGAATTCTTTTTATTATGTCTTTTAATTTATATCTTATTATGTTGGGATATGTTATTTTATATACCCATTGATGTAAAATATATGTCCAAGTGATGAGTTACACTTTTTATCTTATCAACTCATTTTCTAAATTTTAATGTGAGCCCGTTAGGCTGTCATGTTTTTACAAGGGAACTTCTTAACCCAATTTCAATTATTTGGGTTCAACTTTTACTTATTGAATATGTCATCCAATGAATATTAATGAATGAAATATAATTGATTTACAGATAATATCCAATTATGTTGGGTGTATTTATATTTGTCAGTCACAATTATTTGATTGATTTTCCTTAATTTAATGACACCATCTTTATAAGGGATTTCATCTCAATTTATATTTCCATTGAGAATTCATTGTTGTTATGTAGAAATTAGATATTATATGGTGTATATATAGTACTTTGACATATTATATCCTGAATACCTTTATTCTCATGATATTATAAATTTCTGATTAAATGTTATTCCTTAATTATTTGTATTCAAGTGTCTCTTTTTTTGTTAAAAAAATTCTTTAACTAAAATATCGTTTTAAATGTATTAAAGATTTATTATTCAAAATATTTTTCATTAATTTCCATGTTTTCAAAATGGGTTTCAGGATTTATTTATATGGACATTAATGTTTTTAAATGTTAATTCATTTAAAAGATTCAAAGTGGTATGGGACACTTTGATTAAATAATCTCTTTTTAAAAGGTTTTGAAAATGATTTGATAAAACATTGTTTATTTCAATATCTTGATTTGATATATTGTAATGTGGAAATGTTATCATTCCTTTATACATGTGTTATATGTTATGATGATTCTATGGTTATTGGGCATTGTTTACTTATACAGCTGGTTCTGTGATAATCCTAGGGCGGGTGAGCCCGAGATAGCTCTCCAATTCATTGGGTAACGTGATGTTTCGCCTAAGAGATTTAGGGAATATACTATGATGGGTATTACAAGTGTAACTCCCTATGTAGTTGTGATAGCTAAAATGTATGTTTGATATGGATGTTATAAGTAACCTTTATGATTTATTATTTGTGTGTGTTATTCATAAATCTTATGATTTTATAAGGTACGTTATGATTGAAATGTATGGTTTCATGGATTTGTATTTATTATTGGAATAATGTTTAACTTCCTTATTTTATAACCCTTACAAAGATTTTTATTCTCATATGATGTTTTTTGAAATGATTTCCACAATACTTAAAGATGAATAGGTTCAATGATGGTATTAAGGAAAAGACATTTTGTCTAAAACATGGAACTAGACATGTGTCTTTTTAAGAGTTTTTATTTTATGAAAAAAACGGATACTGAGTAGTAGTGTCTACTTGTAATATTCAAGTTGTTATGTAATAGTTATGGCCTAATTATCTAAATCTCTAAACCTTAAAAGATCCCCAATGTGAATTATTCATTTAATTCAAGATTATGTAATGTTTATGGTCGGGTCCTCATATAGGGTGTATTTTATTATGATATGTAATGAATATACATTTATAATCCTGAAAAATGTATGCATAAAAAATTTATTCATTGTAGCCTTGGTGTGGTTTATCTACTTTTATCTCAGACGATAGGGTTCCCTCTAATTTTCAACATAGAAAATGATGTTACTTCCTAGTGTTCAGTGTTGGCTCCCTTATCCACATTCTTCTATGCTCATCATATTTTGATTTGACGATGAGAGTGTGGGGTTTTTTTCTTCATTTTTGTTTGTGTATTTTGGTGATTATGAGGTCAATAATAGCCTTCATTCTTATTTTGGTGCTCCATTGGTCTTCCTTTTATCCATTTACATATCATTTTCTTTTTTCCAGCATCCCCTGACTTATCTCTTCCCAATATTTCTCCCTAATGTTTATATATGATGTTTTAATTCTTAGGTAACATTTAATATTTATTGTATCTATAGTGGTGATTTTTGTCTATATTATCATAGTTTCCATACCAGGAGATGTCTTTAATCTTTTGTAGTTTGGTCTCCTAGTCCTGGGTGGTGTTGAATCATCTTCTTCATCCTTGATTTTTATTCTTAATTTTTATATTTTATCATAGTGATGAGGCCTTGGATCTATTGATCGATGGAATCCTCAATGAATCGTCATGTTGAAGAATATTTATAAGCTTTTGGATTTTATTTTCTTAATATTTTTATTCCCTTGAGGCTATTCTCTTCCTCTAGAAGTGTTGGTTCTTTCAATAACATGTAATTACACTACATGTTACATTATTTCAATAGTTTTCACCCTTTTTGGTAATTCATTCTTCCACTCATCTATTTTTTAACAACCCATTACATGGGACCCTATATTTGTTTCAATGAAAACACTTGTGGTGGTTTGAGATTATGTTGTCAAAAATTTTTGATGACAGATGTAAAAGTATTCAATTATAATTGATGTGTATGATTAGTGGAAACACTAGTGTATCTGAATTTTTAGTAGCATTTATGGCTCAATATTTAATTGAACGATTAACATTAGGGTTTTAACTCTAGATTAATTGGATCATGGGGTGTTTCATTTATCCAATGAAGGTGTCTGCGAAAGTGGTGGATTAGTGGATTTGAGTTCATTAATTTTCACACTGTCTTCATTTTGGTCTCTAGAGATAGAATATCCAATACTGTAAGAGATGAAGAAGGAGACGTCGTCATCAATTTTTTGTGTTGAGAAATCTCACAGTCTATTATAGTGATGTTTTTAAAATTTGATATTTGAATTTGATGTCGGTGACAAGTGATCAGATATGATGAAATATAATTTTGATTTAATTGAATATTTATTTATTTACTTATAATTTTTCTTTTTAAGGTATCTTGTTTTCATAACTTCCATTAGTAGTGACATAAAATTAAATTGTTTAAATTTATAATTTTGGGTTTGTGTTTTTTATTCCTTCTATTTTTTGTTCTCACATAAAAAAATATTATTTATAAAAAAATTAAAAAATATACGGTTGGAGGTAGTATTATGTATTTATGGTATAATTGGTACATCTAAAATAAAATCAAAAAATTACATTCTATTTTTTCCCTTAATGATTGCTTATGAAATAAACTTCCCTTGTTTATTAGATTATGTAATCTCATTGTAGAACTCACACAAACTGAAGAAAGAGAACATAAAATAACACCAGATGTATAAGGTTCAATTGTATCAATATTATTGATAGAAAGAGCATAATATATCATTAAATTATGTTACAAAAATATAAAAATTATTTTTCCCTTAACAAGTCTCCCAACCTATTGAACAATGGATTTATACATTAAATTGGTATTAATTATCCTTTTCAAAAAAATGATTTTCTCAGAATATAATATGGAGATCCTATACATATTCACAATATAGAATGGCTATGAAATCCTTCTTAATATTTTATACACTAATTATGTATGAACCTGGTTCTTATTTTTGAGGTACGGGCTTCTTCCTTTTCCTTTTCCTTTAGTGTTTTTGAGAAAATATGGAAAATGGAAAAAGAATGCTAATTTTCGAAACTACCCGTCGTGTACTTTTGGCCATGTTGGGATGAGTACACGGGGCGTGTATCCTTGTCAGTGACGAGGGGTGTAGGAACCGACTACACAATGTGTAGTGGTACCTTACACGCCATGTAGGCATTCGGTAGGCTTAAACAGTAAGGCGGTGGAGTCGCCGCCAGCTGGGCGACTGTACATGCCGTCTACTTGGGAGTACATGTCGTGTACTCAAGTCGACGGATGAACAGTGTGGCGGTGCCGCCAAATGAATAGTAAATGAAAGGAGTATACACCATGTACTCAGAAGTACACGCTGTGTACTCAGAAGTACACGTCGTGTACTTTGTTTTTTTCGGCATAAAATAGGCAGTAGCCTCCTCATTTGGCAGAGGAGGCAGTTGAGCCATTTTGGAGCCAATGGAGGAGGCCGACACTTTGAAGATCCACTGGATGTTTGTCTGGAATCTGTTTCAGCTTCAGACGATTTTTTTGGAACCATATGGGTAAGCCCTCTCCCCTCCTGGTACTATTCTTACCAATTCTTCTCCTAACGTAAGTTATTTACGTTTGAATGAGTTTTGTTATTCGTCAGATCTACACTTTTCTTGGGAGTTTTTGGAGTCGACGTTCGGGTGTAACATTCATTGACGTATAAAGTAGGTGTCTTTGTGTTAATTTTCCAACTGTCATGCGTTTTGTGCGTTTTCGTGACACGAACCCATGTTGGGGTGTCATGTGGCTGAGACCGTTGATATATTTAATGACTAGAATTTCATAGATGATTAAATTGTGATAATAAAATGCTGGTTGGGATCGTTTCTTGGATCTGGAACCACCCCCGGGGGTGTGTTTCACTGTTTAGCCGTTTGGCCAGGATACCCGAGGGTATGCCTTTAATGTAGTAATTGTAGAATTTCCTTGAGAGGAATTGCCTGTTACTGCTTGTTTACCTGTTGGGCATGGAACGATTACCTGTTTAGCCTGAGGGCGTTGTTGTATTTGTCCTGAGGGCATTGTTGTGATTAGCCTGTCGGCACTGTACTGTATTAGCCTGAGGGTGTGACTGTTTTAACCCGAGGGCTGTTGTTATTCTACCTGAGCAAAACCTTTAGTTCCTGAGGGCATGACTTCTGTGCCTGAGGGTGACACTTCCTATGCCTGAGGGCAATTTCTGTTACGCCTGAGGGTAATAACTATGGTTTGGATTATGTATGGCCTGAGGGCAAGCCTGAGGGCGTGGTTACTATTTTAGCCTGAGGGAACGGTTCTGGTTGGCCTGAGGGATTGGTGCTATTAAGCACAAGAATGTTACTATATTAAATAAATTAAATGTATAATAAAATGACAATTTAATTGTTAAGTTAGTTACTTTTTTGTACTGCTTACTTTATTTCATTTTATTATTGCACAATATTGTTGCATGCTTATACGCAGTTGGGCACGGGCCTTCGGTGGGTGCCTACTGGGATATATGTCTCACACCCTGT
This sequence comes from Viscum album, assembly GCA_963277665.1. Classification (NCBI taxonomy): domain Eukaryota; kingdom Viridiplantae; phylum Streptophyta; class Magnoliopsida; order Santalales; family Viscaceae; genus Viscum; species Viscum album. The sequence goes on from OY728165.1 coordinate 1,086,716,713, forward strand.
TTGGTTCACGCTTTTTGGCCCAAACAGATTACGATTCTGCCGGTGTAGATAGAGGAAAGAGTCCCTATACAAGTACTTGACTATTGGAGAGGAGTAGGAGGGCATGAGACCGAGCCTAGGCTTGTGATGTCGCTGCCCGCTGTTTTACTTTTTTTTGATGTACTCTTCTTTTGGTTGTATCGTATTGATGTATAACATGTTCTGGATATTTTCTTAGAAATTGAGACATGTATCATCATCATTTATATATTGTTGGTTATATCCACTACTGTTGTGTATGGTTTACTACTCCCGCTGTTGGTGTATGTTTTATTTTGTATTCCACTTCGCTACACTTTGACAAATGACGGCATAGTTTCCCCACTATCAAACCTGGGCCATCGCTGCTAGTCGACAGCCTCTGGCATTTGGGGAAATGCGCTTGAGGTCACCTGTCGAACCGGGCTCGGGGCTCCCGTTGCATGGCACCCGGGTCCGGGACATTACAAAGTGGTATCAAAGGGGTTTGTTTTCTTGGCGTACTATTTGGAGTCGTAGTCAGGGATAGGATAGAACGGTAGTTGATAATAAGCTATGCCCGGGCGTAGCTAACCCATGTACAGGGAAAAGCCATTCTACCTCATATTTTGCATTCTTTGGATTTTTCAATTTTACGGTTGATATGTTTTCACCGTTGGGTGACGCACATGGATTGTTGTGTTTATATTTTATCTGTGGGTTCTATTTAGTTGCAACCCAATAAGATGAGGGTATTCCATATCATGCATCATATAGGCACATGTTAGATATCCCATACCATGCATAGATTCCATGCCATATAGGTGCATTAGAATTTGCATGTTGTTGTGATAGTTGTTGTGCTAGAAAAGCATGCTGTTGTGATAGCTGCTTGATAAATACCTACCTTGTGATATGGTATTTTGGTTTGTGCTTGTTTATAGAATGGACGCCAAACTTTGGTTTTTGGGGAGTATGGCCCCCCATTGACCGGAATTTGGTGGATCATTGACTGTTTGTTGGTTATAACACATATAAGATGTCAAACTTTGATTCGTGGGGACTATGGGCCCCCACAGGTTGGAATTTGACACTTAGGTGTTGTTTTTCAGTATTTTCTTGGTTCCAGGGAAGTTTCTGAGGCATACTGTCCGGAATTACAGTATACACGCCATGTATGTTCTTCTGATCAGGAAGAAAAATGAGCTTTTTGAGTATACGCCGTGTACCCGGAGTACACGCATTGTAGTCTCTTCCCGTGTCACAAACCGTGTGGGAGGCGACATGGGGTAGGGAAGGGCTTGGGTAGAACACGCCATGTAGTTTTGTGCACGCCTTGTAATGTTGACTCGGAGTCAGGCTGTGTAACTGACAACATGGGTCAGTAAACTCCTTCACAGAACACGCCGTGTCAATGATGCACACGCCGTGTAGTGTGACCTGGGGACTTGTCCATGTAACTAACAACAGAGGTCGGTGTCACCTCTCCTTGAACACGTCGTTTAACTATGGGACATGCTGTGTATTCTTGTCCGAGGACAGAACGTGTGGACTTAGCCGTATAGATGGGAAATGGGGGTGGTTTACACGCTGTATGCTAGTGTAACAGGCTGTGTAGTTGTAAGCCGAGTAGTCGGCCGTGTCATAGACGACACGGGCAGTTGGAAAATAACACCGTACACACCGTGTAGATATTATACACGCCGTTCAGTTTCGTTGAATATATGTTGTGTGGCTTAGCCGTGTAAAAGGACCTGGGCAGGGGAAGGGAAGTCAAGTACACGCAGTGTATTCATTGTACACGCCGTGTAGTCTTGTTTTGTAAAATTTTGAATGCCCTCTTCCTCTTGTTCCTTTGTGGTTCCTTCTCTTTTTGGTCTTAATAATATTGAATCTGAGGCGGGCTTTTGACCTTGTAGTGTCATGCCACCGAGACTATTGTGAGTTGCTCACCAGGAGAGTAGCAAAAATTATACTCCGGAGATGGTGGGCCATGGGTTACCAGTGGATCCACCAGCAGATCCAGATGTGGCACCAGCTGTTATACCAGACACAGGCGTGGAGGCGCAGTTTCGTGAAGGATTTATGTGGTTTATGCAGACCATTCAAGGAGCACCACTGGCTGCTACATCTATGGCTGAGCTTACTTGTATCTCCCAGCAGCAGCATCTACCTACGTTTTCAAGGGATGGCAGACCACAGGTTGCGGAGTCTTGTCTAGGATCGATGCAGACTATTTTCGAGCATCTTGAGATGCCTCCAGGGCATAGGGTCAATCTCACGACTTACATGCTATGTGATTCCTCCAAGAGGTGGTGGGATGTTACCACCCAGGCAGACCATCACAGGGACATGGCGTGGGAAGACTTTCAGGCAGTTTTCTATGACTTCTTCTTTCCCGATACGCTGAGGGCAGATAGAGCTTGAGATTTCATGAATCTGTAGCAGGGCTCTATGTTAGTGATGGACTATTATGCTTGTTTTACGGATCTTCAGTGCTTTGCACCCGTGCTGGTGGGTGATGAGACGCTGAGAGCCATGCGTTTTGAGGATGTTCTTTTGTATGACATCCGAGTGCTGGTGAACGTTTTCAGGTTACCTACTGTACACGCGATTGTGAACCAGGCATTGATTATGGCAAGGAACCTGTGAGTACCTGGTGGTGTGGGCCAAGGTGGTTCAGCACCAGTTACTGGTACTATTTCTACTGGCAAGAGGAAGAGACAGATGGACTTCTCTCAGGGCGGCAGTACCAGCCAAGAAGCTTCTACAGGTGGACCGATCAGGTGCTACCAGGGTGGTAGAGAGGGGCACAAGAGACCGCAGTGTCCACTTGACCTAGTGGAGTGTCGAGCTTGCGGCAATATGGGTCATCTGCAATGCTTTTACAGGGCGTTTCTACCAGTGTCTAGTGAGAGGGGTTCTATGCAGACTCTGCATGTGGGAGTAGGACTAGTGGCTTCTTACCAGTCTGGGAAGTAGAATACGTCAGGGCGTGCAGGCAGAGATGATGGTCGTGGCCGTGGTAGCCAGACACCAGGATCTCAATGGTAACAGGGTGGGACAACTCATGGTAGCCAGGCTGTGTCACAGGGCCGCGACACTGGGCAGGCATATGGAGTGCAACAGACCCAACAAGAGTCGGATCCCAGACCGTCTACAGTCATAGGTACTATTCTAGTAGCTTCTATCTTGTCTTCAGTACTTTTTGATATGGGTGCTACACATAGTTTCATATCTTTACCCGTTGTGGAGAGCCTTGGGATCGGTGTTTTTTCTTCTTCTGATATCATGATTCTAGACACCCTGTTGGGGACTAGAATGGCTGGTGTGCATCAGTGCATGGAGTGTCCCCTTGAAGTTGGTGGGTGTCACTTCCTTTGGGACCTCTATGTCTTATAGATGATGAGCTATGACGTCATTCTCAGGATGGACTGGTTGGTCCCCTTCCGAGCCTTTGTAGACTGCTATCGTCTCAGGGTGCGTTTCACGTCACCAGAGGGTGGAGAGTTTCTATACAAGGGCGAATGGGATGTTCAGGCGAGTCGAGTTGGACTAGAGCATCATGGGCGTGGTGGAGTCACAGCCCAGATTTCAAGCTTATATCTGGATGACCAGGGGACTTGTTAGATGGATTTCCATCCAGTTGTCGATCGTTTCAGGGATGTCTTCCCGGACGACTTTTCAGGTCTACCTCTAGTGTGTGAGTTGGATTTCTCTATCGAGCTTGTGCTAGGAGTATCACTAGTGTCCATTCCTCCTTATAGGATGGCCACGCCTGAGTTTCAAGAACGCAAGAGGTAGTTAGAGGAGTTGCAGGCGAAGGGTTTTATCTGACCCAGTACATCTCCTGGGGGTTTTCCAGTCCTTTTCGCAAAGAAGGTGGATGGTACCTTTAGGCTTTGCGTGGATTATCGGAAGCTAAACCAGTTGACGGTTAATAACCGATATCCCTTGCCGAGGATAGATGATCTGTTTGATCAGCTTTGTGGAGAATGACTGTTCTCGAAGATTGACTTGAGATCCGGATATCATCAGCTGCGCGTTAGACCATCTGATATACCTCTCACAACTTTCTGGAGTAGGTATGGTCTATATGAGTATACGGTTATGCCGTTCGGACTCACGAACGCGCCAGCAGTTTTCATGGCTCTGATGAATCGTGTGTCCCATCCGTATCTTGATTTGTTTGTGGTAGTATTCGTGTACGAGATCTTGTTATACTCTCACACTCGACATGACCATGCCACTGATCTTGAGATCGTATTGAGTACACTAAGAGAGCATCAGCTATATGCTAAGATCTCAAAGTGCCACTTTTGGATAGACCAGATTCACTTCTTGGGTCACATTATCTCAGAGGCAGGAGTTGTAGTAGACCTAGAGAAGGTGAGAGTAGTAGTTTCTTGGGAGCAGCCTAAGAACGTTTTTAATATACTGAGTTTCTTTGGGCTGGCTGGTTACTATAGACGCTTTATACAGAACTTCTCCCACTTAGCAGCACCGTTGATAGGTCTGACTAAGAATGGTGCGATGTTCGTTTGGTCAGAATCTTGCGAGGCAGATTTTTAGGACCTAAAGGGAAGGTTGACATCAGCACCGATCCTGATACTCCCAGAGTAGGGGAAAAGCTATACAGTTTACTGTAATGCATCAAGAATTGGGCTGGGAGCTGTTTTGATGCATGGTGACTGAGTTGTCGCATACGGGTCTCGGCAATTGAGGCCACATGAGAGGAATTACCCAACACATGATCTCGAGTTGGCTGCAGTTGTTAATGAATTGCGCTGTTGGAGACACTATCTGTTGGGGGAGCATTTTGTGGTTTTCACCGACCAAAAAAGTCTCATGAATATCTTTACTCAGCCTGACCTAAATTTAAGGTAGAGGAGGTGGGTCGAGTACCTACAGTCCTTTGATTTTGAGCTTTTCTATACACCTGGTAAAGGTAATACAGTAGCTGATGCACTGAGTAGGAAGACTCAGATATAGGTAGTGCAGGAGGCCAGTGGTGGGTGGTAGCTTATGGATCTGTTCTCTGAGATGCATCTGGAGGTGCATGACAGTCAGGGGCAGACTTATCATTCCTCGATAGCTGTGACTTCTACCCTCCTGGATAGTGTGAGGATGAGATAGCTATCTGATTTAGAAGGCCAAGTTCTACGGGAATCGGTGGCAAGTGAAGACCCTCCTCCTGGTTGGACGATAGGTGACTACGAGGTTTTGCGTTTCCATGGATGAGTATGGGTTCCAGGGGATATACGCGAGGAGATGATGTGGGAGTTTCATGCTACATCTTGGGAAGTTCATCCCGGGGTTACCAAGATGTACCGAGACTTGAGACGTCTGTATTGGTGGCTGGGTATGAAGAGAGAGATAGCTGGGTTTGTTACAAGATGTTCCACTTGTCAGCAGGTGAAGGAAGAGCATCAGAGACGAGATGAAAAGTTACAGCAGTTACCCATTCCAGAGTGGAAATGGGATGATGTCGCGATGGATTTAGGGACGGGTTTGCCGAGGTCACCTCGCAGCAATGACGACGTGTGGGTTGTTGTGGACAGACTCACAAAGGTAGTTCACTTTTTTCCGATCAAGGAGACCTTCAGTGAGGACGAGATTAGAAGGATGTAAATCCAAGAGATCGTACGTCTTTATGGGGTCCCTCGTTCTATTATTTTAGATAAGGACGCCCGCTTCACGTCTCGTTTCTGGCAGAGTTTTCAGAGGGCGGTGGGTACACAGGTGCTTCTGAGCACAGCCTACCACCCTCAGATAGATGGACAGTCAAAGCGAACGATAGAAGTGCTAGAGGACATGTTGTGCGCATGCGTCCTAGACTTTGGGGGCTCTTTGGAGAAGCATATAACCTTAGTCGATTTTTCCTATAACAATAGTTTTCAGGCAAATATTGAGATGGAACCATATGAGACTTTATATAGTAGGCCATGCCGATCACCTTTGTGCTGGTTAGAGGCAGGTGAGGCATCTTTACTGGGGCCACAACTCGTACAGGAGACATCTGAGTAGGTCCAGTTGATTCAGAAGCGGATGCCTACCGCACAGTCTCGTCAAAAGTCTTATGCTGATCGCCGCAGATGACCTTTGGAGTTCGTGGCCGGGGATCAGGTTTTTCTATGTGTTTCGAAGAGGCTGGGACACAAGTGGATCATGTGACAGGGTAAGCTTTCACCGAGGTATGTGGGGACATTCTAGATTCTGGAGAGAGTTGGGATGGTTGCCTATTGGTTGCAGTTACCGCAGCAGTACCGATCCATGCACGACGTCTTCCACGTGTCTCAGTTATGTCGCTACCATTTAGACTCATCTCACATCTTTCAGCCTAAGGAGGTTGAGCTTCAGCATGATGCGTCCTCTGAGGATCATCTAATCTGTATCGTTGACAGGAGCACGAAGGTTCTCCAAGGCCGGTCAGTTCTTCTAGTACAGATGCTATGGAAGCATGGATGAGTGCAGGATGAGACCTGGGAGCAGGAGGCCGACGTACGTGCTCAGTGTCTAGAGCTGTTCGGAGCTTTATCTTCACCACCCTTGGAAGGGAAATTCGGGGACGAATTGCTATAAGGGGGGAAGTTTTTAAGAATCTGGTTCTTATTTTTGAGGTACGGCCTTCTTCCTTTTCCTTTTCCTTAAGCGTTTTTTAGAAAATATGGAAAATGGAAAAAGAATTCTAATTATTGAAACTACACGCCGTGTACTTTTGGCTGTGTTGGGATGAGTACACGGGGCATGTAGCCTTGTCGGCGATGAGGGGTGTAGGAACCGACTACACGCCGTGTAGTGTTACCTTACACACCGTGTAGGCAGTCAGCAGGCTTAAACAGTAAGACGGTGGAGTCGCCGCCAGTTGGGCGACTGTACATGCCATGTACTTGGGAGTACATGCCGTGTACTCAGGTCGACAGATGAACAGTGTGGCGGTGCCGCCAAATGAATAGTTAAATGAAAGGAGTACACGCCATGTACTCAGAAGTACACGTCCTGTACTTTGTTTTTTCGGCTTCAAATAGGCAGTAGCCTCCTCATTTGGAAGAGGAGGCAGTTGATCCATTTTGGAGCCAAAGGAGGAGTCCGGATCTTTGAAGATCCACCGGGTTTTCGTCTGGAATCCATTTCGGCTTCGGACGATTTCGTTGGAACCGTACGGGTAAGTCCTCTCCCCTCCTGGTACCATTCTTTCAAATTATTCTCCTAATGTAAGTTATTTATGTTTGAATGGGTTTTTTTCTTCATCAGATCTATGCCATTCTTGGGTGTTTCTGGAGTCGGCATTCGGGTATAACGTTCGTTGACGTAAAAGGTAGGTGGCTTTGTGTTCAATTTCCAACTGTCATGCGTTTTCATGCATTTTTTTTCCACGAACCCATGTTGGGGTGTCTTGTGGCTGAGACCGTTGCTATATTTAATGCCTAAAATTGAATAGGTGATTAAATTGTGATAATAAAATGGTGGTTGGGATCGTTGCTTGGATCTGGAACCACCCCCGGGGTGTGTTTTAGTATTTAGCCGTTTGGCCAGGATACCCGAGGGTATAACACTAAAGTAGTAATTGTAGAATTTCCTTGAGAGGAATTGCTTGTTACTGCTTGTTTGCCTGTTGGGCATGCCCCGGTTACCTATTTAGCCTGAGGGTGTTGTTGTATTTGGCCTGAGGGCATTTTTGTGATTAGTATGTAGGCATTGTACTGTATTAGCCTGAGGGCGTGACTGTTTTAGCCCGAGGGCTGTCGTTATTCAACCTGAGGGAAACCTTTCATGCCTGAGGGCTTGAATTCTGTGCCTGAGGGCAACAATTCCTATGCCTGAGGGCAATTTCTATTACGCATGAGGGAAATACCTGCGGGATGGATTCTGTATGGCCTGAGGGCAAGCCTGAGGGCATTGTTACTATTTTAGCCTGAGGGCACGGTTATGGTTGGCCTGAGGGCTTGGTGTTGTTGAGCACAAGAATGTTACTAAATTAAATAAATTAAATGAATAATAAAACAGCAATTTAATTGTTATGTTAGTTACTTTTTGTACTTATTACTTTATTTCATTTTATTATTACACACTGTTGTTGCATGTTAATACGCAGTTGGGCACGGGCCTTCGGTGGGAACCTACTGAGATATATGTATCACACCCTATTTGGGTCACTCTTTTCGGCCCAAACAGATTACATTTCTGCAGGTGTAGATATGGGCAATATTCCCTATAAAGGTACTTGACTATTGCAGAGGAGTAGGAGGGCATGGGACCGAGCCTAGGCTCGCGATGCCACTGCAAGCTATTTTTCTTAGTTTTTCTGTACTCTGCTTTTGGTTGTATCGTATTAATGTATAACATGTTCTGGCTGTTTTCTTAGAACATGAGACATGTAGCCTCATCATTTATATATTGTTGGTTATATCCACTGCTGTTGTGTATTTCAGTTGTGTATGGTTTACTGCTCCCGCTGTTGGTGTATGTTTTATTTTGTATTCCACTACGCTACACTTTGACAAAAGAGGGCATAGTTTCCCCACTATCAGACTTAGGGCCTCACTGCTAGTCGGCAGCCTCTGGCGTTTGGGGAAATGCGCTTGGGGTCACATGGAGAACCGGGCTTGGGGCACCCGTTGCGTGGCACCCGGGTCTGGGACGTTACAAATTAGTAGAACAATTATTCTTAACACTATCTCTACATAATAATCCCCACCAAACTAAATTCATGTTGCATGTTCATAGCCATACATAGTAAAAACAGTTTTTTCCTCATTATATTTTAATTTTTAATTATGAAATACAAAAAGAAACTACCTTATATATCTTTTTTACTTAATTATATATCATATTCATCAAGGTGTACACTTTTGAAAATCATAGTGTGAGTGTATTTCTCATGGATTGACAAACCAATTTCTTAGATACTAAAGATAATTATTATTACTTCGTAATAAGAAAACTTGAGCATGATGCCAATAATCTCTACACCATAACATAGTCTGAAACATAATTCTATTGAAAATGAACCATATTGTACCTAGATCTTTATAATAAACCTAATTACATACTATAGTGTGGAATTATTAATATGAAATAAATATTTCTAAAATAAAATAGGTAGTTTCATGCCTATTTTTATTCATGTCTTTAATCATGGTGTGATAAGAATCTTTTTATTGAAAATCTCCTTATTAAAATTACCTGTATCATGGTATTTATTTGATATACTTTCTAAATTAAATAATAGATTCTACATCATCAAAATATTTTTTAAGTTCACCGCAAATTTTTGTAATAATTCATTAAAGACATCCTGTTAACCTCTAAAAATCCCAAAATCATGGATAAGTACAGAAGCCTTATTTATAATAACCCAACCTTAAAAATGGCTCATATTAAGAATATATTTTAGATTTAGTGTTTTACAGAATTAGATTATTATCTCTATAGAATTAAATATTACATCATAAATTTGACACTTCCACTTAGTATCTAATTTTTCTAGGAAACGAAATTGTTATAATATAACGTGTTTTCATTTTATGAATCATCTTAAAAATTTTCATATTGAACTCATAATAGTCTATAATAATCAATAAAACCTATTGAAAAGAAATTTAATCCATAGGATGAGAAAAAACAATAGTAATGGACATAAAAATAAATAAAGAATCCCATTAATATAACCTTTTTCAAAATAATGATTGGCTTCAAAGAAAACATATTCTTAACTAAGAAGTAAAATTCATTACCCAAATATTTTCAGAAAGTATTCCATAATATATTTTAAATACAATATAAAAGTCAAAAGTTAAAATTTCAATCATGATAAAATCCGGAAAACATCATGACAAAGTCATGAATTTACCCCTAAAGAAATAATAAATACATCCATTTAAACCTAAAATCATTATATTAAATTATGATATCATGTTATTAGTGTAAAAACATAGAATGAATAAATAAATAATGTCAGTAAATTAGGACATCATTTTCCATTTCACTCTAACAATTGGAATAACAAATACTATCAAAATTATAATTCTATGGGGAACCCAATGCATTTGGCGGATATAAAGGAACCGCCCATCCTTGGTTTATAAATGATCCACCCATCGTTGGTTAATAAAATAACCACCCAATATTGGTTAATAATGTAACAAAATTTTATCATAAATAATGATCATGAACTATAAAATAATAATAAAATATGAAGGATTTCATTTTCATTCTTACACACATAAAATATTCCTTTCACCCTTAAAGAAAAATGTCTAGATATTGGAATTTAATTTATATTTAAAAACAATAATTTTTAAAACCAAAAAAATTGGTAATGGTGGTTTTTTATTGATGAAAACATGAAATATTATAGTGGAATCCAAACAATCATATAATAGTTTCAGTGTTGTGAAAAAACATTGTTGTCTTATATAATAAAATAGAGTATTCCTTTTTCATTTTTTTCAAAATGATTTATATTAAAAATGTAAAAATTATCCTTTTGAAAATCATTGAAATAATGTAAAGAAAAGATATTAAATATAAATTATAATTCATTCATGTCCATATAAATACATCAATAGAATAATTTTAAAAATATGGGCATGGAAGTAAAATATTTAGAAAATAAATCATTAAAATATTTAAGATAATGTTTTTAAAGGAAAGTGTCTCATACCTCAACATTGACTAATGAAGTTTGTTCTTTGTAATCCAAAATAACAAAAATATGTTTATTTATTTATTTTATGTACAAAAAGTCATGTTCACTATTCCTTCTATTTAATTTAATACCATGCTATATTTATTTACATACATCATTAAGTTAACATCGAATTTTTTGATGATATCCAGGTCATATAACCAAAATGAGTTATGTCAGTTATCTAAGATAAAATAGTTAATTATTTTATGATCTTTAGAAATATAATCATTCAATAACTATAATATTTCTACATCAATTATAATTTTTTTTAATCAACCATGAATTATGGTTTTGAAAAATGAACAACATTAGAATCATGGTGATGGTAGGTTGTACGTACCCATGAGTAACTATTTCATTTTTCAATGATCATAGTGGAATGGAGTTCATAGGTATTTTATATTCATATAATTATAATTAAGTCATTAATAAATTTTATTTTTATTTATTTATATTTATTTATATCATTTATAAAATTGGGTGTGGAAAAATTAATCACATCACTTTGTGGATATGGGAGTCCACATGTACCTGTGAGTGTCGTTATCATATTTATTGAATGGAAATGTAAAAAACTAAATGATATATTATGTTTAAAAATTTATAAATATTTCATGAAAATAATATATATATATATATATATAAAATTCTTCATTATAAATTACCATGAGAGAAAATTCTAAAAATGAATTACATATGTTCCCGAGGTGGTAGCCCGCCATTCACACGAACGATGGTCTCATTTACCATTTTATTGAATAAAGAGTTGAATATAGATCATGGTATTGTAATAATAAAATATTAATATAATAGAGATAATTATGTTATTAGATTATCATGGTGTAAAAATATTTTAAGGTGGTCGATGAAGAAATAAAACAAAAAACATTGGATAAATGGTATACCACTTATTGAGACAATATTCATTACTTTTTACATCAATCCTTATAAGGATTATATTTTTTCAAAAAAAGACATCTAAAATAATGGGATGAATTATAGGAAGATATTTTTGGTAGATTTTTTCCAGACCAAATAGCTTTTGAATAGTGAAGAAAAGAGGGGTGGATGACCCCTTTTATAAGAGTGGGGTGAGGAACTATTGGATTTATTGAATGTAATATATTAATAGAAAATATTGTTCTTGAAAAAGGGATAAATAATGATATATTTAGATTATTAAGGGATTATGTGTATAAATACTCTCATATAATTTTTTGGGTAATATTGGGATATGTTTTTTCCGTTATATATCTTTTTTTAACCTCACACCAACCCTTTTGAAAATTATAGTGAGAACAATTGTTTTTCTATTTAGGGATTGAGAAAGATACTATATAATGAATATTGAAAATTAAATATACCGTTGATAATATTTACAAGCATATACCATTCACATGGATTAATACATGATTTCTGGGAATATTAAATCTTTTAATAAAAAACTATTTTACAAAAAATATGTTTAATAAAATTTTATTATATTTATTTATTTTAACTTTAAAAAGATTCAAAAAATATTGGATTAAAATAAATAGGTTTAAAAGAGAGAAAATATGTTATAATTATCTAAAAAAATTATAAGAAAATATAACTCACTCAAATTGTAAATCATTAAATATTTTTAATGTCATTGATTTTATTTTCTATTATTTGAATAAATATTATATCACTACTGCATAAGAATTTAAAGTAATTATTTTTTCACTAAAATATATTAATAAATTATATAAATAATAAATTATTTATATTTAAAATATCCATATAAAGATGAAAATAATTTGTTTCTATCCCTATATAAAAATATTATTTATGTTAAAATCATGAGAGTCACCTTTTTGACATCATCCTTTAAAAAAATATAATTAAGGTCAAAATCAAATAAATATGGCACCAAGAATACATATTATAAAAAATTGGAAAAAAAATACTGAACTAAATTCATAAAATAGGATTAAATAATGTGTTATGGTAATAGTTTAGATATTCTTATATCATTTTTAATCATAATTTCCCAAGTAAAACTTATTGTAGTGACAAAAAATTACAGATATTATTTTTCGAAATGACCAAAAATAAAAAGGAAACTATATACTGAATTTTAAAATCCAAAATGAATATATGAAGCCCATTTTTCTAGATTTAATTTATAAACGATCTTGAATATAACATAAAATAAAACCCATAAGTAGTGAAGAAAATTAATTTTTTTATAAATTTATTTTTAAATATAAAAATAGATATATTCCAAATTCTAGTCTAACATTAATTACAAGGACTATAATTATGTTATTATTATTCTAAGGGAACTAATATTTTTTTAAAAATTATCAAAAATATAATTTTACATTTTCAATACATGAATAGATAAGTAGTTTTTTAATAAAAATTAATTTTTCTGGAAATTCAATGTATTTTTTTAAATTATATTGAATTATTTTGAGACCACATGATTTGAAGGAATGTGAGTTTGAGGCGCTGTGAGATTGAAACAAAATTTTGAACATTTTTTAAGTACACATATGTAAACGTGAAAGCGGGGTTTTCTATCATTTGAACCAGTGCTCAAATCGAATAACTAAGGGCATAATTGAATTCAAAACATCGAAATTCACCTAGAAAGGAATCAATTTCAACCTTCAAGGGCCAAATAGAAAATTTAATTTTCTAACATTTTGAAAAATAATTAAATAACTATAAGAAGTTATTTTATTTTATTTTCACATCTATTGAGTTGTATACAATGATACTTTAGTGCATCAATGCGGCACATTGATGAGGCTCATTAATGGATTGTTAACTCACAACGTAACGACACATTAATGACATGTAACAACAAATATGTTTCATAAATAAAACAACATAACGACGTGACATCGCTGTGTAACAATAATGTTGTGATATGTTTTCCTTTTATTTTATTTTTTGACTCATTGGTGGAATGAAGAATTATACTACGAGGATTATCTAATGAACCTCATATATAATTCATCTCCAATGAAGATAAAAAAACACTGAAGATTTTCAGATATTTTCGACATACCTGGAATAACAGAGTCAGAAGTGAAAAACGATGTTGGCGTCTTGAAAAATTGAGGAAGAAATTTTGTGGCATAGATCATCAATGAGGTATGGGTTATTTGATTTTATCATTCTTCTTTATTCTATTTTTTTTCAAAATGAAAAATGTGGATTAACCCACCAACAGGTTGATCTGTGAATCCTGCGTTTATGAGGGAGTGTTACTTTTCTTTTGGGAGTTATTATCTGAAATTATATTTTCTCTAGTTTGATTGAGCCACAATCTTGAAGCCTCTAAATTATTAAAAACCTCTAACATGGAGGGAGAAGGCTGAAAAAAATGTCTTGAGCACCTCCTCCAAGTGCATTATTTGTCGTCGCACCCTCAAAGTGGCAACAAAAGGATTCAGGGACACTTGTAGTGAAAAGTAAATACCCTAAGAGCACAGAAGCAGGAGTCGCGAAGAACAGACCATAAGAGCCTGGTTGGCCATCCTCTAAACATCTGCCGATTGTGGTGGTGCCGGTGGTGACAATGATTGGATGTGTCGGTGTGCTCGGCGGCGTGCCACAACGACAACGGGGAGATGCAATGCCCACCTAGCATCATGGGGAGGGAATACACACGTCTGGTCCGTTCATGTGGCTTAGTGAGCCGTGGTCACTCAGTTGTAGCAGAAGCATTCCATGCATCTGTTTGGCTAGTGGAGGTCAGACGTGGTAGTTGGCCGCGTCCCAGATAGGTAGCGCACCCTCGGCCCACACCGTATGGGCCGGACCTGAATCCGGTGGACCAGACTAGTGGCCTTGCGGGCCGGTCCCATGGGCTAGTGGGCTAGACCCATGCTGGCTGACCTAAACCACACCGGCATGACAGACCCACACCCATCGATTCAGACCCACATTAGCAGGTCAAAAGTGCAACATTCGGGCTGGGCCCAACTAGACTAGGTTGCAGGGCGACCTGACAGGTTGGACCCTCATCCAAATCGGGCCAGGTCCAGCATGGCCCATTAGGCCTGGCCCGCTGGCCTTGCTGGACCGGACTGACCCATACTTGAATCGAGTTAAGTCGAGTTGGTTTAATTAAATCAAGTTATGTGGGACCCCTAGGACATATTGGTTTGGCTGGTCCTACCGGTTCAGAACGGACTCAGACACAACCAGCCTCTATTTAATGAAACACTCATATCCTGCCAACCAAGCATCTAATTGATGATCTTTTGGCATGTTATTCATTAACTTTAATGAAATTTGATCTGCGACGAAGGACATGAGGAGCAGTTCACCCAAGATCGCTATGTATGAAACCCTACAGTTGGCTGAGAACTAAAGACTACTAACTATTGAATCTGTGTGACTCGACCATGGACCAATGGGAATCACTTATATGAGACTCTATAGGCCCATGATGGGAAGCACCTCTGTTTGATTTTTCAGGCCCCTAGTACACGATAAGGGGGAGTACCTCAGTTTTCCATGATTATTGGAACGCACTTCTTTCTTACTTTGTAGGACCACTGTACATAATGAGTTGGTGTACCTATGTAGTACATGGTTTTTGGGAAGCACTTATTTGTTACTTGGTTGTACCACATTACTCATTAGAGGAGGAGTTCTCTAGTAGCTGAGGTATTCGATGATTTGACCAGTGATTCTTACATCACTACCCTAAATGTATACCTGGTGTGAGTTGTCTTGTGCTTCCTGCATATCCTTGATGAATATTTTGTGGGTTTTTTGGGGTCCCTACTGAGTATTTTGTTACTCACCCCTGCATTGTATTCGACTTCACCTATTTTGTCTAGTGCTGATGATCGACCTTTTGACAGGGACATTGGTCGACTAGGACCAAGAGGTGCCCAAAGAGACTGGACCGACATATGCTACAATGGACTCAATGGCCTTGGACCAGGTGGTCCCTAGTAGGATCAACTGTACATGATGTTCTACTTCAGCTTCTAGTAGTTACACTACTCAAATAATTATTTGGGGTATTCCACAGATGGAAATTAGAGTTTTCTTTTTGTACATTTCTATTTTTAGTAATTTTGTTGGGTTTGTATTTTGGCCCACTTATATTAGTTGTACCTGGACATGACATTGTTTTAGTGACACATGTTTCCTTTTCAATTTGAGGTACTTATTTTGGGATGTGTGTGCATAAAGGTACTCAGAAAAATGACTCCCACTTGCAAGTTGACACCTTCAGCATTAGTCACCAACCCCAAGCCTTCGGGAGGCGGGCATGGGTTAGTCACGGCACGGGCCCTAGGGGATGGGTCATGAAAAAATGGTATCAGATAGCAATCAGTCCAACCAAAATGACCATGAGTTTGTTGTTTTAATTTGTGGAAATAGTGTTATGTGTTTCGAGTTTGAATTTCAAAATTAGGGAGTCTAATGTCAGTGCAGCGACTGATGTATCCATACACCAGGACCTTAAATTATACATTTTGGCTCAATACATGAAGAAAATGGTTTCATAAGCATCTCCTTATATTATTTTGAATAAGATTTATATCACCAGGTATAATGTTTAGATAGTGGTCCTTCGTGATCCATTTTAGGTAGCCTCCATGTGGACACCCGACCAGGATCACGATACGAGGTCGTGAGGACAACCCGCTTAATGATGAGGCATCTGTTTAGGGACCAGTTCTAGATATCACCCCACTAGGAGTTGTAATAGTGCAACCACCACCGTATGGTCAACATCTGCTGTCGGAGGTTCTATCAGAGGACATGCGTAGACTTAGTGCCCTACACGTGTTTCAGAGACAGAGACCTCCCAGGTTCATTTGAGAGATAGATCCTTATGCTGTTGAGGACTGGATGGTGGCAGTGATGCAGTATTCCTCTTGGTGAGGACACCACCTGACAAGATGGTGATCTTAGAAGCAAGAATTCTGGAGGGCTTGGTAGAGATATGGTGGAGCCCGACCACCCAAATGCATGATGAGGCTACCCTAACCTCAGAAGACTTTGAGCGTATTATCATAGGGTAGTTTTCCCCATGACCGTGTGCTCTATGCGCATTTAAGAGCTAATTCACCAAAAGAAAGGTAGCATGAAGCTGGATAAGTACTCAGGGAGGTTCAACACACTATCTCACTACTCGACAGTTATGGTATGAGACCCTTATTTCAGGGTTCAAGACTTTGAGCAGGGACTCAGGCGGGAGATCAGGGCATCAATGTTGTCTCTCAGCATCCCTAGTCAAGTTGGGGTGATGGAGTGAGCCCTCCTAGTAGGGAACTTTTTGAAAGAGCAAGAACCCATATCTATATCTACCAGATGACCATAGGTGGTGGAGTCTTTGGTAGGCAGCAGATAGTTGACATGAGGGCCTAAGAGGGCTAGGTCATTTACAGGATGACCCTAGGACTCAGGTTCAGTTGTGCAAGGCACCCAGACTAGAGCGAGTCGGCCAAAAACCAAACTTTTCTTCTCATTCGGCGGGCAGGGACACTTGTCACATGAATACCTGGCCCACTGTAATGATGACAAGAAGATGGTTGAGGGGTCATTGAGGAAGAAGAAGTTGTTCGAGAAAGGAGTTCTATAGGGTGTAAGATTTCACAGGGGAGTCGGCTGGGATTTTGCAGTGAGGAATTGTTAGAGGTGTTACTGCCACCACCCCCAGGTGGTCCACCCCGACCTTAGGGAGTATTCAGACATGGCAGAGTATAGCATCAGACAATGGAGGCTTATTACCAAGATTCTCTAGAGATGATATGAGTTATGATCTATGTCTTATCTACCCAAGATGTAGTTCTTATAGAAACAGGTTCAACTCACTCATTACTTACCACATCACTAGTTCAAATCTTAGAAATTCCAATAGATTTGTGGGCTAGATCCTTACTGCTAGAGACTTCTATGGGAGGGGATTTGATGATTACACACTAGATTCAGTAGTGTGAGATTACTCTAGGAGGCCATATATTTGGCAGTCATCTCATAGAAGCAGTGTCAATTTCTTATGACATCATCTTGGGTATGGACTGGTTATCTAAAATCTATTCTTATATCAACTTTTTTAGCTGTGCAGTGTAGTGTGTTCATAGAGATGGGACAAAGTTCTCCTTCAATGAAACGGAGTAAACTGTTGCAGCATATGACATACTTTCTCAGAGGAGGGTGCAACTGATCAATCATCAGTTTTCTAGCCTCACCCTCAATAAAATGAATGAGATGAGTCTATGTTTACCTATAGTGGTGGATGAGTATGATGATGTTTTTCCTATGGATGTTCTGAGACTACCAATTTGCAGGGTGGTAGGATTATGCATAAACATGTACCTCAAGATGGCACTGGCATCCACACCGGCATATTGGATGGATTTTGCAGAGCCTCACGAGCTAAGGGTAAATATAGAGGACTTGCAAGGGAAAGGTTTCGTAAGGCCCAGTGTTTCACCATGGGCATCCCCAATGATTTTCTCTATGAAGATATACATGAGTTTGAGGTTGTGCCTGGAATTTTGGTTCCTAAACTAGGTGATCCTAAAGAACAAGTATCCACTATAGAGAATCAATTATCTCATCTTCAAGATAAAGGGGGATAAGTTGTTCTCAAAGATAGACCTTAGATCAGGTTATCACCATCTTCAAGTATGGGGTGAGGATATACCAAATATAACCACCAGATTCCGGTTTAGCCACTATGAGTTTCTAGGGATTCCTTTTGGTATAACTAATGCCCCAGTAGTTTTCATGGGACTCAGGAATTGGATCTTCCATCCTTACCGTGACTTGTTTGTCATGGTCTTCATTGATGAAATCTTATTGTACATGGCGTCAGAGGAGGGGCATGCTACACACCTACAGATAGTCCTGGATACACTCTACGAGATCCATATTTATAGAAAGATCTTAATATGTCAGTTTTGGATTCTGGAAGTCCACTTTATAGGACACGTAATCTCAGAGGCTAGAGTTACAGTGGATTTAGAGAGGATAGAGGTGGTGATTGCATGGGAGCCAGTTGGGCACATCCCTAAGGTGCAGAGAATATTGGAGATGGTTGGTTACTATCGAAGGTTTATGTCCAGCTTTTCCAATGTTTCGTAACACCTAAAGTGTTTGAAATGTAAGAGACAACCCATAATGCAGTCATTGAAATGTCAGTAGATTTTCTATGAGTTCAGGTGAAGGATGACTAGTGCCCCCATATTGAGACTACTAGAGGATGTAATTGGGTATGCAGTTTACTACGACGCACCAGAGACCGAACTGGGTTGTTCTTAGTTGTCGAAGTGAGTAGTGATCACCTAAGGATCATGATATTTGAGACACCATGAGCATAACTATATGACCCATGACATAGATTTGGTAGTACTGGTCATTTCCGTGAATATTTAATGACACTAATTGATTGGTGAATGATTTATGGTATACTCCAACCAAAAGAGTCTAAGGTATATCTTCTCCCAGAAGGACCTGAACCTGAGACAACAATGATGGATAGTGTCCTCTATGACTTTGACATGGAGATATTCTATAATCCTTGAAAGGGGAACATGGTGGTAGACTCACTCAGCATGAGGAATGGTTTGAAGTTGTTGAGTGAGACGACATAGTAGTTTTCGGTGATGAAGGTATCCTTCTTAGATGATGGTAGAGTTTCTTACCTTCAGATGATGACTGTTACTCCGCCAATCTTACAACGTGTTAGGGTGGAACAGCTGGTGGAGGTTGACTGTGAGTCCCAACATGCTTAGTTATCCTCGGGACAGGATCCTGATGAATCTTTGACAGGTGGGGAGCACGTTATTACTTTTAGAGGGTGCACCATATTTGTAGTAAAATTTTGGGGGGAGGTGTTGAGGGAGTTCCATACATCCTCCTTGGTGGCAAGTCCTAGAGCTTGAAAGATGTACCAGGACTATGATGTCAGTACTAGTGGCCAGGTATAAAGAATGAGGTGCATGATTTCATTTCAAAATGCCTCCCTGGTTAGCAAGTGAAGGTCGAGCATCGGGTTCTTGTAGGCTTGGCCGAGCCACTTGAGGTACTAATGTGAAAATGGACTTTGTGAAGGAGTTAAAACATATATATAGGGGAAAAACTATATCTTGGTGATCGTTGATCGACTTACCATGTTTGATCACTTATTACCCATTTAGGAGCAGAGACCGGTAGAGTGATTGTGACATGTCTACATCCAAGATATAGTGTGGCTTCACAGGGTGCCTTCAATGATCGTATCAGATCGTGATGCCTTTTTTACATCACAGATGTGCATGGGATTAAAGGAGGTGTTCAGGATTCAGCTCTGCTTGAGCACAACCTTTCATCCCAAGATGGATGGTTAGATAGAACGTTCTATACAGACCATGGAAGACATGCTACGTACTTGCATCCAAGATTTTGTTCATAGTTGTTTGGACAACATACAACTGGTGGAGTTTGCATTTAACAACAACTATAACTCCACCATTGGAATGGAACCATTTGAGGCCTTGTATTAGGGGGCTTGCACATCATCGCTATGCTGGATAGACCTAGGGGAATCAGAACTCCTAGGTTTGGAGTTGGTACGGGCTACCACGGGATGGTGCATATTATCGAGGAGAAGATGAGGACAACATAGAGTAGGGAGAAGTCTTATACATACAGGACAAAGATACCCTTGGAGTTTGTGAAGGGTGATGATGTATTCAGTTGGGTCTCACCTCGACAAGAATTATGGATATTTGGCCAGGTGGACAAGCTATCTCTATGTTTTCTCGGACTATTGTAGATCCAGAGTAGAGTTGGTGAGGTAATGTACCAGCTAGATTTTCTACCACAAATACACTGGTTGCATGATGCTTTCTATGTGTCGCATATGAGGAGGTACATTCATGATCCATCACATATTATCGATGGGGGAAAGCTGGAAATTGATGATAGGGAGATGTTTTTGGAGTTCCTGGTGGAGATAGAGGAGCGACAAGAGCCAGTCCTATGTGGTCAGTCGATTTATCTGGTGTGAGTTCGATGTTTTCATGGGAATCTCTAGGAGAGAACATGGGAGAGGGAGTCTTAGATTCATTCTCATTAGCCCCATATATTTGATTTGTTCTTGTTTTGGATTTGGGGTATGTAATTCCATAAGGTGTGGATAATGTAATTTCTTGGGAATTTGTGTATTTTTTATGTTATCTGAAATTATTTTGAAACCCCACACATTGACGACACATGATTCCGAGTCCTGGTGAACAAGTAATAGAATTGTGAATTTTTTAAGTATGCTTAATTAAATGTGTGATTGGGGTTTGAAGATATTGAACCGGTGCTTAGATCGAAATTATAAGGGAACTGTTGAATTCTAAACATCGGGACTCACCAACAAAGAACTTAAATTCGGACAACAAGGGCCGTATAGAATAGTTAAATGTTGTAATTTTCAAAAAACAATTAAACAACTCTAAAAAGTTATTTTGTTTTATTTTCTCCTCCGTTGGGTTGTGGGAAATGATGTTTTAGTGCAGAAACAAGGTGCATTGATGAGTTTCATTAGTTTCTCATTAACTCATAGTGTAATAACTCTTTTAATGATGCATACTAGAAATGTTGTTTCATGAATGAAACAACAGAACGATGTAATGTCACAACATAGGAGAAATGTTGTGACATGTTTAACATTTATTTTGGTTGACTTGTTGGTGGAATAAGGAATTAAACTATAATGATTTTATGATGAACCTCTGATGAAATTCCTCTCCAATAATGAATGACTAACCCTGATGAATGTCAAACATCTTCAAGGCACCTCAAAAAATGGATTCAGAAGCAACAAAAATGTCGACATATTGATATCTCGAGAATGAAACTCTGTGGCATTGAGTATCCATGAGGTAGGAGTTATTTGATTTTAACATTCTTCCCCAGCCTTTTTTTCTAAAAACGACAAACTAGGATCAGCCCACGAATGGGTTAATCTATGAATTGTGTGTTCATGCGGGAGGGTGACTATTCTTTTCGGAGTTATTGTATGATATTATTTTATCACAAGTTTGATTCATCCATAATCCATAAGCCTCCACAATATTGTAAACCTCTAACACAGAGGGCGTGGAAAGAGACGAACTGTGCCAGAGCACCTATGTAGTGTGCCTTCCATGTGGATGCAGCATCAATGTGGTAGAAATATGATTCCAGCACCTTTATGATGATGATGATGTTCCATAGAGATTACATGCATATGAAGCACGAATAACGGACCACAAGAGAGAGTCTCATGGTCCACCCAACATCTGTCAGTGCACCAGCACTAGCAGTGGTGGTCATTGTCGGAGGTGATAGTGGGCTCGTCAGCGTGCCATGAGGGTAGGAGGCCACGACCAACTAGTCACAATGGCAGTAGGGAGACATGCCACCTGCCTGGAACTACATGGAGGGATGACCTGCATCCAAGATGTCCGGGTGGCTCGGTGAGCCGCAGTCGCTCAACCATGGCAGGAGTGCCCCATGCTTCATTGGGTTTATAGAACGCTAGACGCGATAGCCGGATGTGTCCCAAAAAATAGGCATACCACCAGCACGCTTCGCGGGGGCCGAGCATCGGTTTGGCAGTTATTACACCCATCCAGAATTCTACACCCTCGCCAGCTGGCTGGACCCTCAGACAAACCAGACCAGGTCCAGTAAGGCACATTTCACCTATCCCACGGGCCAGGCCTGATAGGATAGACCTAGACCCAAACCTGGTCAGGTCGAGTCGATCAAATTAAACTGAGGTATGTGGGACCCTCATATAGGTTCGTACATTCCGGTCTAACTGGGTCAGACCGGGTTTAGATGGAACTGTCCACTGTTTTCTAAAACACATGTATCATGCAAACCGAGCATCCAATTGATGAACTATTTACGGTGTTAGGACCCTCTCGATGATGAAGATCTTTTGGAATTTTATATGATGACTTTATTGAAATTTGAACTACAATTAATGACTTAAAGATTGGTTCCACCAAGACTGCTATGTACGAAACCCTATGGTTGGATGAGACCTACATATTGCTGATAATCGTCTCTCTGTGACTAAATGATGGACCATTGGGATGAATATATATTTTTATTTGGAGGCCCATAGTGGGAAACACTTATGTGTGACTTTTTAGGCCCATGCTACGTGATGAGGAGGACAACCTCAGTTTTCCAATATTAGTGAGAAGCACATCTGTGTGACATTGAAGGCCCATGATACATGATGAAGAGTTATACCTAAGAATTCAGAGGTTAGTGGGAAACACTTCTGTGTGACTTTGCAGGACCACTATACTCGTTATAGGATAAGTTATCTAGTAGTTGAGGTGTTCAATGATGAGAAAGATGATTCTTCTACCTTAAACTCAAATGTATACCTGGTGTGAGTTTTCATGTGCTTCGTGCTTTACCATGAAGATTGTTGTGTGACATCTTCTTTTTTTCTTTGGGGTCCCTACTAAGTATTTTGTTACTCACCCCTACACAGTCTTATCCCACATTTGTTGTGTCTCGTGAAGATGATCGATATTTTGATAGAGGATTTTGTGGACTATGACACATAACTGGTTCGAGAGATAAGACCAATAAACACTACGATGCTAGATTTGGTGGCCTAGGACCACGCAGATCCCTGTAGGATCGGGTGGACAGGTCATTCTAATTCGAAATCCAATAGCTACACTACTCTCATGATCAAGTGGGGTTTTCTACAGAGGGCCATTAGAGTTTCCTTTTTGTACTTCGATGTTTTCATTTCTTTTGTAGGGTTTTTATTTTGGACTCCTTATATTCATTGTACATGTACTCGACTTTGTTTTAGTCATAATTTTTTCCTTTTTGGCATGTGGGACTTTGTTGGGAATGTGTGAGAAAACACGTACTCAAACAAATGCCTCCCAGTTACAGGTTGACACCTTCTGCAGTAGTCGCCATCCCCTTTCCTTTGGGTGGAGGGCTTGTGGTATTCATGGAATGGGACCCGAGGGAAGGGTTGTGACACAAAATGAGTATTTTTTATATTCCATGAAAAATAAAACTTCTCATAAAATTATAATATATCAATCTAAAGATAATTTTGAAATATTAAATTAAATAATTTTGCTCAAATTTTAAAATTAAAATTCTATAATTTTGAAATAAAATTATTAAATAAAACCATATAATGAATGAAATACCAACTTCGTTAAAGATAAATCATTTTTACATATGATTGAAAAATACATGTTATTCATATAAAGAATATTGTTTTATAAAATTTAATTAATCAATATATGAAAATTATTTTTCTTAACATTACATGAGTTTTTAAAATCACCCCCATTTTGGATATTATGTCCTCACAATTTTAATCATTACCTAAACAAGTGGCGATATATTTCCCTTATATAATTTTTGATCCATATGACACTTCTTCAATTATATAGTTTTATCACAAACCCTAAACATAGTGAATCAACTTATTTTGTTACAGAAACTCTATATGTTTAATAATTGGATTATTATGTTACTTATAAAAATCTTCTCATCCAAAATATCTAATTTTGTGTAGAAAAACTAGAGATGCATTCTATATATATTTTCATAACAATGAATCATGAAATACATCATATACCTGAGGTAAACTTAGAGGAAATGGAACTTGGTAGAAAAGTGATGAATATTTCTCTAGGGTTTTATATGGTAAAAAACCAGAAAATAACTTTACCTTTTTACCAACACACATAAAACATGTACTTGGAGAAACTTTTACAAAACATAACCAATATCTTTTAAAGAATGATATTTTTTATTTTTATTTGTACAAATTTCCTGCATGATCTGATCCCTCCTCATGTTTTGATGAATCATATTCACTTTCTAAAAAATTTCCTCCACAAATTTTGATCCGAAAATCTTCCCCCCCGATATTAATCTATCAAGATGGATTTCGAACACACTCTCTATATATATATACTCAAAAGGAGTCATTTGTATACTTAAATGAAAACTGTTATTATATGCAAACTCAACTAAAGTAAGCTATTGATCCCAACTTCGCTAATAATCCATTAAATAATAACAAATAATATCCTCTATAGTTTGAATTATTCTCATTTTATATCAATCAGATTGGGAAAGAAGCACTGTATTGAAATTAAATTTAGTTTAGAATGACATATGAAGACTTTTCCAAAAAATAATAGGTAAATATAGGAACAAAATCAGATACAATGGAAAGAGGGAACACTAATAATGCAATTATATCATCAAAATAAAGTCAATAATGGTTATCCAAAGAAATATTATCTCAAATGGGAAGAAAATTTCCATATTTAGTTAACAGATATGCAATTACAAAAAAAATATTATTACATCCGGATGTCCTGGTAATCCCATTTTACAAACACAATCATATTGAAACCGAAAAAATATATTTTGTTTTTATAAGAAAAATTTATAATAAAAATTTAACTAAATCATTAACCAATGTATAATGTTCCAAAAAATTCATTATTAAGGATGCATTACCTTTTAGATTGAGTGAATCAACTACACTGTTTACTTATCCAAAATTGCAATGAAATGTGAAGTAGAAATAATTTATTAATTGAAACTATATGATTTTTTTTGTTTAAATTTCATTGAGTGAATATATACTTCAAACTCCTATGATCATATTGTATTTTAAAATTTACACCATATATATGGTGCCTAAAAATCATTTAATCGAAGAATATAACCTCTAATTCCAGGTCTTACATAGTACAATTTTTCTAATGATGTATCTTTATTCGATGTATATGAAATTAACGAATCATTATTCAATAAAACAAAACACAATACCTTCAATAAATAACCACTATAGAGAACAATGCCAACATTTTTGGATGTTAGGGCCAAAACTAGAGCATTCTCTAAACGTATTTTCAAATTCAGGAAACATTCATCACATTTAATTATCAAGTTAAAACCAAATCCTATCAATGGTAACTTATTTAGTGGAATAGTCAATCCAAAAATGTTTTTAATGAACCACCTATAATAGCCTACATATCCAAGAAAACTAAAAATCTCAGCAACATTTTTACATTTTGTAAATCCATCAACCATTTCAATTTTTGTGTGATCAATAGATATGAATTGTTAATTTATAATGTATCTAAGGAATTGAATATTCTGTAAATAAAAATAAAAATATATAAATATTTTATATAACATATTTTTTTTAGGGTTTACCAAAAAATCCATTGATTTTTTTCATGGTCCTCATAAATTTTTTGAATAATTGACATATTATTAATAAATATAATAAAATTATTCTATTATTCACAGAAATATATATTTATAAGATCCATAAATAAACTTGGGGATTTTTAACCAAAATTTAATTTCCAAAAACATATAATTCCCATAACAAATATGAATCACTATTTTTCGAAGTTCATTCTCCTTCACCTTCAGAAAATGGTACCCAGTCGTGAGATCATTGTTTAAAAAATTATAAGCTGCCTGGAGCTGATCAAACAAATCATCAATATGAGGAAAAATACATATTATTAATAGTAATGTTATTAAAATATATAAAATCAATAAAAATATTCATATAATAAAACTTATTTCTATCACACAAAATAGGAGCACCCTAGGGTGATATTTTTGGGGGAATTAAACATCTTTTAAGAAAGTTTTTCATCAAATTTTTTAATTCCAGCAGTTACACATGATCCACTTGATTTGGGTGTTTTGAAATTTGGTTATAATATAGGACTATATAATTATTATATTAAACTTCTTTATACTTTATAACATCATGAAACTCGTTAGGATAGAATTCCGTGTATTATTTTCCTACCGATACTTAATTAATCTAAAAATTCCCCTTATTTTCAACAATATGAGTAGTGTAAATTTAGTTTTCATCTTTTAGCAGTTTCTTATCTCCTTGAAATGTAAAAAATGTATGAAATTCATTATTATATTAAAATTACAACTCTTAATGAAATAATCATATTTATCTCTGTAATATATATTATGATTATAAATAGAGAGTTGATCCATACCCCTAATAACATCAAACTATAATAGGGGAAAGACCACTCGGTTTTCTGGTAAATTCTATTTATACACAACAACAATAATATTATTATAATTTATTTTTTCATTAATAATTCCACTATGTTTTTATAACATATGTTTTGGATTCATTTCTTGATGTGAAATTTCCAATTTATTTGATAATTTATCATAATTGAAAGAATGTGTAGACATAGAATCAAAAATAACAATTGAATAATCTGAATAAACATGTAATAAATATGTTACCATTTAATTCAATAAACCAACATCTACTGAATTAGTTTATAAAGGATTTCACCACAACATTCATTATATTTTTTTCTTTCTTGACATCTTTTTTCTCTTCTTTGTACATACAACCAAATAATAACCTATCTTTTTACATTTAAAACTACATACTTTCGATTTATAAATATTGGTATTACCAATTCTATGATAATGTTTTTAAAAATCTTGATCCATATTTCAAAACATAAAACACTGAAATAAACTTATATATGTCATAATACATTCCCCATGGTGCTTCTTACTAGACTTAAAACATATAGGATGCTATTTATTCTTAAGATCAGATTTCATTGATTGGTACTCAACATTGGTTTCCATGTAGGACGTTTCTTCTACATAATATCATGGAAATCATGATCATTGTTAACCTCTATTTATAAATTCTCATCACATATAAGAAGTTTCTTATTAATTTTGAATTCAAGAAATAAAAATTCTATTAGATAACATGGTTTCAATACTTAGTAAAATTGATTAAATTTACCATCAATATCCAATATAAAATTTGGAACATACATTTCTAATCAATTGATTTTTACTTCATATGTAGCCACTAAATCATCCTTCTTTATTACCAATTCCAAGGATCACATTTACATCATATGTCGAATCTCCATAAGAAGATATTTATCAAGGAAAATATGTTTAAATTCAACCCATTCCAAGGCATCTATCTATTCCACATTTATGATAATATTAACCATTGACCACTGTTGGCCAACTTCACCATTAAAATGGTAAATAGCAACAGTTTCCATTCGATTATTTGAACAACCCCTGACAATGAAACTATTTTCAATAGAATTAATCAATCCTGTATTTAACAATAGTTTAAAAAATCCACTGAATGATAGAGGGTGTTTTCTCATAAAATGATTCACTATTGACATATTCATATATGCTATAACTAGATACTCTCTAGCATCAATACCACCTATATTATGTCTTATTTCATATAATATATAGCAACAGCACACTACTCAGCTCAAATTCCTACCAATACATGATGCATATTTTTGAGGATATTTTCAACTTTATACCATCCAAATGTATCTTTCCAGTTTCCTATGAGGAAGTCAATTATAAACAAGAAAAATTAGAAGAATGAAATTTTAAATCATAAAATTATATATCATGATAACTATAAAAAAAATAACTTAATGGTACTTACTTACTTTATCATAATATCTATAATAATCTAAACCAATTCTATGATACCAATCATAAGGACATGCCATAAAAAATACATATTATAGGGTCATTAGAAGAGAATTAATTTTCTTTAATTCCCTAATATCTTTTAGTTTTAGATAATTAGATAATTAGATCATCAACCTTGAATAAATAAATAATACATCACAAAGGAATCACTTCAAATTAATATATATTTTTCCCAAAGAAAAAAAATTATGAAAAAAAGGTTTCTTTCCATGAAACATCCTCACATTTTTCATATTAAAATCATGCTTGTCCCTATTGATCCTTAAAACCCATTGAAAAGAATATTAATGCATGATATTAGCACAAAATGTTCTGAAAGAGATATAAAAAATAAACCTATCAGACAATAGATACTTATAGAAATTGAAATTTTTCAAAATATGATTTGGGTATAAAATAAATTTTTTCTTACCCCATAAATCAACTTCAATTCCAAAATATTTTCATAAAAAATCATAAAAAAATTTAATATAAAAAACTCATAAATATTTCTTTGAAATCAAGAAAATATCATCACTATTTTTTTGCAATGTTATACTTTTCACCCTTACGAAGTATAAAACAGTTTCCTATAAACATATTCTCATTATTATATCTTTTGAAATAATGAAATTTAAGTAAAACCCATATAAAACATAAGTTAATAGTGTATGTAACTTTGGAAATCATTTTATATATCAGTCCTAAATTTGTGAAAACAAATACAATCATCTTTATTAATTATATAAAAACCTACCACATTTGAGGGATATAACTATCCCACATTCCCTTATTTATGACGGTACCACACATCCTTAGTTATTAATGTAACCTATAATCCATGGTTTATAACAGAAGAACCAACCATCATAAATAATATAAATGAACCACAACATAATCATAAAAGATTAAAGCTTTTAATTTTATTCATTATACTTATAAAAATATTCATTTTACCCATAAAGAAACATTTCTAGATATTGAAAAATCCATTCAATGTAAAAACGATTATGAAAATAACAAGAACATGGCGTAGGTGGGGTTTTATTTAATCAAATCAAAGAGTTATATAATGTAATCCAAAAATAATGTAACAGTTTTAATATCATGAAAATCCATTGATGTTTTATATGGTAAAATAAAACATTCCTATATTTCTTTTTACCAAAATATTTCATATAAAATACATAAAAAAATTATTTTGAAAACATTTGAAATAAATTAAAAATAGAAAAAAAAATTTAATTCATTTTTGTTCATATAAATTTATCCAACAAATATTTTTCAAAATATGTACCTAGAAAAGAAATATTTAGTAAGTATTTAGTTAAAATATTTAAAATGAGGTTTCTTATAGCGAAGTTCACCTTACCCCAAGTTTCAATCATCACATAAATTCTTCATATAACTAAATTAAAATATAATATTAATTATTTACATCCATATAAATAATTTTCTTGTTCATTATTTATTTTATTTTTTTATTAACTTGTTATTTTAAATTACCTGATTAATTAATTTCATGTTGATCATTTTGATGATGTTCAACTCATATGTCCAAAATGACTTTGGTAGGTAGAATATGGTTAAGGATTTTGTTATTTAATTACATATAGAGAAATAATAATCCCATACTTAACATATTTATACATAAACTACAATTGTTTTAAAACCAACCATGAATGTTTGGTGTCATAAATGAACTATGAAATAATTAGGGATAGGGTATGCCATATATATGCAAGAGTGACGTTTCCAGTTTTCAATGATCATAATTTATAGGAGTTAAGAATCATACTATCTTTATAAAATGATAATTAAAAAACTAATATCATTATATTTATTGATATAAACTTATATATATCATCCTTATGACGAGGTAATGAAAAAAAATAACATATCTTCATGGATGAGGTAATTAACATGTGTGTATGAATAAAATTATCATTATTAATGAATAAAAAGGTATGAAATTATATATTATATTATATTTAAATAATGATTATTACATAATATATATCATATATATATATATATGTTAAATCCATCATTAAACTTATTTGTGAGAGCCGGTGATGAAAAAAAATTATATGGCTTGGCATGCGACTGTCCGTCATAATAACAGATGATAGTTTCTTTTTCCATTGATGGAATAAGGACTTGGATATAGATTATTCTATTAGGAAAAGCCTCAGACCATTTATTACGAATAAAAGTCCAGTGAACAGGCAATCAGACAGGGGAAACCAATTACATGTCATAAAATTCATACCCGTCTCCGCACCCATGGAGATCCTCTACAATGACGGATTCCCATTCTGAGCTCTCATAATGCTTAAGGATCTTCGCATACTTCCTTATGAGGTTCAGTTTCTCTAGAGATATCAATTACTTATGGGACTGATTGATGGAGGACCTTGTCGCCACTGACTTTGGCAAGGTAGAGTAATCCTTCCTCAGCCTTCTCTTAATTGGAGGAGGTTTCTCCACTCCAGAATTCTTCTTTCCATCCTTGACAGCATCACAATAAGAGGGCCTCACTAAGCCATTCGGATTTTCTTTGTCACTCTCGGACACATCCCCCAATTTTCCAATGATAGGATCAATTTGGAAACTAGCTTTCCCCTGCTCATATCGTCCATTATGGTCAGTCAAAGCCACACATTGTGGAGGATCCACAGATTCATCACCAGCATCGACCTCCTTCTCTAATCCACCCTCCAAGGCAACCTGCATACATTTATTCCTCATTGAGGAGATCCCTTCCTCTTCCACATGAGACATCTCCTGGAATTGATTGAAATTGTCAACTGAGACCTGCAACACACCATCATATGTCGGCTGCACTTCCTTCTGAATAGCCAGACAGAGGGTTCCTTCTTCTTGCACTTGCCCATCACAGACTGGACCCAGCTGCAACTCTCCCTCCTTCTGCTGATCATCACCAGAACCAACAGGCCCACTTCCCTCGCCAGCAGCATCCTGACCCAGCCAATACACATGATGCAGATCCTTCCCAGCAGAGTCAAGGACTCCTGCGTTGCCTCCAGCACCAATACCAGGACCATCCACACCATTTTCCAGTTGAAGATCTTGCTTCAATCTGTCAAAAACCACTGTTACAGATGGATTAAAGCACACCCCCACTTGCTTTCCCAACTCTGATCCACCCCTGTCAGTGGCACTACCAAACTTGCCAGCATTTTTACCTCTCATCCCCTGACCAGGAAACCTACCAGGTCTCTTCAACACATCAACTGACCTTCGGCTCCTAGCTCTACCCAT
The DNA here is from genome assembly GCA_963277665.1 of Viscum album. Lineage (NCBI taxonomy): Eukaryota > Viridiplantae > Streptophyta > Magnoliopsida > Santalales > Viscaceae > Viscum > Viscum album. The sequence goes on from OY728165.1 coordinate 1,086,748,229, forward strand.
ACAGTTACTGGCCGAGTGACCCAGGCGACTACAACTCGAGCAGAAATCAACCCAATCCTCAAAGACAACAGCCTGCCTCCAACGGAACTCCTCCCCTACAGTAATCCGTACACAATCAACCAGTGGCCTTGATGCATCCACTTCAACACAAATGCATGGTTTTACCGGGTGACTCACAGAGGATGTGCGGGCTTCAGAGCATAAAAAACGACCAACTAAGTTTCCTATCATACGAATTATAGAGGTATTTTGAAATGGAAAAGGGAGATTCGGAAAACTTACCCATGTTGCAACCGCAGGGGAGTCTTGGTTCATGAAAAGGTCGAAAGACCATCGAAGAAGGAAGAAATTGCATCCTCTGCATCTGCGGGGAACACTGGACCAAGCATGGATTAAATCTTCCTCTGAAGAGAATCGTATCATCATGTGACGATTATCAATTAACCCTATCACTGCGCGATCATGTAGATCCCAATTGTTTAAAACAAAAAGATCGATATCATCAACCGAAGGCTGTCTATGTGCGAACCGAGTAACCAGGGTCAGATCCAAGAATCTTGAAGCCACAGAGAATTCTGATAATGTGATCGAGAGTTGCGGTTCCCCAAGGTGAATATCTGAGACTTTCGAACTTATGGAAATCGACGGGAAATCAGGGAGGAAATTAGGGTTCAAAAATGGTACAAAGGGCCTTCGTGCTCCCCGATACGGTGAAGCCAACCCGTCCTCCCCCCTCCCATTGCCAGGGGGCAGTCCATTCTCCGTCATCGGCTAGGGAATCTCCATCGCCTCGCCATCTCCGTGAGCTCGTATCAAACGTGCTTACGGTTTAGAGGGTATTGAGGTGGCCTTCCCCACCCCCTGTCACACGTCCCCAGCTAGGCCCAAGGTGGCCAGCCTTGGTCTTGGGCCAGTTCCCATGGAGTCTAGGGGACGAGAGGATCGTTGGCGTATAGTGCGCGTTGCCTTTGTGAGGACTCGAACCCGGAACCTCAGCGATGGGACGCCACCGCCTTGAACCAACTCACCCAGCCCCCGCGAGCTAAACATGTTGTCGGTTTAGAGGGTATTGAGGTGGCCTTCCCCACCCCCTGTCACACGTCCCCAGCTAGGCCCAAGGTGGCCAGCCTTGGGCTTGGGCCAGTTCCCATGGAGTCGAGGGGACGAGAGGATCGTTGGTGTCTAGTGCGCGTTGCCTTTGTGAGGACTCAAACCCGGAACCTCAGCGAGGGGACGCCACCACCTTGAACCAACTCACCCACCCCCCGTAGGAAAAAAGTGTTGTCGGTTTAGAGGGTATTGAGGTGGCCTTCCCCACCCCCTGTCGCACGTCCCCAGCTAGGCCCAACGTGGCCAGCCTTGGGCTTGGGCCAGTTCCCACAGAGTCGAGGGGACGAGAGGATCGTTGGCGTATAGTGCGCGTTGCCTTTGTGAGGACTCGAACCCGGAACCTCAGCGACGGGATGCCACCGCCTTGAACCAAATCACCTAGCCCCTGCGGGCAAACGTGTTGTCAGTTTAGAGGGTATTGAGGTGGCCTTCCCCACCCCCTGTCGCACGTCCCCAACTAGGCCCAAGGTGGCCAGCCTTGGGCTTGGGCTAGTTCCCACAGAGTCGAGGGGATGAGAGGATCGTTAGCGTATAGTGCGCGTTGCCTTTGTGAGGTCTCGAACCCGGAACCTCAGCGACGGGACGCCACTGCCTTGAACCAACTCACCTAGCCCCCGCAGGCTGAAACGTGTTGTCGGTTTAGAGGGTATTGAGGTGGCCTTCTCCACCCCCTATCGCACATCCCCAGCTAGGCCCAAGGTGGCCAGCCTTGGGCTTGGGCCAGTTCCCAAGGAGTCGAGGGGATGAGAGGATCGTTGGCATATAGTGCGCATTGCCTTTGTGAGGATATGTGGCCCTTAAAATGGAAAATGGATTATATGTTAAACAATATTCCATTCACATTATTAATAATAATTTTAATAATTTTAATTCTTTTTATAAATTATTATTTATCATAAAATACCATTAATGTCATTTTTGACACAATTCATTTAATATAACCTTAAAATAATCAAGAGTAATATTGAATTATAATATAAATATTTAATACACCACAAATAAGTTATATTTATCTGAAAAATTAATGTTACACTATAAATATTTTAAATTTTACTAATTTTAATAGTTTTAAATTCATTGATTATATTTTTATATTAATTGAATAAAAATTATGTCCACGTTTCAGAAGAATATATGTTAATTATTTATTCACTAAAAATTATTAGTGGATTACAATGATAAAAATATTTTTTTTTCAAATGAAATTTTATAACTTAACATAATTTTTTTTTATCCCTATCACAAAATATTATTGAAATGAAAAAAAAGAGTGACATTTTGGACATTATCATTTACTTGTATATTATAAAGTAAAAATTAATGAAATATGGATTTTTTTTGTAAATTATTTGAAATATTAATAGAAATGAATAAATTTAAAATAATAACATACGAAAGATAAAAGTTTTAGGGTCATTTATTAGTCCTTATCATATCATTTACAGTGATAATTATCTAATTTTCCCTTAATAAGGTGATAAAAATTTACTATGATGACTATTAATAATGACCAAAATTAAAAGAGACATATTTAATAATTTGGACCTCCAAATTTCTATCATTGAATCGATTTATAAATTTTCAATTCATATACATGGTAGAAACATAATTTAAAATTAAACCCACCAAACACAATAAAAGACATTTTTGAAAAATTTATTTTTTCCATAGGATTTTTTGTTTATACAAAATTCCATTATGAAATTAAATAAATTAATATATCTACATTATGATAAATATTAACTAAAAAATAAATTTCATAAAATAATCCATACAAAATTTTGATTTTTTAAATACTTGAAAATAAATGATTGATTTAAATTAAAATCAATTTTTTAATATTAATTGAAATATCAAAATTCTAAAAGAAGTATAAAAAATTCATCCTAAGGTAATTATAAAATGATGACTCCAAAAATGAAGTTTATTTTTTAATTTAAAATATATAATTTGGAAATAAATCCTCTAAATAAAACCATATAATGCATGATATAAAAATATTGTTAAAAATAACTATTTTTTTACTTTTGACAAAAAATTAAATGATATTGTTATACTTAATATATTTTTATTAAATAAATTTAATAAAAAAATTACAATGAATTATCATAAAATTACCTTGTTTGTTAAATTACATGTTTCTTGTTCATTTGGAATAACCATCACATATTTTTTGAAACTACATTTATGTATTTCATTTTCCTAGTTATCATCCTTCACATATAAAATAATTTACATTTACATTTTGAGTAAATAGTATATTTTTCTTTATTTATGAGTATAGATACTTTTATATCTCACTGATTCATGGAGGGCATTAATTTTTTCATCCATATTCTTAAATTTACACTTAATCATTTTTCAATGTTTCTCTTTTTTATTTGATGCTTTCATAAATTCTTCAAAATTTCAAACTTCAAGGTACCTTTGCTTCAAAAAATTATAATATCATCATATTATTCTCTCATCATCTTCTGGTCATATGGATGAATTAATTTTATCATATTGACCCATATTCAATTATTACCTAATGAAACATCAACTTTTAGAGACATTTTATTTTAGACTAACATAGCGTCTATATATCAATATCTAGTTTCAAAACATATTTAACATCAACTTAATCATAATTTATCATAAATACTCAATAATGATACATATACGTAACTCACATGAAGTCCAGATAGTGGATTTTAGTTTGAAAACAAAAATAACTTACTGAATTACTCCAAAAAAACAAACATTCTTTCACACACCTCAAAACATATTAATAACCTTTAAATAAATTTCAAAATATTATTATATGTTATTTTGAAAATTATTTATCTATTGGAAATATACCCCAATATAATAATTACATCTACTTTATTTCTCAACATCCTTTTCATTCATTGGTTTTATAACAATCAATTTATCCAAATGTGAAATGTAATTCAATTTCTATAATTCCACTTCACTTTTTTTATAATCCCCATTATATATTGTTTTATCTCATCTTTTGTGTTTTTTATATGTAATATATACCGAGAATTCGATTTATTTTTGTTTTGATTATCTACCATTATTCCATGGTCTAATTCCGTGATTTATGGATGAGGGTTATCATTGGTTTAATCAATGGATAATTTAATACGTCTTGAATAATATACTCTATGTAACCGCCCTAAAAATTTTAATATATTTTTTCAATTCAATTTATTATATTATATATCTTGTAATACACACAATATGAGTTATCTTGGGTTACACCTATGATGGAATTTCTTCGATAACTTGTGTTATATGCAAGACCTAGATTTACCTAACAATTCTATTTTAAAAAATATTATTATTTAATTTAATAATAAATAATTAGATGCTAAATTAAAGGTTATGAATCATATTAAATGACTTATAAAAATAAATGGTTTATAAAAATTAAATATGAATTCATTTGTCAAGAATAAATTAAAAATGAAAATATAAATGAATTAGAAGAAATTTTTTTATTGTAGGCTCTTAAAGGAAATTTTTAATAAAATAAATTAATTAAAATTACTTAATTATGTTATCTAAATACATATGTTATATATTCATGAAAATACTTTTTAAATTCATCCAATATATTTTATTGGCATAATATATGAAGAATTAAAATTTTATACATAAAACACTATATTTTTTTAAAGGTTGTTTTACCGCTTTTTAATTGTAAACCCATTTTAAATTGATTTTTTTACACTTTTATAATTTTTATATGAAAATTTAAAATTCTTCTTGATGTAGGGATATTAAAATTTATTGTGGTTTATTTTTTTTCTTATTTTGTGATAAGATACTTGTTTTGATGAATAATAGAAAAAAATAAATTTTAATTGGAAACCAATATTTTCATAAAAATAATTTATAGTGTTAAGTTATTTATTTTATTTGTAAAAAAAATAACTAGATTTTTTTATTAGTTAATCCAATTTATGTCATTTTCATCAATTTAACATTGAATTTAGATGAAAAAAAATTTCAATCATATGCATGTTTAAACATTAATAACCCATTTTTTCACCCCAACAATAGAATTAATTTTAAATTAATTACTGATACATATTGGTTGGGAATTTTTTAAAAGGAATTCCATATTTCGAATCAGTTTTTCTAAAATATGTAAATAGTTTTATATTTTTAGTCATTATGAAAAATAAATTTAATAATTCTTTATTCACACATGTTAATGGTGTCCCGACCCATCCTCGGGGCCCGTACCGTGACTACCCCAAGACCGCCTTGCATAGGCCAGGGGCTGGTGACTAGTACAAAAGGTGTAAATCCTGATAGAAACCGAAGGGATTGCCTTTATATAGTAAAATAACACAATAGAGTATGAAACAGAAGTAATCACAAAGTAAAACTGTATACAAAATTAAGTGCTGAAAAGAAATGGGCTGGAAATAGAAGCCCAATAGTAAGTATAGTACAACTGAAAGACTAGTAAAACAATAGTTAAATAAAGTAGAAACCACAGAGTCATCCTCTGGGGATCCCACCAGAATGGTCGGTACATATGGTCTCCTCGGCACCTCGGGTCCATCTGTCCACTCTATGTAAGTCCTTCCAAGTTGTCCACCTCCGGGTACCATCTAGCTCTACATGTCTCTACCATGATCAGTGTTGTCTGTCATATGTATCCAACACAATGTAGTGTGGGCATTGCCCGTGCTTTGGTGAGTATAACGATACTCGGTAATAACCACCAGACTCCATAAGTCTCCCAGAATCCATGAAAGATAAAACACTAAGAAAAGATACAGTCATGAAGTATCAACCAACTCTACTAAGGTATATGCCCATTCATATACCTAAGTCATCAATTTCAATTCGGCTCCAACTCTCGAGCACATGCACAACCCAGTCCATACAAGAAAGAATTCAATCACCCTGATGTTAATGATTGAAATTCAAGACATAGCTCACACAGGTATACATCTTTCGTAAAGTGATAAAGATGATCATATGTAGTCACTGATTCATCTAAGTTGTTGGACCCACGTAGGATACTAGACTAGCTAAGCTGTCAGACCCACGTAGGATACTAGACCATCTACTCTTTTGGACCCATGTAGGATACTAGAAAAGAAGTCAAACTTTCAGACCCACATAGGATACAAGAACAGTAGTCATTACTATCAAACCCATGGAGGATCCCTGTACAGAAGTCACCTCCATCAAACCCACGGAGGATTTCAGTGTAGTATATGTCGTCGTAGAACCCACATAGGATCCTAGTACAAAAGTCATCGTCGTCGAACCCATGGAGAATCCCAGTATGGAAGTCATCATCGTTGAACCCATAGAGGATCCTAGTATGAAATTCATCTTCGTTGAACCCATGGAGTATCCTAGTACAGAAGTCATTGTCGTTGAACCCACAGAGGATCCTAGTACAGAAGTCATCCTCGTTGAGCCCACAAAGGTTCCAAGTATGGTAGTCATCGCAGTCGCAGCCAGCTCTAGGGTTCTCACACACAGCACGCTCGATTCCGAGAGGGTCCGCTCGTCGAGCCACAAGGTTGGTACATCAACCATCACGAAGACTCGATTTGATGTAAACCGAAGATCCATATCGTCAAAAGGAAACCAGAACAATAGATGGCACGTCAATTGGATGCCCGGTCTGAGAGATATTGGCTTTTCCATTCCAGGGGCCCAGTTGGAAATACATTCATTCTAGACCAGCCCATTTTGAAAAGTTATCCAAAACTCACTTAGAGTATCACAAGAGGACCTCTTCATCACAAGGGTCCCAATGCCATAGAAGACACATCAATCAAACACACGGTCTTTAAGTTATTCACGTTTATGTAAAAACAGGCCCGACCCGTTAAGCATAGTGGGCCGGTGGGTCGGGTCAACCCGGTTTTGGAGGGTCTGACCCAGCAGAGGGTTGGACTGGCCCAGTGAGTCATATGGCCCGGCCCAATGGGTGCGGCCCAACCCGATGCGGCATGGCGTGGCACGACCCGACACGGTGCGGCCCAGCCCGGCAGGGCGCGGCCCAGCTAGCCGTGGCTCAGCCCGAGTGGTCGAGCGGTCTGAGGGGGGGGGGGCGTCCCACCGCTTTCCAGAACCGGCAGTGCCGAGTGATGCCTCCCTCCCAACCGGCTGGCTGAAGCTGGCCGGACTTCCCAGTGCAAGCGGCCCGCCCAGGCAGGGCGCGGTCTTGCTGTGCATCAACTTCAGGTGGTGCAACTCCTTTACTCGGTCAGCAGATGTGCCAGCCAGTTCGCCGCCGAAGCGGCCCACGGAGAGCGGGTCACGGGTCTCCACAGCGCGGAACCCTTATGGCGCCGCAGTCTTCCTTCAGCCCGGCCGGCATTATTCGGCTGGTTCTTCTTTAGCCGAGTAGTACGCGGTTGCGGGCCACGTTTCTTCACACGTTGCCGACATGTGGTGGCTGCCTTCGCTTGTCTCTGCCTCTTCCATCGCACCTCAATCGAGAATAAATTCAGGAAAACATCGTAGGGTCATCAGGCCGTGTGTGTTCGGCCTGCGCCCTCCGTGTTAGGCTGCAACAATTGGTCGAGGTTATTCCAAAGAAATCAATAAAATCAAGATAATTTATTCACATATAAATTATAAAGAACCCCTACCTAGAAATGAGGTTTGTGGTAGTCGGGCGTTGTGGAAGACGACATCGCAAGAAGAAGGCGTCAACTTGTTGACGTTGGGAAAGAAGGAGTTGAGGATTTCATGTCGTCGGCATTCCTTGCAGGTGGCTCCTTGTCCTTTGTCTTGGCCAATGATCGAAAGAGACGATCATCATTCTTCAGTGGTTCTTTGTTAGAAGGGCGATGTTCTTCGTTAATGAGAGGAACTCCTTCTTCAAAATCTTATGATCTCTCCCCAAAATCATCTCAACACAATGAATTACCCAAAATAAAATAATAGCTATGGCTATTATTTTTATTCCCACATGTAATTAAAAATTTAAACTCTTTATTTAATTAATTGAAGAGTTTGAATTCATTAATTAAGATGTGTCAAAAAATATTAAAGAGAGAGAGAGGGAGGGAGGTGCAAAGATCTCAATTATGGAGGGAGAGTTGTCATAATAAATAAAAGGAGAGTTAAAAGGGGGTTTCAAGGGTGTTGATGGGAAGTGATAAGTTAGGGCTCGTGTGGGACCCACCTCACAAATATCCTCTCATGAGAGGTTATGTGGGTGTGGGATTCACCAATTACTTCCCCATGTAGGATTTAACTACCCAAAATAAATAAAATTGTTCACAATAATTTTATTTAACATTTTTTATTAAACCCCAATAATTAACATTCAACCCGCATAAAATGAATCTGTGGTAAAGGTCCCCTTAAGCGAATATCAGTGTTGTGAGTTCATCGGTGTCCTCAGATTTTGATTCTGAGCATTGGTTCAAAAGATAGAAAAACCCTCACATACGTTTATTGAATGTACCTGAACAAAATTTTAGAAAATTGATTCCGGGAACACCGAGCCTTAGAATCAAGTTCCATCAGAAACCGCAGACTCGTAAAATTCCAAAGTATTTACGAAAAATTTTTCCTTGAAATTTATGGGTCATTACAAATGTCAAATTAAATAATTATGGGTAAAAATAATATTATAAATATTATAAATTTAACCTATCACTTTTAAAAATTTACTTGGATGAGTGGGTGTCAAAAAAATCATCCTTGGACTTTGATTAGAGCCATTTTAATTCACATGAATGACAACATGACATTTATTTTATTTTATTTTATGAGTGGTTAAATATTTCATAATCATAAATATAATAAATATATCATTTTTGATAAAGGATTATACAGAAGAAAAGTTCTATTATAAATAGTATATTTAAGTATAAAATTTTTATTTTCATCATAATAATTAATTTTTAATTTTTATAAAATTACTAAATACCTTAAAGGCATACATAAAAATTATGAAGTGATTTTTTAATTTCTTTAAATATCAAATAAAAGATATTAAAATTATTAAACTAAAAATAATTTTAGATAATTAATATCATATACAAATTTTATATATGACATAGACATATTAAATAAGTGTTAATGTATTTTTGTTGTTATCTTATGTATTAATATTTTTTTAAAATTCATTTAATGAATAGTTTCAAAATTTTCATTAATGATATTTTAAAATAAATAATAGTTTTTTATGTGTTATAAAATTAATGAGAATATATAATTAAGTAATATAATTGGTATAAGTTAATATATTTAATCAATAATCTATTTATGGTTTGTTTTACATTTTAGAGTAACTATATTAACACTACTGTAATAAAAACACATGTTGTCACGGTGAGTGTTAATGAAATAAATTAATGGTTAATACCATAAGATAATATTAATAGTATAACCTAAACAGATCTAAAATAATTATTATAGGGGATTTCAAACCATACTCATTTTATCTTTTATAAAATGAACTTTGATAATTAATTTATATTAATATAATATTTCCAGACTTTCTAAATGAGACCCTCACCTCAAATATAAAAGGTTGCATACTCACTAACTTTATCACACCACATTGGGAGTTATATCTTGAAAAAACCCAATTACTCATCTAAATATCCTTATACAAGTTATGTTGGTCCTAGAATTCCAAGATGACAAACCTTAACCCCATAACAAGAAATCGAAGGGGAATCTATTAAAGAAGTGGTAATCATTTTTACCAACTTGTCAAAGCTCATTTATTATTATAATTATTATTCATGAGTTTTCTATATGATAATGTAATAAATAATGTATAATAATTTTTTTTTGTGATTTTATTATGATTATGAAATAACCATATTTCGTGATTTATTTATTCTGTTGAAATCAAAAACACTGTGTGTGCATACCTACGACTCACCGTCTCCACCCCATAAAATAATTTGTTTTTTCCTAAATATTATTTGGAATGGTATAATGATTGATATAATGGATATAAATTATAAATATATAAGGATTTTGATTATGTATTGTTATTTTTCCATCCAATTCCTTACCCTTTAACCATTAAAAGTTTCATACAATTGCTCATGCATACATACAAACTATTATCTCCATGATGTGAATTGAATCATTTACAATTTTATCAATTGAATAATTATAATAAAAATTTATTTAATGATCAACTATTTTATTTAAATAAATAATATAATTCAAGATATGTTAGAATTATATCCTATTAAAGTGAACTGAGACATTTACGACAAAAATTGAATAAAAAAATGAAGTTGTTATCACCTGAAATAAGGGTAATGAGGAAATATTGTCATCAAAATGATATAATAAGATCATATATGATATAAAAAAAATGGATACAGTTTTTTCATAATTTAATAACATTCATGAACCTATTATACCAAATTTTAAGACAAATTTTACTTAAAGAACTGAAAGGTAACATGCTTCATCTCAATCTCCTTTGATTAAGGCATAATTTCATGTTATACACCCACCTTATTTTATGAAGTTTATATATAGACCCTTTAATATATAATGTTAGTAATTTATTTATTATTATAATATATAATGTATTTTTAAATGATATTTTTTCATTAGGATTATAATTTAAATATTCAATGTGGTATGGGATACCTTGAACGTTTAAATATTTAATTATCACATATTTTTCTCCATGTAAATGTTTTCTAATTTTGTTCCGATAGTTGTTTACTATTCTAAAAGGAATTTTTTAAGCCATTTTAACCGTTTTTTAATTTTTAAAAATTATTCAAAATTTATATTTTATCATTTTTTAATAATGTTATTTTGAGAAATTTATGGCATAAATATAGAAGTAATGTTTATTTGACAAATATGACACAAGAAAATTTTGGCACCATCATGATGCCTTAATATTTTGAAGATCAATTTAAAAGATTACAAAATTATTTTGAATGATTTTTTATTTTAAAATTTTTTGCTTTTTTAAAAAATGATTTCAATGTAAAAAAGGTGTATTTATCCCAAGAAAGTTTTGAGAATTTTAAGTATTTTCTTCTATGTCAACACCCTCTATTGAATCATATGCTTAATTTACGTTGATATATTATGATATAATTTAACATATTTCATTGAGTTGTTAATGAATAATTTTGATAGTGGTTGTGCCCTTTTTACACCATTCATGGTTTATTGTTAATATATTCACCTAATTTTTCAATATGATTTTTTATGTTGTTTGTGTTTCACCCTTTCAAAATGAGAAATTAATTAGAGTCAGTAAGCTATCAGAGGGGCCAACTATGGCCAATGGATGCACTAGTAAGTCTCATGTGAAAAAATATATTGGGTATTGGCAAAGGACTTACCTCTTTATATACGATGTCTTAGAAGAATCCTTGATGATATGTTTATGATGTCCTATATTATGCATTCCCACATTATAAGAACAGTTGTCGATATTCCATATAATTGTTTAACTAATATATTATCAGTGAGATTATTTATATGGATTTATTTTATTTTCATTTATAATATCTAAATTATTCTTTAGATATATTTTAAATTGGTTGTCTTTATGTTATACACTTTACCTTTAGTTTTCTTCTTATTTATTCAAAATATCTTCTATTGTACACTTACCCTTATTGAGAATCTAATATCACCCATTTTTTGTGTTTATTTCTCTTATAATTCTATGATATTTATTTCGATTGATATACAAGGTTAAAATTGGATAATAATGGAATTATAAATGGATTTTATATACTTTATTTTCTATTTTAAATTGTAATTTATTGTTCATCTATGTAATCTTTCTTCCAAAACTAATTAACTACTCAGTCTTCTGGGATTAGAATAGTTTATTTATGCCAATGTTATAAAGTGAGGAACCATCTCTGGGATACTAAGGACATGTTATTTACAATTGGTATTATAGGATGTTTTATAGAAACCTTAAGATCTATATTTATAAAAGATAGATTAGGGAACATGACCCTAATGTAGACATTGAGGATATGTACTGAATGAAATCCCAAATAAACCATGTCTATGATTATGATACTAGATACACATAAAATTTTCAATTTATGTTATGTATTTTTTATTTTTAGGATTATAAATTATCATATGATTTTACTTGTTAATGTCATCATTTAGAAATGAAACCTAATAGAATGAATGTGAACCTCACTAATACACATGTTCCAAAGATTAAGAAGGATCATAAATTTCATGTTATTAATCCAATATTTATAAGGTAAATGATCTCATAATCATTATCAACATATGAAGTCATATTTTCATCTCATAATGTGATAGTTAAAGTGAACTCATATTATTTTGGATTGAAAGGGAAGAATTTGAATAATAAGATATGTGGGAAAATATAGATAATGGGATGAAGGTAAAGAAGTATTTCACCATATGTAAAAATTATGGAAATAATCAACCTAATAATTTTATTAAATGTTATGGGATTTTTTTCATGTGTGGAGAGAAATTTCACTATTCTTGGGATTACATGGATAAGAAAATGGTTTCTAATTTGGAATGCTTCATCTATAAGGAGATGAGGAGCTATACAAATGAATGTCACAAACATCAAGGAAATATACCTTAGAAAAAGAAAAGGGATAAAGGTCACACTTATTCTATTTCTGTAGTCGAAGTGGATTTATTAATGTATTTGTGAATTTTAATTTATGAATTATGTCAAAATCTTATGGTTATAAGATTCATAACATACATAAAAATTTCACTTAAAAAATTTTTCATTAAGGATTTGAGATTTTTGTTGAATGCTAAAAATAAAAGTGATTTGGTAGAAAGATAGTATTTTTGCAAAACTTATGATTGTGGGAAATATAACCCTTAATATGTTCCTAATACATAGCTAATTATTTTGCAATAATAAGTTGATTAATTTCAATAATGTAAATTATATAGTACTTACTATCTTGGAAGTGATTAATGGTTGTTGAAAAAGTAGTTTATTCTATAATTGATGGTTTTACAACATTTTTGGATTTATGGAGTATATACAATAATATATGTTATTTATAAGGAAGAAGGATTAATTCATCTTTTCAATAATGTATTATTGTAATTAAATTTACTACCATGTTTCAAGGGAAAACGTGATTAAGATAGTCACATGTTTGGAATGTGAAAAATAATTTCTTCTTCATGTTGTAAAAATATTAATGATACGTTCATGTTGGAAATGATAATAATTTTTTAAATGGTTTATGTTTATATTTAGAATAGATTTTATAGGATAATGTGTTACTTCACCTGATGATGCAACTTGTAATATTAAATCTAGTATAAATAGTTCAAGGAACAAATAATAGAAAATATTTCTTTTATGAAATAGAAACATATCAAGTAATTATATTTACTTACATTCATGTAGATTGAAAGAATTATTAATCTTTAGTAAAAGGATCTAAAAACAAAAAACTGTTATCCTAATACCTCAATTTTTTTTGAACTGATTGTATTTCAAATCATTATTGATTTTTGGATTTAATGCAATCAAATTTCTATTAATCATTCACCTGTTTGTGATTGATACCATTTATCACTCATTAGAAATATTTTTTATTTCTCTCCATGCATGTTTAACTACTTGCAACTAATGTTCTATTATTCAAAAGCCTGGTTTTTTGGGACCTTCACATATATCTTTCTTACTTATAATTAGTTTGTGTTACTAAACCTATTTATGAAGTGTGTAATTCAAAAATAGAATGTTCAAATATAAAACTGCTGATTTCTATGATCAAGTTTAAATTGCGAGGAAAAATTTTAAATAAGGTGGGGAGAATGTTCACCCCAAAATTTAAAATATCATTTCAATTTAAATAAATTTAATATATTCTATATATTATAATACATGCGATAACGAGTTAGATTGTGTTTCACACTAGGGATACTTTCTTTGATAGCTGGTGTTATATGCAAAACTAGGTTATACTGAACAATAATATATTTGTAAAATATTATTATTTAATATAATACGATATAATTATACATTAAATTAGCTTTTATGAATAGTATTTACTATCATACAAAAATATATTATTTATAAAAATATATTATGAATTTGTTGGTTAGAAAAACATTAGATATTAAAATATAGACCAATTAAATGAAATATTTTTATTTTATGCTTCCAAAGGAGTTTTTTATTTAATTAAATTAATAAAAATTAGAGAATGATATTAATGAAATTTATGTTTTATATATTCTATAATTTTTTTTTAATTCATCCAATAGATTTTTTAGGCATATGATATAAACAAACATAATTTCATGCATAAAAACCTATATTTTTATAAAAGTACTTTTGCACTATTTTATTAGAGAACACATATTAATTATATTATTTTTACACATTTATAATTCTTAATTGAAAAAAAGTACTTATTTGAAATTGGGATATCAAAATTTACATTGGTTTAATTTTTGATAGTTTTCTAATAAATTGCTTGTTTTGATGAATAGTGGAAAACACTAAATATTAATTGAAAATGTGTTTTTTCATCAAAAAAATTATAGTTCTAAATTATAATAATGATTTGTTTGAAATTATAAGTAGATTAAATTTTTATCAGTTTATCCAATTTAATTTACTGACATTAATTTTATATTAAATTTAGATATAAAATAGTTTCGATTTTTTTGCATATTTAAATATTAATAACCAGTTTTCTCACCCCATCAATGGGATTCATTATAAATTAATTACATCAACTTCTCAAGTTTCATTTCCTAAAAATGGATCAAATATTTGGAATTAATGGTTCTAAATTATTCAAATTTCTTTTTTTTATTTTTGGTCATTTTGAATCATAACTTTAGTAACTTTCTATTAACATAGTTAAAGGTAAGGTAATTAATTAATTGTAAAAATAATATTATAAAATTACACTATCACTTATAAAAATTTCATTGGATGATTGGATGTAGAAAAAAAATCCCTAGGATGAGATTATAACCATTGTAACCACTTGGATGAGAGTGTGACATTTATTATATTATATTTAAAGAGGAGTTAAAAATTCCATACTCATATATAAAATTAATACATCATTTTTATTATAGGTTTAAATAGAATATTAATTAAAATAAAAATATTCAATATAAATATAATTTTTAATACCTATTTTTTTTTCTTCATGAAATAAATAAATACCTTAATTTCAAACACTATAATGATCTAGAAATTATTTAATTAATGAAAATATCAACCAAATGATATTAAAAATATTAAAATAAATATAATTTCAGATAAATAATGTCTCAAATGAATTTTGTAGATATCCTAGACGTATTAATAATATATTAAATTGTTTTCTTTGAAGTTATCCATTGTATTAATATCATTAAAATGTGATCTAATGAATAGTGTCAAAATTGACATTAATGATATTTTAAAATAAATATTATATTATTAATGATATAAAATTACTAAAAATATAAAAATCATAAAAAAAAATTATGAAGTTAAATATTTCATCAATAATCCATTTATCATTTTTATTCATCTTATATAATCTATATAAACATTATATAATAAAAAACATGTTGTCACAGTAAGAATTAAAGGAATTAATTAAGGGTTAAAGGAAAATTATATGAGTAATAATGTAACCTAAACTTGTTTAAAAAATTATTTCATAAATTTATTTATAGCCATAATCATATGATATTATAAATAACTCATTTTTGATCAATTTTCATTGAAAAATCAATTTAATTTCATTTCATTTTTGGGAAATTCCAAAAGTGACCCTCACCACTATTTAAAAAGAGGACCTCCTCATGCACTTCCTTACACAACATTGAACCTTATAGATTGATAAAACATTACAAAATTATCCTCCAAGCATATTTAGGCAATTTCTGGAGGTCTTGTTCTTCCAAAAATAACAACTTTAAGCTCTTTAATAATAAACATAAAGGGAGTCGACCAAAGAAGGGGAAATCATATTTACCAACTCATCTATGTTAATTTCTTCCTATACTTACCCTTGATGAGTTTTCTCTATTATAATGTAATAAATACTATATAATATATGTGATTATATTTTATTATGATTATGGTACAACCATATTCCATGATTTATCCATCCTATTGAAATCGAGAACATTGTGAATGTGTACGTACGACTTACCACCTCCTCATTATCGTGTAATTTGTTTTTATAACCAAATTTTCTATAAGGGTATTATTTTTGGTATAATGTATAAAAATAATAAATATTACATTATATTTATTATTTATAGTTTATATACAATCCAATTTCTCACCCTTTCACTAATAAGGGAATGATAGTGTATCTTATTCATGTGTATGACCTACCATCTCCATGATGCAATGTGATTCATTTACCATGTTAACAATTCAAAAATGATAATAAAAATATATTTAATGATTACAAATTCTACTTACTACATTAATATCAGTATTTATATTCTAAATATATATCCTATGAAAAATAACCAAGACATTTTCATAAAAACATGCTTAATAAAATGATGTAGTTAACACCCGAACTAAGTGTAATAACGAAATTTTACTAATAAAATGATACAATAAAATCCTATATTATATCATAAATAAGGATATGGTCCTATTATATTCCAATAACACTCTTTAAACCATTATAAACTGGGTTAAACACATTGTAATAATGGAATCTTAAGGTAATGAACTTCGTCTAAATCTCAATACATTGTGGCATAGTTTAACGTTATACATCTAAATTCTTTTACAAGGTGTATATAAATCCCCTTAGATATAGCATATCATTAACTAATTTATTATAATTATATTTAATATTTTTATAGATTTTACTTATTTACTAGTATTATTATGTAAATATTCATTATGGTATGGGATACCATGTATGTTTAAAAATTTAATTATCACATCCTATTCTTCGTTCCCATGATTTCTAAAATTATTTGGAAAAATGTTTTTATCATTATACAATTTTTTTAATATAATTTTTACCATTTCAATTTTTTAAAATTCTTTAAGGTGTATAATTTTTTAGTTCTTAAATAGGGTCCTTAGAGGATTTTGCGTCAAAAATATTGAAGGAATGTTTTTATTTATTTTACAGAATTGGATGCGTTTTCCTCTATCATGATGCCTTAATGTATTTAATATTCCATACAAGATTGAAAAATCATTTTCAATGAAAATAAATTCTTAAAAATCATTTTGGCCTTTTAAATAATTTTTTTTGAAGTAAAATGTGGTATTTCTCTCTAGAAATATTTAATGATTTTATTAATGTCTTCTCATCTATGCCAGCATCCTCTACTGAATCATATGCTCAAATGAGGATGATATATTATAATATCATTTACCATATTTCATTGAATGGTTTGGGATTTATTTTAACTATGGATGTTCTATTTTTACACAATTCATGCTTTATGGTTAAATTATTTACATTTCATATGATTGATTTACTATAGAGATGTTTATGTTGTTTATATTTCAGTATTTTTTATAAGGAATTCATTGAAATTAATAAGTGACATGTGAGGATTTCTATAGACCATCGATGAAGTAGTAGGTCTCATGATATAAAATAGTTTTTCTACTGTTATAGGCCATACCTATTTATGTATATTGTCTTGGAAGAATCCTTGACGATATGTTTATGATATCTGACATTATGCATTCCCTCATTATTTGACTAGTTATGGATATTCTATGTAATTAGTTGATTAGTTGATAACCCATGTGGTTATTCATATGGAATTATTCTATTATTATTTTTTATTTCCATATTACACTCAATAATATGTTCAAATGGATTGTGTTTTAGTTATATAATTTTTTTAATGTTTATGCGTATTTATTCATAATATATTTCATTGTATGATTACCCTTACTGGGCATCAAAATATTATTCCACTCTTATGTTTATCATTCTTAGTTCTCTAATATGTATTTTATGACTGATATGTAGGGTTGTGATAATAGAATAATGGCGTTCGAAATGAATTTTCTATGTTTTATTTTACGTTATAAATTTGTAATGTATGGTTCATGCATGTAATATATCTTCCAAAACTGGTAAACTGATTGTTATTTTTGGTATTTGAATATATTATCAATGCTAATTTAATAAAGCGAGGCCTCAGCTGTAGGATGTTTTTGTCGTGGTTCTTTAATTCAATATTTAATTTTTATTTCCTAACTCTGAGGATCTAGTGGTTATAAAGTGAGGGTTAGGATAATTTCATTTCTCACTTTCATTCCTTCTAGGTTTTCATCAATATTGTTACCAGTTATTCATTCATTCATTCTACTTTATGTTTTTATATGATGGAACCAATATGTTAGTATTCAATGGGTGTGTTATTATAATTGGAAAGTGAGTGGGGATTCTCCCCATCAATGACTCATCCATTTTAATTCCGATGGATGTTGTTGTTGTATAGTGTTCTTATATTTCATTAGTGTATTATGAAATTACACACAATTAATAAAGGGAGGTGTGATTTCAAATGTTTTAGTTAATACTGAGTGGGAGTGGGGTAAACATTTAGGAGTTCATAAGGGTATTAATTGGTTTCTACCCTATGGTTGAGTCTATGTCCTTATATTTATTATATTTTATTTTATATGACATTTTTAATTATAAATTTTTATTTCATTTGCATTTCAAACTTTTATCTTTTAAACAATTTTTATTATTTTGATTCAGTCCCACACATATAAAATTCAAACTATATTCACTTATTTATTTATATAAATAAATAAATTATGAGATGAATAATATGTGAGTAAAAGTGATCCTTCATGAGAGACCCATCATCGGGTTGTGCTACTATGGGTAATTCCACTATGAAATTAGGTGGGAAATTATTAAGGAGGAAATCTCAAACAATTCATCTCATTAAGATATAATAGAAGTCCCTATAAATATCTCAAATGATCCCACATTTTTTAGGGGTCTAGGTTGGCCACCAAAAATACAACAGACTCAACTACAGTATCAATTAGAGATAAAGTCATGTATTCCCTATAAAAGACCCTTGATAGTGGGGCCTATAACTCATTTCCCCCATCAAATGTTCAATGGAATCTACTAGGTTTTTAGTGGGTACTAATAAAGTCTTCGTGAGCCTCATCATTTAGAAAATACTTAGAATTTGGTATGGAATATTTTCATCTTAATTTGAAACTTATTATTTTAAATTTAGTTATTATAATAATGTATATTTTCCTTCTTTCCCATTCCAATACTATATTTTTAAATTTTCTATTGTTGCAATTTTACTAGAATCCCACATTTATCTAAATCTACCCACACCCAAAAATGAGGTTCTTTTTAATATTGGTATGTTCATCATGTTCAGGAGCTATGAACACATAGCAATATCAAAGGGGAAATATATAAGAATTAATTTCACCTATAACACTAGTGTATTTAGTATTTTGTAGAATAACGTAACATTATTGGGATGAAAATTATTTATTGTAGGGAGAGATATTGTATTCAAATTTTTTTAATTTAATTGTTATAGATAAAATAATTAGTTCATTCATTGAATTGTGATTTCAATAAATAAAGTGAATATACTTATATTTTTAACTATTTATTGTGAGATAATTCATGAAAAAATGGGATTGATGGAAATTATTTTATTAATTAAAATATGAGAAAGGTATCATAGGGATATTATGATTAAAAGAGTTCCATGGATATATGAATAAATATTATTATTTGATTATGATATATTATTTGATTAACATATCATCGATGAAGGATTATTTGAATAATTTTATAGATATGATAGTTCAATGGATATACGGATAAAAGAAATGTTGAAATGGGAAATAATTATATTCAAACATAAAATTAGAGTGGAAATATTAATAAATAACAATAAATTTAAAATTTTATAGGGAGGCATAGAAATTAATTATGATGGGATTTTGAATATTTACTATTTTTTAAGGGTGTTTCAGATTTCATATAGATAACCGTGATATGATTTTTTTAAACCACTAGATGATTATCAATATTTTTGAAACATATAATATTTTATTTCACATCACCTAAAATATATATATTAAAATTCTTTAATAGTGCATAATTTGAAAAAAGAAAATCTAAGGTTACAGAATTAGTTAAATGTATCAAAGAATGTGATAATAATTGTTTTTATGATTTATATTAATTATGAAAACTTTTTTATCATGTTTTAATGTTTCTAATTCCATATTTTTATATTATTGTGTTTAAAGTGTAAATATAAGGATTTATGAAAACTAACATGGCTCATTACAAATTAATATAGGGATTTGGATATATTCTAAAAATTAATTCCCCCCACTTTTTATAAACCAATAAACACCAATAGGTATTATTTGGTTGGTTTTTTCAATGATTAGAAACCATTATTAATTCATCACTAATCTATTTTAGTCCTTTTTTAAGAATATTGTAAAAAAAGTATTTTAAAATATTTATTTACAAAATTAAATTGGATAAAGTGATTTTTGATATTTATTATATTTATTTTAAAAATAAATATTATTAAAAATATAATTAAAATACTTATTTACCATGTTCACTATTGAGAATTAATTATTACATACATATCATGGAATAACATAATCTATTCCATATGATCCCCTACCGTATATTAGCTCGTGGGAATAAAAATATATCTTAAAATTTAGGATATAATTCCCCAAAATACAATATTACTCTTCAATGTTATAATGAATAGTCAATTAAAATTATAATAAGAAACAATAGGTTCTATAAAATAGAGTACCATTCCACTCCACCTTCATTAATCATCGATACTCTAAAATCCAACAAAAAACTATTCTGTTTAATCTCCCAACAACTTTTTTTATAGATTTATACTGATGTGAATATGGCTTATTGATCATCAAATAATAAGAAAAGACTCAAAAAAATACTTCTCAACCTAAATAATACTTAAAACACAAGAAGGGAAATCTTCAATATTCACTGTCCATGTCTCCATATTTTTACAATTTTAGTTGATGAAGAAAAATAAAAAAATTTCACTTTATTATGTTTGTTTTATTTACTTACTCCTCTCTTATTATTCACATTCACTAAAAACATTCTTTCTATACTGCATATACACATCTAAATCCATTTCCCCCTTTAAAATTTTAAATTAAAAATAATAAATCAACAACAATAAATAACTACAAACACATCACACTCGAATAAGACATATTTTATCATTTAAAAATATGAAATCACCATAGATATTATTTGTGGATATTAGTGGTAAATTCAGAAAAGTCCCATGTGTATCCCCTCAGATTACACCATCAAATACACTGAAAAATCACATTTACTACCAAAACCAAGAAGATGGTTGGTGGGATCCACCCAAAGTCCATTGGAGTAAACATCAAATAAAATTTTAATATATGTTTACCATTAAATATAGGGTTTTCTTCTACCAAAACTGTGGTGGATGTCATGCTTCAATTATATAAAAAATAATATACTAAAACTACTATTGCAAGACACCAGATCCTTGATGTCTAGAAAAAAAATATATTTTTCTTTTATCATCTAAACACATTATCCAAAATTCAAGCATCACAATAAATTTTTTTAACCAATTTAATAATCAATTTACCCCATGTAATTGGTCATAATAATATTAAATCTCTTTAGATTGAATATTATTTATGTGTTAATAAAAAATATGACAATTTATTTAATGAATATCCACTTTTCATCAAACACCTTTTTGGTCACAACATATATTTCTTCCCATGTACCATAAATATGGTGATATATATGGGGACTATTGGCATAAGTACCATGAAACTCACTGTAGGTTATGTACTCCAACAGTGAGGTTCATGGGGGTGCAAAAAAATTTATGAGTTATTCCAAACATTCATATACTACACTAATGATACATAAAAGGAGGACTGAATAATTTTGGTTATTAGTAGTGACTTTTTAATGAATCAGGTGTATAGGTCATGGTGGTTCATCTTGTTTAGATAATTAGATAATGAATATGTGGAATTATGAGGAAATATTGGTAACTTGCGAAAATTTTATTGTTATCTTTGTATATTCAATATATAATCTGTTGATTCCTTTTTAAATACTTATTATTTATGAAGGAATTTTGATAAATAATTATATGTATGTTTTGAATAATTATATGATAAAAATAAATGATTTTGAAAAAAAATATTTACATATACCTATCAAGTGAATAATATTATTGTGGGTTCTGATAATATTCATAGAGATTATTTTTTGTGATGAATTTGATAAATAATTTCCAAAACTAGGATGAGATTATAAATGAAATTTTTATATTGATATTTCCTTAGATATTGGTTTTGTAACTTGTGGGTCTGGGAACTAATCTTGTAAGGCGACTTTTTAAATTTTATTCATAAAAGATCATTATATTTCTAAACTGAATTCAGTTTTTATTTTAAATATTTTGATATTTGAATCCTAATAATGAGGGTTCAATCATGTATTAACTCTAAATTACTAAGTGTTTTAAAAGAAAAAAATACTTCTTATTCTATTATGAAGGTTTTCTTAAAATAAACTAAATATTTATAAAATATAATATATCATGTTTTTTATAAGGGTTGAGTTACGTGAAACCAATGGGTCCAAAACATGTGACACCATATGTTTTATAATGAGTTTTAGGTTTTGAAAAATCTATAAATATTATAATAGTAATATTAAATAAACACATGGATAATTTAATTGTTTATAATATAGTAACATTATATTTATTATATATGGGTAATAACCGTTATTATTATTAATATTTTTATTGAACTAAAATAGAGTCCTTATTTTTTAATAGACTTTTTTTCACTTAGTAGAATATGGAATTGTATATTAAAATGAGTTTTTATAACTAATTTTATTATAAAAAATTTATAAACCTATAATTTAAGGATATAAGAATTTTATTACATCATATATCAATATTTCAGATGTTTTGATGCCCAAAAATTCCCATATATATTTTTTAATAAAATTTGATTATGTTTTTATAGGCCATTATATGTTTTCTCAAAGTAATATTTTGTTTCAGAATATTTTATTTTAAATTTTAATTCTTCATGTGAAAGGAAATATTATAAGAAAAATATATTATGAGCATCAAAATTATGAAACAAATTGGTGATATATCGTATGATATTCTATTTTTTTCTTACCATGAATTCTACATTCTATCACAACAAACCTTCATATGAATAGAAAGACATCTTCAAAATAGATTTCATATTCCATGATAAGTAAATTGTCCTTGAAAATTCTTATAGAAGAGATTTAATATAGGATGAAGAAGAATGTATTATGAGAATTTATTATAGAAAAAAATCATTTGAATTTGAAATTATCATTTATATCCACAAATTGTCTTATAAGCTCATAAATTAAAATTTAAAATATTGGAAAAAGGAAATTATCATTTGAAGTGATGGTATTTCATACATGGAAATAATATAAAATGAGAAAAAATTTATATTATAGATTAATTTTTCCAGTTATATTATCATTTGGAAATAATATTCTATTATAAAATTGTTAAATATCTTAGAGAACATATAATATTTTGAAGTCAAATGTTTCTTGCAATGTAAATGTATTATCTGAAGTTTTAATTAAGGAATTTTACTATTAATTGTTATTTTTTAGAGAGATAAATTAACTATGATGAATAAAATTCCCTTAAAATATGATTTCATTTGAATTATGTATTTCAATTATAATTATTCACTCTTTCATGTTATTAAAAACTTATTTAAAAACATGACTATATCCAATGCCTAATTTTATTTTTTATTTGAAATAATTATGAATTAATAAAGATGGATGAATAAAGTAATACATTTATTTTTGAAAGTATTTATAATTATAATAAATTAATTTGTTACGGTTAATTGAAATATCTATGATTACAATTTTCTAGAATGAAAGGTCACATGAAGAAATAGATCTTTTACTTTTTGGGAAATCCTATATAATCCTTACTATTATATTATATATGTAGTTTTGAATTAAAATTTCAATAACATAAACAATATACAAAATGATATAGAAATATAGTTTACAAGGTAAACATAATATTATCTATAGAGAGAATAAAATATTATTCATTCCTATGCATACAAGTTAATCCATGTTTTTTAAGAAGAGGAATTATTTTCTATTTTCATTATTTTTAAATAATATATTCATAGTCTATAGAGAGTTTAGAGATAATCATTGAAGTCATAATTTCTCTATGAAATAGGCTCTTATATTTTATAGTTGTTTCTTGGAAACCATGATATTAATATGTATATAATTTATTTAACACTTTAACTTTTGTGAAGTATGTGAATTGGTCTTTTAAAAAGTGAGAACCTAGAAATATATATTGGAACAAATTTTAACATGTTATATCTTTTTTCAATCAACTGTTGTGGTCCTTGGAAAACTTAATTACATAGTGAAGATCACCAATCTTATAGAGAGGATATTGGTGGAGTGGAATGGTGGATTATAATTCCCAAAAAAAAAAAAATCTATATGTAATTTTATAATCATTTATCTTTTTAGTTTTTCTCCCATTTCATGAAATAGTTCTTAAAAGTTCCATGGATATTATTTTGGGGGTTAAATGATTTACAACTAAATTGACCACCTATTGAGTTATTTTATCACTCCCACCAGACCAAAAATTTGTATCAAAGGTTGAGGCTCATGAGTTTTCAATTCTAAAATTTTAAAGCCATGAATATTATTTTTAATTGGATGGAAAGTATGAAAATATAATGGTAATGTCTATGATACATTATCTCACTAGATTAGTGTAACACCCCGACCACAGAAGCCTAGAGTTGGTGCATTGTTACATAACATTGGCATGATCACAAGAGATCAAGTCTCGAAAGACCGATTAGTTTAGTATCCTTAGAATCACTAGATACATTTATAAGGGTAAAATTATATCATAAAATGAAAACTACAACAATATAGTCTCCATAGTCCACACTCGTATCCCCTCATACTATCCCTGCATATCATTCATACATACTTCTTCGCATCATGGGAAAAATAAAACATAGAAATGGGTGAGCTCTGATTCTCAGTAAGGATAACAATATAGTGGAATCTTTCATAAATAAGCATAAACATTTAAGGTAATTTATAACTGAAACAAAAGCCTTTTATAATTGAACTTCAGCAAAATATAGAAAAGATAAATTCAAATAATTCCATTTACTTATTCACATGGATATTCTACAAGTCAAGTAATCACATGCAATATCAATAACCACTTTCATAATGATGGAATGCATAATTCCAGACTATCATAACCACCTAGCCAAGGCATCGTGCCAAGACTACAAATAAGATTTTGTCAATAACTAGTTCCAAGACACTAGTTTGTCTCATGAGACCTACCGATGCATCGAGGAGCTATAGCGGGCTCCACCAATAACTTATTAAGTCCAATTCATTCCTTATATGAACAGGTTTAAATATAACATAAAAATTTGTATTAAAACTAGCATACGAAATGTCAATACATTCTCCATAAACAATGAATGGTATCAAAATAACACATCCATAGTCAAACATATCACCAAACCTTCAATACAATATGGAAATTTGGTATCATAATAAATAATCTTCATATAAGGTTAAAATCCCTTAAAGGATATTGACATAGATGAAATCAAAACTATTTGATAGAAATATCCCTTTTTTGAAATCATTTCAAAGTCACATATTTATAAAAAAAACTTTTACTTTGAAAATATTTTTATAAGATTGTAAGGGAAGCTTCAAAGATTTTAGAATGGTGGAAAATAGCCGCACCCACTGTATAGGTTAAAAAAGACATTCTTACATTAATTCTGTCGAAAAGGATAAAAACGTTCTTGTTTAGAAAATGACAGAAATATTCCTTTACAAACATCTTATAAAAATTCATCATGGGTATAAATGACATTAACCCATATTTGTAAAATAGTAAAAATGATTTGAAATACATTTTTAAGAAACATGGATGTGGTTGATAAAGAGGTCCTAGAAGATAATTACCTATAAACAACCTCGGATAATGAAAATATTGTGAAATAAACCCTTACCTTGTACTTTTCCGTAATAGATGGTATCTTAACTTCCTGTATAATAGTTAAAACACTATTATTAAATTATAA
Source organism: Viscum album (assembly GCA_963277665.1). NCBI lineage: Eukaryota > Viridiplantae > Streptophyta > Magnoliopsida > Santalales > Viscaceae > Viscum > Viscum album. Next base: position 1,086,774,555 of record OY728165.1, read on the forward strand.
AAGAACCATATACATAGTTTTGATATCATATATGATCTTCTAATAATTCTTTATAAATAATATTTTAGTTGTATCGTCATTTTGGGTGTTAACTTACTCTTTTTATTTTATATGTTTTGTTACATAAGCCGTGTTTGTTATGTATAGGTTGTATAATATTCATATCCAGAATTATATCAAGTCCTTAAACATTATTTTTAATCATTAAATGAGAATTAGTCTTGAATGGATACAATGGGGAATGAATCTCATCGCATTCGTGGAGACGGTAGTCTGTACGTACGCACGAGCGACAATATCAATATTTTAAAAATAATATATAATTGGATGTTATATCATATATAAAGAATCATTATCATGTTATATTTATTATTTACATTAAATACACTTCATTATTATACCCATTCATATAATAATTTATTGAATAACAATTACACCACGAAGTGGAGACGGTAAGTCGTACGTACGCACGTATGGTGACATGTCAATCAAAGGATGGATAGAATACCGAGTATGGTTGTACCATATTTATAATAACATCACAGTATATAGAAGATACTGGAGTTATTATTTTATAACGGAAGAAACAAAGAGAGAAGAAGTTGAAGAACAAAGGAACTTAAAAGAGGGTGGTGAAAACATTACCTCTTCTTCAGGTTCTTCCTATTGATTCGATCAAAAGGGATCCATAGGATGGATTTATGATAAAAATAAGGACTTTAGGTCGAATTGAGGGATGTTGAGAGAGTATTTGGTTAGGGTTTGGCCAAACCAAAAAGGCTTTGAAGTTTTGAATTACTGAGAAGGGGGAGTGCCCTTTTATAAGAGGGGTGCGGGGCACCTTTGGAAAAGCTAGAAATATTATTTTATAATAAATTCATATTCAGATTCTAATGGATCCAGTGTGGATTATTATAATTATAAGGTGGGTATGGGTCGAAATACATTCAACCAATATAATTTAGACAGGTTTGGGTTATTATATTAACCTTATCTTTTAGTTCTAACTTCTAGATAATTAGTTTGACATTTACTATGTCACTTTGTATTATTATATTATATAGTTAATAAATTTACTATATACATCTAAGAGACCCCAAAGTGGTCCATTAATGATACACCTATCATGATATATGTCCTTTTGCCGAACCATATATTTTTATGAATAGAATATCAATTAATAATATAATATTTGTTTTAAAAACTCATTTACGTCAATTATGACACTATTCAATAATTGATTTTTGTTAAAGTCTAAACTAATTTATTAATTCGAACCAAATTCATTTACACAATCCAATATTGTCATATTAACAAATAAAATTCATGTAAGATATCAAAAGTTTAAAATTATATTTATTTTAACATTTATAATACCAATTATTTGATTCTTTCATTAATGTGGAAAATACTACATCATTATTGTGTCATAAATAATATTAATTATTAAAATTATAAAAATTATAAATAAAATACAATTATGGAGGAAATAGTTTTATCTTTCTAATGAATATTTATATTCGAAAATATAACATATATAACTATATGTCAAAATTGTTTTTCTAAAAGATATATGCTTATGTCATTTTTGTATTTATTTTAACCTAATTAATATAAAGTGTCCTTATCACTTACAAGTGGATCCATGGAGTCCCAAAATCGACCCAAAGATGCCAATGGTCGGATATGTATCATCAAATATTTTTATGACACGTTTTAGGGTAATTTATTATTATTATAATATTATTTTTAACCCTTACTTACCGGATTTACCCTTTAACCATGGTAAATAAAATATTTACTGAAGTAATTATTCAAAATGTATAAAACTAAAAGTTACCTATTTACACAACCTGGACATCCAGATTCCAAATATGGAATCCATTTTTCCAAATTGAAAACACATAAGTGGCAGAAATTAATTTAAAATTAATTCCCATATTTAAAACAGAAAGCATGTTTTTAAGAGATAATAACTATCAAAAGATTAATACTTTTTATGTCTGGTTTAATTGTGAAATTATGTCCAATGGCTAAAATTGTATTAAATGTTAAAAATATATTATAAATAATCTTTAAAACCACTAAAATTGATAATTTATCACTCTTAATTATTTCGATTTTAAAAGTAATTTTTAATTAAAATTTATTAATTTTCACTATTCATCAAAATATAAAAGTTATCCGAAAAGTACCAAAATTTCACCCTAGGCTAATTTCAATATTTCAAATCCAAAAATAAAGTCCATTTTGAAGAAAAAATTTATAAAATTTCAAAAAGTGGGTATTAATATTCATAACGGCTATTTGATTGGTCTTAGTGTGTTAGAATCTTGAAGTTGTATACAACACACGCTACTGTATTATTCATAGTGAATCGTACTGTGGAAACTTGTGGTGTTAAATTCTCCCATCAATCAAATAATTTCTTCCTCGAAATTTCTAGAATACTACCACATGAAAAGACTTGGGTGGTTATTCGTCATAAGTTCCTCGGGTTCCCACATTGCCTCTTCCAACTTATGGTTCCTCCATAGAAATTTTACCAGACTAGTCATCTGGTTTCTCAGCACATGATCTCTTGTATAAAGAATTTTAACGGGCTCTTTGCAATAAGACATATTGTTTTCCAGTTATAATTTCTCATAAGTGAGTATATGTGTTGGGTCAGGCATTTATTTTCTCAACAGTGATACATGGAACACATCGTGAACTTTGGAGAGACTTGGCAGCATTTCCAAATAGTAAGCTACAGCCCTAATTTGTTTTAGAATTTTGAAAGGTCGTATATACTTGGGACTCAAATTACCTTTCTTTCCAAAATTTATAACTCCCTTTCATGGAGATACCTTCCAGAAAATATGATCTTCTACCTAAAATTCCAAATCCTTCCTTCATTTGTCAGCATAGCTCTTCTGCCTACTTTGAGCTGCTTTGATGTGGGTTTCGATTACCTTCACCTTCTCCATTGTTTCATCCGCTAGTTCTGGGCCTACAAGTGTTCTTTCACCAACATCATCCCAATAGGTTGGTGTGCAAGATCTCTTTCCATATAATGCTTCATATGGTGCCATTTTAATACTCAAATAGAAGCTATTATTATAGGAAAATTCTACCAGAGGTAAATTTGGATCCCAAATACCCTGAAAGCCATGTGAGCTGGATCTCAACATGTCTTCTAAGGTTTGAATAGTCCATTATGATTTTCTATCTATTTGTGGGTGGTAGGCAGTGCCCAAATGAAGTTCAGTATCCAGGGCTTTCTAATGACTTTTCCAGAATCTTGAAGAAAAACAGGGATCACGATCAGAAACAATCAATAGGGGTACTCCATAAAGTCTCAAAACATCATTAATCTATAGTCTTGCTAGAAGTTCGAGTGGTAAATCTTCTATTATAGCAAGAAAATGTGTTGACTTGGTAAGACGATCAATAATGACCCATATTGCATTCTTCCTTCCAGGAGTCTTTGGTAGCCCCATGAAAAAGTCCATCGTATTATTATCACATTTCCACTCCGGTATTGGAAGAGGTTGCATTACTCCTCCAGGCTGTTGCCTTCCAGCTTTCACTTTTTGACAAACCATACATCCTGACACAAAATCAGCAATCTCCCTCTTCATTTTGTCCCACCAAAAATGTTCCTTCAAATCTCTATACATTTTGGTGCTCCCTGGGTGTATAGAGAAATTAGAACTATGATAATCGTCTAGAAATTTACTTTTTAGATTAGGTATATCAGGAACACAAAGTCTCTTCCCAAATTTCAATATTCCATCTTCATACACAAAGTCTCTAAATCTCCCATCATTCACAGCTTTAATCTTCTTTTGAAATTCATTATCATCGGTCTGAGAACTCTTAATTATTTCTAGTAAATATGGTTTGGCAACCATTTGAAAAAGAATTGATTTTTCAACTTCCATGGTTATTCTCATATCCATCTTCTCTAGATCCATGAAAATTGGATCTCTTTCAATTCCTATTTTGTTCAAAACTCCATGATCTTTTCTGCTGAAAGAATCTTCCACCTCGTTTGCCTTTCCCGGGTGGTAGTGTATCATGCAATCATAATCCTTGAGTAATTCAAGCCATCTCCTTTTCCTCATGTTGAGTTCATTCTAAGAGAAAATGTACTTTGAACTCTTTTGATCGGTATAAATATCACAATTTTCACAGTAGAGGTAGTGTCTCCATATCTTCAAAGAAAAGATCATAGATTCTAACTAGAGATCATGTCTAGGATAGTTTTTCTCATGAATTTTCAACTGTCGTGATGCATAGGCAATAACCCTACCATTCTATATAAGGACACAACCAAGTCCTTTCTTTGATGCATCATTGTAAATAATGAACCCATAATTCCCCATTGGTAGAGTCAATATAGGGGCATTGACTAATATTCTTTTCAGTTAATCAAAACATTATTCACACTCTTTTGTACAAACAAAATTAACCCCTTTACATGTGAGCTTTATTAATGGGTTAGCTAATCAAGAAAAATTCTAGACGAAGTGTCGATAATAACCTACTAAACCAATAAAAATGTGTTCCTCAGTTATACTCGTTGGTGCAGGCCATTCTTATATTGCCTTTGTCTTCGAAGGATCAATATAGATTCAATCTTTAGAGACAATATGGCCAAGAAAAGAAATATCCTGAATCTAGAATTCTCACTTACTAAAATTCCCATATAATTCATGTCTCATCAGAGTATTAAATATAATGCACAAGTGATTTTCATGATCTTTATAGCTTTTGGAGTATTTGAAGATATCATCAATAAATACCACCACAAATTCATCTAGATATTCCTTGAAAACTCTATTCATTAGATCCATGAATACAAAGGGTGCATTAGTCAGCCTAAAAGGCATTACTGTAAACTCATAATGCCCATACCTAGTTTGAAATGCTGTCTTCGAAATGTATTCCTTCTTCACACACAACTAAGGGTGTCCATACCAAAGGTCAATATTTTAAAATTATTCAGCTTCATGTATTTGGTGAACTAAATCATCAATGCGAGGTAGGGGATACTTGTTCTTTATTGATATAGCATTGACCTCCCTATCGTCGATACATAACCTCATAGATCCATCTTTATTTTTAACAAAAAGAATAGCGGCTCCCAATGGAGAAACACTTTGGAGAATAAATCCCTTATTACTCAATTCCTCTAATTGTTTATTTAGTTCAACTAATTCTACAGTGGCCATTCAATAAGGGGTCTTCAATGTAGGCCTTGATCCAGGAATTAAATCAATGGAAAACTCAACTTATCATTCTGGAGGACGTCCAGGTAAATCTTCTGAAAACACATCTACATATTCTTTCACAATAAGTACATCATCTATTTGAACATTCATTTCCTCACCCACAATCATTTCATTCTCTTCCTCACCAATAATTGAATTTAGTTGAGCTACTAGGGGTGGATCTAGATAAGAATTAGGTGGTAATGAATCTGCTCTAAAGATAAGGTGTTCTTTATCATCATCATAAAAAATCATAACCTCCTTCTTCTTACAATAAATCTTCTCATCATGGTCTGAAAGACAATCCATACTGAGGATTATATCAAACTCTATCCTAGGAATGATGATGAGATTAGAGGATAAAAATCATTTTTTTTCTCTAATGAGGACTGATTCATAAAACTTTGTTACAATGATACTTCCCTTAAGAGTTTCAACTAATAACTCCCTTGTTAAATAAAATTCGAAATATCTAATTTTCTTTGAAAACTGGGAAGATATAAAACAATGTGATGATCCATAATCAAATAACGCATTTTCTAAACTTGAGGAAACCATTAAATTACCTGCCACCAAGTCTTTCAGAGCTTCTACTTCAGCATTAGTGATAGAATAAGCTTGGCCCTGATCTATTGGCCTTTTCTGAGGTATGTTCCCCTAATGCTTAGGACATTCATTTGCATAATGTCTTATCTCCCAACAATTGTAGCATTGGACATCGGTAGCTTCCTTCTTCCTCTTGCAATCATGAGCTTGGTGGCCTTTTCTCCACAATTGTAACAGACTCTAATTCCTTTTTATGCATGTAACAGGGTGTTTCTTCCCACATTTACTATAGGATGGATATTCAAATATTCCCTTCATTACTTTATTTCCATTCCCATATTGATCTGTAGATCTCTTCTTCTCTTGCTTTGGTTTAAAGTCGTAGGACTTAGAGAATTCTTTTTCTATCTTGATAGCACATGAGACAATATCTTCATACGACGAGAAGGATTTTGAGACTAATTCTCGATGAAGAAATGGATTTAACCCATCAAATAAATGATCAATATTACTTCTTGGGTTATGTATATAATCTCCATAATACCTTTCTATCCTTTTAAAGTTAGCCTCATACTTTGCAACATTCTCATCCTCCTTTTGTCTCAGACTCAGAAATTGCCTTTCTCTATCTGGTCGATGGTCACGAGGAAAGTATTTTTCTAAAAACAGATCTTTGAACTCCCTCCATTCCATATTTGATACTTCATAATCTTCCTTCAGGTTTTGAATCAATGAACACCATTGATCAGCATCTCCAGTGATGTGGTAAACTGCCATGATAACTTTTTCCCTTTCACTAATCCCCAAATCCTGAAATATTTTCTATAGAGAACTTATCCATTTCTCAGCCACCAATGGATTTTTACTCCCATTAAATGTTGGTGGTTCTTTCCTCATGAAGTTATCTAACATTAATCCTCCACGTTGTGGATCAGGGTGCTCCATATGGGTAAGGTTATTATTCATAACCTAAGTGAGTTGTCCCCGTATGGTGATAATCTGATCAGCACCAGTTGTATCACCAACTCCACTCTAATTATCTTGTGCATGAGGTCAATCCCTATATGGAGTGTGTGCATTGATACGGTTTCCATTTCATCCACTAGAATCTATTTCAAAATAATGGAATAAACTAGATCAGTTTATGAATCAAAATACATAAATCCATACTTGTAAAACACTTAACATAAATTAAACTTTTTATGGATATAATCCATAATCATAAAAAAACTTCATTGAGGAATTATATACTTATAAACCCTTCATAATGGTTGGTAATGAAAATGATAATTATCCTAAGAATATCCACTGGTAGTGTCTTAACCAAGAGTGCAGCAAGGCCCATTGGCGTGCACCAAATCCTATTCAAGTCTAGGTCAAAGAAGTGTTTTTGGGTTTTACCCCTAGTTACATCTGTTCCAGATCCGCCTCTACCTGCTCGTATCCAGATAGGGATTTATTGCTCGGAAAACTCACAAAATTTCTGCAATACCAAAATTATAGGATGTTCTTCTATACTAATCCTCAAAGTCTATCTTAGGGCTATGTGATTTAATCAGACATTATCTAAATCTAGCATCCAAGGTTTTTACTAAACTTCCTCTAATAACAATTGTAACACCCTGACCCTAGAAGCCTAGAGTCGATGCATTATTACATAACATTGGAATGATCACAAGAGATCATTTCTCGAAAGACCGATTAGTTTAGTTGCCTTGGAATCACTAGATACATTTATAAGTTTTACGTTACATCATAAAATGAAAACTACAACAATATATTCTCCATAGTACACACTCTTATCCCCTCATTCTATCCCTACAGGTTATTCATAAAATACATCTTCACATCCTGGGAAAAATAAAACATAGAAAGGGGTGAGCTCATATGCTCAGTAAGGATAACAATATTGCAGGAACTTTCATAAATAAGCATAAACCTTTAAGGTAATGTATAACTAAAACAAAAGCCTTTTAAAATTGAGCTTCCACATAATATGGCAAAGATAAAAAGAAATAATTCCATTTACTTATTCACATGGATATTCTACTAGTCGAATAATCACATGAAATATCAATAACCACTTTCATAATGATTGAATGCATAATGCAAGACTATCATAACCACATAACCAAGGCCTCGTGCCAAGAAAAAAAAATATTTTGTCAAGGCCTTGTGCCATGACACTAGTTTGTCTCATGAGACCTACTGATGCATCGAGGAGCTATAGTGGGCTCCACCCCTCACTTATTAAGTCCAATGAATTCTTCATATGAACAGGTTTAAACATAACATAAGCATTCGTATTAAAACTAGCATACGAAATGTCAATACTTTCTCGATAATCCATGAATGGTATAAAAATAACACATACACGGTCAAACATATCACAAAACATTCAATACAATAAGGAAGTTTTTTATCATAATAAATAAACTTGAAATAAGATTAAAATCCGTTAAAGGATGTTGACATAGATGAAATCAAAACTATTTGACAGAAATATCTCTTTTTTGAAATCATTTAAAAGTCACATAATTATAAAATAATACTTTTACTTTGAAAATATTTTTATAATATTTTAATGGAAGCTTCTATTATTTTATAATGTTGGAAAATAGTCTCACCCACCGTATAAGTTAAAAAAAGATATTCTTACCTTAATTCTGTCGAAAAGGATAAAAAGGACCTGGTATGGAAAATGATAGAAATATTCCATTATAAACTTCTTATGAAATGTCAACAAGGGTATAAATGACTTTAACCCATAGTTTGTAAAATAGTAAGAATGATTTGAAATACATTTTTAAGAAACATGGATGTGGATGATAAAGAGGTCCCAGTAGATAATTACGTATAAACAACCTCGGATAATGAAGAGATTGTGAAATAAACCCTTAACTTGTACATTTCCTTAGTCGATGGTATGTTAACCTCAGGTATAATAGTTAAAACATTGTTATTAAATTATACATGAACAATATACATAGTTATGATATAATATATGATCTTATAATAATGCTTTGTTAATAATATCTTAGTATTATCGTCATTTCAGTTGTTAACTTACTCATTTTATTTTATATGTTCTGTTACATAAGCCATGTTTTTTATGGATAGGTTGTATCTTATTCATATCCAGAATTATATCAAGTCCTTAAACATTATTTTTAATCATTAAATGATAATTAGTCTTTAATGGATACGATGGGGAATGAATCTCACCGTGTTCGTGGAGACGGTAGTCCGTACGGTCGCATGAGCGACAATAACAATCATTTGAAAATAATATATAATTGGATGCTATATCATATATAAAGAATAATTATCATGTTATATTTTTTATTTACATGAATTAAACTTCATTATTATACCCACACAAATAATAATTTATTGAATAACAATTACACCCCAACGTGGAGACGGTAAGCCGTATGTACACACGTATGGTGACATGTCATTCAAAGGATTGATAGAATACTGAATATGGTAGTAACATATTTATAATAACATCATAGTATGTAGTATATACACAATTTATTAGTTTATAATGGAAATAACAATGAAAAAGAAGTTGAAGAAGAATGGAAATTGATAGTGGGTGGTGAAAACATTACCTCTTCTTTGGGTTCTTCCTTTTGATTTGATCAAAAGGGATCATTAGGTTAGATTTCGGATAAAAATAAGTCCTTTAGGTCGATGTGAGGGAAGTTTAGAGAGTAGTTTTTCAGGTTTTGGCCGATCCAAAAGTCTTTGATTGTGTTAATTAGTGAGAAGGGAGCATGCCTTTTTATAAGAGGGGTGAGTGGCACCTTTGGAAAAGCTAGAAATATTATTTTATAATAAATTCAAATTCCAGTTATAATGGCTCCAAAGTGGATTCATAAAAGTATAAGGTGGGGATGGGTCGAAATAATATCATCAAAAAGAATTATGACAGGTTTGGGTCATTATATTAACCTTATCTTTTATTTTTAACACTTAGTTAATTAGTTTGACATTTACCATGTCACTTGGTATTATTATATTATATAGCTAAAAAACCTACTATATACATCCAAGAGATCCCAAGTGGTCCATTAATGATACACCTATAATTATATAAGTAATTTGGCCAACCCTTAGATTTTTAGCAATAGAATATCAATTAATAATATAATATTTGTTTTAAAAACTCATTTATGTCAATTATGACACTATTCAATAATTGATTTTTGTTAAAGTCATAAAAACACTATTAATTCAAACCAAATTCATTTAAGCAGTACTATAATGTCATATTAACCAATAAAATTCATGTATGTCATCGAAACATTCAAATAATATTTATTTTAATATTTATAATACCAATTATTTGATTCTTTCATTAATAAGGAAAATTTTGCATCATTATTGTGTCATAAATAATATTAATTATTAAATGTATAATAATTATAAATAAAATACCATAATGTAGGAATTATTTTTAGATTTATAATTATTATTTATAGTAAAAAATCCAAGATATATAGCCCTCTGTAAGAAGTTTTTTTCTAAACGATATATGCATATGTCATTTTTGTATTTATTTTAACATAATTAATATAAAATGTCTTTATCACTTATAAGTGGATCCATGGGGTCCCAAAATGGACCCAAATATGCCCATGGTCGGACATATATCAACCAATAAGGTTATGACACGTTTTAGGGTAATTTATTATTATTATAATATTAATTTTTACCCTTATTTACCGGATTTACCCTTTAACCATGGTAAATAAAATATTTACCGAAGTAATTATTCAAAATGTCTAAAAATAATAGTAACATATAAACACAATTTGGAAATCCTGATTCCAAATATGGAATCCATTTTTCCAAATTGAAAACACATAAGTGGCAGAAATTTAATTAAAATTAATTCCCGTTGTTAAAAAAAACGTGTTTTTAAGAGATAATAACTATCAAAAGATTGACAGTTGTTTATGTCTGGTTTAATTGTGAAATTATGTCCAACGACCAACATTTTATTAAATGATAAAAAATATATTATAAATATAATTTAAACCAATCAAATTCATAATTTATCATTATTAATTATTTCGATCGAAAAAGTTGTTTTTAATTAAAATGTAGTAATTTTCACTATTCATCAAAATATTAAATTTATCCGAAAAGTACCAAAATTTCACCCTAGGATAATTTATATATTCCAAATCCAAAAATGAAGTCCATTTTGAGAGATAAAATTTATAAAATATCAAAAAGTGGGTATTACTATTCATAACGGCTACTTTGATTGGTAGGAGTGTGTTAGAATCTCGAAGTTGGGTACAACACATGCTACTGTATTATGAAGATAATTTGTGATATATTCTGAATGGTTGATGGTTATAGAATCACTTAGATAGATTGAAGGGTGACCAAAATAGTAAAAAATGTGGTCACAATAAAAAAACTCTTCCTACACCCAATCAATATATTAATGTTTTTTGAATTATGTTAATGGAGTGGAATTTCATCTATCATTAGGATATATATTACTATGAAATATTTATAAATAAAAGATCTTATTTGCATATTCATGATGTAAAAAAATCATAAGGAATTAATTGCTAAATACCACATGATGATACAATGATAAAATTCTACATTAAAAGAATGTACTTTGAAATATGAGAATAAAAACTAGATGACATAATTTTAATTCTCATATGATGATGATTATTTAAGTAATTTAGAGTCAAGTGATGCTATTTCTCAATTTTCTAATAAGTTAATTTTTTATAATTTCATCCAGTTAAATATGGATAAAATGAAATTATTAGCTGCATACCAAATTAGAGATAAATACGCATAAAATTATTAAAAAAAATTAAATAATGTTCTTTATCCAAACCACATACTCTCATTCATATGGATCTATTAGGAATTTTTATAACTAAAAACCATGAAGGTAAATATATTATTTATATTCTGGAGGAATATTATTCAATATTAAAATGGGATTATTTCCTTATATCTTAAATATAAGAAGGTTTTTTTATTAATTTTTTTAAAATAAATTGAAAAAGTATCCAAAATTGTTTTCTTGAGAAGTTATTTTAAGGATTAATTTCAGAATCACTAATTTTATTCATTTTTTTCCGAACACTACATTAAAGAAACCTTATTTATTACTAGAAAACCTCAAAATGGTCGTTTTCGAATAAAAAATTCGAACTTGCAAAAAATTTATTGATTAATGATCTGTGTATATTTAATTGATATTCATTAATGGGTTGAAGATATTAAGACATCTTACTAAATCATAAATAGTGTTCAATTAATCCATATCTCGATGAAAACAGCCTATGAGCAATGAAATATTATAAAAACAAAGTTTGAATATATTAATGTTTTTTGATGTAATTTTTAAAAATTGAACACCAAGGATAATACATTATTGTTCGATAAAAAGGATGATGAAGATATATTTATAGGATAATATAATACTTCAAAATCCTATGTAGTTCTCAATACAAATCCTAGGATTTATAAAGAATAAAATTATGTGCACTTTAATGAAAGAGATACATTTTATCAAAAAAAGAATCTTGTTGATGATTTAATTTATTATTTGAAAAACAATAGATTCAAGCCTATATTTGACAAAAAGGTATGAGAAAATGGTACATGATAATGAAAAGTAATGTTTTGAAATTAAAGAAATAGATGAACCTAAATGTGTACTATATTGATAATTTAGAACCCTTAAAACCATCCTCTATAGAAAATAATAAGAAAAAGATATTACAGAGTTTGGACTAGAATATGTGATAAATGGATTACTATATTTTATTGATTTTTATCTGAACTATAACCTAAAAATATATAATAAGCCTTAGATGATGTGAGTCAGGTGGTTTCAATATAAGAAGAATTAATCCAGCTCAAAAGAGAAAATCAATGATAATTAATTTTATAATTTTTGTATTATCCAATAATTATAATTAAGTGGTCATATTTAAATAAGTATATTGATTAATGTGAGATCACTAGGTATAAGTCTATATTACTCTCCAAAGGTTATAATCTAGTAGAGTGAATAAAATTTTGAAGAATCATTTTCACCACTTTTTAGGTTATATGCAATTAGAAATGTTTTATATTACTCATCATATATTGATATTGAATTATATCCCTTAGATTTTAAATATTCTTTTGCTAATTTATTTTAAATGGAGTGAGTATATGTTAAATAACATTTAGGTTTTGAAGACCCTCTTTTACAAATTTTATTTTTAAACATACTAAAGATTTTTATGGTCTTCAAAACCCACATAAAGATTTATTTGAAAAACAAAGTTCATTTATTTTAAAAAATTAGATTACGATGGTTTTTAAATAAACATGTTTATTTTAGAATAAGTATTTGGAAAATATTTTACTTATATAAAAATATATTTATGATGTTATTTTTGGTACTATAAATCCAATAGATTATAATAAATTATATAAAGACATTAAAAAATTTAAGTGATAATGATTGGTAATTTAGAAAATTTCCTGAGATTTAGAATTTTAAAAATATATTTTTAGAATGTTTTGAATCAAAGTCAATACATATATCATTTATTAAATATGTTTGACCTCAAGAGAAATAATACATATTTAACTCTTATAACGTCCATTATAATGCCTGATTTGAAAGAGGATGGGAAATTAGTTGAAAAAAATATTTACAGAGGATTAATTGGGATTTAAATTTATCCATATCTTTGTAGACTTGATCTTATTATTTCATTTTTATTATATGAAAAATTTCAAGCCAATCCAAAGGAATCTTATTTAATAAACTTCCAAAATAATTATAAGATATTTAAAAGGAATATTTTCTTTATTTTTAATTTTTTTAAATCATTTTAATTGGGAAATAGTTTTCATATTATAATGTTAAATTTTTTGGCATTATAATAGATTGAAAAAATAATTATGGAACTGATCACCTTTTAGGGAAATATCTAGTTTCGTAGTTAAGTAAAAAAATAAACATTTTTCTATATTATTATTTATTGTTGTTCTCTACATTGGAGTTAGTAGTTCTTGTGATAAGGTATTGTGGATGAAAACCCCTATAATGGAATTTATATATATTTTGAAAAATGTTTTAATTAATTTTGATAATACTATTGTTATCATCATTTCTAAAAATTTTATAAACCTTTCAGGGAATAAGAATATTTTTTTGACACATCACTTCTTAATAGATAATTACCAAAGGGTGATATTTATCTTGAATATAATTTTTTAAAAAATAAATCAGTACACAAATTTACAAATACATTAACAAATTATCTATTATATTATATTAGACGTGAATAAGGTTTATTGAATTTTAAATTATTTCATTATAATTTTAATTATATGTCCTCTTATGTATTTGTTTGATTTTTTATGAAGTGGTTTATTTATAAATTGATTCTTGATGCACCTTATTTATCTGTTATTTTATAAATTGACACATTCCACGTAATATTTTAAATTATATTCCATTTTATTTTATTTTATTGTGTCACATGAGTAAGGATAATTTGAAAATTACCAAAAAGAAATAACCTTTCACTCAAAAATGTTGATCCTTCGTAACCTACATAACCTTTTAATCTCAAAACAAAAATCTTTATTAACTAACCAATCATTCAAACCTCAAGATCGTTAATTATTTTCGATAATTAAAAAATAAAAGTAGCCAGTAAAGAGTTATTCAAAAGGCTATAAAAGGCTGAGAGTTCTATGAATTTTTTAGAGTGGATAATCTCTTACCTTTTCCTTTGTAGATCACACAGATTTATTACTAAATAAATTGATAATATTCCAAGGATGGGATTTTGTTTTTTATGAATGGAGAAATGATTTTTTTCTCGAGAAAATGGATAGAGAGTTCTATGAAAATTCTATGTTCTGCTTCAACAATGCTGAAGATTTAGTCATATTGAAAGTGTATGGGAAGTGTTTCTCAATATCATCTATTTAATATTCTAATGTATATCACAATCCCCATGAATATAGTTTTGAGTTTAGATTTTCCCTACATATTTTTGGAATATATCCAGCTAGCAACGATTATGAAAACACTCTTTAAAACCCTATTAGTTGATAAAAATACATAATAATTACTTAGTGGATGACTTGAAAATTTATTTATTTTTTATTCAAATTGTTACTATTAAAAAAAATAGTGAGTTCCAGAATGTTTTTCAAATAGATATTCAGCTTCTCGACATGATGATGGTTAGGAATAAAGTTAATCATTCAAAGTACATTTTGAAATATATGTATTTTATGTCCAAAATCCATAGATGCCAAAGCCTTATAGGAAAATTCTTACTATATTATTTTAGATATATGAATTATAGATTACTAAGGTTATGATTGTTTTTTAAAATTAAAATGAAAAATAAAATACACAAGTGTAGAAAATTTTAGTTAAAAATGAATCCAATTTTTTTAATCAAATTCAAATATTATTTTGAATGTTTTTTAAAATTATAGATCAAGTCAAATTTTAGGGTAACAAAAATATAAAAAATATGAAATATAGTAAATAGAATATAAAAAATTTATCATTTTTTATCAAGTACTAATGAAAAACTTATGGTAGTGAAATTTCAGACTAAATGTATTATAGAAACTTATATGGAAATTAATTTGATGGTAATTTTAGAAAGAATACAACAAATGATTAAAATGAAACAAGAATTATGGTTTATAGAACCAAAATATCATTTAAATATAAATTATTAAAACATAAATTATAATCCAAAGAGAACAGTATATCTAAAGAAATGATCCATGAATTTCAATCTGTTTAATGTATCATATATTTTATACTTTTCATAAGTTCTTCCTTTTCATCCCAGGAATCTTCTGGCATAAATATTAGGTAGTATATCACTTCCATACAATAAAGTTACTTTATTTTCATCTTCCTATCAATGGAAGGCCATGGTCAAATAATTTCAAATTTCTATATCCTCATATCCTTAAAGTCCCTTCATCATGTCGGATCAAGGAAAAATGATTATAATGAAATTATTTAGAGTTTTAAATGTAATTTTTTATATAATAAGTATCTTTTAAAAGTAAAACTTTAAATAGAATAAATTTTTCATATTTTATATCTTAGGGATTATAAGAAATTTTAAATATTCAAAATGAAAAAAATTCATTTTTCTCCATGTATTTGTCTTATAATGATGGTCATGGTGTGAATTTATAAATAATAATTTTTTTACAAAATATGATGATTAAATTCATTGAAACAAGGAGTCCGTTATAACTATATTTAAAATAACATGTTTATCATTCAATTAACTTGAAATTTTTCTTCATCTACTAATGATATATATCAGAACCACTATAATTCTTCTAAATTAGATGTAAGTCATCAGGAATGAAAATTTAGATCTCTAAATTATTATAAAACAATTTTATTCTAGTGATATTTCATTTAATTGTTATTCATTATTCACAAGTATAAAAACTTAAATGGAAACATCAAGTATGACCATTTTCATATAATGTGTACTTTTATTTTTGAAATGGAGAAAAAAGTGATTCATTAATTCAATATTTACACCCTTTTTGGAAAACTTAATACACAAATTAAAATATTAAGTGAAGTAAAAAATTTTAAATTAATGCTTCTCGTAGTCTTCCGGAAAGGGAATTTCTCCCCCTGTTCTTTCAAAAAGAGTTCAAAAATAAAACTATCTCAAGAAAAAAAATACTTACCCTCTGAAAAATATTGATCATAAAAATAGATATAAAATATAAAAAACATATAATAATATTTTTCTTAAATTCTATCCCTTTTGTGATTTTCAAAAATATGTACAGTAGAAATTAAAAACACATTTATAAATTATAAATTCAAATATATTTTATAATTGTTTAATCATACATTTTGGATGATTCTAAAAATTATGTAGCACTTCACATCATCAAGAAAAATAACATTAACATAGTTTATATTTTCAAATTTTCTGACATAAATTCCATATCAGCCATTATTTCTTATTTAACAATATCTTCTAATAAAGTGATTTTATGTTGATTTATAATTCTTTCACCAATCTTAGATATCTTATCATGAATATCAACATAATAGGATATATATTTATATATTTGTATACATTGAAATTAACTAATTTTACAAATAAAAATATATCCTACTTCATCTATATTTAATGTTTTTATTATTATATAAAGGAAAACATTAAACATCTTGGATGGTCATCCAGTCCAATTTAGATAAATTTCATGAAGGATACTTCTCAAAAGAAACATTTTTTTCATAGAAATGTAAAGATAGAAGTAATATTGAATAAAAAAGGATTTGGGTTTAAAATCCTTATATAATCATTGAAATTTTTTATTGTACAAAACGTTTTCCTTAAATTTATTATAGGTATTAATAGAATTATATGGAAAATTGATGGAAAAAACATAGGTTAAACATATTTTTAAAGAATTAAATTAAAATTTCTTTGTATTAAAAAATTAAAAACTACTTTTTTCCAAAAACACTACTCACCCTATAATAATTAATATAAAAAATTTGTAAATTTTTGATATCTCCCTAATAAATAATCAATAACATAAATGGAATATTAAAAGATATATTACATTTTTTATCATAATTATATTATGTTTCTGATGAAACAATTTACAAGTTTCATAAAGACCATGTTTTATAGATGTTAATATAAGAATAATTATGTTTTATTCATTTTGAAAAACCAAATTTTCTAATAAATATTTAATATATTTGTGATGAGTTAAAATATTTTCTTCTGATTTTATAAAAATATAAAAAACAAGGATTTTTTTTGTTCTCCCATCATGCTCATTTAACATTCATTTTTCATAAGTTCTAAAAAACTAGAAGAAGATATTTTTTATTTGAACTAATAAAATAAGCAATATAAATTTAAACAATGATGATACTTTATAAAATTTCATTTATAAAAAGGGCTTGATCAACAGATCATTTAAAAAAAATTATTTTTTTTGTAAAGATATGTTTTGTTTATCAAAATAATCTATTATGGACTATTTATGTTCAATAAGTTATTTATTATATTTAAATAATTTGTAAAATTATTTAACATCTATAAAACTAGGAGGTGTTTAAACATGACCATCCTTTTATGTATAACCATTAAGGAAATCACTCTTTACATCAATTTGAAATAAAATTAAATTATGATGGTTTATAAAGGATAATTAGTTTTGAATCTACTTATTAGAACAAAAGATTCATCATAATTCATGACTATTACTTGAAGATAGTCTTTAAAAATGTGTATGGATTTATTTCTAATAATTATTCCATTTTAATCACATTTTCACCAAAAATATCGTTTTACTCCAATTACCAATTAATAAGTACATTGATCAATAAGCGGTCAAACAACGTAATGATCAAACTAATTGGTCGTGTCTTGCATGGACCTTATCAAAAATTCACCACCAAAATAATCATATACTATTTTAAGTTCAAATAATGATAATAATACATGATGATCATAATTATTTCGTAGGGAAATTAAAATTTTAACCGGTTCAATTACATCTCTACTAATATTATAAAAATTAAAATTCAATTAGATCTTGTTTTTTTGGTCATGTAGTAATATGAAATTAAAATAATGGACTGATATTATATATTCAAGTATATTTTTAATTTTTAAAATATATTGGTCATTCTTATGAAGTATATATAATCAGTAGTTGTAAATTATAATTCGGTAAATGAAAAGATATTTTTTTTGAATGTATCATATGTATTATGAAATTATAATGGTTTTAAAAAACCCAAATGGTTTGATTCAATTTAATATAAACCATTTCCTCTGAAATATTATTTTTATTATTAAAAAATGTATAAAATTTATTAGTTATAAAATAACCTATAAAAATTATTTCATTATATTTTCATTAAAATTTATGTAACTAATCTTTTTTATTCAAAATGATTATATTAAATCATAAAATTTCAAGGTAATACACTTTTTATTTATTTATTTCGAAATTTCATAAGGAATTTTATTATAAAAAACTATGGTTAAAATTAAATATATAGTATAACAAGAAATAGTCATAAAACTCAACATAAAACTATTTGGAAAAAATTTTACCCCTTAGTAAAGTTTGAGTAATTTATAAAAGAATTCCATTTCATCAATCAACAATTCCATTTTTATGTGGTGATCTTGGTGAATAATTATTATGAGTAAAACCTTTTTTACTATTGTAAAGACCCGCAAATTTCAAGGAAATTTTTTTTCTTAATTTTCTTTGGAATTTTACAAGAGCGCAGCTTCAGACGGCACCTGATTCCGAGGCCCGGTGTGCCCGGAATCAATTTCCGAAGTTTGGCTCGGGTACGTTCAGTGAACGGACGAGCGGGTTTTTCTATCTTTTGAACCGGTGCCCGGAATCAAATTCTGAGGGCACCGATGAATTCGCAGCGCCGGTATTTGCTTAGAAACGCCTCTTCCGGAGTTGCGTTTGCTCAGACGTGGTTTTTAGATTTTGCGGCTTTAAGTCAGAAATAAAATAAAGTTTGTGCGACAACTTTATTTTATTTCACTTAAGCTGCTTGGAAGCCACTTGAAGTCACTTTAAGACGGCTTGAACTGAGTTGAACTGGATAGGATGCTATCCAGAAATATCCTACCCCCTTGGTAGGATATTTGTGCGGTGGGGCCCGCACGAGCCCCGCCGTTTCTTTCGCTAAGTAACGCACCCGCGAAAACCCATCGAAGTAACTGAAAAGTCAACCGACGCATTTTCTTTAATTCTTAACAGACCATTTAATTGAGCGGTTTATTTCGTGAATTAAATGGGCTGTTTCTTCGTGAATTAAATGGGTCGTTTCTTTCGTTGAATTAATTCAACGAATTGATGGATCGTTTCTTAACCGGTTTCGTGTTGGCATGTTTATAAAATAAGACCAACCTAAAAATCCTTGGAAAGGATTTGAGAGAATCTTCGTTCCTCCACCCTCTCCGCGAAGAACGCGAAGAACGCGAAGAACGCGAAGAACGCGAAGAACGCCGGCGACCGGAATTCGACGACGCACACCAAGATCTGCGACGTCGACGAGATCTACCCGCGACATTCTTCGGCGACGCTTCTTCTTCCGCGGCCGACCCTCGTTCGGCAACAAAGGTGAGAATCGAACCTTTTATTTCTCCCTTTTTAAATTTCAATAACAACGGATTTAATTAATTAAATCCGTTCGTTCTTGATCCGGAGATTGGCGACGCGACGCCGGATACCGCGACGACGCGACGATCTCCTTCCTTCGCGACGAACGATTCCGCGACGACCCCTCGTCCGACGACGACGACAAGGTAAGGGTTGATTGGAATATTTTCCTTCCCGTGATTTTTATTTCTTTTAAAGTAAAGAACTTGATCTTCGAACAATTTTAACATTTAAAATTGTTGTTGATTGTTTTATTGTTCCTCCCGTGGATTATGACTAACGCGGAGGGTGCGGGTCTAACGAACAAGACCCGACAACCCTCCGCCGATCTTTTTTTTGTTGTGCGGATTTGGCGGACGTCGACAAACCGTGCGGCAAGGGCAATTTGTTGGTTCCGCAGTGAAGATCGTCCCCCGGGAGGAGCATCGGCGCAGACGGGAAAGAAATCGGGCCACCGGAGCATCTCCGGCGGCCCGCGGAAGGAGGCGGCGGCGCCAGGCGCGCCGCCGTGGAAATCTTCCGCCGCGGCTGAAGCCGCGGCGGCGGCGGCAGCCGGTTCCGCGGCCGCGCGGAACCGGGACGGACGCGGCGGCCCGGCCGCGTCCGCGTGACAGGCGGCCCCCCGCGGGGGCCGCGTTTCCCTCAAAGCCGCGGGGTTGACCCGCGGCGGCAGCCCCTTCGGCCGCTCGGCCGAAGCCGAGCCGGCTCGGTCCGGTCGGCCGGGCCGCGCCCAGGCCGGACCGGACCCGGCCGAGCCGGTTCGGGCCGGTTCGGGCCGACCCGGTTCGGCCGACCCCAGGGGGGGTTCGGGCCGGGTCGCCCCGGACCCGGAACCCCCATTTCGGGCCCTCTTCGGTCCATCACCCATATCTTGGGCCTGGGACCTCCGATTGACGAACCGTCAGCGGCTACGCGATCCTTGGATCGAGATGGTCGTTTCGGTATATTATACTCAAGGTTTCGGAAGACTTTGGGTTCGGCCGGGTTGGTTCGTACACGAAACCAACCGGGCCCTCGGAGCGGAAACGCTCATAACTTGGGCTACGGACGTCCGAACGACGTACCGTCAGCTGTGGTAGTTTCCTCTAAGTGAGACGGAACTTTTGGCATACTCCGCCCGAGGATCGGATACAGGCGGAGCACGGTCGGGTTGGTTTTGCCCTAAAAACCAACCGGGCCCCTGGGACGAAAATGCCAATAACTCTCAGACCGGGCGTCCGATTGACGCGCCGTCTGTCGCGTTGAGATCCTGTTGTCGATACGGAACTTTTGGATACATCAACTTAGGACTACGTGTCAGTTGATGTATCAGCCCCTCGGCTCGTGGAGCGGACCCTCCTAAACGAGCTCGCTACGTGCGGGAACCCTAGCGCTGGCTGTGACCTCGACGACAGAGCAGAGATCCTCCGTGGACTGCGACGACGGCAGAGCAGAGATCCTCCGTGGACTGCGACGACGGCAGAGCAGAGATCCTCCGTGGACTGCGACGACGGCAGAGCAGAGATCCTCCGTGGACTGCGACGACGGCAGAGCAGAGATCCTTCGTGGACTGCGGCGACGACTGTGCAGAGATCCTCAGTGGACTGCGTCGACTACTGCACTCAGCGATCCTACGCGGATCAGTGCCCGATCCTATGTGGGTCCTACTACCGGTTCTGTGTGAGCCACTGCCTACCGGTTCTGTGTGAGCCACTGCCTACAGGTTCTGTGTGAGCCCGATCCTGTGTGGGTCTTCTGCGGGGGTTAGTACCTATCGATCCTTCGTGGGTCCGACGACTTAGACGGATCAGTGATCGTCTTTGACGTCATCTGAAAAAGTATACCTGGTTGAGCTGAATCTTATGTTACTCTCCTTTGTGGATTGTGTTGAACTATCCTATGTGGATTTACTGTTTACTCTCCTTTGTGGATTGTGTTGAACTATCCTATGTGGATTTACTGTTTACTCTCCTTTGTGGATTGTGTTGAACTATCCAATGTGGATTTACTGTTTACTCTCCTTTGTGGATTGTGTTGAACTATCCTATGTGGATTTACTGTTTACTCTCCTTTGTGGATTGTGTTGAACTATCCTATGTGGATTTACTGTTTACTCTCCTTGTGGATTTGAGTCTTGCTTTCCTTTGTGGATTGAGTTGTTCTTGAGCTCGTGAGCAGAGCTAGAATTGGGGACTTAGGTATATGTATGGGCATATACCTAAGTCGAGTCAGATGTTACTTCGTGATTGCATCTTTCTTTTGTGCTATATCCTTTGTGGATTTCGGGAGACCTTCGGGGGTCTCGGGGTCCTTACTGAGTAGCTTGTACTCACCCCTGCACGGGCTATGCCCACACCTTGTTGTGTTGGTTGCAGACGACGGACAGCGCTGATCACGGTTGGGGCGTGGAGCAGGACGGTACCTGGAGGTGGACCACTGGGCGGGACGTGCTCGGAGCGGACGTGGGACCCGAGGAGCCTGGAGGTTATCTGTACCCACCCTTCAGGTGGGATTGCCAGTGGACGACACGAGGCCGCCGTCTTTTCTTCAGTTGCTGTTTTTCTTTTCAGTTGTACTTTACAGTTGGGCTTGTATTTCCGGCCCCTTTACTTTCTGCACTTTACTTTCCGCTTGCTGACTCTGTGTGGTTGTTACTTATAAAGGCAATGCCTTCCCTGTTTACTGGGATTTTACGCCTTGGTGCTAGTCGCCAGCCCCTGGCCTATGGAAGGCGGGCTTGGGGTAGTCACGGCACGGGCCCCGAGGACGGGTCGTGACAAATTGGTATCAGAGGTGGTCGGTTCTACCGCAGACTCTGATCGTCCTTCCTTTCTATGTGAAGCAATAGTGTTTAGTGTATTGAGTGTGGTTATCAGTTCAGGGAGCCCAGTGTTGGTGCGGCGGCCGACGTATCCGTACACCAGGACCCTGACTCCTGATTTCCGACTTAATGCATGAAAACATTGATTGCGTGTGTGTTTCAAGTTTTTCTTTGTGATTTCTTGTGTCAGCTCACCGGGTATACTGATCTGCTTTATGAAAGTCTCAAGTTTTCCTTGTGATTACTTGTGCCAGCTCACCAGGTATACTGTTCTGACTGTGGTGCTCTTGTTCTCCTTTTCAGGATGGCCCCGCGACGACTGCCAGCTAGGGTTCCGAGTGTAGGGCGTGACGGCAGCCCACCGAGCGACGAGGCCTCGGTGCAGGGCCCTTTGCCAGCTGTGGCACCGGCGGTAGCTTTACCCGCCGAGCCACCGATGCTACCAGTACCAGACGCTGACGATGCACGTCGCCTCAGGGCACTGCACGAGTTTCAGAGCCAGCGACCGCCCAGGTTTCGCGGTGAGGCGGACCCCCAGGCCGCCGAGGACTGGCTAGAGGCGGTGGTACGGATCTTCAGGCTAGTGAGGACACCAGCGGATCTCATGGTGATCCTCGCAGCGAGCCTCCTGCAGGCGGCGACAGGACGATGGTGGAGCCTGATGCTCCAGGTTCACGATGAGGCATCCTTGCTCTGGGCGGACTTCGAGAGCCTCTTCCGCTCTGAGTTCGTCCCGGCCACCCTCTGAGCGGTGCGCATCCAAGAGCTTCTCCAGCTGCGCCAGGGCAGCATGACAGTCGCTCAGTACGCGGCGAGGTTCACGGACCTATCTCGCTACTCGACCGACATGGTACGGGACCCCTTCTTCCGGGCCCGGACCTTCAAGCAGGGCTTGCGACAGGAGATTCGGGCGTCGCTGATCTCCCTCAGCATTCCGACCCAGGCGGGAGTGCTGGAGCGAGCCCTCCTGATCGAGAGCTTCCTGGCAGAGCCTTCTTCAGCAGCGAGACCTAGCGCAGGGCGGCAGGTAGCTGAGTCTTCGGCAGCAGGTAGCCGACGGATGGCTCACGGGTCCAGGCAGACCAGACCCCCACGCAGACGGCCTCAGGACACCAGCTCAGCAGTACGAGGCACACAGCGGAGTGTCAGCCTTTCGAGAGGCAGGCTGTGCTACTCCTGCGGCGGGCAGGGTCACATGGCTCGTGACTGCCCGACTCGCCGACCAGAGGAGCAGCAGACGGTGGAGGGGCCACCCAGGCAGAGGCAGAGGGTCGACCGTGGCGGTCCGCAGGGAGGAGGCGGACGAGGCAGAGGAGCTGGCCGAGCAGCGGGTGGTGGGCGACGCTTCCAGGCTCTACCCCCACCACCACCAGGAGGGCCACCTCGACCACAGGGAGCTGGCGGGCAGGGACAGGCCCAGCTCCAGGCAGTGGAGGCCTACGACCCCGACATGCCAGAGATGATTCGAGGTACGATCTGTGTCTATTCCACCCTTGCTGCAGTACTTATAGACACAGGAGCGAGTCACTCTTTCATAGCCTCTGCCCTTGTTCGGAGCTCGGAGATTCCGACTGAGCCGTTGGCTCGATCCTTACGGCTAGAGACTCCTACGGGAGCAGACTCGACGATTACGCACTGGTGCCGGCAGTGTGAGCTTACTCTAGGAGGCGAGAGCTTCGGCTGGGATCTCCTTGTAGCGGCGTCGAGGCCTTACGACGTCATCTTGGGCATGGATTGGCTATCCACGGTTCATGCCCAGATCGACTGTTTTAGGCGCAAGGTGCGATGTGTTCGTACCGACGGGAGCAGGTTTACCTTCACCGGCGAGAAGGGAACCTTTGCAGCACAGGATGGACTTCCGCGGAGGAGAGTGCAGCCCATCTCTCATCAGTTGGCTAGCCTCATCCTAGGAGCAGTGGACGTGCGGAGTCCGGCTTTTCCTGCAGTGGTGGACCAGTACGTGGACGTCTTTCCCGACGACGTTCCAGGGCTACCTCCTCGTAGAGAGGTAGACTTTTACATCGACTTGTACCCCGGGACAGCCCCGATATCTACTCCAGCATATCGGATGGCCCCCGCCGAGCTTCGAGAGCTGCGGGTACAGTTGGAGGACTTGCAGAGCAAGGGGTTTATCCGACCCAGTGTTTCACCCTGGGCTTCCCCGATTTTGTTCGCCAAGAAGGCGGACGGGAGCTTGCGACTATGTGTCGACTATCGTCGCCTGAACCAGGTGACAGTGAGGAACAAGTATCCGCTGCCACGGATTGATGACCTCTTCGATCAGCTCAAGGGAGCGCGGTGGTTCTCGAAGATAGACCTCCGGTCAGGCTATCATCAGCTCAGAGTTCGAGACGAGGACGTGCAGAAGACGGCCTTCAGGTGTCGGTATGGCCATTATGAGTTCTTGGTTATGCCGTTCGGCGTAACCAATGCTCCAGCAGTGTTCATGAGCCTCATGAACAGGATCTTCCAGCCATACCTCGACCGATTTGTCGTTGTCTTCATTGACGACATTTTGGTATACTCGACGACTGAGGAGGAGCATGCATACCACCTGCAAGTTGTGCTAGACACACTCCGAGAGCACCAGCTTTATGGCAAGCTCTCAAAATGCCAGTTCTGGTTACGTGAGGTCCATTTCTTGGGGCACGTCATTTCTGAGGTGGGAGTTGCAGTGGATCCCGCGAAGATCGAGGCAGTGCTAGCTAGGGAGCCACCCAAGAGCGTGACAGAGGTGCGGAGCTTCTTGGGCCTAGCGGGATACTATCGGAGATTCGTGCCAGACTTCTCCAGAGTTGCAGCACCACTCTCAGCCTTGACGAAGAAGGGGAAACCCTTCGTGTGGTCAGACAGATGTCAGCAGAGCTTCCAGGAGCTGAGACAGAGATTGACCAGCGCACCTATCTTGAGGTTGCCTGAGGAGGGAGTTGGATACGTAGTTTACTGCGACGCATCAGGGACTGGACTCGGGTGCGTCCTGATGCAGGAGCGAGCCGTGATCGCCTACGGATCACGTCAGTTGAGGCCGCATGAGCAGAACTACGCCACTCATGACCTGGAGTTAGCAGCAGTGGTCTTCGCTCTGAAGACTTGGCGGCACTATCTGATGGGCGAGCGCTTCACAGTCTTTTCTGACCACCAGAGTCTCAGGTATATCTTCTCTCAGAAGGACCTGAACCTGAGACAGCGGAGATGGCTTGAGTTCCTCCAGGACTATGACTTTGAGATAGTCTATACTCCTGGGAAGGGGAACGTGGTGGCCGATGCCCTCAGCAGGAGAACGGGCATTCAGCTACTTGAGGAGGCGACGGAGCAGCTAGCCTCCTTACAGATATCCTTCGTGGATAGAGACGGAGCAGCCTTTCTTCAGTCTCTCACAGTCTCTCCTCCACTTCTACAGCGGGTTAGAGAGGCTCAGCGTGGGGACGCTGACTGTGAGACCCGGCGTGCACGGATATCCTCAGGTCAGGCGCCTGATGGCTTCTCCCTTGGAGCAGAGCACGACATCCTTTTCAGAGGACGTACCTTCGTACCAGTCGCCTTACGAGAGGAGGTGCTGAGAGAGTTTCACACTTCTCCCTTGGCGGTACATCCCGGAGTGGCGAAGATGTACCAGGATCTCAGACGACAGCACTGGTGGCCGGGCATGAAGAAAGCTGTGGCAGAGTTCGTTTCACGATGCCTCACCTGCCAGCAGGTGAAGGCAGAGCACCAGGTACCAGCAGGCTTGGTACAGCCCTTGGAGGTCCCGGAGTGGAAGTGGGACGGCATATCTATGGACTTCGTGACTGGACTTCCACGCACTTCTAGAGGTCACGACTCCATTTGGGTGATTGTCGACCGACTCACCAAGTCGGCACACTTCTTACCCATCAGAGAGCAGGGCTCAGTGGAGAGCTTGGGACGTCTTTACGTCCAGGAGATCGTACGGCTTCACGGTGTGCCATCATCTATCGTCTCCGATCGAGATGCTCGTTTCACTTCCAGGCTTTGGAAGGGGTTGCAGGAGGCGTTCGGGACGCGGCTCCATCTGAGCACAGCCTTCCACCCTCAGACGGATGGTCAGACGGAGAGGACCATACAGACACTCGAGGACATGCTCCGTGCATGTGTTCTCGACTTTGGTCGCAGCTGGGAGGACCACCTACCCTTGGTGGAGTTCGCGTACAACAACAGCTACCACTCCACCATCGGGATGGCACCATACGAGGCGTTGTACGGCAGACCCTGCAGATCACCGTTGTGCTGGACACACCCTGGGGAGTCAGCACTCGTGGGACCAGAGATGGTCCGAGCCACGACAGAGAAGGTCCAGATCATCCAGGAGAGGATGAGGACAGCTCAGAGCCGGCAGAAGTCATATGCTGACAGGAGGCGGAGGCCACTGGAGTTCGAGGATGGCGACCACGTCTTTTTGCGTGTCTCACCTCGACGTGGTTTACGGAGATTTGGCCGAGGCGGCAAGTTGTCTCCACGCTTCATCGGGCCTTTCCAGGTCCTCAGCAGGATAGGAGAGGTGGATTATCGCCTGGCTCTACCACCTCAGTTGCACCGGGTGCACGACGTCTTCCACGTGTCTCAGCTGAGGAGATACGTGCACGACCCGACGCACATCATCGACTTTGGGGAGCTGGACGTGGACGATGGGGCGACTTTTGCGGAGGTCCCAGTGGAGATCGAGGATCGACAGGAGCGGGTCCTACGTGGGCGGTCGATTCCTCTTGTGCGCATCAGATGGCAGCACGGGAACCTCCAGGAGAGCACTTGGGAGCGGGAGGCTCAGATGCGTGCTCAGTACCCCCATTTGTTCCCCTAGTTTTTGTTGTATCTTTACGGGGACGTAAAGCCCTGAGGTGGGAGTAATGTAAAGACCCGCAAATTTCAAGGAAATTTTTTTTCTTAATTTTCTTTGGAATTTTACAAGAGCGCAGCTTCAGACGGCACCTGATTCCGAGGCCCGGTGTGCCCGGAATCAATTTCCGAAGTTTGGCTCGGGTACGTTCAGTGAACGGACGAGCGGGTTTTTCTATCTTTTGAACCGGTGCCCGGAATCAAATTCTGAGGGCACCGATGAATTCGCAGCGCCGGTATTTGCTTAGAAACGCCTCTTCCGGAGTTGCGTTTGCTCAGACGTGGTTTTTAGATTTTGCGGCTTTAAGTCAGAAATAAAATAAAGTTTGTGCGACAACTTTATTTTATTTCACTTAAGCTGCTTGGAAGCCACTTGAAGTCACTTTAAGACGGCTTGAACTGAGTTGAACTGGATAGGATGCTATCCAGAAATATCCTACCCCCTTGGTAGGATATTTGTGCGGTGGGGCCCGCACGAGCCCCGCCGTTTCTTTCGCTAAGTAACGCACCCGCGAAAACCCGTCGAAGTAACTGAAAAGTCAACCGACGCATTTTCTTTAATTCTTAACAGACCATTTAATTGAGCGGTTTATTTCGTGAATTAAATGGGCTGTTTCTTCGTGAATTAAATGGGTCGTTTCTTTCGTTGAATTAATTCAACGAATTGATGGATCGTTTCTTAACCGGTTTCGTGTTGGCATGTTTATAAAATAAGACCAACCTAAAAATCCTTGGAAAGGATTTGAGAGAATCTTCGTTCCTCCACCCTCTCCGCGAAGAACGCGAAGAACGCGAAGAACGCGAAGAACGCGAAGAACGCCGGCGACCGGAATTCGACGACGCACACCAAGATCTGCGACGTCGACGAGATCTACCCGCGACATTCTTCGGCGACGCTTCTTCTTCCGCGGCCGACCCTCGTTCGGCAACAAAGGTGAGAATCGAACCTTTTATTTCTCCCTTTTTAAATTTCAATAACAACGGATTTAATTAATTAAATCCGTTCGTTCTTGATCCGGAGATTGGCGACGCGACGCCGGATACCGCGACGACGCGACGATCTCCTTCCTTCGCGACGAACGATTCCGCGACGACCCCTCGTCCGACGACGACGACAAGGTAAGGGTTGATTGGAATATTTTCCTTCCCGTGATTTTTATTTCTTTTAAAGTAAAGAACTTGATCTTCGAACAATTTTAACATTTAAAATTGTTGTTGATTGTTTTATTGTTCCTCCCGTGGATTATGACTAACGCGGAGGGTGCGGGTCTAACGAACAAGACCCGACAACCCTCCGCCGATCTTTTTTTTGTTGTGCGGATTTGGCGGACGTCGACAAACCGTGCGGCAAGGGCAATTTGTTGGTTCCGCAGTGAAGATCGTCCCCCGGGAGGAGCATCGGCGCAGACGGGAAAGAAATCGGGCCACCGGAGCATCTCCGGCGGCCCGCGGAAGGAGGCGGCGGCGCCAGGCGCGCCGCCGTGGAAATCTTCCGCCGCGGCTGAAGCCGCGGCGGCGGCGGCAGCCGGTTCCGCGGCCGCGCGGAACCGGGACGGACGCGGCGGCCCGGCCGCGTCCGCGTGACAGGCGGCCCCCCGCGGGGGCCGCGTTTCCCTCAAAGCCGCGGGGTTGACCCGCGGCGGCAGCCCCTTCGGCCGCTCGGCCGAAGCCGAGCCGGCTCGGTCCGGTCGGCCGGGCCGCGCCCAGGCCGGACCGGACCCGGCCGAGCCGGTTCGGGCCGGTTCGGGCCGACCCGGTTCGGCCGACCCCAGGGGGGGTTCGGGCCGGGTCGCCCCGGACCCGGAACCCCCATTTCGGGCCCTCTTCGGTCCATCACCCATATCTTGGGCCTGGGACCTCCGATTGACGAACCGTCAGCGGCTACGCGATCCTTGGATCGAGATGGTCGTTTCGGTATATTATACTCAAGGTTTCGGAAGACTTTGGGTTCGGCCGGGTTGGTTCGTACACGAAACCAACCGGGCCCTCGGAGCGGAAACGCTCATAACTTGGGCTACGGACGTCCGAACGACGTACCGTCAGCTGTGGTAGTTTCCTCTAAGTGAGACGGAACTTTTGGCATACTCCGCCCGAGGATCGGATACAGGCGGAGCACGGTCGGGTTGGTTTTGCCCTAAAAACCAACCGGGCCCCTGGGACGAAAATGCCAATAACTCTCAGACCGGGCGTCCGATTGACGCGCCGTCTGTCGCGTTGAGATCCTGTTGTCGATACGGAACTTTTGGATACATCAACTTAGGACTACGTGTCAGTTGATGTATCAGCCCCTCGGCTCGTGGAGCGGACCCTCCTAAACGAGCTCGCTACGTGCGGGAACCCTAGCGCTGGCTGTGACCTCGACGACAGAGCAGAGATCCTCCGTGGACTGCGACGACGGCAGAGCAGAGATCCTCCGTGGACTGCGACGACGGCAGAGCAGAGATCCTCCGTGGACTGCGACGACGGCAGAGCAGAGATCCTCCGTGGACTGCGACGACGGCAGAGCAGAGATCCTTCGTGGACTGCGGCGACGACTGTGCAGAGATCCTCAGTGGACTGCGTCGACTACTGCACTCAGCGATCCTACGCGGATCAGTGCCCGATCCTATGTGGGTCCTACTACCGGTTCTGTGTGAGCCACTGCCTACCGGTTCTGTGTGAGCCACTGCCTACAGGTTCTGTGTGAGCCCGATCCTGTGTGGGTCTTCTGCGGGGGTTAGTACCTATCGATCCTTCGTGGGTCCGACGACTTAGACGGATCAGTGATCGTCTTTGACGTCATCTGAAAAAGTATACCTGGTTGAGCTGAATCTTATGTTACTCTCCTTTGTGGATTGTGTTGAACTATCCTATGTGGATTTACTGTTTACTCTCCTTTGTGGATTGTGTTGAACTATCCTATGTGGATTTACTGTTTACTCTCCTTTGTGGATTGTGTTGAACTATCCAATGTGGATTTACTGTTTACTCTCCTTTGTGGATTGTGTTGAACTATCCTATGTGGATTTACTGTTTACTCTCCTTTGTGGATTGTGTTGAACTATCCTATGTGGATTTACTGTTTACTCTCCTTGTGGATTTGAGTCTTGCTTTCCTTTGTGGATTGAGTTGTTCTTGAGCTCGTGAGCAGAGCTAGAATTGGGGACTTAGGTATATGTATGGGCATATACCTAAGTCGAGTCAGATGTTACTTCGTGATTGCATCTTTCTTTTGTGCTATATCCTTTGTGGATTTCGGGAGACCTTCGGGGGTCTCGGGGTCCTTACTGAGTAGCTTGTACTCACCCCTGCACGGGCTATGCCCACACCTTGTTGTGTTGGTTGCAGACGACGGACAGCGCTGATCACGGTTGGGGCGTGGAGCAGGACGGTACCTGGAGGTGGACCACTGGGCGGGACGTGCTCGGAGCGGACGTGGGACCCGAGGAGCCTGGAGGTTATCTGTACCCACCCTTCAGGTGGGATTGCCAGTGGACGACACGAGGCCGCCGTCTTTTCTTCAGTTGCTGTTTTTCTTTTCAGTTGTACTTTACAGTTGGGCTTGTATTTCCGGCCCCTTTACTTTCTGCACTTTACTTTCCGCTTGCTGACTCTGTGTGGTTGTTACTTATAAAGGCAATGCCTTCCCTGTTTACTGGGATTTTACGCCTTGGTGCTAGTCGCCAGCCCCTGGCCTATGGAAGGCGGGCTTGGGGTAGTCACGGCACGGGCCCCGAGGACGGGTCGTGACAACTATAAAAATATTAAAATTCATAGTTAAAAAACTCACCACAATGATCACTTTAGATAGTAATCAAATTTGGGTTTATTCTAATTTTTAATGAAAACATGAAATTCTTTAAATAAATAAAAGTTTTATATATTGGAGATTGAAAATACACCCATGTAAATATAGTTTAATCATCATCCAAGATATATACATAGTATTTTCAACCAAAACATCCTATTTTTGTGGGACTAAATAGATTCATGTGCACTAATTGTAATTCTATAAAGTTGAAACATCGTGTTTTGATTTAAAACATGATTTATATTAATTTTACAATTGAAAAGGAAAATAAAATATAGTTTAATAAAATTTAAGTTATGTAATATCCCAAAATAGACCTTTCATAAAATGTTTAGTTATTGTTCAGAAGTTATAAATAATTAACATTTTATGTCTTAATGACAATTATATGATTTCACTTAATAATTAAACATTTCATCGAGTAAATTTTTCAATATTGAATGTCTAAATTTTCCATTCCTATTATATAATAAAATAAAATTACATTATAATATTTGAAATATATATTTTTAATTCCCAAAGTTCACAAGATATCCCTCTTCAAATAAATAACTTATACTAATAAGGATATTCTTATGATCTAATATAAATAAATCATTTGAAATTAATGTTTTTTGAGGAAATTATGCAACGATGATTATGATGATTTCAACCTAAGAATTTTATCTAATTGTGATTTTTTCTCCTTTCAATTCAATTAAATTTATGAAGTATGAATATCCAGTTATATGTTGATAACACCTACAATATATAGTGAAATTTTTTATGTTAGTGGTAACCATCTTATTTTCCTGATGGAGGATGAAATTAATTTCCTACTGCCCACACATGTCTAGATCCAGTTATGTTAAAAAATATATTCTAAGAACCCACATATTTCTAAACCTTTTATATTTTCTAGTTTCTATTTCTTCAAGAATAAATGATTTTTGAAAAAAATACCAATCATTTTATAAAGAATAATATTTACTATATTGACATCCTCTCTTACATTTAGTATAAAATTGTCACTTTTAGTACATAATTGTTTGATTCTATATAATTTTTATCAAAAGTATAATACATTCCACTTAAATTTATAGAGGGTTTATTTTTTTAGGAATTTATTCCAAATTTTCACTACTAGAAGTACTGTTAAAAAATCTATTTTTAGGAAAAAAGTATGATATTAAAGTTGAAAAGAAAAATTATGATTATCTTCATAAGATTACTAATCATCTAAATTAAGGTCAAATATATTTTCATAAATATAACTCATAAACGAATTATGTTTTTATTATAATTTATTTTAATGTTTTTATTTTCATATTGTTAATTTCAAAATTATATTATCTTATTTAATAAGATTTGGTTCAGTGTAATCCTATTAATTTTTCATTTTTTTATTTTTTTGATTCATAAGTTTTACATGTATATCCATTTCTACTATAATAGGTTATTTTTATTCATTTCTTAAGGAATTGAATTTTTTAGATTATGATCAATCGTCTTTTTAATTTTTTGATAATCTCAAATAATCCAATTTAGTACTTTAAGTAAATTTAAAAAAACAACTTAAATTTGTAAAGGATTATACAATAAAATTTTCCATTAAGTAATTTTCATTCCAAGGAATATTTTAATAGAAATTTTTTTTGGATTTATATTCCACTTTCTTCTTATTAACTATTTGAATATTTTTCACTTTCAACATAACTACATGTATGTAGAGATCTAAAGATTTTATATCCTTTTATTTTATAATATCTTCTAAGATTATTAATTTTCTCCTGTTGTTTATGAAAATTAGGTATGATATAATCTTCCTTCATTCACTCATACCATATAACTTACGAAAATTCCTTCTTTTCATTTTCTAATATTTATTATATTTTTATGAAAATTTTAAAAAGTTAATGTACTGATAATCTAGATAATACATCTTGATGATTTAGAAAGTTAATTTTTGTTTTATTTCTAATTTCATGGATTTGAATGAATAAATATTATCTTTGAAACATGTGATTTAGAAGTGTTAGCACGAATATTAAAGGTTCTATAAGTAGGATTTTCTAAATTAGAATAAAATTATTCTCTATTTTTCGATTACACTTTTTCATCATCACATCTCATTCTCCTTTGATACTACATTAATTTTCTAATTAATTCATCAAGAATTATCTTTTAAAAATCATTATTATCATTAAAAACTATCATCATGGACTCTCAGTCATTTGAAATAATATTAATAATACTTTAAATGAGTTTATATTATAAGAAATATTTTTCATCCAATGATTGAGAACTAATTTTTATATTCATAATGCATTGATGAATTAGTGTTACAGTTTCTTTGGGTTGAAAATAAAAGGATTGATAGTCATCTCTTAGTATATATCTTTCTGTTTCTAAAATTTATGATGTTACAAAATGTGTAATGTCTATCTTTTTTTGAAATTCCGTATTATATTCTATATGAATATATATATCTATATATATTCTTGATCATAAGACATAATAATGTATTACAAACATTTTGGTTTATCAGATATTCTAGTTTTTCATAAAAAAAGATTGAATGACATCATTTTATAAAACATTATAATTTACAATCAGTTTGATAAAATTATCAACTCTAATATTAATGATAGAAGTTTTCAAAAAATCATGATAATTACTATAATCATCTCTATAAAATATACATGGTTAGGTCCGTTACAAAAAAACTTTGTTCCAACCTGTACTATTTCAATATAATAAAAATTCTCTACTAAAATTATTAGTGAATGGAAAATGAATTGAGAATACTATAAATGAATAATAAATTTAAAATGATGTAATAGTTTTAAATATAGTCTCAGAATAATGGTAAATATAATCTTTGATTTAAAAAGTTATCCTAATGTAAAATTTAATTTAAAATACAAGATGGGTGAATTGAAGTTAAAAAATAAACAGATAATTTCCATACCTTTTGTGTGTTTTGGTGACAAGTTATTTGAATTGAAATCAATTATAAGATCTGATTAATAGAATTATATTTTATATCATATACAGTTAGCATAAAATAAATAAAATGATCAGTATTTTATCAATTACTAGTTAAAAATTTAATGTAGAAGATTTTCGATCATAAATTATTATTGAAATTTATACTATAATTATCTAGGCTATTATTTGGGAATGAAAAAAATAGTATATAAATAAAGATAAGATATTGGTTTGAAAACCAAATAAACTTTTAAATGAATAAGATTAAAACATCACTTTTAAACCAATGTAAAGAGTATATCTATATAAATAATTTAAAGACTCCATGAATTTAAAAATATTGTATGGTATAACTGATTTTATTCCTATCAGAATGATTGATTTCCTATCACTAAAATCCATCAACTAAATCTATCAGTAGCCTCTCACATACACACACCATATACAGCTGAGATCTGTCTCCCTAACCAAGGAATGCGTCAATCATATGATAAAAAAATTCCCAATCATTTAATACTCAAAATCATTTGATAAATAAGGGTTGATAGAAAAATTATTAAAATTAAAAAGCTATGATATTTACAAGGAAAATCTCAAATAATTTTTATTTTTTAGCTAAAACACATAGAAAGAAAAATATTTTATTGATCGAAAGTACTCCTAGTAAAAGAAAATTTATAAGATTCAAAATGAATAAAATCTTCCAAAAATCCCAAAGCATATGTGTTCTTTGAATTCTCAAGGTGTGGAATTATTTATTGGAAGCATTGTAATAAACTATGATAGTCACATTTAGTAAAACATGTATCATGTTGCAACTAGATTAGTAGAAACGTCTTCATCAATTGTAACCAAATACTTAAACACATGTTAATTCATGATTTATGACATAATTTTACAATAATAAATTCCAATAATATGGAGTTATAGTGTATTTTGAAGATTATATACACTAATGAATTATCTTAAATGTTAAATTAGATCATTATTTAAAACTCAACATAGTGCTCTTAACTCCCATAAATCACATAAAACTTCATATGATACCTTGGGGGAAATTTCAAATCAAAAGTGGTAATCTAGAATTACTGATTATGAAATAAACATGAAAAAAACATAACATCTGAGTAAATATGAAAAAAACGACATCATAATGTGAAATTACATAATACTGAAAAAATGAAATAAATAAATAAAATCATAAGATTATGGAATCATAATTATATAGGAACATCATAATTCATGAAATCATAAGCATATGTCAAGAATAACCATAAAGACAACCTAATATATTCTGAATAACATCATAATCTTGGTATGTTCGAGCTAACTACCATCATAACATAGTGTTATTTAGCTAACCATATGTGCATCCTAGAAATCATTCTTAGGCTTTCTGGTCATACTCATTTCATGGAATCCCATCAGACACTAACATTGCCTAACATATTAGAGGTATACAATAGGCTCTCACATCACAATACAGGCTAACTGCCATCATAATATTTCTAATCATATGTTTTCATAAAAATCAAAAATAATCTACATATAAATCGTAATCATGATAAAACAAATGATAATGATGTGGGTTTCAAAATAATTTCTTAACCCATAATTGATGGTTATACCATATATATTCCAAGAATATAGTGGAATTAAATTATTTCGGATATTAATTTTGTATAAAAATTAGACATAGGTCTTTATCATTGGTTTCTATTATAGAAAATAATTCATAAAAAATTCTGAATATGTGCTTATAAAAAGTACCTACAAGGTTGTGCTTTTGGAAATAGTGAATAGCATTTTAAAGAATAAAATTTAAAAATGTTTTTCATTCAAATTTTAATTCCACTTTATAGTATTATTCATGAAAATTGATGGTTTTAGAAAAATGTTCTTTGGTAAAACATATGATGAGGGTGATACATGATATGATTGTATACGAATGGATGTTCACTTAAAAATTAAGTTTACGTAGGAGAGTAAATTGTGAGGAACGTAAAATATAAATTATCCCCAAAAAATTAATATAACGTCAAATAGGTATATATTTAAGGAACATATAGAGATAATATGTTTTTAGACCACAGTATGTGTTATTTTTCTTTATTTTATATGTTTCCCAATTGATGTAAATGGTCAATAGAATTGAATGATTTCATTAATGTAAATCTGGAGAAGAAGTTATAATGGAGAATATAATGGAAACTCTAGTTGAATCGCTCAAGAATGGAATCAATGATTATGTTAATTGGATGAAATCGTAGAGAATAAAGTAACTACACACGTATTATTATCTTAAGAAGGTTAAAAGATGTTTTAAAAAATATGAGTTTCTTATAATGATTAATGATATTTTTTTAATGTACCAAACATGTAATTAAATGTTTGGAGAAGCATGTTCGTTATCAATAATAATAATTTTTTCTTAATGAGACTCCTTAAGGATTTTTCAAAGTTGAATGACCGTAATGTTTCATTTAAGAGATTCCTTAAGACATATTTAAATATTTTGTTACCATACATAATTATTGTAGATGTTCGGGAGGAGGTATGTGAATTAAGGTGATTGAATAAATTCAACCAAACTGAGGTGATCATATGAATTTGATCAGACTATGAAAATTAGTTCAATATTTATTGGTTGGTGTAATTGTCACTCCCCAACTATGTAAGTGTAGGAAAACCGAAAATCATGTCTTGCATGGGGAGAAACCTAACTTAAATAAGGTAATCCCCCCAATAATCATTCTATATAAGGGTCAACTAAAACACACATAAGGGTATAATGTATAATAATTATTATAATGTAATATATTCTTCATTGATCAATCATCAAAATACCTTCTGAATTTGATTCTGACTAAATGTTAATAAAGAGTTATATGAAGTCCATCAGAAATACTTATACAGGGTTGAGATGTGATTTTATGTGATTTAAATGAAGTGTAAAATGAAAGTGTATTAGAGGTTATATATTATGTATAACAACACTATAATATATACTTAATGAGATATTAGACAAATTCTATGATTTAGACAATTATTGAATGATGAATCACAATTTTCCCATCGACTTCACTAGTTATATGAAAAATGTGAGGATAATATATTAAGGATATTATCAGATGATCTGTGTGGAATTTCTAATTCGTCAGATTAAGAAGATGTTTTTGATGTTTTCCATCCGAAAAAATAATATTTATAAAGAAAATATTATAATTAATTCTTAATTAATAGAAAAAGGATTCATCAAAAAGTTAGAGTAAATATATAAATTTCATTATATAGATGTTAATGAGGATTAAAATTTGTAATATATGATATAAGATTCCATATTAAGTGATTATATAATGCTTTCGAAGTTATTTTCATTGAACTAAAGTTTCCATGAAAGAAAATTATAAATATGTTGCTATATTTTTCAAATAGTTGCATTAGATATATGTGTTTAGGTGATGTCATCATTTAAAGTGAAAAAAAATTTCATGATGTCTATTAAAAATTCTTTTAATATATTTATATAATTTCATTACCAAAAATGAAAATAACAAATTTCTAAGGGTTCATTAGATATTGGATAACTAACAAACCTCTATAAACCCTTCCGATAGTGGAAGAATAGTATTAATGTATGTTGAATAATTATCAAAAGCATGACAAGAAAAATTAATTGAATAAAGAATATATTATATGAATAGTTGGGGAAGAATTTCATTAGTTAGACATAGTATCTTGTTAAATATTACAATATGTTCCAATAAATTAATGAAGGAACAACATACAAATATTCCCATAATGGAATATTTGTTAGAAAGTTATACTAGATGGAATGTTTGAAGAACATTATGACATTTTGGTAAACTATTCAATTGTGTTCAACCTATGATGTATTATCAAAATATCAATTATCATGGGATATTGTGATTCTGGTTTAAATGTTTTTGAGGATTTAGGGAGA
The DNA here is from genome assembly GCA_963277665.1 of Viscum album. Lineage (NCBI taxonomy): Eukaryota > Viridiplantae > Streptophyta > Magnoliopsida > Santalales > Viscaceae > Viscum > Viscum album. The sequence continues at coordinate 1,086,812,975 of OY728165.1, forward strand.
AAATTGATGTGCATGTATAAGGATGTTTCCTACAAAGATTAGTTCTATCCTATATTTTATGATGTTTAATTTTTTTAAATGGGAGGAAGCTTCCAAGTGGGATACTAGAAAAATCAAGTGGTATCTTTGAATTTGATTTACCACCTAATCATGAAATTGTATATAGAATTTTCTTTTATAGGGGGTTAGTATTTTTGGAATTTTTGTGTAAAGAGAATAATGGATATGAATTATGATGAAGAATTTAACCACTGTATGAATTTTTGGCCATGATGCATGAGATAAAGTCTCACATTGTGTTGTAGTTTTTAGTGAAGAAGTACCTGATAGAGCTAGGGGTAACATGCAGACTAGAAACATTAAGTGAATCTATATTGATTCAGACCATGAAAGGAATGTGCATTAGATATATTGGTACTAGATTATATAAGACATTAGATAGAGCAGTATAATTGTATGAACATGTACTGAATGGCTAGAAAAAATAATAAAGGCTCATCGAGATACCAAACAATGTTTTCATTATAATTTGGTATTAGATGAACAGGGTGAAGAAGAAGGTTCAGATGAATTATCATCCATTGAAACATCACCCGATGAACAAAACCAGATAAACTCTATCAGAATAATAGGACTAGGTTATGTGTTGGCCATTCATGTTCCGGATAAAGGAATAAGAATAAATAATTTTTTTCCAACTATTGAGAAAGTAACATTATTAGAAGGATAATGTGGGGAAAAAACATCACTGTGACTTCCAACATATGTCTTTTCTAGAAAAAAAATCGGTCTTTTAAAGAACCTTAAGAAGAAGGTTGATATAATAGTCTGTTGAGGTATAAAGAAACCACAAGATGCTATAAGATAGTCTTATTCATCATGATTCCATGGAAGAAGGATTGTTTTATTACCCCCATACTAATGTTTAGGGACTCATTCATAGGATGAGGACTACTTTCTACCCAAACCACTATACATGGTATCCCATTGTAGTGGAGAATCATTGTACTATGCATATGCCTACGTGATAAGGACAAGGTACTATAATTGTTTAGATAACCTTGTAAAACTATAATGTTCCATATTATATAGATATTCATATAATTTTACTATATAAAAAATAGAATACTATAATCAAGATTATAACTAGTTTAGGAGGTAAAGCATAATAATTTCAAACTATATAAAAACATCCCAACACTAATTCACCCCCATTATTGACTATATCTCCAAGTAGTCCTTATAATTAGTATCAAATAATAGGTTCATATATATTGGATTATCCACATAGAATCTATTCACTTTTAATATTTTGGGATTCATTCATATGTTAACAAAAAAGATTTATTTTGGTGGAGATTTAGTTATCTATTAGAAGAATTGTATTTCTACCAAGGCCAAGAAAAATTTGAGAAATAAAGATAAAATAAGGTTCAAAAAGAGATATCTCTTTCTTAAAGAAGGTAAAATAGAAGTTTTTTCTTGCCAAAAAAATAAAAAGATAAATCTGGATTTTAATGTAAAGAGCATATGGATCATGTTTCCCTCAAGGAGACAAACAACATTTATACCTTATATAATCATGTGGTTTGTGGAAATTATTGTAAAAAATATCATCAAGAATAATTTTCTAGTATAATTGGGGATAATTATCACTTTATACCTTCTAAAGATACATTAGATGATAGATTAAGAGATTTATACGTTGGATTTAAATATAAGCAATATCTCTTTTTTTGGAGTCTTTTTGAGTATGCATGAATATATCACCTAGTTAGAGGAAGAATTATATAACTTGGTGATGGATTTACATGTAGAATTTATAGAATATATAATGCTCTACATACAAGTTGTTTAATTTTGAGAATAAATAGTCATGCTTAAAAAATTTCATTAGATTTATAACACAGGTTTCTAAATTAATTTGATGTGAAAGAAGGATCTAAGAAGACACCAGAAGAAAAGATATATGCAGTTAATGGGAAGTTAAAAAATTGCATCGAAGTTAAGGATTTGATGTTGGGATTTAAATACATGAAAATAAAAGAACTTGAATCAATGATACAAAATTATGTAGTGTTATATGAAGTGTATTTTAAAATAATAAAAATGGTTTGTGAATACAATGTGATTATGATTGAAGGTTATAAAATCACACACAATATGCAATTTATATAATAGGATGTTATGTTTTACAATCATGATGATACACATATTGAGACTTCACAAAAGAAAATGAATGTACATGCTTCATTATAATGTTCACTAAAGGATTATATATAAAAAAATACTTATATCATGGGTTTATAAGATCATTAATTCATTAAATGGTCTACCTAAAGATGATTTTAGGAAAGAGGATCCATCCGTATTGTCCTTTAAAAATGTTTCTAAATAAATTTTCATAAATTGTGTTACTTAGAAAACAAAACATGTACCTTTTTGGATAAATAAAAGATACAATAACCATAATAACATGAGTAGGGTGGATAATAAAGAGAGTATTGATATTTGTACCAGTAACACCCTACCCCACCTCATTGGTTTGATAATAGGAGAAGTGTTATTTCTCTTGGAGACATCCCATGGATAATAATGGCTAGTAGTAAATGCCAATGCCATTAGAGGATATTAGGGGATTATGTAATTCCCCGACCCTAGTTACCCAGAGTCGGTGCATTATTACATAACATTGGCAAGATCACAAGAAAGATCAAATCTCGAAAGACCGATTGGTTTAGTAGCCTTGGAAACACTAGATATATTCATAAGTTTTACATTACATCATAAATTGAAAAACTACTACAACATAATGTCTCTACAGTCCACACTATTATCCCCTCATAATATCCCTGCATGTCATTCATAACTCACTTCTACACATCCTGGGAAAAATAAACCATAGAAAAGGGGTGAGCTCAAATGCCCAGTAAGGATAACAATATAGCGGAACATTCAAAATAAGCATAAACATTTAAGGCAATGCATTACTAAAACAAAAGCCTTTTAAACTTGAACTTCAACATAGTATGGCAAAAGTAAAATGAAATAATTCCATTTACTTATTCACATGGATATTCTACTAATCGAATAACCACATGCAAAATCACTAACCACTTTCATAATGTTGGAATGCATAATGCCAGACTATCATAACCACATAGCCAAGGCCTCGTGCCAAGACTACAAATAAGATTTTGTCAAGGCCTTGTGCCAAGACACTAGTTTGTCCCATGAGACCTACCGATGCATCGAGGAGCTATAGCGGGCTCCACCCGTCACATATTAAGTCCAATGCATTCCCATATGAAAAGGTTTAAACATAACATAAACATTCGTATTAAAACTAGCATACGAAATGTCAATACTTCCACCATAAACTATGAATGGTATAAAAATAGCACATCCACAGTCAAACATATCACAAAACCTTCAATACAATATAGAAGTTTTGTATCATAATAAATCAACTTCAAATAAGCTTAAAATCCATCAATGGATGTTGACATAGATGAAATCAAAACTATTTGAGAGAAATATCTCCTTTTTTGAAATCATTTAAAAGTCACACATTTATAAAGGAAGTAATTAAAAAGAGATTTTTGAATCAAAGTGTCCCATACCACTTTGAAACTTTTGAAAGGAATTAAAATTTTTAAAAACATTAATTTCCATATAAATAAATCCTTAAAAACCATTTTGAAGACATTAATTAAAAATATTTATAAAGATAAATCTTTAAAACATTTAAAATTATGATTTTGATAAAGAGTACCTTTATGAAATTCTTAAATTATTCATTTTGAAATCATTTAAAAGTCACATAATTATAAAATAAAACATTTACTTTGAAAATATCCTTGTAAGCTTGTAAGGGAAGCTTTGACGATTTTATAACGGCGGTAAATAGCTGCACCTGCCGTACAAGTTTAAAAAAAACATTTTTACCTTAAATTTGTCGAAAGGTAAAAAGTGCCTTGTTTGGAAAACGATGGAAATATTCCTTTAAAAACACATAATGGTATAAATGAATTTAACCCATATTCTTTTTAAATAGTAAAAATGTGTTGAAATACATTTCGAAGTAACATGGATGTGGATGAAAAAGAAATCCTAGTAGATTATTACGTATAAACAACCTCGAATAATGAAGATATTGCGAAATAAACCTTACCTTGTACTTTTCCTTGGTTGGGGTAGGTTAACCTCCTGTATAATGGTGTAATAATTGTTATTAAATTATACAAAAATCATATACATTAATATGATATCATATATGATCTTTTAACATTGCTTTATTAATAATATCTTAATATTATCGTCGTTTCGGGTGATAATCGATTCGTTCTTCTTAAATGTTTGGTTACGTAAGACATGTTTGTAATGGATAGATTATATCTTATTCATAATCAGAATGATATTAACATTATTTTTAACCCTAAAATGAGAATAAGACTTGAATGGATACGATGGAGAATGAATCTCATCGCGTTCGTGGAGACGGTAGTCCGTACGTACACACGAGCGACAATATCATTCTTTTGATATTAAAATAATATATAAATGGATGGTATATCATATATACAGAATCATTAACATGTTATATTTATTATTTACATGAGTTACACATCATTATTATACCCATCCAAATAATAATATATTGAATAACAATTACCCCACGACGTGGAGACGGTAAGTCGTACGTACGCACGTATGGTGACATGTTATTCAAAGGGTGGATAGAATACTGAATATGGTTGTACCATATTTATAATAACATCACAGTATATAAATGATACTGGAGTTATTATTTTAGAATGGTAACAACAAAGGAAGAAGAAGTGGAAGAAGAAATGAACTTGGAAAAGGGTGGTGAAATAATTACCTCTTCTTCGGTTTCTTCCTTTTGATTTGATCAAAAGGGCTCCTTAGGTTGGATTTCTGATCAAACTAAGGCCCCTACGTTGTAGTGAGGGATGTTGGGAGAGTATTTGGGCAGGGTTTGGCCGAACCAAAAGGCTTTGAAGGTGTGAAGAAATGATAAGGAGGAGTGCCTTTTTATAAGAGGGGTGAGGGGCTCTTTTGGAAAAGCTAGAAATATTAATTTATAATAAATTCATATTCGGTTTATAATGGCTCCAAAGTTGACTATTCAAAGGTTAAGGTGGGGATGGGTCGAAAACAACTCAACCAATAGAATTTAGACAGGTTTGGGTACTTATATTAACCTTATCTTTAAGTAGTAACTCTAAGTTAATTAGTTTCACTTTTACAATGTCTCTTTGTATTTTTATATAATATGGTTAATAAACATACTATATACATCCAAGCGACCCCCAAGTGGTCCATTAATGATGAACCTATCATTATATAAGTCTCTTGGCCGAACCTTAGATTTTTAGGAATTTAATATCAATTAATAATATAATATTTGTTTTAAGAACTCTTTTAGGTCAATTTTGACACTATTCAATAGTTGATTTTTGTGAAACTCATAACAGATTGATTACTTCGAAAAAAGTCCATTAAATCACTCCTAATATATCATATTATCCTAGAAAATTAGTTTAATTCATTAAAAGTTTCATATTATATTTATTGGGGTATTTATAATATCAATTATTTTAATTTTTCACTATTTTAGAAATTACTGCATCATCATTGTGTCATAAATAAAATAAATTATTTAATGTCTAAAAATTATAAATAAAATATCATTATGTAGGAAATATTTTTATCTTTATAATGAATATTTATAATCTAACATCCAACATATATAACCCTATTTAACAATTGTTTTGCTAAAAGATATATGCTTATGTCATTTTTGTATTCATTTTAACTTAATTAAAATAAAGTGTCATTATCACTTACAAGTGGATCCATGGGGTCCCAAAATCGACCCAAAGATGCCCATGGTCGACCATGTATCAACCAATAGGGTTAGGACATGTTTTAGGGTAATTTAGTATTATTATAATATTATTTTTTAACCCTTATTTACCGGATTTACCCTTAACCATGGTAAATAAAATATTTACCGCAGTAATTATTCAAAATGTGTAAAAATGAAAGTTACCTATTTACATAATTTGGACATCCTGATTCCAAATATGTAATCCATTTTTCCAAATTCAAAACACATAAGTGGCAGAAATTAATTTAAAATTAATTCCCGCTGTCAAAACAAAAAGCGAGTTTTTAAGAGATAATAACTATCAAAAGATTGACACTTGTTTATGTTCGGTTTAATTGTAAAATTATGTCCAATGACAAACATTAAATTGAATGGTAAAAATATATTCTAAATATACTTTAAAACCACTCAAATTCATAATTTATCAATATTAATTATTTTGATTAAAAAAGTTGTTTTTAATTAAAATTTAGTAATTTTCACTATTCATCAAAATATAAAAGTTATCCGAAAAGTACCAAAATTTCACCCTAGGCTAATTTCGATATTCCGAATCCAAAAATGAAGTCCATTTTGAAATATAAAATATATATGATTTCAAAGAGTAGGTATTACTATTCACTACGGCTAGTTTAATTAGATGTGGTGTGTGTTAGAACTCGAGGTTGCGTACAACACACGCTATCGCATTATTCGAAGGGAAACGTACCGTGGAAGCTTGGGGTGTTACATTCTCCCCTCCTTCAAATAATTGCATCCTCGAAATTTCTAGGGTATTACTGCATAAAAAGACTTGGGTGGTTCTTCATCATAAGTTCCTCGGGTTCCCACGTTGCCTCTTCCATCTTATGGTTTCTCCACAAAACTTTTACCAGACGCGTCGTCCGGTTTCTCAGCAGTTGTTCTCTCGTATCAAGAATTTTGACGGGCTCTTCGCAATAAGACAGATCGGGTTCCAGTTCTAATTCTTCATAGGTGAGTACATGTGTTGGGTCAGGCATGTATTTCCTCAACAGAGATACGTGGAACACATCGTGAACTTTGGAGAGACTTGGCGGCATTGCCAATCGGTAAGCTACAGCCCCAATTCATTCTAGAATTTCGAAAGGTCCGATGTACCTGGGACTCAATTTTCCTTTCTTACCAAAACGTATGACTCCCTTCCATGGAGATACCTTCAGGAAAACATGATCACCGACTTGAAATTCCAAATCCTTCCTTCGATTATCGGCATAGCTCTTCTGCCTACTTTGAGCTGCTTTGATGTGATTTTGGATTACTTTCACCTTTTCCACCGTTTCCTCCACCAGTTCTGGGCCTACAAGTTTTCTTTCACCAACGTCATCCCAACAGGTTGGTGTACGACATCTCTTTCCGTATAACGCTTCATATGGTGCCATCTAGATACTCGAATGGAAGCTATTGTTATAGGAAAAATCTACCAGTGGTAAATATTGATCCCACATACCCTAAAAATCAAGTGAGCAAGATCTCAACATGTCTTCTAAGGTCTGAATAGTCCGTTCTGTTTGTCCATCTGTCTGAGGGTGGTAAGCAGTGCTCATATGAAGTTCAGTATCCAGGGATTTCTGAATACTTTTCCAAAATCTTGATGTAAAATGGGGATCACGATCAGAAACAATCGATAAGGGAACTCCATGAAGTCTCACAACTTCATTAATATATAGTCTTGCTAGACGTTCTAGGGGTAGATCTTCTCTTATAGCAAGAAAATGTGCTGACTTGGTAAGACGATCAACAATAACCCATATTGCATCATTCCTTCTAGGAGTCTTTGGTAGCCCCATGACAAAGTCCATCGTAATATTGTCCCATTTCCACTCCGGTATGGGAAGAGGTTGCATGACTCCTCCAGGCTGTTGCCTTCCAGCTTTCACTTGTTGACAAACCATACATCTTGACACAAATTCAGCAATCTCCCTCTTCATGTTGTCCCACCAAAAATGTTCCTTCAAATCTCTATACATTTTGGTGCTCCCAGGGTGTATAGAGAAATTGGAACTATGAGCATCATCCAGCAATTCCCTTTTTAGATCAGGTAAATCGGGAACACAAAGTCTCTTCCCGAATTTCAAAATTCCATCTTCATACACAAAGTCTCTCAATCTCCCATCATTCACAGCTTTAATCTTCTTCTGAAATTCTTCATCATCGGTCTGAGAACTCTTAATCCTTTCTAGTAAAGATGGTTTGGCAACCATTTGAAAAAGCATTGATGTTTCACCTTCCCTGGTTATTCCCATGTCCATCATCACTAGATCCATGAAAATTGGATCCCATTCAATTCTCATCATGTTCAAAACACCATGGTCTTTTCTGCTCAATGCATCTGCCACCTTGTTTGCTTTCCCCGGGTGGTAGTGTATCGTGCAATGATAATCCTTGAGTAATTCAAGCCATCTCCTTTGCCTCATGTTGAGTTCTTTTTGTGAGAAAATATACTTCAAACTCTTCTGATCAGTATAAATCTCAAATTTTTGACCATAGAGGTAGTGCCTCCATATCTTCAAAGAAAAGATCACAGCTGCAAACTCAAGATCATGAGTAGGATAGTTTTGTTCATGAATTTTCAATTGTAGTGATGCATAGGCAATAACTATATCATTCTGCATAAGGAAACAACCAAGTCCTTTCTTTGATGCATCACTATAAATAACGAACCCATCATTCCCCAATGGTAGAGTCAATATAGGAGCATTGAATAATCTTCTCTTCAGTTCTTCAAAACATTCATCACACTCTTTTGTCAAAACAAATTTATCCCCTTTACGTGTGAGCTTCGTTAATGGGTTAGCCAATCGGGCAAAATTCTGGACGAAACGTCGATAATAACCTGCCAAACCAATAAAACTACGTACCTCAGTTATACTCGTAGGTGCTGGCCATTCTTGGATTGCCTTGGTCCTAGAAGGATCAACAGAGATTCCATCTTTAGAGACAATATGGCCAAGAAAAGAAATCTCTTGAAGCCAGAATTCACACTTGCTAAACTTCCCATATAATTCATACCTCCTCAGAGTCTTCAAGATAATGCGCAAGTGATTTTCATGATCTTCGTAGGTTTTGGAGTATACGAAGATATCATCAATAAATACCACCACAAATTCATCGAGATACTCCGTGAAAACTCTATTCGTCAGATCCATGAATACAGAGGGTGTATTAGTCAATCCAAATGGCATTACAGTAAACTCGTAATGCCCGTACCTGGTTCGAAATGCTGTCTTCAGAATGTCTTCTTTCTTCACACACAACTGATGGTATCCAGATCGAAGGTCAATCTTTGAAAAATATTGAGCTCCATGCAGTTGGTCAAATAAATCATCAATACGAGGTAGGGGATACTTGTTCTTTATCGTTATAGCATTGATCTCCCTGTAGTCGATACATAACCTCATAGATCCATCTTTCTTTTTAACAAAAAGAACAGGGGCTCCCCACGGAGAAACACTAGGGCGAATAAATCCCTTATTACTCAATTCCTCTAGTTGTTTCTTTAGTTCGACTAATTCTACAATGGCCATTCTATAAGGGGTCTTCGATATAGGCCTTGATCCAGGAATCAAATCAATGGAAAACTCAACTTCTCGTTCTGGAGGATGTCCAGGTAAATCTTCCGGAAATACATCTACAAATTCTTTCACAACAGGTACATCCTCTATTTGAACATTCCTTTCCTCACCGACAGTTATTTCATTCTCTTTCTCCCCAATAATTGAATTAAGTTGAGCTACTGGGGGTGGATCTAAATAAGAATTAGGTGGTGATGATTCTGCTCTAAAGATAAGGTGTTCCTTATCATTATCATCAAGAATCGTAACCTCTTTCTTCTTACAATAAATATTCGCATCATAGTCCAAAAGCCAATCCATACCGAGGATTATATCAAACTCAATCATAGGTATGACGATGAGATCAGCAGATAACGAACATTTATGTGCTCTAATGGGGACTGATTCAAAAAACTTTGTTGCAATGATACTTCCCTTAGGATTTTTAACTGACAACTCCCTTATTAAATGAAATTGGAAATATCTAATTTTCTTAGCAAACTGGGAAGATATGAAACAATGCGATGATCCAGAATCAAATAATGCATTTTCTAAACTTGAAGAAACCATTAAATTACCTGCCACCACGTCTTTCAGAGCTTCTACCTCAGCAATAGTGATAACATAAGCCTAGCCTTGATCCCTTGGCCTTTTCTGAGGTAAGTTCTCCTGACGATTAGGACATGCATTCGCATAATGCCCCATATCCCTGCAATTGTAGCACTGAACGTTGGTAGCTTCCTTCTTCCCCTTGCAATCACGAGCTTGGTGGACTTTTTCACCACACTTGTAACAGACTCCCATTCCCTTCAAGAAAGTACCAGGATGTTTCTTCCCGCATTTACCACAAGATGGATATTCAACCTTTCCCTTCTTCCCCTTATTTCCATTCCCAGATTGATCAGCAGGTCTCTTCTTCTCTTGCTTTGCTTTAAAGTCATAAGACTTAGAGAATTCCTTTTCGGTCTTGATAGCACATGAGACAATGTCTTCGTACGATGAAAAGGATTGTGAGACTAATGCTCGACGGAGAAATGGTTTTAACCCATCAATGAAACGATCAATCTTACTTCTTGGGTTGCGAATATAATCTCCAGAATACCTCACTAACCTTGTAAAGTTAGCCTCATACTTTGCGACATTCTCATCCTCCTTCTGTCTCAGACTTAGAAATTGCCTTTCTATATCTGCTCGATGGTCGCGAGGGAAGTATTTTTCTAAAAACAGATCTTTGAACTCCCTCCATTCCATATTTGATACTTCCTCATCTTCCTTCATGTTTTGAATCAATGACCACCATTTTTCAGCATCTCCAGTGAGGCGGTAAACTGCCATGATAACTTTCTCCCTTTCACTGCTCCCCAAAGCCTGAAATATTTTCTCTAGGGAATTTATCCATTGCTCAGCTACTAAGGGATTTGTACTCCCATTGAACGTTGGTGGTTGTTGCCTCATGAATCGATCTAACATTGATCCTCCACGCTACGGATCAGGGTGCCCCATACGGGTAAGGTTATTATTCATAACCTGAGTAGGTTGTCTCAGTATGGTGATTAGCTGATCGGCACCAGTTGCATCACCAGCCCCACTATAATTATCTTGTGCAGGAGGGAAATCCCTACATGGAGTGCGTGCATTGATACAGTTTCCATTTCTTCCACTAGGAGCCATTTCTAAACAATGGCATAAACTAGATCAGTTTATGAATCAAAATACATAATCCCATACTTATAAAACACTTAACATAAATTGAACTATTTATGGATATAATCCATAATCATAAAAATGTTTTCTTTGAGGACGTATATACTCATAAACCCTTCATAATTATTTCTAAAGAAAATGAGAGTTATCCTAACCATAGCCCCCGGGAGTGTCGTAACCAAGAGTGCAGCAAGGCCCGTTGTCGTGCACCAGTTCCCGTTCGAGTCTAGCTCAAAGTGGTGTTTTCGTGTTTTACCCCTAGGTACATCTGTGCCAAAGCCGCCTCTACCTGGTCATATCCAGACAGGGTTGTATTTCTCGGAAAACTCACAAAATCTCTACAATACCAAAATTCTAGGAAATTCTTCTATACTAATCCTCAAAGTTCATCTTAGGTCTATGTGCTCTAATCAGAGTTTATCTAAATCTAGCTTCCAAGGTTTGTACTAAACTTCCTCTGATACCAACTGTAACGCCCCAACCCTAGTTACCCAGAGTCGGTGCATTATTACATAACATTGGCAAGATCAAAAGAAAGATCAAATCTCGAAAGACCGATTGGTTTAGTAGCCTTGGAAACACTAGATATATTCATAAGTTTTACATTACATCATAAATTGAAAAACTACTACAACAACATAATGTCTCTACAGTCCACACTATTATCCCCTCATAATATCCCTGCATGTCATTCATAACTCACTTCTTCACATCCTGGGAAAAATAATCCATAGAAAAGGGGTGAGCTCAAATGCCCAGTAAGGATAACAATATAGCGGAACATTCAAAATAAGCATAAACATTTAAGGCAATGCATTACTAAAACAAAAGCCTTTTAAAATTGAACTTCAACATAGTATGGCAAAAGTAAAATGAAATAATTCCATTTAATTATTCACATGGATATTCTAATAATCGAATAACCACATGCAAAATCACTAACCACTTTCATAATGTTGGAATGCATAATTCCAGACTATCATAACCACATAGCCAAGGCCTCGTGCCAAGACTACAAATAAGATTTTGTCAAGGCCTTGTGCCAAGACACTAGTTTGTCCCATGAGACCTACCGATGCATCGAGGAGCTATAGCGGGCTCCACCCATCACATATTAAGTCCAATGCATTCCCATATGGAATGGTTTAAACATAACATAAACATTCGTATTAAAACTAGCATACGAAATGTCAATACTTCCACCATAAACTATGAATGGTATAAAAATAGCACATCCACAGTCAAACATATCACAAAACCTTCAATACAATATAGAAGTTTTTTATCATAATAAATCAACTTCAAATAAGCTTAAAATCCATCAAAGGATGTTGACATAGATGAAATCTAAACTATTTGAGAGAAATATCTCCTTTTTTGAAATCATTTAAAAGTCACACATTTATAAAGGAAGTAATTAAAAAGAGATTTTTGAATCAAAGTGTCCCATACCACTTTGAAACTTTTGAAAGGAATTAAATTTTTTAAAAACATTCATTTCCATATAAATAAATCCTTAAAAACCATTTTGAAGATATTAATTAAAAAGATTTATAAAGATAAATCTTTAAAACATTTAAAATTCTGATTTTGATAAAGAGTACCTTTATGAAATTCTTAAATTATTCATTTTGAAATCATTTAAAAGTCACATAAATATAAAATAAAAAATTTACTTTGAAAATATCCTTGTAAGCTTGTAAGGGAAGCTTTGACGATTTTATAACGGCGGTAAATAGCTGCACCTAACGTATAAGTTTAAAAAAAACATTTTTACCTTAAATTTGTCGAAAGGTAAAAAGTGCCTTGTTTGGAAAACGATGGAAATATTCCTTTAAAAACACATAAGGGTATAAATGAATTTAACCCATATTCTTTGTAAATAGTAAAAATGTTTTGAAATACATTTCGAAGTAACATGGATGTGGATGAAAAAGAAATCCTAGTAGATTATTACGTATAAACAACCTCGAATAATGAAGAGATTTCGAAATAAACCTTACCTTGTACTTTTCCTTGGTTGGGGTAGGTTAACCTCCTGTATAATGGTGAAATAATTGTTATTAAATTATACAAAAATCATATACATTAATATGATATCATATATGATCTTTTAACATTGCTTTATTAATAATATCTTAGTATTATCGTCGTTTCGGGTGATAATCGATTCGTTCTTCTTAAATGTTTGGTTACGTAAGACATGTTTGTAATGGATAGATTATATCTTATTCATAATCAGAATGATATTAACATTATTTTTAACCCTAAAATGAGAATAAGACTTGAATGGATACGATGGAGAATGAATCTCATCGCGTTCATGGAGACGGTAGTCCGTACGTACACACGAGCGACAGTGTCATTCTTTTGATATTAAAGTAATATATAAATGGATGGTATATCATATATACAGAATCATTAACATGTTATATTTATTATTTACATGAGTTACACATCATTATTATACCCATCCAAATAATAATATATTGAATAACAATTACCCCACGACGTGGAGACGGTAAGCCGTACGTACGCACGTATGGTGACATGTTATTCAAAGGGTGGATAGAATAATGAATATGGTTGTACCATATTTATAATAACATCACAATATATAAATGATACTGGAGTTATTATTATAGAATGGTAACAACAAAGGAATAAGAAGTGGAAGAAGAAATGAACTTGGAAAAGGGTGGTGAAATCATTACCTCTTCTTCAGTTTCTTCCTTTTGATTTGATCAAAAGGGCTCCTTAGGTTGGCTTTCTGATCAAACTAAGGCCCCTAGGTTGTAGTGATGGAAGTTGGGAGAGTATTTGGGCAGGGTTTTTCCAATCCAAAAGGCTTTTAAGGTGTGAAGAAATGAGAAGGAGGAGTGCCTTTTTATAAGAGGGGTGAGGGGCGACTTTGGAAAAGCTAGAAATATTAATTTATAATAAATTCATATTCGGTTTCTAATGGCTCCAAAGTTTACTATTCAAAGATTAAGGTGGGGATGGGTCGAAAACAAATCAACCAATAGAATTTAGACAGGTTTGGGTACTTATATTAACCTTATCTTTAAGTATTAACTCTAAGTTAATTAGTTTCACTATTACAATGTCTCTTTGTATTTTTATATAATATTGTTAATAAACATACTATATACATCCAAGCGACCCCCAAGTGGTCCATTAATGATGAACCTATCATGATATAAGTATCTTGGCCGAACCTTAGATTTTTAGGAATTTAATATCAATTAATAATATAATATTTATTTTAAGAACTCTTTTATGTCAATTTTGACACTATTCAATAGTTGATTTTTGTGAAACTCATAAAAGATTTATTACTTCGAACAAAGTCAATTAAATCCCTCCTAATATATCATATTATCAAATAAAATTAGTTTAATTCATTAAAAGTTTCATATTATATTTATTTGGGTATTTATAATATCAATTATTTTAATTTTTCACTATTTTATAAATTACTCCATCATCATTGTGTCATAAATAAAATAAATTATTTAATGTCTAAAAATTATAAATAAAATATCATTATGTAGGAAATAGTTTTATCTTTATAATGAATATTTATAATCTAAAATCCAACATATATAACCCTATGTAACAATTGTTTTTCTAAAAGATATATGCTTATGTCATTTTTGTATTCATTTTAACTTAATTAAAATAAAGTGTCATTATCACTTACAAGTGGATCCATGGGGTCCCAAAATCGACCCAAAGATGCCCATGGTCGCCCATGTATCAACCAATAGGGTTAGGACACGTTTTAGGGTAATTTAGTATTATTATAATATTATTTTTTAACCCTTATTTACCGGATTTACCCTTAACCATGTTAAATAAAATATTTACCGCAGTAATTATTCAAAATGTGTAAAAATGAAAGTTACCTATTTACATAATTTGGACATCCTGATTCCAATTATGTAATCCATTTTTCCAAATTCAAAACACAGAAGTGGCAGAAATTAATTTAAAATTAATTCCCGCTGTCAAAACAAAAAGCGTGTTTTTAAGAGATAATAACTATCAAAAGATTGACACTTGTTTATGTTCGGTTTAATTGTAAAATTATGTCCAATGACAAAAATTAAATTGAATGGTAAAAATAAATTCTAAATATACTTTAAAACCACTCAAATTCATAATTTATCAATATTAATTATTTTGATTAAAAAAGTTGTTTTTAATTAAAATTTAGTAATTTTCACTATTCATCAAAATATAAAAGTTATCCGAAAACTACCAAAATTTCACCCTAGGCTAATTTCAATATTCCGAATCCAAAAATGAAGTCCATTTTGAAATATAAAATATATATGATTTCAAAAAGTAGGTATTACTATTCACAACGGCTAGTTTAATTAGTTGTGGTGTGTGTTAGAACTCGAGGTTGCGTACAACACACACTATCACATTATTCGAAGGGAAACGTACCGTGGAAGATTGGGGTGTTACAGATTATCTTAACTAATGAACTTATATCCTATCAAGAGATAAACAATATTCATGATAAAAATATATCTACGATAAACTAAATGATTAATAATCATAAAAAAACCAATACAATAACAATATCTAATAACATTAGAGTATTAAAAAAAAGAAGAAAAATGAAAATAAAAAACTCTTTATAGAGAGAAATTCTCATATAAGTGTCACCATCATAGAAAAACATGTAGAAATTACTAGGCTAAAACATCAGTAACCCAACCATTAATTTAAGGACCACCATAGAGAAGCGTTAAACATGAACCATCCTTATATCATGGTTGAAAAAATACTCATATTAACAATAGCTCCCAATAAGGTTGTGAATATAACACTTAGTAGGATTTATTCAAAGATATCCCATCACATGATACTAGGACCAGAATAGATTAACACTTTTAATAAAATAATACAGAATCTTATAGGAAAATAATGTGAATTTATAAATAGAATTAATATAATAAAACATCATGATGTTTCCTTTAAAACCATTTATTCTCCATATGAAATACCATCAAATTTCATTCACACACACACACACAATGCATGAAACCAAATAAATTACTATACTCATGAGTTAAGAGTCATCATATTGCTAATCCATCACTTGTTGAGTAAAATTTTAGAGGTAATTCTAAGTATGATCTATCCCAAAATATAATTATTTGATGGTGGTACATATTACGTTTACCAATCCTAAATTATTATTATTTGACAGTGGTATTTTTTTCATCACTCGTACAATAAAAATAATTACAAACACCACACTTTTATTCCAAAATAAACAAGAAGATGTTTATTTAAAAAAAATACTTCTTCCAATACCCACCCTTTGAAAATCACATCAAAATGGGTTTTTTAATAAATTCCACAAAATATTTCCAACAAAACCTTAACATGAACTTGAAAAGGTCAAGAAAACTTGTTATAAAAGGGTAGAGTGGGAGATAATCTACCTACCTCAATAATATTTTCACAAAGGATCCCAAATTATTTCATGAATTAATCCTTGGAATCCTATTATTTTATCCATATCCAAAATTATCTCATCAACAAAAATATGAAACCAAAGATTCAAGTATAACATCTGGGATTAATGTTTCTGATCAATACAACACAAGGATATACAAAATGATAGGGATGAACATACCTCTCAACATTGATTCCATAAACAACCTCTAAAATTTTAGATCTCATTAAATCTTGAAAGTAAAAAATTACTCAAAATCACTTATAAGAAACCAGAGAGTCATGAAGGAAAATAATAAGGATTTTTTGAGAAATAAATATATTCTTTTCATATCTAAAAAATGGGCCCATGATTTAGATGATGTTTAAATAGCTTCCATGTTGAGTATTTATCATGAGACCATTTACACCAAAATTCACATCACCTCATTTTCTATTTTCTAGAAATAATTATTATAGGATATGAGTTGATTACATGATCATAATATATTACATAAAAAGAATAGTTTTCATGATATGGAATTTATTCATGTTATATTTACCCAACACATTCATATCCTTTAATAGTTAGATGGTGTGAATTTGTCTTCTGGGATTTTCATGCTGACATACCTGTTCATAAAACATCTGATTAATTTAATAAAAGCCTCCAAGAATAAAAGGAAACATATCCAATGATGGAATACCTCAAATAAGGGGGAACATTTTCCCCACCATTGGGAATTCCTTTATCAAGAAGTTGGAGAAAATCAAACCATTTATCAACCATAAGACTTTCTTCATTCTATATTTCCACTTGAAACATACCATTATGTCATATCACTCACACCAAGTAACATGATCTCTCTCACAGGGTATTTTCCAACACGTATAAAAACCCATATTGTCTAATGGATAAAAGGACCACCTAGATCAAGTGTGACATGATACCAGTTTATCACACATTGACGATTTGTATGATACTTTTTTAGTTGAAAATCATTGAAGGCATTATTGACATTACTAAATCTTTGAGATAATGATAACCACTTCCTTATAGTTCCAATTTGTTCTATAACCTAGAATGGTCCCACATACCATGGAGTAAAATCCATATTGTCTTCCTAATAGTATATGACCATGTATTGATGAAACATTCAAAAAAACATGGTCACTGTCATCAAAAGATAATTGTTTTTTATAATTATCTACATATTAAATCTATCTAATTTGTGTCATTTCCATATATTAATATATTATTTTTATTTTCATTATAGTCTCATCAAAAAACACTATCCAATCAAAGATTTATGTCTATTTCCCACCAAAAATAAATGAGAGCAACAAAGATGACAATAAAAGAACTCAAACTATGGAATTTGAATTTATTTAGGATAAATGATGTCATAATAGAATTGAACCAAAGTAATATGATCCTATCATTAACCATTGAAGTCTATAACACATTCTCTAAGAATATATCTTACTATTTGAATATTTCATACTAAATTTCCATCTGTCAATGGATGATATGTTTTTATCAATGTTTGTAGACTTCAAAGTGCCTATAGTAATGATTTCCAAAATTGAAATGTAATGTGTGGGTCTCTGTCAGATAGAATCGAAGAAAAAACTATATGTAACGTAAAAACATCCTAGATATATAATTTTTTCATGTCTTGACTATGTTATATTCTATTATAGGGGTAATTTTTACCAAATTAGTAATTCAATCCAATTGTACCAATATAGAGTCACATTTGCATATAATTCTCATCCTGGTTAGGAAACAATACATCACAATCTTCTCCCACTTCCATATAGTTATAGGAATATACTATAACATACTAGTTATCCATTTATTATCTTATATTACCTGTTTCCATGTAAATAATTTTTTCACATTCACTGTGTTCCAACATTTCATTCTAACCCACTAGAAACTTGATCTCATTACCTTGTACATTTTCTGAACACTAAAATTAATAACCCATTTAGAGTGGTTATATTATTGAAGAATATTTTTCCTGAAAGTCTAGGAAAATTATATCCTTTTTTAATATAACAAGTAGTTCTCATCCATTTTCAATTTTTTAGCGTTTCCCCACCATTTATGATAGACATAATGGCTGTGAAGTCAAAATCCAATCATTGAGTTTCTTTTAATAAATTTACCATGTCTATAAAAAGGAACAATCCAATGAAAACTATGTATTCACCATATACAACACAATATAACATCGTATTAGTTTTCATGCTCATTAACTTTTATTTCTCCTAAAATTCTCGAACTACTTCTCAATACAATTTCTGATTTAATACATCTTCTAAAAAATTATTTTTATCAGTTGTGTATATCATGTTGAAATCAAACATTTATAGGTGCTACATTCATCTTTTTTCCTCATGTTCACATATTTTTGAGAAAATATGTATTTAAAAGTCTGATGATTAGGGAAAACTATGCACTTTTCCCTAAAGAATTAATGAATCCATGTTTTTAAATAATGGAAAAATAAAACTAATTCTAGTTCGTTCATAATATTATTTTTGTCTTTCAATAAAAATTTATTCAATACTTTAAAAAAAGTGGTCTCTCTACATGATAACACAACCAAGACTTGATCCATATGCTTCATAATAAACAACATAGTAATTAACAAATTCTGGAAATATTAATATGGGTGCAAAGGTGAAAAGAGTATTCAGTATGGAAAATAATTTCTGAAATTCATCATTACATGTGATTGGAATATTGTTTCTTGTCATAATGGTCATCTAAGATGAAATCCTAGAAATATCCTAAAAAGAAAGTATAGTAGAAAACTAATCCCAAGAAACTGCATACCTCAAAAAAATACTTTTTTTTCTTCCAACTGACAACTACTGCTATCCTTCTAGGTTCAATGGATATTCATACTTCATAAATGAAATGCCTGATGAAACAATAATATGGTATCCAGAATCTGTATATAGAAAACATAGTGTATAATTGATTTTATCATAACATACACACTATAATTTCCAAGTTCTCTTCATGGTAATTCCATCTTCTATAATATAAAAAAATATCATCAATAATTACCATTAACAATTAATTGAGGTACCTATTTATAAAATATTTAATTAAATTCATTAAAAATTTGGGTTCATTCATTAGACCAAAAGGAAAATCAACATTTTCATTATCCAAATAGTGACATTCAAATGCCATTTTCAGAATATCTTTTTTTTAACACAAAGTTGATGATATTATATACATATATCAATTTTATAAAACCATTTTTATTCAGTTAACTATTAAAATAGATCATCAATATGAGGAACAAGATATTAATTATTAATCATAGCATTTTTTGATTTGTGATAATCATCACATAACTTGAGGGTACCATCTTAATTATTTACAAACAAAAATGGTGCCTCCCAAGTTGATGTAATAGATTTTATAAGTCCATTAACATTATATATTTAATAAAACAATTTATCTCTTTAAACTCTTTTATTTTCATTTTGTATGATCGTAATAAAATAATACTTGTTATCGAGAGTTAGTCAATAGAAAATTAGATTTCTTGATCAGGTGGAAACACGAAGAAAACATTCAAAAAAAACATTTGGGTATTGATCTAATATAATAAGAGGATCCCC
This sequence comes from Viscum album, assembly GCA_963277665.1. NCBI lineage: Eukaryota > Viridiplantae > Streptophyta > Magnoliopsida > Santalales > Viscaceae > Viscum > Viscum album. The sequence goes on from OY728165.1 coordinate 1,086,833,276, forward strand.
ATTACTTATTTAAATAGTGTATACAATGTTCAATACCATTAACTAACCAAAGATTACAACATATCTTGTCACTAGAGGTCCCTCCCTAGATACATTTATATCCCAATATCCTTTGAAAATATGCAAAGATTCATCTAGGGATGTAAGCATCACATGTGAAGCATAATAATCTCTACGGTATTTAAACCCTACTATCCATTCAATAACAATTATCAAATCAAATATTTCCATATCAAGGATCAAAAACCATAAAAGAAACTACATTGTTTCAATGGTAAGGAAACATTCAAGGAATTTAAATCCTATATATTCCCATATTTTCTAGGGTGTCATGATATTCATGACATGATGCTTCATTTCCATGTGTAATCCCAATTTTTTTTTTCTAAAGAAGATGAAATGAAAGAATTTGATGTACCAATATCAAAAAATACATGCATTAGAGTAGAGTTTAGAAAAATGGTGCCCTGAAACATAGAGAGACCTGGTTGATCTCTCAAAATAGACTACTCTTATCTATAATGCTATCACTTATATGTTAAAGGAGAGATCATGCTTCACTACTAAGGTATTTATTGAACTACCCAAGTGTTAATTAGAACATATTTCATCCATTATTTCCCAATTAACAATATTTGTATAATACATAATATATAGAACCAGTATCTTTGAATAAATCTATAGTTGTATTCGCAACTCAAAGATGCATTCCATCAAGGATACACTAGCAACTACCTCTAGAGGTAAACGAATAATGTTTATAATGTTTTATCAATATTTTTTTATATATTGTTTTTCATTATTTATGATAAAGAAATATATGGTTTTATTTGTTTTGAAAGATTGAGGATATATTTTTTTATTAAAAAATTTCTCAAAGTCCTTCCACAAAAGTCCTTGGTCAAATTTAACTTAGACAACTAAATACCATCAATATCATGGAAGAGTATCCAACATATATCTTTCTAAATTAAACCTCATATCTACAGTTGTACTAAGAAAATCAATGATTTTATTTTTTCATTTTATCCACTCATTCTAATATAGTTTCATAATACCTTCAGAAAACTAGTGGATTCAGCTTCAAAAACATTACCGAATGACCCACTTCCATCGGTTCATAATTTTAATTTCATTTTTAAATAGCGTTAAATAACATCATAATACTCTGTACAAGTTGTGGTTCACCTGTGGTTCAAGTACCACCACATTTTAGAATCTTATTCCTTCTGGTTTGAATGGAATGTTCTGGGTTCTATTTTCTATAATTAAAATAATACACAATTTATACTATATATATATATGAAATAAAAACACTAATAAAGCCCAAAACGTCATAAATAATTATCATTACCATAATAAAACACTAGTGAAACCATCATTTCAAAGATAAAACATTTGATTCATTTTATCCCAATTTTTTTTACATCAAATGAACTATGTAATCCAAGTGGGAAGTCTTACCCTAATGCATGGCAAGAAACACTCATCATTTAAAACCATGATGATGAGATATAAAGATTCATAGAATTGTGTTATAACACTTTTATACCCAAAAAACCCTAGAAACATGATGTTCAGTATAAAAAGGATAGATATGTTCTTTTATACTATACATTTCACGTTATGATAATTATATCTCCTTCATAACAACCCAACTCAATGGCCAGAAAATTTATTTCCAAATTTAACCCAGTGACTAAAAATATAGAAACCATTTGAAAAAATCCCACCCCTCCTCATTGGATTGGTAATATGTGAAGTGAAACTAGAAATAGGTGACATCCCAAGGACACCAAAGGCTAGAAATAAATTCCAAGGGAATCTTAAGACATTGAGGGATTATTTTTCCTAAATAAAATACAACCTATCAAGAGATAAAAAATATCCTATATAATTAATATCCAAGATTAAATAAATAAACATGATCATAAAACACGAATCTCAATACAATACTAATAAAATAACTACTTCATAGTACAGTAGAAAAAAGAAGTTAAATTACAAGGATTATAAACCATGTATAAAGACATTGGAACCAATGTGGACCCTTCCCAAACCAAAATTAAAACAATCCCAAGCTCCAACTTCATTAAATAACCAATTAAGGCGAGGAAAACTACAAGATAAGTCTGAAACATGACCCTTACTTGAATCACAGTTGCGAAAATATTCACACAAAAGAGAAGTTTATATATATATATATATATGAAAACGATTAAAATCCAACCAGAAAAACAAATAAGGAGTTATAAAATAATGGAGACCAAGAGAATTATTCTGAAACAATTGGCACCCTTTAGGTGGAAAGATCACATTCTTCTAAAAAAATGATTCAAACCTTCAAAATATCTTTATATGATAAAAAGTCAGCCACCACATTACCTTCTGACTAGGTGTGTGGAATGGTCAAGTGATTACCCATATGCCTCTTGTATCTTTTAATGGTATATTCAATAAACCAGGGAGTGGGAACTTTTTCTAAAAGAGAATTTAAGAGAATTAGGGAGTGCATCTCATCTTCTTTGACATAAATACTTGGTTGATTTCACATTAGGAGCAAATTGAACAAGGAATGTGCTTCCTATTAAAGAGAATCCCCACTTCCAAAAATATAGTGAAGGTTGCAATGAATGAACCTTTGTGATTTCTGATAACACCTCCCCCTTGCCAAGAACCCATACCATAAGATGCATTATTGTTCAATTTGAAGCCTGAGATGGGAGGCCTCTAAAAGATCCATTTCCCTTTATTTTGGGTTATTTTATTGGTGAAAAAGTTTGAAGGAGAATGATGCATCGCATTTGCTGAGTCATTACACAGTCTAGAGAAGTCTATAAATTAGGACCCTTGTGTTGAAGACAATCCATGTGATGAAATTTCATTAATATTGGTGGAAAGTATCACTCATAGATTGATAGAGGTGCCATAAAACAGAAGTAAAAAATAACAGTCATGGACTTCCTCTCCACACATTTTCCATTAGTAACACGAAACTAATCCTAGAAGACATAATCAACTGAGTAAATCTGGTCCATCCAACTGGTGAACTGTCCAAATGCGCTCCCAAGGGATTTAACATAGTCACTATTGAAAAAAATATGTTTTGTGGATTCCGACCAAAACTCCATACATGAAACACATCTCGATATAAATAAGATACATCTCCTCTAGATATTCTCATCAGAAGACAAGTCATGATTCCAAATACGCTACACCATGAACTTATACATCAAGGGGAGAGCCTTACACCATAATGTATCCCCACAATTATCTTGTCTCCAATCAGCATAATGCATTTTGAAAAAGACCCAAATCATAAATTTACTTGTTGTCGAGATGGGGATGAAACATCTTTATGGGCCATCATACATCTCGACGTAGTAAAAGAATTCATGTTCTTCATCATCCATGGTAACTTGAATGAAGGAAGGATTCTCACATGTCCTTTTGAGAGATATGTTCAGTGATGGGTAATTTGAGAAAGAATGGATACACCGACACAAATTATGATTCCAATAACTAATCCCCCATTGTTAATAATCCATCAAGAGTACAGATTGGGAAGATTAATATGAGGTTGAATCATAATTTTAATTTTAGAGGGTTTTAATCTTGTCGACCCGCATCCAATCCATTAGAATGGTACATGTATTTTCCCCACAAATTTTTCTATTCTAGGGACTCCCAAGAAAGTTTGTCATGTATCCCATTTATAGATCCCAAAAAACATATTAATATCAAGGCCTCCTCATCAATAGGATTTGTAATATTTTCCTATTAATAATAGTGAGGCTCCCATTGTAGTGGTCATTCCATAAGAAGGAATACAGAGTCATCTCAATGTTGGAAATACCCTTTTTAGGAACCTTCAATGTGGTTAAAATTTGAAAAGAGATTGAGGATACGTAGGAGTCGATCATGGTAATTCACCCTATAAATTAATGTAACCTATTTTTCTAGTTGAGGATCCGAACCATGATTTTATCGATGAATAGGTCAAATCGTTTGATGAAAAGGGGATTAGGGGACACTAGATCACCCAGGTAAATCATAGGGAATTCCGCTTTCCTCAAACATATATTGTCTTCCAAAGAGATTATCTATCATTTCCAAAATATATTGGGCACAAAAAAGTTTCTATTTTCTATATTGATCAATTTTACAATCCATGAACATTAAATCTCTTATAAATCATTGATCCCCTAAATGGACCTCCTATTACCATTCACAAAAAGTGGATTCATTTGCAAACAAAATTAGAAATATATTTCCATCCTAAAACTTTTTCTCGAATGGGTGAACCTTACCCACATCTAGTAAATGGTGAAAATAATGGTTGAGAAAATCTTGAGCAATGATGAATAGAAAGGGAGAACGGGGGTCACTCTGCATTAGGCCCCTTGGAACTTCGAAAAATATAATCTGTTTACCCAAAAAAGTGTTGTCCAACCAAGGGGATCTAAAGTATCTAAAAAATAAGATCAACAACCCACACTGAGAACTACATACTGCACAAGATCCTATTGATAAAAATCTATTCCACTCTATCATAATATTATTCCATGTCTAATTTGATGGCCACATTGCTCTGAATTATTTTTAAATAGATATTACTTATAACTTAATTATGCAAGGCAATAGACCCTTGAATTTACTTACCCTTCATAAAACTATGCTACTCCTCAGACACCTAACATTGGATGTAGGAATCCAACCTCTTGTTATGAATGCCCATGAAAACATTATAAGGCACACCACATAAGTGAACCGACGTGAAGGTGGACCTTGGTCCGATGGGCATCATCAGCGAACCGACGTGAAGGTGGACCTAGGTCCGATGGGCATCGTCAGCGAACCGACGTGAAGGTGGACCTTGGTCCAATGGGTTTTGCTAGCGAACCGACGTGAAGGTTGACCTTGATCCTATGGGTATCGTCAGAAAACCGATGAGAAGGTGGAACCTGGTCCGATGGGTATCGTTAGCGAACCGACGTAAAGGTGGACCTTGGTCCGATGGGCATCGTCAGCGAATCGACGTGAAGGTGGACCTTGATCTGAGGGGTTTCATCAGTGAACCGACTTGAAGGTGGACCTTGGTCCGATGTGTTTCATCAGTGAACCGACGTGAAGGTGGACATTGGTCTCATGGGAGATGGGCTTGATCCTCAGGGAGGCTTCCTTCGTACCATGCCTTGACATGGATCGAAGTCCTCGTAATTCGGGATGGTCACAATGACTTTCCATCAGACTGAAATGCAGTTTAACGTCGTGATGGACGAAGGTGGAACCTGACATGAAGAAATGATGGGCGGTGGGCTTGAACCTCATGGAGGCTTCCTATGTACCATGCCTTGACATGGATCAAAGACCTCGTAGTTCAAATGGATGTGTAGTTTGACATCATTCTAGACGAAGGCATACAGTTTAACGTCATGCTGGATGAGGGAATTTCCATGATTGATGCTTACTATTGGCCAACATGAGTCATGCTCGGTGTGAGAAACAAGAGGCAGTAGAGACCTGATGATCACGTCGCGAAGGATGCATCCGTGAGTAGTGAAAAGGGGCTTATGCATTAGGCGGACCATGGTATTGCGACTTACTCCAGGATGGAGGCCCAAATTGTGGAAAACTGCAGCGGGAGAGGGATTTGGGACCAAATATGGAAGGTGCCTCATTCTCTATCGCTTCCTCCACTAGCCTTGGCAGTGGGGAAGTATGGAGGTGCATGGGTGCTACCTTCTACAATAGAGGCTTCGGGGATTACACCAAGGTGGTTTCCCTTCCTCTATAGACATACTGTACTCCAGGAATGAGGATATCATCTCATGTGAGGGTGATTCCATTCCCGTGGAGACGAGTGGTGTAAAGAATGTCTAAGATGGGGGGACCCTGCATGCGAGGCATGGGGTCGGGTCACAGTTTAATGTTATGTGTTGAGGACAAGGTGCTTGGCAGTTTAACATCCTGAAGCTTAGACGAGATGGGTTTACTCCACACCCCTAGGACTTACATGACCGGTACCCTCTGCCCCTTGGGGGAGGGAAGGTACCGGCAAGGCCATGGTGAAGGGGATGGAACCGTCATGAGGATGACGATGGTTTCAGGCATGAGCCTTGAAGAAGTTTCCTACATATCCCCGTTGTATTGAATCAAAGTACTTTTAGTTCTTTTGATGATGGATTACCACCAATTGGGGGTTTCAACGGCTTACTGCTGGATTGGGTCACAACGGCTTACTGCTGAATGGGGTCGCAACGACTTACCGCTGGATGAGGATGTCAACGGCTTACCACTGAATAGGATCACAACATCTTAATGATAGATCAGGATGTCAATGGATTATCCCTGAATGGGATCAAAATGTATTACCGATGTATTGGGTGTCAACGACTTATTGATGAATGTGATCGCAACAGTGGATATAGATTACGCAAGGAAGCTCCCTGGGTGCTGCTGAGGAGCGGAAATGGTGAAAGGGGCTTATACGAGGATGTTACCCTGGTGCCGCTATGGAGCGGCACTGGTGAATGGGGATTATGCTAGGAAGCTACCCGGGTGCCGCTATGGAGTGGAACTGGTGAATGGGGATTACGCTTGGAAGCTGCCCAGGTGCCGCTATGGAGTGTCACTGGTGAATGGGTCTTATGCTAGGAAGTTTCCCGGGTGCCGCTAGGGAGTGTAAATCGTGGATGGGGCTTATGCTAGGAAGTTTCCCTGATGCCGACAATAGTGAATGGGGTGTATGCTATGAAACTGCCTGGGTGCCGCTAAGGAGTGGCAATGGTGGATAGGGCTTATGCTAGGAAGCTGCCTGGATACCTCTAAGGAGTGACAATCGTGGATGGGGATTATGCCAGGAAGCTGCCCGGGTGCCGCCATGGAGCATCAATAGTGAATGGGGCTTATGCTAGGAAGCTTCCCGGGTGACACTAAGGAGTGGAAATGGTGTACGGGGCTTATGAAGGGAAGCTACCCAGGGTACCGCTATGGAGCGGCAATGGTGAATGGGGATTAGGCTAGGAAGCTTCCCAGGTGCCGCTAAGGAGCGGCAATTGTGGATGGGGTTTACGCTAGGAAGCTGCCCGAGTGCCGCAATGGAGCAGAAATAATGAATGGGGCTTATGCTAGGAAGCTACCCGGGATCCACTAAGGAGTGGAAATGGTGGACGGGGCTTATTCTAGGAAGCTGCTCAGATGCCACTAAGGAGCGGAAATAGGGAATGGGGCTTACGCTAGGAAGCTTCCCGGGTGTCTTTAAGGAGCGACACTTGTGGATGGGGCTTATGCAATGAAGCTTCCCGTAATGTCTTCCTCATCTCTGGCCATGAGGGAATCCCAGCCCACTGGTGGATTGAGGCCTTCACTTATGTGCTATTTCACAATAAGAATAATGCCAAAGGGTGCTGGAATCATGCCACTATAGTCATGGCATTAGGCATCTTATGCTTGGGGCATAAGTCATCTCTTGTTTAGTGCAAGAGGCATCCTGGGTTTGAAACATAGGGAGATCCCTACAGTTTATAGTCATTTAGATAAGACTCTTAGCACCTCATGATGGGAGCATAAGTCATCTCTTTCTTGGATCAAGAGGCATCCTATCATTTGTTAAACAGGGAGATCACTACAGTTTATAGTCATGTAGATAAGACTATTGGCATCTCATGCTTGGAGCATGAGGCATCTCTTATTTGGAGTAAGAGGCATCCTATGTTTGGAACATAGGGTGTACTACAGTTTTTAGTCATGTTGATAGGACTGTTGGCATCTCATGATAGGATCATGAGGCATATCTCATATTGCGTAAGAGGCATCCTATGACTAGATCATAGAGAGTACTACAATTTAGAGTCTTACAGATAGGAATGTTGGCATCTTATGCTTGAAGCATAAGGAATCTCTTGCTTGGAGAAAGAGGCATCCTATCATTTTTTAGATAGGGAGTACTATAGTTTAACTTCATACAGATAAGACTATTAGGCATAAGGTTCTTAGAAATGGTTGGTGTTGGGACTTACTCAAGGGTGGCCCTTTGTGGTTCAACCTGGCATATGTACCAAGTGATGGGGTTTGGACGAGTTTGCTGAGGAATGGTTCGACTCATGGTACTTGGGGAAATGATGATGAGAACCTAAACTCACCACATAGGAATGAAACTAAGAAGAATTTGTCGACTCAGTTTTTTTCATGGTGTGTGGAGGAGTATCTCAAATCATGGTATTGCAATGGTGGAAGGTGTGTGGGCAGAAGGGCACAATTGAAAATCCCGACATCCCGGGCCGAAAAGCTCTCAATACGACTCTCCATTTTTCATGGGGGTCTATGATAGTAGTGAAGGGACCGGCCCGGAGGGCCGGGACCACAGGCCAACAGTGAAGCCAAGCGGGGGTGCGGGGGCACATGCCTCGTGGTATGGACCAGTGGGCGCGAAGTTAGGATCCTCACAAACGATAGGTCTTCGCGAAGTAGCTTCATTAAGCATGGTCTCACGGAGCAATGGTCTCTCATGGAGGAAAGGGATCTCGTAGAGCTTGGTCTTGCGGAGCAGCATCGTGGAGCATTGGCTCGCGAACCATGGACTCACGGAGCCTCTGCTTGCGGAGCAGCCATGTGAAGGAAGCTGCTCGCAGAGCATGGCCTCGTGGAGCCGCAATGCGAAGCTCCGCAGACCGGGAGATCGGCCACCCAAGGGGAGAAGTGGTCGTGGTTGTCCATCCAGAGATGGGGGTGAGCTAGGTATTTATAGGCAAGGGGAGCCAGGAAGCATAGCTCACGCGGCGCGAAGATGGAGCTTGATCCATGTTAGATCGTGAACATCAAAGGGGTTCGCAGAGCATTGCACCTCCTTTGCTTTGCGGCGGGTTCAGTAACGTCAAATTCATTCACGGAGCATCCCGCCTCCTGTGCTTCACGGTGGGTCTTTGCGGCACATCGCGAAAGTCAAACAGGTTTGTGGAGCTTCCCACCTAATTGCTTTGCGGCGGTGCTCAGCAATTGCGTAGGGGGCTTCTCGAATGGGCTTTACGAACCAGTTTTCCAGCCCAACTTCAAATGTCCATAACTCCTAATCCATAACTCCGTTCAGGACCTACGACCTTCCAAATCGAAGCTTGAGAAAATTTCTATGATCTTGGATCGTGTATGGAAGAATTTGAAAAAAAATTGGGACGCGTTTTCTGGGGTCTACACACACCTATGTTTTTCTTTTAGGCAGTCATGAAAATACTCAGATTTTTTGACCCCTTTGTGGAGCCATTTAACTCGATCCATTTTATCCATTGGAACAACCATCACATTTCACACTCACATGAACAAATAATTCATGAATTAAAGGACTCCCCTATACTTATGAGTGGTGAGTCCTCCAATAACTAAGCCATCACTTGGTGACAAAATTGATTGTGGTACTTACGAACATGATCCTTACTAAATTATCATTATTGTATAGTGGTAATTCCAACCATTATCCATAAAAAATTATTATTATTCGATTATGATACAAATGAAAATTATTCATCCCTCATAAATATAAATAGGAACCGTGCCATTATGAAAATATTGACAAGAAAATATTTACTAAACAAAATCTCATCTTTTAAAATCCATCCTTTTTAAATCACATCTATATTGGTTTTTCCAATCAATTATATAAAATATTTCTAACACATAATCAAAATGATTTATAAAAGATCAATCCAAAAATTTCTTGAATAATACTGTGGAAAATAACCTATCTATATAAATATTATTAGTTTAAAGGGTCTAGTATAATTCTATAGAATAAAACATTTCCTCCCATTCCAATATAATAATTCCTGAAGATATCACCACAAAAATGTAAACCCATAGATTCTAGAATTACAACAATAATTTTTGGTTATAATCTATCCAACATAAGGAGATATACCACAATATTGAAGAAAAAACTCTAACAATTGATTCTACAGACAACCATTCAATGATTTGATCTCATGGAGTTCACACATGGGAAATTTCCAAAAATCACATATGGAAACCCTAGGACTTGAGAGAGAGAGAAAAATAGGGCTTGTGTGAGAATGAAATATGGGTTTCATAGGTCTAAAAATGTTGGGATTAATATTTACAAGATGTGAAAATCATTTTAAAATCACATATTTATCGCGATACCACATACATTGAAATTCATGCCACCTCAGTTTTAATTTATGAGGAATAATGGTTATCGAAAAGGTGTCGATTACATGATATGAATATATTACACAATTTGAATGGTTTCCATTCTATAAAATTTATAAAGAAATTATATACTTGACACATTATTATCTTCTATAATTTTCATGACATGATTTTTTCATGTGGGATATTCAAGTAGCATGACCACTTATTAACAGATTCAATTAATTTAAACTAATACTCAAAGAATAAATTATAATGTGTCCAAAAATTGAATAAAAAAACTAGGGGAGGTAGTGTTATAGTTCCTTGTATTGATCCTAATATGTTATGATCAATACCCAAAACATCATACATAAAAAATAAGAAGATAAAGGTTTGTGGGTCAATGTTGGTGCTCTAAAAAAATTATGAATTTTTCATTAGATTGTTGGTATAAAACTACAAATGAATAATCCAAAAAGAATCCCATAAAAAGGGGGAGGGAACCCTTGATAAAGAATAAGAAAATAATATTTATTATGAAAATGAAAACTTCTCTCAGGTTTGATAAGATTTAAAATATCTGTAATGTTAGAAAAATGATGGTCTAAAATCGGGTACAGGCTAATATAAATTTATAACCAGTGATGCTAGGAAAATAATTCCATATAAGTTGGATAAGAAAAAGAACTATCCATGGTACATTTTTTGAGAAATGTTTAAAATACAAGTTCTCCCAATAATATATCATGTAAGAAGAACTTGGATTTAAAAGCTAATAAGATAAAAAAAATGTACGCCATCTAAAAGATATAATAATATTAATGGTAATTAGGATAAAAAATATGGAAGATAAAAAATTTATTCCAATGTTGCAATTGATATGTTAGTAACTAGGCTAGATGATTTGTGTAGTATGAGAAAAATGGAATAAGAAAAAGAAAATTATTTTTCAAAATTGAAAGTAAATATTACACATGATGGTGAACATGATCTATGTGTGACGTCAAATATGGCTAGTCTACTATAAAAACAATTGACACAATAATTCCATAATAAGAAGAGTACTTTGAGACGATTAATTTTATCTAGGTTATACTAGTGCTTTAATATAACTTGAGATGTGAATGTTCACCAACCAATAAATTAATGAAGTGATAAGATCCACATATCCCAAATAAAAATTAATTTTCAGATGTGCGAGCATGTGGATTGAAGAAAATAGAGCAACACGGATGAGAAAATCCTCTCAAACGTACTTTTCACATTTATAAGGTAGTAAGATCCACCTATATACCATGTATCTCTTTTATAATCATTCTACTTATAAATTTGGGAATTCAAGGTTATGCATCTATCTAAGGGAAGAACATGAGTAAAAGGAAAGGTTTCTATCATTGGATTTCAAGGTTATATGAGCTTCCATCATAGAATGTTTTCTATATTTTCACAATGAAGTATTTATGAAAGGATTCTATTTGGTAAAGTTGTATAATTGTTAAGTCTACATAATCACCTAATAAAAGATATATTTTCCAACATTATCAACATCAAAATAATAATGAATATCTATAGAATAGATTAATCATTTTTAAGATAATAGTAATGGTTATAAAAAAGTTCTGAGGTTCAAAATATTTAATTCTTGGTTACTCACAATAAGTATTGTTATACATGTGGGGTGGGGAAATTTAATTAATCAATGACATAAGAAAATAAGAAGTATGAAATATGTCCATGGATATTTATCCTACCTATTTCACTTGAATGTTTTTATCTATTTTTCGAAGTGAGTGAAAGAGTTTTATATTGATTTATCTTATATTTTTTTGTATCTCACTCATTATTCTCAACATGGAACTAATTTGGACAAATCTTTAAGAATTGTTTTTGAGTTATCATTTCAGGAGGTATCAAGATAAGTTGGTAATAAAATTATAGTATAAACTAAATCATAATATTTTCTACATTCATAATGGATCATGTAGAAGTAAAGTGAAATATTGGATGGTATATTTCGTATGTATCAAAATGATACCCTTTTCGGATGATCATTTTATTTATTTTTTATAACAGGGAGATAATGTGAAATAAATTTTATTAAAATTTAAAGAGGGTTAAAGATTCACATACTGAAAAAATATATTTGGATTGTACTTTTAAATTATTCAAAACAATTTTAATGTGTGAGATTATAGATCCCAATTTTTGTGTGAGATATATTTTTTCAATGGGTTTTAATTTATGTCAATTATCAATGAAATATGAATACATGATTGATGTCAATATATTAAAGATGTTATAAATAAAAGGATACCATAAATTGTTGGTGAAACATAAATGACCAATAATAATGTTTATGTTACATGGATTAATGAATGGAGAAGAAACAAAGTGATGAAATATTATTATATTAAGAATGTTAATATTTCAATTTGAATACTTTGAGGTACTTATGTATATTTATTAGTAGATCTTAATGTATGAAACATGTTCTTTATTTTTTAGAGAAGCAAGTTCATAATCGTTGTTATAAATGTTTCATTATGGATTTTCCTGAAGAAGATTTCAAGGTAGAATGAATGAAAAGTTTCGATAAGAAGCTCCTAAACAGTTTGTTACTGAAAATGGTTAGTGATAATTATTAGATAAAGGATAATTTACCAAGGTGATCATATAGTGGAAATCATACTAAGGTGGTTAGAAGAAGTATGTTAGACTGTGAAAATTATATGAGGGAATTCAAGTTGGTGTAAGAGTCACTTATTTTATGCATACATGTTAGAACTCTAGTTCCCTAATCATATATGGGTTAACCCTTTTATTGTTTAAGGTAAAACCACTCAATACACATATTAAATGAGAGTCAAACCGAAATCATTTAAGGGTATCAAACTATTGTATTTTCTACTATGTAATATATTCTTCATTGATCAAGCATCATAATGAATTATGGTTGTTATTAATGTTATATTCTAACGATTATTTATATAATTTCATTTAAAAAGTGATTTAAAATAATTGATATTATGTTAAGTAGTTTCAATTAAACATACTAAGTAAGTTTCGATGAGGCTATAACTTATATAGAAGAATATAGATGTATAATATTGACAATTCATCAGAAAGAATCTACATGATATAATGATCTAAAATGATCAAGAATAAGTTTTCAATCAAAAAAATATGTTATAAGAATCATTTATTGATTATCGAAAGAAGAGACTACAAAATGAACAAAGCTATGTTACTGAATCAACAGTTAGAGATAAATTCTCCTAATAAAGTCATCAAATAAATGATTGGATATGAATAATAGTAGATAAATTATTCCAATTTATTGGAAAAAAATTTCGTCAAAAATATAGATGAAACATGTGATGATTTTCAAAAAGAGTTCAATGAGGATTTTGATCAGTTTAGTCAAATAGATGTATCCCTATGAATTTAGCAGATAGTGTTTTTAGAGTGGTGTTAATGGTACTTAAGTGTCCATGATGGATGGTCTGACATATGATGTTGAAGATTATGAATAGTTGCGTTAGGAAGATTTTTCTTCGAGATTTCATTAGTTATATTGTTACAATGACATTGGGATTACTATTATGAAATTAAATTATAGATTTTTATGAAATCATCAGAAAAAAGTAGTAGATCAGATCTATAAGTGCTAATAGAATAGAAGAAACTAAAAAAAATTGAACCCATCAGACATATGATTGAACCGTTGAATGTATACTAAATAATATTTCAAATTAAATATCTTTTAGGACCATTAAACAAATAAGTTATTAAATTAAAGATTTTTAAAGCATTCCATCTGTAAAAGGTAGTATCATAAAAATATTTGGAGGTGTTCCTATAAATTATTGAATGAAAATGAAAAAAAAATTACACTAAATTGGCTACTTATTATGAAATTTTACTAGATCGAATGATATAATAACACTATAATGTTTTTAAGTAATAAAATGTAGAGATAATGAGATGGATGATCAATATTTCATCAATACGAAATGTATACTATGATTTTAAATGATATTATTGTAGGATTCAAGAGGACACCAATATCAATGGATGATTCCTAAAATGATTGGTTTAATCTAATCTTTTATGAAGTTTAAATGTAGTAATTATGAATAATTTTCCATGCTGGATTCTTGAATCATTGAGGGGAATGTTTGAATATGATTTACAACCTCACCCAAAAAAAAATCAGAGATCCTTGCTAATAAACAGGGGTTCATTGTGTTTAATATTTATTTTTTGAAAATAATTGTTTTTATTAATTATTATAATGTGTAAAAGAAAATTAAAAATGTGGTTGTTATGAAGCATGAGTGATATTTTTATATTGGGATGATGTTTTGAGTGAAGAAGCACCAGATAGAGAAATGTGTAATATATGAACAAGTATCAGAAGATAATTTTATAAAACACTAGGAAAATAATTGAATATGGATTGGATATACATTTATCAGATTTATGAATACGTTGGATAAGGAAATAGCACAAAACGAATAGGTATCATATGATCAATATGAAGAATTATTGTTCATCCACATACTAGTCTAAAAATTTACTATCATTTAGTATCAAATGAATTGGGTGATGAAGAAAAGAAAAATAAACTATCACTTCATGAAATATCACCAGAAGAGCATCATCAAACAAACAAAATCAGACAAATCTGATTAGGTAAAGTACCATAAAAATTGTTTGTAGATTAATTATATGAAATGATTATTTATAGAAACTTTTGAAGTAAAATTACAAGAAAAAGGGTATTGATAGTAAACTGACACAGTGACATTCATCAGAAGTCCCATCTAGTGGAAGAATTTTTTGGTGTTTCAAAGTACATTAAGAAAAGGGTAGATGCTATCTTTATTGGAGGTATAAATATCCATCAAGGCATTGCAAGTTATACTGGGCCTTCACCAGTTCAGGGAAGAAGTATTGTTTTCTTATACCCCTCTTGATTTATAGAGACTCACACTTAGGCTGAGGATTGTTTTCTAGCTAAACCACTTTACACGGTATCACATTATATGTGGAATCTGTGTGCTTGTCGACACTATATGTGGAATGGTATAGATATTCTTATTTAGTTGTGAATCTTATAAAAATAACTATTCCCATATTTAATATACTATTATAATCTACAGAAATGTGAATAATATAATCAACATATTAATAGGTCTCAAAGGTAAGGGGATAAAAATTTATAATTGGTCAAAAATTTACATTCACTGATTAACCCCCAATATCAGTGATGATTATATCCTGAAGTTTTCCTTCTAATATGGAATCTATACATTTGAATAATATAGAGTTTATGGGAGAAAAATAATGAAAAAATGTATCCCAAAGGTAGAGAAAGAGGACCAGAGGATCCTTAACATCATTTGGTAAAGAGATATACACATTCACTAAAGCACCATGAATAATTAACTTTTTCTCATTAAATATATGAACAAGAATCATATTCATGTATATTTAATTTTTTAAGGTCTATATATTTTATTTTTGTTCTAATTTGTAAAATATTTTCACTTACATGAGTTACTTGGGGTTTTTCATGTAATATCTTCATAACACTTTGGGTTTTTGACCATGGTCAAAGGTGTTGTCAATTAAAATCATAATCTCCAAAATTTTAGTTTTGTATACCTAATATAATTTCATTCATAAAATTCTTTTGTAACCTTAAAATTCATCTCAAAATTGATCCAAATTAAGAAAGGTACCTTGATATGTCCATTTAATTTTTTTAATGATACTACATCCTTTTCTAGTTAGTAAACTATATAATAAACCCAATATTATTCTTAAATAATATCCATGGGGAAAAATCATCATACTAATTAATTAAATAATCTTTTTTAACCAACCATTTATGGTGGTTATGGAAAATTAAACAAGTGATTATGAAGGTTGTAGTCCATATATATACATGAATATGTTTTATTCTTCTATTAATGATTATAGAGGGATGTATAAAATAAATAATACATTAATAGAATAAAATATCAGTATAGTAACAATTCTAGTGTTTTCAAACCTTCATGTATATAATATACTTGTATGGTGTAGAATAAAAAAAGATCTTAGAAAAATTTGGTAACATGTATTACCTTTCTCTTAGATGTTCTCCCTTGGGTAACTCTTTATAACTCTTTACATTGATCTTTTAGTGATAAAAAGGAATAAAAGGAATGGGGATGGGCCTTAGGGGAGACTATTGAACATTTTGGGTTGATTTATGGCATTAAAATGGGTGGAGAAAATTTGAGGACTTAGTCTCCTTTTATAAGTGATGAAAATTTTAGTTTTGTAAAACTAATTTATTTTTTTAGTAGTATTACTCCATTATTCAATGCCAAAGAATCCAAAAATGGAAAATAATTGTTTGTGGATTGATATAAGGTTAATAAACATGTTTTATCATGCCCTATATAAGGTATGTACCCATTTTAATGATGTTTTATGTCTATAGAGAGATTGTGTATTGTTTAAGAGAGTTTGAAAAGGTTTTGGAATGGTTTTGGTGTCTTCTTAATGGACCACAGTTTAAGCACAGTTAGGTGAAACCATGAAACAAACCATTGTAACTGCACAACTTGAGACAGTGGGATTCACATAGTTTGTGCATAGTATTTCTAATCATTTGAGGAGGACATTAAAGGTGTCTATTGAGGTAGTAACATGTGCGTATTTGTCACATGGTTTTCATAACAGTGCGAGCAAACCGTGCATTGTAATAAAAATTGGGTTTTTATTTATGGGTTCACATGGTATTTTCCCTAAATGCCTCCTCTATTCACCCATACACACCGTACTCAATATTTTTGGATCTCAATGGTATGGGGGATCTCTTACTAATTTTTAAAACAATTTTATGGGTTCTCAAGTTGAGGTAAATGAGATTATTCTCTAGTGAGTATTAGATCATGGATCATTCTTGGTTTTCCATAGATATGTTTCTCCCCCTCTCTCGGTTTTCTATATCGATAGATTTTTCATGTAGAACTAGGATTTTGGTTTCCTAAAATGATCATATTGAGGCTTTTTGATGTTTGGAAAACTAATCTATGGAAATTTATTTTGTAGATTTAACCCAGATTTTTTTGTGTTGTTATGAGTTGGTCGATTTTACTTAAACCCTAAGGTTAAAAGCCTATCACATGACTGCATTTTTCTAGAATTATAAGTATTTTTTCAATTAATTATATTTTACTAAAATTAATTGAGATTAAGATGTTTGAAGTTGGATGGGAATTCTCATTTTGATGTTTTGTTGATTATTTTCATTTAAAAAATAGGTTATTGTGGTGAATTGTTCATTGTGGTCAAATTTTAAAATGTAGATTTTAAAATAGGTAGCTTCAGTTGATTTATAAAAAAAGTATTGTCAAAATGGTTTTCAATAAATTTTGTTTCATTATTGAAATGTCAAATGGCATGGAGGAAGCCCTAATATATTTTTTGGTTGCGAAATAATTATGGAATATTGTAGTGTCCTTAGTAGGTGTATGTTCTTGTTTATTAGCATGATCATCTTATGATTTTTTTGGAATAATGAAAATTGGGCTGGGAGTACCACAACAAAAGGGGGATGGATAGTGGATATAATGGCCACAATCAAGGATAAGTGGGTAGAAAAAACCACTAGATTATGAATGTAGTAAATGGGATTGGATGGGTAGCTCCACCCTGATTGTTACACTAGTATGATTGTATGAAACTTTTTGGAAATGATTTGATTATTCATGTGGCTAATCCAGATGAAATTGTGTTTCAATATGTGATGGTAATATGTTTTACAGTTTTTTTGGATTTCCCTTGCATTGTGTAGTTTTGGGTAAAATTGCTTTGCAAGGGTGTTTTTAGCATACTGAGAATTGTTGCACTATTTTTTGTTTTAGATAAATTTCATTATATAAATATGTTACTAGTTATATACAAGTGTTGTGTGTAGTGATGAAATTTAGTGAAAAAATAGTAAAAATTTGTACTCCCCCCTGCTTTGGCAGTTTTTTTCTTTTACAGATGTCATTTTTCGGGATACATATAAGGGTAATGCATCACATTTTAAAAGCGGTTCATTGTGATGCTTGGGTAGTATTGTCATTCATGGAGCATATATCTTAGTGTGAATCCATCGATCCTATCATGGTTTCCTTGTGGTTTTTTCATAGAGTTTTCCACTTTATACTATGCTTTTGGGATCTTTTCATAATATATTTGTATTGGTTTTTGGGAATAGTTATAGAATAGTTTGGTTGTTTTGATGTATTTTTGTATCGTTTTGTTTGTTTTTCCTTGTTTACAAGAATCATGTAGCTATGGGTGGTTTATCCTTGTTTGGTTATTGGTTTTATTCTAAGGGAAAAATTTTCCCCAATTATTCTTGAAGCCCTAAACATTAATTTCCAGCCATTGGGACATTGGGAATGCGGCCTAAGCCCAGTGGCATATCACAGTCTCCTTAAGACAATGTGTAACAAGTGAGACATTACCAGTGGTATCATTTTGTTTGGTCCTTGACATCCATGTTTTTTTGGTTCCTTAGATTTGGTTGTTCGTCTTTGTGATGACATTCATTCATCGTTTATTCCTTGAGTTGGGATGGTAGAAAGACATAGCATTTTCGGGATATAAAATTTGTAGCAGAAAAAGAATAACTAACCCTTTTTTTGAACTTAATGTTACCATTTATTTGGGTGCATATTTTTTGGGATACATAAATAGGAATTGTAAATATCATTATAATCATTGTATCTAATGAGATGAGCATGGCATGCATGGTAGAAATGAATTCCACTACGATGCATATTTCATGGGTATAATGACTTATGTTGTGGTATAAATATAAATTGATTAGTGTAAAATAAGGGAATTATTTTTAAATTTATTAATTTGAAAGGTGGATAGTTGTGATATTTTGAAAATGGATTAATTTTAAAAAAATGTGTAACATGGGAAAAGTGAAATTGTGGAAATCCTGGTTGTGATTATATCAATGTAATTGATTTTGAAATTTTAAACCATATCTTGATAATGGTATATTACTTGTGGTGTTGTTTGTATTCTTTGAAATGGAACTGGGTAGGCTTAGTAGAGACCAAATTGAGGAGGCTCAAAAAAATGTTGTTGCACCGGAGCCACAGGTGAACCAGTATCTAGTGCAGAGTATTGTGAATGCTTTCGAAGATGTGGAATGTGGGAATATAGAAGATGATCCAAAGCATGTGGATCATGTTTTTCATTTTCAAATGCTAAATCCACCCATATTTAATGGTGATTTGGAGCTGTAAATGGAAGAATCTAGGTTGAAGATAATAAAGATGACATTTGAATTTTTCAGAACACTAATAGAACTTAAAGTGATGCTAGAAACGTACATATTGGAAGATATTTCCTTTCAATGGTTGGAGTTGGCATTCTAATCTAAAACGGAGTAGATTATTACATGAGATGTTTTAAGGAATTTCTTAACAAACAATTCTATCCTCATACATTTAGAATATAGTTCATAATAGATTTGTTAAGGATGGAGAAAGAGAATATATCAGTAATGAATATGTGGATATGTTAATTATGTTATTGTGGTTTTAACATGATGTGGCGGGTTATACATCATTAAAGGAATGTGTTTATGATGTGGGGTTAAGGTAGGAAATACATTTCAAAATAGAGGTTTTTTTATAAATGATTACATAGAACTGGTTAATGGAGAAATAGTGGATGAACATGATATTTTGGGAACTACAGGAAGGGGAATCATGTTGGTTCACATAAGGAATAGTGGGAACTCTAATGCAAGGATCTAGATGAAGAGGTACACTTATTTCTAGGGGTTAGGGATCATAATCTAATAACAGGATCAGTGAATCTTCCTCCCAAGCCTCAGAGTAGGCCAAGATGTTTATAGTGTGGTTCTAGATGCCACATAAAGAGGGATTGTATGACATAACCTTGATCATCTTACAACTACACGTAGATGAGAAATTTTTATTGGTATTGTTGTAATTATATATGGTACGATGTTATTGAAACTCCTTACAAGTCGTAGGAATATTATGCCTCAATGGGAAAGGGGTAGAAGCATATCCCCATCAATAGAGAATAGTTAGTAATGATGATTCATGGAATTCCATTAATCCTCAGCACAGAAATAAATATCAAAGTGTAGTATACAGGTAGTTGTTTGGAGGTGATAAGGTTGTGAAAGATGATCAGTTGGGACCAACCACAATGAGAGGTATAATTTATTGAAATTCTACCTTAGTGAAATGATTTATTGATATGGGTGATTCATATTCTATTATTTCATATCATGCTGTTAGTTGTGGAAATGATTCTCTCTAATTTAAAACATCAAACTCTTATGGTTAAAAGTGAGTGGAAATCCCTCTTATGTTGGGCGTGTTTTACAGTTATTGAAGAGGATGAGTTGATGTGGGAGTTCTCGTTGCTTGATACAGATAGTTATGATATTATCATGGGAATGGATTGGTTGGAAATTTTTAAGGACCTCATTGACTATTCTGTTCAAATTTTTATTTTCATGATGGATGATGGTGCCGAAAAGTTCATTAAGGGAGAGACAAAATGAAAGTATGTGTAAAACCGGTTTTTTGGAACTTCCTATTTGTATGATATCATGTTATTTAGTGGATTTTTCAATGGAATAAATGGAAATAAGTGAGAAGTACATTTTTCCAGTGTTTGTTGATCCATTTCTGGATGACATTCTAATAGTATTTGCAATCTTATGACTCGTTAGAGAGTTAGAGTTTATGATTGATATCCTTTAGGGGACCTCTCCTATCTCACTTTTGTCTTAATAGATGAAACTAAAGGAATCTATTGATTTTAAAGTGTATTTGGAATATCTATAAAATAAATTTTTATTCTGACATAGTATGTCTATGGGAAGAACTAGTTTTGTTTGTTTAAAATGAAGATATAACTCTAAGTCTATTAGTTGATTAACATAATATTATCTAGGTTATGATAATGAACTGATATCCACTTCAATGAATTAATGATTTGATTTAGCAACTGAGGGGAGATTAGTGGTTCTTCAATATTGACTTTTGATTCAGGTATCGCCAGTTGCATGTGTCTAAGGAGTGCATTCCCAAAATAGAATTTAGAAGTAGATATGTCCATTATGAGTATATGGTTATGCCCTTTGGTCTGAAGAATTCACTAGTAGTTTTTATCGAATTGATAAATCAGAAATTTCAAAAATATTGGGATTCTTTTTTCATGGTCTTTGTTGATGATATATTGGTATATTCTAAGACAAGGGTGGAGCATTAATGTCACTTGGAAATGGTGTTGGGGATCTTAATAGATAATCTATTATATTCCAAATTATTTATGTCGGACTTTTGGACACATTTGGTTCATTTCCTTGGAAATGTTATTTTTGAGAATGGAGTTTGAGTTGATTGAGAAAAGAAAGAGGCTATAATTTCATGCAAACCCCAAAATAATGTTATCGAGATACACAGATTACTTGGTATAGATTGATATTATCAATGTTTTTATCTATATTTATCATTATTTTCCTCACTAATTATATATTTGATAAGGAATAATTTTCCATTTCAATGAAATAAAAAATGATATAAATATTAGGAAGATCTTAACGTTCACCTTATATCAGCACAAAAATTGGGTTTAATAGAACCATGAAAAGGTTGCATGGTGTATTGTGATGAATCAGGATTAGGTTTGGACTATGTTCTCAAGAAAATAGATCAGGTGGTTGCATATGGCCCATGACAGTTGAGGTTTCATGAGAAGAACCACCCAATACTTGATATGGAGTTGGAAGCTATAGTTCATGGTTTGAAAATATGGCTTTACTGTCTATTCAGTGAAAAATTCATGGTTTTTATCAATCATAATTGTTTAAAGAATATTTTCACACAAAGATATGTGAACATGAGGTAAAGGGAATAGATGAAGTATCATTAGATGTTTGACTATTAATTAATATACCAACTGGGTAAGGGTAATTCGGTGGTAGATACATTATGTTGGATGTTATTTGCTAAGGTGGTGAAACATGAATTAGATCAGCGGAATTTGATATCAATTATAGCTAACATATGGTAGGAATGTGAGGACTAGGGTGATAGAGAATTTTTATTTGAAATTTAGTTGATTTCAGACATTATTAACTTGGTTGATGATGTACGGATGCCTAATTCCAATTGTATGTTGATAAGGTCAAAACTCAATGGTGGGGAGACCATTTAGGGCTAGGTTTAGAATGGGAATTCTGTTTTGTGTTTTCTTAATCAGTTTTTTTGTGCTTATGGATTTTTGGAAAAAATTATCAGATCTTTTCTTCATTCCAGATTGGCAGTCAATCATGGAATTCAAGAAATTCAATAAAGAATTGATATCACAATTTTTGTGGCCGCTACGAAAAGAAATATTGAAGATTTTTTATTGAGAATCTAGATTTGATAGTAATTCAAGGTAGATCATCCGCAACTAGTAGGTATATTGCAATCTGTACCAATTCCTATATGAAAGTGGGAACAAATAGCAATGGATTTTATTACTGGTCTCCTAAGAATGGTAAAAATGAACAAGGCCAAAGGGGTGAGAGTAGACTGTCTTACAAAGTTGTCCCATTTCATCCCTATTCATGAATCTCATACCATGGAGGATCCATCCAAAATCTTTATCCATTAACTAGTAAATAGTCATGATGTTAGAATTTTGATTGTATCAGATAGAAATATGAGGTTTAATTTTTATTTTTGTAAATCCTTACAACAATACCTTGTGACTCAGTTGATAATGATCATGGTGTATCATCCTTGGACATATGTGAAATCTTATAGAGAAATAAAAACATTGGAAGATATGTTATAGGCCTGCGTGATAGATTTTGGTGTATCATGGGAGGATCACTTTTCGTTAGTGGAGTTATCCTACAAAAATAGTTTTCAGGCATTGATACATATGGACCGGTATGAATCATTTTATGGGTTTATATGTGTTTCTCTGGTTTGTTGCGTGGAAATGGGTGAGACCATATTAGTAAGCCCAATCCTTGACCAAGAGACAATAGAGAAGATAATGCTGATTTGTATGAGAATGGAGAAATCTTATATTTTTTAAAAATCATGTAAGGACCATCATTGACGATTGTTGTCGTTTTAGGTGGCTGATTATGTGACTTTGAGAATCTATCCTAGGCTTCTTCATCATCGGTTTGTATACCATGGAAGGTTATCTCCATGGTATATTAGATATTTTGAGATACTTGAGATTATTGTAGAGGTGGCCTATCAGTTGGATTCTCCACAATAGTTCGGTGTGGTGTACAATATATTCTATGATTCTCAATTTGATTATGGGTCATTTGGATCCAAACCATGTGATTTGATGGGATCATGTTTATCTAGAGATGAATTCTTCATTGGTGCACGTGAAAGTGCAGGATGCGGACAGAAAATAGAAAGTACTACATGGTAAAATCAATATTCTAGCTTTGGTTCTTTGGTAGCATGGTTAGATTCAAGAGGTGACATGGGAGCGGGATAAAGAGATGGTCATGCAATGACCTGAGATCCTTTGGCAAATCCATGGTAGTCTACTTTCCAAGGACATAAATTCCAATGTTGTAAAGAATGTATCACCCATGGTTTGAGGTATGTAATCGTTTTTATGATTTTTTTATGTATATAGAGGGTTTGGGTATGGTTTGAGATATTTTGGGATGGTTTTGTAATGGTATTGGAGGCTTTTTAAAGGAGTAATTTTTGAGCAGGGTTAGGTGAAACCGTGCAAAAAACCCACCTAACCATGTAGCATGACACGGTGGGCTTCACATGATTTGTGAACTTTTTTTCTAACTGTATGAGGAGTCTATGTAGGGTCCCTATTTAGGTTGTAGAACACACAAGTCTAGCACACGGTTTTCTGAACAGTGTGAGCTAACCGTGCGTAGCAATTAAATTTTAGTTTTTAATTATGGATTCACCTAGGATTTTCAATAAAATCCTCCCCTCAACACCCATATGAACCCTATTCAGGATTTTTGGTTCTCAAGGGTTGGATGTGTTCTCCCACTCATTTTCGAAGGGATTCGAAGGGTTTTTATGGTGTGGTGAAGGCTATTCTTCTGTAGTAAGTCTTCTCCCATGAATATTTCTTTGTTTTTATTAGATATAGTTCTCTCAGTCTCTCAATTTACTATATCTACACATGTTACATATAGATCTAGTTTTTTCCTAAAATGATAATATTGAGGCCTTTTGATATTATGAAAAAGAATCTAAAGGGTTTTTTGAGGTGAGTTCACCCGGATTTGTGGTGCTGTTGTGAGTTGGTCGATTTTAAAAAAACACTAAGGTATGTGGATTCTATCTTGAATACATTTTTATAAATCTAGAATAATTTTTTCAATTAAATAGGTTTTTCTGAAATTAACTTTTATTCGGATATGTGAAGATTGATGGAAATTCCCTCTTTGATGTTTTGTAGATTTTTTAGGAAAATGAATTATTGAGGGGAAATGTTCTTTATTGTCGGATTTTACTATATTGAATTTAAAATTAGTATATTTAGTTTATTTATTATAATGTTTTTTGAAAAATAAATTTCAATAAAAAAATATCCTTTATAGAAATTATATATGTCATGGATGTTTTCCTAAGGGATTGTTTCGTTGTGAGAGAGTTTTTATATATTATTATTGCCTTAGTTGGTGTATGTGATTGTTTATTATCATAATAATTTTATTCATGTGATTGAAAAATGAGAAGTGGTTAGAAAGTACAACTATAAAAATGGATGGATAGTGGAAAGAATAGATACCATCAAAGTTAGGTGGGAGGTAAAAACTACGAGATTTGGAAAGTAGTAATTGAGATTTGATGAGAATTTCCACCATGATTGCTACCCTAAGTTGAGTGTGTAAATCTTTATGGATGTGTTTTTATTATGTATGTGGATAATAAATATGAAATTGTGTTCTAATATTTTATTGCAATATGGTTTATAGTTTTTTTGGCTTTCCTTGTTATTTTTAGATTTTGGGTAAAATGGCTTGGAAAGGGTGTGTTTGGCTTGTTGGAAATTGCTGACTTATTTGTTGTTTTATATAAATTTATTTATGTAAATGTGCTAATGGTTCTATAATAGTTTTGTCTGTAGATATGTAGTTCTAGAATTAGGACATGTATTAGGGTAATATAAATATCATTTTTACCCTTAATCACCCTATTTACTTTTAACCGTGGAAAATAAAAGTAAAAATTTACTATTCACAAAAAATTATTTTCATCTCATTGAACCACATTTTACTCTTTTATATTAATCGTGTCTCTCGTATTTTTGTTATTCCACTCACAAATGCGGTAAAATTATGTTTTATGTGAATTTACAAATTCTCCTAGGAGATGGGTAAAATACGGTGAAATGTTTAATAAAATTTTTATATATCTAAAATTATTCTGAACTAACTCCAGTGAATTACATTGAATATATATAGGTATTATGTATCTATATTTACCTTAATTAAATTTAAATAAAATAAATAATTATTTAAATAAAAATTCGCTTTTAAACTATAACTCGGTGCTTTTTCATTATTCTTCAAAAATTTATTGTTTTCAGAAAAATACCAAAATTTCAACCTAGGCTAATTTCGATATTACGAATCCAAAAATGAAGTCTATTTTGAAAGATAAAATTTATAAAATTTCAAAAAGTTGGTATTATTATTCATAATGACTATTTTGATTGGTTGTGGTGTGTGTTAGAACTCGAAGTTGCGTACAACACACGTTACTATATTATTCAAAGAGAAGCATACCGTGGATGCTTGGGGTGTTACAACCAGTATACAATATCAAATATTTCTTCACACATTTTATCATTTTTAACTATGTTAAACCAGTTTTTCCCTAATTTATCCTTATGACGGTAAGTCCACTTTTACCCATGGAAATTAAATTTAATGAAAAATGAAAATTGACATTATTTAAAAATTTTGAAATGATGATTTAGAAAAATTAAATAATTTTACAAAATAATATTTAAATGATTAAGAGGGATTAATTTTATTATTAGCACACATAACATGTAAAAATCATTAGTTAGAAAAAGTTCATTTGGAACATAAAATTTAGTTGTAGGATAATATTATCAATGTTGTTGATCCGAAAGTAAAAAACTGTTATATTATGAAAAAAATTATATTGATTTAAAATAAATCCAAAAAAGAATTTTTCCAAAATAATATTTAATTAGTTGAAATTTACTAAGATAGTTTATTATTAGAATGATATTATTAATTTTGTTTCATAGGTTTTATAGTGTAAAATAATATATTTATAATTACTAACATTATTAATTGAATAAATACATGATCAATAAAATATAAATACAAATTTTAACTCTCACTTATATTCTAATAAGGTAACAAATATTACTTTTTAAAAAAAACATTATTTCCAATACTCATATAGAAATCATTTCTTTTAAGAAAATCTAAAAAATTAACCTTTATCCAATTATCGCATAATAAATCCAAAAATAGAATTAATTTTATTATAAGTTACTTATATATGAGATACTAAATGTATAATGAATTATTTTGTTTTTTAATAGTATATATTAAGTTCTAAAATAAAAAATATGAGTTTTTAAATTAAATAAAACATTTTAAAAATCATAAGGTCACGTATGAAATACATATATGCTCTTAAATAAATTTCTTGGATTTTAATTCAGTATTCTATGTAAATAATTTTATAAAGGACTTGTTATTTATAAAAATGATATTTTTATCATTATCTTAAAATTAATTTTTTTAAAAGAACCCAAACACTTATCTTTAAATAATATGGAAATTCTAAATCAAAAATATTATGGATGTTTTGTAGAATTAAATTTCTATAAATATGTATATTATTATTTAATTAAAATTAGAAAATACAATGAGAAAAAATTTTTATTGGAAATTAATATTTTTAAAATTACAATTTCCTCTTATTTTTTATTTCTATAAAACAGTACTAAGGCTTGACATAACCAATTAATATTATATTTGGTTAAAATATCCATTTAACAATAATATACTCCTTTTCATTTAATAAATATTACTACACAAAAAAAAGATAGATTATTAAACATAGTAATGAATTATAAATATTTTTTTAGAAAATATTGATAAATTTAAATATTTATTTGTATATATATATATATCATAACTCAATTACTATAATTTATACCCACTAATAAAATGGATAAGTTTTAGTGGTCAAAATATTTATATATTTCGTTTTAGTTTTCTTCAATTCATGGAGAAATACATCAAACTAATTTAATAGAATTAGAGGAAAAAGTTTTTAAAATATTGGATAATTACTCCATCAATCAAGTAAATTAGTATACATGTTCGACTATAGATGATTTATATCGATACCACTATTGTGAATCTAAATATGATGGATGTAATCTACCATGAATCTTCATGTCTCTAGAAATATAGAAAATAGTTTAAGTTACCTGATATTTATAATACTAGAATTTCATGCTTTATTATCATCTCAAATTAAACAGAAACATCATGTAATTAACCATTATATTATTGGGAATAATCTTGTTGTAAATTTTTAATGTTAATTTTCAATAAATAATAATCTTCCAGACCTGAAATACTAACTACAAAAAATCCTAATGAATGTTCAGGATTTTTATTCATCCTATTATAAATCTATTAAGTCTGATAAATCAGATAAACCTAGTGAAAGGTCATATAGACCTACTATTGATGAGGTGATAGTTATTTCTAAGGGAAATAATTTTTCTTCTTAACTGATCATATATTTTATTAGAATTATAGTGATTAAGAATTTCACATAGCTATTTGCATTTACATGAATTGGGATTCAAGAATTGAATGATAATTTTAATGACATTAATAGTGTTTAAAAATACAATATTTCCAATATTTAATTGTAATTTAGAGATAATATCAAAAAGAGACTTTTTTCTCCACTATATTTCTATCAGAATGTCATTTCCTCCATGTGAGAAATGTGTAGAAATTCAATATTTTATCTTATAGAGAGGATAAATATTTTAGGATAAAATCCCAATCAATTTTTTGGATATATGTGATATTATTTAGGATTTATTTCCTCATATTGTAATAGAAAGTGATAATATTATAGTTGAGGCTTAAATTCAAGTAGAAGAATCTATCTGTAGTCTATAAATTCCATTAACTAGAAACACTTGTCACTACACTATGGATTAATATTTTGGATGAAAAAATAGCCAAGAATATTTATAATGATATTATGGTTAGGATAAGGAAAATGGATGGAGATGCTTCTTGTAACATCCCCTGATCCAACGCAATCTCATGTGGCTAAAAAAGGTTGGTTACGATACTATAATCACATATCCTTGTATACTGGATGCTACCGACTAGCATTGGGGGATTGAAATGAATATTAGGGAGACTATACAGCTTTTTATTAAATGAAATGGTAGTATAAATAATCTATATAAAAAATAAAATAAATTTTTAACATGGAATAACTCCAAATGAAAACCTATGAAATAATCTAATATAAATTAAAGGTATAATTTAAGTACATGTTGGAATGTAACTAAATGTCACGTTTGAAAAAATAAAAGTTGAAGGATAGAATACATGAATAAAGATTAAATAGTCCCCCATCTCAAACAACATGCCAGTACTACATCCATACTCTATTCCACCATGAATGAAAGTAATTGACAACAATTTATTTTTCCATTGTCTAAACCTGAATCCACATAATCTACTTTTCTACTAATCGACGACTGGAATTGCATGTCCATATAAGTCAACATGTCAAAAGCACCATGTCTAAACAAACCAGCCTGAAAATAAGGGTATGAAATAAATATATAAATAAGTTTATTAATTAATCAAACAATTTATAATATACAAAAAAACCCACATTGTCTCTATTCCAAAATTTTTGTTTTCTTGTCTCATGACCATGCCAAGCATCACCATAAAACCATGTTATAAATAACCTACATTGGAGTTATTCCATAATTTCTCTGAGCATGTCTTGCAATCTTTCCATCTACAACTTTCTAACCATGGTATAATCACAATAATCGTTGTGAATTCCATATAAAAATTAATTCTTCTAGGTCAAAGATAAGAATCACAACATGGGACTAGGTTGATCCCAGAAATAATAAGCAATAAAACATGGGACATGGATGAACGCATTGTATATTAGTATTAAAAAATATAAGTCTACATGTTCCAGGGCCATACCTGATATATAATAATTTCATCATGGAATACTAGATATATCCCAATATCTTGGATATCACAATATAACATCATAAAACTAAATGGTTAATTATGAAAATGACTATTTTTCCTTCAAATAAATTTTCATTTATATCAAAAAATATATATATATATCCAAAATTAATAAGCAATATTCCATTAATGGGGGAATATATATATAAATAAATCCCCTAAGGCTTTATGTCATGAAAAAAACACTTTAAACCATTATGCAATTCAATTATAATCATGGTTTTCTTACACTACAGATAGCTATATCCCTAGTAAAAAACTATTGGTATAAAAAAACACAAAGGAATAATCCAATTCTTTATTTAATTAATTTTGATACATTTTTAATTAGAACAATAAAAATATTTCATATGCTTGGAAAATGTAACACCATATGGTTAAGATTCAGACCCCCTAACATTAAATAACAATAAAATAATTCTTCCAATGAAAGTATATAATGAGGAAGAAGGATTGGATGGTCACAATGAGGATACGAGATCAAAACTGATCCAGATCAAAGCCAATAATGCACACAATCCAGGTATTAAATCATAATTGTAGGAAAAATAGGGTAGGGAAATGAAAAGGCATAACCATGTGGACTTACTAGGGATAAACATAATTATTGAGATGTTTGGAAAGGAGGTTGGCACTCCAAAATTACATGGACGGTTATCCTGGGCTTAGTGGAGAAGAGTTGTAGTGAGATAAATCCTAATACCAGCTGCACTACATATATTAAAATAGCAAGTCGGGTAATTACGTGACATTCAATATAGTTACAAATCAATTAATTATCAGTAATGGAATATTCTGAAAAACCAACCACCACAGATTATTTAATTAAGAATAGATTATCATTACACAATACGTAATCTAGTTCTTAGTGTGTAAATTTTTTCCAGATGGGGTTTCAGCCCATTTTTAATAAAAACATACCAAAAACCATATAAATATTCTCAAATTACCAAGAACCCATGGTAACACTTAAAAAAATTTACTTGCACTCTATTAATCCAAACAGACATATATATCTAGATTTTAGGTCATTTTACCCAAAAGGACCCCCCATGTAGATCCTTTATGGTTTTTTTATGTTTCCTTTCAACCAAGACTGCAATTGTAACGACCCAATATTGACTTAAATGGGCATTACATTAATTGTGCAGAATAATTAATTCTTGTGACAAACACATTCTCAAAGACTATATTATTTTAGTGCCTTTGGAAATTGGAAAACATAAACAACTAGTTCTAAAATCATTGACACCAACATCATCTTTATCCTTCTTAGCTAGAACCCTTTTTGATACATCTTACTTATTAATGTTCTTCAAATCATGTGGAAAGTGAAACATGAAAAGGGGTGATCTCAAAATCTCAGTAAGGTTAAGCATGGAAACTATCTTAAAAATCATAAACATATGAATGTAAAAACAAGAACAAAATTTTCAAAAATAAAATACCGAATTTATCAT
This sequence comes from Viscum album, assembly GCA_963277665.1. NCBI lineage: Eukaryota > Viridiplantae > Streptophyta > Magnoliopsida > Santalales > Viscaceae > Viscum > Viscum album. The sequence goes on from OY728165.1 coordinate 1,086,864,263, forward strand.
ATACCAAACATTCGAGTCATGAAATAAATCATGGTAGTTTGTAATGCATAAATCATAATGTAATCATAAACCATGGAAAATAGTTTTGGAATAAAACATGGAATTTTGGAAAAAATAATAAGGTAATATGATTTCTATTATATACAATGCATTGTTTTCAAGACTATAAGAGTGAAAAAATTCAATTACTGAACTAAGTTTACTTGTCATTCGAGCCATGGATTACTGAACCATATTTACATGTAATTCCAGTCATGTCTATATAATGAGATATAAATCATTACCTAATGCATTAGAGGGTGATATAGTTCCAACCCATCTCATAATAAAATCATTCTTAAATGTTCCAAAAAAACATAAATCAATCATCATAGCATTACCCATGATATATAATGGGTTTCTTAAACAGCATTCCATCATAATTAAATCCATATAAAATAAATGGATTTCATAAAAATAATTACATCGTAATCAAAATAAAATAAATATAATAATAGGGAAAGCAACATTTCCATATTTCAGCTTAGATGGAAAATAATTTTGATAAAATAATTGAGCTTTGATCTTAAGGAAAATATCATTTCTTCTTCAAAAAATGTTTTATATTCTAAAAATATTGTGAAATTTTAAAAGATAAGAATATAATTGAATATTATTTTCAAAATTTGTAGAGGAATCATCATGGAACTACGGTGTTATAAAGAAGTAAAAATCCATTCATACTGTATAAGTTAAAAAAATTATTTTTATACTCTTGTCCAAAAATATAAATTACACCTCATAAGGGGAACGAATGAAAAATTCTTTCCATACTGTTTGTTAATAATTAACCAATGGGTAAAAATCAATTTATACATATTATAAGAATAGAAAAAATACTATATATTTAATAAACATAGTAGTAAATAATAAATATACCCTAGTAAATACTTTTGAATAAAAAATCTCAAATAATAATGAGATTGTAAAATTATCCCTTGCCGTATGTCAGATTTCTTCTATATGTGTCTCAAACTCATCTTTTTTCGCGTATCTCTTTCTTATTTGAAAAAAATGTCTCCATAGGTGGATTTTTTCCCAATGTGTTTCCTCTAGGATTATGTGTGGTATATTAGGAGATGAAATGGGTAGGGTATGGCCAAAAAAGGGCTTTATATTAGTGATTAAAATAGAAGTAGAAGTGAAATTTTATAAGAGAGGGTAGGGGAACCTTCAGAAATACAAAAACTATTAAATAAATATAAATTAATTTTTAAAATCAAATGCCTCTAAAGTGGATTATAAATAACTTAAGGAGAGGTTGGGATGAAATTTTCTCAACCAATAAAATTTAGACATAATTTTATTTTATTCTAATCCATATCATTTTGATGTATCCTTATTTAATCTATGCAATTTTAATTGTGGTAATATTATTCTAAATAATATATGGTTATAAATATTAACTTATGTATTTAAATAGTCCATAATAAAATACTTAATGAAATTTTAGACCTTATAATTCTCACTTTTTAATTTTTAAATATTTTGTAATTTTTAAATAATTTAATAATATGTTACTTTTTTAAAATACCAATAGTCTCAATTGTGACACTATTCAATTATTTTATATTAAATATTATATACACATGAAGTAAATTTGAGAAAAAAGTTATTTTATACACTCCAAACATGTCATAGGCACTGATAAAATTCATGAAGCATGTTAATTAGTTCATATTATATTTCATTTATTATTTTAAAAACCATTTATTTGTTATTTCTATTAGTTAAATAATTTCTACATCACCATTGTGTCATCACTAATGGTAATTATTTAATATCTAAATATTCTAAATATTTCAAATGATGAATATAATTTCATTATATTTCTTTATACTTTTTATGTCCAAATGTTTTATCAAGTTTATTATTACATTGAAATTATTATAATTATAAGAGACAGGAGATTGGCTTGTTGTCACTTTCTTTTTTAAATTATAAATACATCACTTTCAATGAAAAAATTACATTAAATGAATCAATTTTTTCCCTTTGGTGATATTGGTTTACATTACCCAATCACTTAGTATTTTTTAGGTGTTGGGGTAATATTATTATCTTTATCATATTGTTTTTAACCTGATTTACCTGATTTACCTTTAATTGTGGTAAATAAAAATTACCATAGTTTCAATTAATAATAGAAAAAAATTTATCATATTAACATAATTTTTACCAACTGATTCCAAATATGGAATCCATTTTTTCAAAATTCAAAATACAAAAGTTGATGTAATTATTTCAAAATTAATTTCCATTATCTAAACTAAACAGTGGGTTACTAAAAAGTAAAAAAATTAAAAAGATTAGCTGGGGTTTATGTCAAATGTAAATGTGAAATTACATCCAATGACCAAAATTTGGTTGAATGAAAAAAAACATAATCCAATTACACTTTAAAAACATTTAAAAAGCTAATTTACAAATTAAATAAATTAGAATAAAATAATTTTTATAAAGAAATTACAATAATTTTTTCAGTATTCATTAAAATCTGTATTTCATCAGAAAAATACAAAAATTTAAACAAAGGTATGTTTCGATCTCCCATATACAAATAATAAGTTTAATATGTAAAGTATATCTTATAAAATATTAAAAAACTATATTCTAATTGGGTTTTCCATTAAATATTAGTAAAACTACATTTTTAGAAAACCATTAATTTTATTCGTAAAATTGAATTTTTTCTTTTATTGTGTCAAGAAAACATATAAGATAAATTTTAAACATTACATTTAATATATTATATATATATTTTTCAAATAAAATCCCTAAATAATTTTTTATTATTTTATGGACTCACTTATTTTCTTTTTATTTTTTTCGAAGGAAGTTAATACCTTTCATACTCACTTTTATAATAACTAGGTCATAATATTCAGTTATCACTTATAATCGATATTTCATGAAATGATTTCTATCAAAATAACTAAAAATTTTGTGTAACACAAACCAAGAATAGTGTTGTGTATACTACAATCTAACACAGTGTTGTGTATAGCGCAATCTAATATTGGTGTAGTGTACAACAAAAGATATCAAAGAAATTAAAAAGAATCTATATCATAAAATATCAAGGGGTTACCTTTTACTCCCCATAAAATTATTTTCGCCCTCTATATTCATTGGGATTACAAAATGTTTACTACATGATATTTTCATTCATTGAAACTGAAATCATCAAAAAAATTCAATAACATTATTTTAAAATAGAATTTTTGAAACATAATGTTTACCCAATGCAACTCATCACTAGGTATCCACATAGAAAACATAGTTGGTTAGTGAAAACATAGATAGGGAAGACAAATATAACCATTTTGTTTTGATGGATAATGATAGAGAACCAGTCTTAGAGAAAGTTCACAACCAAAAAGCCATAAATCTGTGATTATTTAAGGGAGCATAAGATTCATCAAATAAGAAGGTACTATGATAAAATTCTTATTTTTGAAGAACATTTCCCAAAAGTTAAATAACATGATAATAAATACTTAGTTTTTTCAGTACAATATCACCATTGATTATGACATGAACAATTTCCACTATATATCTTATTCAAAAAAATAATTATGCATTTGGTATTCCTGAAGTGTTGGGAGATCATGTGCTCCATAAATATAATGAAAGGTCATTCCATATGATTCAAAAAAAGGTAATCCTTGGTTATCAAATATGCATAAGTCTAACTATAGTGTGATAATACATTATTCTTACTATTATTGTCTGAAGTTTAACATTAACATTACCAAAATTTATAACCTTAAAATCATTATAAAAGCTTAAAATCAAAAACTATAGAAAATGGTTCACTTAATCAGCTAAATATTTATATCCCATCTACCATACCATATCACTGGTTAGTCACATTAAATAATATGAAGACCTTCATCATAAATTCTCTTGAGTTGTGGTAAAAACCTAAATTATCATATATCCGTAATGAAAACATTCATGTTTCCTTATTCCAAAACTTATTTGATAAATTTTATATGTCCCAAAAATATGTATTCTTTATCCATGATAGCATATCCCTTTTTTCAACTATTCCATAATTTGTTCCCAAAAACTGGCATCATCCAATTTACTTATTCAAATCCATCATGTATTATCCATATATAATTATATTAAAACAATAGGCATATTAAGGGTTATCTTTTCCTTAATCATGTGTTCTACAAATATATCACCTTACACACAAATCAAATTTCATGGATCCTTAGAAATATTAATTGTATCCTTTTCAATCCTTAATAAAAAACTTATACTGAAAACACTTGTATATTTTAGGATTCAAATAAAATAATCTTTTAATTCCAAAATATATACACCTAAATAATCCAACATTGTTATTGAACCATTAATTAGGATCCATCATCTTCATCTTTCCTAAAATCTGAATCATGTATTAATCTTACTGAACCTTAATATTCTTAGTTTTAATGTATATAATACTAGATGTACATAACATACCCTTTACATGACTGATACAATCTCTTTATCCTCAGTATTAAGACCAATATTCATACCATCATCATGATTCTCTTCATGATGTTTCCATATATGAAATTGATCTTCATAATTCACATACTTTTCAAATATTAATCATATAATGGTTAATTATGTCCTACTTAGTTTTAGATATTGACTTACTCTGAAAATCCAAGTGTGAGAAATACATGTCATAGATTAGAAACACTCAAGTAAGGTAAATTACATATAATATTTCAATCTATGATATCATTAGTTTGACCCTATGTTGGTTTTGATTATCACAAAAACCCTAATATTATAACCTATACTTAGACCTATCCTTACGAAATACCTGTAACTATCCTTAGAAATATCTTTAGGGATATCACTAATATATTCAAATCCTTGTTTCCAAAGGAACAATGAACCTTCACCTTGATAAAAATTGTAATGAAACAATCTTGACCTACATGGACATTAAATTAATTTTGTGGAATAACTAATACATCACACAAATAGGCTCCCAAATACTGTATTAGTTTAGTTCCATTAGAAACTGAATAACATAAACCACTAGTTCATAAAACATCTACATCATATTTTTCTTTATACTTCATAACTATAACCCCCTTCTGACACATCTTACTTAATACACATCTTCAAATCGTAGTGAAAATAATACATTAAAAGGGGCAGATAAAATTCTCATTATGGTTATGTATGGAAACTATCTTACAAACTTAAAAATATTAATGTAAAAACCAGAACATAACTTTCAAAAAATAACATACCAAATTTAACATATAAATTTTTTAGTCATGAAATAAATCTTGGTAGTTTATATGGCATAAATCATAATGGAATCATGAACCACGAGAAAATTGAATTTACATTTAGTTATGGCCAAAAAATAAGCACATTATATGATTTCATAGTAGCTAATTCATTGTTTCCAGGACCATTATATTAGAAAAATTCCATTACAGGACTGGATTTACTTGCCTTTCTAACCAGGTATTACTGATCAAGATTTACTTTTTGTTCCAGTCATTTCTATCTCATGAGATATAAATCATTACCCAATATATTGGAGGGAGATATAGGTACCAAAAACCTCATAATGAAATCATTATTACATGTACCACAAAAACCAAAATCATTCATTATATCATACACATGAAATAAATTGGGTTTCTAATACATCATTACATTATAACAAAATCTATATAAAATAAATGTAATTCATAAAAATAATTCCACCATAAACACAATAAAATCCATGTAATAATAGGGATAAAAACATAACCTTATCCCATCATAGATGGAAAATAATTTTGATAAAACAAATGAGCATAATTATTGATAAAAATATCCTTTAAAAAACCTTCCATATTCTCAAAATGTCTTGTAATTTTAAAAGAAAAGAATTTAGTTGAAAATAATATAGAAATTGTATAGAGTAATATTCATGGAAATAGGTAGTTATAAAGAAATAGAAATCAGTTCATGCCATATAAGTTAAAAATAAGCCTTCTCATACTCTTGTTATAAAATTCAAAAAGTACATCATATGGAAAATAAAAGAAATTTTCCTTCCATACCAATTCATAAAAATTTAACAATGGGTAAAATTCACATTAAAAAATAGTATAAGAATATAAAATAGATTATATTATTATAAAACAAGTAAGGAAATGATAAATATACCCTAGTAAAAACTTACTAAGATACAATCTCATATAGAAATGAGATTGTAAAATTATTTGTTACCTTTGGCCTGCTTTTTTTCATACGTGTCTGAAACTCCTATTTTTTCAGTATCTCCTTTTTATTTGCATAAAAGGTCTAAATAAGATGGATTTATTCCCAATGTGTGGCCTTTATAATGAGGTGGTTAATGTTGGGGGAGAAAATGGGTAGGGTTTGGCTGAGAAAAAGATCTTCAGTGGTGTGATTAATAGAGAAGGAGAAGTGCCCTTTTATAAGAGAGGGGAGGGGAACCTTTGGAAATACGAAAAATATTAAATTATTATAAATTAATTTTTATATTAAAATGCCTCCCAGGTGGATAATTTAGAAGGTAAGATGAGTTTGGGTTAAAATAATCTCAACTAATAAAATTTAGACATGTTTTCATTATATTTTAAAACATATCATTTTGATCTATCCTTATTTAATCTATATAATATTAATTAGGGTAAGAATATACTAAATAATAAATGGTTATAAATATTTAGTTAATTGGTGTCCATCATACATAATTAGATACTTCATGAAATTTTAGACCTTATAATTTTCACTTTTTATATTTATATATTTTTGTGATTTTTAAATTATTTAATAATATGTTATTTTTTTGAATATCAATAGTGTCAATTTTGACACTATTCATTTATTTGACTATAAATAAACTCCAGACATATGATAAATTCAAAAAAAATATTTAATAAACATATAACTTGTCATAGGAATTGAGAAAATTAATGGAGAACATTAATTAGTATATATTATATTTCTTTTAATATTTTAAATACAATTTATGTTTTATTTCTTTTAGTAAAATAATTTATAGAATCTCATTATGTCATCATTACTGGTAATTACTTATTTTTTAAAAATTCTATATAATTCACATGATGTAGATAATTTAATTATATTTCTATAGAATATTTATGTTTGATGTTTGATGAGGTTTATCCATACATTTAAATTATTAATACTATAATATATAAGAGAATGAAATGTTGTAACTTTATTTTGTTTTAATTATAATCATATCTCTTTCATGGAAAAATACCATTAAATGAATATATTCTAACACTTAGGTGATATAGCTCGAATTTAATTCATTTAATAGGATTTTGGTTGGTGTTAGGATAATCTTATTATCATTATCATATTTTTTGTTAACCAAATTTACCAAGTTTACCTTTAGCTGTGCAAAATAAAAATAACTATAGTTACTATTAATAATATCAAAAAAACTAACTATATCCTATTAAAATAATTTGGATCCAAATATTCCAAATATGGAATCACTTTTTCAAAATCAAAAACACATAATATGCAGCAATTAATTTAAAATTAGTTCCTGTAGTCAAAACTCAAATGGCTGTTTTTAAGAAGTTAATACTATAAAAAAAGGACATGTGTTTAAATCCAATTTAAATACAAAATTACGTATAATGAACAAAATTGGATTAAATGGTAAAAATATAATCCAATCTCCATTTAAAATCATTTAAAAATATAATCTAACAATATAAATAAATTATATGAAACTGTAGTTTTGAATTAAAGTGCATTATTTTCTCTCTATTCATTAAAATGTGAATTTCATCAGAAAAATACCAAAATTTAATGAAAGTTAAAAATTTTCTCTTGAACATACAAAGAATAAGTATATTATTCCAAATAGAACTTATAATAGTGTAAAAACTATATTTAAAATAGGTACACCATTAAAAGGTGATAATAACCATATAATCTAAAAAATCTATATATCTCAAATAAATTAGTGGGTTAATCCCATGAAAGCACATATACCACATTATCTGATCCACTAGAACTGATTCTTCTAATATGACATGGGCCAATAAGTGAACATTATCAATCCTAAAACTCTATTTATTTACCTTGGTGTAATGTCAATTCTCTCTCAATGTACTCATGATGATGTAAAGATGTTGAGAATGATCATCTATTGACAAAGACAATACTAAAATGTTTTCGAAAAAACACAACAAAATTATAAAGAAAATTTTTAATGATCATATTCATCACAACCATGAATACCATCATAGCATTAATAAATCCAAAATACATCAACATGAATTCATAAAATACATAACTTACCCTAAAAGAAGAATGAGGTATTTTAATTGGTCTCACCCTTAACTAGTGGCATCCTGATATCTAATTGATCTTGGGGAAGAACATAGAACATCTCAACTGATCAAATATATCATTAATTCATAAAAGAGGATACAATTTCTTTACTTTCATCTTGTTCAACAATATATTTTCCTCACATAGTGAAAAGACCCAACATTCTTTTTGGTGAAGAGAAATGGAGAACCCCAAGGAGATTTATTAGGCCGTATGAAGCCTTTAGATTCAATATCTTCAAACAAAACATTTAACTATAAATTCTCTACTTGTGTAATTCTGTAATGTGGGATAGAAATTGGTTCTTCTATCGACACCAACTCAATTTTATTCTCAATCTCTCATTGAGGTGTTTTTTTGTATAACTCACCAGGGAAAACATCATAAAAATGGTATAAAACTAGAGGAAATGAATCCTTATACATTCCACCATCATCTAGGGAAAGAGTTTCTAGCTGAGCTATGTGATTATCCAATCTACACTGAATTGATATTGCATTACCTTTCGGAACATCCCACTCACCCTATTGAAAATAACTACCTATTTAAAGTGATAGAAAGGTAACGATCCTCCTTTAACAGTGGATATGATCATGGAATACACATAACCAATCCATTCCATGAATAAATTCCAATCCTATAATTTCATACATTAATATCACATATATGCAATAGTGACCACCAATCTCTAGAGAACCCTCATTACAACATTTTATATTCCCTTATCACACTCTTAATAGTGTCTTAACAGTTGAAACAACATCCATGAATTACAAAATGAATCTGAAACCATTTATAAAAAGTGTATATAAAAAATAATATGAATTTCTATTTAAAAAAAAGGAAAGGTAGATGATATATGAATCATACCTTTAGCGGTAGATAGTCCTGTATCCATGATAGTTAGATTATTCTGCCTAACATTAAACTGTCTTTTCCCAATTCTCTTAGCTAGATTATATCTACAATACGATATTTCCCCTACCTGGTACTTCCACCCCTACAATGGTGTATTGTGTCCCCTTCTATGGCCTAAACAGCTAATGGAACTCCAGCTATTTTCCTACTTAGTGGACATTGTTCCCCTTAATTACTCAGGTTCCTATCCTGATTTGTTTGCACCGGTGTAATATGAAAAATTCATAGAGAACCACAAAATATGGAAAATTCTTTGACAAGTACGATACACAACTATTGGGTAAGGACATTAAGGGTACTTAAGGACAAACATGACACACTAATAGTAATGCAATATAACATATTTTTGACATGGTTTTTCACTACTCTAACTACTCCTCCAACTACTAGATCAACCAAAAATATCGTAGAAACACTTCTTGCAACGTGAAGGAGAGATCCCAGTTTACCTTACAGAAATTAAATAGATGTTTCTCTTGGCCTCTCTTAGATTCCCTTCTATGATGATTTTTTGGTTCATCAGTTCCTCAAGACATCCCAAATGAAAAATTTCGACCTATTCCATGATTTCATAATGATGACCATATTAAAAACATATTCCCCAGAGATAACATCATCTACCAAAGATGTTGTAATGTGTTGTAGGTTGGAGAAATATATAGCATTGTACATCACTTTCATGACATCCTTCATTAGATGCATGAACCCATGAAAATTTTGATCCATCAATGCCTTGGGATTTGGATAACTCAAGTAAATCAACTTGATTTTCTTCCATGATTCCTCACCCTAATGCCAACTCCTCTAGAATATCCCAGAAATTCTTGTTAGGTCCAAAAATTATAATATGTAGTAAGATTTACCTACCTATCTATGGGTGTCTAAAGATTCTTGATGATCATCTGGATGGACTCGATCATGAACATGGGTGCCTAGGGTCCTCCATACCTTTTAAATGTAGGAAAATTATATAGATGAACTCTCTTGTCAGCTAAGTCATCTATGACACAACATGAACAATATATCTTTTTATTGATCTGTAACGACCCAGAAAATTCCGTGGAAATTTTTTTCATTAATATATTGGATTTTTACGAGACCGAAAAAAATTTCAGTGCTTGATTCCAAGGCCTGGTGTGCCCGAAATCTATTTCTAATGTTTTTTTCAGGTATGTTCAGTAAACGTACAGGCAAGATTTTATAACTTTTGAACCTGTTCTTGGAACTGAAATCTGAGGGCAACGTTGAACTCGTAGTATAACGACCCATACTTTACATACATTTTTAATACTTCAGAAATTGAAGCACACTTATTACAACATATGATAAAACTACAAAGGACCGTATAGGTATAGTGTCTTTAGAAACTGGGAAACATAAACAACTGGTTCATAAATCTTCTACAGTGTCTCCCATTTATTTCATCATATCTAGGGTCCCTTTTAGCATATTCTACTTAATATCCATCTTCCTGACCTGGGGAAAAGAAAACATAAAAGGGTGAGCTCAAATGCTCAGCAAGGCAAATAAAGGAAATAAAAATCATATCATATCTTTTTGAAAATCATAACCTGCAAAAGAGATCATAATATCTTAACATGGAACAAATCATAGGAGTGAAAATGAGATCCCCATAATCATAACATAAAACTTGAAACTTTGTGGCATGCACACATAATCATGGAAAATCATTTCTTGTTAGTCATGACTCATCGCCAAGACTATCTTAGTGGACAAAGTCCCTTTCTGAACCGAGTTCACTCCTCGTTTCAGTCCTGTATCACTAAACCGAAATAACCTTCCGTTCCAGCCATGTCTATCTCATGAGATATAAAATCTTTACCCAATGCATTGGAGGGAGATATAGGTCCCACCCATCTTATAATGAATCCTTTCTTATGTGTGCCACATAATCATAAAACATACATCATCGCATAACACATGAAACAAAAATGGGATTCTTGAAACATCATGACATCATAAATCAATTCATATAAGATAAAGGAATTCATAAAAATAATTCCATCACAACATGATCAAATCAATGTAATAATAGGGATAAAAACAGAACCCTTTATTATCTTAGATGGAAAATAATTTTGAAAATCACTTGAACTCCATTCTTGAGGAAAATATCCTTTCTTCTTCAAAAACATTTTTCCTTTCATAACATGTCATACAACTTTAAAATAAAATAAGTTGATTAAAAATAAACTTGAAAACTTGTAAAGGAAGCTTCTTGGAAACAATTTTTTAAAAATCCATTCATGCCGTATAAGTTAAAAAAAACATTCTTCGTACTTTTGTCGGAAAAGTCAAAAAGTACCTCGTACGAAAAACGACAAAAGATTCCTTTCATACATATTACTAAAACTCACCGAAGGGTAAAAATGGATTTAAACATTTTTAGGTGGATGTAAATAATATTACATATTGATGAAACATGGATGTGGATGATAAAATACACCCCAGTAAATACTTACGAATAAACAATCTCGGATAAAAATGAGATTGTGATATTTCCCTTACCTTAGGTCCGATTAGCTTTGTACGTGTCCAAAGCTCCTGTATAATGGTTTAAATAATGTTATTGACTTATTCCAGAATCATACATATTTATATGATATCATATATGGTCATATTATTAGCTTCTTGTTAGTAATATTTCATTGTTACTTGTTACTCGGGTCTTTATAACTTTTTGTTCTTATGCAAGTTTTGCCGAATAAATTCTTATTCTTATCTTTAGGTTATAGATAATTCATTTCCAGAATGGTATTAGTGTATTATATACCATATTCATTCATTCAATTCATTTATATAATCATTATGAAATGAAGATCATGTAGAACGAGTCGCATCACATCGTGGAGACGGTATTCCGTACGTACGCACGAGTGATGATATCATTCCTATGATCATGGAATTGTATTGGAGTATATATATATTATTTCAGTATCAATATTACTTCATAATAATCATATTTAGTTACTCATTACACCATTATAACCATCCTTGTAAGGTGATGGTGGAAAATAGATTACACCACGGCGTGGAGACGGTATTTCGTACGTACGCACGCGTGGTGATTTCATTTTTCCGTAGGATGGATAGAAGGTGAAATAGGGTTGTTTCATATTTATAATAACATATCAGTATGTAATTAATACTGATGTTATTACTTTATCATGAAACAACTAAAGAAGAAGAAGTTGAAGAAGAAAGAAATTGAAAAGATCGGTAATGGATATTACCTCTTCTTTGGAACGCCTCTTTGAATCCTCCACTTAAGGAACTAAGATTGGTCTTTGGAGAAGACCAGGACCTCTAGGATTATTCTAGGGAAGTGGAGAGGAGAAAATGTCAGGGTTTGGCCGAGCTTGAGTGCTCAATTTGGTGTGAGGAGGAGGGGGAGGAGGTGCCCTTTTATAAGGGAGGAGAGGGGCACCTTAGGAATATCTCAAAATATTATTTTATATTAAAGTCAAAATCGGTTTATAATGGTTCCAAAGGGTCTTATTTAGAAGATAAAGTGGGGAAGGGTCGAAATCCTATCAACCAATAGGATTTAGACAAGTTTAGGGTATTATTTTAACCTTATCAATTAGATTTAACTCTAAGTTAAATAATTTAACTTTTACCGTGTCTTTTTGTTTTCTTTCACTATATGGTTAATACACTTACTATAACATGCCAAACGAACCCCAAATTGTTTATTATTAAAATATATATCCTTATCTAAGTCATTTGGCTGAACCTTAGATTTTTAGGAATAAAATAACAATTAATAATATAATATTTTATTTGAAAACTATTTTGTGTCAATTTTGACACTATTTGATATATGATTTTTGTGAAAGTCATAAAAGAATTATATGTTCGAACCAAGTTGATTAAATCAACATTAATATATCATGGTAACCTATAAAATTAGTTTAATTCATAAAAAGTCTCAAATTACATTTATTTTGGTGTTTATAACATCAATTATGTCAATATTTCATTAATAAGATAATTACTGCATCATCTTTGTGTCATAAATAAATTAAATTATATGATGTCTAAAAATTACAAATAAAATATCATCATGTAGGAAATCGTTTTATCTTTCTAATGAATATTTACAATTGAATTTATCTTATGGATAACCCCATATTAAAAATGATTTACTTATTAAACTTTGATTTTAACTATTTTAACCCTTCTTTAAATAAATTAATAATAAATGTCCTAATCTAATCCAAGTGGGCCTAAATGGTCATATTTTATTCCTAAGTTTGTTTTTGGTCGAATTACACTTGTCCAATAGAATTAGGACATGTGTTAGGGTAATATTAATATCATATTTACCCTTAGTTACCCTATTTACTATTAACCGCGGTAAAAAAAATAAAAAGTTACTATTCACCAAAAAATTATTTTCATCTCATTGAACCACATTTTAGTCCTTGATATTAACCGTGTCTCTCGGATTTTCGAAATTCCAATCACAGAAGCGGTAAAATTAAGTTTTATGCAAAATTCAGTTTTTAACCTACCACTTAGTGGTTTCACTATTCATCAAAAATTGAAAGTTTTCAGAAAAATACCAAAATTTCACCCTAGGCTAATTTCGATATTCTGAGTCCAAAAATGAAGTCCATTTTGAAAAATAAAATTTATAAAATTTCAAAAAGTGGTTATTACTATTCTTAACGGCTAGTTTTAATAGCATATTGTTGTTTAGTGAAACTCGGTATTGCGTACGACGCAAGCTAGCGAGGAAGGTCGCGATTGCGTGTAAAGCAAGCCAAGCAAGTGTTGTGTAGAAAAAGATTCCTTTGACGATTTATATAACATAAAAGTCTCGGGTGTTACATTCTACCCCCCTTAAAAAGAATTTCGCCCTCGAAATTCGTCACTTTGTAACAAACAGATGAGGATAATTCTCTCTCATCATATCCTTAAGCTCCCATGTAGATTCTTCAAGTTGGTGGTTCCTCCATAAAACTTTCACCAAGCGAGTGGTCTTGTTTCGTAGGACTTTTTCGCTACGATCCAGAATCTCTATCGGCTATTCTTCATAAGAAAGATCTTGCTCCAGCGGTACAACTTCTGAGCTGAGTACATGTGAAGGATCTGGTATGTACTTTCTCGGGAGAGATACATGGAACACATCGTGAACTTGAGAGAGATTCGGTGGAAGCGCCAATCGGTAAGCTACCTTCCCAACACGATCCAATATTTCGAAAGGACCGATATATCTAGGGCTCAACTTCCCCTTCTTTCAAAATCTCATAACCCTCTTCCAGGGAGATATTCGTAAGAACACTTTATCACCCACTTCAAACTCTAGGTCTTTTCTTCGGTTGTCGGCATAGCTTTTCTGTCGACTCTGAGCTGCTCTTATGTGTTGTTGAATAGATCTGACCTTTTCTGCCATTTCGTCAACGAGATCAGGTCCTAATAGCTTTCTTTCCCCAACTTCATCCCAGCAAGTTGGAGTCCTGCATTTCTTTCCATAGAGAGCTTCATAAGGAGCCATCTGAATACTGGAGTGAAAGCTATTATTATAAGAAAATTCCACCAAAGGTAGGTGTTGATCCCAACCTCCTTTGAAATCCATAGAGCAAGCTCTCACCATATCTTCTAGGGTTTTAATTGTTCTCTCAGACTGACCGTCTGTCTGGGGATGATAAGCAGTGCTGAAACTCAACTCTGTATCCAGAGTATGCTGAAGACTTCGCCAGAACTTCGAGGTAAATCTCAGATCTCGATCAGATATAATAGAAAGTGGTACTCCATGCTATCTTACCACTTCCTTTACATATATCCTGGCAAGCTGATCTAGAGAGAAATCCTCTCTAATAGGAATGAAGTGTGCAGACTTTGTGAGACGATCAACTATGACCCAGATAGCATTATTGCCTTTGGATGTTTTAGGAAGTCCTGTGACAAATTCCATAGTGATGTTTTCCCATTTCCATTCGGGTATGGGTAATGGTTGTAACATCCCCTTAGACTTCTGTATCTCAGCTTTAACTTGTTGACAAACCAAGCATCGAGAGACATATTCAGCAACATCTCTTTTCATGCCATCCCACCAGAAGTACTCTTTCAGGTCCCTATACATCTTCGTGCTTCCAGGATGAATAGAGAATGAAGAACTATGAGCCTCATCCATCAGCTCCTTCTTTAATTCGGGGATGGGAGGAACACAAACCCGATTCCTGAACTTCATTATCCCATCACAATCAAGGTTGAATTCAGGAACATTTCTCACCTTCTTTTGTAACTCGACATCTTCTTTCTGTGCCTCTTTAATCTTCACATGTATAGATGGTTGAACATTCATTTGAGAAAGATAATATTTTTCCCCTTCCATTATAATTCCAAGATCCATACTTTGTAAATCCATAAATATTGGATCTTTTGTGATCCTCATCATGGATAAACTAGCATGGTCTTGTCGACTTAATGCATCTGCCACCTTGTTTGCTTTCCCAGGGTGGTAATGGATTGAGCAGTCATAATCCTTAATCAGCTCCAACCATCTTCTTTGACGCATATTCAAATCCTTTTGTGTGAAAATATACTTTAAACTTTTATGATCAGTATAAATATCACACCTTTCACCATAAAGGTAATGCCTCCAAATCTTTAATGCAAAGATTACCGCAGCCAACTCTAAATCATGTGTTGGGTAATTTTGCTCATGGATTTTCAACTGTCGTGAGGCATAAGCTATCACCATATCATTTTGCATAAGAACACACCCCAATCCCTTCTTGGATGCATCACTGTAGATCACAAACCTTTCTCCACTACAAGGCAGTGTGAGCACAGGTGCACTGGATAACCTTCTTTTCAACTCCTTGAAATTCTCTTCACATTCCTCTGTCCAGACAAACTTAACTCCTTTCCAAATCAACTTGGTGAGTGGATTAGATAATCATGAAAAATCTTTTACAAAACGTCGATAATATCCAGCCAAACCAAGAAAACTTCGGATCTCAGTTACTGTTGTTGGTCTCGACCATCTTTCGATAACCTCTGTTTTTGCTGGATCCACAGATATCCCCTCTTTTGAGATTATGTGACCCAAAAATGCAACTTTTTGAAGCCAAAATTCACACTTGGTAAATTTGGCATAAAGCTTCTCCTTTCTCAGGGTCTTCAATATAATTCTCAAGTGATCTTCATGTTCTTCCTTGCTCTTTGAATAGACAAGAATATCGTCTATAAAGACTACCACAAATTGATCAAGATAGTCTCTAAAGACTCTATTCATTAGATCCATGAAGATAGCAGGGGCATTAGTAAGACCAAATGGCATCACTATAAATTCATAGTGTCCATACCTTGTACGGAAAGCCGTCTTTGGTATATCCTCCCTTTTGACCCTTAATTGATGATACCCTGAACGAAGATCAATCTTGGAAAAGTATTGAGCTCCGCGTAGTTGGTCAAATAAGTCATCAATGCGTGGGAGAGGATATTTGTTCTTGATAGTGATCTTGTTAAGTTCTCGATAATCAATGCAGAGTCTCATTGATCCATCTTTCTTCTTAACAAATAGAACAGGTGCTCCCCAAGGTGACGCACTAGGGAATATGAATCCCTTATCAAGATTCTCTTGGAGTTGCTTCTTCAATTCCTGCAACTCAATTGGGGCCATTCTATAAGGTGTCTTTGAAATAGGCAAAGCACCCGGTACGAGTTCTATTGAAAACTCAACTTCACGATTTGGTGGAAGACCCGGTAATTCCTCCGAAAAGACATCATCAAACTCCCGTACAATGGGAATATTCTTAATCGTGAGTTTCTCACCAACCATTTGAGATAAATAACCTTCATTTAGTGGGATCAATACCCATAAGATGGAAGAAATTTCCACTGGAAGGTTATGTTCATCCTTGCATTGGTATACGATCGTAGATTGATCTGGAGTATGAAATGTGACTTCCCTTCTTTGGCAATTGATATGAGCTCCATGTAGAGAAAGCCAATCCATGCCAAGAATCACATCAAATTCCACTAAAGTAAGGATCACAAGATTTGCAGGAAGCACTTTCCCACAAACTTCGATCGGAGAAGAATTATAAACTTTTGATGCGATTGATGTGCCATTAGGTGTTGTCACAGCTAACTCAACATCTAATTGTTGAGGTAGTACGGTGATAACCTTAGAAAAGTCTTCAGAAATAAAAGAGTGGGTGGATCCAGAATCAAATAAAACATTTTCTACTTTAGAGTGGATGGTGAGTGTACCTTTCACCACATCGTTATCGTACTCCACATCGCTGATAGAAATTGCATGTGACTTTCCTTTGTCTTTAGCTTTAAGAGTTTGTTGACGTCGACCATCATCATCAACCCTTGGATTTGGGCATTGATTGGCATAATGCCCCATCTCCTTGAACTTGAAACATTGAAGTGTAGTAGGTTCATTCTGTGTATCCCTTCCTTTGTTTGCGTCATTAGACATCTTCTTCCCATTATCACGGCATTCAAATGCCCGATGACCTTCCTTTCCACATTTAAAACATTTACTTGTCCCTTTAATACAACTCCCTCCATGTTTCTTTCCACACTTTGAGCATAAGGAAAAGCACATCTTCTTTTCTGTGTGCTCTTTAGATTTTTCTTTGAATTCCATCTTCCTCTTCTTATCAAACCCATGTGACTGATGGGTTACTCCAATCTCCATCTCGACTTTGAGAGCACATCGAACGATTTCCTCGTAGCTATTGAAGTCTCTTATGGCTAACGCCCTTCGAAGAATTGGTTTTAAGACACTAAAGAATCGATCGATCTTACTCTCAGGTTGGATAATAATACCAGAAGCGTACCTTGCAAGTCTTGTAAAATTTGCTTCATAGGTACTAACAGATTCATCATCCCTTTGCTTCAGTTCAAGGAACTCTTTCTCCATCTTTGTTCGGAGAATATGAGGGAAGTACTTATTGAAAAATAAGTTCTTGAACTCATCCCATTCCATAGACTCAATTTCATCCATTTGCCTCGTATTCTTAATAATATTCCACCATTGATCAGCATCTCCTTCCAAACGATACACTGCTAGGATGACTTTATCATGTTCAGAACATTGAAGAACTGAAAATATCTTTTCAGTAGTACTAATCCATTGTTCAGCAACTAATAGATCAGTAGACCCACTGAAAGAAGGTGGACGTTGCCTCATGAAGGATTCAACAGAATGTTGTTCCTTCCTTTGCTCATTTGGAAGTCCTGCATGATTCATAGCTTGAGAAAGTTGTGTGAGTATGGCTACAAGATTTTTTATTCCAGCTCCCATATCGTTTGGTTGCTCAGGGGGACAATCATTGCATTGCCCGTCGCATTTCGCATTAACACGGTTCCTTCGGGTTCCATCCATTGACTAAAACCAAGAAGAATAGTGTGAGCAACACTAATTATAATAGGAAACCACCTAATTCAAGAATAAAATTTTCATGCTTAAGGTCTTATCCTAGGTTATTCAAGGCCATTTCTAAAACACTAAGATTGTGTTCTATGCTTAGACTTATCCTTTGGGTTTTTACTAAGGCTTTCACATCCTAGTTTCCAAAGGTTGACTATACCTTTCCTCTAATACCAACTATAACGACCCATACTTTACATAAATTTTTAATACTTCAAAAATTGAAGCACACT
The DNA here is from genome assembly GCA_963277665.1 of Viscum album. Lineage (NCBI taxonomy): Eukaryota > Viridiplantae > Streptophyta > Magnoliopsida > Santalales > Viscaceae > Viscum > Viscum album. The sequence goes on from OY728165.1 coordinate 1,086,883,244, forward strand.
TATTACAACATATGATAAAACTACAAAGGACCGTATAGGTATAGTGTCTTTAGAAACTGGGAAACATAAACAACTGGTTCATAAATCTTCTACAGTGTCTCCCATTTATTTCATCATATCTAGGGTCCCTTTTAGCATATTCTACTTAATATCCATCTTCCTGACCTGGGGAAAAGAAAACATAAAAGGGTGAGCTCAAATGCTCAGCAAGGCAAATAAAGGAAATAAAAATCATATCATATCTTTTTAAAAATCATAACCTGCAAAAGAGATCATAATATCTTAACATGGAACAAATCATAGGAGTGAAAATGAGATCCCCATAATCATAACATAAAACTTGAAACTTTGTGGCATGCACACATAATCATGGAAAATCATTTCTTGTTAGTCATGACTCATTGCCAAGACTATCTTAGTGGACAAAGTCCCTTTCTGAACCGAGTTCACTCCTCCTTTCAGTCCTGTATCACTGAACCGAAATAACCTTCCGTTCCAGCCATGTCTATCTCATGAGATATAAAATCTTTACCCAATGCATTGGAGGGAGATATAGGTCCCACCCATCTTATAATGAATCCTTTCTTATGTGTTCCACATAATCATAAAACATACATCATCGCATAACACATGAAACAAAAATGGGATTCTTGAAACATCATGACATCATAAACCAGTTCATATAAGATAAAGAAATTCATAAAAATAATTCCATCACAACATGATCAAATCAATGTAATTATAGGGATAAAAACAGAACCCTTTATTATCTTAGATGGAAAATAATTTTGAAAATCACTTGAACTCCATTCTTGAGGAAAATATCCTTTCTTCTTCAAAAACATTTTTCCTTTCATAACATGTCATACAACTTTAAAATAAAAGAAGTTTATTAAAAATAAACTTGAAAACTTGTAAAGGAAGCTTCTTGGAAACAATGTTTTAAAAATCCATTCATGCCGTATAAGTTAAAAAATAAAAAAACATTCTTCGTACTTTTGTCGGAAAAGTCAAAAAGTACCTCGTACGAAAAACGACAAAAGATTCCTTTCATACATATTACTAAAACTCACCGAAGGGTAAAAATGGATTTAAACAATTGTAGATGGATGTAAATAATATTACATATTGATGAAACATGGATGTGGATGATAAAATACACCCCAGTAAATACTTACGAATAAACAATCTCGGATAAAAATGAGATTGTGATATTTCCCTTACCTTAGGTCCGATTAGCTTTGTACGTGTCCGAAGCTCCTGTATAATGGTTTAAATAATGTTATTGACTTATTCCAGAATCATACATATTTATATGATATCATATATGGTCATATTATTAGCTTCTTGTTAGTAATATTTCATTGTTACTTGTTACTCGGGTCTTTATAACTTTTTGTTCTTATGCGTGTTTTGTCGAATAAATTCTTATTCTTATCTTTAGGTTATAGATAATTCATTTCCAGAATGGTATTAGTGTAGTATATACCATATTCATTCATTCAATTCATTTATATAATCATTATGAAATGAAGATCATGTAGAACGAGTCGCATCACATCGTGGAGACGGTATTCCGTACGTACGCACGAGTGATGATATCATTCCTATGATCGTGGAATTGTATTGGAGTATATATATATTATTTCAGTATCAATATTACTTCATAATAATCATATTTAGTTACTCATTACACCATTATAACCATCCTTGTAAGGTGATGGTGGAAAATAGATTACACCACGGCGTGGAGACGGTATTCCGTACGTACGCACGCGTGGTGATTTCATTTTTCCGTAGGATGGATAGAAGGTGAAATAGGGTTGTTTCATATTTATAATAACATATCAGTATGTAAGTAATACTGATGTTATTACTTTATCATGAAACAACTAAAGAAGAAGAAGTTGAAGAAGAAAGAAATTGAAAAGATCGGTAATGGATATTACCTCTTCTTTGGAACGCCTCTTTGAATCCTCCATTTAGGGAACTAAGATTGGTCTTTGGAGAAGACCAGGACCTCTAGGATTATTCTAGGGAAGTGGAGAGGAGAAAATGGCAGGGGTTGGCCGAGCTTGAGTGCTCAATTTGGTGTGAGGAGGAGGGGGAGGAGGTGCCCTTTTATAAGGGAGGAGAGGGGCACCTTAGGAATATCTCAAAATATTATTTTATATTAAAGTCAAAATCGGTTTAAAATGGTTCCAAAGAGTCTTATTTCGAAGATAAAGTGGGTAAGGGTCGAAATCCTATCAACCAATAGGATTTAGACAAGTTTAGGGTATTATTATAACCTTATCAATTAGATTTAACTCTAAGTTAAATAATTTAACTTTTACCATGTCTTTTTGTTTTCTTTCACTATATGGTTAATACACTTACTATAACATGCCAAAAGAACCCCAAATTGTTTATTATTAAAATATATATCCTTATCTAAGTCATTTGGCCGAACCTTAGATTTTTAGGAATAAAATAACAATTAATAACATAATATTTGATTTAAAAACTATTTTGTGTCAATTTTGACACTATTTGATATATGATTTTTGTGAAAGTCATAAAAGAATTATATATTCGAAACAAGTTGATTAAATCAACATTAATATATCATAGTAACCTATAAAATTAGTTGAATTCATAAAAAGTCTCAAATTACATTTATTTTGGTGTTTATAACATCAATTATGTCAATATTTCATTAATGAGATAATTACTGCATCATCTTTGTGTCATAAATAAATTAAATTATTTGATGTCTAAAAATTACAAATAAAATATCATCATGTAGGAAATCTTTTTATATTTCTAATGAATATTTACAATTGAATTTATCTTATCTATAACCCCATATTAAAAATGATTTACTTATTAAACTTTGATTTTAACTATTTTAACCCTTCTTTAAATAAATTAATAATAAATGTCCTAATCTAATCCAAGTGGGCCTAAATGGTCATATTTTATTCCTAAGTTTGTTTTTGGTCGAATTACACTTGTCCAATAGAATTAGGACATGTGTTAGGGTAATATTAATATCATATTTACCCTTAGTTACCCTATTTACTATTAACCGCGGTAAAAAAAATAAAAAGTTACTATTCACCAAAAAATTATTTTCATCTCATTGAACCACATTTTAGTCCTTTATATTAACCGTGTCTCTCGGATTTTCAAAATTCCAATCACAGAAGCGGTAAAATTAAGTTTTATGCAAAATTCAGTTTTTAACCTACCACTTAGTGGTTTCACTATTCATCAAAAATTGAAAGTTTTCAGAAAAATACCAAAATTTCACCCTAGGCTAATTTCGATATTCTGAGTCCAAAAATGAAGTCCATTTTGAAAAATAAAATTTATAAAATTTCAAAAAGTGATTATTACTATTCTTAAAGGCTAGTTTTAATAGCATATTGTTGTTTAGTGAAACTCGGTATTGCGTACGACGCAAGCTATCGAGGAAGGTCGCGATTGCGTGTAAAGCAAGCCAAGCAAGTGTTGTGTAGAAAAAGATTCCTTTGACGATTTATATAACATAAACGTCTCGGGTGTTACACGTAGTGCCAGTATTCTCTTAAGAAGACTTTCAATTCGACGACAGTGAGTCTAGGTTAAAAGTTAGTTTTTGGGTTTTTATAAAAAAATAATTAAATAAAGTGTAGCATTTTATTTTCTTTTTGAGCCGCCATGTGAGTGCGGGTAGTTGGAACCTCCACTTGGGAGTTGATGGTGGGACCACCACACCCCAACCGCCCATGAGAGGTTATGATGGTGGGGCACACCTGAGCATAACCTCCCACAAGAGGTTACGACGTGGGGACCACCCAAGACCCATAACCAATCTATTAAATGATAGGGGTGGGGACCACCCGACCCCTATTAATGGTGGAGGATAAAACCTCCCAAATCTCCCTCTTTAATGAAGGAGATCCTCTTACCATCCACTTAATTAAATGTGATATCCCTCAAGAATTTAATTAGGTGGGGCCCACTCATTTAATTCCTTAATTTTGAATTACATGACAACGTAGTAATAGACAAAACCTCATATTATTTTTTTCAGCATAATCTTTTTTTGGTGGATGCTTTGAGAGGAAATCTAGGGAGAGAAGATCCCAATGAAGAACACAAAGAACGCAAATACGTGAAAAATGTGAAGAACGCCAGTGATTCTCTTCCTTCGTCGACTTATTCCCTAGCCACCGACCGATCAACTATCCACAACGTCGTCAATGAACCGATGCAGCTCGGAATTGAGAACGTGTGGCAGAAACGACAAATGACAGACTCCTCTGTCTACCTTTCATGACTCCATCAAAAACGACGAGTGTCGAGCGACAAACCAAAAAGGTAGGGGTTGTTTCCATTAAATTACCAAGTTCTTCCTTCCTTAAATAAAGAACTTTGATGTTTGCTTTTTGTGGGTGGGGTATTGTGTTCCGTTCCTGAGAACCTATTACTGCCACCATAAATGCAGAGGGTGCGGGAAAAACCAACCTGGCCCAACCCCTTCATTGTTGTTTTTGTGATGACTCCATGACGGCATGGCAATGAGTTAACGACGACAAAGGCGGTGAACGAAGGCCGTGCTACCCATGGCCTCCTAGATTTGTGTGGCCCTCACTGTGTACCAGTGCTCCCGGCTGAACACCGCCGCATCGCCCAGTGGGAATCATGGCTTACTCGCGTTCTACCCCGCACGCTTTGGCCTACCCGTGCACCACCGCACCCCATGCCACCTACCTGTGTGCCTCGCGTGCCACCCGACATCGCCGGTGCCCTACCCAGCGCCCTAGCGCCACCTACCTGTGCGCCCCATGTGTAGCACTGGTGCGCTGCCCGATGCCCTCTTGCCTGTCTGACACCTCAGCATGCTACCCACTCCCCCGATGCACTGCCTGGTGCCCCTGCGACCCCCTATCACGGCTTGCCCGATGCCCCCATGGCCCCCTTCCGCGGCCTGCCCGGCATACAGCCAGCCTACCCGAGCCCCGTGCGACCTCCCTACTGGCCTCCCTGCTGCCGACCTCCCGAACCGACCGGCAGTTTTCCCCTCGCAGTGTCACTGGCCGAACCGGCCTGGCCTTCTAGTCCGAGTCACCGAGCCACCTACGTGGTGACTTTCGGGTCCAACCGCCCTCGAAGTTCGCTGGTTCGGGCCCAGTGGAGCCGGCCTAACATAGCAGGATGACCCGTCCTATGGGTTGGGTCAGAGTAATCTGGTCTGTCTAGGTTGACCTAGACCGGGTCGGCCTAGACTGGGTTGGGCCGAGTGGATCTGACCAGGTCGGCCAGACCTGGGCCCACTACCGACCCTCTAGTTAGTCTGGCCATAACTTTGGAACCAGACGTTCATTTGACGAACCATCAGTGGCGCTGGTAATCTCAATGATAGACAGCACTTTGAGTATACCCCACTGGAGTTCAGGGTATAGTTTAGTTGCGGTCAGGTTGGATCGTACATGAATCTAACTGGTCTTGGGACTAAAAGGCTAATAACTAACAGACCGGGCATCCTATTGATGCTTTGTATATTGCATTGACACCCCTATGATATAGTTGTCCATTGAGATACTTCTACATGGGACTTCGTGAAACATGGAGGATTGACTTGTAGCTCGTACAGCGGACCCTCCTGGTGACGAGCGAGCAGAATGAAGAGACCTAGTACCTGGCTAAGACTTGACAACTGCTGACCGATTGACTCTGAGTGATTCAAATAGAATAGTGGGGAGAGCATGGTTGCAGCAGAATACCCATGACAGAGGAGCGCTTGGTTGTAGCGGCACACTCATGGTACTCAACAGAAGGAGTGCCTCTGTAGGCTATAATGTGGAGGGATTGGTTGTAGTGGCAGACCCATGGTGGGGACTGCCTCTGTGTGAGCACGGAAAACCCATAGTACTCAACAGGCGGAGTACCACAGTAGCCCAAGGTTAGTGAGAAGTTCTTGGATATAGTGGCATGACCACTATAGTCAACAGAGGAGGAGTTCTCCAGCAGCCGTGGGTTCTACATCGTGAATATTAATCCCGGTTTGAGCTGAGTCAATCACTTTTGTGTTTTCCTCATGATTGAGATAGGTTACATGATAACATAGGTATATGTATGGGAATATAAGTAAGTAATGTTTAACTGTTGATTTCATACTTTGTGGTATATCCTTGTTTGATTTTGTGTGACCTTGAGGGTCTCGAGGTCCCTACTGAGTATCGTGATACCCACCCCAGCATGGGCTATACCCACACCTCATTATGTTGGTTGCAGACGACGGACAATGCTGACTGAGGTAGTGATTAGTAGGACTGGATGGTACATGGAGTTGGACTACTCGGCGTGACAGTACACAAAGCGGGCGGATGGACGTGGAGTGCATAGGAGGCCATCTGTACCTACCCTTCAGGTAGGAACCCCGGAGGATGAACTAGTTTCTGATTTACTTTTCTTCAGTTGTACTTGATTTCAGTTGTACTTGTGCTTTCCAGTTGGGCTTGTATTTCTGGCCCCCTTTACTTTTCCCCACACTTTTTGTATATAGTTTTTACTCAGTGTTTTTCTTCCAGTTGTGTACTCTGATGTGTTTTTTTACAGTTATAAAGGATATGCCTTCTCAGTTTAGGGATTTACTCCTTTGGGGAAAGTTGACAGCCCCTGGCCTATGGAAGGCGGTATTGGGGTAGTTATGACATGGGACTCAGGGGACGGGTCATGAAAAATTGGTATCAGAGGAGTTGGTTCTGTCGCAGAACATAGGACTCTAATATTTTTTTCTGCGAAGAAATAGTGTTAAGGGTACTAAGTGTGGTTTTTAGTTTAGGGAGTCTACTGTTGGTGCGGGTGGCTGACGTATCCATACACCAGGACCCTGACTTCTGATTTCTGACTCAGTGCATGAAAACACTAATTGCATGTGTGATTTCAAAAGATTTTCTTTAAGATAGCTCAACAAGGTCAGCTCACTAGGTGTAGTCTTTTGACCATGTCAGATCTATTTCTTTAAGGATGCCTCTCTACAGAAAACCAACGAGAGCCCCGAGAGTCGTACGTACTGACAGCCCACTGGGAGATAAGGCCTCGGTGGAGGGCCCTCTTCCAGTTGCGGCACCAACGGGGGCACCAACGGTACCACTTATCATTCATCCATTGATACCACCATCCCTAACATTAGATTATGCACACTGCTAGTGCACGTTTCACGAGTTATAGTGTCAAAGGCCACCCAGGTTCAGGGGCGGGATAGACCCATAAGTGGTTGAGGATTGGCTAGAGGCTGTGGTGAGAATCTTCAGTGTAGTAGGGACACTAGTAGATTTATGGTGATCCTTGCTTCCAGCCTCCTTCAGGAAGCAGTAGGCAGATGGTGGAGCCTGGTCCTTCAGGTTCATGATGAGACAACACTAATTTGGTTAGATATCGAGATCCTATTATGAGTGGAGTTTGTACCATCCACCCATCGTGCGGTTCGGATACAGGAGCTACTGCATCTGCAATAGGGTAGCATGATGGTGGAACAGTACTCAGCGAGGTTCACCGTCCTCTTGTGATACCCCACATGTATGGTGTTGGACAAATTATTTAGGGCCCTGACCTTTTAGCAGGGGCTCTGGCGAGAGATCAAAGCTCGAATGATCTCTGGTAGCATCCTGACGCAGACGGGGGTGTTGGAGCGAGCCCTCCTAGTAGAGAGTTTCCTTGCTGAGCAGTCTTCAGTAGCGAGACCCACAACTAGCTGAATTAAAACATAGTCTTCTACAACAGGCTGCAGACAGATGACACAGAGGTCTAAGAGGACCAGACCTATAGGTGGTTGACTTCAGGACTCATGATCGGATGTGCGAGGCACCCAGGGTGGAGAAAGACCTTCCAGGAGTGAGCAGTGTTACTCATGTGGCAGACAGGGTCAGATGGCTTGTGACTGTCCGACCCACCACACTGAGGATCAACAAGCAATAAAGGTACCTCCCATGTAGAGACAGATATTCGATCGAGGAAGTCTGCAGGGAGGAGATAGACATGGTAGAGGAGTTGGATGTGCAGCTAACGGTGGACGACGTTTTTAGGTGCTACCGCCACCATCACAAGGACGTCCACCCCGACCGTAGGGAGTGGGTGGATAGGGGAGAGCACAAATTCAGGCAGCTGAGGCCTATGATCACAGCACTCCAGAGATGATTCAAGGTATGATCTGTGTCTATTCCACCTTAGCTGTAGTTATTATAGACACAGGTTCCAATCACTCTTTTATTGCCATATCCCTCATTTTAGAATCGAAGATTTCTAAGGAGCCGTTAGTTTGATCCTTACGGCTAGAGAATCCTACATGAGCTGATTCTATGATTATGCACTAGTGAATAAAGTGAGAGAATACTATAGGAGGACAGTGCTTCAGCTACGATCTCCTAGTAGCGGCGGCGAGGCCTTACGATGTCATCTTCGGTATGGACTGGTTTTCTATAGTCCATGCCCAGATCAACTGTATTAGTGCATTGTATAGTGTGTCTCTATGGATGGGACTAGGTTTACCTTTACTAGTGAGAAGTGAGCCTTTGCAGCACAGGAAGGACTTACTCGGAGGAGGGTGCAGCAGATCACTCACTAGTTGGCTTGCCTTACCCTCAGTTCAGTAGATGTGGAGAGTCTGACATATCCTGTAGTAGTGGACCAGTACGTGTATGATTTCCTGGACAATGTTCCAGGACTACCTCCACGTAGAGAGGTGGACTTCTACATTGAAATGTATCTCGAGACTGCACTGATATCTACACCAGCATATCGGATGGATCTCGCTGAGCTTCGGGAGCTACGAGTATAGTTAGAGGACTTGCAGGGAAAGGGATTCATCTGGCCCAGTGCTTCTCCCTCATCAGCCCCGATTCTGTTCACCAAGAAGGCATATGGGAGATTGAGGCTCAGTGTTGACAATTGTCGCCTGAATCATGTGACCATGAAGAACAAGTACCCACTCTTGAGGATTAACGACCTCTTTGATCAGCTCAAGGGAGCACAATGCACTACTGGAAAAGAAGTTTATACCAACGGATTTAAACCATTGGTATAGGCTGGAAAACCATTTGTATAGCCTATACCAATGGTTTTCCAAACCATAGGGTAGTAATCCATGAGGAAATACCTATTCCAATGGTTTGATCTAAACCGTTGGCATAGACTACTGTATTTATTGATTTACCAATGGTTTTAGACTAACCATTGGTATATGTTTGTATAACATTTTTACCAACGGTTTCAAGAAACTGTTTGTATATATTGAATACAAAACAATATACCAATGTATTTAGAATCATTGGGAATGTTTTTAAATTTATATCAATGTATACCAATGGTTTAAAACCGTTGGTATTGTGTTTTTTCAGACCTTCTTCACAGCAGCCCCTCCAGTAGCCCCTCCAATACCTGCATAAAAAATAGCACAAAATCCACATACGAAAAAACTTAAAACAACATAAAAACACCTAAAATAGCACACACAAAAACACATCAAACCATTAAACACTTCCCACCATGTAATGTAATACAATTCCCTATTTCAATCATCATATGACAACAATCATCCAGTATAGTTAATAACAGTTTCATTAACTCATACATTATTTACACCCATTTCAGTCTTCATATAACAACCACACTTCCAGTAGTTATTCACCTCACCCATGCACAACCACCCCAAATAGAACATCCCCCCTCCTCCTCCTCCCCATCAAATTATAATAGGTAGTATAATCTTAGAAATACTTATTAGAGTTGAATAAGAGTTTTAAATTACATCAAATCCCAATTTTTTTTTCTGATCCTATATTTGGATATGCAATGATTTGGGAAGAATTTTTCATTGAACATGTATCTTTTATAACATAGGGTGAAAATGTATTCCCTTAGGAGTCTCATAACTTATGACCCCATATGTGAAACTACCCAACTCATGAAAAAGAATTTGCGACTATCGTTGATGAGTGTAAATTTCAGTTGTTGTATTCAGTTAAAATGATGTCCTTTTGAAACAAAAGGTAGGAACTTTGAGTGATGTCGGCCACACCACACATCAGATTGAGGCGGGGTTGACTCATACACGTCACAAATGACCCATCGATTGTTTTCCTAAAGTATTACCACAATCCTAATGCATTTGGTTAGTTTTATGTAAGCCGGTTGTTTTAAATAAAAGCGTATCCATTTTAAACAAAAGAAAGACACATTCAGTGGTACTGGCCACACCGTGACTTGGTTTGAGGGGGGTTGACTTGTAAACATCAAAAATGACCCACGGATCCTTTTCATAAAGTATCAATAGAATTGGAATCCGTTGGTCCGTTTTCTGTATGTCAGTTGTTGTTTTCACATAAAATTTTGTCCATTTCAAAGAAAAGTGATGTACTTTGAGTGCTGTCAGCCACACCACACCTTGGATTGAGGTGGGGTTCGACTAGTACATTTCAAAAATCACCCATGGATAGTTTTTGTAATGTTTTAATAGCATCCTAATTCATTTTGTCGATTTTACGTATGTCAGTTTTTGTTGTCACTTAAAATGATATCCATTTTAAACAAAAGAGAGACATTTTGAGTGGTATCAGCCACACCGCGCCTAATATTGAGGCAGGGTTGACTCTTATACGTCACAAATGACCCATGGATCGTTGTCTTAAAATATCAACACAATACAAATGCGTTTGGTCATTTTTAAGTATGCCCGTTGTTGTTTTCCCTTAAAATCTTGTCCATTCCAAACAAAAGAGAAACACTTTGAGAAGTGTCGGCCACACCGGCCTTTGGATTGAGGTGGTGTTGACTCTTACACATCACATATTACACATGGATTGTTTTCCTAATGTTTCAATAGAATCCTAATGCATTTTGTCAGCTTTCCATATGTCAGTTGTTGTATTCACTTAAAATGATGTCCTTTTGAAACCAAAGAGGGACACTTTGAGTGGTGCCAGCCACACCATGCCTCAGATTGAGGCAGGGTTCACTAGTACACATAACAACTGACCCATGTTTTGTTTTACTAATGTATCAACACAATTCGAATGCGTTTGGTCAGTTTCAACCACCCCACGCATGCTTTTCAAGCGCGCCAAACACCTAAAAAACATATTCAGCCATGCTGCGCAAACCGCATATCCGAATGATGTTTTGTATCCTCATACACCTCACAAATAATAATTAGGGTGTTTTCGTGTGATTTCAAGTCCTTATGATTTCCATCGGTATGCATTTGACCGTAAAACCCATGTTTTGGACATTTAGGACACCCAGAGTGCGTTTTCGGCCATCGCAGTCACACGACACCTCTGATTGATGTGTCGTCTAGCCGAACATTTCAAAATTCACCCAACATTTGTTTTCATATGATTTCATGACATTTTTAGGTAATTCGGCTGATTTAGACCACCCCACACATGCTTTTCAAGGGCGCCAAACACCTAAAAAACACATATTCAGCCGTGCCGCACAAACCACACGTCAAAATGATGTGTCGTCTCCTATTACACCTCACAAATAACAATTTGGGTTTTTTTGTGTGATTTCAAGTCATTCTGATGTCGTTCGGCATGCATTTGACTGTAAACCCCATTTTTGGCCATTTACAACACGCAGAGTTCATTTTCGGCCAACATGGTCACACGAAACCTCCGATTGACATGCAGTCTGGCCGACCATTTCAAAATTAACCCACCCTTTATTGTAGTCTGATTTCATGGAATTATGTGATCATTAGTCTAGTTTTGGCCACCCCCCCTGCAGGCTTTTCATGCACGCCAAACACCTAAAAACCCATATTCAACCATTCCGCGCAAACCGCGCATCCTAATGATGTGTCATCTACTCGTACACCTCATGAATAATAATTAAGGTGTTTTCGTGTGATTTCAAGTCATTATGATGTCGTTCGGGATGCATTTGACCGTAAAACCCATGTTTTGGCTATTTAAAATAGGTGGAGTGCATTTTCCGCCAGTAAGGTCAAACGACACCTCTGAATGATGTGTCGTCAAGCCAACAATTTTAAAATTCACCCACCCTTTGTTGTTGTCCGATTTAAAAGAATTCTAAGATAGTTCGGCCAGTTTTGACCACCCAAACATGCTTTTCAAGCGCGCCAAACACCTTAAAAACACATATTCTTTCATGACGCACAAACCGCACATCTGAATGATGTGTCATCTCCTCTTACACCTCTCCAATAAAAATTATGGTGGTTCATGTAATTTCAAGTCCTTAGGATGTCGTTCGACTTGCATTTGACTATAAACCCCATGTTTAGGCCATTTAGGACATGTGGAGTACGTTTTCGGCCAGCGCGGTCACACGACACCTCCGGTTGACATGTCATCTAGCCGACCATTTCACAATTCACCCACCCTTTTTTGTCATCTGATTTCATGGCATTCTGAGGTCATTCAGCCGGTTTCGACCACCCCACACATGCTTTTCAAGAGCGCCAAACACCTAAAAAACACATATTCAGTCGTGCCGTGCAATCAGCACTTCTGAATGATGTTCTGTCACCTCTTACACATGTATAATAATAATTAGGGTGTTTTAGTGTGATTTCAAGTCATTCTGATTTCGTTTGGCATGCATTTGACTGTTAAATGCATGCTTTGGCCATTTATGACATGTGGAGGGTGTTTTAGGCCAGCGCGGTCACACGAAACCTCGGATTGACGTTCCGTCTAGCCGACCATTTCAAAATTCACCCACCCTTTGTTGTCGTATGATTTCATGGCATTTCGAGGTCATTCGGCCAGTTTCGACCACCCGACGCACACTTTTCAAGCGCACCAATCACCTAAAAACACATATTCAGTCGTGCCGTGAAAACCGGGCGTCTGAATGATGTGAAGTCTCCTCATACACCTAAATAATAATTATTATGCTATTTTGGAGTGATATCAAGTCATTCCGATGTTGACCGACATGCATTTGACCATAAAACCCATGTTTTGTCCATTTACAACACGCTGAGTATGTTTTCAGTCAGCGCGACCACACAACACCACCAATTGACGTGTTGTCTAGATGAACATTTCAAAATTCACTCATCCTTTGTTGTCGTCAGATTTCATTGCATTTCGAGGTCGTTCGGCCAGTTTTGACCACCCCACGCACGATTTTCTTGCGCACCAAACACCTAAAAAACACATATTCAGTTGTGATGTGAAAACCGCACATCCGAATGACACCTAATCTCCTAGTACACCTCATGAATAATTATTAGGGTGCTGTTTTGTGATTTCAATTCATTCCATTGTCGTTCGGTATGCATTTGACCGTAAAACCCATGTTTTGGCCATATAAGACACGTGGAGTGTGTTTTTTGGCCAGCGCGGTCACAAGACACCTATGATTGACGTGTCCTCTGGCCACCATTTCACAATTTACCCACATTTTGTTATCGTTCAATTTCATGGAATTCTGAGGTCGTTCGGCCAGTTTCAACCACCCCACGCATGCTTTTCAAGCATGCCGAACACCTAAAAAATACATATTCTACCATTCTACACAAACCGCATGTCCAAATGACATGCCTTCCCCTCGTAAACCTCATGAATAATAATTAGTGGGTTTTCGTGTGATTTCAAGTCATTCTGATGTCGTTCGGCATGCATTAGACCATAAAATCCACGTTTTGGACATTTATGACACACATAGTGCATTTTCAGCCAGCGCAGTCACATGCCACCTCCAATTGATGTGCCGTCTAGCCAACCATTTCATAATTCACCCACCCTTTGTTGTCTGCCAATTTTATGCCATTATGAGGTCGTTCGGCCAGTTTTGACCACCCCATGCACGGTTTTCAAGCGCGGAAAACACCAAAAAACACATATTTACCCATTCTTCACAAAATGCCTGTCTGAATGACGTGTCGTATCCTCATACACCTCAAAAATAATAATTAGGGTGTTTTCGTGTGATTTCAAGTAATTATGATGTCATTCAGCAAGCATTTGACCGTAAAACCCATGTTTTGGCCATTTACGACACGTGGAGTGCGTTTTCGGGCAGTGCTGATACATGACACATCTAATTGACGTGTCATCTAGATGACCATTTCAAAATTCACCCACCCGTTATTGTCGTCTGATTTCATGGCCTTCTATGGTCATTTGGTCGGTTTTGACCACCCCATGCACGCTTTTCATGCACGCCAAGTACCTAAAAAACACATATTCATCCTTTCCGTGAAAACCATACATCCAAATGACGTTATGTATCCTAATACACTACAAGAATCTTAATTAGGGTATTTTTGAGTGATTTCAAGTCATTCTGATGTCGTTCGACATGCATTTGACTGTTAAACCCATGTTTTGACCATTTATGACACGTGGAATTGGTTTTCGGCCAGCACGGTCACACGACACCTCCGATTGACGTGTCGTCTAGCTGAACATTTCACAATTCACCCAACCATTGTTGTCATCTGATTTCATGGCATTATGAGGTCATTTGGCCAGTTTTGACCACCCCACACATGCTTTTGAAGCACGCCAAACACCTAAAAAACACATATTCAGTTGTGCCGCACAAATCGCACATCCGAATGACATGTAGTCTTCTCTTACACCTTAAGAATAATAATTAGGTTGTTTTTTTTGTGATTTCAAGTCATTTTGATGTTGTTCGGCATGCATTTGACCGCAAAATCCATGTTTTGGCCATTTACAACTCGTAGAGTGTGTTTTCATCCACTGCGGTCACACGACACCTCTGCTTGATGTGTCGTCTAGATGAACAGTTCACAATTCACCCACCCTTTGTTTCCGTCCTATTTCATGGCATTCTATGGTCGTTTTGCCAGTTTTGACCACCCCATGCACGTTTTTCAAGCGTGCCGAACACCTAAAAAACACATATTTAGTCGTGCCATGCAAACCACACATCTGAATAATGTGTCGTCTCCTCTTACACCTCACAAATAATAATTAGGGAGTTTTAGTGTGATTTCAAGTCAATCCGATGTCGTTCGTCTTGAAATTCATCGTTAGACGCATGTTTTGTCCATTTACGACACGCGGAGTGATTTTTCGGCAAGCACTGGCACACAACACCACCAATAGACTTACCGTCTAAAAGACCATTTACAATTCACCCACCCTTTGTTTTCATCCAATTTCATGTCATTCTGAGTCATTCGGTAGGTTTTGACCACCCCATGCATGTTTTCAAGCGCGCCAAACACCTAAAAACACATATTCATCCACGTCGTGAAAGAAACGCATCTGAATGACATTTCGTCTCCTCGTACACATCAAAAAATATAATTAGGGTGTTTTCGTGTGATTTCAAGTCATTCTGATGTAATTCGTCTTGCATTTGACTGTAAAACCCATGTTTTGGCCATTTATGACACGCAGAGTGCGTTTTTGGCCAGCGCGATCTCATGACACCTCCGATTGACGTGTCGTCTAGAGGAACATTTCACAATTCACCCACCCTTTGTTTTTGTCCGATTTTATGGAATTTTGAGGTCGTTCGCCCAGTTTTGACCTCCCAATGCACGCTTTTCAAGTGCGTCAAATACCTAAAAAACACATATTCAGTCGTTCCACACAAACCACACATCTAAATAATGTGAAGTCTCCTCTAACACCTCACGAATAATAATTAGGGTCTTTTCATGTGATTTAAAGTCATTTAGATGTCATTCAACATACATTTGACCGTTAAACGCATGTTTTGGCCATTTACGATATGCAGAGTGCATTTTAGGCCAGCGCGGTCACACGACACCTCTAATTGACGTGTCGTCTTGCCGACCATTCCACAATTCACACACCCTGTGTTTTAATTAAATTTCATGGCATTCAGAGATTGTTCGGCCGGTTTCAACAACCCCACACACGCTTTTCTTGCGCGCCAAACACCTAAAAAACACATATTTAGCTGTGCCATGAAAACCACACATCTGAATGATGTGTCGTCTTCTCATACACCTGAAGAATAAAAATTTGTGTGTTTCCATGTGATTTGAAGTCATTCAGATGTTGTTCTTCATGCTTTTGATTGTAAAACCCATGTTTTGGCCATTTATGACACGAGGAGTTTGTTTTCAGCCAGTGTGGTCAGACAACACCACTGATTGATGTGTCATCTGGCCGACCATTTCAAAATTCACCCACCCTTTGTTTTTGTCTGATTTTATGGAATTCTGAGGTTGTTCGACTAGTTTTGACCACCCCATGCACACTTTTCAAGCGTGTCAAACACATAAAACCACATATTAAGCCATTCCATGCAAACCCCGTGTCTGAATTATGTGTAGTCTCCTCTTACACCTCAAAAATTATAAATAGGATGTTTTCATGTGATTTCAATTCATTCTGATGTCTTTCGGCATCCATTTGACTGTTAAACACATGTTTTGGCCATTTACAAGATGCATAGTGTGTTTTCAGACAATGCGGTCACACGATACCTCTGATCGACGTGCTGTCTAGCTGACCATTTCACAATTCTCCCACCCATTGTTTTCGTTCGATTTCATGGACT
Organism: Viscum album; assembly: GCA_963277665.1. Taxonomy (NCBI): domain Eukaryota; kingdom Viridiplantae; phylum Streptophyta; class Magnoliopsida; order Santalales; family Viscaceae; genus Viscum; species Viscum album. The sequence goes on from OY728165.1 coordinate 1,086,899,759, forward strand.
TCTGAGGTTGTTCGACCAGTTTCGACCACCCCACGCATGATTTTCAAGCCCGCCAAACACCTAAAAGAACACATATTCCATTTTTCCATAAAAACTGTGGGTCCGAATGATGTGATGTCTCCTCGTACACTTCAAAAATAATAATTAGTGTGTTTCGTGTGATTTCAAGTCATTCTAATGTCGTTTGGTATGCATTTGACTATAAAACCCCATTTTTTGGCCATTTACGAAATGCAGAGTGCATTTTTGTCCAGCGCGGTCACACGACACCTACAATTAACATGTCATCTAACCAACCATTTCAAAATTCATCCACCCTTTATTGTCATCCAATTTAATTGCATTCTGATGTCATTCGGCTGGTTTTGACCACCCCACGAACGTTTTTCATCCGCGCCAAACTCCTAAAAAACACATATTCCGTCATGCCGCACAAACTGCACATCTGAATGATGTTCCATATTCTAATACGCCATATGAATAATAATTATGGTGTTTTCGTGTGATTTCAAGTCATTCTGATGTCGTTCGGCATGCATTTGACTGTAAAACCCATGTTTTGGCTATTTACGATACGTGGAGTGCGTTTTCGGCCAGCGTGGTCACACGACACCTCCGATTGATGTACCTTCTATATAAAAATTTCAAAATTCACCTATCCTTTTTTTCGTCCAATTTCATGGCATTCTGAGGACATTCGGCCAGTTTCAACCACCCGATGCATGCTTTGTAAGAGATCCAAACACCTAAAAAACACATATTCAGCCGTACCGTGCAAACCGCACATCCAAATGATGTGTTGTCTCCTCGTACACCTTAGGAATATTAATTAAGGTGTTTTCATGTAATTTCAAGTCATTCCTATGTCGTTTGACATGTATTTGACGGTTAAACACATGTGTTGGCCATTTACAACACGCAGAGTGCATTTTCAGCCAGCGCGGTCACACGACACCTCCGATTGATGTGCCGCCTAGCCCAAATTTTTTCCATTTACCCACCATTGTTTTCTTTCCGATTTTATGCCATTTTGAAGTCGTTCAGCCAATTTTGACCACCCCACGCATGCTTTTCATGCACGCCAAAGACCTAAAAAACACATATCCAGTGGTGTCATGCATACCACATGTCCGAATGATGTTATGTCTCCTTATACACCTCACAAAAAATAATTAGGGTGTTTTCGTGTGATTTCAAGTCATTCTAATGTCGTTCGGCATCCATTTGACAGTAAAACCCATGTTTTGTCCATTTACGACACGCGAAGTGCATTTTCAGCTAGCGCTGTCACACGACACCTCCGATTGACATGTCGTCTGGTCTACCAATTCCCAATTCACCTACACTTTGTTTCCATCTGATTTCATGGAGTTCCAAGGTCATTTTTCCGGCTTCGACTACCCCACGCACGGTTTTGAAGCATGCCAAACACTTAAAATACACATATTCTTCCGTGCCGCACAAACCGCACATCTAAATAACATTTAGTCTCCTCATACACCTGATGAATAATAATTAGAGTGGTTTCATGTGATTTCAAGTCATTCTGATGATTCTTGGCTTGCATTTGACTATAAAACCCATGTTTTGGGGATTTACGACACATAGAGTGGATTTTGTGCCAGAGCGGTCACACGACACCTCCAATTGACATTCCGTCTATCCGACCATTTCACAATTCACCCACCCTTTTTTTCGTCCGATTTCATGGCATTCCAAGGTCGTTCGGCCAGTTTTGACCACCCCATGCATGCTTTTCAAGCGCACAAAACAACTAAAAAACACATATATAGTCATTCTGTAGAAACTACATGTCTGAATGGCATGACCTCTCCTCGTACACCTCAAAAAAATTATAATTAGGGTGTTTTCATGTGATTTCAAGTCATTATGATGTCGTTCGGCATGATTTTGAATTTTAAACGCATGTTTTGGCCATTTATGACACGCGAAATGCGTTTTCGGCTAGCGTGGTCACACGACACCTCTGATTGACATTTCGTCTTTCCTACCATTTCAAATTTCACCCACCCTTTGTTTTCATCTGATTTCATGGTATTCTGAGGTTGTTCGGCCAGTTTCGACCACACCACGCATGCTTTTCAATCATGCCAAACACATAAAAAACACATATTCAGTCATGCTGTGCAAACCGCACATCTGAATGACATTACATCTCCTTTTATGCCTCACAAAAAATTATTAGATCATTTTCCTAATGTATCTACACAATTGGAATGTTTTTGTTTTGTTTTCCGTATGCCGGTTGTTGTTTTCACTTAAAATGTTGTTGATTTCAAAGAAAAGTGAGACACTTTGAGTGGTGTCGGCCACACCGTTCCACGGATTGAGGCGAGGTTGACTCGTACACGTCAAAAATGACCCATAGATCATTTTCCAAAAGTTTCAATAGAATAAAAATGCATTTGGTTGGTTTTCAGTATGCCAGTTGTTGTTTACACATAAAATCATGTCCATTTCAAATAAAAGTGAGACATTTTGAGTGGTTCCGGCAACAACGGACATCAGAGTGAGGCGAGGTTAACTTGTACACATCAAATATGACCCATGGATCATTTTACTAATGTTTCAATGGAATCTGAATGTCTTTGGTCATTTTTCCGTATGCTAGTTGTTCTATTCACTTAAAATGATGTCCTTTTGAAACAAAATAAAGACTTTGAGTATTGTCGGCCACACCATGCCTCGTATTGAAACTAGGTTGAATCATACACGTGAAAAATGACCCATTTATATTTGTGATGATGTATCAACACAATCTTAAAGCGTTTTTTTGGTTTCCCCTATGCCAATTTTTGTTCTCACTTAAAATGTTGTCCATTTCAAATAAAAGTTAGACACTATGAGTGGTGCCGGCAACACCACGCCTCAGATTGAGGTGGAGTTGACTCATACCCATAAAAAATGACCCATGGATCATTTTTCTAAAGTATCAACACATTCTGAATGATTTTTTTCAGTTTTCCATATGCCAGTTGTTTCTACTTAATCGAGTATCCGTTTTAATCAAAAGAAAGATAGTTTGAGTGGTACCGGCCACACCGTACCTCGGATTGAGGTGGGTGGGGGCTGTCCGAGGGGGCTGTACAGGGTCCAAGGAAGAGGGTGGGCAGATATCTGGGGTCCAATAAAGAGGTTGGGTAATGTATCAAAATATCTATGTAGGTATCATACATCAAATTACGACAGGACTGTTAACCGCCGCGAGGTGTGGTCCTGAAGCAGGGCCAAATCATGACATTACCGAAGAGTGACCATGGTGTGACCATGTCTTGACCATAGAATAACCATGGAATGACCATAGTGTGACTGCAGTGTGTTGTCCCGGTCCCTCGACATCCGCGGGGCAGCATCTCTTGGCCAGGATTCCAAATAAATCCTATGAAGTTGTCCTTTACATTATAGAAACTGATCTTATATTATAAAAAACAGACACTTGATTCACAATTTTTTATGATAAACATATATATTTTATATTCATTGTTTTCAGAAGTGGTACTATGTAGTTGAAACTACTAATTTAGAGTCAAATTATCACACCCTAAACTATCACTGTGAATTTTCGTAGACAGCGCACCTCCGTTGGAGGTGTTTTATTATAAAAATGTGACTTTATTTATCAAATGAAACAAATATATTAAAGAAAAGTTATCCAAGATATGAAATTCAATATAATTTAGTATAATTAAGAAAGAATATAAATTCAATTTATTGTATTATTAAATTAAAGAGGATTCCATATTTGGTCAAAAATAAAGAGTTATACTGAATTCAAAAATATCCATACCAATGTGAAAAACTAGGTTCAAAAATAAAGAGTTATACAGATTTCAAAAATTTAATGGATCAATATTCCCCTGATCACCATCACTATCACCACTGTCATCATTGGCCTTATCCTCACCACCATCTCTGTCCTACTCATCATAACCATGCTCATCCTTGGCCCCATCCTTGCCCTCATCCCCATCCTCGCCCTCGGCCCCATCCTCGCCCCGGCCCCATCTTCGCCCTCATCCTCATCCTCATTCTTGACCTCATCCTCTTCAGCATCATCATCATAAACAGGAAAGTCATCATCTCTACCTCCACTAGAACTGACACCTGGTGCATTGGATAATGCACCCATTGATGATATATATGTCTGACAAGCCACTTTGGCCTCTGGGGTAAGTGATGAAGATAAAGCTTTCATCAATTTCAATAATTCTTTGTCCCTCTTTTGAACTCGTACTTCCAAACCTATGACCCTTTTATCTGGCTGTATTTCATTCTCCTTGACCTGTTCCAACTCGGTGGTACTATAATTGATACCTGGAGAGGACTAATACCTCATCTTAACCATATTCTTACCAGGTCGGCAGTGTACTCGACCAGAGTGCTCATCTCCCAAAACATGATATAAATAATCATGTGGCCCTAAATATTCAGGCTCTTGGGAATTAAGGGCCTCTAAATAAGCCTGTTAAAAATACTAATATATTATTAAATTTAAAAATAGATATTAAAATTTTAAATAATAAAATTAAAACTAACAATCTTTTCTTGTGACAGTTCATTAACTGTAGTTCCATCTTTTTTCCTTCTACTCGAGAAAAACAATTTTTCTCGAGGGATACATCCTTCAATATTAAATTTGTGATTTTTTAATGACATTGAAACAATATAAAGTGCATGTATAATGATATATTTAATATTAAATAAATCACATAATTTATGTCGGAAACAATAAAAAGGGAAAGTCCTAATGAAAAATTATAAACAAATATATCGTACCAGTTGCGTCTCATGATCTGACATAGTTGTGTGCCCAAAAGTGTCGAGGTATTTCTTTGAATCAATGTTTTTTTTGTTTTTTTGGAAGATTACTTAATAATATTTAATAATAAATTTTATAATTTTAACGTAAAATATGAAAAAAAAAATCATTTAAAAACCTCAAATGGGATTAATACCTTAAATTTGGCAGTCACCCAATGGGTAATCATTTGGCAATATTCCTCTATCAGGTATTCATCCATGATAGGTAATGTCTCAAACTACATGCCCACTCTATCACACCATCCAACAAACTGCTCATGCTTATAAGCTCTCTAAAGCCCTCCAATCTCCTTTAAACGCGCTGGTCGTCCACCTTCCCCATCAGGGAAGTTATACCGAAGCTAACACCCAATAGATTAATTCATATAAATACAAAGAAAATACTATATTAAATCCATTATATTTTTTACCCCTATTTGTGCCTGCGAATTATCTTTGACTTCGTGTGGTATATGTCTCCACGAGAGAGGGCTGACCAGAATGATGTCAGAGTATTTGGCTAGCATCGCCAAAAAACCCCCACATTCCTGCCCAGATTTCTCAATCATATGTCCATCATCATTGTATTCAACCATCAAATATGTCTAGCGGTTCCATATCTCACGCAAGCGAGTACACCCCTCCCCTGCCATCTATTAGTAGATTAATATGTTATTAAAGAAAACAAATATCAGTACAAGTTATAATAAAAATAAATTTTTGTATAATTTTTTTAGATTTATATAAATACACCTGTTGTACTCGGATCAATGGGTGTCACAGGATGTGCAGAAGCTGAAGGAATATCTTGTACGGGTGGAGTTTCCCTCAGTGTACTCTCCTCATCCACATACTGTGTTGAAGCAGGAGTCAAAGAAGGCGGAATATAATAGTTTGTAGATAATGAACCAAAAGCAAAAGATGTTGCATTGTGATGGTGGTAGTCCACACAATTCATAAATAAAAGTTTTATTTTCTTATGAGATGTAGTATATGACTAAAAAATGACATTAAACAGAATATATGAAAATAATATAATATAAAGTATAGTAATATCACTATATCAGTTGGTAAATAATATAATAGAAGGAATATAATTAAGATGAGAACTAAGTAGTTGATAATACTCACGTTAAATACATGAATTTTCTTCTGAAGTCTCCTTGATTGTTAGGAGATTAGGATAATAATGGGTTATAAAGGGATAATGTTATTGGTAAAGGATATAAGAATAGTAAAATTAAAGAGTTTCAATGAGGAATTCAAAGGTTTTTTGTATCATTTAATTGTGGAAGTTGTATGTTTTTAGATGTGAAAATATGGGTTCATTTAGAAACACCATTACATACATTTAATAATTTCATGACAATATTCTTCAGTTAGTGGAAGAAAAATGGAAAAGCCTGTTTGGGAAACTTTTATGGTCTGATAAAAATATCAAAAATTCATTTATAGGATTTTATTTTTAAATTTTTTTATGACTTTTACACTATATTGAACTCAATTGACCCCTTTTACTATTAACTTGGTAGTAAATTTCTAACCATAATAATTAATTTTAATGAAAAATATTAATTTTTCACTTCTTACATAAATTGAAAATTCTAATTTCATATTTACATATCAATATTTCCATGTAATTTTTTAAATGCGTGTAAATATATCATTAAGTTAAATACAATTAATTTTTTATGATCATCTTTTTGAGAAATAACGTTTTAAGAATTAAATATATATATGATTGAATTACCATATATACTATTTAAATGAAAAATATTTATTTATTATAAAAAAATAATTATTATTTGCAATTAAATGTTACCCCAAAATAAATTTAACATAAAATTTAATTCATTCAATGAAATGACAAAAAAGTAGTATTATATTTAATTGACATTTTAATCAGTTATAAATATATTCTTCATAAGTTGTCCAAGATTAAAAAATATTTTATGACGGATTATTTTAGTCTTAAAATAAATATTTTACAACATAATTTTTTTATAAATTTATAGTTCATTCATATATTATAGTAATGTTATACAAATTTCGGTTTTCATGAAAACTATATTTTTTTGACTAAAGATAGGCCTCTTCATAAAAACCTCAAAAAGTCATACTAATTCAATTTTTATATTATGAATAAAACGATATGTTTATTTATATTATTTTCAAATCATAAAATTATTAAATTCATTTTTTATTAAAATATAAATAATAATCAAAAATCCATTTTAACTGGATATTGAATTTTTTTAATATTAACTGCTATTATTTTTACATAAAATCATCTACCAAATAAATTAATGTTAAAAAAATATTTATATTGAAAATAAATTATCATTAGACATATTTTCCTTAAAATATAAATGTGTATGACATAGATGATAGATTGTCTTATAAACACACTTTTCTAAATAAATGATCATAATAGTTATCTTAGGTATGCTTATAGTCTTTCTTTCATGATAAAATTATCCTTTATTTTCTTTATAAATATATTTCATGAAGCGATTTTAACAATCCATTCCTACTAATTAAACTTACATGTTTTTATAAGAATACATAATCATTTATATTTTATCAAAATATATCATAGTTCCATTTAAGATTGGTGTTTCATGTGGACAGAGATGTCAAATTGTTGAATTATTTAAAGGTAATCATATAATAAAATTTTGGGGGTTTAAACCCCACCTAAATTAGTGGTGTGGTAAAAAAATTTACTCATAATATCATAGTATCTCAAAAAGGGAAATCAAAATTTACCACATACCAATACATGATTACAGTTTTATCTAAGATGGATAATGAGGTGACAATTTATTATAAGTTTTTTTATAAGGAGGAAAAAAATTATTAATATCACATTAAAGTTAATATATGCTAAGAAGATCTAAATCTATAAGGAATGAATTCCCCCTAAACATAAAAATTATTTATATGATAATATTATATCTATGGGTTTTTATGTAGAAACCAATATCATTTATTTACTGATAACATTCATGACATAGGATACTAAAAAATATAGAGTTAAAAGCTGCTACTAATTTCATTAGTAGTAGTTACTTTGGATTATTATTGTTCACATGGTTGTGGGTTACTACTTCTCTCATTTTTCCTTGGATTCCTATATTGAGCCCCATAATTCCCTAATATCATAAAAATGATGGAGAAAAATAGTTGACCCTTAACTGTTTACCATAAAAGTGTGAGATTGATGTCGTTCATCACATGATCATTTTTAGGACTCCATATTTCTCTTCTTTAGTATGCATAGTAATTTTATTATATTCTCATTGTTAATTATATTTTACAATATCTAGTTTGGAATAATTGCAAGATCTCTCACTCTAACACCCTGCCCTCCCATATGTTTGGGGAACCATTGGTAGAAGATATAACAACTGTTTCTCAACCTATACCATTGGATTAAAATTATTGGTATAGTGTATATTAATAGAAGTGATAGGTTAAAAACACGAGTCCCTGAAAAATTAAATCTAGGATATTGTTATATCCATGGAAATAAATGAAAATGTGGATATAAATAATACTGATCTCATACATGTATAATGGATAATGTAGGGATTCAAAAACCTATTATGAAGGCCTTCTTCTAGGAAACATTAATTATTGGAGAGGTCGTAATCCAGAACTCTATCTAAAATACAAATACATTCACAAAATACCCAAACTAGTTTTGTCTCATGAAACATTTAGATGCATCGAGGGGATATATAATTCTAGGAACCACACATCACCTATTTAATTCCAATGAATTCACTATGAGAGTCAAAAATACATTTCATATCATTATCTACCGAACCACTTAATGAATAAGAACATGGTTATCTATATAATGTATCTTATGGGATATCAATACATTAGAAACCTATATTGGAAATGATAATGTCTCATAAATTCTTTGTATATTTTAAATTATATAGAATTATTTTGAGATTGCCCGCTTTGACGGCATGTGATTCTGAGTCCCGGAGAGCCCAAAATGGAATTCAGAACATTTTGTAAGGTATGTTTAGTAAACGTGCAAGTGGGGTTTCTCTATCTTTTGAACAAGTGCACGGATTGAAAATCTAGAGTCACCACTGAACTGAGAATTCTATGATTCACCATGAATGGACTTAACGTCATCCAACAATGTCCCAACATAAAAAATTTATTTTCATACATTTATGGAAATAGTGAAATAACTTTAAAAAGTTATTTTATTTTATTCTGTCATACAACGATCAGCGACACCGTGATATTGCTGTGAAATAGCAAGGCATCAAAGGGGTGCACTAATGAGGCTCCTTAATGGCCCATATCACATAGCGTAATGATGCAATAAAGGAATCATAATAGTGAAAATATTTATTAAATGAAACAGCATAACAACGTGACATCGTAATGTAACTGAAACACTGCAACATTATTTCCTTTTTATTTTTTAACATGTTGGTGGATGGAGAGTTAAAACTTAGAGGATTATCTGAAGAATCTCTGGTGAATATCCTCTTCAACGAAGAAGGATGAACACTGGTGGATCTTCATCATCTTCGACACACCATGAAGAACATAGCCGGAAGTAACGACATCGACATCAGGAATCCTCAAGGATGACTTCTTCGACATCAAATGAAAAAGTGGTAGGGGATTGATTTTTAATTCAATGTTCATCCCCAACCTTCTTTTTCTAGAGATGGTGGACACAGATCAACCCACAAATGGGTTGATCCATGATTCCTTAATTTATGTGGGAGGGTGACTTTTCATGCAGATTTACTTTACGAGATTCAATCCTTTCATGGAATGATTGAACTCCAATCCATGAACCCCCCATGATTTAAACATCTAACATTGAGGGTGTGGCCAATGAAGAATATGTCCCGAGAACCTCCACTCATGTGAACATAGTTGACACATTCTCAAAGTTGTGGAAATTCGATTATGGGGCCTGAGGAGGGATGTCAGCGAACCATAGGTGCTTATAGATTAGAAAATGGACTGTCGGAGAAACTCCGGTGTCCCAAGGAAGGTGCCCTCAGCATGGCACCACTATCATGTTGGCGCCATCACCACTAGTGTGGTGGCCCCAGTGACCGATGGTGATGGTCAGCCTATGCTGATTGCCTGAAGGGGGTGGCACCAACCAACACTGTGACAGCCGTGGAGGCGGTCGGTCCTCGCCAACCGTGCTAAGGAATGGTGAAAATACATTACAGCAAGAGGTGGAATCCAACCAACAACAACAATGGGAGTAACGAAACCAAGTAGGAACCACATGGGGGGATGACCAGCATCTGGCCTGTTTGGGCACCTCGCGAGCCACTGTCTGTCGATCACGACTAGAGGGTCCCCTTTTCTGTAGGGCCAGCAAAGGTCAGAAGCGACATGAATACCCCATCAAGGGTTGACAGTGCACCATCAATCCACCCCCATGGAAGATAGGTCATCATGCTGGCGGGCAGCGCCCCGGTCAACTGATCGGACCTACAGTCCCGCAAGATAGTCCCGCACCGGTAGGCTGGACCTACTGCCCCCTGGCTAGGCCCTTGCCCAATGGGTCGGACCTCGCACCGGTGGGTCGGACTAGGAATGAGTGGGACTAACCCGTACTGGCAGGCAGTAGCCACACCTAGATGGTTGGAACCAGACTGGTAGGCTAGTCTCACACACTATGGGTGGGCTGGAGTAGACCGGCTTGTCGGGCGACCTGGCAGGGCTGGACACCAGACTAAATCTGTTCGGGCCCACAAAAACCGATTGGGCCTGGCCCCCATGCTAGGTTGGACCACATCGACCCTAACCTAAATTAGGTCAGGTTGGTCCGTCTAATTATACTGTGGAATGTGGGAACCCTAGGCTAGGTTTGTCGGGTTGGTCTGACTGGGACGAACAGTGCGCAAACACAATAGGCCCCATGATTACTAAAATGACCATTTCTTGCAGGTAGGGCATTCTATTGTTGGGATGTTTGCGGTGTTGGGTCCCTCATGATGAGGCATATGTTTTGGAATGATTTATGGTGAATTTCTTGGAAGTCGAGATGTGATTAATGGATTGAGATGTGGTTCTCCCAAGCGCACTATGTATGGAACCCTGTGGTTGGACTAGACCTGAAGACTATTCGATGATGGACCAGTGGGAATAAGCTCTATGTTATTTGGAAGTCCCATTGTGGGAAGAATCTCTATGTTACCCAATATACCCACGGTACTCGACGGGAGGAGAATCTCAATTCAGCAAAGGTGGGAAGTGGCTCTGTGTGACCCGACATGCCCACAGTGGGGTGTAGATATGTTTGAACTACCATACCCATGGTACTAATGAAATATTATTACTAAAATAGTTCATGTTTAGTAGGAAGTGTATCTGTGTGACCTAGTAGGCCCACAATTCTTGATAGAGGAGGATTTCTCCTACAGCTGAGGAGTTTGATGATATTACTGATGATGTTACAATCAATACCCTAGAATATAACTTGTGTGAGATGTCTTATGCTTCATGCTTTACATTGAGGATTTTTTTGTGGTTTCTCCTCTTTATTTTGGGGTCTCCACTGAGTTCCCTGTTACTCACTCATACACAAGACCCACCCATGAGTGTCATGTCATGTGCAGATGATTGACACTTCGATAGAGACCTTGGATGACCAGGACTTGGGGGATCCCTGCGAGATAAGAAATATTGATGCATCGATGGTGGAAATGGTTGTCAGTTCTACATGAGTCCTAGTAGTACCATGAAGAAAGGACATACCACATCGGATTTCAGTAGCTTGACTACTCATTCGATCAGGTGGGGTATTCTGTAGATGACCATTTGACATCCTTTTTGTTGTTTGTTGTTTCAGTTCTTTTTGTTGGGTTTGTATTCTTAGACACATGCTTTCGGTTGTACTTTTACTTAGTCTATTTTTTAGTATACTTTTCCCCCTTTCAGTTTGTTGTGATGTGGTTCGGCATCTTTCTGCATACATGTAATCCGGAAAATTCCTCCCATATGCGAGTTGAAACCTTTGATGCTAGTCACTAGCCACTGGCCTTCGGGAGGTAGGCTTGGGGTAGTCATAGCATGGGCCCCATGGGATGGGTCCTATACAGTGGTATCAAATGGCCATCAGTCCTACCATAAAGACCGAGAGTCTATGTTTTGTTTTAGGTCAAATGTGTTCGGTGCTGCAAGTCCGACTTTGAGATTTGGGGAGTCCAGTGTTGGTGTGGAGGCTGATATATCCATACACCTAGTCCTTGAATTCTGCTTTTTGTCTCAATAAATGAAATATTTTGTTCCATAAGTGTCTCTTTATGTTATTTTGAATAAAATTCTGCTCACTAGGTATAACCATATTGTTGTGGTACATCATGATATATTTTTTGATGCTTCCACATGTTCGACCAGTTAGGATTCCGATACAATGTTGTAAGGACACCCCGCCAAGAAACAAGGCATCCGTCTTGGGAAAAGTACTTGAGATTGCCCTACTGGGTGGTGCACTGGTGCTACCACCACCCGATGGTCAGAATCTATTGTTGGTGGTTCCAGAAGACAACATTAGTAGGCTCAGTACCCTACATGAGTTGTTGAGACAGATACCTCCTTGGTTTAGGGGAAACACGTATCCTCAGGGTCGCTGAGGACCGGATATAGGTTGTAATGTCGTCAATCCACTTAGTGAGGACACTTTCTGACCAGATGGTGATATTCACAGAGAGCATTTATAGATCTCGGTAGATAATGGTGATGCTTGAACACCCAGACAAATGATGAGACGACCCTCACCTTGTCACACATCGAGCAGCTTTTCCACATAAATATTTCCACATGACCTTGTGCTCTGTATAGATTCAAGAGCTGCTTCACCTTCATTAGTTTATCAAGATAGTAGTTGAGTACTCAGTGAGGTTCACCGAGATATCTCACTACTATATAGTCATGGTGAGAGATCGTTTAGTCAAGGCTTGAGCCATTGAATTGGGACTCTGGATGGATATCAGGTTATCGGTGTTGTCTCTCAACACCCCAAACAAGGTTGGGGTGCTAGAGTGAGCCTTCTTGTGCAGATCATCTTAGTGGAGTAGGTGCCAACAGCTAGAGCCCACATAAAACCCCAATAAGCAAAGTATTCAGTAGTTATAAGACAACATACATATGGGCCATAGTAGGATAGGTCTTTTAGGGGATAACCACACGTCTTAGGGTCGGTATTGTGGGCCTCCCAGTCCTGGGGGAGCTAGTAGGGAGCTAGGAAGTGATTCATGTGAAGAGGGAAGCGACACATGGCACGTGACTTCCTGACCTGTAGTAAGAATGACTTGCAGACTATTCTGGGATCATCAATGAAGAGGAAATATTCTATGGAGGAGGTCCATAGGGTGGAATATGTGATAGGGGAGATGGCATAATGGTGTGTGGTTGGGGACAGTATGAGGTTTTGCTGCCACCACCCTTTGGTGGTCCACCCCGACCTTAGGGAGCAGGTGGGAAGGGGTGAGTTAAACTCCATGTAGCAGAGGCTTATGACCACAGTGCTCCAAAGAAGATCTGAGGTATGATATATGTATTATCCACCCTAGGTGAAGTTATTTTTGACATTTTTTCTAGTCACTCATTACTCTCCATGAAATTCATTCAGATCTTTGAGATTCTGGTGGAGCCGTTGGCTCAATCCTTATGGCTAGAGGCTCCAACAGGAGATGATTTGATGAGTACACACTGGTACTGGCAATGTGAGCATACTCAAGGAGGTGAGATATTTGGATGGGATATCCTAGTTGTGGCATTGATGCCTTACGATGTCATCTTGGTTATGGAATGGTTATGAACAGTCCATGCTCAGATCGACTATTTTTTGGCGTATAATGTAGTGTGTTCACAGAGATGGGATGGGGTTTTCCTTCACCAGCAAGAAGAAAACCCAGGCTGAACAAGATGAAATTTCATAGAGGAGGGTGCATCTGATCACTCACCAGCTAGCTATCATCACCCACAGTGTAGTTGTTGAGAGTAGTCTGATATTTTTGGTAGTGGTTGATGAGTACGAGGATTTTTTTCCTGAGGATGTTTTGGGACTACCACCTCACATAGATGTATGATTTTGTGTCAAACTCTACCCTGGAATGACACCGATATCCACATCAAAATATCATATTTCTCCGATAGATATTCTCAAGATGAGGGTATAACAAAAGGATTTGAAGAAGAAAGTGTTTTTAAGGCCCAACGTTTCACTATGGGTACCCCAACGATTTTTTTCCAAGAAATAAGATGGGAGTTTGAGGTTGTGCATGGAATTTGGATGCCTGAACTAGGTGACCATGAAGAACAACTATCCACTAACGAGAATCAATAACCTCTTCGACAAGATGAAGGGAGCGAAGTGGTTCTCAACAATAGAGCTCAGATCAGCCAGTCACCATATTTGGTACATGATGAGGATGTAGAGAACACATACCTTAGATGTCAATACAAACACTATGAGTACATGGTGATTCTATTTGACATAACCAATGACCTAGTAGTGTTCATGTGCCTCATGAATAGGATCTTCCTTCCTTACCTTGACTGGTTTGTCATGGTCTTCATTGAAGACATCCTCATGTACTCAGTGTCAGAGGAGGAGCACACTAGACAACTACGGATGGTCCTAGAAACACTCTGAGTCCACAAGCATTATGGAAAACACTGGAAGTGTCAGTTTTGGATTCGGGAAGTCTACTCTATGGGAAAAGTCATCTTAGATTCTAGATTTGCAATGGATCTAGTGAAGATAGAGTCAATTCTTACTTAGGATCCACACAAGAGTGTGTCTGAGGTGCGGAGATTATTGGGGTTGTTTAGATACTATCAGAGGTTCATGCCCATATTTTTCATAATAGAAGCACCATTATCATCTTTAATATGAAAGGGAAAAGCATTTGTGTGGATGGAGAAAACTTAGTAGTGTTTTTAGGAGTTGAGATAGAGACTTACTAGTGCCCCATATTAAGATTACCAAAGGAAGGTGTTGGGTAAGTAGTTTACTATGACACATCAGGGAAAAGGCTAGGATGTTCCCTGATGCTGAATCAATCAGTGATGGCCAAATACTAATTCCAATTGAGGAAGAAAGAGTAGAACTACATGACCCATGACCTAGAGTTATCCGTAGTGGTCCTTAACATGATGATGTAGCAACACTACTTGATGGGTGAACGGTTTACGGTTTAGTCTGACCACAAGAGTCTCAGGTATATATTCTCCCAAAAGAACATAAACCTGAGAAACAATGATGGATAGAGTAACTCTAGAACTATGACATTGATATAGTATATACTCTTGGGTTGGGGGACATGGTGGCAGACATGCTCAGCCGGAGGACTAGTTTGCAGATATTGAGTGAGGAACAAAGCATCTGGCCATGATAAAAATATCCATCATGAATTATTGTGGAGCTTCTTCCTTTCAGTTGATGGCCCATAATCCCCCAATATTATAGAAGGTTATGGAGGCACAACACGTGGATGTTGACTATGACTCCGGACGTGCTCTGTTACGCTCATAATGGGATCCTAATTAATTTTGGTAGATGAGAAGAACATAAACTTTTTGAGAGGGAACATTGTTGTGCCAGTGATGTTGCAGGATGAGGAATTAAGGGAGTTCCATACACCCACTTGGTGGTACATCCTGGAGTGAAAAAAATAAACCAGGACCTCCGACTTTAGTATTGGTTTCTAGGGATGAGGAAAACGATGGCTAAGTTTGTTTCATGATGCCTCACTTGTCAACAAGTGAAGGCCGAGCATCAAGATCCAGTAGTCCTGTACTAGACACTTGAGGTATTGGGGTGGAAGTGGGATGTTATCTCAATGTAATTTCAAATAAGGTTACGAAGTACGTCCAGAGGCCATGATTCTATTTGGGTGATTGTTGAATGACTCACCAAGTTAGCTCACTTCCTACCCATTCATGAGTAGAGATCGAGAGAGGGATTGGGAATCCTCTATGTCCGAAAGATAATACAGATTAATGGGGTTTCATCGATGATCATATTCGACCGGGATTCCCACATTATATCCTGGTTGTGGAAGGGATTAGAGGCATTCAGGACACAGTTGCACTTGAGCATAGATTTCCATCCCCAGACAGTTGGTCAGACAGAGCAGACCATAAAGACCATAGAGGACGTGATTCATGGTTTTATCATTGAATTCAGTCATAGTTGGGAGGACCAGCTACCAAAGGTGGAGTTCACATACCAAAATAGTTATCACTGCACCATCGACATGTCTCCTTTTGAGGCCTTGTATGGGCAGCTTTGCAGATCATCCCTATGATGGATAGGCCAAGGGGAGTCAACACTCATGGGTTCGGAGTTGGAACAGGCTACCACCGGGAAGGTACAGATCATCTAGGAGTGGATGAGTACTAAATATAGTAGGATGAAGTCTTATGCCGACAGAAGACAGAGAACCATAGAGTCTGATGAGGGAAATCATGTGTTCATTCGGGTCACACCTTGACAATGATTATAATGATTTGGCTGGGGCGACAAGCTATCTGCGAGGTTCATCATAACTTGTCAAATCCTGAGTAGAGTTGGAGAGATTTCATACTACCTTCCCCTTCCCCCATAGATTCCTCAAGTGCATGATGTTTTCTATGTGTCATAGCCGAGGAGGTACTTTCATGATCCATGACATGTCATCGACTGGGATGAGTTGGAAATTGATGATGGGGTGATGTTTGAGAAGTTCTCTTTGGAGAGAGGGGATCGACATGAGTGGGTTATATGTGGGTGGTCGATTCCTTTGGTGCTTAGGTGGTAGAATGGGAGCCGCCAGGAGAGCACGTTGGGGAGGGTGGCTTAAATCTATGCTTAGTATGCCCATTTATTTCGTTAGTTTTTGTTTTGGATTTTGGGGACTTAAAGACCTATATTGGGGAGATTACAATGCCTCAAAAATTCAATATTTTTCTAATTATATAGAATTATTATGAGACCACATGTTCCGATGGCACATGATTCAGTGTTCCAGAGATCCCATAACATAATTTTGAACTTTTTTAAGGTACGTTCAGTAAATGGGCCTGTGTGTTTTTCTAACTTTTGAATTGATGATCAGATCAAAAATATGAGTACACCATTGAACTCAGAACACCGGGATTCGACTAGAGTAGATATAACATCAGTCGGCAAGGGCCAAATAGAAAATATTATTTTTTTACTTTTCAGAAAATAATAAAATATCTTTAAAAAGTAATTTTATTTCCTTTTTTCCTCCAATGAGTGATGACACGATGACGTTGTGGTGAAGCGATGAGGAAATGATGGGGTGCATTAATGTTGCTCATTAATGGATCATATTGTGCAATGTAATGGTGACATAAAGGAAGAATAGAAGTGATGTTGTTTCATAAATGAAACATCATAATGATGCCCTGGCACAGAATCACGGAAATGATACTACATGATTTTATTTTTGTTGTTTAACAAATTTATGAATAGAGATATAAAATGTGGAGGAGTCTATGATGAAACACAAGATAATCTCCTCTCCAATAAATAATGGAAAACACTCATGGATCATAATCATCTTTGACGCACCTTGAAGAACAGAGAAGGGATAAATGGCGTTGACATCTTGAATCCTAGAGGAAGAATTCTTCAACGATGATCATCAAAGAGGTAGTGGATTGAAATTTATTTCAAAGTTATTCCCTGCTCTTCTTTTTCTAGAAACAAAAAAAATAGATCAACCCATGAACATGTTGATCTTCAATTCATGATTTTATGTGGGAGGGTGATATTTCACTGTGATTTATTATCCAGGATTCAATCCTTTAATGAAATAATTAAACTCCAATCCTAGAACCCCCTAATTTATACCTCTAACTAAGGGGGTGTGGGATGACACAAACAATGCCTGAGAACCTCTGCTAGTGTTTTCATGTTGGTCACATTCTTGAAGTGGTGGAAATTCAATTTTGGGGCCTGAAGAGGGATGGAAGCCACCTGAGAGGCCCGCATGCACAGACATATCAGAAAATAGACTACTTGATAAACATTAGTGGTTCGGGGAATGTACTGCTGGCGGGGAGACAGACCCATGCCATCTGCGTTAAGGGGGTAGCACCAACAGTCACCAAAGAAGTATTGGAGGTGGCTGGATCTCACTGGTCACAATAGAGGATGGAGGCACACCTTTTGGTGCACCACATTGGAAGGAGTTCATGGTGGCAGGAGTTGCACCACCAGGCTGGTGTCGCATGGAGAGAGGGCCAACGTCTGGGCCATCCAGGCAGCTGGTAAGACATGGTCTGTTGACTGTGGATAAAAGAGTCCCCCCATCCGTAGGGCCTACGGGGGCTAGACATGGGGTGGCTACCGTGTCCCAATATAACGGCGCACCATTAGCTGCCCCCTGGTAGACCGAGCATCAGGCTGGTAGGCCAGGCCCCAGAAAGTGACCCTGACCAGCCCCTAATGGCCCAGACCAGTGCTGGAAGGCCGGACATGGCCCTTTCGGGCCGAGCCCGAATAGACCAGGTTTTCTAGTGACCCGGAGGGCTAGACCCCTGGATAAACTGGGATGGGCCCAACATGACCCATTGGGCATGGCCCTCTGGACTAGCTGGACTATAACAACCACTACCTAAACAAGGTCATGTAAGTTCCATCTAATTATACTTTAGAATGTGGGACCCCCAGGCGGGGTTGGTCGGGTTGGTCTGTCTGGGTTAGACCGAGCCCCATCAGAACCACTACTAGTTGCAGAAACACCCATATCTTGTCAGACCACTCATCTGATTGACGGGCCATTTGTGGCGTTGGGACCCTCTAAATGAGGCGGATATTTTGACATGCCTTTTGGTGACTTTAAAGGATATCTAAATGCGATGAATGACTTGAGGATAATTTCTCCAAGGTGCACTACACACGGAACCCTACGATTTGTAGAGTCATGAAGACTGCTCAACGATGGCCCAGTAGGAAGCAGCTCTGTGTGACCTGGCAGTTCAATGGTGGGGAGTGGCTCTATGTGACCCTAAAGACCCACAATACTCGATAGGTGATGTAACTCATTTTGTCCAAGGTGTGAAGTGACTCTTTGTGACCCAATAAGCCCACGCCGGGGAGTGGTTCTGTGTAACCCAACACACCCACGATACTCATCAGGTATGAGTACCACAACTGTTCATGGTTAGTGAGAAGTGGCTATGCGTGACCTAAGAAGCCCAGTATACTCTATAGAGGAGGATTTATTCAATGGCCTGTTAGTTTGATGATATGACTATTATTGCTACTAACACTACCCAAGAATTTACCTCATATGAGCTGTCTTTTTTCTTCATGATTCACTTTTAGGATTGCTATGTGGTCATTCTTTTTTGTTTTGGTGTACCTACTGAGTTTCGTGTTACTCACCATGCACAAGCCCCACCCATGGCAATCGTGTCCCATGCAGATGATGGATGCTTCAGTAGAGACCTTGGTAGACTAGGACCAGGTGGAGCCCAGTGAGAGAGGATCAATAAATGCTTTGATGGTGGACATGGTGCCTAAGACTAGGAGGGGCCTAGTAGGACCAGGTGTGAAAGAAATACTACATTGGCTTCCAGTAGCATCAATAATTTTATGATATGGTGGGGTTTTCTACATATGGACCTCAATTCTCCTTTTTGTACTTTGCTTTTTCAGTTCTTTTTGTTGGGTTTGTATTCTATCCCACATTCCCTCATTTTTACATTATATCCAGTTTTTTATTGGAATACGGTTTTCCCTTTTTAGTTTGTTGGGATGTCGTTGGGAATGTGTGTGCATATAGGTACTTAGGAATATGTCTCCCACATGGTGGTTGACACCATCAGCACTAGTCGCCATCCCCTAGCCTTCGAGAGGTGGGATTGGGGATGTCACAACACGTGCCACATGGGACAGGTCGTGACCAAAACCAATAATCATCAAGAATGCAATTACTGTCCCATATATCAATAAAAACAATCATTATAGTTGAAAATAACCCTATATAAATTATGTAAAATTTTACTTTCACACTATATAGAGAAATGGATATACAATTAATTCAATACCATAATAACATGATCATAAGTGATCTTGAGAATGAATGTAGAGGGTTTAAGATAACATAACCCAAGAGGTGAGGAATATTTATCTAAGGGTTTATGGTGTAATAATATATTTTTAAATTTAATAATGAGTAAATTTAACATAATATAATAAAATGGAAAATTGTGCAAAACATATATGAAATAATATTAAATAATGGTCCTAATTCAATAAAAACAATTGAGTTGAACGAGATCCTCATTATTGGGGAAGAAAATAAATCAATATCCACTTAAATAAAGAAACATAACTTGGATATAATATCCCATGGAATAAAAGGATGATGGTAAAAATATATCCATGTGGATTGAATAATCTAGTCAATGAAAACATAATTAACAAACTGTATTATGTCTTAAAGAATCAATATTGTGATCAAGGGAAACCATAATTCATGATTAACAATTTAATAAAAACAACTTGATAAAGAGGGATTTAAATTTAACCTCAAATATGAATTTTAATATAAAATTAATTTTATGATATATCAAATATATAGAAAATAAACCACAAAAATGAAATTAGTTACATAAATACAAAAGTTGTCTAAAGAAGGGAAGTTGAGACGAAAACCCTAACCTAATTTCTTAAATTCCATGATCACAATTTAACCTCTTATATAAAAAATAGAGATATATTAATCAATTAATATTTAAAAATAATCATATCCCATTTTATTCATACCAATCATACCTCATATTTCTCTACATGAATTCTTCTGATTTTCCACATCATGTGTTTATAGTGTTTGGATATGTACTGGTTTCATAATAGTGGTGTCAAAATTTAGTATTAATCAAAAATAAATAATTAAAACAACATTAAAATTAATTTTAATGGTTATTTACAGTTATTTATAATGTTTTAAAATCATTTTTAGTGTTTTAGAATTTATCCGTGAAGATGAAATCGATAATTAGCATGTTTCAGATAACTTGCATGTTTTAGTGCTTTTTGATGATGAAAGTCTGTTTTCATTGTTATGGAATTCAATATTTATATAAAATATCCATAAAAATGAAACATTTTCACATTTATATATTATTATACCTATATTATGTTTACCATATTCATTTATGACATATATTCAAATCATTGTTCAATTAGGTGGTTAAACCAACCCATATATAAACATACCCATAAGTAATGATGTATTATGAGGTGTTTTTGGTGTGATATAATAATAAAATAAGAATAATGATATTATTTGGTGTATAATAGTGTGATATATAATAATATTAATGATTTAAATGAATAATTAATGAATATTAAATCATTCTATATTTTGGAAAAAAAATTTCCATAGTTTTCATATTGTAAATGATTAAATTAATTTTGATCATTTGTTGATAATATCTTGAATAAGTCCTATATTTATTCATAAAAAATATCAATGATATCATCAAAATCATATTTCCCCTTTTAATCCATATTTTGTTCTGGAATTCTATAGTAGTGAAGGAAAACCAAACTCATTACATCATGGAGAAGGTAGTTCACACAACATAGGAAAAAAGGTTTAATTTATCATAATGGATTGGGTGTATGAATAAATAATGATAGTAACCATAATATAGTGACATTATAATATATATATGATAATAATATCACTATATTATTTAGTATATAATATATTTTAATGTATATAATTAAGAATAAAACAATGTAGTTGATAATACCGACATCAGGGACCTAAAATTTCCTGGGAGGTCTCCTTGAATTTGAAGGGTTTACATAGAATATGAGTGAAAATATGATTAGTTTTAGGGGATAAATTTTTAGGGAGAGTAAAATTTTACATTTTAATGGTTTAAGTCAAAGCTTTATAGTATATTTTAGGGGAATATGTGGTATGCTTTTATAACTAAAATAAGGGAACTTTTGGAAATGCATTTATGTTGTTCAATAACTCAATGAAACTATTCAAGTTTCAATCTCTAAAAAATTAAAACCATGTTTGTGAAAAAAATTCATGGTACATAAAAATATCAAAAATTCAATTTTTGGGATTTTTCTAATGGTTTTTAGACATTTACAGTAGGTTAAACACAATTTCCCCTCTCAATTTTACCTTGGTAATTTATTTATAAACTTTTTATTACATTTTAGTTGAAATTATTTACCTAATAGGATAAATCTATTTTCAAATTGACAAATAAATTTTTCAAATAAAATTTCTGAAGGTGTGAAAACTTAAATTTTAAAAAAATACACTTAATTCCATAAAATCAGTTTTCTGGGAAAAAATGTTTTTTTTGTTTTATATTTATATATAGGATAAAATTATCATGGATACTTATTTGAATGGAATTGATAGATTTATTTTAAAAAGTACTATGCATGAGGATTTTAAAGAAATACCAAACCAAATCATCCATTAAAACAAATTTTTTCAAATAGAATACCTAAAACAAATTCTATATGAATTAATATTTAAATTAGTTATATAATGCTTTCCATATGTTTTATAAATTCTGATAAAATCATAATATGGATAATTTTATCCCTAAAAGTACTATTTTATTACATAAAATGTGTTTCAAAATTTTACATCATTCTTTTATAATGGTTGTATCATATAAATTATAAGTTTCATGAAAACCATATTTTTGTAGTAAACACCATCTCTTTAAAATAAAATCATGAAAATTAATACTAAATAAATTTTTAAATGATGCATTAAAAAATAAATATCATTTTTATTAATTTAAAATTATAAAATTTATAATTTTTTTTTCAAAAAAAGCAAAAAATATAATTCAAAATAAGTTTAAATTGAAAAAATGAATCTTTCAAATACTAACTTTTATTATTATTATTTCATATCATCTACAAAATAAATTAAAGTTAATGAATTATTAATATAAAAAAATAATCATTAATAATTTGTTTTTTAAAAATTGAATATGAATTGTCTTGAAATTATTTTTTTATAAAAATAAATTTCTATGTTATTAAACTCCATTCATAAATACCAATATATCAAAAATATCATTGAATATTTGTATTACTCACATATTTGATAATATTAGAGTCATTGGGAAAAATAAACTGATTTTTTACTCACATCTTAATCGTACACGTGGGAGTATATAAAGATATTGTTGGAAATGATGAATTTAAAATCTTGAATTTGTTATTTTTTAGTGGTGATATCAATATCCACGATTAAGTTATTAAAGGAGTTAATGGTATTGAGTATTGGTTAACTTTAATACATTTTTCAACATGTTTTTTACCCTTTTTTATGGTTTTTTAAAACATGTATCCTTGTAAATTTTATACCTAAATTATATTTTATAAAAAATAGTGTTTAATCGATATGTTTTTTTATATTTTTTTAAATCTTTTGGTGGAAAATAATTCCCCAATGATTTATTTGTATCCATTGGAACTAGTTTATAGCCTTATGAAATCTAGGATTATATTTAATCCAATGTGAACATCTAATTTGAGTCTTGTTATTTTGGTACTCATGTCAGATTATCCCATTTATGCATCTTAATTGGTTATATATCATTTAAAAAAAGGATTATATTGAATATTAGTGTTAATATTTTGTTTTTTTTCTTATGAATATTAACTTTATTTATGAGATTATAATGTGATTCTAGATACAGATATATGTATATGGGTTGAGCCTACCACTATTGACATAAGAGACAATGATTTTCATATACTATGTGTATCTAGAATGTCATTAGATTAATTTGAATGTAAAAATTAAAATATAATCTTGATTAATGTATATTTAGGTTATATCAATTATAATCCAATCACACATTTTTCAAGATCAAAAAAATAGCCGGATTTTATCTCTCATGGCATTCACAAGTTGAACTCGTTTAGATAAGTGAATAGTATTTATTTTATTGAATGAGCATAATTATATTATAATTAAATGTTATATAATTTATATATGATCTTAAACATAGTTAATTACTTGTGGGATTCTTATTTAATATAACTTAAACAAAAATTTATTATTTTTTAGATGTGATATGATATTTAAATTAAACATAAAATAATTATAATATTTAAATATTATTTTAAGAAGTGGAATATGGTCATTTGTATAGTTTAATTTAATTAAGAGTTAATTTTTTAATTATATAAATTTAAATATAAATATCAAAAAGAAAAATATGTTACAATATTCAAGTGCAAATTAATTTATCTAATTACATAAAAAATATTTAATGAGGGGATTATTTAGGTCTCCCCGTATTCTCTTAAGGTCACGAGATAACATATAAGTATAAACAAACATGATCAATATCAAAAATTAAAATTTATTTAACTTTTTTTTCTAGAATTCATCATATCATGATCAGTGTAACTATATATATAGATAATGTATATATCATTATAGAAATTATATTTTATGCTCATAAAGTAAGGAAAATGTTAACAATGTTAGAAAATTGAATAAAAAAACATAATCTAATATAATTTTTTATGTAGAATTAATTATAAATTAATTTTTCAGATCTTATTTCATAAAAAATTAAAACCTTAATCTATTCAAAAATTAAAGAATAACACTCCCAATAAATAATGAATGAAAACCATGATAAAACCCAAATAAAGAAAGACAATTCTTTTGAAATATTCTAATTTGAATTGTTGTTATCAAATCCAATATTCTAAGAGATTTATTGAAATATTAGATGAATATACAAGTAGAAACACTCAGATTAAAGAATAAAAAAATAAAGAAAATGAATAAAAACCATACAAAAAAATCCACCAAACCTAGCTGGCTCGAAAAAATAGTTCTCCACTTCAAGAATTGGACAAAACACTTGGAGACCATACACCACTTAGAGATACATACCACTCTTTATAAGTGAAATTCATTGAATATCCATACAAAAAAAAGCTATCACAATAATACATCATGAAACCTCCATCCAATCACTCTCAACATAGAAGTAGAATTCTCCACAATAGTGTCATGTTCAACCTCTTGATGATATACTATTTATATTTATATGAACCACTTCAATAGTGAGAATCTATTTTATCCACAACATCCATACCTATAAAATAGGGAAAACAACCATCACCACCAACTAACTCCAAAATAAGGTTTCTGAACAACCAATAAGACCCAAGGAACACAATCAACAAAACATCAGAACACAAAAATAGAACTGTAACAAACAACAATTCCCTTCCTCAAACTCCCCCTGATGGGATTTAACTAATAGAATAATCTTTGGAGTATTTAATCTAACATGTCTGATTGGATGGAAATGGTGATATCACCATTTAAAAATATCATTTTCTTGTTCTAATGATAAATACTTTTTGTGAATAACAATTTGAATGAACAATAACATGTCAATAATGGTAATAAAATATATAAAATATCCTTTTATAGATTGCTAGTTTGTGTGTACATAATTTTTTTTATGTCATGACACATGATACTATTTGATGTTTAACACCACATAAATCATGGATTTCCATGTATAAAAATATCAAGTGACCCATGTATATTATGTGGACTTATGGAGTAACACATTTAAGCTAATGAACATCGACGGATTCCACATCACATTCATTGTACAATGGTAAATGAAATTTTATAAAATTCATTTTTTAGTAAATGATAATTAATATGAAACATATTACACTAATCCTTCACATAACATAATATATTTCTGGTATTTAAAATTATACACTTTATATATGTGACATGTCATTTTTATCATGTTTTGATGTACATTTTTTTACAAATAAATGGTGTCCGCCAAATATGTTAGGAACCAAACCATGTGCAATATAACTAGGATAAATGTAAGATGATTATGACACCACAATCCCACCTATCATAGGTTATAGGCTAAAAAACTGATGATTATACATATAACTAAATTGGGATGCCTTATCTTAAAGTACCATTACACAAACACATGGAAATATCCATTCAATAGTGTAGAGATGTAAGAATACATTGAAACATATAGAGTGTAAACCATGAATGAAACAACCTCTATTAAATACATCAAATTTATTAAAAATAATATAAATGAAATGATGGGTAAAATACACACCTAATAAGAAATGAGTTCCCAATCTGACAAAAAATTGGAAAAAGGAAACAACTTAAAGATTGACTAATAATTTGTAAAGTCAACCACTAAACTCAGTCATCAACTTAAAGTATTACATACTCTTAAAAATTAATTTTGAATATGTTAATCATCTTCATAATACACAACATGTTCAGCTGAAGTCCATGCATGAGTGAGTATATTCAAACCTAGCAGGATGCCCACAAATCCAATAAAAGAGAAATACAAATACCAATAATCAGAAAAACCAATAATCTAGAGGGCATAGAAAAAACCAACATCAGATATTCTCAAAAGAAAACAAAGATATAGAAAGAATAGATCTTTATTCCCACAACTAGCTAAGAAGGACGATACAAACTAATTCTTCCTAATGTTCCATCTCTAATTTCCCTAACCACGTGAAATTGTAAATGAATCAATGGGGAGGGCCCAACTCCTCTATATTGTATATGAAAATTGAGGGTGTAGTAACCCCAATAGAGGATCCTCTCTAAACTAGAGCTCAATGATGGGGGTTTAAAATTTTGTAGATAGATGACCCACACCATTTGTAGTGTGGGATAGTGTTAACTCTATATGTGTGAAGAGTATGGGGGCCTAAGAAATGGTGTGATTGGAGAGTATCGACCTCAGTATCTCTCAAATGATTTGTCCAAATAACTTCCATCAGTCAATAATCATTGAATAACGTTCTATCATCATAAAAAATGTTTCATATATTTGATTCAAAAATTATTTCCACTATTAGTTCCTTCAAGAAAAAATGGTTAATATAGACTACATATAGGCCAAAATCCAGGTCCAACAGATAAAGATACAGAAGGTTTATGTCTCATAAAAAAGTAAATGACATGTACATAGGGTCACTAAATGAGTGAGTTCACCAGTACGTCAGGGTCTGTTAACACCTACACATGGATTGGTTTTCCATTTGGATACACATAGTGGTCATATATAGTACATGACATGTATTGGTAGTCTAGGGTAATATAATTTCCTCTCTTCTCATGCACGTGTACTATATGATTTTCTTGTGTACTCTGGTCATCCCCGTGTACCTTTCTATTTCATAGTACATATTCATGCGTCTGTACCAGCCCATACACATGAACCTATTCATATGAATTCCTATATAACTGAAGGGAATATTCCTAGATTCTATCATAAAATCGCACTTCATGGGAAATTTAATTCCACCTAAAACCCTAGATGTAGTACTAATGGGATTATATGGTGTGTTTTCTTTGACAACACATCATGTATGTTAGGATTTTCAAAAATTTCATTACTCTTCATGTGTATTTCATGAACCTCCACATTCACATATTCGTCCATGAATCATGACATATAACTCAGATCTAGGGTCGACCATGCTTGATTTTTCACTAGGGGCTAGATTCAAGCCACTTGATCTTCTCATGAATCGATCTCATCATGCCAAAATATCATACTTTGAAAACTACGAACATAGAACCCCTAATCCACCACTAATATGACTATGATATCCCATAACAATGCATCTCACCTCAATGATGACCTTTATCTTGAATCTAGACCCATACAAATCCAAATATCAATTTTGAAAATAATTGTCCTTTGAGTATTCATCAAACACCAACCAAATAAACACTAATGATGAATTCATATTGAATGTGGGGAGAAAACAAAACTGGGGAAATAACCTCATACATTGTTTAGGTTTTCCTCAATGAATTTAAATCTAATGAGTCAAACAATGGTAAAAATAAATGATCATGAAATACGAGATTTAATCTAATGAAAAAAATTCCTTACCTCAAGTTTGGATCGACCACTGACAAAGAAAAATACTTATTCATTGTCATTTGAAATGTCCATTAAAACCATTACACACTAATATCTACACAATGATACATTTTCATTCATTAAAATATCTCCTCTAATATTTCTTCTCAAATCTCCCAGGGTTATGTGGATATCCCTGTGAATTCATCATAATGATGTATTTATGGAGGAAGTTTAGAGTATAAGTAATAAAATAAAATAAATAAATAAAATTATTTATTTTACATAATTAATCACCAACAGTTTCCCTTAACCAAAAACCAAATGTTGACCATCCTTATACAACACAAAGAGTACACCCTAAATCATGGAAACAACCATAGTGTCAAATTTTCCATTTTTGTTTTGATCAGTGTGAAAATAATTTATTCTTAAAATATATGCATGTGTAATTTATTATATAATTATATTTTCAATATATTATTTTTAGGGAATATAGAATCCAAAGTCACTAAACCCAAAAAAATGAAGTCATTTCATTCTCACCTCCTTAAATACTTTTTAGACTGAAAGACATAAGCCAAAAAAGGTTGCGGTACTGAGTCTCAATCAAACTATGATACTCCCATGAGCACTCTTACATTATCCCATGCTTACAAATAAATCAAACCAAAAGGATCGTCCATCAAACAAATATCATTTCATTCATATACTTGTTTGTGGATAGGTACTATGTAATAATGGTGTTATCCTCAATTTCTATCTCACCCTTGTGCATAAAGTTCATCAGGTCATTAATATCTCATTCTATGTGACACATGGAAGATT
Source organism: Viscum album (assembly GCA_963277665.1). NCBI lineage: Eukaryota > Viridiplantae > Streptophyta > Magnoliopsida > Santalales > Viscaceae > Viscum > Viscum album. The sequence continues at coordinate 1,086,928,379 of OY728165.1, forward strand.
CCAATAACTTAGTACAATTTTGAGGGGAATTACATGCAGTAACAGACCTATAAAACCATAATTAGGATCTTGAATGGCATAATTATCCTTAAGAATATCTTTCTTCCTTGACCAAATATCTGCAATCCTCATAAAAGGGAAAATCATGAAGACATGTCCTCCTAGTATAAACTCCAAAGGCCTAAGATGTCAGTCTTCATTTGATATATTTAATCCCTCAGCTTTCCTCATATGATAATGGCTCAATTGTATACTATTTTTCATTTCCCACACAACATCTAATGAAAGAAGTGATATATCACCAATATTAGTCCAGAAAATGGGTAACATATAAGGTCTCCCATATGGGGAATCAAAATGATCCATACCAAGAGTATAATTATATCAATTATTATAAGAAAAAAATATCTATGGTTTGTGATCCTCCTATATCTACCTAATTTTTAACATTCAGGATCTTATAACAAACACAATCTCCTAGATTGGATGCTCCCTCTGTCCATCCGTCTGTGGGTGAAAAGTTATCCTCATCAATAACTAGATCCCAAATGCCACCAACAATCCTCTACATTACCTGGATATGAACAATGAATTATGATCTAAGGCAATATTTTCTATTTAAAAATGTATTTGGATGATCCCATACACATAAAACAACCCAAAACACTCAAATGAGCTCCTCTACCTAATAAAATGTCAGTCAAAAATCACACATAAAACATCAGGGCCTCTCACTATCTACCTAAGCCCCATAAAAAATACCAGTGATATTCCATAGGAATTATATCTTGGGATCTAAATAGGTTTATTCAGACTTCTTGGAACCTTATGTTCAACCATTATCCAAAAACAAGTGAGACACCAAGAGACATACCCAACAATGCTATGCCTCAGGCCAGTTTTCCAAAACTACCATTGATAGTCTTTGTACAAATTTTCCAAAAAAAATTATATATAATAGAGAGTTATAAAACCCCTTCAACACATATAAATGATAAAATATTGGAAATAACATCAATTCTCAAAAAATGATGGCATGTTTCCCTCCTTTAGAAAATCTATATGGTGTATCACTTGAGAATATATATACATGTATAAACTCATTGTCAATGTGTCTTAAATGGGTCTCACTATAAAGTAGCAGAATTGGTAGAGTCACCATTATCTATTGAAGATAATATGCACCCCTCTTATCTACCACACACCACTATAATTAATACAATTTCTCATATTCCTCCACCAAGAAAGAATGATACTTCCCATTAACAGAATCAACCATCAAATTTGATTTTCTTAGAGTATAGACTATAAAAACATTGTATTCATATAAGTAATCCATCTAATTCATCTATCTTAGGTAAATAAATCTTTGATTATAGATGTAACTTGGACTCTAGTTGTATGGGTATAAAAAAACACTGACGCTGAAGAGTATTCCTTCACATTATATGAGTAATGACTACCACTACCAAATCTAAGTCATGTGAATGTAATTGTACTTATGTGGTCTCATATAAATTAATTAGTAATAAATCACTATCAAACTCTTCATCAACAATCAACACATACCAAATAAAAGGAATTAAAAAACTAAACATATTGAACATTAACCTCTAGTGTCCTCAAAATAGGAGTATTGGTCAACACCTGCTTCAAATCCTTAAAGGCTCTATGAAATTTGTTAATACTCGAAAATTATTGTCCCTTCTTGGTCTAAAATATCAACTACTTATTTTATGCAGAAAAATACATCCCAAAATATCTAGAAGCACGACACAATAATTTTGAAACTATGGAATTACATCATAATATTGGTTTGTTGTAAAGAAACCAATACATCAACATTTTCAATTCTATTGATAAAATATGATCATATATAAAATTACCTAGAAATTGAACCTCATCGATTCAAAATTTAAACTTCAAGAGATTATCATATAGTTGTTCTCACATAGTATGTATTGGATAATTCTAAAATTCTCAGTATGATTCATTTATGAAATAGTGTACATGAGAATTTCATTACTTAGGAAAACTATGAATAAATCCATGTATGGATTGATGATCTGAATCAAAGAGCCATGAACACAATAGGGGAATTAGTCACATTGAAAGGAATCAATGGGAACTCATTGTGTTTGTATTAATATTTGAATACCATATTTAGAATATTATTCATAGAAAGAGTCAACTTGTGGTAAATAAACCCGAGATCAATCATCAAGAACCATGTTAAACCTATGAACTGGTCAATAGGGACAACAATCCTTAGAAATGGGAATGTTTTTAGATCAGTACCTGATCTAGGGGTTGATAATCCACACACTTCTTCAATATAAATTTCGTATTTCTCATGAAAAACATTATAGATGCGCAGGGGGACACACTAGGTTTGACAAAAAAAGTATATCAAATTATTTATATGTGCACTCTCAACTCCTAAAACTCATTTGAGGATATCCTATATGATTTAGACGATATCATCATATCACTAGGGTGCTAGTCAATTCTGAACACAATCACCCACCATAGATGTATTCCCAAGACATATTCAAGAAAGACTCCAATATAATCCTTCACTGCCATTGGAAGATATATAGATAAAGAGTCAACTTCACTAAGGGATAAAATCACCAAATTATGGGTGACATGTTATAGATTTATTCCCATGAGCCCTTCTTACAAAGTAATAACATATCTGTCACCCATGAAGAAGAATCCCATAAAATCTATATAAGGGAATCTAACTCTCTAGAAATGAAATACTATATGGGAAATCACAAAAATAACCATTATATACCCATGTTGAAATCATACATATTTATTATGATGAATAAGAGGATCAATGAGAAACTCTCTTCATCGATCACCAACTCACACTATCGATAAATGTGAATTAAAGAAGAATCGCTCGATGTAGGGACCTATACCATAGCCACTAGCATTAAAACTCAATTTTAATATCTAAATATCACTCACTAGATTTAGATTTAAATGAAAGAATAAAAATGGTATCAACAAGTATTGGTTGATGATTGGAATATATATTGATCTTATCTCAAATAATATCATGAGTAACATTATCATATCCCTCAATAGTCTAAAATTGGACAAATCGTCAACTAACATCCATCTAATCCTTGTGTGATCCAACATGTGGTGGTCATGTAATTAGATCACAACATCAAACTCCATATACATCTTCTCATTCTAGAGAAACACCAACTCGTATAACAGCATTGTATCTATAGGGATCACCCTAACCATGCATGATAGATCCTTGATCATAGAAATGGATATATCGAAGAAGTCTATCCAATACCTAACCACCATCCATAGTATGATGAGTAAGGAAATCACAAGACATATTTCCTCAATGGTCACAATAATATCATCACTATATCTTGGTTGATTGGATCCTTTATGATAACCCTATGCCATAGATTCATGTATCTTAGTCTAGGTCAGAGTATGCCTCCTACACTAAGACCCTGAATACTGATTCCACATTTCCACTACAAATGGCTCTACCCCATTATGACCGATGCCGACTCTAGCCACATAATGTCCCTCTATCACTATGATCTCTATATCCAATTCCCACTCCATCACTCCATTAAAAGATGTAATTCATATGGGGACCTATTACGACATGAACTGTTATAAATTAAATTCCCCTTAGGATTTAATTTATTGTATTATTATATAATATGGTTATATAAAACAAATTAATTTTTTTATATAGCCAATTTTATTTAACAGGATGTTAAGTAAATTTACCCATGATAATATATTCATTGAAAAATGATCACATGATTAGTATAAATATAGGGTTTCATAAAATAAAATTACATATAAAATGGATGTTATGGCCTGAAATGGTAGGATCATACAATATGAAGCCCATTTATCAAAGATTTAGAGGGAGACAGATTCAATGGTTGTTTCCATTGACCAATCCCAACATGAGATCCAACAAATTAAGATCATGTGAAACCATTTATCATTGATTTTTGAGCTCATCAAGATCATGAACAAAGAAATTTTTTCCAAACCAACCAAGGGATGTCTCAGAATCATACAGCTTACTATTAGGGAATTTACTAGTAAGTTAAATGGATATGTATCAAGACAATAACATTATGATTATGTAAATTATTTTTTGCAAGAATTATGAAAATACATTCATTCTATTATGGTTAAATTATAAATTATTTTTATTTCTATACAACAAACCACAAATTTTATTTTTATTAATATTTAAATACAATTAAGGAAGTTATTTTGATCAATTAATGGTGTTTTTAAATAAATATTATTTTTTAAAAAATATTATTATTAGATATCATGGAGAATATAAGTTTTATGAAGAAAAATGTAATTTTTATAAGTGTTGAAAAACTATTATTGGAAAAAACCAAGAATTTATCAATAAATATTGATTATTATATTAAAATTGAAAATTCACATAGTTGGAAAACTATTTATATAACATTAATATTCATTTTAAAATTATAAAATTGAAATTACTTTATAGTGATTTTTCATAATTTTTTGATGCAATCAAATTTTAGAGTAAAAATAAAATACTGGGTAAATATACATTGGATATTATGACATCATAATACCCCAAAAGTGATGTAATAAATACTATAAATTATATCCTAGAAACAAATATATACTTTAACTTCAAATTAATGTTATTTAATGTTTTTTTGATAAATTTCAAAAATACCTTATGAATCCCCCAAAACCATTAACATATTTTAAGGTTTTTAAACTATTTCTTTAAGAGTTTGACTCAAATCCACATTAGAATGGGTATTAGATTATTTTTTTTCCTTAGAAACTATAAATTAATTATAAAAACTCCCATTTTTAGAGTCTACAATAAAATCCAAGGGATATATTTTGGTTTTGGTTATTTTATAATATAGAGTCCACAACCAAAATAATAATAAAATCCCCATATTTTCTTAATAAACCCACCCATGATCCCATTTATCATCACTAATATCCATGGAGAATGTCCACAATCTTCCCTAAACTCTCTAGAGTCCTCCCAAGGAACCCATAATCTCTCAAGAAGCTCACACCTAGCATTAGGAGTCACACAGTAAAGTAAGAGATCTTTTCCTTTCTCCTCATTATTAAAATATGTTCTTTACCTTATATATTTTATCATCATTTAATTTGGATGGTATATGTTATTTCATACCCTCCAAAATTTCAAATTTATTTTCAAATTATGAGAGACCCATTTGTCTCTCATCGATCCAATTTATGATTTTTTTGTGACACTGTTATGGTACTGTTATGTCAGGAGAATTTTCCATACCAAACCAATTGGGTAGTGAATAGCAGACCCATTTCCTATCAAAGGTGTTCAACATTATACACATATACCTAATTTACAAGGTAATTATATTTATGTATTTCACTCTCCCTTTTCATGGAATAAATTTTGATGAAAAACAATTCCATGTTGTATGGTCTATATGGCACACTTATGTATGAGAATGGAATGAATTGGATGGGTGCACTCAGAATTATATAACACTATAATGCATTGAGTAATGTTTACACTCATGAGATGTTATTTTGGGATTGTTATTGAACCTGATTATTTTATTGTACTTTTTCTATCAGTATCTCTGGGATGTTAGGCTTGACCTATGTTTATGTTGAAGCATTTAAGTTGTTTCCAAAATTCTGATATTATGATTACCATTTTTTATCAGGTCTCACTGTTCATGATTATTATTCCTACTCTATTTATACCAATGGATATGAATGTTATATAAAATATATCACCTTATTACATGTTTATTCCCATGCTGGGAATTATATATCACCCCTTTCATATGTTTTTCCTAAGGTTATCCTACTAAATTTTAAAATTTATGGATTTTTATGAGGATGTTGTGAAAGTGTTCATTAAATATGATGTTTTCAAATTTTAAATTATTATGCAATGTACCTAATTACTAAATAAACTAGAATTATTAATCACATAGGATATATTAAATTTATTTTTTAATAAATCACGTATTAATGTGAAATAAATTATAGGGTTGTTATAATTTGTATCAAATGAAAATTTTGGTTGTTTTTCGGAATAGGATAAGAAAAAACACTAGTGAAAACCTTAAGAATAAGACTAAGTATATAAATAAATCCATAAATTTTTGTAGATATATAGTCAGTTGTTTATCATGAAATTGTATCCCAATATTGATACTACAAGTGGATGTAGTTCAATCATAGATGTAGGTATGAGTAACAACTTTGACATGGTGTGCCAGGTCTGACTCACTATAACCCAGTACAAGATAATGTGCCTTAGTACAAACCCAGTTTGACACTTTTGGGGGACATGATTTGGTAAATACATAAGATGTTTACAAACCATTACTAAGGGAACAAAATTTTATCATTATAATACTTGTTATGAAATCGATCAGGGATAAGATATATAAAATCCAAGAAATTAATAAGTTATGGTAATATATGCAAGTTATTAGTTACCCCTTTATTTTTATTAAATTCACATTTATTTGTTTAATATTATAAAAATAGTCATCCATATTTTTTATTTTATACCATCTAATAGACCAGAATGGGGGGAATTATGTCAACAATCAGTGGATGTGAGATGTAATTACATCCACAATTAGATGACCATCCAGATGGGAGTACGAATCATGAAACTAATGATGAAACTATCTTAGTTGAACGAGTTTATGAATAGAAACATATATAATGAGAATCTACCACACCCCCCCCCCACACCAATTAGAAGATACAAATGATATGTTTATGTGTTAAAGGCCCTTGAATTTCAATGGATCATCTGATCCTTTAATTGCAGAACAATGGATCAAATCCACTAAGATGTTCTTGTCCATTATTCAATGTCAAAAATATGATAAGGTTATAATAATTTTTTATCATATTTATGAGAAGCTAATCAATTGTTGAATTTTATCAATACTATGAAGCCTAAGGAAATGATCAAAGCCATGGGGTGAATGAATTTTAGAATACGTTTTATGAAAAATATTTCCCTCTCACTATCTAACATAAAATGAAAAGAAATTTCATTACAATAAAGAAAATTGTTGATTAATATATCAGGGACTACATGGTAAAATTGAAAGAACTTGTAAGATACACCTTTGAATTTTTCATTACTTTTGAATTCATGGTTGACCTCTTCTTTGGTGGGATAAAACCTAGTATACAAAAATACCTATAAATCCATGAATATGATATCTATGATGAAATTTTATGATGTTCCCTCAAAGTTGACATGGACATTGAAAAATCATAATGGAATCATAGGGATAGGAAGGAAAAAAAGGTGAATTTATGTATGGAGTTCTGATGGTGAAATCTACAAGTGCAAAGAAATTTCAACACCCCACTTTTCAAAGGTGAAGATAATAGAACCTCAACGATTTCCAACTGGGTATGAGGAAATGATTTAGGTATATATTGTACGGACACCTAGATAGAATTTACCAATAACTGAAAAAACCTAATGTAATGGAGGAACCGAATTCTATTGTTAACCGTTAGTGAATTATTCATTTTTGCTACTACAAGGAAGAATAAAACATTGTAAATGAGTGCACTAAAACAAGGGATTTCAGAGACAACCAACATCCTCCAAGTATATAATGGAGATCTTTTTCCATCACAATAGCTAAGCTGGATCCTAAAATTTATTTAATGACTAGTACTGTAGTTATAAATTCCATGATGGAGAAATTTTATTTTAATTTTGGTTTTATGTATACCATTATATCATTGATTTTTAGTAAAACTATTCAGAAAACACAAAAATTATTGATGTTGAGCTATTAGTGAATATAAGAAATTTGGAAATTATGGAATCCCATATATATAGATCCTCCCTAATAACATTTTTTGGTCTGAACCTCTCAATAATACATTTCATACTCCCTATTGTGGAATTTTATGTCATTTTGGGTATTTATTATCTTTCCCTATATAGGGACAACATACATTTCATTGAAAATGATATCACTCCATGTATTATGAATCGATCCTTGATTCTACAAATATACAAGGAGGAGGGTAAATCATATTTGGAACAAATATATCAAAAATGAATATTATTACACTTTTATAATGAGTTTATAGCTCAAATTATTGAGTCTAAGGAAAGAACCTTCCTCAGAGACATTCCTATTGTGATGAAATATGATGATGTGTCTCTTGAAGAATTGTCTTGTATTCCTCATAGATAAGGGGAAAACTTTTCAATATATTTTATAGTTGGGATGTTTCTATTATCCATGAATCTATATATAATGGCTATTTTGGATCTTGAGGAGATTTATAAATAACTACTAGAGAATTTGGATAAAGGGTTTATACTCCCATGTGCATAACCATGGGGTGCACTAGTCCTATTTATCAAGAAGAAGGATGGTTTAATGCACCTTTTCACTGATTATTGTGTTCTCAATAAGATTACAATAATGATAAAGTATCCAATAGATTAATAGATTATTGAATCAGCTATGTGGAGCAAAATACTTGTCCATGGTGGATCTATAGTCGAGATATTGTAAGGTTATCATGAAGAACATGGTTATCCCCAAGACTGATTTTCATAAAATGTATGGGCAATATGAGATTATGGTAATTTCTATTGGACTCACTAATGCTCATGAAATAATTATATACATGATAAAATTAGTATTTAAAGATTACCTTGAGAAATTATTAGGAGTCCTTATAGATGATATTCTAATATACTCCAAAACAAAGGAGGTATCATTGGGAGAATCTGATCATTGTACTATAGACCATAAAAAATGTGAATATTTATGAAAGGTACAAAAAATTTAAGTTCGAGATAAAGGATGTCCCATTATTGGGACATATCATAAAAATAAATTAAATGACTATAGAATCCTAAAAAATCCAATCAGTTAAAGGATGGATAAGGCCAACATCAATTAATGTTATACATAGTTTCTTTTGATTAACTATGTAATATCATCGATTTTTGAGAAATTTTTCATTATTATCAAACCCTGTAACCAAGATAACTCAAAACAAAGTCATGTTTACAGGGAATGATGAATGTGAAAAGTGCTTCAAGGAGTTGGAATAGAGGATTATCACTAAAAATATTACCTAATTACCCATAAGTGGGGAGAAATTTGTGGTATTTAGTGACACTTAGAAGAAGAGATTGGGTTGTGTGATAATGAAAAATGGAAATGTCACTACATATTCCTAAAATAAGTTTAATGTTATTGAATAGAACTACCATACACATGATTGTTAGTAGGATGTAGTGATAATCCCTTTGAAAATATGGCAAAATTATCTCTTTGGGGGGAAGAGTAAAATATATACAGATCAAAAAATCCTCACGTATATATTCACATAGAATGTACGGAATATGCACCAAAAAATATGGATTGATGTGATTAAGGACTATGAATTATCAATTCAATACCATATTGGGATATCAAATAAGGTGGTAGAATCTCTCTGTGAAAAGGATCTGACCATTTTATTATTTAATTGAATTGATAAGGATTTAATCACCTTACACTTCAAGAGGATTAAGATGGTAATCCTTAGAAAATGAACCCCATCAATCAATTCAAAAATTATTTCTCTACCGAATGATTTGGGAAATATACTAGATTATTAAAGGGAATATGTGGGAATTCAGAAGAAGGTGAAAACTATTTGATAATAAAAATCCTCAATGTTCAGTATCAATAATGAAGGAGTTATGAGATTTGGGTAACTACTATTTGTACCATCAAAATATGAATTAAATAAGAAACTATTGGATGATCAACATAGATTGACTTTATTTATTCACCTAGGAAGAAAAAATATGTATTGAGATCTTTGAGAGAACTATTAATGGGAAAATATGAAGAAGGAGATCGCTAAATATACTTGAATGTTCCTGATATGTAAGCAAGTAAAGGATGAAAGGAAGAAGTCCAAGGGATTGATGAAACCATTACTCATACCAACATGGAATGAGAAGAAACATTTCCAAGGATTTTGTCACCAAACATACCTAGACATCTGGGGGAAACAATGTGATGTGGGTTGTTGTGGACCGTCTTACAAAGAAAACTCACGTTTTTGTGATTCTAGATGATATATAACTTGATAAACATGCAAAAATATATATCAAAGAAGTTATAAGGCTGACTAGCGTGACACTATCAATTTTATCTGATTGAGATCAGATATTTACCTACATGTTCTATAAAAGTCTTCAACTTAATTTTATCACTGATTCAACCTTCATCATGGCTTATCTTCCTCAAACTTATGGAGAATCTGATCGAACTATTCTGACATTGGAATACATTTTTGGACCATGTTCTATAGACTTCAATGGTATATTAGACCAACATCTACCTCTGGTCGAGTTCTCATACAACAACAGTTTCCACTCCAGAATCCAAATGAATCCTATAAAGCCCTTTATGGGAAGAGGTTCAGAAGACGTGCATGATGGGATGATATTGGGGAATGAAAACTAATAGTTCCTGAAATAGTCAAGGAAATAGTGGAGAAGGTTAATGCCATTCAAAAGAATAGTAAGACTTCTCAGAGTCGATAAGAGAGCTATGCTGAAAATCATTTATGAGTCCAAGAGTTTGGTGTTGGAGACATGGTATTCCACTATATATCCCCATAGAAGAATGTGATGAGATTTAGGGAGAAGATAAAGCTTATTCCCATATACATTGGACCATTTGAGATCCTTGATCGATTTGGAGTGCTATCCCACTGAATATAACTCCCACATAACCTATCTCAAGTACATGATGTATTCAATTTATCCATATTGAGAAAATATATGTCATTATCCTCATGTACTCAATTTGGAGGTGGTACCATTGGATAATGATATATAATTTGAGGAGAATACAGTAATGATATTAGATAATTGAGGAAAAGTTCTACAAAATAAGACAATACACCTGGTCAATGTGTGGTAGAGAAACCAGAATTTTGAAGAAGTGATGTGGGAACTAGAGGATGTGATGAAATTGAGTTACCCGGGTCTGTTTTATTATGGGAAATGAAAATTATAAGGGAATTTTAAGGGGGAGGGGGATATTGTAATGACCCAAACAATTATAAATTAAATTTCCTTTTTGATTTATGTAAATTTATTCTTTTTTAATATGGTTATAGAAAACACCTTAACATCTTTTTTTATTCAATTGGATTGAAAATTCTATTAATTATAAATACTATTGATAATATTTATTTTGAACAATAATCATATAATTAGTATAAATATACATTTTTATCATATATAATTGACATAGACTAAGTATATGATGACCTCAACCAGTATGATCATACCCTATTAATCCCATTTATCGATGTTTTCATAGGAGTTAACTTTAGTGTGATTTTCCAATTACAAAACCCAAGATGATATCCAACAACATGAGCATGAAAAAAACCTTTTACGAGAGGAGTTCAAGCTTATCCAGTTCATGGACCAAAACAAGTTCACTGAATATGTAACGCCCCGACCCAGTTACCCAGATTTAGTGCATTATTACGTAACATTGGCATGATCACAAAAGATCAAGTCTTGAAAGACCGATTAGTTTAGTAGCCTTGGAAACACTAGATACATTCATAAATGTTACATTACATCATAAAGTGAAAAATCACAATAACATAGTCTCCATAGTCCACACTTCTATCCCCTTCAGATTATCCCTGTAGGCTAGTCATAAAATATTTCTTCACATCCTGGGAAAAATAAAACATTGAAAGGGGTGAGCTCAGATGCTCAGTAAGGATAACAATATAACGGAAGCTTCCATAAATAAACATAAACATTTAATGCAATGTATAAATAAAATAAAATCCTTTTAAACATTAACTTCAACATAATATGGAAAAAGTGAAATGAGATAATTCCATTTACTTATTCACATGGTTATTCTACTGGTCGAATAATCACATGCAATATCAATAACCACTTTTATAATGATTGAATGCATAATGCCATACTATCATAACCACGTAGCCAAGGCCTCGTTCCAAGACTAAAAATAATATTTTTTCAAGGCCTTGTGCCAATACACTAGTTTGACTCATGAGACTTGCCGATGCATCTAGGAGCTATAGCGGGCTGCACTCGTCACTTATTAAGTCCAATGCGTTTCTCATATGAACAGGTTTAAACATATCATAAACCGTAACATAATCATATCACATACAACATGCATAAAAAAAACATAACATTTACACATTTCAATCACAAGATATCAATAAAACACATTGATATAATAAAAACACTTTAAAAACCATTTTCAATACCAAAATAAAAGAAAGTTAAAACTTTGTATTTATTTTTCATTTAAAAAATGTTATGGCTTGTAGAGGAAGCCGAAACACAAATAATGGTCACGACGGTGGATAAGTCATTGTCGCCACATATGTAAGACAAAAACATTCCTTTTGTCATTTAGTAAAACTCTTTGTAAAAAATATTCCTTTTTGAATAAAAGTCAACGTCAAAGGGTTTTATACACTGTATAAAAGAAAGTTGTGTATAAAAAAAATGCCTCAATGAAAGGAGATTGAGATGAAGACCCTTAAAAAAATCATTTTTTTGAATAAAGTAGATTTATTATGTGTATTCACTATAAGTACACATAAATTACAAATACAATATATGACATAATAATATCATGACATAATTTGAAAGTAGGGGATTAACCCAATGAATTGAAATTGGGTTAAGAAGTTCCCTTACCTTGGGTCCGACTTGACTCGATTTTTCTTTAATCTCCTGAATAATAAACTAGAGTTAATTTATATTTGCTTAAGAACCTTTTTCAGGTTCATTAATCCTTTTATATCACTTATTACCTTGTTATGAACATTATGTAATTATTTAAGTTAATAACGGTCATTTTGTTGGTCTTTGGTACTTGAGTAAAAAATAACCTACTTATAATTACAAGTTGTTCTTGTGGTGTAATATCCATTATATCCAAAATTATTTTCATGATATAGATATCATATATATCATATATATCCAGTATATACATGAATTTATAATATTACATAACATTTAGAGGTAAGAAATGAAATGCACCGTTCATGGAGACGGTAAGCCGTACGTATGCATGAACGCTACTTTCATTTCTATTTCGAATTTAATGGAATGAAATAATAATTATATAAAGGTATACTATAATTCCAGTATAATATAATTTATAATACCATTTACTACATCCTTTATACATCCCACATATGGCATTAACGATTAAAATCACTTTGAGGGGGTGGTATTCCGCACTTCCTAAAATGAAAATATCGCGTTTACCCATAATGGAAACCATAAAGGTATGACATAAATGAAAAATACAGATGATTAAGTAAAACATAAACATATTATATATGATATATAAATATAGTGATATCTTAATGTCCACCTTTGAAGGTGTTATATGAGTGTTGAACAATCATCGTTTCGTGAGGCAGAAATTCGCCATCCACAGAAATAGTATGTTCTTTAACCATTAGATGTAGGTGTGTGTAATTGTAACTAGAATACTTCTTATAACAACATACTATTATATTGAGGATAATGTGGCTGTTACAAAATAAATGAATAAAAGGATTTTATAGGGTTTGAGAAGCAAAATAAAACAAAATAACATAAGAGAAGACATTACCTTAAAATCGGGTAACATTTTTTGATTTGAGCCAAAGTATTCCTTGGGAAGAATTATGCCCAAAGTGAGGCTTCTAGGAGTAATAGAGGGATGTTCATAGAGGATTTGGGTAGAGGTTGGGTGAGCCAAAAGGCTTTTATGGTGTGACTAAGGTGGTAGTGCTGGGGGCCTTTTATAAGAGGAGAGGAGGGGCACTCTTGGAAAGTCATGAAATGTTACTTTATTATATAATGAGATTCAGATTTTAAAGGTCCCAAACTTATATATTTCCAGGATAAGGTGATAAGGGATCGAAATATACTCATCAAATAGGCTTTGGACAAGTTTAATTCTTAGATTTTACATTATCCTTCCATTTTATTTAAATCGTTAATTAATGAGGTAATCGCTGCATCATCATGGTGTCATAAAATATTTAATTTATTAAATGTCTAAAAATTATAAAACAAATACCATGATGTAGGAAATCTTTTTATCTTTATAATTAATATTTATAGTAAAAAATATGACTTGTATAACCCCATGTAAAAATTGTTTCAGTAAAATAACTCATGTTTGTGACATTTTTATTTTAACATTAAATAAAAAGTTTTTAATGTCATTTTCCCACCAAAGTGGCTCCATGGGGTCCCCAAGTTGACCCATGGATTGTCTTGGTCGGTCATGACTCATCCTATATGTTTAGGACATGTTTAAAGGTATTTTCATATTTTTATAACATTATCTTTAACTTAAATTACACTAATTACCTTTAATCACGATTAATTAAACTTAAAAGTTACTATTCACCAAAAAATTATTTTAATCCCATTGAACAACATTTTACTCCCTAATGAAGACCATGTATGTCGTATTTTTGAAAATCAAATAACAGAAGTGGTAATGTTTCATTTAAATGAATAATCAGTTTTTTAACTACAACTTAGTGGTTTCACTATTCTTCAAAAATTGATGTTTTTCAGAACAAAGCCAAAATTTCACCCGAAGCTATAATTGATATTCTGAATTCAAAAATTATGCCTATTTTACAAAATTCCAAACATTTAAGTTTCATTAATTAATTTTATAATTAATTTTCATTGTCACAACAAATAGCGTGTTTTTAAGAAACAATATATATCAAAAGATTGACAATTGTTTATGTCCAATTTCAAAGTGAAATTTATTATAATGACCACCATTGGATAAAATGGTAAAAATATATAATAATAACACTTTAAAACCACTCAATATTATAATTTATCACTATAATTTATTTTGATTAATAAAGTTGTTTTTAAGTATTTTTTACTATTCATAAAAATTTAGAAGTTCTCAAAAAAATACCAAAAATTCATCATAGGATAATTTCGATATTCCAAATCCAAAAATGAAGTCCATTTTGAAATATAAAATATATATAATTTCAAAAAGTGGGTATTACTATTCATAATGGCTCTTTTTATTAGTCACGGTGTGTTAGAATCTCGAACTTGCGTACAATACAAGCTATTGCATTATTGAAAGAGAAGCGTATCGTAGAAGTATGGGGTGTTACATTCTCCCCACATTAAATAAATTTCATCCTCACAATTTGAAAATTTTCTTTGAAAATAAATGGTTGAAAATAGAAACTACCTTTTTGGAAAACCCACATCGGAAATAAGGTTAATAAAATTTATCCTTAATAAGAGGGAAAGGGAAATTGAAAAGTCACCGCAAAATTACGATCTCGATAAGGGGAACATTGGTGGTAGTTAGAGACATATAATTGGAGGAAAAATGTAAATATTTGTAGGGAGTGATTGAGGTCATCAATCACAAACAAGTGTAAAATTGTGGGCCTTAAAGCCTACAATCTATGTTGATTTAAAGTATTGTCAGTTCAACAAGACATAAGGTATTAAGATAACACATTTTTTGTTTTAATATACCTTTACTAAAGTTTAAGATTTAATTTATCCATATAATAAGTGATAGGTATATATATATTTATGCTTGACAAGTAGAGTCTCAACCTTTAACTAATTTCTACCATAAACTCATCTTTCACTCAAAAAGATAATAGAACTCAAAAATATTATATTTATCCTAATCGTACAGGGTTAAAAATATTAACACATACCATTTAGATTATGAAAACTATTTTTTAATAACCAGGGACTTCCTATAGGATAGTGGTAGGTAATAAAGGCCTGTCACACTATGGTTGTGGGTTCGATTCCTACAGCTTCGTCCGACGCGACCGGTTATCCCCCGACCTATAGGTTGTCATTTTCCTAAAACTATCGTATTATAATATTCCAAAAATATTATTCAGAAATGTTTTAACCTTAAACAATAATATCCAAGGTTCAACATAATCCATTCCGACCTTTATAGATATCCAAAATACTTCTGTCTAACTCACAGTCGAAATTTTATAAGGAAGGTAAACATAATGAAGATAATTTTTTCAGCATAACAACATGTGAACACCTTTATCATGTATTCTTTTAAAACACTGCAACATCCTGAATTACCATAAATCCTTATTGATTACATTCATGATCCCTTATTCCTTATAGAATACTATATATACTCCTTCTATCCAAAAATGTATACAAATCATTAATCAGTTTCATGGAAGTTAAAAATATCCAATATAATTTATCCAAATCGATAATGTATTATTCCAAAATCACTATCTTGGTATCAGAACCATATTATGGTTTATCTTTCTCTCAACCATATATTTTCCAATAATTTAACCTGCTGGGGAATCACTTTTCTTGGTTCCACACAATCTCAAGTCCTTGATGAAATAGTACTACATTACAATCCTTATATACTCCATAATTATTATAACCAGTACATCATTGATACGACACTCAAATGAAAAAATTCATTAATAACAACATAAGAACTCTAATCATTCCTCCTCATCTGTGGTAGTATCATAACTTGATTATTATCTAATAACATCATTTGGGGTATACTCTGATGATTTGGACATTGGTTTGCGTAGTGTCCCCACTCCTTGCAGATGAAGCATTGAACATTTGAAAAACATTTCTTACCCTTGTAGTCACGCACTTGGTGTCCTTTTTCTCCACACTTATAACAAACTCCCATTACCTTCAGGCAAGTCCCAATGTGTTTCTTCCCACAGTTATCACATATTAGAAAAATAGTCTTTTCCCTCTTCCCTTTATCTATCATCCTTTTCTTCTCTTGCTTCCATTCAAATCCATAGGACTCAGAGAATTCTTTACTAATCTTATTAACACATGATACTATTTATTCTTATGTTGAGAATACATGGGAGACTATTTCCCTTCTAATTTTTGGCTTAATACCATGAATGATATGATCCTTCTTACTCTTTGGATCATACGTATTGCTTGAGTTCACAATCCTTCTACTGGGCGCCATTTCTATACAATGGCATAAACTAGGTCAGTTTATGAATTAAAATACATAATTACATACTTGTAAAACAGTTAACATAAATTGATCTTTTTAAGCATATAATTCATAATCATAAAACTGTTTTCTTTGAGGAAGTATATACTCATAACCCTTCAAAGTGGTTTGTAAATAAAATGAGATTTATCCAAATCATATCCCCTGAGAGTGTCGTAACCAAGAGTGTAGCTAGGCCCATTGTTGTGCACCAGTTCCCATTCGAGTACAGCTCAAAGCGGTGTTTTCGGGTTTTACCCCTAAGTACATCTGTGCCAGAGCCACCTCTACCCGCTTGTATCCAGACATGGATGTATTGCTCGGAAAACTAAAAAAATCTCTATAATACCAAAATTCTAGGAAGTTCTTTTATACTAATCCTAAAATTCTATCTTTGGGATATGTGCTCGAATCATAGTTTATCTAAATCTAGCTTCCAAGGTTAGTACTAAACTGCCTCTGATACCAATGGTAATGCCCCGACCCCAGTTACCCAGAGTCAGTGCATTATTGCGTAACATTGGAATGATCACAAAAGATCATGTCTTGAAAGACCGATTAGTTTAGTATCCTTGGAAACACAAGATACATTCATAAATGTTACATTACATCATAAAGTGGAAAAACCACAATAACATAGTCTCCATATTCCACACTTCTATCCCCTTCAGACTATCCCTGTAGGCCAGTCATAAAATATTTCTTCACATCCTGGGAAAAATAAAACATTGAAAGGGGTGAGATCAGATGCTCAGTAAGGATAACAATATAGCAGAAGCATTCATAAATAAACATAAACATTTAACGCAATGTATAACTAAAACAAATGCCTTTTAAACTTGAACTTCAACAAAATTTGGCAAAAGTAAAATGAGATAATTCCATTTAATTATTCACATGGATATTTTACTGGTCGAATAATCACATGCAATATCAATAACCACTTTCATAATGATGGAATGCATAATGCCAGACTATCATAACCACGTAGCCAAGGCTTCGTGCCAAGAATACAAATAATATTTTGTCAAGGCCTCATGCCAAGACACTAGATTGTCTCATGAGACCCGCCGATGCATCGAGGAGTTATAGCGGGCTCCACCTGTCACTTATTAAGTCCAATTCATTCATCATATGAATAGGTTTAAACATATCATATACCATAACATAATCGTATCACATAAAACATGCATAAAGGAAACATAAAATTTCCACATTTCAATCAAAAGATGTCAATACAACACATTGATATACTAAAAACACTTTAAAAACCATTTTCAATACCAAAATAAAAGAAAGTTAAAACTTTGTATTTATTTTTCATTTAAAAAAATTTTATGGCTTGTAGAGGAAGCCGAAACACAAATAATGGTCATGGCGGCGAAGAAGTCATTGTCAACGCATACATAAGACAAAAACATTCCTTTTTTTAATTTAGTAAAATGCTTTGTAAAAAAAATTCCTTTTTGAATAAAAGTCAAAGTCAAAGGGTTTTATACACCGTATAAAAGAAAGTTGTGTATAAAACAAAATATTCCTCAATGAAAGGAGATTGAGACGAAGACCCTTACAAAGATAAATTTTTTAAATAAAGTAGATCTATTATGTGTTTTCACTATAAGTACACATAAAGTAAAAATACAAGATATGACATAATAATATCATGACATAATTTGAAAGTAGGGGATTAACCCAAATAATGGAAATTGGGTAAGAAGTTGCCTTACCTCGGGTCCGACTTGACTCGATCGTTCTTTAATCTCCTGAATAATAAACTAGAGTTAATTTATATTTATTTAAGAACCTTTTTAATGTTCATTAATCCTTTTATATAACTTATTACCATGTTATAAACATTATGTAATTATTTAAGTTAATGACGGTCATTTTGTCGATCTTTGGTACTTCAGTAAAAAATATCCTTCATATAATTACAAGTTATTCATGTGGTGGAATATACATTATATCTAGAATTATTTTCATGATATAGATATCATATATATCATATATATCCATTATATATATCCATTTATAATATTACATAACATTTAGAGGTAAGAAATGAAATGCACCGTTCATTGAGACGGTAAGCCGTACGTACGCATGAACACTACTTTCATTTCTATTTCGTATTTAATGGAATGAAATTATAATTATATAAAGGTATACTATAATTAAAGTATAATATAATTTATAATAACATTTACTACATCCTTTATACATCCCACATATGGTATTAACGATTAAAATCACTTTGAGGGGGCGGTAGTCTGCACTTCCTAAAATGAAAATATCGCGTTTACCCATAATTGAAACGATAAAGGTATGACATAACTAAAAAATACAGAAGCTTATGTAAAACATAAATATATTATATATCATATATAAATATAGTGATATCTTAATGTCTATCTTTGAAGGTGTTATATGAGTTTTGAACAATCATCATTTCGTGAGGCAGAAATTCGCCATCCACAGAAACACTATGTTCTTTAACCATTAGATGTAGCTGTTTGTAAGTGTAGCTCGAATCCTTATTATAAGAAAATCCAAGTATATTTACGATACTGGTGTTGTTACAAAATAAATGAATAAAAATAGTTTATAGGGTTGTAGAAGCAAAATAAAACAAAATAACATAAGAGAAGACATTACCTTAAAATCGGGTAACTCTTTTTGATTTGAGCCAAAGGCTTCCATGGGAAGCATTCTACCCAAAGTGAGTCTTCTAGGGGTAAGAGAGGGAAGTTGAGAGAGTATTTGGGCTGAGGTTGGCTGAGTCAAAAGGCTTTGAAGGTGTGACTAAGGTGGTAGTGGTGGGGGCCTTTTATAAGAGGAGAGGAGGGGCACTCTTGGAAAGTCATGAAATGTTACTTTATTATATAACGAGTTTCGGATTTTAAAGGTCCCACAATTATATATTTCGAGTATAAGGTGATAATGGTTCGAAATATACTCATCCAATATTCTTCGGACAAGTGTAATTCTTAGATTTTACATTATCCTTCCATTTTATTTAAATCATTAATTAATGATGTAATCACTGCATCATCATGGTTTCATAAAATATTTAATTTATTTAATGTCTAAAAGTTATAAAAAAATATCATGATGTAATAAATCTTTTTATAATTCTAATTAATATTTATAGTAAAAAATATGACTTTTATAACCCCATTTAAAAATTGTTTTAGTAAAACAACTCATGTTTGTGACATTTTTATTTTAACATTAAATAAAAAGTTTTTAATGTCATTTTCCAACCAAAGTGGCTCCATGGGGTCCCCAAGTTGACCCATGATTTTTCGTGGTCGTACATGACTCATAAAATAGGGTTAGGGAAAGTGTAAATGTATTTTCATATTTTTATAACATAATATTTAACTTAAATTACACTATTTAACTTTAATCGCAATTAATTAAACTTAAAATTTACTATTCACCAAAAAATTATTCTAATCCCATTGAAACACATCTTACTCCCTAATGACAAACATTTATTTCATATTTTTGAAAATAAAATCACAGAAGTGGTAATGTTTCATTTAAACGAAAAATCAGTTTTTTAACTACCACTTAGTGGTTTATCTATTCATCAAAAATTGAAGTTTTTCAGAACAATGCCAAAATTTCACCCTAAGCTATAATTGATATTCCAAATTCTAAAATGTTGTCTATTATAAAAAATTCCAAACATATAAGTTTCATTAATTAATTTTATAATTAATTCTTACTGTCACAACAAATAGCGTTTTTTAAGAAAGAGTATATATCAAAAGATTGACAATTGTTTATATCCAATTTCAAAGTGAAATTAATTCTAATGACCACAATTGGATAAAATGGTAAAAATATATTATAATTACACCTTAAAACCACTCAATAGTGTAATTTATCACTATAAATTATTTTTATTAAAAAAGTTGTTTTTAAGTATTTTTCACAATTCATAAAAAATTGGAAGTTCTCAGAAAAATACCAAAAATTCAACATAGGCTAATTTTGATATTAAAAATCCAAAAATGAAGTCCATTTTGAAATATAAAATATATATAATTTCAAAAAGTGGGTATTACTATTCATAATGGCTATTTTGATTAGTCGCGGTGTGTTAGAATCTCGAACTTGCGTACAATACAAGCTATTGCATTATTGAAAGAGAAGCGTATCGTGGAAGCTTGGGGTGTTACATAATAACCCAATGAATGTCTCACTATTTTGTAACTTACTCTTAGGGAGTCTTCTAGAGTATTAAAGAGATATGTATAATGATCCTAGAATTATTAATTTGTATATTAATTTTTATATAATGATGATTAAATTTGTATCCTATTATATTTACTTTATAAATGATATTTACTTCAATATAATAAAACAAAAAAACGTATATTTGGGTAATATTAAAATTAAATTAAGGAAATTATTTTGATTCATTAACGGATTTTTGAAATAAAAAATATTTTTTAAAAATATTATAAATATATATAAATTCTCATATAATTTTTATGAAATAAGATGTAAATTTTATAATGGTTCAAAAAATATTATTGTCAAAAAACTAGAATTTATAAATAAATATCTATTAATATGTTAATAGAGAACATTAAAATATTTAAAAAATTATTTAGATAAAATTAATATTATTTTTGGAATCATAATATAGATATTATTTAACAATGAATTTATCATAATTTTCCGAGGCAATCGGATTTTCGAATAAAAATTAAATATTGTATGAATATATTTTTTGTATCATGACTTCATATTGACCCAAAATGGGTGTAATAAATACTATAAATGCTATTCATGATCAAATAATGGTTTTATATAATAAATAATGTGATATTATGTTTGTTTTATTAATTTTTAATTCCCTTTTGAATCCTCCAAAACCATTAATATATTTTAAGGATTTAAAACAATTTATTTAAGAGTATTACTCACCTAGACATTATAAAGGGTATTGTTTTATCATGATCGATCCTTAGAAATATAAAATAATTTTAACAACTACACTTTTTAAGAAACCATGAGAAAAAACCATGATATTGATTGTGGTTTTGGTTATTTTATTATGTAGATTCCAGAAACTAAATTAAAAAATCCCACTATTTTTCTTTATAAAAACAATAAGTATTCAATTTCTATTTATTAAATCTCCTCGTATCATGTACATTATCTTCCTTAAACATGCTAGAGTCCTTACAAGGCTCCACTAAACTCTCAAGAATCCCCTCTCAAGCATTTTGAGTCTCACACTGAAGTAGATGATATTTTCCTTTCTTCTATATATTCAAATATCTTCTTTACCTTATATATTTTATCATCATATCCATACGCTTGAAAAATTAATTCATTATTTCCTTTGATTTAAAATTTATTTCAAAATTTTTAGATATCACTTTCCCTCCCATAAACCAATTTTATGAATTTTTATGTGACATTGTTATGCTGTTGAAATTTTACTGCTATTTTCCATACAAAAATAATAGTGTATTGGATAGAATAACTATTTGATATCAAATTTGTTCATATTTATACACTTATACATATTTTTAATGGTACACACATGTATTTCTTAATGACTTCATGTTTTTGGAATAAAATATGATGACATATTATTCCATGTTTTATGATCTTTATGGAAAAATTTAGCATGAGAATGAAATGAATGTGATGTGTGAGCCAAGAATTTTATATCTCTCCAATGCATTCAGTGATTATTAGTCTCATAAGATGTCATGTGGGAATATAGAGTAAACCGTATTACTTTATATTACTTTTTCCATAATGATGTACTGGAAGTTAGCCTTGACTTATTTTTATGACGTAATGTTTCAAGTGGTTTCCACATTTCTCATGTCATGATTATCATTCTTTATCAGGTCTCATTGTTCTTGTTTGTGATTCCCACTAATTTATTACCATTAATATGACTATTTTCTAACACGAATCTCTCTATTCCATGTTTATTCTCTTACTGGGTTTTATATATCTCCCCATTCTTATGTTTTTCCCAAGA
Organism: Viscum album; assembly: GCA_963277665.1. Lineage (NCBI taxonomy): Eukaryota > Viridiplantae > Streptophyta > Magnoliopsida > Santalales > Viscaceae > Viscum > Viscum album. The sequence goes on from OY728165.1 coordinate 1,086,951,563, forward strand.
TTAACCTATCAAATTTTAATATCAATGGAATTTTAGAATCATGTTAAAGAAATTTTAAATAAATATGATGTGTTTACTATTTTACATTATTATTTAATGTAACTAATTCCAAAATAAACTAGATTTATCAGTATTACGTGTCATATAAAGTGAAAATCTATGTAATAAATCATGGATTAATTTGAAATAAAGAATAGGGTTGTTATAAGACCATACTTCCACATATATCTTTATAAAGGTCATGGTCAAAATTTGGTGCCTTGATGTATCCATCATACCCCATATCAATGGAATGATCTGTGAGGTTGGTAACCCTTACGACATATAAAAATGATGTATCACCATACTACGAAGCTAGAATATTTTGAATCTTTATCAAGCATAATATTGAAGGGTAATACCCATAGTAAAAAACTATTATAATTATAGTCATTTGAGTGTAACCTTTTAATGAAAATATGGGATCATAATAAACCAATTCCTTGTTTCTCTAAGAATATGGATTGAGGAAAGGGAAACTGTTTTATCATATGGGTTCTAAACAATCATGAATACTCAGACCATTCCATCGAGCCAATCCTCAATTTCCAAAGGTTATAGGTCATTGAAAAACCTTTATGATCCCTATCATTGGAAATCGATTAATTTTAAAAACTTCTGTGCATAATCACCCTGACCTGTTAGAACTATTGCAAACTCAATATGTGGGGAAACATCCATTTTCCCAACTAGACGAAACACATCATGACTGGGTCCATGAACTGAGGTATCATCATTAAAATGATTGTCATTATGATCCTGAATTAGTATCCTTTATGGCTATCATTGTAGATGAATCAAAAAATTTAAGAAGTCACACCATTATGACATGTTTATTTATATGTGTAACTGAATTATGAAGGAAATAAAAGTAAAAATTCCAAATAAAATATGATTTATATAGTATTTTTTTCCTTTCAACCAGTGTCTTTGTATGTCGAGTCTAAAATACGGAATTCAGAGTCCCTGTGTATCGATTCATCGACTGTTGCATAATCATTGGTTTCCCTAGAATGAGATATGAACTAAAGACACCCTAAAATAATTTCTATATGTTTCCAAAAACTAAATTCACCCATTTCCAACTACCATCAAAGAACATGGAAAATACCATTTTAATACAACTCTATCCTGGACCAACTCACTAGGACCCTGATAGGGTTAGTACTAAATTGAGTGTGACACACCAAGACATCCCCCAACAGGCTAGGGGCTAGAGACCCTCATATAGTGGTAATTTAACTGAAATGGGAGGCCTTATCCTAATGTTCATGTATGAATTCACACAATAAGATCTATGTATTTTTGTAGGGATAAAGTTATAAATTTAAACATATAGTTTGTAAACCATGAATGCAACAACCATTATAAAATATAATAATGTATATAAAAAAAAAAAGATTCCATGGGGTGAAATAATCTCCCAAATACAAATGAGATCCCAACCTAGAAAAAATGATATAATAGGAGATACCATTGATCCCATCTCACAATCTTAAGGTCTGAACAATAAACATGGTCTTTATCTCCAAGTACTCATATGATTCTCCAAAGTCATCGATGATCTTCTCATAGTCTCCATTAGTCACACAACATGTTGGTGAAGCGCATGAAGGGGTGAGCATCTACATACACATTATAACACCCCAAAAACAAAAAGTATCGAATTGAATTAAAAATAGTAATCTCACTCAATAAAAAAATATGGTACAGAAAAACCAAACATCATATTTACAAAAAACAAACCCATGCGAGAGAGAAAGTGGATCTTCATATGTATAGCCATCTAAGAATGTTGTGTCGGCTTGATTCTCCTAAAGTTCCATATTTTACGACTAACTCTTGGAATGAAACAAGAATCAGCATGGTGGGGTCCTCTAATCACTACTGCACTCCACTATTATGGGATCATAAACTACCATGGATGACCTTTTCCCCATTAGAGCTCAATAATGAGGCAGTACAACTTCATAGGAAAGGACATACACACTCTATACTACAGGGAAGTACAAAATATACCTATGTAAAGAGTCTTATATACTTGTTCCTTGGTGTGATAGGTGAGTATCAACCCCATCATATCTCAGATTATTTATCCCAATCACATCCATTAGTCAATAATCACTAAAGGAAGGGCCCCACTCATAAAAAATACTATCATATCTCTGATTCCAAAATAGAAGAAACCATCACACATTGCATAGAAAAAATCTTATGATATTACACTACCATCACAAAACTTTATTCTTAGTGAAGTAAATATGTAAGTTGGAATCCCAATAGAAAAGTACATGACATGTAGATAGTATAATATCCCATGTTTTTTATGGGTTGAAATTTCTAGTAGATTTTTTTTTGTTTGATGGAAAAGACAAGTCTTTAACTAATATTTAGAATGTATTTATAAGAGATGGAAAAATTAATTTTCTTTTTTATAGATTTTTTATGGCTCTATAGGTTTATTGGGAGTCTGGATGAATTTTGAAAGCATGAGGCATAAAAAATTCATTTCTAGGAGAGACTTCATTGAGAACATGTTTGGATCATAGTTAGAACTAACCATTCATCCATACCATGTGCCCTATTTTTATGAGGGAAAGTATTTTTTACAACCATGATGGAGGACCTAGAAAATCATGAATACCTTAGTGGTTGTGAAATAGTTTAGAATACAATGAACATAAGTTTTCAAGACTGTTTAAGGTGTCTATAAAAATGTAGAGAGAGGAATCATGAGGGTTATGCGAGGTTTGTCAAACCATGCACCTTTCCATGTAAGGGGGTGTACCTTTTGAGAGTGAGAGAGAAATTTTGGTTATGAATTTATGAACCCATGCTTCCAAACCATGTTACACATTAATGAGGATAGAAATTTCCTTCCCTCCCCAAGATCCATTATATTTTATTCTCCTTTCTTCTTCATCTATTCGTATGCATAGTAGCCTCTTTGAGAACCAACTTCCTCCAACATAGGAATTGATGTGTCTTCTTCCAACAGTATCAGGATATAATTTCCATAGTCTCATTGGATATTTAATGGTATGTCTCTCATTCATATTTCTCCCTTTATCTACTAGTCGTTCAATTTTGAATGTTATTCCTACGTGAGATCATAAGACCTCTTTTGATGGAATTTTTCTATCACATCATTGTTTCTCATTTCTGATCAAATCAAATATAAATAATAGATGAGTGAATAATTTTTTGTGTATGAAGCATGTGTTATATATATTTTGACCTTAATTATTTTATTAAATTTAATACAATTTCACATGCAGTATATTCCACACATTTCTTATAAAATGTGAAATGCATTAAATTTAAAGCCCACATAACATCCTTGTTGTTTCTTAAAACCCTTACATGGTTAGAGATGAATGAATTAAACACAAACTAAATCTTATGTTAAATTTGATTACATGATAATGTGTACAACATTCCTTATTATCAAACCACCCCATGGAGGTTTTATTTAAGTACCTTTAATGTTTTACACATTCGTATATGACCAAAACCCCACATATGGTTTATTTAGCCATTTAATTGAAATGATATATGGTTGAATACCATAACTTAGACCATTAATCCATTCACGAAGGAATTTATTAATTACATTAATTATGATCCACTGTAATATGGAATGGATTCACACCTAGACATCCTTAAATCATTAAATGAAATTATTAAATGGAATTTATATCAGGATTGACCCTTTTAACACTTATGACTGAATTTATAAATCAATGAATTGAGTGGAATAAATGTTGTTTGAATTGATTATAGAATGTATATTATTCATTTAACATGAATTATATTACAAAATTTCGGTTCTCATGGCCTCTACATAAATAATAATTGTAACATGAAAATTAAGGTACAATGTTCCTTGAGTGAGACCTCGGTGTCTATTTATAGAGTTCCTTGGTTATGGGATCTTGGGGAAAGTGGGATTACATAATGAAAAATTATCATTGAGAGATATTGGTTAGGGTTTTTGGAGAGGATTCATCATATAACAATGGCCTAGGATGTTGGACATGGAGTTTGACATCATTTTGGGTTGTTGAAGATGATATTCCAGTTCCATGGTCTAGGATATTTTAAATGATATTTCATATCATTTTGGGTTGTCGGACATGACGATCAATGAATATTGGTCTAAGATGTTGTAGATGGAGTCTGACATATTTTTGGGGTTTTAGAGATAATATTTCATTCCCCTTTATTAGGATGTTAAATATGATTCTCCACATCATCAATTTGGATTTTCCCGCATAGTTCTCTGTTTTACCAGTTCAGATGACTGGGCTTATTCCCCCTTTATAACCTATGATACCTATATTATAATAGGTTATGTTTATTCCTTGTTCTTATACCCTGAATCCTCATGGTCACATTTATATCGATGAATAATTATATGTTTAAATATATGAATATAAATACATGATGAAACATGTCTATATAAATTTTATCTTATGTCGATGCATGTATAGTTGTATAGATGTTTTATGAGAAACCAGAGCTCAGCGTAATTACATTTATTATTTAATGCTTGTTTATTATACCGGAACACTTATTTAATTTATATTAAAGGACTATATTAAATTATATTCCATTGGTGGTGGACTACTATATTTATTTCACACCTCATTTAGGATTCCTTTTGTTACCCAGAATGATCTATTTATTATAGGTTAGGACCATGGATTGTGAATCTTTGATATTTCTCTTTTATTGGCTAAGAATCGATACAATGTTGGGGCCCGAGCATGTACTCATGATGCCTATAGGATTTGGTTATTTATCTTAATTATTTTTTTATTAGATTATTCATATTTTTTATGTTACATAATATGTGCTGACTTCTGTACTATGACTCAGTATGTTCATACTTGTTGAATTATTTGGACATATCTTGGTTGTCTATTTTTTTACATCTCAGTTATTATTATCATTCAATTCACATAATTTTATTTTAGTCTGTTTTTGTTGTATTTATTTTTTTAATAGAGGGTATAGTTTCCACATCTTACCATAATTAGACCCCAACTACTTGTCAGAAGTATATGGATCATGTGGAAGTGTGCTTGATGTCGTATCTCCAATCATATCGGGGAATAATCGTTGTGGATCCCATGTTGGGACAAGAAAAATTTTTACCATAATTTATTTTTCCTTGTATTACTATTTGGGGCTGGCAAATTGGAGACTAGGAATGTGTAAACAATTTCGAAGTAGCTTGTGTTTGGGTCTTCCCAAAACCAGACAAGACGAAATGATTATGTTTCAAGGGATGATAATATTGTTCATGATCATATTTTATTACATTTTATTATTATTTCACATCAAGTGATTATTTTACATCCACTAGTTAGTAATTTATGTGATTTACCACTAGGCCCTATATGGAAATTGAATGGATGTGTTCATGTATAAAATCTGTCACATAAGATTCCCATATCATTTTAATTATTATCTATATTCCATGCCTAGGAAATTATGTTCCATGTTTATTCTTACACCATGATTATGTATATTAGGATAGTTTTATTATTTCAATAGAAACCTATATTACTTTCCCTTATGAAATAACATTACTTATTATATTTAGAATTTATGTTTGGTCAAATAAAGTGTCTATATCAACCTAAATTGTATTTCACTATATAGCTTGGTGGTTTAATTCTATTTAATTTACCAATGTTTATTTAATTAAATGAAATGATTTTAAATTTGATGTTTGAAAATGGAATGAAATTATTTTTCTTTATTAAATAAAAATTATCATTTATAGATGTTAATTAAATATATTTTTAATTGTAACATATAAAGTATTTTACCTTTATTACTTTTCAATGAAAAATAAGGCAACTGAACCCTTATATGAATAACTCGACCCTTATAGTTGAGTTTTAGAATTTTATTCCAATTTGATAAACATGTTAATGGTTATATAACTTTTATTTGTCATGGTTTTCAATTAATAGGGATTCCAATTGTAATATATATTGTGATGATTCTAAAAATTAGGAATGTATTCTAATATAATTGAAACTATAATGGAATAATAGGACCCCGTACAGTTTATTTTATTCTTAATTTGTTATTACATAACCCCATGGGGTTATATTCATGTTATTTGGAATAGTTATCTAATGTATCAGTATCAATGTTCATAGTGTTAACTATAACTATATTATAGAATAGTACTAAACAAAATCAATTTAAAATTATAAAAAGAATTTTTATCTACTTTAGATATTTATTGATATGAGGCTTTAGTTAATTAAAATTCCAGTTCCAACCAAAAGACTATTTTCCTCTATTTCATGTGTGTATTTTTTTCTTTATAAATTATAGTTATGAGAACATATGGATTAATAAATGATTGAATGGAAATTATGTGGTGATTTTTCTAATGATTTATGGTTCCTGGTAAATAAAGTTCTTAGTACTATTTTCATTTTAAAATAGAAATTGATATCCCTTATATATGAGTTTCATTAAATGGGTTAATAAATATGAACCAATTAAATTCATTAAAATGAAATCTTTTAGATGAGGTTATATAAGGGGTCCTTATTTAGGGGATATTTCATTGAACATGGAGAGGAACAATGTCTCGATGATAACTGAGAAATTTATCAATTTTAAAACGTGGAAGGGATGACATAGTTAAAGTATTTAATTTTTGGTTATTATTCCCAGATTCAAATTGAGTTCACTCTCTTTTCTTATGATGAAAATTGGTGGTTATTGATTGATTTGGGAGGACAAGTATGGTTTCAAAATCACTGGCATTGAGTCAAAAAATTTCATCTACAATGGAAACTCACAAAGGATCTCACATCTTCATAGAATAATAGGAATTGTTTTTAAAGTAAGGTGGTATCATGGGGTTTCAAGATCAATGACACTTATGAATTGAATGTGGTTGAGATTATAGGAGTTAAGTCTCATCACACTATTTTGTAGGGAATCATTTCCTACTCTAGTAATTTATTATTGATTTAATACAAATGTTTGAATCTCTTCTAAATTCTGATATATGATTGTTTACCCAAATTAAGTGATCAAGTATTATATCCTTTTATATGTAAAGGGGGTTCTATTAATAAGACTATTTTCATGCATCATAGGTTTGCTACATGTTTCCTATTAATTAATATCAAAGGGTAGTTTCTAGTTTTTTGAATCCATATAACCCGGAACCCTGGAGTTTACTATTGTTCTAGAATATGTTTGTTGTTTTGAGGTTGGGATTGAACCTCAAAGAGCCATAATACATATAATATGATAACTAGAATAAAAAATCATGTAGTTAGATTAGGTGATAGTTCAGTTGTTAAAAGTCATTCATAAATAATGTATGTTAGGGAACCTAAGAAACATGTATGGATTTTGAGCCATATGATGTCCTACCAATCCTACTAATAATAGGATTTAGAGTATCCATTTTTCATTTTTCACAGAACTTTTTGATTAATATATATAAATAATTATTATATGTGAGTTTTATTTCCCTAGAGTTCTCCAATTTTGGAATACCTTTAGGACGTGCACCATGGTGGACATGCATGAATAGAGGCATTTTCCTCATTTCATTGAATGGGTCTTACAAAATATGGTTTCACTAATAGATAGAATTTTATTATTCTATTGATAAGGTAACTAAAAATAAAAAAATCCCATATGACTTATGATCTGTGTCAGAGAGAAGGTATCACAAGTAATCAAAATTAATACAAATAGATGCATGACTTTTAAACAAAGGAGGCCCTTATGGAGTGTTTTATTATAGATATTGAACCTTAAGAATGCATCCTATATATCCTACAATATAGAGAGAATTAGATTCCTCATAGTTTAATTATCTTTTTTAGAACCCCAAACCTTATTACCCAGAGTCAGTGTATTGTTACATAACATTGGCATGATCACAAGAGATCAAGTCTCAAAAGACCGATTAGTTTAGTAGCCTGGAAATTACTAGATACATACATAAGTTTTACATTATATCAAGAAATAAAAATTAACATTGTTTTTCCTTTGAACACACTAATATCCTTTATCCTATCATTGAAGGTTAATCATTATATACATCTTCACATCCTGGGAAAAATAAAAAATAAGAAAGGGGTGATCTCATATGCTCATTAAGGATAACAATATAGCATAAACTACCATAAATAAGAATGAAAATTTTTGGCAGTGTATAAGACTAAAATGAAATCCTTTTAAAAAAATCATCCATATAATATGGAAAATATAAATCATATAATTACATTTAAATATTCACACAGATATTCTACTAGTCGAATAATCACATGAAATATGAATTTCATATTTCATAATGATAGAATGCATAATTCCAGACATCATAACCATATAGTCAAGGCCTCATTCCAAGACTAAAAATAATATTTTTCCAAATCATATTTTAAAGAAACTAGTTTTTCTCATGATACCCAATGTTGCATCCAGGAGCTAGAGTGAGCTCCACCCATCACATACTAAGTCCAATGCATTCCTCATATGAAAATGTTAAAACATAATATAAACATTTGTATTAAAACTAGCTTAAGAAATGTCAATAATTTAACCATAAACAATGAATCGTATAAAAATAGCACATCCATATTCAAACATATCACAAAACCATAAATAAAATATGGGGATTGTATCATAATAAATCATTTTCAATCAAATGTAAAATCTAACGAAGGATGTTGATATTGATGAAATCAATCCCAATTATTTGTGAGTAAAATATATCATTCTAAATTTAAATCATTAAAAAGTAAAGAAAAAATTAATTATGAAAACATTCTTGTATGATTTTTGGGAAGCTTCGAAGGTTTTATAATGGTGGAAAATAGCCGCACTCACCATATAAGTTTAAGAAAATTCTTTCCTTAATTTGATGAAAAGGCCATAATGTACCTTGTTTGGAAAGCGACATAAACATTCATTTCTATCCATTTTATAAAAATTCAAAAAAAATGGTATAGATGAATTTAAACCATAGTCTATTGAAGAGTAAAAAATGTTTTGAGATACATTTTAAAGGAACACAGATGAGGACAATTAAGAGGTCCCATTAGAAACTCTCGTATAGAGAACCTCAAATAATAATGATATTGTAAAAGTAACCCTTAGCTTGTACTTTTCCCTGGTCTAGGGTAAGTTGAACTCCTTTATAATAGTTGAATAATTTTCATTAAATTAAACAGGAACCACATACATAAATATTGTATCATATATTATCTTCTAATATTTCTTTGTTAATAATATTTTAGTAGTATCATTGTTTCGGGTGATAACTGATTCGTTTTACATTATATGTTTTGTTATGTAATTCATGATATTCATGGATAAGATTTATTTAATTCATATATAGAATGTTATTATGTTCTTAAACATATTTCTAATCATAAAATTAAAATTAGTATTGATTGGTTACGATGGGGAAGGAATCTTATCTCGTTCCTGGAGACGGTAAGCTGTAAATACGCACGAGCGACAATACCATTCTATTGATGGTGAAATTGTATATAATTGGATGATATATAGAATATATACATAGTAATTTTCATGATATATTTATTTTTTACCTATATTATACCCATTATTATACCCATCCAAATAATGAAGTGTTGAATAACAAACTTCACCAGGACGCGGAGACGGTAAGCCATACGTACACATGTATAGTGAATTTTTCATTAATAATAAAGAGAGAATAATGAATATTGTTGTAAAATATTTATATAACATCACATTATGTAGAAGGTACTATAGGTATTGTTTTTTATGGAAAACCCTTTGAAAGGGTAAGTGGAAGAAGAAATAACATTGAAAGGGGTGATGAAATAATTACCACTTCTATGGGTGATTCCTTTTTATTTGGTCAAAAAGGGATCATTAGGATGGATTTAAGATCAATGTAAATCATATAGGTTGATGTTAGGGTAGTGGGAAAAATAGTGGATCAGGTTTTGGCCAAGCCAAATGGCTTTGTATGTGTAATTTTGAGAGAAGGGGAAGTACCCTTTTATAAGAGAGGTGAAGGTCACTTTAGGGAAAGCTTGAAATATTATTTTATTATAAATTTATATTCAGTTTAGAATGGCCCAAAATGTATTTATTTCTAGGATAAGGTAGGTATAGGTCGAAATATATTCATCCAAAATTTTTTAGACAAGTATAGTTCCACCTTATAACCGTATCTATTAGATTTAACTCTTAGTAAATCGTGTAACTTTTACAATGTCTTATTGTATTTTTATATTACATTATTAATAAAAATACTATAAAATTCCAAGATAACATGAAGTTTTTCATTAGTGACATATATATTGTTATATAATTCCTTCGGTGAAGCCTTATTTTTTTAGAAATATTATATCATTTAATAATAATGTATTTGTTTCAAAAACAGATTTATGTCAATTTTGACAAAATTTAGTATTTGGTTTTTTTCAAAGTAAAAAAGACTTGATTACATCGAAAAAAATACATTAAATCTGTCCAAACACGTCATATTAACCTAGAATATTTGTGTAGTTCATCATAAGTTTCAATTTACATTTATTGATTTATTTTTAATATCAATTATTTTAATATTTCATTAATAATGTAATTAATACATCATCATTGAGTCATAAATAAATTAAACTATATAATGTCTAAAAATAATAAATAAAAGAATTATATAGAAAATAGTTTCATCTTTCTAAGAAAATTTATAGTCGAATTTATCTTATGTATAACCCTATATTAAAAATGATTTATTTATTAAAATATCAGTTTAGCACTTTTAACTCTTCTTTAAATAAAATAATAATAAATGTCCTAATCTAAAACAAGTTGATCAAAGAGGATAATATTTTATTCCTAAGTATTATGTTGGTCAAAATAAAATTATCCAATAGAATTTGGACATGTCTTAGGGTAATAATAATATCATTTTAACCGTTAATTACCCTATTTACTTTTAACGGTGGTAAATAAAATAAAAAAGTTACTATTAAAAAAAATTATATTCATCCTATTAAACCACATTTTACATACTGATGTCAAATGTTTCTCTCAGATAGTTTAAATTCAATTCACATAATAGGGAAAATTATTTATTATTCAAATTTGAAAATGTGCCTAGAAGGTGGGTAAAAGACATGAAAAAGTACAATAAAATTTAATACAATTAATCTTATTATAAAATGACACAAATTAATTAAATTGACCTAATATAGGTATTATTTATCTATTTTGACTTAAAATAAATTTAAATAAAAAAATTATTATTTAAATAAAAAGGATGTTTTAAACAATAACGTAGTGTTTCTCACTATTCATCAAAAAATAGAATGTTTTTAGAAAAAGATACCAAAAAATCACCCAAAAGTAATTTTGATATTATGAATCCAAAAATGAAGTCTGTTTTAAAAAATATAATTTATAAAATTTCAAAAATTGGGTATTATTATTCATAATGGCTAGTTTTATTGGTTGTGGTGTGCTAGAACTCAAAGTTGTGTATAGTTTAAGCTATTGTATTATTTAAAGGGAAGAGTACTGTAGAGCCATGGGGTGTTACATTCTTTCCTTCTTAAAATAATTCCACCCTCAAAATTTCTAGAATACTACTTCATAAAACCATCGGGTGGTTCTTCCTCATAAGTTCCTCGGGTTCCCACATTGCCTCTTCCATCTTATGGGTTTTCTATAGAAATTTTACCAGACCAGTCGTCCAGTTTCCTAACACTTCTTCTTTTGTATCAAGAATCCCTATAGGCTCTTCAAAATAAGACACATTGGGTTCAAGTTCTATTTTTTCATAGGTGAGTACATGCGTTGGGTCAGGCCTGCATTTTCTCAATAGTGATACATGGAATACTAAAGAACATTAGAGAGACTTGGCCACATTTCCAAATGATAACCTAAAACTCCAATTCATTCTAGAATTTTAAAAGCACCATTGTACCTGAGATTTAATTTACCCTTCTTACTGAATTGTAAAACACCCTTCCAGGGAGATATATTCTAGAGAACCTGATCTCCTACGTGAGATTCCAAATCCTTCCATCAGTTATTGGCATATCTCTTGGGCAACGTGAATCTTCTTTGATGTGGGTTTGGATAATCTTAAACTTTTCTATTGTTTCCTCAACAACTTTTGGGATTACATATTTTCTTTCACCAATATCATCCCAAAAAGTTAGTGTGCGATATCTCATTCCATATATCACTGCGTATGGTTCCATTTGTATACATGAATGGAAGAAATTATTATAAGAAAATTCTACCAGAGGTAAATATTGAACCCACATACCATGAATGTCAAGTGAGAAATATCTCAACATGTCTCTTATGGTTTGAATAGTCTGTTCGGATTTTCCATCTGTTTGATGGTGGTAAGAAGTGATTAAATAAAGTTCCGTATCTAGGGATTTCAAAAGATATTTCTAAAATCTTAATGTAAAACAGGATTCACGATTAGAAACTTTCAATAGGGGTACTCCATGGAGTCTTAAAACATCAATAATATATTGTCTTTCTAAGATTTCAAGTGTTAAATCTTCTCTTATAGCAAGAAAAATGTTGACTTGGTAAGACGATCAACAATTACCCATATGGAATCATTCCTTCAAGGAGTAATTGGTAGCCCCATGAAAATGTCCATTGTAATATCATCCCATTTCCAATCAGGTATGGGAAGAAGTTGTATTACTCCTCTAGGATGTTTTCTTCCAGCCTTCACTTATTTATAGAGCATACATCTGGACACGTAGTTAGAAATATCCCTCTTTATGTTGTCCCACTAAAACTGTTCCTTCCAATCTCTATACATTTAAGTTCTACCAGGGTGTATAGTGAAATTGGAGCTCTGAGTATCATCCAACAATTCCCTTTTTAGATCAGGTATGTCAGGAACACAACATATCTTCCAAATTTTAAATATTCCATCTTTATATATGAAATCGATCAATATCCCATCATTCACAAGATTAATATTCTTTTGAAACTCCTCATCATTAATCTGAGAACTTTTTATCCTTTCTAGTAAATATGGATTGGAAACCATTTGAAAAATTATTGATGTTTCACATTCCATGATTATTCCAAAATCCTTCTTTACTTGATCTATGAACATAGGATCCATTTCAACTCTCATCTTGTTCATAACTCTATTATCCTTTCCACTTAAAGAATCATCCACCTTATTTTCCTTCCCCATGTGGGTGCGTATAGTTCAATCATAATCCTTGAGTATTTCTTCCCATATCCTTTTCCTAATGTTGAGTTCTTTTTGTGAGAAAATATACTTTAATCTATTATAATCAGAATAAATCTTATTTTTTCAATATAAAGATAGTGTATTTATATCTTCAAAGCAATGATTACAACTTCAAACTCAAAATCGTTTGGCGGATAGTTTTGTTCATTAATTTTTAGCAACTGTGATGTAGAGGAAATAACTCTATCATTCTTCATAAGGACACAACCTTGTCCTTTCTTTAAAGCATCACTATAAATAAAAATCCCATTATTCCCTAATAGTGTAGTCAAGATAGGGAAATTGAAAAATCTTCTATTCAGATATTCAAAACATTATTCACAGTCTTTTTTACATATAATTTTAATGCCTTTACATGTGATCTTGGTTAATTGGTTAGCCTATTTGGAAAAATTCTGGATGAAAGTCCGATAATAAACTGATAAACCAATAAAACTATATACCTCAGTTGTACTGATTGTTGATGGAAATTCTTTTATTTCTCTTGTATTGGAATGATAAATAGATATTCCATCCTTAGAGACAATATGGATAGGAAAAGAAATCTTCTGAATCCATAATTCACACATGAAAAACTGCCTATATAATTCATTTCTTCTAAGAGTCTTTAGAATAGTGAGAAATGTATTTTCAAGATCATCATAAATTTTGGATTTTACCAAGATATAATCAATAACTAAAACTAAAAATTCTTCAAAATATTCCATGAAAACTCTATTCATTAGATCCATGAAGGCAGAGGGTGCATATGTCAGTCCAAAAGGCATTACTGTAATCATGTAATGCTCGTACCTAGTTCGAAATGCTATTTTCATAATTTTTTCCTTCTTCACACACAACTGATGTTATTCCTATTGAAGGTAAATATTTGAAAATATTGATCTCTATGAATTTGATCAAATAAATCCTCAATGTGAGGTATGGGATACTTTTTCTTTATATTTATAACATTTATCTCCATGTAGTCAATGCCCAACCTCATAGATCTATCTTTCTTATTAAAAATAAGTACATGTGCTTCCCATAGAGAAACACTCAGAAAAAAATCCTTTATTACTCAATTCCTCTAGTTTTTTATTTAGTTATACTAATTCCACAGTTTCCATTCTACATGGAGTCCATGATATGGGCCTTGAACCAGGAATTAAATCACTAGAAAACTCAATTTATGATTTTTTAGGATGTCCAGGTAAATCTTCTGGAAACACATCAACATATTCCTTCACAATATGTTCATCCTCTATTTGAACATTACTTTCCTCACCCATAGTTATTTCATTCTATTCCTCCCCAATAATTGAATTGAATAGAGCTAATGGGGAAGGATCTAGATAAGAATTCGATGGTGATGTTTCTTCTCTAATGATAAGTTACTCCTTACCATCATCTAAAATTGTAACCTCCTTATTCTTACATTAAATTTTCACATCATAGTTTGAAAGCCAATCCATACCGAGGATTATAACAAATTCAATCATGGGTATGAGGATGAGATCAGCAGATAAATCATGTTTATATGCCCTAATGGGAACTGATTCACAAAATATTGTTGCAATTATACTTCCTTTTAGAGTTTTGACTGAAAACTCCTTTGTTAAATCAAATTTGATATTTATAATTTTCCTAGAAAATAAGGAAGATATGAAACAATGTGATGATCCAAAATCAAATAACACATTGGATAAATTTGAGGAAACAATACAATTACCTACCACCCTATCATTCAGATCTTCAACCACAACAGTAGTAATCTCATAATATTGGCCTTGCGTCCTTGTAATTTTCTAAGGTAATATTTCTTGTCGCTTAAGAAATTAATTTGTATAATTCCACATTTCTATAAAATTGTATAATTCGACATTGACTACCTATTTCATCTCCTTGCAATCATGATACTGGTGCCTTTTTCACAACACTTGTAGCAGACTCCCATTCCTTATAGGAAAGTACCATGGATTTTCTTCCCACATTTACTACAGAATGGAAATTCAACTTTTCCCTTCCCCCTGTTATTTTAATTTCTAGAGTGATCAGCAGATATCTTCATCTATTTATTTTCATTAAATTCATAAGAAAAAGAGATTTATTTATTTATCATGACAGCACATTAGACTATATCTTTTTATGATGGAAAGGATTGCGAGACTAATACTTGAGGGAAAATGGATTTAACCCATCAAAGAATTGATCTATATTACTCCTTGGGATACGTATATAATCTATAGCATGCCATGCTAACATTTTAAAGTTAGTCTCATATTTTGTGACATTCTCATCATCTTTTTCCCTTAGTCTCATAAATTGCCTTTCCATTTCAGCACGATGGTCACGAATAATGTATATTTCTATGAAAATATCTTAAAACTCCCTCTATTACATTGTTTATAGTTCTTCTTCCAACTTTGTGTATTTAATTAATGACCACCATTGATCTGCATCTCTTGTGAGGTGATAAACTGCCATGACAACTTTTTCCATTTCACTACTCCCCAAAGAATGGAATATTTTCTCTAAGGAACTTATCCATTGATTAGATACAAATGGTTTTTTAGTCCCATTTAATGTTGGTGGTTGTTTCCTCATGAAGTAGTATAATATTGATCCTCCGCATTGTGGATCAGGGTTATTCATATGGGTAATGTTAATATTCATAACCTAAGTGAGTTTTCCCAGTATGGTTATTAATAGTTTAGCACAAGTTGCATCCCCATATCCACTATAATTATCTTGAGTAAAATGGAAATCCCTACATGGATTACATGTGTTGATACAGTTTCCATTCATTACCCTAAGCACCATTTCTAAACAATGGAATACAATAGATTAGTTTATGAATCACAATACAAAATTCCAAACTAGTAAAATACCTAAAATTAATTGAATAGTTTATGCATATAATCCATAATTATAAAAGAAATGTTTTCTTTAAGGTAGTTTTTACTCATAAATCCTTCTTAAAGGTTTGTAAAGAAAATGTGAATTATCATAAGCGTATCCCCTAGGAGTGTCATATCCAAGAGTGCAGAAAGGACCGTAGTCATGTAGAAAGATTCACTGGGTCATTCCTAAAACTCCTTGTTAGAGATTTCACTCATAGGTAAATCTATTATAGAACTTACTTTTCCTGCTTATATCTATACAGATATTTTTTCCTTTTTAAATATCAAAAAATCTCCACATTTCCAAAATTTTCAGATGTTCTTCTATACAAATCATCAATGTATATTTTAGGGTAATGTTATCTAATTATTGTTTTCCTAAATCTAGTTTCTAAGGATTGTACTAAACCTTATATGATGCCAACTGTAACACCACGACCCTAGTTACCCATAGTTGGGGAACTATTACATAACATTGGCATGATCACAGGAGATCAATTCTTGAAAGAACGATTAGTTTTGTAGCCTTGTAAGTACTAGATACATACATAAGTTTTACATTACATCATGAAATAAAAAACATTGTGTCTCATTTTAACACACTCATATATTTTAGCTTATACCTATAAGTTAATCATAATATAATTCTTCACATCCTATGAAAAAGAAAATGTAAGAATGGGGTGATCTCAGTTGTTCTGTTTGGGTAACTGTATAGCATAAACTATCATAAATAAGAATAAACATTTAAGGTGATGTAATAGACTAAAACACAAGAATTTTAAACAAAAAAATAACCATTTTATTTAAAATATAAATAAAATAATTCCATTTACTGATTCACATGGATATTCTACTAGTTAAATAATAACCTAAAATATGAGTATAAAATTTCATAACGATGAAATGCATAATGCCCGACATTATGATGACGTAGTCAAGTCCTTGTGCCATGACTACAAATAAGATTTTGTCAATGACCTATTCCAATACATTAGTTTGTCTCATGAGACCTACTAATTCATCAATAACCTATAGAGGGCTCCACCTGTCACTTACTAAGTCTAATGCATTCCTCAGATAAAAATGTTGAAACATAATATAAACATTCATATTAAAACTGGAATACCAAATGTCAATACATTAACCAAAAACCATGACTAGTATACAAATATCACATCCCTATTCAAACATATCAAGAAACCATCAATACAATATGGATGATTATATCATAATATTTCAACTTCAAACAAACGTAAAATCCAACGAAGGATGTTGACATAGGTGAAATCAAACAAAAATATATTTGAGTGAAAATTTTCTTTCTACATTGAAATCATTCAATAGTAAAAAAAATTATTTTTAAAAAATTATTATAATCTCGTAAGGGATGCTTTGAAGGTGTTATAATGGAGGAAAATAGTTTCACCAACCATATAATTTAAAAAAGAAATTCTTTCCTTAATTTTTCGAAAAGGTCATAAAGTACCTTGATTAGAAAGTGATAGAAATATTCCTTTAAAAACATTTTATAATAAATAAAACAAGGTTATAAATGAATTTAACCAATAGTATAGAAAATTGTATGATATTTTTTGAATTTTTTTTTCAGAAACATTGATGTGGTTGATAAAGAGGTCCCAGTATATACTCATGTATAGACAACCTCAGATAATAAATGGACTAAAAATTAACCCTTAACTTGTACTTTTCCTTGGTCACGGATACATTATCCTCATTTATAAAAGTTAAATCATTGTTATTAAATTATACAAGAACCACATACATAAATATGATATCATGTATGAACATCTAATATTACTTTGTTAATAATATTTTAGTAGTATCATTGTTTCGGGTGTTAACTAATTCATTTTCCTTTATATTTTTTGTTATGTTACACATGTTGGTTATAGATAGGATTTATTTGATTCATATCTAGAATTATATTATGTTCTTAAAAATAATTTTTAATCATAAAATAGAAACTATTCTTGATTGTTTAATATGGGGAATGAATATTATCGTGTTCATGGAGACGGTAATCCGTACATACACATGAGTGGAAATACATTTCTATTGATGGTGAAATAATATTTAATTTGATGGTATATCATATATAAATAATAATTTACATTCTATATTTATTATTTACATGAATTATACTCATTATAATACCCATCAAAATAAGGAAGTGTTGAATAGAAAACTACACCACGACGTGGAGACGGTAAGTCGTACGTATGCACGTATGGAGACTTTGTCATTCATACGATGGATGGAAAAAATAAATATGGTTGTACCATATTTTTAACAACATAAAATTATGTATAAGTACTGGAGTTATTATTTTGCTATTTGAACAACAAAAAAAGAGGAAGTGGAATAAGAAAATAGCGTTGAAATAGGTGATGAAATAATTAACTATTCATTGGGTGATTCTTTTTGATTTGATCAAAAAGTCTCCTTAGGTAGGATTTATGATAAATGTAAGGCCCCTAGGATGACGTTATGGTATCTAGGATGATATTTGAGTAGGTTTTGGAATATCCAAATGGCTTTGGAGGTGTTATTTTGAGAGAAGGTGAAGTACCCTTTTATAAGAGAGGTGAGGGTCACTTTAGGAAAAGCTTGAAATATTATTTTATTATAATATCATTTTAAGTTTATAATGGCTCCTAATGGATTTATTTAAAGGATATGGTGGTGGTGGGTCGAAATCATCTCAAAAAATAGGTTTTAGGCAACTTTAGGTCACCATTTTAACCTCATCTTTTAGATTTAACTCTCAGTTAAATAGTTTATCTTTTACAATGTCTTATTTTATTTTTTATTACATGGTTAATAAACATACTATATAATTCCTTAAGAACACTAAGTAATTTATTAATGACATATATATCATTATTTAAATCCTTTGGCCAAACCTTAAATTTTTAGGAATATTATATCATTTAATAATATATTATTTTTTTTAAAAACTCATTTATGTCAATTTAGGCACTATTTAGTATTTGATTTATTTGAAAGTCAAAAAAAACATGATTACTTCGAATAAAATACATTATATAAATAATAAAATGTCATATTAAATTATAAAATTTGTCTAATGCATCAAAAGTCTCAATTTATATTTAGTGTTTTATTTATAATATCAATCATTTTAATCTTTCGTTAATAAGGAAATTATAGCATCATCATTGTGTCATAAATAAATTTAATTATTTGATGTCTAAGAATTATGAATTAAAAACCAATATTTTTGAAATCATTTTAGATTTATAATTAATATTTATAGTCAAATTTATCTACTGTATAACACTATATTAAAAATGTTTTAGTTATTAAAATTAGAATTTAACACTTTTAACTCTTCATTAAATAAAATTTTAATTAATTCCCTAATCTTATATAAGTGGATCAGAGAAGAACATATTTTATTCCTAAGGTTTAATTTGGTCGATATAAACTAATCCAATATAATTAGGACATGTTTTAGGATAATTATAATATCATTTTTACCTTCAATTACACTATTTACTTTTAACTATGGTAAATTAAATTCCAATGTTTCAATTAAAAAAAAAATATTTTTACCATATTGAACAACATTTTAATTTCTAATTTCATATGTGTCTATCAGATTTTGGAAATTCAATTCACAGAAGTAGTAAAATTAAATTTTATTCAAATTTACAAATGTGCCTAGAATGTAGGTAAAAGATGTTAAAAATATATATAATATTTTGTACCTATAATATTATTATAAAATGACTCAAATGAATTAAATTTAAAAAATATAAATATTATGTATCTATTTTAAATTTAAATAAAATAAAAAAAATTTTAAATTTTTTTTTAAAGAATAATGCAGTTTTTTAACTATTCATTAAAAATAGAACGTTTTCAGAAAAAAAAACCTAAAATTAACCCTAAGATAATTTTTGATATTCCTAATCCAAAAATGAAGTTCATTTTGAAAAATAAAGTTTATAAAATTTAAAAAAGTGGGTATTACTATTCATAATGGCAAGTTTGATTAGACGTGGTGTACTAGAACTCCAAGTTACATACAGTGGAAGCTATTGTATTATTCAAAGAGAAGTGTACCATGGAAGAATGAGGTGTTATAGATTTTTAGTCCATATATAGATGATGAATAATGATAGATCATAGGGGATGGGTCCTATTAAATGACATATCGAGGACATTCCACAATGTGGATTTTAAGGTTTGAGCACATTTATTTTCATATTATGGAAATGGAATAATGATATATTCATATGAGAGTTTTGATTTCATGAGACAAAGTGTTTGAGATATATAAAGGATTATGCCAAGGTGGATGTCCATTTCATGATATCCAACCCCTACCCTATGAATGATAGATGGTGGTGACCCTGAATGGTATGAGGATCTCATAATGAGTTCATATAACTGGACCATTATAGAAAATTCTAATATAGAGGGGGAATTGTCAGCCCTAGACTCATTGTTTGTGGTTCACATGGTTTGAGGTCAGATAACTGAGTATTCCTACTAGATTAGGCTAACATGGATGGTGGTGTTGGTTTGACATGTCGAAGGTATCTACTGGACACGTCCTGAGGTGTCTACAATACATGCCCAATGGTATTCACATAATCAAAGAGGAAATGTTTGAGGGATATTGTGTGATTAAGATGAGAGGTCCAAATTACACGTCATTAATCAGATGACATGTATGAAGGACATCACATGATCTTTCTAACATGTCCATAGGGCATCATGTGACATGGTTGACATGTACAAATTCTATTCAATGAACCATATTACATGTATAGAGGGCTTAACATGATATTCCTAACATGTAAAGAGGGCGAAACATGAACTGGATGACATGTCCAAATGACATCATATGATCTTTCCGACACATCCAATGTTATTCATGTGAACTGGTTGACATGTCCAGAGGACATTTCATTAAAAAGCAGACATGCCAAGAGGACTTCAGAAGAAATAGTTAACATTTAAATAAAACATATCATGAACCATATTACATGTATATAGGACATCATGTGATCATCTTGAAATTTCTGTAGCAGATCATGTGACATAGATAACATGTCTAGAGTCCATCACATGATCCGGACAACATGTCAAGAGGACTTCACATGACTTAGCTAGCATGTATTAAGCTCATCTCTTCATTGATGAATAGATCATGATAAGAACATGAATATATTGCATAAAAATTATCTTATCTATCATTTCATGATTATTCTATAATTTTCAACAATTATTGAATAAATTCTACAATTTTCATTATAGTTTTGTATTTTGAGGCCTTATGTGACCACATATACACATAGATACTCCTTCATGTGATCGAGTCAACATGATATGATACATTCTTAGGATCAAAGAATTAATTTTACTAGGTGTATAAACATACTATGTAATCCCTTTAGTCATTCCATGGGCTTACATGGTGGAATAATCCTATGATTGCATGGTTCCATGCATTGATATTTCCCCTATATCCTCTATTATTTCATGTCTATGTTTTCTCTATGTCATATGGGAGAAGGGAAGAATTGATTAAAATCAGTGTCCTAGATATATTCCACATCATATGAAATGTAAACCACGAATGTGGTCTTGAGATTATGGAGGAAGTGTCACGTCACACATTTTTTGTGAACCTAGTATGGGTCAACCGTGACATCATCTTTGTGTTGTGTAATAATGAGAAACCCTGAGTTCACACTATCATTACCATTTTTATTGAACCCAAAGCTTCTCTAAGGGATTTATACTACTCAACTAAATATAACAAAATGAATTTCCTTGTTAATTATGACATGTACGAGTCCCTTTATGAGATCAGGCTAGCATGTCAGAGGGCCTTTGTGGGTTTGATAAAAAACCACATGAGGAACATAATACATTATAATGAAAAGATTGTAACACTTATTTATATAATGTTACTACCTTTTTGGATTTTATTCTATAAATCCCATGGAATTCACTTGTTTTTTATTGAGGTATCAGATGATCAAACAAATATGCTTGAGATCCTCTTAATGATGAAGCTGACATTTAAAATTATCTTCAATTGTAAAATCCTTAATTTCACCATGTTTTTCCATTTGATCTATATATGAACTCATGAAAATCATAATGATGTTTCAAAAAATCATTTATATCTCTTTCTCATGAATCATCAATATTTTTTAGGTTTTATTTTTAAATGTATATAGGTGATTTCCATGCATCTGTTAATTGAAATTTTGCATTATTTGGGGGAATCATCTGGTGGCCTTCATGTGATCCTTAATGTTCATCTAGAATCTTTCATGAGATCAATTTTTCTAGTCATAGGGGATTCACATGAGTATAAATAGATCACATGAAGCACATGACCCATTCAAAGGTTTTTCATAGGTTCATTTGATTCATATGACCCAAGTGCCTAATCCCCATGTATATATGAAACCATTTGTATTCCCTATATAGATAAAATAATACCTATGATATAGATATATCTATGATCCTAAAATTGACATTTATTTTTTGGTGGGAATCAACAAATTTTCCATAAAAAGTGATATCTAAAGGGAAAAGGACTAATTAATGAGGAATTTAATTTCCCACCCTAGTCTTTTGGGTTTTCATAGATTTACATTTTGAGTGGATTTTGGTATTTTTGGAGACCGTATGCATGTTTTGTGGTTCCCTATAAATAAGGGAGTATGATGATGATCATTTCACTCTTGAAAAAGACCTCTAGAACATTCTTCATTTCTTCTCTCATGCAACAACTTCATAATACATGTTTGTGTGACGTTTCCATGTAAAAATATGTGAAGACACATTTATGTAAGATCATCACATGACCTCATCAAAAGATCAATTTGTCTCATTGATATGTGAAAAAAACCTATTAGCTGATCAATAATATGTCAATTGAACTATTACACTTGTCATTGGATTAAGGGTCTCTTCGCATGATCTTCATCTATTTTCACATGACCACCTATGATTTTTGCGATTTTTATGACCATCATTTGGTCACATAGTCACAAGTGTAATGTCCAAAGAAAATAAAGAATATAACATTAGAATTTTTATTAATATTTTTGAATTAAATATTTATTTTACTTTAAATGGGGTTCTATGTTCGATTTCGAACCCAATAATCAATAATGGGTTTCTTTGAAATTTTACGTTGCACACTAATCATATAATATTCTTATTTTAAATGGTAGTAAATGCCTAGCCATTGTATCGTTAGGAATGAATAAAACTAAAATAAATATTATTATACATGTTTGTTAAATGTTTTAACATTTCTCCAAAAAAAGCTAGAGGCTTAAAATGTAAATGAATCTATGCATAAATAGTCTAATATTGTTTAAAAGGTTGATTTACCACCTTTAGATAGAGTACCCTTGTTTAATCTAGTTATGGTCATTTTTATATGTTCTATTTGACAAAATAAATTTATTATTTAGATTTGGGACATCAAAATTTACTTTGGGTAAATTTTTGGTATTTTTCTGATAAAGATCATTTTTAATGAATAGTGAAAAATACTATAATTTAATTCAAAAGTGTATTTTAATCTAATTTATTTATATGGATAGATTATCTATTGAATTTTTTCTAATGTGTAATTATAATATATTTTTACTATTTAATCTAATTTTGGACATTGGAATTAATTTCACTTTGAAATTAGAAATAAACAAGTGTCAATCTTTTGATAATTAATATTTCTTAGAAACACGCATTTTGTTTGGACAACGAGAATTAATTTTAATTAAATTTCTGCCACTTCTGTATTTTGAATTTATAAAAATGGATTCCATATTTGGAATCAACAGGTCCAAATTATTTAAACAGGTAACTTTTATTTTTAGATATTTTAAATATTTACTTTAGTAAATATTTTATTTACCATGATTAAAGGGTAAATATAGTAAATATGGGTAAAATATAATATTATAATAATATTAAATTACCCTAGCATTTTTTCTAATCCTATTGGATGATACATATCTGACCCTAGGAATCCTTGGGTCAAATTTGGGACCCCATGGAGCCAGATGGGAGTAATAATGACATTTTATATTTATTAATTTAAAGTAAAGAAAAAAATGACAAAAAAATATCATATAGTAAATAAATTTTTACATGGGTAATATAAGTTATCACTTCGACTATAAATACTCTTTGGAAATCAAAAAATACTTCCTACATAATGGTATTTTTTTTATAATTTTAGGGCATCAAATAAATTAATATAGTTATGACAAAATAATGATGAAATATTTACCTCATTAATAAATGATTTACATTAATAAGATTATAACTTTTAAAACAATATCCAAAAACTAAACAATTATTATTGGATTATTTTATTTCTACCATGAGTTATCTTAACTTATATTTTAAATAATTGGTGACCTTTTGAAACTGAAGATTAGGTTATAATAAAATAATTATTTCAAACATTCCTAAAGAGACCCTCCTCTTCCTTATAAAAAGGTCTCACTTATAACTCATTCCGCACACTTATCAAGCCTTTGGATCATGAAAACTCTACTACAATAAGCTCCAATGATCCCTCTCTTCATCTTAGAAGACTTACCTTAGCAATAAAATACTTCAAGAAACCCTTTTGGTTCAAACCAAAGGGAGTTACCCGATTTAAAGGTAACATCTTCTCTTAAGTTATTCTATTTTATTTTACTTCTCCAACCCCTAAATTCTTTTTATTCCTCTATTTTACAACAACACAATTATCCTCAATATAATGGGGTTTTTTTATGAGAATGATTATAACCACACTTACACACACCTCAATCTAATGGGTGAAAAACATAATGTTTATGTGGATGGAAAACTAACACCTCCTGAAACGATGATTGTCTGATTATTTCCAACCACCTCTCATGGTGACCATTATGATGGAACTTTATTGATATATGATATATATTATGTTTATTTTTTATTTATGATTCTTTATTTTTCATTTATATAATACCTTTATTGTTTTCATAATGGGTAAACGTGATAATTTCATTTGAGGAAGTACATACTATCGCCCCATCAATGCGATGTGACTCATTAAGGCCGTATGTGGGTTGGATAAAAGATGGAGTTAATGATATTATATATAATATTATACTGGTATTGTAATATACCTATGTATAATTATGTTTTAATTCCATTAAAATATGAAATAGAAATGAAAGTAGCGTCCATGCGTAAGTATGACTTACTGTCCCCATGAATGGTGCATTTCATTTTTCATATCTCCAAATGTTATGTAGTATTATAAATACATGTATATACAGGATATATATATGATATATATGATATTTAAATAATAAATATCATTCTAGAGATAATGGACTATTGACCACATGGACAACATGTAAATATATGGTGTTCATTTTTTACTCCAGTACCAAATATCGACAAAACAACCATTATTATGTTAAATGATTTCATAATGTTTATAACATATTAATAAGTGATTTAATAGGAATAATAAACATTAGAAAGGTTCTTATTCTAGTATAACTTATCTTTAGTTTATTATTCAAGAGATTAAAGGACAAACGGGTAAAGTCAAACATTTGTTATGGGACTTCATCTCAATCCCCTTTTATTGAGGCATATTTTGTATTATTCCCAACATTCTTTTATTATATGTATAAATAAATTAAACTATTCATTTAATTCTAATGGAAATTTTTTCTACAAAGTGTTTTACTAAATGACCAAAAAAAAGAACGTTTCCTTTTAACATATGCAGTGACAATGACCTTTCCGTCCCACAAGTATTATTTGATCGTTGGCTTCCTTAACAGCCGAAATGTTATTTAAAAGTAAAATAAATACCATATAATCTTTTTTTATTTTGGTATTGAATATGGTTTTGATAATGGATTTTTTATGTCAATATATTTATATGATATAATATAATTATAATGTGTAAAGTTTATCTTTCCTTTAGGTTTATTTTATGTGTTTATAATATGTTATGGTTCTTGGGAATTGACTACATATAAGGGTGGTTTTGTGATGAACCTAGGGAGGGTGATCCAGAGATAGCTCTCCAATTCATTGGGTAACGTGAAAGAGGTAAACGTGAATGTTTCTCCTAAGAGATTTAGGGAATATACTGTGATGGGTATTCCAAATGTAACTCCCTTCATAGTTATGATAGCTACAATGTATGTATGATATGGATATCACAAGTTACCATTATGAATTATGTTTTCTATTTGTTATTCATAAATCTTATGATTTTATGAGGTATGTTAAAGTGCTTATGCTATGTATGTAACGATGAAATAATGTTTTCACTTTCATTTTATAACCCTTACTAAGATTTTTATGCTCATTCAATGTTTTTGAAATGTTTTTCACATGGCTTAATGATGATTAGGGTTTAGGATGGGATCAAGGAGAATTCATGCTATCTAAAACATGGAACTAGACATTACTCTTTTTTCTCAAGAGATTTTATTTTGTGAAAAAATGGAAACTGATTAGAAGTGTCTACTTTGTAGTATTTTGAGATGTAATAGTTGTGTCCTAATTCTATAAAACACTAAACATGAAAGGATCCTCAATGTGAAATAATTATTTAATTCAATATTATGTATAGTTTTATGGCCGGGTCCTTACATTCGGTATCACAGGTTGGTTTAGATAACTTTAGAAGTTAGGGTTTTGTAAAAATAATATCCATAAATTAATTTATGTTAATATTGAAATGATTAGCATTTACAGATTACCATATTGATTTTCATAATATATTTATGTGTTCAAAATGGTTTTCCACAGGGGAAACATGGTAGATATGTTGGGACAACATTAGGAGGAAGACAACCTTCCAAATCAGCAACCTGATATTGTCAGAATCGAAACTGAACAGTTTTTTGCAGTGATGGCACTATTGACTTAGGCAATAAATGGTAGTGGTATCCATGAATGAGATCAGCCAGATCAACCATAGATGATAGTGTCAGTAATAGATCATTTCTTGAGGCAACACCCCCCATCATTCAGAGGATCATTTGACCCTATGCTAGCAGATTGGTGGATTAAATCACTGGAGAAAATATTTGATGTCATGGGCTATTCAGAACACCAAAATGTTTTTCTAACTATTTACCATTTTGAAGGTGATGTAGATCAGTGGTGGTCAATGGTGAAATATATCAGGGATAGGGAGGAGATTGATACTCTTGATTAGGATGAATTCAAAGGAATATTCATTGAGAAATATTTTCATATGGTGGTTTGGCTTAGGATGGAAAATCAATTCCTATAATTGTGGCATGAGGATGGATCAGTGGATGCTTATGAGGAAAAATTCACTCGACTCACAAGGTATGCTTCAAATTTCATATGAGATGTCAATATTGAAATCAATAGTTTTTACTCAAGTTTAAATCCAAAGTATTGAATGGATTTAACTTCTCATTTGTTAAAAAGTTATAAAAAACTTGTTCGTTGTATAGAAAAGGTGGAAATGGGGTCTGCCGATGATCAGGTATTCTTTGAAAAACAACAGAATAAGAGTTCGAGGGGGCAGGCAAAAGGGAAGAACTCTTCAAAAAAGTATGATGGTAAGAAACTTATGTTTACATTTTGTGAAAATTTTGGTTAAAATCATGTTGGGGAATCTCTTTTGAATTATGGTAAGTGCTACCAATGTGGTAAAGTATGACATAAAGAAAATAATTGCACTAAAAAAATCAAGGTAATGTTAATACAAAATATGATTTATAGTCAGTAAAATGTTTCATGTGTAATGAAATGGGTCCTTAAGAAAATGAGTGTCCAACAAAGAACTTAATTGAGGGAAATTAGCTAGACTACAAGCAGAAATGAGTGGTCAAATCCTTTGTAACTACTTCAGCAGATGTTGGGCCATAAAAAAAAGTAGTATCAGGTAAAAT
The DNA here is from genome assembly GCA_963277665.1 of Viscum album. Taxonomy (NCBI): domain Eukaryota; kingdom Viridiplantae; phylum Streptophyta; class Magnoliopsida; order Santalales; family Viscaceae; genus Viscum; species Viscum album. The sequence continues at coordinate 1,086,979,747 of OY728165.1, forward strand.
ATTTTTTTGTTCAGATTATTCCAATGTGTTTTTTGATTCAAGGTATACACACTCTTTCATATTTGAAAAGTTTTCTAGTAAATTAGAAATTCCATTTCAAGATATGAATACAGATCTTATTGTAAAATCACCCATAGGAAATATTGAGGCAAAAAAAACATAAGAACCTTCTTGTCCATGTGTTCGGAATGAATCTACCTGCAAACCTCATTGTTTTGCCTCTAGTAGAGTCTGAAGTTATTTTTGATATAGATTGGCTTTATGTTTATCATGCTATGTTTGACTGTAGATCTAAAGAGGATTCTTTTCAGAAATATTTTTAGTTTATATACAAGAATGAACCCTTTCTTTTGATAACATATCAGGAAGCTGAGAAACTAGTAAAAGATGGAAATGATTGTTACCATGATCATATTGTTATAAATAAAGTAATTGTTGAGATTAATGATGTTCCAGTGGTAAATGAGTACCTTGATGTTTTTCTTGATGAGTTTCCAAGTATTATACCGGATCAAGAAGTTGAATTTACTATTGACTTATTGCTTGATGCTAAACCAATTTCAAAACCCCCTTATTGAATAGCTCAAATTAAACTTTTAGAGTTAAATAAGAAATTACAGGATTTATTTCATAAAGGTTTCATTCGACCTAGCACATCACCATGGGGTGCTCCTATATTATTTGTTAAAAAAATTTTGTTTAATGAGACTTTTCATTGATTATAGAGCATTGAATAACATCACAATTATGAAAAAGTATCCTTTTACTCATATTGATGATTTTTTTGGTCTGCTCCAGGGAGCTCAGTATTTTTCAAAGATTGATCTGAGTTCGAGGTACCATCAGTTCAAATTAAAGGAATCAAACATTCCAAAGACCCTGTTTTGTACTAGATATGGACATTATGAATTTGTAGTTATGCCTTTTGGGTTAACCAATTCACATTCAGTTTTCATGGATCTTATAAATAGAATTTTCCATGAGTTCTTGGATAAGTTTTTTGTTGTGTTCATTGATGATATTTTGGTTTTTTCAAAAAGTAAATAGGATCATGAATGTCTTTTAAGGGTTGTCTTGAAAGCCTTAAAAGAAAAAAATGTATCGAAAATTCAGAAAGTGTAAGTTTTGGTTATAAAAAATATCATTTTAGGTCACATTGTTTCAAAAAATAGAATTACTATTGATCCTACTAAAACAAAAGATGTTGATGAATGTCCAAGACCAACAAATATAACTGAGAATCATTGTTTTCATGGTTTGGCATGTTATTAACCAAGGTTTGTCAAAAAAAATCACGGTTATCCTGTCCAGTGACTTTGTTTACTCGGAAAGGTGTTAATTTCATCGGGACTAAATAATGTGATGATTTTTTTAAGGAATTGAAAATAAGATTGGTGATTGTTCTAGTTTTGGCACTGCCTTCCAAAAATGGTGAGTTTGTTATCTATAGTGATGCTTCGTTGAAAGGACATGGATGTATCCTTATGCAGAATTATCATGTAATTGCTTATGCTTCACGTCAGTTGAATCCTCATGAGTTAAATTACAATACAAATGATTTGGAATTAGCTACTGTTGTTTTTTCATTGAAAATTTGGAGGCATCATTTTTATACAGTGAAATGTGAAATATATACAAACCACAAAAGTTTGAAGTATATATTCACACAAAAAGAATTGAACATGAGACAGAGAATATGGTTGGAATTAATCAAGAATTATGATTGCATGATCCATTACTATCTAGGAAAAGAAAATAATGTGGTTGATACTTTGATTCGAAAAAATAATGCTTCATTAACCATGCTACATTTGGAATGAGATCCTTTGGTTTTTGATTTGATGATTTTTTTCATAGAAGTTGGTGGTGCCGGAAATTCTTATGTTTTGTTTCAGGTGTTAGTGGAATTATCTCTGTCAGATAGAATTAAGTGAGTGTGAAAAGAAGATAGTGAGTTATAGAAAAAGTTAGAGTTGGTTCAGAAGGGTATGTTTCCTGAATTTAACATTGATAATGATTGTGTTTTGAGGTTTGGGAAAAGATTATGTGTGCCTTGTGTTTCACATTTGAAGAATGAGTTGTTGTGTGAAGATTATAGTTCCCCATTTTCCGTTCATCCTGGAAGTACTAAGATGTATAGAGACCTTCGAGAGTATTACTGGTTGGATGGAATGAAAAGAGATATTGCTAATTTTCTGTGAAGTGTTTGACTTTTCAGTAGGTTAAAGCAGAGAGATAGTTACCAAAAGGGATTCTTCAGTCTTTACTAGTGCCAGAGTGGAAAAGGGAAAATATATCCATAGACTTCATTGTGGGATTACCAAAGACATCTAGAGATAACAATGCAATCGGGGTTATTGTTGATCGATTGAATAAATCTACTCATTTCATTCCTATTCGAGATACATTGGCTCTAGATAAACATTCTCTGTTGTCTGTTAAAGAGATAGTCAGGTTGCATGTTGTTCCACTCGCTATTGAATCTGATCATGATCCAAGGATTACATCTAACTTTTGGAAAGGCCTTCAGAATTCGTTGGTTTCTGGATTGAATTTTAGTACAGCTTTTCATCATCAATCAGATGGGAAGTCAGAATGAACAATTTAGACATTGGAGGATATGCAATGAGCTTGTTCACTGGATTACAAGGGAAGTTGGGACGAACATATTTCTTTGGTTGAATTTTCATATTATAACAGTTTTCATTCTACTATAAAAATGTATTTATTTGAGGCATTATATTGAAAGCTTTGTTGAACACTAGCTTTTTGGGATGAGGTATGTGGAAGAAAGATGATGGGATTAGAATTGGTAGAAGAGGTGGTAGAAAAAGTTCAGTTGATTTAGAGGAACATGAGAACATATCAGAGCAGGCAGAAAAGTAATGCGGATAAATGGAGGATGGATTTATCTCTCAAGGTAGGTGATCATGTGTAACATCCATGAAATATTTTAAATGTATTTCTCAATTAATTTCCCTTTAATATTTGTTTTTGGGGTTTTCCATTAATTTAGGAGGAAATATAGGGTTTTCAAAATTTGGGCCAAACTGTGAGCCCAATTCCAGATTTAAGAATAAGTATTATTTCTTTTAAAAATCGTTCATTTTTTAACATTTTCCATCCATTCCACTTCCCATTTTCCTCCTATGACCTATCCAAATCACCATGTCTATTTGGACCCTTTTTGAACCCATTAGCATTTTGGGTTTGAGTGCATTAAGATGGAATTGGGCCAAACCATGAGAGATTTCCAGTTTTAAATTATTTTTTAAGTCTTTAATAACTTACTCATATTTTTACTATATTCCCATGATTCGACCTCCCACCTAAATCTAAAATCCTGAGCCTCACCCCCATTATTCTTTTTTCCACTTTGGACCTCATTTGCCTCATGGAGTAGGGAAAAACTTATTAGGGTTCCTCAAATCGTCCATATTTGAGAAGGTAAGTTGATTCTTTCATAAATATTTTAATTTTCACTCTTTTTCCCCAATTTTAGTACCCACTTGACTTTATAATCTCCATTATAGCCTCCATATCATGTTTGTTTGCTTGGAGATTCAAATTTGGGTGTATTTGTTTTTTTTTATTCAAGATGTTTCAAGTAAGTGTTTCATTCCTTGATTTCTTCCCCTTCATTATGGTTTCATTCACCCTTTATTAAAGTTCCCCATGTCTAGAAGTTGAGGTTCGAACCTAGGGTTTTATTTGGTGTCATTTTGGTCAAATATTGTGGTATAGGGCAGGATTTATCTTTCTTGAGGTGCGACGGTGGTGTGGTTGATGTTTTACACCATGTTTTTAGGGTTTCAACATAAAAGGTAGGTGATTCCAAGTGTAATTATTTCTATATGAGTTAGTTTGCTTTAAAAACATATTATTCATGTTCCTAAAATGCAGTGTGTGGTGCGAAAACTGTTTATGTTGGTTTTGGTTAAACATTTATTTTTATAGTTTCATTTTAGCTTAAAATTCGGTGTTTTTCACGTGTAACCCTTTGGGTATTGTTTGGGTGTGTTTAATAACATATGAAATTGGTTTAATAAATCTTTTTTGGGATGAAAATTATTATTTGGTAGTTTATTGGTGCGCCATTAGGTTTTAAATTGTTTTTTTAATGGGTTTATGGTTTAAAACCTTATTTTACTTCTTAAATGTGATTTTGAAAACGTGTGCTGTCGACCTTTTGTGGTATTGTTTGAGGTGTTTGAATAAAATTGGGGGTAGTTTAATAAATATTTTTGGGGATTCCAATTCTGTTTAGAATTTATATTGGTGTGATTTTGTCTTTGAAAAATGGTTTTGAAATGGGTTTTATGTGAAAAGCTTTCGTACACTCTTTAGAATTGTTTTATGAAAGTTTTGAATGGTTTAATGATTTATGTAAGAGGTGAAACCATATTAGAAAACTGTTTTGGATTGTTTATACTTTAAAATGGACTATTTTACATGTTAATAGGTCTGTCATGTGATTTTTATCGTCTTGGAAATGTTTTATAATAATGTTTAAAGGATTTACTAAAATGTGAAAGAGGTGTGAACGTGATATGGGATGTTTGTGTGAGTGCGATGTAAAAAGTGGATTTTGATTATCAAAAGGGTTTTATGAAACATGTGAGTGGGATATTATGTTATTTTTAGCTTATTTGGAGGAACTTTATAAAATATTTAAATTTTGTGTTGTATTGTGAAAGTTATTGAAAAAGTGATGTGGGATATTTTGGTGTGAGTTTGATTTCCAAATGCATTTGAATGAAAACTAGAATTTGTGACTTGTGTGATGTATATGGGTATGTTTGGTTAATGTGTGATGTGGAAGTGATATTTTCTTGTGAAACCCATCTTTCATGACTTGTTGAAATTGTTTGAGCACAAAGGGAAAACCCAGGTATCTAGGTGGGTGGACATGTACTAGTATTCTAGTGAATCCGTGGGGTTTGGCCTTAGTTTCACTTAGAAAGATTGAAGCTTACAACTCTAACTAAACTATGATGATGATTATTTAGTACCACTAGGTTATGGGTATGTTCCCTACTAGTGGATTGTACGCAAGAACATATATTTTTTGTGGTTACTCTCACCAAGATACGAGGTTCCTGGGACCCACAACAAGCTAGTGCCTAGGGGTAATTTCCTCTTGCTTGTGCTCATTAGATCCTTTATTATTACAGGTGTCATACAATATATTTGGCTGGAAAAACTTATTTTCTTTTAAATTTATTTTAATAGTGCTTATTCTTTAAATTATCCCACATTAAAACAGATTTTTGTTAGTTGCATCTTTTAGAATTTGTAACTATAAATTACATTTTTTGTAAACATGCATGCTTTTCATCATTGAATGTTTGTCACATGGAATATCATAGTGGTGGTATCCTACTGGGCATTTTCTCACACCCTACTTACACCCTTGGTTGTAAGTAGACTTGGTAATTTTTTTGTCACAGGTTTGGGTACAACATTTGTTCCAATAGTTCAGGTTTTCACCGGTCAATCATGATTCCGTGTTGTGGAGATGGCTTGAGGGTGATGCCTCTTGCCACGTTAAGGTTCTGGGGTTTTTCATTTTTGGTTTTCTTCCTTTATTATAGTCTTATTTAGTTTTTCTAGACTATTTAATTCAGTTATGATTTTTTGTATAACATTGTTCAGATTGAAAAATCTAGATTCATTTTATTGGATTCATTTGTTGTTTTATGTTTATAAACTTGGGTAAATCATTCCTAATTCTCATTTTATAATACCCGGGAACATGTTCCAGCCTGTGGGGATTGGGAACGCCCATAGGTCCCTGTCACGTGCCATGTTTGGTGCTAGTTTTGGTGACGATCAGATTCGGTTTGTGACAAAATGGTATCAGAGGTGGTTCCAGTTAACAGTTTGGGTCATGTTATTTGGAGAAATATCAGGATAGTCTAGAGTTAGGATTGTCAGGACATGGAATTCTGGTTGTGGGTAGAGTGCCTGATCACCACATTTCATGATGAGATTCAAGACCTTGTGAGGTAGAGAGTTATCTATTCGTTTAATTTTTTTTGTTTTGATGATGATTAGGGGAAATGAAAAGAGAGTTGGGTTAATGGTCTCAGTGAGCTCGAAGGGTCTTGAAATCCATGTGGAGCTAGGGATAATTTTCTAGAACACTCTCTGTGATTGTGATGTGACTGGAATATTGCTGCCAACCATATGTCTAAGTCACCCACTGAAACTAGTTTCCTGTAGCATTGTCTTGTGTTCTTTAGTTTTGAAATCATGGAACATTGGTTTTAAAGTGACTTGGTTTTAAGAAGAAAAAAGTTTTTTTGAAATGATTTTCAAATTAAGAGGGAATGGTTTGATTTTTGAAATGGGGGAACTGAATTTTCAGAATTATTTTGAAATGAAAAATGGTGTGCTCATACCTCTTTTGAAATCAGGAAGTTGGTTTTGAAAATGTGTTTCCAATAGAGTTTTCTAAACAATCAAAGGGTGTTTTAATGGGATGAGATGTTTTGAAATTTATGTGAATAACATGAAAGTGAGTTATTTTCTAAATGTTTATGTCTTTTTGAAAAGTTTTTTAAGATGTGAATTGGTATTTTGATCTTGTGGTTAGCGGTTTTGAGAAAAAGGATGTGTTGGTTAACTATGTTGGTTTTGAAAAGTGGAATGAATTTTTATTTTAACCATTGGTATTTTCATGGGAGACCACATGCATGGGGTTATATGGGATGATGTATGGATTATGGCATGACTTTATGAGTTACAGGATGGATATGAGGAGGGTGCTCGGTGTGGCACAGAAACATGCATGTGTGAGGCACATGGGGTACCATTGGTGGATACGCTAACCGCTGAACAGTTTGTTTTCAAAGAGATATTTTTAAAGGAAAAACATGATGACTTGATGAATTGTTTTGGGATGGTGTGTATTATTTGTTTTTGTAAATTTTGATGTTTTGGGATGTTTTGAGTCTATGAACCCCTCCTTTTTGAACTGTGTTTTGGGTTTGTGTTTGGTCGGTGAGCTGTGTTGAAGGGTCAGTTAGTGGTCTTTTTTAAGAAATGCTTTAGGATTTATTTACAGTGGTTAACTTAATGAGTTTGGATCTGGTTTGTGGTATTTCTTGATCAATGGACCATCTTGGATGGGTCCATGGGTTTAATCATTGGATAAGTTATGCCCCATTAAGGTTTAATGCACAACTGAAGTGAAACCCATATTGTTTCTCTATTGGAAATTCCTCTAGTTTATCAATATAAGGAATATTTTATCGATATCTATTGATTGAGTCTACACCCATTAAATTTGTTGATTTTTGGATCCTCTTGTTGTAGTATAGTGCATGTGAAAGGTCGAAAGAGACCATAGTTTCTTAAGTTTCCAAATTCATCAAAGGTGGAAGTGTTTGGGGGTTGTTAGTGTGGATGAGTGTCTTGATGGTGTCTAATTGGGCCTCTGGGTTCTTCATAGATTCTTTAAAGCAATACTTCTTGTTAAACCACCAATTTTTGGATTTTGGTCATGAGATGCTATTGCATCCACTTTTTGGACTTTTCTATTGATTAGGGACTTGGCATAAAGTCTCGTTCCATGTATTTTTTATAAATATCAAAGGTCATGTTAGGTGACGCATTGTGATGTTGTGTACTCATTTGACTATGAAGGTGAAGGTCACACAATCCTTTGAGGTTCTCTGATATGTTGGTAGTATGTATCCATTGGAAAAAACATCAAATCCCTTATCTTAGAGGATGGTGTTTATACATTTCCTATCCTTCTATTATTTCTCACCTGAAAAAACAAGGTGTGATGTGTATATCTTCTGATCCCTTATTTCAGTGAAATGTAAGGTTTTGGTAAATTGATAAATGGAGTGTGTTATCTCTTGGTGAAACCATAGGGGTATGTGGTGTAGTTTTTTGTGGCACCGAAATAAGAAGTTACACACAGGGATTTCCACAGCCTAAATGTGAGGCCGAAAATGCTTCAATATTTTGAGCTCCAGCCATAGGTCCCAGAGAGAAGCTGGTGCGTAGTCAGGGAAAACCCCAGTGTTGTTTAAACCCTTGTACAAAGTCTTATCCTTATTATGAAAGATTGGAAGAGTTTAAATCTATGGTGTCATCATCTTTCTTCTGTTGTTCTTGTTTGGTGGAAATAGGTGGAGGGCCTTGTACCCATGTCATCACCCAATATCTTCCCCCCACTTTGGTTACCACTGAGTCTTTAGAGAATGGATTGAAAATTGCCTAGACAGGTTGAGCATGCAGTTTGTGCATGATTAGTAGTGACCATGTGCCAGGAAGCCATGCAGAATAAATGATCTGCATAGTTAGTACACGGTTTCCCAAAACGTGTGGTCTAACAGTGAAGCCCTCCCAAATCATTAATTTTTTTGGGTTTTTTTCATGTCGGCCCACGCTAGTCGGTTAAGATGGTTGGTTATTTTGGTTGGGAAACCCACCATGGATATCTTTCATATTATTTTAGAAATTTCTAATGGATGTATACCCCTTGTACTAGGGAGTCTATTTGGGCATCCCCCTATTAGTGTCCTGATTCCGTCTCAGAAAAAAATTTAAGTTGTCTCTTATGGTGGGGAGCCCATTTGTGTCTCTTCGTACGAGTAACTCAGATTTTTTCCTTGGTCTTTTCATGGAATTAGGTATTATCATTTGGATATATCTAACTACCTACATATTCTTTGGGTAAACATTTATTTCGGAGAGTGAACAAGAGTTTATTTATAGTAGGGTAAGTGTAACTTTGTTCGATGTTGTTGTTTGTTTAGGTAAATTTATTGTGTATTGTTCAGATTGTGTTTGAGGAGTTTTCATTTGGGATAAATCCTAAATGTGTTTGATTGTTTCAATAAAGTGGTGTATGTTTTGGTTGTTAGAGTAATCCTTCCTTAAATGATCACTGGAGGTGTTTTGGCCTTTGGGGGCGAATGTTGGCAAAGAATTACTTCTTAGTCTATCGGCAGCGTTTGGTTTTTGTATTTGGCCTTGTTGTGGCTTTCTGGGGACAAAAAGTTTTATGATGTTGAGAATTTTCAAATACATGACTTCATTTAAATGTATTATTCACTTTATTTCAATTATTTCATTGTTTTGGGGGTTTTCCATTAATTTTGGTGGAAATGGAGGGTGTTCAAAATTTGGGCCAAACCGTGAGCCCAATCAAAGATTTAAAAATAAATATTATTTCTTTTATAACTCATTCATTTGTTAACATTTTTCATCCATTCCACTTCCCACGTTTCCACCTATGACCTATCCAAAACACCATGTCCATTTGGACCCTTTTTCAACCCATTAACATTTTGGGTTTGAGTGAAATAATTTGGAATTGGGCCAACCAGTGAGAGATTTCCAGTATTAAATTGTCATTTTATGTATTTAATAACATACTCATTTCTTACAGTATTCTATTGATTCCACCTCCCACCTTAATCCAAAATCCCCCATTATTCATTTTTCCACTTTGGACCTCATTTGCCTCGCGGAGTAGGGAAAAACCTATTAGCATTCCTCAAATCGTCCAGATTTGAGAAGGTATGTTGATTCCTTCATAAATATTTTAATTTTCACTCTTTTCCCCCATTTATGTACCCACATGACCTTATCATCCCCATTAGAGCCTCCATATCAGGTTTGGTTTCTTTGAGATTCAAATTTTGGTGTATTTGGTTCGTTTGATTCAAGATGTTTCTGGTATGTGTTTCTTTCCATGATTTCTTCCCCTTCCTTAGGTTTTCAATTACCCTTTCTTGAAGTTCCTCATGTTCAGAAGTTGATGTTTGAAACTAGGGTTTGATTTGGTTTCTTTTTGGTCAAATATTGTGTTCTAGGGCTGTTTTTATCTTCCTTGAGGTGCGACGGTGGTGCGATTGATGTTTCACACCATGTTTTGAGGGTTTCGACCTAAAAGTTAGGTGATTCCATGTGTAATCATTTCTAAGTGAGTTAGTTTGCTTGAATTACTTATTTTTCTTGTTTCTAATATGCTTTGTTTGGTGATAATACTATTTATGTTGTATTTGGTTAAGAATTTATTTTTATAGTTTCAATTCAGCTTAAAATTGGGTGTTTTTCATGTGTAACCCTTTCGGTATTGCTTCAGTGTGTATTATAACATATGTAATTATTTTAACAAATCTTTTTTGGGCAGAAAATTCTGATTTGGTAGGGTATTGGAGTACCATTAGGTTTTAAAGAGGTTTGTTTAATGGGTTTAATGTGTAAAACCATATTATACTTCATGAAAGTGATTTTGAAAACATGTGATTTTCATGTGGATATTTTGTAGTGTTGTTTGAGGTTTTTGTATAACACTTGGGTGTAGTTTAATAAATGTTTTTGGGGATACCAATTATGTTTATAATTTTTATTGGTGTGATTTTGTCCTTGAAATACGGTATTGAAATGGAGTTTATGTGAAAAGCTTTCGTACTCTCTTTAGAATTGTTTTATGAAAGTTTTGAATGGAATAATGATTTTTGTAAGAGGTGAAACCATAGTGGAAAACTGTTTTGGATTGTTTATAAACTCAAATTGACCATTTTAAATGTTAATAGGTCCATTATGTTATGAGTATCCTCTGTGAAATGAATTATAAAATTGTTTAATGGATTTACTGAAATGTGAAAGAGGTGTGAACGTGATGTGGGATGTTTGTGTGAGTGCGATGTGAAAAATGGATTTTTTTTATCAAAAGGGAAATATGAAACATGTGAGTGGGATGTTATGTGATGTTTAGCATATTTGGAGGGACTTTATAAAATTGTTAAATGATGTGTTGTATTGTGAAATTTATACAAAAAGTGTTGTGGGCTATTTTGGTCTGAGTTTGATTTCAAAATGTATTTGAATGAAAAGTGGAATTTGTGACTTGTGTGACATACATGGGGATCTTTGGTTAATTTTTGATTTTTATGTGATATTTTCTTGTGAAAACTATATTTCTCGGCTTGTTGAACTTGTTTTATCACAAAGGGAAAACCCGGGTATCTAGGTGGGTGGACGTGTACTAGTATGCTAGTGAATCTATGGAGTTTGGCCTCAGTTTCACTTAGCAAGATTGATTATTACTACTCTAACTTAAGTATGATGATGATTATTGGTGACCACTATGGTATGGGTATGTTCCCTACTAGTGGATCGTGCATGAGAACGAATATTTTTGGTGGTTACTCTTGCCGAGATACGAGGTACCTGGGACCCACACCTATGTAGTGCCTAGGGGTTATTTCCTATTGCTTGTGCTCATTAAATCCTTTATACATACCATCAGAATACGGTATATGTGGCCGGAAAAATTCAGTAGATTTTGAATTTATTTTAAAAGTGTTGATTCATTAAATTATCCCACTTGAAAACTGATTTTTTTATGTTTCATCTTTTAGAAATTGTAACTAGATATTACATCTTTTTGAAAACTTGCATGCTTTTCATCATTCAATGTTTATCACATGGAATCTTTTAGTGGTGGTATCCTACTGGGAATTGGATCGCAACCTACTTACTCCCTTGGGTGTAATTAGACCTGGATTTTTTTTATCGTAGGTTTGGGTCAGACTTTTATGTCAACAGTTTGAGTTTTCACCGGTCATTCATGATGTGGTGTTGTGGAGATGGCTTGAGGGCGATGCCTCTTGCCATGTTGAGGTTCTGGGGCTGTCCATTTTTGGGTTTTTACCTTTTTTATAGTCATGGTGAGTTGTTTTAGACTATGTAATTCAATTCATAATTTTTGTAAAACATTGTTTGGTTTGAAAAATCCAGATTAGTTTTATTGGATTCATTTATTATTTTATGTTTATAAACTTAGATATATCATTCCCAACTCCCATTTTATGATACTTGGGCACTTGTGCCAGCCCGTGGGGATTGGGAACGTCCTTTGGGCCATGTCACGGGCCGGTTTTGGTACCTGTTTCAGTGGCGATCAGATTCAGTTTGCGACATCAGGTCTTTCACAAAGTTTCTCCATGGAAAAGTTGGATGTGTTTTGGTACGAAGGGAAAGTCGAGTTCGAGGTTCATCGGACCTTATAAAATCCCAGATAAAGTTGGATCAGTTGCATATAGGGTGGCTTTACCTCCATTTTCACTTAGGTACACAATTGTTTTCATATTTTAATGTTGAAAAATTATATTGCAGATCCATCTCAGGTTTTGAGCCCAAAGGTAGTTTAGTTGGAAGACAATATCTCCTATGAGGAACAACCAGTCCAGATTCATGACTGTAGAGAGAAAGTGTTGCAGAATAAGTTAATTATTCATGTAAATGTTTTGTGAAAAAACCATATGGTTGAAGAGGAAATGTGGGAATCTAAAAATGTTATGAGGGATAAATACCCCCACGTATTTGATAAGTGAATAAAAATTGTGAGGACACAATTCCCAAAGGGGGGGAAGGATGTAACATCCTAAATAATAAAGAATAAAACATTTGACTATTTATTAATATTCGTGTATTAAATATTAATTTTACTTTAAAGGGGATTCTATGTTTGATAGCGTACCCAATACGTAATAGTGGGTTTTTTTTAAACCTTAGGTTTCACACTAATAATATAATATTATTATTTTGAATGGTATTTAATGCCTAGCCATTGTATTAGTGGGAATGTATAGAAATAACTACAATACAATTATACATGTTTGTTAAATATTTTCACATTTATCCAATAAAATTTAGTGGCTTAAAATTTAAATGAATCTAAGCATAAATACTCTATTATTCTTTAAAAGGTCTATTTACCACCTTTTGATGGTGAACCATCTTTAAATCATGTTTTGGTTTTTTTATATGTTCTATTTGAAAAAAATAAAATTATTCTTTATATATAGGGAAAAAATTTACTTTGGGTAAATTTGTGGTATTTCCCTAATAAAGTTCATTTTTTTAATGAATAGTGAAAAATACTATATTTTAGTTCAAAACTGCCTTTTAATCTAATTTATTTATATGGATTGATTATATTTTTAATTGGTTATAAAGTGTAATTAGAATATTGTTTTACTAGTTAATCCATTATTGAACATTTTAATTGATTTAACTTTGAAATTGGACATAAACAAGTGTCAATCTTTTGATAGTTAATATTTCTTAAAAACACACTTTTTTGTTTTGACAGCGGGAATTAATTTAAAATTAATTTCTTAAACTTCAGTGTTTTTAATTTAGAAAAATGAATTACACTTTTGGAATCAGTAGGTCTAAATTGTGTAAATAGGTAACTTTTTTTATATATATTTTAAATATTTACTTTAGTAAATATATTATCTACCACGATTAATTTGTAAATATTGTAAATAAGGGTAAAATATATTATTATAATAATATTAAATTACCCTAAAATGTATTCTAATCCTATTTCCTAACACATATACTACCATGGGCATACTTGGGTTGAATTTGGGACCCCATGAAGCCACATGGGAGAAAAAATGACATTTTATGTTATTTAATTTAGAGAGGAGATTAAAATTACAAAATCAAATATCTTGTAGAAAATACATTTTTATGTGGGGTAATATAAGTTATAATTTCAAGTATAAATATAATTAGGAAAGATAAATATATATCCTACATCATGGTATTTTTTTATAATTTCTGGACAACAAATAAATTAAATTATTTAAGACACAATAATGAAGCAATATTTACCACATTAATAAATAATTTAAATAAATTTGATTATAAATAATAAAAAAACATCCAAAACCTATGTAAATATTATTGAATTATTTTATTTCTATAATGAGTCATCATAAATTTAATTGTAATTAATATTTTACCTTTTTAAACCAAAGATGAGGGTATACTAAAATAATTGTTTCAAACTTTCCTAAAGATCCCCTCCTCTCCCTTATAAATATCCATCAATTATAACCCATTCCTCACACTTCTAAAGCCTTTTTCTCATGAATCCTCTAATCCAATAATCTCCCAATATCCATATATTTATTATAGAAGCATTAACTTAGGTATAAAACACTTCATGAATCCCTTTGGGTTCAAACCAAAGGGAGTTACCCGATTTAAAGGTAACGTGTTCTCTTAAGTTCTTTCGTTTTATTTTACATATCCAACCCCCTAAACTCTTTTTATTCCATTATTTTATAAGAAAAATAGTCCTATAAATGTACCAGGAATTTTTTATGAGAATTATTCTAACTAAACTTACACACACCTCCATCAAATGAGTGATAACATATTGTTCTTGTGGATGGAAAACTAACGCCTCACGAAATGATGATTGTTCGATTATCTCCTACTGCCTCTCATAATGGCCATTATGATGGCACTATTTTTTTATATGATATATATGATATTTATGTTTTCTTTATGTTTTTTTATTTTTCATTTATAGTATACCATTATGGATTCCATTATGGGTAAATGCGATAATTTCATTTGAGGAAGTGTGGACTACCTCCCACCCCAAAGTGATATGACTCGTTAATGCCATATATGGGACGTATAAAGGATGGAGTTAATGATATTATTTATAATATTATTATGGAATTATAATATTCCTATGTATCATTGTGTTTTAATTCTATTAAAATAATAAATAGAAATGAAAGTAGCGTTAATGCGTACGTACGGATTACCGTCTCCATGAACGATGCATTTCATTTCTTATATCCAAATGTTATATACTATTATAAATAAATGTATATAATTGATATATATGATATATATGATATCTAAATAATGAATGTCATTCTGGAGATAATATACTATTGACCACATGGGCAACTTGTAAATATATGGTGTTCATTTATTACTCAAGTACCAAATATCAACAAAACGACCATTATTAACGTAAATGATTACATAATGTTTATAACATAGTAATAAGGGATATAAAAGTAATAATAAACTTGAAAAAAGTTCTTAAGAAAGTATTAATTAAAATTTGTTTATTATTCAGGAGATTAAAGGACAAACGGGTCAAGTCAAACATGAGATAAGGGACTTCGTCTCCATCCCCTTTTATTGAGGTATATATTTTATTATTATAAACTTTCAATTATATGTTGTATAAATACCTTTTACTTTTCATTTCATTCAAAGGGACACTTTTTCTATGAAGTGTTTTACTAAATTACAAAAAAGAATATTTCTTTTTAACGTACACGGTGACAACGATCTTTTCACCAACATGAGTATTATATGATCTTTGGCTTCCTTAACAAGCCGAAATGTTTTTTAAAATGAAAATAAATAACATAACTATTTTATGTATTTTGTTATTTAATATGGTTTTGATAATGGATATGTTATGTCAATATATTTAAATGATATATTTTTATTATAATGTGGAAATGTTATCTTTCATTAATGTTTATTTTATGTGTTTTGAATATGTTATTATTCTTGGGAATTTTTATGTATATGGGTGGTTCTATGATAAACCTATGGAAAGTGATCCCAAGATATCTCTCCAATGCATTGGGTATCATGATGGAGGTAAACGTTAATGTTTCTCAAAAGATATTTAGGGCATATAATGTGATGGGTATTTCAAATGTAACTCCCTACGTAGCTGTGATAGCTACATTGTAAGTATGATATGGATGCCACAAGTTACCTTTATAAATTATGTCTTCTATGTGTTATTGATAAATATTATGAATTCATGAGTTATGTTAAAGAGATTACGTTATGTATGTAATGATGAACTAATGTTTTCATTATTTGTCTTATAACCCTTACTGATCTGTTTATGCAAATCCAATTTTTTGAAATGTTTTCACCAGAATTAAAGATGATTAAGGTCAAGGATGGGATCAAGGAGAAGTCATGCTGTCTAAAACATGGAACTAGACATGACCCTTTTTTTCATGAGTGTTTATTTTGTGAAAAATGGAATTAGAGTAGAAGTGTCTACTTTGTAATCTTTTGAGATGTAATAGTTATGTCCTAATTCTCTAAAACACTAAAACTAAAATTATCCTAAATGTTAAATATTCATTGAATTCAATATAATTTAATGTTTTAAGGTCAGGTCTTTTAAAAAATTATTAGAGTTGATCGTAAAATCTCAAGTTGTTACATCTATCAAAATACTCAAGATACATTTAACAAGTCATGAGATCCTAAACCATTTATTGGCTAACATGAATCTTAACATGTTATCCTTACTACATAATTATTTATCCGTTTGTAATGGTTCATTTACCTATTTGATATATGATTATTTCTCTTATTTATATGGATTCTAGTTAACAAATTACTTCTTCTGTGTCTGACTGAGATCCCTAAATGTCTAGAACTAAAATGTGGAAACGTGGTACCATGTATTTTTAAACATTGATATTTTGAAGGGGATTTTTTTAATTAGTTTCAAACCTATCCTCTATCACATAGAAACACTTTTTATGGATTTAGTGTTCTAGATGATACTTTCAACCCTTCAACTTACTAAAACATCTATACCATGGGCTATCATCCTTTATTGACTAGATTCCTGTGATGGGTTCTAAGGAAATCAAGTTTATTATGTATCCATTATACGGAATATTTTATATGTTGTATAATTATCCTCTAGGCCCAAATGGACATGATACTTATCATAAATTGATTGTTCAGAGCTAATCAAACATACTCATCTCCTCTTTGAATATCCCAAATGGTTGTCATAGTTCAATGTTAGATATTTTCCCAATTGTAAAAATCTCTTATGAATGGTAATGAACATTCTTTGTTAAGATATGTTTCTTAAAATTATCCAATATGTTACAAGTTATTCATACTTATGAGGAAAAGTGGATCTTTGAGTTATTTACCTACAATCAATTTAATCTCCACAATGAGATGATTAGTTGATGGTTTCTAGACACCAAATATTTTCATTTGACACATGATTAGGTATGGACCATCCTATGGGATATTTATTGGTTGGGGGAATACCTCCTCTTAGAGAGATGTATGAAACGTTCCTTCCTTCTACAGATATTTGAGATGAACCAAAATAAACTCCAACCTTGGTACAAGCTAGGATCACCATTAAAAATGAGAAGTTAAAGAATGATATGTTCCTATGCTTGATCATTTAATTCAGGTATTTTATGAACATATTCTTTTATAGTAGAGTGACTTGGCCAACTGTCATACATCCTTTTGAGGTTGTTCTTTGGAAAGCTTGCAATAGTTTGGGATCTTATTGGGCCATTTTGAATGATGGGGAGATTGAATCATGGGGATAATGGGTGATATCGAATGTGTCCTCCAGTATATTGTTAGTAGGATAGTTGACATAATTTTAAATATATGGATTTTCACAGTTGTTGATGCACATTAGGTAATTGGATTCATCACATTGTACTACAAAACTTGAAGGGAACCCCCCAACATAGATGTTCCAACCCTTTCTCAACTTTATCTACTCATTGGCCATGTTAAACATCATAATGTACACTACTGGATCATAATACCTTATAAATTATTATTTTTATGGACATGAGATCATTTTTGGTTCTATATGTATGAGAATACCACTAAAATTTCTCAATACCTACTCAAAAACAATTTTTTAATTGATTCGAGGTTTGAGACGATGACATCTGTTATAGATGAGGTTATTGATAGATTTAGCTGGCATGACCAAATCAATTTTATGCTATATAAGACACCCACTATGATGATAACTAAAAATTGAAGTGGTTACATTTCCAAGAAACTATATAAAATTTCACATCTGGATGGGGTTATTCGAGATCATGTAGATGAACTAGTCATCTATAGGCCATAGACCCATACCATATTTCTTGTTAGTTTTACTTCAATCAAAGGTTTTATCCTCTTCCCTTAGCGAACATGCGGGGAGAATGATATCATAGACATTTTAACAAATCCTATATTTTGTTGGCCATTGAGGATACATATGTTGAAATTTTTATTCCACTTAATAATGACCATATCTATCTATCAGAAGACTATAACTATGATTGGGTGGATTATTACCTGATAGGAATACAAAATTAAATATTTTTTCAGGTAGACAATCCATGTTATTTTACCATCACCTTATTCATGGTAGTTATATAGTTATTTAAAGATATAGGGGATCCCATAATGAAATTCTCTCAAGATAGTGACATGTAAGACATCAACAAGATAGGGTTTTTTAGAAATATATATTATCAATTATAATGAAAAATGGATCTCTGATTACTGGAAAAAAACATGTGACTCATTATTTTATTTATTTTTATATCTTCTAATCCTTCCTTGAATAATCATTATACCTAAATATATTCCACCTGACATTATTCAATCCATTTTACCCCCTAAAGTGTTCGTTGGGTTATGAGAATCCCTATGTATAATTTAAAATCAAAACCATGCCTCGATTATGGAGAATTCATTAGAGAAAATTCATGTACAAGAGGAACGTCATCATTTTTTGTTTATTTATTTTCAAGCATGTGTCTCTGAATATCATATATTGTATGATATCATGCTACATATTTTCAAGAATCAACAAAAATTGGGCTCCAATGAGAGTGAATTTCCCATTTTTGTTGATATGACTTCTCTATTCAATTTAATAAGGGATGCTTCAGAGATTCATGAATATAGATATTAGACATTCTCTCAGCTATGTGCTCAGACAGATGAATTGACTATGTAAATATAAAAATTGAGATAAATCATATCTCAAAAAAGTCCCATATGTTGATGACATCATCCTTATTAGAGATCACAAATAAATTAGGTGAATAATTATCTTCTTTTGTTATAATATTCATCCATAGGATTATGATAATGAAATGGTGAGGATGACCCATCATCACTCGATTGATGCCTATTTCCATACTCTAGATGATTTATAAATCTCAAGAAATTATTTTTTATTGTTATCTAGCCACATATATATTTTTTAGAATCTTAGAGAGAATCTAGAATATTGATATTCCTACAGTATTTTCACATGATGAATGGAAAAACATTATGATCTTTACATACCGTAGTTATGTTTTAATTCATTCACCATGTGCTTAGAATTTGGTCTACATTGTACCGTATATATCATCAAGGACCACCATTTATTTTTTTATACAACACCATGTAATCCTAAATTCTTTTATTTGAATTATTGAAACATAACAGAACATTCTTGAGAATTTCCCATGATTGATTATTAACACCAGAATACTCATTTGTGTGCCCAATTTGGTTGTTCTATGATTACTTAATTTAAAAGGATAATTTGATTAATCATTTACCAGATTTAAATTTTTCTAAATATTTCCCATGTTAGTGGACATAGTGACCATAGATTGATATTTTCTAGGGAAAACTAATGATCCCTACAAGTAGTGTATCTTTTATTTTATATTACCCTATATTTTTCCTATGTTTCATATGGGTAATAGTTATTGGTAATGTACATTACATTTTCATAGGCCTCTCTATATGGTTTTTTAAATTAATAGTTTTTTCCCTTTTCCATTTCATTAGTGATCTATATTTTCTGGAACACACAAAGTGTATGTATAATGATCAAAAACACAATTTTTTTCTTGGGTGACATTTTTAGGTTTTAAAACTGGGAAGTATTGTGTCACATTAACTTAGCTATTTACAGTATCTAAAAAAAATGTGTTTAGGTTCTAATATGATAGACCATATGGTAATATATTTTATGGTATTATATCTCAAACCGTATGTTCATGTAGTTTAGGGTCTTCTAGCATAAGAAAGTTGTTGTTGTGGTTTAGGGTCTTCTACGTCAGGCTATATGATGTTGTAATTTAGGTTCTTATAAATTTGAACAATTATTGATTTAGTTTATGGGATTCTTTCTTATGAAATATGTTGTTTTAGTATTGGGTCTTCTAGTTGGGGCCATAAGTTACTATATATTATGGTATTCTAGTTTGAATCATCTATTGATAGTTTTGAAGGTTGTGTATTCATAAGGGTTTTTGGGATTCCTACATCCTTTATAGGATAATGTGGAACGAGTATCCCTTAAGGATTATGATACCCTGAAATATTAATTGATATTCTAAATATTTAATTTTCAGGAATATTTTTGACACCGTTCATTCTGTTAGATATTTTGATGGATGGGTATCCATGATTGGTTGTTACACCCAATATCCTTTATTGGATCTAGTTTGATGTATAGTGTTGTAGTATTAGGGACCCAAAATCCATCTAGATTGTCCAAATATTTTTTTAATCAAATGCCTAGGAGTTTGAACTGCTGAACATGGATTGGGGCAGACATGTTGGGGATGATAAAAAAACTATAAGGTGTCATGTTCCACCATGATGTTGTTGGGGTTTATGAGTATTGGAGGTTCATTCTGATATGGATTAAATGCCTCTAGTTAACGGGCAAAATTCTCTTATAAATGGTCCCATATGGTCCACATTAATGGTCTTGTTAAGAGATCTCATCTCATTTCCATCAATTGTGAATAATTTTTAAATATTTAATCATTTGGAAAGTGAATAATAATAATGAAGAATAACTATCCAACTAGGGTTTAATAACCTAGGGTTAGTTATTCTAATGGTTTTAAAGCTCACGCCCTACACTGTACGGTTTAAGATCAAGTGGTGTGGGCCAGAAAAAGGATTAGGAATGGAATATCACCTTTTTTATTTGAGAGTGGGTATAATACATGGTGACATAATGAAAAGGATGTTAATGTTTTTGAATAATCTATTTCTGGGGGTTGTCAATCATGGTCTAGGAATATCCGAGTCAACTGAAAATGTGGGCTAGAAGATACAGTTCATATCCTTACTAATGTTTGAAACCAATATCACCTGAAACCATGATAATAGGTCATGTATTTTTGGTGGACCTTCCCATGGGACTAATAATATCACCCTGATAATGCTCTAAGGCATTGAGTTATTTAATAACAAATTGTAGTGGGTCCCCTTTAGGTTAGTTAGTCCCTAGTACGAATACACTATAGCGATTTACCAAGAAAAATAACCAAAGACTATGGGGTTTTAAGAAAAGGGTATCAACTCATGGAATTTATAATTGTCTGCTCGTAATTAAAATACATGAAGGTGAATTTTTGAAAATTTAATATTCAAGAATGTATCAAGAACCTTTAATGTTTATACCACATAGTGAACACGTTATAATATACGGAAGATATGAAAAATCATTAGAACAACATTTTCCTGTAATAGGGGTGGTCTGGTGAGCATGGACAGGCTTTTACTAGGTCCAAAATATGGTCCCCATGATCCTTCTATTTTTTATTTATATATCATTTATTAAACTCTATAAATTAAGAGCATAGTGAGTAGATAGAGGTTTTCTTCAACATCCCTTTGCAAATTTTCACCCAAAAATGTTTTATTTTAATTTCACTAGTAATTTGGGGTATTTTGATTTAGACCATCAAAGGCTAATTTTTATGTTCATACAATGGTTAATAAAGTAAATATAATTTATAGTCATAATTCACATGGAGATAGTATTAGGGGAGTGTTACACAATAGCCTAATTAAAATTCCATAGCTAAGAAGTAATTCAAATGCTTCTCAATCATAGGAGGAGAATGTTTTAAATCATATATAATGGTTCCGATATCATAGATGATGATAATTTAAAAGCACTCCATTTATGATATCAAATACTATATGGTGATGAGCTCCACTACGACAATGTTAGGGAACATAGTTATCATAATCCTGTTTTCATGATAAAGACACATTTCGATAATGACTAGGAGCACATATGAAGAAGATAGGGGAAGAAATGCATAATCATACAAAGGGTCCTTTGATGTTTATCATATATTCCTAAGAGACATGGAAGGTTAGACATAATTCATAATAGTCAAGACAAGAAGAGATGTTTATATATTGATGTTCTTTGAACGATAATGGAAGAACCATGATCATTGGTTTAACATTTTCAATATCTTAAAGATATATGAGAAGGATTAAGGATGGAAGATTTTATGTATATTTTATTTCCCAATAGTGGGTACGCATTTGTCATGAATTTTAACATCACATGACATGGAATTTTTCCATGCGTTTTATTATCATATAGAAAAGTCATAGGAACAAATTTGAAATTGTGCAAAATATCCTTAAAGATACTTATCACTGGTTGCGGGTGTCTATATGGGATATTCATCTTTTATTCCTACACAGTCTTGATATGGTATAGCCATATGATTGAGCCTTCAGTGCATAGATCTGTCTCATGCAAAAAAAATCATTAAACATATCAGATTCATACATTGGAGAAGAAAAGAATGTATAAATATTACAAAATCAAGTAGAGGAAGCTTGAATTTTTATACTTTGGATTCTCAGGGTTTCCCAATGAATATTTTAAGGGAATAAATCATTTCAAAGTCAATTATTTTAAATTGATCCAATGGCATTGATCTGACTCATATACCTGGGAGACGAGAGTGCATTTTTCTTCCATTAATGTATCTCAGCAACATGGTCAGCTAAGGGGTCCTCTATATATATTGAGATCATATTTAGGGAATGATAATTTTAATTTTTGATTCTTTTATGGAGGATAAACATTCATACCTATAACAGATTCATGGATAGTATAACCCTCTCTAAGTTATTATTGCTCTTATAGGATGTAATTTATGTCATTTAGTTTAACATAATGTGACTATGATTTCATCAGGCAGTTTATAATCATCCAACATGGATATATAACTAAGAGGAGTTACTAACATAGGGTAACTGGGTCTTCATAGAAGATACCTACACTGAGATGAAGGTGTAAAATAATATGATATTATAATATTTACATGATGTTAGGTATGATGTAAAAAATTTCAATATCAAGGATACCTGAAACCAATTGAATAGTTGGGTTATGGTAAGTGTAAATCATATTCCAAGAATATACAAATCGATTGGAGGTGGAAACTAGTCGGTATTTTTCAACCATTGATAGTGGAGGAAGTCCATATTCAACATATTAGGGATAATAACTCCTATATTTGGGGGTGGGGGCTCTCTTATGGGACTAAAAAACCCACTATGTTAAATCTCCAAGGTATTTAATTATTTACCAGTGAATCATAGTGGTTCCACATTGGATTAACCAATCCAAGTTACAAGTTTTATATAGGGATGAAGCATGAGGAGGGTAGCCTAGTGTCCATAGGGTTATAAGATAAGAATATCTTCTAGGGTAATTGGTTTGTACCAACTGGCTTATTAAAGATATGAATTTATTTCATAGAGAACATAATATTCAAGAAGGTTTTCATAATACTACTATCTATGTTATCATTTATTGAAAAAATTTCAATGTGAAGGGAAAAACATGATTCTAAAGAACAAAATCATCCAAGGGGGTCAGAAATGCAGAATTAATACCTCATTTCATTATGTTTGACATCATGTTAAAATGAAATTTTCAGGCAGTTTAAAATCATGCGACTAGGATATAGGTTCAGATATTTGGATAAAATGTACCTTGATCACACTGTTAAGAGTGAATTTCCAAGTTCCATTGTCTCACATGTGGCATACTGAGAATGTAATATAGGATAAAACTAGACACTAGATTGATATATTTTTTGATTTTATGATATGGAATAAATAGTGGTTTTCAAATTTTGGTAGGAGAGGGAATCCCCCAAAGACTTGGTTCTCACCGAGGGGTGTAACTGGGAGTGGTGATTATTCATTTATGTGCCTAAAAATGGGTAATCAAATAATTAGTACATATCCCATTGTATGTAAATCATGCCACACATAGTTATTATGATGAAATATCCCTACAAATAACAGGAACTTGTGTTACGAATGGTTATTTTATCATAACATTGCAATTAGACTCAATATTCATGGTCACGATGCCACTAATAATATATTTGTAATATTAAAAAAATTCATACATAGTTATGATATTGATGTTGTGTAGTTTATAGTCCTAATACTATTACTTGTAATATAAAGGAATCACCCAATGAATGATTCTTGATCAATCTAATTCAAGGAGAAAAATCTGATTAAATGTATCATGTACTTAGGTGTAAAAAATTATTGTTCAAAGGGAGTTTGTTGATCGAGGAATTTAGGACTTTATAGAAGTTGTGTAACACAAAATGAAAATTGTATAATAATGTGATTTCATAAACTATCCTTTGAAATGGGAATGATGCTCTTATGTTTAACATCATGAGTATTCGAAACCTATTGAATAGTTAGTTTATGGGAAGTGTAAATTATAACCCATGAATATCTAAGTTAATAAGAGGTGTATAATGGACCGTATGGGTCAACCATTAGTAATTTTGGAATCCCATATTCCACACAGGGAGTACGATAAATCATGGATTTAAGGCTGGCATCTCCTATGGGACCAAAACACCCACTAGAAAAAATATTTTATGCATTTTGTTATTAACTAAAAATTCCTAGTGGTTACCATTTGGATTAACTAGTACATGTTCAAAATTTTATAGATATTCGAACTAGGGTAAAGGGATCCCATGGTCTATGGGGTTTTAATAGAATTCTATAAACTCAAGTAATTGGTTCTTATTAACAAATATATGTAAGATATGATGTTGATTCATGGGAGCTTAAGATTCAAGAAGAGTTCAAGCACCCTAAATGATACATTAACATGTTTTGAACCCATTTTCGAAGTGAATGGATAATAAATTAAATTCATGCATACAAAATTATTTGGGGGTTATCTATTAAGCATCAAGAACTATTTTCAAAACGTTTAGTGTCATGTTACTTAGATATTTTCATGTAGTTTAACATCGTGTAACAATAATGTTTTCATGAAGTTTGACTTGATGAGACAATGATTTAATTTACTATTTAAAACACATCACATTTTTGATGAACATAGAGGCTTGATAGGTTCTATAATCTCACACGAGTCATCCTAATCATGGAAAATAAGGGATTACTTGGTAGTCAATTATGTTGTGCAAGAGTGCATTACCAAGAGTATGTGAGCATGATCAATATTTAGCATAGAATAAATCCACATCCTCGATTTGAATCTCAAGGAGTGGAATGATTAGGAGTAATGACATTCATGTATGGTCCTAGAATTAATGATCTATGCATCACTACATGAAGTGCATTGTGTTGCATTTGTTGTCAATGAGACATGTTGTTGTCTTAGAATGAATGGATGTCAAGAATTGTCAAGATGTGAATGCCAAAGGATGTGATGGTGATGGTGATGAAGGAGAATGACCATGGTACTAAGAGGCATGTCACTAAGGAGATTCACTAAGTGGTATTGGAAATTGTGGTTGAAACATTGTCCATGCAAATCTGACGATTGTTGAGCTGATCCTTAAGTTCATAGAACTTGTATCAACTGGATACAAAGTCACAACATGATTAGAAGACCATGCATTGTAGTGACAATGCATGAGGAGTTGAAAGGAGTTCCATCCACAACTACTAAGTGGATGATTTGGTTTAATGAATTCCATGTACTAACTCTTAGTACATGTGAATCAGAAGAAGATCCAATTGATCTCTGATTAGATCAATGAAGCACATTGAAGATTTTATGTGATTCAAGAGCTCGATTGATGAAGAACCTTTGGTAATTCCCTCCTAAGTGAAGATTATTTGTTTAAGAAGAATGGAGGAATTCAAATGGAGAAGAAGAGTTGTGGCACATGGCATTTTACACTTAGTCCTTATACAAAGAACTTAGTGTTTAAAGTAGGCAAAAAAAATATGCCACCAAGGGCCAGCCTTAAGGGTTCAACCCCCAAGGCACATGTGGGCCTAAGGCGCCACGCCCAAGGGGGGATCCCATGTGGCCAGCCCGAGAGGCAGGGGGGCCGTGTATAATCCCCCGAGGGCACGCGGTGGTGAAGCCCGCGCGCCCGGAGGATGCATGGTGGGCGCTAGAAGCGCGCCCGCAGGAGTAGAGAGTGGGCGCAGAGCGCGCCCGCAGAGAGAACCCGGTGCGGGGCGGCACCGGGAGGGGAGAAGTTCAATTGGTGAGTTGCGGCAGCAGCACATTGATAAGCCGCGTGAAAATCGGCCGCCGTTTCGATGTGGGACGCGCATTTTTCACCGGGAGCGAATCCCAGCCGCTCATCTGATCGCGCGGACGATCTAAGCCGCACATCTAATCCGCCGCGACCCATCCTGATCGCGACCGTCCAAATCTTCGATCCGACGGCCGTGGCTCGTCTTCCACCTCGAGCTCGAGCCGAGGACACCCCGAAGCCTCCCGCGAGCCTCCGTTGAACTAGGAGCAACCTGAGAGATGTTTTCGAGCTCCCGACCACCTCGGATGAAACTGAAGGCTCCCTCGTGCTCGTCTGGCCAAACCGAACCCATTCATGCAATAAAATATGCATGCACACGATGGATGAGAGATTTCGAGATTCGGCCGAGGCAAAACGAAGTTGCCGAGGCTTCAGTGAGTTCGTGTTTTGCATGGGATAGAAGAGACGAAGACCGTGCATGCGTTCTAAGTCGCATGCACGCGGAGAAGAAAAAAAATATATGTAACCCGCGTGAACAGAGAGAAGAAAACAAGATTTAAGGAAATCTTGAAATCCCGAAATCTTCAGGAGATTAAAAGATATCCCACACGGAAGTCTTGAGGATTCTCTGCCTATAAAAGGAGAGGCCGAGACCTCATTGTTGTTTGCTGAAGTTTTCTTGAAAATCAGAAGACCCGTGAGTGCCTCTGCCTCGCGAAGTTGAAGCCCCGCGCAAGTAAACTTGCGTGGCTGAGTTCCTTGAGCGCTACTACTTTGCGCGACAAGAAGAAGGAGGAGGAGGAGTCCCATGTGCGCTATCCTTTGCGCGACAGGAAGGAGGAAGGGCAGCGCCAACTTGCGTGCCCCCTCTGTGCACCGCGCCCCCTGCACGGTAGGCGCTTGCACGGCCAAGTGCACCCTTGCACTTGGGCGCCCACGGCCGAGGTCCTTTGTGCCTTGTGCTTGCGCAACAGAAGCTGTGAAGAGAGGAAGGCCGCACCCCTTGCGCGCCTATTTTTGAAGGTGGAGTTCGGGCAGTGTGTGCACAAGAAGTGGAAGGCCGAGGCAGTGCCTCGTGTGTGAACTTTGAGAAGGCCGAGCCTTTGTGATTGTGTGCCGAGAAGACAAGAACACATACGTGTTGTGGGTGCTTGGCAAGGAAGAAGGCCGAGGCCTTGCCTCATGAGAGTGCCAAGTGGAGAAGAAGAACCCGAGTCCATGTGTGTGCACAAAGAACAACACCAAGTGGTGTGTGCCAAGTGAAGTGGAAGACCACACTTTGTGTGTGTGTAAGAATTGAATAATCCATAGTCTTGGTTGTGCATTTGAACAAAGAAGAACACACTTTATGTGTGTGCATTTGAAGAGGCCGAGGGTTGTGACCTTGTGTGTGCACACTTCAAAGAACAAACTAAAAGGACACTAAAGTGAGTGTGTGCAACAAGAAGAGGAGAATAGGCCAAGTCTCAAGTGTGTACAAAGTGAAACAAGTGTGTGCAAAAAGACAACAAGGCCGAACCTTAGTGTGTGTGCAAAACAAAGTGTGTACACACTAAGAAGAAGTGAAGATATCCACACTAGTGTATAACACACATTTATGTGTGTAATCAAAAGAGAATAAAGTGTGTGAAGTTTAGGAAGAAGGTGTGTGCTTAAAGTGACTACACCCTTTGTGGGATTATTGCACCTAGAAGAAAGAGAAGGGGAGTGCATGCATGCATGCATGCACATGCACATGTGAACAAAGACAAATCTGGTTGTGTGCATCTGAGTTGACCAAAGACCGGAAGTTCTTGAAGAAAATTGAGAAGGCCATGCAATCATTGCATGAAGATGCAGAGATGGCATGCACTCAGTTCATGAAGTGGAGTTGGAGTGAGACTGGACTAGACTGAAGTTAAAGATATTATTTGTCTGAGTATTCAGTTGTTGGAGAGAAGCCAGGTCATCCTGAGAAGAAGGAGATAAAACCTGAGCAAGACGAGAAGACCTGATCATCACAAGTGATCAGAGGTACAGAGAAAGGCCAGCAGTCTTTATCCCAGGCTGCTGAAGATACTTGAAGAGCTGGACAAGAAAAAGAGCTACTCATGTGACTCGAGGAGCAAGGAGAAGACCCTGTGGGACTCAGGGAGAAGAAGTCTTCAGTGGGATTCTTGAGCAGGCCAGTGGGAATCTGGTAACACTGTGGGACGCAGTATAAAGACACTCCTGTGGGACTCAGGAGAGATACAGTGGGACTCTGTATCGACCATTGTAATTTTAACAGGTTATAATGGAGAATCCATGCTGGGAGAGCATGGCAAGGATGTAGGCCTTTGGTACCGAACCTTGTAAATCCTTGTGTCCTGTGCCTTTTCATTACTGCATTATCCGGGAAAGGTTGAGAGACATAAGAAGAGTGGATCGAGGCCTTAAAAAGCCATAGAGGTTTAATTGATTAAGAATCAATTAGTAAAAAGTTTTAAAGGATCACTGATTCACCCCCTCCCCCTCTCAGTGATTCACACTGATCTGGGCACTTCAATTGGTATCAGAGGGAGGTTGCCTCTAAAAGATCCAAGAGAGTCTTTACTAAGTGCAGATTTGAGGAAATGAGTGACCAGCCTCAAATGGAGATATCTGCCAAGACTCAGAAAACCAGAATGAAGAAACAGGCAAAGAAGATGAAGAAGAAGGCTGGTGCAATCAGAGAAACTCCTTCTATGGAAAGAAATGTGAAAGTCACATCAGATGACAATTCCTTTTATCATTCTTCTGATGAAGCCTGCTCTAGCTTTGATGAAGATGGAAGAAACAATGATCTTCTAAATGCAATCAAATATCTTCAGAAGAGAGTCCCCAAGGAAGTTGCAATGTGTATAGCTACAGGCCTCCTTGATCTTCAAGAAGAAAAATTACAGCTAGAAGATGAAGCCAATTCTCTGGAAGTCCAATTGGCAAAAAGGGTTGGCATAACCAATACTCTCAGAAAGCTGGTAAATGCCAAAGATGAAACTGTTTCCCTTTGCAATGAAAGATATGAAGATACCTGTGAAGAATTGCAAAGGAGCTCTTCTGAGAAAGAAATATTTTTTATAATGATCAAAGATGTTTACCATGCACTGGAGAAGAGGCATAGAGTATCAATGGTTGTTAAAGATGTTGAACTTGAAGACAAAGTAAAAAGGGTGAAGGAGCATGACAACTCATTTCTTGAAATGAAAAAGGTGCATGAAGACCAGATAAAGCAGCTGGAAGAGAAATGGGAAGGAAGGCTAAGAACTATTGAGGATGAGAAGAACTCCCTCAATATGAAACGCTTAGAACTGGAGGTGATATTGAAAAATCAGCAATCACCCAAAGCCCAAGCCTCCCAGACAGCTGGAAGAAGAAATGCTTCCACTCAAGTGAGCATTGAGCAGGATGATTCTAAAAGAAAGACATCCTCTAATGAAAAGGCAACATCTTCTAGAAAGAAGGTACCATCCATACCATCTTTTACTGATGCTTCTAATTGTGTTTCCACAAAAAGTGCAGGATGGAAGAATAATTCCAAAAAAATATGGATGAAGACAGTAAAGAAGCAGAGCTCTCATGAAACAGCACAACAGGTCAAGAAAAGTACCCTACAATCAGAAGGACTGAAGAGGTCAAGATTCGTGGGACAATGCTGCTGTTGTAACAAGTATGGGCATTGTGCAAAGGATTGTTGGTACAATCCACTGAATGCCAAAGCATAGAGGAAGCCCATGCCAAGGAGGAGCAAGCCAGATGGAAGGAAGCAACATCCACAGGTCCAGAGACATCTGTTCACTGCAAATAGATTTGGATTACTTGACAACATCTGGGATGATTGCAAAAGTGGTCGCAAAATTGATACATGTCAATCTCCAACTGTATCCAAAGCTGGAAAGAAGAAAAGATCACAGAACCTGGCTCATAAAGAATCCTTGGGAAGCAGGAAGAAATTGGAAGATGCTCCCAAGAAGATTATGAAAAAGGAAGAGAAGACCTTGGAGTCTAAGTCCAGGAAGGGTGAGTCATCCAGTAGGACCACCAAGAAAACATGCTTCTACTATGGAAAGAATGGTCATATCATGGATCTTTGTAAAGAAGCCATGAAATTCAATAGAAGCCAACTGGACTCAAACAGACAATCAATCCAGATGAAGCAGAAGGGATTGGTTGAAAACAAGTTGCCTAAGAATGGTAGCTTGAAAGCATCAAAGGAACCATGTGGAATATCCAAAACTGAGGACACTCTTCCAAATGAGTTACTTGTCATATGGCCACATCAGTTGCAACTTGCCAAAGATCTGCAAAGAGCTGAAGATGATGTTCTGGCAATTGCTAAGGCAAAAGGGAAGAAGAATATTTCACATGAAGATGTATTGAGAACCACACCAGCACAATCATCAATAAAGATCAAATGTGCAAGTGTGAAGACTGGTGAAAATGGGACATCTCGGTTGAGAGAATATTCTCAACCTTGTTGTTCACATTGATGAACCAAGGAGGTTCCATCTTATTCCCTTATACTCTTGGTATATACATATGCTAACATTGCAGGGAATTGAAGATGATGATCATTCTCATCTGGAGGATGGTTTGGACAGAATGGAGTGCACCCCTTGAGGGGGAGCAAATCTGAAGAAGATGGAATTCTAAGATTTAATACCATCTTGAGAAAAGTGAAGGTATTCCAATAATACTTTCATCCCTTGTTTCATAATTGTATTCATCATGTCAATTAAGGGGGAGTATTGATTGAAGGCAAATGGATAAAAGGGGAAGCTTTATCTTTGCACCTGAACTTTCTAATGAGTTTTGTGAAGCATGTGCAGGATTTAGCAATTCATTGAATATCTGAACCCCTTAGCATGATCTCACATGTTTATAGTGAATGTGGACAGCATTGAGTTCCTTGGTTACATCACTCTTGTTTTCTACACCGGGTTAGCCCAAGTAGACTTAGAGCTGATTTACTAAAGGTTCATTGCTCAAGTGAACATGTGACATCATCCCTCTCTTAGTGTTTTTCAAGAAGATGCTATTCGAAGGGAGGAAGAGATTTTTGAAAGAGAACCACACCACACCTTTGCATTTGATTTCCAATAAGGGGGAGAAAATATTGGCACACATATTGACCCATTCATATGTGCTGAAGTGGTGTATTGACAACAAATACAAAGGGGGAGATTGAAGTGCATTGTGATGCATTTGATGTCAATGAGACATGTTGTTGTCTTAGAATGAATGGATGTCAAGAATTGTCAAGATGTGAATGCCAAAGGATGTGATGGTGATGGTGATGAAGGAGAATGACCATGGTACTAAGAGGCATGTCACATAGGAGATTCACTAAGTGGTATTGGAAATTGTGGTTGAAACATTGTCCATGCAAATCTGACGATTGTTGAGCTGATCCTTAAGTTCATAGAACTTGTATCAACTGGATACAAAGTCACAACATGATTAGAAGACCATGCATTGTAGTGACAATGCATGAGGAGTTGAAAGGAGTTCCATCCACAACTACTAAGTGGATGATGTGGTTTAATGAAGTCCATGTACTAACTCTTAGTACATGTGAATCAGAAGAAGATCCAATTGATCTCTGATTAGATCAATGAACCACATTGAAGATTTTATGTGATTCAAGAGCTCGATTGATGAAGAACCTTCGGGAATTCCCTCCTAAGTGAAGATTATTTGTTTAAGAAGAATGGAGGAATTCAAATGGAGAAGAAGAGTTGTGGCACATGGCATTTTACACTTAGTCCTTATACAAAGAACTTAGTGTTTAAAGTAGGCAAAAAAAAAAATATGCCACCAAGGGCCAGCCTTAAGGGTTCAACCCCCAAGGCACATGTGGGCCTAAGGCGCCACACCCAAGGGGGGATCCCATGTGGCCATCCTGAGAGGTAGGGGGGCCGTGTATAAGCCCCCGAGGGCACGCGGTGGTGAAGCCCGCGCGCCCGGAGGATGCATGGTGGGCGCTAGAAGCGCGCCCGCAGGAGCAGAGAGTGGGCGCAGAGCACGCCCGCAGAGAGAACCCGGTGCGGGGCGGCACCAGGAGGGGAGAAGTTCAATTGGTGAGTTGCGGCAGTGGCACATTGATAAGCCGCGTGAAAATCGGCCGCCGTTTTGATGTGGGACGCGCATTTTTCACCGGGAGCGAATCCCAGCCGCTCATCTGATCGCGCGGATGATCTAAGCCGCACATCTAATCCGCCGCGACCCATCCTGATCGCGACCGTCCAAATCTTCGATCCGACGGCCGTGGCTCGTCTTCCACCTCGAGCTCGAGCCGAGGACACCCCGAAGCCTCCCGCGAGCCTCCGTCGAACCAGGAGCAACCTGAGAGATGTTTTCGAGCTCCCGGCCACCTCGGATGAAACTGAAGGCTCCCTCGTGCTCGTCTGGCCAAACCGAACCCATTCATGCCATAAAATATGCATGCACACGATGGATGAGAGATTTCGAGATTCGGCCGAGGCAAAACGAAGTTGCCGAGGCTTCGGTGAGTTCGTGTTTTGCATGGGATAGAAGAGACGAAGACCGTGCATGCGTTCTAAGTCGCATGCACGCGGAGAAGAAAAAAAATAAATGGAAGCCGCGTGAACAGAGAGATGAAAACAAGATTTAAGGAAATCTTGAAATCCCGAAATCTTCGGGAGATTAAAAGATATCCCACGCGGAAGTCTTGAGGATTCTCTGCCTATAAAAGGAGAGGCCGAGATCTCATTGTTGTTTGCTGAAGTTTTCTTGAAAATCAGAAGACCCGTGAGTGCCTCTGCCTCGCGAAGTTGAAGCCCCGCGCAAGTAAACTTGTGTGGCTGAGTTCCTTGCGCGCTACTACTTTGTGTGACAAGAAGAAGGAGGAGGAGGAGTCCCCTGTGCGCTATCCTTTGCGCGACAGGAAGGAGGAAGGGCAGCGCCAACTTGCGCGCCCCCTCTGTGCAGTGCGCCCCCTGCACGGTAGGCGCTTGCATGGCCAAGTGCACCCTTGCACTTGCGCGCCCACGGCCGAGGTCCTTTGTGCCTTGTGCTTGCGCGACAGAAGCTGTGAAGAGAGGAAGGCCGCACCCCTTGCGTGCCTATTTTTGAAGGTGGAGTTCGGGAAGTGTGTGCACAAGAAGTGGAAGGCCGAGGCAGTGCCTCGTGTGTGAACTTTGAGAAGGCCGAGCCTTTGTGCTTGTGTACCGAGAAGACAAGAACACCTACGGGTTGTGGGTGCTTGGCAAGGAAGAAGGCCGAGGCCTTGCCTCATGTGAGTGCCAAGTGGAGAAGAAGAACCTGAGTCCATGTGTGTGCACAAAGAACAACACCAAGTGGTGTGTGCCAAGTGAAGTGGAAGACCACACTTTGTGTGTGTGTAAGAATTGAATAATCCATAGTCTTGGTTGTGCATTTGAACAAAGAAGAACACACTTTAAGAGTGTGCATTTGAAGAGGCCGAGGGTTGTGACCTTGTGTGTGCACACTTCAAAGAACAAACTAAAAGGACACTAAAGTGAGTGTGTGCAACAAGAAGAGGAGAATAGGTAAGTCTCAAGTGTGTGCAAAGTGAAACAAGTGTGTGCAAAAAGACAACAAGGCCGAACCTTAGTGTGTGTACAAACCAAAGTGTGTACACACTAAGAAGAAGTGAAGATATCCACACTAGTGTATAACACACATTTATGTGTGTAATCAAAAGAGAATAAAGTGTGTGAAGTTTAGGAAGAAGGTGTATTCTTAAAGTGACTACACCCTTTGTGGGATTATTGCACCTAGAAGAAAGAGAAGGGGAGTGCATGCATGCATGCATGCACATGCACATGTGAACAAAGACAAATCTGGTTGTGTGCATCTGAGTTGACCAAAGACCGGAAGTTCTTGAAGAAAATTGAGAAGGCCATGCAATCATTGCATGAAGATGCAGAGATTCCATGAACTCAGTGCATGAAGTGGAGTTGGA
Source organism: Viscum album (assembly GCA_963277665.1). Taxonomy (NCBI): domain Eukaryota; kingdom Viridiplantae; phylum Streptophyta; class Magnoliopsida; order Santalales; family Viscaceae; genus Viscum; species Viscum album. The sequence goes on from OY728165.1 coordinate 1,087,013,662, forward strand.
GTGAGACTGGACCAGACTGAAGTTAAAGATATTATTTGTCTGGGTATTCAGTTGTTGGAGAGAAGCCAGGTCATCCTGAGAAGAAGGAGATAAAACCTGAGCAAGACGAGAAGACCTGATCATCACAAGTGATCAGAGGTACAGAGCAAGGCCAGCAGTCTTTATCCCAGGCTGCTGAAGATACTTGAAGAGCTGAACAAGAAGAAGAGCTACTCGTGTGACTCGAGGAGCAAGGAGAAGACCTTGTGGGACTCAGGGAGAAGAAGTCTTCAGTGGGATTCTGGAGCAGGCCAGTGGGACTCTGGTAACACTGTGGGACGCAGTATAAAGACACTCCTGTGGGACTCAGGAGAGATACAGTGGGACTCTGTATCGACCATTGTAATTTTAACAGGTTATAATGGAGAATCCATGCTGGGAGAGCATGGCAAGGATGTAGGCCTTTGGTGCCGAACCTTGTAAATCCTTGTGTCCTGTGCCTTTTCATTACTGCATTATCCGGGAAAGGTTGAGAGACATAAGAAGAGTGGATCGAGGCCTTAACAAGCCATAGAGGTTTAATTGATTAAGAATCAATTAGTAAAAAGTTTTAAAGGATCACTGATTCACCCCCTCCCCCTCTCAGTGATTCACACTGATCTGGGCACTTCACTACATATATCATGGTAAAAGTAATCAAGCCACACATTATTCTGAAAAAATCTCCCTACACTAGTTTGAACCGTATACTGGGAGAAGGGAATTTATTTCTCTTATTTTATTTTTTTATTTTAGATGGATGTATTAATTTAGATACTAGAATAACTATGTATCCCATGGTGATAAGAATCAAGACACTCATTTTTCTGATGAATGTTCCTTGTATAATTCCATCCCATTTATAGGAAAGGGTGCATTTAAATATATATTTTCTATGATCCCACAATTTGGGATCTAGGCATCACTATGTACATTCTGATAATAATAATCATGACCCAAGTTTTTTTCAAATGTAAAATTACCTATACATTTCTAAACCATAAAATTAAAGGGGGCTCTACTTCCATTTTATATATTATGGATGGAACCAGTATTTGAGATCTTGGCATCTCTATGTATCCTATTAAAGCATAAATAAATCCACATGTATTTATTGAATGGAATATTCTATGTGCGTGTCTAGCCCTTACAATGTGGGGGGGGGACAGTTTTTTCCATTTATATTATGAATGGCCCTAAGAGTAGAGATCTAGGAATGACTATATATACAATTTAAAAAGTAATGAATGCATACATATTTCATTTAGGAAAATCCCATACACATGACTATCCCATTTCCAGGGTGGGGTGAAAATTTTAAATTATAGGTATATCTTTTATTAGTGATCTATGAAACACTTAAAATTTGAATGAAACGGTAATAAAGGGTCACTTAGTTCTTGTATTAAAATTACCTACGTAGATCTGACCCATACATAGAGAGGGAGAATTTTTCGATTTATATTGAGGTTGGACCCAGGATTTGAGATCTGGAAATCATTATGTATCTTATAATGATATGAATCAAGCCACACATTGACTCTCAATGAAAAATTACTGATTTATATTTAACACACACATTGGGATGTGAGTATTCAATTATACTTTCACATACATATATATTAGTTTTAGTCAATCATTCAAGAAGTAACATCCTCTATTCTATTTAACATCATGTATTAAAGATTATTTCCATATACATTAACATCATTAGGTAAGGATGTAATGGATGTTTTTAGCATAAAGTGTGAAAGATGTATGATACAACAAATTTTCATATCTTTCCACAAGGACTTGTAATTCTTAATGATATTTATTCAATGCACTTATTGAGAAACCTTATAATGGATACGAGCATAATACATTCCCCATCCATTGTGGATAATGAGTAATCCCTATTATAATAGACCTTATCTAGTATTTATGTCCATTACCACATGGCTTCCATATTTTTAGGTATATTTATGGTTATTATTGGGTTTCTAATAACATATACCAGTTATCCATGATGCTATAACCACAGGTGACCCTTTTTGTTGAACGTTCTCACAATCTAATTCTGATGAAATTCAAGGTTGTGTGGTGTATATATCCTATTCTAATTGAGACATTCCACCTCATCCATCCAATCTTTTGATTTACCTTAATCTTTTTTTCTCTCCAAGAAATATCTATTCGAAAAGATGTAAACAATACTTATATGGGAAATATTTCACTGGTTATATCTACTAATGAACACGTATTATCTTATAAGGTAGTTAACATGGTGGTACAGTTGGACCATAAAGCATGAATGTGATTTCATTGAAAATATATTTTTTATCCACCATTTGTTTGGATTATATTTGATATAGTCTAATTAAATATCCCAATCTATCCATTTTATGTCACATGATTTAAAGAGGAATTGTTGAACATGATGTTATACAACTGTTATAATTTCATAATCTTAGTATAATATAAGCTAGTTCCATTGTTTGTCAATGTTATGTGAGGGACACTAATATAGTGGAAATATTGGACATCACAATGTTGAATACAGTATTAATCTAGACATCCATTAGATGTATTTCAATAGTTTTTATGGAAAATAAGTCTATAACAGTAAGTATGGACTTAAATATCCTGGTTGTAGCTTCAGGATATTTCCCCACAACTTTTAATTCCTATACAAAAAACAACCATGAATACATAGGATTATGGATCATATTTGGTGGATTATGGATGATTTCTTCATTATTCTATCAGGCATGAAATTTTTTGGTGAAATCCACACAATCCTACTTCATTGATTTATAGTGGTAAATTGGCCGTCAGATTCGGAGGGAGATATTGGATCAAGACTAGTTATCACTATAAGTACCTCATATAATTATACAATGATATATGTAATCTCTCATTCTTTAATGTATATTACGTGGACCCCATCAATTCCACATTTATATGTGTATTTATTATCATTTATCCCATCATGAAGGGTGTTGTTTCCTACTCAACATCAAATATATTCCACATTTAAAAAATATTATGGCTAGGTACCATTTTTTGGTAATATATTTTGGGATCTTTCTATCCCAGGGTGGAAATATGCTCAACATGCACCAGGACAAGGATGAACCAATTGTTTTCATTCATGATATGGACATGATAGGTGAGTCAAAACATCAGTGCATGATGTATAAAACCACATCATCCTGATCATGGTCCACTATGATTGTCGCTAAATTACCAAATTCATCAACATGAGAAATTCTTTATTGATCGAAATGATTCAATTTTAATTCAAACTTTAATTATACCATAAATACTATGATATAAATGTTAATACGGTATAATTATTCCATCATGATTGTATACTCTCCATTGATTTGTTTTATCTCTAGCTTTGACCCCCTTTGAAATTCAGGTAGTCTTTCTATAACTTGAGGGATAGAATCAAAATGATAACGAGGGCATGGTATTATACCTCATTATTAGTGTAGTATTTATACAATGAGAAATAATTGGGAAAATATTTTTTCTTGGGAAAAAAACAAAATTCCTAAACCAATCCATTTATGATTCTAGTTTTCTATCTTATTATAAATTGAAGATTTTAGGGAACTGTCAAAATAAATATCCAATATTTTGGGAGTACCATGGGAATATAAAAAATCCTCATTTGGAAGCTTGATGTTAACTTGTGTGCTTTCTAGGTCAGGACGTTCTATAATGAAATCATCCAAGGCATGCCCATTAACTGCTTTCTATAAAACCAAATAGACAGGATACAATTAATGGATATCTAACCATAGGTTTGTACATCCTATCATTATAGGGAGGCCAAGGGTGTGCTTGAGAGATTTAGTATGATAGTATAATTAGAATTTGTGATGTTCTATGTAATGTTCTACTTTTTCAATGAAAATTTTAGTGAGAGGTAGATATTCTCAATATTGGAATACCGTGTCTCTATAAATTTAATCTTTAGAATGAGACAATAAAATATTTTTTCATTCCATAAATCATTTTTATATGTGGGGATAAAACGAAGTGATCTTTCCATAATGTCCACATATAAGAAAAGTTTATTGCGTTCTACTGGTGGAATCATGATCGGTGGGTGTAGTAGGTATTCCGGAGAAAATTGAATGCATCATGGAAGTTCTCATCACATTAGTTGGTGACTCCCTTCTTAATTATCTTAGTTAAGGAGAGATATTTTCATTCTAGGTTGGATATGAAACACTGAATATAAGCTCGGCGCACATGAAACCCCCTCAATCCATTATGATTTTGAGGGGGTGAAATTTATAGGATTGTACTGGTCCACTCTAGATCAACGTTGATGTTGTGATGACATACCACAAGGAATTTACATGAAATTAATTTTAATGGACACTTCAAGTGATTCATCTTCAAACTGTGTTGCTATAACTTGTTAAGGATTTCCTAAATATTCTTTAGGTTATCTCATAAATGTTAATATTTAACCACCTGATCATCGATATAAATTTCAAAAATTCAGGACAAGAAGGGTTTAAAAATGTGATTAATGATTCATTGCTATGTAGTTCCAATGTTCATTAATCCAAATGGTATGTCCTGTTAGGAAAATATCCCCTGAGGGGATCTTAAGGTAGTCACATCATTATCTCTAGGGAAGATATTTATCTAATTATACCTTGAATACCCATAAATAATGAAAGGTAAATAAAAGATAGTATTCTCATTCATTAAAATTTCTATGATCAAAAATGAGAAATGATCAGTCTGTTAGTGTTGATTATGTTCTTTAAAATTATTACAGACCCTGATTTACCCTTTTTTTTCTCGGCGAGGACAATGTCGAGGATCTATTTTGGGTACAAAAACTATCATAAAGATTTTTCATTGATAAATTTTTCAAATTATGATTCAATATTAGTAGCATGATAAGGATTCATTCTCTTTGAATCCTTATTTAATCCTTGATGGTCATCAGAAAAGTCTAGGTGATGTGTCCATATTGTGGTTTAGAGAAGGTATATTTGTATAATTCCTTGTGGACTTGTATATATGATGATTTATAAATGAAATATATGTATATCATTCTTCTCAATAGTCATTATGAAAATAATAAATGTTGTCCACATGTATTCTTATGATACTAATTCACTTACCAAAGCTCATCAATGGTTGTGGAGACTCCATCCTCAAATGTTGGAGGAGACTTCTTGAGTTCATACTCCTATTCTCCTATATAATTTTATATGTAGTAATTTCCCATCATGGAGGATAATAAGGAAGAATTTCTATCACAATCAAGAAAATACAATCCCTATGAGGAGACATTGTGTCATAAAATAAAAGAGATGTCATAGGGGGAATTTGGGGATATTGGTCTTCCTTTTTCTTGCAACTATGGCTATTAAAGATATAGATATTCTGAGTTAAATATAATTTATTAATGGAAGATTAATTATTATTTAATTAAGCATGAGTATTCAAGAGTCTAGATAGATCATTCTTATGAAATTTATTTTATGAATCCACTTCAGGTGATGAGATTTAAATCACATGGACATGTGGTTGAGAATTTTTTGGTTCATTATATCTTGTTGGGATTGAATCTACTACCTCGATAAGGTTTATGGGAAACATATAGTACCTATAGATATTACTTTATAGATGCACATGGGTAGTCCTCAAGCTATTAAGATCTGTTAGAAACAAATCATCATCCAATATTGGTTGTTTACTACCCCTCTTATAGAAAAAACTCTTAGTTCATTTGTAATTTCAAGATATGAAGGGGGTGTTGAAAAATTATTGTATGGAAAAATATTAATTTATGGGCTATTTCAAGAATTTATGAAATATAAAAGTTAATTGTACATGGATATAGAGACATGGTCTTTATATATGAAATTTATATGACGCGTCTTTCTAGATAACCTAGAAATCAAAATTAAATGTGGGATACCAAAATGGATTGTTGAAATTGACCTTCCCAAGATAACTTTTCTCACATTTACTGTTGAATGGTTTGCTTCATCGAATATAAGTCCCCCTTACTATATTAAAAATATCAGAGGGTCAAGAAAATAATGAGGTTGATCCTATAACCCTTGTCAAATAGAACCCTTTGGATGTAAAAATTATCACTTTTCCTAGACACATAGTGTTATGATATTCCATTAGATAACCTCTTCCTAATCATGTTCTATAAATGATATGGTGGCCTGAAATCATGATTTCATAATCTTTATATGGTATACCATGACTGCAGTGTTTTTCATATCAAACTCTATTGGGTTATATAGGTCCTTTAGGCATTCCACTTTTAGTTATTTTGAAATATGAAGACATTCTTGGATTGAGTGTTTGGATAGGTTAACCAAGAACTATTTTTGATTGTTATGTTTTCATGTAAGAGTTTTGCACATCCCAATGTGGGTGGGGGTTACTACCAAATATGTGGATCAGGATGTGAGGTGTTTGATATGGACATGTTTGTTGATTGAGTATTGGTTGATGGAGAATATGTTTCAAGTGGAATAGGTCACATTAGCCTTCCCCTTTATTAGGATGATTAATCAATCACACCCCCACTAGCCAATCATGTAAAATTGAATGGATTGAATGAACATTGTGAGTATTTGAGGCATCTACATGCTTCTCCTAGGATATTATATGTTCTCACCTAATGGGTATTCATTTTTTATATATATTCTATAGGGATGTGACCAGAATATTGGGTTCATCCATTCTAGCACCATCCCATGTATCACTAGATTCTACATCCTTAGTGTCCTGCTCCCCGATTAGGTATAGGGAGATATTATTCACAAGAATATTCATTATAAAATAAGGTATATATAGAGTAAACTACATTAAATGAAAAAAATGATATCTTCACTTCATGTGGATTTCGTTTGGTGGGTAGGTTCCTATTATATGAATGTTAGTGGAAAGAGATTTGTAGGGGTTATATTTTATGTGGGAGTCAGAAATGAACCTTCTTCAAGTGTATTTTCTTGTTTATTCAAATGGAATCTTCCTCTGAAAGTCTTATTCAATGACATCTCCCAGGGTACTTGTTTTTTTATTATCTTGTGAAGCCATAATCTATTGGTTGAATTAGCTGAGTATTATGTCTTCCAAATCATCCAATTATCAAACTTCTATCCAAGTGAAGCTGGAACATCATTCCAGTCACCCTCTTATTCTATCATGGTGCTGGTTACAAAGGTCACTTGGGTTGAGGCCTCCCTCGATATCACCAATAATGAATTAACCATTCAATAGAAGGCATATTTGAAGAGAAATAAGTACTGGATGATGTTCCCATTCTCTTATGGAATAGAGGCAGGTCATGATGGTTAGTATGGTTTTCTTCATTGAGTTTCTATAGCTCTATAATCCTAAGTAGGTTATTTTTTAGTGGTTAAAGGAAATAACCAAGAACTTACTCATTTTATATGGAATATTCTTTATTCATCTATTCCTCAAATAACTGGGGACCCTAATATATTTTTACTTCTATTCAATGGTAATTTTGTGGTTGTTTCATCATGATTTGAGGTACCAGATGATTCATGGAATTCCTAGATTCTTGAATGAGAAATACTACTATTTTGAGTGAAACATCAACTATCTCAACATTACCAGTCCTTTTCCCTATATTGTATGTGTGGGAATATATTTATCCCAATTTTGATGAAAGGGATCCGCTACAAATTTTTCAATATATACAATATCATGGAATCATCCTAGATACTTAATTAGGATAAATTGTGTTTTCAGATCATTTAGAATATTCTCATCACAATGTTTCAGAAGTTTATCTTGTGTGGGATATTCACTAAGGGAAAAAGATAATCCTTTACATCTAGTGATGAAGTCAAAACCCACTAATTTTCCCATTCCTTATAATATGTGAGGTAAAAAAATAATCATTTTGCATCATTTGGAGATTAAATGATAATAGAGTTGAAAATAATGGTATTAACGTCCCATGAAAGGCCTTACTAGAAGGATAATGTACAAAATGATGGTCATCCCTTCTAGAGTATGTAAAAAACATATCATCTTGGTAACCTCCTTCTAATTTAAATGTAAATTTATCAAGCTGCATTAGGATACGAAGTGAGTGAGATGTTGTTTCATATATCATGTGTCGTCAATGGCTAAGAATATAAGATTATCATAATTGGATGAGGGAAAAGTTTCATCATCCCATTCAAGATACGGATTCTTTTTGGGCTACATGAGAGTATGTTTTCCATCCACATCCTCCATTCGATAGGCTAAAGATTTGATGGTATTAAGGAGGTCTAGAAGATCTACTTAAAATACATCCACATATCTATAGGGTGCTTGAAATGATGGATCAGGGGGACATGTTTTCCAATCCCTCTAATTCTCATCCCATTAAAGGAATAAATTATCACCCTGATGGGGAAGAGGTTTTCAACTTAATGGATGAAATTCATGATCATAATCAACATTATCATTTACATAAACTGGACGGATAGATCTTGAACCAAATTCATGCATGAATAACAAATATGTATAATGATTAAAATTCTTTTGATGTGTATTAGTAGGGCTATTTATTTCTATATGAAATTGAAAACTAGTGTGAATTTGTCCACAGAGAAGTTCCACATTGAGTAGTCTAAGATTATGTATATCATTATCTTATTGTGGAAGTCATTCATCTATAGAAAGAATTTTGGATTCTCGGGGAGGTGGGTGGGATGTATCTACACCTTTCCCTTTATCTTTTGATGTTTTACACCATGTGGGTGGAAATTAATCATTTAGAGGATCCAATTTAAAATCCTTCCTTGATTTTTCATATTTGTAGCCTCAATTTATTGATCTTGATTTCCTACCTCTGGATGAATGGAATATACATTTAATCCATCTATATTTATGTCTTTTCACACATCAATTGATGGATGGATTGTGACTATGTTCATTAAGGTGTATCTGGAAGTGGTAGCTATCCCACCACTATTGATATAGTAGGAAAATTATGTACATCTTACTCCTCCTTATAGGGTTTTATCCATTTCATTTGTTAAACCTGTAGTTGTAATGTACCATTTTGGATTATAAAAATTATGTTCTTGGAACACCTATTCCTTATGTTCCCCTTGTATCGTTGTGATTTATGACCTAAAAGTGTTTTCATCCATACTTGTGGTGCATGCCCCAAATGAAAGGGGTGCATCTCATGGTTGGAGGAATAATTGGGATTATTATTTTCAATATTTTCCACCTAGAATGGAGATGTTTGACTCTATTTAGGGTGATGAAATTGATAAAAATTCCCCTAACCCTATGGGATATGGATGCTTTTGAGACAATATTTTCAACTTATGATCTTATTACTGATGATATAGGGTCTCCATTCAAGTATTTGATGGATCCAAGTATGGAAATATTGATATAAATTCCCCCATCTCGGTGGGTAGGGGTTGATATATAACTATCACAAATTTATCTAGAACCCTCTTGGGGTTTTGTTGAACTTGGTGGAGGTGATGGAGAAAAAATTACAATTACTCATGGGATTCAATTAGATTTTAGCCACTACTTATATTCCAAGATCCTCTTTGTGATTTATGACTTCATGGGTGAAGGTGGTGGTAAATATTTTCCTAGCCATGTGGTCCTAGTTCTCTCCTAGAGGACGTATTTAATAGATTTTGATACGATCCATTTGATGTGGCACAATTTTACTTGGGTGCATGGGATGAGTGAAATGGTAGCTTGTAATGAGGGTTACTTTTTACATGACGTTTTCAGGTAGTCCAAAGTGTTAGCTTCCGTGTTTGAGATGTGTCACCATTTTGTTGAGAGGCCTAACTTAGGAGTCTGTTAGTGACCCTATACAACTATTCATGATATCACATCATCCATAATGTGTTGGAGTATCATGGTATTGATCATCGTGACCATGTATTACCTTCTCATTAATTTTTACCATGGCTATAAAATTATACTATTGTGTATCGAGGCATCATTTCCTTTCTAGGAAAATTGTGATGTGAAATTATCTACACATATCACATACTCAAATACACATATTTTATGGGGCTTTGGGAATAAATCGATTGAGAGTTGATAAGATATAGATAGAAACAATCTATAGGCATATATCATGTTGTTCCAATTCTTAATTGTAGGCTATTGAGAATTTGTCCATGTGCAGTTGATAATAAATTGTATTTATTATTTTGAGGTTACCCACATATCCTTGATATGGTAGGTATCTATCCTTCGACCACTGATTAGTCTCCCACATGTTCAGACATAAATCATAATGTAATAATTTTATATATCATCAACAAACTCATAGTCAGAAGTGGAAATGGTATAGAACATAGTTGGGTGTTTTTTCCTGCAAAATGTCTCCATATATCCATGTAATCTTCTTCATTGTTAGAGTGAAAATCCTCTACATTGTATAACCACATATATCACTTATTTGGGATTCATATGGAATGAGGTGAGGTGTTGGTGATAGATTATGTGGTAATATATATTTACAACCATTTTATTTTTAGGATAATAATATATAAAGGTATATGAGATTCCATACCCACTTTATACAGAGGTGTTTGGGAAAGGGTGGATTTCCTTCTATGGGAGAGAAGTTACCATGGAGAGGTTTTACACAATTGATATCAGGTGTAGAGTCTCTATGATCCATCTATAAAGTACATTGAAGAGGAAAATCATTGTATTTATCAACTTATTATTTGGTTTAAGAGTCATTGGACCCTTGAAGTGTGGCAGATATGCATTGTACAGTATCAAGGACATTGGCATTGAGTCAAATTGGGATATGAGCTTCATTCCACATCATGGATGGAATATGTCTACCGATCTTTTTTAGATGAGTAGATATATGAGCCTTTGACATTATATTCATTGGAACCTGTTGATAAACCTATGGTGCTATAGGTATATGATCCCAGTACTAAGAAATAGCTACAGTATGCCCATAATAAATTACATCATCGATTGAGATATGATCATTCCCATGAGTGGTTAAGATAAAATTCCTTATAATCCTGGATAATGTGGGTGTATGATCAAAATTAAAATATTCATTCCCCAGAAGAATGTGTCAATGGAACTATGGAATGTGAGAAAGAATATGACCCTCCATTTATATATAATTTCAAGGATGATGAGGCAGTCATTCAAAAAAAAATGTATGGATATGAGCCTTTTTTTGGTAAGCTGATGAAATATTCTGTGTATCTTCATCACTAGATATTCAATCCTACCATGAGGTGATTTCAATATTTTATAATGTAACCTAATTTGTATTGGATCATAAACCTTGTCCTATATCTATGGATTATGTGATTGGGTTTCTTTGATTGGAATCTGAGGCTATCCTGAGGCAAGTTTCATTGTCATTTACTGAACCCCAAATAGATCAGGGATATGATATTAGTCATATACATAATCTTTTATAGAAATATGTTCATAATATTCCTATAAAATATTATGAACATTTGATTTCTCTAATGTAGCCACCTATTCATATTGAGAATTTTTATATGATTCTATGGTTATTCGGATAGAGATATGTGAATTTCCATGTATTTTTACCCATAAGAAAATATTCTAGTGGAGCTCTTATTTTGTCTCTAGAAGGTAGTGAGATTTTAGAAAACAATATTTAGGGTGGTCAGATAGATGACTCTCATTATCCAATATATACTATAATATATATTCAATTGAATTAGGGGTATATTCCCACTCCTTCCCCCATTGTACAATAATAATATGCTGATGGGATTTATGCATGGGGGAATTGATATGTGCCTCCTCCATGAATTCTATAGGAACATGTGTTGTGTCACAGTCCAAGTAACTATGGATATAAGCCTTCTTCATGGCCACTGCGAAATTTGTAGATAGAAGTTATTAGTGTATGTGGGGATATGATCCCACTTCCATTTATTCACAGCTTTATTCACCCGGTGTGACCTCCTTGGAACCCATACAAGAGTTTTTTTGTGGAAATATAACTAGTGGTGATCCTAAAAAGTGAATGAGGGGAACTTGTGGGGTAAACTGGAGATGGAGTTTTATAGGATCTCTCTTAGGAATCTATTGAATCGGGATAGAGTTATGTTGACCCCTTCATCTACCATATTGAGGTAAGGAAAATAAAGATTTTCATGCTCTTGGGATGTGATTTTGAAATGGTTTGTGGTGTTGATAGGTGCCAGTATTTTCATTTCATATTTCCTTGAACAAGATAGGCTCATTTGATTCATCTTCTGGAGACCCTCTATATGTGTCCTTGAGGGTAAGAAACAAACCATTTTGGTGGTATTCCCAGAACATCATGTTCTTCACCTAATAATGATGGTGTTTTTGGGTCATTTATTTTTTCAACTTGTGGAGTTTAATAAGATAGATAATGTTCCAGAACATTCTCTTGATGAAGATATGTTCTTGGATCACAGTGGTGTTTGTGTGACCTGATTCAATAGTCACAAGTGCAAAATGGAAAAATTTCACCAAATAATTAATCACATGAAGTGTGAAACATTCATATGTATCAATGAAAAGGTGACTGAATTGTTAATTATTGATTTGGGTTTGATAATTTTTATCATGATGAATTATCATGGAAGGAATGAACATTTTCATTGGATCCTTATTATATTATTTATGGATTTTACTTCATGTATATTATATTTCTTTGTATAAGATAAATTAAAAAATATCATAATGTTTGGTAAATAAATAACTTTTATTATATGAGATATTACTGTTGGGTTTAACATTTTTGTTGAAGTTAGTGAGGAATGAAGGATTTATGAGCATTGGGAAATCAATAAGTTTTTATACATTGAAAGGGATAAAATTGTTAAAGGATTTTATATCAGTTTATCATTTCTAGATTAAAATTAATTTCACCATTATTGCTTATGATGAAAAATTGGGGCATACAATTGATTATAGGGGGGTTGAGTATGGTTGAAAAATCATTCATGTTAGGTTTGACACTTTCAATCCTCATCAAAATTCCCAAAAACCCCCGTATCTGCAATAAATCATGAAACTTCATTATTGAGGAAGGTTATTTCTTAGGGTTTCAAGCCCAATGAATCTTACGAACTCGCATTGGTCAAAAGGATGGTTGGTCATGCTCTCACACCCTTTTGAAGGAAATTATTTCCTACTCCATGAATCTATTATGTATTTAATAAATGTTCATTAATATCTTCCAAAATTTTGATATGGAATTGGTCAGCCTAATAAAATGATCTGGGGATGAATTGTTCTGTATGTAAATGGGGTTCTATTAATGAAAAAATCTTTATGTATCATAGTTTATCAATATGATTCTGATTATTTCATAGAATTCGGTAGTTTCTTTTATTTTGAATTCATATAACCAAGAACTATAGAGTTTCATTTATATAATTGATGTGACTGAACCTCTGAGAGGCATTTTACATATCTTGTGAGAATAGGAATCAAAACCCTTGTTGTTTGTTAAGGTCCAATTCAATTTGTTTTACCTCATGTAGAAAGGAAATATGTGAGGTCACATAGGCATTAGGTATGAACCTCAATCTTTATGAAGTATTCCTATGTATCCTTCTCATAACATGAATCACAGTCTCTTTATTACATTCTTCCCTTATCCCACTAATTTGAAGAGACATATAATTAGTTCACATCAGTGTTATTGCCCAAGATTTTACCAATATGGGAATGCCTTCAAGACCTAAACTATGGTTGCAATCAATGGATGGAGGCATTTTAATCTTATATTTGAATAGGGATTATAACCCAATGTATCCATTATTGGGAGAATTTTATGACTCTAGTTACACGATCATTGAAATTCTATAATTCCACATGATTCTTGATTGACATGAAAAATAATTGATAATAAGTAATTAGAATCATTGTGTATGGATATGAGAATTATAAACAAGATCATCCTTGATGGAATGTTTTTTTATATTGATAAACCATTATGAATGAATCCTACATAACCTACTTATAGTCAGAATCATATTCCTTACTGTTGAATTGGAGTCCCAATCAACTCGTAGATGAGAAATAATGATAGACCCACAAGGGTTCAGTCCTATGAAATGACTTATTGAGTAATTATACCAAAATGGATTCCCATGTATGATCACATTTCATATATATTCATGGAAAAGGTAGGATGATAAAATAATCGGAGTGTTTGGGTCCCATAATCTAAGGTGTTTGAAATATTGAGGGTCATACACAATGCTAGATACCCATAAAAAGATATCAAACCCATACCCTCTAAAAATTAGATTGTGTGGACCATTAGTGGCATTAGAAACTCATAACTATCATACATCCCTATCCTATTATGGATACTTCCATCATGAAGGTGGTATGCTCATCTAAATCATCACATTTTTCATTTGACATAGTTTAAGGTTACATTACCAAGTAATCTATTGTTAACAACATGACTTGTCTGGGGGTGTCATCCTAATAGGTCAAGGGTGTCAACCAAACTTGTGAAAAATTATCAACTTGACATTTTCATGGGTATTCAGATGATTAAAGTACATTTGTTACAAGTCTGGCACATGATCTAGTTGACAAGTCCGAAGGACATCTCATGAAATAGATGACATGTCTGGAGGACTTCACATAATCTTCTTGACATTTCCAAATGGTGTCGCGTGGCTTGGATAAAATGTATAAAGTCTATCACATGAACCAAATGACATGTCTAGACGACTTCATATGACCTAAATAAAATTTTTATAAGTTTTCACATGTCTTGGAAAACATATTTAATGGAGATCACCTAATCCAGATGACATGTAAATTATACATCACATGAACTAGCTGACATGTCCGAAGGACTTCATATGAACCAAATTACATGTTACAAGGACTTCTCAAGAATAACTTAACATTTTCAAAGGACATTATATAATCTTAATAACATGTCTTGTGGTCATTTCATGACATGGATGACCTGTCCAGAATCCATCACATGATCAGCTAACATGTTTGGAGGACTTTTCATGACATAGATGACATCTCCAATGGTCAACTATTGATTAGTGAACAGATCATGTGGATCACATGAACTACTCACAAAAAAATCATCATATCTATATTTTTATGAGTCTTACATCATTTTCTGCCCTAATTTCATAAATTCCTCAATGACCATCGGATGATGTCTTGTTGAGGCATCGTGGGACTAAGACAACACACAGAAACTTCATCCGGTGATCTCAAAGGAAGTTAAAAATTCCATTGCGTGATCAATTGAGTGATCAAATGAGTCGTAAATACATACTACATCATCCTATCACATGGTCCCTAGGAAAAATAGATGGAAGAGTCATGTAATTACATGGTTCTATGCTCCAAGATGTCCACTATCACCTTTATGCTCCCTTGTGTGTGTTTTTTTGGGTTGGGGTGGGGATTTATAGGAACCACACTCTGAGATATATATTGATTATTATAGTCCTTAAATCTCATATATTGTATTGAGTAAGTTGATGGAGCATTAGAACAAGCATTTGATGTGAACTAGTCACAGTTCATCCATTATATCATCATTATGTTTCATGGCAAATAATAAACATGAGATGAATCTATCATTTCCATATTTATTGAACCCATGGATTATCAATGTTATTTTACATAATTAACTCAACATGTAAAAAGATATTTATGAGATTACAATAACATTTTTAGGGACCTTCACAAGATATAGTTTTCATGTCAAAAGGCCTTCACAGGATTAGGAAATAGATGATGCGGCTCACATAACCCAGTCGCATAAAACAATAATGTAACTCTTATGAATATAATGGTACAAATATTTTCATATATTAATCTATATATCCCATTGATTTCAACCATCAATTTTCCATAAGGTCATTACATAATCAAATGACAGGTTTGCCACCATTCTCATGATGAAGTTGATATGTCTAGTACCATTCACTCAAAAAAGATTATATGTTTGATAGGGTTTTCATGGGATATAAAACTAAAATCATAAATCTCATAATCATTCCATGTGAAAATTAATAGAACATTCCATCACATGAAGATTCATCCATTTCAGATTTTATTTTATTATTGGAATGTTAGATTATCAAGAATCAATTAATTGATTGGTCAGATGATTGGGGGATATCATAGAGAATCCTTCACAAGATCATAAATGATATTATGAAGGAATTACTGAGATTAATATGGGTATTTTATGGGGAGTTTTGTGATCCTTGATAGATCAAGTGAAGAGAATGACTCATTCATGTGATGTCCTTAGATTCATGATATTTATATAACCTAGGATCAGAATCCTCTTATAGTCTTGCTACCCATTTCTTCCCTTTTAATTTAAAATAATACATATTTTTCAGATATTTATCCAATTCTAATATTAGTAATGCTTTTTTAGAGTGTGTCAACAAGGGGACAATTTTAAATGTTGCATTGGGAATTTTCATGAATGGGAACATGATAGTTACCATGGACCTATGATGACTTATTATTTACATTGGAACAAATGGAAAGGTATTAAGTCCAAGTGGCCTTTTAAGAATGAACTTGGATTGTGAGTTAATTCCCTATGATATGTAAGGGTAAATCTAGTTGTGGTTACTCTCACAGATGTTAAATATTTTGTGAATTCTTTTATTGACTTTATGATGAGAGGTGTGGTTTAGGTGTTACCCAATGTAGGAATTATAGTAATGAAATTACACACCTAGGTATATGGGTGGTCATTCGGTAAAATTAACCTTATCATGTTTGTGAGGGTCACCTAATTCTCTTGTTCAGTGTTTTAGAGAATCATCAGGCATGGTTATCCACATTGATGATCCTGTGACCTTTCATCTTTTCTAATATAGTACGAGTCGAGATTCCTCATCCTATTAATAGTTAAAGGAATAACATGGATATGATTTTATACATGTTTATGCAATCATATAAAAGGAATGTGTAACACCAATTATATTGTTCTAATATCAAAGTATCACATGTTGTTACACGTGGTTCCCATCGAATAAATAAGTAATACATTAAACCATATGCTGTTTTTTATGAATGGTCTCATAACACATTAAAAAAATTGGTTTCATGATTTCATGGAGAGAATTATGAGTACATGAAATATATGTTCAAAGATAATCTCTATAGTAGAGTGGCATGGGAATTGATATCTCGTCACAAGACTTCTATCTTAAGATGATAATAGAAACTTACATTGTCCCAATGATTCTACATGATGCATTTATAAAAAGAAGGTTCAAAAACACAATATAACTAATTAGTTTTTTATTTTTGGATTGATTTAGAGAATGTGGGTGAATGTGACTCAGGATAACCCCCATGTGTTGGTATAATATAGAGACTATTCTAAAATGCTAATAAGCTGGTGGATTTTTCTATCCTTATATTAACACTTCCCATAAGTGTGTTGGCCATGTCCAGGGACCATGATTGATGATATATGGATCATTTTAAGTCGGATGATAGCTATTTGAATATAATGATGCCTAACACAATACATAGGTGGAAATAATTACGATAATTGAGGAATTTCAATCCTTCTAAATCAGTGGAAATGAGACCTTAATAAACCAATTGAAAATTACAAGAACATCTTCTAGAAGCAAGTGTGTTGGTAGATTCGATCTTTTAAGTCTCATACATGGTGATGGGTTTTAAAAATTTGTTGTGAGTTTTAATATATTATGGAATATAGATTTAGGATCATGGTGATGCACGCCTGTCTTATGGCGTGGAAAAAGCAATTTAATTTCCCAAGTGCAACATAAAGGCTGACCAGGGTTATCTCACTTGAAGATATTTCTTAATCGTTCACTTACATAATCTAATTTAACTAAACTAATTATTTTTTTTGTTTCTATTTATTCTAGGAATGAAATTAAATTAAATTTAAATAAAAGATTAAACAAACATGCAATGAAAAAATGAAATTAATTGAGAAAAAACTCAACCTTCTTGGGTTGTTCTAGGGGTTCCATCATTCTCATTGTTGGTATTTAAATTAAGTTCGATATTTCAATTATGGGTTGTCATTCATGAATTACTATTCACTTATTTATTAGTGTGAAATCTTGAATGCATTTATCAATCTTAACTTTACCTCCTCCTATAATCAATGTTGATGGCACATCTCGATCGAGAGTGTGGCGTCTACCAAGACCGGGCTCCATCATATGCCATTTCAATCACTGAATGTTTCAACTCCATCATATGAAGAGCTTGTATCCTTTATTATGGAGGGAAAATATTTAATAAAAGAATATAAATGAGATGGAGATCAGTGTCGTGGTGGATGATCTCCAAACCCATTCACATCACTCTTTCTCATCACAAACTTAATAAAACATCATAATTTAAGAACAGAATAAATGAAATTTCCACAGACCTCCCCCATGCCAAGTCTCAGGTTAACCCGTCATTTTTAGGGTAAGTTGTTACAATGGATAATATGAGAATAATAAAAGAATAAAATAAGGAGAAAATATAAAGAAGAAAAAAGGGTGGATGGATGGACACATAAATAAAAATAATGCATGAATTTTATTAGAAATCTAAATTACAATTGAAAACTAAAAAAAATAAAGAAAATAAATAAATTAAAAAGAAATGTGGAAGAGTTGCGACTGACCTCCCTCGGTGGATATCTCCTTCTTGGTGCCTTGAAGGAATGGATGGAGAATAGGATAATTTTGGAAGGAGGTTAGGGCTTCCATTTATATGCATAATTCAAGACCCCGAAAGATTGTGTGTTCTCAACCCATTAAATGAAAGTTTCACGCATGGAACCCTTCTTAAAAGTTGTTAATAAATATTTTTTTTCCTTCACCCTCCAAATTTTAGGGCTTTTGTACATCGATGAAGGAGTTGTGAATTTTTCACTGGAGTTTTCTGATTCGGGATGAAGCTTCCAGGAAGGATCCTCTAAAAGTATGTCGTTCAATGACTATCTTAATGACTTCAATACAACTAAAAATTTATTTCAGAGAAGGAAATATCTATCATCGTGCTCTAACAGGTAGAAAAACCACATTTGGATATGTGTAGGCCATGTTTGGGTTTTGTTACAATGGTGCGGTCCACGCTGTCCGCACGGAAAAATGTCCAACTTCAATGAATTTTTGGGCCCTTTGGATGGCTGAATCATCTCCTGGCCCAGCAGACAAAGTTGAAAGAAATAAAATAATAATTATAACAAAATATGAATAAAAAAATTGGATTTATATTTTTTATGAATTGACTAAAATAACATTGATGTAAAAATATGTCTAAAATTCAGAATTATTCATTTTTCACTATTTTGCTCAAAATACATCATAAATCCAAAATTGTTTCATATAAGCTCAAATTGATTTTTTGGGATGATTAAAACAATTGAAATTACTAAAAAAATATTTAAATTATTATCTCTACCAATTCTCCCACACTAGAACTATGCTTGTCCTTGAGCATAAAATCTCAACATTGAATTGAGAGGACACCAATGTTAATTCAAATTCCAAAGTAATAGAATTTAAAAAATTTCAATGTCATATGAAATATTCAAAAATAAAATAAATATCAATTTAATTTTCCATTTTTCAACAAAATTATTAAATCATGTATTTTACTTTTCCCCATTGAAAAAATTCAACTTCTTCTCCATTTCTTTCAATCTCCTTGATTCATCATTATTAAATATGCCATGTCATGATTTACCTAACTTTTGATTTTTTTCTCTCATAAATCATGATAAAATTCATGTAGAGTTATGCTCATATCATGATAACATGATTCTTATCCATAGGCTTGTAAATGAACTACTTTCTCTACTTTGTAAAGAAAAAAGACACATAAAATCATGGGGACTTGAAATAAAGTTTCAAATGACTCTAAGGCTCACGGTTGGTGGGATTTGATGGTTTAAAAATTAAGGCTCAAGGAGGAGGCTAATCTCTTAAGTACAATGAATGATATCAAAAGTAAAAGTCTAATGAAATTCTCCCCTTCAATGTAGCAAAACCCACTTCTAAAAACTCAAGGTACGGTCATGATCAAAGTATGCATTATGAATGATTTGTGCACCCTCATGAATATTTTTTTTATTTTGTACTTTTTTGTCTTTTTTCATAAGTTATGATTAGATCAAACCTCACATTCGTTTCCTAACCACATACGATCATAAGATAGTTGGTCTGGAAAATGGTGATTTTTTGGTTCTCCCAAATCAAAACCAATTTTACTATTTTTTTGGATCATTTTGTTATTTTTTGTCATTTTTTTAATTCAAGAGAGGAAAATAATAGAATATAATGAATGATTTCAAAACCTTTTACTATTCGAAAAATAACACCACCACCATTCTTCTTTAGAATGTGTATCATCCCGTCCACCATGATTCTCTTTACCTCCTTACTTCAACTTTAAAATATCATGCAAATACAAATAGTAGGGTAGGAATGGAAAACAATTTCTTGAAACATGGCTCATCCCTATAAAGGCAATTCATGGCCTCTATGGGCTAAAATATGGATTGATGTAAAGGTGGTATTTTAAGGATATGTGGCTTGTAAAATTATTCGTCAATCATTTAAATTGTTTTTTTGCATAGTCATAGCATTGACAAGTTCCAATACATGTTTTGGTCAGTTACATGTCCCAAAATCACTCAAGAAATATTATCAAGAATAAATAGGATGTACTTGGTTAAAAAATCCTCTCGTTAATTAGAAATATAACATTGGACAATCACTCATGGCATGAATAATAATAAAAAATCAATTTACATGAACTTAGGAAATTAAATCATAAAATATGGTAGGTAAATTTCATTTACATAAATCAGCTAATTCCTTCAAATCATGAGTCATCATTTCTATATTCATGCTTCATTTTAAAAATACATTTTTTAATTTCAGTCATTTAATCATATCAACATTGAAATCAAAAGAATGAAATCACTAGGATCCTAAGAAACTCATGTCTCCTATATAATTTGAGTAAAATAGAAATTCACATGTGGGCATGCAATGTTATCTTTAAAGCTATAAACATGTTTTGGACCAAAATGTGGAGAGTTTAAAAGATAAAACACAAAAATTGGACTCCATCTTTTCCATATAAATTTTTCTTTCCCCTTCACTATCTGGGGATTCCGTTCACCATTATGAACCTACAAAAGAGAATTACTCATTTAAGAATGAGGATTATGTCATTAAAGCTCAAAAAGATAAGAGGGAGTGGGCTGCATTCCATAGTTATTCCAAATACTGAATTTGAAATTTAATATTGACATGAATGTACTAAATATCAAGTAAAGGATAAATCATGGTATGATCCCCCCAAGTGGTCCCTGAATTTGTACTGCCTCTAGAGGGTAGTACCAGCTGTTATCCACAATCAGAGGGTGGATGAAGCTTCTTTGATTTGAACCAACACATGTGGATTTTCCTATCTTGCATTTCCTTACTCTTGTTGGGGAGAATTCAATGTATAGAGTACACCCAATCCTCCCCCTTAACAATTATATACCTCTTGCATGGCGGGGGTAGAATGAAGTATGGAACCTCCTCCTATTCATTTGCTACTTGTGCAACATATTCTTCAAAATCTAATGGTTCCATCAGATGTGCTGCATGAAAATAATAATCAAAGGGAGATTCAATATTTAAATTTGAAATATTAATTTCAAAAGTTTCCCTTATAAGGTAGGCAGATTATAGATTTGGTTCTTTAGGAATAGCCACTTTTATCTATTTATGGACTTCTTCAAATAGATGATCAATATCTTCAGGGAGCTCTAGGTGATCCTCAACAGGTGTAATTTCTTCTTCTTCCTCCAAGGCATAGAAAAAACTATCTGATTCTATAAAACAAGATGGAGTGACATAAAATTCAGATTCAATAAAACCAAAAAATATAGAGTCAATGAAAGGTTTATCTCCCTTAGTTGGTTCAGCTTTAATATCCTCTTGATTTGAAAGTGCCTCTTGGAGTCGATTATTGCTGGATGAAAGTAGGTAGTCATGCTCCTTCACCTCGAGTTTGGATTCAACTTCATGGATTTCATCAATGAATTTTGGGAAGACCTGTGGCAATTTCTTCTTAGCACTGAATCTTTCAATGTCAGTTTTGAGTTCATCGTCCATGGATATCAAATATTCAAATGAGATCCATGTTGAAAGTCCTCTTTCCTTATGTTTGAAACATATATTTTGAGCATTATCCTTTCGTTGGAGGGCCTCCTTAGTGTAGTCTGTTTCTTATTCCTTCACTTGTGAGTAATTATTCCATGCATAATAATTTTAATTTGAATTCATCATAGAAAAATAATTTTTTTAGATGTTTTTAAATATTAAAAACTATCTAAAATTTGAAAATAAAAAACATAAAGTTGACAACCAATTTTCTCCCAAGAAACGGTGCTAGTTTTGACGCACGCCTATCGTAGGGTGTGGCAAAAGCAATTTAATTTTCCTAGTGCATCATAGAGGCTGACCATGGTCATCTCACTTCAGGGGAATTCTAAATAGTCCAATTACATAATATAATTTAAATAAACTAATTATTTGTTGTTGTTTTTATTTAATATACGAATGGAATTAAATTTAATTGAAATAAAAGATAAAACCACCATGTAATGAAAAAATGCAATTAATTGAGAAATAACTTGGCCTTCATGGGTTGGTCTGTGGGTTCCATCATTCTCCTTGTTGGTATTTAAATTATTTTTGATAATTCAATTAAGAGATCTCATTCATGAATTAATATTATTTTATTTATTGGTGTTAAATCATGAATGAATTTAACAATCTTAACTTCACCTCCTCCTATAATCAAGGTTGATGGCACAACTCGATCGAGAGTGTGACATCTACCAAGACCTGGCTCCATCGTATGCCATTTCAACCACTGAATGGCTCAACTCCATCATATGAAGTTATTTTATCCATTTTAAGGGAGGAAAAATATTTAATAAAAGAATAGAAATGAGTTTGAGATCAGTGTCATGGTGGACGATCACCACATCTATGCACATCACTCTCGCTCATCATATAATTTATAAAACATCCGAATTTATGCACAGAATAAATGAATTTTCCACATACCTCCCACAAGACAAGTCTCGGGTTAACCCCTAATTTTTTAGGGTAAGAGGTTGCAGTGGAGAATATGAGAATAATAAAAGAAGAAAAGAAGGATAAAAGATGAAGAAGAAAACAGGGTGGATGGGCGGACACATAAATAAAAATAATGCATGAATTTCCTTAGAAATCTAAATTACAATTGAAAACTAAAAAAAATAAATAAAAAAATAAATTAAAAAGAAATGTGTAAGAGTTGCATCCGGCCGCTCTCAGTGGAGATCTCATCCTTGTCGCCTTGAAGGAATTGATAGAGAATGGGATGATTTTGGAAGGAGGTGAGGGCCTCCTTTTATAGATAGAATTCTTGACCCCAAAAGATTTCCTATTCGTGACCCCATTAAATAGAAGTTTCATACATGGACCACTTCGTCACAGTTTTTCATAAGTATGTATTCTGTTCGCCCTCCAACGTTCATCTCTTTTGGACACCAGATGAAGGAGTTATGAATTTTTTACTGGAGGTTTCTGATTCTGGACAAAGCTTCCAGGAAGGTTCTTCGAAATGTATGACATTCAATGGCCACCTTAATGACTTCAAACCTATAAAAATTTATTTTAAAGCTGAACCTATCTATCCTTGGTCTATCCCAGGTGAAAACACCACATTTTGATATGTGTAGGCCGAGTTTGGGTTCCATTACAGTGGTGGGGTCCACGCTCTCCGGACGGAATAATGTCCAACTTTAATGAATTTGTAGGGCCTTTTGATGGATGAAACAGCTACTGGTCCAGAAGACAAAGTTGAAGGAAATACAATCGAGATTCTAAAAAAAATTTAAACAAAAAATTATGATTCATATTTTTCATGAACTGACTAAAATATCCTTGGTGTAAAAATATGTCTAAAATTCAGAATTATGCATTTTTCACCATTATGCTCAAAATAAATCATAAATCCAAAATTGATTTATATAAGCTCAAATTGATTATTTGGGATGATTAAAACAATTTAAATTCAAAAAAAAAGTGTTTAAAATATCATCTCTATTATGGGACCATAATAAGACGATTGAAAATGATAAGAACATCTTCTAGAAGCTAGTGTGTTGGTAGATTCGATCATTTAAGTCTCATACATGGTGATGGGTTTTAAAAATTGGTTCTGAGTTTTAATATATTATGGAATATATATTTATTATCATGATTTATAAGGGGTCAAGAATATTTATGGGTTAGTAATGATTATATTCATTAATGGAATCATGCTAATGAGATGGTTGTTTGAGTACCCAATCATTGATGAATGTCAAAAGTTAGGGTAGGACATTAATAGGTGTTCTTCAATGATCACGGTTACCGTGGGATATTAAGTAACATTATGGGTACCTAAATTAAAATGGTGGACGGTAATATGTGAATCTATTAAGAATGTTAGTATTGGGTGGATTGACTAATGGTTCAGTGATAAATTTTTTAAGGTAAGCTATGACTTCCTTCAATGAATTATAACAATTATTATGGGTAGGATTTGGAGAATAACTCTTTTAAACTATACCATAAGAGTATAATTAGGGGTTTACCATACCATGGGGAGGTTTAAATATAGTTATAATTAATCGCACATCATTGAGAGATGTGGTTCGAATTGTTAACTCAAGGAAAATATAGACTTTTTTATGATGTATATCCCGGGATATCTATACACACCTATCGAAAGAATTTTTCAATGAATGACATGATATTTGTTTTCTATAAAATAAGGATGTGTAATGTGTATCATCCTGGTGTACTTGTAATTATGTGGAGATCATGACCAATATATTTACATCGTCTTATGTAATTTGAGAGAGAATGAATTATATGTTGAGATAATTTATTAAAACCAATGCACTTTTAGTTATATAGATAGAATATTTGGGACATTTGGTTGATGAGCGAGATAAATAATGACTTATAGTGTGTATTACGACCATCATAAATTTTAGGGTAACCCTCATGTGTGTGATGAACCAGTCATAGGATGATAATATCATATTTTGGGTACCCCGATAAATGGAATAAGGTACTACTGGATTTCATGGTAAATTCCTGTTAGAGACCTAATATGGAATTGATGGGGTTAAATTTTGGGAATCAATACTGGTATAGATTATGATGATACATAGATATTTCATAATTTATGTACTATTATTCTTTTATATAAAAGTAAGGGTTTTCAATAGGGTATTTTTTTTGTCCATGATATTTCAGCAGAAGTCATGAATGGGATTCGGTGAGCTTGCTCAAAATGATCATGGTAAACCTTGGAATAAAGGCATTGAGATTTGGTAATGGGGAATTGTTGGATGTAAAAGATGAGTGTTTTATGAAATAGTAGGATGAAGGAGTTTCGACATGTTTTTTCTGAAATAGTTGGATGTAATTTCTGAGGAAATATACTAGGAACACCATTCAGATGAGATGAGTGATTTCTAAAGGTTTAAAAGATCTATTCCTAGGAAGGTCAGTGCCCCAACATGATCTTGTTCAATTTATGTTTTTATATTTAATACAAATCATGTAAATATATAATTTAATCATTTTTTATCTTTTTAAAATGTCAAAAGTTGTTATTAGATGCATGTGGGAAGCAATTAATAAGAAATTATTTTGGGGGATGTACTGTGACTCATCATTGATCATTAAAAATTAAAAACTAAGGTGTGATGCACTATATGACTATTGATTAATGGGATAATGATGTGATGGTGTCTCATGGTAGATGATCCCATGTAAGCACTATATTATTGATTTCATTTTTGGGTACAAATTTTTGCTCTATTTTTATTTATTCAAGGGCCAAATTCTCTATGTATAATTTTAAGGCACATTGGGAATCTAGAAACACAACATTAAAACTTGATTGGAAAACCATTTCCCATGTAGTTCTTGTGGTTTATTATTTGTATTTTGACACTTCATGGGGATAATAAGTTTGATATTAGGGAGACTATAATATCTTGTGTGTTAGAGGGGTTAAAAGTTCAAGGAGAATGTGATCTTTTAATTTGATGTATAAAATGATTATTTAAATGAGATTCAAACTGTAATTATGGAAATGGGAACACTTTGAAGAGTTCTTTTTAGAAGGGGATTAAGTCCGAAGTAGTTTTTAATAGTTTTGATGAATTTTATAAGTTCCATGCTTCAAAAACACAATTCTAGGGGAGAAAACCTTAGGCTCATTATTGTTGAATGATTAATACTAACCATGCGAAAAAAACCTTGTGACATATTTCGATGAGGTTCTTGGTTTGAATACACCATATTAGAGGTCCCAAAGAATCATGTGAACCATAGAGTGAGTCATAGAGATGGTCAAACCATGTACTGAAGACTTTATTACTACATGAGGTGTTTGTTGAAAATTTTAGAGGGGAACTTCATGGTCTGTTCACATTTTTTAAAACCATGCACCTAGGTTTGCAAGGGGGTGACCCTTTTTAATAGTGGCTCCAAATTGATGGAACAATGATTTACAAACCTTGTGGCCAAACCCTATGACTCATTAAAGGGTATATAAATTAAAATTTCTCCTGTAATTCCTTCATATTTTTCCTCCCCTCTTCTCCCATTTTTCCCATGCACAACAGCTGCCAGGAGATCATGATTCATCCCACATAGGTTTTAATGGATATCTTTTATCCGTCATTAGAATAGAGCACCATACCTCTCATTGGAATGGCAATGATTATTCTCTTATACATCTTTCTTCCTATCTCTGTTTATCTATACATTTTTATTATATTTCCACTCTAGATAATTTGTCAATTTTTTTTGAGTTTTACATTTATTTATTTTCTCTCATTCCAGCTTGAATAAATGTATGATAATGGATGAGTGAATCTTAATTTTCATGAGGTAGGTGGAATACATGTTTTCCCTTAATGATTTTTTCATTTATAAAATTAATTATTATTTTATAAAATAGATATTCTGTGTGCTTCTTATAAAATGTAAAATAACATAAATTAAATACATTGATCACATCCTTAATTTTTTCATATACCTTACATGGTTGTAGGCCAATGAAATCAACCCAAACCACCTCAAAAGATGAGTTTCATTAAATTTAATGTCTACCATTTCTCCCATCTGATTAAAAAACACCTTGGATGTGTTATTTAAATGTCTTAGCACTTTTATACAATCCTATATGGCCAAACCACCACATAAGTTGTGTTTAGATTGTAAATTTAAATGAGAAATGGTTTAATACTATCAATTACACCATTAATAAATTTAGTAAAGAAGATATTAATAAAATGAATCATGATCAATTATAGTTTGGAAATGATTCACCCTTGTCCATGCTTAAATTATTAAATGGAACTATTAAATATAATGTATATCCGTGGGGGCCTTTTATAACATGAAAGTGAATTGAAAATTTTATGAATAAATATGATTTAATAAATGTTGGAATTGATAATTCGATTAATTCTATTCCCCAACCACGAATTATATTATTAGAATGTATTTTTTTCATTGTATATATATAATTATTAAATGTAACATAAAAATTAATGTATAATATATCATTAGTGATACCTAGGTTCCTCATTATGTAATTACTTGGTTATAGAATCATAGAGATTATGAGATTATTTTATAAAGAATTATCACTCTGTCACATTGGTTATGGATGATATATAGTATGGTTCAAATCCCCTTAGTCTAGGATGTTGGACATGGAGTTCCAAATCATTTAGGGTTGTTGGAAAGGAAATTCCACACCCCTGTCTATGATATTTTCCATTTTATTCCACATCATTTTGTGTTGTTTGAAATGAAGTTTCATTACCCTTAGACATGGATGTTGTACATGATGTTTCCAGTATTTTTTGGATTTTTTAAATGACATTTCACACTCCTTTATTAGGATATCATACATGAAACATTAAATCATTGATTGGGATTTTCAACATGGTTCTATATATTCCAAATTCAGTTTCTTAGGATTATTACTCTTTAGTAAATGTAAAACCCTTAAAATATTATCATTATATGGGTTCCCAGGTCTTACACCTAGGGTCTTCATTGTTTTATGTATATCTTTTCATATATATATATATATATGATGGAACATGTTTATAGACATTCTGGCTTATGAAAAATAATTTTTGGATGACCAGGGGTCTTTTGAAGACCCTGATCCAATATTGATTAAATTTATAATTTTATGCATTGTTATTATACTTTGAAACATGTTTATTTTTTACACATGAGTTAAATTTCATTAGAATCCATTGGTGGTTAATAAATGATCTTATCTAAAACCATATTTGTGCCACTATTTGGTGCGCTAAAATAACTATTGGTTTTAGGTTAAGACCCCGAATTATGTGTCTTTATGGTTACTCTTTTTTTTGGGATTGGACATGACAAAGAGATGGGGTTCGTGCATGTACTCGGGAAACCTATATCAGTTGGAAATTTCAATTATGTATTAATTTTTTTTAGTTTATACTTATTGTGAATATTAGCTTCTGCATGCTTACTATTGTAATATGACTCAAAATGGTCATGCAAGGTAGATCATTTGAATTTTTCCTAGTTTTCTATTTGTTCTCACTTGTCAGTTAATATATTATTATGATACCCTAAGTTGTATTTCATTTAGATTCCATTGTATAAATTTTTGTCCTGATTGTATGGTATCGTGACTATACTATCATTATACCCTTTCTAGTAGTCATTATAATCATCTATATAGGGAGGACCATTTTAGGCCTTATTGCTAATTGGATAGGGTTACCATCCTTGTTTATACTAGGATGGGAGATGACACATATGGTCAATTGATAGTTTATCTCACTTAGACACATGGGTGTATCATCACCTTAATATGGTTCGTATAGACATATAGATATACAAAACGTGTATATTGAGTACACAACATGTCATGGTGTCCTAGGGTAAGAATATGTCTTCCCGGTCCAAGACAATGTACTGTAGATCATGCTCATGTACATTGGCCATGCTCATATACTTTGGTGAGGGATGTATACCTAGACAATCCTTGGTATTTTGTTATGACCATGTATTGGGTCATGACTTAATACCCAGCCGTGCATGTGATCATGCACCCCAAGGGTACATACTGAGCCACCAACATCAAACCAAAAAGTATTTGGCAGTCCCACATAACATGTAAAATTTAATTCCGCCCAAAAAAACAAAGACCACATAGAAAGGGGACCGAACAAAATGGGTTCTTGGACAATATTCCATTTATTTTTTTATTTTATTGAAACATGTTAAGTTTTCATGCATATCATCCATGAATCTGCCGCTGCCAATTATTCCATGACTCACGCCATGGAATTTGGATCTAGGGAGGACTATGATCGATATATAATCAGTGGCCAGATTCTATCCACCATATTTGATCAAGAATGTGCCATATTATACTACTCTACTAAACACAAAACCACATGAATGTAGAACCCTTGATCCACCTTTGATCCATCTCAAATCTCCCATCACACTACATCTTACTTTTTCTATTATCTTGTTCATGAATCTAGTCCCTTAAAAATGATTTATTATACTAAGGATACCCTATGAAATGATTGGTATATAACTATTTATTGAACCTACATCCACTATAATACTAGTGAATAATGAAAAAAAGAACATGGTGATAAATGAAAAAAAAATCAAAATTTAAACATGAACCTTGACCACTATGTTGGTTGGTCTTAAGAAGATGATGGGGAGAGAGTCAAATGATGGGAATGAGAAATGATCATCAAATCATAATTTCAATGGTAATGTAAACTCATCAACAATAAATCAACACTAGATGTTTGAATAATGTATTGAATAACGTATTCACATTGGTTATGGAATAAACATATAAGGGATGTAATGTAATTAAAAAATTTTCTACCTCATGTTTTGATCGAGTAGTAATAAAGAATAGTTTTAAATAATTATTCATAGAAAGATCCATGAAATCCCTATCACACAGATCAATTCCCCATTATCCATTTTTGTTCATACAAGAATCTTCTTGAGAATATCCTCTTAAATATCTGAAGGATATTTGGCTAACCCTCAGAATTTATCATAATGACTTGTTTATAGAGCAGTGGTAGAATTTAGGCTATTAAATAAAATAATTTCTTAATTTTACATAATAAACATCCATGTCATTCCCTTGAACAAAAACCAGACATAGACTATATTTATTTAGTGCCTAGGATAAACCATATATTTCATAAACAAACATGTGCTCGTATTTTTCATTTGAGGTTTCCATTTACCAAAAATCCATTTATTTTTAAACAAGGTGCACATGATATTTAATAGATATTAATATTTTTATTAATATTATTCTAGGATCCTACATCATCCAAATGTAGTTTAGAATCATATAAAATGTCCACATATATATATATAGAAATATTAAATGGACTATACCAACAGAACATTAGTTATTACAAACTATGGTTCGTAATGTATGTCCTGTGTATGTTTTTATTTTTCTTATATTTGTATGGATTTTTAAAAAAAATATGAATATAAAATATGATCTCAAATCCCATTAGATGTAAATATTAATAATTAAATATTATTTTATTAATTGATTGTATTATATAAGCATGTAGAGATAATTTTAATAGTTAATTTATTTATTATGATTGATGTTACATGGTTAATGATCTTGGGATATATTGTGCTATGAATTTTTTGTAATTGTTTTTCATTTATTAATTTATGCGATTATTTTATAATAACTCTAATTAAATTAATATTTTAGGGTTTTCATATCATCCCTCCTACTCTTACAATGTATGGATTTATGTGTAAATGATTTATTTTATTTAATCATTCACCCATGGTACTCTTTATATACTAGTGAGTAACATTCTAAAAGTTGTATTTAATTATTAGAGGAGGTAGTTAATTCCTTGAACCAAAGTTAGTATAAATAATGAAATATAATAGGATAATGGTAGATGGTGTTACAAGAGTTGAGCTAGGACCAAAGGGTTTTCCCCTATGGTTTATGTTGTTTAACGATAAATCAATAATCAAATTATTAGAAAACATATCATGATAATTTCACAATTTTTTTTATCTTTTTAGGATTAATAACTAATTATTTTGATTATAATAGTTGAAATAATATTTATCATGCCTAGATAAAATTAAATTATTACATGTGATATTTATTTTATCAGTCCTTGTTATGTAAGAACTAATTGATAATATCTAATAACTATTTTATAATAAAAACTAGATTTCATATTCCAATATAATTATAAATCCTTCAAATGAAAATATAAACTCATAACATAACTTCCACTACAATAATTTCAATAAAAAAACTCAATGTTAACGTTTTTCTATAATAATGATTACTTATATATATTACAATGATTTTTAATGAATATGGTTGATTGAGTTAACTAAAATTGGAATGAGAATAAATAATCATCGATAATGTGTCTCAATTTTAACGTTAATGATTAATTAAAAACGAGTTTATAATTAATGGATTAGGGATTCCACTCATTAGATTAAAGAACTAATATTAAAAAAAATTATGTTGAGTAAGTTCTATAATAGAGGTTTATCAAAATATTTTCAATTTTTTGGGGTTTAGAGATACCAATCATGGTCTTAATTTTTGACCAGTTTCATTTCTATATACCCCTTTTCTCAGATTAATACTTCACTAAATACAAGTATCAGGATAATAGATTTTAATGAAACATTTATATCTCTTTCATTAATAAATTGTATATAATAATGGATTTGATATCATAGGATTGTTAATAGGTATTGAAATTGTTAGTCCAACATAAATGAATCATGTTCTAGTAGTGATTCGTGACATGGATCTCCTAACCATACTACTTGGATGATGGGTATCATGGTGTGACCAATGAGTGTGACACCATGATGGCTTCAACCCAAGTACAACATCATAAATGGGGG
The DNA here is from genome assembly GCA_963277665.1 of Viscum album. NCBI lineage: Eukaryota > Viridiplantae > Streptophyta > Magnoliopsida > Santalales > Viscaceae > Viscum > Viscum album. Next base: position 1,087,045,797 of record OY728165.1, read on the forward strand.
AGTATAGTGCATAAAGTATAAATCATATAAGTCATAATCCCAATAAAAAGATGATTATTCTCATGGGATGTGAACCTATGAAAGAAAAACCCTAAGGCAATGAAAAAATCGGAAATATTGTGATGTAGGTGGTGATTCCATGGTTATAGCACATGGTATAAAATGATGGGTTAAACAACAATCTTTAGATTGTTTTTTAAGAGGGAGTTTTTTCTTCCATCATAAATGTGTCACATGTCATATGTTATTTGTAAAATAATATTCACATCTTATACCACAGATTCTGATTTCCTTCATATAATGGGATGAATTTGGGAACACAATGCAATAGTGCAATCTATTATACTCTAGGAGTGATTATTTCAGGCTATATGGGTCACTTAAAATGTTTTACAAACAAAATTCTCCATATCTATTCCATAATGAATGTTTTATGTATCCAATGGTTGTATTGATTGACACCATTCATAATATAGTTCTCGTGTATGAAATGATAAGTGATGATAATGAGTAAAGAGAAAAGGATAACTCACAAGATGTTGAATTCAAGGAAATGTAGTCTCTTTATGTTAATGAAGACTCAGATGATGTGTGATGTATTTTTTATTCTCTATCCTTAAAAAAGGTAAATTAAAATTCAGGGGTAGGATTTTACCTAACTACTTCTAATGTGTAATGGTTATTCATATCACTATTATGTTTTAAAAAAAACAAGATGGTAATGGTGAGAAATTTGTGGAGAAATATTTTATTGAATATAAAATTAGGATAAAACCAAATTGAAAACTATTACATATGAAAATTATGTTATATCATGAAGATATAACATCATATGAGTTTAATGTAGAAGAATATGAAGATTATAGAGAATGTGAAAAGGATGAATTAGTCAATGTTATTATCATACTATAAATCTATGGTAATTCAACTGAAAAAAGATATAGAGTAGAGATATGTGATCCAAAGGATAAGATTGAGGTATCCCTTGATGATCCTGAAAATGGAGGGATAATACTAAGAATGAGAATGAATTTGTTTATGACTCGTAGTTTTTTATGAAACAAAAAGAGAAAGTTAATTTAGAAATAAAGGAAGGGATTGATAATTTGAAATTTGTAAATATTTTAAACTATAAAATGGAAGTGTATCCCAAGATAAATTTGGAATTGAATGCACAAATCATTGATTTCCAGACCAAAATTATAGAAAATAAGTTAAAAGGATGGAAGAACATGAATAAGATATCTAGGGATGATGGAATAAGTGTGAGGAATAAGAAATAATCATTATAACAACCGTGACGTCATGTTTCTAAAAGGAAAAGAAATTTTTTTTGGATAAATAATTCCTTGGAATAAACACTAATGAAATTATTATGATTCCAAAGATTCAGAAAATTAATAAGAATGAGATATATATTGTGGATCATTATAAAAGAGAGGAAATAGCTTTCCCTCATTCAAGAACACAAATGTAAACACCAATTAGGACAGTGAATTGTGGAGAAGCTAAAATGCATATATGTCATGAAATAAGAAATTAGATTATGTCATAAAAAATCTAGTGTTATTGTCGTATAAAATTAGGACACACTGATCATTTTTTCTCTATTGAAAAACCATTTTTCAAAGAGTATCAAAAAAAATACTAGAAACTTGTTGTCCATGATATTATTATTATTTCAATGGGTTTCATGATATAAATGATATAAACATGGGGCATCATATTCTACTTCAAGGGTGCGATGAGAAGTAACTCATGAGACTCAAAAAAGAAGAAAATTAGTAGCTGAGAACACCAACTAACACATTGAAAAAATGAAAATGGATTTTTAGATCTACACGATGAAAGGGAAATTACTGATTTAAAAGAGTATCATGAGTATCAATCTTAAAAATAAGTTCATCAATGGTCATGGAAAAATAAAAAAAATTGAGACATATAGTCATAATGTACATCACACATGAAAAAAGAGAAATCTTTTTACTAAATTAAAATATGAAATATGTGGAGTGGCTCGATTTCTTAAGGATGAAGAACACAAAAGTTTTTTCATTGAGAAGGCCAAAGTTGGAAGAATTTATATATGAATGATACATGTTCTATTGGTATAAGGATGTAGCAATAATTTTTTGATTGTGAGTTAGTTGTGTGACTATTGACCTAATAACATAAATGGAAATAAGTTAGTTGTGTGACTCTTTAAATGATATCATATTTGAAAAGAAGTGTTTCCCCATTAATGAAAAGGATGGATCACTTTTCCTTCATGGGAGATGGGAATAATGGAATCTATATTATATTGGTGAGGAAAATTAGTGAATGTTTTTAAAAGTGGAGGAAGCAAATCAATGGAATAAGAGACTGGAGAACTTCATCAAAAGATCCTTGAAAAACCCTGATGATGAATTAGAAAACATGAAACATCTCAAATATCATATGTTAAAACATGTATAAATTCTAATCACTTAAAAATGGGAAAATTGTTTGGAAAACCTATAAAATAAATAATGTATAATCATCAATAGTTTTGGAGATAGATTAGGTTGATGTTTGTGGTCCAATTACTCAAAAAAATATTGATGGAAAAATATATTATGTTTTTTCGATGATTTTAGAAGTATGAATCGGTTGATAAGAATTAATCATAAGAATAAAGTGTAAAAGTAAATATATTAAGTCATAATGAAATAAAATTCTTTTCTTATGGATTTGTGATGCTAGATGTAGGGTGTCACAATGTCACCCAAGAATTTCATGCCACGATTCTTTCAACTTGTGTCTTACATCGAGAAGGGAGTAGTGTTTAGAATTGTATATAATTCCAATGATACATCCTCCTCCAAAAAAATATTCTACAGAGGTGGGAGGGAGATGATCCCATTGATGGGATATAAGCACTGATGAAGAACAAACCCATGAGGGAGTGAGCCAAGATGGATAATATTGTGGTGGAGGGACTGAAGCAACCAATTGGACCTTATTATTTTTATCAGATACTAGATAAAAACATTTATTCTTATGTAAATCACAAGGGGGGATATTTCTACATCCCAATTGAGTGTAGTGAATGACCTAGTGATTCATAACTTTTATATATAATGTGTTATAGAATGACCAGTGTGTGTAATGTTGTGACACCTTTGACCCGAATCCCACATTGGGTTTGGAGAAGTCATATGAATGGTGTATAAGTCCTATGGTAACAGGAACTAAACACAAGTCCTTTTTATATGTGGGATGGTAGTGATCCCACCCTAGTGTGTTGTGACCTCGAATGAAGAAGAAAAATTTGAGGTAGTGATAAAACATTTTCGATAATGTGGTGAAGGAATTGTAACCCCAGTTGATCCTTATATCATCAATCAATTCTGAAGAAAAATCAATGGAAACATGGGGGTGATAAAATTAAATTTTTTTCATCATAAATGGAACCAAAAAAAATAGGCAGGTATAAAATTTCATAGAGAAACCTGGTAATTGACATCATGTTTCTATGATGAGAATCCCCAAAATGGAGCAATTGTTAATATAAATGCAACCATTAAAAGCATGGAATGAACTATGTTTATTGGAAAATCCATACAAGAGAAATATTTGAATGATTTGGTCTTAAAATGTTGTGCATATCCAATTGAGTGTTTATATATATTGATAAATAAAAATTTCTATTTGAAATTTAGAATTGAAAAAAACACCTAATAAAACACCTCTATATATTTAGAAGTATGTGATTCATGAATAAAATGAGAAGAATAAAAATTTACAATCACATAGAGATGAAGGGATATTCCCTGTATTTTAATCGATGTAATACATTGGGAGTATTTTAATATTTTTTTAAATATAAATAATCTCTTTGATATATTGTGTTACATTCAACAACTTATTTTAACAAACTATGATATACTATTAATAATATTATTTATACATGACCATTACAAACTAGACATTTAACATGGTAGTATGGATCATAATAAGAAAATTTTAGAAACAATAATAAAAATTATTAATTAAATACAACATGAATGTAAAAATGTAATTTTTTTAGTAAAATATCATTTGGTTTTGAAAGTACAATTTTGTCAAAATATTTATTTTTATCATTTTCAATGAAAAAATATTGAATTTAATTTTTTGACACTTATATAAAATTTATTTTAAAAATATTACTTCATTTTTTCAATAAAAATTTAAAAATTATATAATGGTTATTTTTTTAATTTTTTGGAAATGTTTGATTTGTCAATGAATAATAAAAAATTCCGAATTTAATTAAAAATAAAATTTTTTGTTTATATAATTTACAAGATATAATTATATTTTATTTGTTTTTAAGATAAAAAATTAGTAAAATTATATATTTTTTTATCTAATTTTTGTGATTGGAATCAAATTGTTATTATATTTTGATATTAAAAGACATTATACTTTTGAAAAAAAAAATTTATGGAAAATTGATTTTTTCTTAACATAGTGGGATTAATCTAAAATTAAATTCATGTATTTATATTCTTTGAATTTGATAAAATGATTTTTTGGAATTTGAATAATTTATATTATATAATAGGGTCAAATTATTTTTTTATAATTATTTTTAAAAATAACAAAAAATTGTAATGGTGATTATCGTTAAAAAAAATTGGTTATAACATGCGCTTGTCTTGAAATTAACTATTTACACTGATATTATTTTTATTTAATATATTATATTTTTTTATAATAATTATTTACAAATCATATAACATGTATCATTTTCATTTTATACATAATGCTTAAATTACATAGTTAAATAAAAAGATACATGTTATTATGGTGGAAACAAAAATGAAAAATTTTAAAAAAATTAAAGTCTAGTTAATAACATATTTAAAACATGAATTTTTTTTGGTTTAGGTGTGGCGAGTCCATATAATCCCTCAAATCCATCATTTATAATTTTTTTAGACATATGGTGTTAGAGTGGCTTCCCAATAAAGAATTGTTTTGGGTATTTACGAAAATGTCACTATCCAATAATAAAAGGGAACATCCTATCCCCACATTCACACCTATTGAGAAACGTTTATAAAAAAACATTTCCAAAATCTCTCCCAAAAATAATTATCCATTTTCAAGAGCTATTGGGCCTCCAAAAAGACCAATCATAGGGTTCTTAATAATATATCTAGTAGAGGTTGTTCTAAGAGAACATAATTTTTCTTCAATAATTTATTTCATTCTGACTTCTTCTGTTACCACATTCACTCAATTACAAAAAATTCCAATAAATAATACTTTTATCCAATATATAATTAGATTTCATTATGTTTGTGTAATAATATGTATCCATTTCAACTTCTCTAAAATTGGAAATGAAACCATCGATCGTGTGTACGAAAGTCTACCTCCTTGTGAGTCGGTGTAGTTCTTTTTTACATTACCTTCTCTTGGATGGACATATTGATCGATTTAACATATTTATATTAAATTTATTACATAATTATACATACTTAATTATAATATTTAAAATAATTTTTTACATTCCATTTTATTGAAATATGATAACACTGCTCTTTTGTACATTGGAGTACCACGTCAAGAATCTTGGTCATTTGTTCATCACATACAGTTTACATGTAATGTAATAAGGATATGTTTGATGAAAATATGCGATATATTTGATATAGTAATTATTCAATAATGAAAATTTAGCATTTAAAATTATTTATTTTTTGTCAGTTGGGAAAATAGAAATAACATTAATTCATACATATGACCTGCCATCAGGATGAACAATGTAATTCATTTTCTAACTCTAAATTTGTGGATTTCTATAAATTCCTATATAATTATTATAAATGATTTTTATAAAATGGTAAAAATTATAGATAATATGTAACTAGTATAAATATAATAGGTCTGAAAACACTGAATCCTAACAAGCATGTATAACAGAGTAGATATTACCTAAAATGTTAATTTTCAATGAATTATTAACAAATGGATAATACAAGGTCATATGTAAATCATAATTGGTATGGTATATATAATTATATTAATTGGATATATTTATAATAATGATAAATTTATTATATAGTATGTTAAAATTTGTATGCTGGAAGTTGAGACTTAAGGGAGGGGAATTTCGTCTGAAATTGTTTTCTTTGGGACATATGTCATGTTCAACACCTATCTTATTTCAGGAGGTGTATATACAGCCCATTTGATATTTTATATGAGAATTTATTTATTCTAATAATAGTTAATGTATCATATAATGTTATTAATTAATGAGGATTATGATTCAAAGGTATCCAAAGTGGTAAGGGTTTGATGAAATAATCTCATTGTTCTAGGGGTTGTATATTTATAATATGATGAGATATTATTATATACCTCCCATGAAAGGAAAGAATTTTATTCTTCAATTGTTAAATAATTATAACACATGTTTTCCATTCCATTTCTTATCTCTACATAATCATGATCCAAAAAAATCATTTTTATGTATAATTATAATTATTTCTCTCTTCGATCAAAGCCCCATTTTCTTCCACGTAGATGTTTTCTAAATATTATTTGAATAATTATTATCGTAATATATTATTATTAACTACATAAATTTTTACAAATATTTTTTTTCTTAAAAAGATGAAATGAATCTTCATGTCAATTTTTAAATATGGCCTTTTGGATTTTTACTGAAAATATGAAAGGAATATTTTTAACACATATGACATGAACAAGAATTTTATAAAATCATTAATAATAAAATATTTTAAGAATAATTTATATTAAATCAAGGTTATTTTCAATGATTATTCATTCCATAAAAATTGGTAACTTTTTATTTTTCAATTTTTTATTTCAAAGGGAAGAGGATATTTTCATCAAGAAATGTTCCTAACAATCATTCAAAATAATTTCCATTATAAGAGTAAATCCTTTGATATTATATATGATTTAAAGGGGATATGATATAATAATACCATCATTATTCATTCTATTTATGGTTTATATTTACAATGACAAAATTTTTATAAATCCATTTCCTTTTCCATGAGTAAATGTATATTGAAATGATGAAATATTTATGAATATGATTTATTTTCCATGGGTTATACTATAATAAAATGTTTAAGAACAAAATTATTTTCATTATTTATGATTTTATTATTATTTGATGATTTTTTTTTCATACAAATAATGTATTATGTGATGTGTGGGACCTATATTTCCCACCATTTAATTTGGTAATTATGAATAAATCATGAGTTAATTATGTAATGTGTGAACTTGATTTAATTTTCAAAATGTTATGCATGTACCTTCTTTCATGCAAAAAATTTAATGAATTTTCCTTCATTCATGTTTATAAAGCTATGTATAGTCCTAAATTAGGATGAATAATGTCACATGTTGACCTTCTTTAATGTTCATAACATTATATGAGGGCCTGATTTCATGTCCATGACTTAATGAGTGAAATGTTTCTATTTATACATGTCATGATGATATAAAAATATGTGTATTCTAAAAATATATTCTGTATTCTAATTTTATTCTATAATTTCTTATTTGGTTTGATTCCTTTTGATTTATTTATTTTTACCTATCATGATTTATTATATGACTCGATTTTTTTATTTATGATATGGAGTGTATGGTTATGAAATTATAATATCATGTTATAATTTCCTTATGACTATGTTATTATTATGTGATCCTTAACATATCCCATGTTTAATCTTATTGAGCATCTAAGATCACCCTTTATTATTCTTCCTTCCATCAATTATGAAGAATGTTTTGTGTGTGATATGTCTATAAATGGTGCTAATTATAAATTACTTAGTTGGAGAATAAGTTGATCACTTATGAAGAAGTTTTTTGTGTTTCAATTTTTCTAAATGCGATGGATAATTCTTGGGGTGGATCATTATGTTATGTAGTTAGTGTTATTCTACTAAGATATAATATCTATGTAAAAACGGTGGGTCACAATCATTGGCATTAGAGAAAATAATAGTTTACAATATGAAACTAATAAGATGAAAATATATTTAGATCTCTATCAATATATCTATGAATAATTATACATGTAAGTTGACTTTTAAGAAATGTATAGGAATTTTGGTGAAGTATAGAGTGAGTAGATTCCAAATAAATACATCTATGCCTAGATACTAAATTTGGGTGTGGGTCAATAAAAATTGTAGATAGGCGAAATAACCTCAAAACAGTAACATTGAGATGGACTTGTTCATCACCTAGTGCATGATAATAGGCCATACATCACACCTACATTCAAACATATGAGTGATATTATTTGAAAATTCAAAAGGGATTTATGAACAATAAAAAAGGATTTGATTAATGAAAATTAATGGCCTAGGATAAACCAAAAGTATATAATATTTAAAAGAAGATTTCATGATTTATACATCCTAGAAATTATTTTTCAAGATTATGTGGTTTCCCCCTATGATTATTATTTCTCATAGTATAATTTATTGCCTAGTTAATGGATAAAATAAGGAGGAATCTTGTTGACACTAAATGTAATGGAAATGTTTTTGATTATGAGAAACCAAATTTAATGATGACTAGAACAAAAGTTGTTGTGATTATTCATAATCCTTTATAACATCCTGAACTCCATTAAGACTCCTAATTTGTCAAATAATATGAAAATGAAATTTTGTAAAAGTTCATATAGTAATAAACATAGATGAAATAATATTTCCCTTCCTATAAAATAAGAATGTGGGAAGAAGAACCTTAAACAATATCCAAACTCTAGAGGAATATGTTTTCTTTGTGGAAATTAAGGTTATAGAGAAATGAGTTTCCAAGGAATTCAATGTCTTATATTTGAAAAAATTGTGAATTATTCTAGTCATTACACTAAAATAAGGGTTATCCCCTAGACCATAATAATAATTATTGTATTCCAACCATTAATGTTAAATTATTGGAGTGTGTAGGAATTTAGATGAATGAATTATATTGTTGATGTATTTACAAATGATTTTTGGTTATAAGAATGAGATAAGGAGTATGTTAATTTTTGAATTATATATGTATTAACATATGATTATCCTATGAGTTGTAGACACCACCACTGGTTTATGAGTGAAATTCTAATCATACATTCATGTTTTTTGAATTCAATTTTTATGTTATAAGTGATGGTATTTATTTGTGATTAATCATAGTTTTGGAGATATTTTATTACAATTTGGACCAATATAATGTATTATTTGAGGAAGAATGATCTTTCAATAATTTTAATGGTACTGGTAGCCTTCATGTTTTATATATACTTTTATTATCAAGTTTATTTTTTATGATTTTCAACTTATTTTTGAGGGAATTATAATAATAATATTTATATTTCATACCACAAAATGGACAAACTATCATATCTAGCAGGACTGTAGGGTTTGCACTCACAACTGAAGGCTTATAAGGACAAAATACCAACAATTATTCCAGATGATGTTTTTATTAGAATAAGTTATGTGATATATAAATATAAATATTACTATGGGATCCTGTATCTTATCATAGTTATTAACCTAGTATTTGAAAATGACATGGTAATATATTCTTCTAAACAAAAATTTATGTTTCATGATCAAAATCTCCTAAATCATGGTTTGGAGTTAGTTGCAAAATTTTTTTTTATTAACAATATTGTGTAATTATCTTTATTGTGATTGTTGTGAAATATTTATACTAATAATAAGAGTTTAATGTATTTATTTACACATAAATAATTGAATATGTTCCCAAGAAGATTCTTGTATATGGATAAAGATAATCATTTCCCAGTACATTTCCACCTTTGAAAAATAAACCAGTTGTACAATGATATCACTCAAAGACACTATATTATCTTATATATGATGAGGATAAAATGATCCAATATTTATGTATTTCCAATGTATGGATCTTTAAATTATTAAATAATGAGGAAAATGTTGTATTTCTCCAAAATGTTTTCTATCATCTGTCCATGTGATGATGAAAGAGGCACATAAGGATCACATGGATATAAAAAAATAATGGGAAAAGTTTTCTCAAGTTAAACCTAGATTATAATGTAATTATAATCAATAAGAACTATACATGTGTTCCTTAAATAATATATTTTAAGGAGGTGTTAAGGAAGCTCATAGTTCTCAATTTTCTATTCATATAAGATGTATTAGGTGTATAATGGTTTGAAAGAGTTTTTATGGGGGGTTGGAATGATGATAGATGTTGTAGAGTATTTAGCTTTACGATTTGTATGTTGTAACATTATGTCTATGATCTAACTTCTAAGGGGATGTTAACACCATTACCAATACTAGAATAAAAGTTGGAAAACATCACAATGTATTTTGACGTAAAACTCCCTCAAATTTCTGAAGCGAATAATGTTATATGTGTTCTAATAGATCTACCTACAAATTGAGATCACTTCATTGAAAACAAGGAATGTTTTTCTCATGATAATATTTACAATACATAAATTAAAAAAGTGGTAGAGTTTCATGGAGTACCACATTCTATTACGTCTGATCAGGATCCTAGGTTTACATCGAAGTTATAAAAAATTAAAAGACATACCCTAGTTGTAGAGATAAGTTTCAGTAAAATGTATTATCCTCATATAGATGGCCAGACTAAGAGAAAGATTCAAACCCTAGAGGACATTCCCAATTATTTTTCAGTGGATTTAAAAGGTTTTTGGGATCAACATGTTCCTTTAGTTGAGTTTTCAAACAACATTTTCTTTCAATTGAAAATTAAGATAGATCATTACGAATCCTTCTATGGGATGAAGTGTAGAACACCAATGTGTTGAGATGAAGTGGGAGAAAAAATCATATTCAGACCTAATATAGTTTAGTAAATTGTAGATAATTTCAGATCCACTCAATAATATATCAAGACAGCTCAGAGTCGATATAAAATTTTTCCATGAAATCATTAGAATGATATTAATATTGAAGTTAGTGAGAAGGTATTTATTTGAATTTATCCATGGAATAATTTTATGAAATTGTTTGAGAAATTAACGATGATTCATTTGTATGTTGCTCCCTTATAGATTCTTGAACTTGTGGGGAAAATTTCATATCACTTGGAACTTCCACCAAACATATATCAAGCCGATCATGTCTTCCATGTATCTCTCATGAAAAAGTGCATACTTGTTCTATCACATGTACTAATTATAGAGGTTGTACCACTAAATCATGATCATTCATATAAGGAATAATAGTTTAATATTTCGGATCATATAGAAAAAGTTCTATGAAACTAGACCATTCATCTTGTCAATATTTTATGGAGAAACCAATAGCTTGATGAAGTTATATGGGAACTTGAAGGTGTAATAAATCAAAATTATTCTTATTTTTCTTCCAAATTGATGGATTTTTTTGTATAAATTCATTTTATGGGGTCTAAAATGTATCACACTAATATTTTATAAATTTGATTTTGAAATAAATTTACTTTCTTTTTTAGAATCAGTTGCATAAAATGCCTAATTTTAATGAAATGTGATATAATATTTAAATTATTATATTAAAATTATGGTTATAACCCAGTTTTTAAAAATGATGGTATGAATTGTTATAAACTCATTTTAAAGAATAAATATAATTATTTTATATGAAAAATTGTTAAAAAAACTACATAATTTTTTTTAATGTCTCTGTATGTTTTGAAAATAATATTATCTTAAAATAAATTTCATTATATTCTATAAAAAATATAAATTTATGTTTTTTGAAACTTTTAGAGAATATATTTGAAAAAATTTGAATATTTTTTTCTGATAACATGACAAATATATCTTAAGGATATTTTTGTAAAATTATCAAAAATGATTAATTTTTCACTAAATAGTTAAGAATACTAATTTTTATTAAAAAATATTTTCTCGTTTACAAAAATTATAAGACCCATTTTATTTTAATATTTTTTAAAAGAAAAATTATTAAATTATAAATTTATTAATCCAATTTAGTTCATTAGAGTCAATTTTATTTTGAATTATTATATTAAAAATTTATAAAATTTATAAAATTTTCTTTTTGGAACACTGTTTCTTCCTCGTGTTTTCATGATGAATATTTTCTTAAAAAATTCAATAAATTTATTTATAATTTCATAATATTTATTCTATTAATTCAATAATACTAATAATTAATTTTATATAATAGTGTAAAATTAATTTTTCATCATAAATATTAATAAATACAATAGAAAATTAATTATCTTGATTAATGATATATAGAGCTTTTCTTGTCCCATGTGCATGTCTTTAAATTAATTTTACACATGCATATTATTTATAATTTATAAGTTAGATATAATAATTATAATACATGGGCCAAAATTATTTTATAGTACTTGTTTTAATTTTACTCTTAATGGATAATTTTCCTAGGTAAATAAAAATAAACATGTTTTTGTGGTGAAAACTAATATTGTAAAATTAAGTAAATATAATGGATAAGGAATAACTTTTTTAAGAAATTTTTTTTTCTGTTTTGATGGTTTTATCAGACATATAATCCATTAAATATATTATTGGTCAATATTGGAGGAAATTGGGTGATATTCACTTCCAATTATTGAGTTGTTTTTAGTATTTTTAAAAATTCTACCCCCCCTAAATTATAAAAGGGAACATACACCCTACAATTTTTCACAAATATTAATACATTTGGGTTGTATATCGCAATAAAAATATAATTTCAATGTACATTTACATTTTATAGAGCTACTTCTCATCCAAAAATATCAATCATGTGGTCTTTATGAAGAGATCTAAAAGAGGTTGTTCCAAGATACAAAAATTATCTTCAATAAGATATTTACTTTTACTACTTATATTACCACCTTAATTCATTGAGAATTAATTATAATATAATAAAAAAATTATATAACATATAATTAGAATATATTATTTTTAGGTAATGACCTATATCCATATACTCTTCCATTAAATTTTAAATTAAGCTGCTGATCGTGTGTACAGTGGAATACCTTCTCAGGAACCGATGTTGTTTATTTTCAATTGAAACCTCTCATAGATGGATAAAATAATATTATAAAATATTTATATTTTAGTTATTATATAAATATACTACTTTAAATATAATATCACATCTAACTACAATCTTTCCATTCCTTGGGATTATGATAATGTCACCTGTTAATACAAAAAACTACTACCTCACAAAGTAATGTTATCCATTCATTACATAATATTAAAATTGAAGGTAATAAGGATATTTTTAATTAAAATATTCTATTTATACTTCATATCAATGATTTTATAATGGTAATATATTATTAACCTTTCTTTCGTTTCTTCCATCGATAAAATGGAATCAACGTTAGTGCATACATATGGTCGACTATCTCAATGAATGGTGTAATTCATTTTCTATCTATATAATTTTTGGATAACTCATATCTTGGATATAATTCAAGGTATTATGTAACCACGCTAATCTTATGTGGACTAAAACTTCCAAATCAAAACATACATGAAAAACAAATGAGTTTTTACCTGAAATGTATATATATAAATGAATTGTTTATAAAAAGATAACAAAATACCATAAGTAACTCATATAATGTATGAAATATATATGTATGAATGATACATTATTTTTTGTATAATAAAACATAATTTTTAATATAGAATTTTCAAAGATGTATGAAAGAAGTCGAGACTTAGGTTAAGTTAATTTCATCTCAACCATTCATCTTTGGGACAAATGTTATGTTATTCACCTATCTTTTTTAATTAGTTGTATCTACAAAAACAATAAAATTTTATCTATTGAATATATTTATTATCATGATATTTAATTTTTTATTTTATGTTTTTATTTAATGGTTCTTTCGATTCAAAATTCACCAATGTGCTAAGGGTTTGATGTTACAATCGCATTGCTTATCAGGGTTGTTTATGCTTCTAATGACGAGATATTAAGATCTACATACCAAGAATGAAAATAACTTTTTTATCCTCTTGTTATTTCATGATAATAATTTTTTTCTTTATATTTACTCTCTCTACATAGTTATGATTCAAAAATAAGGGTTTTAATATAAATCAACTCTAATTCTCTATTCAGTCTAAAAACCTTTTTTTTCATTGTCTATGTTTTATAAAAATGTTTTAATTAAATTTTTAATAATATCTTGTTATTTATTGAGGAAATATTTATACGTGTTTGAATTTTTAAAAAATTTTATGGTAGAAACCTTCATGTCAATTTCCAAATAAGATCCTTTCATGTTTTTACTAAAAATGTAAAATGAATATTTGTTTTTAACATACAGGGGAAGAATAAAACTATCTTCAATCATTAAAATTAAATTATTTGAATATTCATTTATATGTTTTCAAGGGTTTTTTAAAATAAAATTATTTCCTTATTAGTTTGAATGTTTTTAGTTATAAAATTTATATTTCAACAGGAAAATGATATTTTTCAAATGAAATGTTCTTAATGATCTTTTAAAATCATTTCCCATATAATATGAAATATGTTAATGTTACTAGAAATTTACTAGATATTTTTTTCTATTATACCATCATTTTTGTTTATAAATATGGTTTACTTTTACAATGACATGATTTTCATGAAACTCATTCATTTTTAGTGGGTTATTCATTGATGAAATGATAAAAAGATTGTAAAACTCATTTCTATTCCATGAGTTATGATATGATGAAAAGAAATTAAATCTTTTTCTATTCATTGGTTATGATATGATTAATTTTTTTATTTATTGGAACAAAAAATATTTAATTATGTGATTCTTGGGACCTATATCTCCTTCTAGTGCATTAGAAAAAATGGATAATTTATGGGTTAATTATGTAATGTTAGAACCTCATTTTATGTTCACAATGTTATGTGTGGAACTATATTAATGTCAACAAGGTTATGTTTGTGCCTTATTTCACTTCTATGTGGTTGTTCATGGTCCTGATTTCATGTTAATAATGTCATGAGTGAACCTATTATCATGTCCAAAAGTATATGTGAGGTTAGGATTTCATGAATTTAAAGTAATGAGTGGACATATTTTTATATATACAAGTTAAAAAAGTAATAAACTTATTTTTATTCCAAAAATATATGTCTTACGCCAATTTTATTCTCTCATGGATTATGTTCTTTGATTCCATTATGATTCAGGTCTTATAAAGTTCCATGATTTAATACATGACTCATTTTTATGAACTAGAATATTCTTGGTATAGTTTTAAAATGGTAATATCATGTTATCATACCTTTAAACATATGTTATTCAAAAGTGATAATTGATGTATACCTTTTTTCCCATACTGATCATATAAGATCAGCCATTATTAGGTTTCATTCCCTAGGTTATGAAGAAAGGTTTTATGTTTGATAAGTCTAATAAGTATCCTAGTAATAGATAACATAGTTGGAGACGATTTAGTTCAATTATGAATCATTTTTTTACATTTCCATGTTTCCTAAGGCATAGTCCTAAATTAGTCTAAAATATATCATTAGGTAATGTAATTCATATTTTTCTATTAAAATGTTTTATCTATCTATTAAACATTTGTGTCACAATAATCAATTTCATAGTCTTATCAATCCAATGATAAATAGATGATCAAAATAGATGATTGATTCAAGGTGTTTGTGACTGTAAATGAGAAAATATTATATTCTAGTGAAAAATTTCTAGATTTTAATTTGCATATTTTTCATACAATTAGTATAAAAATTTATTTTTCAAATGATGATGTTGTGACCACCTTAGGGGGAGTTTGGGGGGGAAAAACTCTGATGAAATCTATATTGATGGTGAAAATATATTGAGAACATGTAAAAATTCCATTGGAGATGAAATAACTAATATCAACATAGTTGGTGACCAAACAACCCCAATTACAATTTTAATGTTGTAGTGGAAACAAAAAAAATATTGTCTTCTATGTAGGAAAAAAATTCATTTAATGAATCTACTCTAGAGGTGTGATAGGTCAAATCCATGAATGAATAACTTAATGAATTTGAGAAAAATCATACATGGGAAATTATATCAAGGATATAAAATAAACATTATATAAGAATCAAATGATTTTTTTGGAATAAACATAATGAATATATAAATTTTATAATGATTAAGGCATGTCTCATATGCAAATTCGTTTACTAACTGGATTTTTTTGTCATATGCGAAACATTTTAAATAGTTTCCTGAAATGAAACCATTAGACTATTTCTAGAAATCTCAACAAAAATAGGTTTTATCGTATATCAAATAGATGTAAAATTGGTGTTCTTGAATGGAATCCTCGAAGATGAAGTAAATATCATTAAAATATATGGGTTCTATACTGATGATGATTCCAAAAAATTTACAAATTGATGAATGTTTTATATTGGATGAATCAAACATCAGTACCTAAAAAATATTGGATATCATAGATGAGGGGTTGATCAAAAATATATATAAAAATAAAGTTCTATGAAAGGGATTGATTAAAAAGGAGGGTGAAATATTTATCTCTCAAAATAAATATTCTAAGGAGGTATTGAAAAGATTTGAAATGGAAAACAAAAAAATAAGGGAAACACCACTGGGGACCTAAAGGAAGTTTTCTAATGATGGTGAATGTGGGAAAGTGGATGTGACTCTCTATATAAAAATTATTAGTAGTCCATATTACCTGAATGCTACTCATTTATGTATTATGTATACAACTAGTTAGGATAAAAGATATTTGAGTTGTCCCTATTAAATTGACCTAAAATTTTTGAGATAGACACTTCTACATATAAATCATATGGTGTATTCTGGGGTTTACTATTACCTATATTTACAGAATCAATTAGTGGGATATATATTATTATTGAACTAGTTCAGCGGAAGAGTTAAAATATCGGATAGGAAGTTCGTGTTATATAAGAAACACATTTATTTCTCAGAAAATTATATATAAGAACTTCATATACTTATGGTCTCTAGGGGAGGAAAATGTGAAAATGACTCTATCATGTAGTCAATTGATATCGATACAAGAACTAATTAGAGACATTCATATTGATTTGGAATCTCTAATTCCAGTTTTGTTTAACAAATCTAGTTCTATAGTCAGTAGAAAATATTCAATTCAACACTCATATTTAAATAACATTAGAATAATGTTCCTTTTCATGAAATATAATTTGGATATACGAGTATTCAATATGGTGCATGTGATGACATGAGAAGATGTTTCAGATATCATGATAAAATATTTACCCGAACTAGATTTCTAATTACATCAGTTGGAAATTTGAGTACTACTATATCCATACTATTAGATAACCTCAGATATGGGACCCCCAATCCCCTATAGGAATTATATGAAGAGGAAGGTATTAATTATTCCGTCCACTAAATTTAAGAATTTATAAATATATTTTGTTCATCTTCAGGGATGTTATCTATGGGTCCATTTAAAAAATTAGAGAATATATTTTTAATAAAGAGGGATAATCACCACTATTGGGGGGGTTTTTGATGCAAAATCTGGGTTTGGGGTAAAGTATTCTTGTCATGGTAGTGGGTTTATGGTTGTATTTTTGATGTGTAAGTGAAATGACGTATAAAATCAAATGATAATTCTTTTATTTGACACTTGTTTCTCATATAGAGAGTTATCCCACATATGATTATATTTTATGATAAATGGATCATTAGTCCACTATTTTATAAAAAAAATATGAAATCCATGAAGTGGAATATTACATTTGATTATTTCTAATTTTACAGAAACAAAATGTGGGATATTGTTATCAAAAAACACCATTGGAGGTTAGTGCAGGTTTTCTTTGTTAACAAGTTGAAGAAGGCAGATAAAGTTATTCCTAGAAGACTATTATGGAATTGTTCTAGGAATATTTTGAAGAATAGATCTATATATGCGATATATTCCACACCAAATAAACTATTTAATTCCTCATACTGTGTTGAAATTGGTAATTCTTCACAATAGTGAAATCGATTATGTATTATGAGAGATCATGTTAGACTACGTATGTAGCATAAAATGTTTTTCATGTAGTATTCTCCTTGGATATTCAATATTGAAGGTTGGATGTATAATTAAACATGCCTGATACAATAACAACTAGAACTAATATAGCCTCTAAAAAATATAGTGGTCAATCCTAGGCGACACATTGTCAAGTGGGATTGCATGGTTGTATATGTGATCACCATTTAATATATGAAAAAGTAAATTATAAGACAAGTTATAATGTATTTAAATATATGTGGAACGGTGTTTAGTTTCCCACATGTAGGTTGGCATGGGAGGATATAGAAAGTTAGTCGTTCCAGTCATATAAAATTAGATTTTGAGCAATATCAAGTCTTATTAATCATTGGAAATATATAGACAATTTTGATTTGGGATTCAAATTTTATAGGATACACTGAAATCAAATGAACCATGAAGTTGGGGATATCTACAAGTAATTTTTTATGATTTTTAATTCTACTATGAAATTAAATGATTATTAAATATCGATTAATTATGGTTCTTTAGTTATGTTGGGTGAAATAAGACAATAATGTAACTATTCTTTGTATCATAAAGAGTCACGGGATGACATTCCATATAATATGAATTGTAACATAGATAATTTTATAATTGAAATGTTGTTGAATTAATTTCTCAAATCCTATAGGTCTCAATGCCATAGTGGAAGTGGATATTCAATAGAGTTTATTGGGTCGTTATGTTAGAGTAGATCATTATAGAGATCTTGGGAGAGTTACGGGGTAGCTAATGCACAAGAAGTTTTGATATTGTCAACATTATAATTTTATTCCTCATGAAACCTATGAAGTATAAAAATGCTTATTCAATATTGTAGTGAAAAATTACACTCTATAGAAAATAAAAGAATATATTTATATATTCTATAGATTCTATGATCTTACCACAACTAGAAAGTTTTTGGAAGTTAGAGGTTTACGAAAGAATCAGAAAAAGGGAGTTATTTCTCTTATTTCAATGTGATTAATTTGGATTTAATGTCACATTTTGATCCCATTAATTTCATAGTACACATTTAGGAATACGAAAAACATTTATATCGAATCCTAACCATTGGATTAAAAGGTAATATAATATAGGCCCTAATAGGAGAATCATTTAGAATAAAAAATAAAGTTGTGGTTCTAGATTCACTAGATTATTTATAGAAATATATAGAGTAATAAATTCCAAGAGGATTATCTCACTAGAAATTTGTTAAGATGTACAGAAGAGACACACCTTTCATGGTGTATTTCTCATTTCAAAATATCTAAGAGAAGATAAATTATATAATATAGGGAACAATGAGTTATTATATTTCTAGAGAGGAAGTGATCTATATAATTAGGTTTTATTGGTGTGTTTTAAAGTTCTATTAGACCACACCATTGGTTAAAAAAAGAATGTAGTGTGTTCTAGTGCATTTGGTGCATTGACACATCTCTGATTGTTTGGTCTTTGTAATATCCCTATTAGAGTGAACTTTCATTGATTATTAAAATAAATAAAGGGAGAAAAAGGAATTTTTCAGTTTTTATGATAAGGAGGCTGTGATTAAGGTATTAAAGTGTTGAAATCTATGTAACCTAGATTAACCTCATCCCTCAAGGTATGTCACTTAATAAGGAAAAAAAACATGGTACCAATGGTTTAGTTCGACCTTTTTCCTTAATGAAATCTCTAGGGGTATATTTTTAATCCCATATAAATATTTCATATACCCTTTGTGATTCAATAAATGGGTCTAACGACCATACTTATTGGAATTAGGGTGTCACAGTTTGACCGGCGAGTGTCAGGCCATGATGCCTTTCACAAGAGACTCACATCAATAATGGAGGAGTCTAAGTATTAGAATATAAGTCCCACAAGTAATACCACGAATAAAATATCCATTTCTATTCAAGTGTAGTGTTACCATGGAAATCAAAATCTTGAGTTAGTAACCCAAAGATGAAAGTACTGTGATTGATAGGATGCTACCATGGTCTGGAAATGAATACAAGGAATAAATTTTCTTTATCAAAATATTGTGGTTCTAAAAGTGATTCGTGATATTTTGGGGTTTTTTATAATTATAAGTAATTAGAATACACATTTAAATATTCATATAGGTGGAATGATATATGATGAAATAGACATAATAAAACCTCCCCGACATTATATTCACCTTAAATTTGGGAATGAATAGCTGGTTCGAAAATGCCTCATATATAAATCTCATCTATGATATTGAGGTAGCTATAAAACAAAAGTTTCTAATGAGTATCAATATCATTTGATCTGGAAACAACATAAGGTTTTTGATCATGTTTTTAAGAATTATTCCACATAGAGTATGATTCTTCCCAATATGGGGATTTCTTCTTTGATGATAAAATTGATTACAATTATTTCAATCCCATATTCACTGGTTAATCCATATCCATTACCAAGTGTTGGATATAATATGGAATTGGGTTAAAAAAGATTATTATGTTGAGATTCCTAGTCATTAAAATAATCATGATTAGAATAATAATGCTTCTTGGATTGAATATAAAACTGAAGGAATTTTGGAATCTCAATATCAGGTCCAATAAATGGATTTGATTAGGGAATCATCCCTTCTTAGTACCAAAATTTGGGTTTTGATTATTAGGTATATATCCATAATAGTTCATTTTTTTCATGGTTTATTAGCCTAATAGATGAATCACTACATCATTCATAGAAAATATAATGTTCTTACTAGTCTTTGGCCCACTTATGAATCTAATAGTGCTATTATTTCACGAAAATGATGAACACATTACAAAAATAATTTCTCAATATCATATAAAAAAAGGAATACGTAAAAATTATAACAATGTGTCCATGGTGCCAACAAAATGGTGCTTAGAGACAGTTCACTAAGTGACCTTAGGCATACCTCCTCATACATTAATGGATTCCTACTATAAAGAAGATATAATAGAGATAAAATGGGGAATTTATACTATCTGGATCATTAAAATTCAAAAGAGAAAAAAGTAAAATATAATTAGTGAAAATAGTTTCCACTGAATGAAATAATAGATGGATAACCCAGACAATGTAAAAAACATCCATGCAGGAACATTCAATGACATAAGTATATTTAGTCAATATAGATGATATACATAAATAGAATATGGATATAATGAGAATGAAAATACATAAATAATAAAATATAACATAGGAAGGTAGACTGAGTACATGCTCAGTAGCTCCTCCCATGTTCCAATGTTTATCCCTATCCCATAATAAAAAACAACATAGTGTATAGTAAATATCCTAACCTGAAATCAAGAGATATTTCTAGTTTCCAGTCACTAGACTGAACAGGGTAAGAGATAAACTAATTATCCCTTCTCAAATGGTGTCTCATAAAATCCTATTTGTGAATATAAATTAAGATAATGTACACGTATAATAAGTTAATCAGTAGACAACAAATGTAATCAAGTTGGACCTAGGTTACTTAAAAGACACATGGTTGACTATACCTTCTTTAGACAACGCCTGGATGTCTTTGAACAAGACAAAATGTATATATGCATTTATTTAAACATATATATGGAGAGATATATATTCATCTGTGATGACCCAAATATTAATACATAAAACTTACTATATATATAACTTTCATGTCTCATACATTAAAAAAATGGACATCATGCCAATGATATCAATTAATGATAAGGGATGACATGTGCAATAGTACCATATTAATAATTATATAATAAGGTTATCATAATTAATAATGGGTCAGAAACCAATGTATCTGAACATGGGAGACATAACACTATCATAAGAACTCTAAATCAATAATGCGAAATTCCATGTCCAGCATCCTAATCTATAGGCATAAAACTTCATGTCCAACATCCCAAATGGATGTGAAGTGCATTGTCCAACATTCTAGACCCATGTTGGGGTTATGTATCAAGTCTTACTACCCTATCTAAAGTATCTCACTAATAATCTAGTTTATGTAAATACCACTAGACATATGAGCCCTTAACCAATGTTTTCTGTAAAGTGGAACCCTTGTATCAATCAAATGAAAGTTTTCTTTCTTTATAATGTTGCAATTAATATCCAAATACATTCCCTATTATCACATATTCCATTAAATAAGTAATGGGAAACAAAAAAACATTCCAAAGTCAATTAAAATAATGACACTAGACTATTTCAATTATATATAAACATGTAGTCCATGGGAATTTCACATTACATAATACAAAAATTCATGATAATTTTTATTAAAAAATTTAAATAACTTCAGTTTAATATATAGAATCTCAATTGGAATGTCAAAACCACCTTAAACGGAGGATTAGTCATATAGGAATTTATTAATGTTCTATGGAAATTAAACAACACACCCATGGGCTGGTTAAGTAACATGGAAATGATGGTAGAAATTTGTAAGTATTGGAACTCCTTATAAGAGGTGGTTCGTGTTGAGGTAGTTAGCATCCAACCATGTTTGGTGAGAAAAGGAACATTAAGGTTGTGGTCTAAGGTTTAAATTTATAGAATTTAACATTTTAAAAGTAAAGTGTTATATGTCCATTGTGTGTCATAATAGATAATTTTATAAATGCTTAAATTTTAATGAAAAAATGTATATACCACCAACCAAATGATTATATGTATCCACTAATCTGATATGAGGATTTTAATTGAGCCGATAATAGAGAAATAAAATTAGTAGTAAAATTCCATAAATATAAGGTAAACAATATATGATGGAAATAGAATTCAATTTAGAGAGATAAATAGAAAAAATATTTAAGAGTAATAATATTCTTATAGAGGGTGATCAAACATGACTGATGAATTTTGATTCTAATTATGGAGGAAGAAAACCCATAGAATCAAATAGAAGGATAATATGGGAGATCATGTGACTATTTGGAATGGGAAATGATGGATCAGGAATGGTGATGAAATTATTAATGTATATAAGGGAAAAATTAAATTCTATCCCTTTAATTAATAAATTAGTTTTCCCATAGGGTTTGGAAAAAATTCACTCACCTTGAAGTGCCACTGTCTATGTCACCCCCACTTGACATGATTGCCTCACACTGTTTACCAACCATGAACAAACCAAATCGATCTACATCCCGAAAACTCTCCATCCACACACGGTTATAGTGAATATTTAGATAAACCATATTCCAACCATGAGACTTCCACTTTACCTCAGAAACATTTCTCATTGTTATATAGAGTCCCTCATGTGGTTTGAGAAAAAAATTTTCTTTTAAAATTTGGAGAAGTAGTTTCAGCCACACTATTAGAACAATTTAACCCTTAAATTCCTCTCTCAAAACTATGTTCTCAAATCCCAATGCTTTAAAAACTCAATAGATCTTCTGATACACCACTCAGGTCTTGAAAAAAATGAAAAAATAATAATTTTTATGCATTAAAACTATTTTAATTACATTCTGATGCTCTGTTTACCATAAGAAATATCTACTAAAGAGAATGAAAATATTCATATAGAATAATTCAATGTGTCAAAAAAAAATTGGGCATTACAACCTCCCCACCATAGAAATCCTCATCTCCGATAATCTATGGGGATTAATGTAGAATCAAATGACATATTTGGTTCATAAATTTCTATTTAAATGGTAGTGTTTCATTTTCTAACACCCAACAAGCCTGAAATAATTAATTTTACGCATCTAGTGTGTATGATAACAATGAATAGGACAATAAACATAATTATTAATAAAACCTTGATAATAAACCAACATGAGACCATCTATCTCAAGACACGGTCTTGTTATCACCTCTTTTATCAAATGACTTATGGAGCTCCCCAATATTTTTGTAACCTCAAAAAGATAATTTCAAACCTATGTTATTCCACTAGCACAAATTGATATCAATTAATACCCTTAGTTTCCTAGTGAAAATTCCATCACATTTATCATATTAAACATGAGGATACTACCCTTGGTCTTTTATTTGTTGTAAATTATTGATTTAAAATCAACTAAACCCATATTGGTCACTCCATATTTTATTTGAAAAGCTCCCACAAACCATTTGAATGCACATATATGATCCAAAAGTCATTCCCAAATCTTTTACTCACAAGATTAATCCAAATATGAGATGAAATAACGTATAACTACCTATTATTGACTATTTTATAAAACGCTCATCTTATATAGCTGACACATCACAAAAACTAGATCCCAAAATCCATTATCCAAAGGCATACTGATATTGTTTAGTGAACGGTCATAGAAAGCCCATACCTAAAATCTATTGATGTCTCCTAATTGAACCATCTAATTTCCAAAATGACGTTGATCTATAACATAAGCATAGGATCACTCCCAATTAAACATCCATGGATCATCATATGAAACAACAAGATTAGTTCTTATACTCAGACCTCCTGGTCCATGCTCGAAACAACAACTACTAGTTACTGATAAATCCAACCAAACATTGTTCCAATTCTACAATAGGATAAATGATCCAAAATTTCCATCAACCTACCGATATCAATGTTTAACAACCCTTCTTACATGAGGTTTTCCCATTAGAGTATGATATCATTCTCCCCACACAGTGGGGGTGCACCCATACTGCTCAGTTCAAGAAAAGAATCTCACTCTTATGAGTTTTCTATTAACTAGGTAAATATTTTCATTCTATAAGGCATGATTGGTTTTAATATTTTGGGAATTCCCATGTATAATTTCTTTAAAAATTTGGTACCTCAGATGTGCCTTGATTTACCGATGACCACCCACATCACAATGTCATTTCAAAAAAGAAGTCATCAAATGTATAGCTACTGGTCACCTTCGACATGAACATGAACAATATTTCCTAAAATATCAAATCATTACCACTATTTACCCCAGGGTCCTAGGAATTTCTTTGACTATACATCACAACCTAAGCACCATCTGTGAATTTGTCTCATCATGAGCATACAACTAAGATCATTGCCTTAAAGGAAAACATAGACCTGGGACAAACTATCCTACATGTTTCCCTCAATAAAAAAACTCTACTGGCTAGAAAATGGACTGGTTCAAAGGTATGGTCTTATAATACATCCACCTATCCCTACTATTAAAATCTCAAAATAGGTCCACTAGGATCATCCACCTAACTGTAATGTCCCTCACCAGAGAACCATACCCCACTTACGAGAATCGAGTTAACAACATCTATCACATGTATAAACTTTATCTAAAGTATTTAAAACTAAAATAGGCAAAATGGTCATTGACATACAATGGTCAAACCTCTAAATAAGTTGTAAACAAATCACATACCAAATATATACTTGGTTGGCCCCAATCCTCTCAAAGATTCTTCACTGTAGAGTTTTTCCTAAAGGGTAACAATGTCAATATAAAGTTTATAAAGAGTGATGATAACTATGTATTGGTATACATTAATACCCCATTAAGATTAAACATTCTAGGAGATA
Organism: Viscum album; assembly: GCA_963277665.1. Lineage (NCBI taxonomy): Eukaryota > Viridiplantae > Streptophyta > Magnoliopsida > Santalales > Viscaceae > Viscum > Viscum album. The sequence goes on from OY728165.1 coordinate 1,087,071,374, forward strand.
ACCTATCTACCTAGGGGGATCCTCTTAATCAACTAAGAGTCCTAGCCAACTAAAAGTGTCGAACAAAGAACTTATACTAATCTAAGAAAATATGCCTAAAATTATATATGATTCTCATATCTAATGGCGCTACCACATCCATGATCACCCATATTTTTGGAGTAAGGAATCATACTTGAATATAGAGTCCCTACTAGATGTTACTATGCTCTACCGCCTATTCTGTATGTTCAACAAAAATCTGAAAAATATTCCAACTGAGGCTCATGGGATACATCAACATTTCTATTCAAGATATCTCACAAGAAAAACAAATACTAACATTTACATGAGGATTCACAATATAAACACTACCAAAATGATTCATTTTATGGAATTTTAATCAATAATCATTTACTGAAACATTTTAAGAAGCTCTCAAGTAAGGGATATTATGTACTAGATATCAATGAAAACTATGCTAATCACATTATTTAGATAAAAACTTGTATAATTAAAATATATTATTTTATAATTCCATTTTAAACCATTATTATCCATATTTTCTCAAAAATTTCATAGTTAAATAAAATACATGTCACAATTTATAAAGGAAACACTATTTAGGTTGAAAATGTTATTTTAATTAAGGAATTTTATATATAAATAAACCATAAGAGGATAAAATTGAATTCTATAAATTTAGGAGACATTTCATGTAAAATTATTCCATACATATATGTGTCACCAAATATTTGGAGACTATCCCTTTAAATTATCATACCATATAACACAAGAAAACCCCCATGGGGTCATCTACCAAAACATATAACAATAAAGGTGACCTATTTGGGCCCCTTTAAGCCATTAGAGGTTCAATTATATGGGTATCCAATCCCAATTTACAGTTTCAACACTCTATAAATTACAATTTTCATCATATTTAAGTGAATCCTAGAATAGATAAATTATCATGTTTTCAAAACACCCAAAGAGTTTTTATCTCAAAAGTACAAAATGCTAAAACTCACCTATAATGTCTGAGAGATTAAAATAATGTTGTAGTCCTTTGGGTCAACATACCCATGTTATAGTGACACAAGCCATTGTTTATATATACACAATGTTTATGTTTCTTCTATTTCTGTTACCAAGTTATAATGGTAATAGCCTTTATAAACTATAATTGGCATTCATGTTACTGAAAATACAATTATTTACCTTCTTTCTTAGAATATAAAAGTAAATATATGATGTTTTGATTATATGGGTCACAATTTCCCAATATATGAAGTCCTATACACGTTATAAATTGTATAATTTGGACACATTTAATAAAAACCACTAATGCTTCATCCCATGAAACCAAAGTTACGTGGCTCAAACATGCCATAATCGGATAATTAAGGTTCCACCATCATGTTATAAGCGAAGAAACATTTATGATGATATAGAAAATTTAATAACCAATCATATATCAAAATTATAACATGAAATTCAATGACATAACAATGAATAATAGTAGTCATGAAAATCTAATACATAATCATAGAATAAAAGAAAACATAGAAAAAATACCCATGATGCGCATGCTGATAACCTTTAGAATTAGTCACAAATAATGGAATACATATAATAATGCTAAATAATTACACATGTCACATCCAAAAATTATTAGGAAGTACAACATTGAAATCAACATGTCTTGGTAGATGCATCACATGTGAATCTCTACTTTCCTATGATGATGCATTTATCAATACTCCCATGTCACATTAGACCAACGGTAAAAATCCATATACCAATATGTAGTTGGAATACACCATATTACTCAAGGTGAAATATTAACCAACTATAATACAAAAAGAATGAACAAAAATCACATCCCTAGAAACTTGATCATTCCCCCATGTGTTGGTTGGGTGAACCTAGAAATGATCTATTCAACAAGTACAAACTAATTCTTATACAATTTTCTACTATACCAAAATTTTATGATAAAAAAATAAATCTAATTATACCACATTGAAACACATCATTCATGGGGTCATTAATCATGGTCATATAGTAGGTTTAGAACATAAATCAATGCATTCCTCCCCATATTTTAGAGGATTCTGACTAGTAGAAGGGATCTAACAAATTTTAAAAATATATATTATATCCTCGGGATTAGTACAAAAAAAGGAATGAAATTTTAGATAACATAAAAATAAGAAGATAATTGAAACTGATAAAAAATAATAAATAAATAAATTTTCAAATTTTATGTAATCATCCGTGCATGAACATGTTATCACATATATATGGGTAGCTAATGAAGAAGATATATATTAAAAATTATGACTAGAATAATAATGGAAATAAGTAAATAAGAAAATCCTACTCAAAAAGGAATCATGAGAACATTCTCATCCACTAATCCGGAAATAAGTAAATAAGAAAATCCTACTCAAAAAGGAATCATGAGAACATTCTCATCCACTAATCCTATTCTCCTATGTCCAATACTTGTCCATAATGAAAAAAGTGTTACGAACTGACAAAAATGTTGTTAATTGAGTGCTCTAATCCATTACACCATGAGGCTCCAAGCATGAATCCTTGTATAATAGATGTTTCCAACAATGTGTGAGGGCCTGGTGTGTATTAATAATGATACTATTTCACTATATCAATGTAAGATAAAAATGTAAATAACTAAGTATAAAAAAAAGAAAATAAACTTGTTGAAGAAATAGTAAATGAACTGAGATATTACATGTTGTAATCGTAAGTGAAAATGATATAAAATTCTAAACATCCTTAACATACATACAACCCTAGTTACCCATTGGTCTGACCATTTATAATCGATTAAAAATAAAAAAACTAAAAAAATTTATAGGGTTATACTACTAATGCTGATCTAGACCATGTACATGACATCAAGAAACTTTTGAGCTACATCCGGCCAATAAAAATTATCCACATGAGAGGTTATGCATGATCATGGAATTTTGGGCCCCAACCCTAATAACCATGTATTTTTTCTTAACCTAAAAACAAGAGATAAGTTCAATACACAAACTGTCAAGCATGTAATGTGGGAGAATATAATTTCAATAGGACACAACAATGATGAACAAATAAATATGTTTTCATAAGTGCACACTTCTGAAATATACTCATCCTAGCTGAGTCATAACTAAAGAGAAAAATAAGCTATGACGTGAAAATATGGATTATCACCAGGTCTATAATCTAGGTAAACTGGGAATGTGTTATCATGGATATGTATACCTATATATGTATAAATTTTTAGTCCTTCACCTATATATATACATAAATTTGAATATACATGAGTAAGGTGAATAAATAACTTAATTCCAATAGAACATGATCATTGGTTCTGTAATACCAATATCTTGGATGGCATGTGTAAGGTTATTAAGCAGTATGTCATACAACTAAATCCATGTATAAATATGTTGATCTATAGTTCCATAATCACAATAATGAATACATTCTTCGTCCAACACCAGAAATATCTTTGAGTAAGCTCTGTCACCAAAGGGGATACTATCCCTAACCATAGGTTCACTCGTTTTCTCCACTAATCATTATGATCATTTATTCTAGGATTGTTCATATTAAAATCCTATGAATAATCATTGATATGGATTTTATACCAATCATTTCATGTAAATATAGTATAATGTTATTGTCTGAGGTCCCAGTCTATAGACGGTCATGATATTGAGACTCAGATGAAATATTAGGGTCCGACCCTTAGTTGATCTGTACAACAATATCACCTGTGAGATTTCATGCCCACCCATATAGATCTATATGGGGGATATCATAACCGATTTCAATAATCGGTGTGAGATTCCATGCTCAACGACCCTGATAAAGAGATCTCTCTCATAAAAATCATCTCATAGTGTAGGTGTGGAGATCCCGATCATATATAAAATTGAGGAGGATGTACTCATCCTCTTTAAGCCATATGTCAATGATTGTGTTATAATTCTATATTGATACCATGTAAAGGAGATCATAATCATCAATCAATAATCCCATGTGGAGGAGATTATTATATTACACATTAACTCATAAGTCAAGGAGAGCGTTATCATCATCATCACTGAGGAGAGCATAGTTAACCATGAGAAACATTACTAGGGATGTCATTTCATATATCATAATAGTAGGCTCAAAATCCATATAATAAAAAGTACATATAGGAATAAAAATAATATAATAATTAAATATACATGCTCAATATCTAGGTCCCAATAAGTACCTCTGGGTATGAAAAGAAATATGAAAATAGCTTGTCTTAGAAGCAAGATCCTAAAATGTACATCTAGGCATACCTTAGTGAAAGATAGATGCATCATGTCAAGATCAACAACCACCTTCCAAAAATCACTTATAGTAATAAAAACTACATCAGCAGTAAACAACTAAATGTGTAACAAAAAAATTGTGGGTCGATGAATGGATAAACCCACAACTACTGATATAGCATAATGTTCTTACAAATTCGACATAGGTTCTAATGTGACACCTGCTACCATCTCTACACAAACCCAACATACTAGCCCAGGGTCTGCTAGACATCGGGGCACACCCTAGGTCCCTTAAGAGAAATAGTGATTGAAATACTATTTGGGATCCTTGAGCACTATAAATAATTAATGGAATCATACATGGGATCCTTATCATGAAAATAAAATGAGGAATCCCACTTCAGATCCTCAAACAAAAATTCTACAGAGGCCTCCTAAATGGGAACCACAGAATGATACATTGGAAGGGGAGTCCTGCACTGGACCATGTAAGTGGTGTAATAATAAAAATAAGTCCTATATGTGATTCCCATATTGGAACATAAAGAAATATATCCTCATAGTGATTCCTATGGTCATTATATTAGAAAAGGAATCCCAAAGGTGATATTTGGTAAAGATGGAAAATCAAGGCCTCATCAACCATATGGATATATATCACATGGGAGACTTAGTCAAGGGAATTCATGAAAGAAATTATACAAGATATATGGATTATGTATCATATCAGGTCAATGGTCTCACTCTCATTAGACAACAGAACAAGATTTTTGTAGGGGGAACATCACTATTTTGGTTAAAGGCTAAAAGTACACTTAGGATTCCATAAAACATCACAAGGGTTATACCATATATATCTATGTGAAATGATACATAGTATGGAAAAATTGTGGGTCTAATTATGAATCATGACAAAGAACATGTGTAAAACCATAAAAAATGAAGCAAGAGAGGAGTACATGATGTGTAACCTCAAGGAGCCACCTGCGCATGCACTCTTGCAGAACCAAGTGTGTCAATGGCCAAGTACACAGTGTTTTGGCCCTATACATGGTGTGTACCCTACATGGGGTACCTCAAAATTTACCTTACATTGGATTTCCATTAATATTTTCATTTAGTATAACTCCACATAGAGGGAACCCCACATGGGGTCTTGATGTGTACATTACACGGCATGTGCCCCATACAAAGGTTATTAGGACAGGTAATAAACTGCATAGGCGAGTCTCAGTACATGGAATATATAACCCTTACATTGTGTGTACAAAAAAAATATCATCTTACCTAATTATGAAAAACACGTGACACATGTTATGTGTACCACACATTGTGTATATGGGTTTTCTCGAAGGGATAACCCCAAATCACCCTGAAACCTCCATTCATCTCAGTAAAAGCTACAAATAGGCCCAATAAGGGTCCCATGATAGCATAAAAGTTTTTTAAAACATAAAAAAATTAATATGTAGGGATATATCAAGAAATATTATTAATGGAATAATATTGAATGGAATCCATGAAGCTTCACACATTTTTGTGGTCGATAGATTCCACATGATGATCTAGGTTGTCCCGTGCTCCGCAGAGGTACCCTTATTCCTCTCACTATACTTCACTCTCTCTATCCATCTTTCCCTTTCTCTCTCTATCTCCCCATACCGCTCCAATTTTCTCCATTCTCAATATTCTAGTTTATCCACAAGGGGTTTATGTGAGAATCCATAGGTGATGGAAGAAAAGAAAAGTGGAAACGAGAATAAAATTAAATGAAAAAAAAGAAAAGAGGGCTCGGCTCGACCTCGGTGCCCAACTTGAGTTTATGCCCCACCTAGTAAAAACACCATTTTACAATCTCAAGGATGAAAAAAACTCTATTTTGTGCTCCATTAAAATTATATCACCGAACAAACCTATGTGAATAAATTATTATTTAATTTTGTAAATTTTAAATATAAAATTTCCAACTAAAATTTGAATGTCTCAAAATTCCAACAAAATCTTATTCTAGGGTAAATACCCCATTATGGGATTGAAAAAGTTGGACAAAAATTACCCGGTTTAATAATATAGTGTAAAATTACCATTTTACCCATTAGAAGCATCTTATAGAAAAAAGATAAATGGGTACAAAAAAATTCTAGTCTAGAACACATGTGTCATTACAACATCCCCACCATAAAACTTCTCAACCCTAAGAATCCTTGTGGTAATACTAGTAGCCATGATCTCAACCCAATCAAATGTTAATAAAGATGTCCTGACTCTCTAATGACCAGTGTCATTTCCCTAACAATAGTCTCCAACATTGGAGATGCTTAAATATAATTAATATGGTACTCCCCATCACAGGAATACCATTATCATCATCTCAAAAAAAAAATTCAAAGATCAATTACCACTTATAATTCATAATTTAAATGTAAAATGATGTTCACTACCCTCAAATAGACAATAGTGAACTCCCCATCATATGGATTAACATATACCACTCATTGAGACCAAACTCAATACGTTCCCTCATCAATTCAAGACAGATATTTAATTTTAAAGACACATGGAATAGGGATAATTATCTCTAAATATTCTTAAGATGATGTAAGATAGAGTATGATAATATCTACAAATGAGTACACTACGATTCCATAAAGTGGTATGCACAAAAATCTATGAGAAAATCCCACATAGAAATAAGATACACATTCCTTCAACAACCACCTGACAAAACATCATCCAACAATTCATCTCAAGGATATACAATTGGTCAACCATTTTGTTGTAACCAAGTTATTTCATTGTCTCCACTACTACATAGGGAAATTATTAATTATATTTAAATTTTTAGGAACCCATTCCAAAGGAATGTATTTGAAAAAATTGGTCCCTGACACACATACAATTACACAATGATTTATGATTCGAACCGTACAACATGAAACCAGTGTATAACATTATCACCCGACTCAAAATCCTATGATTCATCCCACAAAATGCTAAAAATGCCATGAAAAAGACCCATTAATATTATTAAACCGGAATCTACCTTGGAAATCCTCTTCAAAATTTGGAACCTCACTTTGTCCATAATTATTCTAAGAAATCTCTTCACCTAGTGTCATTGGAGTCACATGCATCTACCCGCACTCTGACTACAATAGCAATAGTAGAAACACTTGTTGATTAGGCTAGGAACCTAAAAAATCCATCCAATTGAATCAAGTATTGACAACATATCCTAGGTTCTTTCCTAAGATTAAGGAAATGAAATGCCTATAATGGAAAAAATGATCCCCTATCATGCCTCAATATCAAAATGAGCTTATTACCAATCTGACTACATACAAAATGATTTTATAAAATTCAGATAACCTCTTATATAGGTTTTCCTTGATAAATAAGAAATTCCGACCTATAGATAGTTAATTCAAAACTAATTTCCTCTAGATCTCCCACCTAGTTCAGAATATCAAAATTATTTAAAGAAGGTAATGATCACAATGACATACTAGGGTCCAAACTATCAACATGAACTTGATGGGACCCATCCTCACCTATCATCCATATAAGGAAATTCCCCATGGAGGCTATGATACCAACGTATAAGTGATAATAAACTAAAAACCACTTGGAATTCATATACATTAGTACCATATAGTGGTAAAATTAATAAGAAATGTAATGGAACCAATTGACATTATACTCAGTGATCTAACTAAATAACCAAGACTAGGGTTTGTTAAGTAGAATGTCATTCTAATATATGAAAGAAAGAAATATATATATTGTTACTAAAACATTAAATAAATGTAACATATGAAACAAAACCTTGAAAGGGGAAGAAAACATGGTCTTCATGTTCCCTGTCAACTTGCTGAGGTCATTGTACCTCTTGTTCATGTGAAATGAGTGATCAACCTCACTACCAGAACCTCACCATAGATCCCAATTACATACCATAAGAATAAAATAAATATATTTCTCTTCCTTATTAAGTATAATTTCTCTAAAAACCTATATGGTAAAACACTATTTTTTGAATAATTAAACAATTGGCATCTATTGTTAGTAATAATCAAATACTATCATTCCCATACGTTGTGATATATATAGGCATGATATGATGCATGATATGCCTCTTTTATTTTCTACAAATAAAGTAAAAATATATCCTTGGACTCTTTCCAATAGGACAAGAGGCATAAATCGATAATAAGTCAAAGTATCCACACAACATGTGCATCACTCAAGGAAAAAAACATATACAACTATTACACTACATATCATAATAGCAATCCCATAACCCTAGAAACTATGAATACTCTTTATAAGAGTCGTCCTTGACAATCCGGTATGTAATCCATCACATGTTTCTACACATTACTAATAATCCTTTCCACCATATTCTTCACCGAAAATCCAAGGAATAGAACACCTTTAACACCACTCTATAATGGATAGATCCAGACACCACTAATCTTGTGATCTAAGAAAGTTCTATATGAGGCCCCAAATGTTCCTCCATATATAAAAAATTTTATAGAATAGTAGGGATAACCAAGGGTGTGATTGTTGGGAGGATATTACCTCTTATTAGATTAAGAAAACACTAGTAATATTTGATTATCATACACATTAGTAAATAAAAACTACAAAGAAGTAGTAACGAAAATGGAATAAAACATGTTCTAATGGTAAATGAAAACTCTCTAAAAACTTGAATAACTATGAAATACATATAAAATGGTCACCCATTGGGCTTATCATAACTTCAAGAGTAAAAATAAATAATATGAAATAATATGACATGGATCTACTACTAACTACGATCCAAAACTCATACTTGATATCTAGGCATTGTTGAACTTTATCAGCCCAATCATAAGTATCAAAAAGAGTTGCTCTGATTGATCATGCATGTCTGACCATTATCCCAAACCACCATATATCATTTATAATCATGAAAAGTCCACATAAGGTCTATACACTAACCAATGTGAACATAAAAGGCTCATAATATAATCTTAGTTGGCCACCAAAATGATGAAGCCATAAATCCGTTTTCATAATTACATGGTCATGTAATATGATTAGCCTAACTGAGACATAACTAAAAAGTTAAATAAAACCAAAAATTTGAAACCACAATTGATCCCTAGGTTTGTAATCCTGGTCAATTAGGAATGTTATGTTAGTGATATCCATATTTTTTATGCATAAAATGCATAGTTACATACATATACATATATAAATAAATAATAATATACCTAATTAAGGTGAAGAAATAACTTAATACCATCAATAGTATATACTTGGGTCCATAATCCCTATCGCATGGGCATCATGTGTAAGTTCATTGAACTAGACATCCTTTGACTGCAGCCTTGTATCAATGAGTCGATCACCGAGTCCATAATCGAAATAGAAAATACCTTTTTTGGATGATGTTGTAAATGTATATGGTAAAAGTTCATAGATGCATGGGGATACACACCCCAGCCTTGTATTCAACTATACTCACCTCCAATCACTATGATTTTGGATTCTAGGGAAGTATATTTAGGCATCCAATAAATGGTCCCTAAGCTATATGGCATGCCACACATGACAAGTAAATCAATTACAATGTCGAAGACCTTCGTTATAGTCCATATGTTGTCATGATATTGAGACACAATTGTTCCTTAAGGGTCTAAAAAGTACGAAATCTATAAAGAGAGATTACCGATGAAATATCATGCCCACCACTTGAGATCCATATATTGGATTTCATACCAAACATAAATCATAAGTGTGAGATTCAATGACTAAGAACACTAATAAATAAAGCGGGCTCATAATACTTGTCTAGAAATCATGTATGTAAATGATCATCGTATGAAAAATAGATGGTGGGAAATTTTTCTCCAATAAACATGAATTAGAGAGAGTGTAATAATCCTCTATATACTACAAGTCGAGGATAGAATAATCATCAACTGATAATAGTGGGTTGTGTAGAGTGTAATCATACCTATTAACATATTATTCAAGAAGATAATAATCATCCTCATCACTTGGGAGAGATTAAACATCCATGAGAATCATTACTAGGGATTCCACATATGTATATCATAATATATGGTTCAAAATTGAGATCCCAAGAAGTATTTATGGGCATCCCAAAAATATAATAATCAAACAAAAAATCTCAACATCTAGGTACCATGTAGTACCTATGGGAATAAAATGTAATATTATAATAACATGGATTTGAAGATAAATACTAAGATGTACATCTGGGAATACAAATTATAATGAACAACAACTCATGTCAGGACCATCAGCCACCAACCCGGAAGAACCTATGGTAATCACCACTACATGGATAGTAAACATGTTAAAAGTATAATAAAATAGTTAGGGTGGAAGAATACCTAATACGAAAGATACATACATAGACATAGGGGATTACATGTCTGACAAAAGTTCTAAGCTGACACTTACTAACATATCTACCCAAACATGACGTACTAGATCATGGTCAGTCAAACCTCAGAGCCTCCACTATATCCCATAAGAAATAAACATAGAGGAATATTACTAAGTGTCCTTAAGGTATAAACATAACTAATTTCATATTATCAAGGATCATAATAAGAATGCAAAGGGAGGAATCCTTCTTGAGAAACTCAAACGTCTTCTCAATAGACTCTCCCAACAGGGGATCCCTTGAATGGTACATAAGAAGGGTATTCCTACATTTGACCGAGTAATTGGTGTAAGAAGGCAGGGTCATTATACATGGGATACACAGAATGGTACACAGATAAAGTGATCCTACTAGGGATTCCCATGGACATCATGTAAGTAATGGAATACCTTATGATATCCTTGGTAAATAAATAAACTAACTGCCACTTCATCCAAAAGGGAACAACTTTCATGAGAGACATCGTTAAGGGAAATATAGAAAATAATTGTTCAAGAGAGATGAATCATTTATTTTATCAAATCAATGGTCTCTCTATTATGATATAACTAAACTCAATTACCCGAAGAGACACCTCACCATTTAGGGTAAACAATGAAGCACCATCTAGGTGCCCATAAAATAACATATTAGTTTTACCATCATGATTTATAAAAAAGAAATACATAGTATGGATTAATAAAGGTTCCAATTCTGAATTCTATGGTATAAGACACAAAAAAACCTCAAAGGGTAGCGAGGAAGTAGTACACGATGTCTATACCCTGAAGCCCCCTCCTACACATGTACTCTATCTATACTTTGTGTGTAAAATACCATGTAGGGAGCATGTCGGTCATATATGTAGAATGTAACTAGAATGTGGTACCTTCTTATGTGACTCACATCACCTAGCCACATATATATCCTAGTCATGTAACTCTACATGATTTAAAACCCATACATTGTATGGCATTGTAATTTGTATGACATGTTCCTCATACACGGGCTTCCAAAATGGGTACTCAACTACACGTCTGAGTCCATGTAATAGGTGAATATACACCTTACAAAACATTTACATTGAAAATATCATCTTCCTTAATGAGGATGAATATATGGATTGTGTTATTGTAAAAACATGGTGTTTTAATGGGCTTCATTGTATAATAACCCCCCAAATCGTCTTGGAACCCCCATTATTCTAAAAAAAGAAACATATCATCCAACAAGGTGTCCCAATATAGCATGAAATGGGATTAAAACATAAAAAAGATTAAAATATTTGTATCTATATCCAAAAATTAAAAAAGCAATACCTTTGGGTGGAACCCACCAGAACCATACTGGTTTATGTAGTCCACAGTTGGGGCATGATGATCTGATGCATCCCCAACTCCACGGTGGTACCCTTATTCCTCTACCTATCCTTCTCTCTATATACATCCCCATTGACTCTCTCGGACCCATGAAGTGGTATTCACAATGATTTTAAATGGTAATCCAAAAGAGAAATATGAAAATAAAATTAAGAATGGAAAGGAAATAAGAAGAAAAGATAATGAAAATGAGGTCCATCCAGCCATGTTGCCCTAGTTGAGTTTACGCCTGACAAAGAAATAACTCATCGTACTAGACTCAATTGTTGATATTGAATCTAAATCATTTAATCTATTCAGAAGATACCACTGAATGCACTTGTATGAATAAGTTAATATTTAATTTATAAAATATTAATTATTAATTATTCTCCTACAATTTTAATGGTCTAAATTATACCAAACTTTTATCCTATGATATATAACCTATTTTGGGACCAAAAGAGTGGTGTAAAAAATATCTTAGTTCATATTCTAGGTGAAAATTTCCATTTCACCCCGTATAATAATTTGATAGAAAAAATTAAATTTTATGCTCAGGATTTCTATTCTAAAAAACACAAATTGTTATAAATAACAAATGGAAAAATAATATTCCTAACCTTAAATTAGGTTATCTTTTAAGGTACTAATGAGTGGCCTAAACCAGATGTGAGGTAAACTCTATAAATCAAAACTAATGCTGTCTAATTAGATACATTCCATAAATAATAAAGGTATTTTAATGGTATAATATTCCAATTATTAAAAAATAAATTTACTCAAATTAATCTTACCATTCTCAAAAAAAACCTGACCAACCATACTTTCTTCATCATAGAAAAAAATGTCTCCAATCATTCCATCATGTATATATATGCATATGTGTAAATATATATAAGTATAGATATATATTACCATGTTATGATCCAAGGATTAGGGCCTATGATTCCCTTTATGGATATCTGATAAGTATCATTATTTAAACAAGGGATGTTAGGCACATAAATATCAATGAATGATAAGGGGCATCATGACCAATAATTTAAAATGTTTAATAATATAAATGAAAACATATATTATTAAGTGGATTGAGCACATGTATCTGAATATGGGATTTATAACACCATGTTTGATAGTCCAAATCATTGATTTCAAACACCATGCACACCATCCAAATCAAGTTTCATGAAACATTATTCTGAACAACCCAAAATGATTTGAAATTACATGTACGACATCCTAGACATAGGGTATGTGAGGAATCTTGTTAAATAATACTGACCAAGGTATCATAGTAATAATCTAGTATAAGATAATTGCACTATCCATATGATCCATTTACCATGGTGTGCCCTAAAGAGGAACCCAAGTATCACTCAAGGGGAGTTGCACATTCATTAGAATATTGCATTTAACATTTAAATTCATTCAATGTAATAATACATTCCTTGGTATTTTTAATTGGAAAAAAAATAAAATCCATTCCATAATCAATTCAAGAAATGAATGTAATACATTTTAGTTATAAAGAATCATGTAGGTCATAGGAATCACCCATTCCATAATATAAGTCATTAGGATGCATTTTATTAAAAAATAGACATAAATCATTTGTATTTTTAAACATATTAATTGAGAAATAAAACCAAACATAATTTTTGGTTCTTACATTAAGTTTTCTATTATCATGATATGGAAATTATAGTAATACCCAGTGTGTTTATTACTCACATGGATAGGATGATAGTCATTATAAAGTAATTAATCTTCCCTTAATAGGTTGTTTAGGTTGATTTCTCCATCCTCCACAATTTTTTGGGGGTTAGGGACATCAAGGTTGTGGTATAATGGTTTAATTTTAGAAACATTATATTTTATGAAAAACATGTGGTATGAGTGAAATGTGGAACAAAAATGAATTATGAATGATGAAAATTTAAAGTAAAAACATATAGACCGGAAACCTAATGATTATGAGGATTCACTAAATAGATATCCGGATTAGATTCAATCCACTATAAGAGAAATGAAAATCAAGGATAAAAACTCTAAAAATTGGGAATACGAGATCACATGGAGATAGAATCCAATATATTGAGAGAAACAAAGAAAAAATTATCATGGAATATCCTAATGGGGCATATTCCATTACTCCCCATGCCCGCCTCTAATAGGCCTAGGGCATGAGACAGGCTCTGGGTAGGTATATCACTAACAAGAGAGTCCTTTCCCTATGTACCATTACAAATACACACATCTCCAAGCCCAAAAAATTATAAAATATAAAAGCAAGTGAAAACCATTCTTGAATACAAATAAATCCCACAACTAGAGTATGAAGGGCAGTAAAGGAAAGGAAAAAAATTTCAAATACAATAACAACACAAAGAGTCTAATATCATTTCCAACCTAAAAGTAAAATTGGGATTGATGTCATGATTCCATAGGAACGCTAATTGGGTTTTCAAGTCTCGTTATGCAACATATAGTCCTGGTCCATATAGGAATCTAAAAAAGGGTTGATAGTTTTCACAACACATGACATGTACGGGAACATACCATACAGGGGTCGGTTTAAAAATACCCAATAGGAATCCCTAAAATCAAAAACAATTTAAAAAAAAAGAATAATACACAGCTCTACACATGTATATGTCTACAGAAAATATAACAGGAATATCCAAATATACTCAATAAAGACACATAGTGTAAAGATAATTCACATCCATAATTCAATCCTAGGATTTAAGCTCAACGGTTCCACATTTCACTCTCCTGAGAGAACACACTCTTTAGTCTGATAACATTCAAGATGTCTATCAGATAGGTAATACTCACTAAGACTCACAATAGAATATATGCACTAAACAACCAACATGATACGATATACATATGAGGATCTCTCCCAAGGCTATAGGGTACACCAACAACTCAATATGGACTAACCTTCTATGTAAAGGATGGGATAAAACTTAGTGTTAGTCATGATGATACCAATAAATCCAACTATGGTATAAAGATGAAAAGAGGATCTCACTCTGAGCCTCACAGATGGATTTCGAAAACTCTATATAAGAAGTCACACAAAAATGATCATTTTCATATGCGTAAAAGGTGATTACATTCTAACCCTTATGGAATGTAAATTGGGGAAACACCCTAATGAATATTTTTCATGATATAGAGGATAAGGGCTCCAAGAAAACCTTAAGAGAGTACACATCGTATATTCGGGTTATAAGGTCTGTCCCTTCGACCTTGGGTCATACCTTTGTAAATGGACCATGAACCAAGGCTGAAACCATGTAATAGTGCATATATTGTCTAATTCAAATGTACTATACCCATGTAACAGTACATGGGTATTCCCATGTACATCTTTCCAAGCCATGTCCGTGTGGGATTACATGGCAGTCTCTTGCCTGTGTACTCCACTCCTTGCCCATCTACACTCCAAGGTATCCACTGAGATCTTCAAAGTAGAACACATGTCATGTGAAATGGTCACATACCTAGTGATACTTATCTCCTTTCTAAAACCCTAGATGCCACTAATAGGGGACCACACAACATGTGGATCCAATTTACATGTTGTGTAGCATGAAAATTTACGAAATCTCATATATGGATTCTGTTTTCATTTATATATAACTTCCAATCAATAAATCCATTCTCTTCAATAGAAACTCAGGTATCCACTTTGGTTGAGACGTGAAATTTTTGAAGAACATGTTTCTGTTATCAAATAAAATATAAATTCCCATCAAAATTCTTTCATTATTGTGTGTTGAAGACCTGAAATAAGGTATCCAAAACATTCCAATACCCCACAACTTCTATCATCACACCATCATCATGTCATAATGATCCCATATCTATGATGTCGTATTGTTACACCATGAAATGGGTGTGAAACCAATGATTTTATCAGTGTATGTAGAGGAACGAAGAAATATTATAATCCCCACAATGAATAAAGAAAAGGGGGAGAAATGCAAAACTAAAAAAATATGGAAGAAACCTCATACATTGTTTTTTTTGATCCATCGATGTTATGATAAAAAAATAGTCCAATATCACAATGAAATTCAACAAATAAAATCACCATAAATAAACTAATCTTAAATATGACCGAACCATAGATGAATACATTGGTTTATTGATCCTTTTTTTCAACTAAATTAATAATGATGAAAGAATCCAAGTTGAATTACATTATACCTAAAATTATTTCAATCACTATTGATGAAAATAGGGTCTCTATGATCATTGGATAGATCCTTTGATTTTGTCTTCCATCGGTCATAGATATCTAATTTAGTCATTATTCAAACATAGAATCATGTTTGGTGATCTCAAAAATCCTCAATATGTAGAGTTTTTTTGAATCTAAACTGAGGAATTTCCCATAACCATTTATTTATAAAAGAGGATTCATCAATACATCAAATAAATAATGTAAAATAATTTTATTAATATTTTATTCATCTTACGTCTCTGATGACATTTCCATCATTGATCGACACTGAGAAAGTTGTGATGAACCTTTGGTAAAACCCAAATATTGAACTCAACAATACACCTATATTTCTTTATGGTTCCAATTTTATATTTTAATCCACTTTTTCTTGATAATCATTGGTGGATGCTATTTAATATATTTAATATATATCAAACATTTATTCCAAGAACACTGGTCCATGGAATCAAATTACATATCGGTTTCTAGTCTAAAAAATAATCCATAAAATTTAAGAAAAAAAATACATGTAAAATTATAGTTGTTAATTCCTCCCCACGTATGGGATTTACATCCTAGAAATTCAAGAAAAAGGCTATAGAAATTGATGTGGGTATTGAGCATGAATTTGAGCCTCCTGCTCCCAAGTGATCTCTGAGAGATTCTCATGATACCCGCAAACACACAATAAAGGAATTTATTTCCTATGTTGGATACTCTCTAATAAATCCATAATATGTATTGATTACTCGACAAAGGTAGCTTCATCATCAATGTTCATTTTTCCCCATTCGATAATGTGTGTGGGTTATGAACGTACCTCCTCCAATGTGACACATTGAAGACATTATGTCACAGATCTAACAATTGAGGTAGAGATATGAAGTACACAAACATGGAAAAAATTCATAGTATTTGGAAGGGACCAACAAATCATAGATATAGCATGTCTCCATGACCAAATCTCCATTACCCATGTCGAGGTGAAACCCACAAGTACACATGGTCTCCCTCAATGAACCCCAAAGTCCTCCTTTATCATTTTTCATGATACTTTTTATGGATTTGTTTATTAAACATATGTTGTTAGATGATATGAACCTACTCATAAGTTTCTCACACCACCTATGTTCCCATGAGTTATGAGTCTACCATATTAGTCCAGTAAAGTAGTGGTCTACATGGTCTCTCATATAAATCCACGAAGGGTTCCATATCGAGGGTTGAATGGTTGATACTACTGAATTAAAACTCTACCATTGGTAGGGGAATATAACAACTAGAACTAAGGTCTAAGATGAAATATCATATAATTTCCTCAAAAATTTGAATGGTCTTCTTTGTATTACTACAAGTTTGATAGTTAAACATTGTGATCACGAATAAGTGAGTTCCAAATGTTTCTTGCCATCCCTTCCAAAAATAGGATGTGTAGTGATCATCATGATCAAATGTGATTATCGATTTAGCTCCATGAATTAGCATATCTCGTACACATAGAGGTTTCCCAATATTTATACTTACCGTTACCCCTGAATAGCTATGATATATGATTATATGGTGAGTTGGTATATGATCACCCATATGGCATCGTGTCCGGTGCACGTATGTGGTACTAATATCATAAATTCCATGGATATCCCATCCCACTACCACTCTAGCACCTCATGGTGTTGATTTTAACCCTCCAGAACATGGTGGCTCTTCTTCATGTATTTACATGCAAGGGATCAGGAGACAAACTCTGCAACTCCTTTTTTCTATTTGGCCAGAAAAACTAATGTCGGAGGTCCTGTAATTTCTTATGAATACTGGAATGTACCACCAAATAATATGTATGGAACTATATCAAAACCTCCTCATACAACATCAATGGTATCAACACACATTAATTTAGAATAATGACATTCAATCCACTATAAGAAAATTCAGAAGGTTCATGTCCATTGGATATATGAGTTCGTGGGGTTTCATAGTCAATATCTTCATGTTTTTCTTACATAACTCAGTACAAGAGCAGAGGGGTGATAACCATTGACTAGAGATATGTTTCTCCCTCTCTATCCATAAAGGATGACTATAATGATTAAAACTACTCTAACACATCTTTTAGAATCAACGAATATGATATCTTGTGGAAAGAATTTATTACAATGTTCCCATTCGCAAGAGTATATACAATCTTGTATCCATAATCCTGGAGGAACTCCAGACATTTACTCTATCTAAATTCAATATATTTCTGAGATATGGTATACATGATAATCTTCTTGTTATAATAGATGATAAACCTCATGCTACACCACATCATTAGTGAGAATAATACCACTAATAACTCCAGATCATGGGTTATGTAGGTAAGATCATGTGATCTCAACTGATGTGAACAATATATTGTAACACTCGAGAATTTTATGTTTTATAAATCATCAAAGGATTCTTTTTCTACACACAACACTTTCTTGTCTTGCTTTACAGAAAATCGTGAGCTTCCTCGATAGCTTGCGTCGTACGCAATACCGAGTTTCACTAAACAACGATATACTATTAAAATATTATTAAAACTAGCCGTTATGGATAGTAATAACCAATTTTTGAAATTTTATAAATTTTATTTTTCAAAATGGACTTAATTTTTGGATTCGTAATATCGAAATTATCCTAGGGTGAAATTTTGGTATTTTTTTGAAAACTTTCAATTTTTGATGAATAGTGAAACCACTAAGTGGTGGTTAAAAAAACTGAATTTTTCATAAAACATAATTTTTCCACTTCTGTGAGTGGAATTTCAAAAATCCGAGAGACATGGTTGATTTCAGTAAGTAAAATGTGGTTCAATGAGATGAAAATAATTTTTTGGTGAATAGTAACTTTTTACTTTTTTTACCACGGTTAAAAGTAAATAGGGAAATTAAGGGTAAAAATGACATTATTATTATCCTAACACATGTCCTAATTCTATTGGACAAGTGTAATTCGACCAAAAACAACCTTAGGAATAAAATATGACCATTTAGGCCACTTGGATTAGATTAGGACATTTATTATTAATTTATTTAAAGAAGGGTTAAAATAGTTAAAATCAAAGTTTAATAACTAAATCATTTTTAATATGGGGTTATACATAAGATAAATTGGACTATAAAGATTAATTAGAAAGATAAAAAGATTTCCTACATAATGGTAGTTTATTTTTAAATTTTAGACATTAAATAATTTAATTTGTTTATGACACAACGATGATGCAGTAATTATCTTATTAATGAAATATTGACATAATTGATGTTATAAATACCCAAATAAATATAATTTGAGACTTTTTATGAATTTCACTAATTTTTTAGATTAATATGACATGTTATTATTGATTTAATTAACTTTTTTCGAACTAATAATTCTGTTATGAATTTTAACAAAAATTAATTACTAAATAGTGTTGAAATTGACATAAAATAGTTTTTAAAACAAATATTATATTAGTAATTGTTATTTTATTCCTAAAAATATAAGGATCGGTCAAATGACATATATAAGGTTATATATATTAATAATAAACAACTTGGGGTTCTTTTAGCTGCTTATAGTAAGTTTATTAACCTTATAGTATAAAAATACAAGAAGACACGGTAAAAGTAAAATTATTTAACTTAATGTTAAATCTAAATGATAAGGTTAAAATAGGATCCTAAACTTGTATAAATTATATTGGATGAGAGTATTTCGAACCATCCCCACCTTAGCTTCGAAATAAATCAATTTGGATCTATTTAAAACCGAACTTGACTTTATAATAAAATAATATTTTTAGTTTTTCCAAAGGAGCCCCTCTCCTCCCTTATAAAAGGGAACCTCCTTCCTCTCTTCCTCACACCACTTTGATCCTTCAAGCTCGGCCAACACCTACCACTTTATCCTCTCCACTTCCCTAGATACATCCTAGAGGTCCTGGTCTTCTTCAAAGACCAATTTTAGTGCCCAAAAAGAAGGTCTCAAAGAAGCATTTCAAAGAAGAGGTAATGTCTGTTACCGATTCTTTCATCTTTATTTCTTCTTCCACTTCTTCTTCCTTAGTTGTTTCATTATGAAGTAATAACATCAGTATCACTCATATACTGATATGTTATTATATGTATGAAACAACCCTATTTCACCATCTATCCATCCTACGGAAAAAGAAATCACCGCGCGTGCGTACGTACGAAATACCGTCTCCACGCCGTGGTGTAATCTATTTTCCACCACCACCTTACTTGGATGGGTATAATGATGTAAATAATGACTATATATGACTATTATAAAGTGATAATGATTATGAAATAGTATACATACACTCCAATACAATTCCACGATCATAGGAACGATATCATCACTCGTGCGTACGTACGGAATACCGTCTCCACGATGTGATGCGACTCGTTCTACATGATCTTCATTTCATAATGATTATATAAATGAATTAAATGAATTAATATGATATATATTACACTAATACCATTATGGAAATGAGGTATCTATAACCTAAAGATAAGAATAAGAATTTATTCGACAAAACACGCATAAGAAAAAAAAGTTATAAACACCCGAATAACAAGAAGCAATGAAATATTACTACTAAGAAGCTAAGAATATGACCAAATATGATATCATAAAAATATGTATGATTCTGTAATAAGTCAATAACATTATTTAAATCATTATACAGGAGGTTCGGACACGTACAAAGCATATCAGACCTAAGATAAGGGAAATATCACAATCTCATTTTTATCCGAGATGGTTTTTACTTTGGAATTTACTGGGGTGTATTTTATCATCCACATCCATGTTTCCTCAATATGTAATATTATTTTCATCCACCTATAATTTTTTAGATCCAATTTTACCCTTCGGTGAGTTTTTAGTAAAAGATATGAAAGGAATCTTTTGTCGTTTTTCTTACGAGGTACTTTTTTGACTTTTCCGACAAAAGTATGAGAAGAATGTTTTTTTAACCTATAAGACATGAATGTATTTTTAAAACAAAATTTCCAAGAATCTTCCCTTACATGTTTTCAAGATTATTTTTAATCAACTTCTTTTAGTTTAAAATTGTATGATATTTTAAGAAAGTAAAAATGTTTTTGAAGTAGAAAGGATATTTTCCTCAAGAATGGAGTTCAAGTGTTTTATCAAAATTATTTTCCATATAATATAATATAAGGTTATGTTTTTATCCCTATTATTATATTGATTTGATTATGTTGTGATGGAAATATTTTTATGAATTCCTTTATCTTATATGAATTGTTTTATGATGTCATGTTGTTTAAGAATACCATTTTTACTACATGGGTTATGCAATGATGTTTGATTTTTGATTTTGTGGCACACATAAGAATGGTATCATTATGAGATGGGTGGGACCTATATCTCCCTCCAATTCATTGGGTAAAGATTTTATATCTCACGAGATATACATGGATGGAACGGTATGTTATACAGGTTCAGTGAAACAGGACTGAAATGAGGAGTGAACTCGGTTCAAAAATGGACTTTGTCCACTAAGATAGTCTTGGAAATGATTCTTGACTAATAAGAAATGATTCCCTATGATTATGTGTGTATTCCACAAAGTTTCATGTTTTAAGTTATGATTATTGGGGTTACATTTCACTATTATGATTTATCCCATGTTATGAAATTATTATCTCTTTTGCAGGTTAAGATTTCCAAAAGTTATGTGCTTATATATGATGTGATTGATATTTCTTTTGTTTACCCTTACTAAGCATTTGAGCTCACCCTTTTGTATGTTTTATTTACCCAGTTCAGGAATAAGGTTATTAAGTAGAATATGCCAAAAAGAGACTCTAGATATGATGAAATAAATGGGAGGCAAAGTAGATGCTTTATGAACCAGTTGTTTATGTTTCCCAGTTTCTAAAGACACTATACCTATACAGTCATTTATTGGTTTTGTTATATGTTGTAATAAGTTTGCTTCAATTCTGATGTAATAACAATGTATGTAAAGTATGGGTCATTATATATATAATCCTCACCTTCCTATTCATCAAAACAAAACAATACCAAGTTCATGATGCATCATAGACAACCACATACTCAATAACCTCCTCAATGAATATCATGATATGAGCACATATCACACTCTAACTCAATTTTGAAAAGGCCTTTGGGAACCTCTCCTACAATATGAACGGATTACCCTTTTAGTTCAAAGCTATCATGTGTTTCAATATCCTAGAAAAATCAAGGATGGATAACTAGTAATATCTTACAATCCAAAGAAAACATTACACCAATATCATGCTCCTGGCTGGATTCAAAGCTAACACTTTTACAACCATGGATACATCCTTTTCCACTCCATCAAATATGATAACATGTCATGGAATGTGGACCACAACTATCCAAATATAAATCCTCAAGAGCATTCCATAATGTTGGTTCCATCAGATTATGTCGATAAATATCCTCTAGGGTATCATGTGATCATCCTCGGATATTAATTATACAAGGATATCCCTGATGAAGACTACCATTAATTAATATAAGAATGGAAAAGTATGTATGGTTTTTGAGTGAAATTAACACTGATGGGGTGTTCAAAATGCCTAAGAGAATCACCAAGTACTCATAGTAGTCATAATTACATCTGAATTTCGTCATTGATATATCCACATCCCTTACTCACAACTAGTTATATCCTAACCTGAGGTCAAACATATGGAACCATCAAGACCCTGTCAACTGATCAAAGAGGTCATCG
This sequence comes from Viscum album, assembly GCA_963277665.1. NCBI lineage: Eukaryota > Viridiplantae > Streptophyta > Magnoliopsida > Santalales > Viscaceae > Viscum > Viscum album. The sequence continues at coordinate 1,087,094,508 of OY728165.1, forward strand.
ATCCATGGTAGTGGATAAATATTCATTATGGTCACTTAGTTCAAGCACTGATATTCCACACATATCTGAAAGCCACTATATGGGTTGAGATAAGGGATCAACTGGAATCTCTAGGTCTCAAACATGATATGTTTCAAAAAAAGGAATAATGAGAACCTATGTCTATAAAAATGATAGAAATGTTGAAAAGAGAGACATCATACCTTTAATCATTCCCAGAGCCTCTAGGTTATAAGCATCGACCACCTAATGTTGTCCACTCCCTTATCCTCTATATCACTGAGTTTGGTGTGGACCACCAATTGTTGGTGGTGGTAACATATCAAAGCATCTACCCCCATCTGATGCTCTCTTGGAACCTTTACCAAGCCAACCACTATGTAAACCTATCTTCTCTTACTATTTCCTCTACCTTGGTAACCCATCCATCTATTCTCTATTATCCATACGGTGAGTCATACAGTCATAGGAAAGACATCCCCTACTAGCACAAGAGAAGCACTACGTCTCCCTAGGATGGATAGACCCATAAAGAGTGTCCGGAACCACATAATATTTATCTTGGGACCTCATACCAAAATTTCTCCAACAAGATGGTCATCATGGCCGACATTGGCTATATACTGCTTTTCTCTCGAATCTTTCTTTCCAACCACCCGAAACCAATGGTTGTGTCTACTCAGAAAAAACCCTCAACCACCAAATATCACTCTAGAACCCTAGCATAGGTAGAAATTCATAGTGGGATGAAACTATATTAGATGGATCTAAGAAACCCCATCTTGAAGGTCTTATCCTTTAAGAATTATTCCTGATCCATATCCATCGAGTACCTGTTGAGGTTTGTAAACCCTAATAAATAATCATCAACCACTGTAATTTCCAATTGGAGCCACCGAATCTCCTATATACATACAAACCTCAACATAGATAGAGAGAAATCTGATTTGAAGACCCACAAAAATTTTGACCATGCTAGAGTCATCTCATCATAAGACTGGGTCACCAACCCCAACCATTATCCCCCTGAGCTATAGAGAAGGCTCACTGCCAGGAACACCATCTGATCTACTGGTATCCTAACTATGTATGAAACATGGGTCACCACATCAATCTAGCCCTTATCCACCTATGGGATGGGTTCACGTCAAATCTTGAGGGGTCTCTATCCATAAAACTCCTAAAGTGAGAATTGTTTTTCACCTTACCTGGTATTACTACTACTACCATTAGTTTCTCAATAAGTGGTGGTATGGTGGGTGTACACTTTGAGGTAGAACCTCTTAAACTGTTCTATGTATTGAAACCTCATCACTGAGGAGATCATCCCCATTATCCTGAAATTGAATCATAGTTAGCATACATCGTTGAGAAATCCAGAATGTAAACAATATTTACCATGGTCAATGAGTATATCTATTGGGATGAATAATGAAATACATAGAAATGAAAACCCATTCTTACATGATGCATGTACCATTTTTACCCTTTAACCAATGTTCTCATCTATTGAGTAAAATGGTAGGTGATCATAGTCCATGTGTATGGATATGTTAGCCTCCACACCAACATTGGTATCCCTCTTATGAAATCCAAAATCAAACCACTTAACAATATTTCCCCAAACCAATCTCAATAACTTCTGTCCAAGGGTAGAACAGATTCTTCTTACACCATCTTTTCATGACCCATCCTAATGGGGCACATGATGTGACTCCTCAGGGGAACCTCAAATAGGCCTGGGGCTGGTGATTGATACTGAGAAGGAACACCACTTACATGGGAGGCCTTATCCTATGTACCGTTACACAATAACACATCTCTATTCACATACATTTATGAAATGTAAAAGAAACTGAACAACCATACATGCATACGCATAAATCCTACCACTATAGTATGGTATGATGTATGGTAATGTAATCATATCCAAATAATATCCCACCATAAGTCATTTGAATTCAATTAAAAATTCAATGTAAATCTCATACTATAATAAAGATACAACAGGAATAGACCTCATCCTTTTTGGTCTCACTGTAAGACATCTGGTCCTGGTCCATCTGGGAATCTATTATAAGGTGGATTGAATTCATAAGACATGAAATAGGGAAGAAAATCCGATGAAGTGGTGAGTATAAAATACCCATTAGGACAGCCAAAACAACCAAACATACAAAAAAATTATAACATTAAAATATTCATAGTTATATCTTTATAAAACATACAATATAAATATATTGATATACTCAACAAAGTCACAAAGTCTGAAGATTAATTAGAACAATAATACAAACCTAGGATTCTGGATGGAAGGTTAAACAAAGGACTCATCTTGGATAATACACTGCTATTTCTGATAACACTAATGATTTTTGTTTCAAAGGTAATGTTTTTTGGGGTCTCTCCATAGGAATTACACACTGAACATCTGAAGAGATATGATACACAGATAGGGATCACAACTAAGTCTATGTGGGTATACCAATAACTCAATATGGATTAACATGATACATATTATATTGGAGCCTTGATACATTTAGTTCAGACTGCACCAAGAGATCTACTAGGGAATGATTATGAATAGAGGATCTCACTAGAGGCCTCATCGATGTATTTTGACAACACTATCCAAGAAGGCTTACAGAAGGGATCATTGTCTAGTGAGTGGTAGAAAATTATATACTAACCCTCAAATAATGGATATGGGGAACACATCCTAATGAAACCAATCCACGATATAGTGCTCAAGAGCTTAATTCCAACATTAAGAGATATCATGACATATAGTTAGGATACACATCATGTCCTTTAAACTCCAAGTCCAACCCATGTAATCAAAATTTCTCAAGAATCTATTTCTATTTAATAGTACATTGTTTGTAAATTTCACATGTAATCTACTCATATAATTGTATATAGGTATACATATGTACATCAGGTCAAGACATGTCTTTGTGGGAGTACTGAACAATCCCCTAACCATATACTCTTCTCCATGTTCGTGTACCCTCCAATGTATATGTTGAGCTCACCGAAGTGGAACAAACTTCATGTAGTAAGGTCACATAACATGTGATATTTATTTCCTTCTCAAAACGATACCCATCAATGAAAGAGGAACACTTGAAATGTGTCTTCTATTTACATGTTGTGTGGTGTATAAATATATAAAATTTCAAATCTACATTCTGTGTTTATTTTTGTTCCATCGGCTATGGATCTAACAATTCTACGTACTGAAAAATCAAGGATCCTCATTTTTCAAATCCTTCCATCAATGATAAACATGTTCCGGTTATCAAATATATTCATAACTCACCGTCAAACTCTATTCTTCATTGCCGGATAAAGAACATGAAATGGATTATTCAAAACTATTTGATTTTTTCCTCTTCTGTCGTCGCACCACAATCATGTTCTTCCAATCCAATATCTATGATATCAAATCAAAATTCAATAAAAATAGTGCACAATGATTGATTTTCATTATGGATGTCAAACCATAAGACAATCAACGAAGATCCCTGGTGAACAATGGAAATGGTAGAAATGAATAGCCCAAAAAATGAGGAATGGTCCAATGCCAAGGTTTATATTGGAATATGTATGTTTTTATTGTAATAATAATAAATAATTACATATCCTAAAAAATTATCCAAATAAAATCCTCACAAATAAACTCATCCCATAAGATGACTGTACAACAGATCAATCTGTCTGTTTTTTGATCTTTGTTCATCGTAGAAATTAATAATGGTGAATGAATGCAAATAAAATAACATTATACCCTGATTTTGATTGATTGATTATAAATTGAATAGCTACTTCGTTATTTTGGGTTAGATCCTTCAATTATGTCTCTCACCAGTCATCGATCTCAGAAACAATTATCATTTGAAAGTAGAATCCAATTCTAAACACTAAAATGGTCCTATGGATCTCAAGTTGTTAGTTGACAAACCTAGTTATTTTTATTAAATGATTATTAAAAAAAGGATAGGTCTTGGCATCAAAAATTAAAATAAAATATTTTAACTAAATATTTTATTTATTTTATGTCCGTGATGAATTTTCCACAAAATCACTATGTCGATCAAGGTTATGTTTCACCTAGGTTAAAACCATCATTTTAAACACAATGGTTCCCTAATATTATTTATTTAGGCCACTATTTATAATTTAATAGATTTTTTAGTAAAATTATGTGTGTGTTATATTTAATATATTTAATATATTTCAAATATTTATAGATAGAACACGGGGCCAAATAATCAAATGTGATCTTAGTGTCTAGAATAAAAAATAATCCATACAATCTATAAATATAATTCATGGAAAATAAGATTAATGAAAAGAATTATAATGAACCATAGGCATACTATGTGTGATCAAACATGAAATATGATGTTCTATTTCTATTTAAAACTTTATAAAACCAACGAACCCTAGAGGAGGAGGATAAGTGAGCTCAAGTGACATCCCGATTTAATAAATGTGTGATCCATAAGGGAGATGTAAAAATTTATGGTCTAGTGGGGAAAATTGATCATTTAAATTTCTTTAATGATCCTCATGGTTTTTCTAAATAGATTATAAAACAATAAGGTACCACAATCCAAGGCACCCCCATTCCAAACAGTTTCCTCGAATAGTTTAAATAACATATATTGAAACTTCCCCATACATCTCCTACATTACATGGTTGTTGTGCATAGTTAGAAAAACTATGAAATTACTATTATATTTATCCATTAACTATAAAAAATTACACATGGTTAGAGAGTGTAACACCCCAAGCTTCCAAGGTACAATTCTCTTTGAATAATATAGTAGCGTGTGTTGTACGCAACTTCGAGATTCTAACACACCATGACCAATCAAAGTAGCCGTTATGAATATTAATACACAATTTTTAAAATTTTATAAATTTTATCTCCCAAAATGGAATTCATTTTTGGATTTAGAATATCAAAATTATCCTAGGGTGAAATTTTGGTACTTTTTGGATAAATTTTATATTTTGATGAATAGTGAATATTACTAAATTTTAATTAAAAACATTTTTTTTAATCGAAATAATTAACAGTAATAAATTATGGATTTGAGTGGTTTAAAAGTATATTTATAATATATTTTTACCATTTAATACAATTTTTTTCATTGGACATAATTTTATAATTAAACCAGACATAAAAAAGTGTCAATCTTTTGATAGTTATTATCACTTAAAAACACACTTTTTGTTTTAACAACGAGAATTAATTTTAAATTAATTTCTGCCACTTCTGTGTTTTGAATTTTCAAAAATGGATTCCATATTTGGAATCATTATGTCAAAACTTTGTAAATAGGTAACTTTTATTTTTAGACATTTTGAATAATTACTTCTGTAAATATTTTATTTACCACTGTTAAAGGGTAAACCTGGTAAATATTGGTAAAAAATAATATTATGATAACAATAAATTACCCTAAAATGTGTCCTAACATTATTTTATGATACATTTCAGACCATGGGAATCTTTGGGTCTATTTTGGGACCCCATGGAGCAACTTGTAAGTGATAAAGACACTTTATATTTATTAAGTTAAAATAAATACAAAAATTACATAAGCATATAACTTTTAGAGAAATAATTTCTACATAAGGTTATATATGTTGGATTTTAGACAATAAATATTAATTATAAAGATAAAAATATTTCCTACATAATGGTATTTTATTTATAATTTTTATACATTTAATAGTTAAATTAATTTTTGACACAATAATGATGCAATATTTTCCTTATTAATGAAAGAATCAAATAATTGGTATTATAAATGTTAAAATAGATATAATTTGAAAGTTTTGATGACATAAATGAATTTTATTGGATAATATGACATTATAGTATTGCATAAATGAATTTGGTTAGAATTAATATACTTTTTAGGCCTTTATCAAAAAATCAATTATTGAATAATGTCAAAATTGACATAAATGAGTTTTTAAAACAAATTTTATATTATTAGTTGATATTATATTTCTAAAAATCTAAGGTTCAGCCAAAGGAATTATATCATGATAGGTGTATCATTAATGGACCACTTGGTGGTATCTTGGATGTATATAGTATGTTTATTAACTATATAATATAAAAATACAAAGTGACATGGTAAATGTCAAACTAATTAAATATGAGTTAAAACTAAAATACAAGGTTAATATAATGAACCAAACCAGTCTAAATTCTATTGGTTGAAAGTATTTAGACCCATAAACAACTTATAATTTTAATAATCCCCTCTTAACCCATTAGAAACAGAATATAAATTCATTATAAAATAATATTTCTAGCTTTTCCAAAGGTGCCCCTCACCCCTCTTATAAAAGGGAACTCCTACTTCTCAATAATTCACACATTAAAAGCCTTTTTTTCGGCCAAACACTGACAAAATATACTCTAAACTTCCCTAAATTCATCCTAAAGTCATTATTTTGATCATAAATTCAACCTATGGATCCCTTTTGATCAAATCAAAAGGAATAACCTGAAGAAGAGGTAATGTTTTCACAACCCTCTTTCAAGTTCCTTTCTTTTTCAACTTCTTCTTTCTTTGTTATTTCCTTTATAAAATAATAACTCTAGTATCTTCTATATAGTGTGATGTTATTATAAATATTCTAAAACCATATTCAGTATTCTATCTATCCTTTTAATGACATTCCACCATACGTGCGTATGAACGGCTTGTCGTCTCCACGTCGTGGTGTAATTGTTATTCAAAACATTATTATTTGGATGGGTATAATAATGATGTGTAATTCATGTAAACAATAAATATAACATTATAATGATTCTCTATATAAGATATACCATCCAATTATATATATTATTTTAATATCAAAATAATGATCTTGCCGCTCGTGTGTACATACGGACTACCGTCTCCACGAGCGCGATGAGATTCATTTCCCATTGTATCCATTCAAGAATAATTTTCAGTTGATGGTTAAAAATAATGTTTAATTACATGATATAATTCTTGATATGAATACGATACATCCAATATATAACAAATACATCTTATGTAACAAAACATATAAAATAAAATGAGTAAGTTAACACCCGAAACAACGATAATACTAAGATACTATTAACAAAGCAATGTTAAAAGATCATATATGATATCATATTAATTTATATGATTCATGTATAATTTAATAAAAATTATTTCACCATTATATAGGAGGTTAAACTACCCTCAAAAAAGGAAAAGTACAAGGTAAGAAGTTTTCATCTCACTCCTTATTCCCGTGAGATTCGTACCATATTTCCACTATTAACATTTGTGTGGTGTATGTAGTATCCATAATTGTATTATTTGTGTAATAGACGTTAATTTATGTCTATCTACATATTCATTGTATCATACCTCTTTCATGGTGTTTATGTTTTGTAAGTTACCAAATTGGTAAGGGTTTATTTCACAATCTCTTCATTATCCGAGGATGTTTATAAGTAATTATCTATTGGGACATCTTTATTATCCACATCCATGTTTCTTAAAAATGTATTTCAAAACCTTTTTACTATTTTACAGAATATGGGTTAAAGTCATTTATACCCTTGTTTTACTTTTTATAAGATGTTTATAAAGGAATCTTTATGTTATTTTCCAAACAAGATCCTTTTTAACCTTTTTAACAAATAAATGTAAGAATGTCTTTTTTTATCTTTTATAGCAGGTGTGGCTATTTTACACCATTCTAAAATCATAGAAGCTTCCATTACAAGCTTATAAGAATATTTTCAATGTAAATTTTTTATTTTATAATAATGTGACTTTTAAATAATTTCAAAAAAGAGATATTTCACTCAAATAGTTTTGATTTCATCTATGTCAACATCCTTTGATGGATTTTAAGCTTATTTGAAGTTGATTTGTTATGATACAAAACATCCTTATTGTATTGAACGTTTTGTGATATGTTTCACTGTAGATTTTTTATTTTCATACCATTCATGGTTTATGGACAATGTATTTACATTTCATGTGCTAGTGTTAATACGAATGTTTATGTTATATTTCATCCTCTTCTTAAGATGAATGTGTTGGACTAGTATGTTCTGGGTTGGCGACCGGAAAAAGTAAGCCCTCCGGGTTGGTGTACGGTTATTAGAGGAACTATGGCATGGTGTTCGGTTATTAGAGGCACTCTAGGTTGGAGTCCGGTTACAGAGGCTCTCCGAGCTAGGTTCCGGTTACTGTTATCCCTTAGGTCTTAGCATGGGGCCTTAACACAGAAATTAAAGTTCGGCATTATGCATTCCATCATTATGAAAGTGGTTATTGATATTGCATGTTATTATTCGACTAGTATAATATCCATGTGAATAACTAAATGGAATTATTTAATTTTATCTTTTCTATAATATGCTGAAGTTCAAGTTTAAAAGCCTATTGTTTTAGTTATACATTGCCTTAAATGTTTATTCTTTTTTATAAATGTTTCTGCTATATTGTTATCCTTACTGAGCATCTAAGCTCACCCCTTTCAATGTTTTATTTTTCTGAGGATGTGAAGATGTAATTTATGAATGACCTACAGGGATAGTATCAGGGGATATGAAAAAAATATGTTGTTGTAGTAGTTTTCACTTTATGATGCAATGTAATCTTTTTGAATTTATCTAGTTATTCCAAGGCTACTAAACTAATAGGTCATTCGAGACTTGATCTTTTTTGATCATTCCAATGTTATGTAATAATGCACCGACTCTGGGTAACTGGTTTTAGGGCATTACAGTTGGTATCAGAGGAAGTTTAGTACAAACCTTGGAAGCTATATTTAGATAAACTCTAATTAGAGCACATAGCCCTAAGGTAGATTTTGAGGATTAGTATAGAATAAATTCTTAGAATTTTGGTATTGTATAGATTTTGTGAGTTTTTTGAGAAATACATCCCTGTTTTGATATGAAGAGGTAGAGGTGGCTCTGGCACAGATATACCTAGGGGTAAAACCTGAAAACACCACTTTGAGCTAGACTCGAATGGGAACTGGTGCACGACAACAGGCCTTGCTGCACTCTTGGTTACGAATCTCTTGGGGGATATGCTTAGGATAATTCTCATTTTCCTTAAAAATCATTATGAAGGGTTTATGAGCATATAATTCCTCAAAGAAAAGATTTTTTTATGATTATGGATTATATCTACAAATAGTTTAGTTTATGTTAAGTGTTTTACAAGTATGAAATTATGTATTTTGATTCATAAACTGATCTAGTTTATGCCATTGTATAGAAATGGCACCTAGTGGAAGAAATGGAAACGGTATCAATGCACGCACTCCATGTAGGGATTTCCCTCCTGCTCAATATAATTATAGTGGAACTGGTGATGCAACTGGTGCTGATCATCTAATCACCGTACTGGGAAAACTCACCCAGTTTATGAATAATAACATTACCCGTATGGAGCACCCTAATCCGCAGCATGGAGGATCAATGTTAGATCTCTTCATGAGGCAAAAGTCGCCAAAATTCAACGGTCGTACAAATCCATTAGTAGCTAACCAATGGATAAGTTCCCTTGAGAAAATATTTCAGACTTTGGTGAGTAGTGAAAGGGAAAATGTTATCATGGTAGTTTATCGTCTCACTAGAGACACTGATTAATTGTGGTCATTGCGTCAAAACAAAAAGGAATATGATTAAGAATCAAATTTGGAATGGAGGGAGTTCAAATATATTTTCTTAGAAAAATACCTTCCTCGTGACCATCGATCAGATATGGAAAGGCAATTTCTATGTTTGAGAAAAAAGGAGGATGAGAATGTCGCAAAGTATGAGGCTAACATTACAAGGTTAGCGAGGAATGCTACATATTATATATGTAACCCAAGAAGTAAGGCTGATCGTTTCTTTGATGGGTTAAAACCATTTCTTCATCGAGCATTAGTCTCACAATCTTTCTCAACGTACAAAGATATAGTCTCATGTGCTATCGAGACAGAAAAGGAATTCTCTAAATCATATGATAATAAATAAAAGCAAGATAAGAGGAGAACGATGGAGCAAGAGGCAGATAAATGGAAAAAGGGAAATAAGGATTTTCCATTATATAAAAATTGTGGGACGAAACACCCCGGTACTTGCCTAAAAGGAATGAGAGTTTGTTACAAATGTGGTGAAAAAGGTCACTAGACTCGTGATTGCATGGGAAAGAAGGAGACTGTCAATGTTGAATGATACAATTTTAGAGAAATGGGGCATTATGCAAATGAATATCCTTAGAGTCAGGGAAAATTACCTCAGAAAAGGCCAGGGGATCAAGTCAAAGATTATGTTGTTACTACAGTTGAAGAGGAATAATTAATATATTTGTGTTTTCAGACTCACGGATTATATTCTGGTTATGATAATAACTTGATATATATAAGGATTGTACTTTAGTACTTTTTGTTTCAATTAAGGTTTTAATATTACTAAGTTAATCATATTTTCAGTATGTCACAATAAGAGAAACTTTACTCTGTTTGAAGAATCTGATGTTGCGATTGATTTTCGAATTTAGATACCTTTTACAAAGAGTATAGACAGAGGTACATTGGATAACTATAAAGGTCGGAATGGATTATGTTGAAACATTGGATAATATGGATTATGGTTAAAACATTTCTTAATATTATTTTTAGAATAATACTACAGTTTTAGGAAAATGACAACCTGTAGGTCGGGCGATAACCCGTTGCGTCAGACAAAACTGTAGGAATCGAACTGACAACCATAGTGCGACAGGCCTTTATTACCTACCACTAGCCTACAAGAAGTCCCTGGTTATTACAAAATATTTTTTTAATTATGATGGTATGTGCTAATGTTTGTAACCTTATACTATTAGGATAAATCTAATATTTTTGAGTTCTATTATCTTTTGGAGTGAACGATGAGTTTGTGGTATAAATTAGTTGAATGATGAAATCTCTACTTGTCAAGATATATATATATATATATATTTATCTTATTCTATGAATAAATTAATTCTTGAACTTTAGGGAAGGGATATTAAGGCCAAATATGTGTTATCCTAATACCTTATGTTTCGTTGAACTGATGATATTTTATATCATCATAGATTGATGGCATTGAAGACCTCAATTCCACACTTGTTTGTGATTGATGATGCCAATCACTCCCTATAAATATATACATTTTTCCTCTAATTACATGACTATAATTTTCACCAATGATCTCCTATTCGAAACCCTAATTTGGTGGTGACATTCTCAGTTCCCATTCACTCTTATTAAAACTAAATTTTATTAACCCTATTTCTATTATGGGTTTTCCACAAAGGTATTTTCTATTTTCAAACTTTTATTTTCAAAGAAAATTTTCAAATTGAGAGGACACAATTCTTTGAAGGAGGGGTGAATGTAACACCCCAAGCTTCCACAGTACGATTCTCTTTGAATAATACAGTAGTGTTTGTTGTATGCAACTTTGAGATTCTAACACACCGCGACCAATCAAAGTAACCGTTATGAATATTAATACCAACTTTTTAAAATTTTATAAATTTTATCTCTAAAATTGGAATTAATTTTTGTATTCAGAATATCGAAATTAGCCTAAGGTAAAATTTTGGTACTTTTTGGATAACTTTTATATTTTGATGAATACTGAAAATTATTAAATTTTAATAAATTTGATTAATCAAAATAATTAACAGAGATAAATTATGAATTTGAGTGGTTTTAAAGTATATTTAGAATATATTTTTACCGTTTAATACAATTTTGTTCATTCGGCATGATTTCAGAATTAAACCAGACATAAACAATTGTCAATCTTTTGATAGTTATTATTTCTTAAAAACACGCTTTTTGTTTTAACAGCGGGAATTAATTTTAAATGAATGTCTTCCACTTCTGTCTATTGAATTTGGTAAAATGGATTCCATATTTGGAATCAGGATGTTCAAATTTTGTAAATAGGTCACTTTTTTAGACATTTTGAATAATTACTTCGGTAAATATTCTATTTACCATCGTTAAAGGGTAAATCCGTTAAATAAGGGTAAAAAATAATATTATAATAATATTAAATTACCCTAAAATGTGTCCTAACTTTATTTGTTGATACATTTCCAACCATGGAAATCTTTGGGTCGATTTTGGGATCCCATGGAGCCACTTTTAGGTGATAAGAACACTTTATATTAATTAAGTTAAAATAAATTCAAAAATGACATAGGCATATAACTTTTAAAAAAAACAATTTCTACATAGGGTTATATATGTTAGAGTTTCTACTATAAATATTAATTAGAAAGATAAAAATATTTCCTATATAATGGTATTTTATTTATAATTTTTATACATTTAATAATTAAATTCATTTATGACATAATAATGTTGCAGTATTTTCCTTATTAATGAAAGAATCTAATAATTCGTATTATAAATGTTTAAATAAATATAATTTGAAAGTTTTGATGACATAAATGTATTTTATTGGTTAATATGACATGATTGGATTTCCTAAATTAATTTGGTTCTAATTAATAATGTTTTTATGACTTTAAATAAAATCAATTATTGAATAATGTCAAAAATGACATAAAGGAGTTTTTTAAAAAAATTATTATATTATTAATTGATATTATATTCCTTAAAATATATGGTTATGCCAAAGGACTTATATCATGATAGGTGTATCATTAATGGATTACTTGGGGTCTCTTGGATGTATATAGTCTGTTTATTAACTATATATCCTAAAAATACAAAGTGACATGGTAAATGTCAAACTAATTAACTAAGAGTTAAAACTATAAGGTAAGGTAAATATGATTACCCAAACCTATCTATATTATATTATTTGAAAGTATTTAGACCCATACCCACCTTAGACTTTTAATAATCCACTTTGGAGATTATAAACCGAATATGAATTTATTATAAAATAATATTTCTAGCTTTTCCAAAGGTGCCCCTCAACCCTCTTATAAAAGGGAACTCCACCTTCTCACTAATTCACAAATTCAATTCCTTTTGGTTCGGCCAAACCCTACCCAGATATACTCTAATCTTCCCTCAATTAAACCTATATGACTTATTTTGATCAGAATTCCAACCTAAGGATCCATTTTGATCGAATCAAAAGGAAGAACCCGAAAAAGAGATAATGTTTTCACCACCCTCTTTCAAGTTCCATTCTTCTTCAACTTCATCTTTCTTCATTATTTACGTTCTAAAATGATAACTCCAGTATCTTCTATATACTATTATGTTATTATAAATATGGTACAACCATATTCATTATTCTATCGATCATTTGAATGACATGTCACCATACATGCATACGCACGGCTTACCATCTCCACGTCGTGGTGTAATTGTTATTCAAAACATTATTATTTGGATGGGTATAATAATGATGTTTAATTCATGTAAATAATAAATATAACATTATAATGATTCTGTATATATGATATACCATCCAATTATATATTATTTTAATATCAAAATAATGATATTTTCGCTCATGCGTACAGACGGACTACAGTCTCCACGAACGCGATGAGATTCATTCCCCATTGTATCCATTCAAGAATAATTTCTATTTGATGGTTAAAAATAATTTTTAATGACTTGATATCGTTCTGGATATGAATAATATACAGCCTATCTACAAAAAACACGATTTATGTAACAAAACATATAAAATAAAATGAGTAAGTTAACACCTGAAATGACGATAATACTAAGATACTATTAACAAAGCAATGTTAAAAGATCATATATGATATCATATTAATTTATATGATTATTGTATAATTTAATAAAAATTATTTCACCATTATAGAGGAGTATAACCTACCCACAACCAAGGAAAAGTACAAGGTAAGGGGTTTTCATCTCACTCCTTATTCCTGTGAGATTCGTACCATATTTCCACTATTACCTTTTTTGTGTTGTATGTACTGCCCATAATTGTATTATTTTTTTAATACACTTTAATTTATGTGTATATACATATTCATTGTTTGATACCTCTTTCATGGGGTGTATGTTTTGTAAGTTACCAAATTGGTAAGGGTTTATTTCACAATCTCTTCATTATCCTAGGTTGTTTATATGTAATTGTCTACTGAGACCTCTTTATCATCCACATAAATGTTTCTTCAAAATGTATTTCAAAACATTCTTACTATTTTACAGAATATGGGTTAAATTAATTTATACCCTTGTTTGAATTTTTATAAGATGTTTATAAATGAATCATTATGTCCTTTTCCAAACAAGGACCTTTTTAACCTTTTTGAAAAATTAAGGTAATAATGTCTTCTCATTTTACTTATACTGCGGGTGTGGCTGTTTTCCACCATTGTAAAATCATAGAAGATTCCCATACAAGCTTATATGAACATTTTCAAAGTAAATTTTTTATTTTATAATTATGTGAATTTTAAATAATTTCAAAAAAAAGAGATATTTCTCCCAAATAATTTTGATTTCATCTATGTCAACATCCTTTGATGGATTTAAAGCTTATTTGAAGTTGATTTTGTTATGATACAAAACATGCATATTGTATTGAAGGTTTTGGGATATGTTTGACTTTGAATGTGTTATTTTTATTCCATTCATGGTTTATGGAGAATGTATATACATTTCATGTGCTAGTTTTAATACGAATGTTTATATTATATTTCATTCTCTTCTTAAGATGAATGTGTTGGACTAGTATGTTCCGGGTTGGGGACTGTTAAAAGTAATCCCTCCGCGTTGATGTCCGGTTATTAGAGGCACTCTGGGTTGGTGTTCGGTTATTAGAGGCACTCCGAGTTGGAGTCCGGTTACAGAGCCTATCCTAGTTGGGTTTCGGTTATAGTTATCCCTTAGGTATTGACATGAGTCCTGGACACAGAAATTAAAGTTTTTCATTATGCATTCCATCATTATAAAAGTGGTTATTGATATTTCCTGTGATTATTCGACTAGTAGAATTTTCATGTGAATAAGTAAATGGAATTATTTCATTTATCTTTTCCATATTGTGCTGAAGTTCATGTTTAAAAGGATTTTTTTAGTTATACATTCACTTAAAGGTTTATGCTTATTTATGAAAGTTTCTTCTATATTGTTATCCTTACTGAGCATCTAAGCTCACCGCTTTCAATGTTTTATTTTTATAAGGATGTGAAGAAGTAATTTATGAATGACCAGTAGGGATAGTATGAGGGGATATGAAGACAAGATGTTGTTGTAGTAGTTTTAACATTATGATATAATGTAAACTTTATTAATGTATCATGTTCATCCAAGGCTACTAAACTAATTGTTATTTCGAGACTCGATCTTTTGTGATCATGCCAATGTTATGTAATAATGCACAGTCTCTGGGTAACTGGGGTCGGGGCGTTACAGAGAGAATAACTCATTTGATTTTAACAAAATACATGCATGTATAATTTGGCCACATGATTTAGGCCCCATATTTAGCACTAACTATACACCACAAGATTACTCTCATGAAATAGAATACATGAAGCTTGATGCTTTTGAAACATGTCTGAACATCTAAGACACCACCCTAGTCTCAAACTATATCTATATATCTATATAAATAATATTTAAGAATTCCAACTTATAGAAGTATTTTTTGAACCATGGTTTATAGTTTGTTCCATCCACAAAATGGAAATCTCAAATTCTGTAGGAAAAATTCATCACATCCCTAACATGGGGCGTTACAATGGATTTTTTATCTTTCATAAAACACGTCAATTTCACCCTTTCTAACCCTAAATGTTTAAATTTCACAACAATATACCAAAAACATCTTTCTCCGATGAGACAAATTATTGTGAGATACCACCTTCACCAGGTGTCCTGAATATTCATACAACTAAGAACCATCAGCTCCACATTTTATAAATTTGGAAGATGGGGGGACAACCAGTAGTTCTAATCATCTTAGTCTCTTGGCCTAGTCATCAAAATTGATATAATGATTATCCATTCCATAAACCAAATACGATTGACCAAAAGAGAGGGTATTTGAGTTCCCCAATGGTCTAAAACACCATTAAACATTTTGAGAAACCACATATTCTAAAGTCCAATAACACTATGGTTATTGAAAGCTAATAAACCATACTTTTTTGAACCACTCTTCCAAATTAATTTGTTGGGACCCATAAAACTAGGGATTAGATTCATCCATGTCATGTTTCATGGAGAATTACTTCACACAAACATATCTTAGGTGGATTCATAATCCCATACCCTAGAGTAATTGGGTGAAGCCCTCATCAATTATCCCTAGTACAACTAGGGATAATCCTTAACACTTCATCTAGTATAACTTGATTGTGGCTTTTATCCATCCATTTCACAATATTTGAAAATCATTTTCTAGTCCTTTACCAAAGCATCCTAATAACCCATGATTTGGCAATAGTGAACTACATTATAAAATATTTCCATTTTTACCTCTTGTTATCAAGGATTTATCTAAATCTACTACATTTGTAGAATCAAGATATACACACCAATGTGAACCTACTTCAATCATGAAATACCTTGTTAAAAGTTATATCATGCCTATCTGTCTACATAGATATGGTCTCTAATGAGTTTTCAATAACTAATTTCCCTCATAACATGTTTATTAATCTTATGGATATCAACAATAAATCATTGGAAAATTGAAAGAACTGTTGAATGATATAGATCCGAGTTTGATCATCTTGAGTTCGAGGTGGATTCCAGAGTCCACCTAAGGAGAGAGGCAAATATAATTAGAAGAATCCTTAAATATATCCATATATTACCATGATATGAGAAATCCTCTCACATGTTTTAGGAAATGATAATCACCTTTTCCTTCTTCATTCCAATCACGCATGTACAACAGATGTGTACGTCTTAATTATGTAATAATTAATTATGTATGATATTTAAAATTCAATCCTACAATCTTAATAAGAAAAGTAAATTATTTAGGGATTAATCACCAATACTTATTTTATGATTTCATAAGCCTCTTACATAAATATTTTATACCCCATCGTAGACTAGAAATAGGAATAAATATGCAATGATGGTTTTTTCAAATAGATCATGAAACTTAAAGGCACCCATCGATGATTTCATAAAATAATAATCATAAATAATATAAATAGATAGAAATAACCATGGTATTCTTTCATGGATAAGCCCTATTAAAATATAGAACCTTTCCATGAAACACTAGGATCCTCCCTTATCTATTATTTATCACATCAATTACTACACACATAAGTTTATGATCTATGTTTATTACACCATTAACAAGATTACATATTTAATCAAGGGCCCCTCATTAAAAACAGGCCCCAACATTTCTTTTTTCCATGGTCCTCCCCTATAGGTACAATCACCCAAACTGTATCTTATCCTTCACAAGGGGATATATCCCCTATAAGAGTTTTCTTCTAAGGGATATATTCTTAATGAATCTTTTTTGTATAACCTCATATGCATAAGATCAATTCATTTTATTATGTTATTATCATTCAAAGCATAGATGTACCAAGAAAAATATATTAAACTTCACGGTCAACATCCCAATCAAATGATACTGAACATCATGACAACATCTTTAATACATGATGTTAAATAGGATTGTACAGTCTTTTCATATGACTATAAACTATATCATTTAGACTAATATGGATTTGACTCCAATTTTGATGGAAAACATATTATACCAATATTAGTTTCACACACAACATAATGAATCCTCCATTCACCCCCACCAAGGTCATATTCCTTGTTTATCATCCCTACAATAGACTATATTCTTAATAAAATCATGTCCCCACTAATAGAGCAATATTCCCTCCAAAAATCAAAACATTATTCTAATCAGTCATCTTCCTTGAAGAAAAAACTTCACATTTCATATTTTTAGTGAACCAACCCATCTTCATTCATCCATATTCCCTTCATGGTCAATCGAAGAGGGCCTCTCATGCATAATTACCATACTACACATTTCTGGGAATCTTTATTATAGTCATCATTAACACATGACATAGAATACATGGATCTTTCAATGTTATACTTTCTTAAAAGGAATTACATGTCTCATTATACAACCCCAAAATACGTGGGTTTTAATTACATTCACTAGGATTTATAAAAACCCATATCACGGACCTAATCATACCACCATAATCATCTACAACCATCATGGATGGATATACACCTATGGGCACCAAACCAAGTGGATTTAAACCATAGTGACTCATAAATCAGTATAGTTCTATAATAATAAGTTAAATATGGGTAACCTATAATACATATAAACGAGGTCATTGATAAAGAACCTCCAATCCTTACATATAATCACATCGATGGGATACCTCTGATACGTACACATGATTACATAAGCACATGCTAATAATTAACTGCTCGTATGAGGATTACTAGTCTTATATTAGAATTTGGGAAATATTCATGACAATGAAATAAATCTATATCAGAGTAACAAAATAATTCACTATAGTAGGATGTGATGAGCCTAACCTCTCATTATCTAAACTAATGTACATTCCAAAGCATCATTGGTAAGAAAATCCAATTAATTATACATTTGCAATATAGGTACATAGATTTTCATGGATTCCAGATCCATTTGGTGTTCCTTGTTATTTAATAAATCATGTTGGAAACCGATGAAAATAAGTATAGGGAACCCAACATGAATCTTTAATTATATAGAACTAAAATTGTTACCCCTACACTAGTCAATATTTTATCACATAATTTTAAAAAAAACTAGTAAACCCAATATGAATATTTCATTAAGTAAAAATAACTTGGTTACCCTCATGTCCGACCAATTTCGATGCACTCTATAAAAAATGGTGAACCGATGTGAACATTTCATTAATAAAACCAAACTATGTTATCCCTATTATGTGCCAATTCTTGTATCTTATTAAAAAAAATGTTAAACCCCACATGAATCATTAAATATACTTGATTGGTGAGGTACCCCAATATAATTAGTTATGAATTTTTTATACTAATGATTCTGAAATGATGTGTAATTTTATTTATTTTATTCATTACAGCATAGGACTCCATTCACCAAAAATCATTTCAATAAAAATGGAATCCATTAAATGATAGACCTATACCTTAGTAACTACACCATATGGTGCCTCTTCAAATCAAAAGACACTATCACAAACCTAGAACCTCCAACATCATATAATCAATGCACTAATCTAGGAGTACCACCTGGGCAGTACCATTCCAACACTAGATGTTTCATGATATTCCCTCTTTAAACTGAAGCCTCAACATCCATATTGACAATGATAGGTTGTGATGGATAAGCTGTAATATTTAACCACCTAAAATAGAATCGAGAGTCTAACAACAAATAGCAACACAAAATTCATACAATATATTATAGAGGTTGATCGAGTGGTTGACTACGACCTCATCTTGGTTCAATATCCAACAATGAGGTCACTTGTCAATCACCAAATTTTTCACTCTATGATACATAACCCTCAACATCTGAAAATGGATTCCATTGATGTAATTCTATATCTGGACATTCATGCATGAGATTCAAAAACAGATATTTAAGCCCAAAATGATTCTTGTTAAAGGTAGTGAGCCCATATCCCTCTATCCATAGTTTAATCCAACTAATATATATTGGTAGGTACCAGTGAAAATGTACACACCCTAACATACACCCATAAAGCCCTCTAATATACTGTGTAAGCATCCGAAAAATCTTGAAATTATATACCTGAAACAACTAGGTGGTAAACACATATTACCACCACGGCATATAAAGCCTATCAATATATAAATGTTGAAAATGGAGGACATGGGTATGATCATATCCTTCTTCCCACAAAATAATGTTAATATATCCCTATCCTCAATGCAATATCCCTTTAATAATTTTAGGTAGCGGTGGATAGGGAATCATATATCCCTACTTGAATTATATAGATTTGTTAGTATATCTAGGAACTAGAATAAATAGATGGTTGTTAGTATTTTCTACAATCTATCAGGAGAGAGAAACATACCTTCATCCCATCCACCAGAGTATCAAATCAACATATATCAAGAGCTGCATAAGATTAAGAACACATTCCTTCTCCCATTTAACATGATCATTGACATATATTGGTAAAGAATGAAAACCCAAATCATGCATTAGATACCAATCCAACTATAGATCAAAAACCATTGTCAGCAGTCACTTGTGTGAATTCAAATATCCCCAGAAATGTTTCATAGAATTTCATGAATATTTTGGGAAATTGTTTTCTAGAATTCAAATATTCATTCTCCCCTATAGTAAATGAATTTTTATTAGTATATTTGTTTGATATTTATATAAATTCCTATATTCTTGGTGTTTCTGAAGAATCCAATTGACATATAATAAGGAAAAAATGAGATGTATCTTAGAAAACTCCACCTTATAAATGTCATTGCATGCAACACATGACATTGAATAGAGTACCCGCAAGTTAATCCCATAGGGGGACCATAATATTTTTTAGTATTATCATATAATTTTCCTTAATAATGATGATATTATGTATCCCAATGAAACTTTTTTAATGATAAATTAATACTATATTGACACATCATTAGATTGGGGGAGAAAAATAAATTTTTAGGGCCCTCCCTACAATCTCAATACCAAAATCACAAAACTTCGACAACAGAGCACCCACCATAAAGGTCCTCCCATTATAGGTATCAAGATAGATCATGGGAGCCTTTCTCATTATAAAGACTATGAAAATATGCCTTATGTTCAGATTTTCAACAAGGATAAGTCCTCCCCCTTCCATTTTCCACAGTAAAATTACTCCCTATGGTATATTCTCCAAGAATACTCCCTATAATGGGATATTAATATAAAATGGTGGTCCTACACATTATGGTCTTCAATTGAATTTTCATTACCCATAGTGACATATGTCTTTTATATGAAGGTCCTCCCCCTTCCATAGGAACATTGAGAAAACCCTCATATCATGAGTAACTCAAGAGATTGAGTTTAACTACATAAATCAAAGTATCTCTAATGAGGGATATTCTTGATCAACATAAACAAAACCCAAGGAAGCAAAAATTTTAAATACCTATTTTTGTTTTATTAAATCATAATAAAATAGAGAGGATTCCAATTGACCATATCTCTAAAAATATTTAAGGAGGAATTGACCACTCTAGTAAAAAAAAGTAAATGAATATCTCACCTAAGATGAAGATAATGTGGTGATGATAAGGAACAAACTTCCTAATGATACCATAGCTAACATGTTCGATCATATATTCATGTATCGATATGATATTATAATTTTTTTAACAAGGTAATGTATTAAAAATATCATTTTGTGATTGTAAATGACACTTCTTTATATGAGGGTTGGAATTCTTACATACATGGAATACATAAAATAAATCAAGGAAATGTAATTCTTTGAGTGTAATATTGATTTCCCCACCATTTTAAGGTCATGATGATAGATGCAAAAAAATTAATGTGAGAGTCTCCGATGTGTATGCCTTGATTCATTGAGGAATCCATGTTAGCTAATTTCTAATTCTCCATCTAATGACAATGTCAGAGTCTGGGGTGAACATGGAGCATTACATTTCTCCCAATGCTCTAAAAATATATCTCCCTAAAAAACCTCATGTGGAATCGTTCCTTAATGAATAATCTATGTGCATAATAAATGGTATAATTAATAGGGTTTTTTTATGTCCAAATATCATTAACATTGAACCAAATTTGAGTGAGATATCAAAAGACTCTGACAACAGGATTGTGAATAGGTTGAACAATAATCATACTAGATAATGAAAAAACCTCATGCTTCACTATTTTCCCATAAAATGAATAATTGACATCTAGAGCATGCCCTAAATACTTCATAGACCAGAAAAAACCAAAAAATCAAATGGGTTTCAATAGTGGATACATTAGTAGAAATAAGGGAGAAAAATAATCCAAAAGGGCTTGGGGGAATTTTATCATAGCTACCACCATGAATACTATAATATACACTATGAATTCTGGAATGATTTTTGATAGGGACAAGTAAACCCATATTAATGGACATTTGTAATTCTTATCATAACCTCCTCACATTCCATAGAAGTCAGTCTTCCCTAGGATATGAGATATGTCACCAAAGTGACCTCAATTGTTTCTATCAAATTGTGGAATATTTCTTTATTTTTTGATATACCCCAAAAAAGTATTTTTATATTCTTTCAGGATCACATTACCTTAACCATATTTATGGGAAGAGTGGAAAGAGAAGGAAAGTCCTTATTGAGGATTCAAACCAAAATGGTATGTTCAAAAAGGAGATAAAAGGAGAATTTTGATTCAACTCTTAATAAATATTCCTGTGGAAACCTATCCCCTCAACCTCTTTATTACATCATGATACTGATAGAACAATATGAATTAACAAATTTCATTAGCACTGAACCTGAAGATGATTTAGAGTATTAAACCTATATAGAATAAAATAAGGATGATGATTTGCTTTGGAAAATGGGTTACATCAAAATAGTTAATTAATTAATATTTAAAAAACACTTATGTAAAGTTAAAAAATTTGGATCTCCCTAAAATGATCAGATAGGACCTATCAAGTGGGGTTCAAATAATTTAAATGAAAAGGATGTGGTTACCTCCCACCCATTACCAAAAAAATATTAAACAACTAATAATTGGGAAAATATTTTCTCTTTATGAAAAAAATATGCATTATTTAAGAAGATCTAATGTTATTTTAATCATGGGTAATATTCCCACTAGTTAAACCATCTATGTAGAGACACGCATTCCTCATTCCATAAATCATATTCAATAAGAAGGGCATTTTATACTAGTAAGTGTATAGTAAAGTCATCCATCTAATATGGGATTTAGAAAACTAATGTATCTATATACAACAGAGGAATAATATCTGTAATTACCTCCATTAATATGGTAGCTAAAACCATATATTTTTATCTACCTCAAGAAATTTTACACTTGTTTTCAATAGTGAACATAGTGATTCCAACCATGCTAAGATATACCCATCACCATACCTACCGAAAAGTATGTCAAATAAAATTATTATATTAGGGATTATTGTAAATATTGAGTCATTTAAATCTCAAATGATATCAATTTAGGGTTGTAATGTGCCAGTGAAAATCGGAGAAACTAGGCCCTAAATGGGTGGATGTGACTCATCATCATCCAAATGTCAAAATTCCATATTTACCAACATTGAATGCATCTCAGGACCCAAACTAGTATATGATAAAAACAATTTCTCTTAAATTGGTCCCATGATGGGAACCCATGAGTAGTTAGAGGTATATAAGCTCAATTTATTTATCTAGACACTGGATTGACCAATATTTATTTTGTATATTCATTTATCTTCATGATTGATCACAATAAAGGAATTCCTATTTACATATTTAATCTATAAAATCAGGTCCCTTTTGAGTATTTTGAAAATACAAATCATATAAAACTAAAAAGAAAATGAAAATGAGAGACCCATATACATTATCACTAGGTGTAATGGTATGGACTAACCATTGAACATATAACTTCCTCAAGAAGTGTTGTTAGGAATTTTCATTAATGATTTAAAAATTGAATGAAAAACTACATTCAAAATTATGAACTATTGGGGGTGGGGGTTCATTAACATTTTTAAAATCATGTAGATGTTTGAATATTCAATTTGTTAAATCAATACCAAGCCTCAACCATCAAAAATAGCTCTAGGAAATATTGTTATAAAATAATAAAAAATAGTTTTTACACTTAAACAATATTTATCACAGACTTCAACACTTAAACATGTAAAATATCACATGTTTTACCAATATTAACAATAAAAAAATGAGAGAGATTATATTCCATGATGGGAGAAAATTGTAGAGGTACACAACGTATGAAGAACAACAAAATAATGTTTAATCATTATAAAATGAGAATGTAGTATGTTATTTTATCTTATCATTAAAGAATAATTTTATATACATGATAGAACCATGTTATCTTGATTAGAATAGCCTTAGTGACTACACAAATTATAGTTTATACCACCAAATTTTGGGATATACCATCCTTCTATACCTTTTCATAAAATATGTCCTATAAAAATGGTGTATTTTCAAAAGTTATGTTGTAAAATCCACTGGGGCAAATGAATTGAGTTTATTTGACCTCACCTAAAAAATAAGGGAATGAAAATAAGTCGTAAATAATAATACTCATATGTATGATGACTAGATTCCATGTAATATGATCAACTATGTGTATTCATTACTCAATTAAAATTTCATCCAAGAAATTAAGTCCCAAGTTTCTTATGAAATGGTGCGACCAACTCCATCAGTACCACAAGATCCTAAGAACCATCCTTATAAAAAATATTATAATCAGTGTGGTAATAATAAATTATAGGAAAGTGAAATTTTGTCAATTCTAATGCTAGTATGAACCCTTTATGATTTCATTCCTTCAATACTAGGACAAAAAAACATTTCCACCGAATGGAACCCCCATTAGATGAAGAGTATCTTTATAACTCAATAATTATGATTGAGTGGAAAAATAATTTTTCTGATGAAGGTTAAGAATCATAAAAATATTATTTCACCCTCCATATCATAGAATATAGTGGGGAGGTAATCGAGTATCATGGGTTTGAGTAATATGTGGTTGAAATATATCTTAAATTTGAGGCCATACCCATATTGAACCCCTCTATGGAATGAAATATGATAATATGTTCATTGATGATCTCAAAAATAGTACCACTATACCTATGAGTTTTCAATTCTAAATCCTATCAAACAGTATTATAATAAAAAATTGGAAAACATACATTCACCTAGTCAATGTTTTATTGTTTAATAGAAGGATCAATCGAACTCAAAAAGGATGACAAAGAATCCAAACATTATAACTAGAAAAAATAGTTTCTAGAATATGCAACTCCACATCCAAGGAAACAAGTCATGGAGCATCTTCATGATGGGAGGTAAAGACCACAAGATCATAAATATTATTTCATATAATAACTAGTTGTCATTCCAACAAAATTTTTGATATTGGAACTCCTTCATTATTCAAAAGTTTTTTTCTAAATCACATATAGAGTCCTATTTATTCCCTCAAGATATTAATATTGATATCTTTCCTCTGATGTGTATCACAAAGAGACTGATTCCATAGAATATAATTAAATAAAATTCATCAAAGAACATCATAATTGATACTATTATATAAGATAACTGTGGTACTTTAAACGTATCTATAATATTATGTAAATTTAATATCCATCAAAAAATTAATAAAAAAATATAATCCCCACATTGAAGCTCCAAAGGTTGGTCCACAATGAATCCAATTTATCTCCCACTACCTTTATTATATAGGTGCATAAAACAAGTGAAAAATAAACTTTCATAAATCATTTTGATAGATAATCTCTTGAATATCATCTCCAAATATGAATTTATGATTTTTTTGAGAAGACACAAAATTAAATGTGTTGCTAGAAAGACCATATATTCAATGAATGTCGAAGTTCCCTCATCACAATATCTCTGTCTCAGATACTCTATTGTTAGATAAATTGAGACTTTATAGGATAAGAAAATCTTTTTTAATATAGTGTGTCTCATTACATTAGTTAATAATTATACAATAGAGGTTGAAAATATCCCATGACTAATGATGACACTTGATTCACCACTCTAAATAACATGGAAATAAACCCAACTAATCCCTTTATTGAAATCAATGATGAATATATACTACCCTTTAATTAAACGAGATATTAAATTTGAATTCATGCATATATACCCAAATATTCATGATATCATCCCATAATTCGATTCTAGTTCTTTATAATCAAAAGAAAATTACATCAACATAAACAATGGCTCGTTTGAAAATTCCCCTATTCATCCTAATGAACTGGAATTATCCTTATATCACTATATGGATCAAAGAATACATATTAATCCCCATTAAATAAGGATAATGATTTCATATATCTTCAATATCATGATATTTTAACATTCTCCACCACTGATGACAATGGATTAGAATGATATAATTTCTATAATTTACTTTATAATGAATCAAAAATATGGGTATCCATAGAGTTTGATGATTTCTCATTATCATAGGAAAAATATAAAAATGATCTTACATTATCTATTGAATGAATGTTTGGTGAATCCTCTTCTTCACCTGGTAACAATAATTAGGAAGGATAACATACCTAGAATTCCCTCAACATTGATGCCCATATACCCCCCAACCCATGACATAATTTCGACATCTATAGAATATAGAATTGATCCCACCCAATCTTCTAAAATAAAAAATACCCCATATAAACTACTTTTATTGAGATTTAATTAAATAAATAATATAAATATGATCTTAGATATTATATTAAATTATTTTATTGAGGTGTAGAATCCTCTATTAATGAGATTATATATGTGAATTAGGGTAAAATGGTGACTCATGACCTAACTTTTTTGGTCCATCTGTGTAACACAAATAACAAGAGATGTATATCTCATATATAAAATATAATTGTGATATAAACACCTAGAGTTATTTTGAGATTCCCATAATTTATCCTAATATGGACACTCATTATCTAGGCCTACCCAGGGATCATCGTTGTTATAATCGAGTGGTATGGATAATACATCCATCTCATGATACTAAGGATGATGTTAATGTCATAAAGATTATAAAATCCAACTTCATTCAAGATGTTGTATTCCAAAAATGGATTTTCATTATTATCTTAATAATGAATAATAATTGGCATACTGGGGTCCACAATGCTTTTCGAGTTCTCAACAGACATTTCATGAAGGGTTTTTCTCAATACAAATTACGAAAAGTCAACATTATGTGAATGTTGGATATAAGGTCCACTTCTTTATAGACTAAAATTTATGATATAAAAAAATGTAATAGAGCATGAAATTGAATAGTTCACTAATTTTAAGGTACACCTTGGAGTGTATAGCTTTTGAGTGATTTCTTTTGACTTGAAAAATGTTGTCACAACATATAAATATATTATGAAATGTTTAAAAATATATATATATAATAGAATATTGTTGAATTATATGTATATTAAATGGTTGTTTAAACATAAAGTGTTGTGATCATAATTTTTCTTGAGATATTATTTAATGAGTTTTGATTGAATGTCATGAAAATGAACCCCTTGAAATGTTCTATCAGTGTTGCCTCATGAATTTTTCAGGATTCATGGTATTCCAATGTATAATTTTACTCAAACCAAAGAGGACCAAAGAGATCGATAATATTCTACCTTCAAGGAATTTCAATGAGTTTAGAGGGATTTATTTATACATTTCTTACACTACTATTTTCATTTAAAATCTCAGAGGAAACTTCTTACCCTTAACCAAGATTATGAAGAATGGATTCAATTATATATTGGATTATAATTGTCTTTAGGTTTTTAATAATTTCATAAAATACCTATTGATCCCACAAATGTTTTTTATATAATTAAAGGGGAATCCACTAATCTTATATGTGGTATCCCTCGATTGATCACATTGGAAACCTATTGCATAAAATAATAATATAGGAAAATGAAATACTATCTACTATCTGTAATGAACCCAACTCTAATAGCCCATATTTAGTGATAAATTTATTACACTGGAACCAGATATAACTAATATCATCTTATAGTAATGATTAGTTTATTAGTCTTGGTTAACTATATACATACCTAAACTTCACATTACAATTTGATGTGTAAAATAAAATAATGTATTTTCTTGGAGTATATCGTTACTTCCACTATAATGTCTCTACATATCAATCATAAAAAATATCATGGAATCCTAGGGAATATATACATTAGAAAGTGGTGATCTAATATTATCAGTAAGGGTAAGAATACAATAGAATCTAATAAAGAATGTAAAATATGTCCAAAATAACTGATAACCAAATATTTCCATATAAATAATATCATGAGTTGTAAACTAATCATTGGATATTATAAAAAATAAAATAATCATAAGGACATAAATATAAATATTTATAATGACAGAATGTGCAATTTTGGACATCTAAAATATACCATTGATTCCTTATAACAATAAATCTGAAAAATTGGATAAGGAACTGACCAAAACCCAGTATAGTTCGTCACACAAAACCAACTGATACATCGAGGGATTATAGAGGGCCCCACCCATGACATAATAAGTCTAATAAATTCATCATATAAAAGGGGTGAAACATAATAAAAATAAATATTCCTATAAAAAACTAGAATATTACATGTTAATAATTACCAAAATAAATAAACATAATCATATACATTAAAATGTAATATGGAGTGTGGTATCAAATTAGTATACACCCAATAAAACTAATCATAAACCATCCGTATGAATAATTAAGATGGTATCATTACAAAAACAAATTATAGAGAATAAGTAACACAAATGGTTGTTCATATTTATGAATAGAAATACAATTATAATATAACAAAAAACATTCGTTTGGAAAATATCATTTTAACATTTAGTAACATCAATTTATGTCATATTATATGGATAATGATTTTGAAAGATCACTTAGAAAATTCAATGTGGTAAATATATTATCTATTTTGAAATTAAATATATAAAATCTAACACATTATAAAAAATTAAATACATATTTTTATTGAATATAACCTTTTACAATTTTATAATATTTTTCAAATCAATGACTGGTTCTGGAGGTGGGTAATTTTGTACACACCATAAAACAACAATTGGCTAACATTGTTGTAAAAGGTTAAAAAGTGCATAATTGAGAAAATTATAAGAATATTCCTTTCAAAGTGTTTTTACGAAATTAAAATATTGGTAATAATATATTTACTAAATCATCTGGAAAATGTTAAATAATTTTAATTAAATATGGATATGGAAGAAAAGGGGTTTCAATTGAAGAGGGAAATAAAGTTTATTTTCATTAAAAACATTTTTGGCATCATTTGTTATCAATGGGAGGAAATTTAAAGACACAATTTATTATCCATAAATAACCAAAGTATAATAAATTTTACGAGTTTCATGAAATATTTATAATAGTACAACATATTTAGAAACATAATCATTAGAATCAATATAGTGAATGAGAGTGTAATATAAATCTTTACCACTTTGGTAACTTCTGAAACATAATCCCAATGAAATAAATAGATTCTAAAGAAACATTTAATACCATTAATATAATTTTATTTATGAAATATATTCTCAAATGGGTAATACTATAGACCAAAAAATAAATTATTGGATAATATGGCATATATTGCATGGAATCAAATGTGAGACAAGAAATTGTTACCTCTGGTTAAATTTCCTTCATATGTTTCAAAATTATATATAATGATTACATTATTAATATAAATATATTTGAAACCCATATATCATAAAAAATATTATCTACTTATAGGATTATATGATCTTTTTAATAACAATTCATTTTTAAAATCAGACCTTTGTGTGATAATTACTTCTTTTTTCATGTATGTTTTGGTTTGTAATTTGGTCCTTTTTCTATCACCATGGTTAAAAAAGATATAGAATGTTACAAATTATAAAAATATCATATATAATCATTATATAATAATTTATAATAGTCATTAAATTTTAAATATTTGAATATTTTTTTCACTGTTCATAGGGATGGTGAGTCATACATACGAATGAATGTGGTTTATATTTTTACAAAAATGATGAAAATAAGGGAAAATAATATTTAACCTTTTAAAGTAATAATCATATCAAATATTTAATATATGTTCATTGAATATAAATTTATTATCGTCCTTTCCAAAATAAAATATAAAAATCCTCACATCGCTACATGGAGGCAGTAGTCCACAAGTACGCATGGATGACATTATTATTTTCCAACATATTGGAATGTAATAAGGTATATGTTATATTACAAATATATAAGTATAAATATAATAAATATAATAAATATCAAATAAATAAGTTACATAAATAATTAAATCCATCTTTTAGATGTGTTTATCAAAAATGGATCACATTGGTTCACAAGGTGGTCATTCGTTATACACACAATCGACAACTTTTTGCATTTGATAGAAGTGAAGAATAATATCTGTTTTTACACAAACATATATATAAATATATATAATAGATAATAATAATAATTATTTTTTATTTGGAGTATGTTTTTCTAGAGTTTTCAAAATCGGTAAGATGAAAATCCAATCTTAATAACATTACATATTCTTCGGACAACCTCTTTAGGATTATATATAAAGCATTACTAGATGTAATTTAGGATAAAACCATGGTCCCTAGTTTGTGATGGTGGGTGTAATAAAGATATTTGGGTAATTATTTTTAAATACGGGTTTAAATGGCATTATGAAGAGTTAAGTATAATGTTTGGCCATTTATAATTGAGGTAGATGGCACAAATGCAATTTTTTAAAAGAAAAAGTTACACCCACAGTTTTCACAATACACAAGGATCAAAAAATGATAATTAAAGAACCATGTATGAGATAATATATAAATATAAATATAAAAGCTGTATTATAAATTAGTATATGGACTTTAACCCTTGTATTTTATAGTTTAACCCCCTCATAAACTCATTTTCACCATAACCATGGTAATTTTCTAACTTTTTTATTGTTCATTATGAAAATAAATAAATTAACCATATCATAAAATTTTAATTTTTATGTTTCAAAATTATGAATCAATTTTTTTAATTAAAATAACATAATTAAAATTTTTTAATTTAACATAAAACCCATAAATGTGATGAAAAAATAAAAATCCAAAGAATCAATTCTCACAAGTATAGAATTTTTTTAATAAAAAGTCAATTGAAAAATGATTCTTATGAAATAAATCGTATTAATTATACTATAATTTAATTTTTTTACTTATAAAATAATTTTAAAAAATATAACATTTAAAATCTTGACATGAAAAATTGGTTTATTAATAGAAATAAATATTTTTCACTATTCGTTGAAAATTTAATAATTTTAGAAAATTCCTTAAAATTAACCCTAAGATAATTTTGACATGATGATTTCCAAAATTATTTTAATTTTCTAAAAAAATTAACAAAATTTGAAAAATGTTAAAATATGTTCTCAAATAGAGATGGAAAGTTTTTTTAGAAAAATATTGTTTTTAAAATACATTTATTATTCATTGAAATTAATCATATTTTATTTATAATAAATAGATACACAATGAATTTATTTTATATAAATTTAAAAAATAAAATCTCATTAATTTAGTTACTCTTATTCATACTCTCTAATTTAATAACTAGGCGATAAGGGTATACAGTTTTATGGTTTTTTAAATTTTTATATTGAATGTATCAAAAGCTATATATGTGATTTAAATCAATGGAATATATTACATGGAATAATTAATATCCATTCCTATTATTGAATATTCTATAAAACACAAAATTATTCTTTTAAAATATCATGGTGCTTCATTCTCC
Organism: Viscum album; assembly: GCA_963277665.1. Classification (NCBI taxonomy): domain Eukaryota; kingdom Viridiplantae; phylum Streptophyta; class Magnoliopsida; order Santalales; family Viscaceae; genus Viscum; species Viscum album. The sequence goes on from OY728165.1 coordinate 1,087,126,184, forward strand.
CCACCATCAATGAATATCATCATCAAAATTTTAACTTAATCTTGGAAATCAAGGGGTTTTCATCGAGAAATACCTTTTTTGAAAAAACATGTCCTAAAAATCATCTCAACATAGACACTTAAAAGAGTTGATAATAAATATGGGTTGTAAAAAAAAATAACACATTACAAGGTTTACAAGTTGCATAAATATTATAGGATGTTATGATATAGACTTATAATAAAAGTGAAATTCCCAAATACTGATAAAGGGTGATATAGATCACTAATCCCCAAAAATAAAATGATAATGAGAATGTAAATATCCTCCAAAACCATATATATGTGATGAGTGAAAAGAAAATTAGTTCATACCTATTGGAAATAATAGGATAAATTTTTTTTTTCAATAAAATTTTCTAGAGTTGAGGGTCTCTTTTAATATAAATATAGAGAACACTGAAAGATATAATAAAATAATATATTTCTATTTTAATAAGTTCAATTTTGTAAGTTGGATGTGATTTGATAAATTTCTACTTCATTTCATACTCCCAGAAATGAACATACAATATGTTTTTTATTCCCAAAGCATAGAGATATTAATGTATTATAAGATCAATGAAAGAGTCAAAAGTCCTTCTGTATGTCCCTACCAATTTACCAAAAAATGGTTTTCTTGAATTATTAAAAACAAATATCAATATGTAAACTTCAATAGTACCACCCAAAAATCATCTTAATCTGTTTTATGAGTATCTATCATTCTAATAATTTATGAAAGAAAATTCCTATCGACTATATATCATGAAATCCAGTGGTAGGTGTTACACCCTTACCACTCTTCAGTTGTGGGTTCTTGTCCCACTAACCCACTAGATGTGACTTGTTTTCACCCAGCATATGGGGTTTTATTTTTTTAAAATTGTGTTAATATGATTACTATAATGTTACCCTATTGTAATAACCTGTAATCACTTCAACATCAAATATATGATAAAACCTATAGGTTTATAAAACCTTAAAATTTATTCCCACAAAATGAAAAGGCATTCAACCTTAAATAACTTTTCCATTATGATATATGACAAACCAATGAGACATATTTCCATAAATTTATACCAAAATGTCTTTATTTTTGATAAAATACCATCACAAAAAACAAACAAAAAAGTTTTTTTAAGGAATTGAATTTATGATCATTATTAAACTCATAAAACAATGAGTGTATCAGTGACACTTATGTTAATTAAGACATACATTCTTTCCAAATTATCACAATCCTAATATGTTTCATGATTCTCATAACCAAAATACCATGATTAAAATAATTCTACAACATAATTTTTTAATCCCAATACACATTAACTATAATCATTTAGATTCAGCTCTATTAATAACATTATGTTACCCTCGATCACTTAGCTTATTCTCAGCTATTTCCCCTAACACATGGGGAATCCATTTTCATTATTCCCTATCCCTATATAGGTAAACCAATGAACATTGGTGGTTTATTTTTTACCCATGTATTCACGCACCTGAAGGATTTGATGTCCACACATAATGAAAACTCACATTCACTTCACGCATTTACTTGGGTGTTTCTATCAATAAATATCATATGTGGAAAAATATTTCACTCCATTATTCCCATCATATGCATTATACTTTCATTCCATATTCTTTCCTTATTTCCTATAAAATCCATAAGACTTGGAGAATTATTTCTATACCTTGATAGAACATGATATGGTTCACTCATATGATTTGAATCTTTGGGAGACTAGTTCTTTTCGAAGGATTGTCTTTATCAAATTAAATAAATGGAAAATATTGATGTTTTAGTTACATATGTAATCCAAAAAATTCCATTATATCCTAATAAATTTGGATTTATTCTTTGAAAATTTTTCATCATTCTTATGTATTAGACATAAGAATTATCCCTCTATATCTACTTATTGTTCATGAGGAACATACTTTTTTAATATAAGTTACTTAAAATAATTCAACACCTTGTTGGATATTTTTTACTAATTCTTAGAGTTTTAAATCAATAAACACCACTTATATACATACCCTAAGAGACGATAAAATTAATTTCGACCATATTTTTTATTACTTATCAAAGAGAAAAATATATACTATAAGGAACTTAACCATTTTTCAAATATAAATGGATACATATTTACATTGAATAGAGGAGGTTTGTAACACATGTTGGGGCATAACATTGTAACACAACATGGTGTATTTTTTGGCTTCTCTAAATAGAAAATATTATTTCTCAGAACCTGAGTCAGCAACCCCAATATGGTTATAATTGTTTTTGTTCTAGAAATACCTCCGAAAACAGATTAATTATCTTACCCCAGAGGGAAATTCCTACATGGGGTATGTGTGATAATTCATTTTCCATTACTTTCACTACATGTCATTTATAAAAAATGGAATACACTATATTATATTGTAGAATAATGAATCATAATGTTTAATACAAATATTAGTGAACTATTAAAATATAAATTGAAAATTCATTTCTTGGATAATCTTATGGTCATAAACAAGTATTCATTGGGAAATGTTTCAAAATAGTAAAAATATTTTCAAATACTTCATAATGTAGTGTAATAAAAATGTGAATTATCCCAATAATATCTGGCTAGATTTCAAAACCAGGTGTGTTGTAAGGCCCATTTTGATGCATTAGGAAAAGATTGAGTCAAATCCCAATACATCCTTTTCATTTTTTTTACCCCTAGTACAACTATGATAAAACCACATATAATTTATGTATCCAGACATGGATATATTTTTAGGAAAAATCCATAATACCTTCCTTATTAAAACATGTGAATGTTCTTGTATATTTTTCCACAAATTCATTCATTGGGTTACATTCCATAATCTATATTTTCCAAAATCTCATTCCCAATGATTCTAATAAACATTATATGAAATAAAATGAAAAGAACCTAACATTAATATCCCAGAGTTGGTGGTTAGATTATTATATTGCCACTATATACACATAATAACATGTAAAAGGATTAAATAGTTTAGTGGCCTTGGTAAAATTGAAACATACTTAAAATTCAAAATAAACTTGGTAACATAAAGAATCACACATTATTTTACTTGATTGCATAATTATTTTATATAGAATGTATCTAAATATCAATTATAAAACATTTAAAAGAAACCGGGTGAGGGGAAACATAAGAATGTGGTAAGATCAAATGGAAAGTAATGGTAAGAATATAGAGGCAACTAATATGGCATGGATATAATAGAAGAAATAAATTATAATCAAATAATTCCTTATAAATAATCTCATGTAATAGAAAATAATCCACCGACATCATAAAAAATTAAATAATCACATGGACATTAGCAACTATATTAATAATGATGTAATGAATAATGTCTAACATTTTAATATTATGGTCTAGGCCTTGTTCCAAGACATCAGAGATACCATCGAGATGTTATGCCATGAAATTTTAATGAAAAAGGATAAGGCCTCAGAAAAAACGCCATACTTTTTGTCTCATGAGACGCATCGATTCATCATGAGGCTATATCAATTCTACCCAACACATACTAAGTCCAATGAATTACTCATATGAATGGGGTGTAATATAATCAATATATGCATTCATATTTATAAAATATAAAATTAAATGTTAATAAGTAATTTAAATGAATATGAATTATCATAAACCATCCCAGTTAATATAGATAATGTTATAATAACATTATATCCCTGGTCAAACTGATCATAAACTATCTAACCAAATAAAAAATATAATATCATTTTAACATATCCAAGTGGAGCATAAGTAAAATCAAGGATTTATAGTGTTGATTATTGGAAAATAAATAAATAAATTTTAAAATTTCTTTAGTAAAATAAAATTTTCACGTTGAGAAACATCAAGTGATGTAATCGTAGATTGAAATTGATATAAAATGTTCAAGAAAATATTTTTATAATGAAAATATACAATCCATTTTGAGATTTTTTTTAAATAATATATTTATAAAAATTAGTAAAATAATATTCATTAAAAATATCCTTCTAAAATCGTAAAATAATAATCAATGCAATGATATGTCATGACTGAGTCTACTTCTATACATGTTGTAAAGAAATTCCATTCACATTATTTTTAATTTATAAAAAGTTCCTTATTTGGAAAATGATAAGGAGATTCGTTTCAGAAAATTTTGAAAAAGTAAAACATGGGAACAAATATATTTAAAAAATCATTCATAGAATGAAAAAATATAATTTATTTTTAGAAAACGTGGATATATAATTTATTAATTTTTCTATCAAAGAGAGAAATGATGTCTGATTTTCTTAAATACATTCCCTTGGTCAATTTTTTTTAATAAAGAGGGAAAATGGGATGAAAACTTTTATTCTCTTTAAATAATTAGATGAGTATAAATTTCATGATTTTACTGAAATATTGATGATAATAGTACATTTTTATTAACTTAATAATGAACAATCTCAAAATACAATGATATTGTAATATAAACCTTTACCACTTTGGTAATATCTAAATCATCAGATATATAAAATAAATAACAGCAAATAAAAATATCTATTTAATAAAGAAAAATTAATTCATTACATTGAATATCCAAGAGTAATTATATACACCACACATAATAAATAAGTTTTTAATATTTCATATGTGTCACAAAAGTAAATCTGATATGATAAACACTTACCTATGGTTTAATTTCTCTCATACTGTTTTGAAACTATTGTGTAAACATTTTTTTAATGAACATATTTTATAGAATCATTTATATCATGCAATATATGATTTACTTATAGTATTTTAAGTCATATTTATTAATAATTCGTTGATTAAATTACTATTTCTTGTTATAATTTCATCGGTTTTTCATATACATTATGGTTTGGTAATTTCTGTACTTTTACATTGATCATGGTTCCATTATATATAGAGTATTTTAAATGATATAAATATCTTATATAAACATTATATTATTATTTATAATATTCTATTAATGTTATTAATGATAAAATGAGTTATATCATTCATAGAGACGGTATGAATTATGTATGCATGAACATTGTTTCTATTTTTCCAACAAACTAAATAAAAGAATGGACAATTTTATTTAACCATTATTGAAAAATTATTATATAAAATATGACATGTATATTTATTAAACATATCCATATTACAATCGATTTCAAAATAAAATTTAAAACATTTTATATCGTTACGTGGAGGCGGTAGTCCACACATTCACATACGTTTCATTATTATATTCCAACGAATTAGAATATAAGAAAATATATTGGATATTATATTTACATAAGTAAATTAAGGTCATATATATCATAATATTATTTTTAATCCATCATTATATCCATTCGTGAGAGTTGGTGATGGAAAAAAGATCACATCGTTTCCTGAGGTGGTAGTCTGCCGTACACACGATCGATACATTCATTACCCATTTGATGGAAGGGTATATAAATATAATTAATTACAATAACAAAACAAAATTTGATTATATAAGAGGTACTTTTTTATCATATAAGATCATTCAAATAATATTTTAATTAATTATAAGAATATGTAAAAGGAAACGTAAGGTTAAGAACTTTACCTACCCCATATTCAGACAACCTCTTTTGTTTTATATGTAATGCCTTCCTAGATTGGATTTATGATAAGACCAATGAATATAGGATAAGGGTATAGAATCATAGAAGATATTTGTAATGTTATTTTTAAATCCTAATTCATTTGGTGGTGTGAAGAGAAGAGGAGATCTGGTGACATTTTATAAATAGGGGAGAGGATACAATTATAATTTTCAAAAAGTAAAAGCGAAACCCCAATTTTGCACATTCCAAAAAGCACAAAAATGTATCATTAATTGAAAATAGATGATGTAACATCGAAATATGGTGATCCAATACTAATTTGACATGTTTATAGGTCATTTTTATCCCATATCATTTTAGTCTAACCACTAGTAAACTGGTTTTCACCTTATCCCCGGTAAATATCATGTACATTTATTACTATTAATTATGACTAGAGACAATGTTTTATATATTATATTAAATTAATTATTCAGATTTCATATATTTAACCCATCCTTTGAAACACCATTCACAAAAGTGGAAAATTTTAATTTAAAATTAAACACAATGACACGATGAAAAATATATTTTCCAAAGAGAAAATTCCAATACGTATATGAAGTTTTAATACCAAAAGTAAATATAAAAATTAATTCCAATAAACAATTTTTTATTAATTATTATATTATTTAAATAATTTAATATTTTAAATTTTTTTAAAATATATTTAAAATTTTACTTCTTGAAATGAAAAGAGAGTTTTTAATAAAAACTATTATTTATTATTAATCATTGTAAAATGAAACCTTTAATAAACATTTTAGAAAATCAATCTAACATAATTTTGACATGAATAATTTAAAAATTAATTTCATTTTTTATAATAGATTTTAAAAAATGGTTAAAAAAAGTAATTTTAATACATTTGAATACAGTGTGATGAAACCATTTTTGGAAAAAATTCAGTTTTCCAAAATATCATTTCTTTTTCATTCAAACGATTCTTATTTTCATTATGTTAAAAAAATTGAATTTATTTTAAAAATTTGTATAAATTCAAATTTTAATAATTTATCATTTAACATTAATACCCACCAATTTAATGTATAGTTTATAAAGGTATAATATTTTATGATTCTTTTAGAAACAAGTTTGTATGGATCCCAATATTTCAACGTGATTAAATTCAAACAAATAAATAATATGGGTTATCAAAGAATGATGTTTCATTTCACATATGACACAAAAATTAATGTTCTTTTAAAATATCAGGTTGTTATAGTATCCTAGTATAATCTTTTAAGATACAATGAACTGATATTCTGATATATAAAATAATTATATTACATTACCTATTATTGTTAAAAAAATTATGCACTACCTATAGAAAAATGATTTCCATTTATTCACCCACAATGAATGATTCAACTATATACATAATAAATATTTTTTAAATAGATGAATATTATGGTGGAAAATCATTTTATTAATGTTAAATATTCAATTAATATTGATAAATTCAGTATAAGGGAATGCGTTGACAAAAATTTATTTCAACACCTACTATCACATGAAGTACAAAAATGGATATTAAAATAGCTGATGAAGAGAGACTCTTCATTCAAGTTTCTCCTTGGATCATGAAGAAATACCATGATAGTGAATCTTGAAACTAACCAAGAAAAATAATATAGAACACAAAACTCAATAGGGTATATTTTAGAATCATCCCCATCGCCCCTATTAGAGTAGTGATTCACTATTATTTGTTATTATTATAAGGCAACACACTGATAATTGAAAGTATTAGGCTCCCATTGTAGGTTTCTAGTTAGCGCTTAAAATACCAATGACCCACCCAAATATCATGGATGATTCTGAGTCGATGATCAAGAAAATTAATGTTGAATATGACACTTAGAAATAGGAATTTATTCCCTTTTTTAATTATATATGAGGGTTTTTGGAATATTTCCCATTTGAGATGATATTATCTTATAATATGCATTCATAAAGTTCCATGACTATTTTCTTTTTTAATATATTCACCAAACTAAAATATCCTGACTGGTATGAGATAATTATCAGTGCATCACACTGTAGGGTAGAAACCTCATTTATTGGAAAGCACCAGGAAGAGAAAAATGAGAACCTTATCACCTAAGAACAAGGATAACTGATATTCTCGCAAACAGATACCACAACTAAATGGTTGTACATTGTATTATTTTACCTTAAATGTAACCCTATTTTATATGGTTTAGAAAAAAAATAATAGATTTGACATCTTGAATTAAATGTCCCTCTTTATAGTGGATCATATATTGAGAAAATATCAATAAAATATTACCCAAAAGGCCAAGGAACAAGTCAAAGACCCACTCCTACCAAATATTATTAAAAAATAAAAGATAAATTCAAAAAATAAAAGGGAGGTTTACAAAGCCTATTAATCAAAGTTCCATGTGCATCTTCCTCAACAAGTTACACACAACAATCAAATGCTATAAAATACCATTCTGAGATGAACTCTTTAACAGCCTTCTTAGACAAAGCATCAGAAACTTGGTTAGCCTCCCTATACACATGAGTCACATCTAAAATAACACCAAAATGAAGTTGTAGGCATTTAATCCAAGAAGGCTACATCACCCATGGTACATTCCTCGAGCATCTCTTGAGGATGTCAGCAGACACCATTGTGTCCGATTCCAACCAGATAAATCGCCAACCAATGATTTTTTTATATTTAAAAATATTTGTAGATAATTTTCATATGGGGAATATATGTCATGGATCTATATCAACCCAAGTTACAGTTAAGGAATTAAATTATATCCATATTTCCACTAATTTATTCTCCATGTGGGATGAAACAATATCACTCAAAGATGTTGGGACAAAGGGCATAATCATATTTTTTAATATGAACATCATTACTAAATACTATGTCCCTCATATGATGTTAGAAAAAAATGCACAAATTTATGCTCTTCTGAGTTGAAAATTCCATATTAAAAATATTCCATTCAACTTAACCACTCAGACGACTATTATATAGTTAAAATGGATTAATGTAGACTATGATAAAGAATCTATATAATATACTCTAGATGTTCATAGAAAAAATAAGAAGTCCGAGATTGATATAATCCTTCATGATTTGGTGGTATATCGCACTACAACCTCTGCTTCAAAAAATGTAATGCTAATTCAAAAATATACATGACACATGAAATTCTTCTTATCAATATCTATCTTATCTCACTTCCCAAATCCATATAGAACAACTATTTTACTATAATAGTCATATACTTGGTATCTTGATTCGGAAAAACTCTATGAGAATCAATTACACACATTTTACAACTTGGATGTTCATCAGAACTAGGTTGTAATAACATTCAATAAGAATTTTTATCTTCATTTGTTCCACCATCAATATATAGTATTGGTTCATAGAACATTGATGATACTAGGAAAAAATCAATCAAATATTAAACCCAATTGGGAGCATCCTTCCATAATACTCAAGGTCCACTCTAATGGGGTTTACCCTTGGACCACCTTGGATTGATAATGCATTAATATTTTTTAAAAAATCAATGTTTCTCAAGATTTAATTTATATAATTTTCTTGGTCTCTGATTTTGGTCCCAATCTTATGACCTTAAACTATATGGAACATTTTTTCCACCAAATAAAGATAAACTACATGATACAAGTTCTATGTATATAATGTTAATATAAATTTTATATCATAATTTCCACATGACATTTAACTATGTGACATGAGTCCTAGATATATGAAATTAAACTTCATATCATATCATTGTTACCTTATTATGATAAACTATATGGTCATCATCTATGTATTGATGATGTATAAATTAATGAAAACATCAACACTATGTGAAAATAAAGTACATGGTTATTTTTCTCATCATAAGATATTAAAATACATAATAAGTGTCCTCATGACATGATTAAAAACCATGTGACAACCATTCTATAATGGGAATCAATCCTCTTTATATGTATTAAAAATGAACAATTCATTTATCCTCGTATGGAACATGTTTTTCTCAAATCGTATCTTGTTTCTCACATTGAACATAACTCGTGTAATCATAGAGTTATTGATTCCTCCATGACCTTAAAATTCTTAGAGGCAGCCCTTCTACAAAGAAAAATTCATTTATATAAGATCCAAATATATGTAATAATCCTCAATGCAGAATATAATAGGGCCCAATGGTTATCTATAATCACTATTCCTTGTATATTAGTCATATCTATACAATGAATCTTTATTCATAATTTATGATTTTCGTCCTGATGAAAAGATTGAACATAAACCCACATCATCTTAGTGATTTAAAAGAACAGTCATCACTAATGAACGATCGAGACTCCTTTTAAAACTAAAACAAATTTATTTTATTTCACACAAGAATCAAATACTTTAGAAACATGAAACATGAAAATTACCTTCCATGATATGGTGTAACATTTCCTAAGATTCATCAGTACATGATCCCACATTTAAAATATATTCTTAAAAAATTACATTCCCCTTAAAATGTTTCTGTTCTATGCAATTGTGATTTTTCACGAGAACTATGTGTGCATTCATTCATATTTCCTGATGATACATAGTGGCACCAAGATCCTTGATATTATGTCCAGTTACAAATACCACCAATTGAATATCCTTCTCTTTTCTCTTGTATTTAATCCAAATCAATATAGGTAGGGATCATGAGGACCATTTATATCTAGATTCTTTATTATATATGATACATTGTGACAACCAAATCATATATATAGGTCCCGTCTACAAATTATATCAACCAAAATGACATTCCCTCCTATACATAACAATTTACGATGTATATTAATTTTCATACATGCACTATAAAATGAGAGAACATAAATACATCCACGTCATACAATTGAAAATTTAGCTATAGAACAATACAATGATAAGATAGAAATATTTTCATATAATGGAATATGTGATGTCTTCATATAATGTTAATCTAGGAAACACATAGACTATTCTGCATGAATTTAAAATGCTTAGTGAATCCCACTATATGTGTCCCATCATCCCCATATGAGATCTATGTATGGGTTCCTGATATATAGTATACCCCCAAATAAAAATCGAGAATAAAATTAAAATTTTCTTGTTTTATATCATAATTAAGAGAATCCTCTATATTATAAGGGTTATAAATCTATTGAATCTTCCTATCTCATGATAAATTTCCAGTCCATATGTTTATAACCTATCCACAAGACCTCATTTTTTCCAACACTTTAAAAAAATCTTAGAAGCCTAGTGAATGAAAAATAAAACCCATAATTTATTCCACCAACATTCTGAATAATTCTTTTTCATGAACCACGTTTCATTATTAAGAAAACTAAGATTTCTATAAATTTATCAAATCTATTAGTAAAAACCAAATTAAATTCCCAAGGTAATATTCACTCTACTCTGTATATGATTCCACATATATGACTTTGAATAAGTTCACATGATATGAAATATCACCAGAGGCATCGTTATCTTGAATGTAATATTACTCAAACCTTTATATTCCATCAAAATATTGAAGGAGAAACATTATTTTGAATATGGTCTAAGGTAAACCCGTATGTACATACTTTGCATCATTATTCATAATCCAATAAACATAACAGGAAATTTATGATTTCATCACTCTTAATTAAAATTTTGATGGAACATTCATATCCATTAGTCCCTATTTGGGTTTTTTTCTCATTTATTTGGTTTACGCATCATGAAAACAAACTGTCTAATCGCACTCTTTATAACTGTCTAATGTGGTATCGGTCCATCCTTTCTCATCACGAAAAAATTCCCCTTCCATAAAAATGGGTTGTATCTTCCCCTTTTGGTCGATGATTTATGAACCTTAACATTGTACATATTATTTTTAGAATAGTATATTTAACACACCCATGATTTTATAGTAAGTTATTTCTTTAAAGTAATTCAATAACTTGCACTACACGTAACACTGAGTTCAAACGCACCACGACTTACCAAACTAGCCATTCAAAAGCAGTAATGAATAGTATTAATTGAATTTTGATTATAATATAATACTTATAATTTTAGAATCCATATTATGAGATTTTTATATATAACGTAAGAACAAATTCATTTTTTTCAAATGAAAGGAGTGTTCTAAAAAAAATGCAATTTCATTGCCTTTTAATGGTGAACCCTTTTTAAAATCCAATATTTGAAACTTTTATATATTCAATCTCACAAAATAAACATCTTATTTATAATGGGGACATATGAATTTAGTTTCAATAAATTTTTTGTGTTTTTCTGATAACTTTTATATTGGGGTGAATAGTGAAGAATACAATATATTAACTGAAAAAAAACGTTTTTAATAAAAATAATTTATATTGTAAAATTATATATTTTAATGGTTTGGAAGTATAATTAGATTATTTTTTTACCATTTAATCCAATTATAGTCATTGTAAGTAATTTCACATTGAAATTGGACATAAACACGTGTCAATATTTTGATAGTTAATATTTCATAAAAATACGATTTTTGGTTTTGACAATGGGAATTAATTACAAATTAATTAATGAAACTAATATGTTTTGAAATTGGTAAAATATATCTCATTTTTGGATTCATAATATTGAAATTATCTTAGGCTGAATTTTTTGTATTTTTCTAAAAACATTCAATTTTTTATGAATAGTGGAAAACACTGAGTAATAGTTTAAAACCAAATTTTATGTTTAAATAATTAATTATTTTATTTAAATTTATTTTAGGGAAAAATAGATGCATAATATCTATATATGTTCAGTGTAATTAATTGCAGTCATTTTTTAATAATATTAGATATATAATATTTTATTGAGCTTTTCACCGTCTTTTACCCACCTCCAAGGAGTATTTGCAAAATTACATAAAATGTAATTTTACCGCTTCTGTGAGTTGAATTTTAAAAATCCAAGAGACAATGTTAATATCAAGGATTAAAATGTGGTTCTATAAGATAAAAATAATTTTTGGTGAATAGTAACTTTTATCTTTTATTTACCACGGTTAAAAGTAAATAGGGTAATAAAAGGTAAAATCATATTATTATTACCATAAAACATGTCCTAATTATTTTAGATAGGTGTAATTATACCAAAAACAACCATAGGAATAAATTATGAACCTATTTGGTCCACTTAGATTAGATTAATACATTTATTATTATTTAATTCAAAGAAGAGTTAAAAGAGTTAAAATCAATGTTTAATAACCAAAACATTTTTAATATAGGGTTAGACATAAGAAAAATTTGACTATAAATATTCATTATAAATATAAAAAGAGTTTCTACATTATTTTATTTTATTTATATTTTTGAGACATTAAATATTTTATTTTATTTATAATACAATGATGATTTAGTAATTACCTAATTAATGAAATATTAAAATAATTGATATTATAAATTTCCAAATAAATGTAATTTGAGACTTTTTATGAATTCAAATTACTTTCTATGTTAATATGACATATTAGGGTTGGATAGATGAATTTTTAATGAAGTAATAATGCTGTAATAAACTTAGAAAAAACAAAATACCAAATAGTATCAAAATTGACATAAAAGAGTTTTTAAAACACATATTATATTATTAATTAATATTCTATTCTTAAAAATCTAAGCTTAAGCCTAAACACTTATTCAATTAAATTTTTATAATTAATTAACCACTTGGGGATCTGTTGTAAGTATATAGTATTTTTATTATCCATATAATATCAAAATACAAAGGGACATGGTAAATGGAAAACAATTTAACTAAGAGTTAAATATATAAAATAAGGTTAATATAGTGACCCAAACCTGTCAAAAACATATTGGTTGACTGGTTTTTGACCCATACCCACATTATACTTTAAATAATCCACTTTGGAGCAATTAGAAACCAAAAATGGTTTTATTATAAAATTATATTTCTAGATTTCCCTAAGGTGCCCCTCACCCCTCTTATAAAATGGCACTCCCCCTTCTCACTAATTCACACTGTCAAAGCCATTTGGCTCAGCCAACCTTAGACCAAATACCATCTCAACTCTCCCACCTTCATTATAGAGGCCTACCTTTAGTCATAAATCCATCATAGGGATCTCTTTTGATCAAATCAAAAGGAAGAACCCGAAGAAGAGGTAAATATTTCATCACATCTTTCAAGTTTCTTTCTTCTTCCACTTCTTCTTTCTTTGTTGTTTCCATTCAAAAATAAAAACTCCATTATCTTCTATATAATATGATGTTATTATAAATATGGTATAACCATATTCATTATTCTATCCATCCTATGAATGACATGTCACCATACGTGTGTACGTATGACTTACGGTCTCTACATCTTGGTGTTGTTGATATTCAATACGTTATTATTTGAATGGGTATAATAACAATGTGTAATTGATATAAACAAAAAATATAACATGATAATGATTTTTTATATATGATATAAAATCCAATTATATATTATTTTTATATCAATAGAACTATATTATCGCTCGTCCGTATGTACGGATTGCCGTCTCCACGAATGCGATGAGATTCATTCCCCATCATATCCTTTCAAGACTAATTTTAATTAGATGATTAAAAATAATGTTTATAGACTTAATATAATTCTGAATATGAATAAGATACATCCTTTCCAGAACAAAAATTACTAACAAAACAAAGCATATAAAAGAAAACAAATCATTTAACATCTAAAATGACGATAATAAAAAGATATTATTAACAAAGAAATGTTAAAAGATCATATATTATATAATATTAATGTATATGATTCTTGTATAATTTAACAACAATTATTTTACCATTATACATGAGTTTAACCTACCATTGACCAAGGGAAAGTACAAGGTAAGGGTTAATTTCATAATCTATTTATTATCTGAGGTTGTTCTTTCGTAAGTATCTACTGGGACATTTTTATTATCCATGTCCATGTTTCATAAAAAAGTTTTCAAAGGGATTATTTTTAAGGGGATTTTTACTAAAATATCATTTTAAATGTTTTAAATATTTAATATTAGAAATCATTCTCATTAATGTCTATATTTTCAAAATTGTTTGTAAGGATTTATTTATATGGACATCAATGTTTTTTTAATTGTTAATTCCATTCAAAAGATTCAAAGTGGTTTGGGACAATTTCATTTAAAAATATATTTAAATGCCTTCCTTTATAAATTGTGTTTCTTTTAGATGTTTTTATGAAAAAGAGATATTTCTCACAAAGAGCTTTACAAATCATTTTCATCTATATCAATATACTTAGATGGATTTTAAACTTATTTGATGTTGATTTATTATGATACAAATCATCCCTATTGTATTGAAGGTTTTGTGATATATTTGACCATGGATGTGTTATTTTTCTACCATTCATGGTTTATGGATAAAGTCTTGACATTTATTATTCTAGTTTTAAAACTAATTTTTATGTTATATTTAAAACTTTTCATATGAGGAATGCGTTGGACTTAGTATGTGATCGGTGGAGCCCACTATATCTCTTTGATGCATCAGTAGGTCTCATGAGACAAACTATTGTCTTGGTACAAGGCCTTGACAGAATTTTATTTGTAGTCTTGGCACAAGGCCTTGACTATGTGGTTATGAAAGTCTGGCATTATGCATTCCATCATTATAAATGTGGCTATTGATATTTCATGTTATTACTCGACTAGTAGAATATCTATGTGAATAAGTAAATGGAATTATTTTGATTTATATTTTCCATATTATGATAAAGTTTATGTTAAAAAATCTTTTGTTTTAGTCTTATACATTGCCTTAAATTTTCAGGAATATTTATAAATGTTTTTGATATATTGTTATCCTTACTGATCATATGAGCTCACCCCTTTCTATTTTTTATTTTTCCCCGGATTAAAAGAAGTATATTATGATGGACCCATAGGGAAAGTATATGGGATCTTAGTGTTTTATATGGAAACAATGTTGTTTTATTTTTTCATTTTATTATGTAATGTAAACCTTATGAATGTTTTAAGTACTTACAAGGCTACAAAACTAATCTATCTTTCAAGACGTGATCTTTTTTTATCATGGCAATGTTATGTAATAATGCACCGACTCTCGGTAACTAGGGACGAGTAATTACAGTTGGTATCAGAGGGATGTTTATTAAAAACCTTAGAAAATAGATTTAGATAAACATTGATTAGAGCACAGTACCCTGAGATAACCTTTAAGTATTTATATAGAAGAACTTCCTAGAATTTTGGTACTATAGAGACTTTGTGAGTTTTCCAATCAAATACATCCATGTTTGGAGACAATCAGGTAGAGGAGGCTCTGGAACAGATGTACCTAGAGGTAAAACCCAAAAAACACCACTTTGACCTAGAATCGAATAAGAACTGGTGTACGACAATGGTCCTTCCTGCACTCATGGTTACGACACTCACATGGTATATACTTATGATAATTCTCATTTTCTTTACAAATCATTATGAAGGATTTATAAGTATATACCTCCTCAAAGAATAAATTTTTATGATTATGGATTATATCCATTAACTGTTCAATTTACATTAGGTATTTTACAAGTTTTGAGTTATTCATTGCAATTCATAAACTGACCTAGTGTATGCCAATGTATAGAAATGGCACCCAGTAGAAGGAATGTGAACTCTAGCAATACGTATGATCCATAGAGTAATAAGGATCATATAGTTCATAGTATTAAGCCAACACTTAGAAGGGAAATAGTCTCCTATATACTCACAACATATGATGAAATAGTATCATGTGTTAATAAAATACATATATAATTTTATAAATCTTATGGCTTCGATGGGAAGCAAGAGAAGAAAAGGATGGAAGAGAGAAAGATTGATAAAGGGAAGAGGGAAAAAAATTTCCCGTATGTGATAACTGTGGAAAGAATCACCTTGGTAAATGCTTGAAGGGAATGGGAGTTTGTTATAAGTGTGGAGAAGAAGGAAACCATGTACGTGAGTCCAAGGTTAAGAAAAAAGTTTCAAATATACAATGCTTCATCTATAATGAGTTGGGACACTACGCGAATCAATGTCCAAATCATCAGAGTATACCCCAAATACTGTTATTAGATAATAATAAAGTTATGATACTACTGAAGATGAAGTGGAATGATTAGGTTTATAACATTTTTATTAACATATTGTGTCATTTTTGTATTGTATTAACTATGTAAATGTTATAAGAATTATAGAGTATATAAGGATTGTACTGTAGTACTTTTTCATTAAAGACATGAGATTGCGTGGAAACAAGAAAAGTGACTGAATTTTAGGTTATATTTTTGTAAAATACATGGTTGAAGGAAATTTAATCCATAATATGGACATGATAATGAGGTAGTGATTTTGGAATAACAGATGGTTTATTTGGATAAATTATATTGGATATCCTTGACTTCCTTGGAACCGATTAATAGTTTCTTTACTTCATCATTGCTGGAATATTAAATATTTTTGGATTTAAGGAATATATGCAATATTATATAAAGGATAAGGGAGAATTAATTTAATCAATAAAGTTTTATGGTAATTCAAGTTGTAACCATGTTTTCAAATTATACTTGATGAAGGTGTTGACATATTATTACTTGGAAAAAAGGATCTTCATTGTGTTTAAATTCTTTATAAATTTTGGACTGTGAGTTTGGATTGATGTATTTTGGATAAGTCTAATGGTTGTAATAGATTATGTTTGAAATTGGATACTATTGTTACGGTTATTTTGGGATTTTTATAAAATGGGAAACACGCAGACCGTATGAAAACTCGCCACATCGTACAAAGCAATGGGAATCGAACCCATAACCATAGTGCGATTGGGATTTATCGCCTACCACTAGACTACGTGAAGTCCCTGGACTGTATAATGTAGTTATTTTAAATGTTTTTATTGTTGAATTATAAATTCATTTTTTTGGAACCCTATATGAATAGGATAAATAGAATATTTTTTTTAAGTTCTACCTTCTTTTAGAGTGAAATTTCTGTTTGTGGTAGATATTAGTTAATGGATGGACCTCTAATTGTCATGTATATATATATTTTTCTTCTCTTTTTCAATGAATAAATTATTTCTAAAACATTATTTACGGGATATTAAAACTAAAAATGAGTTATCCTAATAGCTTATATTTTTTTGAACCGAAAATATTTTAAATCATCATAGATTGATGGCTTTGAGGCCCTCAATTCTACAATTGTTTGTGACTGATGACCACAATCACTCCCTATAAATATTTAAATTTAACCTCAAATTATGTGTCTATAATTTCCAACAATGTTCTCCTAATCTAGATCATAATTTCATAGTGACTTTTTTATTCCCCTTTTCCTCTTATTAAGATTAAATTTTATTAACCCAATTTACGATGCGTGTTTTCTAACAAAGGTATTTTGTATTTTCAACCTTCTATTTTGAAAGAAAATTTTTAAATTTTGAGGACTCAATATTTTGATGGATAGAAGAATGTAAAACCCCAAGATTTCATAGTACGTTATTTTTTCAATGTAATTCAATAAATTTCACTACACGCAATACTAAGGTCAAGCGCACAACGACTTACCAAACTAGTCATTCAAAAGCGGTTATCAATAGTCTTAACAAAATTTTTAACATTATATAATCATTATAATTTTAGATTGAATATTTTGAGATTCTTAGACATAATATAAGAACAAATTCATTTTTTTCAAATGAAAGAAGTATTTTTCAAAAAAATGCACTTTTACAACCTTTTAATGGAAAACCCATTTTAAATCCAATATTTGAAACTTTTATATATTCAATTTGACAAAATAATATTCTTTCGTTAGAATTAGGACATTATAATTTAGTTTTAATAAATTTTTGGTGTTTCTCTGATAACATTCATATTTGGGTGAATAGTGAAAAATATTATATTTTAACTAAAAACAAATTTTTTTAATCAAAATAATTTAAAGTGTATAATTATAAATTTTAATGGGTTGGAAGTATAATTAGATTATATTTTTATAATATAATCCAATGATGGTCATTTTATGTAATTTCACTTTGAAATTGGACATAAAGAAGTGTCAATCTTTTGATAGTTATTATTTCTTAAAAATACACTTTTTGGTTTTAACAATGGGAATTATTTTTAAATTAATTAATGGAACAAATATTTTTTGAAAATGGTAAAATAGAGTTTATTTTTGGATTCAGAATATCAAAATTAGCTTAGGGTGAATTTTTGTTATTTTTCTAAAAACTTTCAATTTTTGATGAATAATGGAAAACACTGAGTTATAGTTTAAAACAATTTTTTTTTTAAATAATTAATTATTTTATTTAAATTTATTTTAGGTAAAAATAGTTAAATAATACCTATATATGTTCAATTTAATTCATTGGATTCGTTTTTTAATAATATTATATATATATATATATAATTTTATTGAGCTTTTCACCGCCTTTTACCCACCTCCTAGGAGTATTTACAAAAGTACATAAAACAGAATTTTACCACTTCTGTGTGTTGAATTTGGAAAATATAAGAGGCAAAGTTAATATTAAGGAGTAAAATTTGGTTCAATAAGATAAAAATAATTTTAGGTTAATAGTAACTTTTAACGTTTATTTACCACCGTTAAAAGAAAATAGGTTAATTAAAGATAAAAATGAAATTATTATTACCCTAACACATGTCATAATTCAATTGGATAAGTATAATTAGACCAAAAACCACTTTAGGAATAAAATATGAACCTATTTGGTGCACATATATTAGATTAGGACATTTATTATTATTTAATTCAAAGAAGAGTTGAAAGAGTTAAAAATCAATGTTTAATAAATTAAATATTTTTAATATAGGGTTACACATAAGAAAAATTAGACTATAAATACTCATTAGAAATATAAAAATATTTCCTACATAATGATATTTTATTTCTATTTTCAGTCATTAAATAATATAATTTATCTATGACACAATGATGATGCAGTAATTAACTAATTAATAAAATTTTAAAATAATTGATATTATAAATATCCAAATAAATGTAATTTGATACTTTTTATAAATTAAAATAATTTTATAGATTAATATGTCATATTAGGGTTGGTTAGATGAATTTTTTTTGAAGTAATAAAGGTGTTATGAATTTAGAAAATACCAAATACCAAATTGAGTCAAAATTGACATAAAAGAGTTTTAAACATAAATATTATATTATTAATTGATATTTTATTCTTAAAAATCTAAGTACCAGAAAAAATACTTATATAATGATATTTTTATCATTAATTAACCACTTGGGGTTCACTCGGATGTATATTGTATGTTTATTAACCATATAATATAAAAATACAATGAGACGTGGTAAATGTCAAACTATTTAACTAAGAGTTAAATATAACATATAATGTTAATATAGTGACACAGACCTAGTTAAAACCTATTGGTTGAGTGATTTTGGACCCATCAAAACCATATACTTTACATAATCCACTTTTGAGACATTAGAAATCGATAATGTTTCTATTATAAAATAATATTTTTAGCTTTTCCTAATGTGACCCTCACCCCTCTTATAAAAGGACCCTCCCACTTCTCTCTAATTCACACCTTCAAATCCAATTGTCTCGGCCAAAACCTACCCAAATACCATCTCAACTATCCTACCTTCATCCTAGAGGCCTTACTTTAGTCATAAATCCATCCTATGGAGCCCTTTTGATCAAATCCAAAGGAAGAACCCGATGACTAGGTAAATATTTCATCACCTCTTTCAAGTTCCTTTCTTCTTCCACTTCTTCTTTCTTTGGTGTTTCCATTATAAAATAATAAATCAAGTATCTTATATATACATTGATGTTATTATAAATATGTTACAACCATGTTTATTAATATATACATCCTTTGAATAACATTTGACCATACGTGCGTGCATACGACTTACCGTCTCCACGTCATGGTGTAATTGTTATTCAATAAATTATTATTTGGATGAGTATAATAATGATGTGTAATTGATATAAATAATTAATATAACCTGATTATTATTATATATATGATATACCATCCAATTAAATATTATTTTAATATCAAAAGAATGATATTTTCGCTCGTGCGTCTATACGGATTACCGTCTCCACGAACGCGATGAGATTCATTCCCCATCATATCCATTCAAGACTAATTATCATTAGATGATTAAAAATAATTTTTAAAGACTTAATATCATTTTGAATATGAATAAGATACATCCTATCCATAACAAACATTACTTACGTAATAAAGCATATAAAAGAAAATGAAACAGTTAACACCTGAAATGATGATAATACTAAGATATTATTAATAAAGCAATGTTAAAATATCAAATATGATATCATATTAATGTAAATGATTCTTGTATAATTTAATAACAATTTTTTCACCATTATACAGAATTTTAACTTACCATTGACCAAGGAAAAGTACAAGTTAAGGGTTAATTTCACAATCACTTTATTATCCAATGTTGTTTTTAGGTAAGTATCTACGGGGACATATTTATTATCCATGTCCATATTGCTTAAAAGAGTTTTCAAAGGGATTATTTTTAATGGAATTTTCACTGAAACATCATTTTAAATGTTTTAAATATTTATTCTTCTAAATCATTCTCATTAATGTCCATGTTTTCAAAATGGTTTTTAAGGATTTATTTACATGAACATGAATGTTTTTTTAAATTTTAATTCTTTTCAAAAGTTTCAATGTGGTTTGAGACACTTTGATTCAAAATTGTCTTTAAATGTCTTCCTTTCTAAATTGTGTGACTATTAATCTTTTTTATGAAAATAGATATATCTCACAAAGAGTTTTACAAATTCATTTTCATCTATATCAACTTACTTGAATGAATGTTAAACTTCTTTGAAGTAGATTTATTATGATATTAATCATCTCTATTGTATTGAATCTTTTGTGATATGTTTGACTGTGGATGTGTTATTCTTATACTATTCATGGATTATAGATAATGTATTAACATTTTGTATGATATTTTTAAAACGAATGATTATGTTATGTTTAAAACATTTCATATGAGGAAAGCATTGGACTTAGTAAGTGACAGGTGGAGCCCGCTATAGCTCCTCGGTGCATCGGTAGGTCTCATGATACAAACTACTATCTTGGCACAAGGCATTGACAAAATATTATTTGTAGTCTTGGAACAAAGCCATGACTATGTGGTTATGAAAGTCTGGCATTATGCATTCCATCATTATTAAAGTGGCTATTGATATTTCATGTCATTATTTAACTAGTAGAATATCCTTGTGATTAAGGAAATTGAATTATATTGATTTATATTTTTTATATTATGATGATGTTTAGGTTGAAAAGCATTTTGATTTAGTCTTATACATTGCTTTAAATGTAGATACTTATTTATGAATGTTTCAGCTATATTTTTATCCTTACTGAGAATCTGAGCTCATCCCTTTCTATGTTTTATTTTCCCTAGGATGTGAAGAAGTATATTATGACTGACCTGCAAGGATATTCTATGGGGTCTCAGTGTTGTCTGTGAAAATAGTGTTGTTGTAGTTTTCTATTTTATAATGTAATGTAAAGATTATGAATGTGTTTAGTACTTCCAAGTCTACTAATATAATCGGTCTTTTGAGACATGATCTTTTATGATCATGCCAATGTTATGTAATAATGCACCAACTCTGGGTAACTAGGGTCCGGGCATTACAGTATATACTGGCACAAGTCTGTTCATTCAAATCATTTTTTACTTATCTATTTCCTTATAGGTTATCCCATTTCACATATGTTCAATGATTCATGTCCCCAAAATATTTTTTTTAATCTAATATGTATAACCTAAATCATGATCCCATTAGTATTCCAAAATAGAAGACCATAATCTATTGGTGAAAAGATATAAAACATATCCTACTGAAACCCTATAATAGATTCCATGAGTGAAATTCACCTAATCAGTCACAAGGAATTTCACCTTCATAGATTTGGAAAATGTTATAGCATAAAAAATGAAAAAATATTAGGGCCCATCATATGTCTCTTGTAAAAAAAATCATATTCACTAGACCTACTAGTTCATGAAAAATATATTGCATAAGTCATATCCCTACAACCAGATCATACTATTTTTACACAGAGGCATAGAATTTAGGATTGCATAACCCTTCTTGAATTTTATTTCCTTCTATAAACTACTTTATTTAAGTATTTTTGAATCTTCATAATCCATTTCGTGTTTGTTATTAATGACTACATCCATATTTAAATGAAAAATAAACTTTTATATACATCTTAAAACCCCTATATGAATTATCATAAGTTCTCTTGACATGGAATGAAAACTAGAGGCATCTTCATCCCAAAGAAGGGAATCCATTGATTTTAATATATCATAGACCATTGCAGTAAATCCTATATTTCGAATTGGGTTTGCAGAAATCCCCACATTCATGTATCATCTCATCATTCCTGCATGAAATTTCATATTTTATGACTTACTGAATACAGAATACAACAATTCAAGTTTATCTAGAACCTTTGATTTTACAAATAAGAATATTAAGATTCCCATTCCAAATGGGAGGTTAACATCCCATCATCCAATATTTATTTTTTCATTCGCCAAGAATTATAAATAATATGACACGATAATATGAACATTTGTAAAATAAATCAGATGCCCCATTTTATTGTCCAGTATATTGTTGCATTGATCTCTTTATTGACATGATTTTTCCTTTCCATTGGTAGAGTAACTATCATAAAATATATTTCCAAAGATACAAAACCATAAACTATAAAAACCAATGTCCAATATTATAAAACAATAAACTACCATAATATATAGTTTAATCTATACAATAATAAAAATATTGAAACTATGTTCAAAGATATTAGACCATAAACTACAACAATATATGGTCAATGATATTCAACCTAAAAAACCACATTGGTCTAACTTTCATGAAATTAAACTGCTTAATGAAAGAGATATGTAAGTCGTCATTTTGAAAGACTATAACGTAAACCCTTTAAATAAAAATTGATTCTTCACTCACTATATATTTGACTCACATGGTTATGGAAAAATGTATAATTTAAAATAAAATTGGGACAACACTTTCCAGTTTTGAACCCTGAAAAGGGAAACCTAAAAAAAATAAAAGTTCTTTCACATTATGAATCACTTATATGAAGCATATAAATATGTTAGAGGAATAAAAAAAGTCTCAAATATTGTGTGTTATATAATATGATCTAGAAAAAGTTTGGCTATGTTCACTAGTCCCCTGGTACTAGGGAGAAATAAGAGCATTCACCCATTCTCTCATTCCTTATTTATAAGTTCAATAGTTCCTCGTGAAATACAAGAATACATAAATTCAGTGTGATCAAAACAACTTTTTCAAGGGAATCCATATTCCAAATTCACTATTTATGATCATTTTCACAATGATTAGAATCATTTGTATGAATAAACTAACTCTAGTGTTTTTTGGGATTATTGTTATGTCTATACCCATATTCGAGCCATCCCTAGAAGGAAATAATTTAAGTCACATTCTTTTGAATTATGGTTGGAATATTTAATTCAAAATAAATATATAGATAGATACATGTTATCATGAATTTTTTTCAAAAATTTCATATGTTATTCAAAAGGGTGATGTCAAATAACAGAAAAGGGAAATAGAGAACAATTTGAGTTTTTATTCATTGACAAAAAATTAATGGATAATTCATATATTAGATAATATCATCAAGAAGATGGGAATATAATACAAATATCTATTATATGAAATAATTTTAATGTTTTTTCAGGTTAGGTAACACTTTGTGAGAAGAACCAATTATTTGACGAAAAATATATGTCATGTATCTTTAGCTTGAATCAAAAAACACATTTATTCCACTCGATTAGTTAGATAGTGTTCCATTATCCTAGTAAAATTTAGTTCATTTGTGTCTTCCAATAGTTTTAACCTCACATTCAGTATAAATGATTTATATTTGTTTAATTTCACTCTCTTGTAACAAACCAAAAATTAGATTAGTAAATCACTATAGGCCATTGAGTCAAATCATGGGTAATTCGATCCGAAATCTTGACATAATTGTTGATAGTATTTAACAACTAAAGATATTCATTGTGATTCACTAGTCTCTAATAAAATGTCTCCATATTTTGGGAAATCGAATATAACAATAGACAATCAATGAATCAAACAGAAAGAGCTATTAATGGTTTTTGAAGATTAATAATCCTAATTTTCATCTTATAAATCATGGTCCATGTAATTAGATGGTATATGTATTTTCATTCCCTTTCATGATATGATCGGTTAGAAGAAGTGGCTCTACCCTTGGTAATGAAAAAATAATCCGAAACTAGACTATTTTATAGAGTGTAACTAAACATTATGTTTCCCCATGTTTTTTATAATGAGGAGATCTAGATGTGGTTTACGTATTCTCTATCAAGTGAATCTATTCATAGAGAATCATATACCACAATATTTCAATGAATTTTAATAGATAAATGTTATTTTTGACGTGTTATGCACATATAAATCCCAAATGATTGAAAATTATGGGACCATGTCTAGGATTATGGGCCTTCTCTTTAGTATCTTTGGAACCAATCTTAATTATTTTATCATGTTGTTTTGTTTCTTCTTGGGTTTTCAAAAAACAATAATATAATGGTCCATGTATTCATGTTTTAACACCCCTTATATCTATAACATGATAAAATTCAATGCATACATGAGAATACTTCAATGATTGCCCAATTTTAGTCTAAAACGATGTTATGACACCCATTAGAGACATAACATGATAAAATTCAATCCAAACATTAGAGTACTACATATATAGTCCAATTTTAGCCTCAATAGAGGGTAAATTATTTGGGATTTTAATATTAGTTGATATCAACATTATTTAGAATATATGTACGATCATTATATGTTTCTGACTTCATGCTTCACATACAATAGAAAATTTAATATCCTAAACACACCAAAACTAGTTCTCGAACCTATATTCCATATATGGTTAAAAATTTATACCCATCGACCTTTTCCCTAAGAACCCCATTATGTAGTGAAATTTGATTTGACTACGTGATGAATGAGTCATTAATACTATCCATTAACATGCCCATGGATGTTTTATAACAGGTGAAGGAATATAATTAATGGCCTCCAAAAAGGTGATCTAGTGTATTATTATCCATTATTATGGTTTTTATTCCTATAATATCCAAAAATACATACTTAAAAACAATTTATTGTTTTAATATTGTGTTTCCTATGTCATAACCACCAAGATTCATTGTTATCCCACCATGCATGCTTTAGATCATCTTATAGGTTATATGAGGCGATTCACCACACTGAACATAACATAACACATAATAGGGAATCCCTATATCTAGCATATTAAGATTCACTATAATTATAGATACCAATTGAGGATACATTATGAATGTGGTCTCCCTTATTACGGTACATTTTCGTGAGCATATAACTACCATCCATTGAGAATAATGGATAATAGTCCTACTAGTGGAATATTTTAGCTTAGATCATTCCAGATCTTGTAGTCTGATGTTGTATAAATTCTATCATCAGGGGTATATTGGCATGTATTATGGGACATGATAAACTTTTGGGGGGTAACCTCATCATTTTTTACCAGGTACCGAGTAATGGGCAAGAAGGAATATTTTGATCCTTATACTAAAATTAATATTACAGGTGGGAAAATTTCATTCAAAAAAATCTAATGAAATGATAATATATCCCTCAATAGAATAGGATTTTTCTTGGCATATTTATTAATAATATTTGGTGGAAGGAATTATTCATAAAAATACCCCATGATGAGGATTTCCTTGATCTCATGGATATCCAATAACTCATTACAAACACCCCATGTAGTAGATGAAATATGATGGTATTAGAACACAATAAAATAAATAACTAATGGATAAGATATAGATTAGAGTGTATTGAAAAACATGGTTTCCATAAATGCTTGTAAATTCCGATGGATTTCAAGATATCATCTTATGTGATGCATCTTTAGTCCAAACAATAAGGTTATTCCCATTCCTGAGATAAATTACCTCCAAGATAATGTTATATTTAATATTCCATGCTCCATTATGACTCTATATAAAAAATTCACAAATAATTAAATTAGAATTGAATTTATCCTTCATTGATTCTTGATTATGGATTATATTATTTTATTTTTTTCATCTATGTTCATGGGTGAAATACTCATCCAGAGAAATATTTACTTTGGTGGTCCCCACCACCAGGTTTGAGGAAATATGAATATTAGAGAGTCCCCTACATGAAATGGAGTATTTATTGGAAGTATAAACCCACACAATGTAAGTCTATTAGATAAAAAATATTTTAACAAATTCAATTTGAGTTCTTTTTAGATATTTTTATTTCATAGGGTGATTAGGTAATGTTATTTTGGCCCATCATCTACAAAAATTTATTTGATGTTGGAAATGCCCTCATCATCAGATATAGAAATCATGTTCTCATCCACTATATATTTTCAATAATCACAGGATGATTCATTAAAAAAATTCTGATATAATTAAATATTACTCCAATGAAGTTGTGAATATATACAAACACTATATAGATAATTAGATATGCCCAAATATTTCTTTCCTAAGTATATCACCCAATAATAGATGGAAATTAGGCTATGTCAAAATTTTCTCACCCAAGCAGTTCACCCATGTAATGTTGACCTCTTATGTTTATCAATTTTTAAATTCTCTTATGTCCCACACCCTAGTCTATCATTTAGTGTAACGACCCAAAGTTTTTCAATTGAAAATTCCCTTCTTATATCTATGTCATAAAAACACAAAATAATGAACTACTAAGTGATAAGTGACCTTTAAACGTAATTTTGTCACCCCTATGTTTGGAATTTTAAAAATCTAACATACACGGTTGTGTTCAAGATAGTTTTTGGAGTCTAATGAAACAAAAATAATTTTTGGTTAATAGTAACCTACCCTTATGAATAGTAAATAAGAGTAACATTACCTCTGAATAATAAAATAAAGTTTAGACATCTTAGAAAGTGATAATTTGACCTTAGTAAACATTTTTGGTATTTTATAAGTCATAAATAATTAATTATAATTAATTAATTAATTTAAAAGAATATTTATTTTCCTGAAATATATTCATAAATTATTGAATCAATGTCTAGTAGTTTTTAGATAATTTTATAAGACCCTAAGTAATTTTTGAAAGAACTACAAAATCTGTTTTAATTTTAAAAACTGTTTTCTTTAAGTAAATTATGATTTTAATTAAATATTAAATTAATAATATTTAGAAAATTATTTTTGAAAAATGGAAATCATTTTTGGATTCTACACGTCGAAAAATGGTAGGGGTAAATTTTTTGGGTTTATTCTGATATACTTCAATTTTCGGGTGAATAGTAAAAAATACAGTTTTTCGCATAATCGGTGTACACTAAATTGCATCATTAATGATGTAATGATGACATAAACATTCTAGAACTTTAGTTTCGGCCAAAACATATTAAA
This sequence comes from Viscum album, assembly GCA_963277665.1. Taxonomy (NCBI): domain Eukaryota; kingdom Viridiplantae; phylum Streptophyta; class Magnoliopsida; order Santalales; family Viscaceae; genus Viscum; species Viscum album. Next base: position 1,087,154,563 of record OY728165.1, read on the forward strand.
TTTCATAAATGTTTTCTTAAAACACAATAAATCCAATTCTCAAACCTAAAATGAACATTCCAAACCCTAAAGTCAAAAAGTGATTTCTTAAAGTGTCTTTTTCTCTTTCTTTCACTTTCCCTTTTAATAAATTAATGAATTCGAATTATAAAGAAGATTTAAAGCCTAAAACTAATTCTATTATATTAATATATGAGTTAGGATGTCAAAAAACTACTATTACAAGTCTAACCTATGATATATTATTTTATTTAATATTTTATGCCAAAAACAACTCCCACCTCATGTATAAATAAGCCCTCCCCCTCCTCTTGCCAAATCACACCTCTCAAGATTCAAGAATTGTCTAAGCTCTGCCCAATCATCTTCCCTAGCCTCTCCCCCATGTCCAAGAGCTTCTGGTCTCATCAAAAGACCAAGCTTAGGCCCTTAAAGAGGTTCTCAAGAGGAGGATCCAAAAGGTGATTTCTCTCCCTCTTCTCCTTTAATTTCCTTTCAAGTTCAAGTTCCTTTCTTGATCTCTCCCAACCAATATTCATCCAAATTGTTCTGTAAATCCAGTATTATATATATACTGTAATATTATGATTCTAATGTTATATTATATAACCTAACACTCTTTCCATCTTCATTTTATTTTATTAAAGAGAACGTTGTTCATGTGGTGATAATTTATCACCTTCAAAAACAACATACTCTCTTCTTCCATTTATACCTTTAATCTGGTCATGAAACCATTTTTATGGTTGAACCAGAATGTTTTGTATGTATTATGTTCTATTTTAAGTTCTGGAAATAACCTATGGCCATACTACTAAGTGAAAAATTAAAATGAGTTGGTTGAGATCCAAAAACCGCTCAAATTAGCCCAAATCATCTTCATTTATATCTTATCTAATGATTTGGCCACATGGATCTAATATAACTCATTATAAAATCATTAAACATTCTGTAATATCATTAATTACATGTAATAACATTTCTGGATGTTTACACATGATCTACCCAAACATCAAATTAAGAACACAAGTGGACCGCTCAATAAAACCATGAAAACGAACATCCCCGATCAATGTTTTTAAACTCTATAAGTCATCCAGAGGAACATAATATGAAATAATGAAACCAGAACGAACCCAATTAATGTATAAAAGGTTCTGAAATTTCTAATTAATGAATATAATGTCATTATACAGGACATTAAAGAGAAGGAGGCATTCGAGTACAAGGTAAGGGGAAATCTCGAACCCAATTTTCTTCCTTCGGGTTCTCCCTCTTTCACTCCATTTTGATATGGTTACTCCTCAAAGATCATTTTTTCATCATTTACTTTACTTTTCTGGGATATACATATTTTTCACTGGTTTTTATGTCCATCAAAATGTTTTCCAAAAGAACTCTTCTTTCAAGATCTCACCTTTTACCTCTCATTCAAGGTTGATGGTTCTTATATCAAGTATGTTGTTCCCTCTTTCTTTTGGGAACCCAAAGCTTATGAATATGTTATTATGAGATGAAACCCATTCCTTTCCATGGGTTATTTATGTACATGTTTGATATGTGTTCTATGTGGCAAGCATGATAATGATAATGTTATGATGTGACGGGTGCGCCCGGAATTATATAGCGCAATATGAAAGTTTAAATGTGACGGGTGCGCCCAGAATTATATAGCGCTCCAATGCATTGGGTAAAGTGATGAATCTCATGAGTAAATGTGAAATTATGCATGAAAATGATGCTAGCTTTGTTCACAATTATGTGTGATAGTTAACCACTAAGACATGATGTTTCATTTTTATGCTTTGCCACATTTCAAGTTTATTGTTTATGCTCCTCTCATGTTCAAGATCTTTTTCCTATGTCATGAATATGCTCACCCCATGCTATATTGTTCTTATCTATCCTCTTACTAGGCTTTTAGCTCACCCCTTTTGATGTATATCCTCAGGTGGGTACATGTACTAAGGAGAGGACAAGTGCTACTAAGAAGCTAAATAAAAAGAGATTAAATGAATTTTTATGCTTGATGTTGTACTTATTATGTGTAGTCCTAGTTTTCCCAAGACACTAAACCTCTGGATCCTCCATGTGTAATACTGTTATGTTGTTTATCTTTGAAATGATGTAACAGTAATGTAAGAAATGGCCGGGTCGCGATAGTTGGTATCAGAGGAAAGGTTTAGTTAATTTGGGAATTAGGATTAGTGAACCCTAAAGAAAACCTATAGCATGAGACTAAGTAAAAATATGCACACAAGGATATTTACCTAGGGATCCCATATGTTATGTTTTTGGTATAATTGTTTAAATGAATAAGTTATTCATGACTTATTTACTTATGTTTTGTTCTAACCTTTTCTATTTTAGAAAATGGTGGGACCCAGGAGAAATCAGGCCAAAAACTCTTGCGAAGGCCAATGCAACGATTTTCCGAACGACATCCCCAATGATTTTGGAGGTGGAGATCAAAACATCATGGTGATGCTTACCCAATTATCCCGGGTTATGAATAATAACAATAATAATGGGGAATGCCCTCCTTCACAAAAGAGGGAGCAACTAGCTATCGAATGTTTTATGCGGCAACGACCACCGACGTTTTGTGGATCTTCCTATCCACTAGTTGTGGAATAGTGGGTCAACTCCATGGACAAGATCTTTTCTGTTCTTCACTGTTCCGAGACGGAGAAGGTGACTCTAGCCGTTTATCGTCTAGATGGAGAAGCTGATCAATGGTGGGCTTTGATTAAGAACACCAAGCCAAGGGATGAAATAGAAGAGATGGAATGGGAAGACATTAAGATAATGTTTCTTAATAGGTACTTCCCACGAACTCTTTGCACGAAGATGGAGAGAGAATTCATAGAGCTCAAGCAAAAAGAAGGAGAATCTGTCACAACCTATGAAGTAAATTTCACAAGGCTCGCAAGGTATGCTTCGGGTTTTGTTATCAACAATGATAGCAAAATTGATAGATTCTTTAGTGGATTAAAACCACATCTTAGAAAAGCTCTTGCAATTAGAGACTTTGAGAGTTATGAAGAAGTTGTTCGGTGTGCTCTCAAAGTGGAGATGGAGTTTGGAGAATGGTCCCATGGCTATGGTGATAAGAAAAGAAAGATGGAGTTTCAAGCTGGTGTATCTAATGATAAAGATGGGAAGAAAACACAACGACCCACTTGCCAAAAATGTGGGAAGTTTCACAATTGGAACTGCCTCAAAGGGACGGGGAAATGCATCAAGTGTGGGAAAGAAGGACACCTAGCTCACGAGTGTCGAAGAGACATGAAAAGTAAGGATAATATAGCCGATGAAAGGAGAGAACCACTTGTGGTTCAATGCTACAACTGTAAGGAGCTAGGTCACTATTCAAACCAGTGCACTAAACCTCGAGCTTTCGAGGGTAATCAGCGCCAACAACCACCAAACCCAAAGGAACAAGGGAAGGCTTATGCCATCACTACTGCGGAGGTGGAACATGATAATGAAGTGGTACAAGGTACACTTCCTATTCACTCAACAATGGAAAAAGTCTTATTTGATTATGGTTCTACGCATTCCTTTATATCTTGCAAGTTTACTAGAACTATAGAATCGAAGCCCTGAAACCTTGAAGTAGAGATATCTATAAAAACACCAAGTGGTGCAATCATTGCAACCCAATTGTTTGGTTCTTCTCCTGTTGACGTATGTGGGAAGATTCTTCTGGAAAATCTCGTAATACTTCCCTTGGTGGAATTCGACGCTATAATGGGAATGGATTGGCTCTCGTTATATAGAGCACATATCAATTGTCGGGAAAAGGAAATATATTTTCATATTCCAAACCATCCCATGCTCCTCTACAAATGCAAGGAAGATCATGAATCTCCTTTGAGAAATCCTTCAATGGTGTTGGTGATGATTCCCTATGAAGAAGCATACCTCGACCAAATGTTTGAGTCAAAGGAAAGTTCCAACCTTGAGGAAATGCCCATCGTAAGGGAATACAGCGATGTATTTCCCGAAGAGTTACCCGGAATTCCCCCACATCGTGAGGTAGAGTTCTCAATTGAACTCATACCCGTAGCTACTCCTATCTCGAAGTTCCCCTATAGGATGGCTCCTATCGAACTGGAGGAGTTAAAGAAGCAGCTGCAAGAGCATCTGGACAAAGGGTTCATACGCCCTAGTACATCACCTTGGGGTGTGCCAGTGCTCTTTGTGAAGAAGAAGGATGGTACCATGCGGCTGTGTATCGATTATCGGGAACTCAACAAGATCACCATAAAGAACAAGTATCCTCTCCCGAGGATTGATGACTTGTTCGACCAGTTAAGAAGAGCTCAATACTTCTCAAAGGTGGATCTTTGTTCTGGATATCATCAAGTAAAGGTGAAGAAGGAAGATATTCAGAAGACTGCCTTCCGTACAAGGTATGGGCACTATGAGTTTTTGGTGATGCCCTTCGGACATACTAATGCCCCTGCAATCTTCATGGATTTGATGAATAGAGTCTTTAGACATTACCTCGACAAATTTTTGGTAGTGTTTATCGATGATATTCTCATCTACTCCAAGAGAAAGGAGGAACATGAAGAACATCTAAGACTTGTGTTGGCGACATTGAGAAAGGAGAAGTTGTACGCCAAGTTCAGCAAGTGTGACTTTTGGATGAATCAAGTCACGTTCTTGGGACATGTGATCACTAGAGAGGTAATTTCTGTGGACCATTCAAAGAAAAAGGCAATTGAAGAATGGCCCAGGCCCTCTAGTGTCACAGAAATCCGTAGTTTTCTTGGATTAGCTGGGTACTACCGACGTTTTGTGAGAAACTTCTCACGATTGTCAAGCCCGCTAAATAAGTTAACAAGGAAAGGGGTAAAGTATGTATGGATGGAAGAATGTGAGGGAAGCTTCAAGGAGCTAAAGAGAAGGCTAATCACTGCACATGTACTCACACTACCGAAAAATGGAGAAAGTTTTGTGATATACAGTGATTCTTCAAAGAAAGGCTTGGGATGTGTACTCATGCAAAATGATAATGTGATAGCCTATGCCTCACGACAGTTGAAGATCCATGAGCAGAACTACCCGATGCATGATCTAGAGCTGGTAGCCATGATTTTTGCCATGAAAATCTGGCGGCACTACCTTTATGGTGAGAAGTGTGACATATACACCGACCACAAGAGCCTAAAGTATATATTCACACAAAAGGAGCTCAACATGCGTCAAAGGAGATGGTTAGAGCTAATCAAGGATTACGATTGCTTTATTCACTATCATCCTAGAAAGGCGAACAAGGTAGCGGATGCTCTAAGCAGGAAAGAACCTGCTACTCTATCCATGTTGAGGATTGAGAAAGACCCTATCTTCTTGGATATGCAAAGGATGGATTTGGGAATCGTAAGGGCAGGGGATACATCCTACCTTGCCCAAATGATTGCGCAACCATCCATCCAACAGAAGATTAAGGAAGCAAAAAGGGATGATGTAGAGATACAAAAGAGGGTGAATGCAGTAATGGAAGGGAAGCAGCAAGAGTTCCACATCGACGATGATGGTGTGATTCAGTTTGGAACGCGGCTTTGTGTGCCTTCATCACCCAGAATAAAGAAGGAGTTTTTGGATAATGCACATAGCTCAACTTTTTCTATTCATCCTGGAAGTACCAAGATGTATCGTGATCTCCGAGAACACTTCAAGTGGGATAACATGAAGAAGGAGATTGTGGAATATATATATCAAGGTGCTTGGTATGTCAGCAAGTTAAAGCTGAGCGGCAAAAGTCTAAAGGTATGATGCATCCATTGCCGATACCCATGTGGAAATGGGAAAATGTTACTATGGACTTTGTCATGGGTCTCCCGAAAACATCAAGAGGAAATAATGAGATATGGGTTGTGGTTGACCGACTCACCAAGACTGCCCATTTTATCGCTATTCGGGAAGACCTCTCCCTTGAACAACTTGCAAGGATATATGTGAAGGAAGTAGTAAGATTACATGGTGTTCCGCTCTCAATTGTCTCTGATCGTGATCCAAGGTTCACTTCTAAATTCTGGAGGAGCCTTCAACATGCTTTGAGTACTGAATTAAATTTCAGCATGGCCTATCACCCCCAAACTGATGGCCAGTCTGAAAGGACTATTCAGACACTTGAAGATATGTTAAGATCATGCTCTCTTGAATTCAAAGGTGGTTGGGATCAACATCTCCCATTGGTTGAGTTCTCATACAACAATAGCTTCCACTCGAGTATTCAGATGGCTCCGTATGAAGCTCTTTATGGGAAGAGATGTAGAACTCCAACCTGTTGGGATGAAGCTGGAGAACGAAAACTACTTGGTCCCGATCTTGTTCAAGAGATGACAGAGAAGGTTCAAGTCATCCAGAAACATATCAAATCTGCTCAAAGTCAGCAAAAGAGCTATGCTGACAATCGTCGAAGGGACTTGGAGTTCGACGTTGGAGATAAAGTCTTCCTTCGAATATCTCCATGGAAGAGAGTCATGAAATTCGAAAAGAAAGGGAAGCTAAGTCCAAGGTACATTGGCCCCTTTGAGATCCTTGATCGTATAGGAGCTGTGGCCTATCGACTGGCACTTCCACCGAATATGGCTCAAGTTCATGATGTGTTTCACGTATCACTACTAAGGAAGTACATTTCAGACCCCTCACATGTACTAAACTCAGAGATGGTACAGTTGGAAGATGATCTCTCATATGAGGAGCAGCCGGTAAAAATTCTGGACCGAAGTGATAAGGTTCTATGCAACAAGACAACCCGCCTTGTCAAAGTGTTGTGGAGGAACCAAAAGTTTGAGGAAGCAACTTGGAAACCGGAAGAGGCAATGAAGGAGAAGTACCCTCACCTGTTTGTGTAAAGTGAAATTTCGGGGGCGAAATTTCTTAAGGGGGAAGAATGTAACGACCCCAAGTTTTTCAATGGAAAATTCCCTTCTTATATCTATGTCATAAAAACACAAAATAATGAACTACTAAGTGATAAGTGACCTTTAAACATAATTTTGTCACACCTATGTTTGGAATTTTAAAAATCTAACATACACGGTTGTGTTTAAGATAGTTTTTGGAGTCTAATGAAACAAAAATAATTTTTGGTGAATAGTAACCTACCCTTATGAATAGTAACCTACCCTTATGAATAGTAAATAAGAGTAACATTACCTCTGAATAATAAAATAAAATTTAGACATCTTAGAAAGTGATAATTTGACCTTAGTAAACATTTTTTGTATTTTATAAGTCATAAATAGTTAATTATAATTAATTAATTAATTTAAAAGAATATTTATTTTCCTGAAATATATTCATAAATTATTGAATCAATGTCCAGTAGTTTTTGGATAATTTTATAAGACCCTAAGTAATTTTTGAAAGAACTACAAAATCAGTTTTAATTTTAAAAATTGTTTTCTTTAAGTAAATTATGATTTTAATTAAATATTAAATTAATATTATTTAGAAAATTATTTTTGAAATATGGACATCATTTTTGGATTCTACACGTCAAAAAATGGTAGGGGTAAATTTTTGGGTTTATTCTGAAATACTTCAATTTTCGGGTGAATAGTAAAAAATACAGTTTTTTGCATAATCGGTGTACACTAAATTGCATCATTAATGATGTAATGATGACATAAACATTCTAGAACTTTAGTTTCTGCCAAAACATATTAAATTTCATAAATTTTCTCTTAAAACACAATAAATCCAATTCTCAAACCTAAAATGAACTTTCCAAACCCTAATGTCAAAAAGTGATTTCTTAAAGTGTCTTTTTCTCATTCTTTCACTTTCCCTTTTAATAAATTAATGAATTCGAATTATAAAGAAGATTTAAAGCCTAAAACTAATTTTATTATATTAATATATGATTTAGGATATCAAAAAACTACTATTACAAGTCTAACTTATGATATATTATTTTATTTAATATTTTATGCCAAAAACACCTCCCACCTCATGTATAAATAAGCCCTCCCCCTCCTCTTGCCAAAGAACACCTCTCAAGATTCAAGAATTGTCTACGCTCTTCCCAATCATCTTCCCTAGCCTCTCCCCCACGTCCAAGAGCTTCTGGTCTCATCAAAAGACCAAGCTTAGGCCCTTAAGGAGGTTCTCAAGAGGAGGATCCAAAAGGTGATTTCTCTCCCTCTTCTCCTTTAATTTCCTTTCAAGTTCAAGTTCCTTTCTTGATCTCTCCCAACATATCATCATCCAAATTGTTCTGTAAATCCAGTATTATATATATACTGTAATATTATGATTCTAATGTTATATTATATCACCTCACACCCATCCATCTTCCTTTTATTTTATTAAAGAGAACGTTGTTCATGTGGTGATAATTTATCACCTTCAAAAACAACATGCTCTCTTCTTCCATTTATACCTTCAATCTGGTCATGAAACCATTTTTATGGTCGAACCAGAATGTTTTTATGTATTATGTTCTATTTTAAGTTCTGGAAATAACCTATGGCCATACTACTAAGTGATAAATTAAAATGAGTTGGTTGAGATCCAAAAACCGCTCAAATTAGCCCAAATAATCTTCATTTAAATCTTATCTAATGATTCAGCCACATGGATCTAATATAACTCATTATAAAATCATTCAAGCTTCTGTAATATCATTAATTACATGTAATAACATTTCTGTATGTTTACCCATGATCTACCCAAACATCAAATTAAGAACACAAGTGGACCGCTCAAGAAAACCATGAAAACGAACATCCCCGATCAATGTTTTTAAACTCTATAAGTCATCCAAAGGAACATAATATGAAATAATGAAACCAGAATAAACCCTATTAATGTATAAAATGTTCTGAAATTTCTAATTAATGAATATAATGTCATTATACGGGACATTAAAGAGAAGGAGGCATTCGAGTACAAGGTAAGGGGAAATCTCGAACCCAATTTTCTTCCTTCGGGTTCTCCGTCTTTCACTCCATTTTGATATGGTTACTCCTGAAAGATCATTTGTTCCTCATTTAATTTACTTTTCTGGGATATAAATGTTTGTCACTGGTTTTTATGTCCATCAAAATGTTTTCCAAAAGAACTCTTCTTTCAAGATCTCACCTTTTACCTCTCATTCAAGGTTGATGGTTCTTATATCAAGTATGTTGTTCCCTCTTTCTTTTAGGAACCCAAAGCTTATGAATATGTTATTATGAGATGAAACCCATTCCATTCCAGGGGTTATTTATGTACATGTTTGATATGTGTTCTATGTGGCAAGCATGATAATGATAATGTTATGATGTGACGGGTGCGCCCGGAATTATATAGCGCAATATGAAAGTTTAAATGTGACGGGTGCGCCCGGAATTATATAGCGCTCCAATGCAATGGGTAATGTGATGAATCTCATGAGTAAATGTGAAATTATGCGTGAACATGATGATAGATTTTTTCACAATTATGTGTGGTAGTTAACCACTAAGACATGATGTTTCATTTTTATGCTTTGCCACATTTCAAGTTTATTGTTTATGCTCCTCTCATGTTCAAGATCTTTTTCCTATGTCATTAATATGCTCACCCCATGCTATATTGTTCTTATCTATCCACTTACTGGGCTTTTAGCTCACCCCTTTTGATGTATATCCTCAGGTGGCTACATGTACTAAGGAGAGGACAAGTGCTACTAAGAAGCTAAAGAAGAAGAGATTAAATGAATTTTTATGCTTGATGTTGTACTTGTTATGTGTAGTCCTAGTTTTCCCAAGACACTAAACCTCTGGATCCTCCATGTGTAATACTATTATGTTTTTTATCTTTGAAATTATGTAATAGTAATGTAAGAAAAGGCCGGGTCACTAAAGTTAGGGTGGTAATTCATGCAATATATTTTCTAAACTTATGAACGTAATATCAAGGAACTAAAGGAAGTGAAAATACATAAGGAAAGTATGTACCCTAATAAAAAACATAATACTAGATTAACATACATTGATAAGTTCATTCTATTGAGGAAATGTATGGATGGAGGGGGGGGGGGGGTCCACAGAAATCAATTTATATGAACTGAATATATAATTTCATGTGATGGTAATGTATAATATTCATGTGAGAAACATGTTGGAATGGTTTGGGCATCCCACTAGCACTAACCAGCCAACCCTTAAGCTAAAAATAATTATCTTTCATAATTTATTCATTTTAGGGTCAGTTTAATTTTAGAATTAAATTTTCCATATTCAAATCAGACCCAATCATGAGGGAGGTAATTTTTTAGTTATATTATTTCATTAAAAGGATGAAAATTTTGAAGAAGAAATGGTGTAAACACATTAAGGAATAAATAATATGTAAAGGAGAGTAAATCATTCCTAAATCTCTTGAAGTGCTCCCAAGTGAACCCTGCAAGCGATAGTTTTGTGACCTTGTAGGTCATGAATATTTCACCTATGATAAAAACTAGTTTATGACACAACCTTCTCCAAGGGTCCGAAATTTTCCAATAAATATGTCCATTTTACACCTCATATTCTAATTTTGTAAGATAAAGAGATGATTGGAATATCATCGTTACCTAATCTCTCTCTCAAGACAGAAAATTCATTAGGAATCTAATTCAAGACCTAAATCGATGGGAGTTGACTAAATGTAATGTCATTGAGTTCCCTAAAGGTCTAAAGTACAATGAAACATTTTTGAGGAATCATTTACACCTTGGTAAAATAACACTACGAATAGTGACACATACATATCCATATATTTTTATGCCACTCTTACAATGGAATATAGGGACACACCCTATAACTAGGAAAAGTATTCACCAACATCCTATCACCTGAAGCATCACTTTTCCCTAGAATAACTTGGGAAAATCCCTCATCCCATCTCCCTAATGTCACATGAGGAAATCCCTCATGAATTCCCTACAATATCACTTAGGTTAATCCTTTCCACATAAATTATCTTCATTAGGGAGAGGTCATATTCCAAAACTTTTCATTTACTAACCATAATTATACTCTCTTATAGCGAAGTGTCATGAACACCCTTAATTTAATGATAGAGAATTTATTCTTCCAAATTTTTCATGTAGTCCTCTAGTTATCTTGGTATATTTAAAATCCAATGAATATATGGAATCAGGATATGAATATAAGGCCACAGCCTTAAACCTTACATAATCTTGAGTTATTACAAGATTACACATTGAGGATCTTTTCAGGTTTAGAGTTTTAGAGAATTAGATCATAAAACGTGCATTACATTCCACATTTAAACAAAGTGGTTACATAAAAGACAGTATTAATTCCTCCCATCAATGGAAACATATTTAAAATAAAACACTAATTCTTTCTTGACACATCCTTGACACTATCATCACATCATGTACCTTTCCCTTGACCTGTGAATAACATTTCAAAAACTTGGGATGAGCACAAAAAGCTCAGTAAGGGATATAAAAATATGTGGAAAGGAAACATGGGTATATATATACATAAGAATGAAATCATACTTTACCCATAAAACATAAGCACTTCAACATACCTCATCAAATCATGAATAAATCATCGAAATCATAAGACGTAATGGTAACTTGAGGCATTCATAACATTCTTACGTAGGGAGAAACCCTCTTGGTTACGTTTAGAATACCCATCACAGTATATTCCCTAAATCTCTTCGTAGAAAACTTAACGTTACACTCCTTCTTGTTACCCAATGTATTGGAGAGCTATATCGGGCTCACCCGCACTTAGTTTATCACGGGACCACCCATCTTCATAATAATGCCCAAAAACCTCAACATAATCGTATCACATAAAACATGCATAAAGGAAACAAAATATTCCCACATTTCAATCACAATATATCAATACAACACATTGATATAAAAACATTATGAAAACCATTTTCAATACCAAAATAAAAGAAAATTTAAACATGGTATTTATTTTTCTTTTAAAAAGAAGGTATGGCTTGTAGAGGAAGGTGAAACTCAAATAACGGTCACGACGGCGGAGAAGTCATTGTCGCCGCATACGTATGAAAAAAACATTCCCTTTTGTTTTTTTAGTAAATGCTTCGTATAAAAACTATTCCTTTTGAATAAACATAAAAGTCAAAGGGGTTGATACACCATATAAAAAAAAGGTTTTGTATAAAACAAAATATGCCTCAATGAAAGGAGATTGAGACAAAGTCCCATACATCGGGTCCGACTTGACTCGATCGTTCTTTAATGTCCTGAATAATAAACATGAGTAAATTTCTTCTTTCTTAAGAACCTTTTTCAAGTTGATTATTCCTTTTATATCACTTATTTCCATGTCATGAACACTATGTAATTATTTAAGTTAATAACGGTCGTTTTAACGATCATTGGTACTTGAGTAAAAAATAAACCCTTTATAATTACAAGTTGTTCATGTATCCATTATCTCCAGAATTATAATCATGATGTATATATCATATATATCCAGTATATACATGAATTTTTAATATTACATAATCATTTAGAGGTAAGAAATGAAATGCACCGTTCATGGAGACGGTAAGCCGTACGTACGCATGAACGCTGCTTTCATTTCTATTTCATATTTTATAGATTGGAATCATAATGATATAAGGGTATATTATAATTCCAGTATTATATCATATATAATATCATATATAATATCATAGTTCCATCATTTATACACCCCACATATGGTATTTAACGAATCAAATCACTTTGAGCGGGAGGTAGTCTGCACTTCCTTAAATGAAGATATCACGTTTACCCATAATGGAAACCATAAAGGTATGCCCAAAATGAAAAATACATAAGCTTAAGGAAAAAATAAACATATTATATATCATATATAAATATAGTGACATCTTAATGGACAACTATGAAGGTGTTAAAAGAATGTTGAACAATCATCGTTTCGGGAGGCATAAATTCACCATCCATGGAAACAGTATGTCCTTTACCCATTAGATGTAGGTGTGTGTAAGTGTTGCTCGAATATTTCTTATAAAAACATCCTAGTATATTTAATATACTGTATTTGTTACAAATGAAATGAATAAAAAGAGTTTAGGGGGTTGGAGAAGCAAAATAAAACAAAAGGACTCAAGTTAATACATTACCTTAAAATCGGGTAACTCCCTTTGGTTTTAGCTCAAAGGTTTCCTTGGGAAGACTTTTGCCCAAAGTGAGGCTTCAAGGAGTAAGAGAGGGATGTGGAGAGACAAAATGGGCAGGTGTTGGCCGAGACAAAGGCTTTGAGAGTGTGGGTAAGGAGGTAGAGGTGGGGGCCTTTTATAAGAGGAGAGGAGGGGCACTCTTGTAAAGTTACAAAATTTTACTTTATTTTCAAAGGAGTTTCGGATTTTAAAGGTCCCACATTGATTTATTTCGAGTATAAGGTGATAAGGGTTCGAAATACACTCATATAATAGGTTTTTGACATGTGTAGGTCTTAGATATTACATTATCTTTCCATTTTATTTAAATCGTTAAATAATGATGTCATCACTGCATCATCATGATGTCATAAATAATTTAATTTAATTAAAGTATAAAAATTTTAAAAAAAATACTATGATGTAGGAAATATTTTTTTCATTCCAATGACTATTTATAATAAAAAATATGATCTTTATAACCCCATGTAAAAATTGTTTTAGTAAAACATCTCATGTTTGTGTCATTTTTACTTTTACATTAAATAAAAAGTTATTTATGTCATTTCCCAACAAAAGTGGCTCCATGGGGTCCCCAAGTTGACCCATGGATTTTCTTGGTCGGCCATGACACATCCAATGATGGTAGGACATGTGTAAATCTCATCTCATTTTATTAAAGCATTATTTTTACCTTAAACTACACTAGTTACCTCTAATCGCGATTAAGAACTTAAGAGTTACTATTCACCAAAAAATTATTTTAATCTCATTGAACCACATTTTACTCCTTAATGACAACCATGTATGTCGGATTTTAGAAATTCAAAACACAGAAGTGGTAAATTTTAATTTAAACGAAAAATCAGTTTTTATAAGTACCACTTAGTGGTTTCACTATTCATCAAAAATTGAAGTTTTTCAGAAAAATACCAAAAATTCACCCTAAGATAAATTTGATATTCCGAATTCAAAAATGATGTCTATTTTTCAAAATTCAAAACATATAAGTCACATTAATTAATTTAATAATTAATTCTCGCTGTCATGTCAAATAGCGTGTTTTTATGAAACAATAAGTATCAAATGATTGATACCAGTTTAAGTCCAATTTCAAAGTGAAATTGATTCCAATGGCCATAATTGGATTAAATGGTAAAAATATATTCTAATTTCACTTCAAAAACAATTCAAAATATAATCTAATCATATAAATATATTAGATTAAAAAGCCGTTTTGATGTAAAATGCAGTATTTTTCACTATTCATTAAAAAATGAACACTGTCCGAAAAAATACAAAAAATTCACACAAATTAAATTTTGATGTCCCAATCATAAATAATAAGTTTATTTTGAAAAACATAGCATATAAAATTGTCAAAAGATAGATTTAAAAATGGTTTTCCATCAAAAGGTATCAAAACAATCTTTTAAAAATATTATTGTATTTCATGCTTAAGATTGGATTTATTTTCATTTTAAGCATCTAAAACAATATCTAATTCATTAATAGACATAGATAAAAATATATATTATTCATTACTTACTTGGGATGTTACATCCTTCCCCCCTTTTGAAAATTGCGTCCCCGCAATTTATTTACTTATCGAATAAATGGGGGTACTTATCTCTCATTGCATTTTCAGATTCCCATGTTGCCTCTTCCATCATGTGGTTTTTCCAAAAAACCTTTACCTGATTAATCACCTTATGTCGTGACACTTTCTCCATGTGGTCAAGAATCTGGACTGGTTGTTCCTCATAAGATAGGTTCTCTTCCAGCTGAACTACCTCTGGACTCAAAACATGAGATGGATCTGGAATATATTTTCTCAACATCGAAACGTGAAAAACATTGTGTACCTGAGATAAACTCGGAGGTAAAGCCACTCGGTAAGAAACTGATCCAACTCTCTCCAGAATTTCATATGGATCAATAATCCTTGGACTCGGCTTTCCTTTCTTACCAAATCTCATCACACTTTTCCAAGGAGAAACCTTGAGAAAAACATGATCACCTACCTCGAAAGATAGATCCTTCCTCCGGTTATCTGCATAACTCGTCTGCCTGCTCTGAGCTGTTCTCATGTGCCTCTGAATTAGTTGAACTTTTTCTGCCATCTCTTCTACCAATTATGGTCCCATCAAATTCCTTTCACCCACTTCATCCCAGAAAGCTGGAGTTCGACACTGCTTCCCATATAATGCCTGAAATGGTGCCATCTGTATACTAGAATGAAAACTGTTATTATATGGAAATTCAACCAAAGAAAGATGTTGGTCCCAACTTCCCTAATAATCTATAGAGCAAGAACGTAGCATATCCTCCAAGGTCTGAATTGTTTGTTCTGACGGCCCATCTGATTGAGGATGAAAAGCTGTACTAAAATTTAATTCTGTACCCGACGACTTCTGAAGGCATTTCCAAAAGTTAGAAGTTAACCTGGGATCACGATCAGATACAATGGAGAGGGGAACTCCATGTAACCTGACTATCTCTTTAAGATACAAACGGGAAAGTTGATCTAGGGAAAAAGTATCTCGTATAGCAAGGAAATGAGCAGATTTAGTCAAACAATCAACAATAAACCATATTGCATTATTACCTCGAGATGTCTTCGGTAATCCCACAAAAAAGTCCATGGATATATTCTCCCATTTCCACTCTGGAACTGGTAAAGGCTAAAGTATCCCTTTCGGTAACTATCCCTCTGCATTAACCTGTTGACATGTCAAACACTTCACAGTAAAATCTGAAATATCTCTTTTCATTCCATCCCACCAGTAATACTCCCGCAGATCTCTGTACATCTTAGTACTGCCAGGATGAACTGAAAACGGAGAACTATGAGCTTCACATAACTTCTCTCTCTTCAACTGTGAATCACAAGGCACACACAACCTCTTCCCAAATCTCAAAACGCAATCATTATCAATGTTGAATTCAGGAAACTTACCTTTCTAAACCAGCTCTACCTTTTTTGAAACTCACTGTCTTGCCTCTGTGCTTGCTTGATTCTATCTGATAGAGAAGATTTCACTAATACCTGAAACAAAACTGAAGAACATCCTACACCAAAAACATTTATTCCAAATTTCATCAAATCCTTAACCAAAGGATCACGTTCTAAATGCTACATTGCTAATGAAGAATTACTTTTTCAACTCAAAGCATCGACCACTTTATTTTCTTTTCATGGATGGTAATGAATTGTACAATCATAATCCTTGATTAATTCTAGCCATCTCCTCTGTCTCATGTTCAATTCTTTCTGAGTGAATATATACTTTGAACTTTTGTGATCAGTATATATTTCACACTTTACTCCGTACAAAAGATGCCTCCAAATTTTTAAAGCGAAAACAACAAAAGCTAATTCCAAATCATGTGTAGGGTAATTTACCTATTGAGTTTTCAACTGACGTGAAGCATAAGCAATTACCTGTTCATTCTGCATTAGGACGCAACCAAGTCCTTTCAATGAAGCATCACTATATATAACAAAATCACCATTCCTGGAAGGTAGTGCCAAAACTGGATCATTCACCAAACTTCTTCTCAATTCCTAAAAACAATCATCACATTATTTTGTCCAGATAAACTTAACACCCTTCCGAGTTAGCTTATTCATTAGACTAGATAACCATGAAAAATTTCTAACAACCCTTCAGTAATAGCCTGCCAAACCAAGGAATCTACAAATCTCAGTTACATTTTTGGGTCTTGGTCATTCTTCAACAACCTTTGTTTTAGAAGGATCAACAGTTATCCCATCTTTAGAAACAATATGACCAAGGAAAGAAATTTGTTGCAACCAAAACTCACTCTTGCTGAATTTTACATACAGTTTCTTTTCTTTTAAGGTTTGCAAGATAACCCTTAAATTTTTTTCATGCTCCTCTTTACTTTTAGAAGACACCAAAGTATCATCAATGAAAACCACCAAAAACATATCCAAGAACTCATGGAAAATTCTATTCATTATTTCCATGAATACAGCAGGTGCATCGGTTAGCCGAAAAGGCAATACTAAAAATTTATAATGGCCATATCTTGTACGAAACACGGTCTTCGGAACATCTGCTTACTTTACCTTCAGCTGATGGTACCCCAATATCATGTCAATCTTTGAAAAATACTGAGCTCCCTGGAGCTGATCAAACAAATCATCGAAATGAGGAAAAGGATATTTGTTCTTAACAGTGATGTTATTCAAGGCTCTATAATCAATGCAGAGTCTCATTGAACCATCTTTATTTTTAACAAATAAAACAGGAGAACCCCATGGTGATGTGCTAGGTCGAATGAAACCTTCCTCTAATAAATCTTGCAATTTCTCCTTCAACTCTAAAAGTTAAATTTGAGTCATTCGATAAGGGGGCTTTTGAAATTGGCTTAGCATCAGGAACTAAGTCAACAGTAAACACAACTTCCCGATCTGGTATTATTCCAGTCAACTCATCAGGAAAAACATCAGGATACTCATTTACCACTGGCACATCATTAATCAAAATAGTTCCTTTATTTTCAACAATGTGTGCAAGGTAACATTCATTTCCATCTTATACAAATTTCTTGGCCTCTTGATAAGTTATCAACAGTAAGGGTTCATTCTTGTACACAAACTGAAAATCTTTCTGAAAAGAAACTTCTTTAGCTCTACAGTCAATCTTAGAATAGTAAATAGAGATCCAATCCATACTTAGGATAACATCAAACTCTACTAGAGGTAGAACAATAAGGTTTGAAAGTAGGTTCTTTCCATAGATAAGGATAGAAAGATTCTTATAAATTATTTTTGCCTCAACATTTCCCCCAGGTGTTTTTACCAAAAGTTCAAGAGTCATTTCCTGAGATGGTATTTCCATTTTACTAGAAAAGGTTTCAGAGATGAAAGAATGTGTAGACCCCGAATCAAACAACACACTGGCATAATCTGAAAAAACAAACAAAGTACCTGATACAACTTAATTTGATGGCCCGGCATCTGCTGAAGTAGTTTCAAAGGATTTCACCACCCCTTTCTGGTTGTAGTCTAACTGCTTCCCATTACTCAAGCTCTTTGTCGGGCACTCGTTTGCATAGTGACCCATCTCATTGCACTTAAAACATTTCACTAAATGTAAATCAAATTCGGTCTTACCATCACCCTGATCTTTTTTAGTGCAATAACGAGCCTTATGTCCCTTCTTACCACATCGGTAGAACTTTCTAGAATTCAGAAGACATTCCCCAGCATGCCTTTTTCCACATTTATCACAAACTAGAAACTTAGAATTCTTACAATCAGACTTTTTTGGAGAATTCTTACCTTTCTCCTGCCACCTCGGTCTCTTCTTCTGTTGGTTGTTATAGAACACATGATCATCAGAAAACTCCATTTCCACCTTCTCAGCACATCAAACAAGCTTTTCATAACATTTAAACTCACGAGAAGCTAATTCCCTTCGATATTTTGGCTTTAATCCTGAGTAAAAACTATTGATTTTACTATCAAGGTCTCGGATAAAATTTGGAGCATACCTTGCCAATCGGGTGAACCTTTCTTCATAGGCAGCCACTAAGTCTTCCTCTTGCCTCAATTCCAAGAATTGTTTTTCCATCCTAAGTCAAACAAACTTAGGAAAATACTTCTCAAGAAAAATACCTTTGAATTCATCCCAGTCGAGAGCATCAATCTCATCAGTGTAACTGATATTTTTAACCATCGACCACCACCGATCTACTTCACCCACCATACGGTAAATAGCAAGACTAACCTTTTGATTGTCTGAACAACCCATGAAATCAAAAATCTTCTCCAATGCTTTAATACAAAATTAAGCTAGCTCAGGGTCAGATGATCCTCTGAATGATGGGGGATGTTGCCTCATGAAATGTTCAACCACTGACATGTTCCTTTGAGGTTGATATGGATGTTCTCGTGAATGGATACCACCGCCATTTATCACTTGAGTCAACTGCGCCATTACTGCAACAAACTATTCAGTTCCAATTCAGACCATCTCAGGATGCTTATTCAGAAGGTTATTTCCTTCTGCATGCTTTCCTAGCACTGCTTCCCTGTTTCCTCTGCGGAAAACCGTTCTGAACAAACTTGTCTTAGATGAAGCAACATGGTAATCTTCAAATACTATATCACTTCAATCTGACCATAAAAATATTTTTGGATAATCATTTAATAGAATTATAACTCCAAAAGTTATCTAAACCGACCTTTGATACCAACTATAAGGCCCTAGCCTTAAACCTTACTTACTCTTGAGTTATTATAAGATTACACATTGAGGATCCTTTCAGGTTTAGAGTTTTAGAGAATTAGATCATGAAACTTGCATTACATTCCATATTTAAACAAAGTGGTTACATAAAAGACAATATTTCTTCTTCCCATCACCAGAAACAAATTTAAAATAAAACACAGATTCTTTCTTGACACATCCTTGACACTATCATCACATCATGTACCTTTCCCTTGACCTGCGAAAAACATTTCAAAAACTTGGGATGAGCATAAAAAGCTCAGTAAGGGATATAAAAATATATGGAAAGGAAACATGGGTACATATATACATAAGAATGAAATCATAATTTACCCATAAAACATAATCACTTCAACATACCTCATCAAATCATGAATAAATCATAGAAATCATAAGACATAAAGGTAACTTGAGGCATTCATAACATTCTTACGCAGGGAGTAACCCTCTTGGTTACGTTTGGAATACCCATCACAGTATATTCCCTAAATCTCTTTGGAGAAACCTTAATGTTACACTCCTTCGCGTTACCCAATGCATTGGAGAGCTATATCGGGCTCACCCGCCCTTCGTTTATCACATAACCACCCGTCTTCATAATAATGCCCAAGAACCTCAACATAATCGTATCACATAAAACATGCATAAAGGAAAAATAATATTTCCACCATTCAATCACAAGATATCAATACAAAACATTGATATAAAAACATTATGAAAACCATTTTCAATACCAAAATAAAAGAAAATTAAACCATGGTATTTATTTTTCTTTTTAAAAAGAAGGTATAGCTTGTAGAGGAAGCTGAAACTCAAATAACGGTCACGACGGCGGAAAAGTCGTTGTTGCCGCATATGTACGACAAAAACATTCCCTTTTTTCATTTAGTAAATGCTTCGTTTAAAAAATATTCCTTTTGAATAAACGTAAAAGTCAAAGGGGTTTATACACCATATAAAAAAAAGGTTGTGTATAAAACAAAATATGCCTCAATGAAAGGAGATTGAGACGAATTCCCATACCTCAGGTCTGACTTGACTCGATAGTTCTTTAATTTCCTGAATAATAAACTTGAGTTAACTTATTCTTGCTTAAGAACCTTTTTCAAGTTCATTATTCCTTTTATATCACTTATTTCCATGTCATGAACACTATGTAATTATTTAAGTTAATAACGGTCATTTTAACGATCATTGGTACTTGAGTAAAAAATAAACCCTTTATAATTACAAGTTGTTCATGTATCCATTATCTCCAGAATTATAATCATGATGTATATATAATATATATCCAGTATATACATGCATTTATAATATTACATAATCATTGAGATGTCAGAAATGAAATGCACCGTTCATGGAGACGGTAAGCCGTACGTACGCATGAATGGTACTTTCATTTCTATTTCGTTTTTTATTGAATGGAATCATAATGATATAAGGGTATATTATAACTCCAGTATAATATCATATATAATATCATAGTTCCATCCTTTATACGTCCCATATAAGGTATTTAACGAATCAAATCACTTTGAGGGGGCGGTAGTCTGCAGTTCCTTAAATGAAGATATAATGTTTACCCATAATGGAAACCATAAAGGTATGCCAAAAATGAAAACTACAAAAGTTTAAGGAAAACATAAACATATTATATATCATATATAAATATAGTGACATCTTAATGTTCACCTTTGAAGGTGTTAAAATAATGTTGAACAATCATCGTTTCGGGAGGCATAAATACACCATCCACGGAAACAGTATGTCCTTTAACAATTAGATGTAGGTGTGTGTAAGTGTTGCTCGAATCCTTATTATAACAACATCCTAGTATATTGAAGATACTGGAGTTTTTACAAAATAAATTAATAAAAAGAGTTTAGGGGGTTGGAGAAGCAAAATAAAACAAAAGGACTCAAGTGAAGACATTACCTTAAAATCGGGTAACTCCCTTTTGTTTGAGCTCAAAGGCTTCCTTGGGAAGAAATCTGACCAAAGTGAGGCTTAAATGAGTAATAGAGGGATGTGGAGAGACCAAATGGGCAGGGTTTGGCCGAGCCAAAGGCTTTGGGAGTGTGGGTAAGCAGGTAGAGGTGGGGGCCTTTTATAAGAGGAGAGGAGGGGCACTCTTGTAAAGTTACAAAATGTTACTTTATTTTCAAAATAGTTTCTGATTTTAAAAGTCCCACATTGATTTATTCATAGGATAAGGTGATAGGGGTTCTAAATCCACTCATATAATAGGTTTTGGACATGTTTAGATCTTAGATATTACATTATCTTCCCATTTTATTTAAATTGTTAAATAAGGGGGTCATCGCTGCATCATCATGATGTCATAAATAATTTAATTTATTTAATGTATAAAAATTATAAAAAAATACTATGATGTAGGAAATATTTTTATATTTCAAATGACTATTTATAATAAACAATATGATCTTTCTAGCCCCATGAAAAAAATTGTTTTTGTAAAACATCTCATGTTTGTGTCATTTTTAATTTTACATTAAATAAAAAGTTATTTATGTCATTTCCCAACAAAAGAGGCTCCATGGGGTCCCCAAGTTGACCCATGGATTTTATTGGTCGGACATGACACATCCAATAAGGGTAGGACATGTGTCAAGCTCATCTCATTTTATTAAAACATTATTTTTACCTTAAACTACACTAATTATCTCTTATCGCGATTAAGAACTTAAGAGTTACTATTCACCAAAAAATTATTTTAATCTCATTGAACCACATTTTACTTCTTAATGAAAACCATGTATGTCGGATTTTTGAAATTCAAAACACAGAAGTGGTAAAATTTCATTTAAACGAAAAATCGATTTTTATAAGTACCACTTAGTGGTTTCACTATTCATCAAAAATTGATGTTTTTCAGAAAAATACCAAAAATTCACCCTAAGTTAAATTTGATATTCCAAATTCAAAAATGAAGTCTATTTTACAAAACTCAAAACATATAAGTTACATTAATTAATTTAATAATTAATTCCCGCTATCATGACAAATAGCGTGTTTTTATGAAACAATAAGTATCAAAAGATTGACACTAGTTTAAGTCCAATTTCAAAGTGAAATTGATTCCAATGACCATAATTGGATTAAATGGTAAAAATATATTCTAATTTAACTTCATAACCAATTCAAAAGATAATCTAATAATATAAATAAATTAGATTAAAAAGAAGTTTTGATGTAAAATGCAGTATTTTTCACTATTCATTAAAAAAATGAACATTGTCCGAAAAAATACCAAAAATTCACACAAAGTAAATTTTGATGTCCCAATCATAAAGAATAAGTTTATTTTGACAAACATATCTTATAAAATTGTCAAAAGCTGGATTTAAAAATGGTTTTCCATCAAAAGGCAGAAAAACAATCTTTTAAAAATATTAGTGTATTCCATGCTTATGATTGGATTTATTTTCATTTTAAGCCTCTAAAACACTATCTAATTCATTAATAGACATAGATAAAAATATCAATTATTCATTACTTACTTGGGATGTTACAATGAAAATCAATGTGGACTCCTTTTTATTCTACATTCGCTTGAGTTAATTTGTCACTTTCCTGTATTTTTCAATATATAGGCTCCCTAATGGGTTTTCAATCCTGTATTTCCTTCATAATGGTTGTCATAATCTTGAGGAAACTAGTGATAATTCCATAGGCACATGAATCAACACAAGGTAGATTCGGATTCAAGATTGAAATTCCATGGAACATGAAGGTCATATGGGTCCACCAGAGGAATGATTCAAATATAATTGGTATAATCCCTACATCTAACCTTCATATCCCTTAACTGGGAGTATTCCTCCTACATGATTCCTTGTATATGTGGCATCCAAATGTTATTCTTTATAATCACCCCTATAAAATATATGTGTTGGTCCCAAAGCTGTAACTATTAATGATGGTCACCTAATAACCTTATCTAATTCAATCTTTCCTATAAAATTGGATCCCTCATATATTAATCCCCTATAATTTTTTATAGGATTTCATAAATATTTATATCTTAATTTTAATCCCCTTTTATAGCCTAGAAATTGGATAAAATCTAGAAGGATGGAGCTTTTCATCATTCGTGAAACCCTAAATGTTCCCATCAATGATTTAATCAAACACAGGTC
Source organism: Viscum album (assembly GCA_963277665.1). Classification (NCBI taxonomy): domain Eukaryota; kingdom Viridiplantae; phylum Streptophyta; class Magnoliopsida; order Santalales; family Viscaceae; genus Viscum; species Viscum album. The sequence goes on from OY728165.1 coordinate 1,087,178,144, forward strand.
TTCAATAATCAAATGAAATAAAGATTTCCATCTATTTCATCAGTGTATAAACCCCAATAAAATCTAGTATCCTCTTATGAAATGTGATTGATCCTCATTGAAACTAAATCACAAGGGGTTAAACATTTGAGTTCATTAAAACATTATCATAATTTTATCATAAATCATGAGCATCCTCCCATGGTTTAAGGACTAAAATATTATTCATAATGGTCCTCTTAACTATTAATAAGACCAATAACTATATTTTATCATTAACAAAGGGCCATATTCCACATGATTCTCCCATTTAAAGATCTATTTTTTAATTAATCTTACTAGGGAAGCCCCAAATGTATAACCCCTAATCAATTCATTGTGGTCTTATCTTTCACATAATAGATATATCGACAACAGAAAAATGAAATTTATTGTCGAATTCTTAATTTTATGATGTTAAAATTAATGAAAACGTCCATACCATATGATGTTAAACTACATGGTACAGTCTTGTGACCTGACCTTAAACTCTGTCAATTGAACTACACGGTCATTGATTATTTTATTGATAGTATAAATAGGATGCCCTTATGAGGTTCAATCCTAGTGTGATAAAGATTCCATTCACCAGAAACATGTCTATATTACCTATGGATGATCTGTATATCAAACCATATTCTAACTAAATGATCCCCCACCCACTCAAAGAGACATATTCCCTTTTGTGGTCTTATCACACTCTTCTCATCTGTATATATTCATATAATGACAAATATTCAGATGGATATATTCAATTTGAGACCAAAACAACCGTATTGGTTAATATTCCCTTTAAGATCATCTATAAAGGGCCTCTCATTCATATATCCCACAACAAACATTTCATGGAAATTATCACACAATCATCCTTACTCCATGCCATTAATTTTCATGGATTCGTCCTTATTACATGACCAGAAGAGGTATAAATTTACATTTTAAGTGATACCAAACAACATATATTTTGATTACAATCCATTGGATTGATTTTAATCCAATCTCATGGGACGAATCTACAATATAGTCCCAATGTACATAAAAATTCCCCCTAATAAGGTATGACGAAACCAACCACCCATCCTCTTAGAAAATCTGATTTCATTAGTTTCATTAGTATGAGACATTGATGATCGCATGAATTTAGAAATAAGTTATATATATTTTCAATGATGTGGTAACTTCAGGGTGTTCCTAGTTACGCAAACAAACCCATTTAGAAAACAATTTAATTAGTTTCATTGACATTTTTTTCTCTATTTGACACAAAATTATGAGTCAGTAGTTTTAATTGTTTGAAATTAAGAGGGCAGAAGAAATGATCAAGGAATAGTCCCCCAAACTCTAAATTTTAATAGAAAGCCTATAAATAGATTCGATACTATAATGATTAAGAAATATAATGGAAAAGAATACTTTTAACGATAATGGTGATGTTAACACCATTAGATCAAGGTTCTTTAATTCTCTTTATTGTCTATTATGTAATAGAATTTTAGTGGGCATTAAAGATTCATCTATAAGTCAGTATTTAGAAAATAAAATGGAAATATTCATACCTTTTACATGTTATTTGACGAAAAAACTCCCTCATATCCACTAATCACCATTATATTATTTATTTTAGGGAAATACATCATATCCATAACTCATATTCTATATACAAATTATATATATATATATATTATAAAAATTTTACTTCTTTTATCTATTTAGAGGGATCCCATAGAAAAATATCCATGTGAAAACATTACCCCAATAATCAAATGACCAATGTGTAGATTATATTTTGATGAAAAGTACATATATTTCTTGTATTTGTTCTTTTTGTCTTGTTTAGTGTTTTTCCAAAATCTTTCATTGTATTAATCGATTATAGTTTTTCTTTGTATGATATACTCATAAAAAAGAGCGGTTTATGGATTTAATAAATAAATGTGGATCAAATTTTTCTGTTAAACCATTTTATCATATTACAATCAAGACTCTTAGGGTGTATTTCATGATTTATTTTCTGAAAATCATATATTTGGGCATAATATACTATGATTTGAGCCTTATTACATTAGTACATAGATACATTATGGAATTTCATTTAGGTTGATTTCAAACCTTTAGTGAAACTAGGGTAAAATGAAAATTCATTAGACACACTTCCTTATGTGTCTAGAAAATGGGATCTATGTTCATCTATATGAAAAGGTGATTATGAATATCCTCCATGGTCAGCACCTCTAGATCTACCGATATACCAAGTTCAAGTGGAACTATCTATTGAATCACAATGTGTATTTCCCTTTCAATTTGAGGACACTTGAACAATATATTATCCCTTATTTTTAAATCTAATATTGTAGCCTTATAGGTGTTGATACTCTATGAAATAACTAGTTTCTAGGAGATTTCTTTTAACATATATCCACAAATATTTTTATATTTGTAATTCATAAGGGTCAGCACATTTCATCTTAAATATCACAACTTTTCCTACAAATACAGTCACCATTATTTTATGAATGTTTGAATATTCATAAAACATTTTAGGTTTCCTAACTAGATACATTGATTATTCACTAGAATTAATATATCCTTTCATTCCAATTGAATATCGGAGAAGTCAATGTCATCTAACCAGAAAACCTGCATCACAATTAGTAGAGACTTGGGAGGGTGATATTTCAATAGATCACAACTCAAAATAAGAATCAAATAACTTTTGGGCAACTAATAAACATCAGTTCATTGGATCATTTCCTAAACATATAATGTAGTCATTATTATTATTTTTCATATTCCATACCCTTCCAATCCCATTTGTTCGAGTCTAAACAATAATGCATCAGAGCCTCAGACTGATTCTTGATTTACAAAGTAGGAGGGGAGGTTATCTTGGAGAAATCTCTAAATCCTATCAGATTAGATATATAATTGTTGGCACAAAATTTTGGGATAAAGATGAACAAATAGAAACCCTTAGTTACTACCATGCAAAGCCCATTCACGGAGCCCCTTAGCATAGTGACCGGTGCCAAACGTCCCCTCCGCGAACCCAGTGTGGAACAAGGAGGTGAGAGGCTCCACGAACCCATTGGATGTTTGTGAAACCGTTGTAGAGAAAAGAGGTAGGAGGCTCCGTGATCCCCCTTTGACATTTTCAAAGCCATTGTGGTGCAAGGTGGTGGGAGGCTCTGTAGTTATGACAAAATGCCATGTGGCTTCGCACGGAGAAAGCTATGCTTCTTAGCGCCTCTTGCCTATAAATAATGGGCTCCCCTCTATCCCAAAAGATATATCCTCAAAAATTTCTCTTTATTAGCTACCAAATCACAAAGAATATCTGATCTAAGAACCATGATTCCATCAAGGTACAATTTCCTCACAATGTTCCTCACCCTTTGCATGAATTCAGACCCTCTTCATGGAGTTATCCCCTTCATGGAGCCCATGGGCCTTCACAGAGGAAGGGGATCCCCATGGGGACTCATGTCTTCACGAAGCACTAATGCTTCTCAAAGCACCCTCCATGCACACCTGTACCACATGCTAAGGAAGAGTCACTTTGCTTCTTGAAGAACATTACATCACATTGCTTTGATTTACATGGCACCCTAGCTACATGAAGTACTTCTCCATGAGGGCCATCCAACATTGTAAAGCACTTTCCATAAGCACCTATACCCTATGCCTAGGCTACTCCACTTCACTTCGCAAAGCATACCCCTTCATGAAGCCCCTCCACTATATGAATCACCAGTGCCCCACAAGGCTTCTACCTATGAGCCCATTTTCTCCATAACTCCTTTTCACGTGAGACCCTCTAGGTTAGCATGAAGTTACTTCAAAGTCCATAGTGTGGTACTTCTTATTGCATTGTTTCAAATCATGCTTCTTTACATAGGAATGCTAATGACTATTACTTCTTCACTTAGACACGCTAACGTGGACCCCTCAAGGGATCAATCGATAACACCCATTAAATAAGACATTACTGATTCCTTCCCTTCCCGAAGGGGTGAGAGCTCTCAGTTATGTAAGCCATAAGGGGTGCCAAGTGAACCCACCTCATCCGAGCTGTAGGGTTTTGAACTTCCATGCACCATAATCCTCAGCACATGATGCAAAAATGTGACTTCACCTCATGCATCGTACGTGGGGTTCCCCACCTTGCACATTCTGCACGCCCACTGGTCTCCACAGAAGTGAAATCATTCATCACACGGAATGATATCCTCTTTATCAGGGTCGCGTCTTTCCGAGGGGAAAGGGGAACCACCTTGGTGTAATCCCTTAGCTTTTCTTTCATGAGGTAGCACCCTTACTCCTACAATCTTCCTCAGTGTCGTAGACTAGATAGGGGGGATGGCCAACGAATCCCTCCTTTCTACGGTGCAAAATCCCTCTCGCTCTGGGATTTTTCTCCACCCAAGCCTTCCTCTGTAAGTAAGTTAAGATTTTAACCATGTGTATGCCCCTATTTATTTTTTGGGGCATCTAACCATGCATAAGCCTCAAATCCACCTCCCACAAATTCCCCTTTAATGGAATGGTCATCAGGTCTTTTTTGGCTCTTGTTTCTCACACCGATAATGACTCACGTGGGCTTAGAGAAAGAATGGACCATAAAATCGTCTCTCAGAAGCCTGGAGTATAATCCCGAAACCCCCTCATAAACTATGTGGACAATGATTCATGCCATGGTAAGGTACATAGGAAGCCTCCATGAGGTTGAAGCCTACCATCCTCTGGTCTCGACCATCTTCACATCAGTTCCCACTCCTTCTGAACTATGTGTACTTTGATCATTACCAAGGTAAGGTATGTAGGAAGCCTCCCTGAGGTTCAATCCAACAGACCTATGGCTCTGACCCCCTTCACGTCGGTTCACCAAAACCATCTGAACTACATGTACTTTGATCCTTGTCAAGGCAGGGCACGTAGAAAGCCTCCTTATGGTTCAAGCCCAACAACCATTGGATTCGACCCCCATCACATTGGACCAACTTTGTCCCGCATGATGTTAAACAACATTCCCCCTTTTCGTCCTGCAAGACATTAAATTGCATCCACCATCCCGAACAACATGGGCTTTGATCCTTGTCTTCTATTCAAGGTACATAAGATTCTTCCTTGAAGTTAAGATCCATTCAGTGGTAAGTCGTTGTGACCCCATCTAGCAGCAAGCCATTGTGAACCTCTACCCAACGGTAACCCGTTGTGGACCTCACACAGTAGTGAGTCATTGTGATTCCAAGTCAATAGTAAGCCATTGTCAAACCAAACAGAGAGATAAGCTACTGTCATCCCTGCTATTGGGACCCATATTGCTGGTTCATCCAAGAGGTGGAATACAAACCTTAGGATGATAACTACATGTAAGATCTAGTATATTATTGGGTTGATGTCCTATACGCACACCCTGATTCCATACTCCCCATCCAGAACTACATGGACTTTGATTCCCTGCCACAAGGATATGTAGAAGGTCTCATCGAGACTCAAGACCAAAATCATTGTCGCCCACGAGTCGACTCTATATCATTCTCCATACACTTCATTTAACCATCCATTATCCATCGTGATCATTACCCAGGCCACCACATCTCAATGAGATCATTCAAATCCATATCTTCACTTCTCCTAGCAGTAATTGGGTAACTAATCATGTGTTATCACTGACATCAGTGTTTTCTCCAGGGGTTTCACCCATCTTATCCACTCTAGTAAGTGTTATGATCAGACGGATCTTTCTCCATTAAACGTTAAACTCATGGAATACCTTGTGTTAAAATTATGAAACTAAAGAAAACCATAGATACATGCCTATAGAATATAATTCCCCACATTCAATGTGATATTTATCGAGCTTCCGATCCCTCGAGAAGCTCTATAATAATTGGAAGAATCACAGACACAGAAGTGTTCCAGCATCCGGACACGGCAGTGATGTCCAACGTGACTACAACCCCGACTGAAGGTTGCTGCCCATAATAGGCCCCTTAGAATCACCTGACAAAAGCATTGTAATTGACCAGCAACCATGATGAAATGGAACTAGGAGATTTTCATGAAAAAAATATTAGTCTATAAGGGAGACCCAGACTGGGTGATGAGTTTTAAGGAGAAATCCACAGAAGGAAGAATCTACATACCATCATCTGATTTTGATCATGGAACAAACATCCCTAAATAATTGATGAATACCGCTTGGTTTTGGAAAGAAGAAATGTAGGGAAACAGTCGTGCATCCTCAACAGAAGGATGTGTGCACCCTGGTGAATGTGTCGGAAACAAAAATGGTGAACCCAAAGTGATTCTCTTCTCCTCAATTTGGAGATTAAAAGATTTCAATACATCAACAGACTAGTGTTTCACTCGATCTAGTTTTCCGGTGCTGGGTTCAGCCAAGATAATTGTTGACCTAGTGTGAAAGTCACCACAATTTGGGGCAGTTAAAATGTTAGACATATCGATCTATAGAATTTTTTTCATGGATCCTTCTTACCAGCCATAGAAGATAGAATGATGATGGGAACTAGATGTCTATTTCCATTTTGAAGCACTAAGGGTTTAATCTCCCCGCCTTAAAGGACCCATGCTTCTGCAAAAGGAAACTGATCACCATCTATCCATCGATGCCGAGGCAGGGGAAATGTGATTGTAGAAATCCATAATTGCTCAACCACTTCTGAGATAGCTTCCACACCCACAGTATTTGGTAACCCACACCCCATCTACTCTTCTGAACTCGTATAGTGAAGGGTGATAAGTGAGCTCATATGCTGATACGAGGAGGAGGGGATTGTCCCAACATGGGATATGGTCCACCGGGATTTAGAGGCATCTAAACCTTGTCACCACCACTGACGATGAGGGCCTCTCAGGGAGCCATTGCTCCCCAACCCATCATCCAATAGTTTTGGGATCCTCTCCCCGAAATGCCTCGACGACTCCCTCCCCTATGCCGACGTGGTATGAGATGTCTGGGACATCCTAGCATGGATCCTGTTTCAAGGGCCTCCAAGGAGGGCCCACACTAGGTCATTCCAGCACCACCAGCAAGTCCCACGGGCTGGAGAGCAGGTAATCTATATACCTAGACCATCGGCCCTAGTCCGACATACCCGACGCTAGTGTCGGGAACAGGGTGAGGATGATGCCTGCCAAGGGGCGTCGATGTCAGCAGCTATTGTGGCCCGGGCCACAACCGACATGTATCATCAGCCCCTTGTGCACACTACATAGGGTCACTTATATACCCAACCCAGATCGAGGCCCTAACTACTCCACAACTAGGCTGGGTCGAATCTCTTGGTTGCCGGCTTTGGGAGAACCCGCCAAAGACCGACCCGCGATAGTGACACAAAGTACGGAGGTCCACCCCATACCACCACCAAGGAGAACATGGATCCTCCAATATTCAAATCATATAATGGAGGTTTTCCCCATTCTACCTTCAATCTGAATGAGGATCCACCCCATGGAAGTGACACTCCATACAGAAGCCTCTCCCGCACTCATTACATTGGGTATGGGGTCATTCCTCCTACCACAGACTGACAATATAGAGATGACACGCATCCATTCAATCTCCTGTATGGGGGGATTCCCCTTGTCCATGAATCAGCTGGTGAAGGTCCTCCTCTCCTCTGCAATCAGTGCAACGATTTTCATCTTCTCTTCCCTAACACCTATCATGGAGGTCCTACCCATGTTCGGCTTGACCAGTATGAGGACCCTCCTATCACCGAAGATGCCAGGGGATGCAACCATGGAGGTCCTACCCATGCTCCTATCAGCTCCAGCAGAGGTCCTACCCTCTCTATCATTTCCCACAGAGGTACCCTCCACACATCAACCAGCAAAAACAGAGGTCCTCCCTGTGTTCCCTTTTATATCTGTCCAGGTGCTCCTTCTACCCCAGCTCACTTAGGCAGATGTCCACCCCGCACCATCACTAGTACGGCCGAAGGACCTCCTCATGCAGGAAATCTACCTTGTCTCGAAGAACCATCCCAGGGCCAGAGGGAAGGTCATCGCCACCATAAAAAAATGGTGTGAGAATTCAGACCAAGATCAAACCAGTCTGCTTCTTAGATTCTATGGTGGAATATGACTCAACAATGGAGTCATCACCAAGATCCTCTGTGTTAAGTGTTAGGGTAGGAACAAGAAGCATCAGACCTATACTTCTTGAATGTGAGGTCTATCAGATTCCTACCTCCCTCTACCGGTATATCTAGGAGAACAAAAATTTGGCAATTCCACATGTTTAAGCCAAGAAATCACCACCATCATCACCAGAATCACTCTCTACCTTGATTAGAGATCATAAAGAGCAATTCCAGGGATCAATGGCAGATGAGCGGTAGCATTACACATCACCACTAGCTATAACCCTATGCTATAAATTGTGGTCATCATCATGTCATATTGTGATGTGGGTTCCATGTCACTATACACTTCGATGGATATCCAAATATGTGGTGGCTTGTCAGCTCAATAACCATATTCTCCACCATGCATCCTTCCATCTCAGCAGTGAGCATTAGCACCACTATCGATTCCCCAAACTCGTCCAATATATGAGGGGGGGAAATGAAGGACCGTACCATAAATCTAGACCATGGATCATGTGGGATATCCTCAAAGTGAACATTTTCCCCGAGATGTTATAGCATGTTGCAGTGCAAAATTTGAGGGCACCGGAAGCACTCAACCAGGGGGATGATGGATGTTTTCACCCAACCCTTTGGGCGAATCATTTTCACCTTTGGCATCAAGGAGTGTCCTACTGTAGGAGTCAGAATCACTTCGAATATATTGGCCGATAATTCCATTTGTTTGATTTAGCTACACTCCACATATCCCAGTGCCTTGAGTCACAAGACCCCCATAAGACACTCCAAAAGCAGTGCATCCAGAGCATTAAAGTTCTATGTAGTGTAATCAAGGAGGCTTCACCCCATGTTCAAAATTGTGTCTGGGGGCAGTATGTGGCCCTCTATTTATGTTCCATCTGGTGCCAGCCCAATTTTCTAGGTGACATATAGGATTTCCCTCCAGGAAGGGCCACAGATAACAAGGTTGACCTATCAAAGGGACAAAATTATTTGGAGTTATTTGATGGGGGCTTACATCTTGAGGGAGTTCCATAACTACTAGATCCATTGGGAAGGGTCACTCACCAGCAATGAAATCTGATGGGTCTTCCCATGCCCAGTGAGTCACTAGTCCTCAGTCAGAATCCATACATGGGCAAGGAACACATCAGAGTCGTCAAACCCCTTGACCCATATGGCTTAGTGTAGAAGGTGGAAGACGACCCTGAAAAAGAAATGTTCAATTAGCTCCTCTCCAAATAGAAGAAGTTGGTTGACGACCTCCTTGAAGAACAATCTGCAAAGCGACAGCCAAACTACGGTGATCCTCGGCTAGGGCACCAGGGTTAGGCACAAAATCCCTCTGGAGAACTTCCCCTATGTGATCCTGACCATCCTACCCACACAGACATGGTCAAGGCTATAACTTATAGCCAGATGGCATGGTATGTGTCACCAAACCCTCCTGAAAGACATGACAATCCTCGGGACCCAGCTCAGATTCCCCCATCTGCTCCATAGGCCATTCCACTAGCTTCTCCAATAGTCGCTGGGCCTGATTATCTTTATGAAGAACTCGCCAACACACTGGTGGTCAAGGATTCCCATCGATACTTGAATCCTCGCAAATATAATCCAATGGAAACACTCATCACCTACCTCGAATCCATAAAGACCCGACATGTGGAAATCTCGCTTGATGGAAAGCCATACCCGGCATGGATGGATGATATGCCACCACCCCCAGGTTTCACGAATCCAACATTTTCCCCCTTTAACAGGACAGGGCAGCCACCACAGCACATGAACAACATTATATCAAGGTGTTTCCCTATGATGGGAACTGCATAGTAGAAGGAGGCCGCCAAACTATGGTGTTCATATAGGCATTGTAAGGGCCAGCATTTTTCTGGTATAAACAGCTCCCCATTGGGTCAGTGGCCGACTAGGAGGACCTCTGTAGGCAATTTCTCTATCATTTTAGTTTCACCACTCAGAAGATGTGTATAGAGGACCTCTTCAAGTTCATGCAGAGGCCTGATGAGCGCAATGCCAACATTGCCTCCTAGTGGAATGGACTCACATACTCTATTGACATGCTGCTGACTCAGGATCAATTACTGAAAATTGCATAGGGAATTTCAAGATGGAACTCGTCCCTTCTGTGATCACCTATAACTAACCTATGGGATTATAAGACTTCTATAATAAGGCCCAGTGCCTTGAGGAATCCGTACAACAAGCTAAGCAGGCACGTCCATTGCCTCTTGAAATCCTAGTGAGAAGGGTTTCCAGGATGAAGCTCACCACAGTAGCTCAAATAGAGGCCCCCAAGAAACTAGAGTTGTTACTAGTGGAGTCATCTACTCATCCTCGTAGAGGACCTCCACCTCAGGAGATTCCTCTGGCCCAGCAGCACCCACCTCAGAATCAAAAAGTACCCCCGTGAAATGCACTGCCACCGCCTAGGCAAAATAACCAAGTTCCACCTCCTCCGCATGCTCCTCCCTCCCCTCCCTATGGTCAGGCTCTGAGGTCACCTTCCCAATCATGATGAACCAGGCCTACTCATTCAAGGATATAAAAGTCCCTGGTTATTTTTGAAGAGCTAGATAGTAGGGGACTATTCTTTTTACTAAGTTTTTGAGGCATGAAGAGGAGAACCTCACTGATCTCCCTAATTACTGCCCATACCACTGGATCCTAGGGCACACCCTCAAATAGTTCTATGTGTTCAACGACTGGCTTCCAGACTTGGTGGGTAACAATATAGTCTAGTTGGGCCCTACTCCAGCACACATGGCATGCGACTTCATGAGGCCAGATAGCATCATATACTGCGAAGGCATGTGGAATCAGGTTTCTAACTGTCGGTCTCAGAAGTATGACAATAGGATAGTTCGTAAAATACTCACCCATGCCCATGGTGTTATCTGTGCATTACTAAACTGGACAAAGGATTCAGAATTCGTAGTAACTACTTTTGCATCGTCATCTCATACATCCTCTTCCAAAAAGAGAAAACACTAGTGGCATAAGGGAAAGAATATTCCCCCACTGATGCCATCATCAGCCTGTACTCCCGGTGAATTCATCATCCTAGGGATGATGATCCATCCCAAAAACTGTTAGGTAGTGGATGAATCATTGAGTGAAAGTCAAGGGTATTCCTTGGTTAATACAATAGAGATAGTAAATCCCTAAATGATTCCCGATGATAAAGAGAGCCAGCCAGATCCTCCCAACGTCCCCAACAGTCGTCTAAGTTGATGGAGTTGCAACAATATAGAACCTCGGAGTTCCTCAGTCAATACTTATAGCCAGTCTATACATGTGACCGAAACCGGGTAACAAAACCAGCATAAATCACAACATACACAGCCTTCTTATCTGGTTACATCAGGCCCGCCTTCACCCCCATTCATGTTCTTGGATTACTCAGAGTCACCTCAACCACTTCATGACCTTACCACCTTTTCCTCAGGACACTCTCAGTCATCTGGGCCTCATCTGGTAGCCACTCTATAGGCTTCAACTAGTGAGCAGCAGGATATTCCTAGCTCCAGTCAGCTGCCAGCCCAGCAGGAAGGGCCCACTATACCTCCTGTCATAGAGCAACCTCCTATAAGAAGAAGTTATCACCTGACACTAAAGTATGTTGTTCTCAAACATCTCTCCATCATTCCTACAAATCTCTCCATCCTAGAGGCTCTTTTCTTATCATCAGATATGCATGAGGCCATCACCATGGCTTTAAGAAGCCCCCTCCATTTTGAAAGGGAGGTAGCAACCACAGAAGCATTTCATGCTAAGGTGGTCGAGAATGATTAATACCAGACCATCATCTCATTCTATGTAGAAGTTAATGGCTCTCCCATATAAGGGAAAATTCACCCACTGTACATCACCAACCAATTCAATGGAATGGAGGTTCATCTCTACCCTGTCAACACGGGCTCTGCGATCATCCTAATCCTGACTTGGACACTGAAAAATATTGGAATGTCTGAAGATGATCTGAGTCCCTCTAAACTAGGAATACATGGTTATGACAGGACAGAGTAGACACCAATTGACAATATCAGTATGAATACCTAGTTCAGTGGTCTAATTTCCAGCATCGAGTTTATGGTTGTCTCCCAGCACACCGCCTTCAATGTGTTAATGGGTCGGGCGTGGCTCCATCTTCATGTGTAGGTTCTTTCATTATATCACTGGTGCCTTATGTACTCCCTTAATGGATGATTGGGTGTGCTTCAAGGTGAATCATCCCCCATTTCCTCTTTTGAATCATGCTATCTGGTTGCCAACTACTACAAGAGCAAGGACAAGTATATTCAGACAAATGAGGTTGAGCATTCTATGGCTATGACCGACCCATGGTGAGATCTAGATGATCAATACATCTTTCCAGTCCATAGATTGGAGGATACAATGCTGGGCATGGGGAAATGCTTATTTGATTATGGAATAAGGGGGTAGTACATTACCATGTCTAAGTGATGAGGGAAGATCACCTCATACTCCTACACAAACCAAGTTTAGGTGATCTTGGAGCCCCTACTCCCATAAGGAATCAAGATGTCCACACCATGGAAATAAAAAGACATCATACATGCTTGTCTCGTTGGAAAAGAATTAACTATCTGAAGCCGATGTAACACTACTGCTTTGATATCATTAAGTGTGACCCCTTAGGATGAAGACCAGATGGGATTAGATTAACAACCTTAATCTCTATGGATACGGTTGCACAAGAGTTCCCTGATGCAGTGCCCACTGCCGCACATGCTGGTAATAGCCTCTAATTGGGAGCTATCGATGCAGATGAAGCTCCTCCCATCATAGATCCCCCCATATAAACGCGAAGAAGATTATTTATAGGATGTTCCCCTACCTTTCATGAGGGTGTCTCCACCACATTTGATGACTTGGTACAGGTGAACCTTGGAAGTGAGGTAGACCTGAAACCCACATTGATCAGTGTCACTATGCCCCTTGAGGAGCAACAACAGTACATATACTTCCTTAAAAAAATATTGTGAGGTACTCTCCTAGAGTTATGAAGTAATTCTAGGACTATATCCTTTAGTAGCCATCCGCAGCCTTGGTCTCCCAAAAAATCATCGTGGGTTCAAGCATCCTCCCAGAAAGATGCACCCTTCCCACGGTGGAATGGTTGAGGTAGATGTTGATAAGCTCATCAGATCCAATTTTGTTAAGGAGGTTCATTACCCAATGTGTTTGGCCAAAATTGTGCTAGTAAAGAATATGAAAAGATAGATCAGGGTCTCCATCAACGACCAGGATATCAACTGTCACTGTCTGAAGGATAATTTTCCGCATCCTACGACGGAATTGTTGATCGACTCTACAACTGAGTTCTAGTCCCTCTACTTCATGGATGGGTACTCCGGGTATAACTAGGTATGAATAGCCACTGAGGATGAAGACTCTACAGTCTTCATGGAAATATAAGGTACTTTTTGTTATAAGTCATTCCCATTAGTTTAAATAATGCGGGTGCTACCTATCAGTGTGCTATGCATTACATATTTAAGCTGATCCTCAGAACATTGACAGAATGTTATGTAGATGACCTGGTGGTCATATCTCACCAGCGTCATGACCATATCAAAGACCTTGAGAAAGTGTTCAGATTCCTCCATTCTCATCACCTGAAGATTAACCCATTAATGTGTGTCTTCGGGGTCACCTCTAGAATGTTTCTCAGCAACGTTGTAAGATACAGGGGCACTGAGATTAACCCAAAGAAGATCAATGCCATTATCCAGATGTCTCCTCTGAGCAACATTTGGGATCTTCAAGGCTTCCAAGACCACTAATCTTACATATGCCGATTCATCATGATTTTGGCTGGAAAGTGTAGGCCCTTTTCTTGGATCATGCAGAAAGGAACTGTCTATGAGTGGGAAAATGAGTGTCAGACTGCTTTGGTGGAAATAAAGAAGTATCTACTCCATCCTCAGGTTTTAATTCCCCCCATCCACAAAAATACACTAGTCATTTTTTTGACCACCCTAGAGCGATCAATCAGCGCCCTTCTCACCCAGAAGAATAACGAGAGAATGAATAATATCTTCTACTTACTTAGCCACATGCTCCTTGATACAGATACCAAATACTCTCCAATTGAGAATGGTTGTCTTGATCTCGTATTCATAGTACAGAAGTTTTAACATTACTTATAGCACCATGAAGTACGGCTGGTGTGCCGAGTAGATCTATTGAAATACATCCTGAACTAACCCATGTTGACAGGCCGTCTAATTTGGTGGGAAATGATTCTCCAGAAGTTAGACATTAGGTTTTTCCCTCAGAAGTCTTTTAATGGGCATGAGTTGGCAGACATCCTTAGTGCTCATTCATTCCCCGCAGAACAGTCTTTGGACATTCATTTTCCTGATTAGGAAATCATCTCGGTAGACCAATCCATCACGTGTTGGAAAATTCACTTCGTTGGTCCTTCCTGGAGCTCCAACGGTAAAAGGCTCAATGACCCCTGGCTCAACAGAACCAGTCAGGGTATCACCTTCATGACCTCAACACTGTCTTTTCTGCCATACTCATTCAGGTTTTCATGAGGCTGCACTGACAATGATGTAGAGTATCAGGCTCTCATCACTGGCATCGAGCTGGGTCTTGAGATAGATGCACCCTATTTACATGTGAATGGCGACTCCAAACTGGTCATCAAGTTGACTAATGGTGACTATGTTTTCAGAAATCCTGAGATTATTCCATTATTGTATTGCACTCTCCAGCTAATGGATCAATTCCAATCTCATCCAGATGTTACTAATTTCCATCGATCTTAGAATGATCGAGCTGATTCCATGTCCAACCTACTACATTACTTATAGAGCCCAAAAGTTTGACCTGATTATACATGTGGCACACCAAAGATTCATTTCTCCTGTCACTCCAGGTGATGATGATGGCATGCAGGTAATCCACCTTACCACCAGTGCCTCCACTTCAGGACCCCCTGGTCCCCTGATGCAGTGATTAATGTGATTCTTAATCGGAGAACCTCCTTTGTTGAGTACCTCCAAAACGATAATCTCCAAATTGATCAGGCCAAGGGAGAGCAAATCCAACACCGTACGTACAATTTCACCAACCAGGATGGCCCTGGTTGTGATCAGATCCTCTACAAGTGCGGGTTTGATGGGGTCCCCCTCTATTGCATTCAAAGAGGTGAGATTTCCGAATTCATGCAGGACATTTAGGCCGGTTCATACGGGGATCATCAGAATGTTCCGATGCTATCACACCAGATCTAGAGACAAGGTTATTTTTGGCCCTCCATGAACCATGACTACATTGTGTTTGTCAAAAGGTTCCATGCATACTTGATTCATGCTAACTTTGTGCATCGGCCTCTTGAGCATCTCAATTCCCCATGTACTCTTTTACATTCATGGTATGAGGACTCGATGTTGTGGGACCATATCCACAAGTGATAGCTCATCAGTGAATATTCATCCGAAATGCTACAAATTTTCTCTCCATGTGGGAAGAGGCAGTTCCACTAAAAGTGGTCAAGGATTATTCCTTTGTTGACATACTGAGCTCCAACATCATCTACACATTTTATGTCCCTCACTTCATCCTCACCGATAACAGAATGAACTTCCATGTAGCTAAGATGATGAAATTGTACGCTAAGTACAACATCCATTCTATCCATACCTCCCGCTATCATGCACAAGAAAATGGACAGATCGAGGAGCTCCACAAAACCGTCTCTATCATTCTGTAGAAAATTGTTGGTCCGAATAAGATGAGTTGGCTGGACTAGCTCCCCAATGCCCTCTGGTTTTATCAAAATATGGCTTGTAATTCCACACTGGTGACCCTATATTCCCTGGTGTATAGAAAAGAGGCAGTCCATCCCATTGAAATTCAATTTCCTTCACTGTGGACAACTGTCTATGATTATAAAGCACCGGAAAATGTAGCTCAAATCTATGTGGCTGAGTTGGAAGTGCTCGATGAGAACAGGCCTCATGCCCTGCACAATCTGGAAAGGCATCAGAACAAGATAGCTACAACTTTCAAAAAAAAATTCCTCTACTTCTTCTTGCAAGGAAACTTGGTATTGGCCAAGAGGGCACCAATTATTCCTGGTAGGGAACCACCCATGTTGGAGTCCCAATGGGATGGACCTTACATCATTCACAAATTTACTCCAATGGTGTATATTCATTGGTTATCATGTATAGTGAGAGTATAACTCCTCCCACCAATGCCATGTTCTTCAAGAAATACTTTTCTTGAGTTTCCTCTTATGGGCCTATATGACCTCCAAATGTACAGTCATACATAACCCCTAACAATATAATGGCCCCACAAAACCTTAAACTGCAACATGGTCCTACATGACCTTAAACTCTCTAGTCCTACATGACCTCAAACTGTACGGTCCAGCATGACCCAAAACTTTGTAATGGTCCCACATGACCCTAAACTGCATCAGGGTCACACATTACCTTAAACTTCTTGGTCCTATGTGACCTTAAATGTACAGTCTTAAATGACCCCAAATTGCATAATGGTCCCACATGAACCTAAACAACATTAGGGTCCTACAAGACCTTAAACTGTCCCATCCTACTTGACCATAAACTGTATAGTCCGGCATGACCCCCAACTTTGTAATGGTTCTATGTGACCATAAACTCTATCAGGGTCCTACATAACCTTAAACTATTTTGTCCTACATGACCATAAACTGTCCGGTCCTACATGACCTTAAACGGTGAAAATTATCCCATGACATTAAACTGTGTGTCATCCTGCAAGGTGTTAGACTGCACCTTTTAGAACTACATATGTCTTGATTCCCATACTCATGGGATATGTAGGAACACTTAGATGACTCTTCCTTAGTCTATCCCACACTAATCTCATCAGGATACCCCTCCTAGATGTAGTTCCTTTGGAGGATCTCTTGTGATGCAAACTAATTTTTTTTGGACCCACTCGGGGAAAAATTATAAAGGTTGTGTCATGTCCCCCTCCTTGTTCTCCTAATCTTCCAACATACTTACCGCATGACCTTAAATTTCATAGCCCTTTCCGAACAATGTATGTATTTATTTCAATCCTCATAGGATATGTAGGACCATATGCAAATTTTGTCCGTAGGCCCAACCCCAAGCTTCATGACCTCTTATTGGGATGAAACACGTGGTGTGACACTGACTTTTACCTCATTAATGTAGATTACATCATGATCGTACCATGTTACATGATTTGGATGATGTGTTTTGATCCTAGTCAATAGATATCCCTTGTTGTTGTCACTACCCCCATATATCCCAAACATGGAGTGTAGTTGTTCATTCTACTCTGCCATCCCTCCAAACCTCGATCTGCCTCGAGCAGGAGTGTAATTCAAGGTATCAGACCCTTATGTGATGGGAAAAGTCATGTCCAGCTCCTTGTTTCCAATACCAAGCATTTATCATATGGGATTAAGAGGTATGACGAGGCAATTCCCGCATGAGAGGTCTTATGGCAACAGTTGGCTGGAGTGCCCAGGATCAGGTCATTCGATCCCTTTGGCCCCCTAGCCCGAGTTCTCATTTGGGATTGTACGGTGTGGTATAGACTTATGTCCTTATTCACATTGGGATATTTCACCATGCCAGACATATCCCCTTGAGATATCTCCCTCTTCATTTATCATCCATCTTGCGAGTACCGGGCCTTCCATACTTCGCGAGCCCCATAATTTGGGCTTCCATCACCTTCTATATCACAAACGACCCCTGGATGGCATGGATGCTCAGCCCAAGGTCTCTCCTACCATTAAAGGCTAACATCCTCGATGATTTTGAGAAAATAATTTCTACAAGTACCATGTTGAAAATATATTCAACAGTCAACACTCAATTTTTTCCCCAAATTCTGGTCACAAAAGCATACATACTGTGTTTTAAACCTGGTCAACAGTTATCCTTTATCACTATTGTCACATTGTGGTATTCCATAGGCATGATGATTCTCCCTCTTTGTCCCACTCACATGACATTAGACTAGGAATATATAGTCCGAGATATATGAACATAAACTGAGGTCACCATCATACTCACAACAAGATGTTAAAACTGCAAACTAGCCATGGAATTCTATCTGTTGCCCAGCCTCTAGTCCGTCAGCCTTTTTAGGCCACTAGACCAATTTCTCACATAGGTTTGTACGGTGTGGTATGGGGTTATATCGAGTTACTCATCATTTCTTACACGTCCCTCATTAGGGCATCTTTCCCTTATTTATGTCCTAGTTGCATGACGATAAACTGCTTGTAACCTTTCTGTGAGAACTACATATGGCTTGATTCCCATCCTCATGGGATATGTAGGACTGCCCAAACACTTAGTCTTTGGGTCTAGCCCCATCTCTTAGAAACCTCCCTATCTTTTTTTCTTCTAGGCAAGTGTTCTTCATGGATAGGTTTATATAGTGTGGTATGTGCTTATGTCCCCATTCATGTTGGGTTTATAACAACCACGCTACATACCTCTCCCTCTTGAATGGCCTTCGCTCCCTTTCCCTACAATCATATCTTTGAGTCTGCTTTCCTTAAGTCAGGTCCCTCATCCATCTTCGGTGATTTATTAATGGGCCCTTGAGTACTTTGGTCTGGAGCCTAGAGTGCCAGATTCTTCCTAGACATGAATTCACCAATTTTTTAGGCTTTGTGTTCCACTTAATTTTGGATACCATTATTTTTCACATCTGAAGGGACCCCCAAATAGCATGTATGCTAGGCTAACATTACGTTCCAACATCCTCAAGGGTTTTAGAAAACAAATCGATACATGTTTTGTGTTGTGAAGATGGTTAGTGGTTGATGATCATTTGTTGTTCCCATTTTAGGTCACACAATATAGATATTGTGTTTCTAACACGGTCAACAGTTATCCTCCATAATCACACCAACCCTTGAAGCCTTAAATTTTGGTTACAAGATTCACATAATTTTCAACCCCATTATGTCCAAGTGTAATTTCAACCCTGCCGGTACTAGCCATCGGTGCACATTTTCACGTTAGGAGGACGAAGCCACGGTAAGGTGCCATTCAGGGATCCGTACCAACTTCCCTTTGGCGTGTATTTTAGGTATTGAAAAAAATTCATCCACCCTTGTTTCCCACACTGTGTTTGAATCATGTGGAATTATGGACTGGGTTGAGGTCTGTTCTCACTTGGAAGAGTTTCTCTTCCCCTATGGTCTAAGTTCTAAGTTCTTAAACTATGGTCTCCTCTAGAACTATGTTTAGCTTGATTTCCATTTTCATGTGATACATAGGAATGCGCTGACATCTCCTCTTTGAGTCTAGCTTGAGTTCAACTCATTTATCTCTTATGTTCTACCTTTTATTCCCCAGCTATTATACGACCACACAATGTGGCTTGTATGGGCTTATGAATTCGTTCATGTCAGGTTTACAATTTCGGCATCACTTACTCCCATTCAATGAGATAGCCCCTCCAACCTCCCATCCATTTTCATGAGTTTTGTTAAACTACACTTTTTATAACTATGTATGGCTTTATTCTCATCCTCATGGGATACGTATGAATTCTCGGAAATCTCTTCATTGGGTCCAGCGCCATTGGGAGATAGTCTCTCCTTCCCCATATTCTTTAACCTTTTCTGGCCCCCTCGGCTCAAGGTTTCTTTCATGGAATTGTGAATGGTGTGATATGGAATTATTTCTTTATTCACTTCGAGTATGCTTTATCACAAAATGTACATTCCTTGTTGAACCATATATTTCATGTATATGTCTGAGCCATATGACTTTAAATTATGATGCCTAGTACCGCATGACTTTAAACTGTTGCGTCTATACTGCACGATGTTAAAATTCATGGTTGGTCCCATCACATGACCCAAAACGGTGACATTATCATCCTGGATACACGATAAAAAATTTCACTGCATCATGGTTTCCTCATTCAAGGAAACATCATCTTGGTATCAGTCACACACCACACCATTTTTCAATGCCTTCACATGGATTCATTCTTGTGGTGATTCATGGACTTTCTATCCAAGGTTAATCATTTCACAAAAAAATCACTCATTCATCCAAAAGGAAAAACAAGATCTATCAAATTCCACTTCTTTTGGTGCATGGGTCTTACCCACACAATCTTATTATCTCTGGCACTGGTATCTTACCGTGCCACCCATAGAACTATGTGTGGATTGATTCACATTCTCTTGGGATATGTAGGAATGCTGGTGCACTTTTCCTTGATCCCATCCCAACTTTCATTTTCATTTTCTAGTGTCCTACTTTCTGATTGAGGATTCATTATTAGATGATTGATGATACTCTGATTGAGGTAGGTGATTTCATAATATAGTCCAAACCAATTAAAAATTATTATTTTATTTTAAATGGTTTATTGGAATAATTACCAATGAATGATGTGAGATTCTAGAAAAAAATTCCAATATTAGGGTGTATAATGAAACCACTTTTATAACGTATTTTTAAATGTAATGCAAATATCTTGGATTTTTTTTGAATTTATATGTGATATATGAAGAATGATTTTCATGATTCTTGGGAAAATGACAAATGAAATGTTCCTAGGATTTAGAACAAAATGATTTTTTTTGAAAGACATGATTTTTGAAGAAAACCATTTGATGTCATTTTTTGTAATGAAATGGAATGATTCAAAAAATGATTTTGGGTTTCTTGAATGGTGATGTAATAAATTTATTTGACTAGAATGATATTAAATTTCATTTATTTCATGAAGAAGATGGGATTTGGGGTATTTAGGATGGTAGTCTTGGACAATCATTCTAAGAATAAATTCTCTCTACCTATAAAAGGATTTATGATGTAAATGATACTAAACATTGATGAGGGTTTGGAGTTAATTATTTAATGTGGATTATTATTCTTCCAAGGCCTTTTATATAGGTATTTGTGCACACCCAAAACCATATTTCATTGAGATGTGTGAGAATACATGATCCTTGAATTGACTAACCCCTTGTATTATAACCATCACGATATGGTCCAAAATGATTTATTCATGAATATATTATTAAATTTATTTAATCATTTATTTCTTGAACATGATTCTTATTAATTCGTGATTTATGTAAATACATATTTGAACCTTCTTTATATGTTCCATTGATATGGTTTGAAGAAAGAAATCATTGTAAATTGTGAAAATATTATTGTTCAATGTTTTATTTAAAATTAAGCATGGTTTTTTATTTTCTAAGGGATTCTTATAGAATTCATAATGGAATTTTACTTGGATAGTTATGTTCACATCATAAATATCAATTTTGGAATATATAGACTTGATTTTTCTAGATCAAAAATATTAATGCAACAATTAGAGGTGGTGGGTGTTCTTGATGGCAGACCTTTGGAAGTTTTTTGTGACATGTGGGATATGAATTCCACCTATAACGAGGAGATATTATGTTAATATTGTCCATGGTTATATGACGTATTGGTTTTATATACCACATTATGTTTTTGTACTTATATACTTATATTACTTTTACCTTGATTACTATATTGTTATACTAACTATTTCTGGATTCTTATACGTGACCTTGTTTTTATGGGTCGATCATATAGTGAAATAACTCCCACATGATTATTTTTCATGCCAAGTCAATGGTCACCAACCCATGGGAATTGGGAGAACCAATCCAAACATGTTAGGTATAATTGAAGTTTCAATTTAAAGGGATATATTGGTTGGTTAATGATAAATTCTTATAATATAAGGTCTGTGACTCTTCATGGATATTACTATGTAGTTTGGCATGTTATTCCAGAAGGAAGATAAGGTTTTCATGAATTAAGGGGTATTTTACTATCGATTTCCTAGCCAAACTCGCATCATAGAAAAACATAAGTTAATATGGGTGGTTGAAAATGTGTATTTGAGGAATATAGTTGATCTGATTATATAATTTCCCCAAAATGTAATATGATATTGGTGTTTCCAAAGTTGTGTTTTGACAAATCAGCTTTATTATCATGTTCTTCTTTAATGGTATTTATTTTTTGTCTAATGGTGTTATGTATCATTATTCCCTAATGAAAAAATCCAATCCAGATTCAAGAGGAGGATATGGATGGACTGCAATTAGTGAATTCTATAGTTGACTATAACCTTATGGAGATAGTAGTGCATGTGGGTCGTGAATGAGTCTAAGGACCATCAAATGCCTCTATTCTAGGTAGAGAGGTGGAACCATTATAAAATGATATTAGTAATAAATTCAAGGAGTTTATTCATTAGAAAACACCATCATTACAAGAAGTGAATGATACATGATAGGTAAAGGTTAGTTGGAAAAAATTCAATGACTCTTTGTGTTCTAGGAGGCACAAGATTTCATTAAGGTGAAGTGAACTATTTTAATCCTTAAGCATCCTAGAATGAAATGGTGGGATATTATAGTTCTAGGGGTGAATAATGAGAACATAGAGTGGGAATGATTCAAGACTATTTTTATACAATATTTATACACAGAATCTATGGTATTGGATATTCCCATGGAGTTTCTCAACCATGACTAGTTTTATATAATATTTCTTCAATACACCAATCATTTTTTCAAAAAATCATAATTGTCACTAGATTTTGTGTTGAATGAGATCCTAAAATACAAGTTGTTACATATGAGACATCAATCATAAATATAATATCATTACATTATAAAAAATCTAAACTCAGATTATGATTTTATGGATAGGTATTTGATGTAAGAAATTGATCTGGATTGTAAGATAGGGTTTGAGAGAGTATCTTTTACTCCTAGTGGAATATTTTTTTTGTTATTTTAAGTGTAATAAAATTTAAAATAATCCTCTTTATGGAGAAAAACGTTGTGATCTTTGAAAAAAATATTTTTCTAAATCATATTTAGTTTTTAGTAAACGCCCACTCATTTCCAATGAAGAATGGTTGGCCTCTCGAAATGAGATTTCATGGAGGCATCGAACATTTATAGATTATGAGAATATTCAAGAATATTTTATAGGTTTTTACTTTTTTTTCTTACCCAACCCTATAAAATGGGATCAGAAGTACTGATATGATCTAATGTCAAGACATATGATTCAAGAACAATGTGGATATATCCACAAGCTTCAACAATGGAGAAACTTCACACAGTGGACAAGTCTCTAGTGGGAACTGATGTGCATCCTATGACAGTGAGAGGTAGTAATTCTATTTTACTAACTAATTTATATGATATTTTTGCTTCTTATTCTATCATATTATCCAATGATCATTTCAAATATTCTATTTAATCTCATTCCTTAATTGATATAAATTATAGTACCTCTTGAGAAAAAGGTATATTTATGGTATCAAATTCATATATTATTGATTCTTTTTATCTATGATTTAGTGAGTTTGAGATTTTTTGGTTCTTAATTGGAAATATCAATATTTTATTCTTAGAATTGACTAGTTGCTGGATCACAATGCTATGATTAACTAGTATCATTATCACATTTCCTTCTTCTTTTCTTGTTGGGGAGTTCCTTTTTTTCAATGATAATAGGACCCCGTGATTGGCTATACCAGACCTCATATTATGTATATGGGTAGGAAAATATCTTTATTTACTATTCAATTGGTGTAGAGATCTTATTGTAGTAATATTTTTCCATCATATATTGATGTTTCAGGACATGTTTCCATCCTTTTTTTCCAATCACTTGTGAGGGAGGTAGAGTTCCCTATTGACTTGGTTTGAGGTACAAAATTTGTATCTATACCCTCCAACCACAGAGATATAGCAAAATTGATGGATATAAATTATAAGATGGATGATACGATCTAAAAATGACACAATCAACCTAGTGTGTCTCATTGGGTTTCACTAGTTCATTTCACCATGAAGATCAATGAAACACATCAATAGTGTGTTATTTATTCTAAGCTCAATCAGGGTATGGTTATGAAAAATTATCAATATCCCCATACTAATGAATTATTTTATCATATTAAAGGGGGTTGGTGGTCTTATATTAATATTATTTAATATATATTTTTTAGTTATGGATAATGTAGTATGATATTCCACATACATATTTCAGGAGAAGGTATGTCTATATTGAGTATCTAGGTATTCCATTCATCCCAAATGACAAACCTACTCTATTTATAAAGATGATGAACATCAGTTTCCACCTATATCATGAAACATTGGTTATGGTATTCATGGGTGATATCTAGGTTTATTAAAAACTGTGTAGGATCATGTACATCAAATGATATGTGTTAGGGATATCATTAGGACCCTTGAAATTTTTGAAAATATTTTAATGATCCAATTCTACCTTCACGATAAGACATTATTAGGGCACATGGTCCCCTAAATTGGATTTTATTTGACTCAAAAGGAGGAAAACTATTAGGTCATTGTATAAACCATGATATTACATTGATATTCAAAGATTCTAGGTCGTAACAAGTTATTATTTCTAGTTTATAAAATATATCTCCTTGATTCCTTTCACTGCTCTCACTTGGGGGAATGTGAAATTAATTTGGGGTTTGAAATTTTAGAAATCCTTTGATGAGTTAATATTTTTTTATCTTTGTCTCTAGTGTTGAATCTTTCATAGGATGGTCATCGGTATTTAGGCTTTCATTAATATTTGGGTTTTGGTTTAGGCTATGTTATAATACAAGATGGTAATGTGGTGGCCTAGGGTTCTCCTCAACATTAACCAAATTAGAAGTATAACTCCACAAATGATCTAAAACTCCCATATATGATTCCAGACCTGATGATTTAGTGGAAATACCATTTTGGTAAAATTCTTACCATTTACACTTATCATCAAATATTTATTTGTAAATTTTTTTATAACGATTTTAATTTTAGTAAGAGATGATGGGTGTAGTGGCTAGAGTCATTTTATATTGATATCGCTTACACCCATGGAAAGGGGAATGTTATTATTTATTATCTTTAAAGTAATTTCTCTCCATAGGCCTTGGAAAAATCCTCATAGAAGTGTAATATCGTAGTACTCTTTGTATAAATCTGATTCGGAGTCTATGAGGATGAGACTAGATTTATTTTAGAAAGTGTTAGGTGTAAAAAAACAACTTATCAAGACGATTATCTATGAGTAACATCTTAATTATGAGTTTAGAAGTGTGAGGAACTCATTATATGGTGGGGAGAATAATGTGTAATGTTCTCTACCTCTAGCATCTTATTTCATTTCATGAACCATTTTTTCATTCAATTTATAATATAGAAATCCATGATGAGGTGTTGTCATATTTCCTAGTGGGTGGTCCACCATAGAATAAATTATAATTTTTATAAAATGAGGCATCGAATTTAGTGTCCAGGTTTGAAACAAGAAAACACTCTCTTTATTTCCCATTATTATTAACATTACATGATCAATGAAAATCAACAAATCCTTCTTGTCTACTTTAACACCTTACTATGCTGACATGGAAGTGGGATGAGATATCAATAGATTTTTTGTAAGTTTTCTACATACTAATCAATGAAAGATATATATTTGGGTGGTGATTAACTGATTGAACAAATTCTCTCAAATTATTTCTATTCATGATACCACTAATGATATTGATTTGATAAATATGTATGGTAGGAGATAGATAGGATCTAGAGGGTTATAAATTCCATTGTCTCAAAAAATGATATCCAAAACCTCCTAGTTTCATAGATTCCTCTGATAGGGGGTGGGGTCCCATGTTATTTTGAGAAAAATGTACCCTCCTCATACTGATGGTAAAATCTAATGGTCTAAATATATTTTCCAATAGATTCTTAATTCTTTAATCCTTAACATTGTGGGTTCTTGGTATTTTTATTTTCGGATGGTTCAATTTTACTAGAATAATAAATGTAGGTCTACCTTTAAAATGGATACCCTTGAGTCCATGTATATCTGACCATGTAAATCTCTAGTATATTAGTTGGATATTATTGAAGTATCCCTATTGCGACCAAGCTTGGGCCAACAGATAATGATAATGATATAGAAAATTCATCAGAGTTTGGTGACAGCTTAAAGACAGTATAAATTTTATGTGCATTTCCATATATTTTATTTAATGTAATTCATTTGTGACCACATATTATTTAGCTTCATTACATGATTGGGTAACCAATGAAATGGTAAACAAGAGATGATAGTACTTAGATATGTGGGATCTTTTCAGGTAATTGAGAATATTTGAAAGATGGTGTACCATATGGAATTTAAACCTCATATTACTTTTATACACATAATGTTTCACATTTAAAATCTAAATAAATATCATTTGGATCCATCATATGTTTTTTATTGGGAAAACCCAAATATATAATCAGATATGACCTAGCAACTTCTTTGGATTATTAATCCTCATGTAATAGTGTTGTTGAATAAATCAGTTTCATTGTATTGTGTTCATTGGATGAATGGTTATGATTCTCATGAGGAATAAGAGTATGATTGGAAGATAGGATGGAAATGGACTCAACTCTTTGTGGACCAGTCCTCTTGACATTAAATTATAGGAAACGAAAAAAATATAGTGTGGAGATTTTTCTCATCATTGTGTATCTTTTAGGCACTTACAACAAATTATTTTGACCATATATTATATAGATGTTTTCTTGAGGCGTTTTGGTTATATTTTTTTGAAGTATTTATGTGTTTTATGTTCCTAATAATTATTGGGGATAGTTATAGCAAACTATGTGAGTTTTCTTAAGAAATTTTGCACATGGAGTTGGATTCTCAGTGGTTGGATAAAAGTTAGGCTCAATGGCAGTCCAAACTGTAAGGATTTATCCTCAAAACCATATTTCATGGGATTTAGGAAAATCACAAGGATGGTGAAATTTTTGTTAAACCATGAATCTAAAGCATGAATCCTCAATAATATCACAAAAATTGAACATGATTAGTGTGCACATTGTAAAATTATGAGGAAAACTAATCAGTTCAAATTAATTAATATGGTTTTTTTGAGACCCCAAAATCATCTGGTATTCATCATTATTATTATGGAAGAATATTATTTTGACCAAGGAGGCTCCATATAGAAGTTTAATATCATCCCTTACCCCTGATGATCACTTTTGATGGATCATTGGGAATTGGATCTAGGGTTTTGAAGGTATGTTACTATAATTTATCATTATTCTTTTTTATTCAAGATCCTTTTATCTCTCTATGAATGGAACCTTAGATCAGGGATTATTATGCATGATATAAGGTATGTGACTTGATTTATTTGGGATTATTCTACATCTATCATTTGGAATTGATTTCTTGTCTATAAGTTGATTTTTATATTGTGTTTCCAGGTTTCTGTCTTTATTTTTTCTATCCACTGAATATGTAATTTTGGATCCACTATAGGGTGATTAATGATACCATGATGAAGTAGGCGATTTTATAAAATGTTCCCTATACATTTATTCTATATGTTCTTGTTTGATATTAAATGGTTTCCTATAATTATTTCCAAATTATGATTCATATTCATGAAAAAATATCGAACGACATGGTCTTTTATGAATCCTTGTTCTTAAAGGATTTTTAAATAATTTATTATTTCATTAAAAAATTGAATTGATATGATTAATTTCAATAATGACTCAAATTATTCATTATAAATGAATACATTAAATTTTTTATAAATTTATATTGAAATTATTTTTATTAAAAAAGAATAGTTTTAAATAAAATAATTTGACATAGGTTTTCAAAATGAAATGGAATATTAGAAAACTTGATTTTTGGGATTCATGAATGATAAATGATGAAACTGATTGGATATTAATAATTTCCACCATTATTGGTTTAATGAATCACATGGGATACCTAGTATTTAGGTTTATAGTTAATGAAAATAACACAAATTATGTATTAGATCTACCTAGAAATTGATGGATGATGAGGAAATTTCTAATCATCAGTGTGGGTTTGGAGTTCATTATGTAATGTAGATTCTTATTACCTTAAGAGATAGAGAATTGGATGTACATAAACCTAGAGATCTACTTCACTTAGATGTGAGAGTATCCTTGAGCATTAAACTAACTAACCTTGAGGTGTGTGACATTGATGTTATGATTGAAAATTAATTATAAATTCCAGTATATATAAGATTATTTACTAATGATATCTTTGATCATGTTTCCTATTAATTATTGTTTTATGGAAATTAATATTTATACATTCATTATACATACCATTTAAATTATTTAAATTGAATGTTTTATTATGAATGGGTAAAATAATACCTTTCATTGTTTTTTTTAAATTTTCTTATCTGTTTTATTTTTTATAGACATATTATAGAATTATTGGTGGAATTCTACTAGGATAGTGTTTCTCAAACAATACATATAACTTTGGTCATTGTAGAAATTCATTTCCTAAATCTATTATATGTAAAAGAACCCCATGAGGGTGGTGGGTCTCCCTATAGTGGAACTTCGGGACATGGAGAAGAAATACATGGTATGCAATTTATCAATTATTGGGAGATCATTAATTGTTATTTTCAAATATTATGTGGTGAATTGGTTTGATATTTCAATTTTGTTTTTTAAATTTTTTTATAGTAATTTTACCTTGATAACTATAATATCATACAAAAAATTAATGTATTCTTATACACTGACTTTTTTTCTTGGCTGTTCTTATGGAAAACATTTTCCTTTTGATCTTTTTTATGCTCATGAACCGATCTTTAGCCCATGAGGATCAGGAATTCCCTTTGGGTCGTGTAAGGGCTGGTTTGGGTTCTAGTTCATTATATTATCCTGGATGGTTAATGATAAAATTGATATCAATTTTGAATCATGAGGTCATAATAAGATTAAGATGTTTTTTTAAAGATTTTTCTTAAAAGATTTATTATTTAGTCATTAGTTAAAAAATATTTCATTGTAAAACTATCAAATCATTTCATTAAATCAAGTAATTTAAAACTCCAATTATGTTTAAAATTATTTTCAGAGAAAAATAGTTCTCCCTTGATTAAAAACTTTTTAATTAATTCTATTGGAATCAAATCTATATTTTATTTACATGTAAGTCCATTTTTATGCTTGATAACACATTTTTATTTAATTTACTTTCAATGAGTTTTGAATACATATATTAAAATATATTTCATATAACTCATTGAATTTAATACTAAAAAATGGATTTAATTCTTACAATCATGCGGTTCAAATTTTTTATATATATCAAATTCATTTTTAGTCATCAAGAATAGTAATCATGGTAAAATATTATCACCATAGTAATGCATAAAATAAATGAATTATGTTTAATCCTATAGTATATGGTCTAAAAAAATCCAACATATTTAGTAATTTCATTGGATTTGATTAATATGACTTTAACCATAATAACATTGAAAAAATTTGTTTCTGGAGACACTTTCTTTGGATTATGTGATTTGTTTAGAAAAATTACAAAACACCACTCTCTTTATTGTAGTATCTCTATTATTTTGTCATCTGCATGAAAAGGTGTTATTAATGGTTAAAAATTCATATTTAGAAGATGAATAATTTTTCTATTTTTTTGTTATTTTTTAAAGATTGTATATTTTTGTTGAACGATTTTGCAATGTCGACACATTTCATGTGTAATAAGTAGAGAAATCAAGTAATTGTTTTCAAAAAAACATGAAAAGTAATATATTTATGATGAATTATGGTTACCCATGAATTTCATAGATAATAATAAATAAAAAGGTGTTTTTAAATAGTTTATATTTAAATTTCATTATTATTTTGATCCCACTAATGTCAAGATATGTGAATTGTCCAAAATAAGTTCTTAATCAGTTTTTAATGACTAAATATTATACTGAAATGAGTATAAAATTATGAAAATCCAATATTTAATCATGTGGAATAGAAATTTATGAGTCTGTCCAGAATATTTCATGTATGCTTCACTTATATTTTTTAAAATTACTTTCATGAATCTTATGAGTAAAATAATTCTTACAATGGTTTAGGTTAAACTGGGTTAACCATGAGGTTAAACCAAATGATAAGAATTAAAATGGAACCTAAACTTGTATAAATTCATTTTTATGACCATAGTTTTTCTTTATCCTTCTAATATTTAAATATATGAATCATGTGAGTCATTTTGGCATGATTTGGAAACATATTATATATTTTTATTTCATTTATTTACAAGTTTCCACCCACCTCAATTTTGGAATGACATCTCGTCTAATATCATACATGTCATGACCCATCCCTTGGGGACTATGCCATAAATATTCCAAGACCACCCTCCAAAGTCCAGGGTTGGAAACTAGCACAAAAAAAAAATGTCCCCAAAATGGAAGGAATTGACTTTTAACCAATACACACTCACAACCCATACTACAGAATGTAAAACTAAAACTGGGATACCAACAACAAGTGTGTCCCACAAGGATGAAACCACACAAGTGAAGGCTGAAAGAAAAAAGAGCCAAAATAAAAATCCAACAGAAGAGGAATGTAAAGTAAAAGGATATACAAGCTCTGGATGATGTCCTCTAAGGATCCTACCTGAAGGGTAGGTTCAGATCACTGTCAGATGTCGTTGATTCATACTGCATCTGTGGATCCACCTTTGAGCACCACCTAGCCCTCGAACTCAAAGATCTAATTTAATGTTGTGTGTCATTTACACAAGACACCATAGGTGCAAGCGAAGCCTGTGTATGGGTGATCATGATAATACTCATTAGGGACCTCAAAATCAACTTGGGTTTCAAAGAATTCTAAAAAGGGAAACATAAAATAATGCACAATGAACAAAGTCACTAGAGTCATCTCGACACAGGTATAACATAATGTCTTGATAGGAAAACTAACTTTCAAAAACACTGAACATAAATTACTAAATAGGTTCTCATCCATGATGTGTGATTTAGGTAAGCTAAGTCACCTAGACCTTGAGTAGAAGAGTCCCAAAGTCTCACTGATAGTTGAGTTAAGAAACCTCACTGGGTAGATGTGTCATAGAGTCTCTTTGGTTGCAGAGTCATGGTGTCTCATTGGGAAGCTAAATTATGATGTCTCACTAATAGATGAGGGACATAGTCTCGTAGGGTGGATGAGCCATAGTGTCTCGCTGATAGTTGAGTCATCGAGTCTCGCTGGGTATCTTTTTCATAAAGTCTCACTGATAGCTAAGTCAAGAAGCATCACAACATTTATAGGTCGACATCAATGAAATCTTACATAGAGGATTTCAAAAGCACCTCCCTGTCACGTGTGTCCCAACTCCATAGACTGTGCATCAATCAGATGCACAATCTAGGAGATACATCCCTTTTGTAAATAGGGGTCAGTTGCATTCTAGCCCGGTCCAGCTGGTTCAGACTGACCCGACCAAACCGACCCAAGTTCCCTGATGACACGATCCTGTCTATCTGGCACAATGGCCTGACCCACTGGCCCTTACATGACATGACCATGGTTGGTGGTGGGTGCAGTATGCTTGGTCACCAATTGACCATAAATATATTATATCCGGCCCACATAGGTGGCCCGTTCTATTTTCATAGATTGGACTGTCGTGTCTCCAAAATTTAACCCATGGACCTAGTCCACTAAAGAGGACCGACTCAAAAAAAATTTCTGGATGCTCGAGCAGAATGGTCCACTGGCCCAGCTCGGTCGGTCTGGTTGGGGTGTGCACAGCTGGTTAGCTGGATGCTCCTCCTACATTGTGCCAGGATGGCGCCACATCCAACCAACTACCGTAGCTGGTGGGATACGAACTTCACTTCCTCTACAGTGTGCACTAAGCGGGCCCCTTCTAGAAGTTCATCGAACAAGAGTTGGATGATATTCCCACACGCGATGCTGAAGGTAGAGCTGCCACTTGCATGTGGTTGACACCACTCTGGTCGACCTACCACAGATATGTTTGTGCCTTTGGGCCTCTCGGGTCACTTTCATCCCTTCCATGGCTTTAGATTTACCTTGCCATCATTTTGAGGATATGACCACTAAAAATTCACAAGGGGAGGATCATGGGTCGTATTCGTGTTGGCTCACACCCTCTGTGTTAGAAGTTTCCAAACAAAAAGTAGGATTGGGATCAATGTTTCAACAATAATGATTTAATCCTGGTATAGAGAACCCTATAATAAAACTATATGGTAAGAAAACACGATCCTCGAATCAATCTGGTCAAGGGTTTATCCACATTATTTTTTTTAGAATGAATGACATGAAAATAAAAATAAAAAATACCCCTACATTGATTGAGGATCTATCACTGAAGAGGGACCAAGCTTTGATTTCTCATTTATTTTTGATATGATTGTGTTCTTCATCCCTTTAATCCTTCCCAATTATGTTTGTCAACCCCCAATTAAATGGTTTTTGTTGATGGTGTTCTTTGTCAGAGAGAGAGAGAGAGATAAGTTTCACGTTCTTCAGAGAATTTTCTCACATTGTTTCCCAACATTGGATCCTTGTTTAAATAAAGGATCACAACATGAAGTGCATCACCACACATTCTAATTAATGAGATTCATGAATGATGTGGCGTTTCCTGGTCACTACACCACATCGTTGACTGGTCGTTGCATCGTAGCAGAAAAAATTTGAAAAAAATTAAATTTTGTTTTTTTACTTAATTTCTTTTTACAAAAAGTCCAAAATTTATCTCTTCTAGTCCACTTGTTCAAGTTGAGGTTAGTCCCTTATTAGGTGAATCCCAGTACTCTTAATTCAATGTTTCCATCAGATTTTCAATCTGGCCTTTGGATAAAAAGTTATAAAAACTCACTCACATGATTACTAAATAATATTTGACAAATGTTATAAAATATATTTGAGACACATTGGGCCTCTATATCATGTGCCTTATCAGGGACTTTATTTAAAATAATTCTATGAAATTTAATAATAAATACATGGAAAATATGGGACATTACATTTTCCCCTTTTTTGGATTAATGTCCTCATAAGAAAAAACAAGGATAAAAAGACAAATGGGGGTACTAAGCATGAATCTAAGCCTCCCTCTCCCATGGGCTCTACAAGAGGTTCCCGTTCTACCACAAAACTTGCACCAAAGGAATCTAACATCCACAAGGGGTCCACACCTATCGATCTAGTATCTCCACTAGAAACTCCATAAAGTTCACCCCATCATCAATGTCCATCTCACCCTAGTCGATGACATGTGATGGATAATACGTGTACCTCCTCAAATGTAACATGAAAAAAAACATTGTGCACATCGTGTATCTCTAGGGGATGATCTAGGTGGTAAACCACCTCACTAACTTTTCTCAGAATCTGAAAAGGTCTGATAAACCTCAATTATAAGTTTCCTCCCCAGTAAAATTTCTATAATCCCCACTGGGGTGAAACCCGAAGGAAAACATGGTCTCCCTCTTTGAAATCCAAGGGTCTCCAAATACTAATAGCATATAATTTGAGACTACTCTATATATTCCCCATCCACTCTAGGATGATCTGCACCTTCTCAGTAGTAGCTCGTACCAACTCCAAACCAATGATTACTGACTCCCCAGGGTGTGTCCAGTAATGATGTAATCTATAAGGGTGACTGTAAAAGGCCTAGAACATTTCCATTCCATTGAAGGAGTGGTATAAATTGTTGTACATAAATTCCACTGGTGTTATGTGGTCCTCCCAAGTGTGATCAAAATCTAGTAAATAAGCATAAAACATGCCATCCATGGTCTGAATGTTCCACTCTATATGACCATCCATCTGCTGGTGAAAGGATATTCTCAAGTGCAGTTGATTCCAAATAGCCTCCTACAATACCTTGAACAACCGAGATGTAAAGCATGAATCAAAATCTGAGATAATCATTGAAGGAACCTCCTGTTGCTGCACTATCTACTGGACATAGAGGCATCCTAGGCACTCTACCAATCCCTTCTCCTGGATAGATAGTAACTGAGCTGACTTGGTGAGTCGGTCAAAGATCACCTAGATATGGTCATGGTCTATGGATGTTTGTTGTAACCCCATCACGAAGTCCATCTAGATTCAATCCCACTTCCATTCTAGTACCTCAAGTGGTTCTTCCAAGACCGTTGTGACCTGATTTTGAGCCTTCACTAACTGACAAGTGAGGCATCATGAAAAAAAAATTTCGACAACTTCTTTCATCCCTAGCCACCAGTATTGATGTTGTAGTTCCCAGTACATCTTCACCACACCAAGGTGTACCACCAAAGGGATGGGTGGATCTCCCAAAACACCTCCTCCCACAACATCACTGGTATCACTGTGCGTCCTTTGAAAATGAGGAAGTTCTCCCCACCTATTGAAAATCCCTAAGGAGTTTGTCTGGAGAATTACTGAGCACATCCCGACTTGTAGTAAACAACCACATGTTTTCCTCTCAGACTCACTATAAGAGTAGAGGAGTGAAAGTCATCAAATGAAGGTAAGATTCTCCGTCATCATCTATGAAGGATATTTTCATTGCAACTAGCTACTCCATCGCCTCACTCAGATGTTGTAAACTAAACCTCGTGCTGAGTGTGTCTTCCAACACGTTCCCCTACAAAGGTATTTAGATTATCACAAAATAATAGACCTAGAAGAACTCCATTCATCTCCACTGTATCTAGTTTAGGTCCCTCTATGGGAAGATATACCTGTTACTATTTTGGTTAGATTTAATGGCAACCATTCACCAATAAAGTAGTGCCACCACATCTTCAAGTAGAAGATCGTTTCTTCTAAATCCAAGTCATGAGTAACATTGTTCTACTCATGATAGATCAACATCTGTGAGTCATAGGTGATCACTGCTCTATCCTACATAAAGACACAACATAGACTGGCCCCTAATTATTTTCATATGTTTACATACCCATCACCCTCTTCTAGTAGTCTCAAGATGGTGGAACTCATCAGTATCTACCTAATCTCATGGAAAATATTCGATAACTTATCCATCCATATGAGGGATTGTGCAATATCTTTCAAACCACACAAGGGTGATGAAACTCAAGAAAATCTGGGTACAAATTTCTGGTATTATCTAGACAACCCCCCAAAAAACCCACACTGAAATCATACTCATGGGTGGCTTCAAAGAAAGCATTACCACTATCATTTCTAGATCCACATCAATTCAAGACTCTTAGATTACGTTTCCAAAAATGTGGGCCACCTTAATCCAGAACTGGCACTTTCAGAGCTTACCATAATGCTCATGATATCAGAATGTATCCAAAACAATCTATAAGTGTGTATCGTGATCCTCCTCTAATGCCTAGTACACCAAGATGTCATCAATTAAGACCACCACAAAATGATCAAGGCAAGGTTAGAAGATCCAATTCATAAGACCCATGAATACCATTGTGGCATTGGTCACATCGAAGGGCATCACCAATAACTCGTAATGGCCATACTGACATCTAAAGGCTGCCTTTTGTTATGTCGTAATCCCATCCCAATAGATGATGATAGCCATACCTGATGTCAATATTTAAGAAACATATCAATCCCATTAACTGACCAAAGAGGTCATTAATCCTGAGCATTGGATACTTGTTCTTCACAGTCACCTGGTTTAGGTTCTATAAGTGCATGCATAGCCTCAATCTCTCATCTTTCTTCATGGAAAATAACATTGAGCCTGCCCATGGTGAAATTCTGGTCTTTAAGAACCCCTTACACTGTAAATCCTCCAGCTGTACCCTCAATTCATTAATCTATGAGGAACCATCAGATATGATGTTGTGGATATTTGTTTCATCCTCGGGTATAGATTGATTCAAAAGTCTACCTCTCTACGAGGTGGTTGTTATGGAACATACTATGTAAAGACATCCTAATACTCATCAACCACTATATAAAATCTCGGACTCCACTAATCCACTGCACTGAGGGTGAGACTATCCAAATGGTGAGTGATCAGCTGCACCCACCTCTGATAAATCTATCCTGTGCTGCAAAGTTCCCCTCTCACCGGTGAAAGAAAACATGGTCTCATCATTGAAGACACACAACACATTGTTCCTAATATAGTCGATATGATCCTGGATTGTAGATAACAATTACATACCCAAGATGACTGCGTAAGACCTCGACAACGCTACTAGGATATCCTAGCCGAAGCTCTCACCTCCAAGAGTAAGGTCACACTATCAGCACCAGTTTGTAAATATACAATCCCTTACTATAGGGGTCTATAGTTGTAAGGATCAATCCAACGACTCCACCGAAATATCTGAACCTCAAAAAAGGTCCATGTAAAGGAAAGAGTGACTGGAACTAGTGTCTGTAATAACTGAAACTAATGTATAGTAGATATAGATCATACCTATACTCTTATTTGGATCACCATGACTGTAGGACTTCATTTCCATGATCTAGCCCTTCCCCTTTCCACTTGTTTTTAGAACTCGTGGTGGACCGCCTGGGGTGGTGGTGGATGTACCTCATATCTACTGCCACTACCTACCGCTCTGCCTACTCCCCTGCAACATCTTTCTCTCTATGGTCCGCCATGTCTGACTCTCTACCTCTGCCTTGGTGGTCCCTTGACCACCTTCTGATCATCTGTACAATCGCTCATCTAGTCTCTATGTATGTTCCTCTACCCAGCATATGTGAAGCACAACTTGTTCCTCTTCTAGTGTCCACTCCCCATGGGGCCTCACACTACCGATCATGTATCATGGGTTATCCCTTAAAGGGACTGGTCCACTTGGAAACTTGTATCAGATGTTGGATACTTGATACATAAGACTCTACAACCTATTGTCCAGTGGTAGCTCACATAGTCGGTGAAGGTTATTCTAGAAATTTCTCTACTAGAAGGGATCACTCCAGCACCTCAGCTTGTGTAGCGATGCTGAGAGAGATCATTGATGCTCTAATCTCCCATTTGATCCCCTACTCAATGGTTTGGTCCTTGAAGAAAGGATCATGCACCATATCATAAGAGTATCAAGTGAGGTTTGTGATCATCGCATTGTACCCATCAATGGTCAGGCCGCCCTGTCGTAAGTGGAGAATCTCTTGACTACATACTGAGCTCAAGGTCTTAGGGATGAACTCAACCCTAAACAAACATTCCTTTTTTGCCCAAGTTAGGGTCTCCCCTTTGTTCTTATGTAGTGTTAAGATCCACCATCGCCCTGCCGGTCATTGTACAAGGCTAGGGTCTAGAACTACCATATGGTATAATGGTGTCCTCACCAAGCGGAAAACATGTGTCACCGCCTCCAACGAATCATCAGCTACCTGAAGATCTATCTCACCTTGAGACCTCAGAGGCCTCTGCCTCTGGAACTCATGAAACATGCTCAGTTTATGTGCATCCACAAATGTTAAGGCTGGTAGAAACTACTTCTTGGTAGGTGGTGTTACCTCTAGTACACCATCATGGGGTGAAATATTAGGAACCACTCTCTAAACCGATTCTTCGTCACTCAATCGTCCATCATTTGGATCCGGTAATGGGATACTGATAGGTTGTCTATGTGGAGGAATCTTGAGAGAAATCAAGATGATATATTGTCAGTTGATTATACCTTTTGAGCTGACTCTAACTCAAA
Source organism: Viscum album (assembly GCA_963277665.1). Lineage (NCBI taxonomy): Eukaryota > Viridiplantae > Streptophyta > Magnoliopsida > Santalales > Viscaceae > Viscum > Viscum album. The sequence continues at coordinate 1,087,215,910 of OY728165.1, forward strand.
GATATCATGAATAAAATTTTAAAGACATTGACATCCAGTTTTTTCATGCACCGAGTTGAAAAAAAAAGAATTCAGGGTCCTCATGTATGGATATATTTGTCGTCGCATCAATAGTAGACTCCTAAAATTTGAAATTCATAATTGAAACATTTAACACTGTTTCCCAAAAAAAACAATTTTATATCAGCCTTTGAGTTAAAACTCAAAACCTATGATACCACTCTATCATGATCTGTGCCCTGGGGATCATTCCATGACTACCCCAAGAATGCCTTCCATAGGCCAGGGGCAGGAAACTAGTTCCAAAAATAAAAATCCCCAAAAATGGAAGGCATTTCCTTTAAACTTGTACACACACCTACAAATCCAACACTTTAAAAAGTTAAATAGAAGCTAGGATACCAATAAAAAGTATGTCACATGATGAAGAAACCTGTTAATTAAATGAGAAACTAAAAAGAAATAGGGTCCAGAATGAAAACCCAACTGAAAAGGAATGTATAGTAAAATGAAATATAGTCTACAGAGGTCTTCTTCCAAGTATCCTACCTGAAGGGTAGGTGAAATTTATTTTTGGATGCCACTAAAATGTACTACGTCTGTAGATCCACCTTTGAGAACCACATAGCCCTGGCTCCCCATGATCCTAGTCAAAACTCTCGGTCATCTTCACAAGACACAACAGGTGCAGGTGAAGCCTGTTCAAGGGTGAGCATAAAAATACAATGTAGGGACCCTGAAACCAATTTGGGTCTCAAATAATTCCCAAAGTAAAACAAAATATAATTCACAGAGAATAAAGTCACAATAATTAGCTCAACATACGTATAACATAATTTGTTGATAGAAAAACTAATGGTTGAAAACAATACTCATCAATTAAAGAAATGTCACTTTTCCATGATAATTACTTTAGGATAACTTGGTTGACTAGACATATTCAGTAGCTGAGTCACAATGTCTCGATGTAAACTGAGCCATGAAGCCTCACTGGGTAGCTGAGTCACAGAGTCTCACTGGTAGTTGAGTCACGAAGTCTCACTGGGTTGCTGAGTCATGAAGTTTGGATGAGAGATGAGTTGTATTATCTTGTTGGGTAGTTGAGTCATGGAGTCTTGCTGATAGGTGAGTCTCGAAGTCTTGTTGGGTATCTGATTCATGCAGTCTCTCTGATAGATGAGTCATAAAGTCTCGCTGGCAGCTGAGTCATGAATCCTGAATAGGTCAAGTTAAATGAAATATTTCATAGAGGATTTTGTAAGGACTGCCCTATCACGTGGTCCCCAATTTCATCGACAGAGCAACAATTAGATGCTAGGTCTGGGTGATATGTATTTTTTCATAAATAGGGGATGGTTGTGTCAGGGCCTGGTCTGACTTGTTTAGACTGACTAGGGCAACCTGACCCGGGGTCCCGGATGACCCAACCCTATATGTATGGCCCATTCTCGTCTCCCATTGGACCTTAATAGAATTGTTTGAGGTTGGTTGTTGGTCCAGTCAACTTAGTCACCCAGATACCAGAAATTTATTTGGCCCAGCCCACACTATCGGGTCGGTCTCTTTTCCTAGCTCAGGAAGCCTTGCAACATGAATATATTCCATCTTCCTGGTTCGATAAAGTGTACCAGCTCAAAAATATAGTAGGGCTACTCATGTTGTTGGGTCCACTGGCCCGGATTAGCTTGATGGGCTAGCTAGTTGGGCTAGTTTAGCCTGATCCTATTGGCTGACCGATTTATTAATCATGGACCCACTCACTTGGTCCAGTTGGGGCATGCGCGGTCAGTCAGCCGGCTAACCCCATAAAAAGTGTGGGGCCCACAGGTAGCGAGTCGCTCCTCCTATGCGGCGCTAGTTTGGCACAGTGTTTGATGGGTCATGGTATGCCCCTTCATCGAGGCACACACCAATACCACTGCTTCTACCAGTGTGAGCGGCAAGAGCAAGTCGTTCGTCCCACACAAGATGCCCGAGGGGGGCGGGGGGGTACCGCCTATTGCATGTGGCTTCCACTACGGCACTGACACCACCTTATATGGGCTATCGGGTTTGCTCTGGTGGTTCGATTTCATATTCTTCTATGCCTTCAGCTCTCTTTGGTCTCCCCCATCTCGGCCACAACCTCGTACTCACATTTCCTATATTTCGAGGATGCGACCATGAACAATACACCAGCAGAGGGGCTCAAGCATTTTTATGTCACCCGCACCCTCCACGTTAGACATTTTAAAACACAGGGAATGCTTGGAATCATAGTTCCATAATTAATAATAAAATCCTGGTATAGAAAACACTATAAGAACACCATCACGCATGAACATAAAATCTATGGATCATCTAGTTTTTTGGTTGAATCACATTTGTCGTTTTGAGAATGAAAGAAGGGAAAATAAAAACAACAAAGACCACTACATGGATTGAGGATCCATTTTTGACAAGGGATGAAGCTCTGAGCCATCTTCAATTCTCAATAAATTAGTGTTCATCATCATTCATCATCTCTCGAATCAGTCCCACTAACATTCATCGATCCATGATTTGATGGTGTTCATCGAGGGTGTTAGTCGTCATTAGAGATAAAGTGAGGTTCCACGTTCATCTGAGAATTACCAATAATCATTTCCCAACTCTGTAACCTTATTTAATTAATGGAATGGGACACATTGTGCGTCACCGTGTTATCTCAACAACGAGGTTAATTAATGATTCTGCATCACCTCATCGCTACACCACAATGCTGACTAGTTGTTTCATTACACCAGAATCAGTTTGAGTAAAATAAACATTAAATTTAATTTAATTTAATTACACTTTTACTAAAGGTATGAAATATATGATTTTTGATCAACACACATTGGTTGAGGTTAGGCCCTTCTTAGGCGAATCCTGGCGTTCTGACTTCTACAGTGCCCTCAGATTTTCGATCAAAATACTAGTTCAAAAGATAGAATAACCCTCTCCCAGAATTACTTAAGATACATTAAAAATGTTCTAAAATACAATCTGACATTTATGGGCCTCAGAATCATGTGCTATCTCAAAGCCTATTTTTGAAATAATTCCATGTAATTAAAAAAAATATACATAAAATCTGGGAAATTAAAATACACAAACATCTTGAGATGTTTATTTTATCCAATAACATACCCAACTTCTTCTTGTATTCTTTAAAAACATCATAGAGCTTTTGTTATTCACCTATGTCTATCCAAATAAGGGTAATGGTGTATGGAAATGGAGTATTTTTAAAGAAGAGGTATTACTAAGTTATTTCATTTTATATCTTCTTCTAACTAATTATATTATTTCTTAACCATGATTATATAATATAGTTAATATGTTACATATAATTTAATTTTATAATTATTATTTATTAATGCTTATTCATCTACTTTTCCATCTGATGGTAAATAAAAACATTACTCGTGTGTACGTATGGACTACCACTTATAGAATGTGATGTGTTTTATTTTTTATGACCACCAAAGAAGGAAAATTATTGTAATTTCTATAATGAATACATATAAAATTAATGAAATAATTATGATGATATTATGAAAATATATTACTAAACTTCAAACCCTTCCACTAAATTCAAACTGGTAGCATTGCTCATGCGTAAGTGTGGACTACCACATCCCCAAAATGACGTTATTCATTTTTATTGTCTTCCTTTGATGGATGGTTATAGAAATTAATATAATGTAAAAAAATAAATTAAGACATTATTAATAGTATATATATGACGATTCAATAAAACATTTTACCATGGTTAACTTAAGGATGTTTCCATGGGATTATAAACCAAACAATATCCAAAATGCCCAATAAATGATTCAATAAGTTAGTTCTAAATATGTCATGAAAGTAAATGAAAAAAATGAATAATGATAATAAAAATAACATGGAAAATATTTTTATGAAATTATAAAAAGAATATAATTTTCCAATTTAGTAGTTAGAGAATGTACAAAACAATTCCGGACCAAGGCAATGTTTGTTTTTTCATTTAAAAAATTTGTTTTAATGTTTTCCGATCAAAATTTTTTATCCTACATGTCCATGTTCATAAAATGAGTCAAAATAGTTCCTATTTATATTTAAAATATTGAAGAATTAAACTTTTAACAAATATTTACTTGTTTTAGAGAATATTAAAATGAATATTTTAAAATAATTCTATTTACGATTCCCATTTTACATTTTGAAAAACGTTGAAAAAAATTGTTCTCCTATTATGTACATGATGTGAATGAATTTTCTCACATCCATTACCATTATTTGATGTTATGAATCCTCTTTAATTTTCAATAGATATTTTCAAAGAATTTAATTTTGGGAACATACAGTAGACTTGTATTTTAAATGGTAAAAAAGTTATATTTATTATCAATTATAATGAATGATCTGAATTTTCTTTTAAAGATATTTTCATGAATTTTATCATCCATTGATGAATATTATTATTTACTGGAGATATAATATAGTTATACCATCTAATTTATTTTTCTTTATTGATTATGATAATGTAGTTTAATTAATTGATACAGATAAATATTAATATTTCATATGACATATTTCAATATTATTGTTTATATCAATTATGTATTGAATAATTTCTAATTTATTTCATATGATGAATAAATTAGACTTATTATATTGTGGGACGATCCCATTATGGGTTTTTCATGAATTGGTAGGTTTCATTAGACAATCTTAACTACCGATTTAGGGAAACAATACCCAATTATTTATGATCACTTGGATTGAGCCATTGATAGTAGGTTTTTGGTGTCTTTGCATAAGGCCACATGAGTATGGTTATGATGTCCAAAATTATGCATTCCACCATCACGAAATGAGTAATTATTATAAATAATTTTATCATTGGATATATATTGTTATTTTTAATGATAGTTTTTATGAAAATAGATTTATTTTATAAGATTAGTAAAAGAAAATGGAATAAAAAGATAATTTATGACCTCTTTTGGGTAAAAGGATTTATTTAAATAAAAATATTTCATGTTTTTTAATAAACCCTCATGAATTGGGATTTTTCTATCAGGTTTTTGATGTAACATTCCATGAAAATCATTTCCAAAAAATATAATTTCAAGAGTAAGTTATTATTTTTCAAATAAATTTTCTTATGAGAAAAGGAGAACATAATTATATGGTTTTATGAATATAAAATTGATTAATAGGTTGAATTAAATTTTTATTGACTTCATTTATAATTGTTTTTATTATCCAATGTTTTCTAATTCATTTTAGAGGGATTAAGGATGAGTAACAACTTCATCAATGAAAGTATTTTTTATTGGTATCCTTTCCAAAATAATAAATCATTATTGGAATTAAACACAATTTTAAATATAAGAATCCTATTTTTGTGGAATAAAATGGTCATTCAGTGGATTTTTTCACATTGTAATATAATTTTTGGATATTTTAGGGGTTTTCAGGATTCTATATGAAACTAATCTAAAAATATCCTTGAAATGTAATAATCTGAATAAAATATTATAAACAATATAATTATGGTTTTTTTACCTTACTAGGAGTTAAATTATTCAATAATAAAAATTATAAAAATTCTTTTATCTTTATAAATGAAACAATAAAACATATTTTAGACTTTAAATAAATTGAACAAACAACTTATTGGTTATAATGTGATGAAACCCTACCATAATCTATGCCAAGAAAGTAACATGAAGATCTTATAGTCATTGTCTTATATACCATGATAGAGAAAATCTTATATTCTAAACTTTTTTTTTATTTTATTTCTCAATCCATAATGTTATATTATTAGGCAATGGCATCTCATAAATTTTTTTCATGGTGGGTCATGATAAAATATGAGCAATGATGTATCAGGAGAATTTTACAAAAGTGTTTGAGATTAATAGCTTCCTTGGATTAGCTAGATATTTGAACTAAAACATTTATGTCTTCTATTGTTGTGATTAACCAAATATTTATTTGAAACAAATGGCGGTGAAGTTATATTAGAATGAAAAGTGCTATAAATCTTTTTAAAACATAAAATCGAGGTTGGATTCAGCTCTAGTTTTGATTCATCCATAGAAATTTAAATGTTATATTATGTATTGTGACTCATTAGGTTTGGGATCATGGGGTTTTTTGATGTATATTGGTAATATGATGTTTTATGCATCTCACCAATTTATTCTCTCATGAGATGAATTAACCAACTCGTGACCTCAAGTTAGTCACGATGATGTGTTACTTGAATAAATGATGCCACTATGGTTTTAGTAATTAGTATACAATGTATTTAGATCATAAAAGTCTAAAATTTATCTTCACCCAAATATACATGAATCTTCAATAGAGGATCCTTGTGGAATATATTTAAACTTTTGATTTATATATATCTTATACACATAGAATGGGGAACACGGTAGTCCATGACATGAGTGGGAAAATTCAACATAATAAGTGTGAGAAGCCAAGGAAGAATGGTTGCTGATGTACTTGTTTATAGTGATAAATGTGGATTTGAAAGAGGTATAATAGAAGGTGTTATTGGCTATTGTGCATGTCACATATTCTAAAAATTATAATATTTATATCAGGAAAAACTTGACCCTAATTGTTAGTATATTTGCAGAGTTTTAAATGGTTGGGAGACTTTATTTTGTTTGTATCAGTATCCCAATTGTGTTGTACTATTTTAAAAGATTCTTTCTAGTCTGTTGGCATAGTCATAAAATTTGGTGGAGTGCGGAAGCTAGTCTAGTAAATTCATTCACACGGGTGATAAAAACTCAATGATTTGAAATATCAGCATTATTGTAGAGACCCACACTTGAAGTATATGGACATTACATTAGTTTTGTGGGATACTTATTATATAAAAAAATAGACCCTCAAGGACCATAATAGTTTAGTATCTTTGGAAACTCAGAACATAATCTTATAATCATGGTGAAAAGATCACCAGCATCTCCCATAAAGATATTCTAATTTTGTTTTCCTACCTAAAAACCATTCTTTATATCCTGGGGAAAAGAAAACCTATAAATAGTGAGATCAAATTCTCAGTAAGGGTAAGCATGGAGAAAATAAAACAAACCATATAAATTTGAACTTAAAAACATGAACATAAAGTTGAAATATCAAAATTTTGAGCAATAACATAAAACATGGCAGTATGTAAGGCATAGATCATAATAGAACATAAATCATGATAAAATAGCATGGGAATAAAAGATGAAATTGTGGAAACCTTTAAGCACATGTAATGATTTCCATATTAGATAAGGAATTTCTGCCAAGACCGTCACTGTGGAAAAAGTCCATTACTGAACTGGGTTTACATGTCATTCCAACCCTGTATTACTGAACCAGATTCACTTTCCATTCCAACCATGTATATATAATGAGATATAAATCATTACCAAATGCATTGGAGGGAGATATAGATCTCAACCATCTCATAATAAAATCATTCTTACGTGTGCCACAAAATAAACATAAATCAATCATTACAACCCAAATAATAAAATGAGTTTAATAAATATCATCCCATCGTAACATAATCCATATAAAACAAATGGATATCATTTAATCATAAGAAAAATTACACCATGAAAATAATAGGGACAATATACTTGAAACATAAACATATTAAATACTGTCATTTTAGATGGAAAATAGTTTTGATAAAACACTTGAAATGAATTCTTGAGGAAAATATCCTTTCTTATTCAAAATCATTGTCTTTTCACAAAATGTCATGAAATTTTAAAAGAAAAGGATTTTTTTTGAAAGTATTCATGAAATAATTTAGAGTAATATTCATTAAAATACAGAATTATAAAACTATAAAAATACATTCACACAGTATAAGTTAAAAAAACATTATCCTCAAACTTTTGCTGGAAAAGTAAAAAAGTTCCTTGTATGGTAATCAAAAAAAGATTCCTTCCATAACGCAATGTAAAATTCAAGTAAGGATAAAAATTACTTTTAACATACATAAAGAAATATTATACACTTTATCAAAAACATTTTTTTGGACATGGATGAAAACATAACCCCAGTAAAAAATTACGTATAAGCAATCTCAGATAAAAATGCGATTTGAAAAATTAACTCTTACCTTATGTCCAATTTCTTCGGTATGTGTAAGAGACTCATGTATAGTGGGTTTAAAAATATTATTAACATGTAACATAACCATAATAATATTTTTGATATCATATATGATTAACTTATGACTTTATATTACTTGTTCTATTGTAAATTCTAGGTTAAAACAACGTTTTGGATAAAATCGTTTCATTTATCACACGTGTTTTGTTTTGTTGTACTAGATATTATTACTTATATCCCGATTTACTTAATTCGATAATTTAACACATTATTTATATATAATATATATTCAGAATATAAATATATATTAAATATCTATAAATGAAATGAAATACACAGATCATGGAGACGGTAGGTCGTACATACGCATGAACACAATTTTCATTTTTCTTATTGAATTGAATGGAATCAAGTAATTGAAAAATATATGTACATAAATACATAATAATTATTATTTAATATCTTTCATTATTAATTATTATATATACTTTATAAGCATAATTGAATTGTTAATTATGGAAAATGAATCCCATCACATTCGTGGAGATGGTAGTCCGTACGTACGCATGAGCGATAATATCATTCTTTTGATATTAAAATCATATATAATTGGATGGTATATCATATATACAGAATAATAATAATGTTACACTTATTATTTTTATCATTTATACTCATTATGATACCCATCAAAATGATGAAATGTTTGAATAAAAAACTACACCACGACGTGGAGACGGTGGGCCATACATACGCACATGTGGTGACTTTTTAATTAATAGGATTGATAAAATAACTAATATGGTAATATAATTTTTATAAAAACATCAAAATATATATAAGATACTCGATTTATTATTTTACAATAGAAACAACAAATAATGATGATGTGCAAGAAGAAAAGAACTTGAAATAGGTGGTGAGATATTTACCTCTTCTACAGGTTCTTCTTTTTTATTTGATCAAAAGGGCTCCATAGGTTGTCTTTCTTAGTAAAGGAAGAACTCTAGGATGAATTTAGGACAGTTGAGAGGGTATTTTGGCAGGTGTTGGCCGATCCAAATGGCTTTGGAGGTGTAAATTATAGAGAGGGGGAGTGCCCTTTTATAAGAGGGGTAAGGGCACCTTGGGAAAAATTTAAAATATTATTTTATAATAAATTAATATTCAGTTTATAATGTGTCTGAAGTGACTTATTTCTACGATAGGGTAAGTATGGGTTGAAATCATCTCAACCAATAGGTTTTATACAACTTTAGGTTACCATATTAACCTTATCCTTTAGATTTAACTCTAAGTTAAATAATTTAACTTTTACCGTGTCTTCTTGTATTCTTACACTATATGGATAATAAACATATTATAAACTACCAATAGAACAAAAATTGGATCATTAATGTCATATAAATTATTATATAATTATTTTTCTCTGAATAATAGATTTTTAGGACCATTATATCAATTAATAATATAATATTTGTTTTTAAAAACTTTTTTATGTCAATTTTGACACTATTTGGTATTTTGTTTTTTGTAAATTCATAACAACATTATTACATCAAAAAATATTCATATAAGAAACCCTAAGATGTTATATTAACCTAGAAAATTATTTTAATTCATAAAAATTCTCAAATTACATTTATTTGGGTGTTTATAATATCGATTATGTTAATATTTCATTAATAAGGTAATCACTGCATAATCATTGTGTCAAAAGTAAATTAAATTATTTAATTTCTAAAAAATATAAATAAAATAAAATTGTGTAGGAAATATTTTTATCTTTTTAATTAATATTTATAGTCTAATTTATCTTATTTATAACCCCATATTAAAAATGTTTTAGTTATTAAACATTGATATTAACTATTTTAACTCTTCTTTAAATAAAATAATAATAAATGCCTTTATCTAATCCAAGTGGACCTAAAGTGTAATATTTTATTCCTAAGATTTTTTTGGTCAAATTACACTTATCCAATAGAATTTGGACATGTGTTAGTGTAATAATAATATAATTTTTTCCCTTAATTACCCTGTTTACTTTTAACCATGGTAAATAAAAGTTAAAAGTTACTATTCACCAAAAAATTATTTTCATTTCATTATACCACATTTTACTTACTGATATCAAATGTATCTCTTGGATTTCTGAAATTCCAATAACAGAAGTAGTAACATTATGTTATATGTAAATTTGCAAATTTTCTGAGGAGGTGGGTAAAAGATGGTAAAAAGTTCACCAAAATTTTTATATATCTAAAATTATTGTAAAATGACTCCAATGAATTGCATTGAACATATATAGGTATTATTTATCTATTTTGACCTAAAATAAATTTAAATAAAATAACTGATTATTTAAATAAAAAGTCAGTTTTAACTAATAACTTAGTGTTTTCACTATTCATCAAAAATTGATAGTTTTCAAAAAAATACCAAATGTCACGACCCATCGTCGGGGCACGTGATATGACAAATCCAAGCCTGCCTTCCATAGGCCAGGGGATGATGACTAGCACCAAAGGAATAAATCACGATAGAAAGGGAAGGCATTGCAATTATATAGTAAACAAACACAACAGAGCAGGCGACATAAGTAAGCACAAAGTAAAACTGTATACAAAAGTAACTGATGAAAAGAAAGGGGCCAGAAATACAAGCCCAATAGTAAGTATAGTACAACAGAAAGACTAGTACAAGATCAGTATAGTAACGTAGCAACCAATTACTTGTCCACCAGAAATCCCACCTGAAGGGTGGGTACAGATGGTATCCTCGGCACCTCAGGTCCGTTAATCTGCTCTGTGTACGTCCCTCCAAGTTGTCCACCTCCAGGTACCGTATAGCTCTACAAGTATCTACCACGTTCAGCGTTGTCCGTATTCTGCATCCAACATAATGTAGTACGGGAATTGCCTGTGCTGGGGTGAGTATAACGATACTCAGTAGGGACCCCGAGACCCACAAAGGTCTCCCAAAATCCACAAAGGATAAACCACAAATAAAAGATACAATCACAAAGTATCAACCAAATCTACTTAGGTATATTCCCATACATATACACAAGTCATCAATTTTAGTTCGGCTCCAACTCTCGAGCCCAAGCACAACCTAGTCCACATAGGAAAGAAGCCAATCACACTGATGTTAATGATTGAAAGTCAAGACACAGCTCACATAGGTATACAACTCATGAAGGGGGGTGGAGATGATTAGATGTAGCTTCTGAATCATCCCCTCTGATGAACCCACATAGGATCCAATTATAGAAGTCGTCGCTGCCAAACCCACAGTGGATCCAATTATAGTAATCATCTCTGCCGAACACATAGAGGATCCAAGTACAGTAGTCATCGCTACCAAACCCATGGAGGATCCATGTATAGTAGTCATCGCTGCCGAACCCATAGAGGATTCAAGTATAGTAGTCATCGTCGTCGAACCCATGGAGGATCCCAGTACGGTAGTCATCGCAGTCGCAGCCAGCTCTAGGGTTCTCTCACACAACACGCTCGATTCTGGGAGGGTCTGCTCCTCAAACCAAGGGGGTCGATACATCAAATATCATGATGTACAGATTTGATTTATCCCAGAGTTCCGTCTTGTCAAAAGGAAGCCAACGAGATAGATGGTGTATCAATCAGACGCGTGGTCTGAGAGATATTGGTCTTTCTGTTCCAGGGTCCCAGTTGGAAATATTCTCGTTCCAAACCTGACCTTTTTCTAAAGTCGTCCAAAACTCACTAAGAGTATCGCAAAAGGACAGATTTTTCATGAGGGTCCCAGTGACGTAGACGACATGTCAATTGGACACGCGGTCATATAGTTATTCACGTTTAAGTGAAAAAGGTCCCGACCCGTCAAACCCAGTGGAATGGCGGGTCGGGTCAACCCGATTTTGGCGGGTCCGACCCTGTAGAGGGTCGGACCGGCCCGATGAGTCTCGCGGCCCAGCACGAGGGGAGCAGCCCGGCTAGATGGGGCATTGACTGGCCTAGAGGGGCCCAGCCTGGCTCGGCGCGGCGTGGCCCGGCAGGGTGCAGCCCGGCTGGTCGCGACTCTGCTGGCAGGCCGAGCGGCTGGGCCCGAGTGGACGAGCAGTCCAAGTGGGGGGGGGGGGCTCTCTTTCCCGAACTGACGAGGCCGACCAGCTCTGCCCTCCCGTCCTTCCAGCTGAAGCCGACCAGCCTTCCCGGCACAAGAGGCCCGCTCGGGCAGGCCGGTGTCTTGCTGCGCAGCACCTCTGGGAGCCGCGGCTCCTTCACCCGGCCAGTCGATGAGTTGGCCAGTTCGCTACAGAATTGGACCACGTAGCATGTGTCGCGGTCCTCCATAGCGCAGCGCCATGGTCCTCCGTAGAGAAGCGCCACGATCTTCCTTCGTCCCGGTCGGCTTTAGCCGGCCTGTTCTTCTTCGGCCGAGTGGCCCGCGGTTGCAGGCCGCGGTTTTTCACACGTGGCTGGTGTGCGGCCGCTGCCTTCACTCGTTTCCATCTCTTCCATCATGCCTCAATCATGAATAAATTCTGGAAAATCATTGAAGGGTTGTTGGACCATTTTTGTTCGGACCGCGCCCTCCGTGTTAGGCAGTAACAATTGGTAGAGGTTATTCCAAATAAATCAACAAAATCAAGATAATTTATTCACTTATAAACTATACGAAACCCCTACTTCGATCAAGGCATGTTCATCGTAGTCACGTAAAATGAACATAGTGGTGGTCGGGCCTCACGGATGATGAAATCGCATAGAAGGAACGTCGGGGTTCGTTCGAAGAAGAAGTGGTGTCTCCACTCATGTCACAGAGAAAGAGGAATTATATCACGTTGTCGTTATTTGATGGAATCGGCATTCTTCATCAAAGAATACATCGTTCTTCATGGAAGGTTGAATCTCACATTTAATTCTCCAAGGATTCCCACCACAATATTTGCCAACCAAAACTATATTAAGGATTCCCCCAATTATAATAGATATTACATGCCATTTCAAATCAATTCAAAAGAATAAATTAATTAAGGGTTCTCACTTAATTAATTTGATAGGGTTGGAACATTAATGAAGAGGGTGGAATGTGAAGAGGCTTCACCCAATTAAATGAGGGGGAGTTGTCAAAAATTAAACAAGAGGGGTTTAAGGGAGTTGCGGGGAGTTATGGAGAGATGAAAGATTAGGTCTCGTGTAGGCCCCTCCTCACGAATATCCTCTCATGAGAGGTTATGTGGGTGTTGGCCCCACCAATAACTTCCCCATGTAGGATTTACCTACCCAAAATTAATAAAATTGTTCACAACAATTTTATATACCTTTTTTTATTAAACCCCAAAAATTAACTTTCATCACGCATAAAACGAAACAGAGGTAGAAGTCCCTTTTAGCGAATACAGATGTTGTGAGTTCATCGGTGCCCTCATATTTCAATTCCGAGCACCAGTTCAAAAGATAGAAAAACCCACATGTACGTTTACTGAATATACCTAATCAAAAATTCAGAAATTGATTTCAAGCACACCGGGCCTCAGAATCAAGTGTCATTAGAAATCTTAGACTTGTACAATTCCAAAGTATTTAAGAAAAAAAATTCCCTTGAAATTTCAGGGTCATTACATTTTTCCCACCTCAGGGCTTTACATCCCTGTAAATCTACAACACACACTAGGGAAACAAATGGGGGTACTGAGATCACATCTAAGCCTCCCGCTCCCTAGTGCTCTCCTAGAGGTTCTCGTGCTGCCAGCGAATGCGCACCGGAGGAATCGACCATCCATGTAGGACCCACTCCTATCGATCCTCAATATCCACCGAGACCTCTGCAATTCATAGATGTCCAACTCCCCATGATCGATGATGTGGGTCGGTTAGTGTACATATCTCCTCAGTTGAGATACGTGGAAGACGTCATGCACCCAATGCAACTGAGGTGGAAGGTCCAGGAAGTAAGCCACCTCACCTACACTGCTGAAGACCTTGAAAGGTCTGATGAAACTTGGAGATAACTTGCCACCCCAACAAAATATCAGTAGACATCATCGAGGTGAGACCCATAGCAAGACGTGGTCGCTATCCTCAAACTCCAGTGGTCTCCATCTATTATAAGCATAGGACTTATGTCTCCTCTGTTCTATTTTCATCCACTCCTGGATGATTTGTACCTTCTCCGTCATAGCCTAAACAATCTCTGGTCCTACAAGTGATGACTCCCCAGTGTTAGTCTAGCACAGGGTTGATCTACAAGGTTAGTCGTAAAGTGCCTCATAAGGTGTCATCCTGATGGTGGAGTGATAACTGTTGTTGTACGCAAACTCCACCAAGGGTAGGTGATCCCCCCAGATATAACCAAAGTTAAGGACAAATGCACGGAGCATGTCCTCTAGAGTCTGAATGGTCCTCTCTGTCTGGTCGTCCGTTTGAGGATTGAAGGCGGTGATCAGACATAGCTGCTCCCAAAAGCCTCTTGTAACCCCTTTCGTAGCTGGTAAGTGAATCAAGCATCTCAATTGGAAATGATAGACGATGGCACTCCATGAAGTTGTACGATCTTCCGAACATAGAGGCGTCCCAAGATCTCTATTGAGAGCTGATCCAGGATCGATAGGAATTGGGCCGACATGGTGAGTCGGTCAATGATCACCCAGATAAAGTCATGTCCTCTGAATGTACATGGAAGCCCCATCACGAAATACATGGATATCCTGTCACATTTCCTCTCTGGAATCTCTAAGGGCTAAACCAAGCCTGCTGGCACCTGGTGCTCTACCTTCACATGCTGACAAGTGAGGCATCCTGAAATGAACTCTACTACAACCTTTTTCATACCCAGCCACAAGTGTTGTCCTCTGTGGTCCTAGTACATCTTCGCCACTCTTGGATATAACTCTAGAGTGGAAGTGTGAAACTCCCTAAGCAGTTCCTCCTGCAGTGCAACTGGTACCGTGGTACGTCCCCTAAAGAGGATGACGTGCTCCACTCTTTCAGAAAATAAATCAGGCGCCTACCCTGTGGATATCTAAGCCTGTCACATCTCAGAGTCAGTATCACCACATTGTGCCTCTCTTACTCACTGAAGGAGTGGAGTAGTGACTCTGAGTTACTATAGAAAGGATACTCCATATTTTTTCACAAAGGATATCTGCATTGCGGCTAGCTGCTCCATCGCCTCACATAGTATCTGAATGCTCGATCTTCTACTGAGAGAATCAGCTACAATGTTCCCGTTCCTAGGAGTATAGACTATCTAAAAGTCATAGTCCTAAAGGAACTCGAGATATCACCGCCATCTCAGAGTCAGGTCCTTCTGCAAAAAGATATACCTAAGACACTGGTGGTCAGAGTAGACTGTAATGCGCTCACCCATTAGATAGTGTCACCACATATTCAAGGAAAATACCACTGCTGCTTACTCCAGGTCATGGGTAGCATTTTTTTGGTCGTGCTATCTCATCTTTCAGGAACCAAAAGCGATGAATGCTCGCTTCTGCAACAGGACACACCTGACATTGGTCCTAGATGCGTCGCAGTAATCTACGTATCCAACTCCCTCCTCCAGCAACCTCAAGATGGGCGCACTGTTCAACCTCTACCTCATCTCCTAAAATCCCTTCTGACAAATATTTCTCCACATGAAGGGCTTCCCCTTCTTTGTCAAGGATAAAAGTAGTGCTGCATCTCTGGAGAAGTCTGTCCCAACTCTCTGATAGTATCCAGCCAGACCCAGGAAACTCCGCACCTCCGTCACACTCCTGGGTGGCTCCCAAGAAAGTAGTGCCTCAATTTTCACTAGATCCACTGATACTCCAGACTTCGAGATGATGCGTCCCATGAAATGAACCACTCGAACCCAAAACTGGAATTTCGTGTGCTTACCATAAAGATGGTGCTCTCGGAGTGTATCCAGTACAACCCACAAGTGGTAGGCATCCTCCTCCTCAGTAGTCGAGTAAATCTGTATGTCATTGATGAAAACTATGACAAATCAATCAAGGTAAGGCTGGAAATACTATTCATGAGACTCATGAACACTGCTGGAGCATTGGTTATGCTGAAGGTCATATCCAAGAACATGTAGTGGCCATACCAACTCCTGAATGTCGTCGTCTGCACATCCTCATCTCGAACTCTGAGCTAGTGATAGCCTGACCAAAGGTCTATCTTTGAGAACAATCGTGTTCCCATGAGTTGATCAAAAAGGACGTCAGTCCTTAGAAGTGGGTAAATTTTCTTTTCGGTCATCTGATTCAGGCAACGGTAGTGGACACAAAGTCGCAAGCTCCCATCCTCTTTCTTGGCGAATAAAATCCGAGAATCCCAGGGTGAAACACTAGGTCAGATGAATCCATTCCCCTGCAAGTCCTCCAGCTGTACCTGTAGCTCACGAAGCTCGGAGGGAGACATATGATATGCTAGAGTAGAAATCGGTGTTGACCCAGGGTACAGGTCAATGTACAAGTCTTCCTCTATGTGAGGAGGTAGTCATGGAAAGTCGTCAGGAAAAACATCTGCATACTGATCCACCAGGACAAGAAAACTCGGAAACCACACATCAACTGCTCCAAGGCTGAGACTATCCAACTAATGTGTGATTAGCTACCCTCTCCTCGGCATATGTCTATCCTGCACTTCAAAGGCTCCCTTCTTGCTAATGAAGGTGAACCTACTCGCATCCGTGTGGACACACCAAACTTTTTACCCAATACAGTCGATCTGAGCATGGACCATTGATAATCAGTCAATACCCAAGGTGACATCGTATGGACTTGATGGCACTATAAGAAGATCCGAGTTGAAGCTCTCACCTCCTAGAGTAAGCTCACACTGCCATCACCAGTGCGTAATCATCGAGTCTGATCCCATAGGAGTCTCTAGCCGTAAGGATCGAGCCAACGACTCTATCAGAATTACCGAGCTCCGAAAAAGGGTAGCAGAAATAAAAGAATGACTCGATCATGTGTCTATAATTACAACATCAATGGTGGAGTAGACACAGATAGTACCTAGAATCATCTCAGGTGTGCCGTGGTCGTAGGCCTTGACTGCCTGAAGTTGATCCTGCCTCTGTCTGCCAGCTCCTTGTGGTGGTGGTGGACCTCCTGGTGGTGGTGGTGGTAGAGCCTCGAAAAGTCATCCACCACTAGCTACTCGGCCAGCTACTTTGCCTCATCCACCTGCTCCCAACGAACCACCACAATCGAACCTCTCTCTCAGCCTATGAGATCCCTCTACTGTCTGCTGCTCATCTGCTTGGCAGGTCGGGTAGTCTCGATCCATGTGACCATGCCCGCCGTATGCATAGAACTGCCTACCCCTCGTACGGTTGGCTCTGTTTCGTGTTCCCCACACATCTGAAATAGTATCCTGAGGTCGCCCACCTGATGGCCTAGTCCGCATGGACCTCGGGGTCAACTGTCTACTGCCGGATGCAGAAGAATCCACTATGTGTCGTCCTACGGTGGGTCTCGCCACTAGCGACTGCTCAACGAGAAATCTCTCCACTAGAAGGGCTTTCTCCAGCACCGCACCTGCATTGGGATGCTAAGGGGAATCTTCAAAGCCATGATCTCATACCTCAGTCCCTGCTCAAAAGTCTGGGCCCTGAAGAACAGGTCCCGTACCATGTCCATGGAGTAGCGTGAGAGGTCGGTGAACGTCGCTGAGTATTGCGCTCCTGTCATGATGTCATACCGCAGATGAAGTAACTCCTGGATTCGCACTACATGAAGGGTGGCGGGAACAAACTCCAAATGGTAGAGACTCGTTAAGTATTTACAAAGTAATGATGCCCCGTCATGCATCTGGAGCATCAGGCTCCACCATATACCTGTTGCTGAGTGTAGCAGACTCACAGTAAGGATCCCCATAAGATTAGACGGTGTCCTTACTAATATGGAAACCCTGACGCCAGCCTCCAGCCAATCCTCGGCTTACTGTGGGTCCGTCTCTCAAAGGAACATGGGCGGTATCTGTCGCTGAAACTAGTCCAATGCACTCATATGGTGTGCACTCTCTGATTCAGGGGCTGGTAGTATCGGTGGCTCAGCGGGTAGTGGTACCACTGGTGCCTCGGCTATGATGGGGCCCTGCACCAAGGCCTCGTCACTCGGTGGGCTTCCATCATGCAAATAACTCAGAACCCCAGCTGGCTACCTTCGTGGGTCCATCCTGAAAAGAAACATGTACACCTCGGTAAGACAGTATAACTGGTGAGCTGACACAATGTAATCACAAAGAAAACATTTCAAATGAAACACACATGCAATCGGTGTTTTCGTGCACTGAGTCAGAAATCAGAGGTCAGGGTCCTGGTGTATAGATACGTTGGCTGCCACACCAACATTGGACTCTCTAGACTAAAAACCACACTCAATAATCTTAACACTATTTCTTAAAAGAATGAAAGATCAGATTCCTGAGTTCTGTAGTAGAACTGACTCCTGTGATACCAATTTTTCACGACCCATCCTCAGGGCCCGTTCCGTGACTACCCCAAGCCCGCAATCCATAGGTCATGGGCTGGCGACTAGAACCCAAGGCGTAAATCCTGATATAAAGGGAAGGCATTTCTTTTATATAGTAAACAAACACAATAGAGTATGCAACAGAAGTAAGCACAATGTAAAACTGTATACAAAAGTAAGTGCTAAAAAGAAAGGGGCCAGAAATACAAGCCTAACAGTATGTACCGTACAACTGAAAGACAAGTACAATAATAGTATAGTAAAGTAACAACCACTAAGTCATCCTCCAGGAATCCCATCTGAAGGGTGGGTACAGATGGTCTCCTCGGCACCTCGGGTCCGTCCGTTTGCTCCGTGTACGTCCTTCAAAGTGGTACACCTCCATGTATAGTCTAGCTCTACAAGTATCTACCATGATCATCACTATCTGTCGTCTGCATCAAACACAACATAGTGCAGGCATTGCCCATGCAGGGGTGAGTATAACAATACTCAGTAGGGACCCTAAGACCCCCGAAGGTCTCCCAAAATCCATGAAGGTTAAACCACAATGAAAAGATACAATCACAAACTATCAACCAACTCTACTTAGGTGTATTCCCATACATATACCTAAGTCATCAATTTCAGTTCAGCTCCAACTCTCGAGCCCAAGCACAACCCAGTACGCACAGGAAAGAAGTCAATCACACCGATGGTAATTATTTAACGTCAAGAAACAGCTCACACAGGTATATAACTCACGAAGGGTGGTGGAGATGATTAGATGTCGCCTCTGAACCATCTCCTCTGCCGAACCCACGTAGGATCCTAGTACAGAAGTCATCACTGTCGAACCCATGGAGGATCTAAGTACAGAAATCATCGTTGCTGAAGCCACGGAGGATCCAAGTACAGTAGTCATCACTACAGAAACCACAGCGGATTCAAGTACAGTAGTCATCGCTACCGAACCAACAGAGGATCCATGTATAGTAGTCATCATCGTTGAACCCACGAAGGATCCCAGTATGGTAGTCGTCACAGTCACAGCCAGCTTTAGGGTTCTCACACACAGCACACTCGATTCTAGGAGGGTCTGCTCCTCGTGCCAAGGGGGTCGATACACCAACTTTCAGAAATTCCAGAGTTGATGTATCCTGATGTTTTGTCTCATCAAATTGAACCCAACACCACAGATGGTGTGCCAATCAGATGACCGGTCTGAGAGATATTGGTTTTTCTGTTCCAGGGGCCCGGTTGGAAATATACTCTTTCCAAACCTCTTCATTTTCCAAAGTCATCCAAAACTCACTTAGAGTATCGTAAAAGGAACTCTTTGTTGTGAAGGTCCTAGTACCATAGACGGCACGTCGATCAGACGTAGGGTCTTATTGTTATTCACGTTTAATTGAAAATAGGCCCGGCCCATTAAGCCCTGTGGGCTGGCGGGTCGGGTCAACCCGGTTTTGGCGGGTCTGACTTGGCAGAGGGTCGGACAGGCCCGATGAGTTGTGCGGCCCAGCCTGGCCCTGCGCGGTGCGGCTTTTCCTGGAAAGGCGTGTCCCGGTCCAGCAGGGAGTAGCCGGTAGGCCTAGCGGCTCGGTCCGACTGGATGAGTGGTGCGAGGGGGGGGGGCACCCCCCTTCCCAATCCGGCGGCGTCGAGCAGTGCCTCCCTCCCAACTGGCCAGCCGAAGCTATCCGACCTTCCTGGAACAAGCGGCCCACTCAGGCAGGCTACGTTCTTGCTGCGAGGCACCTTTGGGTGCTGAAACTCCATCACCTGGCCGACCAATGAGCCAGCCAGTTCACCACTGAAGCTGCCCATGGAGCGCGGGCTGCGGTCTTCTGCAGCGCGGCACCCCTTGTGGAATCACGGTATTCCTTCGGCCAGGACGGCTTTAGCTGGCTGGTTCTTCTTTAGCAGAGCAGCCCACAGTTGTGGTCCAAAGTTATTCACACTAGGCCGATGCGGGGCTGCATCCTTTGCTCGTTGTCGCCTCTTCCACCACGCCTCTATCGTGAATAAATTCAGGAAAACTATCAGAGGGTCGTCGGTCCTTTTTTGTTCGGCCCATGCACTCTGTGTTAGGTGGTAATAATTGTCCAAGGATATTCCAAATAAATCAACAAAATCGAGATAATTTATTCACTTATAAATTATATGAAACCCCTAACTCGATCAAGGCTTGTTTGTTGTATTCATAGAAGATAAACGTCGCAGTGGTTGGGTGTCGCAGATGATGGCATCATGGAGAACATATGTCGATTTTGTGGATGATGGGGTGCGTCTGAAGAGGAAGTGGCCTCTCCTCTCTTGTCATGTAGAAAGAGGATGTAAGTCACATCGTTGTTCATTGATGGAATCGGCGTTCTTCGTCGAAGAAGACTTCGTTCTTTGTGGAAGGTTAAAGCCCTCTTTTAATTCTGCAAGGATTCCCACCACAATATTTTCCAACCAAAATTATATTAAGGCTTCCCCCAATTTTAATAGATATTCCATTCCATTTCAAATTAACTCAAATGAATAAATTAATTATGGGTGCTCCCTTAATTAATTTGATAAGGTTGGCACATTAATGAATAGGGTGGAATGTGGATAGGTTCCACCCTATTAAAAGAGGGGGAGTTGTCAAAAATTATACAAGGGGGGTTTGATGGAGTTGAGGGGAGTTATAGGGTGTTGAAATATTGGGGCTCTTGTGGGCCCCATCTCACAAATATCCTCTCATGAGAGGTTATGTGGGAGTGGGCCCCACCAATAACTTCCCCAAGAAGGATTTAACTACCCAAAATTAATAAAATTGTTCACAATAATTTTATTTAACTTTTTTTATTAAACCCCAAAAATTAACATTTAACATGCATAAAACTCAACTAAGGTAATGGTCCCTTTTAGCGAATATCGGTGCTGCGAGTTCATCGGTGCCCTTAGATTTTGATTCCGAGCACCGGTTCAAAATATAGAAAAACCTGCATGTACGTTTACTGAACATACCAGAACAAATAATTAGAAATTGATTCCGGGGACACAGGGACTCGCAATCAAGTGCCGTCAGAAACCACAGACTCATAAAATTCCAAAGTATTTAAGAAAAAAAATTCATTGAAATTTCCGGGTATTTAAAACAAAAATTCACCGTAGGATAATTTTGATATTTTCAATCCAAAAATGAAGTCCATTTTGAATGATAAAATTAATAAAATTTTAAAAAGTGGGTATTTATATTCATAACAGCTAGTTTATATAATATTTAAATAACTTATCATTGATTAGTGAAACCTAGTATTGCGTACTACACATGCTATCAAGGAAGGTCGTGATTGTGTGTAATGCCAGCCAAGTCAGACATGTATATAGTACAATCTCCCTTTGGTGTTGCATATAACATAATCAAAACTTATTTAATTTATACATTAAACAAAAAATTTACATAATGTTGCGTAGTATAATTTTAACAAATCAAACATGTTTGGAACATGAGCCAAGAATATTGTTGCGTATACTGCATGCTAATATTGTGTTGTGTATAGCACAAGCTAATCTTGGTGTTGTGTAAAATAGAAAAGGAATATATCTAATAAAATCTCATGGTGTTACATTCTACCCCCCATAAAATTGTTTTCGCCCTCAAAATTCGTCGAGGTTATAAATCATTTACTACTTGAAAGTTTCATTCCTAAAATCCACATTATAAAAAGGAATACTAAAACATAATTTTAAAAGGTGAAGTATGAAACATAACGGTTACCCAAATTATCTCATCACTGGGTTTCCACAGAGGAGAACCTAGGTGAAAATATGCATACGAAAAAGAAATAAAACCATCATGTTCTGATGGATAGTGGTATGGAACATGGCTATGAAAAAACCAACAATCACAAAGCCATAAATTTGTGATGATCTAAGGTACTATCTGACTCATCAGATAAGAGGGTATTAGGACAACGTATTTTGTTTTCAAGATCCTTTCTCTAAATTTGATGAATCTTTTCATAAAGAGAAATAATTACTTGATTTTAGTGTAATATCATTGTTGGTCATTCCATGATCAATTTACACTTCATCTCTTATTAAAAGAAATGAAGTTGAATTTTTCATTCTAGAAGTGTTAGAATATCATGTGATGGAATGATGGTTCATTCCAACTATCTTAAACAAAAGGTTAGCAAAAGTAATTAAATATACATAATTCCATTTATGGTGATATTAGCCGTATATGGTTCCTAAAATGGACTTATACTTCATCTATCATATCGCTAAATAAAATAAAACTAATTTCTACTAACCAAGGACTTCCTCTAGGCCTGTGATAGGCAATAAAGGCCTATCGCACTTTAGTTGTGGGTTCAATTATAGCATCATTGTCCAACGTGATGGGGTGTCACCCATCCTATGGATTGTACTTTTTGTATAACTATTCTATTATAACATTTCTGAAATAAAATCAAAAATTTATAGCCTTAAGAAATACTATATGATGTCTAAATCAATCCATTCCAACCTTTAGGCTTATGAAAAATACTTATGTCTGATTACTAGAAATTTCTTCTACCGAGCATGTGAATTCATTCATTTTTCCTCCATATATCAAACATTTGAATATCTTAATCATGTATTCTCCTGAAAAATGAATACACATTGATCTTTAGTGAAAACATGAATGATGTAAAAAGTTAACTCTTTTTACATACCAGAATTCCAAAAATTCTATATACTCAAACCATGATATCACCTTGTCCTTATATCAGTCATGAGATCATTAATACTATAAAAAAATTATTTTCTCCTTTCCAATCATTATGCACATATCATATTCTTTCCAAAAATATTTCAATAACTTTTCATGGTTACTGGTACCATACAATTATTGAAAACCACAATAAACCAATACATAAATATTCCAATATTCCATGATACTAAAAATGAAATTTCACACTACTATTTTGGAATCCTGTTACATAACAAATTAATCATTCCACCACTTTGTTTTCATATTCAACATTTCCGATAGTGATATCATTTGAATTCCCTTTGTCTTTTGCCTTGAGTGGTTGTTGATGTCGATCATCATTAACCCTTGGATTAGGGAATTGGTTAGCATAATGACCCATATCCTTTCACATGAAGCATTGAAGTGTTGGTGGTGCATTTTCTGTAGTCTTTTCTCTATTCACATCATTAGCTACATTTTTCCCATTACATCAGCACTCAGCTACTCGATGACCTTCTTTTTGAAACATAAAACATTTTCTAGTCCCTTTAAGATAATCTCCACCAAGCTTCTTTCCACACGTTTAGAATTACGAAACATTTGTCTTCTTTTCACCATAGTATTGAGATTTTTCCTTGAACTCCATATTTATTTTCATGTAAAAACCATGAGATGGATATGTTACACCAACTTCCAGTTCTACCTTTATAGCACAACACAGAATTTCTTTATAGCTACTGAAGTCTCTTATAGCTAATTCCCTTTGAATACTTGGTTTTAAGTGAATGAAGAATCGATCAACTTTACATTCTGGTTGGATGATAATGATAGATTCATACCTTTCAAGCCTTGTAAAATTTACCTTGTATATACTAATAGATTCATCATCCTATTTCTTAATCTCAAGGAAATCCTTTTCCATCTTTGTTCGAAAAATATGAGGGGATTACTTATTGAAAAACATGTTCTTGAACTCGTCCCATTCCATGGATGCAATTTCTTCTTGGGGCCTTGTATTTTTAACTGGAGTCTACCACTGGTCTGCATCACCTTCTAACTGGTAAATAGCCAAATTGATTTTTTCATGCTTTGAATAAAGAAGTATCAAAAATAGCTTTTCAATGGTACTAATCCATTGGTCAGAAAGAAGTGGATCAGAAGACCAAATTAAATAACGTGGATGTTGCCCCATGAAGGACTCAATAGAATATTGTTCCTTTCTATTCTCATTTGGAAGTCCAGAATGATTCATTGCTTATGTAATTATAGAAATAAGATTTTTCAATCCATCTCCCCTAAAATTGGTTTGTTCAGGAGGAAAATCATTGCATCATCCATTACATTGATCAAAACAGTTCCTTCAGGTTCAATCCATCGTCTAAAACCCAAAAACAATAGTGTGAGAGGCCAAAAAATTCATACTAGGAAAACAACATAATCAAGGGGAGTAAGTTCAATCTCTAACATCATAGGTTTAATTCTAATATCATTACCGTAATTATAGGACTATAACCTATATTTATACATAACCTTAGAGACATCCCTAGACATACCATAGAAATATCTCTAAGGATTTCACTAAAGTTTTCGCATCCTAGTTTCCAAAGGTTAAAACAAACCTTTCCTATGATATCAACTGTAGAGACCCACACTTGATGTATATGGAGATTACATAACTTTTGAAGAATACTTAATACATAACAAAAATATACACCCAAGGACCATAATTCTTTAGTGTCTTTGGAAACTCGAAACATAAACTTCTAATCATGGTGAAAAGATCTTCAATATCTCCCATAAATATCTTCCCCTTTTGTTTTCTTACCTAAAAACCTTTCTTTATATCTTGGGGAAAAGAAAACATATAAAGGGTGAGCACAAATTCTTAGTAAGGGTAAGCATGGAGAACATAAAACAAACCATATAAATTTGAACATAAAAATATGAACATAAAGTTTAAACATCAAAATCTTGAGAAACGACATAAAACATGACAGTACGTAAGGCATGGATCATAATATAACATCAATCATGATAAAATAGCATGGTAATAAAACATCTAATTATGGAAAACATTAAGAACATGTTATGATTTCCATAGTAGCCAAGGCATTGCTTCCAAGACCATCATAGTGGACAAATTCCATTACTGAACCGGGTTTACTTGTCGTTCCAGCCCTGTATTACCGAACCAGATTCACTTGCCTTTCCAGCCATGTCTACCTCATGAGATATAAATCTTTATCCAATTCATTTTAGGGAGATATAGTACCACCCATATCATAATGAAATCATTTTTATGTGTTCCAAAAATAAACATAAATCATTTATCACAACCCAAAGAATAAAATGGGTTTCATAAAGATCATCCCATCATAACATAATCTATATAAAACAAATGGATATCATTTCATAACAAGAAAAATCACACCATGTAAATAATAGAGACAATATACTTGAAATATAAACATATTAATTACTATCATTTTAGATGGAAAATAGTTTTTATAAAACACTTGAAATGAATTCTTGAGGAAAATATCATTTGTTCTTCAAAATCATTTTCTTTTCACAAAATGTCGTGCAATTTTAAAAGAAAAGGATTTTTTGAAAATAATCATGAAATCTTGTAGAAGAACCTTCATGAAAATAAGGCATTATAAAAACGTAAAAATCAGTTCACGCCGTATAAGTTAAAAAAACATTCTCCTCGTACTTTTGCCAGAAAAGTCAAAAAGTTCCACGTATATATGGTAATCAAAAGAAGATTTCTTCCATAACACAAAGTAAAAGTAAAAGAGGTGTAAAAATTACTTTAAAATACATTTAATAATATTAAACACTCTATAAAAAACATTTTTATGGACATGGATGAAAATTTAACACCAAAAAATACTTACGTATAAGAAATCTCAGATAAAAATGAGATTTGAAAAATTATCCCTTACCGTATGTAAAATTTCTTCCATCTGTGTCTGATACACCTATATAGTGGGTTAAAACATATTATTAACTTGTAACATAACCATAATAATATTTATGATAACATATATTATTCACTTATGACTTTATACTACTCGTTCTTTTGTAAATTCTATGTTAAAGCATCATTTTGGGTAAAATAGTTTCAGTTATCACACGTGTTTCATCTTGTTGTTCATGATATTATTACATATATCTTGATTTAATTAATTCCATAATTTAAAACATGGTTTATATATAATATATATCTATAATATAAATATATTTGATAGATCGATAAATGGAATGAAATACACCGTTCATGGAGACGGTAGACCGTACGTACGCATGAACGCTGTTTTCATTTCCCTAGTGAATTGAAAGGAATTAATTAAATGAAACATATATGTACATAAATCCAGTATCATTATTATGTAATATATTTCATGATAATTTATTATATATACTTTATAATTATACTTTAATGGTTAATTATGTAAAATGAATCTCATCACGTTTGTGGAGACGGTAGTCCGTACGTACGCATGAGCGACAATTTAATTATTTTGATATTAAAATAGTATATAATTGGGTGGTATATCATATATACAGAATCATAATAATTTTATATTTATTATTTATAACATTTACACTCATTATTATACCCATCAAAATGATGAAATGGTTGAATAACAAACTACACCATGACGTGGAGACGGTAAGCCGTACGTACGCACGTGTGGTGACTTTTTATTAATAGGATTAATAAAATAACTAATATGGTTATAAATTTATTATAATAACATCTCATTATATATAATATACTGTCGTTATTATTGTATAATTTAAACAACAAATAAGGGGGAAATGGAAGAAGAAAGGAACTTGAAATAGGTGATGAGATATTTACCTCTTCTTAGGGTTCTTAATTTTTATTTGGTAAAAAGGGAACTATAGTTTGGTTTTCTGACTAAAGGAAGGCCTCTAGGATTAAGGTATTATAGTTTAGAGGGTATTTTGGTAGGGTTTGTCCAAGAAAAATGGTTCTGGCGGTGTGAATTAGAGATAAGGGGGACTGTCCTTTTATAAGAGGGATTAGGGGCACCTTGGAAACAAACATAAAATATTATTTTTCAATAAATTCATATTCGGTATATAATGGAACCAAAGTGACTTATTTCGAGTATAAGGTTGGTATGGGATGAAATAATCTCAACCAATAGGTTTTATAGATGTTTAGGCTACCATATTAATATTATTATTTAGATTTAACTCTTAGTTAAATAATTCTACTTTTACCGTGTCTTCTAGTATTATTACACTATATGGTTAATAAACTTACTATAAACTATCATTAAAACCCAAATTTGTTAATTAATGTCATTTATATTATTATATAAGTCTTTTGGATGACCCTTAGATTTTTAGGACAATTATATCAATTAATAATATAATATTTGTTTTAAAAACTCTTTTATGACAATTTTGACACTATTTGGTATTTTGTTTTTTCTAAATTCATAACAGAATTATTACTTAGAAAATAATTCCTCTAACCAACCCTAATATGTTATATTAACCTATAAAATTAGTGTAATCCATAAATCGTCTCAAATTACATTTATTTGGGTATTTATAATATCAATTATGTTAATATTTCATTAATATGGTAATTACTGCATCAACATTGTGTCATAAGTAAATTAAATTATTTAATTTATAAAAAATATAAATAAAATACCGTTATGTAGGAAATATTTTTATATTTCTAATTAATATTTATAGTGGAATATATTTTATGTATATCCCTATATTAATTATTTTTTAGTTATTAAACTTTGATTATAACTATTTTAACTCTTCTTTAAATAAAATAATAGTAAATGTCCTAATCTAATCCATGTGGACCTAAAGGGTAATATTTTATTCCTAAGGTTATTTTTGGTCAAATTATATTTATCCAATTGAATTAATACATGTGTTAGGGTAATAATAATATCATTTTTACCCTTAATTACCCCGTTTACTTTTAATCGTGGTAAATAAATGTTAAAAGTCACTATTCACCATAAATTATTTTCATCTCATTGAACCAAATTTTACTTACTGATATAAACTATGTATCTCAAATTTTTGAAATTCAACTCACAGAAGCGGTAAAATTATGTTTTTTTGTAAATTTTCAAATTCTCCTAGGAGGTGGGTAAAAGACGGTAAAAAGTTCAATAAAATTCTTATATATCTAAGATTATTATAAAATGACTCCAATAAATTACATTGAAATTATATATTTATTATTTATCTATTTTGAACTAAAATAAATTTAAATAAAATAAATTATGTTATAAATAAAAATTCATTTTTAACCAATAACTCGGTGTTTTCATTGTTCATCATAAATTGCATGTTTTCATAAAAATACCAATGATTCACCCTAGGATAATTTTGATATTCAGAATCAAAAAATGAAGTCCATTTTGAAAGATAAAATTTATAAAAGTGGGTATTACAATTTATAACGACTAGTTTATATAATATTTTAATAACATATCGTTTTTAGTGAAACTCGGTATTGCATACTACACACGCTATCAAGGAAGGTCACGATTGCATGTAGTTAAAGCTCCCTTTGGTGTTGTGTATAACATAATAAAAATATATTTCATTTGTATATTTAAAAAATCTATTCTTAATGTTGAGTAGAAAAATTTCCACAAAACGAACTTGTGTGTAACATGAGCCAAGAATAGTGTTTCATATACTGCAAGCTAATATGGTGTTATGTATAGCACACGCTAATCTTGGTGTAGTGTAAAATAGAAAAGGAATATATGTCATAAAATCTCAGGGTGTTACAATTAGTGTCACATAATAAGATGAAAGGTTTTCAACTTTTCATATCTATATCTCACCTTCCAGATTATTAATGTTGATAATGAGGGACCTGATGATCTATTGTAATCCTATCCTATTCAATTATATAATTTTGAGGATATTTCAATGGTTTTTATAATGAATTTAAAATATTCATTGATTGGGATGGATTATATTTGGGGTTTTATTAATCTTTTGAATAAATCATATAATTTAATTTATATAAAAGACTCGAGGATGGTAGATGAATTAGATAATTTTATGCTTAAGAGATTTTTAATCTACATGGTATTCCTTCATACATTTTTTTATTGATACCATCAATTGACTTCTATTTTTTTGAATAGTATTCATGATACAATTGTCACTTTTCAAAATTGCTTCATAACATACAACTGTTTGATGGATTGTTAAACTAAATAGTCCTTCCAGATTCTTAAGGATATGATTTGATCATGTGAACAGAAATTTAGCGGTTCTTGGGAGAAACATTTATCATTTGTTGAGTTTTATTATAAAATTATTTATTACGATTTAAATAATATTGATACATATGATTATTTTTATGGGAAACTATGTCAATATTTTCATTATTTCATGGATTTGGGAGGTTTCTCTTCATTAGGATTGATTATCATTCTGAAGTTAACATTTAAATTGAAATTAAACAAAATGAGGTAGGTGAAAACCTAGAGTAATCATAAATATTATGCATATTTTCTTCATCATATGTTGGTTTCTTATGTAAGTGATCTAGTGTTTCTAACAGTTTCTCACAAATTGAGACACCTTTGGCTAGGGAGATAGGGTAAGCTGGGGTTTCTCTATGTCAGTCTGTTTGAGATCATGGAACGATTCACAAAGGTGGTATACCAGTTTATTTTACAACCTTGGATGTTTTCAATTCATTATTTTTTCCATGTATCCATTTTCAAGAAAACCATTTATACCAATCCAACAAGATTGAATTGGAGTATTTGGATGTGGATCCTAACACCACAATATTGAACAACTTGTCCATATTATGGATTTTCGGAATAATGTTTTGTTTGGATATTTTGATTCCCATTCTTTGATTTGAATTAGAATATCACAATGATAA
Organism: Viscum album; assembly: GCA_963277665.1. Classification (NCBI taxonomy): domain Eukaryota; kingdom Viridiplantae; phylum Streptophyta; class Magnoliopsida; order Santalales; family Viscaceae; genus Viscum; species Viscum album. The sequence continues at coordinate 1,087,246,132 of OY728165.1, forward strand.
TTATGAAAAATGGGATCTTAAATAATGGTTTAGAGAGTAGGGTATTTACCATTTTATAAGTTTAAATCATTATGGAATTTCAGGGGGATGGAATTGGCATGATTGGGAAAATTTTGTTAATCTCTAAGTCAATGATATGTATTTATTTTTGTTTTCCTTTAATATTTAATTTATTTTTGAGGATTGGGCAGTCGAGGGGTCAAAAATATTATATTTGGGGAAAATAGGATTTAATTCATGATTAGAGTGCGATTAGTACTAACCAGGAACCCATTCATGCGAATGGAGAATGAGGGACTATAATTAGGTTTGCATAGTTAGAGAACAGTTTAACAAACCATGTGTGGTCTCCATGAAACTGCACATCTCATTTTTATGTGTCTGTCTAGGGGGGGGATGTACAATTTACAAATGGATTTCCTTGTTTTTTGGAACAAACCATTATTTCCAACATTTATATATAAAATATAATAATTACCTAAATTTCCCTTTAAAATTTAACTTACCCCACTCCTATCTTCTATCGATTCCCATTATCCAAACCACTCTATATTAATGCTTTATTCTTCTTTGTCACATAGGAAATTTCCCTCGAATAATGGTGAACTTTCTTCAAAAAATCCCTGATTTTTCACGGATCCCTCATCTCATTATTATATCATTCCCTATGTATCTTTTCTCTTGCATATTTGTATCCCTAGTAGACCATGTTGGGTGAACCTATGATTATGGATGGGTGTTTAAGGAATTTGATTTTTAATTAAGGTTATTAAAGATCCCTCGCTTTTTTAGTGGTTTTTGCTAAAGGATATACTGTTTTATTTATTTTGAGGCTGGTGTCTCTACCTAATGGGTCATTTCCATATGAAACATATAGTTTGTAAATTTTCAATAGCATAAAATGTTCAATAATGATTATTATGAATTTTTGAGAGTATTCTTATGATTCTTTGTGATTATTGGTTTTTTTGGGTAAATTGTGTCTTTACATAATTTCCATTAAAATGATTTTTATGTTTGAAATGTCTCTGAAAAAATTCTTTAAAAAGAGGCTTTTCACAAATTATATTGAAATGGTTTTCAATGGTTGTTTACACGATGAATGATACTTTATTGATTATCGAGATAATTTTTTATATGGAGGTGTTTATATTGAAAATTGTTGTTGATGTCTGACTGCACAGGGGAGATCACTATTTATTTGGAAATTCGACTAAATCCACACCAATATAGATTATGTGATGGTTAGGCAATGTTAACAGTATAGAATGGGTGAGATAATTATTTGGTTTTTATTACATAATGAAGATGATTATGTACCCAGTTAGTCTAAAAGGGATGCCCATATAGTAATTAGTTCATGTATTTTGGTTGCAGTTCTTGTAGTGAGTCTTAATTTCAATAGACACATAGTTCCTAGTTCATGTTTTATATATTGAACATGATTCAGATTGGTTACTTATCATTGAACAGTTTATTATTATATCATGATTTTTTAGGACATGTTTACATATAATTTATATATTTCTTCCTTTTTCATATTATTCATATAACTTGATTAGCTTAAAAAAAGGTGCAAAATAATTTTGTAGAGTTTTTAACGTAATATTTTTTCAAGACATCATTTCCAAAATTTTACTAGTAGTTCATATAGAAAAATTTTATTGTGTAGATTCATAGTCTTATAATACTAGGTTTTTCCACACACCTTAATAATACCCATGAGGTACATATAGAATTAGTTTTGAGCACTATAATGAAATAGTGTATTATTCTACACATTATGTGCCATGATTTTCATAGAATGTATAGTTGTGGGGTATTTGGGTGTACGACGTGTACTTTTTCAATGACACTCCATGTAGTCTTGTGTTATCTATTCAGAATATTTGGAACCTCTATATTGGATCTTTGATCATTATCATTATAATTTGACTCTATTCTTGGTCATACGAATATGAAAAAAAATGAAATCTCTACATTTGGTTCGATGAATGAATTAAAAATAAATTAAATCCTAATATAAAATATAGAAATCAACCAATTATTAGTACATAATTATAAATTAATATGTTATTTCTTTAATAAAACATTATGGTTTTAAGGTGTAGGGGTAATTGTCAGGCCCAATACCAAAAAATATTTTTCATTGGATACACTTTATTTCTCCACAATAATTACTAAATAGTAGAACTAGAATCCATGAAATAAGATCATAAAAATATAATGTATAATTAGTTTATTTAATATATAATTTCCTTACCTTTTAATTTTTTATTTATTGATGAATTATTTGATCACTATAATCATATTATTGTTTTTATGAGGTATTAAATTGTATAATTCATGTATCTAAAATATAAAAATTCTCCATGAACATGAAAACATCACAGATGGTTTCTTGTATTCTATCACTAAAGACAGGTTCTCATGCATCAATCCCATTGATCAAAAAATTAATTCCATTGATTCTATAAATAATATTATCAATTTCTCTATTCTTCATGTGAATAATAAAGAAGATTGATTCACTTTATTAATGATAAAATTATATATAAGAGGATATCTATAGGTTTAATTGAATTATCTATAGAGGATTTGTTGTACACAACATCATTTTACCCTAAAAATGATATAAATAGGATTATATTGAAAGGATAAGAATTAGTAATTTCATATAGGCCCTTGTCAAATATTTGAATCCTTATTAAACCCTACATCTAATAATTATATTATAATTATCATTTTTATTTTTATTTCCTTAACGAGTGATTAAATAACTAATAATATAAAGATAAAAAATAATTAAATATCTATTTTAATTACATTTAGCATATCATTCTTTCTGGACACTCAACCCAGTCTTCCAATTACCTTAATCCTCATCAACTATTATCAAACCATGAATAATAATTAATTATTACAATAAATAGATATTATTGTATTATTAATTTAATATATATCTAGTAAATAAATATAACATAAATAATTATCATTCATTAGGTCTAGAGAATTATATTTTTTGTAATATAAAATTCATATATAACATAACTGAGATTTGGTTATTCTTAGTGCTTGAACCTATTATACTCTTTCTTATTGACATGGAGCTAAATCAACCAAATTCCAAGATCAATATCTAGAAAACACCTCACGAAAACAATATAATAATACATTATTGGCTCAATAAATATAAGTTGTTATAAACTTTCACTATGTAATATTATAACTTTATCTCAATATCTGATTGATTAGGTTGTATCACTAGTGTCATGAATCTAAATGATAAATAAAAATTTCACTCACATTACTAAAATGAATCATCTGATAAAAAATCACTGGATATGGAATTTAATTATGTAATTCCATTCAAATTAAATTTTCAATGATATCTACTTCTATTAACATTGAAGAGAAAAATCATTTCTTGACTTTTTCAGTAATGTCATATTTCTTGTGATCTCCCCAATGCAACAAACCTCTATATGTGTATATGTCATGATGGTTATCATCAATACATCTATGTATATAACTAATTGCATTCATTAGTAATAATATAAATTCTGATGACTTATACACATGTCTACATATGGGAATATCCAAAGAGACAACTAACAGGTTTAATTTCTCCAGGTGGGCTTGTTCTCAAAACCTCGTATTTAAGCCATTAAATAGTGAAAAATTATTATAATGAGTTTTAATTTATTAGGATTATTAAACACTTGATAACCCAAATCATTTGCTTTTGGCTAAATGATTCCATTTGGACATAAAAGAATTATTTAAGAATATTTCCATAGAAAATTAAGGTTCTCATCACAGTGGGTAAATATTATGAACTTTCGATGTTCCGTATACTCTAATGACACTTTTATATTAAAATAAAAGAGAATAATAGAAATCATGTAATGTGAAATTTATTAATATACAAATATATGAATAAATAAGTAATCAAATGAGTAATGTATTTGGTTATATGGAAATAACTTCACCCAATGACATCAGATCTTCCCATAATATTCTCATGATGGTGTTAGGGTAGTTTAAGTTTAATTTTAGGTAAGGAAAACACAATTATTTGAAGGATAAATAGTCTTATGGGACATAAACTAGCTTGGCAATCCCTACCTAGATAATATTGTCCAATAAATAATATTTACATATCATTTTTTTAATATTGTTATGTTGAGTTTCTTTAACACAAACTTAAAAATTATAATATCATAACTACTATTCTAAACTAGCACCAAGGGCTGTCTCTGAATGAGGTTTCTCTTAAGGTGTATATTTTTCAAATTTTTATTATATTTTGAACATTTACAATTCATTATGTTATGTCATTAATATAAAATGTTTGATATAAATTTTCAAAAATTATATAAATGAAAATAGTTGAAAATCGGTGGAATTTTGTGAGAAGTTATAATATAAATTTATAAATGATTTCTAAGGCATTCTATAGTGATTATATTTGTTCGATAATTATTCAATTTTTCTAAAATATATTCATTCCATAAATTTACTCAAAACACTAAGAAAAATATAAATCAATACATCGCATTTATTTTGTCAAAAAAGGTTATTATATAAGATATCAATTACCAAGATTATTTTGTTACCAATTGATACTCAACTATCGCGGAGAAGTACGACTTTATAAAAATCCCACTTAACTCACAATTCTATATTAGGAATTCTGATGTTTAATCAATAAAATTTAATCTTCAAAATCCTAACAATACTTTGTTAACATACTATACTCAATGAATGAATCACTCTAATCGGTAATGTATCAATCACATTATTGATGAGAGACGAAAACATAATGACAGAAGAAATTAATCATCAAACATAAATTAGATGATAAATAAAAAAATGAATAGAAATAAATTATAGTTTGAAATAAGAAAATTTAAACCTAAAAAAATATTCACTTGTATAATACAATTGGTATGTCTAGTAAAATACTTATATGATCTTGTATTAGGAGCCTGAATGAATTTCGATCTTCATCACCATCTAAATTAGCTTGATAAATGTAAAATCTTATTTGATCTCACAAGAAGATTCCTCATTATGTTCCTCATTCTATGCTACTAAATAATGAGAACCATTTGTTATATCCTCCTTTTTGGAAACTCATCACATCTATTTATGAAATTCAAAGTGCCTTTCACATTATAAATAATCTGTCTTTTCATTCCAAGACAAATAACATTGGGTTACAATATCTACTTTTCTGAGATGTGGTGGATGAAGGAAGTGAAATTATGCATAAAATTAATACAAAAAAACATTAGTAGATTTTTAAAAGAATGTGTTTGGTTCTAATAAGTTTAGATAATATAGATCCTCAAACAACCTTGCAGAGACTTGATCACCAAGTTTTAGATAGAAAGGACTTGTGGAGATGTGATTTTGACTTAATCAAATCTCTATGTAGGAGATATTTTTGAAGACATTCTAGGGAGTGAAAATGTTAATGATCGAAGCCACATTCATCTCATTCAATGTGGGTGACACCCTACCATCATTCAACTATTTAATTTGGTAAAATAAATTTAATTGGGAGGATACCAAATCATGGTGAGGGTAGGATATAAAAAATGATATCCTCAAACTTTTTTCATCATTAGATTCTCAAGAAACAACACTTTATCTTTGAATTCAGTATTTTTGAGAGGTTATTCTCCATATATTAAAGAGATAATTTCATTATTGTTCTTATTTGTAATTGAGAGTGCTTATACATGCATTTTATGTAGTGATGTCTGTATATTTCTCTATGGTTTTTTACCCCTTTCATTTATGTGGGTTTTCGACATTACATTTGATGTTCATTTTATTTTAAAACATCTATCTATTATTTTTATATTGTAATTATCGTTTTTCTTAAGGGAGAATTACTTCCAATCATAAATGGTTCAACGCCATCTTTGATTTTGATATCGGTTAGAATATCATTATCATAGTGGATGTCAATGGCAGTGCCATGTGTTTTCCTCCCAATAAACAGATCTAGATTATTCGGTTTGTGAGCTCAGGTCTCCTCTATTTAATATTCGCTATTGATATTGATGCAATATCGAGTGTCATCACCTCAAAAAAATCAAATTAAATTTTATTTCCTCGTGATCATTGTGTTAGCATAAAAAAAATCAACAAAAGTGGATATTTTAGATTTTATTCATCATTATCATGGGATCAAATCAGATTTGGTGGTGGCTTTAATTTCATCTCAGTATTATAATGATTTAAAGGATCATAGTTCTTTCAGTTGATTTTCTAGCTTATTCTAGAATCTTCCAATATAGTTGGGTCTTCCACTATGCATGTATGTTTAACCTCAATCGCTTTCATGAATAATCATTGTCATATGTTGATCTGGAATCCAAATCGACTTCATAGACAATAATATGAAATTCTCTATGTGAACCATGGGTTTCACTTCATAAATTTCAATCAGAACAATAAATAAATTCATATTTAAACTGTAAATTAAAATTTATATAAATAAATAATAAATGATGCAAAATAATAATAAAAGTTTATCAAATAAATTAATTTTTAGATAATAATAAAAATTATTAATTCAATTAAGACATTAAATTTAAATTAAAATGAAAAAATCAATTAAATTATGAATTAAAAATAAAAATTAAAAATTAAATTAAATTAACACAGTAGGAAAAAACAGAAAATGTTAAAAAATGATGAAAAACTAAAAATTTTAATTTCACAGTACATTTAAAATTGATTAAATAATTATAAAAAATAATGTAAATTTTTAATATATTTATTATATTTAATAAATAAATTTTTTAAAAAATTATTTTTCATTAATATTTATATAACTAGGAAAACAAAAATTAAATATAAAAAACATAATTAATCATAGAATTATTAGTTTTTTTAATTTGAAAACAAAACCTCAATAATTAAAATTATTTGATGAAAAATGAATTTTATAAATTAAAATATAATTATATTTAAAAAAGGTGTAGAAAAATAATATTTAAACACAACCACCTAAATAGATCTTTATATAAGGATACTAAATTAAGAAATTGTGAATTTCAAATAAAATTATTTTTTGGATCTAGATAATTTAAAGAGAATATATTTTTAGTAAAAAAAATCAACTGATTGGGAATTGTGTTGTTCTCTAGATGATGGTGTTGTATTTTTCATTGGGAAGTGTTCTCCCACCACATATTTCTATACAACTCAAAGGAATCCTTCTTTGAGTCAATTAGAATGAATTATTTATAATAACCCATGGTTTATCATGATGTTTCATCTACTAGATTTTTTTTGATGGGGTTTCATCCTCATGATTCAGGGATAAGCTACAACATGAAGTTTATTCAATTATTTTTTGGGTTATATGTTGTGTAAAGAATATTATTGTAATGGATTGTTTCCATTTAATTCGGGATTCACAATTATATCATGTTCACAAGTTATTATTCATGTTAAAAATAGGTTTTAAAGGTGGTCGACCTTGAGAAACCTTGGATTGTCTGAAAAAAAGGTAGTGCATGTTTTTGTTTCTCCTTCCATAGTGGTTATAAGTATGTGGGTGAAATGACCACCTCTTAGAAATTAATAAATACTAAATAATGCTAGGTCATCTATTAAAAACAATAATCTTGGAGGGGATTAGAGGGGCTGGATGGTACATGTGTTTGTATCTATGTTTTCTGGTGCTTCCTATATTATAGGTAAAGTGAGAGAATTTTTTATGGTCTCCTTGTGTTTGGATAGAGGATTTTACATCTCCTTGCTTGAAATAGATGATTTTATAATAATCGTGTACCAATCCCACCTATAGAATGTTCATTGGTTGATGGCATATCCACTCATGTCATACAAGTTATTATTATAAGGTGAGGTCATGGCCATACGTACATATTGGGAAGGAAATTCAATGAAAAACTAACTATCATCCCTTGGGAATATTATTTTTGATGACCCTATATTTTTATTCTATGGGGTTTTAACTGGATTCTTGTAAATTATTTTCATGTGTTGATAATATATGTTTCTGATAATATAGACCACATGGATATAGACTTTTACTCTTCTCGGGGTTTATAGCCTTCAATTTTATATTTTTTTCATAAAACATTCCTTCATAAAAATTGTTTAATATATACATGTCTATAATTAGTACTATAAAAAAGTAAATATAATCCATTCCAAGTAAAATATATATGATGTACGATATTCTACATTTAATGGTGATAAATATTATTATTTGAAAAAAATAATGTGTTATATAAATAACAAGTCTCTCATTAATTTTAATTAATGATAATCTTCTACATTTAGTTATTGTAGATAATGAAAAATAATACTAAGAACATAATATGATTTATTTTGGAAAATGATAATCTTCTTATAGATTCAAATCTCCAAGAGTATAATAAGAAAAGTATAATAAATTATAGAATGAAAAGAAATATTTGGTGTTATAGTCATTTATACTCGGTGATACACCATAGTGGGAAGGTATAATGGAAAAAAGATAGGTAAAATTTGCATATGGATGACACATTTGATGTTAAATGATTCATTGTATCATATATATATATTATGATATGAAAACGTTTTATATGCATAAAAATATTTACATCATGTTTTTAAACCACAAAAACCATCTATTTGTTTTTTAATAATATATATAAGATCTTAAATTAACATTTCATGTGAATGTTTAGATAATAAATCCATGATGGTTCTTACATCCTGAATTTGAAAAGTACATTGATTTGTTTACAAAATTAAAATTCATAAAAAAGAAATATTTATCCAAAATATATCATACTTTTACCATCACCAATTAGTTTGTCTGGGGACTTGATAAATTTTAACAAGAATAATATGTGTAAGAAGAAACTAGTTGTTCTGTATGTGGATCATTAAGAATAAAAAAAGACATAAAGAAATAATGATTTTTATTTCTTATAGTGATGAATAATATGGTTAAAGTTGAAGTGTCAATACGATATCAACACCTAATTCACATCACAATATATTACTATGATGTTAAATAAACATGGGGAATATAATAAATATGAAGTTTCCTATGGAAGGAAATAGGTGGGTGCATTAATATTTTTTGGGTACCCTAACCCTGATCCATTTTAATTATACCTACCTTTACGCTAATAATAACTCAATTATACTCGTTAATTTATTACTCTAACATGAAAAAAAATTAATTATATACTTATCATTAAATACCCAAACCCATTTAATTTAATTTTTTTTTTATTTATCATTTAGGTTAACATAGAAGAGCCATACACGATGGTGGGATACAACGACATCACAATCAGATACACTGTAGTAAAACTATTAGAATGACCAGGGTCCATGAAAGATTAAAAACCATCACACATCCTCTGTTTTTTTGATGTGGTAGGACATTCCCATTATTCAACATCAAAAAATCTATAGGGCACATTATGATTTATAAGGATTTTCATATCCTATACAGTATAAAGTAGGATTTTACAATCTTATATTGGATTTCCGTGAAATCTATTTGAAGAGTATATTAATATTAATATAACACATACACACTTAATCAATATAATATATAATTTTAAATAAAATATGAAATGAAATAAATTTTTTTATGTTTTGGGTGTCTTACCATTAATGCATTTAACCAACCTGATTTTTAATAGTGTCGGGGATTTGAAACATGATCCATACCCCAAACCTATTAATGGGTACCATAATCTGATTTAATTGAGTTAGGTAGGACCGAGTAGTAAAAAATCTAGTATCCACTTCCATTTCTAAGGGTGCTTGATTTTTTTTGTGATAAAATATATTTTTAGAAAAAAACATCATATTGATGACTCCCATGTCGCATGGGACCTACCTTAATTTCTAAAAGATAACTATTAGGATCTACGGTTTGGGTAATATCCTATATTTAAAATGTTCCACAATTTCTCATGTTTTGTCGACATTGTGGGTTACCCCCCATTATATTTTATCATCAGCTCATTTCCTTCCCCCCTACTTAGCAATGGTTTCCTCTATTGACTCCATCGCGTTGTTCATTAGGACTAAAACATGATTTTATTTCTTACTTGTATCTGTACATTCATTCCATGTTCCCACATGACTGGTTTTTATTATCCTGATATTTATACTTGGTGATTTTTAACCTAGAACCATTATTTTCTAGGATTTTTGTTTTAGGTAATTTTTTGGGGTGTACAACATGGATTAAATACCAACCATGTATTAGTGAATCATATTATTCTAGATGTCAGAATCTATCCCCACTGGACCCCTTTGTCTTATTTGATATGATTATATCATTTAGTGGTATTGCACTACATTCTATAACCTAGTGGGGATATAGATTATTAGTTCTATGGTTCTTCCTTTGGTAAATGTGTAGGAAATGGAATTTGTTTCATAGTAGCAATGCACATAGAGATTATTTAGCCCATTACTTCATTTTGGAATAGGGTTACTCGATTTTGAGTATGAAAAATTAAATATACATAAATAGAATTGCATAATTATCACTTGGCCATGAATATACATTACATATTACTCTATACATTTTTATTAATACTTTTTTTAAAAAAATATTATACTAAAATTAATATTTGTTTACAAAATTAAACATTGAAATATGTAATGAAATTTAATATAATTAATAATTAAATTTAATTAAATTAAATTTCATATTGACTAATAATGAAATTAAATAAAATTTGATATCATTATTTAATTAAATCAACTATAATTTCAATAAATTATAATATATTTCTATTATAAATTAATATAATGTATTTTATTTTTTAAAAATTTTACTATTATATATCAGAAATTGATATTTATTTAACATTAATATAAATTTAATTTTTGATGTATGAATTTTGATCTAATTAAAATATAATAATAATAATTATAAATACATGTGTGTGTGTGTCATTTGATTAATAATGTTAAAACATGAAAATATAGTTCAATGATAGTTATTTATTCATATATTAAAAAACACTTTTAATATAGAAACAACATTTCGTTAGTAAATAAATAATAAAAAAATTAATTTAAACTTTAGGGTTTTCAATAATATAAAATTTAAATACCTAAAACATTATTTTTTAATTAAAATGATAATTATATTTATATAAATTTTTAATAGATACACGATTTTAATTAATTTTCTAAATCATTCTATTTATTCAACAAAATGTTGGTTAATGAATAGCGGAGTATGATATAAGAGTCAATATCCTTGAATCTTCTATAATATCTATGTAAATGTTGAAATTGAATATTTTAAATTTTCTTTTTCTAAATAGTGAGAGTTAACACATCAATCACATCTATAACTGGAGAATTCATATCACATTTATCATCAACTATCATATTATACATGATAAAGCATGGAGTCATTATATCATATAGTACATGTTTTCTCCAAAAATGTATAGGTACTATGATAATTGAAAATCATGATTTTAAAACACCAAATTCAAATTCCAAAGATTTTATAAATTCTTCTTTCATCATTGAAAAATAATTCTTTTCATACTGCATGGCTCATGGTAGCTTTTAAAAACTGTGGACCAATATTGATATATAAAATCCACAAAATAATATACCATATCAAATTCTTTTTAATTATTCAAATAAAGAGAAGGAGTAGTGATACACTGAGTGGGATTGGAAAGAAAATGATATGATTCAAACACATTAAGGTCATCATTGGTACCTGCAATATTAAAATATTTATTTCATATCCAAAGATCATAATCCACCACTTCCCCATGAAAAATTGTTTGGGATCAAAAATTTCATGTATGATGTACAAACCATGTTGTATGAATTTTTTTTCAATTTTAATTAAAATAATCTAAAATTAATAATTTCTTAGAAAATAACTTTATTAATGAATAAAATGAAATCTAAAAATATTATTGTCCTTGGGAGATTGAATGTATCTATAACGCCCTGACCCCAGTTATGGGAGTTGGTGCATTATTTTAATACATTGGCATGATTACAAAGAATAAAGTCCCGAATGAAAGATCTGTTTAGTAGTCTTGGAAAATAGATTACATACATTAACATCAAATTACACATTAGAAAATAAAACAGAACATAAATGATCCATTGAGAAGACCATTAATTCTTTTGCTTAACCTTGCTTATCAATCATAAAATACTTCTTCACGTACTGGGAAAAATAAAACCTAGAAAGGTGTGATCTCAGATGCTCATTAAAGATAAAAATATAGCAGAATCATTCATAAATAAGTATAAACATTTAAGGAAATGTGTTAGACTAAAACAAAATCCTTTTAAAACTAAACATCAACATAATATGTAGAAGTTAAAATCAAATAATTCCATTTACTTACTCTCAATGACATTCTACTTGTCGAATAATCACATGAAATATAAATAGCCACTTTCATAATGATGATATGCATAATACCAGAAATTAATTTCTATGTCAGGGCCTTGTGCTAGGACCTAGGGGCAAACTGTAACTAGACCCCAACCCAGAGAGACTCTATAACTGGACTCAAACCCATAGAGCCTCTGTAGCCATACTCCAACCCGGAGATCCTCTGTAACCGGACTCCAACCCGGAGAGCCTCTATAACCAGACACCAACCCGGAGGGTTTGCTGTAACCAGACCCCAACCCAGAGGTCTTACCTTTACCGTTCCCCAACCCGTAACCTACTTATCCAACGCAATCATCTTAAGAATAGGATTAAATATAACATAAACATTCGAATTAAAACTAGAATATGAAATGTCAATATATTAACCATAAACCATGAATGGAATGAAAAAACTCCATCACAATAAATGTTACCCAAAAACCTAAAATAAAATATAGAAGATTTGTATCATAATAAATCAACTTCAAACAAGTGTAAAATTTATCAAAGGATTTTGATATAGGTGAAATCAAAACTATTTGAGAGACATTTATCTTTCTATTTTGAAATCATTTAAGAGTCACATAATTATATAAAAAACATTTATTTTAAAATCATTCTGATAAGCTTGTAAGGGAAGCTTTGATGAAGTTATAACAATGGAAAATAGTTTCACCGCCGTATATGATAAAAAAACATTCTTACCTTAATTTTATTGAGAAATCCATAATGTACCTTATTTAGAAAATGAAAGAAATATTCCTTTAAAAACATATAAGGTCAAATAAGGGTATAAATTACTTTAGCCCATTTTCTGATAAATAGTAAAAAAAATTTGAAATAAATTTTTAAGATAACACAGATGTGGATGATAAAGAGGTACCAGTAGATAATTACGTACAATCCACCTTAGACAATGGAGAGATTGTGAAATTAACCCTTACTGCATTGTAATCAATCGAGGTGTATGATGAAAAGTTAATAACTACCAATTAATTCACAGAATACCATGAATATAAGTAGAATCATGATAATATATATCACATTGCATTACACAATACACCATATGCAATAAGTGGCAAACAATGGAAATCTCACAAAAAAGAAAGTGAGATAAGAAACCCCTTACCTCATTTCTGAAATGACGTGTTTTTTATTTGTTCTTCATGAATAATAAATATAAGTTGATTTATACTTGAATAGGAAACATTTTTCATGTTTATTATTCCCTGTATATCAGTTATTACCATTTTATAAACAATATGCAATCATTTAAGTTAATAATGGTCATTTTTTGGATATTTGGAAATTCTGTCAAAAATGAACACCTTATAATTACAAGTTGTCCATGTGGTCAAGAGTACATTATCTCTAGAATTATATTCATGATTTAGATATCATTTATATCATATACATCCAGTATATATATGTATTTATAATAGTACATAACATTTGGAGATAGAAACGAAATGCATCGTTCATGGAGACAGTAAGTCGTACGTACACAATAACGCTACATTCATTCATATTTTGTCTTTTAATTGAATGAAAAAATAATGATACATAGTGATATTATAATTATATTATAATATCATATATAATTTCAATTAATCCATCATTTATATGTCCCACGTATGTTATGAATGAGTCATATCACTTTGAGGGGGTGGTAGTCCACACATCCTCAAATGAAATAATCGTATTTACTCATAATGGAAATCATAAAGGTATGTTATAAATTAAAAATAGAAAAGAATAATGAAAACATAAACATAATATATATCATATATAAATAATGTGTCATCATAATGGCCACCATAAGTGGTGGTAGAAGATAATTGAACAATCATCGTTTCGTGAGTCGTTAGTTTTCCATCCACATAACCAATATGTTCTTTACCCATTAGAAGGAGTTGCGTGTAAGTGTAATTTGAATACTTCTCATAAAAACATCCTAGTTTATTTAGGATAATTGTTTAATTATAAATTAATTAAATTAAAATATTTTAGCTGTCAGAGAAGTATAATAAAAGAAAATAATTTAAGAGAAATTGTTACCTTTAATTCGGGTAACACCATTTGTTTTGAACCAAAATGACTTCTTGAAGTACCTTATACCTATGTTAAGGATTCTAGGAGTAAGAGAGGGATATTGAGAGATTATTTTGGCAGGGGTTAGATGAGTCAAGGGGCTTTAGAGGTTTGAGGAATGGTTTATAAGTGAGGGCTTTTTGTAGGGGGGGTTCTTTAGGAATGTGTGAAAATGTTATTTTATTATATAATGCTTTTTGGTTTTTAAAGGAAAAAAACTCAATAAGGTCAAATTTAAGATGAATCATAGTAGAAATAAATTCATACACTAAGAATTTTACAAGTTTTGGATGTCATTTTAATATTTATAATTTTATTTATTTAAATCATTTATTAATGAAGTAAATACTGCATCATTTCTGTGTCATAAGTAATTTAATTTATATGATGTATAAAAATTATAAAAGAATACCATGATTTAGGAAAACTTATTTCATTACAAAAAATACCTATAGCTGAAAATATAACTTATATAACCCAATGCAAAAAATTAATGTACAAAAAAATATTTGTTTATGTCATTTTTGCCTTTACTTTATATTAATTAAAATAACATGTCATTATCACTCTTAAGGGGCTCCATGAGGTCCCAAAATCGACACACAGATGACAATGGTCATCCATGACTCATCCAATATTATTAGGACAAGTGTTAATTTAATTTTTTATTATTATGATATTCTTTTTAACTTGATTTACCCTATTTATCTTTAACCGTGGTAAATAAATGTCAAAAGTTACTATTCACCAAAAATTATTTTTATCTTATTGAACCACATTTTACTTATTAATAATGACCATGTATGTATTATTTTAGAAACTTAATTCACATGTGTGGTAAAATTCTATTTAAATGAAAAATTCAGTTTTTTACCTACTACTAAGTGGTTTTACTATTCATCAAAAATTGATGTTTTTTAGAAAAATGCCAAAAATTCATCCTAATCAATATTTGATATTCCAATTTCAAAAATGATTTATATTTTACCAAATTTGAAACATATAAGTTTCATTAATTAATTTACAAGTAATTCCAGTTGTCAAAACAAATAGCATGTTTTTAAGAAACAATATGTATCAAAAGATTGACGCTTGTTTATGTCCAATTTCAAATTGAAAATAATTATAATGACCTAAATTATATTGAATGATAAAAATATAATTTAATTATACTTAAAAACCATTAAAATAAATAATTTAACAATACAAATTATAGTGATTAAAGAAGTTGTTTTTAATTAAAATTTAGTATTTTTCACTATTCATCAAAATATGAATGTTATCATATAAATAACAAAAATGTATCAAAACTAAATTTTCATGTCATAATTCTAAAGAAGAAGTTTATTTTGTAAAATTGAATACTTAAAAGTGCCAAATATTGGATTTAAAAAGGGTTCACCATTAAAAGGTGGTAAAATTTCATTTTCTGAAAAATACATCTACTATCTGAAATATTGAATTTTTTATATATTATATTTAAAAAAACATAATATTGATTTTAAATTTATATGGAGTATATAAAATTCAAAATTAAATTTATACTATCCATAACGGTTTTTTGATTCTCTAGTTTGGTAAGCCGTGGTTGGCTCGAACTCAGTGTGCCATTCAGCACAAGTAATTGAATTACTTTTAAGAGATAACATATTATGAAATAATGGGGTGTTACATTCTCTCCTCCTTGAATAAATTTACACCACACAATTTGAAATTATTCTTCTAAAATTAGAGGTTGAAAACAGAAAATACCTTTGTGGAAAACCCACATTGGAAATAGGGTTAATAAAATTTAGTTTTAATAAGAGGGAAAGGGAAATGACAAAGTCACCACCAACTTAGGGTTTTGTATAATAGAACATTGGTTGAAATTATAGACACATAATTGGAGATAAAATGTAAATATTTATAGGGATTGATTGAGGTCATCAATCACAAACAAGTTTAAAATTGAGGTCCTCAAAGCCATCAATATATGATTATTTTAAATAACATTGGTTCAACAAAACCTAAGGTATTAGGATAACATATTTTCTGTTTCAATATCTCTTACTTAATGTTTACAAATTAATTTCATCCTAAAATAATATATATATATATATATATATATATATATATATGCATGACAAGTAGAGTTCCATCCTTTAACTAATTTCTACCACAAACTCATCTTCTAGACCAATATATAATAAAACTAAAAAATATTATATTTATCCATATATCATGAAAAAAATAATTTAAAATAACCAGGGACTTATTGTAGGCTAGTTGTAGGTCATAAAGCCTTGTTTCACTTTGATTGTGGGTTCAATTCCTGGAGCTTTGTCTGACGCGATGGGTTATCGCCCGACCTTTTGGTTGTCCTTTTTCTAAAAATATAGTACTATAATATTCCCTAAATAATCTTAATAAATATTATCCAATGTTAAACATAATGCATTCAAACCTTTATAGCTATCCAAAATACTTCTATCCAAACTCATAGTCCAAACTTTATAAGGAATGTAAAAAAATGGAGATCCCTTTTTCCATGTAATAATATATAAATAAATTTATCATGTATTCTTTTAAAACATGGTAACACCCTGAATTACGATTAAATTTTATTGATTAAATTCATGATTCTTTATTCCTTATAGAATACTTAATATATTCATTATATCCATTTTTTGAATATTCCCACTACGATTGAATTAACAAACCATTAATCAGTTCTAAGGTAGTCATGAATATCCAATATAATTTATCCATATTGACCATATCTTATTCCAAAATCACTACCTCATTATCAGGACCATATTATGGCTTACCGTTCCTTCAACCATATATTTTCCAAAAAAAACCTGTTATTGAGTTACTTTTCTTGGTTCTGCATAATCATAAGTCTTTAATGAAATATTATTGTAGTAAAATCCTGATATACTCCATAATTATTATAACAAGTACATCATTGATAAAATACACAAATGACATAATTATATAATATCAACATAAGAACACTAGTAATTACTCTTCATCTGTGGTAATATCAGAACTTGATTATTATCCAACAACACCATTTGTGGTATACTATGATGATTCAAACATTGATTTGCATAGTGTCCCAACTCCTTGCTGATGATGCATTAAACATTTGAAACCTTTTTCTTACCCTTGAAATCACATACTTTTTGTCCTTTTTCTTGACACTTATAACAAACTCCCATTCCCTTCAAGCATTTACCAAGGTGATTCTTTCCATAGTTACCACATATGGGAAAATTATTATTTCTCCTCTTCTCTTTATCCATATTTCTTTCTTCTATCCTTTTCTTCTCTTCCATACATTCAAATCCATAGGACTCTGAGAATTATTTAATTATGTTATTGACACATGATATTATTTCTTCATATGATGAAAATATGTGGGAGACTATTTCCCTTTTAAATGTTGTCCTAATACCATGAATGATATGATCATTCTTAACATTTCAGTCATGCATATTACTGGAACTCTCATTCCTTATGCAAGGTGCCATTTCTAAACAATTTGATTCACTAGGCCGGTTTATGAATTGCAATTCATAATTCCACACTTGCAAAATACCTAACATAAATTGAATAGTTTATCGATATAATCCATAATCATAAAAATGTTTTCTTTAAAGAAGTATTTACACCTAAATCCTTCATAATGGATTGTAATGAAAATGTGAATAATATTAATCATGTCCCCCAAAAGTGTCGTAACCAAGAGTGCAGCAAGGCCCATTGTCATGCACCAGTTACCGTTCGAGCCTAGTTCAAAGCGGTGTTCTCTGGTTTTACCCCTTGGTACATCTGTGCGAGAGCCGCCTCTACCTGCTCTAATCTAGACAGGGTTGTATTGCTTGGAAATCTCAAAAAATCTCTACAGTTTCAAAATTCTAGGATATTCTTCTATACTAATCCTCAATGTCTATCTTAGGGTAATGTTCTCTAATCAGAGTTTATCGAAATCTATTTCCAAGGTTATTTCTAGACATCCTCTAATGCCAACTATAACACCCCCACCCTAGTTATTGGAGTCGGTGCATTATTTTAATACTTTGTAATGATTACAAGGAATCAAGTACCGAAATATAAATCAATTTTTCAATATTGGGAAATAGATTATATACATGAAAATTACATTACACATTAGAAAATAAAATACAACGTAAATAATCCTTCGAGAACGCCATTAATCCCTTAGCTTAACCCTGCTTCTCAATCATAAAATAATTTGTTCATATCATAAGAAAAATAGTACATAGAAAGGGGTGATCTCAAATTCTCAGTAAGGATAACAATACAGCGGAAACATTCATAAATAAGCATAAACATTTATGGTAATGTATTATAATAAAATAAAAGCTTTATAAACTTAAACTTTAGCATAATAAGAAAAAGATAAAATCAAATAATGCCATTACTTACTCACATGGATATTCTAGTAGTCGAATAATCACAATCAATAGCAATAAACACATTCATAATGATAGAATGAATAATACTAGAATTTAATTTTTGTGTCATGTACTCGTTCCAGGACCTAGGGGATAACTATAACTGGACCCTGACCCGAAGAGCCTTAGTAACAGGACACCAACCTGGAGAGCCTCTATAATCAGACTCCATCCCTGAGAGCCTCAATAACCGAACTCCAACCCAGAGAGCCTCTCTAACCAGACTCCAACTTGGATGGTCTGCTATAATTGGACCCCAACCTAAAGGGCTTACTTTTACCATTCCCCAACTAGGAACATACAAGTCTAACACATTCATTTTTAGAAGAGGTTGAAATATAACGTAATTTTTTTTATTAAAACTAGAATACAATATGTCAATACATTAACCATAAACCATGAATGGCATAAAAATAAATCATCCAGAGTCAAACATCTCACAAAACCTTAAATACAATATGGAATATTTTTATCATAATAAATCAGCTTCAAACAAGTGTACGATTTATCAAAGGATGTTGACATAGGTGAAATCAAAACTATTTGAGAGATGTATCTCTTTCTATTTTGAAATCATTTTATAGTCAAATAATTATAAATAAATAATTTTTTAAAACATTATTATAATCTTGTAAGGGATGTTTCAATGATGTTATAATGGTGGAAAATAGCCTCACCACCGTATAATTTAAAAAAAACATTCATACGTTAATTTTGTCTAAAAATTCATAAAGTACCTTATTTAGAAATTGATAGATAGATTCCTTTCAAAAACATTAAAGGTAAAATAAGGGTATAAATGACTTTAACCTATTGTCTGTTTAATAGTAAAGGTGTTTTGAAATAAATATTTATGAAAACACGGATGTGGATGATAAAGAGGTCCTAATAGATAATTACATAAAAACAATCTTCGATAATGATGATATTGTGAAATTAACCCTTACCATGTTGTAATCAATCGAGTCGTATGACCAAAAGTTAATAACCACCCAATCATTCACATAATACCATGAATGTAGGTAGAATCCTGATAATATATATCAAACTACAGTACATAATACACCACATGCAATATGTGGCGAGCAATGCAAATCTCACAAAATTAAATGCGAGATAAGAAACCCCATACCTCGTGTCCGAATTGACTTGTTTGTTCATTGTTTTTCCTGAATAATATAATTAAGTTAACCAATAATTGAGTAAGAACACTTTTTCATGTTTATTATTCATTTTATATCACTTATTACCATCTTAAAAACAATATGTAATCATTTAAGTTAATAATGGTCGTTTTGACGATATTTGGTGCTTAAGTCAAAATTAAACACCTTATTATTATATGTTTCCCATGTGGTCAAGATTTCATTATCTCTAGAATTATATTCATGATTTTGATATCATATATATCATATATATCAAGTATATATAGGTATTTATAAAAGTACATAACATTTGGAGATAAGAAATGAAATGCACCGTTCATGGAGATGGTAAGTTCTACGTACACATGAACGCTACTTTCATTTATATTTCCCAGTTTAATTGAATTAAAATGTAATGTTACATCGTAATATTATAATTATAGTATAATATCATATATAATTTAAATAACTCCATCCTTTATATGTCCCACGGATGTTATGAATGAGTCATATCACATTGAGGGGGCGGTAGTCCGCACTTCCTGAAATGAAATTATCGCATTTAATGATAATGGAAATCATAATGGTATGATATAAACATAAAATACAGAAGCATAAAGATATAATATAGATAATTTATATCATATATAAATACAGTGTCATCATAATGACCACCATAAGATGTGGTAGAAGATAATTGAACAATCATCGTTTCGTCAGGTGTTAGTTTGTTATCCACAGAAACAATATGTTCTATACCCATTAAATGGAAGTGGGTGTAAGTATAGTTCTAATCCTTATCATAACTACATCCTAGTATATTTTGGATACCGTTGTTGCTATAAAATAAAGAAAAGAAAATATTTTAGTGGTTGGAGAAGTAAAAGAAAAGAAAAGAATTTAAGAGAATCTGTAACCTTTAATTTGGGTAACTCCCTTTGGTTTCAACCAAAAGGACATCATGAAGTGCCTTCTACCTCAGGTAAGGCTTCTAGGAGGATGATAGGGTTATTTAGAGCTTATTTGGATAGGTTTTGGATGATACAAGGGGCTTGATAGGTGTGAAAAATGGGTAAGAAGTCAGAGATTTTTAAAAGTGGGTGGAAGGGTTGTTTAGGAATGCGTGAAAATATTATTTTATTATATAATTATTTTCATGTTCTAAAGGTCCAAAACTCATTAAGGTAGAATATAGAATCACTAATGGTCTAGAAAAATTTTCCAATAAGAAATGGACCTGTTTTGGATGTTCTTTTAATATTTATAATTGTATTTATTTAAATCATCTATTAATGAGGTAAATACTGCATCTTTTTTCAGTCATAAATAATTTAATTTATTATATTTCAAAAATTTATAAAAAAATACCATGATATATTAAAACATTTCATCTTTCCAAATAATATTTATAGTTGAAATTATAACGTATATAAACCCATGTAAAAATTAATTTACAAAAGATATTTTTGTCATTTTTTCTTTACTTTATGTTAATTAAAATAAACCCTCATTATCACTCTTAAGCGCCTCCCTGTGGTACCAAAATCGACCAAATGATTCCCATGGTCGGCCATGACTCATTCAATCAGGTTAGGACAAATATTAAGGTAATTTTTTATTATTCGGATATTCTTTTTACCTTGAATTACCATATTTACCTTTAACCGCAGTAAATAAAAGTCAAAAGTTAGTATTCACCCAAAATGATTTTTATCTTATTGCACCACATTTGACTTACTAATAACAACCATGTATGTTGGAATTTCGAAATTAAACTCATAGAAACTGTAAAATTACATTTAAATGAAAATGTCGGTTTTTAACTACTACAAAGTGGTTTCACTATTCATCAAAAATTGATGTTTTTCAAAAAAATACCAACAATTCAGCCAAAGCAATATTTTATATTCTGAACTCAAAAATGTTTTCTATTTTACAAAATTCAAATAATAGATGTTTCATTAATTAATTTAAAATTTATTCCCTTTGTCAAAACAAATAGTATGTTTTTTAGAAACAACATCTATCAAAAGAATGACACTTGTTTATGTCCAATTTCAGAGTGAAATTAATTATGATGTCCTAAATTGTATTAAATGATAAAAATATAATCTAATTATACTTAAAAACCATTCAATTTATTAATTTAACAATTTAAATTATTTCAATTTAAAAAGATTTTTTTAATAAAAAATTAGTATTTTTCACTATTCACTAAAATATGAAAGTTATCAGAAAAATACCAAAAATTTATCAAAACTAAATTTTTATCACCCGATTATAAAAAAGAAATTTATTTTGTCAAATTGAATATATAAAAGTGTCAAATGTTGGATTTAAATAGGGTTTTCCATTAAATGGTGGTAAAATTGCATTTTCGGAAAATATTTCATTTATGAAAAATTGAATTTATTATTATTTTATTTCTAAGAAACACATAATATGGATGTTAATATTAAATTGAGTATATAAAAATCAAAATTTAGTTAATACTATCCATAACCATTTTTTTAACTGCTAGTTTGGTAAGTCGTGGTGTGCCCGAACTCGGTGTTGCATGTACCGCAAGTTATTGAATTACTTTGAAGAGATAACATACTATATAATCTTGCGGTGTTACAGTATTAGTCTCTAATAATCTCATCAATAGAACACCAAAATATATATAAATATTATTTTTTTATTGAATAAATTTTTTAAATATATTGATCAGTAGAATTAGTTAATAAGACATATAAAAACATCCCAAACAAAAAATTTAACTTATGTAGATTGGATAACCAATTTCAAACAATACTATGAAAAATTTGTTGTATGTAATGACTATGTACTTTTACTGTATCAACATTAAGGAGTAACAAAAAGAAAGGCATTAAATATCATCGATAGAAGAATGTCACATTATATGATGAATTACTGAAATGTTAATCATTACATAAATTAAGATATGTGGCCTCTCTATCAGGAAAAATAATTATGTACCTAGGCATGGACCACCATGAATAGGTACATAACTCTGTTTTATATAATAAAACACAATCATTTTATTGTTTCATAATAGTGCATGATGTACTGATTCTTTAATCTCTTAAAATTAGTTTTTAAGGCATCAATGGATGAAGAAGAAGGATATAGTGATGGGGATGTTCTAATTTTTAAATTGATTTTTATAAGGATCTCAAATATTGTAATTAAATTTCATACACTTATGAAATTTCTATTATATATAAAAGAAATAATGAAAAATATATATCGATGAATCTAATAGAATGAAGATAAAATCATGATGAGGTTAGATGCGAAAAAAATCTATCCAATAAAATACATCCAATATTTAACATAGATTTTCTATCTTGAAAAGAGTTAGATAATGTGAAAACCAATTCGATGGGTATGATTAAATTAAAATCCATCGGATGAGAAAGATCAT
Organism: Viscum album; assembly: GCA_963277665.1. Taxonomy (NCBI): domain Eukaryota; kingdom Viridiplantae; phylum Streptophyta; class Magnoliopsida; order Santalales; family Viscaceae; genus Viscum; species Viscum album. Next base: position 1,087,269,706 of record OY728165.1, read on the forward strand.
AGTTAAACAATGATAACATTAGTACAAAGATGAACTCCATATGATAGTTCATATCAAAATGAAATTAATCAAACAGTTAGAATGGAGGTGAAAACATGATAAAGTTGGATGAGGATGAAATACATCAAATTATCTAGATGGATATGAAATCAAAATTAGGTTTAAACAATCTTAATAGTCATAAAAACTATGATCAAAATGAAATACATCTAATGGTCAGGATCATAATGAAATCTTGATAAGGATGGAATATAGAATAAATCAATCCAAAGGATCATATAAATATAAAATCTATCTAATGGTGGCATGAAGACACAACAACAATAAGGTTATATGAGGAAAAAATCAGTAAAATGAATCATAAAAATAAAAATCGGTCCAATATTTTTTGTTAAACATGCTAACATGATAAGGTTTAGATAAATCTAAAACTCATCTGATAATTTTGATCAAAATGAAATCCAAACAACTATTGGGATGGAGGTGTGATCATTATAAGGTTGGATAGGTATAGAATTCATCTGATGATTGAGATTAATATGAAATCCATAAAATAGTATGGATGGATATTTGATTAAGGTATAGATTAGATAAAATTAAAACTAATCCAATGATGAAAATCAAAATTAAATCCACTGGATGGCTATGATCATAGTGATATCATGATAAAGATGGAATAAAGATAATATCCATCTAAAAATTCTAATAAATATAATATCAATATAATTTTTGGAATGGAGGTGTAATCATTGTAAATTTATTTGATGATGGGTATTATACAAAAAATAAAATCAATATGAAATACATCCAATGATTAATTTTTTTATACTCAACATATGAACCATTCTACCATAGTCTCTATAAATAACTATAGAATTCATTAAACCACATCACTCATTCCCTTAATTTCATAAATACCATTGTATAACTATTTTATTTAACAAATAAATTTTTTCTCAAAATTCTAGGTAGACCTTTATTTTATGACACACAAGTATTATAGATATACATGTAGTGTTACAAAAATCCCGTTATAAGTGTTTAGTAAACATTAGATGTATTTATTCTTACCAAAAAAAAAATTATAATAAATTGAAAAAAAGGTTTGGATCATTGAATCAAATGTTCATTTCAGTTTCAGATAAAAACTATTTAGTAGACTAGGGGGAAATGAATTGGATACATCATACATGTTGAAAATTTGAATTCCATCACTGCATCAGAACATAATGTTGTGATTAATTGTTTACTTATATTATGTTTATATTAAAAACATACACAGCGTTATCACTATGATTTTTTCAGTTAGATCTTGAATAAATCATACTCATGAAAGATCCAAAAAATAATAATGAATTTCTAATTGATCATGTATGGAGAAATGATAATTTTTTTGAAAAACTAAAATGTTACTATCGTACTGTGAGACAAATATCTGAAAAATATTATTATTAGTTATCAGAATTAGATAAGCCAATATCAGATTCTTAGCTTGCATAATATCCAAGATTGCAATCATTTTAAATTAACATAAATGACTATTATGTGTGTGTGTCTTATTCTTAATGACCAATTTTATTGAATAAGGCCAAATTAAAAAGGTCAAATATGAAAAATATAAAGTTATCACTGAAACAATAATTAAAGGAAAACAATGACTTGTAGATATGTTGAATATTTCAAATAAATAAAAGATCGAATGTTATGAAATGATAACTTATTATAGAGTTTAAATTAAAAAAAATTAATGATGATATTTGAATGCAATCAATGATCCAAATATTCATTTTTTTTAAAACAAGAAATTTTTTTAAAGAAAATGGAATTTCAATTTCACCAACCACTAGATCCATAATTATAATCACATTCAACATCATTTTTTTTGAATATTCTAAGAACATTAGTGGATGTTATGTTAATTAACCAAATTATTACATTTTTTTATTTTTATCTCCATATTTTCTATGTTATTCATGAATTGGTGTCGTATTGTTGAATTTGAATTATATATCATTATAATATTATTATGTTATGGATATTTCATATAATAATGTTATTTTTTAATCATTCATTAGTCCATTGTTATCACATATCCCGTTAATAGGGTTGAAGATGTTTTTTTGAAATGAATTTTTTTGATATTTTCCAACTTAAGGTTCTCATTGTAAGAATACATTGATGTTACCAATGATTTTAATACCTAAATATTAGAACTTATTAGATGAATAATCATTACATAAGATTATGATCCATGCCAAAACCATATTTTTTTTGTATTTAAAAACATGGATACATAAAATTAGGGAAAAAAATATTTCCATCATCTCCCACTAGGATGTTCACAACGATGACCCTTCTTAGAGATACCAAACTTAATAACAATCTTAATTTCCTTGTTAAAACATAAATTAATAAAAGTTGATATGAAATTTCCATTAAGGATAATAATGGTATATAACAATGATCATTTATTAATAATATTATAATAACGGTATAGGAACATGAGATTATAATTTAAAAACTATACCCTTAAATTCAGAGATCATAATGATGAGTTATGGAAGAAATATTGGCAGTTCATAAGACAAGATTCATATAGGTATAAAAAGAGAGTTATGATTGAATAAAATTTGCATTTATTCATGTCATAAAAGAGAGGAATATAGTGTATAATAATCCTAATAAAATAATTTTTCTGCCAAGGATACCCACTAAAAAATTCATCACATGTTAGGATTTGGATAACCACCCATGTACCTTTATTAGGATTGTGAAAACCTTCCATGTAACCTCTCTTATGGCTAGTATATCCTACCAAGTACCATTTAGTATCATAAAACATTAATAATTACCCAATGAAATGGATGGATATAATAGTACGACCCATCACATAATCATAATCCATTAATATGCATGCCACAACACCATTAAAACATTTATCATCTAATCATAGCCTAACCCAAGGAATTGAAAATGCGTTTGAAAAATATTTCATCATAATAGTCATAAAATATCTATGGAAGGAATAAATATGGTATAAAATAATCATATACCCTTATAATAATAAGTTATATTAATAGATGCAATCATATAAGATAAATTATTTTAAAAATAAACTAGAATATTTCTTGAGGAAAATATATTGTACGATTTATAGTTCATTATATAAAATTTTAAACTAACAAAATATAAAGAATTTTTTTAACCTAGAATGAACCATGTAAACATGAAAAGAAATATTCAATGAAAATTTTAGTCATTATTGAGGTAAAATCCATTTCAATGGTGTATATTGAAACAAAAATTTCATTCAAACATTTTGTTAAAAGAACCCAATTTGTAAAACAACAAAGAAGATCCCTTTTAATCTATATTATATGAATTAAAAATGGTTTAAATGATTTTAGAAACTTATTTTATAATATTAAAAAATTATTGAATACATTTTTATGAAAATATGGACATTTTATAAAAATACTCTTCAAAGAATAGAAAAAATATCAGTTTTATTGGAAATAATTATTTCTATCAATTGAATATATAGATTATAAAATTAAAGGTATGATTTTAATTTATAGATAAAAATAGAAGAGAATAAAATTAATAACATTCTGTATAAATAAATCATATAATTTCATAAATGTATATCTAATCTCAAACAATCCAAAAAATATATTTAAATATAAAACTTTTACCTCATGTTTTACTTTCGTCATAATCTCAATAAACTCAGGTATAAAAATTGAAATTTATTATAGGTATATAATTTAACAATATAAAAGCTTATTATATCATATATGTTTCACATATAAATTCTTATCTCTCGTTTATTAATTATTCTTCATTAGAATTACAATTACATGTGATAATTTTTTTATTTTTCATGTATGTATTGTTTTAGATATTTTGATAGTTGTAGTGTTATCGTGGTTCTAAATTATCAAGATTGTTAAAAATTATATAAATACTATAAAAATTTATATATATTAAATATATATATTTTTAACAATAAAAAATATAGAGATATAAAAACTAATTACTTTTTTCATTGAGATGGTAGTTTGTACATACCCATGTACATTGTTTTCACTGTCTAATGAAAATAGAAAATAACATATTAATAACATATTTTCATTCCAGAATCGTAATTATTTCCAAAATATCACACATATTTATTATATATATAATATTATCATTAATGTGAGGAAGAAATTTAAAATCAATAATATCACTATGTGGAGACGATAGTCCACATGTACATAACAAAAATACATTAATTTACCATTAGATGGAAGAGGAGTGGAAAAAGGATACACCAGAATCCTAATAAAATCATAGAATATTTATTATATTTGAATTATCATGTTATTATTGAAATAAATGGTTTCAATAAGTTGGGAGTAATAATAAAATTGAAATATCTAAGCTAATATTAATACCTCTTATTTGAGAGACATCATTTGGCATCAACCATATTCCATGAATGATTGGTCTTAAGATAATAAAAAGGACTCTAGGATGAGTTGAATGAAGATAAAAAAGTTTTGGGGTAGGTATTTTATAAGTGTTAATGTTAAAATTCATGAATAACAATAAAGAGGGGGTTCCCATTTGTACGATAGGGAGAGGACTTACCTGAAATTACATAAAAGATATAAATAATATAATATCAAATTATTGTGAAAGTTGATTTAAATGGAGACAAAATATAATTTAGGATAACATATGATAAATATATCTCCAAAAAAGTATAATTCAACATGTATATGTATAAACATTAATCATATATTATAGTTTACCTAAGGTAAACTATTTTTAATCATAACCATGTTAAAAAAAGATTAATATTTATAATATTCATTATAACAAAAATTGATAGATGAATAATTCAAAAAAATAAATTATTATAAGAAATACAGAATAATTTTTTTGAATTAAATATATATATTTAGGAGAAATAATTTCTAATATAAATAGTGAAATGAAATAAAATTGATTTTTTAGAAAAATATATTTAAATCATAAAATTGAATTTACTGTAATTCCATTCATAAAGAAAATATATAAAATGAATTTAAAAAAATATTTTTGAATAAATAATATATATTTATTTACAACCATTTATAAATAATTTTTTTAATTTATTTAGATTAAAACACATCGGGCACATAAATATAGTTTTTATAAAAAAATAACCCCTTTCCCATTTAATTGATTTTATATTCCTTCCTAAACTCTAAAAAACTAATGCATGGATGTTAATTCTTATATAAAATATATATGTCATTAAATTAACTTTTTTAAAATGTGACTAATATAATTTTTTGGATAATAATTCATAACACGTAGAAATGTACTTTTCATTGAAAAATAGGTCTTTAATCATTAAATGATTTTATTAAAAATTAAATGATAACATCATAGGAATTAAAAAACCATTTAAATTGAGGAATATATATATATATATATATATATATTTCATAATGTGTCTAATACTATACATACCCTATTATCCAATTTTTGGATATTTAAGGTACACTATATCACGAGTTCATTTTATCTTGAGGATACATCTAAATGATTATATCAAATTTTCCATTTTTATTTAATTGGAAAATAAATAAATTTACAAGATATTTTATTATACTCATATTAAATGAAATATACTCATTCCAACTCAATAACTATAAAAAAAATAAAATAGTATATCAATTCTTTATCACATCATCTGGTTCCCATATAACTTTCTTGATTCTCTAAATCCTCTAAAGGACTATAATTTTGTGAGTAGTTTTGTTTCATAGCACATTATTTACATGATAAATGATTTATAAAAAATTTTATTTATATAAAATAATATTACATAGTGTTAAAACCATCGAGTTCACTACATGTGATAGATCATGCAATTACATCCATTGGAGAGATACATGGATGACATCATGAACATGAGAGAGGTTTGGTAGAAGTGGAAAGTGATAAACCACAATTCCCACACAATAAATTATGTTGAAGGAACCAGTAAATATAAGGATAAATTTTTCCTTTTTTTGAAAAATCATAACATTATTTCATGTATAATTACATAGGAATAAATTTTCACCAATTTCAAGTTATATATCTCAAGGTGATTATCAGTATAACCCTTCATTTAACAATGGGATGCCATGATGTACTACAAAATAGATATAAAAATATATATCATCTCATTATCTTTCTTAGAAACTAATATCCTTATTAACCATCTTAATATCATTACATGGTAGTTCTAAACTTCATTCCATATGTTGCTTCATAAGAAACAAACTGAATTCCCAAGTGAAATATATTGTTAAAATATAATTTGATAACAGGATGGTGTTGATCTATACCACATTTGATATCTATAGAATAATATATATGAAAATCTACAAGTATTTCAATGGTAATATTAAACTTAAAATCTACTATATGATAGTACATAGTTTTAAAATATAACTATATATCCAAAGAGTTCTAAAGACTTCGATAGATCATCAATGTAAACCCTAGATAAAAAAAAGTACAACAAAATGTGGATCCTAATGTAACCATACTAATTCTTTAATGTATATAAAAAAATCTGGTCAGGAGATAAAGATTAAAAATGTAAATGTAGTGTAATTAAATATTACAATGATAAACAACAACCAAAATAACATTTTGGCCTTTAGATGTTTTGGGGTGTCTGATGATGAAATCTATAGTGATGTTTTCTCATTTCCATTATAGTATAAGTGATGGTTATAACATCCCCTTAGACTTTTATTATCACATCTTTAACTTTATAAATTACCATAAACCATGATATAAACATTTAAACATGTATCATTATACTAGTATCCTATAAATACTCTTTTAGATCAGTATACATATTCATACATCATATATCAATATAGTGTTGGAACCAAGGCTGTTATTTTCTAGAAATAGTTTGTGGATTGTGTTTGTTTTAAATCCTAGCATAGAAGATATATAAGTCTTCAAGGAAAGGGATCATATAGTTCAAGATGAAAATATTATTGAATATGACATCATTTCAAGTGTTTTTAATTTTTTGGGGTCCAACATTTGGAGGATGGATTTCAATGTGAAAAGGGGGTGTTTAGGAAGGCCTTATGATTATATATATTAAATGAATGAGTTTTATGAATATGAGATATGGAATTTGTATTTTGAAAAGGAATAATAAATTTTGGTGGTGTGCTTTATGATTAAGACAAGAATCACGAACAGATATATTAATATATGTGATTATGAGAAATAAAGCTTCATGGTCATTAATGTAAAGATCTTTGATTAAGAAGATTTCTATAAAGGATTTTGATGAAATGCTCTATGATTACGATGAGTGTTGCAATCATAAAATTTACATGGATCTTCCTAAAGGGAGGAGCACTGAGAAGATGTCTATGAATGATATATAAAATTTTGAATGATGTGGTGGAGCTTTGCAAACAAACGATCTGATAAATATTAGACTACCCCTCTTAACAAGAATTAATTTTTCCATGGAAAAATGGAATCACTTAGATTTCATGATTCCATGAAAGCTCCATGAAAATGACATTCTCTGAGAGCTTTAGAAACATTAAAGGACATGTTATGTCTCAAATGATGCCAAAGCATTAGGTTAATGATTACATCATGATGACGGGGTATACTCCATTGACTCAGGGAGTTTATCGGAGGTGTTTATTCTACGAAGGAATAGGTGCTTCATGAATGATTTTTTTTCTATGAAGGAAGGGTTTCTTTTTGAAGGCGGATTTTTCCATGATGGAAAGGAGCATTGTGAAGGAGTATTTCAAAATGTAGTATAGATTAACCTGTTTAAGTGAAAAAGGATTCAAATGTAACTCAACTTTGGTCCATGATGCAAGAAGATTATCATGATATGTCAGGGATATAGACATCAATTCAAATCCATTTTAGAGACCTAAAACCATGTAGAGTGAGTCTAGTGGATTTAATGGATGTGTTGAAAGGGAAAAATTGAGTTATCCCTAAAACCACATAAATGTAGTGCGCTCAACATAGATTTACCATGTCATAAAATTTAGATTCTACATATATTAACGATTAGTGGATTTAAACATGACCTTCACACTATCATTTTATTCTACATTGTATATCCCATTATGATAAACCAAGAAAAATTAGTGTGTTCTCTCTTTGCATGAGAATGTTTTATTACTGCATTACCCCAAAATACAGGTTTCAAAAGATAATAACAATGTATGAACATGATATCTCACTTTATAATAAAACTTTGACACCCTGATTCACCCCCCTATCAAGGTGCTTTGGTGTCCTACAAGTGGTATTAGAGGGATGGTTAACCTATCTTGGATTCTATATAGTAATTTTTTTTCTTATTTTATGATTTTAGTTTCATTCCTTAGTCAACAATTATATGCATGTTTTATTAATATTCAGAGTAGATGTATGTATTCAACAACACCATGATGAATAGGAAATATAAAAAGACTAGATAATTGAAGAAGTCTCTCTAATCTAAAGAATATGTAGTATATTTTTTCCATTCCTTTCTAAAAATGAAGATACTTCTTGTCTATAATGTAAAGAGAAGGTGTATCAGGTTTCCATAATTATATGTACATAATTTCTACCATAATTCAATCAAAATATTCATGTGATCAGGAGGTATGTGTCATCAACTATGAATGTTGTTCTCAGAAAAAATAATCCAACAATATTGGTGATGATGATCAATCTACAACCTCAGATGAATACATAATTGTTATTTTGAGACATATTCTTCATGATATTATTGAATAAGGGACCAACCATGTTTGTATAATCCATCAATGTATGAAATATGAAAACACTCATCTGATAAAAGAAGACGATTCTATGGAGGAAGGAAAACAATGGAAATTTCATGAATGTTATATGATCTCCAGAGAGATTGGATCCTTTAATGAAACAAAGAGGTAAATTGTAACGAGATCCTAAAAATAGATTAACAATGATGAATGGAAAGAGGAATTCAATAATTATCATAAATATAATATCCATGTTCATAAAGGGAAATTAAAAAATAGCACTGATGTCAAGGGTCTGCAATTTGAATTAATATCCAAGTAGGCCAAGGGACTAGACTCATTGATTTAGAATAAAGTGAAGATTCATGATGATGAATTTATTATAATGAATAAGTATTGTGAATAAAAGTTTATTATGATTTATGATAAAAAATAATCCTCAACATGAAATTTCTACATTAGGATGCCTGGTTAGTCGATCTTGAGAAGACTCCGGTTTATACATCCCAAAAAAAGGAAATAGTTTATGCTTCTACACATTATTCATTGGTGAATTTTCAAGTTTAAATACCTATAACATGTGATAAAAATATCATGACATCATTTTATGATCTATTTGGTGATACTGATAAGAAACAAGTAGCACCCAAACCAATATCTATTAATATCTATAAATCTATTACCATGAATAATGCATTTTCTATGAAAAATCAAAAACAATTATTAATGAAAAAATGTGATTAGAAACCATAAACTATGACTTGGGTGGATTTGAAAAACATTATGGAATTAGTTTACCAACCAAGATCACAAAAATTCATGAGAAATGGTCAACAACCCTATAAAAGAGATACAATGATCAATATTTTTTGGCCATTGTGTTTGTTAGAATATATTTGGGACTTTTTCTTTATGTTTTTGGGAAATTTATAAAATCTAATATAAAAAAGGAAGCCTATATCATGGGGGAGCAGGAAAAAAAATAATAATGAACATCCATGGGTCCAAAAGAATCTATTTACTACAAACATATTTTGATTAATTGATAACATTTGTGATATATCCAATATTAGTGGTAACATGGTTGGTATATCCTTATCTCAACATGTTCCCATATTTGAAATGAAATTAATATCACAAAATATTTATTGGAATGAATATGAAACCTTGTGAATAAATGATAATAATTTTGTGAACATAAATCCTCCCAAGAAGGATTCAAATTAGTATTGTGAGAAGACATTGGATTCTAAAACCATGAAGTTAAAAGTTAGTGCATCCAATAGAACTAATAAGAGGTATGGAACTCATATGAACCCATGTTAAATATCCAAACATGTGGAAATAGTCACTAATGAAACATTTGTTATTTGGCTAGAATATTTGGAAAGAATGAGGAATCATTAATTTAAATAGGCTAAGGATGGTTCAAAAAGGAATGAAAAGGCCCCAAATGATTTGGAAAAAATCCATCAGTGTTTGCAAACTAATTAAAATATCACCTTAAAGATGTTATATATGAGATATGCATTAAATAATTTCACATTACAAAAGGATGTTTAACCATAATTCCAGATGATGAAAAAGTACATAAAATGAGTATGAATGTATGACCCATTAATGTTATTAAGATGAAAATTTCTCCACACATAGCAGAAGAGAATGTGATGGGATCCAATAAATAACAACATATTTTTGAACATGTTCTCAGAACTGAAATGAATCATTCTGTATCAAATGATGAAATATGTTTGGGAAGATCACCTCAACCGTATTGTTTATATTGATGAATAAATATTGAGGCAACTTATTTCATTAATATTTTTTTCATCATAATAGTTTTTATAATCTATGGAATTGAAGGTGATGAATGTTATTAGGGAAAAAACTGAGAATTAGATAAGGATGTCAATTATTGATTTCCAAGATGAATAAATTACCATCTTTAAATGATTCTTCAATATGGTATTCAAACTAAAATATCATGGAGAATATTTTATTATGATGATAATGATGAACTATTATAGGTAACTATGATAAATAAGGTACCATATTGGCTTGATCAAATTTATGGTGTCTTGAAGAAATTTTTTTCAAGAGGATTATCATTTCTAATGTTGAGGAAGTTATCTAATGTGGATAGTTATAAGATAATGAACCATTCTATTGTTTTCTTCAAATTTAAATTTCTTGAAATCAATTATTGATGAGATCCGCCATTATGAAGATGATGAGATCTATTTCCCTTTAGGGGAAGGAAAATAAAAAATGATAAATAAGTTTCTTGTATCATTACATAAATTTTTGTCTAACTATATTATTTTAGGAATTGATTGAAGATAAACTCATTGGAAATAGAGTTTTGGGTATCATTACCAGTGGTCATGGGATATATTCAAATGCTAAAATAGTGGAAGTGTGGTAAATATTCTATGCTACCATGAATAATTTTATATATATGAAAAATTAGAAGTGGAAACCATTACGGAAGAAACTTCATCAGAACATCACAAAAGTATTTACAGTGTATGAATCATGCACATCATACTTTGTATCCTCGATTGAATACTTATATGAAGAACACCAAATTAAAATGAGGTGATGTTGCATATAATATCAAGGTGAATAATTTATAAGAAGATCAACTTATGGTGATTACGTATGGGGATGATATCATTTTAGGGAAGAAGGAAGTGATCAATGGATGAATTTTCTAAGAACATGAAATCTAAATTTGAAATTTCTATGATTAGTGAATCCACATGATTGATAGGGCTACAGGTGATACAAAAGAGGGATTACGTGGTCATTTCCCTACAAAATTTTGTATGGGAGTTGCTGAAGGAAATTAATAGAAATGATTCCAATCCAATGAAGACTCTAATGGTGGTGGTAAAAAAACATTGGAAGAATGAGGATGAGAATTTTTTAGATCCCACAATATGTAGGAGAATCATTGGAAGCAAGCTATAACTGACAGCAACACAAATAGACATTTTTCTTTACAATATGCTTAATAGGACACATTCATAGTAATCACAAGATAGATTATATAATTTTTGTGAAACAAACCACAAGGTACATTCATGGTACTCACAATTATGGATTATCCTTTTATATCAAAGGATATAGTGAGCTATCCTCGTTTTTTAATGCTGAGTAGGCTTGAGGTGTAGTGTATAGAATATACAATAGTTGTTGATAATTCTTTATTGTTATGACATGTGTGGGATGGTCATATATGATATATAAAAGCACTTCTCTTAGTACAGCTGAAGATGAATACATCTCCACTATAGAGGCATGTAATCGAAAACTATGGATGAAGGAACAGTTGAAGAATATTGGTATTGAGGTGAAAAATTAAATGGTGATTCACTGTGATAGCAAGGGTGTAATTGATTGCACGAAGAATAATGTTCAATATTCTATTAATAATCACATTGAAATTAAATATCACTTTATCCAGGAAAAAATGTTGAACAAGACATAATTAAAAGGTATCATGTTGGCATTGATGATCCATTGGATGACATACTGACCGCACTATTATTAGCACATGTGTTCAAGAAGCATTAGTTGAACCTCGGTGATCAACTGCCTCCCAATGCATGAGGATTTTATATATTACCCTATTCCTTGTTGAATTATTTATTTAAATCTGTTTGAGGATGTGATGTAGGTTTATGGGGGAGATACGATCTAGGAGGAGTGTGTTTTGAGCACTACATGTTTCAATTACTATCCAATCAGTTTATTTCCAATGGGGAAGATTGCAAAAATTCAATGGCACAAATATGAAGGATAGAATAATCTTCTTGTTTTATGGTAGTAGGTACAAAGAGAATAGATAATAGAGATTTTTTCTGAGTTTAAAAGGGGGAAAATGTGATTTTGATGTTATGCTGAAATAGTTTGGGGCATTTAAGGCTTCTATGACATAGTTAGAGAATAGATGGGACATAATTTAGCATTCCAAAACATAACAATCCAATTCATTCTATTCCTAATATTTTATACACTGAACATTGCTCACTTAGATATAGATTGTTGTAAATAATTTTTCTTCTATTTATGGTATTTATATTGACAAGTTCCCTATTAAATTTATGTATAGAATGGAAACAAACCCAAAGGAAGAGATTGTTGGAGTGAAGGATGTTCTTTGATGGAAATAGATTTTGGTAATTGTTTGTTGTCAATACTCACATAGAATATTTGGGAATTTTCAAGGAACAGGATCAGATATTTCAAACTAATAATATTAGTGAAGGTGATGTTGTTTCCTAGTGTTTTACAATATTTTTTGGTCCAAAATTGAGATGATGGATTTAAATGGGAAAAGTGGTTTTTCATGAAGGCCTTATGGAAAAATGCATTATAATGGGTTTTACAATGATGGGATATTTGAGTTATATTTTGTCATAGCCTAAATAATTATAACACTGTGATCCATGATTATTCCATGTATCATGAATTGATTTGAAGATCGCCACAATTACATGAAATGATGTTTTATAGTCATTTAAATAATGATTGGTGAATAATATGAGATATGTGATTGGTTTTTATGGAATGATCCATGATTATATAATAATCACGATCAGAAAAATTTTCATGGAGCTTCGAAAAGGGAGAGAACCATGATGATGTTTTTGAAAGATATAAAAATTACTAAAAGAAGAAGTGGAGATTTATGTATAGCTAATCTTATAAAAACTAGGCTACCCATCTTCACTAGAAATGAATATTTTTCATGGAAAATCTGGAATCACACTTATTTCGTGAAGCTAGGGGTGCCCCATGAAACTAACATTCTACGCGATCTTGACCATCACAGAATGACTTGTTTAGTCTCAACAAATTATAATGATTTCTTTTAATGAGTACATTATTATTAGGAGGTATTACTCATTAAATCATTGATCTTCAAGAAGGTGTTTGTTTTGTGATGGCATAGGTTCTTTCGTGAAGGAAGTTTGGTCTATGAATTCTAGGTTTGTTCACGAAGTATGTTTGTTTGAAGAATATAGGATGATTCAGGAAGGGAGTGAGATTCATGAAGGAGCTTCTTGAATTTTAGTATTTAATATTATGTTTCGGTGAACATGGCTTACAATGTGCATCAAATATGGTCAATGATGCAAGAAGAGCCTTGTGTTAATTCAGGGACAAAGACGTTAATGAAAATCCATTGAAGCGACCTTCATATCAATAAAATTAGTTTGACTTCCCTCATATTAGTGAACTGGGGGAGTCAATAGAAGTGTTATATGGAATATAAAGAGCTATCCCTAGAACCATGTAAGTCTAGTGTTCTTGGAATAGAGTGACCATTTCAAAACAACTGTATTTCACATATCATTATGAATATTTGATTTAGATATGAAAAACACATAGTCATCATATAATAATTGGGCTATACCTTCACGGTGATCTAAGTAAAACTATTGTGTTCTCACTTTTCATGTGAATGTTTTTTTATGGATTACTCCAACATATTTCTTTGACAAGTTCATACCATAATGGGAAAAAGATCTATAACTTTAGAAGAAATAGTTAACACCCTAATTCACCCCTCTATTTTCAGGGCCCTCTAGGGTCCTACATAGAGAATGATTATATATGATCTTCTTCAAAAATATTTTTCTTCATGTATAGAATTTAAAAGACACATAACTATTTCCCTATCCTTATCATTTCATCAAAGTAAATGTTTATCATTGGAAAATTTATTATCTTATTTTGTAGCTCTATATCTTCCTTATAAACCGCTTTAATCATAATTTGGATATATGGTTAATCACTCATTTGATAATTATAATATTTATCACCATACACTAATATATAAGTTACCATAATTTTCAAATATATAAATTTTTTATCTTTTATGATTCTCATCATAGTTTAGATAGCATGATCCTTTGGAATAAAATCAATATCCCTTTGTATTCTTTCCCAGGTTGGTAATGTATTGAGTATCCAGAATCATTGTCCAACAAAAAAATTATTTGGAACGTATTCAACTATTTATATGAGAATTTATATGTTTATATTTCATGATAAAAAATCATGTTCCTCCTATCTCTATAAAGACAAATCCCATGTATTTTTAATGAAAAATTTACCAAATTAAACTATAAAACATGATTTAGGTAAAATTTTCTCCTCAACATTAAATTAATTCAAGGAATTGGATATCACCATCAAATTATGAATAATAAAAAATCCTAACACCTTCTTCATTTCATAATATATAGATAAAAACCCATATCCAATGTAGGGTGTTGTGAGTACAGGTGCACTGACTAACCTTCAATTCATTTTCATAAAACTCTATTTACATTCAACGGTTCAAAGCAAAATGAATTACTTATGAGTTAAGAAGGTTAGTGTATTAGGTAAATGTGTTATATTTTTTATAATGAGTTGATGATATCCATCCATTCATAGAAAAGTATATATTATTGCTACACTGGTTATTGTATGCCAATTTTGAATAACTTTCTTCTTTGAAATATCTATATATACATCTTTGATTGATATTATATAACCCAAAAAATGGAAAATTATATGGACAAAAGAAACACATGGTAAATTTTTCATAATAATTATGTTACATTAGGTTATTCATTACAATCTTAAAGTGATCATCATGATATTAAATTTTCTTTGGATAAATAAGAATATAATATATATAGACTACCAAAAACTAGTAACAATAATACCTAATTACTATATTAACTAAATATATGATTATAAAATGTAAATTTATAATAGTAAAATGAATGTCTATTTATTTATATTGTAAAAACCATGTATAAAAGGATGGATTTTTTATTTTTCCACCTTTGACCCCAAATTAATAGTATCTATAATGATCTTAAATCAATGAGATTTATTTCTATCATCACAATTGATAAAAAAATCATCAATACATGGTTGATGATACATATCTTTGACTGTGTTCCTTTCATGTTCCCAATAATCTATAAAGAATCACATTGATCCAAATTTCATTTTAAAAATGAATGGGTTCACCCTATGGTGAAATACATTGATAAATAAACCCCTTATCAATATTCTCCTAGAGATTATTCTTCAATTCATGTTACTCAATTAGGGTTGTTATATATATAATATTTTAAATAGGTGTTGCAATAGGTATCGGTTATATGGATATCTTAACATCACAACTAGAGGAGGAACATTTAATAATTCCAAAAGATAAAAAAACTCTCAGGTTATAGGTATATCTTCTATTTTAAGTTCCTCTCTAAAAATTTAATACAATACCCCATTTTAATATGAATCAAACACCATAAAATATATGTTATTTACATTGGATATTCATATTTAACCTCTGACTGATAGAAATTTGTAGGTTTTTTCAGAATATTGAATGTGACTTCCCTTCCTCTATAATTTATTTTGGATTTGTATAAATAATTAAAATACAAAAATAAAGTAACATCATATAAACCAGAGGATAAATAATATGATTTCAAAGAAACAAAATCCAAAACTATTTAATTGTAGAAGAATCATAGACCTATGATGAAATCTTCATAACATTATGATTTTTCACAGTTAATTCACCATCAAATTTTTGAGTTTTCAATGTTACACAGTTATAGAATTCATTAGACATAAAATAGTGAGTATCACTATAAAAAATAAAATATTATTGGTTATTGAGTGGATTTTATGGGTACCTTTCACTAATTAATTCTCATGATCCACATTAGATTAGTGATAACATGATATTTCACTTTTTTGGGGGATTAATATGTTACTAACTTATATAATTACCATAATACCATAAATTAGAACACTATTTAACATAATTCCCATAATCCTAGTGTGTGTGTGGTGAATTATTTATATATTTATATCCATTAATATAACTATATAACATCATCTCATAATTCAAAATTTGATTTTCTGATGATGTCATTTTCCTCACATAAATAATTTACAAGTCCCCTTAAGACAATACTATCAATACTCGCTTGCACACATACAAAATAAAGTAATATTTATGTTCTTCCTTCCATAGCTTTTATTGTAAGAATTTTATTTGAATTACATCTTTATTTTCATACCAAAACCAGGAGATTTATATGCCACTCAAATCAATATTTCTACCTTTAGATCACAAAGAATGATTTATATAAATCTAAAAATTTCACTTATAGATAACACCTTCAAGATACCTGGTTTTAAGGCACATAAATTTTTAAAAAAAATCATTGTTTTAGGTTTCATTATAATACCAAAATAATACATCTTGTTTAATTTTACTCGTAGGTACTAATAGATTCAACATCATTCTTCTTTAGCTCAACGAATTCATAGTACATTATCATATGAAAAATATAAGGAATGTAATTTTTGAAAATATAATTTTAAAATCATCTAACAGTACATAATCAATTTATTAATTTTTCATTATATTATTTATTTTATTCTAACATTGATCTACATCACCTAAGAAATGATAAACAACCAAAATAAACTTTTCATGCTCTGATAACTAAAGAATGAAAATTATATTTTCTTTGGTACTGAACCATTGATTAAAAATTACTGGATGAGGATACATAATAAAATAATGTGTATATTTCTCTATGACCAACTCCACATAACATTTAACCTCTTTCTTGTTTAGAATCACATCATGATCCAAGGCCTGATAATGGTGTGTAAAAATTTAAATGATATTTTTATTTCCAACTACTATAACACTGGGTTTCTCAAGAATACATTAATTCAATTGTTCATTAAATTCCTCATTAATATTATCCATTATGGTTATATACCTTGAATAAAATCAAAATTTATAATTTGATCAATAGTAATCCTAGTGAGAAACCACATAATCTTGAAATCATTTATAATATGTCTAAATCATGACACTTCTCAATTTATTACACCTTAGGTTTAGCCTAGTTTATCCATTGTCATAATATTTTAAAATTATTCATAATCCCACATAAATGAAAATTGAATTATCCCAATAATTTCTCCAAGGATTTTCTATCCATTTGTGTATTCTTCAACCTACTCATCGTGCACCTGTAACAATCAAATTAGTACCCAATATTCCCCTTAGAGTTTTTACCGCTTGGTTAATTCATGCTACAAAAAAATACACATGTTAGTATCTATAAATGAATGTATATTTTAGGAATACTAAAATTGTGTCACCCAATAAATTTATTTTGAGTGAATAATATGCTCGATAACTTTCTTAACATTCATCAATGAGCTTTATGTGAATTGGGATATACTATTAAAATATTATTAGTAAAATGTGAACGTTAAAAAATTGTAATTGAATTGGAGGGTATGGATAGGACTAACCAAATTTAAAAATATATTTTTAATGGTCCGACTCAATAAAAATTTATTGATTAACTCGTAGGTAATAATTACAAAATTTTTAGTGAAGTCATTTTTTGGTAAGAAATTTTTTTTTTCTACAAACATTTTTCGATTTTTTTATTTGAAAATATTATAATTATTTTCTTCCAATTTTAGAAATTATATTACATAAATAATATATTAATTTTTAAATGAGATTATGAAAAATATCTTAATGTGAATTTTTCGGACACATTGGTATAGATTAATTTTTCATTGAATAGGGAACAATATTGTTTTTATATAATTTTTTTTCCACCCATTTAATTAATAATTCCCAATTTTTTAATGTATTTATAAATTTTATTAGTTTCTTTTAATTAAAAATAATTCAATTAATTTAACAACAAATTAATAAAATATTCTTACATTTGGTATAAATACATTAATACACATAAAAAATCATTTTTATAGAAACCAGTACTTCGCCATATTTTAATTGTTTATTTTATAATAGTTTTTGACACATATAGAGTTTAAAGTTTATAAAATTAATTATATATTTATAATTATTATTTGAAAATTCAATAAATAGGAAAACATTATTTTTTATCAAAATAAATAGAAATCGTGGTAAATATTTGTCAGGTGAGTAATGGAAAATCATGTCATTATGGTTGAAAACAATGTAAAAACGATTTAAAATTCTATAAAAATCGTTAACTATTTATATTTTATGAATTTATTTCGAACATACTTATAAATTATTTTATTATATGGAATCGTGGTTCTATTTTTATTTGATAATGACCATAATAATATTTTCTGAAAATAATAAATCCAAAATATCACACTCTTGGGATTAATTACTCTAATATTAGATTAAAGGGATAATGAGTTTTATTATTTATAAATGGTTATTTGAAATATTAATGATTTATTTTTTATTATAGTAAATTATTTTCAATATATAGTGAGAATATTATAGCCTTAATTTCCTATGCAAGGCTGACACAATACATGTTCGAGTAATATAAAAATCAAAAAAATAATTTTTAAATTATTAAAAGTGATTTAATTTTGATGAATTAATGTGTTGAATAGTTTTTCAAATTAATATAATAGAATATTTATTTTATAAATGTTTTTATTTTAATTCAATTTCTATCTTGTTGTCTTTAAAGTCAAAATATATTAAGAGTCCCAAAAATGAAGTTAATGGTGTCTTATATTAAATACTAATCAATTAATTTTTAAAATAATAATTATATTTATGGAGGACAGTGGAGATTGGTTATGATAAAAATATTCACCCCTTGATAATTTTTTCCTAGTTTTTACCTTAGATGTAAATTTATAACCCTTTAGTGTTGAAAATATTGTTACGATGGTAAATGTAAAATTTGGTTATTTAGTAGTTAAACAGTATTATAATGTTCAAAATTTCATATAAACCAATAAACATTTTATAAGTTATTGGAATTAAATATTACCCAATTGTATCATTTAATGTTTCTCAATTTGATTCAAATTTTACATGAAATAAAATTTATTATATTTAAATATTTCAAGTAATTCCAATTATGTCATTTCCTTTGCTATAAATAGACACCATATATCCTCTATTGTTAAAAACAATATGATCTAATTACCAAAAAAACCTATCTAAGGAATCCTTCTCGATGTTGTAGAGTTTATTGCACCTTTAAAAGGCATTCCCTATAGTTCTTAAAAAGTAATCCAAATGAGGTCAGCCACAGAGGAGGTAATCATATTTATCAAATTTTATAACATTAAATATTATTTGAACTCCTAAAATTATACCATAACATTTCCAATATAGTAATTTAATATCACTAATGTACTGATATGTTATTATTTTAATTTCAAAGTCATATTATTCTACATTTTAGTCAAATGGAATATTAATGTATTGCTCGTCTGTAGATGTGGACTACCTCCTCCACAAAGAGATAAGATTCATCTTCTAGGACCTCATCACATGGATATTTTATATGATAGGTTTAAATATATATAAATATATATTTATTTAAATATATGATATATATAATATTTTTTCATTTTTTGTAATGGTGAATTATTTTTAAAATTTCATTTATTCTATCTATAAAACAATATAAAAATCACTCATGCATACTTAAAAAATATCATCTCCCTAAAGTGATGTAATTGTTTTGTAGTCATCATTTTATATGGATTGGTATAGTGGTGTATGTAATTTATTCATATTATTGTAATCAAATTATTAAAATTATTTATCTCATGGAACTATGATCAATGTACAAGGACCAGAACTACCATACCTAATCATATTTGAAAAATGAAATAGTTAATAGTGGGAAACAATGATTTTAATAAATATTTATTAATATTTAGTTGTAGAAATGTTATAATTGAATCATATATGATATTATTAGTATATAAAAAGTAATAATATATAATTTCATTAAATTTTAAATTTTTATTCATGATGTTATTTGACTTGTGTTGTTTGTCAGATGTGATATAAGGGTTTATTGTCTCACTTTTTTTCGAGAGACATATTCCATATTCACAAAATATTTTCTCCATATTCTAAATATTACTACGACTAATTTATTTTATGAATATTTTCATTTAAATTAATAGGTTCTATATATAAATATAATGTTCTATATTTCATGAGTTTTTTATTTCCTGATTACTAAATTTGTAAGGGTTCCTCATCTCAATATGGTTTCATTGAGACATCTTTAAGGTTATGAATGTATTTAATTTTATGTGATGTCAATAAAACCCATTATAAATGCTATATAATTAATATATTGATGTTAATTATATTTAATGTTTCATATTATGTAATTTCACTATGAACTATATGATTAAAAACATACAAAAGTAGTTGTTGTTTTATACTATAATCACATTTTACAAGGATTTATTATGATTAAATATTTTATGATGAAATTATATAAAATTTATCTCCAAAATGATATTTATTTTATTATAATCTAGGTTTTTATTAATATCTTTTTTCACCATTTTACTTTAATAAAGTACCGATGATGAAAATGAATCTTTAAATGAAAATAATCATTGTTTTACTAGTCAATTGAGAATGATTTTTAATCATGTGTATATTTTCATTATAATTTTTTAAAAGATTTTTTAAAAAAAAATTATATTATGATTCGTTAAATTAATTTTTAAACATTTTTGAATATATATATATATTTTAAAATGAATCTTCATACAAATTTTTTAATGAGGAATATTAGGATTTGTAATGAAAATATAAAATGAATCATTATTTTAACACACATGACATAAATAAAATTTATCATCATTATGACTTATTAATTATTGGAATAATTATTTTCAAGTCTCCATGATTGTTTTCAATGAATTTTTTCATAGTATTTTGTAAATTTTTAGTGTTTCAAATAATATATTTCAAAATGAAAAGGGTAGTTTCCTTTTGAAATTATTCCTTGATCTTCAAAATGATATTTTAAAATTTGATAATATATTTTTTGTTGTTTATTATTCTTTATTGGGTTCATGAATTTATGATATAATGATTATTATTTCTCTAAAGGTCTTATGATTATAATGGTGAAATATTTACAAAAGATGTTTTATTTTTCTATGGGTTATGTTTTGATGGAATAATATATGTTTTCACTAAATTATGCCATATATATGAGTGATTAATGAACATGTGATAAGTTTGAAAAAATTATATAGAACTCTAGTAAATTTGGTATATATTATCGTTTTATGGGCTCAATGGTTATGTAGTAGGTTATTTCAATCTTGAAAGAGGGTATACAAGAGGTTATACGAAGCTCAAAATAGGGTACAATGGAAGTTATCCCAAGCCCTAAAGAGGGTACATCAGGAGTCATCCCAATATGAAAAAAGTTACATGGGTTGTTTTATTAAGCCTAAAATATAATGAATGTCTTAGTGGGTTTCCCTAACATAATATTTTTATTAGTCTGATTAATTTAAACTTTATGCCACACATTTATAATATGAAATTGTGACATTGTTATGCTCTCATGGATTATATTCTTTGATTCATTTATAATTCATGTCCTAGGAGAATACTAGCCTTATGAATCGACTTTTGATTATGATATTTGATATGCTAGGAATAGTTATAAAATGTTTATCTCATGTTTTTATAACCTTATGTTCATGTTATAAATTAATGACAATCAATATCGCACTTTTTTACCATTATAAAACATCTAATATCACCCTTTGTTATGTTTATTTTTCCCTAGGATATGGAAAATTTTTTGTAGTATGATATATATGAAAATGGTTCATGTTATGAATAACATTATGGGAGATTATATAGATCTTTTATTAATTACTTGTTTATTTATCCACATTTCCAAATAACATAAACCGTTGTTTTTATGGCTTATATTGCAATGATATGTAATGAGTATTCATCTAATAAGTTATAATATCTATTTATGTAATGTTTGGGTTACCTCAACAATCCATTTTTATCATAACATAGGATATTCTCTTATGTATATTCTTATCCTAAGGGTTCCAATGAATGTTGTTTCTTTATATATTCTAATAATAACTAAAACATTCTATGTTTCCAACTGAAGTGACTTATGAATTTAGTAGGTAAATTGTATATATTATTAGATTAATATTCATTACATAAAATTTAAATCCATTATATAACCATAAATTATTAGTTTCATTAGAATCTTGGTAACATATTTTTTTTTATGAAAAATAACTAAACCATCCCCCACACAGTTATTCACCACTAGAACACTTCTTTTATATATCATATATAAAATATTTCTTCATATCCTATAGAAGTGGAAAAATAATAAAGGCTGATATTAGATTCATAGAATGGATAAATAAGATAGATATCGATGATACTTCAATAATCACATAATCATATGGGTATGAGAATAGTAGATTGATAATTTAAATCCATACCTAGCAATTCATAGTTCATAATAATGTTTCATGGGATAATTCACAGTGGTTCATAAGACACGAATCATAATGGAATCAGAGAACATTAGATGTGATTGATTAATATTAGAAGAAGATCTTGTAATAAACTAATTTTATTAAGTGTGTAATAAATATAATTATAGAATTATTATGTCATGGCTACCCCCAATGATGTACATCACATGTTAGGATTATGCTAACTAAAAATGTATATACTTTGGGGTTTAGATTACCTCCCTTCTAACATATTTTGTGACTGGGATAACTTTTACTATAACATTTGACCTCATACAACATTCTTATTTACACTATTTATTGGAGGTCCATAATGGTCCCATCGATAATATTATCGCAATCAATTCATATGTATTCCATAAAATTATGAAAACATTTATGATGTCATCATAACTTAAACCATGTAAAAGAAAATGAGTATCATATATATTTTATCATCATAATTTTAAAAATCTAGAGAAGGAATAATGATGATATCATAAAATAATATACCCAGTGTGTCATCGGTATAATCATAGGTTGTAATCATATATGAAAAATGAATTTTATAAATCACTTGATTATTTATTTGGGAATGTACACTTATAATTTTGAAATCACTTATTTGAAATTTAAAAATATAAAATATAAAATGGAAAAAATATTCTTTTAAAATAATGTTATAAATTTTTAAGGGAATAGTCAGATGAATTTATAGTCATGATGGTGAGAAGATATATTCATGCCATAGATGATAAAATGGTCATTTCTTCCACACCACTTTTAAAAAGTAGGAAATTCAAAAAAAATCATAAATATTCCTTTTAAATTTATTTAAAAAATGTATAAAATGGTTAAAAATAACACAAAACAATCATATGAGAATATTAAAAAAATTATGGAACACATTTTAAATATAAAATTTACCTGTAAGACATACTTTTGTTGACTTAATAGAGAGCCCATGTTAGTTTTTAATAAATAGATAAGTTCAAAAAATTTATTAATTATATAGAGAGAAAAACGTAAAACATTTAATTTCCATAAAAAACTAATTCATGCAGATATACATATGATTTTTCATTGATAGATTATATAATGTCATCATTGAACATTTTAGAATAAATAATCTATAAAAAATGTGATTGTAACATAAAACATATACATTAATTTTGACTTGTTTCATTAGAACACAAAAAACACTATAAGATTTATTTGAAATTATTTTAAATCTATAATAGAATGATAAAAATACAATTAGTATAAAAAATGGATTACTTATAGATTCTTATCACTCATTTATTGAAAATTATTTATTGGAATAATTTTTTTGGTGAATAATCATTCATTTTTCTTGTGTGCTTTTATTTAGCTATTCCAATATTGGTTATTTCATCATTGTTATATCATAAAAATAATGATAAAAATAATATAAATAACATAAATATTAATTATATACATTTTTATAATCATTTATATTATTTAGAGATAGAAAAATATATTACACCATTCATAGAGATGGTAGTTCATGTGTATACATGAATGCATTTTTTAACTTTCTTAAGAAAAAATAATGAATGATAAATAATATTTTACAATATTAAATCTTAATTATATAATGAATAACTTATTTATTAATTTAATCCATCAGTATATCTATCAATGTGATATAATTATCAAAAATAAATCAAGCCACTACATGGAGGAGATAGTCCACACATTCATACTAGTGATACTTTCATTTCCCATTTGATGGGAAATTAGCAGAAAATTTTTGATACATCATTATAATAATATATAATTACATTTATGATAATATATAAACAATTTTATGATTGATAAAATATGTTTAGAGGTTGTGGGAGAATAAATAAAATCGAAATAGTTTAGTTAATATTAATACATTTTATTTGGTAAATGGCCTTTGACTAACACCTTAATCCTTGAAACATTAGTTTCATGAGAATAAAAACGGTTCTAGGATTATGGTAAATAATATAGGAATACTTTTAGGTATGTATTTACTGAGATAATTGGGCTTATGATTCATAAATAAAATTGTATAAGAGGTTTTATTTTACAAGTGAGGTATATGACACAACTTTAATCAGATAAATGATTCAAATGATATAATGTAACATTAATTTAAAGTGGGAAAATGGAAAATAGTTAAAAGGTAGGATAATATGGTGTCTAAATATCTCTGAACAACGTGAATGAGTTAATTTTATATAGAAATGTTACCCATATCACTTTGTTTAACCCCTAGAAATATGTTTTAACCATAACCTTGATAATTTTTTTTACTATTTTTAATATTCATTATAACCAAAAACTAAAGTGGAATAATTAAAAAAATTATATATTATGAATAAAAAAATTTAATTAATTTAATTAATTTCATTTTTTAAATGTTACTCATGTTAATTTAAATATATTCATATGAAACGCAATAAAAACCTACATTTAGAAAAATTCATTTTAAGAGTTAAATAAAATTTACTTTATTTCCATCCCTACTAAAAACTAAAAAATTAATGTTAAAAATTTTATATAATACGTAATCTATAAATTTTAACAAAACAATTAATCAATTCTTTTTCATTCTTTATGAAAAAAAATTGTTTACATAAAACCACATTTACGAAAAAATATACCTTTAAATAATTTTATCATCATTCCTATCTTTTAGAAAAATAATGAATGGTTTTTTAATTCATATATTAAAAATAAATTAAAATAAAATAATTTTTAATAATGATTAATATAATTTTTTTGATAATTATACATAACAAAAAAATGTAAAAATATTCAAAAATAAGTATTTTAATCATTAAATGATTTTATTAAAAAATTTACAGTCACTTTATATGAATTAATTAATATGTTTTAATCTGGGAATATATTTGTGCATTTATTTCACTATGTTCGTAATCCTATTCAGACTCACCAATCCATCAGATATGTCATACATTTAAACTATATCAGAGGTTCATTTAGAATCGAGGTTTCATGTAAAGAAATAAAACTACTCCATAAAGTCAACTTAAAAAGGAAAAACATATAAAATCATGGTGTTTTATATGCAAGTCTGTATGTTTCCAAATTTTTTTAAATGATTCTATTATAAAAATATTAATATATATAGGATTAATTTTCATATTTAATTTTTTTATAAGTTATTAATATAATGTTGTTTAATTTTATGTCTATTTTATTCCATTTATTATTAATTATAATTAACTTAAATATGATATATAATTTATGATATATGTATTTATAAATAAAAAAATTATTATTATAGTTTCAATTTTATTAATCTTATATAAATAACCAATAAAATAAAAAAATTATGTATTAGTAATTTAATTATTTGATTAAAAATTATATAAAAAAATAGGTTGAATAAAAATAAAATCATTCAAATATTAAAATGACCATTAATTGTCTTGGTGAAATAAAATTTAATAATATAATTATAAAATATAAAATAGAACAATATAATTACCTAAATACATATAATTTATTTAATAAAAAATTAAAAAATAATTTTAAAAAAGTGGGATATCTCATGTAGGGTGAAGTGCATCATACAACCATTTTAGAACACCAAATATCACGGGGTTGGATTTGTGATTTATGCTAAAATATATTTTTTCAGCTATATTGATGGAGTCTCAAGATGTGATTTTCAGAAAAACAATTTTTTATGCTATCTTGATGTGTGTAATGGATGTTCTAATAGTTCTTTTAGAGTAATTTCCCCTCTAGTTTTTTAGTCATCATATTTGTTTCTTGTAGGAAAATTTCACCATGGTTTCAGATTCATCATATGGATTCTGTTTTAGTGTTTTTTCTAAAATTTGTATTGATTTCTATAGTGTATTTTTTATTTTAGTTAACTCCTTGAAAATATATTTCCTTCATTCTAAATTATGTGTGTATACCAAACCTGTAGTGATATAAATTAATTTTCATTTATTGTGGTCCTAACCTCAATTGTCTCCCTATGTCATTTTTGTAATACTTCAATTTTTTTTTTCCAAAATGATAAAAAACCACTAATTTTTTATAAAGGTTGTCACAGTTTTGTGGTGGGGGTAATAGTGGTTATGACCACTGTTAATTACTCATGGAATGATGATTAATGACTAGGTTTGGTGCTTGAGATCCATTATTAGTGGTTTTATCCTTCACTAAGGTTCCCTAGTTTTTGTCCTATTAGACGTATTTGACTCCGTTTCTTGTTTTTTGTCTCATGTTTTGTCTAGGGAGAAATGGATTCACATAAATATGATAAGATATCCCTTGATGATGTTGGAAGTAATTTTTCGTTCAATATTTTTATTCAATTCTTGTTTCTTCAACCTTGCAATGTTTCTATAAAGATTCCCTAAAAAAATTTCTTGTGTTGGACTAGTAATGATGGTTTTACTACTTTGAATTAAATTGATGGAGTCTTGGTAAAAATATATTCAATTTTAGATTCTTATAAGGTGTGGTTCATGTTTCAGAATACAACTCAAGGGTTATAGAGGTTTTCTTAGATTTAGGTATCTCTTAGGTTCCTGAGGTATACACATATGAAATTCTTGAATGACGATCCAAGATGTGACACAATTTATCCATTATAGAAAATAACATGGCTTGAAATTATTATTTTTAGTTGTGTTTGGTGTGTTTTATTTGGAATGGGATGAATTTTGAGCTTTCTGTTTTTATATTTTAATAGGAACATCACCACTAAAAACAATAACTATATAAAATTAATGAAATGCAATTTGGAGGTGAATAAAAATAATAACGTGCTTTAAAATAAGAAAGAGGAAACTCTAACATCTATAATATTTTCCCTTCAATATATTCTTCCTTTTTCATATGATGGATTTTATATATAGTTTATAATTAAATATTTCTATTCAGATTTTTAAACTATGTAGGTTATGGATTATTGATTATAATTAGGTTCTTTTATAATGTAATGTTTAATATCTATGAATTTAAATATATATGATACCCAATGTATGATGAAACATTGTCCAATTATCCAGTAAAATATTTCTTATTCGCACCATTTGGCTCTTTAGTTCCTCAATAACACACACACTCTCTAATGATTAACATCAGATTCTGAAATATTTCCTTCAAAAATGGTTTAGTGAACATACAATCTACATACTCTTTTATAGAAACAATAATCTTATTTATTTCCTTTCTATAACATCCAAGGTAAATTAAAATATGACATATTTATATTTATTATTTTTGGTGAATTAAATATTAATTTTACTTCAATGGTAATTATATGTTTGAAGGCGTACTTGACATGCAACAATGTGTTTCTCTGGAATATCATGTTTCTCACAAGGCTGAGTCATACTGAAAAATAATAATATAATATTATAGTAAATATTAATAATTATCATGCCGTTTTATTAGTGGGAATGAAAATCACTAACCATATAATGATTAAACATGTTTTTAAATGTTACTACATGTATCCAAAATAATTTAGTGACTTAAAATGAAAATGAATCCAATTTTAAGCATACACCTCTCTAATATTTTTAGAAGGTTGTTCTTCCACCTTTTAAGGGTGAACACATATTTAAATTTATTTTTCACTTTTCTATGTTGAAAAAAAAAATAAACTTCTTTTTTAGAATCATGATATCAAAATTTACTTTGGGTATTTTTTTGGTATTTTTTTGGAAAATTTTGTTTAATTGTGAAAAATACGACATTTTAAGACAAAACTGTCTTTTCATCTGATTTATTTATATGGATAGATTATATTTTTAATTGGTTTTAAAGTGTAATTGGATTATATTTTTACCATTTTATCCAATATTGGTCATTATAAGTAATTTAACTTTGAAATTGGACATAAACACATGTCAATAATTTTTTAGTTTTATTTCTTTAAAACACGCTTTCTAGTTTTGAAAACATAAATTAATAAAAAATTAATAAATGAAGAATCTATGTTTAAAATTATGTATAATAGAAATAATTTTTTGGAATATCAAAATTATATTTGGGTGAATTTTTTGTTTTTATCTGAAAACAATCAATCTTTGACGAATAGTGAAAAACACGATGTAGTAATTAAAAAATAGACTTTTTTCATTTAAATGAATTTTTACTGCTTCTATGAATTGAATTTTAAAAATCCAACATACATGGTTGTCATCAGTATTTAAAATGTGGTTCAATAGGATGAAAATAATTTATGGTGAATAATAAATTTTTATTTTTATTTATCGTAGTTAAAGTTAAATAGGGTAAACCAAAGTACAAATAAAACTATAATGAAATTAAAATTATCTTAACATGTGTCCAAAACATATTGGAGGAGTCAAGTATGACCAATAAAATACATAGGTGAGACTTTGTTTTCTTTTAATTCTACTTCATTAGGATAATGACATTGGTAACTTTTTATTTAAGCTAAAAGTACAAATATCATAAACTAGTATTGATTTTCTAAAACAATTTTAATGTGGGGTTATTTAGTTAATATCTTTGATTATATATTGTAATTAGAAAGATATAAATATTACCTACATCATGGTATTTTATTCATAAATTTTCCTCATCAAATAAATAAATTTATTTTTGACACAATGATGGTGTAATATTTACCTCTTTATTGATTGATTTAAATTAATGAGATTATAAATATTCAAATAAATATATTTTGAAATATTTAATTCCCTCCATGAATTTTATAGATGAGTATGACTCGTAATATTTGAATTAAGGAAGGTTTTTTGAAATAATAAAGTTTTTTTGGTTTTTTTTAAAAGTCATGATATGAATAGTATAAAAATTGACATAAAGGAGTTTATAAATCAATTAATATTTTATTAAATTATAAATTTGTTCTAAAAATCCAAGAATCATCAAAATTACATATATGATGTTACAAATGTCATTAATGATTCATTTTGGCCTGCTTGTCATTTCATAGTAACTATATTAACCATATAGTATAAATATTCAAGAAGACATGGTGAAAGTTAAATTAGTTAAGTAAGGGTTAATGCTAAATTATAAAGTTTAAAATGATACCAAATCATGTCTAAAACCAATTTATCTAGAGGATTTATAATTATAGTTCTCTTATCATTAAATATAATGACTTTGGGATCTTTGGAAATTGAAATTCAATTTATAATAAAATAATATTTTCAAACTATCCTAAAGATCCTCATCACCCCTTATAGAAGGCCATCACCTCTATACAATTACACACACCTCTAATGCCCCTTGGCTCGCCCAAAATCTTCCAAAATAATCTCCTAACATCCCTCTATTACTCCTAGAATCCTTCCTCTTGGGATAAGTCAATTCAAGATGACATTTTGGTTCAAATCAATGGGAGTTACCCGATTTAATGGTAACGTCTTCTCTCAAGTTATTTTCAGTTATATTCCTTAGCCACTCTTTATTATCTTGTTATTATTTTTTTACAAAACAAATTCCATAATCCTAAATATTCTATTATGTTTTTATGTTAATTATTCAAACTACACTTACACACACCACCATCTAATTGATTTAGAACATATTGTTTCTGTGGGCGACGAACTACTGCCTCACAAAATGATGATTGTTCAATTATCTCTTACCACCTCCCATGGTGGTCATTATGATGGAAATATATATATATATGTGATATATATTATATTTAAATTGTATCTATGATTCTTTAATTTTCATTTATAGAATACTCTTATGTTTTCCATAATTGGTAATAAGATAATTTCATTTTAGAAAGTGTAGACTATCTCCCCCTCAATGAGATAGGACTCGTTCATACCATACATGGAACTTATAAATGATGGTGTTAATGAAATTATGTAACATATATAAAATATTATATTATACTGAAATATTAATATACATATGTATCATTTGATGTTATTTCTTTTTAAAATGAAAAAAATGAAATGAAAGTAGTGTTCGTGCGTACATACATCTTACCGTCTCCATTAATGGTGCATTCAATTTTCATATATTTAAATTATATGGAATATTATAAATAAATATATATTGATTATATGTGATATATGTGATATCTATTTCATTAATATCATTTTGGAGATAATGGAATTTTTTCAACCTGAGAAATTTGTAATTATAAGAAGTTCATTTTTTACTCATGTTCCAAACATTGACAAAATGTACAATAGGAACTCAATAATTGAATAATTTTTGTTGAAAGGTAATAAGTGATATAAAAGGAATAATAAAATTTAAAAAGGTTCTTAATAAATTATAAATTAACTTATGTTTATTATTCATGAAGAACAAGGAACATACGAGACCTGTCGGACTCAAGGTTAGGGGTTTTCATCTCACTTTTTATTTCCATGATATTCATGATATATTTTACACTATTTAAATTTTTTTGGTGTATGTATTACAAATTATTTTATTCTTTTTTAAATATACTATAAATTATGGGTATTTATATCTTTATTGTATGATCCTTCTTTCATGGTGTGTATGTTTCATAACTTACAAAATTAGTAAGGGAACTTTTTAACCTAATTTATATTCTTTTGGTTAATATTGTAATTCCTAATAATGTCATTATATGATTATGTGTGGAATCATTGTTTATTTATTTATGTTTTAATTTACACCCCACTTTATGTGGATATATTTTCTATACACATAACATCCTCATTGAAAAATTCTAATGTCATTTATATGATCTTTGTAAGGGAACTTTTCATCCTTCTCTTTTAGTTAAAGACTTCTTTTATGTTATGTATTTTAAATATACATTTTTTATATTGGGATTTGTTCTTATATTTCCATATTTTCGTAAAATATTTGTACATATGATGAGAGTACCTTTTTTTCTCATCATCTCATTTTATAAATTTTAACACTACGTTGTTAGGGTGTCGAATTTATGTAGGATAACTTTTTAACCCAAAATAAATTAGTTGGGCTAAACATTTATATCTTTATTATGTAATTATATGTATATGTGTGAATGACCTCTAAGTGTTTTACACTTAATATCCATTTATATCGGATATATTATTAATTTTAAAACATTATTATGTCACTGATTAATCCTTAATCTAAGTATACGATCATTTGAAGGGACTTTGTCTCAATTTACATTCAATTGAGACTTAATTGTTGTTATACACCAATTCACATTTATATGGTGTATATACTACCCTTTGACATATTATATCATGAATCTATTGATTCTCATAATATTATAATCATTTTTAAGGTTATTATGTATTTTTTTATTCAAGTATTTTCTCAAGTGGTAAGGGACTCTTTAACTAAAACATTATTATAAATGTTTTAATTATTTATTATTATAAATATTTCTCATTAATGACCATGTTTTCTAAATTTTTTTAAGGATTAATTTATATATACATTAATGTTTTAAAATTTTCATTCCTTTAAAAGATTCAAAGTGGTATGAGACTCATTGAATCGAAAACCTCTATATTATAATTTTTAACTGGTTTAATAAAGAATTGATTATGTCAATATCTTGAAATGATATATTGTAATTTTTATTCAGAAATGTTATCATTACCTTATTCTCATTTTAGTTGTTATGAATATGTTAGGATTTTAGGGCATTGTTTACGTATATGGGTGGTTTCATGATAAACCTAGGTTAGTTGAGCCCGAGAGAGCTCTCCAATGCATTAGGTAACATGATCAAGGTAAAAGTTAATGTTTATCCTATGAGATTTAGGGAATATTCTATGATGGGTATTCCAAATGCAACTCCCTATGTAGCAGTGATAACTATAATGTGTGTATGCTATGATTCCACAAGTTACCTTTGTGATTAATGATTTCTATGTATTATTCAAAAAATATATGATTTTGTGAGGTAAGTTAAATAGATTATGTTTTATGATTGAAATGTATGAATTAATTTATTTGTATGTATTCATCAAGTAATGTTTTTTTACTTTTTTTATTTCCCTTACTAAGCTTTTTATACTCTTACCATGTTTTTGAAATTTTTTCCACTCGACTTAAAGTTGAAAAGGGTCAAGGATGGGATCATGTAAAAGTCATGCTATATAAAACATAGAACTAGTGACGTTTATTATTTTAATTTTAATTTTATTTTATGAAAAAATGGATACTGTGTAAAAGTGTATACATGTAATATTTAGGTTGTTTTGAATAAGTTATTACATAATTCTCTAATGCTCTAAACCTGAAAAGTTGCTGAATTTTAATTATTAACATAATTCAGGATTATGAAATTTTTATGGTTG
The DNA here is from genome assembly GCA_963277665.1 of Viscum album. Classification (NCBI taxonomy): domain Eukaryota; kingdom Viridiplantae; phylum Streptophyta; class Magnoliopsida; order Santalales; family Viscaceae; genus Viscum; species Viscum album. Next base: position 1,087,303,169 of record OY728165.1, read on the forward strand.
GGGCATTATATTTTCATTGCATAATTTCCTTGATAAATTGATATTCAAAAACAATGTGTTCTGATCTTGAATATTTCCCTCAATTATAATAAAATTCTATTTATATAACCTAAATTCATTTTTCTCAAACAAAAAAAAAACAATACCTCTTAGTCTCAATAATATCCTTCATTGGATTTGGTGTCAACCAATGAACATAAATACCTTAAGTATAGAAACTGTAGAAATGGATCACTATCCAATAATTATAATCTGATATGTTTGAACTCAATATGGGAATCAATAATTTTTAATTGAAAATAAAATTCAATCCAAGTAGTAGAGATTAATAATCATTCTGAACATATTCATGAAAAAAAATTCATCATCAAAAATCCAAAAAAAATTCCTACGTCAACATTAACAGAATACTAAAATAGTTCATACATACTCACATCATAGATTAACACTTTTAGGAAACACCCCAAAATATATTCTCTCCACTTAAAATTATAACATATATCAATATATATATATATATTACATATTTTGACCCCCATTGAATTTATTATTCAATATACAATATGTATGGAGAGATATAAGTTAAAAAAGTATTATTGATGTGAGAGTGGTTGAACGACCATAATTAACCCTATATTCTGAAATATTTCATCTTATAATGGTTTAGTGAACATATCATCTACGTTCTAATTTATTTAAAAATAATAATTCTTTAGTTAATTTATTTCCATAGGGTCTTTGAGGATGTGATATTTAATATCAATGTGTGTAGATCTTTTAGATACCTTATGTATGGTGTCACTTCAAATAATGACTTTATTACATATATCTTAAGCTCCCTAGTCAACACCTAACTTCATTAAACACACACACACCATCAACAACCATCATATCACACCTTCTCCTTATATATACACATCATTTTCTTAAAAACCTAGGGAGGTGAGAAAATTTAGAAATAAATGTTCCCTCTCAAACATTGAATATCACAATAAATAAATTATTTAGTTGGCTTCCTTCAAACCTTAGAGTTATGAGAAATCAAAAAACATCATAAATACCTCCTTATATATGGACATCAATGATCTCTTAAAACATCATGAAATATTTAATAAAATAATGAGAATTGAATGAATTTTTTTTCACCAGAACATTCAATGTATTTAAGAATTATTTTTAAATATTATAAACAATTTTTATAAAAAAATCATAAGATCATCTAAATCCGGTGGCCTCCATCTGAAACGATATTGTATGATATTTCTTTGTTCTTTAACATCTATCAAAAATAAATTTTTAATGGATTTTTTAGGAATCCACAATATGATAACTTCGAATACTCTCTCTTAAGTACTTAAAGCTACCATGTATGATGGATTTGGGTAACAAAATCACTCAGAAACATCTATATTAATTATTTCAATATGAAACATATATTTTATTAACATCACTTGAAAACTTCTATCTCTTTAAATTCACGTAGAAACTTACCCAAAATTAACTCATTCATAAACTTATTTCTGATTCATTTTCCTACATTTCATACATCTGGATTATTATTTTGGATGTTGTCAAATTATATTTCTAATAGACACCACACTTTTCTCTATTCAGAAATCTCTGTTTGATTACTTTATAAAAAAATTTCATTTGAATGATTCTATCTAAAAAATATATTCTATCAATTACTTATATAGAACAAACATATATAGGGTCATGAATACATTGAATTAAAAAATATATTTGGTATATTGAGAAATATAAAATCATCTTACTATTTTCATTATCTTGTCTTTCTCAGTATGACGTAACTCTATATATAATGAGAACAATTTTTCCAATCTTCCATATGGTCACCTTAAACTGATAGATTAATACTAATCAACAATAATATGTTTTTAATACCCATAAAAATTCATGTATAATCACTTCAGTTTGATAGAATTCATCTTTATCTAGAAACATTCACTAATGAACTTCAGGGATTAAATCTAACTTAATTGTCTTACAAACAAATGTGCTTCAAAAAAATCAAGGCACATGATTGAGACATTATTATTAGATCATCAATAATCACATATAATAAAATATTCATGATTAAACATACTAATTTATTGGTTACAAAAATTCAAAACTATAATAAAACTATATTTAGATCAACTAACATCTCTATATTCAATCCATAAACCAAAAACTCCTTATTTCAAAAATCCCCTCTTTGGGTTCGGTTATAAACCAAGAATATAATTCCCTTAAGCACTGAAACTAAATAAATGGACCACTATTGAATAATTATAAGCCTACATGAATGATCTTAATATAGGAATCAATATTTATTAAATAGAAATACAATTCCATCCATAGAGTATATATTAACCATCATTTCAATCATATTCACAAACTCAAAAACATAATCATCCCAAATCCAAAAATATTATCTTTACATTAAAATTAAAATATACTAAAATAGTTCACAAATAATAACATCGTAGGTTACCACTTATAGGATGTAATCCTAAAAATATTTTAACTATTTAATTTTAAAACATATTTTAATAGATAGATTTATGTTATACCCCCTAAAATTAATATCCAATAAAATGAATAGATAGACAATAAATGTAATCAAAATTATCATTTAAGTGAGTGAGGTTGAACACAAATAATTATCATGATCTTCTGAAATATGTTCTTTTATAATGGTTTAGGAATGATATCAAAAAATTATTCCTTTATATTAATAAACTTTACATGTAGTTCATTTATTTCAATAGGTTATTTGGTAATGAGATATATAATATCAATGTGTTTAGATTTGGAATGTTGCACAAGATTATTCGTTAGATTAATAGTTCATTGATTTTGAAAAATAATGAGGGGAATTAGAATCACATCAAACAAAAAATCATCCAACTATATCTCCATCCAAATTAAATATTTTACAGCATTATTAGTAGTTATATACTAATATTCTATAGTGATGAGTGTTACTGAATGTTTATTCTGACATACTAACTCACACATCATTCCACCAAAAATTAATCTCTACTAGATTTGGATCTTTTTTCATTAACACAACCTTTTTATTCTATATTTGTATAGCCAAACAGTTTAATATTTCTTTTTCTTTCACATTTCAACCTAAAATAAATGGCTCCTATAAAATAAATGATAATTCCTTTCCCAACAACAATATATAAACTAATATCTTATTATATATCAATTCATGATTTATTACATAAAGATACACTTACTATAACACTATAAGATTGCGAGGCCCAATTTATTTGAAAAAGATTGTGTATATGACATTAATTTGAAACAAGGACATAATAATAATAATTAATAACTCTGAAATGATCCCTTGTATTCCATCGATCCCCTAAAAGTGCATCGGATAAATTGGGTATGTACATAAGAAAGGGTGAAATATAAATCCCATTAAAGGAATAAACAATTCATTACAAAAATTAAATTAGTAAATGTAATCTAAAAGGCTTATCAATGTAACATTATTGGGGTGATAATCCTAATCTTGAACAATATGGCATGATATACCATTGTAATATAAAGGAAACATATGGAAACAACATAAATCATGAAATAATTACCATAATTTAAGGATAATATCTGAGAACATGTAGCCTAATTTTATTAGTTTAACCTCTTATGTGTCATACAATGAATATGATGATATAAAACATTACACAATACATTGGAGGGCTATATAATTAGGCTCCCACCCATTAATTTCATATCATAAACAAGCATAAGTGTGACACACAGATCACATAACATAAATATGTATTTCATTAATATTTACTACATAATTAAGAAGTGACTATTATATAAATATAAATTCATAATAAGTAAAGATTATGTAAAAATAGGTTAAAAACATTGATTTGAAATGGAGATGTGTATTCACAACACACATTTTTAGCAGGTAAAATTGCACCATAAATGATGTAGTACATGTGTATATATATTATTATAGAAGGGGTGAATGATATTGAAAGGGGTATCTAATTACATGGGAATCATGGGGACCAAAATTTAGATATTTATAAACATATCCAAACATTAAAAATTTGAAATCAATGTACAGAACATAAATAAGGTTCTTGAATTATGTGGAGAAGGAGGGGATCCCTTACCTTGATAGGGTCAATCTAAAATCTTGGGATGAGATTATTAAAAGAATTTTGGAAACGTTGGAGTGATAAGGTCCTATTAAATTTATTCTCAATGGGTATTTAGTGATGAATAATTGAATATAGGTCAGTTTTTTATAGTAAAAGAGAGATGGATTTTTTTATTAAATGAATGACATAGGTGTTGCAATCTATATGAAAATTAAATAAAAAAACATAAACCATAACATGGTTTTGTCCATCATTTCTACCAACGTGAATTTGATTTTGTTATTTTATATGTAAAACAACTGAATTTATTAAAATAACAACCTTTCTTATGTGGGAGTCAAGTTAATAATTAATCAATTATTTTACCTTAAAATACAATATTACAATTGGAGGATTAAATAAGGGTTTATAAAATTAATAAATTCAATTAAAAAATACATTATCTTAAATTGAATGCATTATTTTGATAGTGTATACAATTTTTATTTTTCATTATTATATAAATTTTGGTTTTGATGATGTTATAATGTGCACTCTATATTTATACCATATTTAAGATTGACAAAAATATTATTTTCTCATAAAATTAGAAAAAATTCACTATTACATATTTATGATGTTATAATTTTAAAAATAATATTTATTTTATAAAAATTATTCACTAAATCATTTAATTTACAATTTGAAATAAAAAATCACATTTTTTTAATAAATAATTGTTTTTTATTATATATTTTTTTGATCCATATAAAAATTGCTTTTGACAACACACAATTACGAAATATTATATATTTAATAAATATTAATTAATCTAATAATTTATTAAATAAATATTTATTTTAAAAAATATTATATTCATAACAAATAGTGTATTCATTGAAACTAGATATTTCCTAAAAAATGAAATATGTACTTTATCATATGAAAAACTAATTTTTATGAAAATTATTGTTTAAAAATTTAAAGTGTAATTTAGAAAAAATATAAATATAATAAATGGTTTATTTAAAAGAAAATATTAATATTAATACCATTATGGTGTAGATACATATCTATTTATTACACCGGAAAATTATTTAGGGATGTGGTGTGTAGTAGTGTTATTTTCATTGGGTGGTTCCAGAAATGTTGTTTGGGTCATATTCTGAATGACCATGAACATCTCTCATAAATAGTTTGATTAATTCTTTAGTTGTTGAATCGTTATTTAGTGTTGGACGGAGTAAGATCATATTTATTCTATCACCTACTAAAGCTATGATAAATGGGTTTATAGGTTATGATTCTACTGGTCGAGTTTGTCTTATCCATTGTCAGTGTCAAATGGAAGTTATGCTAATCCTTAGTATACTAATCTAAATTGCTACTGAGGAATGACTATATTAGGAATGGTTATAAATATTATCGATATTTTATATTATATATATATATATATTATCCAAAATAACCAATTTTTTTCATGTATTTTCAATACCTTCATTAACTGTTAAAATTTTAATGATTAAAAAAATTATAAATAATCAGTTCAATACCTTATTCCCCCGTCAGAAATTTTACCCTCAAAGTCTCATTTGTATGCAAGAATAGATGATGGTACATCTATTTCGTCCCCTCCTTTGGATCCCATGTCTCTTATTCAAATTTTGTATCATAAGTAAATCATTTACCGAGCGAGTTGTCTTGTTTAATAGAAAATTTTCACCATTATCTATTATCTTCACCAGATACTCTTAATATATAAGATAATTCAATATTGGTACTACTCCCAGATTAAGTATATGTATGGGTTTTAGTATGTATTTCCTTAATATGGATACATGGAACACATTATGTACTTTAGAGAGGTTATCTTGGTGGGTAAGTTGATATGCAACCACTCTAATGAAATCAAGGATTTCAAACTGGTCAATATATCTTGGACTAAGATATAAATTCTTCCCAAAACCAATGAATTTATTCCATTGCGATATATAAAGAAATAATTTATCTATGTAGTCAAACACTGTGACCCATCAATTAATACACACACATATATATATATATTGCATATATTGTACAGATTTCATATGACACTAAATGGGTAGAGCCTTCTTAGTAATTTCAGGGGTATGATTAGTCCCATCAACTTTGTCTTCCCAAATTTATCCCAATATTCTAGAGTTTGACACCACGTACTGTAACATCCTATGTAAAAAAATAATATGACATTTTCATATTTATTAATATATGTGAATAAAATATTAATATTACTTTAAAGGTAATTCTATGTTCGATGGCATACCAATTACACAACAATGATTTTTCTTTGAATTACGTTGCATAGTAATAATATAATAATATTATTTTAAATGTTAGTCAACGCCTTTTCATTGTAATGGTGGGAATGAACAGAACTAACTATGAAATGATTATATATTTTTTCTAAATATTTTTACATTTATCCAATAAATTTTAGAAGCTTAAAATGTGAATGAATCCTATTTTAAGCATAAATATTCTAATTTTCTTTAAAAAATCGATTAACTGCCTTTTGATGGCGAACCCTTTTTAAATATACATTTTTTCAATTTTATATTTTATATTTGACAAAATAAAATCCTTCTTTCAAATCAGGATATTAAATTTTACATTGTGTAAATTTTTGTTATTTTTCTGATAATGTTAAATTTTTAATGAATAATGAAAATGATGTATTTTAATTAAAAACCTCCTTTTAATATAATTTATTTATATGGTTAGATTATCTTTTTAATTTGTTTTAATGTGTAATTAGAATATATTTTTACTATTTATTTCAATGGAGGTCATTGGAATTAATTTCACATTGAAATTGGATGTAAACATGTGTCAATCTTTTGATAGATATTGTTTCATAAAAACACGCTATTTATTTTGAAAGCAATAAATAACTATAAAATTAATCAATGGACCTTCTATTCATTGAATTTTTTAAATTATATGTCATTTTTTAATTCACAATATCAAATATAGATTAGGCTGAATTTTTTGTATTTTTCTGAAAAACATCAATTTTGATGAATAGTGAAACCACTAAGTAGTAGTTAAAAACTGAAATTTGGTTTAAATGAATTTTAGTGCTTCTTTGAATTAAATGTAAAAAATCCGATATACATGGTTTTCATTAGTAAGTAAAATGTGGTTCAATGGGATGAAAATATTTTTTTTGAATAGTATCTTTTGAGTTTTATTAACTGTGATTATAGGTAATTAGGGTAATTTAAGGTAAAAATAATGTTATAATAATATTAAATTACCATTACACATGTCTTAAACTTATTGAATGAGTCATGGCCGACCGAGACAATCCATGTGTCAATTTGGGGACCCCATGGATCCACTTGGGTATGATAATGACATTAAAAACTTTTTATTTAATGTTTAAATAAAAATGTCACAAACATGTATTGTTTTACTAAAACAATTTTTACATGAGGTTATATAAGTTATCATTTTGAATATAAATATTAATTAGAAATCTAAAAAAAATTCTACATCATGTTATTTTTTTATTATTTTTAGACATCAAATAAATAAAATTATTTATGACACAATGTTGATGTAGTGTTTACGTCATTAATGAATAATTTTAGTAAATAAGAAGATAATGTTTAAAATAATATCCAATAATTGTCCAATTATTATTTGATGATACAATTTCGAACATGGGACAACTTATATTTGACATTAATTATTTTTGACATTTAGAAACCGAGAAACATTATATAATAAAATAATATTTTCATGCTTTCAAAAAGAGCCCCTCCTCTCCCTTATAAAAGACCCCACTTTCTACCCCTTTCTCACACTTCCCAAGCCCATTTCCTCATCCAAAATATACTCAAATAAGCTCTCAAGATCCCTCGATTATTCCTAGAAGCCTTACCTTAGGCAGAAAGCACTTCAAGAAACTTTTTCGGTTCAAACCAATGGGAGTTACCCGATTTAAAGGTAATGTCTTCTCTTATGTTCTTTTTTTTTATTTTGCTTCTCCAAACCCCTAAAATCTTTTCATTCCATTATTTTGTAACAAAATTAGTATCTTAAATATACTAGGATTTTTTTATGATATTTATTCTAGCTACACTTACACACACCTCTATCTAATGGGTGAAGAACATATTGTTTCTGTGGACGGTGAACTATTGCCTCACGAAATGATGATTGTTCAATTATCTCCTACAGCCTATCATGGTGGCCATTAAGATGTCACTATATTTATATATGATATATATTATTTTTATGATTTCATTATGATTCTGTATTCTTAATTTATGGCATAGCTTTATGGTTTCCATAATATGTAAACGCGATAATTTCATTTTAGATAGTGCGGACTACCGCCCCCTCAAAGTGATATGACTCGTTCATTCCATATGTGGAATGTATAAAGGATAGAATTTATGAACATATGTAACATATATAACTTATATATTATACTGTAGTTATAATATACCTATGTATCATTATGTTTTCATTCCATTAATGTATGAAATAGAAATGAAATTAGCGTTCATGCGTACGTATGGATTACTGTCTCCATGAACAATGAATTTCATTTCGTATCTCTAAATGTTATGTAATATTATAAATACATAAATATACCTGATATATATGATATATATTAAATCTAAATTATGAATATCGTTTTGGAGATAATGGAATCTTGACAATATGAACAATTTAATATTTTAACAAGTTCATTTTTTACTCAAGTTCTGAACATCAACAAAATGTCCGATATGAACTCAAACAATTAAATAATTGTTATAGAAAGGTAATAAGTGATATAAAAAGAATAATAAACTTGAAAAAATATTCTTAATCAAGTAGAAATTCTCTTATGTTTATCATTTAGGAAGAACAAGAAACATACGAGCGAGTCAAGTCGGACACGTGGTAAGGGATTTCTTATCTCACTTTCAATTCCGTGAGATTTCCATTGTTCGCCACTTATTTATTGAATGTGGTGTTTTTTGTACTGAAATTTGATTTATATTAGCATTATTATATTTATATTCATGGTATTCTGTGATTTATTTGGTTCTTATTATCCTTTTTTCATACGAGTTGATTTACAACAACGAGATAAGGGGTTTTTATATCACTTTTTATTCTCGTGAGATTCATGCTATATTCATCACTATTTACTTTCAGTGGTGTATGTACTTCCAATTATTCTTCTCTTTGTGTAATATAATTTCATTTATGGGTATTTACATCATCATTTTATGGTCCAGCTTTCATGGGGTGTATGTTTCTTAAGTTACAAAATTTGTAAGGGAACATTTCACCCTCCTCTTTTTAAAAGGCTACTTATGGTTATGCCTTTTAATTCACATCTTATTATATTGGGATATGTTCTTCTATATCCTTATTTATATAAATTTTATTTCCATGTGATGAGATACCCTTTTTATCTCTCATCAAATCATTTTCTTAATTTTAAAGTGACTTCGTTAGGCTGTCGAAATTCTGTAAAGGAACTTCTTTACCCAATTTCAATTATTTTGGTTAAACCTATACTTCATGATTATGTTGTGATATGAATATGTGTGAATGACCTATGATTGTTTTAAACTTAATATCCACTTATATTAGGTGTATTTATATTTTTCACACATAATTATTTCGTTGATTTATCCTTAATCTAAGGATATTGTCTTTGTAAAGGACTTCTTCTCAATATTCTTTCCCTGAGGAATTTTTTTATACAAAAATTTCTTTTATACAGTGTATAAACCACTTTTAATTGTACTTTTATTAAAAAGTAATATTTTCTCTACGAAGCGTTTTGGTAAATGGCAAAAAGTATGTTTCTTTTTAATGTACGTGGTGACAACGAACTTTCTGCCTCCGTGAGTATTATTTGATCTTTGACTTCCTTAACAGGACGTAATTTTTTTTAAAGGAAAATAACTACCATATGCTCTTTTATGTATTTTGGTATGAAAAATGGGTTTGATAATGGATTTGTTATGTCAATATATTTTCATTGAAATGTTGAAATGTTTTCTTTCCTTTATATTTGTTTTATGTGTATGATTTTATAATGGTACATGGACATTTGATGGGTGGTTACATAATAAACCAAATGATAAGCGGTGTCGTGACAAACTAGGATGGGTGGTTACATTATAACATCCAATGAATTATGCATGGATGTTGGTCGTATGGCAATTCCATTTATTGACATGTGTGGAAGTCAAACATATGGTTATTCCACTTAAGTATGTTTATGTCCCAAGATACCTTTATATGTTATGTGTTCTTTATATGGGTTTTATGGTGATATTTCAGTTACAAAAGTGTAAAAAATAAAGTTTTATTTAGTTAAGAGTATTTACTACTTCATAAAGTTAAAAAGTATTACTTATGATGAAGTATTCATGATTTACATGTTGTATTGAAAAAATAACAGATTTATTTCTTTGTGTATCCCTTACTGAGATTTTTATGCTCATCCCATGTTTTTTAAATGTTTTCCATAGGACATAAATATGAACAGGGTCAAGTATTGGATCAAAGAAAGACATTCTATATAAAACATGGAACTAGACATGTTTCTTTTTAAGAGTTTTTTATTTTATGAAAAAAATTTAAACTGGGTAGAAGTGTCTACTTTTTAATCTTTTGAGATTTAGTAGTTAGGTACTAATTCTCTAAAACTCTAAACATGAAAAGACCCTCAATGTGAATTATGCATTTAATTCAATATTATGTAATGTTTAAAGGTCGGGTCCCTATAGTTGGTATCATAGGTCGGTTTAGACAACTTTAGGGATTAAGAGTTTTCGATATACACATGGTTTGTCCCTATATCTATTATTTTAGTTATATCTTTGTTTTATAACTTTTTCAGATCAAGGAAAGTCAGTTACAAATGGAAGGAAGAAGATCTCAAACGAAATTCCAATATCTTCCTAATGGCGTGCTTGAAATAATTATTTCAATGTCATGTTCAGATGACTGTAAAACATTTTCTAACATACAACTCACTTGAATGAAGTTGTTTGAGATATCAAACACCTACACTATACCTTTTTATAATCGTGGATCATGGGTTGTATTTAGACAAGTTCTATTTTCACAATATTCTCATATTTTCAAGAAAGGTAAATATTATCAAGGCATTTTCAAATATTTTACCTTATCATAGGATTTTGAAGCATATTAGGATTTTAAAAAAGGTGTTGAATAAGGAGACCCTTGCACAAACTATTAATATTTTCTTTTACAATATTGTCTCTCAGCACATAGCTATAGTATTTTAAAAGGAAAATTAATTGAAATTTTCAATTCAAATTCGGTCCAACTATTTTATATAAATCATGTTTTATCAGATGTTTTGAAATTATATGTCATACATGATTATTTTCCAAAACTATTTTTTCTATGAACACCCATATGTCCCATGTTGTAGAAGGTGTATTTGGATGGAGTAAGCAAATTATTTTTAAGGATCTCCAAATCATTTTTGTGATTTATGGACCTTCTACCAACGTGAACAAGATGACAGTGAAACCAAATGGACACCATGATCAAGGTATGATGTTATTCATTTTAGGTATCATTTTTTTATCACATGGAGGTGAAATAAGACTTCAAGAATTAATATGTTGAGATCATAATGAATTTTGTTGAAAATTAGAGGTATAAGGAAACCATTGTGGTTGAAACGTGCTAGGGTTATTTTTTGAGTTTTTAAAAAGGACAACCTGTAGGATGGGTGAAAACTCATCACATCCGAAAAGGATACATGAATTGAACCCACAACCGAAGGGCGAAAAGGTTTCTTCATCAACCACTAGCCTACTTGAAGTCCCTGGTTAGTTTGAGTAATTATTTTTAGTTAGATGATTTTATGAATCAAGATTAAGTTGATTTTCAGTTTTCTAGGGAAATGATTAACCTATGAGGGAGGATATGTGATTAGGTTAATTTCTTTTCAATATGATACTTTAAGAGCAACTGATGTTATTTGGAGATAATTTTTAAGATTTATCTTGGAAGACAATGTGATTAAATCTTTTAGAGATTAGTGTTTAAATCATAGTTTTTTTACATTGAAGAATTTTATGGATAGTTGTTTATTGAAAGGTCTTTGGTGGAATTCGGGTTTTATGGAAATTTTTTGGAAATTAAGAGTACTTTTTCATTTTGTAAAAGATTGTCTTTTTTAGGGATTATCTGATCTCGTTCTAACCATTTTGGATTTGGTTAAGGTCTATAGACATGGGAAATATATAGTTCTATTTTATGGAATAGGTTATTCTCTATAAGATGATTATAATTCTCTTAATGTGGACAAGTCATCCCGAATACTCATCTTTTGGAGAAAATATGAGTTTGTGTTAGATATATATTAAGAGATAAAAGCCTACATGACAAGTAAGTAGGTTTACTTAGTTTTTAGTTAAGATTACAAATAAATTATTTATTGAAAATTAACTTAAAACCAAAATTTTGTCTGTTAAATTTTCCTACTGGGGAATCAATTACTATTTAACCCATAACAAATTTGTGGTTTGCTTGTAGTTAACTTTCTCTTAATCATGTTTTCTATCACTCTTCATCAGATATTGACCCTTAGTTTCTCCTATATATCCATGTTTTGATGGGATAATAGTATTTTTTATCTCAGGTGACCATTGTACTTCTCTTTCTTTCTTTTAATGTGATAGTTTTATTGACTCCTTTTCCGATGTGGGGCTTTCAATAATGTTTCCGAGCCCAATTTTTAAATTGCGAGGATGCAGTTCCCATAAAGGGGGAAGGATGTAACATCCCAAGTAAATATGGAATATTACATTTTAATATTTATTAATATTTGTGAATAAAATATTAATATTACATTGAAGGGAATGCTATGTTTGATGGCGTACCCAATACATAATAATGAGTATCTTTGAAATCTTACGTTGCACACTAATAATATAATAATTTTATTTTAAATGTTAGTTAACGCTTTGACATTGTAATGGTGGGAATGAAAAGACCTAACTACAAAATGAATATATATATTTTTTTAAATATTTCAAAATTTATTCAAAAAATGATAGAGGCTTAAAATGCGAATGAATCCAATTTTGAGAATAAATATTCTAATATTATTTTCAATGTCGATTAACCACCTTTTGATGGAGAACCCTTTTTAAATCTTCCTTTTGTCATTTTTATATGTTATATTTGACAAAATAAAATCCTTCTTTAGAATCTGGACATCCAAATTTACTTTGTGTAATTTTTCCTATACAGTTCATTTTTTTTAATGAATAGTGAAAATGATGTATTTTATTTGAAAAACACCTTTTAATATAATTTATTTATATGGTTAGATTATATTATGAAATGGTTCTAAAGTGTAATTAGAATATATTTTTACCATTTAATTCAATGGTGGTCATTGGAATTAATTTCACTTTGAAATTTGACATAAATAAGTGTCAATCTTTTAATAGACATTGTTTCTTAAAACACGTTATTTATTTTGACAGTGTTAATTAACTATAAAATTAATCAATTCAACTTATATGTTTTTAATTTTTTAAAATGGTTATAATTTTTGAATTTGTAATATCAAATTTATCTTCAGCTGAATTTTTGATATTTTTCTAAAAAACATCAATTTTGATGAATAGTGAAACCACTAAGTTGTAGTTAAAAACTGAATTTTTGTTTAAATGAAATTTTACCGCTTCAGTGAATTGAATTTCAAAAATCCAACATATATGGTTTTCATTAGTATGTAATTTGTGGTTCAGTGGGATGAAAATAAAATTTGGTGAATAGTAACTTTTGAGTTTTATTAACAGTGATTATAGGTAATTAGGGTAATTTAAGGTAAATATAATGTTATAATATTATGAAATTACCCTAACACATGTTCTAACCTCATTCTATGAGTCATGGATGACCAAGATAGAACATGGGTCAATTTTGGGACCCAATGGATCCACTTGTGTAAGATAATGACATTAAAAGCATTTTATTTAATGTTAAAATAAAAATATCACAAACAAGTATTGTTTTACTAAAACAATTTTTACATGGGGTTATATATGTTATCCTTTTGAATATAAATATTAATTAGAAATATAAAAGTTTTTATTACATCATGGTATTTTTTTATAATTTTTAGACAACAAATAAATAAAATTATTTACAACACAGCGATGATGTAGTGTTTACGTCATTAATGAATAATTTTAATAAATAACAATATAATGATTAAAATAATACCCAAAACTCGACCAATTCTTATTGGATGATTTTATTTCATACATTGGACACCTTATATTTTACTTTAATGATTTTGGGACCTTTAGAAACCAAAAATCATTATAAAATAAAATAATATTTTCATGCTTTCCAAAAGAGCCCCTCCTCTCCCTTATAAAAAGACCCCACTTCCTACCCCTTTCTCACACTTTAAAACCCTTTAGGATCGTCCAAACTCTACTAAAATAATCTCTCAAGATCCCTCTATTCATCCTATAAGCCTGACCTTAGGCAAAAAGCACCTCAAGAAACCATTTTGGTTCAAACCAATGGGAGTTACCTGATTTAAAGGCAATGTATTCTCTTTTGTTATTTTGTTTTATTTTGATTCTCCAAACCCCTAAACACTTTTTATTGATTTATTTTGTAAGAAAACCAATATATCAAATATATTAGGATGTTTTTATGAGAATTTTCTGAGCTAAACTTACACACACATCCATCTAAAGGGTGAATAACATACTGTTTCTTTGGACGGGGAACTACTACCTCACGAAATGATGATTGTTCAATTATCTCATACCGCCTCTCATGGTGGCCATTAATATTTCACTGTATTTATATATGATATATATTATTTTTATGTTATATTTATGATTATTTATTCTTAATTTATGGCATACCTTTATGGTTTCCATAATAGGTAAACGCGATAATTTCATTTTAGGAAGTGCGGACTACCGACCCCTCAAAGTGAAATGATGCGTTTGGGCCATACACGGAAATGAAAGTAGCGTTCATGCATACGTATGGCTTACCATCTCCATGAATGGTGCATTTCATTTATTATCTCCGAATGTTATGTACTATTATAAATACATACATATAATGGATATATATGATATATATGACATTTAAATGATGGATATTATTCTGGAGATAATGGAATTTTACTAAATGACAAAAAGTATGTTTCTTTTTAATGTATGCGGTGGCAACGACCTTTCTGCCTCCGCGAGTATTATTTGATCTTTGACATCCATAACAAGACGTAATGTTTTAAAAGAAAAATAAATAACATATATTCTTTTATGTATTTTGGTATGGAAAATGGGTTTGATAATGGATTTGTTATGTCAATATATTGTGATTGAAATGTTGAAATGTTTGCTTTCCTTTATATTTGTTGTATGTGTGTGTTTTTATAATGGTACGTGGACATTTGATGGGTGGTTAGGTATTAAACCAAATTATAAGTGGTGCTATGATAAACTAGGTTGGGTGGTTACATTATAACCTCCAATTCATTGGGTATGGAAGTTGGCCGTATGGCTATTCCATTTATTGACATATGTGGAAGTTGAACGTATGGTTAGTCCACTTAAGTATGTTTATGTCCCAAGTTACCTTTATATGTTATGTGTTCATTATATGGGTTTTATGGTGATATTTTGGTTACAAAAGTGTAATAAATGATCTTTTATTTAGTGAAGAGTATTTACTACTTCATAAAAGTAAAAAGTATTACTTTTGATGAAGTATTCAAGATTTACATGTTGTATTGAAAAACTAATAGTTTTCCTTCTTTGTGTATCCCTTACTGAGCATTTTATTCTCATCCCATGTTTTGAAATGTTTTCCATAGGACATAAAGATGAATAGGTTCAAAGATTAGATCAAATAAAGAACTGCTATCTAAAACATGGAACTAGACATGTTTCTTTTTAAGAGTTTTTTATTTTTGGGAAAAAATGTAAACTAAGTAGAAGTTTGTACTTTGTAATCTTTTGAGATGTAATATTTGTGTCCTAATTATCAAAAACTCTAAACCTAAAAAGATCCTCAATGTGAATTTTTCATTTAATTCAAGATTATGTAATTTTTTAAGGTCGTTTCCTTAAACATACCCTAAAATCCTTATATTGATCTATATGAGTGATAAAAGGGAAAGTTTTTTTATAAGAGAACTCCAATAGAGGAAGGTTCATGCCCCCAAAATAATTAAAAATTCATTATAAAAAATCTCAACATATCCTCGAGAGTTTGATTGATCCTTTCAGACTTGACATATATATTAGGGTGATATGTAATTATAAAGATTCATTCCAAATCTAATTCTTGTTAAAGGATTCTCCAAAACTATGACATAAACCTATGATCTCAATAAAATATAATATATATTAGAACTCCACTCATTATTTCCACTTATATTATGCATATATAGGGGAGTTGGTCATGAGAGAAATTTTACCTGATAAAAATGAAGTGTTCTTCCATTGAATGTCTGTCGACTACCACCAAAATTTAATTATAGCCTTTTGGTGTCCTAGAGTGTCTTATGGTGAAATCCATTTTTGGTTTTCCCATTTCCATTAAGGAATGGGAAATATTTTCATCATACCATTATATTTTTTTTCATTCTACCATGACTCGTGGAATACCAACCATAGAGATAAAAACTACACTATCTACCTCTCCA
This sequence comes from Viscum album, assembly GCA_963277665.1. Lineage (NCBI taxonomy): Eukaryota > Viridiplantae > Streptophyta > Magnoliopsida > Santalales > Viscaceae > Viscum > Viscum album. Next base: position 1,087,320,032 of record OY728165.1, read on the forward strand.
TGATATCACATCCATTGTTTTTCTTCATGTCATTATAAATATTAGTACTTCATGGATGAATAGATATGGTTGATTTATTCACATCATGTAGATGCTCCTAATTTTCTATTCTAGTTTTTATGGGAAAAATATCTAATTTTGTAACCTTATAACTCTATCTTTAGAAAAGTTAAACTCCATAGTGGTCATTATCATCATCTATAGATTCTGGACTTCTTTCTAGGCCTCCTTGACCCACTCAAGAATATATGTATGATAAATAATTTGAGAAATGTAGGATGATTATCTTTTTATTATTCCCAAATTCAGAATATTAATATACTAGATGATTGAATCCCATTCAATTCTCATCATGGATAGGGTTTTTGGATCCTTTCTACTCAACGTATCATCCACTTCATTTTCCATCCCCTGATGGAAATTGATTGAACAATCATAAACCTTGAGCAAGCCTAACCACATTCATTAGCAAATATTATACTCTTTTTGTGAATATATAGATGAGTATTTTATAATCGGTATATATGTAACACTTTTTTATAGATATAATGTTGCAAACTCATTACCATTATGATCACTCTAATTAGTTCTAGGTCATATGATTGGCATTTTTACTCATGGATATTGAATTTTTGGAGACATAAGCTGCAATGTTTTTCATCTTTTATGAGCACAAAACCCAATTTATTTTTGGAAACATTTCTATTGATCGAAAATTACTCTCCATTGGTGGGTAATATAAATATAGGTGTGGTGATTAGCCTATTCTCTAAATCATTAATTATATCTCTACATTAATTAGTTCGGGAAAATATGATTATAGGTACAATGATTATTCTATTATTTAAAAGTCTAAAGATTTCCCCATATTAATAGGTCTAGAGAAACATGTCTCACTTCAATGTTATCATGGTTAGTGAGATTAAAAATCATGATAATTTTCTCAAAAATGGATTATACTTCCCATATAATGCATGGAAATTAAACATTTTTGTTATATATTTTGGTTAGGGTAATCCATCAATTTCATTTTTTGAATGCTACATAGATATTCATTTTCTAGTGATATCATTCCCTAAGAATTTTACTTTCTCTATCCAAAAAAATCATTGACTATTCATTTTATATTTAATTTATTTCCACATGGATTTTATTATATTATTAAAATTCTCTTCATGTTTCTCCGTTCTACTGGGTTAGATAAGAATGCCATATATAATGACCATCACATATTTTTCAAGGAAATCCCTTAAAACTATATTCATCATCAATGAATATTTTTGGTGCATTAGTGACTCAAAATTGAATCAATATGAAAATGTACATCCCATAAATTTTATGAAATGTTTATTATGGATATATTATTTTATCACTGATACATGATAATACCACAAAAAATCAAACTTTTAGAAGTAATGAGCCCCACATTTCTAATTGAAAAAATCATAAATCTATAGAAGATGATACTTGTTCATAATAATGATATTTTTGATCTCATGATTATCAATGAAGAGTCACATTGAGTCATCCATCTTATTGATTAAGAGGAAAAAGCAAACCCACTGTGAAGAACATTGGAGTACAATCCATTTATCAGGATTTTCTTATAGTTTTCCAATAATGTTATAAAATTGAAATTATATAGGGAGTCGTGGATATAGTAAATCATATAGTATGATATTTACTTATAACTCAAACTCAGTAATATAAGGAAGATTAATAATTTTTTTTGGAAACACATAAATATATCACTTTATAATGGGCATGTCTTCAGAGATGATATTTTCCTAAGACGCAATCATATAATCAAAATTCTATTTTTCTTAATGAAATAATGCTAATTATTGTGATTATAATACCAAATAATATTCATCCTCCCCCTTCAACTTGATTTAATATGAATAATATTAGTTATATACAGGGTGATTTCTTTTTCATAGTAATTTATGTTTGTTCTATATATGGAAATTCAATCCATACATAAAATAAAAATAAAATGAACTAAAGGGAGTATAAAATGGTTTATTGGAAAATTATATAATAAAAAAATTATTTCCATACATTATTATTACATATAAATATATTAAAAATCATTACATAACATAACAAAACTATTTCAGGGCTGTATGGGTTTAGTGTATTTGGAAACATGGAAACAAAAACTACCCATTTATAAAACATCTATATCAAATTATATTTATTCCTTCATAACCATATCCCTTTTTTAATGTTATAAATAACACCATACATCATTTACATGGTAAAAAAATTGAAAAGGATGAGAACAGATGCTCAATAAGGGTAAAAAAGGGTGAAAAAAAATAGTAACATATGCATAAGGTCATAGGGACCCGAACATAACATTTGAAAAAATATTTCTTATATATAAAATATCATAATATTGAGTCATGTAATTAATAATAGATGTTCATAAGAAATTAATAATCAGAAACCATGCACAATGGGTGAATAATAATTGCATAAGACAAGGAATGTGACATTCACAAAATCATTAGAAAAAATTACTTAGTTGTAAATGCTATTTTCCATTAATATCATAGTCAATGGGTTCACTCTATAAACTAACATGATATTCAAGGTACACTCCCAAGACTATCATAGTGGACAATGTCCATTACTGAACTAGTTTCACATCTCGTTCTAGTCTTTTCTATCCTAGGTGAGATAATATCATTACCTAATGAGTTGGAGTGATATATAGGTCCCACCCATCATTGGTTATAATTTAACCACAATACATGGTCATAATGTAACCATTTTTTTCATAAGAAAAACTATAAATATGTGTTCTAAAAAATCATTATTTCATTCATCATATCATAACCCATGTAAAGAAATGATTTTCATAAACATTTCCATAGAACATAACCCATGGAATTTAAATGAGATTAATAAACATCATTCCATAATAAGCATAAAACAATGGTAAAAAGAATAATTATAATATAATTTAAAAAAATCTATAGTAATGAATAAGTAACATCCTACAATGTAATGTTAGTTGGAATATAATTTTAAAAGATCACATGAAATAATTACTGAAAAACTAACATTTCCATTATTAAATAAATTTTTTACATAGGAGTATAGTTATAAATGAAAATGATTTATTTAAAAAATACATTTAATAATGTAAATGAAACATCAAATAATTGAATCTTTATGATTCTGGGGAAATCCCCTCACACAGTATATGTTAAAAAAACTTTTCATTAATATTTTTATTCAAAATTTGACAAAGAATCTCGTTTAAAAAATGACTAAAAGAATCTATTCAGAATATTTTCAAAAAATAAATAAATTAAAACGATCTTAAAATAGTTTTAAACATATTTTTAAAAATAATTTTAGAAAATAGGATATCTAAGAAAAAAATATTTTAAGTGAAAAATTTAAAAGATAAATCTCAAAATAAATCCCCATATATATATCATATAATTAATATGATCATTAAAAAAAATAATTGATTAAGTGTATCCACTATAAAACAACCTAAAAAAATGTATGTAAAACATTATGTTATTAAATTTTATACCACACATAATCATATCATGAAATAATTAATGATGTTGTTGTGTAACCAATCGAAAGAAAATTAGGTTATGAATTCCTTTACCACTTTGTAATCAGTCGAATCGTATTCCCTGTAAATGTATTAATTATAAAATTAGTATTTAAATAACATAAATATAAAGATTTTATTTATATTATATATCAAAGGGAAGTATATAAAACCCACATATAAATTAATTGGGTAATAGGGCATATATCTCACAAATGCAATAGTTAGATGAGAAACCCATACCTCACACTTCCCTTTAGTTTTGCGAAATTAAAAATCTATATACATTTTTAAATAATGTTATTAAGTAAATAAAAAATTATAATAATATTTATAAAACCTAAAATGATAATTTTATTACATCTTACCACCCTTTTTATAATTATATTTGTTTTTTTTTCATTACTTTGAGTGAGTTTTTTCATTGTTTTCATGGACAATTCTTTTGTGTGTAACTATTTATTTTATGATGAAATTGAAATAAAACTATATAACTGAAACGAAATGGTATTAATTCACATATATAAGTAAATATTGTATCATATATCATCTTTATTTTTTTAATTAGTATGATTCATTTGATAAAACATTAAATTTGAGCATTTATTTTATTTTTGCAGTTTTTCCAAACATCACAAACTACTACTATTTTATTTAATATTATCTCTATATATTACATTCCGAACATGAAATATGTTATAATATACATATTTAAATATTATTTAACCATAATAACACTTTTATTAACTTAATTGATGGTTATAATTGAAAATGATCAAAATTATTACACATAGAGACGATTAACTGCTATACTTTTCCAAGTGGTTTGGTTTCTCTAAATAAAAGGATGTTATAGAAGGGATAGATATAACATATTACATTAGGAAAAAAATAAAATTATATAAATTATAATTTATTTATTATTCCTCTGTGGTTGAAATATGTGAGGATAATATTGAAATAGAAAATAAATTAAGAGAGGTTGTTTGAGAATGTTACCTATTCAATATCACCTCATTGAAAGACCACATCGGGAACATGAAATTGGTGTTTGGTTTATAAAAAACATTTGGACATAGAGAGAGTTATTTGGATTGTATTTGGACTATATTTTAGAACATTATATTCTTTTCAGGTGAAAGGGGGTGTTGATAGGTGGTATTTATGATTGAGGAGGGGGGTTAAGTGATTAAATATGGATTATTTTATATTTAAATACTAGGAATTTTGGGAAAAATTAATTAATATAAATTTTGATGTTAATTATTTTTATAAAATATTATAAGGTGTGAAAAGACATAAGAAACCACTTTAAGGTTTTATTTTTTGTTATTTTAATTGTTTAAATTTTAACTACCTTATTTTACCCATACTATGATAAATATTTTACCACCATATCTTTTTTATTCCTAAAATATGAAATAAACTTGTAAAATTATTTCTAAATCCTAATTCTAAATATTTCATCCATTTTAAAAAATTAAAAACATATATGTTTCAAAATTACATTTAAAATTAAACAGTAAATCGCAATAAAAACTTTTTTTCCTCGAAAAATGCGTTTTAATTCCAAAAAATGTACTTACTAAAAAAATAAAGGATACATATTCTTTAAATTTAATTAATTTGAAAATATAGAACTCAAAATGTATATAAAATACCTTTATATTAATTTAAATTCATCAAATATCATTTAAAAAAATTTGTGTTTTATAAAAATTGAATTTTGTTACAATTCTCTGAAAAAACATCATTTCTAAAAATTCACAAAAATTAATCCTAAGATAATTTTGATAAGATGAATTAAATAATTATGTTAATTTTATAAAATAAATTTTTTTGAAGTATTGAAAATTATTCATTTTTTTTTTCATAGAAATAATTAAAAATTTCTTTTATAAGGAATAATATATTTTAAGAACAAAATGAATATACTAAAAATTATATCCATATTAATAAAATTTAATTAATACATTAACAATGATTAGAAATATTATAAATTTAATAACGTGGTTAATACTATTAATTCTCTCTAAATTAATAGTTATGTTACAAGGGTTGTATTATAATAATAATATTTCAGTGTTCGTTAATGCTCAGAGCGATTTATAATGTTTATTATCAAAGAGATTTAATTTAAAAAAATACATAACATAAAATATTGGTGAGTAAAATTATAACCCCATTAAAATTATTTTCTGAATGAAATTTGATACAGAGGTACAATGAGATTAGGATTCCTCTTCCTCATCATATCCATTGGTCCCCACATAGCTTCAAATAATTGGTGGATACACTGAAAAACATTACCCAGGTGAGTGGTCTTATTTTATAGAACTTCATCACTATGATCTATAATATATTCAATATGTTCATTATAATAAATATCTTAACAAACTATCATGACCTTTTAGTTTAAGACTTTTTAAGTATCATGTATCACACTCCTCGAGGTAGATACATGAATACATCATAAACAAGATTGATATTTGGTCGATGAACCAATCAATAAGATAACACCATGATATGGAAAATTATTTTTTTAAAAAATATATCGTCCCAATTTGTATGTTCAGTTAAAAAATATATGTTGGGATTTTTAAAAATTTGTTGTGGAAAACCCACATTATAAAAAGATACAATAAAACTACCTCTTTAATGATGGAATCTAAAAGATGAAGTTCACTACATAACTATGATTATGATTTGGAGATTTTTAAGGGGAATGCGAAAATATGAAAATGGATTAGAATTGTATATATCATGTTCTGATAGTGAATAATAGAGAATATGTTCGTTTTTTTTATGGAATAAAATACCATATTCAAAAAATGAATGAAAAAGGAAATTATTATAATCAGAAATGATGGTAAAATGATAAAATTTTATTTCAAAATAATTTCAGAAGATATATCTACTTAATTTCATCTCATAAGTAAAATCTCACACTATAGTTGTTACTTTTTGATTTTCATATTAAATTATTACTCATATAAGTTATGTTTAAATTTTAATCCTGGTAGAACTAGTGGATCCTAATATGTGTAATTGGATGATAAGTCTTTCCTTATGTATGTACATATCATCATAAAAAGGACTGGAACTTGTTTTCCAATTCATATAAATAATAATATAGTTATTTAACACATTATTCGATAAAATATCATATAATGTTAAAGGTAAAGAATTTCATAAATTCTTACATTTATAAACCATTAAAAAAACTTTTGAATGAAGGAAAATAAATTTTCAAAACCAAATAATCATTAATCCACCAAAAACACATGATGTAGATTTTAATTATTACTCTCCAAATATGTGTTAATAATTAACCCTTATTCTACTGAAACATTGTAATAACCTAAATTACTATTAAATCATATTGAAAACATGCATTATTTCATAAATCAACTATATCCACATTCCATAAATCCATAAATTCAATAAATACAATCTATAAAACACCTTTTCATCTTATTACAAATCACATCTATGTCTATAATTACTATTGGATTTATTTTATCACAATAAAATATCCCATTATCTCATTATAATCCCAACATCATGTAAATATTAAGGGTTATCATTCCCTTAATTTTGTATTCTCTAAAAATATCACCTCAAAAACATTCATGGTTACTTGTACCATTCATAAAATACATTCAAATACTTACGAATAGACCATAGTGGACTAATCCATATATTATTCATTATTCAAAAATTCATGTAGATGGAGATAATCACATAAAAGTTCACTAAATGTTAAAAAATAATATTTTTATAGTTCACTATCATACAAAATTAGTCATGAAATTCGCAACTAAGATGGGGAGGATAAACATGCCCTAATTAACATGATTTATTTCACCCATTATGATATAATAAGATTTCATTTTTTCTTTTTCCAATCAGAGTATATTATATATTATCATACATTTTATCCCTTATATTGTGGCATTGGTTCACATAATTCCCAAACTCCTATAATTTCAAATTCTAGAGCGTGGATGTTGCATTCTACAATCATTTATCTTATTTCACATAATTAGCACAATTATTCCCATAAATTATCATTAATTTTACCAATGAATATCATTACTCACATGAACTAGTTAACAGTCCACAAAAGAGAATTTCTTACATGTTTCTTCCCACATATTGATCATAAAGGAATGATCATCTCATTCTTGGCCTCATTTTTAGAATATGCATTAAATTCAAATTTTCTGTTCTTATAAAACCTATGATACTGGTAGGTAACTCAAGTTTCTATATCCCCCATGAAAGGACATAGAAGAATTTATTCATAGTTATTGAAGTATCTTATATCTAATTACCCTCAAATAACTCGTTTTTAGCAGCCAGTAAATTGATCAATATTATATTCAAGACTAAAAAAGAAACCATTGGAATACCTTCAAAACCTTCCAAAACATGCCTGTTATGAACAGATTGATTTTTAATCATTTTTCATCATCTATAAAAACAAAATAGTTATATTTTTATTTAGAATATGAGGTAAATACTTGTTATGTAATATTCCCTTAAAATTATCCCATTTTATTGATTCAGTTATTTTTCTTGTTATTTATTCTTGATCAGATTCCATCATTGATCTGTTTCAGATGATAAATAGATATGAAACATTTTTAATGTCCTGAGCATTGAAGAATGATTTTTTAATGGATTTAATCCATTCGTAAATCAATAGTGAATCTAAATATCTACTAAAAGAATGTGGACATTGTCTCATGAAGGACTTAATAGAATGTTGTTCCCTCCATTTCTCATTTGAAATCCCAATATGATTCAATGTTTGAGTGGGTAAAGAAATATAATTTTTGTCACATATACCATAATTTTCTATTTCTTAGGAAAAAAATCGTTGTGTTTTCTATCCCATTTTACATTAACATAGTTCTTTTGGGTTCCAAGCATTGACAAAAACAAAAAAGAATTGTGTGTGTAGTAGTAATCATACTCACGAAACCATATAGTAAAGGTAATTTTTTTATAAAATATAAATATATAATACCTTAGGTTTAAAATATATTTTTCATGATAATTACCAAAACTCTTGTATTGTATCGTAAAAATAGATTGAGGTTTATTTTTTATAATTTTTCAACCATGTTTCCAATTTTATGAAAATTGATACCATGATACCAACTATAATAACACTTTTTTCATTCATAGATCTTGAATCTAAATATATGAATATTAAATACATAACATAATAAAACCACACTTGGACTGTATGGTTTTATTGTCTTTGGAATATTTGAAACTAAAAAAAGGATCATAAAACATCTACATCATCTTCTTATTATACATTCAAAACTAGAACCCATTTTGACATGTCATACTTAATACCTTCCTTCATTTCCATGGGAAAATAATGATAAGAAAAGGGTGATCTCACATAATCTACAAGGGAATAAAAGTAAGACATCAATCATAAAATAATCATAATGGGATAATAACATGAACTTGAAATTTTAAAATTATACCCTTAAAATTTTTTTAAAATAATACCCATCATATCACATGAAACAATTCATCAAAATAAAAAACATTTCAATTTTTAAATCACTTATTATGTAAAATCCACAAAATTTCAATAAAAAAATTCATAGAAAAGTACCTTATAAAATAAAAAATGAAACAATAATTAATTAACCAACATAAATGTTAGAAAATCCCCACTATATTTTTATAAGAACCATTCCTTTCAATTTTTTGTCAGAAACTTCACAAAGAACCTCATTTTGGAAATTAATAAAAATATTTTCAAAATATTTTTTAAAAGGTAAGACATGAGTAAATACGAATGAAAATTTTATATTATAATAGTAAACACATTTTCAAAAAAAATTATAAAACACAAACATAGAAGAAAAATATAGTTTAATAATAAACTTTTATAAAAGGACTTTTAAAAGAAAAACTCTTATTAATATTATATAATTATATTGATAATTAACTAAATTAATCAATTAAATATATATATCTATATATATTATAAATAAACATTAAATAAATTTAAATAATACATAAAGTAATCAAAATTCATACCACACACAATCATTGTGCAACATAATATATGAAGTAAAAGGCTAAACCAAATAATGAAAATTGGGTTAATAATCCCCTTACCACGTTATAATCTATCGAATCATATACCACATATAAGTAATAATAATAAAATATAACATTGAATAAAATTATGTTAATTAGATTCATTATATCATATATAAATTTTTATTATATACACCACACATAAAAAATTAGTGGTGAATAAGATATATATCTAACATATGTAAAAGTGAAAGGAGAAACCATTACCTCAGACTTCTCTTTGGTTTGGTATACACTAACCTCTTGTATAAAGGTAAAAATTATGTTACTAATTTATTATAAAATAATAATATTATTATTAATAAATTATATTTTAATTTTTTATCATATTACCACAAATTATTTAATAATATTTCATTATCTTCATTGTTTCAGGTTCGTTTGTTGTGTGTTTTACATAGCTAGATCATTTGTGTATAATTATGGACATTATTTTCAAATGGAAATAAAAATCTAAATGTGAAATGAAAAGGTATTCATGAAATTCATATGATTAAATTAAAATAGATTTCATTCTAATTTCTTCAATGAGGACGAATCATTTGATTAAATGATATCGAAAAATGGTTAGTTTATTTTTGTGGTTGTTCCTACAACAATGAACTAATTTTAGTTGATTTATCATTATTTATAATTATTTGATAAGAAATAAGAAATATTTTATAATATACCTATTACAATATGATTTATCTAGAATTATTTATTTATGACCATACTTGATGGTGGTAATGGAAAATGAACAAAATCATTATTGACAGAGATGATTAACTGCCCTAATTGGTACAATGGTTTTGTTTTTTGAATAACTGGATGTTTAAAAAGGGATGGATATAATATTTTAAGAAAAAAACATAATATTATAGTTTATAAATTCTATATTAGTTATTATTACTTTATGGATTAAATATGTTAGGATAATGTAGAAAATTAGAAGAAATTATGTGGGGTTGTTAGAGAACGTTACCCATTAAATATCATTTCCCCAAAGGACAAATTATGGAATTTTTTATATGTATTTGGGTTATACAATTAGAAAATGGAAATATTTACAGGTAGAAAGACATTATTTTGAAGATATTTAAAAATATTCAAGTATTTTGAGGAGAAATTGAGTGGTGAGAGTTTGATTTATGTGATTAAGTAAGGACTATTTTATTTTTAAAGAAAATCAATTTTGGGTGGGATTAATTTGAAAATATATTAATGATAATTATTGTTGAAAAGGGTAGTTATAGTCAAGAAATACATCAAACAACCATTTAGTTTTTTAGGATTTAGGTATTCTAATCAGTGACCTTTTAACTTTATCCCATTACATTATTTTACCTATATTGAAGTAAATCATTGTTTAGCATGATAAATTTTTAATCCAAAAAATTAAAATAATCCAATAAAATAAATTCAAAAAAATGATTCAAAATATTTAATAAATTTTTATAAATTAAGAACACATATGTTTCTAAATTAATTTTAATATTAAACTATCAAAATTCAATGGAAATAGTTTTTCTGGAACATGTATTTTAAATCTATAAAATATAATTATACTAAAATAAGGTATAATTTTTTAAATAAAAATAGATATATTATATTTAACTAAAAACTAGTTAATTTTTTTTGAGATTAATATTAAATCATAAAATTAGTTTTATTGAAAAAGAGTATTTTATAAAAATATATATTCTTTACTACTCATGGAAAAATCAATTTTTTCAGAAAATTCTCCAAAATTCATCCTAATATATTCTTTTCATTATGAATAAATAAGCATTATAATTTTATTAAATTAATTTTTTTAAAATTTAAAATAATAAATTCTAATTATTTTTTGTTAAAAAGTTTTAAAATCACTTTTCAAAGAAATAATATATTTAAAGAAGAAAATTAAACTACTAATAATTACAAGCAAATTCCCAAATAATTAGTTAATAAATTAAAATTTAGTTATGGATTACTATATTTTATATGGTGGTTAATATAATTCATTCTATCAAATTTACCAGCTTGATAATAATGGTCGTGTTAAAATAATAATATTTCGTAGTTAATTTGAGCTTACTGTTCTATGAGAAGTAAGATATGGAAGAGATTTAATTTAAAAAGATAAGTACCATAAATATATTATGGTTTTAAAAATTTAGACTAATTATTTATAAGGGAGTAGTTATATACATGGGATGAAATATGTACAACATTTTCAATTTTTACTTATAGCTATACATTCATGTTTTGTGGTGGTGTTTGAATAGTTCTACTAAAATTGTGTGATAAAAAATAATAAGTAGAACCATAGACAAATTGGATATTTTATGTTCATTGATTTAAGAAAATAGTTCCTTCCATTAGTGTAATTTCGTTTTAATGATTTAAATTATTTAAAATTGGTATAGGGGTGATAATTTTCAAACTATTAATCATATAAAAAGGAAATAATCAACATTTATGTGATAACTCATAAATAACATATGTTATATCATCTGTGAACTTATAAGATTTAAATATATTATCCATGATCAATTTATGAATATAAAGTTCAATATAAAATATGTTCTGATTATTAATGGATTGTAAGGAGTTTGATGATTTTCCAAAGTATATCCATCCATAGATTTTAAAACCAGGTGAGAAATCATGATAAATTTTCATATATTGAGTGAAAATTAAGTAAATCTCAATAAACCCTAGGAGGTTTTTACCACTAGGTAAAATTGATTCAGGTCCACCTCCACTTGTAGAATCCAGACATAGATTTATTTTATTAAAATGATATTACTCTAAAATTTAACAAAATTTATGGATGTTTTCTTATTTTTGGTTATATCACTATTTATTTTCTTTAGGATTACTTATAGAAATATGAAAAAATAACTAGACTTTCATCTGATACAAACTCAGACCACCCATATTTTATTACATCTTAATTCATGATTTATTACACAATGATACAATAAATAATCACCATAAGTTCATGAGTTCAAGATTCATTATAAAATTCTATACATAAGACATTAATATAAACCATTGGTACAAAATAATTATTTAATAACTTTTAAATGTGATCTTATATTCTTTAGTTCCTCTAAAACTATATGAGATAACCATGGGACACAAACAAGAAAGGGCTGAGATATAAAGGCCAGTAATGGAAAAAAATTTATTTCAAAAGTTAAGTTATTTCATGTGATCCTAGGGGAATATCAAGGTAATATATTTTGGTTAAGATTCATACTCTTGAACAATGAAGAATGATATAACATGATAACATAAAGGAATCATAGGAATTTGGAAACATGATTTAACATGGAATCATATATATAAGTAATGTATGACTACAAAAAAATAAAATATTGTGATTATAATGAACTTACATAAACTATTCATGTCATATCATGTGATAAAAATATTACCTAACTCGTCGAAGGTCTATATAACCCTGGTCCCACTAGTCACTTTCATATCATGTCCAAATCTTATTGTGTCACATTGATCTGACAACATATGGATGTATTTCGTAAATTTTGAACCCATGTTTAAGGACTATATGATGAATAAATGTAAATCCCTAACATATAATAGTAGTAAAACTAGGAGAATACACTTGATTGTAAATGGAAATTAGTGTTCACTGTAAAAATGTTGGGCATAAAAAATCACAACATAATTTTGACATCATAACATACGTACATAATGTTTTATAGAAGGGGTTATTGGGACATTATGTGGTGTATAATTACATGGGAATCAAAATTATAATACAAGGGTTGTGTAAAAATGTATCCCAACATGAAAAATTTGAAATCAAAAGGCATAGAATAAAGAATGTGCTTGTAAAAAGAGGATAACAAGAGGATCCATTACATGGAGAGCGAACATCAAAGTTCTTTGGTTGTGATTATTAAGAGAATTTGGGAACCTTATGAGGGAACTATAAAGGTACATTTAGGGTAAAATCGGTAAATGTTTTTTAATATAAAATGGAGTTTAGGTTGGGTTTTATTACGAAAGGAAGATGAATTCATTATTAGTGTCAAAAAATAGGTTTCAGACTCTATATGGTACATTATACAAACTACAAACCATCCCATGGTTTCATAAAAAATGATTTAATTTCTTTATTTTATAAGGATAATAACTGAACTCATTAGAATAAAAAACCTAGTTATGATTAATATATTAATTGTTATTATAATTGATTTTAAAATATTCAAATAATATATACGGTTTTTAGGATATATTAAGGGTTTATAATATTTATAAAATAACATAAGAATAATTATTTTAAATGGGAAAACATATTTTTTGTCATGTATATTCTTTATAATATTTATTACATCAATTTTTGGATTTTATGATGTCACAATACATATGGTATATTTATACTATATTTAATTTTGACATAAAATGTGACCTTTACAAAAAATTATGAAGAATTCAACAATTGAAAATTTCAATGTAATAATTTAAAAAATAATATTTTGTTTTAACAATATGATTCTCTAAATATGATAATTTCCTCTTTGGAATCATATAATGACATATATTAGAAAATATTTTAATTAGAAAATAACAGTTTTATGATATATAACAACTAAATTTTACATACTATTTTTTTTATTATTTATAATTTATAAATATTATTTAATATTAATGTTTATTTAAAAAATTTATTATTTAAAAAATTCTTAAATTCATCAAAAAATGTGTCTTTATTCATAATATTATTTTCCCAAAAAAATAAAATTGTTGTTTAATCATATCAGAATCTAGTTTCCATCATACTAATTCTATTATCATTTATATATTAATTCTAAGAGGAATGAATCTATTAATATATATATTAGAAATTATATATAAAAACTCATACTATTACTTTATAGGTTAACATCCATTTATTACATAATTTAATTTCTTTAGGGTAAGGTTTGCATTGGTGATATTTTCCTTGGGTGGTTTGGAAAACATTGTCCAATATATAATCTCAATGGGCTTGAAATTATCTAATAAATGGTCTCATTTTTTCACTAATTATTTAATATCAACATGGTATAGGTTAAGGGTAAAGCCCAATAAATCTATATCCCCCAGAAATTATGATAAATGAGCATCATATATTATGATCCTACTAGTATAGGTCACTCCTCTCTTTTTCTATACGAAATGGACTTTATTACAAACTATAATATAATTATCTTAATAGTCACTCCGAAATGGATATGTTATCAAAAATAATTATGATTAACAGTTTATTAAATTTGATAGAATATAAAATTCCATGTTAACCAAATTAGTGAATGTGTTTTCAATAATTTCATTTAATAATATATAATTTACTCATTTTAAAAAAGAAATTTCATTTATAAATGTTCTTGTCATTACATGCAAGAAGAAACTATTTTGTAGCACATTGATATATAGAACAATGTGTACCAGAATACTCTAAATCTAGACATGAATCTATTATATAAAACATGATTATAATAATAATTTTTAATTTATTATGATCAATATCTATTCACATTTCATATTTTGAAAAAAATCCCACAGAAATGGTTGTGAAATCCGGGTTTGAATTTTCCCTACAAAAAATCTTCAATATTTCCTTGGAATACTTGTCATGATAAAGGAGGATGTTCATTCTCTTTAAAGATATTTCTAAATGATGAAATTATTTTATTTCTCAATGAATAAAAATATTATTTTTTTCT
The DNA here is from genome assembly GCA_963277665.1 of Viscum album. Taxonomy (NCBI): domain Eukaryota; kingdom Viridiplantae; phylum Streptophyta; class Magnoliopsida; order Santalales; family Viscaceae; genus Viscum; species Viscum album. The sequence goes on from OY728165.1 coordinate 1,087,335,458, forward strand.
TCGTATCTCCAAAAACAGTTTCACACATTTCATCCTCATACACTATGAATATTATTTCATAAAAATAAATAATTAAATTGAGATAGAACTATGGATTTTTTTTGGTATAGAGTTTTTTCAACTATTCCATTAAAAAAATAATCTTTTTCAAGAATGTTTCCATATTGGAGACCTAATAACATAAGACTAATTTCAACCAATAAAAAAACCCTCATAAAAATGAAAAAAAATTTGACATGAAAAGTAATGAATCCAAAAGGATTCTTAATATATAAATATTATTATATCCCCCCATTGATAAATAAAAACATATAATACATTTTTAATTACAAAAAACAACTTTTTCAGTAATAAAAAATCGATTATGATGGTTTTATGCCTTTCTAATGGGAAAATATCTCAAAAAATTCAATGACCAAAACATAAGAGAAGCCTTTAAAAACAACTACATCATTGTTTCATATTATGTAACCTTTTTCATTCATCTTTTTCCAAAAAACCATGTTATTATAAAAATATTTTTATTTTAAGTTTGGGTACTAGTTCTCATGGCACATTTTTTCATTTTGATAACAATTTTTATTCATGGAATCAATCCACTTAGGATGCTTCAAAGATTAATCAACATATCTTCGACCAACCTCTGATAAAAAGATCCATGTATTGTCCTTGATCTATAATGATGTTTTAGACATCGAATTATTTGCAAATACTTGGATATGATAAATATAATTTTATGTTATCACATGAGATGGTGGAATTGATGTCTTCATATAATAAAAAATTCACATAATCACTTCAATCAAAAACATTGTTATTTTTTTAACAACACCAACTTAATATTCATTTCCTCTTATATATAAACACCCAGACACACACACAAATATATATCTAATTATGTACAATTTATCTTGATTTTGTTTGACTATTTCACATATAAATATTCAAAAATCATACTAGTTTACATTTCATAAAACATTGATATATTAAAATTAGGTGGTTATCCAAGACAGATTCCACTAACACCTCTATGTTTGATATTCCCTTGAATCTGACCATTGACATTGATGATGTAGGTAATATCAAGCAACCATAATGATTTCAAACTATAGTTTCATATTATTTTATCTCATATGGATTCTTATCAGAGTTTTTCCAATAGAAACAATGATCCAGAATATGAACCACTTATCCTATATCTTATCTCTAAAGGAATCAACATTTATTATTCCCAATCATCATAGATAAAGTCAATTCAACAAATATTATTTTTTTTTCTTTTAGAAACATAACTATTCTATGATGTCTATGGTTCACTTTGTTTATAATGATTTCTATATTTTTATCATAATATTTGGAATTATTTTTTTATATAGAATACCAATATCTTTTTAAATTTTATTCATGGAATATCCAAATTCCATTTTCAGAACATCCCCATGAACACAAATTTTTATATATAGCCTTTGATTTTGGTTTGAAAACCATAATACATGTTATGTTATAGAAATATTAAATAATATAAATTAATTAACTATCTTGGTTTAGTTATTTTATTATCATGTTTCCACATGTGTTAGAATGTATAATTTATAAGGTATGAGTTGTATATATATCAACATTTTTATGAATTTAATTTGAGATATTCCCTTTTAGGCATATTTAAAAAACATAAATCCATTTTTTTCTTTTCATGTTAAGAAAATATTGAATTAATTATCTATTTTTTTAATTTTTCCTAATTATCTAGAACATTTGTATATTCCATAACTAATTTATGCCATAACTAATTTTCTTTTTTCATGATAAGATAGCAAAGATAAGGAGTATATATAAACAAAATCAAATTTCAGTTGGTTCATTGTCATATTGATACCAAATTTAAATTTTTACTACATCTAAAAATAATATGTATATTTTCAAAATAACATCATTCCCATGAACAAAAATATTAGAAACACTCAAAATGTTGTGTTTCAACTCATCCTTAAATAATTCACTTCTACATTGCAATTTTTCCAATTAATGTTGATAGAATGTCTATAACTAAGAGGTACACATCATTTCCAATCATTAAAATTAGATTCTTGTAATATTTCCTATTATTAAACAATATTAAATTTCACATAATATGTGAATAAAAAAAACTATCCAACATTTAAGGCTATTAACCTTTTTTGGATTTGGGAATGATATCAGTGACTAACTAAATTACTTTACATTTTTATCCATCACATGAGGCTTAGGATATTTTTTCCAAAAAAATTATTGAGTTTGATTCATAGCAGTCAATCCTTCAAAATGTTATATATAACAATTACATATTTAATAAATTTTTGATATAGATTAAATTATATATTTAGTTTTTTGATTAGATTTACAAGTAGTAATATTTTATTTGATTGAATCCCACTAAAAGTATTCCTCTAGTACAACCCAAATTCATTATAGTGTCCATGATTGAGAAATGAAATATTTTTCTCCCAAACCCTACATAATTATAGATGTACCCAATGAAATCATTGTTTACTATTTTTCATGCATACTCTCCAGAACCATGTATCTATTTTCATCATTTTTATGATTATCAACCATAGATCATTATTGTGAATAGAATGTTTAGTATCAGTTTGAAATTTGATTCTTTCTATTAGAATTATAATAAACCTTAATATAGATTTCAGTTTTTTAACTTCATTATTGGTTCCTTATAAATATCATAATTTGTATCCTCAATTGTTTTAGCTACATACATGTTCATGACAACATCCAAATTATTATAAATATTTTAAACCTTTTTTTACAACTATGGTTGATATTTTTTGATATTTAAGAGGTTTATACTTCTTATAAATTTCATAAACATCTCGAAATTTGTTTTATAATTTGATAAACATAAAAAAATTATCTAATATAATTTCAATATGTCTCCGTCACCTTTAGTATTTAATGAAATGTGATGTTGAAGATTTTATATTCACTAAGTAAATTCTTAGGATCATATCGATGTTTTAACACAATGTATTTTTAATTAATAATTGACCATTAATTTTTTATATATTTTTTATTTCATTAAATTTCAGTTCTACTTTTTATTTTTATCAATTTTTTGAGGCATTCCCTAAGTAATCTTTTATGAATAAATTTCAATTGAGTATCCTCATCATCTACCTCTTATTAATTATAATTTTTTAATTAATCATTAGTAAAATTATAATCAGTCAATTTTTAAATATTAATCTACATATAAGAATCATTACATGAGTTCTTATATTCCAATTCATTATTTTCATAATCACTACATTTGAAAAAATTGTTTCCTTTTTTAAATTTAGGGAACTTATTATATTTTCCTATTGAATGATTTTTATCTAGATTCTTCATTAGATATCATCTTGACATTCAACCATCTACATAAATATCTATATCTACATTCTTCCTGGGATAAGTGGGAAAAAATGTGAAATGTCAATGAAATTAAAGAACATTTATAGTAACTTTCCTTTAAACTTCCCTGCACCTCTGTTCTCCTTTCTAGAAAACAAAAGCATGCATTCATGAAACATTTTCACTTAATTCATCTTCATTGGTAATGTCATTTAATTATTCCATGCAAACATTTATATAATTTCCTTTATTATCATCCTTGAAATATATTTCCCAATAAAAAAATTTCTCTGACTCGAAAAATTTTCTAATATACAGCATTTTATGTCAGATGGACTCAAAAAATTCATCCAACGTACATAAAAATTATCTCAATCTATTGTCATATATCTATTGAATTTATAAAAAGTCTTCATATTGGAGACTCCATATCAAAACTCAATGTGAATTCAATTTTGTACTTTATAAAACTCAGCTACAATAATGAATATATTAATGTGGATCAGATATCTGGTACTTCCTGAAATAAAATAGCACCAGTTAATATTATTTGTTGAATATTTATATGTATAATGAAAAAATGAATAAAATAAGACTATTACTTATTTATTTCATCTTTTGGATCACCTCATTCAAATAGAAATAATATGTTCAACTAAATTATGCATATTTGATCCATAATACTATATGTCTAATCAATTCAATTAGATAGAATCATTCTTTATCTTCAATAAAATTCAATGCAAAAACATAATGGGTTTGATCCAACATAATTGTGCTACAAAATTCATTCTTCATAATACATTTAGTAAACTTTTTGAGACATTAATTTCAACTCATAAATTTTGGTAAGAATAAAAATTTTCCAATTGAAACTAATAAATTTATGAGTTAATAAAAACAAAACACAATAAGAAAAATATTATTCTACCAACTTGGTTCTTTCTATTCAAAAAATATAACAAAACTTATTGGTCTCAATAACATATATTCTTTATTACTATAGTATTATATTCTCCCTTCATTTACTATGATGAAAATATATTCTATTTGAATATGTGTGATATTTTATAGTAAATACCTAATATGATTTTATGTGTGATGTTTCGTATGGTAAGGATAGATGGATCATATTAAGAGAATCGATTTTAAGGTGGGTTTCATTCATACAAGGATGATGATGTGAATGAATAAAATATGTAGAGTGTAGGAATTTTGTATTTATTTATTTGTATTGTTGGTATGGGTTAGAGGCTATGATTTCCCCTGTATCATGACATTTTATTTGCATTCTTGGTTTTTTGATGGTTTGTTTTGATTCCATACCCCAGTTGTAGATGGATGATGCACCACAAGTGGATTTCTTATTTTTGGTATATTAAGTCAATTCCTATAATTCTCAGATTATAGGAAGATAAATTAATTAATAATAAACTAATCAGATTAGTGGTTTTATTTTAATATTTTATAATATATATAACAAAGTGGATGAAAGTAATTCTCCAAGGAGTAGTTAATTGAATCTTGAAATTATATCTTATGTTATAAAATCACATTAACTACTATGAAAAATATAATGATTAAACCTAAATTTTATAATGGATTTGATGAATTTTTTTAATTTATAATTTTTAAATGAATGTTTCCATAAATATTGAATCTCGATATATTTTTGATTTCAGGAATCTAGTTTCCTAGGAATTATTGATGTCATGTATTTTTGTAGATGTAGTTGAGTATATGGATTGTTGTTCAACCATAGTTGGTTGTGTGATATATATATTATTAATATTTTCTGTTTCTAATACTCCAACACTGTCATCTATTAGTAATTTGATTCCCAAATATTTTGTGGTTGAGTGTTTTCCCCATCATTCGGGCTGGTGAGTGAATAAATGGATAACATCAACCGCTTCCCCACTCTTTCTTCAATGTAACAAAACGTGAGGGTGTATCTATGATATAATGGAGTAATATATATGGAATGGTCCTAAATAGGATATTAAAGATCTTAATTTATATATATGTATGAATTCATAGACTGTCACGACATATGTTTATAGAATAAAACTATATTTCAGCTATATTTATTGCAGTTTCCCCCAAGCCTACCTACATGGGATGTGATGTATTGAGGTATAATTGATGATACAAGGGATGTAGAAGCTTATAAAAATACTTATTTATTATAGATGATATAATAATAATGATTTTGGGATGTGATTTATAGGATTCATGATTATATATTACATGTATGCATGGGGTGTAATATGATTTATGGAAGAGATTATAGAATATGATGTTTGGTGATTGGTTGTCGGAGAAACAAATGAGTGGGGAACTAGAAGTGAGTTAACTTTATTATATATATTTTTTCTATATATATTTAATTAAATATTATGTACTACCTTGTTATTGATCCTTGGTGAGGTTTTCATATTGTTTTACATGTTTTGTAACAAATTTGATTCATTTTTTTATTTACTAGTTTTTAGTATAATTATTTAAAATTTATATTACTAGCTTGAAAAAGGATACAAGTGAGTATACTACTATGATAAACCCATTTTATATAAACTATTTTAAAATCCAAAAGATATATTTTATGATTATGTTGGGAGGTACAAGCTCATATGGGTAATTTAAAAAGTTTTTGGTATTTATAGTCCCTAACATTTATTTATTTGACTAATTTCATGTCTAGTTCCTTTTGTGTGAAATATAATGTATTTACTATGATGGTTTGTTATATGTGTTATGGAGTAGATTGGTGGATGTTATAAAATCTGTTTTTGTAAATTAATATAATGTGGGAAATTCCACCCATTTGTATGCATTTTATACACCCATTATAGTTTCCAAATCGTGGCCTATTAGATGCAGGATTATGGGAGTCATCGTAATCTTTTATATGCACTCAAGAGGGTTACCAATGTGTGAGTAGGTGGGTTCTGAATATACAGTATAAAAGAATGTTTTTTAGTGATAATTAATTGTTTATATATTGGAAATGGTGAGGATTTCATGGTTTTGTAGATAAATGATCTTATTTGGACTTATTATGTCATTTCAATAAGAGATACTAGAACACAATATGTTTTTAAAGCCATCTGTGATTCAATTATAAGAATATAATGTTTATAGTAAGATAAATGATACTTATTACATTGTATAAACCAACATATGCATCATACATCATGATTGTATGGTCTTGTTTTTGAATTGGGAAAATAATGAAAATAGTGTTGAATTTGAATTAACTAATTAACCTTAAATATTAAATATTTTCAATGTAGTAGTCCCTATAATATATTATTTAATATGTATGGACCATGGTCGATATGCTATAATTTTTATACTGAATATTTTTAGTAGGATTAACCATCAGATCACAACATCATTTTGAGCAATGAAGAAAATAATTCTTGGAGGTAACACTAAGTGATTCATCTCTTGGACTTAAAAATATTGAGGGATCCATTTTTGATATAGACACCAAGTATTATTTAGATTAGATAGTGATTTTAATCAATATTATACATCCTATGAGTGAATACTATTTTTTTCTACAATGATGTTGTGTAGCATTTGTCAACAATTGTGTTACTTATTCCTCAGGTATCGTGAGAAGTTTACTATTACATTGGAGTTGTTCTATGATCAGTTTCATGTTGATTTACATTATTGGATCATGAAGTTACATTATCAATGTGAGATTCTTACTTCGGTAAGGGAATTTCAATATGATGGAGTTCAGTATTTTGTATAAGAACCTCTCTCATTACTCTTTATGATTTCTACCTGATTAGGAGGTTAGTGTGAGGAATATTTAAGAGTCTCTACATCTATATTTTTTTTTCTAGATTACCATATTCATGGATACAACATATATCAAGGGGTTGTAAAGTGAATAAGAAGTATATAAAGTTATATCTATGACCCAGTCATCATGGAAGGGGACTAAATAGAATTATTTGTGATGTATATCTATGGAAAGGATTTATTAGTTACCCAGTTAGAAAAAGAATCAGACATTAGAGAGTTTGTTCCAACATTATTCTCTCAATTTTAATAGGTTTCGTAGTTATTCGACCCATTATTATAAGTCAAAGGTGGTTTTTTAGGAAATTAAATTTCATTCCATGAAAATGTTGAGGGCCCAACCATCCATGACTGTTAACAGAGTGTTGGATACCTTCTTCAGGCTCTGTCATTGCAAAAGTATCATATGAAGTAGTAACAGCAAGTTGTTACAGATTGTGATTAATAGGGAGGTGAAATTATTATAAGAAAATATGTAACTCCTTGATATATTATGATATATTTATAGTTATATAAATTTCATTTCATTAAAATAATTCTTTTTAAAAAACACATAGTTTAAACGAACCTCCTTGGGTGTTTTATCGGAAAAAAATAAGCACAAACGAATTTTTTATCTTCATAAATTAAATTAATCACAATTAATTATGGATATTACTTAAATCATTAGATAATATATTAAATAAAAAACATTACCATTTAGCTAGAAAATTTTTTGTGTAATGGAATTATGTGGATTGCATTTTTTTCAAAAAAAAATTGTTAATAATGGATGTGTTTCAATTTTGTCACTTATTTTTAAAATTATCTTTTATACACTTTTAGAAATTGAATATCATTAAATTTATTATATATTTTTATTAAACATAATTTATATTATTCAATGGGGATGACTTAATTTTTTTCCACAATGAATATAACAAATAGTATACATTTATTTCCACATTTATGGTTAAATTGAGTTTACTAGGGAGTTAAATATGATATAATGGTAAAAATGAATATTAAACTTATATAAATATAATTTTGGAAGAAATTTAAACCTTTTAATATACTATATTTTAATTTATTACAATTTAGTCCCACTTTCTATTGAATGTGACCTTATATTATATAAATCATTTATGTAATTCTATTTGTGTCCCACCCCTCACTTATAGGAGGGAACCTCTTATACATCATTATTAAAATAATTTAGTCCTTTTATATTATAAAATACCAAACAAAAACCATAATACATTCCTTCATTTCATTTTTTGGAACCTGGTCTTACCCTAACATTATCCTATGAGGACAAAATGGGGCCTCCCAAAGAATTGGTAAACATATTACTTGACAATTTCAATTATTATTTATTCTTTTGATTTCTATAAAACGATTGTATAAATCATAAAATAATTAATATAGTAAAATGAATATATACAGATGTTATTCTGATTTTGGTACAACCATTTTCCACATATTTTGCAACTAATGGGAAATGATTGTATCACTCGTGTATACATGGGGATTAACGATTCAACATATCAATATGATTCATTTTCCATAATAATTTTCATTATTGGTTATTTTTATCAATTTAATATTTATATATTATATTTATTACATGTTTTTTCTTCTTTAATTTTAATATCATATCTACCTTCTGACATTTCCATTAGTTGGAAAATTATAATGTTGTTAGTGCATACTTGTGGACAACCACCTCCATGAAGAGATTTGATAGGTTTTTCATTTTTTTCATTATATATATTGTAACAAGGATATATTTAATGAATGAATATAATATAATAATTATTATTTAATGGTGAATTATAATTTCCTCCATTTATTTCTATCCATTTAAAATTGAAAACCTCACCAGTGAGTACGTAAGGAGTACCACCCCACGAAGAGATATAATTAATTATTCATCACTTATTTATTAGAATGGTTATTATAGTGTATATAATTAATAAATATTCTTTTTACTTTATGATAAATATTTTACATATGATAATATAATGACATAGGTTCATGTATTATTACCATCGAATTGAAACATTCATGGAAAGTTGACCATCATTCAACCAATTGTTCATTATAGTGGTGAAATGTTTAATAAAATGATAATTAGATTTCATAATTTAATTGTAATTAGTACATTATGTTTGAATATTTTTTGATAGGTTTATAATAATACTCATTTTACTATACATGATATTTAAACTAATTAAAAAAACGATACTTGAGGTATGATATTAAAGTTACCTTTTTATTTCATTTCGAGACTGCCTATATTAAACTTTTTTAAAGGAAATTATGTAATATTTTCCCTTTAAAACCAATATATTTTATATAAAGATATTTATTTATTTGGATTCTATAGTTTCCTTTATTTCTCATCTCTTTCCTACATAAAACAATTGAGAAAATGTTTTGATGAAACATGATTTTATGTCGTCTTTTTTTGGGAATATTTTTATTCTCTCTCCATATTTTGATTAAAATGTTTTGAAGAATTTTTTTATATTACCAAATAAATTATCAATGTAATTTTTACCAATTTTTCTATTTATAATTTTTTTGATAATTAATATACTTTTCATTTTATGAATTTTATATCTTTCAGCAAATGTGTGAGAAAAATATTTGATTTAACATATATCACATGAATGACATTTTTCTTTCCTAATAACTCTGGTATGTGAATATTCATTTATTCTTTTACCAGGGTTCATTTAAAGAAATATTTTTAATTAATATTATGGTTTTTTATTTTAAATACATGATTCAAAATTAAGAAATATTATTTTTATAAAACATGTTTTAGTAATCTTTAAAAGGTATTTTAATCTATAACAAAATCCATTATTTCTATTTATGATAAAATAATGAGATAATCTAATTAAACCATCCTTATAAATATATTTAGATATTTATGTTATGAGAAAGAAATATTTATTAATCATATTTTATTTTTCATCGGTTTTGTTTTGGAGAAATGATAAATGTTTTATTATCTTGTGGCATATATATAAATGATTTTTGATTATTTAATAGTTGTGTTCATTATAGCTCATAAATTTATTGTGTATTGTTATATAGATATCACATTATATGATGATGATAATAATTGGAATGATTATGAATATCTATTTTCACTTTTTGATGAGTGAGTATGATTACATAGATCTATTCTCACAGGATTGTGCTCGTACATAACTTTTAATGAATATGTTCATTCTTATATGCGTGGGTATGATTGATTATAGATATTTTCACATGATTATGAGTTGATATAATTTTTAATAACTATATTATAATGATTATTCTTTCCAATTACTATTATTAAACATTCTTATGTTATGACTCTTGATTATTGAATACGGATTTGAAACACATATTAATAATGCTTCAGGGTATGAATTGATTCAGGAATTTATCATTTAAGCTATCATATTTATAAATATTATAAATTAATGACATGAAATATATTATGTTATCATACCATTACGATCTTAATCTTTTCTCTTATAATTAATATCTCCCATGTTTACCCATACTGAGCACCTGATCTCACCCTTTATTATAATTTCGTTCTATATAATTGTGTAGAATTTTCAAAGAATGACATGTCAAGAAGTTTAATAATATGATGATATTTTAAGGATATGTTTGATATAATCTATAAAATATTTGGATCGTTAATATAGTCTCTAATAACCCTAAACATTTATGGTTCTCAGGAACGTATTATGGGGATATGTATTGATTATTCGTCTAAAATGATGTAATATTTACATTGGTTATGCTCGATAGGCCTATTTGGTGTCATAAATGATTTATTTCTTTTTTGAAGATTTGGATTATAAATGTTTAGTTATAAACTTTAGTATTATCCAATATATATGAAAACATACACAGTTATTCTAATGAAAAGTGTAACATTATCACTAAAATACATTCTTATCTAGATACTAGATAGTGGGTTTTCCTATGGTACATATTCAAGTTGGTGTAAAAACTCTAAAAAATTTGATTTTGAATTAGAATGATATTCACTAGTGGAAGATGAGTGGGGCTAAGACTAAACGCCTAGATAGAAACTCCTTGGGGATTTGATTTAGTAAATTCACTTTTTCATAATGATCAATTATGTGGAATAGGATGATATATCGAGGGAACACTATTGCCAATCCATATTGATATGAGATGAAATTTGTATCATCGGTTGAAATAAGGTGTAATAATTTAAAACATTATAAGAATAATTTTTTCATAATATATTTTATAATCTAATTATTGATGATTTATACTGACACTATGTTGTTTTTTGTTTTAGTAAATGGATAAAACTAGGTGGAATTTTGCGAACAATGAATGTGAATGCCAAAGTGATGAATATCCTCATGAGAAACCAAATGGATTTGAAGATAGGATACAATATCATGTAGATATTATTCCTAAATCCTACCAATATATGAGATATAATAGGAATTATATAGAGATTTTGAATTCACCATAGAGGTAGAAACATTTTATTAAATATTTTATGTCACAATGTACACCATCTTTATATGGGTTATCTAATCCACTTGTTTTTTAGAAAGTGTTAACTTTGATGGGAAATATATTTTCTATTTTTTAGAGATCAAACCATGAGATAGTTGTCTTAAAATTTTATCTCTTTAAAGGAGATGCTAATCAATGGTGGATTTTTATAACGAGCATGATGGATGGGGAAGACATAAACTCTATAGATTGGGAGGATTTTAATATTGTAATTTCTCAAAACATACATTCCTTGAACTCACTATACTATGAAGGAAATAAAATATCTTGATTTGAAATACTTTTATTACAAATAAATTGGAACCTATCAGTCAAATATTACCAGACATTAAATGTGTTCTTCTACAATGTGTCAAAAAATGAGCAATTCATCAGTGGTGTAAAACCAATTTTCCAAAAGCTGTTACACATAAGAGGCATTGGTAACTATGAAATAATTGACTTATGTCATATGAAGGTATAAATTCAGAGGAAAATTGTAATTCAAGGAATCATTAATGTTTATCCCATTGAGGAAATAAATTAAGTCACTTATATATCAAAATATATGGGAATGAACTAAGAAAATTGTCTAAAAGAAACTTTGAAAATCATCAAATCTGTAAAACGTTTCCTTTAAGCTAGTTATTTTTCATAGGGGATGAAATAGTCTAAAAATTAAATATAGGTGAAGTAGGCTCCAACCAATAATGTTAAATGATTCAGAGGTAATTAGATTGTAAATTATGTGAATTAATTATCTAATCCAAGAGATAATGAATATTTTAGGCCTTTAAAACTCCTTAAATAATAGGATATTGGAAAGTGAATTTCTATCACAAATAAAGTGGGTAATGAGAATTATGTGGTGAAAGGTACACTTACTATCCACTCTATAATTATAAATTTCAATTTGGATTATGGATCTATATGCTAATTTATATCTAAAACTTTTCTAATGGTATCCAATCACCACCTCAATGAATATATATTGAATTTGAAGTAAAAAATATAATGACACTATGAACAAATATAATATTTAAAGATCCATTATAATATTATTTAATAGTAATTTTATTCTAATAAACCCTGTTATTTTCCCTCAATATTAATTTAATTTTATATTGGTTTTGGATTAGATAAATATAGAGAGCCCATATAAAGTGGTAAGGAAGCGAAGCCAAATTTTATATTCTAAATAAAACTATGATTTTCTATTATAGTGAGAATGAATATAAAATTATAATGGGTATTACTTCAATTTTATGTCTCATACTACCTCTAAATAGTTGACAATAATATCAAATTTGTGGGAGGAAAAAACAATTAATGATATATCTATAGTTTCACAATATGTTGACGTATTGCCTACCAACATTGTTTGTATTTCCAGGAATCTTTATGGTGAATTTTCAATATAACTCATATTTGTTGTTACACCTATTTTGTAGACTCCTTGAAAATCATTCCACAGTAGAGTTTCATGAATTAAAGAAAACTCTAAAATATAATATTTAAATGGGATTCAAATTCCTATGTTCATCACCATGTCGTAAACAATTTATTTTTGTTACAAAAATTTGGGTTTATGTGTATTCTCATTTAGTAATGAGATCGTAACATGGTATTTAACAAGGAGGTGAATAATTTACCATATATTGATGGATTGTTTGATTAAATACATGATGCTCAACACTTTTTAAAAATTATTCTTCATTATTGGTATCATTAATTGATTTTTATTAAGGTTGATATCTGAAATCAACCTTCCATATGTTTCAATTTCATTTTAATTTAAATTAATCATAGTTGGACCTACTAATTCTCCCAAAATATTCATGAATCTAATTAATAGAGTCCTTATATATTTCCTTGATCTATTTTTGGCCACCTTTGTTAATTATATTCTCATATATTGAAAGAGAAATTTACATAAAGACTATCATTAAAAGATTTTTTTAAATACCCTAAGGAATGATATTCTTTATTCCAAAATCACTTAGTGTGGATTTTGGATACATATGGTTTAATTATTAAGTCATATTATCAGTATATTGTTTATATTTGTAGAAACTTTAATAATGCATGTTATCAAATTAAGGCCTAGAATAACCATAGTGATTAAGATCCATATTTTTCATGGATTGGCATAGTATTAGTGGTACTTTGTGAATAATTTAATAGGGATATCAAATCTACTATCCATGTTGGTATGATCGGGATCCATTTTCCTTTGGCCAAATGAATGTAGGGAAAATTTCAACGGGCTGAACAGAAGGTTGGTCGGTGCACTAGTACACTCACTTCCATGAAGTAGGAAGGGTTTATAATATATAGTGATGCATTAATGAAGGGATGATAATGTGTCATATTGGAGAATGAAATAGTACTAGATTATGCCTCACGGTGGTTGAAATTTCATGAGTAAAACTACATGAATCATGATTTAGAGCTATCAAGGATATTTTTTAAGTAGAAAATATAGAGGAATTATATATTTGGTTAAAATTGTGATATATATATATATATATATGAGTCATAAAATATTGAAGTGTATATTTATGAAGAAAGAATTTAATATTCACCAAATGTGACATTTGAAATTGATTAAATATTATGACTACTCAATACACTACTACCTTGGAAATGTAAACAATATTGATGATGCTCCTAGTTACAATGACCATGATAGTTTCTCTTTGATGAGGATTGAATGATATCTAATATTTTTTTATTTAATGACGATAAATATTTAAATCATGAGGAATGGGAAGAGATCGAATCATTGAAAGATGATTGTTCACCTATCTATACATGTGATGATTAAAGAGGTAAAAATATAAGAATTGGAACTATATGAGAAGGTGAGAAATTTTTTTATGTTCATCATCGATTATGATCCAACAATACGATTCATGAACTGATCATGTGTCCCATAAATATTATATTTGAAGAATGAGCTATTGGATGAATCTCATAGTTCATCATTCCCTAATCATCCTTAATGTGTGAAGATGTATAATGATTAATTGGAGTATTTATGGTGGGATAACATGAAATTTTATATTTTAGAATATGTGTCTCAATTCTGGTTATGTTAGTATGTTATGGTTGAGTTCCTTATGTCCATGGGTATTTTTCAACTATTATCCATTCCAGAATGAAAAGGGGGAAAAATATTTATTTATTTCACCATTTGAACCATAAAAAATCAAGATGGAACAATAATTATTGGATTTTAGTAAACCACCTTATGAAGACAAATATATATCATTAAAATAAGATAAAATTTATCTCATGATCATATTTCCATCTTATACATTAACAAAGTTGAATTGTCTCATGGAATAAAATAGTATATTGTATCTGAGGGGGATATGAGAAATATCATTATGTTCTAGATAAGTAGGGAAAATTTTATGAATACAAAGTTGATATTTAGAAATTAATTTTATCCTCATATAGATCGCTAGTCTTATAGGACCATTAAAACTGAGATAATATGCTATAATCATTTTTTTGTATTTCAAATAAAATTGGTTTCAACACCTTCTTTTGGATGAATTTTCATATTGTAATAGGTTTCACCTATGAATCCAGATGTCTCCTTATGAGACCCTATATAAATTAAATTAAACAAATATATCATATGTGGATAATTTTGGTGGAAGAATTTTTTTGGGAACTATTATATCTATTTAAATTATATAGAATATTAGATACATTTAGTAGAACATTGGAAAAAATCATATTTGATATGCAATATATGATTACAAACATTAGTAAGATTTTGTGTTCCTTATTAGTGTCATAATATTCTAATAAATGTTTGAATGTAGTAAGTATATGATATTTTCATTCAAAGTAATTTTTACCCTTGGAAATGTTGGTCCGATAAAAATTATTTATTATATCGGGATTTTTTCATATATGTTGGAAAATCCTCCATATTTTGTTTAAGTTGACTGTGTTTTCCATGTATCACTACCATGGATATACATACATAGATCATCATATGTTCTAAACATAGTGTTCATACCACCATATTAGGATCTAGATTATAAGGAAAAACTGGTGTAGATTAAGAATGGATTGGATAAATTATTGTGAAGGAAGAACACCCACCTCTCTGATTTTTTATTTCAAAGATATTAATTTGAGAAGGTTATGTGGGAACCTTAAGATGTGATGAGTTGTTTGTATCCTTAGATGTTTTATTAATATGGTAGAATTTATAGGATAAAAGTTTAATAAAGGGAGGTATAATGTAATAATCTTTCCATTTTTATATATTTTTCATTAAATAAATTTTATTTCCTTGATATAATACTTTACCAACAACAATATGTTTAAAAGAAGAAAGATATATATTTTTATGAATTGAAAATTTGTTCATAACTAATAGATTTATGTTTATTAATATGAATAATTTAATTATGAAAAGTAATTTTCAACAAATTTATAATTTTTTTTAATTTGATATAAATCAAAATAAAAATGTTTCAAGATAAAATTAGTTGTTTTTCTAAAAAAACTATTTCTAGGAACACAATGAGTTTTACTCAAAATTAATTAATTAATTATCTATAAATTAATTTTTTTATATAAATATTTAGATACCATATTAGATGAAATAATTTAAAATTAATCTGATAGTTTTTACATGGAAAGAAATAATGGAGTGTTATGTTTTATTCATAAAAATTTGTTTTGATAAAAATGTGTTCGTTTCATTTTCATAGTTATTTGGTAAACCTAACCTGATGTCCATCATGATACATATTTATTTTTAGATAATCTTCCTTTTATGGTATACGGTGAAACCCTTACATTACCCATAGGACAAGAGGCATAATTCCCATAACATGACTCGAATCACAAGTCACAATTCCAAATACATGACCCAATGTTCCAAGACCTAAAAACACAAAAACTAGCCCTCCTCGACATATGAATCATTGAAGGAGTCTAGATTCCAGACTAACATAAATTATGGGCTAGAATTTCCCCACATTGATCTATATGGATCAAGGTACTGATGAAAATTTCCAAACCCTATGGTCCTTCCAATCTGGTTAGCTATACTTGGTGGATGGGACATGCTCATGTGTGATCTGTATGGGCAACTTCATGGTCTTTTGGGGCCAGAAGACCCAAAGGCCATTGAAATTTTGAAACTTTTAGAAATGTAATATCTTAAAATTTTATCAAAATTTGGAATCCTAATAATATAAATAATCTAATATATTAAATTTAATTTTTCCCATAATTAATATTATAAAATGTAAAAACTCGTCACCACGGTTAGAGTAAAAATGAATTTCCAATAGATTAAAATTATGTGTAGAGGGAAACAATTATCCTAAAAGTATCTAAATATCATTGTATGAATATAAATTTTTAGATTATATTATACTAAATTTTTTTTTATAGATATTTGGTTCCACTTTTACCATAAATTGACCTTATATCATTTAAATATTTTATGTAATTCAACATGTGTTCATCCTATAACTTATAAAATCACAACCATTATCCTCCTTTATTAATTTTTTTCATTAAATGTTATCTAATAAATACCTAAAAAAACTTCTAAAATCATTTTATTCTAGCAACTCATGAACATACCCTATGACAACCCTTTAAAGGCTTAAGGTTTATGTTAATGGATGTCTATTAAAGAAGAGGTAATCATACTACCCGACTATTTCCATGTGTATTTATTCATAATATTATTATAAATTTAATGAATCCATAAAAAAATTATTAATAAAAAATAATAAATATATTAACATGTTATTGTGATTATTTTCCAACCAAGTTCCATATCCTTTCAATCGAATGTGTAATGAAAATATCGACAATGATATGTTTATTAAACACCATCCACATAAAGATATGATTCATTTTGTATTATCATAATTTATGATTATTTATTATGATATATGAATTGTTTATATATAATATATTATGACATAATTATATATTTATATTTATAAAATCTTTTTAACCATTTTATCTTCCTATAAATTGGAAAATGATATTGTTGTTCATGTATATGTGTTGACAACCTCCTCCATGAAGCAATGTGATTAATTTTTCATTTCATGTTTACATGGATTGTAATAAGAATATATTTAATGAATAAATATTATATCTATTATTAAATATCGAATCAATAATTTATATTTATAAATTACCACTATCTATTTTCATCCATTAATATTTTAACACATCACTCGTCCATACATAACATGTACCATCTCTTTGATGTGACAAAAATAATTTATCATAATTTATTTATATGAATGTTTAAAAAAATATATAATGAATAAATATGATATTAATATAATTATTAATATTATAGAGATGATGAAACCATGAACAAGGTGCCTAAACTGAGATCAGCAAATTGAAACCTGCATAGAAAACAAACATGTTTTCACCCGAATGTTCATGTTAATGATGAAATTTTTAATAAAAGACAATTATAAATTATAAATGAATGATAAATAATTATTTATGTGTGAATATATTTCTAGGATAAATTTATTAAAAATATATATTTAATATATTGGAGTTGTTAACTCATACAAAGAAATGCATGACATGAAGAAAGGGATTTATTTTACAATATCATTTCATTTGAAGATTATTTTTGTTAAATTTCAATTGAGGTAAAATATATGATAATTATCCCTCAAAACCCATATTATTTATTCTACAATGGGCATTTCAAGGTTTTCCATGTTTTATTTTAGTTCTTATCTCATTGGTTTTTAAAGATATTGAGATATTTCTTTTAATATAAGATAAATTCACTTATACTTTGTCCCTGAATCATATTAATCAATATATATTTTTTCATTAAAATGTTTTCATGAGTTATTTTATTATATGATAATTATTTATTAAATTCATATTCCAATATTTTAATTTGTTATATTATTTTAAAAAAATAATATTCCAATCATTTTTCAAATGAGGTATTTTTTTACAAAAGGTGTATACAAAATATTCATTTAGTATATATCATAAAAACAACACTTATAGATTTAATAACAAATATTTTATAGGAATAACTCATTACATGTTTCCTGGGTAATATTTAAATATAGTTTTTATCCTAATAATAAGGATATATTTATATTTTATATAATTTATTTCAAAACAAGAAGGTAATTATCTTCACGAAATTGTTCATTTCTATTCTAAAGGTATTTTAATCAATATCAACATAAAATACTATTTTATATTTTTAGTTGGGGAGATTATAAAATGATTCCATATTTATTTTTCTCTATATTGTTATATATTAAGATGGTGAAATCATTATGAAATCCATTTTCTTTTTTGGGTTTATATATGATTAAATTATTACTCTTTTCAGAATCGTGTAGAAAACACATTAAGGGATTATAATTACATGATGGATATATCCATTATATCCCTAAAATTATTTGGTTGATGTTATATATATATATATATATATCATGAGATAGTGAGGATAATTTTGTGAAATATTTTTAATAGATTTGTTGAAAATTTGATTCATGAGTGTGATTTCAACTAGGTATGTTGACATGATTAACGATGGACATGATTGGGAATGACAATGTTCACATTTTTACTATTGAGTATGATCACTTCTACAAATTCTCAATATTTTATGAGTGAAAATGAATGTTATTATCCATTTTCACAAGATTATGATTTCTTATGATTAGGATACCACATGCCATGTAATGACTCATAAATGGTGATTACTTCTTAGAATCTTTATTAATCATTTTTTCTAAGATTAATTTATTATGAAGTTTATGTTATGAAATTTTCAGGGTATGATTATTTTATGTTGGGATCATGTATTTTTTTATGTTCTCATACCTTTATGATCTTATTATAGTCACTTATAACTTATATCCCCCAAATTTATTCTTACTGAGTATATGAGGTCACGATTTCTAATATTTTACTTATAAGGGTTTTAAGAGAAGGTTCTACGTTTGAAATGTAATAAAGGCTACTAGAATGAAAATATTTCTGAGATATGTTGAAGATATTTAAATATATATTTTTATAATGTATCTTGTCTCCAATGTCACGATACAGTTATGATTATCCGAAATATATAATTATGATATGTATTGAATATTCATTTAAAATGATTTAATAATTACGTTTTTTTCTAGGGTCACTTCTAAAAACCCCTATGATACACATTTTCTCCATGGCTGTTGAGAATACTGAATCCATATATGTTGTCCCCAATAGGGTTATATAATGTATGGACTAGGATATGGATAGATGAATTCCTTAGAGTTTCCAGTTCTAGGTGAGTCATATGTTATTAAGGTTATATTTTCTTATATTTTACATTGGTTTGTGCCTTGATTTATTCAGGATCTATAGAATATTTTTTTCTCCCTCTATATTTCATTACATTGTACTTGACTAGGAGAGTATTTTAGTTAGTTTGGGATTTAATATTCATGTTGTAGGAAAATTTACCTTCAAATATTTTTTAATGATTTTGAGTTGGTCCTATGTCAGCATCACTCATGGAGAGTTTTCTAATGTTTCTGGATATAACTATATGACACAATCCTCTGTATGTAATGAATGAATTATATAAGGAGTACTATGTATTACTTCAAAATATTCATTATATTATATGATTCTGATAGAAAAATAATCTATTTTGGTGGGATGTGGAACGATCATATGGCTTAGAGACATGTTGGGTCATTTCACTCCTTACTAGTTGAGATGATGTTGATTTCAGTAGAGGATCAATTGAATATATTTTACATGGATGTGGAAGAGTACCTTTATATATTTTTGTAACATGTTTTGATTCTAACAATTCAATGTGATATCATATTGATGATAAATTTACATTGTAATGTTTCTTTAATATCAATGTGCCCATATATGATAGTTCCATACGAGTAGTTAATGAACTTGATTTAAATTGATGATATTCAGTATAAAGGATTCATTTATCACTAATCTATTCTTTGTTTTTGTCATGATAATTTTTAAAATAATTAATATGATAGCCTATACTTGTGTATTGATTACTATACCTTGAATCAAGGGATAGTGAATAGTTATTATCATGTCACTTGATTTGATGATCTATTTATTCAGTTAAAGGTAGATAATTAGTTCATGGGGATTTATTTATTATTTTGATTTCATTAAATATAGGTGAATTATTATGATAACATTAAGGATTCTTTCAATTATATTAATAGAAATTATGAGTTTATTATAATTTTATTTGGCATTATGGCCGGGTTGGATCGAACCCAAATACAACCAGGCCCTCTGAACGGAAATACTAATAACATACATACAAGGTGTCTAATTGACACTGTCAGTCACATTGGGTCCATTTTCATGTGAAGACCATTCGATGTACATATTCAATGGACTTAGTTACAGTTGAAGTTTCATCCAGTTCCTTGAAAAGCATATCATCCCAGAGTCAAATGTGATTAGTGTGGGAACCCTGTGGCTGGATGTACTTGAGGAATCTATGGATCCTGTGTGGGTTATCTTTAGATCCTGTGTGGGTGACCTTCAGATCCTGTGTGGGTCATCTTTGCATCCAATGTAGGTCAGCATTTTCAGATCCTATGTGGGTCATCTTTAGATCATGTGTGGGTCACCTATGATCTTTTGTGGGTCAATAGTAGTGCTTCTAGGTGAAGTAAGATGATCTAGAAATACATCTAATAATCTATACATCCATACATAAGTAATACTAGGTGTGAGATCAGTCTTTACCTTTGTGGTATACTTATGTGTGGTGTTACCTTCGTGGGGTACATCTCTGTGGCGATACATTTTTGGTACTTACCTTGGTGGTGTTACCTGTGTGGTGCATATATCTTCGTGGTGTTACGTGTGTGGTACTTTTAACATTGTACTGTTACCATTGTGTTATTCTTCCCTCACATGTGAGGAAAGTATAAATAATGATAACTTAGGTATATGTATGTGTATATACCTAAGTAGGGTTGATGACTATTGATTCATACTTTGTGAGTGAGGACTTTCTTTGTGGTTTATCCTTTGTGGATTATGAGAGACCATTGGGGGTATCGGGGTCCCTACTGACTATTGTTATACTCACCCCTACATGGGCTAAGCCCACACCATACCATGTCTTGTGCAAATGACAAACATCATTGATCGAGGCTAAAGGTGCTGGGATTGGAGGCTGCTCGGAGGTGGATTGTTAGATGAGACGTACCGCAGAGACGACCATTCGAAAGTTGTACCTACCCACGAGGTAGGATTATTTGTGGGTGTTCACATGAGCTACTTTCATTTTTACTAGTACATTCTAGTTGGTCTTCTATTCCGGCCCCTTTATATACTGTACTCACATGTTTTACTATATATGTTACATTGTACTTGTATCTTTTTGTGTGCTTGGATTGTGTGAGATTGCTAGATAAAAGGTAATGACTTCCCAGTTTTAGGGATATGCCTTTTCGGTGCTAGTTTCTTGCCTCAAGCCTATGGAAGGCAGGCTTGGGGTAGTCATGGCATGGGCCCCGGGGGACAGGTCATGACAAATATGTATAAGAATAGTCGGTTCTACCGAAGAACATGGACTCTGATCAATTAATCGACAATATTGTTAAGTGTTATGAGTATAGTTATCAGTTTGGGGAATCCAGTGTTGGTGCGGAGGCCAACATATCAATAGAACAGGACCCCAACTTTTGATTTCTGACCTAGTGCACGAAAACACTGATTGCGGGTGTGTTTTAGAAAAATTTTTCATTGTGATCTCTCTAAGTCAGATCAATAGGTATAACTTATAGACCGTGGTGCACCTGTTTCTTCGGAAGATACCTTCATAAAGATAGACAACTAGGGTTCTAGGTAGAGTAAGTGATGATAGCCCACTGAGAGATGAGGCTTCAGTGCATGAACCCCTTTTGTGTAGTTATACAATCAGGTGGTGTACCAGCAGCACCACTACCTGTTGGGCAGTAGATGCCACTGGCCCCTGCAACAATGGGTACTCGCCACTTGAGCATGTTGCATGAGTTTCATCGCTAGAGGCCACAGTGGATCCATGGAGAGATGGATCCGCAGGTGGCAGAGGACTAGCTGGAGGCCGTGGTAAGTGTTTTTCGACTGGTAAGGACACGAGCAGATCTCATGGTGATCATTTTCACTAGTCTTCTTTAGGTACCAGCTGGAATATGGTGGAGCATGATGATTCAATTTCATGATGATGTGAGTATCATCTGGGTGGATTGTGAGAGCCTTTGTAGGGAAAAGTTTTTCCCAGTGACCTAACGCTCTGTGCCTATACAGGTTCTCCTCCACTTACAGTACAGCAGCATGACTGTGGCTGAGTATTCAATGAGGTTCACCGACCTCTCATGCAACACCACTGACATGGTGTGAGACACTTTCTTAAGGTCCCAAACCTTGGTGCAGGGTCTAAAATTGTATATTAGAGACTCATTTATTTCTCTTAGAATCCCGACACAGAGGGTGTTAGAGCGAGCACCCTTGGTGGAGAGCTTCATTGCAGAGCAGTCACCAACAGCGAGACCCACCACTAGACATCACGTACCAGAGTCATCTACAGTAGTTAGTAGATAGATGATGCAGTGGTACCAGAGGACAAGACCCATAGGTGGATGACGGTAGGATACAGGTTCGGTTGTATGGGGCTCTCGAGACAGAGTAGGAAAATCAAGGCGAAGACACTGTTACTCGTGTAGAGGACATGGTCCCATGGCTCGCGACTGCGTGACCCACCATACGGACGACCAGCTGACAATCAATGGATGGAATGGGAAGAGGCGAAGATTTTATCAAGGAGTTCCACAAGAATTATGAAAACATGGAAGAGGAGCTGGTCAGGCTGTAGGTGGTTGGTGGCGATCCGAGGATCAGCAGCCACCACCAATAGGTGGTCCACCTTGACCATAGGGAGTAGCTGGACAGGGACGATCTAATCTTCAAGCAGCTAAGGTTTATAACCAAGACACTATAGATATCATTCAAGGTATGATCATTGTCTGCCCAACATTAGATTTAGTACATATTGACACAGGTTCTAGTCAATATTTTATTTCCACGACCCACATTCGGAGCTTGATGATTCTAGTGGATCCATTGGAAAGATCCCTATGGCTAAAGACTCATAAGGGAGATGGATCACCAATTACACCCTAGTGCCGGTAGTGTGAGATTACTCTAGGAGGCGAGATCTTTGGCTGAGATATTATAGTAGTGGCGTTGAGGCCTTAAGATTCCATCTTGGGTATGGATTGGTTATCTAGAGTCCATGCCCAAACGAATGCATTAGGTGAAAAGGGCGGTGTGTATGCATAGATGGGAGACGTTTTTCCATCACCAGAGAGTAGGTTACCTTTGAATCATAGGATGGACTCACCCGAAGATGGGCGTAGCCGATCACACATTAGTTGGCTAGCCTTACACTCAGAGCGGTTGATGTTGAGAGTCTAAGCTATCTGATAGTAGTGGACCAGTACACTGATTATTCCCCTGACGATGTTCCAGATCTTCCTCCTCCTAGAGATTTAGACTTTTACACTGACTTGTACCTTGAGATGGCACTGATATCTCCACCAGCATATCAGATGGATCTTGTGGAGCTTTGAGAGCTGCGAGTATAGCTGAAGGACTTACAAATAAAGGGGTTCATTAGGCCCAGTGTTTCTCCTTGGGTAGCCCCGATTTTGTTCACCAAAAAGGCAAATGGGAGTTTGAGACTATGTGTGGAATATCAGTGCCTGAACTAGGTGACCATGAAGAAAAAGTACCCAATAACAAGGATTGATGATATTTTTTATCAGTTGAAGGGAGAACGATGGTTTTAAAAGATTGACCTCCGATCAAGCTATCACCAGCTCAAGGTACGGGATGAGGATGTGCAGAAGACGGACTTCAGATGTCGGTATGGCCGTTATGAGTTCTTGGTTATGCATTTCAGTTTGACAAAACCCCAGAAGTGTTCATGGGACTCATGAATAAGATCTTCCAGCCAAAACTAGATCACTTTGTGGTAGTATTCTTCGACGATACACTAGTATACTCAATTATAGAGGAGGATCACACCAATCATTTGTAGATAGTCTTCGACACACTACAAGATCACCAGCTTTATGATAAGCTCTTGAAATTCTAGTTTTGGATCTGATAGATTCACTTACTAGGACACGTCATGTTAGAGGTTGGATTTGTGGTGGATCTAGTGATGATTGAGGTTGTGCTTTCTTGGGAGCCACCCAGGAGTGTGACGGGGGTGCGAAGTTTTCTGGATTTTTCTGATAACTACTGAATGTTTGTTCCTGAATTTTCCAAAGTTGTGGCACCCTTATCAGCGTTGATAAAGAAGGGGCAACCCTTCATGTGGTCAGAGAGATACCAGTAGAGTTTCCCGAAGATGAGTCAAATACTGATGAGTTCCCCCATATGGAGGTTACTAGAGAAGGGCTTTGGGTACGTAGTCTACTACGACACATGGGAGATTGGGTTTGGATGTGTCCTGATCCAGGAGCGAGAAGTGATCACGTATGATTCATGAAAATTGAGATAGAATGAGCATAACTATGATACACATGACCAAGTGTTAGTAACAGTGATCTTTTCCCTAAAGATGTAGAGACATTACATGATTGGTGAACGTTTTATAGTTGAATCTGATCATAAGAGTCTCAGTTATATCTTCTCTCAGAAGGACCTGAACATGAGACAAAGATGATGGCTTTGGTTCCTCTTGGACTATGACATCGATATAGTCTATTATCCAAGGAAGGGGAATGTAGTGGCAGTTTCACTCCATAGGAGATCTAATATATGGTTGCTGAGTGGGGCGATGGAGCAGATAGCCACGTTGCAGATATCCTACGTGGATCGAGATGGAGCAGCTTATCTTCAGTATATGACAGTCACTCCCCCACTTCTTCAGTGAGCCAGGGATTCACAACCTGGAGATTGATTGTGAGGCATGACATGCTCAGATATCCATAGAAAAGGCACCTGGTGGATTTTTGGAAGGTGGGGAGCATGCTATCCTCTTTAGAGGACGTACAATGGTACCAGTGACGCTACGGAATTAAGTGTTGAGGGAGTTCCATATGTTCCCTCTAGTGGTAAATCCAGGAGTGGAACAAATGTACCAACACGTTCGGCATTATCTCTGGGGGTTGCGAATGAAAAAAGTAGTGGCAGATCTTGTCTCACGGTGCCTCACTTGTCGGCAAGTGAAGGAAGAGCCTTAGGTTCTAGCTTCTTAGTTCAGCCACTAGTGGTGCCAAAGTGGAAGTGGGATGAAATTTCTAATGATTTGTGATAGGAATTCCAAGCACATCCAAGGGATATGATTCTATCTAGGTGATCGTTGACTGAATCACCATGTCGGACCACTTCCTACCTATCATAGAGTAGGGTCTAGTAGAGGGGTTGCGATGCCTCAACGTTTAAGAGATTGTACATATTGATGGAGTACCTTCAATAGTTGTCTCTATTTTTAATGCACGTTCAACATCCCATCTATGAAAGGGTTTGTAAAAGTAATTCGGAACTCATCTTGGTTTGAGATCCACCTTTCATCCACAGACAGATAGTTAGACAAAACGGACCATTCAGACTCTCAAGGACATGTTGCGTGCTTGCATCCTTGATTTCGACCGTAGTTGGGAGGATCACATTCATTTGGTGGAGTTCGCATATGAAAAAAGAAATCACTCCACCAATGGTATGGCACCATTTGAGGAATTTTAAGGCCAAACTTGTAGATCACCACTATGTTGGAATGTCCCAGGGGAGTCAGCACTCATGGGACCTGAGATGGTACGGGCAATCACAGAGAAGGTGCAGATCATACAAGAGTGGATGAAACTGCAAAGAGAAGGCATAAGTCTTATGATGATAGGAGACAGAGACCTCTCTAGTAAGAATATGGTGACCATGTCTTCATACAGGTCTCACCTCGATGAGTTTTGCAGAGATTTGATAGGAGAGAAATATTATCTCTAAGGGTTATCAGACCCTTCCAAGCCCTTAGAAGAGTTGGTGAGGTGGAGTACCACCTAGATATTCCCCCTCAGTTACACCAGGTGCATGATGTTTTCCACGTATCCTAGCTGAGGAGATATGTACATGATCCTTCACACATCATTTTTTGGGTGAAGATGGACATCGACGATGGGGCGACATTTTTAGACGTTCAAGTGGAGATTTTGTATCGACAAGAGAGAGTCCTTCATTGGTGATCGATACCTCTAGTGTGCATTTGTTGGCAGCATGAGAATATCCAAAATAAAACATGGGATCGAGAGGCTCAGATTCATGCGCAGTACCTCCGTGTTTCCCTAGTCTTTGTTGTGGCTTCTGGGGATGCAAAACCCTGAGGTTGGGATAATGTAAAGACCTGAAATTCTCCATGTATTTTTTTATTATATAGAAATATTACAAGTCTATGAAATTTAACGGCACTTGATTCTAATACTAGGGGTGCCAAAAATTAATTTATGAACTTATTATTGGGTACACTCAGTAGACTCATGAGCGACATTTTATAACTATTGAACAGGTGCTTGAAATTGAAATCTGAGGACACCATTGAACTCACAACGCCAATATTAACTTAAGAGAGCCTTGACCTTGACCATAGTAGGTCGAGGGTGGAAGTTTGTTTTTTGTTAATTTGTGGGAGAGTTAAAAATAATAATAAAATAAAAAAATAACATTTATTTTATTTATTTGAAACCTCTCAATTAAATTTTGGTTGTGGGGACCAACTAACCATGAAACCTTTGTAACTATTATAATCCCATAATTGATGTGCCAACATTAATTGGTTATGCAATTATTTATTAAACATAATCATGTAATATTTCCCCATTCACTTCCTCTGGGAGGTTGGAAAATGTGGAGAAAACATTTGATGGGGAACTCATGAAGGAAGAACAACCTCCAGCGAAGAATATCCTCCAACAAAGAGAATTCTCAAAACAAGGAATGGGAAACCAATGTTTGAGAAGCACCAACACATTATCTTTTTCCTCATGCCAATTCCAACACACGATCTATTTAGGGAGTTTATTCTGATATTTGATAAAAATTTATTCTTTTTATTCTTTGTAATCTTGATTCTCATCGACGATGGCCAAACAAATACATCCATCAATATGTGCATATACAATGATCTTTTCTATCCATTCTTTGTGCGTTCTTTACGCGTTCTTCAAGACAAATTGTAAATCTTGCTATAAATACAATGTTTCATTGAACGTGACATATAGATTTGGAGATCTGAACCTAAGGATTGCGAAAATTTGAACAAATCATATTTTGGAAAAGAAGAAAGTTGCACTGGCCGGCAGAAGTAGGCGGCGGCCCGCACGTCGGGCCACCCGCACCTAGACGACCGTGGGAGGAGTAGTGGGGCGGCACCCATCCATGCCTTCGGTAGAAGAGGAGACCGTAGATTCAAACTGCGGTGGAACGCTTGGAGGGCGGTAGGCACCTAGCCTATCGTAGGAAGAACTACATCGTCGTCTTGTCGCTGGAAGGGGAGCCGACCAAATTTCTCGATGGTTGTGTGACGCCGAGTTGGACAGCTTCGGCGGGTCCCACATTCTAGAAGGCATTGCCACATGGCGCCGCCGAGTTTTCCAAAGCTAAGCGGGCCATTATACCATTTAGAATTTTGGGGGTCGCCTCCCCCCAGGTCATGGCTCGGGCAGGCCCCGCCACTGCGGACTGCCCCTAGCCAAGCGGGTTGAGCCTCGTGGGTTATCCCCCCCCCCCCTTGTGGGCTGGGCCAGAACACCGCCCAGAGGGCCAAGCCCACCCTAGCCCCACCCATCTGGGCTGGACCCGGGCCGGGTCGGCTCGGCCCAGACTGGGTTGAACCGGACACGGGCCCATCTGGACCGAGAAACTCCTTTTGACCATAGCTTGAGATCTAGGCATCCATTTGAAGAACCATATATGGTGCCAGAAACCTTGTTTTGGGACAGCCAGTTTTGTATATCCACTTAATTTTTGGATAAAGATGGAGTGTGGCTGGGTTAGATTAAACCCAAATCCAACCGGTCCCTCGAAACAGAAACGCTAATAACATACAGATGGGGAGTCCTATGGACACTCCGTCAGTCGCGTTGGGTCCCTTTTGATGTCACAAACCTTCGTGATACTTCTTTATGGGTCTTTGTGGTAATTGTATTATCATTTGGAGGCTTGAGGAGAGGATCCTCCTCGAATCAAGTGTACATAGTGTGGGAATCCTCTGGCTGGATGTACTTGAAGAATCTACAGATCCTGTGTGGGTCATCTTCAGATCTTGTGTGGGGCAGCTTCAGATCTTGTGTGGGTCATCTTCAGATCATATGTGGGTCAGCATCATCATATCCTTTGTCGGTCATCTTCAGATCATCTGTGGGTCATCTACGATCATGTTTCTGTCAATAGCAGAGCTTCTCAATGAGGTAAGGTGGTCTAGAAATATAGAAAATTATCTATACTTATGTACTTAAGTTATACCTAGTGTGAGTTGAGTATTTACCTTTGTGGTACACTTCAATTTGGTAATACCTTCGTGGTGTTCTTCTGTGCGACGATACCTTTGTGGTACATACCTTCAAGGTTTTACTTGTGAGGTACTTCTGTTTTCACGGTGTTACATGTGTTGAAATTTTACCTTTTTGTTGTTACCTTTGTGGTATTCTTCCCTCACATGTGATATAGGTATATATATTGATAACTTAGGAGTATGTATAGTCATATACCTAAGTAGTGTTGATGACTATTGCTTCGTGATTTGAGATTGAGGTCTTGATTTGTGGTTCATAATTTGTGGATTTTGAGAGACCTTCGGGGGTCTTGGGATCCCTACTGATTATTGTTATACTCAACCCAGTACGGGTTATGACCTCACCATGTTTTGTCTTGGGCAAATGATGAACATCATTGATCAAGGCTGAGGGTACCCAGACTATAGGCTGCTCGGAGGGGGACCATTAGACGAGATGTACTGCAGAGCTGACCGTTATAGAGATGTACCTACCCTTTAGGTATGATATTTGGTGGGTGTTCATAGGATTTGTTTTCGGTTTTACTTGTACTTTACAGTTGGGCTTTTATTCCATCCCCTTTACTTACTATACCCACCTATTTTACTACATAGTTTACTTTGTGCATATATCATGTTGTGTGATTTGATTGTGTGATATTTTAGGGTAAATAGAAATGTCTTCAAAGTTTTAGGTATATAACTTTCCGGTGCGAGTTTCCTGTCCCTATCCTATGGAAGGCAGGCCTAGGGTAGTCACAACATGGGCCCCGATGGACGGGTCCTGAAATATCATCATACATATCGATAATATCCAAATTGATATGTTTCACTTCTATGATTTTTCATCCACATTCATTGAAAAATAATGCCAGCACAATTTCAACGATGGAAGAAGTATGACTTCACACCATATAGAAGCTCTATAAATATAAGTTGGAAGAATGATAGTGTATGGTTCTAGTGGGATCCAGAATCATGGCATGTCTAAATCCAAGATTAAAAAAAACATTAGATGTTACAATTTCGATAAAAAGGGGCATGTAGGAAGTGAATTATGGAATAAGAAGGGCGGTGAGAGGAAATCTAAATGAAATGTGGTTCATACAACTGTAAATGTTGACATACTATTCAGTTAAGTAGTGACAACTACTCTAGGAAGACAACATATCAACGATTCATGTATTATTTAATTAGGAGAAATGTGGATCTTGAAATCTCAATAAGAATGGTTTTATCAAAATTAAACTCACTCAAAAGGACATTTTTACATGGGGGATTATGATACAAAAAAATTCGTTAAAGTTAGCACCACCAAACTGAAGATAAATTATAACCTTTTCCGAATCATTCAAGGATTACTCCATTTATAAGGACTCAAGAAGAACATTTTTCCCTTGGGATATTTCTATGATATCAAATTCAAGATGTGAAATGAGAAAGGGATAATAATTATTTTTATTGTAGTTCTTATGGTGATAAAGCTAATATAGATATGAAAAAACATGTACATTCATATGTGGGAAAGGTACAAGTAATTGGAGCTAATTGTTGCATCAACTACATAAATGGAAGAGTTGATGGTGTTATGGAATCAGAAGCATGGACATATGTCTTAACAAGGATTGTAGATTATATTGTATCATAATTTTTTTCTAGTCTTGCAAATGTATTCTTAACATTTTTAAGAATTTTGATTTGAGTAAGAACCATTTGTTGAAATTTTAAACGTCAAAGGAGAGGATCATTGTGACATGGAGTTAAACCATTATGGAATTTTTCAAGAACCTTTCGTTATCCCTATACGAAGAAATGTACTTTGTATATTTTATTTATGATTAGTGTGATAGATGTTTGTTATTTCTAATCAAGACTAAATCAGATGTGTTTGAAATCATAAAAAAATAAATTTTTGTAAGTATCATTAATGTAAAAAGACTGTCAAGTGTTTGAGGGATGATAATTGTAGAGAATATAAAAGAAAAGAGTTTGAATCATTTTTTCAATAGGAAGGCATCAAGAGATAGATCATGGAGACAAACACCCCTCCACAAAATGGAGTGATAAGGTAGATGAATATAACTCTATTTGATAGAATAAGGGTGATGTTGAAGACAACATTAGTTACCAAGATATAAAATGTATAAGAATAAAATACCTCTAAATATATGATTGATCATCCCCCTCGGTGTCAATTGATCTGGAGACACTGATTAAGATTTGGATTGGTAAACCCATTGAATATTCTCAATTTAATACCTCTGTAAGTTTTGAATTTACACTATTTAATGTACAAGAAAGGTCAATGATGGAAATTATATCTACAGAGTGTATCTTCATGGGATATTTTGATGATGTTAAGGGGTATTGTTTTCAAGGTTCCACTGACCAAAAACATATCATTAGAAGAGATGTCATTTTTAAAGAAGTCAAAGTGAAAATGATGATTGATAAGGATAAAAGGAAAGAGTGTATAAAAATAATAACAATCAAGTTAGAGTATGAAAAAAATGAAGAACTAGTTTCCAATGAGGAATTAATAGAGAAAAATGATCATGTACTGGATGATCCTGGACTACGAGGATCAAATATAGAGAAAAGAGTACAAATATAAAACTGAGTGATTTGATGCATATTTATTATTGACAGAGGTTGGAGAGCCATAATCTTCTTTTGTGGTGAACCAATGTGTGGAAGAATCATCATGGAAGATAGTAATACATGAGGAACCTCAATACATAAAAAAGAATAAGATTCTTCGAAGATAGATTTACTGATAAAGGAATGGTGGAATGATTTGGCTATTATAGAAACATTATTTGAGGAATGTCTTGAAATTAATAAATATTCAAGACTCTAGGACAATTCCAACCTTTATTTCAATTAATTTCATGTTTGTAATCTACAATGTGTCCTACAACTGATATAGAGAAGGTGGGAATGTATCGAGTGCTACATGCATCTGCAATTGGTATTCAAATGTTCACCATTACTTGTAATAGTCCAAACATTTCACATGTATTAGGAGTAGTTAGTTGATACCTGATGAATCTAGGATGAGATAATTTCAACATGGTGAGGAGGATCATGAGATACCTCAATGAAACCTTAGATGATGAATTATGTTATGAAGGATCAGATTTCACTCTCATAGGATCAATTGATTTATATTTTTCAGGTAATTCTTATAGGATAAAATACAATACTAGTTATGTGTATACACTTGCAGGAGGAGTTGTGAGCTGGATGTTAATGTTATAGTCAGTTGTCAATTTCTCCACAATGGAGGCAGAGTAAGTGGATCTACACAAGCATGTTAAGAGGAAATTTTGATGTGAATGTTTTTAGAGGAGATCAAGCACAATGAAAAGAGTTTATTCTCTTCTTTTATGATAGTAAAAGTCCCTTTTACATTTTAAAGAATTCATCATTTCATTCAATAAAAAATAACATTGGGTTACAATATCACTTTTTCTCAGATATGGTGGAGGAAGGAAGTGCAGACCTGAAAAAAAATCATACAAAAAATCATTTGTTGATTTTTAAAATAATTTGTTTGGATCTAATAAGTTTAGATTATATAGATTCTCAAACAACCATGTTGATACTTGATCATGAGTTTCTAGATAGAAAGGATGTGTGGACATGTGATTTTGACTTAATCATATCTTCAACTGGTAGATATTTTTGAATACATTCTAGCGAGTGAAAATATTAATTATGGAAACCTCATCCTTTTCATTAAAAGAGGGTGACACCCTACCATAATTCGCCCATTTAATTTGGTAAAATACATTTAATTGGGAGGGTACTAGAGCATGGTGAGGGTAGGATATAAAAAAAATCTCCTCTAATAGTTTTCATCATTATATTCTCAAAAAACACAACATTATCTTGGAATGTAGTATTTTTTAGAGGTGTTTCTCTATATATTAAAGATATAATTTCATGACTGCTCTTACTTGTAATTGAGAGATCTTATACATGCATTTTATATAGTGAAGTCCGTATATTTTCCTGTGGTTTTTTACCCCTTTAATTTATGTGGGTTTTCATCATTACATTTGACATTCATTTTTTTTCAAAAATCTATATATTATTTTTATACTATAATTATAATTGTTCTTAAGGGATAATTATTTCCAATCATAAAAGGTTCATCGCCTTTTTTGATTTTGATATCGTTTAGAATATCATTATCATAGTGGAGGTCAATGGCAGTGCCATGTGTTTTCCTCCTAATGAGCATAACTAGATTCTTTGGTTTGTGAGCTCAAGTCTCCTCTATTTTATCTTCCCTATTGATTATGATGCAATATCCAGTGTCATCACATCAAAAAAATCGAATTCAAAGATTATTCCCTGTGATATTTTTGGTAGCATAAAAAAACATCCATAATAGTGGATTTTTTATATTTTATTCATTATTATCATGGGATCATCTCAGATTTCATGGTGGATTTAATTTCATATTAGTATCATCACGATTGAAAGGATCTCAGTTCTTCTTGGTTGATTTTTCTAGCTTATTCTAGAATCCTTTAATACAGTCGGGTGTTCCACTATGCATGCAAGTTTAGCCTCAGTCTCTTTCTTGAATAATCATTATCATATGTTGATATGGAATCCAAATCAATTACACATACAACAACATGAAATTTGCTATGTTAACAAGGGGTTGGACTTCATAAATTTCAATATTCACAATGTATAAATTCAAAATTAATCTTTAAATTGAAATTGATATAATTAATTAATTAATCAATCCAAAAAATAATAAAATTTTATAAAAAAATTAAATTATTATATATTAATAAAAATTATTACTTCAATTAAGTCATTAAATTAAAATTAAAATGAACAAATCAATAAAATTACTAATTAAAAAGCAAAATTAAATATAAAATAAACTTAACTAAGTAGGAAAAACAAAAATGTAAAAAAAATTGACAAAGAATTTTTTTTAATTTTATAGTGAATAAAAAATTGATTAATTAATTATAAAAAACATGGTAAATTTATAATACATTTATTATAACTAATATATCAATATTTTTAAAAAATAATTTCACATTAATATTTATATAATTGTGAAAACTAACATTAAATATATGAAAACATAATTAATCATAGAATTAATAATTTTTTTTAATTTGAAAAAAAAACATCTATAATTAAAATTATTTCATGAAAAAATAATTTTATCAATTAGAATATAATTTAATTTAATTTTTTTTAGAAAAATAGTATTTGAATATAAGAATTTAAATAGATCATTATATATGAATCCACAATTCAAAAATCATAAATTTCAATTAAAATGATTTTTTGGATCAAGATAATTAAAAAAGAATCTCTTTCTAGTAATATTTTCTTCAACTGATTGGGAATTGGGTCATCCTCTAGATGATGGTGTTGTATTTTTCATTTGGAAGATTTCTCCCACCACATATTTCTATACAACTAAAGTGAATCCTTCTTTAGGTCAATTTGAAAGAATTATTTATAAGACCCCATAGTTTATCATCATGTATGACCTACTAGATTTTTTGATTTATGGGGTTTCATTCTCATGATTCAGGGATAACCTACAACATGAAGTTTTATTAGTTTATATGGTGTGTTAGAAATATTATAGTGATGGATGGTTTCCATTTTATTGGGGATTCACTATTATATCAAGTTCACACGTTATTATTCAATTAGAAAATAGGTTACAAAGGTGGTCAACCCAAAGAGATCTTGGATTGTTTGACAAGAAATGTAGTGCATATTCCAATTTCTCCTTCATAGTGGATATAATTATGTGAGTGAAATGAATACCTCGTATCAATTACTAAAAACTAAATAATGTTAGGTCCTCTATTAAAAATAATAATCTTGGAGGGGATTAGAGGGGCTCGATGGTACTTGAGTATGTATCTATATTTTCTAGTGCTTCCTATATTATGGGTAAAGTGAGAGAATTATTTTTAGGGTCTCCTGCTATTTGGATAGAGGATTCCACGTCTCCTTCCTTGAACTATATGATTTTCTAATAATCAAGTACCAATCCCACCCATAAAATGTGCATTGGTTAGTGGCATATCCACTCAAGTATTAAAAGTTGTTATTATTAGGTGAGGGCTTGGCCATTCATACATATTTGGAAGGAAATACAATGAAAAACTAACTAGCATCCCTTGGGAATATTATTTTTGAGGACACTATTTTTTTCTTCTTTGCGGTTTTAACCAGATTCTTGTAAATTTGTTTCATGAGTTGATATTATAGGTTGCCAGTAATATAGACCTCCTTGATTTAGCATTTTACATTTACAATTGTTTATATCCATTAATTTTATATTTTTTCATAAAAAATTCCTTCCTAAATACTTTTTAATATAAACATAACTGTAATCTGTACTATAGGAAAGGAAATATGATCCATTCTAAGTAAAATATATATGAAGTAACATATTTTACTTTAAATGGTGATCACTATTAATATTTTCAAAAAATAATGTGTTACATAAATAACTAGTATATCATTAATTTGAATTCATGATAATCTTATACATTTAGATTTTGTAGATAATGAAAAATAATACTATGAATATAATATGATTTATTTTGGAAAATGATAATGTACTTATATATTAAAATTTCTAATAGTATAATAGGAAATGTATAATAAAATATTAATGGAAGGAAAATATTTGGTGTTATAGTTATTTATACTCGGTGATACACCATAGGGGGAATGTATGGTGGAAAAATATGGGTAAAATTTGCATATGGATGACACATTTGATGTGAAATGGATCATTTAATGGTATATGTATTATGATATGAAATCATTTTATATGCATAAAAATATTAACATCATGATTTTAAACCTAAAAAACATCTAATTTTTTTAAAAAATATATATGAGATCTTAAATAAACATTTCATGTGAATGTTTAGAGTATAAATCCATGATGGTTCTTACATCCTGAATTTGACAAGTACGTTGATTTATTTACAAAACTAAAACTCATGAAAAATAAATAGTTATCCAAAATATATCATACTTTCACCATTACCAATTAGTTTATCTAGGGACTTTTTAAATTCTAACAAAAATAATATGAATAAGAAAAAACTAGGTCTTCTGTATATGGATCACTAAGAAAAAAATACATGAAGAAAGAATGATATATAGTTCTAATAGTGATAAATAAAAATGTAAAAGTTAAAGTCTAAATATAGGATCAACACTTAAGTCACTTCATAATATCTTACTATGATGTTAAATAAACATGGGGAATGTAATAAATATAAATTTTTCTATAAAAGGAAATAGGTGGGGGCATGATTATTATTTGGGTACCCAAACCCTAATCAATTTTAATTATACCTACATTTACCCTAATTATAACTCAATTATACTCACTAATTTATTACTCTAACATTATTAAAATTAATTTTATATTAATAATTAAATACCCAAACCCATTTAATTTAATTTTATATTTAATTTAATTGTATGTATCATTTAGGGTAATTTGGAAGATCCATACACAAGGGTGGGATACAACGACAACACAGTCGGAGGCACTGTAGTAAAACTATTAGAATGTCCTGGGAATATGAATGATTAAAAATCTTCACACATCCTATGTTTTTTATGATGTGGTATGACTGTCACATTGTTCAACATCAAAAAATCTACAAGCCAAATTAGGATTTATAAGACATTGCATACCCTCAATAGTATGAAGTTAGATTTTCCAATCATATATTTGATTTACATGAAATATAATTGAAGAGTATACTATTATTAATATTATAAACTCACACTTAATCAATAAAAAATATAATTTTAAATAATATATTAAATGAAATAAATTTTTTTAGGTTTTGGGTGTCTCACCATTGATACCTATAACCCACCTGATTTTTTAATAGTATAGGGGATTTGAAACATGATCCATACCCCAACCCTATTAATGGGTACCATGTCCTAATTTAATCGAGTTAGGTAGGACTGAGTAGTAAAAAATCTAGTACCCACTTCCATCCCTAACGGTGCCTACTTTTTTATGTGATAAAATATATTATTAGAAAAAATCATCATATTGATGACTCCCATATCGCATGGGCCCTACCTTCCTTCCTAAAATATACCTATTAGGATTTTGGGTTTTTGTAATATCCTTTATTTACAATGGTTCACCATTATTCATACTTTGTGTACTTTTTGGGTTTTCCCCCCATTATCTTTAATCCTCAGCTCATTTCCTTCTCCACGCTTTAGCAGTGGTTTCATCTATTGACTCCATCATGTTTTTCGTTAGGGTTACAACTTGATTTCATTTCTTACATGTATCCATAAATTCCTTCCATGTTCCCTCCTGATTGGCTTTTGTAATCTGGATTTTTATACTTGTTGATTATTATCCAAGAACCATTATTTTCTAGGGTTTTTGTTTTAGTCCATTTCTTGGGGTGTACAACATGGATTAATTACCAGCCATGTAGTGGTGAATTGTATTATTCTTGATGTTGGAATCTACCCCCACTATTCTACTCTGTCTTATTAGCTATGATTCTGTCATTTAGTGGTATCATACTACTTTTTATAACCTAGTGGGGATCTAGATTATTAGTTTTGTGGTTCTTCTTTTAGTTAATTTGTAGAAAGTGGAATTGTTTTCATTGTAGCAATGCATATAGAGATTATGTAACCCATTACATCTTATTAGAATAGGGTTACTCTATTTTGAGTATGGAAAATTAAATAAACATAAATATAATTACATAATTTTCACTTGGCCAAGAATATATTTTAAATATAACTCATTATACATTTTTATTAATACTTTTATTTAAAATATTATATTAAAATTAAAATTTTTCACAAAATTAAACATTGAAATATGTAATGATATTTAAAATGATTAATAATGAAATTAAATTAAATTAGATTTCATACTGATTAATAATTAAACTAAATTAAAGTTGATATCATTATTTAATAAAATCCATTATATTTTTAAAAAATTATAATATATTTTTATTCTAAATTAATATAATGTATTTTATTTTCGAAAATTTTTACTATTATATATCAGAGATTTTTATTTATTTAAGATTAATATAAATTTAATTTTTGATATATGAATTTTGATCTAATTATAATATTATAATTATAATTATAATTATAATTACATGTGTGTGTGTCATTTGAATAATAATGTTAAAACATAAAAATATAATTAAATAATAGTCATTTATTCAAATATTAAAAAAATAGTTTAATATAGAAACAATATTTCATATGTAAATACATAATGATAAAATTAAGTTAAACTTCTGTGTTCATAATTATCTAATATTTAAATACCTAAATATTTACTTTTTATTTAAAATAATATTTAAATATATATAAAATTTTAATAGATACTCTATTTTAATTAATTTTCAAAATCATCTTATTTTTTCAAAAGAAAAGATAATTAATGAATAGAGGAGTGTCATATGAGCATCAATATCCTTAATTCTTCTATACTAGCTATGTAAATGTTGAAATTGAATATTTTAAATTGTCTTTTTATCAATAGTGAGAGTTAACACTTCAATCAAATATATAACTGGAGAATTAAAATCAAATTTATCATGAACTATCATATTATACATGATAATGCGTAGAGTCATTATATCATATCATACATGTTTTCTCCAAAAACTTATAGGTCCTACGATAATTCCATATCATGATTGTAAAACACAAAATTCAAATTCCAAATATTTTCTACATTCTTCTTTCTTTATTGAAGAATAATTCTTTCTTTGTACTGCATGGATCATGTAAGCTTTTCACCACTGTGAACCAATTGTGATATATAAAATCTACAAAATAATATACCATATCAAATTATTTTTTATTAATCAAATAATTAGAAGGTGTAGTGATAAACTAAATGGGATTGGAATGAAAATGATATGATTAAAACACCTTAAGGTTATTATTAGTACCTTCTATATCGAAATATTTATTTCATATCCAGAGATCATAATCAACCACATCCCCATGAAAAATTGTTTGGGATCAAAAATTTTATTTATGATGTCCAACCCATGCTTTAGGAAATTTTTTTCAATTCCAATTAAAATAATCTAAACGTAATAATATCCTTAGAAAACCACTTTATTAATGAATATAATGATATCCTGAAATATCATTAGCCTTAGAAGATTGAATATATCTGTAACTTACGACCGTAGTTTTGGGAGACGGTGCATTATTTTAATACATTAGCATGATTACAAGGAATAATGTCCTGAATGACCAATCTGTTTAGCAGTCTTGGAAAATATATTACATACATGAACATTACATTACACATTAAAAAATTAAACACAACATAAAGTGTTCTTTTAATACCGCCATTAATCCCTTAGCTTAACCTTTATTATCAATCATTAAATACTTCATCACATACTAGGAAAAATAAAACCTAGAAAGGGGTGAGCTCAGATGCTCAATAAGGATAAAAATATAGTAGAAACATTCATAAATAAGCATAAACATTTAAGGATATTTATTAGACTAAAAAATCCTTTTAAACTTAAACATCACCATAATATGGTGAAGATAAATCAAATAATGTCATTTACTTACTTGTAGGGAAATTCTACTAGTTGAATAATCACATGCAATATCAATAAGCACTATCATAATGATATAATGCATAATTCCAGTCATTAATTTTTATACCAACACCTCATGCCATGACCTAGGGTCTAACTGTAACCGGGCCCCAACCCAGAGAGCCTTTTTTACCGAACTCTAACCTAGAGAGCCTCTATAACCAATCTCCAACCCAGAGAGCCTCTGTAACAGTACTCTAACCTAGAGAGCCTCTATAACTGGACTTCAACCCGGAGTGTCTACTATAACTGGACCCCATCCCAGATGGAATACATTTACTAGTCTCCAACGCAGAACATACTAGTCCAACACATTCATGTTAAGAAGAGGTTGAAATAAAACATAAACATTGGTATTAAAACTAGATTACAAAATATCAATAATTTGCCTTTAAACCATGAATGGAATAAAAATAACTCATCCAAAGTCAAAAATATCACAAAACCATAAATACAATATGGAAGAATAGTATCATAATAAATCCACTTCAAAAAAGTCTTAAATTTATCAAAGGATGTTGACATAGGTGAAATCAAAACTATTTGAGAGAAATATCTCTTTCTTTTTTTAAATCATTTAAAAGTCACATAATTTTAAGGAAAACATTTATTTTGAAAATATCCTTATAATCATTTAAGGTAAGATTAAATGATGATATAATGGCATAAAATATCTGCACCCACCATATAAGCTAAGAAAATATTCTTGCATTAATTTTGTTAAGAAATGCATAAAGTACCTTATTTGGAAAATGACAGAAAGATTTATTTCAAAAACATATAAGGTTAAATAAGGTTATAAATTAATTTTAACCATTGTTTGTTAAATAGTAAAAATGTTTTTGAAATGTATTTTTATGAAAACATGGATGTGGATGATAATGATGTCCCATTATATAATTACATATAAACAATCTCAGATAATGAAGATATTGTGAAATTGACCCTTACCAGGTTGTAATCATTCAATACATATGAGCAAAATTTAATAACCACCAAATAATTCATAGAATACCATGATGATAATGAAAATCATGATAATATATATCAAATTTTAGTACAAAATACACCACATGAAATAAGTGGTGAACAATGGAAATCTCACAGAATTAAAAGTGAGATAAGTAACCCCTTACATCGTGTCCAACTTGACTTGTTTGTTACTTGTTTTTCCTGAATAATAATCATAAGTCAATTTATACTTGATTAAGAACCCTTTTTCAAGTTTATTGTTCCTTTTATATCACTTATTACTATGTTATAAATAATATGCAATCATTTAAGTTAATAATGACCATTTTGTCGATATTTGGTACCTAAGTAAAAAATGAACAACTTATAATTATAAGTTGTCCACGAGGTCAAGAGTCCATTATCTACAGAATTATATTATTGATTTAGATATCATATATATCCAGTATATATATGTATTTATAATAGTACATTACATTTGGAGATATGAAATGAAATGCACCGTTCATGGAGACGGTAAGTCATACGTACGCATGAACGCTACTTTCTATTCTATTTCGTATTTTAATTGAATGAAATCGTAATGATACATATTTATATTATAATTACAGTATAATATCATATATAATTTATATAAGTCCATATTTTATATGTCCCATGTATGGTAAGAAAGAGTCATATCACATTTAGGGGGTGGTAGTCTGCACATCCTCAAATGAAATAATCGTGTTTACTCATAATGGAAATCATAAAGGTAAGCTATAAATTAAAAATATAGAAGCATAATGAAAACATAAACATAATATATATCATATATAAATACATTTTCATCATAATGGACACCATAAAAGGTGGTAGGTGATAATTGAACAATCATCGTTTCGCGAGGTGTTAGTTTACCATCCACAGAAACAGTATATACTATACCCATTAGATAGAGGTATGTGTAATTTTTGATCAAATACTTATCATAAAAACATCATAGTATATTGAGTATACTATTGTTGTTATAATATAAAGAAATGTAAATATTTTAGTGGTTGGATAAGTAAAATAATAGAAAAGAAATTATGAGAATCTGTTACCCTTAATTCGGGTAACTCCCATTGGTTTTAACCAAAAGGACTTCTTGAAGTGCATTCAGTCTAAGGTAAGTATTCTAGTATGAAGAGATGGATATTGAGAGATTATGTGGTAGGGGATGGACGATTAAAGGGGCTTGAGAGTTGTTTGGAATGGGTTAGAAGTGAAGTCTTTTTATAGGGGGTTCATTAGGAAAGTGTGAAAATATTATTTTATTATATAATGATTTTAGGATTCTAAAGGTACAAAACTCAATAAGGTTTATTTTAAGATGAATCATGGTCGAAATAAATTCATCCAATAATAAAGGGACAGGTTTTGGATGTTATTTTAAAATTTATAATCCTATTTATTTAAAACCATTATTAATGAAGTAAATACTGCATCATTTTTGTGTCATAAATAATTTATTTTATTGGATGTCTAATTTTTTTTAAAAAATACCTTGATGTGGGAAATCTTTTTATTTTTCCAAATATTATATTTATTTGAATAGATAACTTATATGACCCC
This sequence comes from Viscum album, assembly GCA_963277665.1. Taxonomy (NCBI): domain Eukaryota; kingdom Viridiplantae; phylum Streptophyta; class Magnoliopsida; order Santalales; family Viscaceae; genus Viscum; species Viscum album. The sequence continues at coordinate 1,087,378,031 of OY728165.1, forward strand.
ATGTAAAAATTTATTTATCAAAAGATATTTGTTTCTGTTATTTTTGTCTTCACTGTATGTTAATTAAAATAAAGTGTCATTATCACTCTTATGTGGATCCATGAGGTCCAAAAATTGACCTAATAAAGCCCATGGTCGTCTATGACTCAAAACATATGGTTTGGACTTGTGTTTATGTAATTCATTATTATTATGTTATTATTGTTACCTAGAATTACCGTATTTATCTTTAACCGCGGTAAATAGAAGTCAAAAGATACTATTCACCCAAAAATTATTTTTATCTTATTGAACCACATTTTACTTACTAATAACAACCATGTATGTCAGATTTCTGAAATTCAATTCAAATAAGTTTTAAAATTTCATTTAAATTAAAAAGTCAGTTTTTTAACTACTACTATGTGGTTTCGCTATTCATCAAAAATTGATGTTTTTCAGAAAAATACCAAAAATTTAGAATAATTTAAATTTGATATTTTGAATTCAAAAATGATGTCTATTTTACCAAATTAAAAACATAGAAGTTTCATTAATTAATTTAAAATTAATTCTCATTGTCAAACAAATTGTAGGTTTTTAAGAAACAATATATATCAGAAGGCTGACACTTGTTTATGTCCAATTTCAAAGTGAAATTAATTATAATGACATAAATGGTTATAAATGATAGAAATATAATCTAATTATTCCTAAAAACTATTCATATGATTAATTTAACAATATAAATTATTTCAATTAAAAAACTTGTTTTTAATTTAAAGTTAGTATTTTTCACAATTCACAAAAATATGAAAATTATCATAAAAATAACAAAAAATTATCAAAACTAAATTTTTATGTCTAGATTCTAGAGAAGATGCTTATTTTGTCAAATTGAATTTATAAAATTTTCAAATATTGTATTTAAAAAGGGTTCTCTATTAAAAGTTGGTAAAATTGCATTTTTTGAAAATTACTTCCTTTATCTAAAAATTTGAATTTGTTCTTATATTATGTCTAAGAAACACATAATATGGATGTTAAAATTATATAGAGAATATAAAATTCCAAATAAAGTTAATTCTGTCTATTACCATTTTTTGAATAACTAGTTTGGTAAGTCGTGGTGTGCTCGAACTCGGTATTTCATGTAGTTCAAGTTATTAAATTGCTTTTAAGAGATAACATACTTTGAAATCATAGGGTGTTACATTCTACCCTCCTTCAACAAATTGCATCCTCTCAATTTGAAATTATTCTTTTAAAATAAGAGGTTGAAAATAGAAAATACCTTTGTGGAAAACCCACAACAAAAATAGGGTTAATAAAATTTAGGCTTAATAAGAGGGAAAGAAAAATTACTAAGTCCCCACAAACATAGGGTTTCTAATAAAAGAACATTGGTTGAAATTAAAGACACATAATTAGAGAAAAAATGTAAATATTTATAGGGAGTGATTGAGGTCATCAATCGCAACGAAGTGTAAAATTGAGGGCTTCAAAGCCATCAATCTAAGATTATTTAGAATATCATTGATTCAACAAAACCTAAGGTATTAGGATAAATTTTTTTTATATCCCTTGCTAAATGTTTAAGAATTAATTTCTTCACAGAATAATATATATATATATATATATATATATACTTGACAAGTAGATTTCCATCCTTTAACTAATTTCTACAAAAAACTCATCTTTCACCCAAAAAGATAATTGAACTAAAAAATATTATTTTAATACATATACCATGTAAAAAACTAATTTATAATAAAAAAGAAATTTTGGTAGGATAGTGGTAGGTCATAATTCCATGTCTCACTTTTGTTGTGGGTTCAATTCCTGTATCGTTGTACTATGCGATGGGTTATCGCCCGACCTGTAGTTTTTTATTTTTATAAAAATATATTATTATAATATTCCAAAAAAATCATAATAAATATTATCCAATTATAAAAATAATCCTTTAAAACATTTATAGCTATTCAAAATACATCTGTCAAAAATTTATAAGGAAGGTAAACAACATGAAGATCTCTTTTTCCATGTAATAACATATGAATACCTTCATCATGTATTCCTTTAAAACATGGTACCACACAGAATTTATATAAAATCTTATTGATGACATTCATGATTATTTATTCCTTATAGAATACTTTATATATTCTTTATATAAATTTTTATAATATTCCAACAACGATGGAATAAACAAATCATTAATCATTTACAATGTAGTCAAGAATATCCAATATAATTTATCCAAATCGACCATATCTTAATCCAAAATCAGTACCTTAGTATCTAGCCCATATTATGGTTTACCATTCCTTTAACCATATATTTTCCAGAAAAATTTAACCTGCTATTGAGTCACTTTTCTTGGTTCCACACAATCTCATGTTCTTAATGAAATAGTACTGCAGTACAATCCATATATACTCTATAATTATTATAACCATTACATCATTGATACAATACACAAATGACATAATTATTAAATATCAACATAAGAAGACTAGTTATTACTCTTCATTTGTGGTAATAAAATAACATTATTGTTAACCAACAACATCATTTATGGTATATTATGATGAATTGGATATTGATTTGCCTAATGTCCCAACTCCATGCAGATGAATCATTGTACATTGGAAACCTTTTTCATACCCTTGAAATCACATACATGGTGCCCTTTTTCTCCACACTTATAACAAACACCCATTCCCTTTAACAATTTTACAAGGTGATTCATTCCACAGTTATCACATATGGGGAAATCCTTCTTTCTTCTCTTCTCTTTATACATCGCTCTTTCTTCAATCCTACTCTTCTATTGCTTCCCTTCAAATCCATAAGAATCAGAGAATTCTTTACTTATCTTATTAACACATGATACTATTTCTTTATATGATGAGAATATATGCGAAACTATTTCCCTTTTAAATGATGGCATAATACCATGAAAGATATGATCTTTCTTAATCTTTCGATCATCCGTATTGTGGGAATTCTCATTCCTTCTACTAGGTTCCATTTCTAAACAATGGAATACTCTAGGTCGGTTTATGAATTGCAACTTATAATTACACACATGAAAAATACCTAATGTAAATTGAATAGTTTATCGATATAATACATAATCATAACCATATTTTGTTTATTGAATTATTTACTCCTAAATACTTCATAATGGCTTGTAATGAAAATGTGAATTATCCTAAACAAATTGCCTGGGAGTGTCGTAACTAAGAGTGCAGCAAAGCCCATTTTTGTGTACCAGTTCCCGTTTGAGTCTAGATCTAAGGGGTGTTTTCAGGTTTTACCCCTAGGTACATCGGTGCCAGAGCTGCCTCTACCTGCTCATATCCAGATAGGGATGTATTGCTTGGAAAACTCAAAGAATCTCTACTGTTCCAAAATTCTAGGAAGTTGTTATATATTAATCTTCAAAGTCTATCTTAGGGTTATGTTCTTTAATCAGATTTTATCTAAATCTATTTTCATGTTTATTGTTGAATATCCTCTGATACCAACTGTAATGCCCCCACCCAGTTATGGGAGTCGGGGAATTATTTTAATACATTGGAATGATTACGAGGAATCATTTCTCAAAATATCGATCAGAAAGTATTGAAAAATAGATTACATACATGAAAATTACATTACACATTAGAAAATAAAACACAACATAAATAATCCTTTGATAACTCCAATAATCCCATAGCTTAACCCTGCTTATCAATCATAAAATACTTCTTCACATCATAGGAAAAATAAAACATAGAAAAAGGTGATCTCAAATGCTCCATAAGGATAATAATATAGAAGAAACATTCATAAATAAGCATAAACATTAAAGATAATGTATTATACTAAAAAAACCCTTTAAACATAAACATTAGCATAATATGGAAAAGATAAAATAAAATAATTCCATTTACCTACTCACATGGGTATTCTACTAGTCGAATAATAACATGAAATATCAGTATCCACATTCATAATGATGGAATGCATAATTCTGGACTTTAATTTAATTGACAAGGCATCGTGCCATGACATAGGGGCTAACTATAACTGGACCCCAACCCGAAGAGCCTCTATAACTAGACTCCATCCTGGAGAGCCTCTGTAATCGGACTCCAATACAGAGAGCCTCTGTAACTGGACTCCAACCCAGAGAGCCTCTATAACCGGACTCTAACTAAGAGGGTCTGATATAACCAGAACCCAATCCAGAGGTCTTACTATTATCGGACCCCAACCCAAAATATACTAGTCCAACACATTCATCTGAATAAGAGGTTGAAATATTATATAAACATTTGTATTAAAACTAGCATACAAAATGTCAATAATTTAACCATAAACCATTGATGGCATAAAAATAACTCATACAATGTAAAACATATCACAAAACCTTAAATACAATATGAAAGTCTTGTATCATAATAAATCAACTTTAAACAAGTGTAAAATTTATCAATGGATGTTGAAATAGGTGAAATCAAAACTATTTGATGGAGATATCTCATTTTATTTTGATATCATTTAAGAGTCACATAATTATAAAGAAAACATTTATTTTAGAAATATTCTTATAAGATTGTAAGGTATGCTTCAACGATTTTATAACGGTGGAAAACAGTGGCACCCATCATATAAGTCAGAGAAACATTCTTACCTAAATTTTGTCAAAATATTCATAAAGTAACTTATTTGGAAAACGATAGAAAGATTCATTTCAAAAACATATAAGGTCAAATAATGGTATAAATGAATTTATCCAAATTTATGTTATGTAGTAAAAATGTTTTCAGATATATTTTTAAGAAATCATAAATGTGGATGATAAATAGGTCCCAGTAGATAATTACGTATAAACAACCTCAGATAATGAAGAGATTGTGAAATTAAGCCTTACCACGTTGTAATCAATCGAGTCGTATTGCTAGAAGTTAATAACAAAAAAATAATTCACATAATACCATGAATATAAATAGAATCACAATAATATATATCAAATGTAGTTACACAATACACCACATGCAATAAGTGGTGAACGATAGAAATCTCACGGAATTAAAAGTGTGATAAAAAACCCTTTACCTTATTTCCGACTTGACTTGTTTATTCCTTGTTCTTCCTGAATAATAAATTTAAGATAATTTATACCTGATTAAGAACCATTTTAATGTTTATTATTCATTTTCCATCACTTATTACCATATTATAAACAATATGTAATCTTTTAACTTAATAATGGTCGTTTTGTCAATATTTGGTACTTGAGTAAAAAATGAACACCCTATAATTACAAATTGTCCATGTGTTTAGGAGTCTGTTATGTCCAAGATTATATTGAAGATTTATATATCATATACATAATATATATCTAGTATATATATGTATTTATAATTGTACATTACATTTGGAGATAAGAAATGAAATGAACCATTCATGGAGATGGTAAGTCGTATGTATGCATAAACGCTACTTTCATTTCTATTTCATATTTTAATTGAATGAAAACATAATGATACATAGTTATACTAAAATTCTTGTATAATATCATATATTATTTCAATAACTCCATTTTTTATATTTCCCACGTATGGTTAGAACGAGTCATATTACTTTGGGGGCGGTAGTATGCACTTCCTCAAATAAAATTATCGCGTTTACTCATAATGGAAATCATAATGGTGTGATAAAAATTAAAAATACAGAAGCATAAAGAAATCATAAACATTATATATATAATATATAAATACAGTGGAATCATAATGGCCACCATAAGAGGTGTTATGAGATAATTGAACAATCATCGTTTCGTGAGGCGTTAGTTTTCCATCCAGAGAAATAGTATATTGTTTACCCATTAGATGGTGGTGTATATAAGTGTAGTTTTAATCCTTCTCATAACAACATATTAGTATATTGAGGATACTGGTGCTATTATAAAATAAATAAATGGAAATATTTTTGGGTTTGGGGATGTAAAATAAAAAAAATATTTTAAGAGAGATTGTTACCTTTAATTCGGGTAACTCCCTTTGGTTTGAACTAAATAGTCTTTTTGAAGTGACCTCTTCCTATGTTAAGGCTTCTAGGAGGGAGATAGGGATATTAAGAGCTTATTTGGGTAGGGGAGGGTCAATCCATGTGTCTTGAGAGGTGTGTGGAATGGGATATAAGTGAAGGGTTTTTATAAGTGAGAGGAGGTGTTCTTTAGGAAAGTGTGAAAATATTATTTTATTATATAATTATTTTCGGGTTCTAATGGTCCAAAACTCAATAAGCTCAAAGATAAGATGAATAATGGTCGAAATAGAATCATCCAATAAAAATTGTACCAGTTTTGGATGTTATTTTAATATTTATAATCTTATTTATTTAAATCACTTATTAATGAGGTAAATACTGCCCCATTTTTGTGTCATAAATAATTTAATTTATTTGATGTCTAAAAATTGTAAAAGACTACCATGATGTAGTAAAACTTTTTTTATTTACAAATAATATTTATAGATGAAATTATAACTTACATAACCCCATGTAGAAATTAATTTAAAAATATATATTTTTTTATATCATTTTTGTCTTTACTTTAAGTTAATTAAAATAAAGTGTCCTTATCACTCTTAAGCAACTCCATGAGGTCCCAAAATCAACAAAAAGATACCCATGGTCGTAAATGACTAATAAAAGAAGGTTAGGACAAGTGTTATGGTAATTAGTTTTTATTATGATATTCTTTTTACCTTGAATTACCCTATTTACCTTTAACCACGGTAAATAAATTTCAAAAGATACTATACACCAAAAATTATTTTTATCTAATTGAACCAAATTTTTCTTATTAATAAAAACCATTTATTTTGGATTTTCAAATTTCAACTCACAGAAATGGAAAATTTTCATTTAAATGAAATAGTCAGTTTTTTAACTACTACTACGTGGTTTCACTATTCATCAAAAATTAATGTTTTTCAGAAAAATACCAAAAATTATGCCAAAGATATATTTGATATTCCAAATTCAAAAATTATTCCTATTTTACCAAATTAAAACATATAAGTTTCATTAATTATTTTAAAATTAATTCTCGTTGCCAAAACAAATAGAGTGTTTTTTAAGAAACAATATCTATCAAAAGATTGACACTTTACAATTTCAATGTGAAATTAATTATGATGTCCTAAGTTGTATTAAATGATAAAAATATAATTTAATTATACTTAAAAACGATTAAAATGAATAATTTGACAATATAAATTATTTTGATTAAAAAAATTGTTTTTAATTAAAATTTAGTATTTTCACTATTCACCAAAATATGAAAGTTATCAGAAAAATACCATAAATTTATCAAAACTAAATTTTTAAGTCCCAATTCTAAATAAGAAGTTTATTTTTCCATATTGAATATATAAAATTGTCAAATATCGTATTTAAAAAGGGTTCACAATTAAAAGTGGTAAAATTGCATTTTCATTAAAAAAAATTCCTTTATCAAGAAAATTAAATTTGTTCTTATATTATGTCTATGAAATACCTAATATGGATGTTAAAATTATATAGAGTATATAAAACTCAAAATTCAGTTAATATTATCCATAACCGGTTTTGGAATAACTAGTTTTGTAAGTGGTGGTGCGCTCGAACTCAGTGTTTCATGTAGCGCAAGTTAATAAATTATTTTGAAGAGATAACATACTATGAAATCTTGGGATTTTACAGTATCAGTCTTCAATAATCTCATCAATTGAACACAAAAATATATATAAATATTATTTTATTCTAGAATAATATTTTTTTATTTATTTATCCGTATAATTAGATAATAGGCTATATAAAAACATCCCAAATAGAAATTTTAATTTTTGTAGTGTTGATAACCCATGTCTACCAAAACTATCAAAACAATTTCTATGTAATGGATATGTTATTTATATGTATCCACATTAAAGAGTAATTTAAATAATGACATTAAATATCATTGATATAATAATGTCACATTATATGATGAATTACAGAAAAATTAATCATTACATAAATTATGATATGTGGCCTCTCTATCATGAAAAATAACTACGTACCTAGGAATGGCCCACCATGAATAGGTACATTACTTTGTTTTCTATAATAAAACACAACAATTTATTGTTTCTCAACAGTTCACGATGTACTGATTCTTTAATCTCATAAAATTCATTTTTAAAGCCACAACGGATGAAGAAAAGGAAAAATGTAGTGATGGGGATATTGAAATTTTAAATTGATTTTTATAATGATATTTAATATTGTAATTAAATTTCATAAACATACTGAATTTTTAATCTAAATAAGATAAATAAAGAAACATATATATCAATAAATCCAATGGAATGAAGATAAAATCATGATGTGGTTGGATGCGAAAAAACAATATCCAATAAAATACATACAATAGTAAATATAGATTTTCTATCAGGACAATCATTAGATAATTAGAAAATCAATATGATGGGTATGATTAAATTAAAATCTGTTGGACGATCAAGATTATAGTAAAACAATAATCGCATTAGTATGAATATGAACTCTATATGATAGTTCACATCAAAAAAGAAATTAACCAAACAGTTAGAATGGAGGTGAAATCATGATAAAGTTGGATGAGGATGAAATAAATCAAATGGTCTGGATGGATATGAAATCAAAATTATGATTAAATAATCATAACATTAGTTAATACTATGATCAAAATGAAATACATCTGATGGTCAGGATCATATTGAAATCTTGATAAGGTTGGAATATATAATAAATCCATCCAAAAATTCATATAAATATGTAATCCATCTAATGGTGGCATGAAGACACATCCATAATAAGGTTAGATGAGGATAAGATCAGTCAAATGATTCATAAAAATAAAAAAATGGTCAAAAATTTTGGGATGAATATGTTATCATGATAAGGTTTAGATAACTCTAAAACTCATCTGATGATTATGATCAAAATGAAATCCACCCAACTGTTGGGATGGAGGTATGATCATGGTAAGGTTGGATGGGGATATAATTCATCCGATTATTGAGATCAATATGAAATCCATAGAATAGTCGTGATGGATATTTGATTAGTGTAAGGTTGAGTTAAAGTTAAAACTAATCCAATGAATAAAATAAAAATTAAATCCAATGTATGGCAAATATCACAGTGATATCATGGTAAGGATAGAATAGAGATAATATCCATCTAAAAATTCCAAATCAAAATAAAATCAATCTAATGGTTTCGATGGAGGTGTAATCAATTTATATTTATATGAGGATATGTATCATATAAAAAATAAAATCAATATGAAATACATCCAATGAAAAAAAAAATATACACAAAATATGAACTTATCTACCATAGAAACTATAAATAACTATAGATTTCATTAAAACCCAACATTCATTCCCTTAATTTCACAAATTCCATTATATAACTATTTTATTTAAGAAATAAATAGTTTCTCAAACTTCTAGGCATACCATTATTTTATGACATACATGTATTATAGATGTACATGGAGTGTTCTGAAAATCCTATTAAAAGTGTTTAGTAGACATTATATGTATTTATTCTTACCAAAAATATTTATTAGAAATTAAAAAAATGGTTTGGATATTGGAATCAAATGGTCATTTTAGTTTTAGATAAAAACTATTTAGATGACATGGGGGAAATTAATTGGATACATCATACATGTTGAAAATATGAATTCCATTAGTGCATCAGAACATAATGTTGTGGTTAATTATTTTAACCTATATTATGTTTATATTAAAAAATACATAGCATTATCGCTATGATTTTTTTAGTTAGATAAAGAATAAATATTACTCATGAAATATCTAAAAAATAAGAATGAATTCATATTTGATCATGTGTGGCTAAATGATAATTTTTTTTAAAAAATTAAAATTATACTCTTGATGTGTGAGAAAAATTTCTCAAAAATATTTTTATTACTTATCAGAATTAGATAAACCAATAAATTATTCTTAGCTAACATAATATCCAAGATTGTAATCATTTTAAATTAATATAAATGATTTTCATGTTGGTGTGTCTTATTCATAATGAAAAATTGGAATGAATAGGGCCAAATTAAAAAGGTAACATATAAAATATATCAAGATATCATTGAAACATTGAATGTATAAAAACAACAAGTTGTAGATATATTAAAGAAGTCAAATAAATAACAGATGGAATGTTATGAAATGATAACTTATTATGGGGTTTAAATAAGAAAAATAAAATTTAATGATGTGATTGGAATATAATCAATGATCAATATATTCATGTTTTTATTTTATTTAAACAAGAAACAATTATACAGAAAGGAGAATTTTAATTTCACCAACCAATAGATCCATATTTATAATGAAATTCAACATCATTATTTTAATTATTCTATCAACATTGGTGGATGTAATGTTAATTAACCAAATTATTAGGTTTTTATTTTTTATTTTTATTTTAATATTTTCTTTGTTATTCATGAATTGGTTTTTTATTGATGAATTTTTATTATATATCATTCATATCTTATTATGTTATGAATATTTCATCTCATAATGTTTTTTTAATCCATCGTTTGTTCATTGTTGTCACATATCCCATTAATATGGATGATGATTTTTTTTTCAATGAAATTTTTGTTATTTTTTAACTTGAGGTTCTAATTATAAGAATACATTGATGTTACCAATGATTTTAATACCTAAATATTAGAACATATTAGATGAATATTCATTACATAAGATTATGATCCATGCCAGAATTATAATTTTTTTGTATTTAAAAAAATAGATACAAAAAAGCAGGGAAAAAAGATTTTCATCATCTCCCACTAGTAGCTTCACAACTATGACCCTTCTTATAGACACCAAATATAAAAACATTATTAATTTCCTAGGTAAAACATAAAATAATAAAGGTGATATGAAATTCACATTAATGGAAATAATGTAATATAATAATTATCATTTATGAATAATATTATCATAATGTTATAAGAACATGATCTTATCATTTGAAAACCATACCTAGTAATTCAGATATCATAATGATGAGTTATGGAAAAATCATGGCAGTTCATAAGACAAGAATCATACATGTATAAAAAAGTTCAATGATTTAATAAAATTTTTATATATTCATGTCATAAAATAGAAGAATATAGTGTGGAATAATCATAATCAAATAATTTTTATTCCAAGGATACCCACTAAGAAATTCATCACATGTTAGGATTTGGATAACCACCCATGTACCTTCATTAGGTTTGAGAAAACCTTCCATATACCATCTCTTATGGCTGGTATATCCTACCATGTACCCTTTAATATCATAAAACATTAATCTTTACCCAATGAAATGGAGGGATATAATAGTACCACTCATCAGATAATCACAATCCATTAATATTAATGCCACAACACCATTAAAACATTTATCATTTAAGCAAATCATAACCCATGGAGTAGAAATCGAGTTTGAAGAATATTTCATCATAGTAGTCACAAAGTATCTGTGGAAGGAAAAAATATGGTATTAAATAATCATATACCCATATAATAATAAGTTATATTAATGGATGTAATCATATATGAAAAATTCTTTTATTCTTTAATTGGAATATTTCTTGAGGAAAATATACTATATGATTTATAATTCATTATATAAAATATAAAATAACAAAATATAAAGATTTTTTTACCTAGAATGTACCATATAAACTTTTAAATTAATATTCAATGAAAATATTATTCATTATTGAGGGAAAATCCATTTCTATGGTGTAAATTAAAAAAATTCATTCACGCCATTTGTTAAAAGAACCAAACTTGGAAAACAACAAGATGATCCCTTTTAATAAATATTATATGAATTAAAAATGGTTAGAGATGAATTTTAAAAACTATTTTATATTATTAAAAAATTATTGAATATATTTTTCTAAAACTATGGAAATTTTAGAAAAATATTGTTGAAAGAATAGAAAAACAAATTCTGTTTTACTGGAAAAAATTATTTTAATCATTTGAATATATAGATTATAAAATTGAAGGTATGATTTTAATTTATAGATATAAATATAGGAGAATAAAATGAATAGAATTTTGTATAAATAAATCATATAATTTTATAAATGTATATCTAATCTAAAACAATCCCAAAAAAATATATTTAAATATAAAATCCTTACCTCATGTTTGACTTTCTTCATAATCTCAAAAAACTCATGTACACAAATTAAAATTTATTATAGTTATATAATGTAACAATATAAAATCTTATTATATCATGTATGTTTTACATATATATTATTATCTCTTATTTATTAATAATTCTTTATTAAAATAACAATTCCATGTGATAACTGTTTTATTTTCCATGTATGTATTGTTTTAGATATTCTGATAACGATAGTCCAATCATGGTTCTATATTATCAAGAATGTTAAAAATGATATAAATACAATACAAATTTTTATATAATAATTATATACATATTTTTAACAATAATAAATATAGAGGTAGAAAAACTAATTACATTTTTCATGGAGACGGTAGTTTTTACATACCCATGAACATTATTTTCACTGCCTAGTGAAAAAATAAAATAAAAGATAAATAATATATTTTCATTCGAGAATTGTAATTATTTCCAAAATATCATACATATTTATTATATACATAATATTATCATCAATCTGAGTGAGAAATGGAAAATCAACAATATCACTATGTGGAGGCGGTAGTGTACATGTACGCAGCAACAATACATTAATTTCCCATTAGATGGAAAAGGAGTGGAAAAAGGTTAGTTGAAAATCTTAATAAAATCATAGTATATTTATTATATCTAAATAATCATGATATTATTGAAATAATTGGTTTAAATAATTTGGGAATAATAATAAATTTGAAATATCTAAGGTAAGATTTATACCTCTTCTTTAAGAGACATCCTTTGGCATCAACCATATTCCATGAATGATTAGAATTAAGAATATAAAAAGGTATCTCGGATGCATTGAAATAATATAAAAAGGTTTTGGGGTCGGTATTTTATAAACCCAAATGTTATAATTCATGAATAAGACTGAATAGGGGGTTCCCATTTATACGATAGGGAGAAGACATGCCTGAAATTACATAAAATATATAAATAATATTATATCAAATTATTGTGAAAGTGGATTTAAATAGATAAAAATATAATTTAGGATAAAATATGATCAATATATCTCCAAAAAATTATAATTCAACATATTAACATATGAACATTAATCATATATCAATGTTTAATCAAGGTATACTAGTTTCAATCATAACCATAGTTAAAAAAGATGAATATTTTTACTATATATCAAAAAAAAATGATAGATGTATCATTTAAAAAAAATAAAATTATTATAATAATTATGGAATAATTTTTTTTGAATTAAATAACTATATTTTGGAGAAATAAATTGTAAAATAAATAATGAAATAAAATAAAATTGATTTTTTAGAAAAATAAAGTTTAATAATTAAATTGAATATATTGTCATTCTATCTATAAAAAAATATATAAAATGGATTTTAAAATATTTTATTGAAAAAATAATATATATTTATTTACCAACATTTATAAATATTTTTTTAATTTATTTGGATTAAAACACATCGGGCACATAAATATAGTTTTTATAAAAAATAAGCCTTTTTCATTTAATTGATTTGATATTCCTTCCAAAACTCTAGAACACTAATGTATGGATGTTAATTATTATATAAAAAATAAATTTCATTAAAATAAATTTTTAAAAGTGACTAATATAATTTTTTGTATAATAATTCATTACATGTAGAAATGTACATTTCATTAAAAAATAGGTCTTTAATCATTAAATGATTTTATTAAAAATTAAATGATAACATCATAAGAATTTATAAACCATTTAAATTGAGAAATATATATATATATATATATATATATCATAATGTGTCTAATACTATACATACCCTATAATCATATTTCTAGATTATTATGGTACACTATATCACGAGTTCATTTTGTCTTGGGGATGTGTATAAAGGATTATATAAAATTTTCCATCATTATTTAATTGAAATATATATAAATTTTCAAGGTGTTTCATTATACTCCTATTAAATGGAATATACTCAATCAAAATCAATAAATATAAACACAATAAAATATTATATCTCTTCTTCATCACATCATCTCATTCCCATGTAACTTTCTCGATTTTCTTCTTCCTCAAAAGGACTATAATCGGGTGAGTATTCATGTTTCAAAGAACACTATTTCCATGATCAAAGATTTATAAACATTTTTATTTATATAAAAAAATATTACATAGTGGTAAAATCATCTAGTTCATTAAATTTGAAGGATCATGTATTTACATCCATAGGAGATATACATGGATGGCATCGTGAACATGAGAGATGTTTGGTAGAAGTGGAATGTGGTAAACCACAATTCCCACAAAATCAATTACGTTGACGGAACCAATAAATATAAGGATAAAATTTTCCATTTTTTGGAATATCATAAAATTAATTCATGTATAATTACATAGGAATACCTTTTCACCAATTTCAAGTTCTATATCTCAAGGTTATTATCAATATAACTCTTCATTCAATTATGAGATTCCATGATGTAATACTAAATTGATATAAACACGTATATCGTCTCATTGTCTTTCTTAGGTGCTAATATCATTATTATCTATCTTAATCTCATTACATTGTAGTTCTAAACTTTACTCAATATGTGGATTTATAAGAAACCAACTGAATTACAATGTGAAATATATTGTTAAAATATAATTTGATAAGGGGAAGGTGTTGATCTCAACCACATTAGTAATCTGTAGAATAATATCTATGAATATCTACAAGTAATTCAATGGTAATATTAAACTTAACATCTACTATAATATAGTACATAATTTTAAAATATAACTATATATCTATACCATTATAATGACTTTAATAGATCTTCATTGTAAACCATAGATAACAAAAAAGTTCAACAAAATGTGGAACCTAATGTAACTATACTAATTCTTTAATGTATATAATAAAAATATTTTCAAGAGATAAATATTATATGATGTAAATTTAGTGTATGGAAATCGAACAATGATAAACCACAACAAAAATAACATTATAGCCTCTAGATGTTTTTTGGTTTCTGATGATGAAATCTATGGTGTTGTTTTCCCATTTCCATTCTAGAATAAGTGATGGTTATAACAAACCCTTAGCCATTTTTATCACATCCTTGACATTATTAATTACTAGAAACCATGATATAAACATTTAAATATCTCTCATTATATTGGTAAACGATAAATACTCTTTTAGATCACTATATATATTCATACTTCAGAGATTAATAGAGTGTTATAACCAAGGCTGTTATTTTTTAGAAATAGTGTGTGCATTGTGTTTGTTTTAAATCCTCTCATAGAAAATATAAAAGTTTTCAACGAATGGGTTCCTATAGTTCATGATGAAAATATTATTGAATGTGAAATCATTTCCTAGTGTTTTGAATTTTTTGGGGTCCAAAATTTAGAAGATGGATTTCAATGTGAAAAGAGGGTGTTTAGTAAGGCCCTATGATTATATATATCATGGGAATGAATTTTATAAAGATGAGCAATGGAAGTTGTGTTTTTCAAAGGAATAAATAATTTTGATTGTGTGTTTCATGATTATGAAAAGAATCGTGAATTGATATAGTAATATATATGATTATGAGAAATAAATATTCATGGCCATTAATGAAAACCTCTATGATTAAAAAGAGTGCAAAAAATGGTTTTGACGAAATGATATACGATTATGATGAGAATCACGATCAGAAAATTTACATGGAGCTGCGTGATGGGAGGAGCACTGGGAAGATGTTTTCGAATGACCTGTAAAATTTGGAATGATGTGGTGGAGCTTTGCGAACAACTGATACTATAAATATGAGACTCCCCCTCTTTAGAAGAAATTATTTTTCCATGGAAAAAATGGAATGACTCAGATTTCACGATGCCATTTAAGCTCCATGAAAATGAAATTCTCTGAGAGCGTGAGAATCGTGAAAGGACTTGTTGAGTCTCAAATGATTCCAATGATTTGGGTAAATGACTATATCCCGATGATGGGATATACTGCATTTTCTCAATGAGCTTCTCAAAGTTGTTTATTCTATGAAGGAATATGTGCTTCATGAAGGCAGTTTTTTCTATGGAGGTAGGGTTTCATTTCAAAGGCAGTTTATTCCATGAAGGAATGGGGAATTGTGAAGGAGTATTTTGAAAGGGGTTATAGACTATCATGTTTAAGTGTACAAGGATTCAAATGTGAATCAACTCCAGTCCATGATGCAAGAAGTGTCTCATAATATGTTAGGGATAGAAAAGTCGATTCAAATCCATTGAAGAAACCATTATGTTGATAAACTAAGTTAGATATCTCTCACAATAGTGATCTTAGGGGATTTAATAGAAGTGTTGTGAGGGACACATTGAGTTAACCCTAAAACCATGTAAATGTAGTGCACTTGACATAGAGGGACCATTTCAAAACATTTCTATTTTACATATAGTAATGATTTTTGGATTTAAACATGACTGCCACACTGTCAGCGTATTCTCTAAGGACTATCCCTTTGTGATAAACCAAGAAAAATTGGTTTCTTTTCTCTTTTCCTGTAAATTCTTTATTACTCCACTACCCTAAAATACAGGTTTTACATGTTCATAACAATGTATGAACATGATCCATCAATTTAGAATCAACATTTGACACCCTAATTCACCCCTCCCCTCTCAAGGTGCCCTGGTGTCCTACAAGTGGTATTAGAGGGATGGTTAACCAACATTGGATTATATAGAGTATTTTCTCACATTTTATGATTTGTGTTTCATTACTATGTCAACAATTATATTAATTTTTTATTAAGATTCAGAGCAGATGTATGTATTCTACAAGGTCATGACGAATAGGAAAAATAAAAAGACTAGATAATTGAAGAAGTCCCTATAATCTAAATAATAGGTAGAATATGTTTCTCCATGCCATTTTAAAAATGATGATATTTCAGGTCTATAATGTAAGGAGAAGCTGTATCAGGTTTCCACCAATGATATGTACAACATTTCTACCATAACTCAATAAAAATGTTCAAGTGATTAGGAGGCATGTGTCCTCAACTGTGAATGTTTTTCTCAGAATACGGAATCCAACACAATTGGTTGTGATGATCAATCTATAACCTTACATGAATTCATTAATGATAGATTGGGAAAGATTCATCATGATATTCTTGAATAAGGGACGGAAATTGTTTTTATAATTCATCAATTAATGCAAGAATAAAAAAATCATCTAAGATAAGAAAAATATTCTATAGAGGAAGGACAAAAATGGAAAATTCATGAACGCTATAAGCTCTCCAGAGAGGACGGATCATTTGATGAAACAAACAAGTAAACTGAAATGAGATCCTAAAAATAAATCAATGACGATAAAGGGAAAGAGGCATTCAATAATTATCATAAATATAATATCCACATTATTAAAGAGAAATTGAAAAATATCACTGATGTCAAGGGTCTTCAATTGAAAGGAATATCCAAGTAGATCAAGGTACTGGACTCATTGATTCAGAATAAAGTGAAAATTCATGAAGAAGAAGTTATTACAATGATTAAGAATTGTGATTAAATTTTTATTATGATTGATGATATAAAATAATCCTCAATATGAAATTTCTACATTTGGAAGGCTAGTTATTCGATATTGAGAAGACTCATGATTATACATCCCAAAATAAGGAAATAGTTTATGATTCTAACCATTATTCATTGTGGGATTCAAAAGTAGAAAGACATACAGAATCTGATAATAATTTCATGACATCATTTTATGATCTATCTTATGAAGATTATAAGAAACAAGTTTCACCCAAACGAATATTTGTTAATATCTCTAGACCTATTTTCATGAATATTGAATGTTCTATAAAAAATCCAAAACACGTATGGATGAATAAAGGTGATAAGAAACCATAAATTGTGACTATGGTGGATTTGAAAAAGAGTATGGAATTATTTTACCCCCCAAGATCACAAAAAGTCATGTGAATTCCCAAAAACACTATAAAATAGATACAATGAAATCAAGATTTGTTGGCCATTGTTGTTGCTGAAATATATTTGGGAATTTCACATTATTTTTTTTGAAAATTCATAAAATATAAAAGAATAAAGGAAGCTTATATCATGGAGGATCAAGAAAAAAAATAAGAAACAACATCCAGGGGTCTGAAAGAATCTATTTACTAAAAACAGATTTGTAATACATGATAACATCTATGATGTGTGAACTAGTAGGGAGCACATGGTTGGTATATCCTAATCTCAACATGTTCCCAAATTTGAAATGAAATGAAGATCACAAATATTTATTGGAATGAATAAGAATCCTTGGGAATAAATCACAATTATTTTGTGAACATAAATCCTTCCAAGAAGGAATCATATTATTATTATGAGATGACATTGGATTCTAAAACCATGAAGATAAAAGATAGTGCATCCAATAGAACTAAAAAGAGGTATGGAACACATATAATCACATGTGGAAGATCCAAACATGGGAAAATAGTCCCTAATGAAACATTTGTTATTTGGCTTGAATATTTGGATAGAATGAGGAACAATGAATTTAAACAGGCTAAGGATGCTTCAAAAGGGAATGAAAAGGCCCCACATTATGTGGAAGAGGGCAATGACTATTTTCTATAAAAATTAAAATATCACATTAAAGATGTTATATATGAGATATGCATTAAATATTTTCACATTATAAATGGATGTTTAAAAATAATTCCTAATGAGAAAGAAGTATATAAAATGAGTATGAATGTATGATCCATTAATGCTACTAAGAAGAAAAATTCTCCACACATAGAAAAAGAGAATGTGAAGAGATCTAATAAAAAACAACATAAATAAATAACATGTGTTCAGAAGTGAAAGTAAATATTCTGTATCAAATGAAGTAACATGTTTGAGAAGATCATCTCAACTGTGCAGTTTATATTGATGAAGAAAGATGGAGACAAATTATTCCATTAATATTTTGTGTGTTGTATTTGTTTTTTTAATCAAGGTAATTGAAGGTGAAGAAATTTCTTAGGAGAAGAAACTGAGAATTTGATAAGGATATCAATTCTTGATTTCCAAGGTGAATAAATTACCATTTTTTAATGATTCCTCAATTTGTTATTCAAACAAAAATATGATGGAGAATATTTTATTATGATGTTAAAGATGTAATATTCTAGGTAAATATGATAAATAACGTACCATATTGTCTTGATCAAATTTATGGTGTCTTGAAGAAATTTTTTTTCAAGAGGATTATCATTTATAATGTTAAGGAAGTTATTTAGTGTTGATAGTCATAAGATAAAGAACCACTCTGGTGTTTTCTTCAAACTGAAATTTATTGAAATCCATTATTGATGAGATCCACCATTATGAAGATAATGATATGTATTTCCATCGAGGGGGAGGCAAATAAAAAATAATAAATAAGATTTTACAATCATTACATAAATTTTTGCCTAAATATATTATTCAAAAAATTGATTAAAGATAAAGTCATTGGAAATGGAGTTTTGGGAATTATTATCAGTGGTCAAGGGACATATTCAAATTCTGAAAAATTGGAAGTCTAGTAAATATTCTATGCTAACATGAATAATTTGATTTAGATGTAAAATTAAAAGTGGAAACCATTATGAATGAAACTTCATCAAAACATCACAAAAGTATTTCCAATGTATGAAACATGCACATCATGCTTGGTATCCTCGACTGGATACTTATATGAGGAATACCAAATTAAAAATAGGTGGTGTTTCATATAATATCAAGGTGAATAATTTATAAGAAGATCAATTTATAGTGTCGACGTATGGGGATGATATCATTTTTTTGGCCGAAGGAAGGGATCAATGGATGAATTGTCTAAGAACATAAAATACGAATTTGAAATGTCTATGATTAGGGAATTCACATGATTGATAGGGATGCAGGTGATACAGAAGAGGGATTACATGGTAATTTCCCAAGAAAACTATGCATGGGAGCTATAGAAGGAAATCAACAGGCATGTTTCCAATCCAATGAAAACATTAATGGTGGTTGTAACGAAACATTGAAATAATGAGTACGGGACTTCTCTAGATCCCACAATATATAAGAGAATCATTGAAATCATGTTATACCTGATAGCGACATGAGTAAACATTTTCATTACAATATGCTTAACATGACACATTCGTAGTAATCTCAAGATAGAACATATCTCGGTAGTGAAAAGAATCACAAGGTACATTCAAGGTACTCACAATTATGGATAATCGTTTTCTATAAGAGGATATTGTGAGATATCAGCATTTTTAGATGCTGAGTAGGCTTTAGGTGCAGTGGATATAAAATACACTAGTAGTGGATAATTTTTTATTGGTACGGCATGTGTGGGATGGTTATGTAGGAAATATGAAAGAACATCTCTTAGTACAACTAAATATGACCAGATCTCCGCTATAGAGGCATGAAATCAGCTACTATGGATGAAGCAACAACTGAAAGATATTGGCAATGTGGTGAACAATGGGGATTCACTAGGATAACAACTGTGTAATTGATTGTACAAAGAATTGTGTTCAATATTATATTAATAATCTCATTGAAAATAAATATCACTATATCAAGGAAAAAGTTTTGAACAATACATAATTAAACTAGATCATGTTGGCATTGATGATCCATTGGATGACATACTGACCAAGACATTATCAGCACATTGGTTCAAGAAGCATCTGTTGAACCTCAGTGTTCATCCTCCTCCCAATGCATGAGGATTTTATGTTATTACCCTATTCATATTTGAATTAATTATTTTAATCTATTTGAGGAAGTGTTGTAGGTTTATGGCGGAGATAAGATCCATGAGGAGTGTGTTTTGAGCTCTAAAAATTACATTTACTATCCATTGGTTTATTTCCAATGGGGAATAATGCATAAATTCAATGGTACAAATGAGGAGGATAGAATAATCCTCTTGTTTTATGGTAGCAGGTACAAAGCGATTAGATAATAGAGATATTCGATGAGATTCAAAGGGTGAAAAAGCGATTTTGATGTTATGATGAAATATTTTGGGTCATGTAATGCTCTTGTGACATAGTTATAGAATATATTGGACATCATTCAGCATTCCAAAACATAACAAACCAGTTCATTCTTTTCCTAATATTTTATACACTGAACATTGCTCAAGTAGATATAGATTGTTGGAAAAGTTGTTTCTTCCATATTTGGTTTTGATATTGACTAGTTCCCTATTGAATTTGTCTACAGAATGGAAAAAACCCAAAGGGTGAGATTGTTGTAGAAAAGGACATTCTTTTATGGAAATGGATTTTGGTTAGTCTTTGTTGTCAATACTCACATGGAGGATTTGGGAATTCTCATGGAAAGGGAATCTATAGTTCAAACTAATAATATTAGTGAAGCTGATGTTGTTTCCCAGTGTTTTCCAAATTTTTTTGGTCTAAAATTTAGATGATGGATTTCAATGAGTAATGTGTTTTTTCATAAAGGTCTTATCAAAAAATGCAAAGGAATGGGTTTTATGTAGATGGGATATGTGAGTTCTATTTTTTCATGGCCTAAATAATATTAATGCTGTGATCTATGATTATGATGTGTATCATTAATGGATTTGAAGATCTCCATAATTAAAAGAAATGATCCTTCACAGTCATTGAAAGAAAGATCGGTGAATAAGACGAGGGATGTGAAGGTTTTTTACGGAATGCTCCATGATGACGATCAGAATTGTGATCAGAAAATTTCCAAGGAGCTTCTCAAAGGGAGGAGCCTAATGATGATGTTTTTGAAAGATCTAAAAAATCCTTAATGAATTAGTAGAGCTTCGTGAATACCTATGCTTATAAAAATGAGGCTACCCCTCTTCACTAGAAATGATTTTTTATTCATGGAAAATCCGGAATCACTCTTTTTTCATGAAGATAGGTGTGCTCCATGAAACTAACATTCAATGCAATCATGACCATCAGAAAAAGAATTATAGAGTCTTAACTGATTCAAATGATTTTTGTTAATGAGTACATCATTATTATGAGGAATAACTCATTAACTCATTGATCTTCATGAAGGTGTTTGTTTTGTGATGGCAGAGGTTCTTTCATGAAGGAAGTTTGTTCCATGAAGTATGGGTTGCTTCATGAAGGATGTTTGTTCCGAGAATGTAGGGAGCATCATGATGGGAGTGATATTCATGAATGATCTTCTTGAATTTTATCATTGAATATTAGGATTCAATGGACATGGATTTCAATGTGCATCAACTATGGTCAAGGATTCGAAAAGAGTCTCGTGCTAATTTAGGGACAAAGACGTTAATGTAAATCCATTGAAGCAACCTTAAAATAGATAAAAATGAGTTAGACATCCCTCATATTAGTGAACTAAGAGGAGTCAATAGAAGTGTTCTAGTGGATATAGTGAGATATCCCTGGAACATTGTAAGTCTAGTGGTCCTGGAATAGAGTGACCATTTCAAAACAACTTTATTTCACATATCGTTATGATTAATTTATTTAGATACGACAGACACACTATCAGAATATAATCACTATACTATACCTTCATGGTGATCAATGTAAAACTACGGTGTTCTCTCTTATCATGTGAATGTTTTATTTTTTCACTACTCCAACAGATTGGTTTGACAAGATCATGCCATCGTGGGAACAAGATCTATAACATTAGATGAAATAGTTGACACCTTAATTCACCCCTCCATTTTCTGGGTTCTCTGGGGTCCTACATAGAGAATGATCATATATTATCTTCTTCCAAAATATCTTTCTTTGTGTATAGAATTTGAAGGACACAAAACTATTTCCCTATCCCTATCATTTCAACAAAGGCATGGATTAACATAGGAAAATTTATTACCTTCTTTTTTAGCTCTACATCTTCCTTATAAACAACTTTAATCATCATGTGGATATATGGTTGATCACTCATTTGATAGTTATGATAATCATCACCATCAACTAAAATATATAAATTTCCATCATTTACAAATATATAAATATTTTATCTTTTATAATCCTCATCATAGTTCAGATAGCATGATCCTTTTGAATAAAATCATTATCCCTTTGTATTCATTTCTAGGCTGGTAATGTATTGAGTATTCAGAATCATTAGACAACTAAAAAAATTCTTTGGAACGTATTCATCTATTTATATATTTATATTTCATGATCAGAACATATGTTCCTTCTTTCCTTATAAATATTATCCCCCGTATTTTTAATGAAAAAATTACCACATTAAACTATAAATACGATTTAGGTAAATTTTTCTACTTAACATTAAATTAATGCGAGGAATCAGATATCACCATCAAATTATGAATAATAAAAAATCCTAACACCTTCTTCAATTCATAATATAAAGATACAAAACCATCTCCACTATTGGGTGGTGTGAGTATAGATGCACTGACTAGACTTCTATTCAATTTCATGAAGTTCTATTTACAATCAAATATTCAATGGAACTTGAATTACTTATGAGTTAAGTAGGTTAGTGTATTAGATAAATGTGTTATATTTTTTATAATGAGTTGATAATATCCATCCATTCAATGAAAACTATATATTATAGCCACACTAGTTAGTCTATGCCAATTTTGAATAATTTACTTCATTGAAAAATCTATATATACATCTTTGATTGATATTATATAACCCAAAAAATGAAAAATTATATAGACAAAAGAAACACTTGGTGAATTTTTCATAATACTTATCATTCATTAGATTATTCATTACAATACTAAATTGATCATCATGATATTAAATTCTTTTGGGATAAATAAGAATATAATCTATAATGACTATTACAAACTAATAACAACAATAACTAAATACTCTATTGAATAAATATATGATTATATCATGTAAATTTATAAGAGTAAAATGAATGAATATATATTTATATTGTAAAATCCATATATAAAAGGATTGATTTTATATTTAACCACCTTTTATCCTCAATTCATAGTATCTTGAATGATTTTAAATCAATGTGGTTAATTTTTATCCTCACAATTTATAAAAAAAATAATCAATATAGGGTAGATGATACATATCCCTGACTGTGTTCTTTTCATGTTCCCATCAATATATAAAGAGTCACATTGATCCAAATTTCTTCTTAAAAAATAATAGGATCACCCCATGGTGATATAAATGTCTGAATGAATCCCTTATCAATATTCTCCTAGAGTCTCTTCTTTAATTCGTGTACCCCAATTGGGGTTGTTATTCATATAATATTTTAAATAGGAGTATCACTAGGTATCAGTTATATAGATATATTAACATCACATCTTGATGGAAGAACATTAAATTATTCCAAAAGACAACATGAACTTCCATATTATAGGTATATCTTCTATTTTAAGTTCCAACCTAAAAATTTAAGACAATACTATCCCAAACCGTCCCCCAAGGCCAATGCCGTGACTACCCCAAGACCACCTTCCATAGGCCAGGGGTTGGTGACAAGCACCAATGGATCAAATCCCTAAACTGGGAAGGCATTGCCTTTATAACAAAAAACAGACACAATAGAGTACACATCTAGAATCAAAACACTAAGAAAAATTGTATAACAAGATAGTGATAAAAAGTAATGGGCCCAGAAATACATCCCCAACTATAAAGTACAAGTATAAATGAAAAATACAAAACAATTGAAAGATGAAAGAAGGTCCTGGATCATCCATCATAGATTCTACCTGAAGGATAGTTATAGATAACCTCTTTAGCACTCCACGTACGTTAGTCTTCACCGGGTACCGACTCGTTGTGAGGTCTACCTACGGTTACCATCCAGTCCAAGTACACTCAGCCTAAGTCAGCGTCGTCCATCGTATGCATCCAACACAATGAGGTGAAGGCATATCGTGTTCAGGGGTGAGTATAACGATACTCAGTAGGGACCCCGTGACCCTCAAGGTCTCACAAAATCCACAAAGGATAAACAAAAAAGAATGTAATCTAGTGACAACCCAACTTAGGTATATTCCCATACATATACCTAAGATATCAATTAAACCCATCTTAATCATGATGAAAACACAGAGTCCAATTCAAATCCCAAATATCAACAATTCTACAAAATAAGGGAAACCATGAAGGCAAGTACCAAACAGGTATGCCACTCTGAAAAATACCACCAAGGTATTACCACAATGGAAAGTACCACACATGTACAGACTCAGCTCAAATAGGTACACAACTTTTGAATAGTGATAGATATGATCAGATAAAGTCACTAAATCATCTAAGCTGTCTAACCCAAACAAGATCAATGAGCAGCTGTTAGAAATGTTGGACCCACACATGATCCAGGAACAGAAGTTCGAGCTGTCAGACCATCACAGGATCCAGGACCAGCTATCCTGTGGGACCAACACATGATCTAGGAACAGAAGTCAGAATAGTTGGACCCACACAGGGTCCATGAATAGTAGTCAGAGCTGTCGGACCCACACAGGATCCAGGACCAGCTATTCTATCAGACTAACACCTGAACCAGGAATAGAAGTCAGAACAATCAGACCCTCATAAGATCCAGGAATAGTAGTCAGAGATGTTGGACCTACACAGGATCTAGGACTATCTATTCTGTCAGACCAACACATGATCCAGGAATATAAGTCATAACTGTTGGACCCACACAGGATCCATGAACAGTAGTCAGAGCACAACTAGCAACAGGGTTTACACAAAGCATGCTTGATTATAGGAGGGGCTTTTCATCAAGACAAGAGTAGATATGTCAACTTCTACAAATTCCCATGAATAAGTTTCTCAGAGGTCCACCACATCATAGGGGTCTCAACGCAACAGACGGTGCGTCGATCAGACGCCTGGTCTGTGAGTTATTAGCCTTTTAATCCCAGGGGCCCAATTGGGTTCATGTACGATCCAGCCAGACATTATCTCAAATATACCCCGAACCCTATTAGGGTATTCTCAAAGGGACCATCACATTACAATAATACCAGTGCCACTGACGGTTTGTCAAACAGACGTCTGGTTCTAAAGATATGACCAATGAAATTAAAGGGTCGGTAGTGGGCCTGGGTCTGGTCCGACCTGGTTGGACCGACTCAGACAAACACAGTCTGGGCCAACCCGGTCTGGGTCGACCTGGTCAGCCCGCTCAGTTTGGCCTGGAGGTCGCCACATAGGCGGCTCGGCCCCGAGGCTGAGGCTGGTTCGACAAGTGCCGCGAGGGGTGCAGCTCGGGTGAATCATCCCGAAATGCCGATATGGTTCGGCTAGAAACGCCGGGAGGGACATCACAGACCGGCTTGGGTGCCCGAGGCAGCTCAGCCAGTTATGCTGGGAGCCATGGTGCGGCTTTGGTAGGCCGGCAGGGCTGCCGGCTGGCCAAGGGGTTTCCTGGGCAGGCCGGTGGGTGGTCGGCAGGGCGTCGGGCAGGCCAGCAGGATGCGTAGGCAGGCCGGCGGGGCACATGGGAGGCCGCGGGTAGGATGTGAAAGAAGCGCTAGAGGCCGCGCAATTTCCGGGTAGGGCATGCGGGAGGCCACAGTAAGGCTGGCGGGGCGCGCGGGCAGGCCAGCGGGGCGCGCGGGCAGGCCAGCGGGGCATGTGGGAAGGCTACTGGGAGGCAGTCGGACTGGCCAGTGGGGCCGACGGCAGTGTGGATGGGAATCTGGGTGGCCGACAGCGGTGCAGGGTGCCACGGGGGCAGTACGGTTCATGGATACTGCAGGCAGCGAGGCCTTTTTCTTCCGCCACTTACATCGCCTCGCTGAGAATCAATGCAAACAAGAATTGCAGAGGGGTCAGGCCGTGTAGGTTTAACCCTCACCCTCTGTGTTTAGGTAGGTAAAAATTGGCCCCTCAAAAAGTAAGAAGATTATTTTCAAATGTTATTTTCAATTTCTAAAACAATTCAATTCCAACCGAAGGTGAAATTACATATTGGAAAATTACTAAAAATAAAAACCCTACCTTTGATCGTCGATCGTTGTTTGTTGACGGAGTTGTGGAAGTAGATTAAGAAGTTTTTCATTCTTCGCATCTGCCACACTCTTCTAATCCCGAGCTGCATCGGCTCATGGAAGATGCTCCACATCAGTAGGTGTTCGGGGAAGAAATCAAAGAAGGATTGTCGCTAGTGTTCTTCGTTGGAAGAACACGTTGTTCGTTCTTCGTTCTTCATTGTGAGCTTTTCTCACTAGATCTCCTCTTCCCAGGAGACAAATGTCAAACAACATAATAGATTATCCTTAACTATTTTTTAATAGTTGGAACAAAATTTAAATACATTCAAATTAATTAATTGTAGGGATTTGTCACCATAAAGTGGGGACCTCAAGCGGTGTCTCTTCACTTAATGGGGAGTTCAAGAGGTTATAACCTCGGGTGGTCCCCCACCAAATTAATCCTCACATGGGAGGTTGAGTTTGGGTGTGCCCCACCACCATAACATCTCATGGGAGGTTAAGGTGTGGCGGTCCCCACCTCTAATCTCCACATGGTGGTTATAACAAATAAAATAAAATAAGACATGTACTTATTTTATTTTATCATTCCACGTAAAAAAATGTTTTTTATTCACGTCCATCTACCATCAAGGTGAAATTTTTCTAAAGCTAATGATGGCACTGTGAGTTCAACGGTGCCCTTAGATTTCAATTTCGTGCATCGGTTCAAAAGTTAAAAAATTCCACTCGTGCGTTTCCTGAATGTACCCAAAAAAAAGTTCCGAAAAATATTATCAGTCACCCTTGACTTGCACCGGTCAGGGTTAGGCTCTGGCTAGGTGAAACACAACCCAAAGAACTCAATGGTAATTTCGGATTTTCAATACGAGCTACCATTTAGAAGATATGAATTTTACAGAAAATAATTGTGACTTAATTATTTTATTTGTGAAAAAAACAACTATTTCTAGTGGCTCGTATCAGCCAAAGTTGGTATATGATTAAATAAAGCATGCCCTCACAATTTCAGCGGTGGTCTTGGATTGTTAATCTGAGCTACCTTTTTTATTTATAAGCACTTGAAAAATAAAATAATTTATTAATTATTTTATTTACGATTATGCCATATTTGGGTTTTCTCACAGGAGACTTACGCCGACTAATCTTAAGTCGCACATAGGGTAAACCTGCCATCCCGAGCGCAACGATGCCCCCAGATTTCTGATCTGTGTAACTGTTTAAGAGTTATTCAAATTTTTTCAGAAGAACATGTTACGAGTGTTAACATAAGCTGAACAAAACATCGACGGATCATTCCAGGCACTCTGGGCCATGGAATCGTGCACCATCAGATTTCACAGACTTGTAAAATTCCTATTTAATTCTAAAAAATTACATAGAAATTCTGGGTCTTTATATTCTCCCCACCCCAGGGCTCTATGTACCCATAATCCACAACTCACAACTATGAGAAAAAGTGGGTGTACCGAGCATGCATATGAGCCTCCCGCTCTCATGTGCTCTCCTAGAGGTTCTTGTGCAGTTAGTGAATGCACACCATAGGTATTGACGATCCACAAAGGACCCACTCTCATCATTCCTCAATCTGTACAGGAACCTCCATAAAATTCACCCAATCATCGACGTCTAACTCAACTTGGTCGATGATGTGAGAAGGGTCGTGCACGGATCTCCTCAGCTGGGATATGTAGAAGACGTCATGCACCCGGTGCAACTCAGGTGGAAGAGCCAGGCGGTAATCCACCTCACCTACTCTGCTGAGGACCTTGAAAGGTCTGATGAATCGTGGTGATAACTTTCCGCCTCAGTCAAATCTACATAAACCTTGTCAGGGTGAGACCCGTAGAAATACATGGTCACCATCCCCAAACTCTAGAGGTCCTCATCTCCTATCAGCATAAAAATTTTTCTTGCTATTTAAAGATTTTCATCCACTCCTGGATCATCTGCACCTTCTCCGTGGTAGCCCGTACCATCTCTGGTCCCACTAGTCCTGAATCCCCTAGGTCTTTCCAACACAAGGTTGATTTGCAAGGTCGCTCGTACAATGCCTTGAAAAGTGGCATCCTATTGGTGGTGTGATAACATTTGATGTATATGAACTCCGCCAAAGGTAATTTATCCTCCCAGCTTTGACCGTAGTCAATGACACAAGAACTGAGCATGTCCTCAAGGGTTTGAAAGGTCTGCTCAGTCTGACCATCTGTCAGAGGATGGAAGGCGGTGCTCAGATTAAGCTATGTCTCGAAAGCCTCCTGCAACCCCTTCTATAGTCGGGAAGTAAACCATGTGTCGTGATTAGAGTCGATCGAAGAAGGTAATACATGTAGCCACACAAGCTTCTACACAAAGATGAATCCCAAGCTCTCTACTGAACCCTGCTCTCTGATCGGTAGGAAGTGAGCCAATATGGCGAGTCTGTCAATGATCACCCAAATATAGTTGTGACCACTGGATGTATGTGGAAGGCCTGTCAAGTAGTCTAGGGATATCCCATCCCACTTCCACTCTTGAACCTCTAATGGTTGAACCCAGCCCACTAGTACCTGGTGCTCTGCCATCAATTGCTGACAAGTGAGGCATCGAGAGACAAACTGTAATGCCCCACCCCGACCTCGTTGGCTTGAGGAGGTGGTGAGGGTTACTTGTCCTTAAGAGACGTTCGCAAGGTGCCAAAGGCTATAAATAAATGCCGAGGGGTTCGAGAACAAATTGGGGAACGATTTTCCCTTAAGACAAAACCCAACAAACCATCTTCTATCAATCACAATACGATGAATGTTAACCAAAATATTCAAGCATGTGTTTTCAAAGGACAACCATATTGTTCCACAATACAACCAAAAAATAATACAACCTATACCATTTTAGAGTACTATGCAGAAGACTCAATAAAGACCCAAAATAATCCAAGGCACACTCAATGGATCCACACTATGATCCAAGCTCCAAGATCCACCAAGAGATAACAGTGCTCCACTAAAGGAGGTTGATTCCTTACCTTTTCCAACGTCACAGTACATGACAACTACAAAGACACCACAGTGCCAAAACATGTGGTGAGTACTAAAATGCAGTAGGTTTTCCCCAAATTACTTCCCTACACATGACACTAAGATAAAACAATTAGCATATTTACATAAAAATTTTATATAAAATAATCACTAGTGAAACCATTACCATAAGCCATAATACCCATACCAAGACATCTCATCCAAACCATGACACCAAGGGAAAGCCAAAAAACATGCCAC
Source organism: Viscum album (assembly GCA_963277665.1). Taxonomy (NCBI): domain Eukaryota; kingdom Viridiplantae; phylum Streptophyta; class Magnoliopsida; order Santalales; family Viscaceae; genus Viscum; species Viscum album. The sequence continues at coordinate 1,087,408,503 of OY728165.1, forward strand.
AAGCCATTCCATCAATCACACACTAGCACAACAATTTCCAACTTGCGAAGCAATGCACAAAAACAACCAAAACAACCATATGGTGGAGCTTCCGTCCAAACCGTTCATCCATTCTCACCTAAACAAGCAAAATGGCTGGACTTATATCCAACCCGTTCACCCATTCACAACTAGGGGCTCTTCCCATCCACTTATCCTTTGATGGTGGCCCTTCCATCCACTATCCATCCTATTTTTATAGTGGTACTTCACACCACTTTCACATAACACTACCATAAATACATAAACAAGAATATGACCCACCAAGGTCACAACAACATGCAATCAACCAATTCCATTGAATATCAATCCACTTTAATAAATCACCCATTTATTGAAAATCATTTTCCCTGGAAAACCACATTTCAATAAAACATCCTATTTATTAAAAACCATTTCCATCAATCATTTTCACAAATCAACCACAGCATCCCATTTTAAAATCTTCATTTTAAAATCCACAACAATAGAATTTCACCATAAAACCCCCTTTTCCCAAAATTCCCAAAACATCACCCAATTAATTTTCAATCAATTTTGCACAACAAAACACGATTAATTTTTTAGGACAACAAATTAATTATAACAAAGAACCACTAGTTCTAACCAAGTGGAGTTGAGAGAGAATCCAACTACCTTTAGGGTTCCCGAGATATTGACCCACAAGAAATTGCACCTCAAATCCAGAAAATCCACAATCAAAAACTCTCTAGATAACCTTCCCTAACAATCATAAGCCCTAATATCATCATTAAAGGAAACCATAACCCTTGATCTACACACAACGGTTGTAGATCTAGAAAACCAAGATAGAGGGAGATGTAGATCTAGAGGAAAACACAAGGAACCTAAGTGGAGAGACTTACTTGAGAGAAACCACCTTCAAAACTCCAAGAAACCGCTTCAAAATTCTTCCAAAACAAGTGGAAGAGCACCCTCAACCCCTGAGAACCTGAAATCACAAGTGCCGCTCGAGTGGGAGATAATTTGGAGAGAAATGAGGCAAGCCCGAGTAAACTCTGGGTTTAAAACCCTATTTTTATGTGGTCGCACGGTTAGTCAGCATGGTTTGGAAAATCCGTGAGCTAACTGGGCGCATGCTACTACTTCGAGAGAATGGGTCTGCACGGTTTGGAAAACTATTCATAAGTCATGTGAAGCCTACTGCCTCCCCCTGCATTGCTTCCTAGAGAACACGCATAGTTTCCAATAATCGTGCTCAAACTGTACTCCCTATGAAAAACCTCCCAACTCATCTGAAACCAATCCAAACTCTCCCATCCTCTACCCAACTGATCCCATGCACTTTAAACACAAAAAAAAGCATTAACAAGGGCTACGTACCTCAAACATGGGGTACTACATTCTCCCCACCATTGCTCTTTCCATCCTTAGAATGTAGTGAAACAACCCTTTGCCGAAAGAGCTCGGGCCACTGCTCAACCATCTCTTTCTCCTGCTCCGAAGTCTCCTCTTGAATATGACCATGTTTCCACAAAATACGAACTAAAATGATGCTTTTACCATGCAAGAGTTTCTCTTGCCTATCCACAACCCGCACTGGCATGTTCCCCAATGAAGCATCCTGTTCTAGCTCAACATGATCCCATTGAATCACATGGTCATGATCCAGCTAATACTTTTTCAACTACAACACATGAAACAAATTGTGAACCGAACTGAACCTAGGTGGAAAAGACAAGAGATAAGCCACCTCACCAACCCTCTCTAGAATCTCAAAAGGCCCAATATACCTTGGAGATAACTTTCCCCACTTCCAAAACTGATGATTTCCCAACCTAAGAGAGATCCTCAAGAAAACATGATCACTCACCTTGAACGAAAACAGCCATCAACAATGATCCACATATGATTTCTGACAACTCTGATCCATCTCCATTCTCTTTCTGATCAGCTTGATCTTCTCTGTAGTCTCCTCGACAACACTTGGTCTATCCATCGAGGACTCACCTGTTTCCTCCTATTGAAGTGGAGAACGACAGGACCACCCATAAAATGCTTCAAACGGATCCATATGTATGGATACCTAATAACTGTTTTTGTATAAGAACCCAACCAACGATAAGTGATCCTCACACAAGCCACCAAAAACCATACCAAAGCCTGCAACATATCCTCCAAAGTACATATCTTCCTCTCAGATTGAACATCTGTCTATGGGTGATATGCTCTACTCATGTTCAACCATGTTCCAATGGATTTCTGTAAGGATTTTCAAAAACGAGACGTAAACCTTAGATCCGTATCTGATACAATCAAAATTGGAACACCCTGGCTCTTTACCACCTCCCAGATATTGATTTTGGATAGATCCTCCACCGTATGTGAATCACGAATTGGAATGAATTGGGATGAGTTTGTTAGCTAATCCACTATCACCAAAATGGAATCTTGTTTCATGACAGTTCTTGGGAGACCTGGTACAAAATCCATCGATATTTTCTCCCACTTCAAAATAGGTATTGGTAAAGACTGAAACATTCCTATTAGCCTCTGATTCTCTACCTTGACCTGCTGACAAGTCATGCACCATGAAACAAACTCAACTACTCTTCTTTTACATACCATCCTACCAAAACTGTGTTTTCAATGCTTTATACATTTCATGAATTCCAGGATGAACGACCCACCTGGAATGATGATACGCCCCAAGAAGATCATCCTGACAAGAAACTAGTACAACCATATGATTCCAAAAACACAAAACTGAATCTCCATTCAGTTGTCAACCCTCAATGGTCTCCCCACCATTGAATCTCAACCTTATGGTCACACACTCAGAATCAGATATTAGTGCCTCTTTAACCAAGCCAACCCAGTCAAGAATCAACAAAACTGGAAAGAAGACTGCTCTATCACCCTGGTCCTCACATTCTAACCATGTATCGGCTATAACTGACATCAACTACCACTGGTTCGATGCATGTTTAACAATATAAGCATATGATTTTCTGCTTAATGCCTCCTCCACAAAATTTCCCTTACATGGTGTGTACATTAAGTCAAAATCAAACATTTGGTGATATTCCATCCATCTCATTTTCCTCAAGTTCAAATCCCTTTGGGTGAAAATGTGCTTCAAGCTCTTATGATCAATATATACTGTGAATTTCGCATAAAAAAGATAATGATGCCACACATTCAAAGCATGCACCACTGCTTCCAATTCCAAATCATGAGTTTGGTAGTTCTTCTAATGCCCCTTCAACTTCCATGAGCCATACACAACTACATTATTTCCATACATGAGAAAGTACCCCAACCCTGATCCCGATGCATCGCAGATACACCACATACCCTTTTCATGGTTTTGGAAAAACCAAGATTGGTGCTGATGTAAGGTGAACCTTTAGCTCTTCAAAACACTGATGACGCTATTCATTCCACTGGAATAGAACATTATTTCTTGTAAAAGATATCATCGGTGAAGCCAAATGTGAAAAATCATGAACCAAACACCGATAACACCCTGCTAGACCAACGAAACTCTGTATCTCAAACACATTCTTTAGCTTTTTCCATGAGAGAACAACCACTATCTTTTCTGGATCCACTGAAACACCCCTTTCAGAAATCACATGGCCATGAAAATGAACTTCATGTATCCAATAGTCACACTTTAACAGTTTGGCATACAACTGATGATCCCTAAAAATCCCTAGCACTATATCCAAGTGTTTCTCATGCTCCACCCTTGGCTTTGAATACACTAGAATAGAATCTACAAACACCATGAAAAATAAATCCAGATATCTCTGAAATATCTGAGTCATCAATTCCATAAACATCACTGGCACATATGTTAGACCAAAGGGCATAACACCCATTACCGATTACTGATTCCAACGACAACTACCAACCGATACGATAACGTGCCTACTGCTGGTGCCAACAAACCCATTACACATGGCCTTTCATGCCTCTCTCCTATAAAGAGATGCCTAATTCCATCATGTGTCGTAAAAGCCAATGCTCACGCATCGTAGTCGATGTGGCTCTTAAAATCCACTATCCAATCCATTCCAAGTATTACATCATACCCATCCATCTCAAGCATTGAGAAATTACACATTAGCTCAAACTCACCCAAAACGATACAACATGCTCTACACAAAAAGGCTCAAAACTCTCATGGACCTAGAGGAGTTTGATGTTTTAAAACATAGGGAATCATTTATACCCTTAAACCTAGAAAATAAACCACACGTGCAGCAATAAAAGATGGTGAAGCACCCGTATCAAACAACACTAGCATCATGGAAGAGTTTAAAAGAATAGTACCTCGCACAGTGGATGGTCCTAACTAATCATCCACCATAACCTGCTCACCTCCAAAAACAGGTTTTCTTTCCACTCTCTGCCATTTATTGCACTTCTGAGGCATTGTGGTTTTCCAAGAATCACCATGACCCACTTTTCTCTGCTGTCCAGGGGTATGATGCTGTCCTCGTCCCACCAAAGCATACGACGTCTGCGATCCCTAAGAAGTATCACGCAAACCCGAACTCAGAGCATTCCGAAAATAACACTGTAGATGCCCCATATTCTTACAATTATGATATGATCAAGGTTTTTTTGTTCAATCCCGGTTGATTTGGCTCATATAACCACTCCAAATACATCCTGGCTCGTTCTAGGGCTTTGGAAAAAGATTTATCGATCCTGCCATTGGATTATATGCAATATTACCACCCAGGGAATAAGTGTCTCTCTTTTTCATGAACCAAACATTAGAGTTCCCACAATTCCCCATGGGTACCACCATTTTTCCTCTACCCAGATCTCCCAACAAATCCCACTCAGCAACTGAGGCTCTATTCACCATCTCTATGTAATCATCTATACACAGTACTGCTATCTTTGAATGTATTTCTTGCCTTAACCCCTCTTCAAATATCCTTGCCTTCAACGACGTGCTACCTGCCACCTCAGGTGCAATCCTCACTAAGTTCATAAACATAGCTACATACTCCATTAGAGATATTATCTCTTGCTTCAAACTGAAGAAATTAGTCGTACACTGAATTTTGAACATATGTGGGAAGAATTGTTTATTAAACAATTCCTCAAAGCCTTCACATTTCACACCCTGGTCTGTCCCCACTTGGAATACCAACTCCCACCACTAAAGGTCAAGATTTGCCAACATATACATGTCCAACCTCACTTTTAACTCTACCGGTGTTACCAAGAACTCGAAAATATTGTTCATTATATTTAACCATGTTTCAGCCCTCTCTGTCTCTGAATCACCCCTGAAGATGGCCAGATTCTACTTTTTAAACTAAACTTCATGATCCACATTCCTTGGTTCAAACATTTTATTTCCTCTTTCCCAATCTTGGAAAGTGTGCACTATGCTTTGCACTAGCTGTTGGTTCACCTGATGATCAGGTGCTACCACATTCTCAACAGGCTCTTCTAGTTGGCCTCTATGATGCCTACCTGATGCCATTTCTATCCACAGAAAACAAAATACCATGAGTCTCACTTCCATAGACATAACATAATCCCATTTTTAATCACATTATACAACACTTTAGCACAAGGCATTCCACAAGTTCAAATTTTCCACATTCTCCATGTATCACCATTTTTGAAAACCAAACCATTTCCAAAATACCATATTTATTAACATTAAAATTTTACACATTTGAAAAACCATTTCTCAATTCATCCCACAAATCATTATACCCCAATGAAATTTGCATCTTATAAGGAAGTCATTTCTACCACATATTCCATGCACATCTCATTGGTTACACCCACAACAATGAGATTTATGATGCCTATAAGTGTCTCAAAAACAATTATGTACCCAACTCCCTAGTAACTTGAATTTCAGCATAAAAGGGTTAGCTATAACCTTTTTTTCAATACATTCCATGTTTTGACAAGCCTACACCTTACTACCATCCAGGCTCAAGGAATGTACCACCACGAATGTCAACTCCTAATCCAAGAATCAACTCCAAAGGACCAAATAAGCTGACACTATTTATAATGCCCCGCCTCTAACTAATTAGCTTGAGGAGGCGGTGAGGGTTACATGGCCTTACGTGACGTTCCCAAGGAACCAAAGTCTGGAAACAAAGGCCAAGGAATTTGAGAAAAAATTGGAAAATTATTTTCCCTTAAGACAAAACCAACCAAACCATCCACTATCAATCACAATATGATTCATGGAAACCAATACATTCAAGAATGTGTTCCCAAAGGACAACCAAGTTGTTCCACAATACAACCCAAAACCAATACAACAAATACCATATCAAAGTATTGTGTGGACGACTCAACAAAGACCCAAAATAAGCCAAGGCACACTCCATGGCTCCACACCAAGCTCCAAGCTCCAAGCTCCAGCAAGATATCACAATGCTCTACTAAAGGAGGGTGATGCATTACCATTTCCCACGTCACGGTACACAACATCTGTAAAGACACCATAGTGCCAAAGTAGAGTGTGAGTACCAAAACTCAGTAGTTTTTCCCCAAATGACTTCTCTAGACACGCCACTAGGATAAAACCATCATCACATTTACATAAAACAATTTATATAAAATAATCCCACGTAAAACCATTACCATAAGCCATCATACCCTTACCATGCCATCTCACCCAAAATAAGAAACTAAGGGAAATCCAACCAAACATGCCACAGGACAGTTCATCATTCACAAACTAGCACAACAATTTCCAACTAGCAAAGAAATGCACAACAATCATCCAAAACAAAAAAATGGTGGAGCTTCCGTCCAACCCATTCATCCATTCACACCTAAACAACCAAAACGGTGGGACTTCTGCCCAACCCGTTCACCCATTCACAACTAGTGGCTCTTCCCGTCCACTTATCCTTTGATGGTGGCCCTTCCTCCCACTATCCATCCTATTTTTATAGTGTTACTTCTTATCACTTCCACACAACATTCCCATCAATCCATAAATTATCATATGACCAACCAAGGTGAAAACAACATGAAATCAACCAATTCCATTGAATATCAGACCACTTAAATAAATCACCAATTTATTGAAAATCAATTTCCACGAAAAACCACATTACAATAAAACAAACTCTTTATTGAAAACCATTTCCATCATTAATTTTTACAAATAAACCATATAATCACATTTTAAAATCTCTATTTTAAATTCCACAACAGTAGCATTTCACCATAAAACCCTCTTTTTCCCAAAATCCCCAAAACATCACCCAATGGATTTCCAACCAATTTTTCACAACAAAAACAATTAATTGTTTATCACAAAAAATTAATTGTAACAATGAACCTCTAGTTCTACCCATGTGGAATCGAGAGACAAGCCTCCTACCTTTAGGGTTCCTGAGAAATCTACCCACAAGCAATCGCACCTCAAATCTAGAGAACGGACCACCAAAACCTCTCTAGATCCCCTTCCCTAACATTGATAAGCATTAAATTCATCATCCAAGTCAAACATAACCCTATATCTACACACAGAGGGTGTTGATCAAGAAAATAATGTGAGAGGGAGATGTAGATCTAGAGGAAAACACAAGGAACCTATGAGGAAGACTTACCCGGGAGAAACAACCTTCAAACCACCAAGAAACCTCTTCAAAACGCTTCCAAAATGAGTGAGAGAGCACCCTCAACCCCTGAGAAACCAAAATCACGAGTGAAGCTCGAGTGGGAGAGAATTTGGAGAGAAATATGGAAACCCTGAGTGAACCTGGGTTTTAAAACCCAATGTTTAAGTGGTCGCATGGTTAGTCTATACAGTTTGGAAAACCGTGTGCTAACTGTGCGCATACTACTGCCTCGAGAGCAAGGGTCTGCATGGTTGTCTCGCACGGTTAGGAAAACCATGCACAGGCTGTGTAAAGCCTAATGGTTCCCCCTGCACGATTTCCTGGAGAACCCACACAGTTTCCACTAACCGTGCTCAAACCGTGCTCCCTATGAAAAACCTCTCAACTTATCTAAAACCATATCAATCTCTACCAACCTCTCCCAACTCATCTCATGCAATTTAAACACATAAAAAGTCATTAACAAAGGATATATAACTCAAATCGAGGGTACTACACAAACTCTGCTACTGCCTTCTTCATACCTGGCCACCAGTGCTGTCATCTGAGGTCTTAGTACTTTTTCGCCACTCCCGGATGTACTTCTAGATGGGATATCTGTAAGTCCCTCAACACTTCCTCCTGAAGTGACACTAGTACCATAGTACATCCTCTAAATAGGATGAGATACTCCCCACGTTCAAAAAATCTATCAGGTGCATGCCCTGTGGATATCTGTGCACGTCGTGTCTCGTAGTCAGTGTCTCTGTGCTATGCCTCCCTAACTCATCGAAGGAGTCGGGGAGAGACTATAAAAGAATAAAGAAAATATTATCTTCTCAATCCACAAAGGAAATCTGCAAAGCGGCTATCTCTTCTATTCCGCACTCAGCATAAGTAGGACCGACCTTCTGCTGCATGCGTCTGTTAATATGCTCCCCTTCTAGGAGTGTAGACTATTTCAAAGTCATCTTCTACTGCCACGAGGGTGAGGTTTGACGACTCACGAGTGATTGGATGCACCCTCTTATGCATGAGTTTATCTTGTGCTTCCTGTGTTTCCTTTTTTTCTGACCAAGGAATACCCCATCCCAAATTCTATAGAAACCACAACCTCTTTGCCTAATACAATCAATCTGAGTGTGAACTGTGGATGTCAAGTCCAAACCCAAACTAACATCGTAAGGGCTACAGATTTCCACCAAGAGGTTCCAACCGAATCTCTCACCTCATGGGTTATATCACACCATCGACATAACTGTGATTATTGAATCTCCTCCCAAGGTATCTCCAAACATGAGGTTCATGTCAATGGTTTAACAGGAAATTCTAGGTCCTGGACAAGATTCATGGAAGGATGGAATGATTGATACCTATGTCTATTGATATGGAAGCTAGTATTATACATGGAATGTACCTCAAATCACTCCTAGAGTCCTTGGGACACATTAATTGACTGCATGCAACAACTCTCTTCCCCTATCCTCCAAATCCCATAGCCTGGTGGGGTCCACAAAAAAGGTGGTTGCAACATGTCGAAAAGTACACGACCACATGCTACTCTCCTAGCTCTGCTCACATGTTTGCAACCCTGTAGTTTCATATGACCCTTCCACTTCTTCCTCCCAAAACATTTTACATGCCCAATCCTTTGAGACTAGCACTAATTTCTTTCTTTCCCACTTCTAACATTCACAGGATGTATCCACTCAGCCAAAGAACATTCAACCACAACGGTTCTCTCTAGTAACCTAAAATAAGTAGGAAAGCTTATAGGAGTAGTGTTGGCTCATATGTTCTTTAAACACACCTCTCTTGGAATTTTGAGCTCTGAATCACTGATCATATCGTATTCATCGAGTACCAGCAAATATTGTTATGCCTCGATGAATACTCAGCTACTGACATGTCATCCATCCGAAGCTGTAGAAGTTCTAGAGAACTCTCAGCCACCTCCTCGAGCCAGTCCACAGCCACCTGTGAGTCAGGCTTACCTTAGAACCTAAGGGGTATCTGATGCTAAAACACGTGTAAGGCACTGATCTTATATAGGTCCTCTTCCGGTACTGCCAGTTTGTAATAGCTGACCAATGGGTAGTTATATAGCTGTCACCCTACTCGAAGGTACTATCTTGAGCAATGGTCCCCATACCGAAGCCTCATCACTAAGTGGACAATACTCAAGGTCAATCACTAAAAAATACTAGTAACTAAGATCATTTTCTTCTCAACTATTGTCTCAACTAGACGAGAAATTCTAGCAATCACCTCCAGCCAGCCCTCAACTATATGGGAATCTGCCTCACCTCGAAACCTCAGAGGCCTCTGCTATTGGAACTTGTGAAACATGATCAGTAAACATGCACCATCATCTGGTGAAGATGGTGGTATCTACTGCCCAATGGGTGGTGGGGCTACTGGTACACCACCTGAAGGCGCCAACATAGTAAGAGTGCCCTGCACCAGAGCTTTGTCGCTCAGTGATCTGTCATCGTGTACTCTCTCAGGAACCCTAACTGGCTATCTATATAGCATCATCCTGATAAATAATAGGTGTGAAACATTCATTAAGTTATACCTAGTGAGATGACTCAAAAGAGATCACAAATAAGACTCTTAAAAACACACACATAATCAGTGTTTTCGTGCACTAAGTCGGAAATCAGAAATAAAGGTCCTGTTGTATGGATACGTCATCCACCGCACCAACACATGACTCCTTGAACTGAAAGCCACACATAATAACCTTAACACTATTTGATCACAGAAAAGATCAAAGTCCTAAGTTCTGCGGTAGAAATGACTTCTCTAATAGAAATTTGTCATGACCCATCCCCCGAGGCCCGTACTGTGACTACCCCAAGCCCACCTTCCATAGGACAGGGGCTGGATACTAGAACCAAAAGTGTAAATCCTTAAACTGGGAAGGTATTGCCTTTATAACTGAAAATAGACACAAAAGAGTACATAGCTGGAAACAAAATGCTAAGGAAAACTGTATAATAAGAGAGTGCTAAAAAGTAAAGGGGTCGGAAATACAAGCCCAACTGTAAAGTTCAAGTACAACTGAAAAGGAAAAAACAACTAAAAGGTGAAAAGAAGATCATGGATTGTAAAACATGGATCCTACCTGATGGGTATGAATAGATAGACTCCTTAGAACTCCACGTATGTCAGTCTCCACCAGGTACCGAATCATCATGAGGTCCATCTCCGGGTATCATCTAGTCCTCATACACTCAGCTTCGGTCGACATTATCCATCGTCTGCATCAAAAACAATGAGGTGCTCGCATAGCCTGTGCAGGTGTGAGTGTAATGATATGCAGTAGGGACCTAGAGACCCTCAAGGTCTCATAAAATCTATAAAGGATAAATCAAAAATCATGTAAACCAGTGACAACCCGACTTAGTTATATTCCAATACACATACCTAAGTTATAAAATAAACCCATCTAAATCATGTGGAAAACACAGATTCCAATTCAAAGCCCATAGCTCAACTATTCCACAAAGGAAGGGAAACCCCGATGGCAAGTACCACACATGTACACCACACTGAAGAATACCACGAAGGTATTAGAACAATGGAAAGTATCACACAGGAACAGACTCATCTCACACAGGTATAAAAAATCTAAATACTGATAGAGATGATCATATATATCCACTGAATCCTCTAAGCTAACGGAACCACACAAGATCCAAGACCAGCAGTTAGAACTGGCGTACCCACACAAGATCCAAGAACAGTAGTTGGAGCTGTCGGACCCATAGAGGATCCTAAACCTGCTATTCTGTCAAACCAACACATGATCTCAAAATAGAAGTCGGAACTGTTGGACCCACACGGGATCCAGGAATAGTAGTTAGAGCTGTCGGACCCACACAAGATCTAGGACCATATATTCTGTCGGACTAACACATGATCTAGGAATAGAAGTCAGAACTGTCAGACCCACATAGGATCCAGGAACAGTAGTCAAAGCTTTTAGACCCACACAGTATCTAGGACCAGCTATTCTGTCAGACCAACACATGATCTAGGAATAGAATTCAGAACTGTCAGACCCACACAGGATCCAGGAACAGTAGTCTGATCACAACTAGCCACAGGGTTTACACAAAGCATTCTTGATTCCAGGAGGGTCCTATTTTCACGACAATATATGATAATTAAACTTCCATGAAGTCCCATGAGGAATTATCTCAGAGGTATACTACGTCATAGGGGTCTCAATGCTATAGACAACGCGTCGATCGGACGCCCGGTCTATGAGTTTTTAGTCTTTTAGTCCCAGGGGCCCAGATGGATTCGTGTATGATACAACCTGAACATATCTCAAATATACCTCAAAAACCAGTGGGGTATTCTCAAAGGGAAAGTTGCATTCAAATAATACTAGCGCCACTGACGGTTCCTCAAATAGATGTCTGGTGAAAAAGATATGGCCCAAGAAAGTAAAGGGTCGGTAGTGGGCCCAGGTTCAGTCCGGTCCGGTCGGACCGACTCAGCCCAACCTAGTCTTGGTCGATCCGGTCAGAACCACTGGGTCTGATATGGCCCATTGGGCGGGTCCACCTGCTAGGTTCGGCCCGGTCCGTTGGGCCCGACCTGGTGGACTACGGGGGTTGTTCGGCCCAGTGGTCGCCACATAGGCGGCTAGGCTCGGGGGACGGGGCTGGCTCTCCTAGTGCCGAGAGTGGCGTGGATTGGGTGACTCGGCCAGGGAGGCTAAGCTGGTTTGGCCAGCGACGTCGCGAGGGATGTCGCAGCCCAGCACGGGAGGCCGATGCGGCTCGTTTGATTCGTTCGGGAGCCGGGGTGCGGCCTGGGTATGCAGGAGGGGCGGCTGACATGCCGACGGGCAGGAGGGAGGGCGCTGGGCAGGCCGCGGGCTGGCCGGTGGGGTGCACGGGTAGGCCGGCGGGGCATGCAGGAGGCCTTGGGGCACGCGGGAGGCCGCTGGTAGGCTGGGCAAAGCGTGCGGGAGGCTAGGGTAGGCCCGACATGGCACGCGGGAGGCTGCGGGTAGGCCAGCGGGGTAGACATGTAGGTCGGCGAAGCCGTGGGTAGGCCTTCGGGAGGTGGTCGGGCTGGCAGGGGGCGGCCGACGGTGGTGCAGTCGGGCGGCAGGTTTGGTCAGTGGTTGTGCGGGGTACCGCGTGGGAGGCGTGGTTCATGGAGGCCACGGGCATCGAAACCTTTATCAACCACCACTTTCATCGGCTTTCCGTGAATCAATACAAACAAGAACAGCGGAGGGGTCGGGCTATGTTGGATTGGCCCACACCCTCTGCATTGTGGTTGGTAACAAATGGATCATCAAAAAGTAAGAAGATGGTCTTCAAATGTTATTTTCAATTTCTCCAAAAATTCCATTCCAACCGAAGGTGAGATTAATAATTGGAAAATTACTCAAAAATGAACACCGAACTTTGATCATCGATCGTTGTTCATTCACGGAGTTGTGGAAGTAGATGAAAAAGTTTGTCGTTTATCGCATCTACTGCAAGCTTTCAATCCCATTCTACGTCAGCTCGTGGAAGACGCTCCATGTCAGTAGTGTCTGGGGATGAAATCGAAGAAGGATTGTCGCTGGCATTCTTTGTTCTTTATTCTTTGTTGGGAGCTTTTCTCCCTAGCTCTCCTCTTCCCAAGAGACAAATTCCATCCAACACAATATATTATACTTACCTATTATTTATTCATTGGAACATAATTCAGAAATATTCAAATTAATTAATTGTAGGGATTTGTAACCATAATGTGGGGAACTCAAGGGGTTTCTCCCCACTTAATGTGGAGTTCAAGAGGTTATAACCTTGGGTGCTCCCCACAAAATTAATCCCCACATGGGAGGTTGAGTTCGGGTGGGCCCCACCACAATAACCTCTCATGGGAGGTTAAGGTGTGGAAGTCCCCACCTCTAACATCCACATGGTGGTTATAAAAAATACAATAAAATAATACATGCACTTATTTTATTTTATCATTCCACATAAATCCCAAAACCAATATTTTATTCTCGACTATCAGACATTGAGGTGAAATTATTCTTAAATGAATGTCAGCACTGTAAGTTCAACGGTTCCCTCAGATTTCACTTCTGAGTACAGGTTTAAAAGTTACAAAACACCGCTCGCACTTTTACTGGATGTACCCAAAAAAATGTTCGGAGAAATATTATCAGTCACCCTCGACTCATGCCAGTCGAGTTTAAGATTTTCCTAGATGAAACATGCCCCAATGAACCCAATGGTACACTCTGATTTTCAATCCGTGTTACCATTTAGATGATATGTATTTTATAATAAAATAATTATCACTTAATTAGTTTATTTGCGGCCAAAAACTAACTTTTTATATTGGATCACACTGGCCAAAGTTAGTATCTTCTTCAATAAATCATGCCATCACATGTTTAGTGGTTTTCGCAGATATTTAATCTGAGATACCGTTTGTGAGTTATAATCATTTGAAAAATTAAATGATTTATTAAATTATTTTATTTAAGATTATGGAATTTTTGGGTTTTCTCATAGGAGGCCCATGCCGACTAATATTAAGTCACGCCTAGGGTAAACTCGCCATCCTAAGTGTAATGGTGCCCTCGAATTTCTGATCTGTGTAACCTTTTAAGAGTTATTCAACTTTTTCAAGAAAACTGCTTACGAGTGTTTACTTAAGCTCAACAAAACTTCTATGGATAATTCCGGGCACTCTAGGCCACAGAATCGTGCACCATAAGATTTTGTGGACTTGAAAATTTTCCATTTAATTAAAAAAATTACATATAAATTTCGAGTATTTAAAAATATACCATTTGAATTTAAATCAAAATCCATAAAATATATGTTATTTACATTGGATGTTCATATTTAACCTCTGACTGATAGAAATTCATAGGTTTCTTTAGAATGTTGAATGTGACTTCCCTTCTTCTATAATTGATTTTGGATTTGTATAAATAATTCAAATCCAAAAAAGAAATAACATCATATTAACTAGAGGATGAATAATAAGATTTCATAGAAACAACATCCAAAACTATTTAATTATAGAAGTATCATAGACCTAAGATTCAATCATCATTCCATTAGGAGTATTCACATTTAATTCACCAACAAATTTTTGACGTTTCAATTTTACACACATAGAAAATTCATTAGTTATAAAATAGTGGGTAGTACTATAATAAAATATGATATTATTAGTCATTGAGTGCATTGTATGGGTACCTTTCACCACTTAATTCTCATGATCCACATTAGAATAGTGATAACATGATATTTCACTTTGTTTTGGGGATTAATATGTTACATACTTATACAATTACCATAAACCCTCAAATTAGGACAGAAGTTAACATAATTCAAATAATCCTAGAGTGTGTGTGGTGCATTCTTTTTAGATTTATATCCATTGATATAACTATCTGACTTCATCTCATTATTCGAAATTTGATTTCCTGATGATTTCATTTTCCTCACATAAATCATTTACATGTCCCCTTAAGACAATTTTCTCCATACTCCCTTGCACACCTAATAAATAAAGTAAGATTTATGTTCTTCTTCCCATGATTTTTATTGTAATAATTTTATTTGAATTCCATATATATTTTCTTACCAAAACCATGAGATTTATATTACAATCCAATCAATATTTATAACTTTATAACACATTTAATGGTTTATATAAATCTACTAAAGTCACTTATGGATAATAACTTCAAGATAACTTATTTTAAGGAACATAATTCTTTTTAAAAAACATTGTTTTAGGTTGAATTATAATACCAAAATAATACCTCTTTTTAAATTTTCCTCATAGCTACTAATAGATTCGACATCCTTCTTCATTAGCTCAATGAATTCATGGTATATTTTCATATAAAGAATAGAAGGAATATACTTTTTGAAAATATCATTCTAAAATCATCTAACAATATAGATTCAATTTTTACTTTTTTATTATATTATTGATTTGTTTCTAACATTGATCTACATCACCTTATAAATGATAAACAACCAAAATAAACTTTTCTTGCTCTAAGCACTAAAGAACGAAAATTACCTTTTCATTGGTACTGAACAATTGATTGAAAAAAATTGGATGAGAATACATACTAAAATAATGTATATATTTCTCCATTAACTACTCAACATAACATTTAATCTCTTTCTTGGTTAGAATCTCATCATGATCCATAGCCTGAGAATGGTGTGTAAAAATAAAAATGAGAGTTTTCATTCAAACTGCCATAACATTGGGTTTCTTAATAGGAAAATAATTTAATTTTTCATAACATTCATCATTAATATTATCCATTTTGGTTGTAAACCTTAAATAAAACTAAAATTTTTAATTTGATCAATAGTAATCCTTGTGATAAACCACATAATCTTGAAATCATTTATAATATGTCTAAATCCTGACACTTACTTCTCAATTAATTACACCTTAGGTTTATCCTAGGTTATCCCTGGTCATCAACTATTAAAATTATTCATAATTCCACATAAATAAAAATTGAATTAACCCATTAATTTCTCCATGGATTTTTTATCCAGTTGTGTATTCTAAGACCCACCCATCATGCATTAGAAACGATTGATTTAATACCCAATATGCCCCTTTAGATTTATTACCCCTTGGTTAATTAGTTCTACAAACAAATCCACATTTTAGTATCTACAAATGAATTTATATTTTAGGAATAGTAATATTTTATCACCCAAAAAATTTATTTTGAATGAATAATATGCTCAATAACTTTCTAAATATTCAACAATGTGCTTTATGTGAATTGGGATATACTATTCAAATATTATTAATAAAATGTGAATGTTAAAAAATAGTAATTTAATTAGAGGGTATGAATAGGACTAACCAAATTTTAAAACATATTTTTAATGGTCATCATAAAAACATTTATTGATTAATTTGTATGTTATAATTACTAAATATTTAGTGAAGTAGTTTATTTGTAAGAAATTTTTTTCTACAAATTTGTTTATGATGTATTTGGTTTCAAAATATTATAATTAATTTCCTCCAATTTTGAAAAATATATTTTATAAAATATATATTAATTTTTAACCTAGATTATAAAAAATATCCTAATGTGAATTTTTGTGACACTTTGGAATAGATTAATTTTTCATTGAATTGTGAAAAATATTGTTTTTATAGAATATTTTTCCATTCATGTAATTAATAATTCCCAATGTTTTCAATTTATTTTTAAATTTTATTAGTTTATTTTAATTAGAAATAAGTTAACTAATTTAACTTCAAAATATTAAAATATTCTTATTTTTGGAATAAAAAACATTTAAACACAAAAAATATCATTTTTATAAAAACCAGTATTTCACCATATTTTAATTATTTATTTTATAATAAATTTTCAAATGTATAGAGATTAATTTTGATAAAATTAATTATATATTTTGAATTATGATTTAAAAATTCATTAAATCGGAAATCATTATTTTTGATCAAAATGAATAGAAATCGTGGTAAATATTTATCAAGTGAGTAATGGAAAATCATGTAATTAATGTTGAAAACAATTTAATAATGATTTATACATCTATAAAAAATCATTAATTATTTATATTTTATGATTTTAATTTGAATATACATATAAATTATTTGAATATATGGAATCTTGGTTCTATGTTTATTTAATTATGACCTTAATAATTTTATCTGAAAATAATAAATCCAAAACATCACTCCCTTGGTTTTAATTACTCTAAAATTTGCTCAAAAGGGTAATGGATTATATTTATTTAAAAATGGTTTTTTGAAATAATAATGAGTTAATTTTATTATAGTAATTTATTTTTAATATATAGTGAAGGAATAATTTCCTTAATGTCCTATGCAAGGCCGATACAATACATGTTCATGTAATATAAAAATAAAATAAATAATTTCTATATTATTAAAAGTAATTAAATTTTGAGGAATTAATGTGTTGAATGTTTTTTCAAATTAATATAACATAATTTTTATTTTATAAATGTTTTTATTTTAATTCAATTTCTATCTTGTTGTGTTTATAGTCGAAATATATTAAGAGTCCCAAAAATGAATTTAATGGTGTCTTATGTTAAATACTAATTAATTATTTTCTAAAATAATAATCATAATTATGAAGGGCAGTGGATATTTTTTATGATCAAAAGATTCATCCCTTGATAATTGTTTCCTAGTTTTTATCTTTGATGTAAATTTATAACCCTTTAATGTTGGAAATATTGTTACCATGGTAAATGTAAAATTTGGTTATTTAGGAGTTAAACTGTATTATAATGTTTAAAATTTCATATCAACCAATAAAAAATATATAATTTATAGGAATTAAATATTACCCAACAATATCATTTAATATTTCACCATTTTATTCAAATTTGACATGGAATGAAATTTATTATATTTAAATATTTCAAGTAATTGTAATTGAGTCATTTCCTTAGCTATAAATTGACACCATATATCCTCTATTATTAAAAAAATTGATCTAATTACTACAAAAAACCTATCTCAAAAATCCTTATCCATGCGTTAGAGTTTATGGCCCCGTTAAAAGGCATTCCCTATAATTATTAAAATGTATTCCAAAGGAGGTCACCCATAGTGGAGGTAACCATTTTTATCAATTTATTTAACATTAAAAATTATTTGAATTCCTAAAATCTATCATAACATTTCTAATATAAATTAATAATATCACCAATGTACTAAGATGTTATTATTTTAATTTCAAATGCATATTCATCTCTTTTTCCATCAAATGGAAGATAATTGTATTGCTAGTTTGTAGATGTGGACTACCACCTCCAAAAAGTGATAAGATTCATTTTCTAGAACCTCGTCACATGGATATTTAGAATGATGGATTTATAAATATATATGTGACATTTATAATATTTTTTATTTTTTGTAATGGTGAATTATTTTGAAAATTTCTTTTATTCCATCTATAAAACAATATAAAAATCACTCATGCATACATACAATATATCATCTCCCTAAAGAGATGTAATTGTCTTGTAGTCATCATTTTATATGGATTGTTATAGTGGTGTATATAATTTTTTCATATTAGTGTAATGAAATTATTAAAATTATATATCTCATGGAACTATGATCAATGTAAAAGGACCCGAACTACCAGACCTAAACATATATGAAAAATGAAACAGTTAATAGCGGGAAATGATAATTTTAATAAGTATTTATTAATAAATAGTGGTTGAAATGTTACAATTGAATCATATATGATATTATAAGTATGTATACGGTTATAATATATAATTATAATAAATTTTAAATTATAATTAATGATGTTATTTGACTTTTGATGTTTGTCGAATGTGATGTAAGGGTTTCTCATCTCACTTTTTGTTTTAGAGACATATTCCATATTCACAACATGTTTTCTCCATGATCTATATATTACTACCACTAATTTATTTTATGAATATTTTCATTTAAATTAATAGGTTTATAATATAAATATAATGTTCTATATTTCATGAGTTTTTTATTTCCTGATCACTAAATTTATAAGGGTTCTTCATCTCAATATTCTTTCATTGAGACATATTTATGGTTATGAATGTATTTAATTTTATGTGATATCAATAAAACCCATTATAAATGTTATATAATGAATATATTGATGTAAATTATATTTAATGTATCATATTACGTAATTTATCCATGGAGCATATGATTTAAAACATAAAAAAGTAGTATGGGTTTTATATTACAATCTCATTTTACAAGGATTTATTATGATTAAATTTTTTATGATGAAATTATATTATATTTATCCCCAAAATAATATATATTTTGTTATAATCTAGTTTTTTATTTATATAACTTTTTTTATCATTTTTATTTATTTAAGTACCGATGATGAAAATGATTTTTTAAAGGAAAATAATTTTTGTTTTACTAGTCAATCGAGAATGATTTTAAATCATTTGAATATTTTAATTATAAATTTTTAAATAAATTTATTAAAAAATTATTTTATAATTCATTACATAAATTTTTAAACATTTTTGTGATTTATTTATTTTTCAAAAAATGATTCTTCATTCCTTTTTTTAATGAGGAACTTTATGATTTTTAATAAAAATATAAAAGGAATAATTGTATTAACACACATGAAATAAATAATATTTATCATCATTATGTCTTTTTAATTATTTGACTCGTTCTTTTCAAGTCTCTATGATTATTTTTAGTGAATTTTTTGTCTAACTCTTTTGTAAATTTTTTGAGTTTTTAATAATATATTTCAAAATAAATAGGGTATTTTTCATTTGAAATGATTCCTCGATCTTAAAAATGAAATTTCAAACAATGATATTATTTTTTATGTTCATTATTCTTTATTGGGTACATTTTTTTTAATAAGGTGGTGGCATTAATTGGATTCCCAATTCATGACTCCAAGGTAAATTTATTAAATTCAAAAAGTTACCATATAAACATGTGGTGGAATGTACTTACACCAACAGAGAGATAAGAAGAAACATCAAAATACTCAAAGAAAACCCACACCAATACTTGAAGCCGGCTCAACATATGTTCACCCTTCATTCAAGGTTGAGTATCCATTACTGACCATTCTTGAATTCAGAGCAGGGAATCCAAGAGGAAAATCATATATATCTGCATTAGAAAAGTCCTTAAAACTTTAGATATTCTATTGATGTTCAAGCATCAAACCCAAAAACAATATATCAAACCCATTCCAAACAAGCCTATAACAGGATAGATCAAAGCCTCATTCCAAAATCACTAAGCAGAAATATGTTCCGATCCAATGACAGGCAGAAAAAACTAAGTTGTAAAGAAAGAGACAAGGCTATCGAGAGGTGTTTACAGGTAACATGAAGATCCATAAATTCCATGCTTCGTTTGATTCAGGTTGATCTTAAAAAACCAGCCAACATAGAAACTCATATCAGAGAAAAAGCAGTAATATCATCAGATCTGAATATCACCAATTCAGAACAGATAATCAGATCTCATATTTCCATAAAAAATAGCCAAGCCCTCTCATAAACAGTCCCAATTTCCAATCAATATCAATAGAACAGAAAATTCCCTATCAGCCAATTTGAAGTAGAATAAAGTAGCAAAAAGGCTGAAACAAACCACTTGCATCAAACAGCAAAGGACTTCCCAAAATCTAGCTTCTAAAAACCATTTATACCAGTTCAAAAAAGCATGAAAAGCAGGGATAAGAAAGGTATATGAAACTTGAAATCCAGAATAGAAACATTCATGAAGGATCAGAATCATTACACATATATGTCATCAGATGAAAGAAATAGAAGTAATGAGTAGCGAGGATACCAATTAAAATTGAAACAACTAGAAAAATCCATCAAAGAAACACTGGGGAGTTTTTTGAAACTCTCTCTTGAATGTATCATTGAAAATTTATTCATTAATATCAAGGTAAGTGCCTTTTGAAATATCTCCTTTTCTAAGGGAATTATACAGAATTTCATCTATAAGTTTCACTAAAGATTCAAGATCTTCAAAATTGGGAACATTCTACTTCTCAACCCCTTCAACATGTTGCTTATCCTCTACATGTTGAATTGTGTTGGGGGGAGAGACTTCCCTTCTTGAAATGTCCAAAGATCTTCTGACTATTGTTCTTTCAATTTGGGATTAATCTATATGTTTCCTCATTTTTTCGGGTTGGGGGTGATGAACCCATCTGCATCAACAATTGGATTTTTTCTTTTCCTGGACATGTATCTCAGATATTCTTCCTCAATATGAGTATATTTTTCTTCTTCTTCATTTGGAGAATCACTACTTTCCGATGGATCACACCTCTCATTTTCAACATATTCCTGAGTATCATCATGCAATTGCACTCCCAGTACCACCTCAAGATGAGGAGGAGGACTTTGATGGTTATTTGCACCCACAACTAGAGGTGAAATCTCCTTATAAGGGAGCTCACCCTTCTAAATAGTGGTATTTATTTGACCCTTTCAGAGAATCATATTGTCCCTAGGTGATGATATCTCATTAACAGGCTTGGGGATATCCATGATGTTTGGGATCAAAGTGTTATCAATAGGTTTTTCATTTAAGATCCCTTTTTAGTCATTTTTTTCCTTCCAATTTGACTTGAAATGAGGTTAGGGGGGTCTAAATCTTTGGGTATCACATTCCTCCATAGAATGGGCAATTTTGAAACCGCATTTACAGTAATGAGGAAAATTTTCAAATACAACCTCTTGGATGAATCCTTTATCTCTATTTTGAATCCAAAAAACTAGATGGAAAATCTCACGAGATATCGACCTTAGTGAAAATCCTAGCGACCGAAGGTCTACACAGGTTTATGGTACGTGTGTCTAATCTAATCAGAAGTCCAAAAAGACAAGAAATTGAAATAATACAATGATTCTTAAACATATATAATGGTAATTCTAGGAAAAATATCCATATTGGTACATTGGGGGTCTCTGAACAAATGTCGAAGTTAGGAGACTACTTGAAGACCTTCATAGCATACCCCCCAAAAGACTAGTATCCTTGAATCTAGAATCTATAGTAGTCATTGTCTGAAGAGAAGTGAAATATGACATTCTAGGAATTCAAAAGCCCCATTTGAAAATTAGTGAAGCCAATATTCTCAAGGGTTTTGCATAGAAATAATAGGGAAGGGAGATTCTTGATAAAGTTACTTACAAGAACAAATCTAAGATCTGAAGAAAGATCTTGTACCTCATCTTTTGAGAATACAATTGCCGATAGAACTCTATGTCTATATGTTTTGGGAGAAAGACTGACAGAGGAATTCAATTATGCTCTTGGGATTCTACTTGATACAAGGGGTACATGGTAGGTTATTTCAATCTTGATAGAGGGTACATAAGAGGTTATACGAACCTCAAAATAATGTAGATCAGAAGATATCCCAAGCCCTAAAGAGGGTACATCATGAGTCATCCCAATTTCAAAATAGCTACATAGGTTGTGTTCCTAAGCCTAAAATATAATGAATGTCCTAGTGGGTTTCCATAATATAATATTTTTATTATTTTGATTAATCCACACATTATGTCACACATTTATAATATTGAAATTATGCCAATGTTATGCTCTAATTAATTATGTTTTTTGATTCCATTATAATTTATGTATTATGAAATGACTTTCCTTATGTATCAACACTTGATTATGATATTTAATATTATAAGAATAGTTATCAAATGTTAATATCATGTTTGTATACCCTTATTTTCATGTTATACATTAATTATAATCAATATCTCACTTTTTTACCATTATAGAAAATCTAATATCACCCTTTGTTATGTTTATTTTACCCTAGGATATGGAATTTTTTTAGTATGATATGTATGAAAATGGTTCATGTTATGAATAACTAAATGGGAGATTATGTAGATCTTTTATTAATTACTTGTTCATTTATCCATGTTTCCAAAGACATTAAACCTTTATTATTGTGGCTTATATCGTAATGATATGTAATGTGTATTAATCTAATAAGGTGTAATATCTATTTATGTAATGTTTGAGTTACCTCAACAATCCATTTTTATCATAACATAAGATATTCTCATATGTATAGTCTTATCCTAAGGGTTCTAATGAATTTTGTTTCTTCATATATTCTAATAATAACTAAACCTTTCTATGTTTCCAACTGAGCTAACCCACGAATTTCATAGGTAAATTGTAAATCTTATTAGATGAATATTCAATACATAACATTAAAATTCATTATATAACCATCAATTATTAGTTTCATTAGAATCTTGGTTACATAATTTTTTAACAAAAAATATATACACCATCTCCCACAAGGTTAAACACCACTAGAACCCCTCTTTTCTATATCATATATAAAATATGTCTTCATATCCCATGGAAATGAAAAAATAATAAATGGTGATATCAGATTCATAGTGTGGATAAATAAGGGAGATATCAATGATCCTTTAATAATCGCATAATCATATTGGTATGAGAATAGGAGATCAACAATTTAAATCCATACCAAGAAATTCATAGTTCCTAATAATGTGCCATGGGATAAATCATGGTGGTTCATAAGATACGAATCATAATAGAATCAAATAAAATTACACGTCATTGAATAACATTAGAAGAATATCTTCTAATAAATAATTTTATTAACTATGTAATAAATATAATTATAGAATTATTATATCATGGCTACCCAAAAAGATGTACATCACATTTTTGGCTTATGCTAACTACAAATATATATACTTTGGTATTTATAAAACCTCCTAAGTAACATATTTTGTGACTGGGATAACATTTAGTATAACATTCTCTCACATAAAATATTAATATTTACTATATTCATTGGAAGTTCATAAGGGGCCCATCGATCATATTATCGCAATCAATTCCAATGTATTCAGTAAAATCATGAAAACATTTATGATGTCATTATAATTTAGACCATTGAAAAAATTAGTTTCATCTATATTTTATCATCATAATTATAAAAATCTAGAGAAGTAATAATGATGCTATAATAAAATAATATCCTTAGTGAGTCATAGGTATCATAATTGGTTGTTATCACATATGAAAAATAAATTTTGTAAATCACTTGAAAATTTATTTGGGAATGTACACTTATAATTTTGAAATAAATTATTATAAATTTAAAAATATTAATGTTATTATGGAAAAAATATTCATTTAATATAATGTTATAAATTTTTATGGTAATAGTCAAATGAATTTGTAGTCATGATGGCTGCAAAATATATTCATGTGGTAGATGATAAAATGTACATTTCCTCCAAACCACTGGTAAAAAGTATAAAATTAAAAAAATGTTGTAATATTCCTATTAAATATATTTACAAACATTAAATAATGGTTAAAATTAACACAAAAAAAATATATGATAATATTAAAAAAAAATTATGGAACACATTTTAAATATAACATTCACATGTAATATAACATTTCTTGACTGAATAGAGAAACAATGTTAGTTTTTTATAAATACATTATTTGAAAATTTTGTTTAATGATATAAAAGAAAAATGAAAGGAAACATTTAATTTGGTTAAAAAACTAATTCATATGGAAATACATATTATTTGTCAATGATAGATTATATAATTTCAACATTGAAAATTTTACAATAAATAATAGAAAAATGATTGTAACATAAAACATATAAATTAAGTTTGACTTGCTTCATAAGTACTCCAAAGCCCCTATAAAATTAATTTAATTTTTTTAAATCATTAATATAAAGATAAAAATACTTTTAGTATAAAAAATAAATTAATTATAGAATCTTATTACTCATTTATTGAAAAAATTTTATTTGAATTATTGTTTTTGGTGACTAATCATTCATTTTTCGTGTGTGTTTCTTTTTAGATATTCCAATATTGTTTATTTAATCCTTGTTAGATCATCAAAATAATTATAGTAATTATATAAATAAAATAAATATTAATTATATAAATTTTTATAATCATTTATATTAGTTTTATATAGAAAAATATATTACACTGTTCATAGAGACTGTAATTTATATGTATACATGAATGCATTTTTTAATTTTCAAAGAAAAGAATGAATGATAAAAACATTTTTACAATATAGAATCATGATTATATAATTAATATTTTATTTATTAATTAAATCCATAATTATATCTATGGATTTGATATAATTATAAAAAAATCAAACTGCTACATAGAGGCGATAGTCCACACATTCATACGAGTGATACTTTCATTTTCCATTTGATGGAAAATTGGCAGAAAAATTTTGGTACATCATTATAATAACATAAAATTAAATATATGATAATATATTAATACTTTTCTGATATATATAATATTTTTAAAGAGTGTGGAAGAAGAAATTAAATTCAAATAGTTTAGTTAAGATTTATACATTTTCTTTGGGAAACGGACTTTGACCAACACCTTAATCCATGAAACATTAATTTTATGAGAATAAAAAGGGTTCTAGGATTAGGGTAAATAATATAGAAATACTTTTTGGTATGTTTTTAATGAGATAATAGGGCTTATAATTCATAAATATGGTTGGGTAAGAGGTTTCCTTTTATAAGTGTGGTATATGACACAAATTTAATCGGATAAATGATTTAAATGATATAATGTAACTTTAATTTAAAGTGCGAAAATGAAATATAATTAAAATTTATAATTATATTGTGTCTAAATAACTCTGAACAATATGAATTAGTTAATTTTATATTGCAATGTTACCCATATCACTTAGTTTAACCCCTGGACAATGGTATTAACCTTAACCATGATAATTTTTTTACTATATTTAGTATTTATGATGACCACAAATTAAAGTGTAAAAAATAAAAAAATTATAAATTATTAATAAAAAAATTTACTTAATTTCATTATTTTCATTTTATATATGTTACTAATAATAATTTTAATTCGTGCGAAACGCAAAAAAAACCTATATTTAGAAAAAATTCATTTTACGAGTAAAATAAAATTTAAATTATTTCCATTCCTTGTAAAAACTAAAAACTTATTATTAAAATATTTTATATAATAAATAATATATAATAATTAATAAAACCACCAATCAATTCTTTTAAATTTTTTTATGAAAAACAATTGTCCACATAAAAACACTTTTATGAAAAAAAATTACCTTCAAATAATTTTATCATCATTCAAATCCTTTTGAAAAATAATGTATAGTTTTTCATTCATATATTAAAAATTAATTTTAATAAAATAACTGTATAAAATAGATTAATATAATTTTATTGATAATTATAAATAACATAAAAAATGTAAAAATATTCAAAAATATGTATTTTAATCATTAAATGATTTTATTAAAAATTTAATAGTCACTATATATGAATTAATTAATACATTTTAATCATGAAATTTATTTATACATTTGATTCACTATGTTGTTAATCCTATTCACACTCACCAATCCATCAGTTATGTCATACATTTATGCCATATCACAGATTTATTTAGACTCGAGGTTTCATGTAAGGAAATAAATCTTCTCCATAAAGTAATTTTAAAAGGAAAACCATATAAAATCTTGGGGTGTTATATGCAAGTCTGTATGTTTCCCTAATTTTTTTAAATGTTTATATTATAAAAATATTAATATATATATATAAGATAAATTTAATATTTAATTTATTTTTATAAGTTATTAATATAATGTTGTTTAATTTTATATCTAAATTTTACCATTTATTGTTAATTTTAATTAACATAAATATGATATATAATTTATTATAAATATATTATTAAATAAAACAATTAATAATATAGTTTTAATTTCATTATAAATATATAAATAACAAATAAAATAAAATAAATATGTATTTTTAATTTAATTATTTTATTAAAATTAATAAAAAATAAGTTGAATAATAATAAAAGAATTCAAATATTAAAATGTTCATTAATTATCTTGTTGGAAAAAATATAA
The DNA here is from genome assembly GCA_963277665.1 of Viscum album. NCBI lineage: Eukaryota > Viridiplantae > Streptophyta > Magnoliopsida > Santalales > Viscaceae > Viscum > Viscum album. The sequence goes on from OY728165.1 coordinate 1,087,435,682, forward strand.
TAATATAATTCCAAAATATGAAAATAGAAAATTATAATTACATAAATAAATATCATTTATTTAATAGAAAAATAAAAAATAAATTTAAAAAAGTGGGATATCACAAATAGGTTGAAGTGAATCATACATCCATTTTATAACACCAAATATCATAGGGTTGGATAGGTTATTTATACTAAAATATATTTTTTGGGCTATATTGATGGATGCTCAAGATGTGATTTGGACTAAAATAGTGTTTTTATGCTATCTTGATGTGGGTTGTGGATGGTCTAACAGTTACTTTAGAGAAATTTTTCCCCTTGTTTTTTAGTCATCATATTCTTTTCTTGTAGGAAAATTCCATCAAGGTTTTAGATTCATCATATAGATTCGATTTTAGTGTTTTCCCCAAATATGTGTTGATTTCTAGAGTATATTTTCTTATTTTTGTTAAATCCTTGAAAATATATACCCTTGGTTCTCAATTATGTGTGCATACCAAACCTATAGTGATATAAATTAATCTTTATTTGCAGATATTATAACCTCAATTTTCTCCCTATGTCTTTTCTGTAGTAATTCAATTATTTATATGTTTTGTTTTTTTGACAATAAAAAAAACAAATTTTTTATGAATGTTATTCTAGTTTGGTGGTGGGTATAACATTTGTAATGAACACTATTAATTATTCATGTAATGATGATTAACGATGAGTTTTGGTGCTTGTGATCCATTATTAGTGGTTACATCCTTCACTGAGGTTCCCTTGTTTTTTCTTATTAGTCGTATTTGACTTTATTTCTTGTTTGTTGTATCGTGTTTTGTCTAGGGATAAATGGATTCACATGAACATGATAAGATATCCTATGATTATTTTAACACTAATTTTTCTTTCAATATTTTTATTCAATGCTTGTTTCTTCAACCATGCAATGTTTGTTTGATGATTCCCTAAAAAAATTTCTTCGGTTGGCCTAGTCATGATTGTTTTACTACCTTGAATTATATTGATGGAGTCTTGGTTGAAAACGATTCAATATTTGATTCTATGTTTGTGTGGTTCATGGTTAAGGATAAAACTCAAGGGTTAATGAGTTTCTTTTTATATTAATGTATCTCTTATGTTCTTGCGGTATACACAGATGAAATTCTTGATCATTGACCCAAGATGTGATAAAAATTAACCATTATAGCTAAAAACATGGGTTGAAATAATTTTTGTAGTTATGTTTGGAACGTTTTATTTGGAATGGGATGAATTTTGAGCTTTCCCTTTTGAAAGTTTAATCGTAACATCATCACTAAAGACAATGACTATATTAATGTAATAAAAAGTAGTTTGGAGGTGAATAAAAATAATAACGTGGTTTAAAAAAAGAAATAACAAAAATTAACATGATCAATATTTCTAATTTAATATAATCTTTCTTTTTCACATGATTGGTGTTATATATAGTTATTTAATTAGATATTTATATTCAGATATTGGAACTAAGTAGGTTATAGATGATTAAAACTAAGTAGGTTCTTTTAGAAAGTAATGATTAATATTTATGTGTTTAAATATATATGATACCCAATTCTTGGTGTAACAGTGTCCAATTCTCCAATAAAATATTTCATATTCTCACCATTCCTCTCTTTAGTTCTTGAATAACACACACACTCTAATGATTAACATTAGATTTTGAAATATTTGCTTCTAAAATGGTTTTGTGAACATACAATCTATATAATCTCTTATAGAAACAATGTCCTTATTTAGTTCATTTCTGTAACATCCTAGGTAAACTAAAATATAAAATATTTATATTAATTATTATTTGTGACATAAATATTAATTTTACTTTAAAGGCAATTCTATGTTCAAATGCGTACCCGGCACACAACAATGTGTTTCTCTGAAATATCATGTTGCAGAGAGGGATGAGTCATACTGAAAAATAATTATATAATATTATTTTAAACCTTAGTTAATAAAATTCCATTTTATTAGTGGTAATGATCATAACTAACCATATTATGATTAAACATGTTTTTAAATGTTATTACATTTATCTAATAAAATTTAGTGGCATAAAATGAAAATGAATCCAATTTTAAGCATAAATACTCTAATATTTTTTAAAACAATTTCTACCTTTTTTTAGGGTGAAACCATTTTTAAATATATTTATTTGTAACTATTATATTTTGATATTGAAAAAATAAACTTTTTTTAGAAGTGAGATATCAAAATTTAGTTTGGGTATTTTTTTTGTATTTTTCTTATAATGTTTAATTTTTAAGAATTGTGAAAAATACTGCATTTTAAGACAAAACTGTCTTTTAATATGATTTATTTAAATAGTAATATTATATTTTAAAATGGTTTTAATGTTTAATTGGATTATATCTTTACCATTTAATCTGATTTTGGTCATTGGAAGTAATTTAACTTTGAAATTATATATAAACACATGTCAATCTTTTTGTACTTTTATTTCATCAAAACATGCTTTCTAGTTTTGAAATCAAAAATTAATTTAGAATTAATTAATGAAACATATATGTTTTGAATTAGGTATTATAGAAATCATTTTTTAATTTGGAATATCAAAATTAGCTTTGGGGTTTTTTTTGGTATTTTTATGAAAACATTCAATTTTTTAAGAATAGTGAAAAACACGATGTATTAATTAAAAAATACACTTTTCCATTTTAATTAAAATTTACCACTTCTTGTGAATTGAATTTCAAAAATCAGACATACATGGTTGTCATCAGTAAGTATAATGTGGTTTAATAGGATGAAAATATTTTTTGGTGAATAATAACATTTGGTTTTTATTTATCACGGTTAAAGTTAAATAGGGTAAATCAAGGTAAGAATAATACTATAATAAAATAGAATTATCCTAAAACATGCCCTATTCATATTTTTGGAGTCATGGATGGCCAATAAAATACTTAGGTGAGACTCTTCTCATTTTAATTCCACTTCAGTAATATAATGACATTAATAACTTTTTATTTAAACTAAAAATAAAAATATCATAAACAAGTATTGTTTTTCTAAAAAATTAATTTGTGGTTATTTACATGATATTTTTGATAATTAATATTCATTATAAAGATATAAATATTATCTTAATCATGATATTTTTTTCATAATTGTTTGACATCATATAAATAAATTTATTTTTTACACAATGATGATGTAATAATTACCTCATTAATGAATGATTTAAAAAAATAAGATTATAAATATTAAAATAAATTTATTTTGAAATATTTTATTTTTTCATGAATTTTAGAGATGATTATGAATCGTTTTCTTTGAATTAATGAAGGTTTTTTGAAATAATCAAGTTGTTTTGGATTTTTTTAAAAGTCAAGATATGAATAGTATAAAAATTGACATAAATGATTTATAAATCAATCAATATTTTATTAAATGATAAATTTTATATATAAAACCAACACTCATCCAAATAACATATAATATGTTACAGATGTCATTAATGATTCATTTTGGTGCGCTTGTAATTTTATTGTGACTATATTAACCATATAGTATGAATATACAAGAAAGCCTGATAAAAGTTAAATTAGTTAACTAAGAGTTAATGCGATATGCTAAAGTTAAAAATGATACCAAAAGATGTCTAAAACCTATTGGTAAAGAAGATTTATAATTATTATCATCATAAATTCTAATTTAATGAGTTTGGGACATTTGGAAATTTAAATTCAGTTAATAATAAAATAATATTTTCTATCTTTCCTAAAGAGCCCCTTCTCCCCTTATATAAGGTCATCACCACTATACCATTACACATAAATCTAAAGACCCTTGGCTCGTCCAACCTCTTCCAAAATAAGCTCCCAAAATCCCTCTCTTACTCCTATAATCCTTCCCCCTAGGCAGAAGGCAATTCAAGATGACATTTTGGTTCAAATGAAAGGGAGTTACCCGATTTTATGGTAACGTCTCCTCTCAGGTTATTTTCATTTATTTTCCTTATCCACTAATAATTATATTCTTAATATTTTTTTCCATAACAACAGCATAATTATCAATACTCTATTTTGTTGTTATGATATTAATTCATGTTTCACTTACACTACCCACCATCTAATGGATTTAGAACATATTTTTTCTATGGACGACGAACTACTACCTTAGAATACGATGATTGTTCAATTATCTCCTACCACATATCGTTATGTACATTATGATGGAACTATATTTATATGTGATATATATTATATTTATATTATCTCTATTATTATGTAATTTTAATTTATATAATACCCTTATTATTTCCATAATTGGTAAATAAGGTAATTTCATTTGAGGAAGTGCGGACTATCGCCCCTTCAAAGTGATATGACTCGTTCATACCATAAAGAGAACATATAAAAAATAGTGTTAATGAACATATGTAACATATATAAAATATTACATTATATAGAAATAATAATATACCTATGTATCATTTGATTTTCATTCATTTTAAAATGGAATAAAATGAAATGAAAGTAGCGTTCATGCATACAGACGTCTTACCATCTCCATGAACGGTACATTTCATTTTCATATATCTAAATGATATAGAATATTATAAATAAATATATAATGATTATATTTGATATATATGATATCTATGTAATGAATATCATTTTAGATATAATGGCATTTTTACCACATGGGAAATTTGTAATTATAAGAAGTTCATTTTTGACTCATGTTCCTAACATCGATAAAATGTCCAATATGAACTCAAATAATTAAATAATTTTTGTATCATTGTAATAAATGATATAAAAGGAATAATAAAATTTAAAAATGTTCTTAATAAAATATAAATTAACTTATGTTTATTATTCAGGAAGAACAGGGAACATACTAGACCATTCAGACTCGAGGTAAGGGGTTTTCATCTCACTTTTTATTACTGTGAGATTCATGATATATTTTCCACTATTTCCTTTTGTGTGGTGTATGTATTGCACATTATTTTATTCTTTTTTAAATATACTATAATTTATGGGTGTTTACATATGCATTATTTGATCCTTCTTTCATGAGGTTTATGTTTCTTAAGTTACAAAAGCAGTAAGGGAACTTTTTAACCTAGTTTCCATTCTTTGGGTTAATCTTCTAAATCATAATTATTTGATTATATTATTATGTGTGGAATCATTTTTTATTTATTTATGATTTAATTTGAACTCCACTTTTGGTGTATATATTTCTTATACACAAACCTCCCAATTGATAAATTCTATCGTCATTTTTACGATCTTTGTAAGGGAACTTTTCACCCGTCTCTTTTAATTAAAGACTTCTTTATGTTAAGTATTTTAAATTTACATTTATTATATTGGGATATGTTCTTATATATCCACATTACTTTAAAATCAATGTCCATGTGATGAGATACCCTTTTATCTCTCATCATTTCAATATATAAATTTTAAATCGACATTGTTAGACTTTCGAACTTATATAAGAGAACTTCTTAACCCAATTTAAATAAGTTGGGTTAAAATTTTACTTCTGGATTTTGTCATGTGATTAATATGGGTGAATGACCTTTGATTGTTTTACACATAATAAACACTTATATTTTATATGTTTTTATTTTTCACATATTACTATGTCATTGATTTATCATTAATCTAACGATGTAATCATTCTAAGGCACATTGTCTCATTTTACATTTCATTGAGACTTATTTGTTGTCATACACCAATTCACTTTTATATTGTGTATATACTGCCCTTGACATATTATATCTTGAATCTCTTTATTCTCATGATATTATAAGAATTTTTATTTTTATTATGTTATTATTTTTATTCAAGTATTTTCTCAAGTGTTAAGGGACTCTTTAACTGAAACATTGTTTTAAATGTTTTAATTATTTATTCTTATAAATATTTCTCATTAATCGTGATGTTTTCTTGATTTCATAAGGATTAATATATATATACATTAATAGTTTAAAATTTTAGTTCCTTTAAAAGCATCAATGTGGTATGAGACTCATTGAATCAAAAACCTATTTATTAAATATTTTAAATGGTTTGATAATGCATTTATTATGTCAATGTCAGGAAATGACATATTGTGATTTCAATTTGGAAATATTATCATTATTTTATTCTTTTTTTATTTGTTATGAATACATTAGGATTATTGGTCATTTTTTCCGTATATGGGTGGCTATGTGTTAAACTTATGGTGGTTGATCCTGAGATAGCTCTCAAATGAATTAGGTAACATGACAGAGGTAAAAGTTCATTTTTCTTCTACGAGATTCGGGGAATATTCTATGATGGGTATTCCAAATGCAACTCCCTATGTAGTAGTGATAGCTAAAATATATGTATGATATGGATTCCACAAGTTATATTTGTGATTTATGATTTCTTTCTAATATTTATAAATATTATTATTTTGTGAATTATGTTAAATAGATTATGTTTTATGATTGAAAAGTATGATTTATTTTATTTGTATGTTTTCATGGAATAAAGTTTTTTTTAGTTTTTTTATTTCCCTGAATGAGATTTTTATTCTAATCCCATGTTTTTGAAATGTTTTCCACCGGACAGAGGGATGAATAGGGTCAAGGATGGGATCAAGGAAAAGTCATGCTATATAAAACATTGAATTAGTCATGTTTATTATTTTAAGAATTTTTTATTTTATGAAAAAATGGATAATGTGTAAAAGTGTATACATGTAATATTAATGTTGTTATGTATATGTTATGGCCTAATTCTATAGTGATCAAAACCTGATAAGATTCTCAATTTTAATTATTAACATAATCCAAGATTATATAATGTTTAAGGTTTGGGAATTATATTTTCATTCCATAAGTTCCTTGATAAATTGATATTTAATATTAATGTGTTATGATCATTAATATATCCATCAATTATAAGAAAATTCTATTTATATCAACTAAATTCATTTTATTCAAACAAAAAAACAATACCTCTTAGTGTCAAAAATATCCTTCATTGGATTTGGTGTCAACAGATGAACATAAATACCTTATGTATTGAAACTATAGAAATTGATCACTATCCAATAATTATAATCCTATATATGTGAAGTCAATATAAGAATCAATAATTATTAATTGAAAATAAAATTCCATCCATATAGTAGAGATTAATAATAATTCCGAACATATTCATGAAAAAAAATCATCATCACAAATCCAAAACATACAAAAAAAATCTACTTCAACATTAACAGAATACTAAAATAGTTCACACATACTCACATCAGTGATTAACACTTTTAATAAACACCCTAAAATATATGCTCTCCATTGTTATGTAAAACATATATCAATAGATATATTTATGTTACATAGTTTTACCCCCTTTGGATGTGTTATACCAAATATAAAATGTATGAAGGGATTTAAGTAAAAAAAATTCTTTATATGAGAGTGGTTGAACAAACATAATTACCCCTATATTATAAAATATTTCATACTATAATGGTTTAGTCAACATATTATCTACTGACTAATTTATTTTAAAAAACATTATTTAGTTCATTTATTTTCATAGTGTCTTTGAAAAAGTTATATTTAATATCAATGTGTTTATATTTTTCTGATACCCTATGTATGGTGTCACTACAAATAATGCCTTTATTACATATCTCTTAAGCTCCCTAGTCAACACCTAACTTCATCAACCACAAACACACCATCCACAGCCATCATATCACACCTTCTCCCTTTATATACACATCATTTTCTTAAAAAACCCAGGGATGCATGAAAATGTAGAAATAAATGTTCTTACTCAAACAATGAATATCACAATAAATAGATTAATTAGTTAACTTCCTCCAAACCCTTGAGTTAATAGAAATCAAAAAACATCATAAATACAGCTTAATATATTGAAATCAATGATATATTAAAACATCCTGAAATATTTAATAAAATAATGGGCATTGTATGAATTTTTTTCACAATCACATTAAATGTATTTAAGAATTATTTTTATATATTTTATACAATTTTTATAAAAAAATCATAGGATCATCTAAATCTGGTGTCCTCTATCTGATACAACATTGTAGAATATTTCTTTTTTTGTTAACATCTATCCAAAATACATTTTCGGATGGATTTTTTAGGAATCCTCAATATGATAACTTGGAATGATCTATCCTAAGTACTTCAAGTTACTATGTATGATGTATTTGGTTAACAGCATCACTCAGAAACATCTATATTAATAACGTCAATATGAAACATATATTCTATTAACATCACTCAAAAACTTATATCTCTTTCAATTCAAGTAGAAACATCCATAAAATTAACTCACTCATAAACATATTTCTGATACCTTTTCCTACATTTCATACATATGGATTATTATTTTGGATGTAATCAAATGTTTTTTTCTAATATACAACTTATTTTTCTCCATTCATAATTCTATATTTGATTACTTCATAAATTGTTTTCATCTGGATGATTATATCTAAAAATATATATTCTATCAGTTAATTCTATGGAACAAAAATAGATACAGTCATGAATACCTTGAATTAAAAAATATATATTGGTACATTGTTAAATAAAAAATAATCTTAGGATTTTCATTATCTGGTCATTCTCGGTATGATGTAACTCTAAACCCAATGAGACCAATTTTTTTAAATCTTCCATCTGATCACCTTAGACTGATATAATCAACATAATAAATAAGAATATGTTTTTTATACCCATAATAATCTCTTTACAATCACTCCAGTTTGATAGAATTATTTTTTTCAAGAAACATTCATCAATGAACTTCAGGTATTGGATCTAACTTCATTATCTTACAAAAAAATGTTCTTCTAAAAAAATCAAGGCACATGATTGAGACATTAGGATTAGATCATCAATCATCACATGTAATAAAATATTCATGCTATAACTTCCTAATTTATTGGTTGAAAAAATTCCAAAATATAATAAAACTATATTTAGATCAACTAACATCTCTCTATTCAAACTATTAACCAACAACTCCATATTTTTAAAATCCCCTCTTTGGATTTTCTGGTCAACCAAGGAATATAATTCCCTTAAGCACTAAAACTAATGAAATAGACCACTATAGAATAATTATAATCCTACATGAATGATATCAATATTGAAATCAGGATTTATTAAATATAAATACCATTCTATACATATAGTAGATATTAACAATCATTTAAAACATATTCACAAACTCAAAACATAATCATCCAAAATTCAAAAAAAAATTCTACATTAACATTAAAATATACTGAAATAGTTCTTAAGTACTAACATCAAAGGTTACCACTTGTAGGAAGTAAACATAAAAATATTCTATCTATTTAATTTTAAAACATATATCAATATATATATTTAGGTTATACCCCCTGAAAGTAATATCCAATGAAAATATTATAGAGATGATAAAAGTAAAAAAATATCATTGGAGTGAGTGAAGATGAACACCAATAATTACCATCAACTTCTGAAATATTCTCTTTTATAATAGTATAGTAATGATATCAAATAATTAATCATTTATAGGAATAAACATTAGTAGTAGATCATTTATTTCAATAGGTTATTTGCTAATGTGATATTTAATATCAATGTGGTAGATTTGGAATGTTTCACAAGATTATTGGTTAGATTAGTAGATCATTGATTTTTAGAAATAATTAGGGGGAGTAGAATCACATCATTTAAAAAATTATCCAACTATATCATCATACACATTAAATATTTTACAACATTATTAGTAGTTATGTAGTATGCTTTTGTAGTGCTGGGAGTTACTAAAATTCTCTTCCGACATGCTAACTCACACATCATTCTACCAAAAATGAAACTCTACCAAATTTGGAGATTTTCACATTAACACAACCTTTTGAATCTATATATATATATCCAAGTAGTTTAATATTTCTTTTTCTTTGACATTTCAACCAAAAATAAATTTAACATTTAAAATAAATGATAATTCATTTCCCAGAAACAATATATAAATCAATATCTTATTATATATAATGTTATGATTTATTAAATAAAGATACACTTACTATAACATCATTAGATTGTGAGGCCCAATTTATTTGAAAAATATTGTGCATATAACAATAATTTGAAACATGGATACAATAATAATAATTAATAACTCTAAAATGATCCCTTATATTCCATATATCCCTAAATGTGCATGGGATAAATTTGGTATGTACATAAGAAAGGGTGATATATAAATCCCATTAAAAGAATTAACAAATCATTTTAAAATGTAAAGTAGTAAATTTAATCTAAAAGGCATATCAATGTAACATTATTGGGGAGATAATCTTAATAATGAACAATATGGCATGATATAACATGGTAATATAAAGGAAACATGTGGAAAAAACATAAATCATGACATCAATACCATAATTTTTGAATAACGTCCAAGAAAATATAGCCTAATTTTATTTGTATAACCTCTTATGCATCATAAAATAAATATGATGATATAAAACATTACACAATACATTGGAGGGCTGTATAATTATGGTCCCTCCCATTACACTCATATTATGTACATCCATGAGTGTGACATAAAGATCACACAACATAAGGATGTATTTCATTAATATTAACCACATGATTAAGATGTTAGAGTTATATACAAATAATTTCATAATAAATGAAGGCTATGTAAAAATAGGTTAAAACCCATGATTTAAAATAAAGATGTGTATTCAGAACACATATTTTTGGCATGTAAAATTGCTCCATAAATTATGTAGTATAACATGTGTACATAAATATTTATAGAAGGGGTGAATGATATTGAAAGGGGTATATAATTTCTGGGGAATCATAGGGGCATAAATATAGATATGTATAAACATATCCAAACATTAACAACTAGAAATAAATTTACATGACATAAATAAGGTTCCCATGTTATGTGGGGTAGGAGGTGATGCCTTACCTTGAGAGGTTCAATCTATAAGCTTGGGATGAGATTATTAATAGAATTTAAGAAACATTAGAGTGATAAGGTCATATTAAATTTAATCTAAATGGGTTTTTAGTGATGAATTATAGTATATTGGTGAGTTTTCTATAGTAAAAGATAGGGGAATTCTTTATTAAATTTCTGACATAGGTGTTGCAATCTATATTAAAATTTAATAAAAAACAACAACCATCACATGGTTTGTGTCCATCATTTCTACCAATGTGAAGATGATTTCATTATATAATATGTACGAAAACTGAATTTCTTAAAATAACAACCTTTCTTATGTGGGATTCATGTTTATAATTAATCAATTTTATAACAGTAACAACAATATTTTATTTGGAGGATTCAGTAAGCCTTTATAAAACTAATAAAATATATTAAAAAATCATTTATTTTAAAGTGAAAGAATTATTTTGATAGTGTACACAATTTTTTGCATTATTATATAACTTTTGGATTTGATGATTTTATAATATGCACTGTATATTTATACTATATTTATGATTGACAAAAATTTATTTTCTCATAAAAATTGGGCAAATTCACTATTGGATAATTTTGATGTAATAATTTTAAAAATAATATTTATTTTATAAAAATAACTCCCTAAAATATTTAATTTACAAATTGGAGTAAAAAATCACCTCTTATTGATAAATACTAGTTTTTTACTATATTTTTTTATCCATATAAAAATTACATTTGACATCGTACCATTAAGAAATATTTTATATTTAATAACTATTAATTAATAAAATATTTTATTAAATAAATATTTATTTATAAAATATTAAATTGATAAACAATAGTTTATTCATTGAAACTATATATTTCTCAAAAAGCACAATTTTTACTTTATTACATGAAAAACTAATTTTTTAACAAATTAATTGTTTAAAAATATAAAGAGTAATTTTAAAAAGTGATAAATATAATACATTTATTTTTTAAAAGAAAATATTAAAATTTGTACCATTATGGTCTAGATACATATCTATTTATCAGACCAAAAAATTCCTTAGGTTTGTGGTGTGTGGTAGTGATATTTTCATTGGGTGGTTCCACAAATGTGGTTTGGGTCATCATCTCGATGACCTTGAACAACTCTCATAAATAGTGTGACTAAATTTTTAGTTGTTGAATCGTGAATTTTTATTTTACCTAGTAAAATCATAATGATTATATAACCCACTAAAGCTATGATAAAATGGTTTGTATGTTATGATTCTACTGGTCGAGTATGTCATATCCTTTTTCTATGTCAAATGGTAGTTTTGGTAGCACTTAATATACTAATTGAAACAGTTACTGAGGAATGACTATATTAGGAATGGTTATAATGATTATTGATATTTGATAATATATATATATATATCCGAATATTATCCAAAATATCGTATTTTGTGCATGTGTTTTCTATACCTTCATTTATTGTTAAAATTTTACTGATTAAAAAAATTATAAATAACCTTGTCATTACCTTATTCCCCCTTCAGAAATTTCACCGTAGAAATCTCATTTGTATGATTGAATAGATGATGTAACATCTATTTCAACACCTCATTTTAATCCGATGTCTCTTCATAATATTTTAGATCCTACATAAATCTTTCAGCGAGTGAGTTTCCTTTTTTAATAGAAACATTTCTCCATTATCTATGATCTTCACCAAATGCTCATATTATGAAAGATAATTCTATAATGGTACTACTCCCAGATTAATTATATCTATGGGTTTTAGTATTTATTTCCTTAAGATGGATACATGGAACACATTATGTACTTTAGATAGGTTGTCTTGGTGGCTAAGTCAATTTGAATCCACTCTGATGAAATCAAGGTTTTCAAATTGGTCAATATAACATGAACTAATATTTAAATTCTTCCAAAAACCTATGAATTTATTTTGTTGTGATATATAAAGAAATAATTTATCTCTGTAATCAAACTCTAAGATCCATCAGTGAATGCATATTCATATATTTTGAATACATTGTACAGATTTCATACAACACTAAATAGGTAGAAATTTCTACGTAATTTCAGGGGTATGATTAGTCCCTTAAACATTGTCTTCCAAAATTTATCCCGGAATTCTAGTTTTTGACACCACATCCCCTAAAATCATTATATTGATCCATATGAGTGATAAAAAGGAAACTGTTGTTATAGGAGAACTCCACTAGTGGAAGGTACATGCCCCAAACTAATTAAAAATTCATTATACACAATCTCAACATACCCTAGATAGTTTTGTTAGTTCTTTCAGACTTGAAATCAATATAAGGGTGACAAGTAATTATATATATCAGTTCTTAATAAAATTAAAGTGAAGGATTCTCCAAAACTATGACCTAAACCTATCATCTCAATAAAATATAATATAGAGTAGAACTACATTCATTATTTCCACTTACATTATGCATATATTGGGGAGTTGGTCTTGAGAGAAATTTTACATGATAAAAAAGAAATGTTCTGACATTGAAATTATTTTGAATACCACCTATATTTAATTATATCCTTTTGGTGTCCTAGGGAGTCCAATGGTGAGATCCGTTTTTTGTTTTCCCAATTCCATAAAGGTATGGGAAATATTTTCATAATACCATTATAATTTTATAATTCCACCATGACTTGTTGGAATAGCAATCATAGAGGTAGAAACTATACAGTATACATATTCATAATATCCCATCCAATTATTTTATTTATGTCATTATACATATTAGTACTTGATGGATGAATTGAGAAGGTTTAGTTATTCACATCATATAGATTCTTTCATTTTCTATTCTAGTTTTAATGGGAAAAATATCTGATTTTGAATCCATATAACTCCATCTTTAAAAATGTTTAACTCCAGAATGGTCACTCTCATCATCTATAGAATCTCATCTTCTTTCAAGGCCTCCTTGAGCCTCTCATGAATATATGGATGAGTATAAATTTTAGAAATGTAGGATTTTTGTCCTTTTATTTTTCCCACATTCTAAATATTCATATACTAGATGATTGAATGCCATTCAATTATCATCGTGGATAGGGTTTTAGGATCCTTTCTACTCAAGGTATCTTCCACTTCATTTTCCATACCATGATGGAAATTGGTTGAATGACCATAATCCTTGACCATGCCTAACCACTTTCATTAGCACTTATTATGCTCTTTTTGTGAATATATATATGATTATTTTATAATTGGTATATATGTAACACTTTTTTATAGAGATAATGTTGCAAAATCATTACCATGATGATCACTATAACTAGTTCTAGGTCATATGTTTGGCAATTCTACTCATGTATATTGAATTTTTGGAGACATAAGATGTAGTTTTTTTCGCTATTATGAGCACCCAAACCAATTTATTTTTGGATGCATTGCTATGGATCAAAAATTCCTCTCCAATAGTGGTAAATGTTAATATAGGTGTGGTTATTAGACTCTTATCTAAATCATTAATGATCTCTTCACATTAGTCAGTCCTGGAAATTTTGACTATAGGTGTAGTGATTAGGCTTCTATTTAAAAGTTTAAAGATCTCCCCACATTAATCAGTCTAGAAAAAGTTGGCTCACTTCATTTTTATCTTGCTTAGTGAGATTAAAAATCATGAGAATATTCTTTAAAATGGGTTATATTTCACATCTAATCTGCGGAAATTAAGAACTTTTTTCATTGATTTTGGTCAGGGTCATCCATCAATTTCATTTTTTGAAGGCTCCATAGATATTTATTTTCTAGTGATATCATTCACTAGAAATGTTACATTCTCTATCCAACAAATCATTTACTATACATTTTATATGTAATTTATTTCCAAAAGTAGTTTATTATATTATTAAAATTCACATCATGTTCTTCCATTATACTAGGTTTGATAAGAATTCCATCTATAAAGACCATCATAGATTTTTCAAGGAAATCCCTTAAAACTATATTCATCATCAATGAAGAATTTTGTTGTATTAGTGATTCAAAATTGAATCACTATGAATATTTAGTGCCCATAGATTGTATGAAATGTTTTTTATGGATATATTATTTCATCACTATAACCTGATAATACCCCAAAAAGTCAAACTTTTAGAAGTAATGAGCCCCAAATTTCTAATTGAAAAAATCATAAATCTATAGAAGAGGGAACCTGTTCATTATCCTGATATTTTTGATCTCATGATTATCAATTAAGAGTCACATTGACTCATCCATCTTATTAATTAAGAGGAAAAGTCAACCCACGGTGAAGCACATTGGTGTATAATCCCATTATCAAGATTTTCGTATAGTTTTTTTATTCCCATAAATTTCAAATATAGACATTATATAGGGAGACTAGGATATAGTAAATCATATAGTATGATATTTACTAAGAATTCAACCTCTTTAATAGAAGGAAGACCAATAATTGTTTTCCAAAACACACCAATATATTACCTTACAATGGTCATGTCTTCAAAGATGATATTTTTCTTTGCAATAATCATATAATTAAAATGATCTTTCTCCTAATGAAATAATTAATATTCTTGTGATTATAATACAAAATAATATTCATCCACCCCCTTCAACTTGATTGAATATGAAAAATATTAGTGATACAGAGGGTGATTTCCTTCTATTAGTAATTTATGTTTCCTCTGTATAAGGAAATACAATCCATACCCAAAATAAAATAAAAATGCACTAAAGGGAGTATCAAATTGTTTATTGGGAAACTATAAAATAAAAAAATAATTTTAATACATTATTATTACATAAAAATATATGGAAAACCATTATATAACATAACAAAACCGTTTCAGGGACATGTGTGTTTAATGTCTTCGTAAACTTGGAAACAAAAACTATATATTTATAAAACATCTATATCAACTCACATTCATTACTTAATAACCAGAACCCCTTTTTAATGTTATAACTAAAACCTTAAATCATATACATGGTAAAAGAAATTGAAAAGTGTGAGAGCAGATGCTCAATAAGGGTAAAAAAGGGTGAATACAATCATAACATAAGAATAAGGTCATAGGGACCCAAACATAACATTTGAAAAATTATTCCCTATATATCAAATATCATAATATTGAGTCATGTAATTAACCATAGATGTTTATATGAAATTAATAATTAGAAACCATGTGCAATGGGTGAATAATTATTGCATACGACATTGAATGTGACATTCACAAAATCCTTGGAAACAATTCCTTAGTAGTCAATGATCTTTTCCATGACTGTCATAGTCTAATGGGTTCACTCCATAATCTAACATGATATTCAAGGTACATCCCAAGACTATCATAGTGGACAATGTCTACTACAGAACCAATTTCACATCTCATTCTAGTCTTTTCTATCCCATGTGATATAATATCATTACCCAATGCATTGGGGTGACATATAGGTCACACCCATAATTGGTTATAACATAACCACCATATGAGGTCATAATGTAACCATTTTCACAAAATAAAAACTATTAATATGTGTTCTACTAAAACATTAATTCATTAATCATATTATAACCAATGTAAATAAATGATTTTCATAAACATTTCCTTATAACATGACCCATGGAATTTAAATGAGATCAATAAAAATTATTTCATAATAACAATTACCCAACCGTAAAAAGAATAATGATAATATACATTAATAATATATCTATTAATGAATAAGTATCATCCTATAAAGCTATCTTAGAGGGAATATAATTTCAAAAGATCACCTAAAATAATTACTGAAAAAATAACATTTCCATTATTAAACAATTTTTTTAAAATAAGTGTACAATTATAAAGGAAAATAATTTAATTTAGAAATACTTGTAATAATGTAAAGGAAACATCAAATAATTAATGATTTATGATTTTGGGGAAATCCTCTCACACTTTATATGATAAAAAAACATTTCATTAATATTTTTGTTTAAAATTTCACAAAGAATCTCGTTTAGAAAATTACTAAAAGTATCCATTCAATGTATTTTCAAAAAAGAAATACATAAGAATAAATGAATTAAAATAATGATAAAATAACTGTAAACGTATTTTTAAAAATAATTTTAGAAAATCTAATATCAAAGAAAAAACTATTTGAAGTGAAACAGTTAAAAGATAATTCGCAAAATAAAGTCTCTTATATATATCATATAATTAACATGATCATTTGAAAAAATAATTTTTTTAAGTTTATCCACTATAAATCCACCTGAAAAAAACTGTATGTACAAAATTAGGTTATTATATTTTATCACACACATAATCATATCATGAAATAATCAATGAAGTTGATGGGAAACCCATAGAATGTAAATTTGGTTATAAATTCCCTTACCACTTTGTAATCAGTCGAATAGTATTCCCCATAAATGTACTAATTATAAAATGAAGAATTGAATAACATAAATATAAAGAGATTAATTATATTATATATCAAAAGGAAGTATATAAAACACACATAAAAATTAATTGGGGAATAAGGCATATATCTCATAGATGTAATAGTTAGACGAGAAACCCTTACTTCACTCTTCCCTTTAGTTTTGTGAAATTAAAATTATATATAGATTTTTAAAAAATGTTATTAATTAACTAAAAAATTATAATAATATTTATAAAACTTAATCTGATAGTTTTATGACACCATACCACCCACTCTGTGATAATATTTCATTATTTTCATTGCTTCTAGTGAGTTTTTTTCATGGTTTTCATGGAAAATTATTTTGTGTATAACTATGTATTTTATGATGAAATTGAAATAAAACTACATAATTGAAATGAAATGGTATTAATTCAATTATATAAGTAAAAATTGTATCATATATCATTTTTGTTTTTTGAATTTGGATGATTCATTTGATAAGACATTAAATGTAAACATTTATTTTATTTTGGTTGTTTTTCCAAGCATCACAGACTACTATTGTTTTATTTAATATTATCTCTGTATATTACATTTAGAACATGAAATAGGTTATAATATACCTATTAAAATCTTATTTAACCATAACAACACTTTTATGAACATAATTTAAAGTTATTATTGAATATGAACAAAATTATTACACTTGGAGACAATTAACCGCATTAATTTTCCAAGTGGATTTGTTTCTCTAAATAAGAGGATGTTATAAGAGGGATAGATATAACATATTACATTAGAAAAATAAAATAAAATAATATAAATATTACTTTATTTATTATGTCTTTATGAATGAAATATGTGAGGATAATATTCAAATAGAAAATTAATAAAGAGAGGTTGTTTGAGAATGTTACCTATTGGCTGAAAATTCTCTTTTTTTGGATTTTTAATAAACCCGCATTATGGGTAAGCGGTAACCAAAACAGCTCAATTAAAATTAAAAATTACAGGACTCGAGGAAACCTCGAGCCACGAGAACCCTCAACATTCAATCCCCTCGCCATCCGCCATCACGCATTCCGGAGCACCTCGTCTGCTGGACTGAAGTCCCCATCACGCTATTCACCATCATCACCAAACCCTTGAGTCGTGAGCCTGTACCGCCTCGATCACCACATCACTGGAGCGCCGACGAGCTTCATCGGCGTCCGTCGTCGCCAAATCAACCAGAAAACATGGAAAATAACATAGATTTCACAAACATCTTAGAACCACCGAAAAATGAACCAGAAAATCCAAAGTCCTCAACCCAATCGCTAGGAAATGTCACTTATGATCCTCAAACGACTCAACCACAGTGGGATAGTGGCAACCAGCAAGAGCTGATACCTCCCCATAGGACCGACAAAATTGCTGAGAACAAACCTGCAGCACTCAGGAGAGTATGCCGGCGAAAACACGGTCTTACACCCGCAGCTCTGAATCAGCAACCACGGCAGTCCATAGCGAAAATCCATAGCAGGAGAGGAAGCCACGGTACCACCTCATGGAGCACAGAGGGGTCCGAAGCAAAAACCACCACTAGAGGGAGAAACCCTAGCGCATCCATCACAGAGATAGAACCTTCAACCATTAAAAAAAATCAAAAAAACCAGGATGCGAAGACCTCCCCTCCCTGGACCAAACCGGCTCCGTCGTCAAACTTCAAAGAGTCGTTGTCGCCGTCGCGTTGAGATCAGCCGCGTAGCACCTCCAAAGCGCAGAGGCGAACCCGATGAAGAGGGCTTCGGATTCGGCGGCAGCCGAAGAGGGAAGGAGCGCGATGATGATGAAAACCCTAGTCGCCCCAAAATGGGAAGGAGATGCCACTCAGAGGCCCGCTTCGAAACAATCTAATTGAAAAGTGAATGTTACCTATTGAATGTCACCTCTTGGAAAGACCAAATAAAGAACATGAATTTGGTGTTTGGGTTATAAAAAACATTTGGACATAAAGAGAGTTATTTGGATAGTATTTGGAAGATATTTTAGATCATTCAATTGTTTTTCACTTGAATGGGGGTGGTGATATGTGGTATTTATGATTGAGGAGGGGGGGGGTTAAGTGATTAAATGTGGATTATTTTAGATTGAAAGCCCAATTTTTTTTTGAAAAATTAATTAATATAAATTTCAATGATAATTAATTTAATAAAAGATTCTACGGTTTATAATCATCTCAAAAAAACAAATTTAATGTTTCATTTTTTGGTATTTCAATCGTTTACCTTTTAACTACGTTATTTTACCCATAATCCAATAATTTTTTCCACCATATCCTTTTTTATTCCCAAAATATGAAATAACCATATAAAATTATTTCTAAATCCTAATTCTAAATATGAAATACATTTTTATAAATTCAAAACATATATGTTACAAAATTACATTTAAAATTAAACCGTCAAAACACAATAAAAAATGTTTTTTTCTCTCTCGAAAAATGTGTTTTCAATCCAAAAAATATAATTACTAAACCATAAGGGGTACATATTATTGAAATTTAATAAATTAGATTATATATGACAAAAAATATAATTTAACTACATTTATATTAATTTAACTTCATAAAATATCTTTTAAAAAAATTGTGTGTTTTATAAAAATCATAATTTTTTACAATTCATTGAAAAATCATCATTTCTAAAAATTCACAAAAATTATTCCTAAGAAAATTTTGATAGGATGAGTTGAATAATTATGTTAATTTTATAAAAATAAATTTAATTAATGTATAAAAAATTAATTATATTTATTTTTCATAAAAATAACTAAAAATTACTTTTAGAAGAAATCATATATTTGATGAACAAAATAAATATAGTAAAAACTATATACATATTAATAATGAATTAATTAATACATTAACAATGACTATAAATATTATATATTTAATAATTTGGTTAATACTATTAATTATCTCCAAATTAATAGTTAGGTTATAAGGGTCGTGTTATAATAATAATATTTTCGTGTATGTTTAAGCTCAGAGCCATGTACAATGTTTGTTATTGATGACATTTAATTTAAAAAGAGACATACCATAAAATATTGGGGAGAAAAATTATACCCCCCTTAAAATTAAATTTTCCATTGAAATTTGATACATAGGTACAATGAGATTAGTATTCTTCTGCCTCATCATATCCTTAGGTTCCCATATAGCTTCAAATAATTGGTATATACACTGCAAAACATTTCCCAGTGAGTGGTATTATTTTATAGAACTTCATCACTATGATACATAATATATTCCACCAGTTCTTTATATGAAATATCTTTTCTTACTAGTATGACATTTTAGTTTAGGACATTTGAAGGATCATGTGTCTTCTTCCTTGTGGGAGAAACATGAATACATCATGAACATGATAGAGATTTCGTTGAAGAACCAATCAACAAGATAACATCATGATATGGAAAATTATTTTTTTAAAACAAAATCATTCATCCCAATTTGTATGTTCAACTCAAAAATATATATTGGGAATTTAGAAATTTTGTAGTGGAAAACACACATTATAAAAATATTCAATGAAACTACCTCTTCAAAAATGGAATCTAAAAGACGAAGATCACTACATAACTTTGATTACGATTAGAAGAATATTAAGGGGAATGTCAAAATATGAAAATGGAATAGAATTGTAAATATCATGTTCTGATAGTTACTAATAGAGAAAATTTTCATTTTATGTTTATGCACTAACATAACATATTCCAAATATTTATGAATAAGGACAATATTATAATCAGAAATGATGTTAAAATGATAAAATTTTATTTCAAAATAATTTAAGAAGATATACTTATTTAATTTTATCTCATGAGAACAATCTAACACTATAGTTATTACTTGATGAATTTCCTATTCAATTATTACACATAGAAATAAAGTTTAAATTTTAATCCATGTTGAACTAGTGGATCATAATATCCGGAATTGGGTGACTAGTCTTTTCTTCTGTATGAACTTATCATTATAAAAAAGGTTTGGAACAGGTTTTCCAATTTGTATAAAAAATAATATGGTTATATGACACATTAATAAATAAAATCTCATCTAATAATCAAGGTAAATAACTTCATAAATGTTTACATTTATGAACCTTTAAAAAAATAAAAAAACTTTTTAACGAAGGTCACAAAATTTTCAAAACCAAATGATCATTAATCCACCATAAAACTTGATGTAGATTTTAATTGTTACTCTCCAAATATGTTTTAATAATTATCATTTATTCTATTGAAACATTTTAAAAACATAAATTACTATAAAATCATATTGAAAACATGAATGATTTTAGAAATTAATTATATCTGCTTTCCATAAATCCATAAATTTAATAAATGCAATCCATAAAACATATTTTCATCTTATTAAAAATCACTTCTATGTCTATAATTTCTACTTCATTTATTTTATAACAATAAAACATCTCATTATCTCATTATAATCCCAACAAAATAAAGATATTAAGGGTTATCATTCACTTAATTTTGTATTATATAAAGATACCACCTCAATAACATTTCATGGTTACTAGTAAGATTCATAAAATGCATTTAAATACTTAAGAAAAAACCATAGTGGAATAATCCATAGATTTTTCATTATTCCAAAATTCATGTAGATGGAGATAATCACATGAAATTTCACCTAATGATAAACAATAATATTTTTATAGGCATATATCATATAAATTTATTTATGAAATTTGAAAGTAAGTAGGGGAGGATAAACATTCCCTAATTAACATGATTTATTTTACCCATTATGATATAATAATTCTTCATTTTTTATCTTTACTTCAAATTATAGTATAGAATATCATTCATATTATCCCTTATATTGGGGAATTGGTTCACATAATTCCAAAACTCCTTGAATTTCAAATACTAGAGTGTGGCTGGTGAATTATATAGTCTTTTATCTTATTTCACATAATTAGATCAATTATTCCCATCACTTTATCATTAATTTTACCAATGGCCTATCTTTACACACATTAACTAGTTAACATTCCACATAAGAAACGTTCCTACATGTTTCTTCCCACATATTGAGCATAAATGAATGATCATCTCATTATTAGCCTCATTTTTAGAATGTGCATTGAATTTAAATTTTATTTTCTTATAAATCCAATGATATTGATAGGTAACTAAAATTTCAATATCCACCATAAGAGGACAGAGAATAATTTATTCATAGTTACTAAAGTATCATATATCTAATGAACCTAAAAGTCATGGTTTTCAGTGGCCAGTAAATTGATCAATTTAACATTCCTTACTAAAAATGAAACCATTGGAATACCTTCCAATCCTTCAAAAACATGCGTATTATCAACTGATGGATTTGTATTCATTTTTCATCATCTATAGAAATTACATAGCTATATTTTATTTAAGATATTAGGTAAATACTTACTATGGAATATTACCTTAAACACATCTAATTTTATTGATTCAATTTTATTCTTGTTAACTATTCTTGAATAGATTTCATCATTGATCTATTCCAGATGGTCAATAAATAGGAAATATTGTTTAATGTCTAGAGCATTGAAGAATGAATTTTTTTCAATGGTTTTAATCCATTGTTAAACCACAAGTGGATTGAAATATCTACTTAAAGAATGTAGACATTACCTCTTAAAGGACTCAACATAATGTTGTTCCATCCATTTCTCATTTGAAATCCCAATAAGATTTATAGATTGAGTGGGTACAGAAATATAATTTTTTGTCCCATATACCACAATATTCACATTCAATGGAGTAAAATCATTTCATTTTCCATCCCATTCTACATTCACATAATTCTTTTTGGTTCTAAGAATTGACTAAAACCAAAATTAATAGTGTGAGAAGAACTAATCATACTCACAAAAAAATTAGTTAAGGGAATTGTTTATAAAATATAAAAATATAATACCTTAGGTTTAAAATAGGTTGTTCTTTGTCATTACCAATACTCTTGTATTGTATCCAAAAAATAGACTGAGTGTTATTTTTTAGGTTTTCTCATCCATGATTCTATATTTTATGAAAATAAATCCCCTGATACCAACTATAACAACACTTTTTTCAATCATAGATCTTACATCTAAATAGATGAATATTAAATACATAACATAAAAAACCACACTTGGATTGTATGGTTTTATTGTCTTTGGAATATTTGAAACTGAAAAAGGTTCATAAAACATCTACATCATCTTCATCTTATTTATTCGTAACTAAACCCCCTTTTTAAATTTCATATGTAATACCTTCTTTCATTTCCATAGGAAAATAATGTTAAGAAAAGGTTGAGTTCACATGATCAGATATGGTATAAAATTGAATCATCAATCATAAAATAATCATAATGGGATAATAACATGAAACTAAATTTTTATAATTATACCCATAATAAAATTTTAAAATAATACCCATCATATTAAATTAAATAATTCATCAAAATAAAGAAACATTCATTTTTTAAAATCCCTTATTTTAGAAGATCCACACAATTAAAATAGAAAATAATTAATTGAAAAGTACCATTTAAAATTCTAAACGAAAAATCAATGAATTAAGACATCATGAATGTTGAAAAATCCCGTCTTTCTTAATTTTTTTAAAAACCATTCCTTTCAAAAAAAAAATTCAGAAACTTCACAAAGATCCTCATTTTTAAGATGAAAAAATCTTTCAAAAATATTTTGAAAAATATAAAACATGAGTCAATATGAATAAAAAATTTATATTATAATACTAAACATATTCTCAAAAACAATTTTAGAAAACATGAACTTCGAAGAAAAAGAGAGTTTCTAGGGAAACTTTTTTAAACGGATTTTTAAAAGAAAATATCTTATTAATATCATATAATTATATTTTGAATTAACTAAATGAATAAATTAAATTTATATAAATATACTATAAATATACATTAAATAAATTTAAATAAAATATAATGTAATCAAAATTCATCCCACACACAGTCATTGTTCAACATAATATATGATGTAGAAGGCTAAACCAAATAATAAACATTAGGTTAGAATCCCTTTACCACATTATAATATGTCAAATCATATACCACATAATGTAATAATTATAAAATATAACATTGAAAAAAATACTGTTAATTAGATTCATTATATCATATATTAATTTTTATTATATAAACCACACATAAAAAATAATTGGTGAATAAGATGTATATCTCATATATGTAAAGTCATAGGAGAAACCATTACCTCACACTTCTCTTTAGTTTTTTATGCAGTAACCTCTCATATAAAGGTATAAAGATTGTTACTAATTAATTATAAAACAATAATATTATTTTTTAAAAATTATATTATAATTTTAACATATTTCCACAAATTAATTAATAATATTTCATTATTTTCATTGTCTTAGGTTCGTTTGTTTTGTGGTTTACATAGCTTATTCATTTGTGTATATTTATGAAAATTATTTTCAAATGGAAATAAAAATCATGATGTAAAATGAAATTTTATTCATGAAATTGATATGTTTAAATTGACACTGATTTCATTGAAATTTTTTCTATGAGGATGACTCATTTGATTAAATGATAATAATAAGTGGTTAGTTTATTTTTGTGGTTGTTCAGACAAAAATGAACTAATTTTGGTTTATTTCTTATTATTTATAATTATTAGATAAGGAACATGAAAATTTTTAAAATATACTTATTACAATATGATTTAACCAGGATAATTTATTTATGACCATTCTTGATGGTGGTAATGGAAAATGAACAAAATCATTATTAACAGATATGATTAACCACCATAATTGGGATAATTATTTTCTTTATTTGAATAAATGGATATAATAAAAGGGATGGATATAATATTTTACCATAGAAACAGAATATTATATTATATAAATTCTACAATAGTTATTATAACATTCTGGATTAAATATGATAGGATAATGTAGAAAATGAAAAGAAATTAACAGGGGTTGTTAGAGAACTTACCCATTAAATATAATTTCCTTGAAGGACCAATTAAGGAATTTGTAATTGGTATTTGGGTTATACAAGTAGAAAATAGAAATATTTAGAGTTATAATGAAATTATTTGGAAGATATCTGAAAATATTCAAGTCTTTTGAGGAGAATGGGTGTGGTGAGAGTTTGTTTTAAGTGATAAATTAGGGATAATTTTATTTTTAAAGCTATTCAATTTTGGGTGGAATAAAGTTAAAAAAACATTAATGATAATTATTGTTCTAAAGGGGAGTTATGGTCAATAAATACATCAAACAACCATTTAGATGTTTAGGATTTAGGTATTCAAATCTATTACTTTTTAACTTTATCTTTGTAAATCATTTTACTTATATTAGGGTAAATATTTTTTTACCATAATAAATTTTTTATACCTAAAAATTAAAATAAACCTTTAAAATAAATTTGGACACTTGATTCCGAATATTTAATAATTTTTTAAAAATTAAAAACACATAAGGTCCAAAATTAATTTTAAAATTACACTTTCAAAATGCAATGGAAACATTTTTTTTGGAAAATGTATTTTAAATCTAAAAAATTTAATTATATTAAACTAATGTATAATTTTATTAAATGTAATTAGTTATATTATAGTTAAATAAAAACTTCTTAATTATTTTTGAGATTAATATTAAATCATAAAATCACTTTTATTGAAAAAGTGTCTTTAATAAAAATCTGTATTCTTTACTATTCATGAAAAAAATCAATCTTTTCAAAATATTCTACAAAATCATCCTAATATAATTTTGTCATTATGAATAAAAAATGATTCTAATTTTATCAAATGAATATAATTAAATTTTAAATAATAAAATATAATTATTTTTTGTTAAAAATGTTTACAAATCACTTTTTGATGAAATGATATATTCGGAGAAGAAAATTGAACTACTAAAAATTACATGAATATTCCCAAATAATTAATTAATACATTAAAATTGAGTTATAGAAATCTTTATTTAATAATGCGTTTAATATAATTCATTCCCTCCTATTTACAAGCTTGATTATAATGGTCGTGTTAATATAATAATATTTTGAGTTAATTTGAGCTTAGTGGTCTATGAGAAGTAAGCAGTAAAAGATATTTAATTTAAAAAGTTAAATACTGTAAATATATAAGGGTTTTAAAAATTTAGACTAATTTTTTATAATGGAGTAGTTATATACATGGGATGTAATAAATACACCATTTTAAATTTTTACTTATAGCTATACATTCGTGTTTTGTGCTGGTTTTTGAATAGCTCTATAAGAATTTTGTTATAACAAATAAGTAGAACTATTGTCATATTGGATATTTTATGTTCATTGATTTGAGAAAATACATCTTTCTATTATTATAATTTTGTTTTAATCATTTAAATTATCAAAATTTGGTATAGGGGTGATAATTTTCAAAATATTAATCTTATAAAAAGTAAGTAATCAATATTTCTGTGAAAACTCATAAATAAAATGTATTACATAACCTATGAATTTATAGGATATAAATATATTATCCATGATCTACTTATGAACATAACGTACTGTGAATTGTTTTTTCTAATTATTAATGGTTTTTAAGGAGTTTGATGATTTACCAAAGAATGTCCCTCACTAGATTGTAAAACCATGGGATAAAGATTGAATATTTTTCATATATTAGGTGACAATTATGTAAATCACAATACACCCTTTGGGTTTTTTACCAGTAGGTACAATTTTTCAAAATCCACAACCACTTTTAGCATCTAGACATAGATTTATTTTATTAAAATGAAATTAATCTACAATATATCAAAATTTAATGATGTTTTCTTATGTTTGGTTATATCCCTAAGTATTTACCTAAGGATAACTTATAGAACTATTAAAAATAACTAGAATTTTATCTGATACCAACTCAGACCACCTATATTTTATTACATCTTAATTTAGGATTTATTACACAATTATACAATAAATAAACACCGTAAGATCATGAGTTCAAGATTAATTAAACAATTACGTACATAGGTCATTAACATGAACCATGGGTATAAAATAATTATATAATAACTTTTAAATGTGATCTTATATTCCATAGTTCCTCTAAACCTATATGAGATAACCTTGGGTCACACACAAGAAAGGGCTATGATATATAGACCAGTAAGGGAAAAATTTATATCAAATTGTAAAGTAGTTCATGCCATCCAAGAAGAATATCAAGATAATATAAGTTGGTTAAAATTCACTCTTAAACAATGTGAAAAGATATAAAATGATAACATAAAGGTATCATAGGAATTTGGAAACATCCTAAAACATGGAATCATAAATATATGTAAATTATGTCCAAAAAATAAATATATGGTGATTAGAATAACCTTACATAGACTATACATGTCATATCAAGTGATAAAAATATTACCCAACTCATTGAAGGTCTATATGATTCTAGTCCCACCAGTCACATTCATATCAGGTACAAGTCTTATTGTGTCACATTGATACAAGAATATAAGGTTGCATTTCATAAATTTTTACCCCATGTTTAAGGAATATAGGATGAATAAATGTAAATCCCAAACATTTAATGGTAGTACAACAAGGAGAATACACTAGAGTGTAAATGAAGATGGGTGTTCACTACAGAAAAGTTTGGCATATTAAATCACCACATAATTTTGACAGCATAACATATGAACATAATTGTTTTTAGAAGGGGTAATTAAGGCATTATATGGTGTATAATTACTTGGAAATCATAATTATAACAAAAATGTTGTGTAAAAACGTATCCCAAAATGAAAAATTGGAAATAAAAAGGCATAGAATATAGAATGTTCTTTGAAATAGAGTAGAATAAGAGGATCCATTATATAGAGAGTGAACATCAAAGTGCTTTGGTGGAGATTGTTAAGAGCATTTGGGAACCTTATTAGGGAACTATAAAGGTACGTTTAGGTTAAAATTAGTAATTTTTTTAACATATAATGGAGTTTTTTGGGTTTTTATAATGAAAGGAAGATGAATTCATTATTAGTGTCAAAAAATATGTCTTGGACTCTATGTGGTACATTATCCAAACTATAAACCATCACATGGTTTCTTCAAAAATGAGTGAATTTATTATTTTATAAGGATAATAACTGAATGCATTAGAATAAAAAACTTAGTTATGAGTAATTGTTTAATTGTTATTATAATTGATTTTAAAATATTCAAATATAATATAGGGTTTTTAGGATATATTAACGGTTTATAATATTAATAAAATAACATAATAATTATTATTTTAATGGAAAAACACATTTTATGTCATTGATATTCTTTATAATATTTATTACATCAGTTTTTGGCTTTCATGGTATTATAATACGTATGGTATATTTATACCGTATTTAATTTTGACATCAAAATTTGACTTTTACAAAAAATTATGAAGAATTCACCATTTGAAAATTTTAATGAAATGATTTAAAAAATAATATTTTGATATAACAATACGATTCTTTAAATATGATAATCTACACTTTTAAATCATATAGTGACATTTATTGGAAAATATTTTCATTAGAAAATAATAGTTTTATGATATTATGACAACTACATTTTACATTGTGAAATTATTTTATTATTTATAATTTATAAATATTATTTAATAATAATATTTCTTTAAAATAATATTTATTTAAAAAATCAATAAATTCATAAAAAAAAAAATTTATTCATAATATAGTTTTTCCAAAAAATAAAATTGTTGTTTAATCATATCAGAATCGAATTTCCCTTATTATCATTATATTATCATTTATAATTTAATTCAAAAAGTAATGAATCTAATAATATATTTATTAGAAATGAAATATATAAACTCATACTATTACTTTATAGGTTCAAATCCTTTTATTACATAATTGAATGCCTTTGGGATAAGGTGTGCATTGGTTATATTTTCATTGGGTGGTTTGGAAAATATTTTTAAGCTCTAATATTGATGGGCATGATGTTATCTAATAAATGGTTTCATTTTTTCACTACTTATTGAATCTCAACTTAGGATTGGTTAAGGTTAAATCCCAATGATTATATATCCCTCATGAATTATGATAAATGAGAATCATACAGTATGATCTTACGTGTGTAGGTCACTCCTCTCTTTTTCTATATGAAATGGACTTTATTACAAACCATAATATAATTATCTTAATAATCATCATGAAATGGATATGTTATCAATAATTATGATGATTAACAGTTTTTTAAATTTTATAGACTGTATAACAATACAAATTAACCAAATAATTTTATGTGTTCTCAATAAATTCATTTATTAATATTTAATTTACTAATTTTAAAAAAGAAATTTAATTTATAAATGTTCCGGTCATTAATTTCAAGATGAAACTATTTTGTAGGACTTTGATAACTATTATAATGTGTATTATCATACTATAAATATAGTCATGATGTTATAAGATATAACACGATTATAATAATAATTTTGAATTTTTTAGGATCTATATCCATTTACATTCCATATTATGAAAAAAATACCACTAAAATGGATGTCAAATATGGGTTTGAATATTCCCTTCCAACAATATTCATGATTACTTTAGAATAATTGTATTGATAATGGAGGATGTTCCTTCTCTTTTATGATATTTATAAATGAAGAAAGTGTTTTATGTCTCATAGAAAAAAATATAAATTTTTTTCGTCATCTCTCAAAAAAAATTCACACATTTCCTCCTCATACGCTATGAATATTATTTCATACACATAAACAATTACGTTGAGATAGAACTATAGATTTTATTTTCTATAGTGTTTTTTCAACTATTCCTTTATAAAAATTCATCTTGTTCAAGAATGTTTCCAACTTGGATTCATATGAAATTAAGACAAATTTCAACCAAAAAAACCCTCATAAAAATGAAAACAAATTTTTTGTCCGGAAAATCCATGACGCCACATTGATTCTTAATATATACATTTTATTATAGCCCCCATTGATAAATAAAAACATGAAATACATTGGGAATTTCTACCATATTTATTTTTGTTAATAATAAAATATATTATTATTGTTTATTCCTTTCTACTAAGGGTAATATCTCATAAAAATCAATGACCTCACATAAGAGAATCCTTCAAAAACAACTATAACCTTGTTTTATATTTTGTAACCTTTTCCATTAATAGTTTTCCAAAAAACCATGTTATTCTAAAAATATTTTTATTTTTAGTTTGAAAACTAATTCTCATGACTCATTTTTTCATTTGGATAACAATCTGTATTCATAGAATCAATCCACTCCTCATGCATCAAAGATTATTCAACATATTGGGGATAAACCTCTGATAAAAAGATCCATGTATTGTCTTTGATCTATAATTATGTTTTAGACCTACAATTATATCCAAATCCTTGGTTAAGATGAATATAATTTTCTGTCATCACATGAGATGGAGGAATCAATGTCTTCATATGATAAAACATTCATATAACCACTTCAATCAGAAACATTGATAGGTTGTTTAATAACACCAACATCATATTCATTTCCTATTATATGTACACACACACACACATATATATATATATATATCTAATTGTGAATGATTTATCTTGAATTTTTTTTAACAATTTCAAATTTAATTATTCAAAAATAATTCTAGTTTACATTTTATAAAACAACTATAAATTACAATTAGGTGATCATCCATGACAGATTCAACTAACACCTCTATGTTTGATATTCCCTAGAATCTGACTATTGGCTTTGATGATGTAGGTACTATCAAACAACCAAAATGATTTCAAACAAAAGTTTCATATTATTTTATCTCATATAGATTCTTACCGGAGTTTTTTCAATAGAAACAAATATCCTGAATATGAACCACATATACCATATGTTATCTTTAAGGGAATCAATATTTATTATGCCCAATCATTATGGATCAAGTCAATTCTATAAAACATAATTTTTTTATTTTAGAAACATGACTATGATATGATGTTTATGGTTCACATTATTCATGATGAATTCCATATTGTCATCATAATATTTTGAATTATTTTTTTATATTGAATACTAATATCATTTTCAATTTTATTCATGGAATATTCACATTCCATTTTTAGAACTTCCCCATGAACATAAATTTTTTTCTATAGCCTGTGATTTATGTATCAAAAACATAATACATGTTATATTATAGAAATATTAAATAAAATAGATTAATTAAATATCATGGTTTTTTTATTTTATTATCATGGTTCTATATGTGTAAGAATGTATAATTTATAAGGGATGAGTTGTATATATCTCAACATTTTTGTGAATTCAATTTGAGATATTCCCTTTCAGGAATATGGAAGAAAATAAATCCATTTTTTCTTTTCATGTTAAGAAAATAATGAATTATTTAACTATTATTTATTTTCCATAATTATCTACAATATATGTACATTCCTTTTATTCCATAAATAATTTTATTTTATCGTGATAAGATAGAATAGACTATGTGTATATATAAACTAAATCAAGTTTATATTAGTTCATTGTCATCTTCATACCAAATTCAAATATTTACGACAATAAAAAAAGATTTATATTTTCAAAATAACTTCATTTCCATGAACAAAAATATTTGAAACACTCAATAGGTAGTGTTTGAGCTCATCCATAAATCAGTCACTTATATATTACAATTTTTCCAATTAATATTGATACAATGTCTATAACTAAGTGGTACACATCATTTCCAATCATTACTATTATATTTTGGTAATATTTACAATTATTTAACAATATAAAATATCACAAAATATGTGAATAATAAAAAATTTCCATCATCTAATGATATTAACCTTTTTTGGCTTTCGGAACGATATTAGTGACTAACTCCATTTATATACATTTTTTATCCTTCACATGAGGCTTATGATATTTTTCATAAAAAAATTATTGAGTTTGTTTCATACCAGTCAATCCTTCATAATGTTATATAGAACAATAAAATATTTAATAAATGTTTTATATAGAATAAAATATATATTTAGTTTTTATATTGGATTTACAAGTAGTACTCTTTGATTTGATTGACTCCCTATAAAACTCTTCTTCCAATACACCCCAATTTCATTATAGTGTCAATGATTGAGCAATGAATTTTTTTTCCCCAAATCCCCCATAATTCTAGATGTACCCAATGAAATCATAGTATACTATGTAACATTCATACTATCTAGAACCATGTACCTATTTTTCATCATTTGTATGACTATCAACCATGGATCAATACTATGAACAAAATGTTTAATATCTGTTTGAAATTTGAAACACTCAATAGGTAGTGTTCTGAAGAATATTTTCAACATTATTTTTACAAATATTGTTGAAATTTTTTTATATTTGAGAGTTTTATACTTCTTAAAAATTTCATAAACAACTAAAAATTTGTATTATTATTTGATAAACCTCAAAAAAATTATCTAATCAAATGATAATATGTCTCCATAAACTTTACCATTTAATGAAATTTGATGTTGAGGATTTCATCTTCACTAAGTAAATTCTTAGGATCATCTATATGTATTAATAACATGTACTTTTCATTAATAATTTACTACTTATTTTTTATGATAGAGATTATTTCATTAACATATTTTTCTACTTTTTATTTTTATGAATTATTGTGAGACATTATATAAATACTCTTTTAAGAATACATTACAATTTAGTATCCTCATCCCATACCTCTTATTCATTATAATTGTTTAATTAATCATTGGTAAAATTCTAATCTGTCAATTTTTAAATAAAAATCCACTTAGAAGTATTATTATATGAGTTCTTAGATTCCAATTCACTATTTTCATAATACCCACATTTGGAAAAATTGTATCCCTTTTTTTATATTTAAATGACATATTATCTTTTCCTATTGATTTTTTTTTGTTTATCTAGGTTCTTCATCAGATATCTTCTTAAAATTTAACCATCTTTATAAATATATTCATCTCCATTCATCCTTGGACAACTGGAAATAAAATGTGAAATGTCTCCGAAATTAAAGAACATTTATAGTTACATTATTCTATACTTCCCCGCACCTCTTTTCACCTTTATAAAAAATAAATGCATGAATTCATGAACCATTTTTACTTAATTCATCTTCATTGTTAAAGTCATTGAATTATTCCATGGAAACATTTCAATATTTTTCTTTATTTTCGACGTTGAAATTGATTTCCAAATTAAAAGATTCCTTTCCCTTGGAAAATTTTCAAACATACAACATTTTATGTCACATGGACTCCAAAACTTCATCCAACATACATCACAGTTCTCTCTATCTGGTGGCATATATCAAATGATTTTATTAAAATTCTTCATCTTAGAGAGTATATATCAAAACTCTATATGAATTCAATTATGTACTATATAAAACTCAACTACAATCATGAATACCTTAATGTAGATCAGATATCTGGTACTTACAGAAAATAAAATAGCATCAGTTATTATTATTTGTTGAATATTTATTTTTACAATATAACTATGAATAAAATAAGACTAATACTTATTTATTTTATCTTTTGGATCACATCATTCAAATAGACATATTATAGTCAACTAAATTATGTTTATTAGACACATAAATCTATATGTTTAATCAATTAAATATGATAGAATCATTATTCATCTTCCATAAAATTCTATCCAAAAACAAAATGTGTTTGATCCAACATAATTTTGCTACAAAATTTATTCGTCACAATCTTGTAAAATGTTTGCGACATTAATTTCAACTCATCAATATTCATAATTATAAAAATATTCTAATTGAAACTTACAAATATATAAGTTAATAAAAACAAAACACAATAAGAAAAATATTATTCTACCAACTTGATTCTTTCTATTCAAACAATATAACATAACCTATTTTTCTCAATATCTTGTATTCTTTATAACTTGTAACACCCCGAGATTTTATGAAAAATATTCTTTTTAATTTAGTTAATGTCTTGTGTTGTATTCTAAACCAAAAAGATCTTGCACAACATGCATCCCTGACATGGCTAGCATTACACGCAATAAAAACCTTCCTCGATAGCGTGTGTAGTATGCAATACTGAGTTTCACTAAACGAAATATTATTATAATATTTTTATGAACTAGCCGTTATGAATAGTAATACCCAATTTTTGAAATTTTATTAATTTTATCTTTCGAAATGGTCTTCTTTTTTGGATTCGGAATATTGAAATTAGCTTAGGGTGAAATTTTTGTAGTTTTCGGATAACTTTCATATTCTGATGAATAGTGAAAATTACTAAATTTTAATTAAAAACAACTTTTTTAATCAAAATAATTAATAGTGATAAATTATTAATTTGAGTGGTTTTAAAGTATATTTAGAATATATTTTTACCATTTAATACAATTTTGGTCATTATATGTAATTTCACATTTAAACCATATATAAACAAGTCTCAATATTTTGAGAGTTATTATCTTTTAAAAACACGCTATTTGTTTTTACGACGAGAATTATTTTTAAATTAATTAATCCAACTGATATGTTTTGGATATGGTAAAATAGATATCATTTTTGAACTCATAATATCAAATATATATTATCCCTAATTTTTGGTGTTTTTCTGGAAACTTTCATTTTTTGATAATAGTGAAACCACTAAGTGGTAGTTAAAAAAACTGAATTTATCATAAAACATAATTTTACCGCTTTTGTGAGTGGAATTTTGAAAATCCAAGAGACATGGTTAATATCAAGGACTAAAATGTGGTTCAATGAGATGAAAATATTTTTTTGGTGAATAGTAACTTCTTACTTTTATTTACCACGGTTAAAATTAAATAGGATAATTAAGGGTAAAAATGATATTACTATGACCCTAAAACATGTCTTAATTCTATTGGATAAGAGTAATTCGACCAAAAACAACCTTAGGAATAAAATATGACCATTTAGGCCCACTTGGATTAGATTAGGACATTTATTATTAATTTACTTAAAGAAGGGTTAAAATAGTTAAAATCAAAGTTTAATAAGTAAATCGTTTGTAATATAGGGTTATACATGAGATAAATTCTACTATGAATATTCATTAGAAAGATAAAAATATTTCCTACATAATGTTATTTTATTTATATTTTTTAGACCTTAAATAATCTAATTTATTTATGATACAAAGATGATGCAGTAATTATCTCATTGATGAAATATTGACATAATTGATGTTATAAATACCCAAATAAATGTAATTTGATACTTTTTATGAATTAAACTAATTTTATAGGTTAATATGACATGTTAGTATTGATTTAGTTAACTTTTTCTGAACTGATAATTATGTTATGATTTTCAAAAAAATAAATTACCAAATAGTGTCAAAATTGACATAAAATAGTTTTTAAAACAAATGTTATATTATTAATTGATATTTTATTCATAAAAATATAAGGTTCATACAAATGACTTATATAAGGTTATATATATTAATAATAAACAACTTGGGGTTCTTTTGGCTTGTTATAGTAAGTTTATTACCCTTATAGAGTAAGGAAACAAGAAGACACGGTAAAAGTTCAATTATCTAACTTAAAGTTAAATCTAAATGATAAGGTTAAAATAGAAACATAAACTTGTCTAAATTATATTTTATTAGAGTATTTCTACCCATCCCCACCTTAGATTCTAAATATCTCAATTGGGAGCTATTAAAAACCGAATATGACTTTATAATAAAATAATATTTTTAGTTATTCCAAAGGTGCCCCTCTCCTCCCTTATAAAAGGGCACCTCCTCCCTCTCTTCCTCACACCACTTTGAGCCTTAAAGCTCGTCCAATCCCTGAAAAATTATCTTCTCCACTTCCATAGAAACATCCTAGAGGTCCTGGTCTTCTTTAAAGACCAATTTTAGTGCCCTAAGAGGAGGTCTCAAAGAGGCGCTTCAAAGAAGAGCTAATGTCGGTTACCGATTATTTAAACTTTATTTCTTCTTCCACTTCTTCTTCTTTAGTTGTTTCAATATGAAGTAATAACATCAGTATCAATCATATACTGATATGTTATTATAATTATTTAACAACCATATTTCACCATCTATCCATCCTACGGAAAACAAAATCACCGCGTGTGCGTACGTACTGAATACCATCTCCACGTCGTGGTGTAATCTATTTTCCACCACCACCTTACATGATTGGTATAATGGTGAAAGTAATGAATATATATGATTATTATTAAGTGATATTGATTCTGTAATATTATAAATACACTTTAATACAATTTGACGATCATGGGAATGATATCATTGCTCGTGCGTACGTACGGAATACCGTCTCCACGGCGCGATGAGATTCACTCTCCATGATAACCATTCAAGAATGATTATAAAGTATATATAATAAGTAATCATGAAATATATAACATAATAATGAAACTGGATTTATGTATATGTATATATTTATTTCATTTACGTAATTCCATTCAATTCAATAAGGAAACAAAAACAGCGTTCATGCGTATGTACGACCTACCGTCTCCAGGAACGGTGTATTTATTTCCATTTATCAATCCATTATATATATGTATATCCTGAATATATATTATATATATATATCATGTTTTACATTATTGATTAAATTAATAATAATCTAAGTAATCATATGAATAATTACAAGTTAAAACACGAACGACAAATGAGACGATTTTACCCAAAATGCTACTTTAACATGAATTTACAAAATAACGGGTAATATAAAGTCATAAGTGAACCATATATGATATAATAACAATGAATATGATTCTGTAATAAGTCAATGACATTATTTAAATCATTATATCGGAGGTTTGGATATGTATGAATCATATTGGACTTAAGGTAAGGGATAATTATTCCAATCTCATTCTTATCCGAGATTGTTTATTCGTAATTTTTTACTGGGGTTATGATTATTATCCATGTCCATATGTTCTCAAAATTTTTTCATAAAATTATTAATTTTCTTCCATGTATGTTTAAAGACATTTTACCCTTTTCTACATTTACCACATCGTATGGAAGGAATCTTTCTTTTACGAGGTACTTTTTGACGTTTCCGAAAAAGGTACGAGGAGAATGTTTTTTTAACCTATATGGCATGAAATGATTTTTACGGTTCTATAAAGACTTATATTCATGAATATTCCTCCAAAATATTTCATGAATATTTTTAAAAAAATCTTTTTCTTTTAAAATTTCATGACGTTTTGTGAAAAGAAATTGATTTTGATGAAGAAAGGATATTTTCCTCAAGAATTCATTTCATGTGTTTTATCAAAACCATTTTCCATCTAAGATGACATTATTTCATATGTGTATGTTACAAGTATCATGTCTCTATGATTTACATGGTTTCAATTTTCTTATTATGAAATGATATCCATCTATTTTATATGGATTATTTGATGATGGGATGATGTTTATGAAACCAATTTTATTTATTGGGTTTTTATAAATGATGTATGTTTATTTTGTGGCACAAGTAAGAATGATTTCATTATGAGATTGGTGGGACCTATATCTCCCTCCAATGCATTGGGTAAAGATTTATATCTCATGAGATAGACAAGGCTGGAACGGTAAGTTAATCCGGTTCAGTATTACAGGACTGGAACGAGGAGTGAACTTGATTCCGAAAGGGACTTTGTCCACTAATATGGTCTTGGAAACAATGCCTTGGATAATATGGAAATCATTACATGTGCTTAATGGATGACACAATTACATGTTTTATTCCCATGCTATTTTATCATGATTTATGTTCCATTATGATCTATGCCTTATGTGCTTCCATGTTTTATGTCGTCGCTCAAGATTTTGTTGTTTAAACATTATGTTCATGTTTTTATGTTCAAATGTATATGGTATATTTTATTTTATCCATGATTACCCTTATTGAGCATTTTATCTCACCATTTTTATGTTTTATTTTCCCCCAAGATTAAAAGAAATGTTTTATGTTAGGAAACAAAAATTAGAAGATCTTTATAAGAGATGTTGAAGATCTTTCACCACGATTAGAAGATTACGTTCCATGTTTCCAAAGACACTAAACTATTACGGTCCTTGTGTGTCTATTTTTGTTATGTATTAAGTATTCCTCAAAAGTAATGTAATGTCAATGTACTTCAAGCTTTGGGTCTCTACAGTTGGTATCAGAGGAAAGGTTTAGTCAACCTTTGGAAACTAGGATGTGAAAACGTTAGTGAGATCCCTAGATATATTTCTAAGGTTTGTTTAGGTATATCCCTAAGGATAAGTATATGTATAGGATATAGTCCTAGAATTATGGTAACGATCTTAGAATTAAACCTAAGATGTTAGATATTGAAGGTACTCCCCCTTTATTATGTTGTTTTCCCTAGCATGATTTTTGCCTCTCACGCTATTCTTTTTGTGTTTTAGATGATGGCTGGAACCCGAAGGAACCGTGTTGATCAATACAATGGAAAATAAAAGGATTTTCCTCCTGAAAAAAACATGTTACGGGAGATGGAGTGAAAAATCTTATTGCTATACTTACACAAGCTATGAATCATTCTAGACTTCCAAATGAGCAGAGAAGGGAACAATATTCTATTGAGTCCTTCATGAGGAAACGTCCACCTTCTTTCAGTGGGTCTTCTGATCCACTTGTTGCTGAACAATGGATCAGTACCACTGAAAAGATATTTTATGTTCATCAATGTTCTGAACATGATAATGTCATCTTTGCAGTATATCGTTTGGAAGGTGAAGCTGATCAATGGTGGAATCTTATCAAGAATACGAGGCCAAAATATGAAATTGATTCCATGGAATGGGACGAGTTCAAGAACTTATTTTTCAATAAGTACTTCCCTCAGATTCTTCGAATAAAGATGGAGAAGGAGTTTCTTGAACTAAAGCAAAAGGATGATGAATCTATTGGTGTATACGAAGCAAATTTTACAAGGCTTGCAAGGTATGCATCTGGCTTTATCATCCAACCTGAAAGTAAAGTTGATCGATTCTTTAGTGGCTTAAAATGAAATCTTCGAAGGGAATTAGCTATAAGAGACATCAGTAGCTATGAAGAAATTGTGTGTTATGATATCAGGGTAGAAATGGAAGTTGGTGTTATTTATCCATCTCATGGTTTTGACAAGAAATGAAAGATGGAGTTCAAGGAGAAATCTCATAATAATGGTGAAAAAAGATGAATGTTTCCTTATTCTAAAAGTGTGGAAAGAAGCATGGTGGAGATTGTATTAAAGGAACTAGAAAACGTTTTAAGTGTGGAAAAGAAGGTCATCGAGCAGCTGAGTGTTGAAGTAATGGAAATGGGGTTGCTACTGATGTGAATAAAGAAAATACTGCAGAGAATGTACCACTAACACTTCAATGCTTCAAGTGCAAGGAAATGTGGCATTATTCTAATAAATTCCCTAATCCAAGGGTTAGTGATGATCGACATGAGCAACCACTGATGGAAAAGGACAAAGGGAAGTCACATGCGGTCACTATTGGCGATGTTGAATATTACAACGATGTGGTGGAATGATTAAGTGTTTATATAATGGGATTCCAAAATAATGTTTTATATAGTATCTTCAAATATTGAAATATTTATGTATTGGTCTATTGTGGTTTTCAATAATTTTATGGTTCTGGTAACCATATAAAGTTATTGAGATATTTTTGGAAAAACGATGATATGTTCATAATGAAGGGATAACGAGAAAATGAAATGTCTGACAGTATTCATGAGCCCATGACTGATATAAGGAAATAGTTATATCATGGTTTGAGTGTATTGAATTTTGGGGTTTTGGTATATGGAAAGTGTTAACTTTTGATAGCATTCAAGTTTTCACTAAATTTTAATGGGTATTCATTTTTCAAGTGAATACCTGATTAAGGTATTCATATGATTGGAATGTGACCAACAAGATAATGGGGGATAAATGATGGTTGGTTGATGACATTTCAATTAATCGTTTTCTTTATACTATGATCTTGGACCGAAGTATTTTAGATAATGATTGGAATTGATTATGTTGGACATAAGATAGTATTGTTTAAGGATAGAACTTTTTTTCAATATTATTGATGGGATGTTATAGTAATTTAGTTCTAGAAAAAGGACAACCTACAGGACGGGCGACAGCCCATCGTGTCGGACAAGGCTGTGGGAATCAAACCCACAACCGAAGTGCGACTGGCCTTTATCCCCTACCACTGGCCTACAAGAAGTCCCTATTCAGTAGAATCTAGTTTTATTATATTAAGAAGTATGATATATGAAGTATAAGTCCATTTTAGGAACCATATATGATTAATCTCACAATAGATTGACTTATGTATATTTAATAACTTTTGCTAACCTTTTTTTTGAGATAAATGGAATGACCCGTCATTCTATCACATGATCTGCTAACACTTCACGAATAACAAATTCAACTTCATTTCTTTAAGAGATGTAGTGGAAATTGTTCAAGGCATGAACAACAGTGAGATTGTACCAAAATAAATTATGTATTTATTCTAATTTAAATTCTTCAACTTTAGGGAAATGATATTGAAAACCAAAAATGTTGTCCTAGTGCCCTTATATCCAATTAATCAGATAGTACCCTAGATCATCAAAAATTTATAGCATTGTGATTGTTCAATTTTTCATAGCCATGTTCTCTACCACTCTCCATCAGAACATGATGGTTATATTTTTCTTCCATATCCATATTTTCACCTATGTTCGCCTACTTGAAAACCCAGTGATGAGTTAATTTAGGTAATCGTTACATTTCAAACTTTATTTTTTAAAGCCATTATTTGGTATTCCTTTTTACAATGTGGGTTTCTATTAAAGAAACTTTCGAGTAGTGAACCATTTATAACCCCGACGAATTTCGAGGGTGAAATTCATTTTAAGGGGGGGTAGAATGTAACACCCCGAGATTTTATGAAAAATATTCTTTTAAATTTCATTAATGTCTTCTGTTTTACACTACACCAAAAAGAGCTAGCATAACACGCATCCCTGACTTGTCGTGCATTACACCCAATAAAAACCTTCCTCGATAGCGTGTGTAGTACGCAATACCGAGTTTCACTAAATGAGATATTATTATAATATTATTATGAACTAGATGTTATGAATAGTAATACAAATT
The DNA here is from genome assembly GCA_963277665.1 of Viscum album. Taxonomy (NCBI): domain Eukaryota; kingdom Viridiplantae; phylum Streptophyta; class Magnoliopsida; order Santalales; family Viscaceae; genus Viscum; species Viscum album. The sequence goes on from OY728165.1 coordinate 1,087,477,368, forward strand.
TTTTTAAATTTTATTAATTTTATCTTTCAAAATGGACTTCATTTTTGGATTCCGAATATCAAAATTAGCTTAGGGTGAAATTTTGGTACTTTTCGGATAACTTTCATATTCTGATGAATAGTGAAAATTACTAAATTTTAATTAAAAACAACTTTTTTAATCGAAATAATTAATAGTGATAAATTATTTTTTGAGTGGTTTAAAAGTATATTTAGAATATATTTTTACCATTCAATAAAATGTTGGACATTGTATGTAATTTCACATTTAAACCAGACATAAACATGTGTCAATCTTTTGATAGTTAATATCTCTTAAAAACAGGCTATTTGTTTTGACGACGAGAATTAAATTTTAAATTAATTAATGAAACTGATATGTTTTGAATTTGTTAATATAGAAATAATTTTTGAATTAATAATATCAAATATATCTTAGGCCTATTTTTTGGTATTTTTCTGGAAACTTTCATTTTTTTGATGAATAGTGAAACCACTAAGTGGTAGTTAAAAAACTGAATTTTTCATACAACTTTATTTTACCACTTCTGTGAGTGATATTTCGAAAATCCTAGAGACATGGTTAATATCAAGGACTAAAATGTGGTTCAATGAGATGGAAATATTTTTTTGGTGAATTGTAACTTTTTACTTTTATTTACCACGGTTAAAAATAAATAGGATAATTAAGGGTACAAATGATATTATTATGACCCTAACACATGTCCTAATTCTATTGGATAAGATTAATTCGACCAAAAATAACCTTAGGAATAAAATATCACCATTTAGGCCCACTTTTATTAGATTAGGACATTTATTATTAATTTATTTAAAGAAGGGTTAAAATAGTTAAAATCAATGTTCAATAAGTAAATCATTTTTAATATAGGGTTATACATAAGATAAATTCGCCTATAAATATTAATTATAATGATAAAAAAGATTTCCTACATAATGGTTTTTTATTTATAATTTTTAGACATTAAATAATCTAATTTATTTATGACACAATGATGATGCAGTAATTATCTTATTAATGAAATATTGACATAATTGATGTTATAAATACCAAAATAAATGTAATTTGATACTTTTTATGAATTAAACTAACTTTATAGGTTAATATGACATGTTAGTATTGATTTAGTTAACTTTTTTCGAACAAATCATTCTGTTATGATTTTTAGAAAAATCAATTACCAAATAGTGTCAAAATTGACATAAAATATTTTTTAAAACAAATATTATATTATTAATTGTTATTTTATTCCTAAAAATATATGGTTTGTCAAAATGACATAGATAATTTTATATATATTAATAATAAACAACTTAGGGTACGTTTGTCTTGTTATAGTATGTTTATTAACCTTATAGTGTAAGAAAACAAGAAGACACGGTAAAAGTTAAATTATCTAACATAAAGTTAAATCTAAATGATAAGGTTAAAATAGAAACCTAAACTTGACTAAATTCTATTGGATTAGAGTATTTAGACCCATCCCCACCTTATCTTAGAAATAACTAAATTTGGTTCTATTAAAAACCGAATATGACTTTATAATAAAATAATTTTTTTAGTTCTTCCAAAGGTGCCCCTCTCCTCCCTTATAAAAGGGAACCTCCTCCCTCTCTTCCTCACACCACTTTGAGCCTTCAAGCTCGGCCAACCCATGAAAAATTATCTTATCCATTTCCCTAGAAACATCCTAGAGGACCTGGTCTTCTTCAAAGACCAATTTTATTGCCCTAAGAGGAGGTCTCAAAGAGGCGCTTCAAAGAAGAGGTAATGTCTGTTACCGATTCTTTCAACTTTATTTCTTCTTCCACTTTTTCTTATTTATTTGTTTCATTATGATGTAATAACATCAGTATCACTTATATACTGATATGTTATTAAAAGTATGAAACAACCATATTTCACCATCTATCCGTCCTACGGAAAACAAAATCACTGCGCGTGCGTACGTACGGAATACCGTCTCCACGCTGTGGTGTAATCTATTTTCCACCACCACCTTACTTGGATGAGTATAATGGTGAAAGTAATGAATATAAATAATTATTTTAATGTGATATTGATTCTGTAATATTATACATCCACTTTAATACAATTCGACAATCATGGGAATGATATCATCGCTCGTGCGTGCGTACGGAATACCGTCTCCACGACGCGATGAGATTCACTCTCCATGATAACCATTCAATAATGATTATAATATATATATAATAATTAATCATGAAATATATGACATAATAATGCTATGGGATTTATGTATATATTTATTTATTTCATCTGATTAATTCCATTCAATTCAATAAGGAAACGAAAACAGCGTTCATGCGTACGTACGGCCTACCGTCTCCATGAACGGTGTATTTCTTTCCATTTATCGATCCATTATATATATGTATATCCTGAATATATTATATATATATATATATATCATGTTTTGCATTCTGGATGTAAGTAATCATGATCTATGTAATGACATGAATAATTACAAGTTAAAACACGAACGACAAATGAGACGATTTTACCCAAAACGCTACTTTAACATGAATTTACAAAAGAACGGGTAATATAAAGTCATAATTGAACCATATATGATATAATAACAATGAATATGATTCATTAATAATTCAATGACATTATTTAAATCATTATACATGAGGTTTGGATACGTACGAATCATATCGGACCTAAGGTTGGGGATAATTATTACAATCTCATTCTTATCCGAGATTGTTTATTCGTAATAATTTACTAGGGTTATGATTATTATCCATGTCCATATGTTTTCAAAAAAATTTCATAAACTTTTTAATTTTCTTCCATTTATGTTTAAAGTCATTTTTACCCTTTTCTACTTTTACCACATCATATTTAAGGAATCATTCTTTTACGAGGTAATTTTTTACTTTTTTGACAAAAGTACGAGGAGAATGTTTTTTTAACTTATACCGCATGAAATGATTTTTATGGTTTTATAAAGCCTTATTTTTATAAATATTCCTCCAAAATATTTCATGACTATTTTAAAAAAAATCTTTTTCTTTTAAAATTTCATGACGTTTTGTGAAAAGAAATTGATTTTTAAGGTGAAAGGATATTTTCCTCAAGAATTCATTTCAAGTGTTTTAACAAAAACATTTTCCATCTAAGTTGACATTATTTCATATGTGTATGTTAAAATTATCATGTCTTTATGATTTACATGGTTTCACTTTTCTTATTATGAAATGATATCCATTTCTTTTATATGAATTATGTGATGATGGGATGATGTTTATGAAACCAATTTTATTTATTGCGTTTTTATGAATGATGTATGTTTATTTTGTGGCACAAGTAAGAATGATTTCATTATGAGATGGGTGGGACCTATATCTCCCTCCAATTCATTGGGTAAAAATTTATATCTCATGAGATATACATGGTTGGAATGGTAAGTTAATCCGGTTCAGTATTACAGGACTGAAACGAGGAGTGAACTCGATTCAGAAAGGGACTTTGTCCACTAAGATGGTCTTGGCAGCAATGCCTTGGATACTATGGAAATCATTACATGTTTTTAATGGATTCCACAATTACATGTTTTATTCCCATACTATTTTATCATGATTTATGTTCCATTATGATCTATTCCTTATGTACTTCCATGTTTTAGGTCGTTTCTCAAGATTTTGATGTTTAAACATTATTTTCATGTTTTTAAGTACAAATGTATATGGTATGTTTTATTTTATCCATGCTTACCCTTACTGAACATTTTATCTCACACTTTTTATGTTTTATTTTCCCCCAGGATTAAAAGAAAGGTTTTAGGTAAGGAAACAAAAATTGGAAGATCTTTATAGGAGATGTTGAAGATCTTTCAACACCATTAGAAGATTACGTTCCATGTTTACAAAGACACTAAACTATTATGGTCCTTGTGTGTCTGTTTTTGTTATGTATTATGTATTCCGCAAAAGTAATGTAATGTCTATGTACGTCAAGCTTTGGGTCTCTACATAACTATAGTCTTAGATTCTCCCTTAATTTTTGGTGATGAATATATAATCTTTTTGTATATGTGTGGTATTTTATAGTAAATACCTACTATGATTTCATGTGTGGTGTTTTGTATGGTAAGGATAGATGGATCATATTAAGAGCATTGATTTCAAGGTGGGTTTCGTTGATACATGGATGATGATTTGAATGGGTAGAATATATTGAGAGTATGAATTTTATATTTATTGAGTTGTAGTGTTGTTATGGGTTAAGGGCTACGATTTCCCCTATATCATGACATTTAATTTTGATGGTTGGTTTTTTATGGTTTCTGTGATTCCATCCACCTGTTACAGATGGATGATGCACCACAAGTTAATTTCTTACTTCTGGTATATTAAATCAATTCCTAGAATTCTTATACTATTGGATAATAAATTAATTATTAATATACTCATCGTATTAGTGGTTTTATTTTAATATTTTATAATATATATAACTCAGTGGATGAAAGTAATTCTCCAAGTATTAGTTAATTGAATCTTGAAATTATATCATATGTCATAAAATCACATTACCTACTATTAAAAATATAATGATTAAACCTAAATTTTATAATGGATTTAATGAATGTTTCTTAATTTATAATTTATAAATGAATGTGTAAAACAATATTGAATCTCGATATATGTGTGATTTCATGAAATCTAGTTTCCTAGGAATTATTGATGACATGTGGTATTATAGATGTATTTGAGTATATGTATTGTTATTAAACCATTGTTGGTTGTGTGATATATCTATTATTAATTTTCTTTTGTTTCTTATACTCCAAAACCAAATCCTATTTGTAATATTAATCCCAAATGTTTTTTATGAGTGTTTTTAACAAAATCTAGGCTGGTGAGGGAATAAATGGATAACAACTCCCTATTCCACACTCTTTCTTCAATGTAACAATATGTGAGGGTGTATCTATGATATAATTGAGTAATATATATGGAATGGTCATACATAGGCTCTTATAGATCTTAGTTTTTCAATATATGAATTCTAGATTGTAGTGACTTATATTTATAGGATAAAACTATATTTCATCTATAGTTATTGTAGTTTCTTTCAAGCCTACCAATATGGGATATGATGTATTGAGGTATAATTGATGATACAAGGGATGTAGCGGCTTATAAAAATACTTATTTCTTATATATGATATAATAATGATTATTTTGGGATGTGATTCACGTGATTCATGATGATATGTTACACGTATGTGTGGGGTTTAAGAGGATTTATGGAGGAGATTATAGAATATGATGTTTGGGGTTTGGGTGTGGGAGAAACTAACAAGTGGGGAAGTAAAAGTGAGTTACCTTTCGTATATATATGTTTTCTATATATTATTAATTAATTCTATATACTTCCTTGTTATTGTGGCTTAATGAGGTTATGATATTGTTTTACTAGTTTGGTAACAAAATATGATTCGTTTTTTTATTTACTAGGTTAAAGTATACATATTTCAAATTTACATTACCGGTTTCAAGTAGGATACAAATGAGTATAATATTATGATCAATCCATTTTATATAACCTATTTTAAAATCTCCATGAAATAGTTTGTGATTATGTTGGGCGGAACAATCATAGAGTTGTAATTTAAAAAGGTTTTGGATTTCATAGTCCCTAACTTTTATTTATTTGACTAATATCATGTTTAGCTCTTTTTTTGTGAAATATCATCTATTTACTATGATGGTTTATTATATGTGTTATTGAGTATATTGGTGGATTTCATCAAATCTATTTATTTAAATTATTATAATGTGAGAAATTCCACCCATTTGTATGCATTTTACACCCCCAGTGATAGTTTCCAAACCGTGGCCTATTAAATGCTAGATTCAGAGGGTCATTTTAATCATATCTATTCACTCAAGAGGTTTACCAATGTGTGAGTAGCTGGGTTCTCAATATACAGTATCAGAGAATTTTTTTGAGTGATAAGTACGTGTTTATAGATTAGAAATGGTGAGGATTTCATGGTTTTGTAGATAAACAATATTATTTGGAATTATTATGTCATTTTAATATAGGAGACTAGCACAAAATAAGTTTTTATAACATTATTTGATCCAATTATGGGAATATAATGTTTATAGTACGTCAAATGAAACATATTACATTGTATAAACCAACAAATGTATCATTCATCCTGATTGTATGTTCTTGTGTTTGAATTGGGAAAATATTGAAAATTGTGTTGAATTTGAATTAATTAATTAACATTAAATATTAAATACTTTCAATGATGTAGTCCCTATAATATTTTATTTTTTAGCTGTGGACCATGAGCAATATCCTAATAATGTTTATGCTGAATATTTTTAGTACGATTCACCATCGGATCACAACAGCGTTTAGCACAGTGAAGAAAACAATTCGTGGAGGAAACTCTTAGTCATTCATCTATTGGCCTTAAAAAGATTCTGGGAACCATTTATGATCTAGTAACCAAGGATTATTTGGATGAGTTAGTGATTTAAATCAATATTATCCATCCTACGAGAGAATAATAGGTTTTTTCTATAATGATGTTGTGTGGGATTCCTTGACATTTTTTTACATATTCCTCAGCTATCGTGAGAAGTTTAATATTTCATTAGAGTTTTTCTGTGACTAGTTTCATGTTGATTTTCATTATTGGATCATATAGGTATATTATCATTATGATATTCTTTCTTCAATAAGGGAATTAAAATATGATGGAGTTCAGTATTTGTTATAAGAACCTCTCTTATTATTCATTCTAATTCCTACATGATTAGGAGGCTATGGTGAGGAATATATAAGAGTCTTTAATTATATATATTTTGTTCTACATTAACGTATTAATTGTTACAACATATCTCAAGGGGTTTTAAAGAGAATAAGATGTATATAAAGTTACAGCTATGACCCAGTCATAATGGTAGGGGACTCAATAGAATTATTTATGAATTATATATATAGAAGGATTTCTTAGTTGCCTAGTTAAAAAAAGAATCAAACATTAGAGAGTTTGTTCTAACATTATTCTCTCTATTTTATTATTTTTGGTATTTATTCAACCCGTTATTATAAGTAGAATGTAATTGTTTATGAAATTAAATTTCATTCAATGAAAATATGGAGGGTCCAACCATCCATGATAGTTAACATAGTGTTGGATACCTTCTTCAGGCTCTGTCATTGCAAAAGTATCATATGATGCAGTAACAGCAAGGTTCTATTGATTTTTATTAATATAGAGGGGAAAATATCATAAGAAAATATTTAACACTTTTATATATTATGATATATGTATCATTATATAAATTTGATTTCATTAATATAAATCATTAAAAAACACATAGTTTAAACAAACCTCTATATAATTTTATTTATCATTGGAGTTATCACCTAAATGATTGAATTAAATTTATTATTATTACAAATTAATGTTAGAAAAATTATTTTTTACAAATTTATTAAGCATAATTTGTGGATTTAAATTGGTTATGAATAAAAAATAATAGTATTTTATAGAAAAAATGGGTGTTTTATTATAAAAATTATGCACAAAATAATTTATTCTATTCATAAATTAAATTAATCACAATTAATTATAGATTGTAGTTAAATTATTAGATAATATATTCAAAAAAATATGTTATCATTCAGCTATTAATTTTTATGTGTAATGGAATGAACAAAAATATAGTTTTTATCAGAATAAACATTTTGTTAAGAATGTATGTGTTTCAATTTTCGCACTTATTTTTAAAATATTTTTTATAAACATGTAGAAATTTAATCTCATAAATTTTATTCTATATTTTTATTAAACATAATTTATATTATTCAATTGGGACGAGTTAATTTTTTCCACAATTAATTATAGAAATAGTAAAAATGTATTTCCACATTTATGGTTAAATCGAGTTTACTAGGGAGTTAAATATGATATCACGGTAAAAATGAATATTTAACTTATATAAATATAATTTTTGAAGAAATTTAAAAAAATTAATATGCTATATTTGAATTTATTACCATTCGGCCCCACTTTTAAATGAATGTGACCTTATATTATATAAATATTTTATGAAATTCTATTTGTGTCCCAACCCTCACTTATAGGAGGGATCCTCTTAGAAATCATTCTTATAATAATTTAGTCCTTTTATATTATAAAATACCAATCAAAAACCTTACTATATTCCTTCATTTCATTCTTCTAATCCCGGTATTACCCTAACATTATCCTGTGATGACAAAATAGGGCCTCTCAAAGAAAAGGAAAACATCTTACCCAACTATTTCAATGCTTCTTTATTCTTGTGCTATCTATAAAATTATTATATAAATCATAAAATAATTAATATAGTAAAATAAATATACATAGATGTTATTATGATTTTGGTACAACCATTTTCCATATCTTTTCTATCCAATGGGAAATGATTATATCACTCGTTCATACATGGGGATTACCGATTCAACCTATCAATATCACTCATTTTCCATAATAATTTTCATGGTTGGTTATTTTTATTGATTTGATATTTATATATTATATTAATTACATATTTTTCCTTCTTTCATTTTAATTTTATATCTACCTTCTGGCACTTCCATTAGTTGGAAACTTATAATGTTGTTAGTGCATACATGTGGACTACCACCTCCATGAAGAGATGTGATAGGTTTTTCATTTTTTTCATTACATAGACTATAAAAAGGATATATTTAATAAATACATAAAATATATGTGTTATTATTTAATAGTGCATTATAATTTCATCCATTTATTTCCATCCATTTAAATGTAAAAACCTTACCAGTGAGTACGTGAGGAGTACCATCTCCACGAAGTGATGTAATTAATTTTTCATCACCTATTTATATGAATGATTAGTATAGTGTATATAATTAATAAATATGCTACTTATTTTATGATAAATATTTTATATATGATAATATAATGACTTATGTTCATGTACTATTTCTATCAAAATGAAACATGCATGGAATGTGGACCATCTTTCACCAAATTGTTCATTTTTGTGGTGAAATTAAAAAAAACAAAATTAGATTTTATAATTTATTGGTAATTAGTACATTATGATTGAATATTTTTTGATAGGTTTATAATAATACTCATTTTATATACATGATATTTAAACTCATTTAAAAAATATTAGACTTGAGGTAAGATATTTAAGTTACATTTTTATTTCATTTTGATACTATCCATGTTAAATTTCTATTAAAGAAAATTATATAATCCATATCCTTTAAAACCACTATATTTTATTTAAATATATTTATTTATTTGTTTTCTTTAATTTTTTTTTAATTATCAACTCTTTCATTTATTAAAAAATTGAGCAAATGTTTTAAAGAAACATGATTTTATTTCTTCTTTTTTTGGTAATATTTTTATTCTCTCTCCATATTTTGTTTAAAATGTTTTGAAGAATTTTATTAATATTCCACAATGATTTACAAATGTAATTTTTATCAATTATTTTATTTCTATTTTTTTATAATGAAAATACTTTTCAATTTATGAATTTTATATTTTTCAGAAAATATGTGATCAAAATATTTGATTTAACATATATTATGTGAATGACTTTTTTATTTCCTAGATACTCTTGTATTTTAATATTAATTTGTAGTTTTACAGGGTTTATCTCAAAGAAAAATTTTTAATTAATATTATGGTTTTCTTATTTTAAATAAAACATTTCAAATTATGAAATGTTTATTTCATAAAAAAATGTATTAGTGATCTTTTAAAGGTATTTTAAACTATAACAACATCCACTATTTTTATTTATGACTAAATAGTGAGATAATATGATGATACCACCCTTATGAATATATTTATATTTTTCTATTATAATAAAGACGTATTTATTAAATATATTTTATTTTCCACGTGTTCTATTATGGCGAAATGATAAATTATTTCATAATCATGTGGCATATATATGAATGATTAATGACTATTTAATGGTTTCCTTCATTATATCATTCCAATTTATTGTGTATTGTTACATAAATATCACATTATATGATGATTATAATAATTTGAATGATTTTGAATATCTATTTTCACATTTTGATGAGTGAGTATGATTACATATAGTTATTCTCACAAGGTTATGCTCATACATAACTTTTAATGTATATGTCCATTATTATATTCATGAGTATGATTGAGTAAAGATATTTTTGCATGATTATGAGTTGAAATAATTCTGAATAACTATGTTCCCATGATTATGCTTCCAATGACTATTATTCAACATTCTTATGTTATGAATCTTGAATGACGAATACTGCTTTGACACCCATATTAATATGCTTCAGGGTATGAATTAATTCTGGAATTTATCATTTAAGCTATCATATTTATAAATATTATACATTAATAACATGAAATTTATTGTGTTATCATACCATTACGATCATACTATTGTATATTATAATTAATATCTCCCATGTTTACCCTTAACGAGCAGCTAATCTCACCCTTTCTTATGATTTCATTCTATATGATTGTATAGAAGTTTCAAAAAATGATGTGTCAAGATGTTAAATAATATGGTGATATTTTTGAGAAATATTTGATATCATCTATAAAATATGTGAATCATGAATATAGTCACTAATGGAACTAAGCATTTATGGTTCTCAAGAATTTATTATTGGGATATGTATTTAATATTCATCTAAAATGATTTAATATCTACATTGGTTATGCTCAAGAGACATATTTGGTATCATAAATTATTTAGTTATTTTTTAGAGATTGGGATTATAAATATTTAGTCAGATCCTTTAATATAATCTAAATATATGAAAACATCCTATGTTATTCTAAATAAAGGTGTATCATGTTCACAAAAATACATTCCAATCTAGATACTAGATTGTGGATCTTTCTATGGCACATATTCATGTTGGTGTGAAAACACTAAAAAATATTGATTTTGTATTAGCATGATCTTCACTAGTAAAAGATGAGTGGGTATTGGACTGAACACCAAGCTAGACACTCCTGGGGGGTATAATTTAGTAAATTCATTTTTTCAAAATGGCCAATTATGATGAATAAGAGGATATATTGAGGGAACAATATTGTCAATCCATATTGATATGATATGAAATTTGTGTCATCGGTTGAAATAAGGCGTAATAATTTAAAACATTATAAGAATAAATTATTTATAATATATTTCTTACTCTAATTATTGACAAATGATATTAACATTGTTGTTTTGTGTTTTAGTGAATGGAGAGAACCAGGTGTAATAGTGAAAATAATAAATGTGAAAGAAAATGATATGAACATCCTCATGAGAAACCAAATTTATTTGATGTTAGGATACAAAATCATGTGGATATTATTCCTAAAATATATCAATATATGAGATATAATACGAAGTATATGGAGATTTTGAATTTACCGTGGAGGTAAAAACATTTCATTGACTTTTTTATGTTATAATGTACACGCTATTTATATGGTTCATATAATCTACTAGTTTTTTAGAAATCTTTCATTATGATGGGAAATATATTTTCTATTGTTTAGATCTCAAACCATAAGATAGTTTCCTTATAAGTTTATCTCTTTGAAGGAGAAGCTAATTATTGCTGGATATTTATACTGGGCATGATGAAAGGGGAAGATATAAACTCTATACATTGGGAGGATTTTACGTTTGTAATTTCTCAAAACAAACTTTCCTTTAACTCACTATACTATGAAGGGAATAAGATTTCTTGATTTTAAATAATAGGATTACAAATAAATTGGTACCAGGGAGTCAAACATTACCAAACATTAAATGTGTTCTTCTACAATGTGTGAAAATTTTTGTAATTCAACATTGGAGTAAAACCAATTTTCCAAAAGTTGTTTTACATAAGAGATATTAGTAACTATGAAAGAATTGACTAATGTGATATAAAAGAATTAATTCATAGGAAAATAGTTATTCAAGGAATATTGAATGTTAATCCCATTGAGGAAATAAATTAAGTCACTTTCATATCAAAATCAATGTGAATGAACTGAGAAAATTGACTAAAAGAAACTTGTAAAATCATAAAATTAGAAAAGAGTGTCCATTAAAATAGTTATTTTTCATAGGGGATGATATATTCCAAAAATGAAATATTGGTGAAGAAGGCACCAACCAATAATGTTAAATTTTTTAGAGGTAATGAGATTGTAAATTTTGTGAATAAATTCTCTAATCCAAGAGCTAATGTTGATTTTAGGCCTCTACAACTCCCTAAAAAATAATAGATATTGGAAAGTACATTTCTATCACAAATAATGTTGGTTATGAGATTGATGTGGTGAAAGGTACACCTAATATCCTCTCTAGAATTATAAATTTCAATTTGGATTATGGATTTAAATGCTAATTTATATCTAATTTTTTTTCTAATTGTATCTAATCACCACCTCAATGAATATATATTTAATTTGAAGTAAAAAACTCTAATGACACTGTTATCACATATAATATTTAGAGATCCCTTATAATATAATTTTATAGTAATCTTTTTCCTATAAACCCTGTTATTCTCCCTCAATATGAAATTAATGTTATATTGGTTTGGTATTAGATTAATATAGAGATACTATATAAAGTGATAAGGAAGCGAAGACAAATTTTATATTCTAAATAATCCTATGATTTTTTATTATAGTGATAATGAATAAAAAATTATAATGGAAATAAATTCAATTTTATAGCTCATATTGCATCTTCTTAGTGGACAATAATATGAAATTTTTGGGAAGAAACAAACTATTTATGATATATCTACAGTTTGAAAATATGTTGATGTATTTCCTACAAACATTGTTTATCTTTCCATGAATCTTGAAGTTGAATTTTTAATTGAACTCATTTCTAATGTTACACCTATTTTGAAGACTCCATAAAAATCATTCCACAATATAGTTGCAAGAATTAAAGAATCCTCTCAAATAGAATATTTAAATGGGATTTAAATTCCTATGTTCATTACCTTGTGGTGAACATTTTATTTTGGGTAAACAAATATGGGCTTATGTGTCTTATCATTTATTAATGAGAACTTAACATGGTAGTTATCAATAAGTTTAATCATTTACCATATATTGTTGTTTTGTTTGATTAACTACATGATTCTTACCACCTTTCAACAATTATCCTTCATTCTTGGAATCATTTATTGATTTTAAATAAGGGTGATATATGAAAACAACCTTGCATATTTTGAACTATCATTTTAACTTAAATTAATTCTAGTTAGACCTATAAATTCCCCCACTATATTCATGGATCTAACTAATAGAGTCCTTGGATATTTCCTTGATCTATTTTTGGTCTCCATTATTTACTACATTCATATATATTTTAAGAGAAATTTAGAGAATGACTATCATTAAAATATTTTGGTAAAGACCCTAAGGAAGGATATTCTTTAATCCAAAATCACATAGTGTGGATTTTGGATACATAAGGTTTAATTATTAAGTCCTATAATTACTAGAATGTTTATATTGGTAGACCCTTTAATAATTAATGTTATCAAATTAAGGCCTAGAATAACCACAATGACTAAGATCCATTGTTTTCATGGATTGGCTGAGTGTTAGTAGTACTTTGTGAGTAATTTAATATGGATATCAAATCTACTATCCATGTTTGTATGATCGAGATCCATTTTCCTTTGGCCAAATGAATGTAAGGAAAATTTCAATGTGTTGAACATAATGTTGGTTGGTGCACTAGTACTCTCACTACCATTAAGTTGGGAAGGGTTTGTGTTATATAGTGATTCATTAATGAAGGGATGAGAATGTTTCCTACTAGAGAATGAAATAGTACTAGATTATGCCTCATGGTGGTTGAAATTTCATGGGTAAAACAACATGAATCAAGATTTAGAGCAATCAAGGATATTTTCTACAAAGAAAATATGGAGGAATTATACTTTTGGTTAATTTTGTGATATATATATATGAGTCAAAAAAATATTTTGGTGTATATTTATGAAGAAATAATATAATATTAACCAAAGTAGATGTTTTAAATTGATTAAATATTATGACTACTCAATACACTACTACCTTTGAAATGTAAACAACATGGAAGATGCTCTTAGTTATAAAGACCATGACAATTTCTCTATGGTGAGGATTGAATGATATCTAATATTTATATTTTTATTGTAGATAAATATTTAAATCATGAGGAATGGGAAGATATCATATATTTTAAAGATGAATGTTCAACTATCTATACATGTGATGATTAAAGAGGTAAAAATATTGGAGTATGAACTATATGAGAAGGTGAGAAATGTTGTTATGTTCATTATCGATTATGATCCAATAATATGATTCATGAACTGATCATCTGTCCCATAAATATTATATTTGAATAATGAGCTATTGGATGAATCTCATAGTTCATCATTCCATATTCATCCTTAATGTATGAAGATGTATAATAATTAATTACAGTATTTATGGTTGGATAACACGAAATGGGATATTTTAGAATATGTGGATCGATTCTTGTTATGCTAGTATTTTATGTTTGAGTTCCATATATCCAAGGTTATTTTACAACTATTATCCACACTATAATTGAAATTGGAAAAAATAATTATTTATTTCATCATTTGAACCATAAAAACATAATGAAGGAACAATAATAATTGTATTTTATTAAACCACCATAGAAAGTCAAATAAATTTCATTAAAATAAGAAAAAATTTATCTCATGGTCATATTTTCATCATATACATTAAGGAAGTTGAATGGTCTCATGGATTACAATAGTCTACTATATCCGAGGGGGATATGAGGAATATCATTATGTCCTAGATAAGTAGTGAAATATTTATGAATACAATGATGATATTTAGCAATGAATTTTATCCTCATATATATGTCCATTCTTATAGGACCATTAAACCCTAGACAATATTCTATAATAATTTTTTTTATTTTAGAGAAAGTTGGGTTCAAAACCATCTTTTGGAAGAATTTTCATTCTATAATAGGTTTCACCTAAGAATCCAGATGGCCATTTATGAGGCCCTATTTAAATTAAATTAAACAAATATAACATATTTGGATAATTTTGGCAGAAGAAATTTTTTGGGGCATATGATATCTATGTAAATTGTATCAAATATTAGATACCTTTATTAGAACATCAGATAAAATTAGATTTGATATAAAAGATATAATGAAAACTATTTGTAAGATTTAGAGTTCCTTATTTGTGGAAGAATATTCTAATAAATGTTCACATGTTGGAAGTATATGATATTTTCATTGAAGGTAATTTTTACACTTGGATATGTTTTTCCCATAAAAATTATTTATTGTATCGGGATTATTTCTTATATCTTGTAAAATCCTCCATATTTCATTTAAGTTGGTTATATGATCCATGTATCACTGCCATGGATGTACATACATAGATCATCACATGTTCTAAACCCAGTGTTCATACCACCAGTAATGTATCTAAATTATAAGGAACAACTATTGTAGATTATGAATGGTTGGGATAGATTATTGTGAAGGAAGAACAAACACCTCTATGATTTTTAATTTCTAAGATATTAATTTGTGGAAGTTATGTGGGAACCTAAGGATGTGATTAGTTAGTTATATCCTTATTTTTTTTATTATGGTAGAATTTATAGGTTATATTTTTAATAAGGGGGGTATAATGTAATAACCTATCAATTTTTATATATTTTTCATTAAATAAATTTTATTTCATTGATATCATACTTTACCCTCAACAATATGTTTAAAATAAGAAAGATAAGTATTTTTTTAATGAGAAATTTGGTTCATAACTACTAGATTGATGTGTATGAATAACACTAATTAAATAATGAAAAATAAATTTCAACACATTTATTAGAAGTTTCTTTTTTCAATATGATATAAATCAAAAAAAATTTGAAGATAAAAGGAGTTTTTTTTATAAAAAATAATTTTTAGGCACACAAGAAGTTTTAATCAAAATTAATTAATTTAGTATCTTTTAATTAATTATTTAATGTAAATATTTAGATACCATATTAAATGAAATAATTTAAAATTCATCTTATAGTTTTTACATGGAATGAAATAATGGTATCCTATGTTTTATTCTTAGAAATATGTTTTGATAAAAATGTGTTCGTTTCATTTTCATAGTTATTTGGTAAACCCAACCTGAAGGCCTTCAATATACATATTTATTTTCAGATAATCCTTCTTTTAAGGTATATGGTGGAACCCTTACATTACCTATAGGAAAAGAGGCATAATTCCCATAACAGTACTTGAATCCCAAGTCACAATTCCAAATACATGACCAAATGTTCCATGATCTAAATACACAAAAACTATCCCTCCTCGGCATATGAAAAATTGAAGGAGTCTACATCCCCACCTCACATATATGACGGGCTCGAATTTCCCCACACAGATCAATATAGTTCCTGGTACTGATGGAAATTTCAAAACCCTATGGTCCTTCAAATCTGGTAAGCTCTACTCGGTGGATGGGATAGGTTCCTATGTGATCAATATGTGCATCTTCTTGGTCCATTAGAGCCTGAAGGCCCAAAGGACATTGATTTTCTGAAAAATTTAGAAATTTAATATCTTAAAATGTAATCAAAATTTGGAATCATAATAATATATATAATCTAATATATTAAATTTATTTTTTCCCATAATTAATATTATAAAATTTAAAAACCCATCACCACTGTTAGGGTTAAAATTAATTTCCAATAGTGTTAAACTATGTGGAGAGGGGAAAACATAAACCTAAAAGTATCTAAATCTCATTGGGTGAATATATATTTGAAGATTATATTATCCAAAAATTTATTTTATAAACATTTGGTTCCACTTTCACCATAAATTGACCTTATATCATTTAAATCTTTTATGTAATTCAACATGTGTCCATCCTGTCACTTATAAAATGACACCCATTATCCTCCTTTAATCATTTTTTTCATTAAATTTTTTCTAATAAATACCTAAAAAAATTCTAAAATCATTTTATTATAACTTTAACTCATGGACTTACCCTAAGACAACCCTATGAAGGCTTATGGTGTATTTCAATGGATGTCTCTCATAGAAGAGGTAATCATCTTACCTAATTATTTCGATGTGTATTTATTTATAATATTATTTTACATTTATTAAATCCATAATAAAATTATTAATAACAAATAAAAAATATATTTACATGTTATTGATAATATTTTACAACCAAGTTCCACTTCCTTTCAATCGAATGTGTAATGAAAATATTGATAATGCATACGTGTATTCAACCCTCTCCACATAAAGATATGATTCATTTTGTATTATCATAATTCATGATTAGTTATTATGATATATTTATTGTGTATATATAATATATTATGACATAATTATACGTATATATTTATAATATCTTTTTACCCATTTTCTCTTCCCATCAATTGGAAAATGATATTGTTGTTCATGTATATGTGTTGACAACCTCCACCATGAATCAATGTGATTAATTTTTCATTTCAAATTTTCATTGATTGTAATAAGGATGTATTTGATGAATAAATATTATATCTGTGATTAAATATTAAACATATAATTTATATTTATAATATACCATTATTTATTTTTATCCATTAAAATTTGAACACATCGATCGTCCATTCATACGAAGTACCATCTCTTGGATGTGACATAATGAATTTATCATCATTGATTTATATGAATGGTTAAAAAATTATATAATGATTAATGTTATAGAGATCCTGAAATCATGACCACAGTTCCTGAACTAAGAGCATCATAATGAACTATACATGGAAAACAAACATGTTTTCACCCAAATGATCATGTTTATGATGAAATATTTAATAAAAGAATAATTATAAATTATAAATGAATGATAAAGAATAATTTAAGTGTGAATAAATTTCTAAAATAAATTTATTTCAAATATATATTTATTATATATGAGTGTTTAACTCATACAATGAAAAGCATGACATGAAGAATGTGATTTATTTTACAATATAATTTCATTTCAATATTCTTTATGTTAAATTTCAATTGAGGTAAAATATATGATAATTTTTCATTAGAAACCATAAATTTTATTCTAAAATGGCATTTTCAAGGTTTTCCATGTATTATTTTAGTTCTTATCTCATTGGTAAGTAAATAGATTGAGATATTTCATTTAATAAAAGTTAACTTCACTTCTACATTGTCCATGAATCCTTTTCATCAAAATATATTTTTTCATTAAAATGTTTTCAAGAATTATTTTATTATAAGATAATTATTTATTAAATTCATATTCCTATATTTTAATTCGTTATATTATTTTTAAAAAATATAATTTAAATCATTTTTCAAATGAGATATTTTTTTACAAATGGTGTGTAGAAAATATTATTTTATTATATATTGTATAAACAACTCTTATAGCTTAATAGAAAATATTTTATAAGAATAACTCATTACATGTTTCCTGGGTAATTTTTAAATATAATTTTTATCCTAATAATATGGATATTATTATATTTCAAATAATTTATTTCAAAACGAGAAGGTAATTATCTTCAAGAAATGTTTCATTGATATTCTATAGGTATTTTAATCTATATCAACATACAAGAATATTTTATATTTTTCATTGGGGAGATTATCAAATGATTCAATATTTATTTTTCTCTATATTTTTTTCTATTAAGATGATGAAATCTTGATGAAATCCATTTTCTTTCCTTTGTTTAATATAGGATTAAATGATTACTCTTTTCAGAATCTTGTAGCAAACATATTAATGGATTATAATTACATGATGGTTAGATCCATTATATCCCTAAAATGATTTGGGTGATGTGATATATATATATATATATATATATATATCATGAGATAATGAGGATGATTTTGGAAAATATTTTTAATAGATTTATTGAAATTTTGATTCATGAGTGTGATTTAAACTAGGTATGCTGACACGATTAAGGATGGAAATTATGGGGAATGACAATGTTCACATTTTTACTATTGAGTATGATCACTTCTAATAATTCTCAAAATATTATGAGTGAAAATGAATGTTAATATCCATGTTAACCAGATTACGATTTCTTATGATTATGATGCTACATGCCATGTAGTGACTCATGAATGGTGATTACTTTTTTAGAATAATTATTAATCATGATTTTTTATATTAATTGATTTTGGAGATTAAGTTCTAAAATTTTCATGGTATGACTATTTTATGTTGGGATCATGTATTTTATTATGTTCTCATACCATTATGATCTCATTATGGTCTCTTATAACTTATATCTCCCATATTTATCTTTACTGAGTATATGAGGTCACCATTTCATATATTTCACTTTCTAGGGTATTGTGACAAGGTTCTATGTTTAAAATGTAATAAAGGGTACTAGCATTAAAATATTTTCGGGTTATGTTGAAGATATTTTAATATATATTTTGATAATGTATCTTTTCTTTAATGTCACAATACCTTTATGATTATCCAAAATATATTATTATGATATGTATTGAATATTCATTTAAAATTATTTAATAATTAAGTTTTTTTATAGGGCCACCTCAGGAAAACCCTATGATAAACATTTTCTTCATGGATGTTGAGAATACTGAATCCCTATATGTAGTCCCCAATAGGGTTATAGAATATATAGACTAGGCTATGGATATATGAATTAATTATAGTTTCCAATTCCAGTTGAGTCAGATGTTTTAAAAGTTATATTTTCTTATATTTTACTTTGGTGTGTGCCTCGATTTATTCATGATCTATTGAATATTTTTTTCCCAACATAGTTCATTACATTGTACTTGAGTAGGATAGGATTTTAGTTCTTGGGGAATTTAATATGCATTTTGTAATTTACATTCCAATACATTTATTATTATTGTGAGTTGATCCTATGTCAACATCACTCATGTTGAGTTTTCTAATGTATCTAGATATAATAATAGGAAAAAATCCTCTGTATGGAATAAATGAATTCTATAGAGAGTATTGTGTATTACTTTAATAGATTCATTATATTATATGATTCGAATAGAAAAATAATCTATGTTTGGTGGGATGTGGATGGATCATATGTCTTAGAGACATATTGGGTCATTTCATTCCTTACTAGTTGAGATGCTGCGGATTTCAGTAGAGGATCAATTAAATATATTTTCCATAGATGTGGAAAAGTATCTTTATATATTTCTGTAGCATGTTTTGTTGCTAACAATTCAACATGGTATCGTGTTCATGATAAATATACAGTGTAATGTTACTCTAATATCAATGTCCCAATATATGATAGTTCTATACGAGTATTTAATGAAGTAGATTTACATTGATGATATTCTGTATAAAGGATTCATTTATCACTATTTGGTTCTTTTTTTCCTCCAGTTCCATTTTAAAAAAATTGAGATGGTAGACTATACATGTGTATTGATTACTATACCATGAATCTAGTGACATTGAATAGTTATTATCATGTCACTTGATTTGATGATCTATTTTCTCGATTAAAGGTAGATAATTAGATCATAATGATTTATTTATTATTTCGATTTCATTAAATACATGTGAATGATTATGATATCTTTAAGGATAATTTCAATTGTATTAATAGAAATTATGAGTTTATTATAATTTTATTTGGAATTATTAATTACATATCCATTGTGATGGGATTTAAATAATTTATAATTAGTGGATTTCTAGAATAAATTTTAATGGTTTTTATCAACAAATCATTATCCTATTACTATATATAGAGGATCATGTAGAGGATATACATTTTTTTTGGAGTTCTGAAATATCATCATCTGTCTAGGAAGCTATATAATTATGGGTCTTAGGACATTGAGTTCCATTTATTAGAAAATTTATTTTCCAAGTACGGAGTAATTATGGATCCTTCAAATATTGATGTCTTTAATTCATGGGAATCCCCTAGGATCATTTTAAAGGTGTATAGTTTTCCTTTTTAGTTTACGCTAATATAGGATCATTGTGCTCGAATTTTATTGGATAGAGACCCCTATGATCTCTTTTAACAGGAAGTTTCAGGTGTTTTTGTGGACCGACCAGTGTTAGAATACATTCGATAATATAATAGTGAACATGGTTTGTTTTTTTCCTCATTACTTATAGGTGTGCATTATGCTTGAGGTCTGTTGTGAATTTTTTCATCATGGCTTGGTTTGTGTTCTCATACAGTAGAGAGTGGTTATTAATTACAAGTCCCAATAGTTATGACCTCATGAATATAACTAAGCTAAACATTATCTTGAAATTTATAAGGTTCTATTTACTCTAAATTTTTGGCAGTTATACCTCATTATTTTGGGATTTATTTTGACACCCTAATAATTTAAAAAAAAAATTCTCAATTAAATTTAATTCAATTGATAGATTGTTTTACATACAACACTAAGCTGTTGAGGAACCACGTTATACAAAGATTTTTATTACTTAGACATTACCATTATAACCTAGATGTTAACTTCTGAGGAATGAAAATTAATAACCAAAATTGTAAATTAAATTATTAACATTTTTGATAAATAATATATATTTATAATTAATTGATTAATTTTTTAGTAAATTGATTTTATTATTTGAAGATAATTTTTCCCCCAAAAAATTTATTTCATGTAAATTTGTGAAAAAATAATAAAATTAGTTTTTGAAAATTTTAGAAAAATTAATTAGAAAAAATTATCTTAGGGTTAATTTTTATTAAATCTGTTAAAATATATATTTTTTGAGGAATTTAAAAAATAATAATTTTTATGATAATTGATTTGTGTTGTTTAAATAATTATAAAATATAAATATTTTAAAAAAAATTAGGAAGTTAAAATTGCTTCAAAAATTTTATTTTTAATAAAATTAATTTTATTTGAATTGAATTCATGTTTACTTTTGATATTAATTCATTTTACACTGTGGATTGTTTTATCATTCTAAAACAACATTTCATAGCATATGTTGGTATAATTTTAAATTAAATTTGTCTAAATATGTTGATTGAGTGTGTGAAAAATTGATACCATATTTTTATTAATAATAATTAATATTATATAATAATACAAAAATTAAAAAAAAGAATAGTAAAATAGTTGAATTTAATTATTATATTTAGGGTTAAAATGGGCTTACCTGCGAGGTTAAAATAAATGACAAAGTGTCACAATATTTTTAAACACCTTTTATTGAATTATTTAAACATTGATTCAAAAATTATTTTATAATGATTCATTTTGGGTGTTTTTGGAATGTTTAAAACATGGGAACACCTTATTCTTTTCAAAAATAATCAACTATCTCTTCATCCACACATATGAAAGCACACCCTCTCTCCTCCCCAATTCAATCTTCTAAAACCATATGGTTCATAAAATAACTAAAAAAATACATTCTTTACATCTAAACCCATATCTTATAGG
Source organism: Viscum album (assembly GCA_963277665.1). Classification (NCBI taxonomy): domain Eukaryota; kingdom Viridiplantae; phylum Streptophyta; class Magnoliopsida; order Santalales; family Viscaceae; genus Viscum; species Viscum album. The sequence goes on from OY728165.1 coordinate 1,087,499,969, forward strand.
CTTTATTTTTATTTGTAATCCCTCATAATTAGGATTTTAGTGCTAACATGTAGAGTTTGTCCTAAGAAGACACATTGTTCTAAACCAAATATTTTTATTGTATTTTTTATTCCAACATAGTAAAATTTAAATATATTATTATTATACAAAAAAATAATTATCCAAAATATATTTATATATTATTATATTAATTTTATAACTTATATCCATCTGATCTTTCATCCAATGGGAAACAAAACTGTTTATCGTCTGTGTAGCGGACTACCATCTCACAAACTGATGCAAATTTTCTTCCATCACCACTTATAAAGGATTGAGCTAATGATGTGATTATTTTTTAAATATTATATTTCTGAGTAATTTATACTCATTAAATTATAATATCATGTCTACCTTGTTACATTAGAATCCATTGGACAATGATAACAACACTTGCTTGTACATGTGGAGTACTGTCTCTACAAAGTGATGTGTAAAATTTTTCATTTTATTTTGACAAGGATTGTGATAAGATAAAATTTAATTAATATGTATAATATATTTGAAATAAAAAATTCTTTTTAAATTTTATATGTTATTCACATTGTATTATTTTCATCCATTAAGAAAATGGAAATAGCGTTAATGTGTATGTATGACCTATCATTTCCATGAATGGTGTAATTAATTTTCATGTCATTAATTTTCATAGATTATGATTAATTAATATATAGTGAATATATATAATATCTATATCAGGATTAAAATTATAGAGATGATGGAACACGGATCCATGTAAAAGGACTAAAAATACTGAAATACAAACTACATGAAAAATGAAGCAGTTATTACCCAAAAAATGATTTTCATAAAAAAATTATAAATGAGTAATAAATGTTTATAAGTATATTATAATAGGTATGATATATATGATTATGGTTTAGAAATATATTTATTATAAATTTACATTTATTATATATGATGTTTAATGTGTATGAAGAAAGACGAAAATTCTATTAAGGGGATTCTTTCTCACATTTATTTCTTTCTGACACAAGACATATTTATGACTTTTTTCATTTTCATGGTGTATATCAGAAACCTAAATATAATTTATTATTATTATTAAATAAATTATTGTATTTACAAATCCTTACATGTTTCTTTATTACATGGGTCTATGGATTCAAATATTACCAAGGCGGTAAAGGTTTTATGTTATAATTTCTTTATTTATCATGATTGATTGTTATAATGCTTAAGATAATGAATTATAAAGATAAATATATCATGAAAATCATAAATTTTATTATAATGTAGTTATCTTATGAAAATATATGTTTTAAATTTATTTTGAAATAATCAAGTACTCAATTTTACAAATACTTTTTCATGGAAAACTGAATTTATTCCTCTCCCTGTTCAAAATTTATTATTTTTACATAATAATATTATTCATTAAACTATATTAAAAAAAGTGTTTAATATTTTAAATTGGTTTTATAGTTATATATTTATACCTTTTTAATTTTTTATTTTTTTTAATGAATATACTTTTCAATTTTCAAATAAATCCCTTTTAGTTTTCAACAAAATGTGAAAGGAATCTTCATTTTAGCATGTATGACAAGATCATTATTTTTTCCATCCTGAATTCACAATGATTTATATATTAATTTATATGTAATAATGTTCATTTTAAAATAAAATCATTAATATTTTTGATTTTTTATTATTTAATTATGTTATTTCAATATTGGAATGTGAATTTCCTCAAGAAATGATCCATGTTATATTTTAAAATAATTTTCCAAATACGTTGATATCTTTTGAAGATAGATAATCTATAATGGTGATATGATACAATGATACCATCCTTATTCATTCTATTTATGGATTAAATTTTTTATGAAAATTTTCATTGGAAACCCAATCCTATTCCATTTGATATGCTATGATGAAAGGATGAAATGTTTATTGAACTTCTGTTTCCATGGGTTACGATATATTGAAATTTTTATAAACCCATTAAATTTCATTTATTATTATATAAATAATGTTTTATGATTTCATGTACCAAAAATTTATTTATTATTTCACTTTTGGGTATTATATCTTCCTCCAGGGCATTGGGTAAATATTGATATCCCAGGAGTTAAATAAGACATGACTAGTGAGTGAACCCAGTTTAGAAAGGGACATTGTTGGTAATGATAGTCAGGGGATTGAACCATGGATACTAAAATGGGTTGTGGGGGTGAATCTAAACCTATGAGATTGTATTGGTAGTGAACCATGTATACTAAAATGATTTGGTAAGTAATCCCAATCCAATATGATAGTCGATTTAATGATCACTGACTACTAAAGATATTTATTGTATGAAAAGGGAAACATAATTTTTGATGAATACTAAAATACCCTTATGAATATTAATGAACAGTAATTAATATTAAATCATCCAAAAAATAGAAACATCACCCATGAATGTATATAAAAAATTTAGACAGCTTAAAAGTAAAAAAACGATCATAGTGTAAGTATTGGTATTTTTGTATGTCATAAATATTTTAATTAAAATTCTATGATTAATTTAATAATATAAAATGTAAATTTATTTTCATAAAATTTAATCATAAATTGTTAATTTATAGTATTATGGTTATAAGATAATTTTATGGGACCTTGATTAATTTCTTAATGTGTTATAAAATAAATTATAATTTTAATGTTGTTTTTTATGGAATAAATTTTGATCTTATTGAAAAAAAAAATTAAAAATATTAATAAAAATAATTTCAAAAAAACGGATTTCATTTTTTAATTATATACGTCGAAAAATGGTTAAAGTAAAATTTTGGGGATATTTATGAAATACTTGAAATTTGGATGAATATTGAAATATAAAAAAATACCGTATATACAAATTATCAGTTAAATACACTATTTATGACATCATGAGCGATGTAAGGCCACTTAGATTGAAATCACACAAACCTATCAATTTTAGGTGTCACATGAAACAACACTTTTGGTAGTCTTGATGGAAATAATATAATAATGAATAAAATATTCAAAATTCACTCCTCTCCCCCACTATAAAAACCCACCTCACTCCCTCTTCTCCTCACTCCTCTAAGCCTTTAAAATCATCAATTTTCTCATAAAATACCATCCCTTGGTCACTCCCCACGTCTAGGAATCTCTTGGTCTTTCAAATATATTAAACCCCTTCCCTTAAATAGATTCTATATGAGTTGTATTTAATAAGGAAATTCTGCTTTTCATTTCTTTTATTTGATGTTCTCATTTATGTGGTTGTATTTCATGTTTTTATAAAATGTTCTTATTTCTGTATTATTATGTTTCACTAATTTTTTATGAGCCTTCAATTAATCAGTGAACCCTTTCCCTCTATTTTCAATTTTTTCTAAAACCCTGATGAATAGCTGTAATGCTGTAGAATTTCCATCTCAAAATCACTCTCTTTTTCAAGCACTCTTATTATGTTATCATATTTTAATTTCTATTTCTTTATGTTGTTATATGTAATTCCATAACCTCTTACTATCTATATTATTCAATAATGATGATATACCTATTTTTCGATCATCAATATATTTTATGAATTTTTATGTGGTGTCGTAAGACTGGAGGATTTTGTAAGGTATTTCTTAACTTTACTTTTATTTTGATTTACATTATTTTTCTTTCCTCTCCTAATTTATTCAAAATGTAAGTATGAATCTACTATCATACATGTACTAGAATGGTTTTATGATAAATGAATAATTTTTCCTTATCTTTCCTTTCCCTTTCATATATACTAAAAATTAAAGAACAACCCAAGATGTACTCATCTACCACATTCAATAACGATGGGTTTTCAATTTCTATTATCATCTCCAATTAAAGTCAAGAAAATATTATAATATTTGGAAAAGACTATAATATATGTTTTATGTCTCATTTATTGTTCTGTAATTTTTTTTGTACATATGGTTTTTTATTTATAAAGTAAAATGGGTGCATTGTGTTCAAAAATAGAAAATTATCCCAAACAGTTTTCATTAAATGATTCAAATAATGACTCATCTCCTCTCCAAGTAATCAAATGAAATTCACAACCATGTAACCATATAGATGTTCATTAATAACATATAACTTCAATTCTATAAAACATTCATAATTTTACATGATTCTTGTTTCATCTATATAAGTACTCTAATAATGAAAAAAACGGACCCGAACAATGATATTGAGATTTCTAACCAATCACAAATCCCATTAATGAACTTAATAAGGTTGTAATAAATAAACTAAATGTATAATTGGTTCTAGAAATTTTAATTGATGAATTTAATTTGGTTGTCAAGACACTAAGACCATGTGAGGAACACCATCAGACGTAAGGTAAGAGTTTCTTCGTCTCACATCCATTATTGTGATATATTCAGTATTCACTACTATTACTTCTATATGGTGTATCTATATTAGAAATTGTTGTTATATATCATGATTCCATTTATTTTTATGATATTCAATGTGATATTTTATTATTATTTATTTTTGGGTATATTATTCAATTGATTACAAAGTTACAAGTATTTTCAACCTGAAACCTCCTTTTTTATTTGGGGGCTCTTATTCTATACTAACATTAATGAATATTTTTGTTGTTGTAATCCTCATAAATTTTTTGTGAATTTTCTTTATATGTGTACTAATCAGAATCCTAAGTTCATTTATGGTTAGTTATATGTTTTAAAATGATGTTTCAAAAAAATTCACATAATACATGCTTGATTCCAGGAACTTCTCGGATTCATAAATATTTTAATGATCACCCTATAATCTATTTTAAGCCGTATTTAATTTTATAAAGTCTCACATTTTACTATGAATAAGATATTTTGGTTCATTTCTTGTTTAATAAAAGAAAACATGTCGTTGTGCTTTAAAATCTCTTTAATGAATTTCTTAAACTGAACTAAAATGTTTTAATTCTAAAGATTATTTACGTATACTTTTACATGATTTCACTTCTGTGGGTAATCACATGTGAATCAAATTTAACATAAATTTCCTTCCATTTTATTTCTAGGAAATAAATTTTTAAAAACATTTTTATGAAAAATATAAATGATTCTCTAGAAGAACTCTTCATTCCAAAGTAAAATGGATTTTTCCCATCTCACAATAAAATTTTTGAGATATACGACTTGTTAAATAATTATTACATGCATGTAGTGTATGTACAACACTTTGGTATATCATAACAAGAGTCTTATTATTCTCATGTTATTCTATGTGATTATTATTTGAATATTTCAAGGTGGTATGGGACACATTGGAATGTTTAAGGATTAATTCCTCAATAAATTTTCAATGGTATGATGTAAATGTGTCTGATCTATGTTAAAATACTTTTTTAATATTATACTTTATTGAGTTTTATCTCTTATGATATCATCAACCATATTTAATTTAACTTTTTAAGATTAGTTTGACTGTGGATGTTCTATCTTGAAACCATTCACCAATTTACTCTGAATGGTTAGTGTTTATGATTATTATTCAGAAAATGTTATTTACATTTCATATGTCAGTTTGAATATGAATTTATATGTTATTTAGGTTTATCCAAATTCATATGAGTAATTAATTGAACTTAGTATGTATTGGGTGGGGCCCTCTATAACCCCTAGGTCATCGGTAGGTCTCATGGGAAAAATTATGGTCTTGGCACTGAGCCCTGACAAAATGAATATTTTTTTATTTTGACTGAGGCCTTAATAGTATTTAGATGTCTAGTTCGATTCCTTGATGATATATTTTAGAATAACCGCCATATGAATTTAACTTATTATGCGGCTAGTAATGGAATTTCCATGTGGTTATTCAACTAGTATAATACCCATGGTTGTGTTTTATTATGGCATTATTTACACCTCTAATATTCCTTCCTCAAAGTGTAAACGTTTATTATTTGTATAGGAATGTTTTTTCAATTATTAACTATGCCTATTATTGACTTTTATGATATTATCCGATGTATTTCATACCATTATTCTGTGTTTGACCTCACCCCATTATTATTTTTCATTTTCTCAGGACATGAAGATGTTTTTTACGATGGACCTACAAGGATAATCTTAGAGTGGTGGATGTTTACAAATATATATATATATTGTATTTCTTTTCAAGTTGTAATATTGAACATATGTATATGTCTAGATTTGAAAAAATATAAAACTACACCATCCTTCAGGATTTTATTCCTTGAAATCATGCCAATGTATTAAAATAAATCCCTGGCCCCAGCCTTCTGGGGTTGTGGTGATATAGTTGGCATTAAAGTAAGTTTAGTAGAAAAAATGGAATCTAGATATAGAAAAAGTATATTAGTGAACAATACCCTAAGATAAACATTGGGGATAATAATACAAGTACATACTTGAATTTTGGTAAGGAATAGTTTTTGTTGTTTATAATGAAAATAAATCTACGTATATATAAGAATAAGTAGTGGTGGCTATAGAATAGATATATCTAGGGGTAAAACTAGAAAACACCACTTTGACCTAGACTCGAATGAAAACTGATGCATGAAAACAGGCCTAGTTTTACTCTATGTTCATCACTCTTAGGGGATATGCCTGGGTAAATTTATAAGAATACTAAAAACAATTATAAATAATTATGCACCCAATGTAACGAAATTATATGGTTCTAAGATTTAGGTTTCATAAATTTATGATATGTCGTAAAACATGTTTATAGATATAGAGAGTTCATAATTCTATGTGATAAAATATAAAATGGAATTGAAACGAAATGTTACCTATCTGAAGGAATGAGAACATCCCCAATGCATGAGATGCGAAGAGTTAGAATGATCATATTTCTATGGGTCTTAAGACATTATTTCAAAAGAATATTGGCTCTCAAGTATCTTCATCATATAAAGAAATAATATCATGTGTTAATAAGGTATGTAATGAATTCACTGAGTAAAATTGCTTTTATGGGAAGAAATTGAAGTGGATGGTAGGGGAAAAAAGATAATGGGATGGAGGGAAAGATGTATTTTCCAACATGTGTTAATTTTGGAAGGAAACACCTTGATATATGTTTAAGAGGAAAAGTAGTTTTCTTCAATTATATAGAAAAAGTCCACCATGATCATAATTGCAAGACCATGAAAAAAATTTCCTTTATTCAATGCTTCAACTGCAAGGATATGGGACACTATGAAAATCATTGTCTCAAGCGTCAACGGAATATACCCCAAATGATGATTTTGGATAATGATCAAGTTATGATGTTTTTATAGATAAATTAGAATGATTAATTTTCATTATTAATAATCATTCCATTTGAATATTTTGTCAGTAATGTACTGGTTGTATGAATTAAGAGATACATGAGGATTGTAATCTAATACTCATTCATTAAGGATTTGTGGTTATTTGATGAATTGTACAAAAGGAAAATTGATTCTGAATAAAGTTAAAAAAAATTAGAAAAAAATATATCATTTATGGAATGACAACCCTTAATATATATATCTTATGTTGAGATAATGATGATGAGATGTTTTATTCAGATAAATACTGAATCCTTGGAACTGATTATGGACTTTTCGAGAATTTGTTTCTGCTATCATCGATACAGTTTACAACACTTTTGGATTTAATTAATATATCCAATAACATGTATCATGCATAAGGAATATAGAAGAATACTTGTTTCCAATATGTTTTTAGGTTAATTCATTTTATTACCACATTTCAAGAGTATACATGATGAAGTTATTCACACATTTGGAATGTGAATTTTAGAGCTTCTTCTTATTGATTAATGGGTAAGGATATGTTCACCTTGGATATTTAGTGAACTTAATTATAATGTTTTGAAACATTATATTTTTGAATTCTATGCATTTAAAAAATGTTTTAAGTTGATCATTGTATGGGGTCTTAGAGGTTAAAGTCACTACATGATGGTTTGATTATTCTTACATGACCATGTTGTCCAATTTGAATGTGTTGGTTTGTAGTAACTGATTAATTTATCATTCCTCTTATTAATAGGATATTTTAACCATATTCTTGATGTGGGTTTCGTATAGATAAATTTTCATGTATCAATTATTCACATTCGATGTTCAATTTCATATTTTGAGGGTGAATTTTTTTAAGGAGGGGATAATGTAGCACCCAATGAATTTACAAATATATTTAATATAGAATGAATGAAACACTTTATCTCTACCAAACACCACATTGTTATAACATAGCCATCTAAACATAATTTTCCACCTATGTGATTTGAATTTCAAAAAATTGACCTACACAGTGGCATTCTGTAAGATATTTAGAGTCTGATAAGACAAACATAATTTTTGGTGAATAATAACATACATTTATTAATACTAACATACCCTTATGAATATTAATGAATAGTAATGAATAGTAAATCCACCAAATAAATAGAAACTTCTCCCATGATGGTATAAAAACAATTTTGGCATCTTAAAAATGAAAAAATGATCATAGTATAAGTCTTGGTATTTTTTTATTTAATAAATATTTTATTTACAATTTTATGATTAACATAATATTTTTAAATGGAAATTTATTTTCATAAAATATAATCATAAATTTTTATTTTATTTTCTTATGGTTATAAGATAATTTTATGGTACCTTTATCAATTTATCAATGTGTAAGAAAATGAGTTATTGCTTTAATGTTTTTTTGGAAGAAATCTAATTTTAATATTAAAATTTAATTAAATAAATTTAAAAAATTATTTTTTAAAAATGGATTTCACTTTTCATTCCACACATAGATTAATGGTTTGGATGATTTTTTTTACATTTTCCTGAAATAAACAAATTTTGGATGAAAAGTGAAATACTGTAAAATACCATATATACATATTATCAATTTTATACACTATTTATAACATCATATTTGATTTAATGCCACTTGGTATGACCTCACATGAACTTATCAGTACTTGGGGTCACATAAAACAACACAATTTGTTGTCTTGATGGAAATAAAAAACAATGAATAAAATATTTAAAATTCACTCCTCTTATCAATTATAAAATCCCCCACCCCATTTTCTATTCACTCTTATATGACTTGAATCTCCACATAGTTCTGAAAAAATAACCTCCCCAAGTCTCTCACCCCTTCCAATTATCTCCTTTTCTTTTCATTAGACTAAAAACCCCTCCCATAACAATATTATCAATGAGCTGGATTCAAGAGGTAAATTCCTCTTTTGTTTCATTTACATCAAGTTATCTTTTATGTGGTATGTATTTAAAGTATTCATAACATATTATTATTTCAAAATTATTATATTCTACTACTGTTTTATGAGTCTCCTATGAATGGGTCACCTCTTTCAGTCCCTATTTAATATTTTCTAAAACCATGCTACATGGCTGTTATGTTACAGAATTTTACTTCTCAAAATATCTCTATTTTTTAAGCACTCTTATTATGTTATTATAATTTAATATATATTGTCCTATTTTGGGGTATTCAATTCCATATACCCTAATTATTTTTATTTTTCAATAATGATGATATACCATTCTTCTATAATGAATATATTTTATGAATTTTTAAGTGATGTAGTTAGGTTGACGGATTTTCGTAACAGATTTCTCAACATTTATTTTATTTTGAGTTCATTTATTTGTCATTACTCCTCTCCATTCATCCAAATGTTGTGATAAATATATTATATTACATTTACTATAATTTTTTTTGGTTAAATGAATAATGTTTCATCATCTCTCCTTTCTCATTGATTTATATTGTAAATGAAAGCACCACACTAGATGTGCTAATCTACCTTAGTCAAGGACGATGGGTTTTCAATTTCTATTTCTGTCTTCAATTGTAGTGATAAAACAATTATTATGGTTAAAACAGATTATAATATATGAACTATGTCTCATTTATGGTTCTGGGATCCATTCATACACATGGTAGTGATTTATAGATCATAATGAGTACATTGTGTTCAAGAACCACAAATTAACCCAAACAGTTTTCATTAAATAATTTAAATGATGATTCATATTCACTCTATGTAACCAAATGAAATTTACAACCATGTCACCTTATTTATTATCACTAATAATATATAACTTCAATTATGGTCAATATTCTTCATTTTACTTGATTCATCATTCATGTATATAGTTATACTGATCATAAAACAAATGGAACTAAAAAATGAAAATGAACTTCATAACCCATAAAAAAATCCATAAATGAACTTAATAAAGTTGTAATAAATAAATTACATCTATAATAGGTTTTGGAAATCTTAAATAATTAATTTAATTTTGTTATCCATGACACAAATACCAAGTTAAGAAACCCATCAAACCTAAGGTAAGGGTATCTTCGTCTCAATTCCACTTTTTTGAGATATTATGTATTCACTACTATTACTTATGTATGATATATGTATACTTCCCATTGATTTTTCATTTATTTATTCAAATTATTTTCCTGATATTCAATGTTTCATTTAATTTTTATTTAATTCGGTACATACAATACAATAGATTACAAATATACAAGTATTTTCTACATGAACCTCCATTTTTTTGGGTTTCTCATATTCCCTACTCACCTCAATGATATTATTTTATTAATTACTACTCATAAATTTAGTGTTAATGTTCGATATATGTGTACCTATCAGAATACTACTTTTATTTTTGTGGATTTATATGTTTTAAAAGGATATTTCAAAAATTCTTCCTGAAATACAACATCGATTCAAGGAACTTCTTGGATTCATACCAATTTTTATGTTCACCCTATAAATAGTTTTAAGGTATATTTATCTTTATAATGACACAAATTTTACTATATAAAATATATTTTGGTTTATTTATGGTTTTATGAAATCAAACATTCATTTTCTCTTTAAAATCACTTTAACGAATTTCATAAACCGCACTAAAATGTTTTAATTCTATAGCTTCTATAAAAACTATTTTTAAATGATTTCAATTCAGTGGGACATAACATGCTCCTGAAATTTAATATCAATTTCCTTACCTCTTCTTTTCTAGGATATAAATTTTTAAAACCATGTTTATGAAAAATAAAAATGATTTTCTATATGAACTCTTCATTCCAATGTAAAATAAATTAGTCTCAAATCACTTTATCTTTTATGAGATATACACCTTATTCCCTACTTATTCCATACATGTGGTGTATGTACATCCCTTTGGTATATAATATAAAAATTCTCTTTCTTATCATTATATTCTTAGTGATTATTATTTAAATATTTCAAGGTGTTATTAGACACTTTTGAATGATTAAGGATTATTTCCTCATGAAATTTTAAATGGTGCCATTTAAATGTATCTTATTTATGTCAAAATCCATGTTAAATCTTGTACTTTATTGAGTTTTATCTCATAAGATATAATCTATCATATTTAATTTAATGGTTTATGATTAGTTTGAATATAAATGTTTTATCTTTAAACCATTCACCAATTTACAATGAATTGTTAGGTTTATGATTATTATTTGGGGAAAGTTATTTAAATTTCATATGTTTGTTTCAATATGAACGTATATCTTATTTATGTATATCCCTGTTAACGTGAGGAATACATTGGAATGAGTATTCATCAGGTGGGGCCCACTATTTCCCCTATGGGAATTGGTAGGTCTCATTAGAAAAACTATGGTCTTCACACGAGCCCTTTACAAAATAAATATTTATGTTTTTGGGTGAGGCCTAAATAATTTTTTGACATATTGGCTGAGGCCATGGTGTTATATTTTATAATTTCTAGAATATTCATTCCCCTCATTGTGAATCAAGTATTTGAAATGTCATGTGGTTATTTGAATAGTAGGATACCCATGGTTATGTTTTATTATAACATTATTTACTCAGCTAATATTCCTTCTTTAATATGTTCAAGTTTATTATTTGTAGAGGCATATGTTTTCAATTATTAATCATGCCTACTGTTAATGATTATTATATCATTCGCTATATTTTTTTACATTTACTGATCCTTTAAGATCACCCCTTTTTTATGTTTTATTTTCACTGGACATGACAATTTTTTTATGATTGAACTAAAAGGATGATCTTAGAGTTGTGGATGTTCCCAATAAAACTTATATGTTGTATCTCTTTTTAGGTTTTAATGTAGAACTTATGTATACATCTTGCATTCCAAAACTACTAAACTACTCAGCCTCTGGGGTTTTATTACTTTTAATCATGCCAATGTATTAAAATAATTCACCAGATCCGAACATATAGGGTTGTGGTGTTACAAATTTACACTATGAATATATTTTGATTTAATTTGGTCTTACTAATTTCCCCTTCATCCTAATAGATTCAATCAATAGCATCTTTTTAGGTCATCATGATTAGTTTTTGGTAATATTTATAGATGATATTCATATCAATTCATATAGTATGCAAGATCATGAATAACTCTAGAGATTCGTTCTTGAGACCTTAAGGATGGATTAAATGTATGAAAAAAATAAAAAGTGTAAATATTTTATTATAGTGGTTAAATGCTTGGATCAATAATCTCAATAGAGGGTATATTGGCAGATTCATCCATGATAAATAATATTGAATATTACCCTAGACTAGCCATGGCTAGTGAGATCTGCTCCATTCTATGTATGGATAGATATTATCAATGATTTATAGAAATTTTTTCATAACTATATAATTCAATAACTATGTTAACTCATAAGAGAGGTAATTTCTTCTAGGCCGATTAGTGTGAGGAAAATTTCAAGGAAGAAAATAAAAGGTTATTCAGTGATCATGTTCTAATATTGCACTATAGTGAAGAAGGGTTTTAAATAATTAGTGACACATCAAATAGGTACTAGAAATTAATTCTCATGCAAAATGATATGGCGATAACTTATTCCTCATTAAAATAGAAGGTTCATGAGAAACAATTCTCAATTCATGATTTGGAGTTATACGTGGTATTATTTAAATTAATGATATGGAGTAATTATCCTTTTAGTGAATTCTATAATAGAGATTCTAGTAAAAAAAATTAATGAATATATTAACACATAATGATTTGAATATTCACTATAGAAGATAATTAGATAAGACTAATGATTTGGTCTCCATAATAAATTACCACCCTTTGAAAGTGAACAAGGTGACCGAGGCATTGAGAAAGGAATGTGCTAGATTATCATTTATGAGGATAGAAAAAGATCAAATATTCCTTTATTTCTAAGTTATGGATCTTGAAACAATGAAGAAAGGGGTGAAATATTATAATTCTTAAATAAGTTTTTTAATTATATATCCAACTGAAGATTAAAGAGGTGAAAAAGGAGTATGTAGAGAAGTAGAAGAAGGTCAAGAATGTTCTAGAGTTTAAAATTGATTATTGTGGAATAATAAGGTTTTAAAATAGTGCATGTATTCAATCAATATATGATTTGAAGAATGACATATTAATGAAATATTATAGTTCATTCTTATCTATTCATCCAAGAAGAAAAATAATATATAAAGATCTGAATTAGTATTTTTTATGTGGTGACCTAAAGAGAGATATTGTAGAGTTTGTATCACGGTTCTTGATATGTTTTCATGTCAATGATGTGAGATAAATGTATATGGGGATGTTACAACCATTACCCATAGTAGAATATAAATGATACAATATCACCATGGATTTTGTTGTATTCTCCGCAAAACATCTAAAAGGAATACTGCTATATTTGTATTAATCATTCACCTTATGACTTTAGCACACATTATTTATGTCAAATAATATTTTTATATATATAAACATTATAGGATATACTTTAATGATGTGGTACGGTTTTATGGAGTAACACATTATATTTTATCTGATTGGGATATGAGAGTTACCTTGATGTTTTTGAGAAATCATAAGCAAGAGTTATATCTTCAGTTAATTTTCACCATATCTTATAATCCTCCAAAAAATAGTTAGTCTAATATACTGATTCAAACCATAGAGGTTATTTTTATATTTTTTAAATGTATGTTAATGGTTTTTGGGATCTATTATTTTCCCTTTTTGATTTTTTGTACATTAATAACATTCATTTAAACATTTAGATCAATATATATGAATCCCTCTTTAGAATGAATATGAAATATCCAAAATCTATGGATAAATTCAATGAAATAATAATATTGGGGATTGAGAAAGCTGAGTAAATAGAAAAGAATTTAAAATCCAATCAACAAAACATTAAGTAAACTCATAGTGGATTGAAAAATTATGTTGAAAATCATCGAAGTAATCAGAAGCATGATGTTGGTGAGATGGTGTTTCTATGATTTTTTATGGATGGTGGTTATGAGATTAAGTAAGAAAGAAATGTTTATCCCAATTTATATTTTTTCATTGTAGATTCATTACTATGTAAGGTTTATTTTTTATTGTTTTTTACTTCTACCTAACCTCTCTTTAGTCCATTTTGTGTTACATGTATCTCTCTTCTGGATGAACATACCTGATCCATAATATGTACTAAACGTATATGAATTACCCTTGGATCATGATATTTATTTTTAAGAACAACCTATAGATACTCTATATCATATATATTATGTTTTATGAAAGAAGACCACTTACTTTGTCAAGATTTTTTGAAAAAATGACCAACCTTATGAAGAAATATGGGAATATCATGATATATTGAGGGAAAATTCATCCATAGTTGTATGTATCTGTGTGATGATATTTGTGGGCATAAATTATTTTTAATGGGGTTTAATATAGCTACCTAATTTTTTATGAAATATTTTTTAAAATAAATTTAGTGTATTTTCATAGATTCAATTAAACACAACACCATGTTTTAAGGAACCATCAAATACTATTAATATTATTATTTAAACAAGATCATTAAAAAATAAAAAATAAATTAATACATTTAAATTGTAATAAAAAAATTTAAAAATAATTATAATTTTTATAGATAAATAAAATATATTTCCAAATTGTTACATTATATTTAGTAAAAATTTGTATGCTTTGAAAATAATTTTCCTGACAAAAAATGATATGTTCTCACCAAAGTCTATAGATACTCTGGTTAGAACTGAGAATCCTCCTCCAATAGAATACACCCATGTTCATGTAGCAGTGAAGGATCATTCTCTGGACAGTACTGACATTTTAGGTACTCTAGTTTCTGACCTTATTTCAAATTCTACTTTGAAAATAGATGCTTCTTCAAGTTCTGAAACTTATTAGAGCAATCAAAAACATTCATCCTCCCCTATGGTTAGGCGATCCCAAATGAATAAAGGATCTGGAAAATGTAAAAAAAAGAAGGGTTCTATCCCAAAACGTAAATAGGAATGATTTTTCTCTATTGGAATTTCCAATCCTTGGCCAACAACGATACCTCTACATCACTTAGAAGGTTCTTAAACACTCATAAGCCTCATATATTTTCCATTTCAGAACCTAAAGTCAACTTCAATATGAACTTCATGAGATTTGGTTCTCATAATTACATTTTTCTAATATATTGTAAATATGGTCCTCAAACTAACTCTATGTGGATCTTTTATCACAATAGCCTACAAAATATCAACATCTTTAAAACATTGATCAACAAATTACCTATGATTTCTTGTGTAATGGTCGGAATGCCTTTTGCACTATGGATTATTCCAATAATAGATATCTAGATAGAAGACTTTTATGGAATGAACTTTTTGATATGGTCAACTCCATTCAGGATCCTTGGGTTGTTATGGGAGACTTCAATGCCATTCTTAAATCTTGTGAAAAAATTGGTCCCTCGCATCTTGTTATATCCTCAAGGGAATTCAGGTCTTCTATTGAAGACTGTAGCCTTTTTAAAGGAACTTTTAATGGTGCCAAATATACTTAGAACAGAAAACACTATAACAAAGTTGTTTCCAGTAAGCTTGATAGGGCTTTTTTTAACATGAAGGATCTTGATATTTGGAAAAATATATCCAGTGTAACTCTACCTAGACTTAACTTTGACCATCATCCTATCCTAGTTAGCATCCTTATGAATGATCGTAAGCTTGTTCTTCCTTTTAAATTTAATAATGCTTGGTCTTAGAATCCTGATTGTGTCACATTTATTTATAACACTTGGAACACTATGAAACACCATAAGGATTCCTTTGGCTGTATTTACAAGTTGAAAATCCTAAAATAGGCCCTTAAAGGATGGTGTAAAGCTACAAATTCTCAAACAGACCTATATATTTCCTCTCTTGAAAATGAACTTAGCCACATCCAAACACAAAGCACTAATTTAGATTTTAATATGGATCCTCAATTGGAAGAAAATATCTCCCTTAAACTTATTTCCATGAACACATTTAAGGATAATATTCATAAGCAAATGTTTAGGACTAAATGGCTTACAGATGGTGATCGTAATAGTAAATTTTATAATTCCCTTCAAATAATCAGAAAGGCCAATCGTCCTCTTTCTAAACATATTCAAAATTATTTGATCCTTGATTCTGGAGATGCCATAACGGATCATGTTATCTCGTAATTTTACAACATCTTTAATGGCCTGAAGATAAATATTGACCTCAAATCTGATATTATTCACTTAATGGTGGATGAAAGAGACAATGAGTCTCTTTTAAGCACTCCACTTGATAATGAGATTAAAGATACAGTTTTTGGCCTTAATTGAGATAGTGCGCCTGGTCCGTATGGGTTCAATAATGGTTTCTACCAAAAGAATTGGGATATGACCACAATGATGTTTGTAACCTTGTTAAGACCTTTTTTATACATGGATATCTTCCTCATGGGATCAATGCTCAATTTCAAACTTTAATACTGAAGGTTGAAAATACCTCATAGATCCATCAATTCAAACATATTTCTCTAATTTACACAGTTTATAATATCATTACTAAAATTATTGCGAATAGACTTGTGCCTATTTTCAATAAATAGTCTCATGGAATCAGTTTGGATTTTTTAAAGGAAGGTCTATCCAGGACAGTATTTGTCTTGCCACCGAATGTACCAATAGTTTAAATAAAAACACTAGAGGGGGTGTGTGTCCATCAAACTTCATATCAGAAAGGATTTTGACACCATAGACTGTAATTTTATTTTCAAAGTCTTAAAAACATTTGATTTCATGATTCATTCATTGGAAGCCATAAAAATTTATTTCGCTCAGCTTTTATTACTATTCTAATTAATGGCACCCCTAGAGGTTTTTTCAAATGCTCTAAAGATGTCAGGCAGAGTGACCCCCTTTCTGCCATCTTCTTTGTTATTGCTGATGATTACTTAAGTAAACTTCTCAATAATCTGGTTGATCAAAGTAAGCTTAAGCCTATACATGTTTCCAGAAACCTAAATACCCCTACCCACATTTTGTATGCATAGGATATCATCCTGATTCTCAAAGGGGATCAAAAAAATATTCACATCCTCAAGCATGCTCTTAATCATTATGAGGATGTCTCAGGACAAGTGATTTCTAGGAATAAATCTTATATTTTTTTTGGAAAGATCTTTCCTGTCAGAGGGAAATATAGAATTACCACTTATCTTGGAATTAAAGAAGGCCTCTTAAATTTCACTTATTTGGGCGTCCCAATATTTTGGGGTCATCATAAAGTGAGCTACTTTTCTAATATCATTGATCAAATCAAAAACCAACTCTCTACATGGAAAGAGAAATCTCTCTCCATGGCTGGAAGAATATGTTCGGTCAAATAAACCATTTTCTCTAAAATGGCCTACTCTCATATAATTTATAAATGGCATGTCGGCATCTTCAGGAAAATTAATACTTATATTAAAAAATTCATTTGGACTGGAATTATTTTTGAAAACAAACTTGTCACTATCCCTTGGAAATCCTATTGTAAACCCCTTGATAAAGGTGGAATTGGTATAAAAAATATAAATTTGTTCAATAATGCTCTTCAAGCCAGTCTTACTTGGCATATTATTAATTGTACTTGTAAAGCTTCTGAATTCTTGAACCACAGATTCCTCTTTAAACTCTTAAATGGGAATTTTAATTTCATCAACTCTTCAATCTGGACTTCTATTAGGGACTCATACCACAAGATCATGGAAAATTCTAGATGGATGGTTAGTACTGATTCATCCATTAATTTTTGGTGTGACAACTGGTGTGGTAACCCCCTGATATCATTGTTACCTCCTAATATTATTCCTAAAGATACTAGTCATTCTATAAAAGATGTCTTACAATTTCATAGACAAGACCACCCTGACAATACTGCGCAGATCATTGATAATCACCCTTTTTCTTCTAATGGTGACTTCCTTGTTTGGGAACCTGCATCAAATTGCATCCTAGACTCTAAAAACTACTATAATCATAACATTTCTGGAAATGAATCTAATTATCAATGGGTGAGTCAATTTAACAAACCTTGGATCAAACCTTCAAGGATCACCCTTATTTGGCGCATTTCTCATAATAGATTGCCTACTAAAGCCGGTCTGCAAAATTTTGGCATACAACTCTACTCTAAATGTCACTTGTGTAATCAACACAGGGAGGATGTTGATCATCTTTTTTTGGCTTGTGTGACGGCCACTTATTTATGTAATTATGTTATTGAAATATTTCATTGCAGATGGAACTTATCAGACAATATTTGTTTATTTTAAAAAAAATGCATTAGATATGAAGCCTACCTACAGGTTAAAAATATTTTTCTTGCGGTGGTGGTGGAACTCTTGCATGAGATCTGGTACATTATAAATGATCTTATTCACAATAAACACTCATTTAGTCTCAGTGTAGAAAATTATTAGATTCTTATTACAATTCATGAAGCTGCTTCAATTCCAAAAGACTGTTGCAACAAATCAATTGGTGACTTTGAGATCCTTCGTCATCTCCGTGTGTCTGGCATATATCCAAAGCTAAAACATTACTTTGAAGTATTATGGAAATCACCGATGCTGGGATGGATCAAAGTGAATGTCGATGGTGCTTATAAAGGAAATCCAGGCCCTGCCAGTTGTGGTGCCATGTTCAGAGACTCAGCTGGCCAGTGTCAGGGTTGTTTCTATGTTATATGTGGACATTCTTCATCTCTCGAGGCTGAAATGTTGGGGTTCATCAATGCAGTTTATTTTTCACTTCAAAGAGGTTGGAGAAAGCTTTGGATTGAAAGTGATTCTACCACTATCGTTCATGCCATATGGAATGGCAACATTCATCTTGCCTGGTCGCTTACCAAACATTGGATGAATTGTCTGATCTCTCTCTATGGGATTGATTACATAGCTACTCATGCCTACCATGAAGTGAATTTTGTTGTAAATTCTTTAGCTAACAAAGGAGTACATCAGAGCATGACTTGGCTGGACACTCTTCCAGCTGACTTATAATATCTTTTTGATAGATATTGTAAAAAACTACCATCCTTCCGACTTTTCTAATCTTTTTGCTTATCAATAAATTGTTCTTTGGTCTTTGACCAAAGCATTACCTTTAAAAAAAATATTCATAGCCTATATCCATCTCATATTCTATCAAATAGGAAATGAAACAATTGATTGTGTGTATGGTGGACTATCGTCTCGCTAACCGATGTAATTCATTTTCCATAACTGCCTATATAATCTAGGGATAATGATGAATATAATATTTATGTATGATATTTATGACATATATTTAATACTATAATTAAAATATTAGTTTATTTTTTTACCTTATATTCCTTAGAAAATTATGACATAGCTCTTGTGCATGTGTATACTACCACATCTGTGAAGATATCTGATATCTTTTTCATTTTATTTTGACATTTATGTCGATAAGGGTAGATATAATTAAAACATATGATATCAAGGATATAAAAATAAATATGTAGATGTGATATATTATTTACCTTCCATTTTTTCCATCCATTGAGAAAATGGAAACATCATTAATGAGTAGGTACGACCTACCATCTCCATGAATTGTGCAATTCCATTTCCTATCACTAAAATTTATAAATTAATCTACATACATATAAAATTAATATATATATATATATTATATTTTTTCATGGTTAAAATTATTCAGATATAGAACGGGGGTCAATGTAAAGGGAATGAAAACACCAAACAAAAATATACATAAAAAAGAAGTAGTGATGACCTGAAACGGGAATTTAACATAGATTATTTAATAAACATTTAATAAAAGGTAATAATTAAATTATATATTATATTATATGTTTGTTTCTGGTTATATAATATTTTTATTATAAACTTAAATTAGGTATATAGGATGTTTAAACATGTACAATGAATGTCAAGACATGTGGTATGAGAATTTTCAACTCTCTTTTATTTCAAAGGGAAACATCCTTTATTATTCACATGTTCCTTTTTTGGTCAATATACTTCCAATGAACATGGTTTATAATTATTTTTATTGAAATTATGGTGATTTAGAAATTCATATAATATTATTTCTTTCATGTGGATTACGATTTCATTATTACTAATGTGGTAAAGGTTTTATGTTATAATCTTTCCATTTAATGGGATTGTTTAGGATTATTTTTTTCATGATAAAATATTCTGATATATCTCTCATGAAACTCAAAAAATTTATTCTCAAATGTTTATTTAATGAATATATATTTATTCCAATAATTTTTCTTTTTTTATGCAGAGAATGTTCCAATGTAATGTATTTATGGAAAACTAAATTTATTTCCCTGTTTGATCAAGAGAAATTTTCCTTCAAGATCAATATTTTTCCAAAACCATTAAATAAATTTGTTGATATTATAATTATATTACTTAAATTAATTTATAACCAGTTTTCAACAATTAATTTTTCTTAAACGAATATTCCTGTTATTTTTCAAACAAGTACCCTATTTCTTTTAACAAAAATATGAAAGGAATATTTATTCTAACATGAAAGTCATGTAATGTATTTTATTCTATGATGACCACACAATTACTTAAATATTCCACGAAAAAATTACAAGGTTATTTTCATGTAAAATTATTTCTATAATATTTGATGTGTTTTTAGATTTTAAGGATATGATATCAATGTGGGAAGGATATATTCCTCAAAAAATGTTCCAATTAGTATTTCAAAATCATTTTCTATGTTAGATGAAATACTTTTACATTAAATAATATTTACTAGGATTTGGATCCAATTATACCATCTTTATTCATTATTTGGATGGTTTTCATTTATAATATGAAAATAGTGGTGAAACTTATTCAATTTCCATAGGTTATGTCATAATGAGTGGATAAAATGTTTTTTAAACCCATTTCACTTCCATCTATTATACTAAGATGAAATTTTTATGAAACCATTTCATTCCGATTGGATACCATATTATGAATGCTTTATAATATATTGTTATAAAAATGTATGGATTATGTGATGGGTGGGACTTAATATCCCTCCAATTCAATGGGTATAAATTGATATCCCTTGTGATAAATACAAATGGAATTGGGAGTGAACCCAGTTTACTAAGGGAATTTTTCTAATATGATAGTCATGGGAGTGAACCACAAATACTATGATAGTTTGGGGAATAAACAAAATCCTCTTCGATAGTCTTTGATGATATCCTTGACTATGATGATGTTTTGGGGTGTAATCCAAATCCACTAGAGTAGTATTGGAAATGATCCATGACAATTAACAAAATAGTTTCCTATATTTATGTGCATAAATCAATTCCATGTATTATAAAAATGTTCCATTTTTGTAGATTATGTTCTTTAATTATTTTATAACTCATGTCTTATGAGCTACCAAACTGTATTCTATGATTCAATTCTTTGATCAATGTTTTGTAGGGACAAATTTTCAAATGTAAATATCATATTTTCATAACCTTATTCCACTGTTATGCTTAATTGATGATTAATATCACTTTCGTTTAACTTTATTGATCATATCAGACGACCGATTTTAGATTTTCTTTCCACAGGTTATGAAAAAAAGTTTTATGCATGATGTGTCTAATAAAGGTTCTAGTAATAAAAACATAATAGAATATAACGTATTTCACATATGAACCATTTTTTATGTATCTATATTCACAAATAAACTAATACATTATAATCCTCATTAATTTTTCAGTAAGATGAATGTAATATTCATATATTAGATAGTATTATCTATGTATGATATGTTTGGGACTTTATATATATGTTCTTTACAGATCTCAAGAGTTTAAGATACTTATTGTCATGACCGAAAGTTTTGTCAATGGAAAAACCCTTATTAAAATTATTTTATATAATAACATGAAATCACAACACAATAAACTAATAAATATTATGTTACCTTTAAACATTATATTGTCACTTTTGTGTTTTGACTTTCAAAAATCTGACATACACATTTGCGTTCACTATGATATTTTGAGTCTGATTGAATCAACATAGTTTTGGATGAATAATAACATATCATTGGGAATGGTAATATACTCTTATGAACAGTAATGAAAAATAATGAATATTATGTTTTCCAAAAAAATAGAAACATCAACCATTAATGTACATATCATATTTAGACATCTTATAAGTTAAAAATGATCATAGTACATGTATTGGTATTTTTGTACATGAAAAATATTTTAATTAAAATTTTATGATTAATTTAATAATTTAAAATGGAAGTCTATTTTCATAAAATTTATTAATATATTTTTATTTTATTATCTTATGCTTATAGGATAGTTTTATTGGACCATGATTAATTTTTCAAGGTCATACAAAATGAGTTATAGTATAACTGTTGTTTTTTTGAGTACATATTGATTTTATTAAAAATTTAAATTAATCATATTTAAAAAATTATTTTTTAAAAAAGGTGTTTTTTGGATTATACATGTTAAAAATGGTTAGTTTTAATTTTTGGTATTTTTATAAAATACATGAATTTTTTATGAATAGTAAAATATGATAATTCACAATAAATGCTAAAACATGAGTTTTTGCATGACTCCTGAGTCATGGAGGATTCAAATGACCATTTTTTCTAACTCACATGAACACATTGATATTTTTGGTCACAAGAATCAAACAATATTTCTTGTATTGAGAAAAATATTTAAATAGTGAATTAAATATTCAAAATTCACTCCTCTCCTTCACTATAAAAACCACCCACACTCCCCTCTTCTTTTCACTTCTCTCAAGCCTTATTCCTTTCCTATGTTCTACCCAAAACAATCCACAAGATCCCCCCCTCCACATACAACAGTCCTTGGTCTCCTCAAAAGACCAAATCCTCTTCCCTTAAGAGGCTCTCAAATAAGATAAACTCAAGAGGTAAATTCCTCTTTCCAATTCATTTATTTTCTTTCAAGTTTGTTTCATTTCATGTTTCTTTCCTCAACTACCATAACCAAAAATGTATTGAAATTTCGATAACATTAATGTACTAAAATTAAATTATGCTAATGTGATATTTTATCATAATATCTCCCTCCCCATCCTTTTATTCTATAAATGAAATTAGCATCCGAGATGTGTTCATTTATCACATTCAATGATGATAGGATTTTAATTTTCATACCATCTTCTAGAGTAGTCATAAAACCATTTTAATGGTTGAACAGATAATAATATATGTATTTTATATTATTTAATTTTCTGTAATCCTTATAAATTCATGATGTAAAATAAAAATACAAAAAAGTTAATTGTCTGAAAAATCGCTACATTAATTCAACAGTTTATCATTAATGTTTTATATAGAAATTCACCTTTACTACAAGTGAGAAAATAAAATTTACAAGCATTTAATATTATTTATGTTCACTAATGTCATATAAGTTCAATTCTAGAAAACCACTCTCACCACACATGATTATCCGTTCATGTATATAAGTAAGCCAAACCTGAAACTGACAGACACGAATAGTGAAATTAAACCTCCTAACCAATATAAAAGGTTATGAATGGACTAAAAATGGTTATACTATATTATTTGAATATAAAATAAATTATCTAGATTTTAATTAATGGTCATAATTTGATTACTCATCTCATTAATATCAAGGGGAGAACACCATCAGACTTAAGGTAACGTACCCTCTCTTTCTCACATTTATTCAATAATCTCTTCCATGTTATGCCCTTTTACATATAATTACAAATGATGGAGTATGATTTTCACCTTACCCATACTTCCCTCTTGACGTATTAATGATGAAAAATCCCATTCACTCTTAATAAGACCTTTTAATTACACTTGATACCATGTCGACATTCTGTAAGGGATTCTACCCAAAACACCTTTATTCCTTCGGGTGGCCATATCATTCGTTTTACCCAAACGATGTTGTCATTTATTTTTTATGTAAAAATTATAAATGATTTTATATCCTCCAAAATAATTTTATATTATCCATTCCAAATTCACTTTTGGGGATATACAAGATTTTATGTTATTCCCACCTCGATACATCCCATTATGCAAACTCGTTTTAAGGGTACTTCCAAAAAATTTTCCATATTGCAAGTGTTCTATACCATTTGTTTAAATAAACCATAGTTGTTATAAATTCAGTATTTTTAATATTAAATACTTTCTGTTTCACTTCTAGTATTATATAAAATATTGTTATCTTTTCATTTTTAAATACAGTTTAGTATTTTCCTTAAAACCACACTAAAATTCTTGAATGGAAAGAATTTCTGAAATACTCTTCTTACATGTGGTCACATCTATTTTATATCACTTACCATGCTATATGAATATTATAACATATTAATTTCCATGTATATTTTAATTCGTTTTACTCATGGACACATTTATGATACTTTCATTCATTATGCATTATGACATGAATTTGATACCCTTTTCTCTCCCTGGGATCCCTTATGTTTATGTATGACTGATTATGCATGATTATTTATGTGGAAATAATATTAATGAACATTTTAAGATGGGTTCACCAGAATATAACTACAATACATTGGTTAAAATATAGTCTCACGAGATGGTATGTGCAACGGTCTTGGCGGCTAGCCTTGACTCATGCTACCATGTGCAACATTCCTGGTGGTTAACCTTGACTTATGCTCCACTACGTGAAAATAACTTTAAATCATTATAAAGTCATGATATATTTTTCTACCACAATACATTGAATTCATTTTTATGTGATACCATGATTATATGTCATGATACTATATGACATTTAATATCATAATGTCTTGATCTCTAACCATTGTGGTAAAGCCTTATTCTTATGTTTAATCCCTTACTGTGATTTTAACTCGTCCCTTTGTTCATGTGTTCCCCATGGTACACTATACATATGTAAGGGCTCAAATAAAGTTATAAAAACCTTATGATGATAAAATAATGATGTTTTTTTAGTCCCATGATTTATGTTTTATGTTCGTATTCTTCAAAGACAATATACATCATGATTCTTGGCTTGTACTCTGATGTTTAATTGTGCTTAAAATCATGTAATGATTTAAGTAAAAGACTAGGGTCTCTATAGTTGGTATCAGAAGATGTTCTAGTTATCATTAGTTATTATGAATAGTTCACTTTAGTAAAAACCTTAAGGATGAGACTAAGTATAAGAAAACACCTTATAATTTTGGTAAGTATAGATTAAGTGGTTTATAAAAAAAATACATCCATGTCTGAAAATAAAAAGGTAGAGGTGGATTATGGACAAATTTTTCTTGGGTTAAAAACTAAAAGTACAGCATTAAGCTAGACTCGAATGGGAATGGGTGCATAACCATGGGCCCTACTGCACTATTGGTTTGAGACACTGAGTAATATTCTTTGATAAACTCATGATACTCTTATAAGGAATAATTAAGGGAATAAAAAAATAACCCATAAGAATATATGCAATGTAATATATCATAGTTAACCTAGATTGGAACATAAGTAATCAAAATTTAGGATATAATTCTCCTTTTAATGTTTATACTCTTTTGTTCAAAGGTTATTTTTTATGCTCAATAGATATTTATTGAAGACCACTAATAGTATTTTCTTTTTCTATGTTAACCACGGGAAATAGAAAAACACATGCCAACAATCAATCTAATAGGGAATGTGAATATTTCCAAATGATAGGCCTAATATGATGGAAAAGGGTGATCAAAATATGATCCCAGTACATTCTCAACAATATGATGTCATGAATAATAACTTGAATCAAGTGATACACCCTCCTCCTCCAAGGAAAGAGCAGGTTTCCATTGAATCCTTCTTACAAAAAGGGCCCCCATATTTAGTGGATCAATTGATCCCCTCCTCATAGTAAAGTGGATTTACCCCCATTGAAAAGATATTCAATGTCTACTAGTGCTATTAAGAAGTGAAACTCATAAAAGAGGTCTATTTTTTTGATGGGGATGTTAATCAGTGGTGGATACTGATCAAGAATAAGAAACCACAGGAGGAAATTGATTTCAGGGAATTGGAGAAATTCAATAGAATGTTTTTTAGAAAATATTTTCCCCACACCCTCCATATCAAGATGGAAAGAGAGTTCCTCAGACTCATGCAGAATTAAGATGACTCAATTGGGTCATATGAAGAAAACAATATAAGGATTTGAAGGTACGTCTATGGCTTTTTCATGAACACCGAAAGAAAGGTGGGTCACTTTATTATAGGACTAAACCTGACTCATTGAAAATTGATGGTGATTTGAGACTTCAACATCTATGAGGAGATTGTTCGTTGTTACCTCACATTTGAAATGGGGATTGGAGAATCCCAGTGGTATCATAATCCCAATGATAAGAAGAGTAAAATGGTTTTTCTAGTGGGCGGACCCAAAAATAAATTCCATGATGGGAGGTATCTTGATCATCTCACAAGTAAGAATTGTGGGAAGAAGCTTTCTGGGAACATTCTAATGGGAAATAGGAATTGATTCAAATGTAAAGATAGGAAATCTAGAAAAGAACTTCGTATGAGATAAAATGAATCCTTCCAATGTGTAAAAAGAATGTAATGTTTAGATCAACACTCATCTTATAGGGAAGTGTTACAATTTCAATGAGCATGGTCATTATGCTAACAATTTCCCTAAGTTGAGGGTTGTCAAAAAGAAATCAAAAAAACTATAATGAAATGAGGAAGGTCTTATACTATGTGTTTATGAGATATAATAAGGTGATATCCTATGCCTCATGGAATCCAAAAATACCTATGAAAAACTATCCTACACATGATCTGGAGTGAGTAGATGTGATATTTGTATTAAAAATCAGGCAGAATTATCTCAATGTGGGATAAGTGTGAGATATAATCTGATCACAATAGTCTAAAATATATATTCAAACAAAAAGAGTGTAATATTTTCTAGAAATGATAGATATATCCCATCAAGGATTTTGAATACTCAATCAATAACTATCACGGTAAGGAAAATAAAGTGGCTGATGATCTAAGTAGAATGAATCCTTCATCTTTATAAATGATGAGAATTTAAATGGATCTAATATTCATATATTTGCAAGTGATAAACATGGGAATAATTAAGGGAGGAAAAACATCAATCCTTTCTCAAATGATTTCTCAGCCAACCCTCATGGAGAAAATAATGGATGCTCAACAAAAAAAGATGTGGAAATTTTGAATAGGGTGAAAGCTACCAGAAATGGGAAATCCTAAAATTTCATGATTGATGAGAATGAAGTTGTGATATTTGGGTTACAATTATTTGAACCATTCAATCCAGAGATAAATAAGGAGCTATTGAATGATGCACGTAGCTCAACCTTCTCTGTCCACAATGGGAGAACAAATATGTATCGAGTTCTCTGAGAGAACTTTTGGTGGGATAATATGAATAATGATATTGCAAATCATACGTCAAATTTCCTGGTATACCAGCAAGATAAGACTAAATGATAGAAATTTAAGAGGATTATTAACACACTACCCATACCAATATAAAAGTAGGATAACATCACTATGGACATTGTCACTATACATTCAAATAAATCTAGAAGAAAACAATGTTATATGATTTATATTGAATTATATTACAAAGATATCTCAACTGATTTTGATTCGAGAAGACTTCTCATTGGTTATACATAAAATTATATGTATCAAAGAGGTGGTAAATCATAATAGAGTACCATTATCTATTGCATCCGATAGAAATCTAAGATTCATCTTGATGTTCATGAAAAGTTGCCAATATGCTCTAAGCACTGAACTAAACTTCAGTATGGCCTCTCATCCTCCAACTCATGTCCAATCTGAGAGAACTGTTTTGAAACTAGAAGATACCTTGAGAGAATGTCTTATGGACTTTAAAGGAGGATAGGACCAACAACTTCCACTATTTTAATTGTCCTACAACAAAATATTCCACTTGAACATCCAAATGAAACCATACAAATCCCTTTTTGGGAAATGGTGCAGAACACTGGTGGGTTGGGATGAAGTCTATGAGTATAAGATGGTAGAACTTGAAATGGTTGGTGAAATGGTGGAGAAGGTGAAAAACATTAAACTGCACATCAAGGCAGTCCAATGTCGACAAAAGAGTGATGCAAAAAATCTTCCATGAGACCATGTGTTCAATGTTGGAGACATGATATTTCATCGCATATATCCATGGAAGAAGTTAACGAGGTTTGGGTATAAAGGGAGGTTAAGACCCAGGTATATCAGCCCCTTTGAGATTCTTAATTGTAATGTCCCGGATTTTTTCCATGTATTATATTAATATTATTTGGGAATTTTTCAAGACCAGTCTTCAAGAAAACATGCAGTTCTGAGGCCTGGGGAGCCTGGAACAAATGTTTGAATTAAATTAAATAATTTAATTTATGTGTGTGTGGGGTTTTAATAAAAAAGTGGAATAACTCCTGATCTGGTGCTCGGATTCGAAATCCTAGGGCATCGTTGGGTCCAGAGCAGTGGGTTTTCTCTAGAAGATACCTAACATCGGCTGGCACAGACCGGTGGTGAAATATGGTTTTTGGATGTAACTGTAATAAAATATTTATTAAAAATATTTTTTTATTAAAATCTTTTCTTTAGTGAAATCTCTTTATCTTAACTTTTTAAATAGAGATTTGCTCAGGGGTCTAGGATTACAGTCCTCATAACCCTGAAACCTTTGAAGGATCTGGAGAAAACCTCCCAATACAGCGATGGTGTTCTTGATGAGATTTGTAGGAGATGACGACGTGGTGACCAGATCTTCACCATAGAACACCGAAAATCCTGGTAGGATGTCTGATTTATAATTTTCTTCCCCGTTCTTGATTCTCACGATGAACGTAGACTAATACACGAGCAAATTGGCCTGCAGATCGATCATAATTGCGGGATGGGATTTTATAGCGATTTTGGAGAATTGATCCATGTTTATTTATTATCGCTGATTTCTGCTCTATTTAATCCTATTAATTGAATCGGATCAACGTCGTGACGAACGACAGAGGAGGTTTGTTCCCCAAATTTTTTTATTGGATTTTCTTCCCTTTTTCTTAAGCGCATTCTTTACGTTTTTTCGGGGCGATGAACGAATGATCATTGCACATTCATTCTATGACACAATGATCCCAAATTGAAGAATCGATCCATGACAATCTCGTGGAGGTGCAATGATGGTTTCTGATGATGATTCAGATCAGATCAGGAGATATTTTCATTTTTTGGCGTTTTTCTTCAGATGAATCGTTGGAGGTTTATGACCCAATCGAAGGACTGAAAACACCCGATTAGGTGTTGGTATGATGTGATGAACCAGGCCTGGAAGCATTGGGATGGATGGATGAGAGATCGTGAATCCAAAAGATCGGACAAAGCGCAAGGAAGAAGACAACGTTCTGGAAATTCCTCGACAACATGGCGTGTAGTGTGGGCTACATGGAGTGTGTTCATTAGGGATCACCTGGCGTGTACTCTGGGAGTACATGGACATGGGATGGGTACATAGCCAAGGACACAGTATGTATACCCCACCCCAGCCAGACCCGGCCAGATACACGGGATACCCCGTGTACTGGCACACGGGCAGGCAACATGGACGGAAACCGTGTACGGGAATTCAGCCAGGGTACACAAGTGTTACCCATTTGACAGGACACGTTGTGTGCTTTTACATACACGTTGGGTATATTCTTTCCTACACAACTTCGATTCTAGACACAGGCCGATTACATGGGCAACACCCAGAGTAAAGTAACATGGTGTGCAAACCTATTACACACCTTGTAGTTGAGTTCCTCACAGTTTGGATGGATGAAACGGGCCATTTACATGGGTAGTACATGGGGTCAAGGAACAAGACGTGTAACCATACTACACACTGTGTAACTAGTTTTACATGGCTTGAGACAGTTTCCTTCGGTGACTTGGACTAGTTTCTTTAGGGTTCGTCCCCTTGGTCTTTCTCCTGAAGGTTTCCTGTATCATTTCCTACTTCTAGGGGTATTATCCCTTCAGAAAGAATTCCTGAATATAGTTCTTGGAATCCCTGCGGTGAGACTTGGAGCAGGATCCTCCATTCATTCCTAGAACCCTTTGTAGAGTTCTTGGTATCAACGTGACCAACTTTACCCTGGCACCAATCCTCTCCTTAGCGGATTAGTTCAGAATGAGTTGTTGGAATCACCACATAGCTATTGGTTGTGATCATCATCTGAAAATCATATTCTCAAGTACTTGTGGAGTGTGTTCTCCCAGAATGAGTATTTCATATCTCCCTCTTAATACATAGGAGTGTGCTCTCTTGGTTACATGCTTAGTGGAATCTTCGAGATAGATCTTAGTGGTGGTTTCATGATGGTCGACCATGTATGAGTATATCTGGATATTCATGTTATATGTTCTGTAGAAATGTACTGTGTAGAGATGACTCTATCTTTCCTTTTTGGTATTTCCATTGTTT
Source organism: Viscum album (assembly GCA_963277665.1). Classification (NCBI taxonomy): domain Eukaryota; kingdom Viridiplantae; phylum Streptophyta; class Magnoliopsida; order Santalales; family Viscaceae; genus Viscum; species Viscum album. Next base: position 1,087,530,926 of record OY728165.1, read on the forward strand.
TATTACTTTGTGGTTTTCAGGGTGTCATACTGGGTATTGTTATACTCACCCTTGCACGTGATTTGCCTGCATGTGTCGTGTCTTGTGCAGACGAGTGAGCCTTTGACCAGATTCTAGGTGGACCAAGACCAGACAGAGCTGAGTGAGATCAGACAGGCCGAGGTGTGTTCCTATGGCTACGGATTGTAGTCCCAGTACCTTTCATTACTGGTTGGACTCTGTTACTGAATTTATTTTGGTGGACGTGAACTTTTGGCCCAGGGTTTTACACTTAGTGTACTTTAATTTCATGTCATACTCTATTGGTTGGGATTTTAGTGTATGCATGCATTTCTATTTTTAGTAGTTTCTACTTTTCATATTTGTGGGCTTGGATATTTGTGTGCGTGTGTGCAGGTTTACAAGAAATGCCTCCCATGTTAGTGATATGCCTACTCAGTGCTAGCCACCACCCCCTGGCCTATTTGAGGTGGGCTTGGGGAGTTGCATCTTGGGCCCCACCAAGACGGGTCGTGACAGAGTGGTATCAGAGGTGGTCGGTTCTACCTTAAGACCGAGAGTCTGTGAGTTGGTTTGGGGAAATAGTGTTATGTATTTTGAGTTCGTCTTTCAGGATAGGGACCCTAGTGTTGGTGGGGGAAGCCAACGTATCCATACACCATTACTCTGATAACATTCTTTTCAACTCAGAACATGAGAACACCAGTTTCATGGGGAAAATAATGGTACATGCATCATATAGATATGGGTTGTGGCTTCCATGTCCTTCTTGAGTCGGCTCTCCAGATATACGCACTAACTGAGATACAACTTGTTTCTATATAGTATGCCTCTACGACGCGCACCCACTAGGATCCAGCAACTCGATTATGAGGATGACCCCATCTGTTATAATGATTTGATTCAGGGACCAGATCCCACAATTTTACCTTTAGGTGGGGTTCCAGTTAATCCACCACCTTTGGAGCAGTGTTTAGTGCATGATATACCAGCGGAGGAGGATTGCAAGTTGTGCGCACTCCATGAGTTTTAGAGACAGAGACCCCTCAGGTTTTGAGGTGAGCCTTACCCTCAGGCAGCAAAACACTAGCTTGAGGAGGTGGCCAGAGTCTTCCGTTTGGTCAGGACATGAGCAGTCCAGACTGTGATCCTGGCTGCGAGCCTTCTATAGGGCACAACAGGACGATGGTGGAGTTTGGTTATCCGAACTCAAAACGAGGAGAATCTTGTGTGGTCAGAGTTTGAGCATCTATTTAGAGAGGAGTTTTCACCAGTTACCCTAAGAGCATTACGTATACAATATCTTCTTCAGCATCAGCAAGGAACCATGATAGTGTATGACTATTCATCAAGGTTTACCGACCTCTCTTAGTACTCAATGGATATGGTAAGGGATCAGTACTTCAGAGCTCAAAATTTTGAGTAAGGATTGCATAGAGACATCCGAGATAGCATCATACCTATGAGAATTCCTACTTATGCTCGGGTTCTCAAGCAGGCTTTGGTGGTCGAGAGCTTCTTGGAAGAGCAGAGACAGCTAGCAGTTAGTAGTGAGCGAGCTGGAGTAGAGACCTCGATAGTAGGGAGCCGACGTCAAGGACCCAGGTGTGGGAGACATTTTCAGAAGAGATCCAAAGACAGGATCTGCCATACAGGGTACGCAGGGCGCATCTAGCAAGCCTCGAGATAGGCGATGTTACTCATGCAATGGTAGGGGACATCTCACTCGAGATTGTCTGACCCACTGTACTACTGACATGGCAGTAGTGGATGGACCACCAAGGAAGAGGAAACTTGTGGAGAAGATAGATCTGTGGGGTGGTGGATATGGTAGAGGAGCTGGAAGAGCAGCTGGAGTTGGTCGGCATTTGGACTTTTTTCCACCACCACCCCCGAGAGGTCCACCCCAGGCATAGGGAGTTGGTGGATAGAGGCAGGGACAGCTGCAGGCAGCAGAGGCTTATGACCCATGTACTCCCGGAATGATTAGAGGTACAATCTGTGTCTTTTCTACTTTAGCTTCTGTACTGATGGACACATGTTCTAGTCATTCTCTTCGGGTTGCTTATCTTGTTCGAGACCTTGAGATTCTAGTAGAACTACTGACTCGACCCTTACGCTTAGAAACATCGATTGGAGAATATTCAGAGAACACACACCTTGTCAGATAGTGTGACCTGACCCTTGGAGGTGAGCGTTTAGGTTGGAACCTCTTGGTGGTAGCATCGAGGTATTATGATGTCATTCATGGTATGGATTGGCTATCCACAGTTCATGCCCAGATTGACTATTTTAGGCGAATGGTGCGGTGTGTCCGCAGTGATTGAATGAGGTTCTCCTTCATCAATGAAAAGGAGTCCCAGGCAGTGTAGGATGGACTTGTGCATAGGAAGGTACAGCCGATTTCATATCAGTTGGCTACCCTATCCCATAGCACAACAGATGTTAGGAGTTTCCAGTTTCCAGAAGTAGTGGCTGAGTACGAGGACGTCTTTCCGGAGGATGTCCCTGGACTCCCTCCTCATCGGGAGATGGATTTATGCATTGATTTGCAACCCGGGACGACCCTGATATAAGCACCAGCATATCAGATGGCTCCTGCAGAGCTTCATGAGCTGATGGTGCAGCCGGAAGACTTGCATAAGAAGGCCTTCGGGAGACCCAGTGTTTCACCCTGGGCGGCCCCAGTGTTGTTTTCAAAAAATGCAGATGGGATCTTGAGTATGTGTGTGGATTACCACTACTTGAATTAGGTGACCGTGAAGAACCGGTTTCCACTACCAATAATTGATGACCTCTTTGACTAGTTAAGAGGTGTGCGATGGTTCTCGAAGGTTGATCTAGGATCAGGTTATCACCAGTAGCAATTATGGGATGAGGATATACCGAAGACGGCTTTCAGATGTCTCTAAGGTCACTATGATTACTTGGTGATGCCCTTCACCATGAAGAACACCCTGGAAGTGTTTATGGGACTCATAAAATAGATCCTTCATCCCTATTTAGATCAGTTCGTAGTGGTCTTCATCGATGATATCTTGGTGTACTCTGTGTCCGAGGAGGAGCACGTGAGGCACCTGAGGATGGTTCTGGACACACTCTGAGAGCACCCGTTGTACTGAAAACTCTCAAAGTGTCAATTCTGTATACATGAGGTCCACTTTCTAGGACACATTATCTTAGAAGATGGTGTAGCAGTGGTCTCGGCCAAGGTAGAGGCAGTGTTAGCATGGGATCCACCCCGGAGCGTTAAGGAGGTGTGGAGTTTCCTTGGGTTGGAAGGCTACTATCAGAGATTCATTCTTGATTTCTCTAGGATTTTAGCACCCATCATAGCTTTGAACCGAAAGGGGCAGCCTTTTATATAAATCAAGAGATGACAGTAGGCTTTTCAGCAGTTGAGATGGAGTTTGATGAGTACCTCAATATTTAGATTACTGGAGGAGGGTGTCTAGTATGTAGTGTTCTGTGACGCATCCTGAACCAGACTTGGTTGTGTCCTGATGTAAAGGAATGCAGTTATTTCCTATGGCTCACATCAGTTGAGTCCACACACGTAAAACTATGTGACCCATGATCTTGAGTTGGCAGTGGTAGTCTTCACATTGAAGATTTAGCGACACTACCTGATGGGCGAGCAGTTTACTGTCTACTCTGATCACAAGAGTCTCAGATATATCTTTTCTTAGAAGTATCTGAATTTGAGATAACAGTGATGGATTTAGTTCTTCTCGGATTACAACTTTGAGATCGTTTATACTCTAGGGAAGGGGAACGTTGTGGAAGATGCTCTGAGCAAGAAATCTAGTTCATAGTTGTTGGATGAGGCGATGAGGTAGTTGGCCTCTTTACTATTATACTTTGTGGATAGAGATGAGGGAGCTTACCTTCAGTTGATGGTTGTTACCCCTCCACTCATACAGTGAGTCAGATAAGCACATCTCGAGGATGCTAGCTATGAAACTCTATGTGCTCAGATATCCGCAGGTGATACTACTGATGGATATTCAAAAGGTGGGCAGCACGTTGTTCTTTTCATAGGGCACACAGTAGTACATGTGGCATTGTAGGAGGAGGTTCTGTGGGAGTTTCGTAAATCTCCATTGGTAGTGCAACTAGGTGTGGGAATAAATTACTAGGACCTCCGACGTCAGTTCTGGTGGCCATGAATGAAGAAGAGTGTGGAAGAGTTTTTTTCTCGGTACCTCACTTTCCAGTAAGTAAAGACTGAGCACCAGGTGCTAGCAGGTTTGACTCAGCCCCTTGACATGCTAGAGTGAAAGTGGTAAGGGATTTCCATGGGCTTCATGATGGGTTTACCACATACGTCCAGGGGACACAATGCCATCTGGGTGTTCATTGACCAACTCACCATATCGTACCACTTCTTAACCAACTAGGAATAGAGTTCGGTAGAGAGATTATGACGCCTCTATGTGCATGAGATAGTTCAGGTTCATGGAGTTCCATCCATGATCATCTCATATCATGATTCTCATTTCACATCCCAGTTGTGGAAGGGATTGTCGGAAGATTTTGGGACTCAGTTACGCTTGAGCACATCTTTTCATCCTCAGACTGATAGTCACACAGAGTAGACCATCCGGGTTCTAGAGGATATGCTACGAGCTTTCATACTTGACTTCGGTCGTAGCTGGGAGGATCACCTACAACTGGTGGAATTTTCTTATAACAATAGTTATCATTAGACTATTGGTATGGAACTATTTGAGACATTGTACAGGCGACCTTGTAGGTCACCATTTTGTAGGACTGACCCAGGAGAGTTAACACTCAGGGGCCCAGAGATGGTGCGAGCTACTACATTGAAAAGTCATGTCATCCAGGAGCAGATGAAGACTGCATAGAGTCAGCAGATTTCTTAGGCCGACAGAAGACGGAGGCCCTTGGAGTTCGAGGACGGAGACCATGTGTTCCTTCGAGTCTCACCTCGACGGGGATTGCAGAGATTTGGCTGAGGTGGCAAGTTATCACCGAGGTTCATCGGCCCTTTTCATATTCTGAGTAGAGTTGGAGAGGTGGCATACCGCTAAGCTCTACCTCCTCAGATGGACAGGGTACACAACGTCTTCCAATTTTCACTACTGCGGAGGTACGTGCATGGTCCATCACCCGTTATCGACTGGGGCGAGCTGGACATCGATGATAGAACGATCGTTACTGAGTACCCAGTGGAGATCAAGGATCGGTAAGAGAAGATCCTTCTTGGGTGAGATATTCCCTTGGTGTTTATCTGGTGGAAGCATGGGAATCTCTAGGAGGGCACGTGGGAGCGGGAGGCTCATATTCGTGTGCAGTACCCACATATTTTGGAGTAGCCTTTTTTTGGCTTTTCGGGGAAGTAAAGCACTATGTTGGGTGTGATGTAATGTCCTGGATTTTTTCCATGTATCATTTTAATATTATATGGTAATTTTTCTAGACCGGTCTTCAAGACGGTGGGCAGTTCCAAGGCCCAGTGAGCCCGGAACAAATTTTTGAATTAAATTAAATAATATTATTTATGTGTACGAGGGGTTTTTCTAAAATAGTGGGATAACACATGATCAGTTGCTCAGATTGGAAATTAGAGGGCACTGCTGCATCCAGAGCAGCGGGTTTACCCTAGAAGAGACCTGACATTGGCTGGCGCAGACTGGTGATGAAATATGGTTTTTGGATGTAACCGTAATAAAATATATAATAAAAATATTTTTTATTAAAATCATTGCTGCAGTAAAATATATATCTCTTATATTTTTAAAAAGATATTTTCGCATGGTTCTTGGGTTACAGACCTCATATCCCTGAAACCTCTTGAGGCTCTGGAGAAAACCTCTCGACGCAGCGACGATGTTCTTGACGAGCTTTGCAGGCGACGATGACGCAGCGACCAGATCATCACCATCTAAAGCCTCGAATCTAAGTAGGATGTTTGATTTTTGATTTTCATCCCTGTTCTTGATTCTCACGATAAACGTGGACTAATACAAGAGTAGATTATCCCACGGATCAATCGTAATTGCGGGATGGGCTTTATCGGAGATTTTGGGGAATTGATCCATGTTCATTTATTATTGTTGATTTCTGCTCCGTTTAAGCCTATTAACGGGAGCGGAACAATGCTGTGATGAATGACGGAAGAGGTTCATTCCACAAATTTTTATCATTGTATTCTCTTCCCTTTTTCTTCTGCACATTCTTCGCATTCTTCCTGGGGTGGTGAACGATGGATAGTTTTTTATCCATTATACGAGGCAACGATCCCAAATTGAATAATCGACACCACAGCGATCTCAAGGAGGTGCGATGATGGTTTCTGCAGATGATTCAGAGCGGATCAGGAGATATTTTCATTTTTTTCATTTTTCATCAGATGGATTGATGGAGGTTTATGACCCAATAGAAGGATCGAAAAAACCCAACTCGGTGTTCGTATGATGGGACAAACCAAGCACTGAAGCATCGGGACGAATAGATGAGAGATCACGAATTCGGAAGATTGTCCAAAGTGCGAGGAAGAAGACAACGTTATGGAAATTTCCCAACTACATGGCGTGTTGTATGGGCTACATGGTGTGTGTTCATCAATGATCACCTTGCATGTACTCCGGGAGTACACGGACATGGGTTGGGTACAAGGCCAAGGACACGATGTGTGTACCCCTCCCTGGCCAGACTCGGCCAGATACACGGGATACCCCGTGTATGGGCACACGAGCAGGCAGCATGGACAGACACTGTGTACGGGAATACAACCAGGGTACACGGGTGTTACCCAGTTTAAAGGACACAATGTCTGCTATGAATTAAAAACCATTTATATGATTTCTTACACGACTTCGTTTCCAAACATGGGCCATTTACCCGGGTAGCACCCGAAGTCTAGGAACACGGTGTATAATCCTACTACACGACATGTAGTTGAGTTTTACACAGCTTGGACGGATGACACGGACCGTTCACACGGTCATTACTAGGGGTCAAGGAACACATCATGTAACCATACTACACACTGTGTAACTAGTTTTACATGTCTTGATCTAGTTGCCTTCTGTGACTTGGACTTGTTTCCTTAGGGTTCGTCCCCTTGGTCTTTCTCCTGATGGTTTTTGTTATCATTTCCTACATTTAGAAGTATGATCCCTTAAGAAGGAATTCATAAATAGAGTTGTTGGAATCCATTATATGAGACTTGGAGAAAGAACCTCTATTCATTCCTGTTACCCTAGGTAGAGTTATTGGAATCGACGTGACCAACATTACTCGGGTGGCAATCCTCTAATTAGCAGATTAGTTCAGACTGAGTTGTTGGAATCACCCCATACCTATTGTTTGTGATCATCATCTGGACATCGTATTCTCACGTACTTGTGGAGTGTGTTATCCCAGAATGAGTACTTTGTATCTCCCTCTTCAGGCCTATGAGTGTGTTCTCCTTGTTACATGCTTAGTGGAATCTTCGAGCTGGATCTTAGTGGTGTTTTCGTGATGGTCGACCGTGTATGAGTATATCTGGATATTTTTGTTATATGTTCTATAGACATATACTATGTAGAGTTGACTGTATCTTTCCTTTATGGTATTTCCCTTGTTGTATTTCTTTATGGTTTTTGGGGTGTCATACTGGGTATTGTTATACTCACCCTTGCATGGGCTTTCCCACACGTGTCTTGTCTTGTGTAGACGAGCGAGCCTTTGACAGGATTCTAGGCGGAGCAGGACCGGACGGTGCTCAGGGAGATTAGATAGTCCGAGGTGTGTTCCTACGGCTACGGATTGTAGCCCCAGTACCTTTCATTACAGGTTGGACTTTGTTATAGACTTTCTTTTGGTGGTCTTGTACTTTTTCACCAGGTTTTTACACTTACTGTACTCTACTTTCCTGTCGTACTATGTTGGTTGGTATTTTAGTGTATGCATGCATTTCAATTTTTAGTAGTTTTTACTTTTCAACTTTGTGGGCTTGGTGATGTGTGTGTATGTGTGCAAGTTTATAGGAAATACCTCCCATGTTAGTGATATGCCTACTCGGTGCTAGTCACAAGCCCCTGGCCTATTAGAGGCAGGCTTGGGGATTTGCAGCTCGGGCCCAACCGGGATGGGTCGTGATAGAGTGGTATCAGAGGTGGTCGGTTCTACCTTAGGACCGAGAGTCTGTGAGTTGGTTTGGGGCAACAGTGTTATGTGTTTGAAGTTTGGCTTTTAGGATAGTGACCCCAGTGTTGGTGCGGGCAGCTGACGTATCCATACAACAAGACTCTAATATCTTCCTTTTCGATTAAGAATATGATAACACTAGTTGCAGGGGGAAAATAATGGTGCATACATCATATAAGAATGGTTTGTGGTTTCCATGTCCTTCTTGAGTCAGCTCTCCAGATATACTCACTGACTGAGATATATCTTGTTTCTATACATGATGCCTCCACAACGCACACCCACTTGGAATGATCAGCTCGATCATGAGGATGACCCCCTTAGTGATGAAGCTTTGATTCAGGGACCAGATCCCCCAGTTTTACCTTTGGGTGGTGTTCCATTTTTTCCACCACATTTAGAGCAGTGTTTAGTGCATGTTGTACCAGCGGAGGAGGAGCGCAAGCTGAGCGCACTCCATGAGATTCAGAGACAGAGACCCCTAAGGTTTTGAGGTGAGCCTGACCCTCAGGTAGCAAAAGACTGTCTTGAGGTAGTGGCCAGAGTCTTTTGTTTGGTTAGGACACCAGCAAACTAGATGGTGATCCTGGAAGCAAGCCTTCTACAGGGCTCGACGAGACGATGGGGGAGTTTTGTTATCCAGCCTCACAATCCAAAAACTCCATGTTTAATGTTTAAGCATCTCTTTAGAGAGGAGTTTTCACCAGTTACCCTAAGAGCAGTACGTATACAATAGCTTCTTCATCTTCAGCAGGGAACCATGATCGAGGATGACTATTCATTGAGGTTTACTGAACTCTCTCGGTACTTGATGGATATGGTAAAGGATCAGTACTTCAAAGCTTGGACTTTTGAGCGAGACTTGCGCAGAGACATCCGAGCTATCATCATACCTAGGAGAATTCCTACTTATGCTGGGGTGCTCAAGAGGGATTTGGTGGTTGAGAGATTCATGGAAGAGCATAGACAACCAGCAGTTAGTAGTGAGTGAGCTGTAGCAGAGACCTCGGCAGCAGGGAGCTGAAGTCAGGGACCTAGGCATGGGACACATTTTCAGAGGAGATCCCAGGATAGGGGATCTGCTGTACAGGGTTCACAGGGCACATCCAGCTAGCCCTTAGAAAGGCGATGTCACTCATGCGAGGGCAGGGGACATCTCGCCTGAGATTGTCCGACCCGCCGTACTACTGACACGGTAGCAGTGGATGGACCACTGAGGCAGAGGCAACGTGTGGAGGAGACAGATATGCGGGTTGGTGGATGTGGTAGAGGAGCTGGCAGGGTAGCTGGTGGTGGTCGGCATTTTGACCTTTTTCCACCACCACCCCCGGGAGATCCACCCCAGGCATAGGGAGCTGGTGGACAGAGGCAGGGACAGCTGCAGGCAGTAGATGCTTATGACCCATGTACTCCTGGAATGATTAGAGGTACAATCTATGTATTTTATACTTTAGAGGCTATACTAATAGACACAGGTTCTAGTAATTCTTTTCTGGCTGCTTATCTTGTTCGAGATCTTGAGATACCAGTAGAACCGTTGACTCAACCCTTATGCTTAGAAACATCAACTGGAGAAGATTTAGAGATCACACACATTTGCAGACAGTTTTACCTGACCCTTGGAGGTGAGAATTTTGGTTGGTACCTCTTGGGGGTAGCATCGAGGCCTTAAGATGTCATTCTTGGTATGGATTGGATATCCACAGTTCATGCCCAAATTGACTAATTTAGGCGAATAGTGCGATGTGTTCGCAGTGATGAAACAAGGTTCTCCTTCATCATTGAAAAGGAGACCCAGGTAGCGCAGGATGGACTTATGCGTAGGAAGTTATAACCAATTTCATATCATTTGGAAACCCTATCCTTTGGCGCAACAGATGTTACGAGTTTCCATTTTCCCACAGTAGTGGCTGAGTTTGAGGACGTCTTTTCGGAGGATGTCCCTGGATTCCCTCCTCATCAGGAGATGGAATCCTACATTGAGTTGCAACTCAGGACAAACCCAATATCAGCATCAGCATATCGGATGGCTCTTGCAGAGGTTTGTGAGCCGTTGGTGCAGTTGGAAGAATTACAGAAGAAGGGATTCGTGAGACCTAGTGTTTCACCCTGGTTGGCCCTGCTGTTGTTTGAAAAAAAGGAAGACGGGAGCTTGAGGCTGTGTGTGGATTACCAGTGCTTGAATCAGGTGACCATGAAGAACTGGTATCCACTACCGAGAATCAATGACCTCTTAGACTAGTAAAGAGGGGCACTATGGTTCTTGAAGGTTGGTCTACGATCAGGCAATCACCTGTTTTGAGTACATGATGAGGATATACCAAATATGGCTTTCAGATGTCTCTATGGTCACTATGAAGACTTGGGGATACCCTTCGGCGTAACAAACACCGTGAAAGTGTTTATGGGACTCATGAACCAGATCTGTCAGCCTTATCTATATTGTTTCGTGGTGGTCTTCATCGACGATATCCTTGTAATCTCTACATCCGAGGAGGAGCACGCGAGGTAGCTGAGGATGGTTATGAACACACTCCGAGAGCACCAGTTGTACAGGTAACTCTTGAAGTGTCAATTTTGGATATAGGAGGTCCACTTTCTGGGGCACATTATTTCAGCAGATGGTATAACAGTGGACCCAGCCAAGGTAGAGGCAGTGATAGCATGGGAGCCACCCTGGAGCGTGACGGAGGAGCAGAGTTTCCTTGGGTTGGCAGGATACTATCGGAGATTCATTATTGATTTCTCCAGGATTTTATCACCCATGATAACTTTTACTCGAAAGGGGTAGCCTTTTGTAGGGACCGAGAGATGTCATCAGGCTTTTCAGTAGTTGGGATAGAGTCTGAAGAGTGCCATGATCTTGAGATTACCGGAGGATAGTGTTGAGTACGTAGTGTTCTGGGAAACATCATGAACCAAACATGGTTGTGTCATGATGCAGAGGCAAGTGGTTAATTCCTATGGCTCACATCAGTTGAGGCCACACAAGCAGAACTAAGTGACCCATGATCTTGAGTTGGCAGCAGTAGTCTTCGCGTTGAAGATGTGGTGGAACTACCTGACGGGTGAGCGGTTTACTGTCTACTATGATCACAAGAGTCATAGATACATCTTTTCTAAGAAGGACCTGAATTTGAGATAGAGGCTATGGCTTGATTTCCTCTAGGATTACAACTTTGAGATCATTTATACTCTATAGAAGGGGAATGTTGTGGCAGATACTCTCAGCAAGAAATCCAGTTCGCTATTGATGGATGAGGCGATGAGGCAGTTTTCCTCTTTACTATTATCCTTCATGGATAGAGATGAGGGATCTTACCTTCAGTGGATGGTTATTACCCCTCCACTCTTATAGTGAGTAAGAGAAGCACAACTCGAGGATTCTATCTATGAGACTCTACGTGCTCAGATATCTGCAGGTGATACTACTAATGAATATTCAAATTGTGGGGAGCACGTTGTTCTTTTCAGAGGACACACAATAGTACCAGTGGTGTTGCGGGATGACGTTCTGAGGGAGTTCCATAAATCGCTATTGGCGGTGCATCCAGGCATGGAAAATATGTTCTAGGACCTCTGATGTCAGTTCTGGTGGCCAGGATTGAAGAAGAGTGTGGTAGAGTTTTTTTCTCGATGCCTTACTTGTCAGCAAGTAAAGGCTGAGCACCAGGTTCTAGCAGGTTTGAATCAACCCCTTGAGGTTTCAGAGTGAATGTGGGATGAGATATCCATGGACTTAGTGACGATTTTACCACGTACATCTAGGGGACACGATTCCATCTGGGTTATCATTGACCGACTCACCATGTCGGCCAACTTCCTAGCCATATAAGATTAGAGTATTGTAGAGATCTTGGGACGCCTCTATGTGCAGGAGATAGTTCGGCTTCATGGATTTCCATCCATGATCATCTTAGATTGTGATTCGTGGAAGGGATTTCAGGAAGCTTTTGGGACTCAGTTACGCTTGAGCACAGTGTTTCGTCCTCAGACTGATGGACAGACAGAGCGGACCATCCTGGTTCTAGATGATATGCTATGAGCTTGCATACTTGACTTCGGTCATAACTGGGAGGATCACCTACTACTGGTGGAATTTTCTTATAACAATAGTTATCATTCCATTATTGGTATGGCACCATTTGAGGCATTGTACGGGTGACCTTGCAGGTCACCAGTTTGCTGGACTGATCCAGGAGAGTCAGCACTCATGGGCCCGGAGATGGTGCAAGCTACAAAAGCGAAGGTGCATGTCATCGAAGAACGAATGAATACTACGCAGAGTTGGAAGATGTCTTATGCCGACAGAATACGGAGGCCCTTGGAGTTTGAGGATGGAGACCATGTGTTCCTTTGAGTCTCACCATGACGGGGATTGCAGATATTTGGCCGAGGTGGAAAGCTATCTATGAGGTTCATCGGCCCTTTTCAGATTCTGAGTAAAGTTGGCGAGGTGTCGTACCGCTTAGCACTACCTCATCAGATAGACTAGGTACACAACATCTTCCATTTGTCGTATCTGCGGAGGTACGCACATGGTCCAACGCACGTTATCGACTGGGGCAAGTTGGTCTTCGATGATCGAGTGACCGTTGCTAATTACCTAGTGGAGATCGAGGATCAAAAGGAGAAGATCCTTCATGGGAAAGCTAATCCCTTGGTTCGTGTCTGGTGGCAGCACGGAAATTTCCAGGAGAGCACGTGGGAGCGGGAGGCTCATATTCATGTGCAGTACCCACATCTTTTTGAGTAGCCATTGTTTTGGATTCTCGGGGACGTAAATCCTTAAGGTGGGTGTGTTGTAATTTCATAATTTTTTCCATGTATTTTATTAATATTATATGGGAATTTTTCATGACCAGTCTTCAAGATGGAGTGCAGTTCTGTGGCCCGATGGGCCTGGAATAAATGTTTGAATTAAATTAAATAATTTAATTTTTGTGTGTGTGGGGTTTTCCTGAAATAGTGTAATAACTCATGATTGGGTGCTCGGATCGAAAATTTGAGGGCACCGTTGCATCCAGAGCAGTGGGTTTACCTAGAAGAGACCTAACATCAGCTGTCATAGACTGGTGATGAAATCTGGTTTTTGGACGTAACCAAAATAAAATATTTATTAAAAATATTTTTTATTAAAATCTTTGTTGTAGTGAAATCTCTATATCTTATCTTTTTAAATATAGATTTGCGCAGGGGTCCAGGTTTATAGATCTCATAACCCTGAAACCTCTAGAGGTTCTAGAGAAAACCTCCCAATGTGGCGACAGTGTTCTTGACTAGCTTTGCAGGAGAAGATAATGTGACGACTGTATCTTTGTCAACATATTCCACGAATCCAGGTAGGATGTTTGATTTGTGATTTTCTTCCCCGTTCATGATTCTCACGAAGAACGTGGACTAATCCACAAGTTTATTAGCCCGTGGATCGATCATAATTGTGGGATGGGATTTTGTGGGGATTTTGGGGAATTGATCCATGTTGATTTATTATTGTTTATTTCTTCTGCATTTATGTCTATTAACAGGATCAGACAAATGTCGTGATGAATGAAGGCAGAGGTTCATTCATCAAATTTGTATCATTTTATTTTCTTCCCTTTTTATTCTGCACTTTCTTCGTGTTCTTCATGGGGTGATGAACGATAGATATTTGCGCATCCGTTCTGTGATGCAACGATCCCAAATTGAAGAATTGACACCACGACGATCACGCAGAGGTGCGATGACAGTTTCAGTGGACGATTCGGAGCGGATCTAGAGATATTTTTGTTTTTTGTTGTTTTTCTTCGGATGGATCATTGGAGGTTTATGACCTAATCGAAGGGTCAAAAACACCTGATTCGGTGTTTGTATGACGGGATGGACCAAGCACTTAAGAATCGGGATGATTGGACGAGAGATCGTGAATCCGAAAGATCGGCAGAAACGCGAGGAAGAAGACAGCGTTCTGGAAATTTCCCAACTACATGGCGTGTTGTATCGGATACATGGCATGTGTTCATCGGAGATCACATGGTGTGTACTTCGATAGTATGAAGACACCGGTAGGGTACACGGCCAAGGAAACAGTGTCTGTACCCCTCCCCGACCAGACACGGCCAGATACACAGGATACCCCGTGTACTGGCACACGGGCAGGTGACATGAATAGACACAGTGTTTGGGCATACAGCCATGGTACATGGGTGTTACACAGTTGACAAGACATGGTGTGAGCTTTTACTTAGACTCAATTTATATTCATTCCTACATGAATTTGATTCCAGACATGGGCCGTTTACACGGGTAGCACCCGGAGTCAAGGAACACAACGTGTAACCCTATTACACGCCGTGTAGTTAAGTTTTATACATTTTGGATGGATGACACGGGCCGTTTACACGGGCAGTACTCGGGGTCAAGGAAAACAACTTGTATCAATACTACAAACCGTGTAACTAGTTTTACATGGCATGAACCATTTTCCTTCTATAACTTGTTCTAGTGTCCTTAGGGTTCGTCCCCTTGGTCTTTCTCCTGAAGCTTTCTTGTATCATTTCCTACACGCAGGAGTACGGTCCCTTCAGAAGGACTTCCTGAATAATGTTTTGAAATCCCCTCTGTAAGAATTTGAGCAGGATCCTCTATTCATTCCTGGTACCCTAGGTAGAGTTCTTGGTATCGATGTGACCAACTTTACCCGGGTGCCAATCCTGTGCTTTGCGGATTAGTGCAAACTGAGTTGTTGGAATCACCCCATAGCTATTGGTTGTGATCATCATCTGAACATCATATTTTCAAGTAATTGTAGAGTGTGTTCTCCTGGAATGAGTAATTATTATCTCCCTCTTCAGACCTAGGAGTGTGTTCTTTTTGTTACATACTTAGTGTAATCTTCGAGCTAGATCATAGTGGTGGTTTTGTGATGGTCGACCGTGTATGAGTATATCTGGATATTCTTGTTATATATTCTGTATACATATACAGCATAGAGAAAACTGTATCTTTCCTTTGTGGTATTTCCCTTTTTGTATTCCTTTGTGGTTTTCGGGGTGTCCCACTGGGTATTTTTATAATCACCCTTGCACGGGCTTTGCCTACATGTGTCGTGTCTTGTGCAGATGAGCGAGCCTTTGACAGGATTCTAGGCAGACCAGGACTGGACAATGCTCAGTGAGATCAGACTGGGCGAGGTGTGTTCCTACGGCTATGGATTGCAGTCCCAGAACCTTTCATTATAGGTTGGACATTGTTACAGACTTTCTTTCGGTGGGCTTGTACTTTTGGCCCAGGGTTTTACACTTACTATACTTTACATTCCTATCATACTTTGTTGGTTGGGATTTTAGTGTATGCATGCATTTCCATTTTTAGTAGTTTTTACTTTTTAGCTTTGTGGGCTTGGAGATGTGTGTGCGTGTGTGCAATTTTATAGGAAATGTCTCCCATGTTAGTGATATGCCTACTCTGTGCTTGTCACCAGCCCGTATCCTATTGGAGGCAGGATTGGGGATTTGTGGCTCGGGCCCCATCAGGACGGGTCATGACAGAGTGGTATCAGAGGTGGTTAGTTCTACCTTAGGACCGATAGTCTGTGAGTTGGTTTGGGGAAACAATATTAAGTGTTTCCAGTTTGAATTTCAGGACAGGGATCCCAGTGTTAGGGCGGGCGGCCGACGTAACCATACACCAGAACTCTAATAACATCCTTTTTGACTCGGAACATGAGAACACTAGTTCCAGGGGGTAAATAATGGTACATTCATCATATAGGAATGGTTTGTGGTTTCCATGTCCATCTTTAGTCACCTCTCCAGATATACTCACTAACTGAGATACATCTTGTTTCTATAGAGGATGCCTCCACGACACGCACCCGCTAGGATCCAGCAGGTCGATCATGAGGATGACTCCCTCAAGGATGAAGCTTTGATTCAGGGACCAGATCCCCCAATTTTACCTTCAGGTGGTGTTCCAGTTATTCCACCACTTTTAGAGCATTGTTTAGTGCCTGTTGAACTAGCGGAGGAGGAGCGCAAGATGAGCGCTCTCCACGAGTTTTAGAGACAGAGACCCCTCAGGATTCAAGGTGAGCCTAGCCCTTAGGAAACAAAATTCTGGATTGAGTTAGTGGCTAGAGTATTCCGTTTTGTCAAGACACCAGTAGACCAGATGGTGATCCTGGCAGCGAGCCTTCTACAGGGCTCGATAAGACGATGGTGGAGTTTGGTTATCCAGACTCACAACGAGGCGACTCTTGCGTGGTCAGAGTTTGAGAATCTCTTTAGAGAGGTTTTTTCACCAGTTACCCTAAGACCAGTATGTATACAATAGCTTCTTCGGCATTAGCAGGGAACCATGACATTGGTTGACTATTAATCGAGGTTTACCGACCCCTCTTGGTACATGATGGATATGGTCATGGATCAGTACTTTAGAGCTCAGACTTTTTAGCGAGGCTTGCACAGAGACATCCAATATAGCATCATCCCTATGATAATTCTTAAATATGATGGGGTGCTCAAGCGGGATTTGGTGGTTGATAGCTTCTTGGCTGATTAGAGACAGCCAACAGTTAGTAGTGAGCGAGATGGAGCAGAGACCTCGGCAGCAGGGAGCAGATGTTAGCGACCCAGGCATGGGAGACGTTTTCGGTGGAGATCCCAGGACATGGGATCTGCTGTATAGGGTTTGCAGGGCGGATCCAGCCCACCTCGAGAGAGGCGATGTTACTCATGCGATGGAAGGGGACATCTCGCCCAAGATTGTCCGACCTGCCGTACTACGGACATGGTAGCATTGGAGGGACCACCGAGGAAGAGGCAACGTGTGGAGCAGACAAATCCACGGGGTTGAAAACATGGTAGAGGAGCTGGAAGAGCAGCTAGAGTTGGTCAGCGTTTTGACCATTTTCCACCACCACCCTTGGGATGTCCACCCCAGGCAAATGGAGTTGGTGGATAGAGGCAGGGACAACTGCATGCAGTAGTGGATTATGACCCATGTACTCCCAGAATGATTAGAGGTAGAATATGTGTCCTTTCTACTTTAGTTTTCGTACTGATAGACATAGGTGTGAGTCATTCTTTTCTAGCTTCTTATCTTGTTCGAGACCTTGATATTCCAGTAGAACCATTGAATCGACCCTTACACTTAGAAACACGGACTGGAGAACATTCAGATATCACACACCTTTCCAGACAGTGTGACCTGACCCATGGAGGTGAGAGTTTTGGTTGGAACCTCTTGGTGGTAGCTCGAGGCCTTACGATGTCATTCGTGGTATGGATTGGCTATCCATAGTTCATGCCTAAATTGACTATTTTAGGTGAATGGTGCGGTGTTTCTACAGTGATAGAATGAGGTTCTCCTTCATCTGTGAAAAGGAGAACCAGGAAGCACAGGATGGACTAGTGCGTAGGAAGGTACAACTGATTTCATATCAGTTGGATACCCTAGACCTTTGCGCAACAGATCTTACAAGTTTTAAGTTTGCAGCAGTAGTGGCTGAGTACGAGGATTTCTTTCCGGAGGATTTCCCTGGACTCCCTCCTCATCGAGAGATGGATTTCTTCATTGAGTTGCAACTCGGGACGACCCTGATATCAGCATCAGCATATCGAGCAGCTTTTATAGAGCTTCGTGAGCTAATGCTGCAGCTGGAAGACTTGCAGAAGAAGGGCTTCGTGAGATCGAGTGTTTCACCCTGGGCGGCCCCAGTGTTGTTTTCCAAAAAGGAAGACTGGAGTTTAAGGCTA
Organism: Viscum album; assembly: GCA_963277665.1. NCBI lineage: Eukaryota > Viridiplantae > Streptophyta > Magnoliopsida > Santalales > Viscaceae > Viscum > Viscum album. Next base: position 1,087,548,826 of record OY728165.1, read on the forward strand.
TGTGTGGATTACCAGCGCTTGAATTAGGTGACTGTGAAGAACCAATATCCACTACCGAGAATCGATGACCTCTTCGACTAGTTAATAGGGGCACAATGGTTCTCGAAAGTTGATCTACGATCAGGCTATCACCAGTTGCGAGTACGGGATGAGGATATACTGAAGACGGCTTTCAGATGTCGCTACGGTCACTATGAGTACTTGGTGATGCCCTTCGGCGTGACTAATGCCCTGGAAGAGTTTATGGGACTCAGGAACCATATCTTTCATCCCTATCTAGATCGGTTCATGATGGTCTTCATCGACGATATCCTGGTGTACTCTGCGTTCAAGGAGGAGCACACGAGGCACCCGAGGATGGTTCTGGACACACTTTGAGAGCACTAGTTGTACAGGAAACTCTCAAAGTGTCAATTCTCGATACAGGAGGTCCAATTTCTGGGAAACATTATCTGAGAAGATGGTGTAGTAGTGGACTCGTCCAAGGTAGAGACAGTGTTAGCATGTGAGCCACCCCAGAGCATGATGGAGGTGCAGAGTTTCCTTGGGTTCGCAGGCTACTATCAGAGATTCATTATTGATTTCTATCGTATTTTATCACCCAAGACAGCTTTGACCCGAAAGGGGTAGCCATTTGTATGGACCGAGAGTTGCCAAAAAGATTCTTAGCAGTTGAGACAGAGTCTGACGAGTGCCCCAATTATGAGATTACCAAAGGTGGGTGTTGAGTATGTAGTGTTTTGCGACACATCATGAAACAGACTTGGTTGTGTCCTGATGTAAAGGAAAAAGGTGATTGCATATGGCTCATGTCATTTGAGTCCACATGAGCAGAACTACGTGACCCATGATCTTGATTTGGTAGCGGTAGTCTTCATGTTGAAGATGTGGTGGCACTACCTGATGGGCGAGCGGTTTACAATCTAATCTGATCACAAGAGTCTCATATATGTCATTTCTCAGAAGGATCTAAATTTGAGACTGAGGTGATGGCTTGAGTTCCTCTAGGATTACGACTTTGAGATCATTTATACTCCTGGGAAGGGGAACGTTGTGGTAGATGCTCTCAGAAGGAAATCAATTTCGTAGTTGTTGGATGAGGTGATGAGGCTTTATGACTTTTTACTATTATCGTTTGTGGATAGAGATGAGGGAGCTTACCTTCAGTCGATGGTTTTTACCCCTCAACTTTTACAGTGAGTCAGAGAAGCACAGATTGAGGATTCTAGCTATGAGACTCTTCGTGCTCAGATATCTGCAGGTGATACTGCTGATGGATATTCAAAAGGTTGGGAGCACGTTGATATCTTTAGAGGGAACATAGTAGTACCAGGGGCGTTGCAAGAGGAGGTTCTGAGGGAGTCCCAAACCTCTCTGTTAGCAGTTCATCCAGGCATGGAAAAGATGTACAAGGACCTCTGACATCAGTTTTAGTGGCAAGGAATGAAGAAGATTGTGGCAGTGTTTTTTTCTCGATGTCTTACTTGTCAGTAAGTAAAGGCTAAGCACTAGCTGCTAGCAGGTATGACCCATCCCCTTGAGGTGCCAGAGTGAAAGTGCGATGGGATATCCATGGACTTCGTGATGGGTTAACCACATACGTCCAGGTGACACGACGCCATCTAGGTGATCATTAAGAGACTCACCATGTCGGCCCACTTCCTAGCCATGCAGGAATAGAGTTTGGTATTGATCTTGGAATGCCTCTACGTGCAGAAGATAGTTCGACTTCATGGAGTTCCATCCATGATCGTCTCAGATTTTGATGCTCGTTTCACATCCCAGTTGTTGAAGGGATTGCCGGAAGCTTTTGGGACTCAGTTACTCTTGAGCACAGTGTTTCATCCTCAGACTGATGGTCAAACAGAGCGGACCATCTAGGTTCTAGAGGTTATTCTACGAGCTTTCATACTTGACTTTTCTTGTAGCTAGGAGGATCACTTACCACTGGTGGAATTTTCTTATAACAATGGTTATCATTCCACTATTGGTATGGCATCATTCGAGGCATTGTGCGGGCGACCTTGCAGGTCACCACTTTGCTGGACTGACCTAGGTGAGTCTGCACTCATGGGCCCAGAGAAGGTGTGAGCTACTACAGAGAAGGTGAAGGTCATCTAAGAGCATATGAGGACTACACAGAGTCTCAGAAGTCTTATGCCAATAGAAGACAGAGGCCCTTGGAGTTCGAGTAGGGAGACCATGTGTTCCTTCGAGTCTCACATCAATGAGGATTGCAGAGATTTGGATGAGGTGGCTAGGTATATCTGATGTTCATAGACCATTTTCAGATTCTGAGTAGATTTGGAGAGGTGGCGTACTTCTTAGCTCTAAATCCTCAGATGGACCGGGTAAACAATTTCTTCTATTTTTCGTAGCTACGGAGGTACGTGCATGGTCCATCGCACGTTATCAACTCGGGCGAGATGGACATCAATGATGGAATGACCATTGCTGAGTACCTAGTGGAGATCGAGGATTGGTAGGAGAAGATCTTTCGTGGGTGAGCTATTCCGTTGGTGCGTGTCTGGTGGAAGCACGAGAATCTCTAGGAGAGCACGTGGGAGCGGGAGGATCAGATTGGTCTGCAGTACCCACATCTTTTTTAGGAGCCTTTGTTTTGGATTTTCGTGGATGTAAAGCCCTAAGGTGTGTGTGATGTAATGTCCCTAATTTTTTCCATGTATTATCTTAATATTATATGGGAATTTTTCAAGACAATTCTTCAAGATGGCGTGCAGTTCCGAGGCCCGGTGAGCCCAGAACAAATGTTTGAATTAATTTAAATAATTTAATTTATGGGCGCGTGGGGTTTTCCTGAAATAGCAGAATAACTCCTGATCGGGTGCTCGGATCAGAAATCTGAGGGCTCCGTTGCATCCAGTGCAGTGGGATTTCCCAAGAAGAGACATAACATCGGCTGGCATAGACAGGTGATGAAATCTGGTTTTTGGACGTAACAGTAATAAAATATTTATTAAAAATATTTTTTTATTAAAATCCTTGCTGCAAGAAAATTTCTATCTCTTATCATTTTAAATATATATTTTCATAGGTGTCCAGGGTTACATACCTCATAACCCTAAAACCTCTAGAGGCTCTAGAAAAAACTTCCCAGAATGGCAACGGTGTTCTTGACGAGCTTGATAGGGGACGACGACGAGGCGACCAAATCTTCGCCATCGAACGCCGTGAATCCCGGAAGGATGTTTGATTTGTGATTTTCTTCCCCGTTCTTGATTCTCATGACAAACGTGGAATAATCAACAAGAAGATTAGCCTACCGATCGATCATAATTGTTTGATAGTATTTTGAGGGGGATTTTGAGAAATTGATCCATGTTGTTTTATTATTATTTATTTATTCACCGTTTAAGCCTATTAACAGGAGCGGATCAACACCATGATGAATGATGGCGGAGGATCGTTCCTCAAACTTGTTTCATTGTAATTTCTTCCCTTTTTATTCTGCGTGTTCTTCACGTTCTTCATGGGGTGATGAACGATGAATAGTTGGGCATCCGTTCTGTGACACAATGATCCTAAATTGAAGAATTTACACCACAACGATCTCGTGGAGGTGCGATGACGGTTTCAGCGGATGATTCTGAGTGGATCAAGAGATATTTTTTTTGGTTGTTTTTCTTCGGATGGATCATTGGAGTTTTATGACCCGATCGAATGATCAAAAACACCTTATTCGGTGTTCGTAAGATGGGATGAAACAAGCACTGAAGAATCAGGACGAACTGACGAGAGATCGCGAATCTGGAAGATCGGCCGAAGCACGAGGAAGGAGACAACGATCTGGAAATTTATCGACTACACGGCATGTTGTATGGGATACAGAGCTTGTGTTTGTCGGGGATCACCTGGTGTGTACTTTGGTAGTACACGGACACGGGTTGGGTACACGGCTAAGGACACGACATGTGTATCCCTCCCCAGCTAGACCCAGCCTGATACATGGGATAGCTCGTGTACTGGCACACGGGCAGTCGATACGGACGAACACCGTGTATGGGCATACATCCCGGGTACACGGGTGTTGCCGAGTTGACAGGACACAGTGTGTGCTTTGACTTAGATTCCGTGTATATGCTTTTCAACATGACTTCGATTCTAGACAGAGGCCATTTACACGGGAAGAACCCGAAGTCAAGGAACATGGTGTGTAACCCAATTACACGTCGTGTAGTTGAGTTTTACATAGCTTGGACGGATGACACTGGTCGTTTACACGTGCAGAACCCAAGGTCAAGGAACACAGTATGTAACCATACTACAAGCCGTGTTACTAGTTTTACATGGCTTGAGCCAGTTTCCTTATGTGACTTGGACTAGTTTCCTTAGGGTTAGTCCCCTTGGTCTTTCTTCTGATGGTTTTCAGTATCATTTCCTACAAGCAGGATTATGATCCCTTCATCAGGACTTCCAAAATAGAGTTGTTGGAATCCCCTCCATGAGACTTGGAGCAGGATCCTCTATTAATTCCTAGTACCCTAGGTAGAGTTCTTGTTATCGACATGGCCAACTTTACCCGGGCGTCGATCCTCTGCTTAGCGGATTAGTTCAGCCTGAGTTGTTGGAATCACCCCGTAGCTATTGTTTGTTATCATCATCTGAACATCATATTCTCAAGTACTTTGGGAGTGTGTTCTCCCCGAACAAGTAATTCATATCTCCCTCTTTAGACCTTCGGAGTGTGTTCTCCTTGTTACTTGCTTATTGGAATCTTCGAGATGGATCTTAGTGGTGGTTTCACGATGTTCAACCGTGTGTGAGTATATCGGGATATTCTTGTTATATTTTTTGTAGACATATGCTGTGTAGAGCTGACTGTATCTTTCCATTGTGGTATTTACCTGTTTTTTTCCTTTTTGGTTTTTGGGGTTTCCTACTAGGTATTGTTATACTCACCCCTACACGGGCTTTGTCCACACGTGTCGTGTCTTGTCCAGATGAGCGAGACATTAATAGGATTCTAGGCTGACCAGGACTGGACGGTGCTCAATGAGATCATATAGGCCGAGGTGTGTTCCTACGACTACAGATTTCAGTCTCAATACCTTTCTTTACATGTTGGACTATGTTACAGACTTTCTTTTGGTGGGCTTTTACTTTTGGTCCTGGATTTTACACTTACTGTACTTTACATTCCTGTCGTACTCTGTTGGTTGGGATTTTAGTGTATGCATGCATTTCCATTTTTAGTAGTTTTTACATTTCAGCTTTTTGGGCATGGAGATGTGTGTGTGTGTGTGTGTGAAGGTTTATAGGAAATTCTTCCCATGTTAGTGATATGCCTACTCGGTGCTAGTCACCAGCCCCTGGCCTATTAGAGGCGGGCTTGGGGAGTTGCGGCTCGGGCCCCACCGGGACGGGTTATGACATTGATAATGTTAGGGTTGTGGCCCATCAAATGACACTTCAATATACCATGTCAAAAGTACATGATTTCTTTCATGTACCCCTCTTAAGGAAGTACATATGAGACCCTTCACATGTACTCTCTTATGAGGTGGTACAGTTAGAGAATGATCTTTCTTTTGAGAAGCGGCCAATGAATATCATCGATCGTAGAGATAAATTTCAACATAACAAGACTACTCACCTGGTCAATGTACTACAGAGAACCATATGATTAATGAGTCAACATGGGAACTAAAGGAGGAAATGTCAGAAAAGCACCCACACCTGTTTATGGAAAAGAATATAAAAAATTGAGGGTGAAATTTCATAGGGGGGGAATAATGTAACAATCCAATGTTTTATCAATGGAAAATCCATTCTTATAATTATGGCATATAATCACATGAAATTAAAACAAAACGAACTAATAAATACTATGTGACCTTTAAATATAATATTATCACATCTATGTTTTTAATATTAAAAATCTGGCATACAGGGTTACATTGAGTAGGATATTTAGAGTCTGATTGAATCAACTTAGTTTTCGTTGAATTCTAACATACCCCTAGTAATAGTAACATAAATATATGAATAGTAATGAATAGTATGTTACCCAAAAGAATAAAAAATTCACCCATTAATGTACAAGTATAATTTATACATCTTTTAAGTGAAAAAATTATCATTGTATTAGTAATCGTATTTTTGTATGTTAGAAATATTTTAATTTGAATTTTAGGATTAATTAGATAATTTAAAATGGAAATGTATTTTCAAAAAATTTAATCATAATTTTTTATTATATTTTCTTATGGTTGTAAGATAGTTTTATAGGGCCTTGATTAAATTTTCAATGTGTTATTAAACGAGTTTGTGTTTTAATATTGTTTAATTCAATTAAATTATAATTTTATTTAAAAAGTTAATTTAATAATATTTTTAAAATTATTTTCGAAAAAATGGTTTATGTTTTTAGAATCTACATGTTGAAAAATATTTAGAGTGATATTTTGGGATTTTTTCTAAAACACCTCAATTTTTTATGAATAGTAAAATATGATAATTTAGAATAAATGTTATAACCATAATTTCTGAATCATGCTTGAGTCATGGATGGTGTAAATGACCATTGGATTGAACTCACATGAACTTATTACTATTTTTGGTCACATGCATCAAACACTGTTTCTTTTATCGGGCAAAATAATTAAATAATTCATTAAATATTCTAAATTTACTCCTCTCCTCCACTATAAAAACCGCGCGCACTCCCCTATTATCTTCAATCCTCTTCGGCCTTGTGTCAGGACTATATTCTACCCAAATCACTCCCCATGCTACTCCCCCCAAAACCAAAATAAGATTTTCTCCTCAAAAGGCCAAATCCACTCCCTTTAAGAGGCTCTCAATGGATATAGAATCAAGAGTTAAATTCCAGTTCCCGATTCTTTTATTTTCATTCAAGTTTTTTTCTTTACTCACCACCCTTCACCAAAATGGTATTATTACTCTAGTAAAATAAATTTAACGAGATTATATTATGATAATGGGATATTTTATCATAATATATACATCCCCCTCTTTTTATTCAACTAATGAATATACAGTCCGAGATGTGTTCATTTATCACATTCAAGGAAGTTGGGTTTTCAATTTTATTTGATATATTCTAGACTAATATTGATGCAATTTTAATGGTTGAAGAAGATCATAATATATTTATTTTATCTTATTTAATGTTTATTAATCCTTATAAATTCATAATGTAAAATTATAATACAAAACAATTTCATTATGAGAAAAATAGACACATTAATTAATGATTTTTTCATTAATATTTTATATAATTATTCACCTATACTCTAAGTATGAAAATAAAATTTACCACCATTTAATATTATGGATGTCCACTAATTTTATCTAACATAAAATTTGGACAACCTCTCTCACCATACATGTTTATTTGTTCATGTATATAAGTATACCGAACATGAAACAAACCTACATGAACTATGAAATTAAACCTCATAAAAATTTGAAAAGGTTATTAATGAACTCAAAAAGTTTATACTAAATCATTTACATTTAAAACGGGTTCTGTAATTATTAATTAGTTGACTTATATTTTATTATTCAGTTTATTAATATCAACAGGGGAGCACCATTAGACTTATGTTAAGGGATCATCTCTTTCTCATATTTATTCAAGAATCTCCTCTATGTTATGCCCCTTTCGTATAATTCCTAATGATGGGGTATGATTTCTCACCTTACCCATACTTACCTCATGATTCATGAAATATTATAAACACCTTTATCTATCATTAAGACATCTTAATTACTCTCAATACTATATCAAAATTCAGTAAGGGATTCTACAAGAACCTCCTTTATTCCTTCGGGATCCTCTATATTTATTTATACCCAAATGATATTTTATTTTTTTTATTAAATATAAATTATAATTATATGCTCCAAAAAAATTATTCATGTTACACAACTCATTCTCTTTTAGGGATACACATTATTTGAACTGACTCCCTCCTCGATACTTCCCAATAAGCAAACTCATTTTAGTAGAACTTCCTAAATTTTAACCCAATTTCATGTACACTATTCCATTTGCTTAATGTCACATTTTTTGTTATAAAATCATTATTTTTATTACTAAAATATTATTTTTTTACATTTTTTTATATAAATGATTATTCAGTTTTCGATTTTAAATGCCCCTCTATATTTTCCTTAAAAATGCCGTAAAATATTTCAAATCTATTAATTACCTAAATACTCTTCATACATGTTTTCACTTATGTTTTAAATCACTTAACATGATATATACCTAATTTAGCTTTTTAATTTCCATATATATTTTAATTACTTTCTCTCATAGACAATTTTATGATATGCCCATTCATAATACTTTATGACCAGAATGTGATACCCATTTCTCTCCATGGGTTCCCTTATGTGTATGAATGATTGATTATGTATGATTATTTATGTGGAGAGCATATTCATAATCGTGTTAAGATGGGTGAACCCAGATAGACCTCCAACTCATTGGTTAATGTTTCGTCCCATCAGATATTGTGTCCAATGATCTTAGTGGTTAGCGTTGACTCGTGCTACAATGTGAAACACTCTAGGTGGTTAACCTTTACTTGTGATCCTATTTATGAAACCAGACACAACTCATGATAATGTCCTGATTTATGATGCAACAAAAATTCTTTGAATTTTTTTTATTTGATCCCATGTTTATATTTTATGATTCTATATGCCATTTTATATCTTTATGTCATAATCTATAACCCTTGTGCTAAATCGTTATTCTTATGTTTAATCCCTTACTGAGATTTTAGCTCATCCCTATGTTCATGTGATCCCTAGGACACACTATATAGATATATGGGCTCAAAGGAATTAAGGATCTCTTTTTGAATATTAAATAAATATGTTTTTTTAGTACCATGTTTTATGTTTTGTGTACCTTGTCATCAATGAGACTAGACTTCGTGATCCATGTCTTGTACTTTGATGCTTAATTAGTCATAAAATCAGGTAATGATATGTTTAAATATCTAGAGTAACTATAGTTTTCATTAGATGATGCTCTAATTTTTTTAGAGATAAGGAATAATTAACTTTTGTAACAACCATAAGGGTGAGACTAAGTATAATAAAACACCACTAAGTTTTGGAAGGTATAGATTATGTCGTTTATTAAGAAAATAAATATCTTTCTATATAAAAATAGGTAGAGGTAGCTCTATCATAGATAAATCTAGGGGTAAACATCAAAAAACCCATTTTGTTCTAGTCTCAAATGAGAACTATTGCACAACAATGGGATTTACTATACTCTTGGATTGACACTCCAAGGGTATGTGCTTTGGTAAGTCCATGAGCTTAGTAAAAACCATTAATAATTGAAAAGAACAAGAAAATATGAATATAATCTTCTAAATAGATCAAGGATAACCTAGATTGAAAAATAGGTAATGATAAGTTATTATATACTCCTCCTTTACATGTTTATCCTTTTATGTTAAATGATTTCTTTCTTATGCTGAATAACTAAGTATTTAAAACCTATAATTGAATGTTCTATTTCTTTATTAATGGAATGAAATAAAAGAACACATGATATAAATCAATGGATTAGAGATGATGAATATTTCCCTAATGATATGCCTATTATGATGGGAATATGTTCTAAAAACATCATGACAGTACTTTCTCAGCTAGCTCATTTTATGAATAATTACATGAATCATATAGAACACCTTCCTCCTCCAAGGAATGAGAATGTTTTCATTGAATTCATTATGAGGAAAAGACCACTAATGTTTAGTGGATCATCTGATCTTCTACTCATGAAACGTTGTATTAACTCTACTAATTGGATATTATCTATCCTCCATTACTCAGATGAAGAGAATTTCATATTGGTGGACTATCATTTTGATGGGGAAGCTAATTAGTGATGGACAATTCCCAAGAATACGATTCTCTTGGGGGGGAAATTAGTTCCTCGTGATGGTATGAATTCAAGAGAATGTTTTTAAATAAATATTTTCCCCAAAAACTCTGTCTCAAGATGGAAAGAGAGTTCCTCAGACTCAAAGTGAAGGAATAAGAGTCAATTGGAGTGTATGAAGAAAGCATTACAAGTCTTGAATGGTAAGCCTCTAGATTTTTCATGAAAATAGAACACACATTTGATTTATTCTTTAGTAGACTAAACCTGAGTCTATAAAATGTTTTGGAGATTCAAGACGTCAACGACTTTTTGGAGATCGTTTGTTGTTCCCTCATGTTTGAAATGGAGATCGAAGACTCTGTCACGACCCATTCTCAGGGCCCGTGCCATGACTACCCCAAGCCCGCCTTCCATAGGCAAGGGGTTGGTGACTAGCACCAAAGGTGTAATCCCAATAAAAATGGAAGGCATTTCCTTTATTAAGTAAACAAAAACAATAGAGAACGCAACTAGAAGTAAACACTAAGTAAATCTATAAACAAAAGAAAGTGCTGAAAGGAAAGGGGATGGAAATATAATCCCAACAGTAAAGTACAAACAACTGAAAAGCTAGTACAACTAGAGAAAGGTAAAACAACAACTAGTGAGTCATCCTATAGAATTCCCACCTAAAGGGTGGGTACAGATGGCCTCCTCAGAACCCCTGGTCCACCCATCCTCTACGTATACGTCTCACCAAGTGGTCTACCTCTGGGTACCATCTAGCTTTTCAACTCTCTACCTCAATCAGTGTTGTCTTTCATCTACAACCAACACAACAAAGTGCGGGCATAGTCCGTGTAGGGGTGAGTATAACGATACTCATTAGGGACCCCAAGACCCCCGAAGGTATCCTAGAATCCACAAAGGATAAACCACATAATAAAGCTACAATAACAAAGTATCAACCAACCCTACTTGGGTATATTCCCATACATATCCCTAATTTATCAATCACAGTTCATCTCCAAATCTCGAGCCCAAGCACAACCCAATCCACACAGGATGTAAATTCAATCACCTTGAAGATAAATGATTGAAAGTCAAGACTCAGCTCACATAGGTATACTTCATTCGTAGAGTAATATAGATGATCAGATGTAGTCACAGATTCATCTAAGTTGTCAGAACCACAGAGGATAAAGGACCAGCTAAGCTGTCATACCCACACAGGATATAGGACCAGCTACTCTGTCGGACCCATAGAGGATAAAGGGAGAGAAGTCAGAACCGTTGGACCCATAGAGGGTCCCAGTACAGTAGTCATTTTTGTCAAACCCGTGGAGGATTCTGGTTCAGTAGTCATTGCTGTTGAACCCACGTATGATTCCGGTACAGTAGTCATCGCAGTCAGCACTAGGGTTCCCTCACACAGCATGCTCAATTCCGGGAGGGTCTTCTCCTCGAACCAAGATTCGATACATAAACAATCACGATGTCCAGATTTGATGTATCCCGTAGTTCCATATCATTAAAAGGAACTCAACGTGATAGATGTTGCGTCAATTAGACGCCCAGTCTGAGAGTTATTGATGTATCTATTCCAGGGGACTGATTGGATTTTACGCTCAATGAAACTTGTACGTTTTCCAAATCTTTCCAAAACTCACTTAGAGTATTCCAAAAGTATTACCTCGTCTTGTGGGTCCCAGTGACGCAGACAGTGAGTTGATTGGACACATAGTCTGGGAGATATTCGTATTTAAGCGATGTCGAGCCCGGTCCGTCAGTCCCAGTTGGCTGGAGGGTCAGCCCGACCCAGCTCGGCGGGTCCGACCTAGATGGGGGTCGGCCTGGCCCGGCTCGGTAGGTCCGGCCTGGCTGGGGGTCGGCCCGACCGGGAGGGGCGCGACCCACCTGCAGATCCAGCCCGCGCTGCAGGCCGGTCTGGTTCTCTCGGCGGCGCCAAGCGGTGCCACCTCTCCCTTGCCCAGCTGGCCATAACCGGGCAGTTCTTCCCAGCTCTCGCGGCCAGTGCAGCAGGCTACAGTTCTTCCCACGTTGTTCCAATGGGGGCTGCGGTCCTGCAGCCCGACCCCGGTCTCCTCTGCGCGGCACCTACGGGAGCCGCGGTTTTCTAGCTCAGCTGGCATGTGGCTAGCTAATTCTTCTAGCCAACCATCCTGCGAATGCGGGCTACAGTTTCCCTCCATGCAGCTAGTGCGACAGCGCTGGTCCACCACCGTTGCAGCCCAGCTTGTTCACGGACTTTGGCTCCACAGCGAGGCGTGACGCCACCGCGCCTCCTCATCTGCTGCAGCCCCCCGACCATTATTCCTCTTTTGTCCGACGTGGTACTCCTAGCCGCAGTTATTCTCTAGAACGGTGCAATGAAACCACACCATTTCAGCTCCACCTCTGACATCGTCAAATGGAATCAAAAAATGGGAGGGTCGGCCAGTGTTTGTGCGGTCTGAACCCTCCTCATTATATGATAAAATTTGGTTTTCCTAACCAGAATTTTGTACGACGAAGAATTAAGGTGTAATCTCATATTTAAAATTAATATAAATTTCCCCTACCTCGATTCAGAGTATTTTGTCAAAGTCATATAAAGAGGGAAGACGTCGATTTCGTCAACGTGGGGAAATGTCCGAGGATGAAGTGTCATCGATGTTCCTCGCAGGAGGCTCCTTCACTTACGGCTTGGTCGAAGATCATAGACGGTATCATCATTCTTCAGAGATGAGAAGAGTTCTTCCTTTAGAGGATGATGTTTTTCCAACCCAACTCTCCAAGGATTATGCCAACCCCAAAATAAAAGATTACGTTCCCTTATTTTAATGTTGGCATAATAAATTCAAAATAATTCAAACAATCCAATTAATTAATTAGGTTGGTCCACTTAATTAAATGCATGGAGTTGGCAATAATTCCAAGGGATCCAAACAATTAATCAGAAGGGTGTTTGGGCACATTAATGGGAAGTCCGTGAGTTTAATGGGGGTTCAAGGGGAGTTTAGGGTTTGAGCTCGTGCGGGCCCCACCCCATAATATCCTCTGATGGGAGGTTATGTCGGGGTGTTACCCACCTCCAACTACCCCTTGGAGGATAAAACCACCATTTAAATAAAATTATGTCACACATAATTTTTATTTAATTTATTAAGAATCCCCAAAAATTAACATCCACTCCCGATAAAAAGCAACTACAGTAAAGGTCTTTTTAAGCCAATACTAGAGCTGCGAGTTCATCAATGTCCTTAGATTTCAGTTCCAAGCTCCACATTAAAATATAGAAAAACTCACACATATGTTTACTAAACGTACCCAAAAAACATTAGAAATTGATTACAGGCAGACCGATCCTCGGAATCTGGTGCCGTCAGAAACTGGAGACTCGTAAAATTCCCATGTTTTTAAGGAAAAAAATTCCATATGATTTTTGGGTCTTTACATTCTACCCACCTCGGGGCTTTACGTTCTTGTAAGATGCAACACACACTAAGGAAAAAAAGGGGGGTACTGAGCACACATCTGAGTCTCCCGCTCCCATTTTCTCTCTTGGAGGTTCACATGCTATCAGCGAATGCATACCAGAGGATTCGACCATTCACGTTGAACCCACTCTTGTCGATCCTCAATCTCCACTAGAACCACCGTGAATGTCACCATGTCATCGATGTCTAGCTCCCCATGTTCGATGATGTTAGATGGGTCATGCATGTATGTCCTCAGCTAAGATATGTGGAAGACGTCGTGCACCCGATGAAACTGAGGTGGAAGGGATAGGCGGTAAGCCACCTCACCTACCCTGCTGAGGAACTGGAAAGGTGAAATGAATAGTGGAGAAAACTTGCCCCCTAATCCAAATCTCTGAAGACCTCATCATGGTGAGACCTGCAAGAAGACGTGGTCGCTATCCTTGAACTCTAGTGGTATCCATCTCCTATCAGTATAGGAATTCTGTCTGCACTGTGCAGTCTTCATCCAGTCCTGGATGATCTATATATTCTGTACCATAGTCTGCACCGTCTCTGGTCTTACAAGTGCTGGCTACCCTGGGTCCGTCCAACATAGAGGTGATCTATGAGGTCAGCTTCATAGTGCCTTGTAAGGTTCCATCCCAATGGTAGAGTGATAGTTGTTGTTATACACAAACTCTACCAAGTGTAAGTGATCCTCCCAACTATGACCGAAGTTGAGGACACATGAATGGAGCATGTCCTCAAGAGTCTGAATGGTTCTCTATGTCTGGCCATCGTTCTGAGGATAAAAAGTGGTGCTCAAGAGAAGATACGTCCCAAAATCCTTCTCCAACCCCTTCCATAGCTGGGAAGTGAAATGAGAATCTCGATTGGAAACAATCTCCAATGGAACACCATGAAGTAGTACGATCTCTTGTACGTAGAGGCATCTCAAACTCTCTACGGATCCCTGCTCTCTGATTGGTAGGAAGTGGTCCGACTTGTTGAGTTGGTCGATAATCACCTAGATAGAGTTCATGTCCTCTGGATATGCATAGAAGTACCATCACAAAATCCATTGATATCCCATCCCACTTCCACTTTGGAACCGCTAAGTGCTGAACTAAGCCTGCTGGAACCTGGTGCTCCACCTTCACTTGCTGACAAGTGAGGCATCGAGAGACAAAATCCACTACTGTCTTCTTCATACCAGGCCACCAGTGCTGTCGTCTGAGGTCCTAACACATCATCACCACTCCTAGATGTGCCACTAGAGAGGAATATTTGAACTCCCTCAACACCTCCTCCTATAGTGAAACGGGTACCATGGTACATCCTCTGAAGAGGATGACTTGCTCCCCACATTCCAAAAACCCATCAGGTGCCTGCCCTGGGGATATTTGAGCTCTTCGTATCTAACATTCAACCTCCCCATCATGTGCCTCACTAACTCACTGATGAAGTGGAAGAGTGACTGTGAGATACTATAGAAAGGCTCCTCTATCTTTATCTACAAAGGATATCTGCAACATGGCCAGCTTCTCTATCTCCTCTACTAGCAGCTGAATACCTGATCTCCTACTGAGAGCATCTGCTACAATGTTCCCTTTCCTAAGAGTATATACTATCTCAAAGTCATAGTCCTGGAGGAACTCATCCCATTGTCATTGTCTCGTGTTCAGGTCTTTCTGAAAGAAGTTATACCTGAGACTCTGGTGGTCAGAGTAGACTATAAAATACTCACCCATCAGATTATGCCACCACATCTTCAAGGAGAAGACCACTACTACTAATTCCAGGTCATGGGTAGCGTAGTTCTGCTCGTGTTGTCTCAAATTCCATGAACCATACATGATCACTACTCATTCTTTCATCAGGACACACCCATGTCTGGTCCTTAATGTGTGGAAGTAAACTACATACCCTACACCCTCCTCCATTATCCTCAATATGGGCACACTAGTAAACCTCTGTCTCAGCTCCTGAATGCTCTGCTGGCATCTATCGAACCACACGAAGGGTTTCCCCTTCATTGTCAATATTGAAAGTGGTACTGCAACTATGGACAAGTCTGTCACAAATCTACGATAGTAACTATCCAGTCCCAGCATACTCTTCACCTCCGTCACACTCTTGGGTGGCTCCCAAGCAAGTATTGCCTCAAACTTCACTGGATCCACTACAACTCCAGCCTCCGAGATGACATGTCCTAGAAATTGAACCTCTCTAATCCAGAACTGGAACATCAAGAATTTACAATATAGGTGGTGCTCTATGAGTGTATCTAGTACTACCCACAAATGTTAGGCGTGGTCCTCCTCAGAAGTCAAGTAAATCAGTATGTCGTTGATGAAGACTATGACAAAGTGATCGAGGTAAGGCTGAAAGATCCTATTCATGAGACTCATGAAAACTGATGGAGCATTGGTTATGCCGAAGGGCATAACCAAGAACTCATAGTGGCCATACCGACACTTGAAGGTTGTCTTCTACACATCATTGTCTTGAACTATGAGCTGGTTATTATGAAACCCGAGGTCTATCTTCAAGAACCATCGTGCTCCCCTGAGCTGATCAAAGAGATCTTAAATCCTTGGGAGTGGGTACTTGTTCTTTAAGGACACCTGATTCAGGTGATGGTAGTTGACACACAGTCGCAAGCTCCCATCCGCCTTCTTGGCGAACAAAATCGAAGATGTCCAGCGTGAAACACCAGGTCGGATAAATTCATTCCCATGAAAGTCCTCCAGTTATACCCACAACTCACAATGCTCGGCTGGATCCATCCGATATGCTGGAGTAGATATCGGTGCTATCTCGGGGTATATGTCAATGTAAAATTATACCTTTCTATGAGGAGGTAGTCCTGGAATGTCATTTGGGAAAACATCTGTATACTGATCCACCACAATAGGAAAACTCGGACTCCGCACATCAACCTCTCTGAGGATGAGACTATCCAACTAATGTGTGATTAGCTTCCCCCTCCTGTACGTAAGTCCATGTTATACTGCAAAGGCTCCCTTATCACCGGTGAAGGTGAACTTGGTCCTATCTGTGCAGATACACCGCACATTGTGCCTAATATTGTCAATCTGAGCATGAACTGTGGATAACCAGTCCATACCCAAGATGATGTCGTAAGGACTCGACACTGCTACAAGAAGATCTTAGCCGAAGGTCTCACCTCCTAGAGTAATCTCACACTGTTGGAACCATTATGTAATCATCAAGTCTCCTCTTGTAAGATTCTCTAGAGGTAAGGATCGGGCCAACGGCTCTGTCGGAATCTCCGAGCTTCGAATGAGGGCATTGGTAATAAAAGAATGACTCACACCTATGTCTATAAGTATTGTAGCAAGGGTGGAGTATGCAATGATAGTACTTCAAATCATATCAGGTGTGCCGTGGTCTTAGTCCATGACTTCCTGGAGCTGAGACTACCTCTATCCACCAGCTCCCTATGGTCGGGGTGGACTTCTTGGTGGTGGTGATGGTAGAGCCTCAAAACGTCATCCACAACCCACTGCTCGGCCAGCTCCACCGCCACGTCTGCCAGCTCCCGATGGACCACCTTGGTTGAACCTCTGCCTCTTCCTGGGAGGTCCCTCTACTGTCTACTGCCAATTTGAATGGTAGGTGAGGTAGTCATGAGCCATGTGGCCCTGCCCACCGCATGCATTGCACTGCCTGCTCCTTGTATAGCTGGATCTATCTCATGTTCCTCGCACAACCGAACCTGTATCCTGGGGTTCCCCACCTGATGGCCTAGTCCACTTGGAACTCCCTATCATCTGTCTACTGCCAGCTATATAAGACTCCGCTACGTGTCACCCTACGGTGAGTCTCGCCACTGGTGACTGCTCAGTGAGAAAAATCTCCACTAGAAGGGAACTTTCTAGCACCCCTGCCAGCGTCAGAATGCTGAGGGAAATCATTGAAGCCCTGATCTCATGCCTGAGTCCCTGTTCGAAGGTCCGGGACCTGAATAATGGGTCCCGCACCATATCTGTGGAGTAGCGTGAGAGGTCGGTGAACCTCGTTGAGTACTGAGCTATTGTCATACTGCCTTGCTGCAGATGAAGTAACTCCAGAATCTGGACCGCAAGAAGGGTGTATGGAAAAAAAATATGAGCATAAGAGACTCTACAAGTCTGTCCAATGTAATGATGCCTCATCGTGCACATGGAGCATCAGGCTCCACCATATGCCTGCTTTTTCATGCAGGAGACTCACGGCAAGGATCACCATGAGGTCAGCTGGTGTCCCTACCAATCTAAAAACTCTCATGATAGCCTCCAGCCAGTCCTCAGCTGCCTATGGGTCTGTCTCTCCCCAAAACCTTGGCGGCCTCTAGAGATAGAGCTCGTGCAATGCACTCAGGCAGCATGCACTTTCTGCTGCTGGAGCTAGAGGTATCGGTGGCCTAGTGGGTACTCGTACTGCTTGTACCTCTGCTGTGATTGGGCCCTGCACCAAGGCCTCGTCGCTCAGTGGGCTACCATCTCGTACGTAACTCGGAACCCTAGCTGGATGCCTTCATGGGGCCATCCTAAAATGAAATGGGTGCACCATTGTTAAAATAATATACCTCATGAGCTGACACAAAGTAACCACAATGGAATCTCTTTCATGGAATCACACATGAAATCAGTGTTTTCATGCACTGAGTCAGAGATCAAAAGTCAAATTCCTAGTGTATAGATACGTCGGCCGCCGTAGCAACACCAGTTTCCCTAAAATGATAACGACACCCAAAACACCTAAAACTATTTTTGTTAAAATAATCAAGGTCCAAGTTATGCTTTAGAACTGACTCCTCTTATACGAATTTGTCATGACCCTTCCTGAGGGCCCGTGTCGTGACTACCGCATGCCCCCCTTCCATAGGACAAGGACTGGCGACTAGCACCAAAGACGTAATCCCAAAAAATGGAAGGCATTTCCTTTAATAAGTAAAAAAACAATAGAGTACGCAAGTTGAATTAAAAACTAAGTAAAGCTGTAAACAAAAGAAAGTACTGAAAGGAAAGGGGTTGGAAATACAAGCCCAATAGTAAAGTACAAACAACTGAAAAGCTAGTACAACTACAGAAAGGTAAAATAAAAACTACTGAGTTTTCCTCTAGAATTCCCACGTGAAGGGTGGGTACAGATGGCCTCCACAGCACACCAGGTCTGTCTATCTGCTCTGTGTACGTCTCAGCAAGTGGTCCACCTCCGGGTACCATCTATCTCTATAACTCTCTACCTTGATTAGTGTTGTCCACCGTCTGCAACCTACACAATAATGTACGGGCATAGCCCATGCATGGGTGAGTATAATGATACTCATTAAGGACATCAAGACCCTAGATGAACTCCTAGAATCAAGGATTGATAAACCACAGAAGAAATATTGAATCATGAAGTATCAACCAACCCTACTTGGGTATATGCCCATACATATACCTAAGTTATCAATCACAGTTCGACTCTAACTCTCGAGCCCAAGCACAACCCAGTCCACACATAATGTAAAGTCAATCACCTCGAAGATAAATGATTGAAAGTCATGACTCAGCTAACATAGTTATACCTCATTCATAGAATGATAGAGATGATTATATGTAGTCACTGATTCATCTAAACTATCAGACCCACACAGGATACAGGACGAACTAAGCTGTCGGATCCACACAGGATACAGGACCAGCTACATTGTCAAAATCGCAAATGATATAAAAATAGAAGTCATAACTGTTGCACCCATGGAGGATCCCGTTACAGTAGTAAACCCTATCGAACCCACAGAGGATTTCAGTTCAGTTTTCAATGATGTCGAACCCACGTAGGATTCCGGTACAGCAGTTTTCGCAGTTAGCTCTAAGGTTCTCGCACACTATAGGCTCGATTTTGGGAGGGTCTTCTTCTTGATCCAAGTGTCGATACATCAACTATCATGATGTATAGATTTGATGTATCCCGTAGTTCCATATCATTAAAAGGAACTCAACGTGATGGATGGTGCGTCAATCAGACGTCCGGTCTGAGAGTTATTGGTGTTTTCGTTCCAGGGGCCCGATTGGATTTTATACTTGATCCAACCCGGACGTTTTTGAAATTTGTTCAAAACACACTTAGAGTATTCCAAAATGACCATCTCATCCCGAGGGTCCCAGTGCCATAGACGGCATGTCGATTAGATGCGCGGTCTGGGATATATTTGTAATTAAGTGAAGTCAGGCCAGGACCGTCAAGCCCAGTGGGTTGGCGGGTCAGCCCGACCCGGCTTGGTGGGTCTGATGCAGCTGGGGGTTGGCCTGGCCTAGCCTGGCAGGTCTAACCTGGTGGGGCATCAGCCCGCCCTGGCTTGGTGGGTCCAACCCAGCTGGCGGTCGGCCAGGCCTGGTGGGGCGTGGCCAACCTGCGGATCCTGCCCACGGAGCGGGCTGGTCCGGTTTGCCCGGAGGTGCCATGCGGCGCCACCTCTCCCATGCACGGCCGGCTGTAGCTGGCCGATTCTGTGTAGCGCACGTGGCCTGCGCAGTGGGCTGCAGTTCTTCCCCTGTGGCACATGCGGGCCCCTCGGTCCTCCTGCTCGGCCGGCCAGTTCGCCCAGCTGAGCGGCCCACGGTTTTAGGTCGTGGTCTCCTCCGCGCCACGCCTGTGGGCGCCGCGGTTTTCCAGCCCGGCTGGCAGGTGGTCAGCCAGTTCTTCTAGCCGAGCAGCCCATGGATACGTGCCCCAGTTTCCGTCCACGCGGTCGGTGCGACGACGCCAGTCCACTTCCCCCGCGGCCCAGCCTAGCCACGGCCTTCGTCTCTACAGCGCGGCGCGACAATGCCACACCTCTTCATTCGTTGCTGCCCTCCTATCCGTGGTTCCTCTTTCATCCGCCGCGGTCCTCCTAGCTACGGTTATTCTCTAGCACGGTGCAACACCTCTGCACCCTTTTAGATATACCTCTGATGTCATCAAATGGAAACAACAAAGGGGAGGTTCGGGCCATGTTCGTGTGGTCCGAACCCTCCTCGTCATATGATAATATTTGGTTTTCCTAACCAAAAATTTGTACGATGAAGACCGAATGTGTAATTTAATATTTTAAATTAATACAAAATTCCACTACTATGATTCGGAGTACATTTTCGAAGTCCCGAAATGAGGGCGGATGTCGATTTCACTGAATTCGTGAAGCATCTGAGTATGAAGTGTTGTCGACATTCCTCATGGGTGGCTCCTTCACTTGCGGCTTTGTCAAAGATCGTACATGGTATCATCGTTCCTCAGAGGTGCGAAGTGTTCTTCATCGAGAAGATGATGTTCTTCCAACCCAACTCTCCAACGATTATGCCAACCCCAAAATAAAATATTTTGATCCCTTATTTTAATGTTGGAATAATGGATTCCAAAGAATTCAAACACTCCAATTAATTAATTATATTGGTTCAATTAATTAAATGCATGGAGTTGGCAAGAATTCCAAGGGATCCAAATTATTAATTAGAATGGTGTGTTGGCACATTAATGGGAAGTCCAAGAGTTTAATGGGGGTTCAAGGGGGTTTGAGGGGTTTGAGATCATTTGGGCCCCACCACATAATATCATCTCATGGGAGGCTTTGTGGGGGTGGGCCCCAGCTCCAACTTCCCCTTGGAGGAAAAAACCACCATTAAAATAAAATTATGTCACACATAATTTTTTTTAATTTAATAAGAATCCCCAAAAATTAACTTCCACTCCTGATAAAAAGCAACTGCAGTAAAAGTCTCCTTAAGCGAATACTAGCGCTGCGATTTCATTAGTGTCCATGAATTTCAATTCCGAGCACCGATTTAAAAGGTAGAAAAACCCAGACGTCTGTTTACTAAACGTACCCAAACAAAACTTCAGAAATTGATTCTGGGCACACCGAGCCTCAGAATCATGTGTCGTCAGAAACTGCGGGCTCATAAAATTCCCATGTATTTAAGAAAAACAAATTCCACAGGATTTCTAGGTCTTTACAGACTATCAGTGGTATCATCGGCCCAGTGAAAAGAAGATGAAATTATAATCTGAAGTGTGTAGTCCCACAAATAAATTCTATTATGGGACGATGTTTGATCATCTCATGTGTAAGAATTGTAGGAAGAAGCTTCCTGGGAACTCCATAAAGGGAACCAAGAATTGCGTCAAATGTGGGAAGTGGGGACATCTGGATAATAACTACCAATATAATAATAAGAATACCATTAGTGTGGATGAATAAAGGAAAGTTCAATTCAACACACATTCTACAAGGCAGTGTTACCACGTCAAGGAGCAAGGGTATTATGTGAACAATTTCCCTCTGACAAGGGTTATCAGAAGCAATAAACAACAATATCTAAGGAAAAAAGGATGGTTTTTGGCACTATAATGATGAGAAATGATAAGAATATAGCCTATTCCTCAAGGAAGATGAAAATCAATGAGAAACATTATCATACTCATGATCTGGAGATGGCGGTTCTGATCTTTGCGTTAAAAATCTAGGGGCATTATCTCTATGGGGAGAAGTGTGAGATATATACTAATTACAATAGTCTAAAACATATATTCACACAAAAGGAGATTAATATGTTCCAATGAAGGTTGAAACAACTCATCAAGGATTATGACTGCTCGATCCACTATAATCCCAGAAGGGAAAATTAGGTGGAGGATGCTCTAAGTAGAAAGGATCATGCAACATTATCATTAATCAGAACTGAAAATGACACGATCTTCTTATATTTTTATAAGATGTACATGGGAATCATTAAGGGAGGAACATCATATATCCTTTCTCAAATGATTCCTCAACCATCCCTCATCGAGAAAAAGGGATTCTCAATGAAAAGATGTTAAAATTTTGAAAATGGTGGATGTTATCAGAAATCTTAAATCCATAGAGTTCATGATTGGGGAAAAAGAAGTTATAAGCTTTGTGTCATGATTATTTTTCCATCTAATCAATAGATAAAAAAAATATTGTTAATGATGCACATTGATTAACCTTATCTATCCATCTAATACCCGTATGATTCATTGAAATATTTAAATAATTTATAATCTTCAGTAGCTGGAATTGAATGAAATCATGAGTTTAAAATAACTATGATATTCTATTAATATAAAAATACCCTTATAGAATAGCCCTTAGGTTAGCTGGAAAAATTATAACGAATTATGAAAATACATTATGGAAAATAAAATTGAGTTAGATATTTTTATTTTAGAGATAATTAATTTTGGAAATGAAATTAATAAGATATATATGTGTTATATACTTAATAATATATTTTTTATATTCATTCAATCGATATATTAGTCATAGGGTTTGAATAAAACAATATTTGATGTTTTTTAAAAGGTTAGTTTTACTCCTTTAAATAGTGAACCCATTTTAAATTAATAATTTGGAAAATTAATGAATTTTATATGACAACATAATCATGTTATTTTTAAATGGGTTATAAAAATTTACATTGGATAAATTTTTGATATTTTTCTAACAACATTCATATTTTTATGAATAGTAAAAGTACGATAAATTTTAATTAAAAACATATTTTTCATTGAGATAATTTATATACATAAATTTTAATACTGAATGGTTTTAAAATATAAATATAATATATTTTTACCATTTAATATAATTTATCCCATTATCATTAATTTTACATTGAATTAATAGGTAAAAACACTTTAATCTTTTGCCGTGTTTTAACCTTTAAAACCCATTCTCTCAACAACAAGATTAATTTTAAATTAATTAGAGCAACTTCAGTGTTTTGAATTTTGAAAAATTTATTAAATATTCGAAATTATTAGGTCTAAATTATTTTATTAGCTTTCTATTATTATTAGGTGTTATGAATAGTTACATTGGTAATTATTTTTATTAACATGGTTAATGGTTAATCGGGTAATTAAGGGTAAAAATAATTTTATAAAATTACCTTAACACCTATTAAAATCCTATTTGATGATTAAATTAGACCCCTATCATCTATTTTCCGAAATGGATTCATATTATTTCCACTTACCAATGAAAATAACATGAATGTAATAAAAACTAATGAAATATACCAAGTGTCACAATATCTTTTTATATAAGTGTATTAATTTTAATATATAGATATATAAGAGATAAAATAGACTATATATAGTCTATACAAATAGAAAAGTATTTCCCACCTCATAAAAATTTATTTTTAATTTTTATATATTAAATAATTACCATTAATTATGAAACAATAGTGACGTAGAAATTATTTTTTTAATATAAATGTCAAATAAGTGGTTTTAAAAATGCTAAAACAAATATCATATAAACTAATTATTGTTTTCCATGAATTTAAAAGGATACTATGACTTTTTAGGAGTGTATTTAAAATTGTTTTCGAATTTTTCTAATCTGTGAATTTTATTTAATGTAAAATAATTGAATAGTGTCCAAATTGACACTATTGATATTATATAAATATAAAATTTTATTAAATTATTTAAAAATACTAACATATTTTAAAAATTACAAATTGATAATTATAAAATCTTAAATATAATAAATTATAAATTTATGGTCAATTAACACCCAATAAGAAAATATTCATTCCATTAAATATTTAGAATATTATTACCAAAATTAAAATTTAATAGAATAAATAAGGTCCAATTAAAAATGTATGGATTAAATTGATAGTATTCGATGTCCAAAATTTATTGGCTGATGAAATTACTACCCTATATCATCTAATATTATAATTAGTGATACTTTGGAGGTTTTCGGTTGGGATTGATTTTATTATAAAATGTTATTTTTTGGAGTTTCCTAAAGTGTCCCTCTCCTCTCTTATAAAAGGGAAACTCCTCCCTCTCATCTTCACTGCATTCTGAGCCTTCAATATTGAACAACCCCAGGCCATTAAAATTAAAAACGTCCCTAGAAACATTATTAAGGTTTTTTTATTCTCAAAATTCCAATTCAAGGGCCCTAAGTGAAAATTCAAAGGAGGCACACCCAGAAGAGGTAATCTCTTCTAACGATTCTTTCAATTTTCTTTCTTCTTCTACTTCCTATTCCTTAGTTAATTAATATTAAAATAATAACTTCAGTATCAATAATATAATTATATGTTATTCTAAATTTTTAAAAACCCTATTTCACCTTCTATCAAACCTATGAAAAAAAGAAATCACTAAGCAAGCATACGTACGACTTAACATCTCCACGCTGCGGTGTTATCTATTTTTCTCCCCACCTTATATTGATGGTTATAATAGTGTATATTATAATATATGAATAATATAATAGTATTATAATTATGAGATAATATAAACCATCCACTTCAATTCTATTTAACAATTACAAGAAAGATATTGTCACGCATGCATACGTACGACTTACCATCTCCACGGTGCAATGTGATTCGTTCTGCATAATCCTCATTAAACCATGATTATATAAGTTAATTGAATGAATATATATGATATATATTATACTAATAAAATGATTTAAAATATATAACTATTACCTAAAAAGAGTAATAATGACTTATCTACCAAAATATACATAAGTACATAAAGCAATTAATACCCGAATAATGAGTAACAATCAAATGTAACTAAAAAACGGATACAAATATGGTAATAAATGTTATCATAAAAATTATTATGATATGGAATAAATCCATCACATTTTTAAAATAATTATATAGGAAGATTGGATATATACACAACATATCAATCCTAAGGTAAGGATAACTTTTCCAATCATTTTTTTATTTGAGATTGTTTTTTCATAAGTATTTATGGGCATTATATTTATCATCCATATCCATGTTTTCTAAAAATGTTTTAATAAAATGTTCACTATTATTCTATGTATGTTTTAAGTCATTTTTCCCTTTTTTGACTTTTACCACATGGTATGGACGAACTATTCATTTTGTTTTCCATACGAGGTACTTTTTGACTTTTCTTGAAAAAGTACAAGGAGAATATTGTTTAACTTATATGGAATAAAGTTATTTTTAGGCTTTCATATAGAATTATTTCTAGGAATCTTAATTTAAAAGCATTCACATGTATTTTTAATTAACATCTTTTTAAAAAAAATCACAACATATTGAGAAAAGAAAATGTTTTTGAATAAGAACGGTTATTTTCTTCAAGAACATAGTTCATGCGTTTGATCAAAATTAATTTCCTAGAATATTATAATGTGTTATGTTTCTATCCCTATTATTACATTGATTTTATTACATTATGATGGAATTATTTTTATGAATTCCTTTTATCTTATATGGGATATGTTATGATGGTATGGTGTTTAAGAATCCAATTTTATTACATGGGTTATGTTATGATGTATGATTTATGATTTCTGTGGAACACATAAGAATGGTTTCATTATGAGTTGGGTAGGTCCTATATCTCCCTCTAATGCATTGAGTAAGATTCATATATCATGAGACAGACATGGGTGGAAGGACATGTTTATCTGGTTCAGTGATACAGGGCTAGAACAAGGGGAGAACATGGTTTAGTAATGGACTTTGTCCGCTATGATGGTCTTGGAAAAGATCATTGACTAATATGAAATTATTTTCTATGATTATGTGTGTATACCACAAAGTTTCATGTCTTATATTATTATTATTGGGATTACATTTCACTTCTATGATTTATCCCATGACATGATATTATGGTCTCTTATGTAGGAAATGATATTCAAATGATATGTTTTTTTTGAATATGATATGATTGATATTTACATTTTTTACCCTTATTGAGATTTTGAGATCACCATTTTCTATGTTTCTTTTCCCCATATCGTATAGAAGGGTATTAATTATGTTATTCCAAAAAGTATTATAGTTATGATGAAATTAACAGGAGATAATATATATGTTTTATGAACCTATTGTTTTGGTTTCCCAATCTATAATGACATTATACCTATGTGGTCATTTATTGGTTTTTTTATATATTGTCCTAAATATAATTCAATTTTGAGGTAATAAAAATTTATGTAAAGTATGGGTATTTATAGTTGATATTAGAGGAATGATATTGTTAACCTTTGGAAACTAGGATGAGAACGCCTTATTAAGAACCACAAGGTTATGTCTAAGTATAGGATACAATCACAGTGTTTTTGAAACTACCTTGACTAACATATGATAAAACCTAAATTTTTCTAAATTGAAATTTTATTATTGATTATGTGGATTTCCTATTATTATTATTATCTCCCAAACTATGCTTATTGGTTTCAGTCAATGGCGATAACCCTAAGGAACCACGTTAATTCTAAATCTGATGGGTAATGCAATGATTTTCCCCCTGAGAAACCATATGTTATGGGAGATGGAATGAAAAATATTGTAGCTATGATTACACAAATTTCTCAAGATATGAATAATGTAGGACTTTCAAATGGGCAAATCAAAAAGAAGCATTCTATTGAATCCTTCAGGAGGAAGCATCCACCTTCATTCAGCAGGTCCTCTAATCCATTAATGGCTAAACAATGCATCAATACCACTAAAATTATTTTTAATTCTACAATGTTCTGAACATGATAAATTATTCTTAGAAAGTAGGAATTTTGGATGGTGAATCTGATCGATGGTGGAATATTATCAATAATACAAGGCAATGATATGTAATTGAGTACATGAAATGGGATGAGTTCAAGAACTAATCTTTTAATAAGTACTTCCCTCATATTTTTTAAATAATGATGGAGAAAGAGTTTCATGAACTTAAGTAAAGGGATGATGAATCTATTGGTACCTAAGAAAAAAATTTACATGAAATGAAAGGTATGCTTCCAAAATTATTTTCCAACCTGACAGTAAGATCAATCGATTCATTAGTGTCTAAAAACCATGTCTCTGAAAGGGATTAGCCATAAGGGACTAAAATAGATATGAAGAGATTGTTTGATGTTCTCTCAAAGTGGAAATATTTATTGATGTAACCCATTAGTCATATGTGTTTGATAAGAAGAGGAAAATTGTATTCAAAGGAATATATAAATACCACGCTGAAAAAAAAATATGAGTTTTCCCTTATGCTCAATGTGTGGAAAGAAACATAGAGGGAATTGTCTAAAAGGGACAAGTAAATGTTTTACGTGTGGAAAATATTGTCACTGGGAAATTTAATGCTTATGTTATGGGAAAAATATGTCTAATGAAGAGAACAAAGAAAATGCTACACAGAATGCACATCATACACTTCAATGTTACAAGTGTAATGAAATGGGGCATTATTCCAATATATTCCCTAATATAAGGGTTATTAATGATGATAGACGTTAAAAAACTCTTAAGGCCCAAGAAAAAGGGAAGTCACATGCAATTTCTATCAGTGATCTGGAGTACTATAATGAAGTGGTTAAAGGTTCAATTACAATCCTATCTAATGTAGAAAATTTTTTATTTGATTCTGGATCCACCCACTCTTTTATTTCTGAATAATTTTCTAAGGGTATTGTCATATTACCTCAACAATTAGATGTTGAGATAGCTATGAAAACTCCTAATGGAAAAATGGTGACATCAAAAGTTTACAATTCTTCTCCAATGGAAGTTTCTGGGAATGTTATTCCTACAAATCTTGTGATCCTTTATGTAGTGGAATTAGATGTGATTCATGGTCTGGATTGGCTTTCATTATATGGAGCTCATTTCAATTTCCAATGAAGGGAAGTCACATTTCATATTCTAGATCAATCTATGTTAATATATTTGTGAAATTATGAATATAACCTCCAAGTGGAAATTTCTTCCATATTATGTGTCTTGAATCCAATAAATGAAGGATATTTGTATCAAATGGGTGGGGAGGAACTCATGTTTAAAAATACGCCCATTGTACAAGATTTTGATGATGTATTTGTAGAGGAATCCCTTAACCTTACACCAAATCATGAAGTTGAGTTTTCAATAGATCTCAAATTGGGTTCTATGTCTATTTTAAATACAACTTATAGGATGGACCAAATTGAGTTGTAGGAATTGAAGATGTAACTCCCAGAGAATCTTGATAAGGGACTCATACACCATAGTTTGTCACCTTAGGGAGAACATATTCTATTTTTTAAGAAGAAATATGGATTAATGAGATTCTGCATTTATGATTGATAACAAAAAAAAGATCACTATCAAGAACAAATATCCTCTCCCATGCATTGATGACTCTTTTGACCGACTACGCGAAGCTCAATACACTTCCAAGATTGATCTTCATTCAGGGTATTATAAATTAATGGTCAAAATGATAATATACTAAAGACGAGATTATGTACTACGTATGAACACTATGAATATATAGTGATACCTTTTCATCTTAATAATTTCGATTCTATCTTCACGTATCTAATGAGTAAAGTCTTTAGAGACTATCTTGCTCAGTTTGTGGTAGACAGTAGAGATGATATTCTTGTCTATTATAAGATCAAGGAAGAAAATAAAGATCACTAGACAATTATATTGAAGACATTGAGAAAGGATAATATTTTATCTAAATTTACCATATGTGAATTTGGGATTCAAAATGTTTCATTTTTTCGGTCACATAATCTCAAGAGAGGTGATATCTATAGATCCAGCAAAAACAGAGGTCATTGAAATATGGTCGAGACCAAAAGCAGTAACTAAGATCTAATAATTTCTTGGTTTGGAGGTATATTATCAATGTTTGGTGAAATATTTTTCACAATAATATAATCCACTCACCATGTTGACTTGGAAAAGAGTTATGTTTATTTGGACAGAGGAATGTGAAGATAATTTCAATGAGCTAGAAATAAGGTTATCCAGTGCACCTGTGCTCACACTACCTTGTAGTAGAGAATGGTGTGTTTTATATAGTGATGCATCCAATAAGGTGTTGGGGTGTATTCTCATGCTGAATGATATGGTGATATCTTATGCCACATAATAGTTGAAAATCAATTAAAAAAATTACCCAACTCATGATTTGCTGTTAGCACCAGTAATCTTTGCATTAATGATATTGAGGCATGATCATTATGATGAACTATGTGATATTTATACGAATTATAAATGTTTAAAATATATTTTCACACAAAAGGAGTTGAATATGTGCTAAAGAATATGGTTGGTTTTGATTAATTATTAAGAATACCTAATAATTTACCACCATGTGAAAGAAAACAAGGTGGAATATTCATTAGGTCGATAAGATAATGCCAAATTATCCCTAATCAGGATCATGAAAGGACCAATATTTATAGATCGGAAAAGTATGGATCATCAACTTATAATGAAAGTGGAGAAATATTATCTTTCTCAAATGAATGATCAACCATCTATACATGTGATTATTAAAGAGGCACATAAGGGAGATATAGAGTTACAAATGAAGGTGGGAAGTGTTCATGAATTCAACCTTGATTGTGATGAAATAATAAGGTTCAATAATTGGGTATGTGTTTCTCCCATACCAGAATTAATGAAGGAGAGACTTTATGAGGCTCATAGTTCATCATTATATGTTCAACCTAGAAGCTCGAAGATGTATAGGGACATGAAAGAGTAATTTTGGTGGAATTCAATGAAAATAGATGTTATTTAATATGTCTCTTGAAGATTGGTTTGTTAACAAGTTAAGGGAGAAATACAGAAGTCTAAGGGGATGTTACAACAATTACCCACAAATTAATGGAAATGGGAAAAAATCACTATAGTCTTTATTATCGCACATCCCAAAACATCCAAATGCAATAATTCTATCTATTTTATAGTTGATCACCTTGCGAAGTCGGAACACTTCATTACTATTGGAGAGGATTTCACTCTTTTTCATCTCTCTCAGATATATGTAAAGGAAGTGGAAAGATTGTATGGAGTACCACATTCTATTATATCTAATCAAGATCCAAGGTTTACCTGGTGGTTCTGGCGATGTCTTTAGAATTATCTAGATATATAGATAGGTTTCAGAACTACTTATCATCCTCAAGAAAAATGGTCAGTCTGAGAGGAAAATTCAAACTCTAGAAGACATGTTTAGATATTGATCTATGGATTAAAAAGTTTTTTGGGATAAACACCTACCATTACTGGAATTTCATTACAATAAGAGCGTTCACTCTAGTATTCATATGGATCCTTATGAAGCACTCTGTGGAAAGAAGTGAAAAAACACCAACTTTCTAGAAGAAAGTTGGGGAAAGAAAGCTATTAAGACCTAATCGAGTTGTTGAAATGGATGAAAAGGTCATATATATTCAACAAAACAAAAAAGCATCTCAGAGTTGACAATAAAATTATGCTTACAACCAAATAAATGTCCTTGAGTTTGAATCGGGGGATAAGGTGTTCTTTTGAACATCTCTTAGGAAGAGAGTAATGATATTTGGAAAGAAGGGAAAGTTGAGACCTAGGTATCTCGGTCCATTTGAAATTGTTGATCATGTAAGGTTGTTAGATTACTTGTTGGTTCTTCCACTAAATCTCTCCCATTTTCATGATGTGTTCCATGTATCCCTCCTAAAAAAGTACATACTTGATCCTTCACATGTACTAAGCTCATAAGTTGTACCACTGAAGCAAGATCATTCTTATCATGAACAACTGATAGAGATTCTAGATCATAGTAAAAAGTAATATGAAACAAGACCACTCTCTTGGATAATTTTTTATGGAGGAGTCACCTATTATAAGAATCTTTATGTGAACTTGAGGATATGATGAAGGAGAGGTATCCTCATCTGTTCGTTTCCAAGTGATGAATTTCGAGGGAGAAATTAAATTTAAGTGGGGTAGAATGTAACACACATATGTTTTTAGGAAATATTTAATTTATTTTTAATCTTAAATAGAAGGATTTCTATTAAATAATGATTTTAAAAAAAATTTGATATACCATTAAAATAAAATTACCGTTATAGCCTAGCAGTTAAGATAACAGGAATAATTATCACTAAAATATTAAAATTTATTATGAAAAATATAAATCAATTAGATTTTTAAATTTTATAGTGAATTAAATTTGGAAATAAAATTAATAAGATATATATTTGTTATATAATTAATTTAATATTTTTTATATTCATTAAATGGATATTTTAGTAATAGGTTAGGAATAAACCCCAAGATAATGTTTTTGTTTTATAAAAAGGATAATTTTACACCATTAACGGGAGAACCCATTTTAAATTAAGAATTTGGAACATTAATTATTATTTATGATAATAGAAACATGTTATTTTTTAATAGGGAAATAAAAAGTTACATTGGGTAGATTTTTGATATTTTTTTGATAACTTTCATATTTTGATGAATAGTAAAAATACGCTAAATTTTAATCAAAACGTCTTATTTCATTGAGATAATTTATGTCGTTTAATTATAATATTTAATTTTTTTAAAGTATAAATAGAATATATATTTAATTTTTAATATAATTTAGTTCAATATCATTAATTATATATTGAATTCATAGGTAAAAAACGCTTCAATCTTTTGCCATGTTTTAACATTTAAAACGTATTTTCTCAACAAAGGGATTAATTTTAAATTAATTACTGTAAAACATCTATGTTTTTAATTTTGAAAAATGGACTCCATATTTGGAATCATAAATTCCAAATATGTAAATTGGATACTTTTATTTTTTGGCATTATGAATAGTAACTTTGCTAATAATTTTTATTACTACGGTTAATGGTGAATCAGGTAATTAAAGGTAAAAATATTATTATAAAATTACCGTAACATCTGTAAAAATCAAGTTAGATGACTAAATTATATTCTTAAAATCTATTTTTCTAAATTTAATCACTTTATTTCCACTTACCTATGAAAATGACACGAATGTAATAAAAACTAATTAAATGGAAATAGTTTCACAATCTCTTTTTATATAAGTGTATCAATTTTAATATATGGATAAATAGAAGATAAAATCTACTATAGATATTATATGGAAAGATTAAATGATTTCACACATAATAAAAATTTATTTGTATTTTTTAGAGATTAAATAATTACCATTAATGAGGACACAATAGTGATGTAGAAATTATTTTATTTATAGAAATATCAAATAAATGGTTTTAAAAATGTTAGATGAAATATCATATAAACTAATTAATTTTCACCATGAATTTTCTATGTTTCTATGACACTTTTGTATTTTATTGAAAATTTTGGTTTAAATTTATCTTCTGTGTGAATTTTATTTAACGTCTAATAAATTAATAGTGTCAAAATTGACACTATTGATATTTTATAAAAATTGGATTTTATTAAATTATTTTAGAATCATAAAAATATTTAGAAATTACAAATTCATAATTATAAGGTCTAAAATATCATAAAGTCTACAATTTTGTTCAATTATCACCACATAAGTATATATTCATTACCATTAAATATTTAGAATGTTATTACCAAAATTAAACATTAATAGAATAACTAAGGGTCTATTAAAAAAATGATTTCAAATTGAAAAAATAATTAGAAAAAAATTATTATTTGGTGATATTAAAACCATATTTCATATCATGTTATAATTATGGACACATTCAATATTTTTGGGAAAGTTTTGATTTTATTTTAAATTAATATTTTTGAGAGTTTCCTAAAGTACCCCTCTCCTCTCTTATAAAAGTGCACCTCCTCTTTCTCCTCTTCAATCCATTTTGAGACTTCAATATCTACCAAAACATTAGAATTACTCTTATAAACTTCACTAGTAACATTCATGGAGGTTCTGATTGTCAAAAATACCATCTCCAGTGCCCTAAGTGGAAATTCAAATGAAGCACATCGAGGAAGAGGTAATCTATTCTACTGATTCTTTCGAGTTTCTTTCTTCTTCTACATACTCTTAATCAGTTGTTTAATTATAAAATAACTATTTAAATATCACTAATATACTTATATGTTATTATAAATATGAAACAATCCAATTTCACCTTCTATCAATTCTATGAAAAAACTAAATCACAGTATGTTCATACGTACGTCTTACCATCTCCAAGTTGTGGTGTAATCTGTTTTTCACCACTACCTTGCATGGATGGGTAAAATGGAATAAATAATACCAATAAATTAATTATATTACATTATAATAATTATTAGATACTATACACCATCAACTTAAATACCATTAGATAATTATGGGAACGATATCGTCGCATGTGTGTACGTACGGATTTTCGTCTCCCCAATGTGATGTAATTCATTCTACATAATCATCATTAAAACATGATTATATAAATGAATTGAATGGATATATATGATATATATTATAATAATACCACTATGTAAAAGATATAACTATAACCTAAAAAGTGTAATGAGGACTTATCCGGAAGAACATTCAAAAGTAAATAAAGCAGTTAATACCCGAATAATGAGTAACAATGAAATGTTACTAACAAGTGGATGAAAATATTATGATAACTATTATCATAAAATTGATAATGATTTTGGAATCAGACCATAAAATTATTTAATTTATTATACTAGAGTTTTTGATATATACGAATCATATCAGACCTAAGGTGAGGGATAACATTTCCAATCTTGTTTTTATCCGAAATTGTTTATACGTAAGTATTTACTGGGGTTATATTTATCATTAAGGTACATGTTTTATAAAACAATTTTTTACAATGTTTAATATTATTCAATTTATGTTTAATGTAATTTTTATCCTTTTTGACTTTTAGCACATGGTATAGATGAAATCTTTCTTTTTTTTACCATATGAGGTACTTTTTATGTTTTTCAGCAAAAGTATGAGGAGAATGTATTTTTAACGTACATGGCATGAACATATTTTTAAACATTAATATAGAATTATTTACATTCATATTACTGTAGATTTTTTCAAGTATAATTTAAATTAAATTATATTATTTTAAAATTTCATGACATATTGATAAATGAAAATGTTTTTTAAGAAGAAAGAATATTTCCCTTAAGAAAAAAGGTCAAGTGTTTAATCAATATTATTTTCCATCTAAGATGATATAGGGTTATGTTTATATCACTATTATTACATTGATTTGATTATTTTATGATGGAATTATCTTTATTTTGTCCTTATATCTTATATGGATTACGTTATGTTTTCCTGATATTTAAGAATCCCATTTTATTACATGGGTAATGCAATGATGTAAGATTTTTTTTTGGGCACAAATAATAATGGTTTCATTATGAGATGGGTGTGACCTATATATTCCTTCAATTAAATGGGTAAATATTTATATCCCATGAGATAGACATGGTTAGAATGACATGTTAATCTGGTTCAGTGATACATGGATTGAATTAAGAGAGAACTTAGTCCAGTAATGGACTTTGTCCGCTTTGATGGTATTCGAAATGAGAATTGACTAATAGGAAATGGTTTTCTATGCTTATGTCTATATGTCACAAAGTTTCACCTATTATTGTATGATTATTGGAATTTAATTTCACTTCTATGATTTTTCCCATGACATTATATTATGATCTCTTATACAGGATATGATATTCAAATGTTATGTTCTTATGAATATGATATGATTGATATTTCCTTTTTTACACTTATTAAGTATTTGAGCTCACCCTTTTGTATGTTTCTTTTCCCAAGGTCAGGAAGTAGGGTATTAAATATGATATTCCAAAAAGGGTTTCAGTTATGATGAAATAAATGGGAGAAAATGTAGATGTTTTGTGAACCAGTTGTTTATGTTTCCCAATTTCAAAATACACTCTACCTATACAGTTCTATCATGGTTTAATCATATGTTGTAATAAATATACTTCAATTCGGATGTAATAATTATTTCTATAAATTATGGGTCATTATAACCCCCCCAAGGAGCACAAATATGTATCTGGATCTCTAAGAGAACATTTGGTGGGATAATATGAAGAAGGAGATTGTTGTGAATACATCAAGGTTCCTGGTACATCTACAAGTGGAGTCTGAAAGACAGAAGTCTAAGGGGATGACTCAACCAATACCCATATCTACATTGAATTGGGAGAACATTATAATAGACTTTTTCACTGGACATCCAAGGAAATACATAGAAAACAATGCTATTTGGGTCATTATTGATCATCTTACAAAGATAGCTCACTTTATAGTGATTCGAGGAAACTTCTCATCCGATCAACCTACACTAACATATATCCAATAGGTTCTATGTCTATATAGAGTACCACTATCTATTTTTTATGATCGATATCAATATTTTCACCCCAAAGGATTTGAAAATAATAATTGAATGTATGAAACATTATGTACCTACAAAAAAACATTTTATAATCTATCCATTAAACACAACATTACCTCTACTGTATTTTGAATTTCAAAAAATGGTTATCTAGACATGTGATTAGAATATCATTTGGAGTCTGATAGATCAAACATGATTTCTTTGTGAATATTTACATACGCATATGAATAGTAATATGAATACAAATATGACCCTTATGAATAGTAAATAATGATATTATTTTATTTTCTAAAGGTTATAAGATAATGAGATATTAATTAATTTGTCAATGTGATGTAAAACTAATTATAGCTTTAAAATTTTTATTTTTTGAATTAACTAGGATTTTATTTAAAAATTAAATAAAAAATATTTAGAAAAATATTTATGAAAAATAGAGTCTATTTTTTAAATAAATGTGTTGGAAAATCTTTAGGGTTAATTTTTCGGATTTTTCTAAAATACTTTACTTTTTCATGAATTGTAAAAATACAGTTTTGAGTTTTTAGTATGTTTAATGACATCATAATGATGTAATAATTAAAATAAAATTCTGGTATAATTTTGAATAGGAAAATAATATATTAGGTGTCCCAAGTGGATAATACCAATGGCAAGCCCATGGATTTACAAAACCACTAATGAGGTGTCCTTATAAATTAATAAAAAACTCCATCTCATTTATTATAAATACCCACTCACTCCTTTGTTTTCATTTATTCAAAATTCATCATATTTGATGATCTTGTTGTTTTACTTCCCCAGTAGTCTTCCCAAGGTGTCCTCAAGACCCCAAGGACCCAACCATCATGTATTTGGAGTTATTCTTCCAGGTAAGAGAATTCTCAACTCCTCTTTTCCAGTCATGTTCTATTTTTTTGTCGTATGTATTTCATATTTTCACACCATGTTTTTATTTTCATGTTATTCTATCCATATAATATTTTTTGAGTCCTTTATGATTCGTTGACCCATACCTCCTCCCTTTTTATTATTTTCTAAAAACATGTTTCATAGCTATTATGTTGCGAAATTTTCATAAGGGTTTTTCTATCCAAATTACTTTTTCATTCGGTTTATTTTTATTGTCTAATTACATAAATGAAATTATTGTGTATTATTATTTAATACTCATAATTTTATTTGGGTCTGCTATATATTTTTACCAACCATAATCCTACTCTCATTTAATAGGAGTTTTATGTTATAAAAGGATCTTTCAAAAAATCCTTCCAAAAATACAATCCTAATTCAAGGGAATTTCTAATATTCTGACCCGATTTCATGGGAACCCTATAATCATTTTTTTAGAATCCATTATATTTAATAAATCACTAATTTTATTATGAAAATAATATCTGACTTCATTTCTTGTTTTATACAGATATTTTTCCCAAAGATCTCTTATTTTCAAAGTAAAAGGGTATTTATATCGAGAATTACTCCAAGATTTTATAAGAGTATCATCACTTATTTCAACACACATGTTGATTATTAACTATTATCAGGGTTAATATTTTATTGAATCATCTACCATATTCAATTTAATCGTTTATGATTATTTTGTTTGTGGAAGTTCGATCTTAAAACCATCTACCAATTTACTACCAATGGTTACTGTTTATGCTTATTATTCGGGGAAAGTAATTTTTATTTCATATATTAGTTTCAATATGAATGTATATGTGGATTATATTTATACCCATTCATATGAAGAATTCATTGGACATAGAATGTCTCAGGTGGGGCCCACTATAGCCCGTTGGTGAATCGG
Organism: Viscum album; assembly: GCA_963277665.1. NCBI lineage: Eukaryota > Viridiplantae > Streptophyta > Magnoliopsida > Santalales > Viscaceae > Viscum > Viscum album. The sequence continues at coordinate 1,087,586,199 of OY728165.1, forward strand.
TAGGTATGATGAGGAAATTTATGGTCAGGGCTTAAGGCCTTGAAAAATGAATATTTTTTGTCTTGGCATGAGGCCATGATAGTATGGTGATGATTTCCTGCATTATTATTTCCTCATTATGAAAATATTATTGATGGTTCATGTTGTTGTTAAACTAGTAGAATACCATGATTATGTTTTACTATAGCTTTACATACTCATCTCTTATTCCATCCATAATGTGTTCATGTTTTTGTTAATGGGACATGGTTTTAGTTATTACACTTGCATAATATGTATATATTTTCCACTATATTCATTACCCTTACTGAGCATTAGATATCACCCCTTTATTATGTTTCATTTTTTCAGGACATGAAGAATTTTATTATGAATGACCTACTAAAATAACCTAAGAGTTATGGATGTAGTCAAATGAGTTCCTATGTTGTTTTTCATTTCATGTTGTATTATTGAACATATGTATGCATCTTGGTTCCAATTATATTGAACTAATCGATCCTTCAGGATTCATATTCCATGTTTATATGAAAATGTAATTAAATAAGCCACTGACTCTGGGTAAATGGGGTCAGGTCCTTACAGTTTGTTTCAAAGGATGGTTCATAGAAAACAAGGAAAATGGATTAGAAAACGTTGATTAGGGAAGAAATCCCTAAGTTAGTATTTGAGGAAAACAAACAAGAATTTCCTAGAACCATGGTGTGGAATATATTATGTTGATATTTATAGAAAATACATCCCTGGTTGGATACAAACAGGTAGGGATAGCTATGTCATAGATGTACCTAAGAGTGAATACTTTGAATAAGTTTTTCAGGAATGACCCAAGAAATCCTGGTATACAAAAATGGGACTTACTGCACTCTTCGTATTTATACTGTAGTGGGATATGATTTTGATAATTCACATTTTTTTAAAAGCCATTATGGTGGATTTAAATGTAATTTCCCCCCCAAATAAATCATGTATATGATTATGAGATTAGCTATGCATTGAATTTCAATTTATTCTAAGTATGTTTTCCTACATTGATATTATACATTATGATTCACAACCTTATATAGTGTGTGCCATTATTTAGAAATGCAGATGAGTGAAAGGATTGGAAACCACACAAACTTGTGTGTCCCCTGTAGAGATCTCCCACCGATGATAGATAATGATATTGGCTCCGGTGTTGTGACTAGTGCTTATTAACTTATAACTATACCGGGAAAACATAATCAGGTTATAAATAATATCCTTACCTATATGGAGCATCCATATCCAGCACATTGAGGAGATATGTTAGATCTCTTTATAGGGAAACAACCTCCAAAATTAAGTGAGACTACAAACCTGTTTGTAGTGGATCTGTGGATATGTTCCCAAGAGAAGATGCTTCTCACTTTGGGATGTAATAAATGAGGGTATATTGTCATGTAATTTTATCATCTATCGAAATAAAACGATCAGGGGAGGTAGTTAATCCAAAACACAAATGAGGAGGAAGAAATATAAGAGATGGAATAGAGGGATTTTATGAATAATTCCTAGAAAAATATTTCCCTCATGAACAACAAGTAGATATAGAGAGGAAATTCTTGTATCCAAGGAAAAAGAAGGATAAAAATGTTTCCAAGTATGAATCTGACAATACAAGGCTGAAAAGTTATGTTGCGGATTATATTTGTAATCCAAGGTTCAAAATTGATCTATTATTTGATGTTTTAAAACCATTCCTCTGAAGGTATCCAGTCCCCCAAAGTTTCTCATCATATGATGATATAGTCTCAACTGATATCAAGACAAAAAATACATTTTCTATGTCTTATGACTTTAAAGGAAAACAAGAGAAGAAAAGGGCTGTTGAAACTCTAGAAAAGGAAATCAGGAAATCAGGACGAAGGGATGATTTGAATTTTCATCCTGTAGTAATTGTGGGAAGAATCCCCCTGGAACATACCTGAAGGGAATGGGATTCTATTACAATAGTGGAGAAAAATGCCACCTATCTTGGGATTTTATTGGCAATTAATATGCTATCATTGTTTAATGCTATAATTGTAGGGAGATGGTACATTATGCACATGAATGTCCTAGGAGTCAAGGAAATGTTCGCCAAAGAAGGCCAAGGGAGAAAGGAATGGCTTATGTGGTCACAACTGTAGAGGTTGAATTTCATAATGATGTGGTGGTAGGTATGTTAACAGTTTCATCAATCTCAGCCAATGCTTTATTTGATTCTAGATCATCGCATTCTTTCATATCCTTCCCATTTTCCAAGAAAATAAGATACTTAAAATTTGATTTAATAAGGGTTTTGTTAGTCAAAACACCTATGGGATGTATCATTGCAACAAATTTGTGTCAGGTAGTTTCCATTATGGAATATAAATGTGCTTTAACTACTGATTTTTTTTGTCATACCAATGATTGGAATTGATATAATTTTTGGTATGGATTATATTTCAAAAAATAATGTGAAAATTTATTGCAAGAGGAAGAATGTTACATTTTTTGATGATTTTGTGGAATCCCTAAACTTTAGGGTAGAAACTTAACTATCTGATTCACATTTAGATCCACCCTCTATAGATCTATTAAATTCAGTTATTGGGGAGGAAGGGAGTGAAATTACTATGGGTGAGGTGGAGAGTGTACTGATATAGGATATACATATTATGCAAGAATATGTTGACATCGTTCCAGTGGATTTACCTGGACATCCAATAGAGTGGGAAATTGAGTTTTCCATTAACGTAATTCTTGGTTCAAGGCCCATATCAAAGACCCCATTTAGAATGGAGAATGGGGAGTAAGTGGAACTAAAGAAACAACTAGAGGAATTTACTGATAATGGATTTATTCACCGTATTGTTTCTTTATGGGTCTTCCAAATACTCTAAAGACAAATGATGTGATATAGGTCTTTGTGGATTGTCTTAAAAAATTATGGAATTTTCATTCTATAAGAGGAGAATTACCACTTGAACGTTTAGAATGGCTATATAACAATGATGTTGTAATACTTTATGGGGTACCCATATCATTTTTTTATGATTGTGATCACTGTTTTACATCACAATTCTGTAGGAGTCTTTAAAAGGCTCTAGAAACTGATATTTTTTTGAGCATTTCCTACCACCCACAAACTGAGGGACAATCAAAATGGACAATTCAAACTTTGGAAGACATTTTGAGAATATGTTTACATGACATTCAAGTTATATAGGATAATTATTTACCGCTTATATAATTTTCTAATAATAATAGATTCCATTCAAGTATTCAGATGGCACTATATGAAGCATTATATAGAAAGAGATGTCGTACACCTACTTAATGGGATGATGTTGGTGAAAGAAGGCTTTTATGACCTTAACATGTTAAGGAAACAATGGAAAAGGTAAAGATTATCTAAACCCATATCAAAATTGACAAAGTAAGCAAATGATCTATGTTTATAACAAAAGGAAGGATTTGAAATTTGAAGAAGGTGATCATATTTTCATAAAGGTATCTCCATGGGAGGGTATTATACGATACAATATGAAAGGAAAATTAAGTTCCATGTGCATCAGACCATATGAAATTCTAGATCGAATTGGAGCTGTAGCTTACCGTTTTGTCAATACTGCCAACTCTCTCCAAAGTTCACAATGTGTTCCATGTATCAATGTTAAGGAAATACATGCCAGACCCAACACATGTACTCACCTATAAAGAAGTTGAACTTCATCCTAATCAATATTATTTTGAATACCCTATCATGATTCTTGATACCAGACAACAAGTAATGAGAAATCAGATGACTAGTATGGTAAATTTTCATTGTAAGAACCATAAGATGGAGGAATCAACATGGGATCCTGAGGAGCATAAGATGAAGAAATACCTGAATATTTTTAAGTAACATTTTGTGAATTTTAAGGATGAAATTTTTGGGAAGAGGGGAGAATGTAACACCGCAATGTTTTGAAAATAAATATTGAATTCCAAAAAAAACTGTTGTCCTATAATATAAAAAATGTTATAGTCTATCCATTAAACACAACGTTTCCTCTACTATGTTTTAAATTTCATAAAATGGTCATCTAGAGTTGTGATCAGTATGTCATTTGGAGTCTGATAGGAAAAACATGATTTTTTGGGTGAGTAGGAACATACCCTTATGAATAGTAATATGAAGAGTAATATAACCCTTATGAATAAAAAATAGTGATATTATTGTATTTTCATAATGTAATAAGTTAATAATATTTTAATTAATTTTTCAATGTGATATAAAACTAACTATACCATTGAATATGTTGATTTTCGAATTAACTATGATTTTATTTAAAAATTAAATTAATAATATATAGAGAAATATTTTTAAAAAATGGATTTCACTTTGAAAATGTACGGGTCGAAAAAAATTTAGGGTGAATTTTGGGGATTTTTCTAAAATACTTTAATTTTTTGTGAATAGTAAAAATATAGTTTTGAGTTTTTTTACGTTTAATGACATAATAATGATGTAATAATTAAAATAAAATTCTGGTAGACTTGTGTATATTAAAATAATATATTAGGTTCCCAAATTTCCTAATACCATGGGAAAATACCACGGTAATGTCCATGTTTACAAAAAAACCACTAATGTAATGTCCTTTTAAATTAAGAAAAAAACCCCCTCTCATATAAAAATAATATCCACTCATTCCTTTGTTTTCCTTCATTCTAAAATCATCATACTAGAATCTGTAGTTGTTTTACCAGCCTTTTTTTCCTCTCAGTGTTTCCCCAGGCACCCAGGGTCCTAAACATAATGTCTTAGGAGTTACTCTACAAGGTAAAATAATTATTTACACCTCTTTTCCATTCATGTTCCCTTATTGTGGTATGTATTTCATGTTTTCACACCATGTTATTATATCCATATTATTATATCCTTATAGTATTTTATTGGTCTTTTATGATTTGTATACCCATTTCCCATCTATTTTTAATGTCTTATAAAAACATGTTTCGTAGCTCTTATGTTGCAAAATTTTCATAAGAGCATTTCCACACAAACCTTCTTTCACATTCAGGTTATTTTTATTGTCTAATTACATTGGTGAAATTATTGTATGTTATTATGTACACCTCGAAAATTATTTGTGTTTGTTCTATATATGTTTACCAACCAGATTCTTACTCTCATTTAATGAGATTTATATGTTCTAAAAAGGTTATTTCAAAAAATCCTTCCCAAATACAAGCCCGATTCAAAAGAATTTTCAAATTCTCCCCAAACATCAACGACACCCTATAATATATTTTTTCCTGAAAAAAATATATTTATAAAATCAATAATTTTATTATGAAAATATAATCTTACTTAATTTTTGGTTTTATACAAATACTTTTCCAAAAGAACTCTTATTTTCAAAGAAAAATGGTATTTATCTCATGACTCACTCGAATGATTTATTAGGGTATCTTCTTCTATTACGACAATTTTATTGATTTTTATGTATTATTGGGATAAATATTTCATGGTATCATTTATCATATTTAATTTAATGGGTTATGATTTTTTTTGTGCAAGTGGTATCTTAAAACCATCCACCAATTTACTACGAATGGTCGGTGTTTATGCTTATTGTTTGAGGAATGTTATTTATATTTCATATATTAGTATAAATATGAATGTATATGTTTTTTATATTTATCCCCATTCATATGAGTGATGGAATAGACAAAGATAGAGTCATTTGGGCCCCATGATAGTCCCTCGGTGCATCGGTACGTCTAATAAGGCCAACTACAGTCTTGGCACAAAGCCTTGAAAAAATCATTATTTAAAGTCTTGGAATGAGGCCTTTATTATATGGTGATGATGTAGCACATTATAAATTCTTTTATTATATAAATATTATTGATGGTTCATGTGGTAATTTGACTCGTAGAATACCCATGATTATATTTTATTGTTGAATTACTTACTCATCTCTTATTCATGCCCTAATGTGTACATATTTTTGTTAAAGGGAAATGTTTTTAGTTATTGAACTTGCCTGATGTTTATATATTTTCCGCTATATTTCTTACCCTTAATGAGAGGTTTTTTCACCCCTTTCTTATGTTTCATTTTCTCAGGACATGATGAATTATATTTGGAATGACATGCTTAAATAACCTAGGACTTGTGGATGATGTCAAAGTAGTTCATATGTTTTATTCTTTTCAAGATGTAATGTTGAATTATATATGTATATCATTTCCAAGAATACGAAATTACTCAGTCCTTTGAGATGAATATTCATTGTTTATATTCCAATGTAATTAAACAAGGTAGTGACTCTGGGAAACTAGGGTTGGAGGCCTTACAAATATTCACCTTGAAGTTCTAGAAAAGTCTCAAAATTCTCTAAACAATGAAAAGAACATCAGTACAACCAATCATCCTCAAACCCATGGCCGATCTGATCTAACTATACAGACATTGGAAGATATGTTTTGAGCTTGTTCAATAGACTTCAAATGAGTATGGGACCAATATCTTCCACTGGTTGAATTTTTTTACAATAGTTTTCACTTGGTAATCCAAATGGAACTATACAAATCCCTTTATGTGAAAAGCTAAAGAACACTGGAATGTTGGGATAAAGTCAGTGTGCATATGCTTCGAGGACCTAAAACGGTAAAAGAAATGGTGGGGAATGTGAAAACCATTCAACATTAATGAATTTAACCTAAATTCAAAAACATAGTTATGCAAAAAGTAGCCAACTAGACGTTGAGTTCACAGATGGAGACATGGTATTTTTATGCATATCTCCATCGAAAAAGTTCATGAGGTTTGGGAAGAAAAGAAAGTTAAGTCCCATGTATATCGGTCCCATTGAGATTATTGATTGTTTTAGGGCTATAGCCTATCGAATAACACTCCCACCTACCGTGTCCAAAGTACATGATGTCTTTCATGTATCCCTCTTAATGAAGTACATACCAGACACATAACATGTACTCTCTTCAGAGTTAGCACAGTTGGAGAATTATATTTCTTATGAAGAGTTGGGTCATAGAGATAAATTTCTATGTAACAAGACTACTCCCCTAGTCACAGTACTATGAAATAGCCATATGTATGAAAAGGAAACATGGAAATAGGAGGTGGCAATGAAGGAAAAGTACCCACACCTATTTATGTCTTAGAATGTAAAAAAGGAAATTTCAAGGGAGAAATTTTATAAGGGGGGAATAATGTATCGATCCAATGTCTTATCAATGAATAATACCTTCTTATAATTATTTCATATAATCCCATTAAATCACAACATAATGAAATAATAGGTATTATGTGAACTTTAAATCTAATATTGTCACTTCGATGTATTGAATTTCAAAAATATGAAATTCGAGGTTGTGTTCAGTAATATATTTAGTGTCTGATAAAATCAATGTAGTTTTTGATGAGTTGTAACATACCCTTGTGAAAAGTAACATACCCTTATAAATAATAATGAATAGTATGTATTTGAAAAAAATAATAACACCACCTGTTAACGTACAAATATAATTTATACATTTTATAAGTAAACAAACTATCATAGTATAAGTATTGGTATTTTTGTATGTATAAATATTCTCTTTACAATTTTAGGATTAATTTAATAATTTAAAATGGAAATATTTTTTTATAAAATGTAATCCTCAGTTGTTATTTTATTTTCTTATGGTTATAATATACTTTATGTGACCTTGATTTATTTTTCAAGGTGTTATATTATGAGTTATTGTTTTAATACTATTTTTTCGAATAAATTATAATTTTATTTAAAAATTAAATTAATCATATATAGAAAATTATTTTAGAAAAAAATTAGTTAATATTTGTATTTTTCCTGATGACAAATGGATAGGATTAATTTTTGGGATTTTTCTAAAATAGATGAATTTTTTTTGAATAGTAAAATGTGATAATTCCCAAAAAAATGCAAAAACCAGAATTTATGCATCATTCTGACGTCATGGATGATGTAAAAGGATTTTTGGTTTGAACTGATATGCTCTTATTACTATTTTTGGTCACATGCATCAGACACTATTGTTTTTCTTGAAAAAAAATGAAAAAATGAATTAAATATTCCAAATTCACTCCTCTTCTCTACTATAAAAAAACACCAACACTTTCATCTTTTCTTCACTCCTCTCAAGACTTTTCCATTGCCTATTTTCTACCCAAATAAATCCACAACCTCCTCCCCCACTTCCAAATTTCCCTTGGTATCCTCAAAATTTCAAATCCTCTACATTGAGAGTCTCTCAAAGGATATAAATTCAAGATATAAATTCCTCTTTCCCATTATTTTATTTTCTTTCAAGTTCATTTATTTTCTTGTTTTTGACCTCACCTACCATCAAAGAAATGGTATGATAAATCTAGTAACAAAAATTTAATAGATTGATATTATGATAATAGAACTATTTATCATAATCTCTCCCTCCCTATCCTTTTATTATATAAAGTGGAATACCTTCTGAGATGTGTTGATTTATCACAATCAAGGATGACATGTTTTCAATTTACTTTTCCATCTTCTATAATGGTCATGAAACAATTTTAATGGTTTAACCATATCATAATATATGTATTTTATTTTATTAAAAATTCTATAATTTGTATAAATTTATGATATAAAATAATAAAAAAACAAGTTAATTGTCACCAAAATCGCCACATTAATTCAATAGTTTATCATTAATGTTTAATATAATGGTTTACCTTCACTCCAATTAATCAAATTAAATTTAAGAATATTTAATCTTTGGGATGTTCAATAATGTCATATAACATTAATTATGGACCACCACACTCACCAATTATGTTTATCAGTCCATGTATATAAGTAAACTGAACAAGAAACAAAGGAACATAAACCATGAAATTAAACCTCATAACCAATTGAAAAGGTTATGAATGAACTCAAAAGGTTATAATAAATCAATTACATATAAATTATGTTATTTAATTATTAATTATTAAACTTAATTTTTTTATTTTTTTCATTAATATCCAGGGGATAACACCATCGTACTTAAGGTATGTGATCTTATCTTTCTCACATTTGTTCGAGAATCTCTTCTAGGTTATTTTATTTATGTATAATTACTCATGATGGTGTATGATTTCACCGCTTACTCATACTTCCATCATGATGTATAATATATTATAAATCCCTTTATCTCTTATTAAGGAATCCTATGTACACCTGATACCTTGCTGATATTCTATAAGTGATTCTACCCGAACCGCCTTTATTACTTTGAGTTTCTCTATATTTATTTCTACACTAATGATGTTGTCTTTTATTTTTTATGTCAAAATTTTAAATTATATTTATATATTCCAAACCCTTGTTTCATGATCCATCAATAATTCTATTTTGAGTATAAAATGGCTTTTAAGTGTTTTCCTCCTTGATACTTCCCAATAAGAAAAATTGTTTTAAGGGAACTTCCCAAATTTTTTCCCATTATAAGGTTCACTATACCATTTGTTTAATTCCACCATTGTTTTTATAAAATTAGTCTTTTTATAATTAGACCTTAATGTTTTACTTCTAGATTTTTATAAAAAATTATTCTCTTTTCGATTTTAAATTATGTTTAGTATTTTCTTTAAAACATTTGTAAAATGTTTTAATACCGTGAATTTTATAAATAATTTTCATACAATTTTTCACTTATATTTTACATCACATATTTTGATATATGTCTATTATACAATATTACGGTCTATTTATGTTTTAATTCATTTATCTCATGTATATTTTTATGATACGCCCGTTCATTATGGTTTTTGTCAAGAATGTGATACTAATTTATCTACATGGGTTCCCTTATGTTTATGCATGACTATTTATGTGGAAAGAATGTTCCTAAACATGTTAAGATTGGTATTCCTAGAAAGATCTCAAATTTATTGGTTAATGTTTAGTCCCATGAGATGTTATGTTCAATGGTCTAAGAGTTTAGGGTTGACTTATGCTACAATGTGAAACACTATTGGTGGTTAACCGTTACTTGTGCTCCTCTTTGTGCAAAAAGACATGACTCAAGATAAAGTTATGATTTATGATGCGGTCATAATACTTTTAATTCATGTTTATATGATCTCATGTTTGTATGTTATGATTCTATAAGCCATTTTATATCTTTATATCATGATCTATAACCCCTATGCTAAAGCCCTATTCTTATGTTAACTCCCTTATTAGGATTTTAGCTCATTATTTTGTTCATGTGATCCCCAAGGCACCCTAAGAAGATGTAAGGTCTGAAATGAATTTAGGATCTATTTATGAATCTTAAATGATGAATTTTATTATTCCAATTTATTATGTTTTATGTACTTAGTATTTAAATACACTAGACTTCATGATCCTTGTCTTGTACTCCGAGTTTTAATTATGTTAAAAATCATGTATTGCTACATATAAAATGATAGGGTCACTATATGTATTTCCCTAGTGAGTTAAACATTTATAGAATCAATTGGGGGTGAAATTATTTCACTATTATGAATCCTATAACCATATGGAATGGATTATTTTGGCTTGTTACAAGATAATGAAGTTGTTATTGATTTTATGTGTTAGAAAAGTGATGTTTTGGAAGGTGATAGTGGATCACATAATGATTATCCTTGATATAGTATTATTTGATGGCATAGGGTTCATTTACCAAGTTAATGTTAAGTATTCCATAATATATATGATTAGGAGTCCATGGTAGGGGATTCCAAGTTGGAAATTTTGTGGGATAATGTTTTACGTGTTAATAATACATAGGGATGGTCTATGTATGGAGAAAATTGTGTGTCATTTTACAGTGGATTTTCATTCCTTTAGTAATGCATGACATTGTAATTAGGGGGATACATTGTTAATATATTGTAGTGCATCCTAGATTTACTGTGATTTAATGTCCATTATGAGTTAAATATTGGTGGTAAGACACTAATAAAAATGTACAATGTTTATCTCTTGACATTTATATGATCGATAGTGAGTCTTGAGAATCATGTTCTTGGTTAGTTTCATTAACTTCTAGATGTTCCCTATTGTAAGTGGGAGGAAATCTTGATATATTTTATCAGTAGTTTTTCTTTGAGCAGAGGGATTATTTAATACTATATGGGTGATCTTGGAACACTTGAACATGTCAATTATCTTATTATTGATTAAGGAGTTGAGATCATTAGATATTTTGTTGTGGAATTATATGGGGGTGGTGGTGGTGATTCACTTCATTCTAAAGATGGTCATATCTTATCATCCTCTAATTTCAACTCCATGTTTTCAATAGGATTTCAAAATTATTTGGATCTTAGTTATTCTAAAAAAAATCATTCATTGATGGATAATTATACATAATAGATAATGTAGAATTTATGAATATTTTGTTCATGCACTTTCGATTTAGGGCATTCATGGGCGATGCACCAACCCTTTATGGAATTTAATTATAATAATATTTATCAATGCACTATTAGAATGGATCTGTTTTAAGAATTATATGGCTATAATCACTAATCTACATTATGATTCACAGATTTTGTGATTTAGTGATTCTTTGGATCAAATTGGTATAGCTCATAATTGATAAGATTTAGTTGGTCCATGAACAAATTAATATAGTGTATGATAGTCAAAATTCCTATAATGATAATACTATTAGGCTAATGATGTTAAAAAACGTAGATATTGTGTTTTTGAAGATATCTCCACATCATGGTAAGAAGAGTTTTGTAGTTGGAGTAAGATTTATACATTAAATTTTGGGCCTTTCATGGTTTCATAACATGTTGAATATATGTCATATGAGTTATCACTTCCCCCATAGATGAGTTGGATCCATCAAATCATTATTGTGTTACATGTTATTCGATACTTCCTGATGATTATCATGTCTTTGAATAGGGTGAGATTGAAGTTAATTATGATGAATCATTTGAGTAGTGACCAATTGAGATCGAAAAATATTTGGAGAGACTGATGTGTGTGGATTCTATTCTATTAGATTATGTAGTGTGAAGGAATAGTGGCTTGGAGGAGGTTATTTGTACATAGGATTCCAAGATGGATTCTCTACATCATGATATTTTTTGTATGTTAAATATTTTATGAGATGTTTTGTATTAATATTACTTTTTTATATGACAATGTATGGAATTTCAATATTTTGTGTTTTTTACTCATGAGATACTGGTGGTGTTCATTTCTAGCAAGATTTTTCAGAGTATTCTCAGAGTGTTGTAATTTTAATTCAAATGCATTTATCCATTATAGAAATGGTCTTAATTATTAAGGATAATAATTTTTTAGAGGTTTCATATATTAGGTATTTGTTTTCTTAAAACCTTCCATTTTCATTTGTTTACTGATTAGGGGTGTCAGGTGTAACCTTATAGGAGTTATGGTGAAATGAGCCAAGATTTTTCCCACCTATAGGGCCACTGTGTTGTGGTTGAAGGAGTGGTTCTAGCCATGGTGATCATGTTTTTGTGTTTTACCATGGTGAATTACATTTTATAATTTTTTTTGGGATTAGTCTTTTCATGTTGGCCTCTTATTGTAAGGATGTACCAGTGGGAGTGAAACTTCCAAAGTGGCTATAGTGGAAGGAATTTTTCAATGGGAGAGTCTTTATGAGAAAATAGGAGAACATAAACAACCTAGTTGTATGAATATAGTGAATGATGAGTATCTATTAGAAAATGGTGGAACCAACATAACTTTTTAGTTTTCATGGTGGATATTATTCAAGGTTTTCCCAAGATGTGTGTGCATGAGAACGAAAATGATGAGTTGGGTGACTCCCTGCCGATGTCTTGGATGGGTCGGGTTGAAATAGGGAGGGATATTTTGTTATAGCTTTGTGAAATAAATGGGGTTGAAATATAATACTTGAAAATATTATGTTTATAATGGTTCTAGTCATGTTGTTTGAATATTATTTCCAAAACAGGTGATATTTAGGGTTGGGGTATGGGCTTTTTGAATATTGAAATCTGGATGTACATAGAACAATGGTGTTAATTATATTGTTGTGTCTAGTCGATAATTTTCTATAAATAGGGTGTATATTCTTCCTTGGTAATACATTTACTCTCTCACTTATAACCCTATTAAACTACAATCCATCGAAAAACTATTCATCCACTTCTCATGAGGATCTAAACCTCTTTGTTTGTTAAGATCAAAATATCTTAGATCAAAGTTCACTCCTTTCCACTTTGAATAATATTATTTTTATCTTTATTTATAATGGATTAGATGGTGAAAATTTTCTTATTTTAGTCTAGGTTTTGAGCATGATATGATGGTTGGTTACTATGGTTAGATTATATTGTGGTTTCCTTCAGGTTTGACATTGTATGATCTATGTCCTTCTATTATTTCTTTTATAATGGTCAAATACATATCGAGGTAAGGGATTCAATACTTATCATTTTATTTAATAAATTATTTTGAATTTATTATGTAATAGTTTATTTAGGTAATAGTGGGATCATGCTATAGTGATATGAAATATAATTAGAAACTAATATGAAGGAATATTATGATCTCATGTAGTGATTCTATGTTGCTTATGCCTTTAAATATTTTCTATATAGAATGTTGTCTATATTTTGTAATTTATTATTTTTATTTAGATTTTTTTTTAATTCCAATTTTTAATACAATGTTAATATGAGAAATATAAAGTCAATAATGCCCGATTCATGTGATTTTTGTAATTTTTATTCCTTGGAAACTAAATAATATCAATGTTTTTCATGTATAATGTTTATGGTTGATTCATATTATTTGATATATACTGATTATAGTTTTATTGTTACTTATAATAATTCATAGTTAATTGGTTAATTATAATGTTAATAAAATGGTTTATTTATAAATATAAATGTTTTGTGATGATCGATCCTATCCTCATTTTTTATAGGGTTGCATGCCTTAGCTCGACAGCCTTAGATCCCCTTGTGTGTTTTATTTCTGAAAAAAATATTTTCTTGTTATTTTTTGTTCTCTCAGTTGGTAGATACCAAAAAAAGATATGACATGTGGGGTTTTATATGGAGGAGATAAATTACGTAATAAGAGTGCATGGCGTGATTTATTATTTTCAGTGAGATGGGTTTGATGATGCGAATTGATGGAAAAGTTTGATAGTTATGATATCAATTTATCCTTTTTGTGTTGGATGGGTGGACAGTTAGGCTACCCGATCATTCATTATTTTTTATTGTGGATTTTTGTTTTGGGCTAATTGTTATTTATGTTTCTGACTATCTAAAATAGTTATCTATTTAACCATTAGTTCATTTACTTCTGGTGGTATCTTGAGAGGAGTTATAGAATATAAAGAATATATGACGATAAATTAATAAATAATAAATTAATGATATGGGTATTTTTATTGGTAAATTTTAATAACAAAAATCATGGTATGGTTGAAATTAATGATATATTTAATAGGTAATGGAATATGACAACATTAATGTGAATTAAAATAGCATGTTGGATTGTTTTAGTAATGTAATGATTTAACCATAATTTTTCAACGGAGATACTATATGTTGGTAATTTCTAATTACTAAATAAATATAGTATACAATGACAAATCTGGATGCATGTTTTCATGCATGAAATATAGTTTCATATGATTTAGTAGAGGCAGATGAATATCTTGTGGGTTAATAAATATAGTTGTGCATAGTGGTGGATAGTTTCCCTTAATTTATTTTACAATAGGTAAATTAATAATTTTTTATGACTTCGTATGCTCCACCAGTTGATTTGGATGAAAATATGATGCCTAAATGGCTTTGGTATGAGTGTTATCCTTAAATTCTATGTTTATGAGGGGAAATGTGGATGAATTCTCCCTCTTAACCATACTCCCTTTAATATATCTTGCTGTGTATGTGTTTCTAGGTTATTATGGATTATGTAATTAGGTCTAGGCATACACAGGAATTGTTAGGTCCTAGTTTACAATACATGATTGTTCTCACTACAGAAGCCTATATGTATAATGAATTTTGTATTTCTATTTTAGTGACTGTGGTTTCAAATAGTTGTACCTATATGGTCTCTAAGGGCATGAGTTATAATGCATGGTACATTGTTTTCAATAGCATTTAGACTAACTACATTCATATTAAAGAGATGATGATGATGGTGGCGTTTTGCGTAGATATATAGGATTCTACATGATATTTTACATGTAATCACGAGATGAATGATTTCTAATAGAAGAAAATGTACTATAAGATGTTTTACAGTGGGGTTTGGGAGTATAAACCCACAGGAAAAGAGGATGCTAAGTAGTTTATATATAGATGGTGTTGATATCTAATGACATAAATTTATACACTACATGGTTATATATCCTTATAAAGGATGAGATACTATTTTTCTTGTTCAGTAATGAGGTGGTTATTATTTTTATTCATTGGTATTTAGTATGTTTCTTACAAATTTTCATGGTAAATATCAATGGGTATCCTACTGAGTATTCATGTATTCTCACCCTTGGATACAAAATCTATTTTTAGGATCACAATAACTGGTTGATGATAAATGTGCACCTCAATATCTTTGAGAGTTACATCAAAATATATTGGAGTACATGGTCACTTCCTATGATTTTTTTGGTTAGTTTATTTCTTTTTTCCCAATTGTATAAAATTTCATTCGTGTACATGGATGGTTTATATTCTATATGATGGTGTTGATTATTTAATTCTATATTATCTGATAGCATTATATCTATTTAAAAAGTTAAATTCTTCCGATTTAAATGCAATATATACCCTCGATGAATGTCTCCAACCCATGGTGTATTAGAGGTGGACTATGAGGGTCCTCAATATCTTCTCTATAGGATGATATAGGCCTCCAGTAGAGGGGGGGATATTTCATGATTGTATATCTACCAAGGTTATAGTGTGAGTGAGATAGAATTAAATGAAGTCAAGCTACATAATTTTCATTATCTGAAACATGTTCAAACATAAAATAATAAAATATAAGAAGTTAATATGGAGACACGTGTACTAGATAGGTTAACTAAAGAATTTTTAGATCCACATGGATATGATTTTCATACCAATGAGGATGATGACCTGATATTTGTCTAGAATATCATACCCCTATCCTATAATGATTAAATATATGGTAAATGAGTGTATATATTGAATGAAGATGTGATTTTGGAAATAGATTCCTAGTACCTAATTCATGTTTAACATTTGGTAGATCCTATAAATAGAGTAAATCCTATTGGTTTCAAAAGATTACTAAATTAAAAAAAATGGACATGGATTCCAATTTGAGTACCTACTAGTCAATAATGGTTGATTAAAGTTTTATGAGGCATTAGAGAATATGCAATGATTTTTTTCCCACTATTTTAAATTCCAATATTATATAGAACTATACAACAAATTATAAAATTATCATGATATATGGTATATATATTTCAAATAAGTATTCATGAATGGTAAATTACATAAAATATATTACAATGATATAACCATAAGGGATTATTTCACCAAGGAATTGTAATTTGATATGAAAGCTACTATAAGAAATTCTTGCACTGAAATTGGCCTCAAGGTCATGAAATTATCATTTATATATAAATATAAATGAATTTAAATTTAATTACTAAAGAAATTTATTCATGCGTTTATAATAAATATTGGGATGACAATGATTTTTTAGTGATACACATTGATTCATTTTTATTAACTTGTAACTAGGTTCTAATCTAATAGTAACCAAATATTTAATTAAATGATTGTATCTCTATGAATTATCTCAGTGAAATAACATATATTACATTGAAAAATATCCTATAGAGAGGATATGATGATTTTTGATCTATGAAAAAAGTAAAAACGTTGACAGGGTATTGAAAAGATAAAAAATATAAAAATTCAAGAGATGATTATTTTAAAGGTCACATTAAATAAATATCATAGTGAATAAATTTCCTATCACATAAATTGAGAATGAAATAATGATTCAATTTTCTTATGATTAGTGATCATATCTATCAAGTATCTTATGTTATATATGGATATGATATTGTATACCCCCGGCCATGATTGGAAGATAATAAGCAAACAACTGAGTACTTCATTATGTATTAATAAAATATATCCAAAGAACTTGATACATATTAATTATATGTTCAAAAATTATAGAGGAGATTAGAATATAGTATTATACAAGTCTAATAATTTTAGTTTTAAAATAGATCATGGTGATCATATATAGAAGTATAAATAAAGGCTGTGAAATTTCCTAAATAATATCAATGGAACTGGGGATTACCAATAATGTAATGATATAAATATATATCATAGCTTAAGATGTAACTAGTGAGGAATTTTGGATATATTTTTATAAATTATATCATGGATGATTATACATTGACTAATGATTTATTAGTGAGTTGTGATTATATTTATCAATTGAAGCATGTGAATCATGTGAATCATGGGAGATATAGTGTATTGGGTATTATTTGATTTTATCTCTAATTAAAAAGAAGGTATGTTAGAATTAGAGCCTTTAAACCAAATGTGTTATGTGCTTTATATTTACCAAATAATGTATTCATGATGACATATACATGTGTTATTATTATCAAATATTAAATTTTTTCAATATAAATTACACAAAAATGACCTTATAATATTTATTTGATTAATATAACATAATTTTCCACTTGTATATTGATAATATTGAAATATTTTGATAATATTCATAAAATATTTCTTATGTTTAAGATAAAATTGTTTCTTAGGAATCAAATAATGTTCTACTAGTAGGTTTTGGATAAATACTCAGAAAGGATACACCAACTATTTAGAACCATTAGAATATGCCCTCAAATAGTTGGTATTTCCTTTACCACCATTTTGAGGATTTTTTTCAATCAATTCTATCAAGAAAGGGCTTTAAAAAATAATTGGTCAAGTTGTTAATATATGTGGTCTATAAATATGGTTATTAATACATTTATTTAGGTCATAATTTTGAAATCCTAATACATTAAAATATATTTCATTTATAATATATTTCACTTTGTCGATAACTTGAAATTCCTGCAACACCCTGTTATGAAAATGTTATACTATATGAAAATATTATTTAAACATGTCCATTTTAACCTAGTCATTAAATTAGAGGCTATGAATAGTAAAAAACAAATATAAGTATTATACACACATACATTTTTTATCTTGTTATTATAAATTAAAATAATTTTCATTTGGATGAAAAAAAATGTTTTTTCTAAAAACAACATTTTTTTTCTAAATGATGGCATAGTCATGCTATGTTCACATAAATTAGAGTTATAATTTATTACATTTAGAAAAAAAATGAAAAAAATACACTTTTGAAATCATAAATCCAAAATTACATTAGGGTGACTTTTTTGTATTTTTTTAAATGTTTCCTTTTTTATAAATATTGAAAATTAGTTAATTATAATTTAAAACTACCTTTTCATTTAAATATTTTATAATGATAAAATATATATTTTTTCTTAATTATAATTTTTTAATAATATATCCATTAATACAACATAGATTATTTTAATCATTTTTATATTGAATTTTGAAATAAAATCTTTATAAATATTTGAACATTTTTTATTTGAAAATCAACTTTATCATTACATCTGCAAGATTAATTTTAAATCATAAATTTACACTTATATAAATGTAATATTAAAAAATATATTCTATATCTTGAATCATCACAATATATATTATCTAAAAAGATAAAAATAATTCAAAGAAAATTAATAATTAAAATATTAAAAATTATTTACTATGAATAATGTTAAAATGAGTTTTCTAGGGGTTAAAATGAAAAGATAATGGTTAAATATGACCCATAAAGTTCAAATCCAATTTTCTGGATGTATTTACACATTAATCTTCCCAATATATAATATAGGTCCATTTAGAAACTTTTTTATTTAAATAACATTATTATTTTGGTTTCATTTGTGAATTTTCATAACAATTTCTATGGATGTCGCCTTTCACCACTAATAAATGGTAAATACATCCCCTCACATATTCAAACATCCTAATCCCTTTGGTTTGAAAATTAAATGAAAATAACCCCCCCCCCCCCAATCCATATACACATTCTAAAGTTGTTGGAACTCTAAAAATGCCATCCTTATGGTCCACAAGAGGAGATCCAAAGGAGGATACTCTTTGAAAATGTAATTATCTAATCAAATATGTTTTATTTTATTTTTTGTTTTACCATATTAAATTATGTCTTAATATATACAATATAATAAAAAACGTATATCACATATAATTATATGTTCTTATTCTCATTTAATAATATTTATCCATCTTCACTTCCATAAAATGGGTAATGAAATCATTGATCATTTGTATGATAGACTACCCCCTTGTGAACAAATGTACATTATTTACCCCCCCCCCACATTTAAAAATGAAAATAATGATTTATTTTCCTCATGTATATTTTATAAAATATATTACTATATTTATTTAATGTAATATCACATGTACCTTGTTATGTTTCTATTCATTTTATATATGTTAACATCACCTCTATGTACGACGAACGTCCACCTTGCGAAGCGATGTGATTCATGTTTATCATTCAAATTAAATAGAATTTAATAATGATAAAATTAATATATATATTGTAATTTATATGAGATGATATTTATTTTATAAATTTAATATATCACCCAAACCCATTACTATTTTACTTGTTAAAGAAATGATATTATCGCTCATGCATATGTACAACCTACTATCTTCACCAAGGGATGCAATTCATTTTCCATGAAAAATTTTTAAGAAAGATTATAATAAAGTATATACTAATTAAATGTGATATTTACACCATTATTATAATTATGTAGTTACATTCCTTAAATCCTATGTACAATAAACAAAATGTTCCTTACAAAACACATAATAAAAAAATTAACACCCAAAAAATAAAAATTAATGAGAATTTTTAACATAAGTGTGGTAAAATTATATTAGTGGTTAATATATGATATTATAAACAATATTATTGTTATGGTATAATTTTATAAAATAAATAAATAAATTATAGGTGTTGGTATATACACTAAACTAAAAGAAATAATGAGGAAAGGGACGTCATCTAAATTTTTTTATTGAGGCATATTGTAATGTTTTTGACCTAATTTATTTCATGTTCTGAATATAAATCCCATTAGAAATGTAATATCATAAATAATTTTGAATTAAACTTATTTTATTTATCAATTTGAATTATTTCATCCAATTTAATTTGACCTGAAAATTACCATGTGGTAAAAGTTACTATACAATCTCACATTCCTTTTTGACTGTCAAATCTTGAAAAAAATAACTTTATTGTGATCATTTTCATTATAAATTAATATTATATAAAAAATAGATATTATTCTTTAATTTATATTATTATTACCTAAGAATATACCATTTATTACATATAGTGTTTACATTGATAATTATCTGATTAACTAGGGAAATATTGATAAATATGCATCCTATACTCAATAAGGAAATTTGATGATAATCTAGATTGTTTGTATATTAAATTGATTATTAAATATTTTTGGAATGATTTGGAAATGTAGACATGGATGGGAATCGATTATTTATTGCCCCTCGATGCATTAGTAGGTTCCATGAGACAAATTAGTTGGCAAAATAAAATGGGGTTTACCTATAGATGTAAAAAATCTTATGAAGGGTGATGAAGATAGATGTATCATGTTAATAATAAATTAAAAAAAATATTTTATAATTTACTTCATTCATAGTTGAATTATTATTATCCCTAATATTTTAATAATGATATTATCCTTGAATGTATTTCATTCCCATTTTATTAATTAAATGGATTTAGATTTTTGTTATTTACCATCCTTATTTATTATGCATTATCCTACCAAGAATGTCATGGTAAAGAATGTATATTTAGATTTTAAACATTCCATGTTGATTACGTTTACTAATTCTAGATATATTCCACTATATGTAGTCTATATTGAGAATTTGAGCTCACCCTTATTTTGTTTCCTTTCTACAGGATATAAAGAAGATATCATTTAATGAGTTTAAAAATATGTAATTCATTTTATTGTGTTTGGAATTAGGATTTATTTTCTATTTACCATGTAAAATCAGTATCAAGTATGTATCTAGTTACCCAAAACTGTAAAATAGATAATCCTTCGGCGTTTAGCCCTTTATATCTATATTAATATAATGATGTAAGAATCTAGCTGTAAGATTCTATGGTGGTGGTCATTATAGTGGGTATCATAGGATGTTTAGTAGAATACTTATAATCTTGATTATGGAAAATATAAATTAGGAAATATAACTGTATGATTGAATTTGAGGATAATCATCTAATAACATCCTAAATATTTGGAAATTTATTTATTATGTAGTTCGTCCATAAACAAAATGTCATTATTGATACTATATGTGCTTATGATTTTATAAAAATGGTAGTTATGGATAATAAATTCTAATTGGGTGCATTGGGATAGATCATATTATCACCTGGTTCATGACAACAACCCTTATTGTGAACCAGGTTTTACAAACATGGGGGACACACTGAGGATAATTCAAATTTTCTTTACAAACCAATATTAAAGATTTGAATATAATTATATCCCCAATGAATATATATTACAGATTATAAGAAGAAAAGAGAATAAATTTTAATTTATACTAAGTGATACACCATATTTGGAATTATAAATTATTATTTATAATTTATAATGTAATGATCTCATCAAGTATATTCCATCATAATGAAATGAAACCTATATAGAAGAATATTACCAATATTTGTGGCCAATGTATAAATTTCTCTACTAAGGAAGCCAATACATATTGTATTGGAACTAAAAAAATTATGTCTATAAGAAGGACACATAATTGGGATATGAAAAATAACCTCGATCATAGGAAGAAACCTATTCCACAATGACTTTCTCTGAGGTCTGTTTTCGTTATGTAACATAAGTCATCATCAATTGGTGGTACCACTAATCCAATAGTATATAATAAATGGAATAAATTATTGGAGAAAATATTTATGGCATTGGGATGTGGTGAGAAGGAAAATATTATACTTATATTGTATAGTATTAAATGTGATAATGATCAATGGGGATCATTAATCTATAATATAGGGGATTAATAATAAATTGAACTCACAAAATGGATAGTTTTAAAATAAACAATATTTACCCAGTGAGAGAATAATGGATATGAATAATAATTTCCCATGAATACATAAAAAATAAGAATAAATAGTTGTTTAGTATGAGGCTACCTTTAGAAGTTTATCCAAATTTTATATGGATTACCTATGCAATAGAAGTTATAATATTGATCATATCATTAAATGGTAGAATACAAGTCTCTATTGAGTGCTGGTATACGATGTTTTAGAATATGATGAAATAATTTTATGTTACATCAATATATAGAACGAATTATCTATATATGAAATATTAAAGGGGAATCTAGAAATGAATAGGTAATCTAGGAAGGATGATAAATGGAATGTGTCAAAGAAGAAGATGAAATAAAATGTAATTTAATCTTTTTGAGAAATATGGAAAGAATCATAATGGGATGTGATTGAAGGGATTAGTAGGTTTTATAAGTCTGGATATATGTATCACCATGATACAGAATGAAAGGGGAAGAAACAAATCCATTATTTTTATTTATTTAGTGGTAAAGAGATGGGGCACTATACAAATCTATTCCCCAACCATCAATGGAATCCACCAGAAAAGTGGCCAAGGGGTGAAATCCAGTATTATACAATCAATGCAGATGAGGTGGAAGTACCGAAGACTATGTTATAAGGTTCATTAATACTATATTAAAATTTATATAATTATTTATTCAATATTTTATCCTCACAATCATTTATATCTACCCAATTTTCAAAAAACAATTACATTTAAAACTTCATTTAATAAATGAGTTATTAGTTAAAAATACTAGGGGACGTCCCACAAAAATAATGATCTATCAGGAAGTTTCATTATGAAACATAAACATGATTTATTTTATGACCTTATTATCATACATGTGGTTGTCTCTGATATAATTCTTTGTATGTACTGTCCTTCAAAATATAATGAAATCATTTTTCCCAGAAAAAATTTGTGAATAATATATAATTCTATATCATTGGAGAAGTTAAATAATTATCAAATTTATATATTTATCCACACCTAGTAAATGTACATAATGAGATTCTTGGGGAAAAAGTAGAAAAAATATCTAGGGATAAAGAAGAAGATTATCAAATTTTGGGTGTTCTTATTGTATATGAATACATTGATGTATTTAATGAAGAATTACCTAGACATCCCATGAAGCATGAATGTGAGGTTTCCATTAAACTAATCCTTGATTAAAACCCAATATCAATGAATCCATATTAAATGTCTATTTGGGACTATTGGATTTAAAGAAAAAACTACAGGAGTTGGGTGATAAGGGATTTGTTCTCCCTACTATCCCATCATAGGGATCCCATATTCTATTCATCAAGAATAATGGTGGACCCATGAAGATATGAATTTAGTGTATAGAAATAAATATTTTTTACAATAAATAAAATGTATCTTATTTATCACATTAATGAATTAATCAATCAACATAATGGAGGCTAATATATTTCAATGACTGACCTTCATTCTGGGAATCATAAATTGTGAGTAATGAAATAAGGATTTATGAAGACAAATTTTCAAATATGTTATGAACAATAAAATATTAGAGTCGTTACATTTTTATTGAATAATGATCCCACTATTTTAATATATCTAAAAAACTGAGTATTCAAGGAATATATTTGTAATTATATATTGGTATTCATTAATTAAATTTTTTCATTTTAGAAAGGTTATAAGTACTATGAGAATCAATTTCTGATCAATCATTACACTTTTGGAAGGAAATAGTTATTTTGATAATTTATTTAGTGTGATTTGTAGCTTCAAGATGACTATTTTCATGCACATATTCTCTTGATAGATGGAATCTCAGTTGATCATGTGAAGTTGAAGTTAGTCAGAGAATGTCTTATACCAAAGTATATAACTATAGTATGTAGATTCATTGGTTCAAAAGGTTACTATCATAAATTCCTTCAGAATTTTTACTTTTTGGATAACCCTTTATCCATGTTTATAACAATGGGGATAATTTTGTTTGGACAAAGAAATGTGATAATTTTTCGGAAGGCCTAAAGGGAATATTGGTCAATTTATCCATTTGACTCTACTATTTGTAAATAATGTGTTTTATATGTATAGTTATGAATCAATGAAGGGTCACATTAGTGTCCTAATGAAAAATGTTAATGTTATTACATATAAATCAAGGAAATTGATGACTCATGAATAGAACTATCGAACCTAAGATAGTGAATTTTTAGCATCATCATTTATATTGAATATATAAAGATATAATATTTATTGTGAAAAATGTGTGATATACATGGATCATAAAATAATAAAATACATATTTTCATAGAAATAGATTAATTTGATGAAAATTAGAATTCATTTGATTATCAGTGATTATGATTTATCTATTCAATACCAAATAGGGAAAGAAAATCATGTATCAGAAACATTTAGTAGTAAAGAACATGGATTTAACCTAAATGAGGATTGAGAGGGATATTATAATCATGGAGATTGTATAGATGGATATGATAATTATTAAGGAAGTGGATATATCACTAATTTTTCAGATTAGTTTGAAACAATATTTATTAGAAACTATAATTTGTTATCAAACTAATGATGAAAAATTTCAGAATAAAATTAATGATGAGAGTGATGGGAAATAAAAAAAATCAATTGTGAATATGGTGTTCTAATATTTCGAAAGAGATTATATTTTATATATTTAATTGAGATAAAAATGTAATTTTTTTATGACATTCATAGATAAAATTTATATATACAATCTACTAGAAAAAATATATATTTCTATTTGAGGGTAATTTTTGGTGGGATAACATGATGTGTGAAATTGTTGATTACATGTCTATATGTTATTTATGTCAAAAATATTATGATTTGAGACATAATCGTTGAGGATTCATGCATCCTCTTTATATTACATTGTGGAAATTACATGAAATTTCTATGAACTTTGTCATGGGACTACCAAACACTCCTAGAATGAATGATGCAATTTGGGTAATTGATGATCCCCTAACCAAAGTATTATATTTAATCACTTTAATAGAATATTTTACTATTTAATGCCCCAAAAGTATCAATATTCTTTATTTTTTAAAACATCAGTGTGGATCTCAATAAATTTATTCTGATCGTGATCCCTGGTTTAATTAAAAATTATTGAAAAACAAATTCAGGTGATTATGATACTAACCTTTATTTGACCACATCCTAGAGTCCTCAAACTAATAGTTATTTATAAAGGTCTATATAATAAATGGGATACATGCTGAGATCATGATCTCATGTCTTTTTAAGGTATGGGGATCATTATTTTCATTTGGTATGCAAGGGATACAATAATAGTTTCCATTAAATTATTAAAATAACACCATGTGAAGAATTTTATATGGAAAATATTGAACAATCCAACTTGATGGGATGATGTTAGAGAAAGTAAACTAGTAGAACCATAACATGTTAATGACAAAACAAAATATATATTTTCTATATAGAATAAAATTAATCTAGCAAAATGTTGAAAATATTTATGCCAATAATTAGATGGTAGATTTCGAATTCCTTGTGATGTATCATGTTTTATTGAATGTATATCCATTTAAGGCTGTTATAAGGTCTTTTCACAACATGAAATTGAACCTTGGGCACATCAAACACTTTGATATTCTTGAAATATTTTGATTTTTTACAATAGTTTTTAAATTATATCAAATCACTCTCATGTACATGACATGTTTCATATATCAATTATTTAGAAAGTAAATTCCAATCGCAAAGCATGTGCTCACCTCTAATGGAATAATAATCAAAACATGATCTATCTTACTCTATATAAAACATCCAAATTATTGATACTATAGATAAATTATTAAGTAATCAGATGAATCTTTAAAAAAGGTACATTGGAGAAATCTTGAAACAGATGATGTTTTAGGACCTGACTGATGGGGATTGAGATGAAACTACCCCAAGCCCACCTTTAATAGGCCAGGGAATATCAACTAGCACCACGAAATCATATTACACACATGTGAGGAATTTTCCATAATTACACACACACAGACATATATCCAAGCCCATACAATGCTGAAATGTAAGAAACTGAAAACAAAGAATGCATTAATATATAATATCACAACCAAAAAATGCAAAAGAATACTAGAAAATCAGAAAATGTGTCCAAACACATGCCTAACCAAAAAAAGAATGTTAATATTTAACTTTTAAGAAGTATGGGACTACTGTCAAATGAAACACCAATATATACCTTAACCAGTCTAGACCAGACTAGATCCACATAATCCTATTCCACCAAGGACTCCTCAAATGGTTTATTCATCTTCATAAGACAAAACACATGCCGGAATATCCCATGCAGGGGTGAGTATAACAATACCCAGTAGGACATAAATAAATTACAAAGAACTATGCGCTACGAGTAATAGTGATCTCTACATAGGTATATTTCAATGAAATATATAACAAGAAAACACATATTTAAAAAAACTACACACTAACTAAAGGAAATATCAAAAATCAAAATACACTCTATAATTACTTATTAAAGGATCTAAAAAACAATCAAACATGAGAACACACTAAAAAGATATACTTAAAATGATGGAACTAGTAGAAGATGTTACAGTCGTAAGGTCATGGCACAATGTAAAATGAGGTAGTTCATCTAAGATACAAACATTATCAAACAACACATCATTAGAAAGATCATATTTCGATACATAGATAGAGGGAAAACTCCAAAGAATCACTGGGGAACAATGAACCATATTTGAAACATCCTTATTGATATTTGATCAATGACTACATAAATATTGGCAACACTAATTCAAAAAAACATATCTAACATAACAGAAAGTGAAATTTGGATCACTATAGGCACCTCAATGGGATACATTCTCCATGTTGCAGAGTCATTATTCTAAGAGGTCACACTCAACTTACTCCAGAGTAAGGGAATGCAACCACACTACACTAATCATGTGATGATATAGTGGTATCACACTCTATAATGGGAATAGAATGTCACAAAAACCCCTGTTTGTTATTGGTCAAGGGAACACAGTCAACTGATACTAGTTAAGGATTTACAAAATATGTTCCTCACTTACATTTCCACACATTGTATAATTAACACACACCAAATTTCACCACTATGTTATACGTAGAGAAACATTTAGGGACTACTCTTGCCCTGCATCTATGATTGGAATACACTATATGATATCAGGAGGACATTCATCATATCAATAGGATTAACAATAAATAAATTTAATTTTAACTACAAATAGCCATGAATAGATAATAATATTAGATTGAAGATTTCCTCACATAAATACACTAGGGGTAGAAAATTTACATGCCCCAAAAAGACACCTACTGAAAGGGAACATTTTAGCGTATAATGTTTGAATTGTGATTCATGGCCTCAAGGCATGAAGCTTAATTAAATAGTAGTTAATGGTCTCAAAACATCATCCTCAATATCAGGGTCATGATTCTGTAGATAGTTCATGAAATAGGAATCATATGATCAAGATACATCCGATATTGGATTCTATAATAATAATATTATTAATATTAATATTATCATTGTTGTGAGATATGTGGACCAAGGCCATGATTATGAAAAATGTATATATCAATGGTCATGAAATGACCGTCTCAACTTGATGAACCTAATTCCATGATGGTTGATCAATTTATCATCACATGAGTAAGATACATTTGTATTAAGGTTTTAATAATATTAATAATAATAATGATGATGATGATAATATTATTATTATTATAATTATTATTACCATAATATATTAAAAGATGACAATGTTGAGGGGAAATGCATCCCATCCCATATTTTATTCATGTGAACCTCATTATTTTCTTATGCATTACACACCTAAGATCACTCCTAGATATAGTATTATTATTATAATAATATATAATTTGATAAAGGTGTGTATGGATTTCACATTTCCTCACTGGACATGTCTTATGTGCAGTATGTACCATCCTACCTCATTAAACATATTTTCATTCCATTTTACTAATTAATTTACTCATATTATTGCAATAAATAATAATAGTAAAAATATTATAATTATTTAAAATAATAATAATAACCCCACATTATTATTATAATAAAAAGAAAATAACACCCACCGTGGTGTCCACGGTTGACCACCTCATCAGAGATCCATGTCTGACCACTATCACGTCCATGTCGTGTAGTCTTCTATATGAGACCTCACACATAGCCTATGCTCAGAACCAATCTCATTGATTCACATTTCATCACAACACATCAAACAAAAAATAGGTATCCCCAATCAAATCCTAGAGAACCTTTGAAGTGATCCATTCAATCAAATTCGAAATACATTGATACCCAATTTAATTTTATGTTCCCATCATCTTCATCAGACCACCTTCTTGTCACCAAAATCTAAAGCTAAATTTCTGTCTACGATTTGTGGTACCAAATAATGAATTCACTACAATTGGTAATCTCATATATCATCAAACAACTATATAAAAAGAACACTAATGATTAACAAATATAGACTACAGAGATAATACTGTGAAACAAAAACATGATGAGTGGATCTTAACTGATGTTATTGTTGGCCCAGATATGTTTTCATAGGTTGATGGAGAGGGATAAAGAAGAAAACTAAAGAAATATCAATTCTAATACTACAGGATGACAATTAAATTACGTTAATCAAACAATTAATATGAAAATTAATTTATTAGGTGATTAATTGACATTTTTCATGGACAAAATAAATTATCATAATTCCAAAAAAAATTCCAACTATGATTTTTCTAAATCACTAGTGAATAATTATTACATATAATTTTTAGTGATGACGTACAGAAGTGGCATTGTCATTGGAATTTATTATGGTACTATGATCATTTACCCATGATCTTTATTTCTACCAACATTTCTCTCTTATCTCCACTCAATTCTCATTATTATGAGGCTAACCCTTGAAATGGCTTATAATATAATATTTATAAATGGAACTATATCAATTTCCTAATGGGAGGAAATAAATAAATAAATTATTTTGTTTTATTAATTGGGAATGTGAGAAATTTTTCACAAACACCTTGAGTCAAAAAGGATTATATAGAGCCAATGGTAAAACCCACGTTCTAAAATAATGTATGCCCTCATATTTCTAATCTAGGAATATGTTTAATAGAAATTAAACTTTTTTCAGAAAAATTAATGCATGTGATATTTAATATATTTAACATATTTCAAAAAGTTATTCTCATCACAACATGATAGAAAATATCACATCATCTCAATTCCTGTATTTGGATGTATTCATTGAAATACTACCTATTATTACAATGAAAAACATAGATATTACATTATTCCTTACTAAAATTCTTTTCTTCCCCAAAAATCACAAGTAAGAAAATGGTAAGTTTAATAAACTCTCAACTGGCTCTCCCACTCCCAAGAGCTCTCCCAATGATTTCCTATATTCTAAAAAAACACACATCCTACGAAATCATTCACCCAAAAAAGGTATTTCTACTATTATTTCGCAATGTTATTGTCTCTTTGAAATGGTAACCTTACTCCCAAGAACCAACTCACACAGATTGATTCCACACAAGGGTTTTTTCACATACCTCCCCAGCTGCGATATGTGTAGAACAATAATAATCCAATACTAATATGTCTACATCGTTATGTCGAACACTACATCACTAATATAAAAGAGAAATAATAAAATAAAGGTCCTAATATTCATGAACATAGCCTACCAGATCATCCAAAACACAGTAACTATTAAACTCTCAATTCCTCTATATTTTGTCCAATGAGGAGTTTTATCATTTTAAAGAGAGTCCACATCCTCTCATGGATGAACACCACACCTTTTAGAACCATTTTTAGCAAAAAAATCTTGGACTAAAGACTTGTTACCCACTGGATTGGACCAGTATATCCGTTTCCTTTATATAAAATCATAACATTCATTGAAAAGGATATACTCTAGTTGTGGAGTGGTTATTGTCATGATATGAAAAAACCCAGTAATGGTAGATGATCTTCTAAATTAGGCAGCAAAAATGAAATGAGAAACCAAGTCATGTTTACCCAAACCTAAACAGTTCACATTATGTGGTAAGCTGGCATGGTAAAACAATATACTCAACAATAAGAGAGTTCCAAAAGACTTATTGCATCCTCTACCTAATCATGACATAAAATAATTGTCCCAAACTAAATAATCATTGAGTTAATTCCATATATCTGGATAGCCTCTTCCATGAAATAGTGGGTTGAACTCTCTAAAAAATCTATGTTGGTCATTCCCAAAAGACATAAAAAATGACAAGAGTTTAACCTATGATGTCATTGAAAATCCATTTGTTAGCCAAAAATTTCCCTGATAACCCAGTACATATTCACCAACAATCGATGCACTTTTAAGGTAAAAACCCTCCATAGAAAATCTTCACATATCGTGACTTGTATTATCTTATCTTACTATAAAAAGGATTATGTTATTACCTCCTCCCTGGAATATCCATCAGGATTTTATCTAGTAAATAACTAATCATGAAAGATATCCTACATGATATTGTGAAGTGATTCCTCCTTAGATGGATGAATATATGAAGGGGGTATCAATTATTGTCTAGAGGAACACTGCACCATCCTGGCCCAAATGGGTCAACTAAAAAGAGGTCTACTATCCGGTCACCTCAATTGATAAAATTAGATAGAAAATCTAGCTATGAGAATCTATTAGGATGGCCACACTCTTGGTTTCCCTCAAACTCATTCTGCCACAAATTCTATAGGGTCTGTAATGTCCTGGTTCTGGAAGCCACCCAGAAGCACCACGTACCTAGTTGGTCACATTTCCTCAAGTGTATTTCCCCAAACGCCAGAGGCTACCGACAAGCAGCGAGGGCCTTGGGTGTGATAGTGGGGAAACTATGCCCTCATTGGAAGAGTACACAGTGGAAATAAATAAACATGCAATAGCGGAATAAATGAATAACCAACAATAATAAACAGTGGAAGACTAAATAAATAAACATGAGCACATATTTATATATGGAATGATGCAAGATACAATTCTAGGAAAGCAGTAAAACAAGTCACAATGCTGAAAACACCATAGTACCAAAACAAGTACAAAAGTAAAGTATACAACTCCTTCTCATCTCAAGTCGAAGCTTGGTCCCTTTCTCTCCTGCTCAAAGAAATAAAGTTCCAGGAGTCGAGGGGTGCTTTCCCTTGTCTATACCTGAAACAACATAGTCTCCTTAGGCCCAAAAGAATGGCCCAAATAGAGTGGGAGATAAAATCCCAGTAGGAAACCACCTGAAGATCTGTTCCTAACAGTCAGTGAGTATATGGCAGGAAATAGTACAGTACGCAGCAATAGTAGAAGTAAAGAAAATAAGCTAACACAAACAGAAAAACCCTCTAGTATGTACCCACAGCCATCCCCTCTGGTCCTAACCAAGAAGTAACAAAACCCTCTGGGTAGTGCACTCAGACTAACCCCTCTGACTTGGTCATATGAATTTTTGAGACTCTCTGGGGAAGCTCACTCCGTAAATTCCCCTTATAGTCTAGGGTAGTCAGGGACTCTATGAGGAAGATCACGCAGTCTAACCCTCTTAGACCCAAGGTCTAGAGACTCTCTGAGGAAGCTATCTTGGCAAATTCCTCCTATAGCCTCAGTTATACCACATACTCTCTGAGGAAGCTCACTCGGTCAATTCCTCCTCCAGCCTAGGAAGGTTTTTAAAGAGATATCAAACAAGGTAAGGCTCTCTGAGGAAGCTCACTCGGTCTGCCCTCCTGTAATCTATAAAATCGGAAGGCACTTTGGGAAGCTCACTCGGTCTAACCCCTATGGCCTATAATGTCTAAGACTCACTGAGGAAGCTCACTCGGTCTACCCTCATGTAGTCTATAATGTCAAGGACTCTCTGGGAAGCTCACTCAATTTATCATATATTGTCTATAGCACCAGGTTCTCATAGCTTCATGCCAGTTAGTGCATGATAATGCTATAAGGATAAAGTACACCTATATAGATACTTGGCTAACCAAAGTACACCTATAGAGATACTTGGCTAACAGTATACAATGCAACAAGAATGTATTTCAAAACACTCCATCCTATAGACACAAGGCATGGAAACAGTCATAATGGCCAAAGGCTAACAAGACCCAAAGGTTGTAAACAGAGAAAAGCAGTGGCAAAACACTCATGAACAACAAATTATCCACTAACATGACTGAATTACCACTACACAAGAATACAAGCAAGGAAGGAAAACAACAAGGGAAAAAAGGTAAACACGCATTACCCCGTTCACGAGTATTGGTGGAATTTTCACATAAAACTTGAAGACATTAAACGGTAAGGCACAAAACACCTACCTCGATCTTAGGAGATCGATATACTTGAACCACGATGATTGATTCTCCCATGAATGTCGTAGATCTAAGAAAACATCCAAAACACTCAAACCACGACAACTTGAGAAAAAGGAAGAATCAGGGAATGAAACTCAAGGAGAAGTACGAACTCACCGCTACGGTTCCAATGCAATCAATAACGGTGGAATCGGCCAACAGATGGAGGCTCAGGAATCTAGAGAAGTTTCGTGGTCGTACGACATCTCTCGGTCGAACCAGACCTGGAAGAAGATGTTTATGGAGATCGGGCACAACCCCGGTCCGATTAATGAAAAAAAAGAAAGTACATGGCGTGTACTAGGCCTTTCTATACTCTGCCAAAATCGGCCTCCACGTCTCCCCTACTCACCGTGTGTGTGGCCCAGACACGGCCAACACAAGGCATCGAGCTGGAAAAGTGTACTCGGTGTGTACTCAGAAAGTACATGGTATGTACATCAAAAATATCTAGAAACATCATTTTTCTCAAAAACTCCAGAAAAAGGAAAGACAAACCAGAAAACGAAGTTTCGGCTTCTTACAAACTTCCCCCCTTAAAGAAATTTGTCCCCAAATTTCCCTAGCAAGGTGTAGAAGAAGAAACCCTGAACATCTCAAACGATGTATCTGCTTCGAGCTCAACCTCCTCGGGATGAAAGACATGTGATGGGTCTAAAAAGTAACATCGAAGCTAAGAGACGTGGAAGACGTCATGCATGGCCCGATACCTATGAGGTAACTACAAACAATAGGAAACCGGCCCAACTCTCTCCAACAACGCAAACGGCCCGACGTATCGTGGTGAAAGTTTACCCTATCTTGGAATCCTCTTCTGTACCAACCTCGGTGTGACACGCAGGAAAACCTGATCTCCAACCTCGAACTCCAGTGGTAACCTCCACTGATCAGTATAAGACTTCTGTCAAGACTGTGCTATATCCATCCTTTTCCGAATCAACTCTATCTACTCTGAGGTCTCCTGAACAGGACGAGGTGCCAGTAGAGCTCCCTCTCCACCCTCCAGCCGGCATAAGGGTAATCGACATGGCCTATCATACAAATCCTCATAAGGTGCCATCTGAATGGTCTCTAGAAAACTGTTGTTGTAGGTGAACTCCACCAAAGGGATATGCTTCTCCCAAGATCCACCGAAGCCTAGAATGCATGCTCGGAGCATATCCTCAAGCACCTGGATTCTGCACCTGGACTGGCCATCAGTCTGGGGATGGTATGCTATACTCAAAATTACCCACATACCCAAATCCTATTGAAGTCCCTACCAGAATCAAGAAGTAAAGCACGCATCCCTGATTGAAACAATGGAGTGTGGAACTCCATGTATACGTACAATCTCTCGGATGTACAACCATCCCAGATCATCCACACTGACGGTATCCTTGATTGGTAAGAAGTGAGAAACCTTCGTCAGCCTATTGACGACAACCCAAATAGCATCGTTCCATCGAAAAGACCTTGGAAATCCGGTCACGAAGTCCATCACGACATCGTTCCACTTCCACTCGAGAATGGGTAACTACTGCAAAATCCCTGCTGGTCATTGATAATCTTCTTTCACCTGCTGAAAATTAGAACATATCATGAAAAAACTAGAAACATCTTTCTTCATACCTAGCCACCAGTAATGGTGATGAATATCCTGATACATCTTGGTGATGCTAGGATGAACTGCCCAAACTGAGCAATGAAAATCCCGCATCAACTCCTCATGTATTTCTACTGGCGTGATACGCGTCCATGGAAATGCAAGATCGCATCCTCTCCCACAGTCAATCTAGGAAGTTGGTCCCCTCCTGAAACACTCTCATGCAAGACTAAGGCCTCTGAATCCAATAGGTGCCTCATTCTTACCCAATCAAGAAGTGTAGAGGTAAAAACTACAGAAGATAGAAAATTATGTCCCTGTCTAACGTGCACTTCCAACTGCATCTCTGAGAACAGAGCCATAAGCTTCCACTCACTGCTGGCCTCCTGAACTGCCTGAATCTAAGTTCTACTACTCAAAGAATTATCCAATGCATTTCCCTTTCCCGGTGTATAGGTAAGCTCAAAGTCGAAGGATTGAAGATACTCAACCCACCTACACTGTCTCAGATTCAGATCACGCTGAGTGAAGATATACTTGAGACTCTTGTGGTCAGTGAAAACCACAAAGTGCTCTCCCAGAAGGTAGTGTCTCCAACAGCGTAAGGCATGAACAATGGCTTCCAACTCTAGATTGTACGTCGGGTAATTCCTCTCGTGTGGCCTCAACTACCAAGAACTATACACAACGACTCTAACTCCCTGTATAAGCACAACTCCCATCTTGATACCTGAAGCATCATAGTAAACAGTGTAGCCCTTTCCCAGCTCCGACAAGACTTGTATCGGTGCTGATTTCATCCTCCCATTCAGTTCCTGAAAGGCTGACTCACAAGAATATGACCATAAAAACTTCTCCCCCTTCTTGGTCAGACCTGTCAACTGTGATGCTAGGCATGAAAAGTCTTGTGTAAAGAATCTGTAGTATCCAGGTATCCCTAGGAAACTCCATACATAAAAAACGTTCTTATGCTGCTCCCAAGAAACTACATCTCTCACATTCTCTGGGTCCACAGATACTCCTGCCTCTGAGATGATGTTACCTATGAAGTGAATCTGGTCCATCCAAAAGTTTAATTTAAAGATTTTAGCATACAACTGATGCTATCTTAGTGTACTCATAACGATCTCAAGATGTGTGGCATGGTCATGTAGAGTGTTAGAGTACACTAAGATATCATCCACAAAGACCACGATGAAGGAGTTCAAGTACGGATGGAACACTCGATTCATCAGTGCCATGAAAACTACAGGCGCATTCATGAGACCGAACAACATGATTGTATACTCGTATAGACCAAACCAACTACTGAAGGCTATAAAAGGTATATTTAATGGTCTAACGCACAACTAATGTTAATCGGACCTCAAATAGATCTTCGAGAACACCTGGGATGCTTGAAGATGATCGAAAAGGTCATCAATCCTTGGCAAGGGATATCGGTTCTTGACTGTTAACTGGTTCAGCTTCCGATAATCAAT
This sequence comes from Viscum album, assembly GCA_963277665.1. Lineage (NCBI taxonomy): Eukaryota > Viridiplantae > Streptophyta > Magnoliopsida > Santalales > Viscaceae > Viscum > Viscum album. The sequence goes on from OY728165.1 coordinate 1,087,622,086, forward strand.
AGAAAGCCAAAGGGTGCCGCCTACCTTTTTCGCAAATAGGACAGGTGAACCCCAAGGAGAACTATTGGGTCGGATGAAACTCTTTGTCTACAACTCCTCCAACTGCTTTTTGGGCTCATGCAATTCAGGTGTAGCCATCCTATAAGGATGAATGGACACCAGTGTCGCTCCTAGAACGAGATCAATCAAGAAGTCTACCGCATGATCTAGAGGAAAACCTGAAAAGTCCTATAGAAAGACATCCTTGAAATGATCCACCACTAGGGGAAAGTCTAACTATGAAGTCCCCTGGTCATCCAGATAAAGACTAAAAATCTGGTCTGTCACCCTTTCTAGTCCATGATGCTTGAGTCCTGCTCGGCTCACTTGAACATCCCATTCGCCTCTATGATGAAAAGATTCACCCTCTGGTGAAATGAAACCCACCCTATGGTAATAAAAGTCGATGACTTCCTAGAAGGGAACCAACCATTCCATCCTGAGAATGACATCGTAGCCTGTCATCTCTAGGACATAGAGATCCCTTAAGAAACGATACCCTACGACCTCGATAGGGCACTCTCTACACTGACATACACTAGATTTCCTTGTCCCCAAATGAGTGTCTCGTTTCAATGAGTCGGAAGAGGAAACGATACAGAGCCCAAGGCTCTCTATGACAGCAACAAGTATAAAGCTATGCGTAGCACCAGTATCGAAAAGGGATGAAGATAAAACTGAAGATACTAGAATCGTACCTCGAACTGTAGAAGGGCCGAGATCATACTCCTAATAGGTCTTCTCCATGGCGAAAGAATGGCCTGCACTGCGGCCTTGCACCCCTGGCTGACCGCTCTGAGCTGATCCACTCTACTGTCACTAAAGACCTGGTGACTTACCACCATGGCCGCGACCTCCACCTTGGCTCGAACGACTGGAAGAACTCTAGTTCCCAGACTGGTGGGAAACTGGCAAAGCATCTCCAGAACACGGGGTCATAGAGTAACCCCTACCACCAGTTAATGGTGAGAAGATGTGATAGAAGTGCTGAAGATGGCCCATCTTGCCGTAAGATCGGCACTCCATAGGATCTCTCTGTCACTGACGCCTAGTATGCCCACTCCTACCGCATTGGTAGCATACGACCTGGCTACCAGAAGATGCATCCCGCAAACCTCTATCTCCTTGAGAAGACTCTCTGCGATTCTTCCTACTGTCTGTAGGAGGAACACCAGCTCTAGATTCCAAACAGCCCTAGATCACTACTCTAGAATCCCTCAGATTGCGCTCAGTAATTAGTGCCTAGTTGACGATGGAGGATATAGAATTAAACTGGATGATATTCTCTTGGGAGCGAATCTCCTGCCTGAGACTGTCCTCAAACTTCCTAGCAAGGAACAACTCATCACCTGCTGGGATCGGTGTGAAACGATGCAGCTCAGTAAAACAGGATGAGTACTCCATGATAGAAAGAGTACCATACTGTAGACACATAAACTCCTAGGCTTGATTGGCCCTTAGGGTCTCCAGATAGATGTAGTCATAGAAGGTGTGTCGAAAATCATCCCATGACATACACTACTGGAGTCCGGACTACGAGATCACCTCCCACCACCTCTTTGGGGTTTCCCAGAGAATATTGGTGGCCAACTTTACCCTATTCTCTGGGGGTATCTCCAGATGCTCAAAGATAGTCAGGGTGGCCTCAAAACCACGAATCTGTAGCCTAGGGTCCTCCGTCCCTTGAAAAAGTAGAAGGATTCTGCTGCTGGAAAACCCTCGTCAACTCATCCATCGACAGGGCAGGAGGCGGTGCTCCCTGAAAAGTCTACATCATCCTTAGGAAATTCTCACTGAACTATGCATTGTTGCCTACGATGGGTATAACTGCTAGTGCCAAGGCTGGAACAGCAGGAGGATCAACAGGAGGTCCCTAATCAGCCATATCCGGTGTTTGGTCACTGTATGGTAGCTGACATACGACCGGAGGATGTCTCAGAGGCATAGCTCTGAAAGATCAAAAGAAAACCTTAGATCTGGATAACAATGTCTAAAAACACAGGAGTATAAAATGGGAATAGGGGGAAAAAATTATCATGTTTTACAAAACATGACTACATGGCGTGTACTTTTAGCCATTAACATGGGCGTGTACTCCTGCCACTATTGGTCATATAACACCCCAAACTACACGGCGTGTTGTTCCCACATACGACATGTACTTGAACTCTATGCCCATGCCCGAGTCTCCTTACATGGATAATCCACACAGTCCAAATAACCCTAGACTACATGCCATTTTCCCTAGGGACATGACGTGTACTAGACACGGTCTCAGCGGCCCGTGTTGTTAGTTACATGACCGTCTACGTGGCTGCCCTTACAAGGCGTGTTCTGAATAAACACGCCGTGTATAGGAGAAGATAACACCAACCCATGTTGTTCGTGACATGGACTGGTACCAAGGACAAAACTACATGGTGTGTTCTTTACCAACACGGCGTGTTATACTCGAGCTTCCCCGACCTGTGTTGTTAGTGACACGACCAGGTACACGGCTCTAAACTACACAGCGTGCACCAACCGTACATGGCGTGTTCCTGAATTTATATTCATGACAGTGTGTTTCTGCTCACACGGTCAGTGACACGGCCCAAAAACAACACGGCATGTATCCAGAAAGTACAGACCATGTATTTTGGGTTTTTCTGGGAAGTAGCGCAGAAACTGCACAGAAGGCTAGAAACACTGAAAACAAGGCAAAGAGGTGCCAAATTCCGATCCATGAGGGCCCATACTCCCCGCAAATCCTAGATTGGCATCTCCTACAGTCATGTAAAAGAGAAAACAAGATCATTATCCACCAACTTCCGATTCAAGAGGGCCCATAGCACCTCAAGAATCAGAATTTGGTGTTCATTTAAGAAAAGTGCAACACAATCATTTTTTCTATCACAACTGTAGGGATTCTATCAAGAATCTATCACAACAGCATACATAATCTACACAGATTCTATCACAACAACATGAAATCGCTAATGCACCCTAGATGGACTGGCTAGAATGCATGGCATGTGATTTCTAACAAGTTCTTATATGATGTATGAGATGGAATACCCTCATCTCATCGGGTTGCGATAGAAATAGAACAGTACTATTAAAACAAAAACAGCACAAGGCATGTGAATCGCTCTAGGTGAAATCATATCAACTGTAAAATCTCAAAACCAGAAAAGTGAAATAATCGAGGTAGTATGGCTTTTCCCTATACATGGGTTAGCTACTCTCAGGCATAGCTTATTAACAAGTACTGGATCCAGCCTATTCCTGGCTAAAGTCTCCAAACAATAAAGCAAGAGAAAAGACCCCTCAGATACCACTTTGTAACATACCGGTTCCAGAAGCCACCCAGAAGTGCCCCGTACCCGGTTGGTTACATGGACTCAAGTGCATTTCCCCAAACTCCAAAGGCTTTCGACTAGCAGAGAGGGGATTGGGTGTGATAGTGGGGAAACTATGCCCTCATTGGCATATTACACAGCGGAAATAAATAAACATGCAATAGTGGAAGCAGTGAATAACCAACAATAATAAACAGCGGAAGACTAAATCAATAAACTGGAGCACATATGTATATATGGAATGATACAAGATAAAACTCTAGGAAATCAGCCAAACAAGTCACAATGCTGAAAACACTACCGTACCAAAACAAGAACAAAAGAAAAGTAAACAGCTCCTCAACTTCACAAGCCAAAGCTTGGTCCCTTGCTCTCCTACTCCAAGCAATCAAGTTCTAGAAGTCGAAGGGTGCTTGCCATTGTCTATACCTGCAACAACATAGTCTGATTGGGCCCAAAAAAATGTCCCAATCAGAGTGTGAGATAAAATCCCAGTAGGAAACAACCCAAAGAACATTGCCTAACTATCAGTGAGTATATGGCATTTAATAGTATAGTAAGAAGAAACAGTATCAGTAAACAAGATGATACACAATAGTAATCAACCACAACAACAGTAGCAGTAAAGCAAATCAGCTAACACAAATAGGAAAACCCTCTGGGAAGTACCCACATCTTTCCCCTCTAGTCCAAACCATGAAGTACCACAACCCTCTGGGTAGTGCACTCATCCTAACCCCTCTGGTTTGGTCATTCGAATTTATGAGACTCTCTGGGGAAGCTCACTCGGTCAATTCTCCTTATAGTCTAGGGTAGTCCGGGACTCTCTGAGGAAGATCATGTGGTCTAACCCTCTTAGCCCCAAGGTCTGGAGACTCTATGAGGAATCTATCTCGGTAAATTCCTCCTATAGCCTTAGGTATACCATAGACTCTCTGAGGAAGCTCACTCGGTCAATTCCTCCTCTATCCTGGGAAGGTTCTTAAAGGGAAATCAGACAAGGTAAGACTCTCTGAGGAAGCTCACTCGGTCTATCCTCCTGTAGTCCAAAAAATATGATGGCACTCTGGGAAGCTCGCTCAGTCTATCCCATGTGGCCTATAATGTCTAAGACTCACTGAGGAAGCTCACTTGGTCTACCCTCCTGTAGTCTATAATGTCAAGGACTCTCTGGGAAGCTCACTCGTTCTATCCCTTATAGTCTATAGCACCAGGTTCTCATAGCCCCGTGCCAATCAGTGGATGATAATGCTATAAGGACAATGTACACCTACAGAGCTACTTGGCTAACCAAAGTACACCTATAGAGATATTTGGATAACCAAAGTACACCTATGGAGCTACTTGGCTAATAGTATACAAGGCAACAAGAATGTAATGAAAAACACTTCATCCTATAGACACAAGGCATGGAAACAGTCATAATGACCATAGGCTAACAAGACCCAAAGGTCATAAACAGAGAAAAGCATGGGAAAAACAACCAACCAAAACAAATTATCCTCTAACATGACTAAATTACCTCTAAACAAGCATACAAACAAGGAATGAAAACAATAAGGGAAAAAAGGTTAACACAAAATACCCCATTCACGGGTATTGGTGGAATTTTCACATAAAACTCAACGAATTTTAATGGTAAGTTACAAACCACCTACCTCGATCATAGGATATTGATATATTTGAACCACGATGACTGATTCTCCCTTGAATGTCACAGATCTGAGAAAACATCCAAATCTCTCAAACCACGATAACATGATAAAGATGAAGAATCAAGGAATGAAACTCAAGAAGAAGGATAAATTCACCGATTTTGTTCCAACGCAATCGAAAACGGTCCAATCGGCCAACAGATGGAGGCTCAAGAATCCAGATAAGTTTCATAGATGTATGACATATGTCGGTCGAACCAGACCTAGAAGAAGATGTTTATAGCGATCGAGTGCGACCTTGGTATGATTAATGAAAAAAATAAAGTACACGGCGTGTAATTTTAGAGTACACGGTGTGTACTAGATCTTTCCGTACTCCACCAAAATTGGCCTCCACGTCACCCCTACACACCGTGTGTGTGGCCCGGACATGGCCAGCACACGAATTCGAGCGGGAAAAGAGTACACTACCTGTACTCAGAATGTTCACGACGTGTACTTCCAAAATTTCTAGAAACTTCATTTTTCTGAAAAACTCCATAAAAAGGAAAGTCATACCTGAAAAAGAAGATTCGGGTTCTTACAGGGTCCACAGTCACACCCCTATCTAAGAAGGCATTTTTTTAGAACTGACTCCATGAGAGTTTCCATACATATAGAAGTTCTCAAGAATGTGTAGTAACATCATACTGTGTCTCATGTGGTCAAAATATGATGCCATGGACACGAGGGTACCATTTCAAAATACTATCGCAAACATTTCCAAGAATGGTTTATAAACATTATCTTACATCTTAAAAACATTTATAGCATGGAAAATTATTATTTTTCTTATCCCAACTATTTACTAAATGAAGGTCTTGTTATGACACCTTAGCACCACCACCAATAATAAACACACAAGACATAGAAACTCATTAATAGTAAAATTCTCTAAAAAAACCCTACAACACCCTAGAGAAGTCTTTCCCTCTAGAGCACCATCAGAGAGAGGTATCATCTAAGTGGGACATTCACACCATAGGCTCACACCAGTCCTCCACTACCCAAGATATGGGATTGGACCACCAAGTATCCTGGGTGATATATAACACTATTGGTCTTTATTCATACTCAACATAGGTGTATCATCTTCCAATACCACCAAATCCAACTTATACTCCCTAGAGAAAATAGGTTGCAGGTGCAACCATCCAATATGCTGGGATCTGCACATTCCAGATACTCAGACCACTAACTCAAGTCAAACCTATACTACCTATGTGTATATCATATCACAAAACCTCAGCAATCATTATTTCTAGAACTTCAATAACAAAATGAGCATTTTCTAACCATAATATTATCCTTCTAGAGCTATTGACTGCTCTACAAATGGACAATAATCTACTTAATCCAAAAAATAATGAATGTGCTACTCAATAGTCAGTAGCATAGTTAGGTTCCAAAATGGAATAAAAATCTCCTAGGAAAGTCGTTGAATTATTACATCATCACTCATCTTTTCATCAACATGGCACTATCTCAAAATCCTATGTGGTTGTTATTGTAGATACATCTAGAAGGCCATCAAGAGGTACCCCATTCAATGTGAATATCTGGTGTAATGACTCATGAAGTACATGGAAACTGAAACCCATTCATACATTATACATTTAATAAAGATTTCCATACAAGAATTTTTTTTACATATCGATTCAACAATTAGATTATCATGTTCATAGTGAATGGATATGTTATCCACCACACGAATGATAGACACCCTATAATGAGAGAAAATATCAAAAATATATAAAACCATTTCTGTAATTCACCGACTAGACCACACATAAAAATAAATGAAATACCAATGTACAATCATAATCAAATAATTTTTAATGAATCATTACTTTGGGTAACCTCTATTTGATACCATTCGATCACGAACATACCCAATGGGGCGCAAAACAAAACAAACCCTAACTAAGCTCTTATAGGCTAGGGTCTTGCACCTAGTTCCAAGAAGAAAGAACACATATATTGGAGGAATTTTCCTTAGGTACATGTTTGAAAACACAAATATGTATGACAATATATTTCTAAAATGTAAAAAAATAGTGAATAAATAAATCAATAATCTGTCAAACACTGTACGAAAAAGTGCCCGAATGTAAAAAAGTGTAGAAATACAATTCCAACACAATATGAAATGTAATTTCTAACATTAATAAAATGAGGGAGTTATTTCAAATACAACACTTATATACACTGTAGTCTATTTATTCCGAACAATCTCTACCTACTCCTAGTCCTACATGGTCTCTGCAAAAAAGTTTGATGTCTTCATAGTACACGACACCTATGGAGGAGCCCATGATGGGATGAGTATAACAATACCTAGTAGGAATCCTTATAATCGGAAATAAAAAAAACCAATAGTAAGAGTCAACTCTATACATGTATATGTATAAAAAAAATATTACAATAAACCATTGATATACTAAAAAATGGCCAACATTATCATGGTAAGATCAAACCTCTAATGCTAGCATGTGATACCTTCTTGATGCTTCCACACAACGCTTTCCCAGGAGAACCCAATCTATGATCTATACTACCTCTAATTACACTCATCCTACATGTCACACTTATTAGGTCTCAATACAATGGATTCTTTAAGGAATCATCCCAGATACACAATTGATCAGATTACACCTCATTATAATGATCATATCTCGACATATAGATAGGGGATCAGCACCCAAAACACTCTAGGGGAACACTAGACCCTACTGAAAACATCATGTTATATAGGGGATCAAAACCCGTGTAATTATTCATTACACCATTTCCAAAAACCCCATATAAGGTAACACCAAGGAAAATGAGGATAACTCCTAGCCTCCTAGAGGGATACATGATCCAAGACACTATGTTTGTTGTTGAAAAGGTCTGAATCAACTCATTCCAATATAAGGGAAGTCACCCACACGACCCTAAACATAGGAAGCTTCAGTGGGATCACCCTATATGATAGGAAGATGATGTCCCAATGAACCATCACAGTTATAGACCTAGAGAACACACCCCATTGATACTATTTTTTAATTTTTGAAACATTTACTTAAAATAAATCAACTTGAATTGTGATTTATAAAATAATTACATCCCATCATTCAATGCGGAAAAACTTTTAATGTTTTACTACACGAGTGCCTACATCTGTGTTTGAATAAATCTAGATGAGCACACAAGCCTCCTCATCAATTTGACAGAATTAAGAAAAAAATAATTTATATTTTAGTAAAAATCTCCATAAATGGAAAAACATATCACACCATAGTGATCCTCAACGAAAAACACTCAATATAGACTATTTACATTACCCAAATGGACACCGAGTGAAAAAGTCACATTTCACCATATAATGAACGAACTATGCTTCATGAGCATGATCAATGAAGTTGAATTAAAAATTTATATTGCTGTCATAATTTCTGTCTCAATATTATGGTCATGATTGCACAAAAATATCATCAAACTGACACTATATGAACATGATGTGTTGGATACTAGATACCATAATAATATTAATAATAATCATTATATTAAAAATATAATTACTTTTTTCCTCTATGGACATGATCCATGAGTTATAAAAAAGAATATATCACTGGTCATGAAATGACCATCTCAATGTTAGGGTGACCATGCCACTGATGGATCATCAATCAGTTATCACATGAAGATGATACATCTGAATTAAGATTTTAATAATTATAAATTTATTATTATTTACATAATATATTAAAATATATTAATGTGGTGGGGAAACACATCGTACCCAATATTCTCTTCACATGAACCCACTTAGAGCCTCTATTATTCCACCCCAACCACTCCACACATATATATATGTATTATATAAGAAGAGATAAAGGGGTTTATATAATTCACATTTCAATGTTGGACAAGTCCCAAGTGTAGTAGGTACTTTCCTCCCTCTACAAACATAGTTTCATTCAATTTTATTAATTAATTAACATGTAATTTTATTATTAATAATAATGATAACAATAATATCATTATTAAAAATAATAATAATAACTCAAAATAATTATTATTAGAAAAAAATGATATTAACACCCACCATGTTTACCATGTTCTACAACCTTATCGGATATCCACGTCCAGTCATCATCATCTTCACACCTTTCATTTTCCACCATTATATACCACACACATACTATGCTCAGAACCAATATCATCACTCCAAATTTGATCACCATAGGCAAACCAAAAAAATAGGGATCCTAAATCCAATCCTGAACCACCTATGAAGAGATCTACTCAATCCATCTCACAATCCATTGAAACCCATTCGACAGTCTGTTTCCCATCATCATTATCATCATGCCTCTATCACATATTCAAAATTCAAATCTAAATTCAGGACTGTGATAAATTGTTCCATAGAATGAATACACAATGATTAGTTCTCTTGGATATAAATGAATCCCTAGTAAAAACAATACTTATGATGAATTCACGTAGAATGGAGAGATTATAGAATGAATTAAAAACATGAGTAATGGATCTTGACCAATGTTTCTTTGTCCTTGATTCACTATATTAGGATGATGAATAGAGATAGAGATGTAAAATAATGTAATATAAATATCATTACCATGTTAATATAATGAAATTACTATAATCAAATGATTGAACAATGAATTAATTTTTAAGTTGATTGAATCTTGTTCATCATGGTTAAATAAAAAAGGGATAAATCCATAAAAAATGTCCTACCTCAATTTGGATGAATCACTATTAATGATTGATAACATTTATTTGTCATAGATGATATCCACATGTAGACTTTTCATTGGCCTTTATTATGATACTCTGATCTTCGTTCAATGATCCTGATGTTTTTCTAAATACATATATTCTACCCAATCAACTCTGTGAATTATGACGCTTATCTTACAAATTTTTTATAATGGAATATTTATAGAGGTACATATGTCACTTTGAAAAAAATAATTAATAAATAATTTTTTATTAATTGTGCCCACAATTATTTTTTCACAATCATATTGTGATGACAATGATTATGTCATCCCTAGGATAAAACCCTAATTATGAACTCAATAGTGCCCTCATATGTTTGATCCATGGCCCTTTTTAAGACATATTACAATTTTCTTAGAAAACATCCTCAGCATGATATTTAAAATAATTAATTTATTTAGTATAATTCAAAAATTAATTTTGAGAGCACTGGGCCTCCAAATATTATTTCCTCACAATGTTTGGATCAAAAAATATTCATACAAATATTTAAAACCACTAAAATAATAATATTTGGATATTACATTATTACCTCATTAATTTCCTTCCACCCCTAAAAATAACAACTTAGAAAAAGTAAGTATACTGAGCTCCCAACTGGGTATCCAACTCCCATGATCTACCCCAATGATTCTCTATGATATATGAAAGCATGAACCCAAAGAAAAAAATCACCCACAAAGGGCCTTTCTCATAATATTTCCCAACCTTACTAGATCCATGAAAGGGACACATCACTCCCATATCCTAGCTAAACCAAGTTGGTACTACATAAAGTGTCATGCACATACCTCCCCATATGTATAATGTAAGGAACACTAAATAATAAATACTATTGTGGGACTAGAGATTAGTGGCACACCACCTCTCTATCCCATCATATAAGTATTATAAAAATGTTTCAATAATTTGTAAAGATTTCCCACCACCCTAGACAGAAATATATAACTCTCCATCTAAATATTCATTTGCCTTCAGTCCATTGAGGAATACTAACATTTACTAGAATGTCATCCCCCTCCCTTTGATGAACATACCCACTTTTTTCATCAATCTACATCACCGAAATAAGGACCCAAGGGTCGTTACCCACTAGATTCGACCATCGCATCAGTTTCGTATAAGGACCTTCATACAGTGGATTAAAAAAGACATACTTTAGTGGTGGAGTGGTAATTATAATGATTAAAAAACCCCATTTATGGTAGATGATCATTTTAGCTATAACTCAAAAAAGAAATTAAAACCCAAGGCTTGTTTACTAGAAACTGAATGGATCACTTTTTTGTGGCCATCTAGTAGGGGTAAAACACTGTAATCAACAAAAATTGATCCACCAAAGGATTCATGTATCCTCTCCCAGTCACACCCTGGAGTAATTATCCCATCCTATAATGATCATTGAGAGAATTCAAAAAATATTGACTACCTCCTATAGGAACAACTGTCAAAACCTCTCCAAAAATCTTAGTTGGTCATCAACTATGATATAATAAACAACAAGAGTTTAATTCAGAAACAAAGTGCAACTCCCATGTATTTCTTTTCAATTCCATGAGATCCCAGTACATATTCACCTGATCAATATGTACCAGTAATTGAAAAAACATCCTTATAAAATATACTACCTTGTGACCATAATCATTGTTCGTTCATGGTTATAAGATGACAAGATTTCATCCATCAAGGAATTTCCATCATGAATTTACCCAGTGGATTCCAAATCACCAATGATCTCTGAGTTGATATTTTAGTGTTTTGAATCCCTAACTCACTAAATACATGAAGGTGTATCAACCATCCATTAAACGTACACTAATCCATCCTCACCCCAACAAATGTTAATAGAAAGGAGGTCCAACCTTCCATAACGTCACGCAAAAAATAGTCAAGAGAAGATGTAGTTTTGAGCATCTGTTGCAATAACCATGTTATAAGTTATCCTATAGCTCATGTTTCCTTAAACATAGTAGGGTCTACCGTAACTACCATATATGAGAAGTCAAAATTTTGTTAACTAAATACATGAGAGTTACCATACAAATTACACTCCTAGATCATGTTTATAAGTATCATCATATAACTCATATGCTTCAACTCTGACATCAAGGACACAACTGTACCATCATAAAAGACTACTATAATCTAATCCAAGAATGTTTAAGGATCCTTATCATAGTTATCATGAAATTCTTCCACATAAAATTAATTGTTTTTCTATCCCAAATATATACAATACTGACGGCTTTCTCTAACACTTTAACACAACTATGAACCTAAAAAATACAAGCCAAATAAACTCATTACCAACACAGGGCTCCACTAATTCCCCTTATCATCCTGTAGTAGTCTCATCACCAAGAACACTATCTGGGAGGGGTCTTATCAAATCATGGCATTAAAACTATAGGCTCACACAAATCCTCCACTTCCCAAGATGTGGGTATGGCCTACCATAAAACATAGATTATCTATATCTACAAATATCATGATGTATACTCAACATAAATGTGTCATATCACATTTCAACTAGATCTAATTGTTTCCCCATAAATATTGTATGTCCCAAGTGTACCCATCTGATCCATTGGGATCCACACAGTCGGGAAAGTGAGACCACTATCTCCATACAAATATCTAATTCCTTTGGGTTTATCTCATCATGAAGATCCAGTAATAATAAGTGTTGGAATCACATAAAACACTAAGTCTACATGTACCATTGTCCAGTCCTACTAGAGATATCGACTTTTCAACATGTGAAAGGTCAACTCTATGATCCATATAAAGATCTATGTACTGCTCAATAAATGGTAGTATGGCTTAGTTCCCACCTATAGTCAACATCTCACGAGTGAGTATTTGAAATGAAACATCATCACTCATCCAGTCATCAACATGACATTATATTTGAATCCTAGCTAGCATCTATTAAAAACAAATCTTGATGGTCATCAATACATACTAGGATCCTTGATTATATCTAGAAAGATGACTCAACAATAAAAATGAAATCACAAATCATTGTTATCTGATGCATGTAATAAGGATTTCTATGAAACCAATGTCTACCCAAAACCAGTCCACAAGAATGGTGTCAACGTCCTGGTGAATTGATATGTCGAACACTACACTAGATCTAAAAACCCTAGTTTGAGATCCAATATAAAAAAACCATATCAACATTCCCCTAATTCATAATCCAAAAATAAACGCAATGAAAAAGAAACTACAGACACCAATCCTAAACCTAGGTAATGGAATAACACTTCTAGATGGGTTACATGCCTATGATACCATTTTCTCATCACCCTACCCGATGGGGCCTGAGACACAACTACCCCAGGCCACCCCACAATAGGCCAAGGGTGGGTGACAAGCACCATGAAGGCATATTTCACATCTTGGAGGAATTTTCCTTAAAACAATTATGCCCTCACACATATCCATGTCCAAAAAATGTTTGAATATAAAACAACTGAATGAAATGCATGGATATATCTATTTTCTCACAACCATAGTATGAAAAAATGTATTTGAACGCATTAAAAGGGGACAAATAAAAGACTAACCAAAACTAAAATGTAGATTCTGACATTCTATGATGTTGGAGACTACTTTAAAATAGACCACCATTATAAAACATAGTCCATAAATACAAAAATTGCTCCACAAAATCATATTCCATCAAGGAATCTGTAAAATGTTCTATTGTCTTTGTAAGATATGACAGATGCGGCCAGAGCACATACATAGGTGAGTATATAAATACCCAGTAGGACATCCCAAAATCACAGTGCTCAATGTACCAAGAGTAACCATCAAATCTAAATAAGTATATGTATATAAAACATATAATAACAAAGAAAAAATATATATAAAAATTACCCTGAATTTCATGGTATGATTGGTACTGCTACTCCATCATATGATTCTCACTCCAAGGTTCCACACAATGCTCATTTGAGAGAACACACTCCATGATCACTATTTCCATTGATGACACTCACCCTAGTGGTCAGGCTTGATAGTTCTTGATACAAAGGAAATATGGAGGTTTGATTTGAGATACCCAATCGATTAGACTACACGTCATTGGAAAGATCATATCTCATTGCACAGATAGTGTTCAGCAACCAGGGATCACTAGGGGGACACCAAAACCTACTAGAAATATCCTCCTAGGTAGGGTATCATTATCCATGTAGATATTATCCATTAATATTCAAACAAATCAATATATGGTAACATGAAGGGAAATGAGGATCAATTTAGGAATCTTATACGGATATATGATCCATACCTCCCAGTCAATAGTCAAAGTGGTTTGAATCAACTCAATTAAGAAAAAGTAAACTCTGCACACTGTACTAATCATAAGATACTACAAATCGGTTATCATAAATGATGGGAATATGATTTCACACTGAAAACCCTTGGTGATAGACAGAGAGATCATACTCAACGGGTACTAATTAAGAATTTCCGAATGAAGTGTCTCACCTATATCACCTCGTTTTATATCGTTGACCAAAAAATTAAGGTCATCACAATGTTATATGTAGAAAATATATTCTGGATGTGCTATTTGAGATCCTACATAAGAGTTTTGAAATAATCTAGAAGAGGGAACGATGATAGCCATTGGTCTGCGGGGATGAAGCATAAATCTGTAGATATTTGACTTTAAACCGACATTAATGGCCAAACTGATCAAAAATTATATATACTCATGAATTTTTTTTGATAGAATATTAAATTTAACCAAATGATCACATAGTGATAAAGTCAAAAAATTTCATATATTGAATGAAGGGTTCTTTATGGTTCTGATCCAAGATGTGAAATTAAACACCCAATATTGTTTTCAAAATGAATTCCTCAATATCGGGTCCATCGTACCATAAACATTTTTTAAACCCAACCATGTATGAACATGATACATTAGATACTAGATTCCATAATACTAATAATTATTATTATTATTATTATTATTATTATTATTATTATATAATTATTTTTCAATCCAGGTACAAGATCCACAAGTTTGAAAAGGGTATTTATCACCTATCTTGAAATGATTGTGTGAACATCAGAGGCATAATGAAACTGATGGGTCATCTATCCATCGTGGCATAATGAGTATATTTCTAAATGTTGGTTTTGATTATAATAATAATAAAATTTTAATTATTAAAAAAATATTCAAACATATTAACGTTTTGGGGTATAAATCACCGCCAATATTATGTTCACATACACCCCCTTATAGCCATAGGCATTCCACCTATAACCACTCTTTTAGATATAATATTATCTTTATAATAATATATAAATGGATAAAGTGGTGCATCGAACTCGCATTTCCATGATGGACACATCTCAAGTGCAGTAGGAACCTTTATCCAACTTCACACATGGTTTCAAAACATTTTATTAACTAATTTATACTTATTATTATTATAAATAATAATTATAACAATTTTATCATTATAAATTATAATAATATCTAATAACTAATTATTATTATTAAAAAAAGATAATAATAGCCACCACATTGACCATGTTCGACCACCTTATTGTAGATACATGTCTGGCCACCGTCATAACTGTGCTATGATGTCTCTACCCTAGAACTACTTGCATGACCTCTAATTAGAAATAATCTCATCAAATCACACATCATCACTACACATCAACCGAGAAAACGGGGTCCCTGATCCAATCCTGAACCACCTCTATAGATATCCTATTAATCTGAATTGAAAACCATTGGTACCAGATCCAAAGACAGGTTCCCATCAACATCATCACACATTTATCACATCTCATAATCCAAAACATAATTCATTACTGAATCCTTTGTGACAAATAAATAACACACAACAATCAGTACTTAGAGATATCATCAAATCCCCATTTAAAAATAATACTAGTGATGGATACACGTAGAACAAAAATATTAATCCCTCAAACACAAACATGTGGAACATATTTTAGAAAATGTTCATGTTTTTCTTGTTTTGTTATCAGATTATGGAAAATAATAAGAAATAATTAAAAAAAGAAATGTCAATTCCTATACATCAAGAAGATAAAGAAATTACCAAGATCAAATTAATGATCTATAAATTAAATTGTTATCTGATTAATTCACATTCATCACAGGTAAATAATTTGGGTATATATCCTCAAAAAAATTTCCTAGCTTGATTTTGATCAATATCTAATGGAGAAAAATCACGTATCATTGTCATTGATGAGATCCACAAGATTCTTTGTTATTGGATTTTCTTATGACACTCTAATCATGGATCCGCGATCCCAATGTCCACCAACATTCGTCAATTCTCTCCATTCAAATCTAAGTATTATGATGTTAACACCAAATGTTGGTTATAATGAAATATTTATAGTGGGAAATAGGTAACTGTAATGGAATAAAATAAAAATAGATTATTTTATTTTATTTTATTAATTGTGCATGTGATGAATTTTTTCCAAACCCCTAGTAATGAAAACTATTATGTCTAATAAAGGGTAAAACCCTTGTTTTTAACTCAATAGTGCCCCTATATTTCTAATATGGTATGTATTTTATGAGTTATTCAACTTTCATCAGGAAAACATCTCTTGCATGATATTTTATATATTTAATATTTTTTTAAAAATATTTCCAAACACACCAGGCCTTAGAAACTCACGTCTTCTCAACTCCTAGCTCCAAAAATATTCATAGAAATTTTCTAATGTCTTGCATGAAAAATTTAGGACATTATAGGAATCAAAAATGGAACAATAAGATATTATAATAGAGAATTACCCTCATTTTTATGTTAATATTCATGTAATATTGATGAAAAAAGTATTGTAATATGGAATAATGTAAAACCACAATATTTTATAGTAAATTTATTTTTAAAATAAATTTTAGTTTTTCAATAACTTGTGAATAAAACAATACTACGTTTAAATGAAATTTGATACACTCTTAAAATATTATTTATAAATAGTCATATTAACATGGTCATTAAATTAAAGGGTATTTATAGGACTAAATAAATATATATAATTCACATAAATACATTTCTTATCCTTATATTATTAATAAAAAATGAATCATTTTTCAGAAATTTCTTTTTCAGAAAAACAATATTTTCTCTAAAGGATGGTTCAATACCTCTTTATGAACACAATTTAAAATTAATATTTACCACCTTTTGGAAATTTATTTTAAAAAATAAACATCTTTCATGAAATATTAATACCAATATTGTCGTTGGGAAATTTGGTAATTTTCTGTAATGATTTATTGGTTGATTAATAGTGAAAAATATAGAATTTTAACCTACAAATGAATAATTATTTAAATTTTTTATTATTTTGAAATATATTTTAAATTTATTTTAATATAAAATTTTCTTAATTGTATATAAATTAATACAAATTATTTCATTGTAATTATGGTCATCAAAAAAATTTACCTAAAAACATTATAAACTTTTCAAATTTTTTTAAAACCCCTTAATCTCATCTTGTATGGGAGATTAAATTCAAATTAAAATTTTCCTCTTATTTGAATGTAATTTTTAAAATTGGAATCAATATTTGGAATTATAATAATTTATATTATCTTATAAAATCATCATAATTTTTTAACAAAATGAATAGTGAAAATAATATAAATTATTTGCCACGGTTAATGTAAATATTAGTATACTAGGTGTTGAACTAAGTTGATAGGGTTTAGAAATGTCAAAAACAAGTAAAATAACTATTTTATATAAATATTTCCAACTTATTCTTCCCAATTAAAAATATAGGGTCATTTGGAATCTTCAATCCAGATAAAGGATTTATCATTTTAACCTTTTTTGGGAAATTTCCATGTTATTTTTAAATAGTTCTCCTTTCTGAACATATATAATCGAGCTCTATCCCATCAATATTTCAAACATACAATTATTTTGGGATCTAATAACAATAAAAATGTCTCCCCAATAACTGTTTAGTAACATTATAGTTCTTTTGGTACTCCCAAAAGACCATACCTAGGGTCATTGATAGGTGATCCGAATGAGTTTTCTCTTAGAGATGGTAATTATCATTACAATGATCATTCAATTCCATTAATTATTTTTCTGCATAAATTTTTTATTAAGAATTACAATATAATAACACTAGTATCTCCCATATACTAATTTGTTATTATGTTTATGTAATAACAGTTATCCATCTCCATATCAATCAAAACTGAAATGAAAACATTGATCATGTGTAGGATAGACTACCACCTCACGAACAAATGTGGTGTGTTTTCTATAACAACCTTTCAATGATGAATATAATATTATTTCATTAAATGATCTTATATATATATATCATACATGTGATGTGGTTATTAAAATGAGTCACATTTCTCTTAAAGTGGGTAGTTCATCACACACACAAACAACATTATCATTTATTCAATAGATGGTAATGTATACAAATATGTGATATATTTATTTTATAGAACTATTAAAATGTGAATAACATAATATATAAATTTATAACTAATCATTATAACCATCAATTTAATGATCATGTAAAAAATTAATCACGTTGCATTGTGAGGCAGTGATTTTTCATACACACGAGCGATGTTATTATATTCCATATGAAATGGAAAGAAAGAATATTTATGTTGTATTATAATTATAAAAGTTTATTTATATCATTAAAATAATATATAAACATTAAACATATCTTTATATAAATTCATGGCAACTAGTGATGGAAAACGAATTACATCGGTTCAGGTTTTGGTAGTCCACCATTTATAAGATCTTTGATTTCAGTTCTCATTTTAGGGGGGGGGATATTTTATTGGTCATTACATTAACATAAACTAATATATGTATACGGGATAAAAATTATTTATTATATCATCATTATTTAATAATATTTTAATCTTTTAGACGAGTAATTAATATAGAATGATATGTTAAGGACTTCACCTCTTCTTCAGAAAACTTCTTTAGGTTTGCACACAAATCCTTCCAAATATTACATTATGTTAAAAATATTTCATCTAGGATGTTTGTGGGTAATTAATTAAATAATTTGGTTACTTCCTGTGTCAACTAATGGGCTTTCGAACTGTTTATAAGAGATCAGATTTGCTAGCATTTTGAATGTGGGGTATGGGACACATTTGGAATTTTTGAGAAGAAACAATTACACCCACAATTTTCACAAGCCACAAGGATAAAAAATGACATTTTTTATAACAATAAAATATATAAGGTCAATATTTTACCACATATTCTTAATTTTACCTTTTTTTAGGAAATTTTTAACCTTTTATTTTTGTTTTAACACCTAGTAAACCTATTTAATCCTAACCATTTTAATAAACTTTTTCTATTTTCACTATTCATTATAGTAAAAAATTACAATTACGTTATTATATAATAAAAATTAGACTAAATAGAAATATTGAATCCATTTTACAAAGTTCAACCCTCATAAGTGGAAGAACATATTTTGAAATTAAAACAGTAGAGATGTCATAAAAACAGGTTTTCAAGAAATATATATGTCTCTAGCAATAAATGATCTTAAAATAACAATATAATAAGTAATAATAATTAAAATAATTTAATGTTACTTTTATAGATATATAATATATATTTTATATATAAATAATCCCTCAATAGGGGATATTTAAAATAATTAAAATAGAGAAACATTATGTACTTTAAAAAAATTGAAGATACATGTATTTTTATGCATAACAATAAATTTCAACTGAAATCCGACGTAAAAATATTTAAATATATTTAATTTTATTTAATATATCTAAATAGAAAAATAATTTTAAATTAATTAAAAATAGTAATAAAACTTTTAAATTATTTAATTAATTAAAAATAAATGTTAAATTTAAATAATTTGTATTTTCACTATTCACATGAAAATTAATATTTCACAATAAATCCTAAAATTTCACCCCATTTTAACATTAATATTGTGATATAAAAATTTAAATCCATTTTATTAAAAAAAATCAAAATTTGGGAAACAAATTAATTATATTTTTTTCTTAAATAAATATGAAAAAAACATTTTTTGATGAATGTGTATTTTTTATTAATAAAATTACATTGGTAAAAATTGATTTACTAGTGAATTATAATTTCTAAAAATATTATATTTATGTGAACCTTAATCTAAATATAATAAATTATTTCATCTTATTTATACATGCTAGATTAATTTAATGGTTATATTGGTGTATTTTAAATAATAGTATTTCATCATTTTTTGTAGGCACGTTTTTGTGTGATGAATATATAATCGAACATAGTTCTCTTTTAACAACATGGGGTGTTACATTCTACCCCATTAACAAAATTGTGTCCTTAACATTTGATCTTATTCTTAGTAATCAAGGCTTACAAATTTTAAGGTCTTGTAATTAAAAACACTTAACACAAAAGGGTTAATAAAATTTTCCCTTAAAAATAGGAAAGTGAAATACAAAAATAAATCACATAATGATGTTACCATGTGGAAGAAAATTATTGTTTATTGGAGAAATGTACATGGAATAAAAGAATAAATAATTATTTATCGTGGTAGATATCATTGATCATAAAAAATGTATAACCATGTGAACGTCAACATTCACAAAACCATAAATATTTGATGAATTAAAAGACCATTAATTCATCGAATATGATGTTAATGATATAACATTCCCATTTCATGATTAATTTTATAGAGTTGAGGGATTCTATTAACATCATGAAATTGAACCTTTAATGAAATAATTACTTGATATATTTTTTATTTCTTAAACACAATTCATAATTTATTTATGCTCAAATGATTTTACACATCACCTATTACTATTAATAATTAATATCCAATACAATTTTTTTACCCCTGAATAAGTAAAATTAAAATTTTAACTCACCATAAAAACCATAAAATAGTAACAAGCTATTAATCATATCATTATTTAATCAAAATTTTCTAGAACAAATCATGATATTTTCCCAA
This sequence comes from Viscum album, assembly GCA_963277665.1. Taxonomy (NCBI): domain Eukaryota; kingdom Viridiplantae; phylum Streptophyta; class Magnoliopsida; order Santalales; family Viscaceae; genus Viscum; species Viscum album. Next base: position 1,087,643,003 of record OY728165.1, read on the forward strand.
ATTAATGTGAATAAATTAATCTCTAATATTTAACAATAAAACTACAGGTCTAACATAGACCATTGTTTATATAAATAACCACATATCCCAACTTACCTAAATATTTTCAATATGGTAGAATTATTTATCCTAAAATGTTATCTCATACCCTTAAAAGTGCATATCTAGAAATATAATATAATTCTTCCCAAACAATATATTATGTTCAACCTAAGGGTTATATATATCTATACCTATTAACAAGTTTCCCAATATATCATTAATCACCTACAAATCCAAAAAAAATCAAAAATAATTAATCCTCTAATATGTTTCCCAAAATAAAAAAATATATTTATCCTCCAAATCATTTATATAAAAATAATTTCATAATATTCAGTACATTACATATTCCAGTGGTAGAAATTTCACCCCTATCACCCTTATGTTGTGGGTTCAAGGCCCACTACCTTTTTGAAATTGATGAGTTATAGTCTAGAATATGAGTTTTATTTTTTCTAAAATTATTATTCATATAATTTTCCCTAAAAATGACTAAAATAATAAAAACAAAATCAATATGAAGAATAGTTTTAAACTAATATGGTTTTCTATTCAACATAGTTTTCCCAAAAAATCACAAAAAAGTAACTAAATATTATTACATTAACCTCATTGATTTTGAATCAAAAAAATTCCGATTTCCATGAACCTTATTTTTATTGAATATAAATGAATTCATTCTCAAATGACATTTTTTTCTCAAAAACCCATACTAATCCCACAGGATATATTAAGATAAATTTATCCAAATATTCTATTAATTATCTTAATCATCTATTACATAAAACATCATACGGGTATTTGTGACATTAATCTTTTGATCAACCTTAGTCTTATCAACCGAAGACACTATAGGGTTAACATTGACCATACATGAATATAATCTATTTATGCCCTACATGATTGTTAATAAAGAGTATGTGGAATAGAAAACCATATCCCCTTTGATATTAATCTAGGAAAATAGTAAATCCCATTATCTTGTACTGGGTAACACTTGGGTAAATCCAAAAAACATTATTTTCAGAGTTATTATACCAACGTACATATGTTTAAGAACCATGTTCACATTTAGTATCCATACATTGATGTAATTTATATAAAACTACTCCCTATAAACTTCACCAAAATTCTAGGATATTATCCAATACAATGAATTATACTTATACTCCTCCCTTTTTCCCACTAATGTTTTCACATCCAAAATTCCAAATTTAAAATAAATATTTTCACTAAAACCAATTATAACGACCCAATTATCTTACACATATTATTACATGAATTTTAATATAAACATCCATTATTTAACACATGAGGATAGTAAGGCATAATTTAATTTGAATACTATAATCATAATAAATAAAATGAAACTAAAAACTGAAAACCTTAATTTTTATCATTTCTGTTAGGAACTACTTACTCAATTTCAACTCCTAAATCCAGATATGACAACCTCTGGAATACAATGAATAAAGGGGTGAGCTAGAAAGACCAATAAGAGAATACACATGATATATAACCGTAACATGTGAGTCAAAGGTATAATTTTGTGTCATAATAGATAAAAAACCAGAGAAAATAAATAAAATCATAACATAAAGAACACATTAACATAAGACCATGGTAACATATAAAATTTGGCATTAATATTGAACATTACATAAACATGAGTAAAATATATCTACCTAAGAAATATCACATGGTGGAAAAAGTCCTATAATAGATTTTCTTTACTCCATAATCCCATACATGACAACTCATGAGACTATTACATTAAAAAAATACCTTGGATTGCTAACTGGAAAAACACATCAAAACATGTTCATGATCTATATGTGTCACATAAAGGAATTTAATAATATGGTATGACATAAAAATTACACATTTTCATGATTCAATCCTAACTGGGGATGAATCTATAAGTTCCCTAAGTCGAATGCTATAGTACAATGTTTAGAGATAAGCACTTGAGGAAATATCTAACATGGGGAGGCCTTTACGATATTTATATGTAGGAACACACCTAATAATCTCATTGAATAAGTGATGAGTAATAAGAATAAAAGATGAGTAAAATAGAATATAAAACCAAAATACAATACCTCATGGGTGTATAAGGGTACGATCATGAAAATAAAACAGTATAGGTAAAAAGTATATTCCCATATATAAATGATTTCCCAACCTTAAAAAACTATAATGTAAAACAATGAGAGAGCCGAACACCATCCTTGTGTTATGACCACCGTTTGTGGTCCAAAGAACCCAGTATCCCTGAGCTCCTTTAATTTTGCTTCTAACCTATTCATCATCTACATAAGACATGACACAAGTGAAAAATTCTAATGTAGGGGTGGGTACAAACATACCTAGAAGAATTCTTTAAAATATGAAGGGTAACAGTAAGAGACACCATATGAATATGAATAGAGTAGATAGTAAAAAACATGTTCCTTAAATCAATAAAGAGTAATTGTAACTTTATCCAAACACAATTGGGTCAACATGGTGTGTGGGTGGACTAACTCTCATGTCATTGCAACCCAGGGCCAGAGAGTAACCAAATATAACAACATTGATATATATATAAATATATAATCTTAGTAATATAATATCAAATGAGAGAGAAAGGGGATTTACTTATCACTACCTAACATAAGAAAAAGTGCCGCCAATAGTTCTGGATGTCCAACAATGATGCCCAACAACTCGCGTCTATGTCCACTAGAAAACATCAAATTCATGCCTCACCTACCCATTGTGCCTCAATGTCACTGGGAAAAACAATCGATAAAGGACCCATTTATTGGTAAAAATGAGGGTTCCACTCAGTGGATAGATAGATAACCCATACCCAGTTCCAATAGAAGGATTGCACTATAGTAGTCAATAAAGGACCTATGGTTGAACTAGTAGGAGTTTTCCACTCTAGTAGTTAATAGAGGACCATTGACTTTCCCAAAAGGGGGTTCCAATTTAATGGTAGATGACCCATTCCTAGAATTTGTAGGGAGGTTCCACTCTAGGAGATAGATAGATAGATAGAAAGGGAACCAATACCTTTTTCCAAGAGGAGGGTTCTAATCTAATGGTAAATACATAAATTGATTGATAGATATAAATATATATATATATATATATATTGATTGATAGATCGATCAATTGATATATAGGTAGATATATAGATAGATATATAGAGAGATAAATATATAAATAGATAAATAGATAGATCGATATATTGATAGAGGATCCCCACCATCTTCCAAAAGGAGGGTTCCACTATAATGGTTGATAGAGGAAACATTCCCTGCCAAGTAGGAGGGTTCCACTCTATTGCTAGGGGACCCATACCTTGACACTATAGGAGGCTTCCACTATAACTGTTGATAGAGGACCCTTTCCTAACCCATAGTATTCCTCTAAAATAGTCAATAGAGGAACCATGCTCATCCCAGACAGAGGATTCCACTATTATGTATGATAGAGGACCCATGCAATCCTAGCCATACGATCCCACTATAAACTATGAGGGATCCATGCACTGTACCAACATGATAGTTCTACTCCAAAATCATCTGGTGATCTTGTGTGATCACTACCAGCATGAAGTGTCACCTAATTATATTCCAAACCCAGAAAATAATTAATCATATATCAAAATTTAAATTGGTTAAAACCATCATGTTAGACATGCAAAACACTCAGTATATGCTACTCTTGGGACAAAATACAAATAAGAAAAAAACTTTAGAGATTAGAGTTTTCTAAAAATGAACCAAGGGGTACATGACATGTGAGGGGACCCCCACGATGTGTGATCCAACTCCATAACCTGGTCGTGTCCCGAGAGGTACATTGATTTCCATGAATGTAGGAATAAATGTTATATTAGGTTTCCAATGTCATTTTCTATTACTCTAGTTCACTGCCAATGCACCATGGCCATGTCTATGAACATCGGATCCTGACTGTGTGACTAGCCATGTCACTCAACATGGGGTCCTACCTATGTGCTCTTCTTCATCGTTCAACCACCAGGAAAAGGGGTATATATCATGTTTGAAAGCTATACTAGATTACATCATTATAATTTTACAAAACAATATTTGATGTTGAATATGTACAATAGGCCATGTGTTCATTGAACTACATAACATCCAATATTGTTTTTAAAAAAAATCAAATCCACATTACATAATCGAGATCAAACTTTTTCACTTCCAATAATACCTCATCTTGATCTAAAATTGGTGGATCTAATCCTGAATTTTACTTTACATCTATCTAGTGGATAGAAATACATTCTGTTGACCCATAGGGGTTCATCATATGCACAGCATGCTTTAGGCTATTTCGTCATTGATGATTTTATTGATGATCGTCCTATTGATCAACCAATCCCATCAATAAGAACAAAATCATCCCTAAATTTTATATATGTCTCTCGCATGTGGATATATCCTAAATCATGGGGTCTTATTATGCTCGGTCCCACTAGAAAATGTCGAATCGGTACCCTATAAGTCGATAGATGAAGAATACTAAGAATGTTTTGTAGAAATTCACAATCAACTATGTTTTAAAAATCATCTACAAGAATTTGTGGCCAACAATCAGGAATTGTGATATCCATAAATATAAATAGATTGGATAATTAATATAAATCATTACACCAAAACTCAATAAGTTATAATATTTGTTTAGATCGTAAAAGGGATAATACTTCTAAATAAATATATTAAAATATTTAATAATCAACAATTTGACATGTCCTAACTATATATGGGTTCATTCATCAACACATAACATTATCTCCAATTAATTGAATTTTTCATTGATTATTATGTGATCCATTATTATTTGATCCAATTATTTATCATTGTCAGATGTGATTCACCAATAGAAGGATGAGAAGATTTCCCTACATTTTCCAAAGGTTAATGCAGCTATTCCGAGGAAAATATACACATAAGTGTATTTATAAATGTAATATATGGGGTTATTTTAATAAATTAGTTAAATTAATAATTTATTTAATACACTAAACATACACCTAATGTCTTACTTATCCGAACGCCATGTGTCGATCTGGTTTTGGTCGCTTTTAGGGTAAACATCAAGTTCTAGACTCTACTGTGGTCTTAAATTTCTAATCTAATAATTTTTAAGAGTTATCCCATTTTATTTAAACATAAATATGTCTGTGTAGTTGAAAATATTTTTAAAAATTTTTAAAAATTAATTTCACCTAGATTGGGCATTAGAATCACATGATGTCTCAATGATTTCCTCCAAAGACATGGGTAGAAATATTTCAAAATCATTCAAGGAAAAAACTATATCTCTCTATTTTTAATTGTTTTATGTTTTTCATCATCGAATAAAAAAACTATACAAAAAACATGGTATACTAATTCCACAACTAGCTCACTTTATCCCAGGATCTCCTATGTATGTTCTTAGGTTGCAAAAAAACATAAACATAGGGGTTGGTCCTTTCATTCATGGCCTTTTCTTATTAATCCTCATTCTCATTGGGTTCTCTTCAAAACTGACCCCATCCTTGATATGTAGCTCATCCATGTCGATTATTTCCTTGTGGTAAAAAAACCTATCTTCCTAGATGTGACACGTGGAATTCATCATTCCCCTGGTCTAGCTATGAGGTTAAAGTGGGGTGGTAAGAAACCATTCCAACCCTTTTGTGTGATATCAAACAGACTGATGATCCTTAGGGATAACATTAGTCGTCTTTTGAACCTCCACAATCCTCATCGCGGGGAGTCTCTTTGAAATATTTGGTCTCCCATATTACAATCTAGGAACCTATAATGGTGATATATATAAGATTTATTCATACTATAGACTATCCTTATTCACTAAAAAAAACCCTAGACTCTATCCCTAGTTTCCTTCAAAAACACAAGAACAATACGATATGCATCTCTGAACTATTTATATCATAAGGGAGACCTGTAGGGTCTCCAATATAGGGCCTCTCAGGGTTATATGCTAATAGTAGTGTGGTATCTTTTATTTTATACAAATAAACCAATGGAAAGTGATCCTCCCAACTCTGGCCAAAGTCGAACACACAAGACCTCATCATATCCTCCAAAACCTAGATAGTGTACTCGTTTTTCTTATATTTCTAGCGTTAAATGATATAATCATCCTCATATAGGTCCCAAATTTTTCCTATAGTCCTCTCTCAAACTGTGTAGTTTACCATTCATTTGGAATAGATAAAATCAATGATGGAACCCCTTGGAGTCGAACAATCTGTCGTACATACTTCTACCCAAAAATCAAAACCTACATATGCTCACTATTAGATTGGAAATGTTCTAACATCATGAGTTAGTCAAATAAAACCTCTATGGAATCATGTTCCTTCACTATCCATGGATATCCGGTTATAATGTCTATGGAAATTTCATCCCACTTATACTATATTATTTTATGGGGCTTCCACAAATCTATTAGAACTTGGTTCTCATCGTTCACATACATATAGGTGAGGAACCGAGATATAAACTCATCCATGATCTATCTCATGTCGTACCACAAAAACTTCTACTTGTTGTATTTTTTACATCTTCCCTATACCAGGACATATATCTAGGGGAGAACTATCAAAATCTTTAATCACATCATCCTCTAACATGACATTGACCATCATCCGTATATGGAAATGTATTAAATGTTTCCCTCCTTAAAAATATATATCTTTTAAATATCCTATAGATATTAGGTCAGTAAAGAAAACACATTTTATGTCTTCTATTTGTAACTCCCTCGTATTCTTAGGAAGCGGATGAGTGAAAACTGTTAACTGAAGAAAACTTCCACACTCCTGCTGTACAATGGTTATCTATAAGGTATCTAACTTGTTAAAGGCCTCCTACATCAAGAATGTCTGAGACTTCCTACCAATTCAATCTTCTACCACATTTCCCTTACATGGAAAATTGGCTATCTGAAATTCATAGACCATTAGGAAGTCCAAACAATGTCGTTGTCTCATGTTCAAGTCAATTTTTTGAAAAAAATATTTAAAAACTCATAATATGGGTAAACCACAAAGGGATCATCCATAAGGTAGTTCCTCCACATACTCTACAAAAATACTACCACTTCCTACTCTAGTTCATGTGTCCTATAATTTTTCTAGTGAGGTCTCATCTACCTCAACCCACATGCAATAACTACCAGATGTTGCATCAACACATAGCCGAGCCTAGCTCTAGAGGAATCACAACACACTATGTACTCCAGACCCACCTCTAGTTATCTTAATACATGATCACTCACCAACCTCAACCTCAACTCCATTAATGCACTCTAACACTTCTCATCATATGTAAACAACTTCATTTTTGTGTCAAGGTGGTCAAAGAGTCTATAATCCTAGATAAATTTTCAAAAAAAACCTCCCTAGTGTCGTTATAAGACAATAAAACTCCAAACCACTAACTTGATTTTCGATGGTTCCCCAGAAATAATTGGATCTATACTTACTAAGTCTTTACTGAACCATTCTCATAAAAGATATTCCATAGAAATTTGAACCTCATGATTCTAAAACTGGAACATCAAGTGATTTCTATAAGCTGGTGTTGTCATAGATAATCCATAACACTTCTGAAGTGTAATCTATGATCCTCATATATTGCAGGGTAGACGAGTATGTCATTAATATATAATCCAAAAACGGGTCCATGTACAAAAATAATATATAGTTCATCAAATATGTAAACAATGTGGGGCGGTTCATCACACCACATGTCATTACAATGATTTCTTATGTCTATACATAAATTGTTTTCTAGATTTACAATATCAGTGTCATGACCTATCAATTTGTGTTATCTAGACCTAAGATCGATCTTGGAGAACTATCTAATGTCACACAATCGGTCAAATATGTCGTCAATCCTCAAGAAGGGGTACTTTTTCTTTATCCTATCTTAGTTTAGGCGATGAAAATCCACAAAAAGATGGAAGCCCCATCATCATTTTTAGAAAACTACACTAGAGTTGTTGAGGGTAAAACACATGTTCTATTAAGACACATATCATGAAGGTCCTCCAAATACAACCAAATCATAGGAAGCTCAATAGATACCATCTGATATTCCATAGAAGAGGTTTGAGTGGTCCAGAATGGGAGTTGATATAAAACAATATCTCTCTTCTCTTAGGTGGTCCAAGAACATCATCAGGTAATATATCTATATAATACTCCATGACCAATGGAATCTGGATTTCTAAAGTTCCTTCTACACCAATGTAAAAACCTTCCAACTAATGGGTGATATAGTGAATCCTCCTTGTCACAACACTCACTTACCCCTCCATGAAATCTCTTAAACCCTAAATAGTAAATATCGTCCCACCAATGAGATGGAATCAAACTCATATTTAGTGAAAAAAATAAAGTCTTAGATCATGGATAAAAATCCATACACTGGATATATTCATAGGATTCCATTATGAGAAAAAAAGGTCCACATGATCCTCTATCCACCAAGCGATATCACGCACGGCCGAATGGTAATGGATATAGATGTAATGTTCCATGTCGATACCTTTAGAAAAAGATTCTCATATAAAGCTTCAACAAGGAGCTAAATCAATCAGAATTGGAGTGTAAGGATTAATAACCAAATTGGCAACTATCTATACTAATACTTAAGAGAGATTAGAAATCACATAGATCGTACCTCTAATCATCTCATTATTTGTGGGGCCATAAGCTTCCAGAGATTGCATCTCCCCCTAGACAGAACTACCATCTCACTGATCCTAGTGTGGGACACAAAGTGGTGGTGGTTAAAGGATCACATAGTAGAATCCACCTCTAATAGACCATCATTCTCCTCTTCTATCTCAACATCCTTAGGGGCTACAATGCCTTTTCCTGGGTGATCACTGACCATGGTGTTACCTATACTTTGGTGTTCTGTCACCTACCTACCTATGCTCTGAGTCATGCATGGTTAGGAAATCATGCACTATGTGACCTAAAAAATAACTAGCATTGAACCTCCCTTATCTAGAATTCTGGGTTCCTCTTCACTATCTCTTTGCAGCACTACCACACGTCTAAGTCTAATAATGAGACGAGCTCCTGTACCGATATCCTTATAACTAGATCATACTAGATACTAAAAAGAATCAATTTTGTGAGCGCACAACCATCTCTAGCATTATAACATCTCCGGGACTGAAATATAACTATATATGCTTCCCTCTATAACACCCAAAAATATTTTGGAATGAACAAGAATACAATGTTTGTACAAATTTCTTAGTGGATTCCATTTTAAATTATTTGTTCTTGAATGTAGATATCTCAACATATATCAAGGAAATACCATGTAAGATCTATGAACCTATTAATGTACTCATCCATCATCATCCCAACCTAAGGCTTTTCATGAATCTATTGAATTTAATCTAACTGTATGTAGTAGGTGTAGTACTCTTCAAAGAACAGCTACTATAAGTGGGGCCATGAGAGTGTGTAGTCAATATGTATCTATGTAACAAGAATCCACCAGTACCCAGCTACTACATGGAAAATGATAACTGATAGGGAAACTACATGTTCATTCAATGTTCATATAACCTTGAAGACATAAACCACTAAATGTAGCTCATAGTATGTTGCTTGAGGATCTGGTTCACCGTGGAACCTCAGCGGCCTCTGTCATTGAAACTCGCAGTGTGCACTAAGCATGCACACCTCTTTATCCACCTCTATTGGGATAATCTTCTTCTCGAATGGTGGTGGTGGTTCTACCTTCCCACTTGGAGTAAGAAGATCATGGTATGGACCATAAACTGAGTGCTCATCTGTTATCACATCATCTCCAGGATTCTCAACATGTATAATGGATATCTTTCATCATGGAGGCATCCTGAAATTTAAACAAGACATATCATGGTCAGTTGAGAATATATATATATATATGGGGAAATTACTGTAGAAGGAAATTCAGTGGATGAGTTCTATATTATTCATGTACCATAGTTTCCATCAATCGATGCCTTGGTATGTTGAGCTAATAAGAAGGTAGTCCAGGTTTCAGTGAATGGATATGTCGGCCACGCATACCATGAAAAAATTCCTTGGAATGCATGTGACACTTGAGAAACTATGATACTATTTCCCTAAATCCCAACCAAATCCTCATACGGGGGATACAATATAAACAATCCCAGGGATCAATCCGACTCTGATACTAATCTGTCATGAACGGACCCTAACTGATGCTAAAGCCAAAACTACCCTAAGATCACCGCTATATACCATGGGATAGGGACCTGCAATGAATGGAATTCATATAATGGGAAGGAATATACAATATTTAACTATATGAAGATAGTAAACCATATAAATTTAGAAGTGTAGAGGAATATGAATAAAAATATTCAACAACTAGAAAGTAAACTAAACAATAAAAACCTATAGGAAATACAATACTACTTGAGTTAAAACTGAAATGTAATGTGGAAAAATACATGCCTAACCACAAAATATGTGACAACATTAAAAATGGTAATTGAGGTAATAAGAGAGAAAATATTCATATCTCTAAATTTTTACCATTATATGTGGTTTGAGGCACCCATTATCCCTAGGCTCCTCTAAAGTCACTGCTGACCTATCTGTAATATTCATAAGACTTGACACATGAAGGAAAAGACCATGCAAAAGAGTGTATATACATTCCCAGTAGGGAAACCTAAAACATGAATTTGTGGGGGAGTAAGAGATACAATAATAATAAAAAATAATCAGGTTTTAATTAGGATGCATCCCATAATGAAGAAAGAGAAAGATTATCCTCATATATCACATGGTGATCAACATGGTGTGTAGGTGGACAACCCCTAACTTCTTTAAAAACCATGAATATAAAATAACCAAATCCAATAGCATGGATACAAATGAATATGAATATATAGATGATTATTAATATAATAAAAAATGTGAGGGAAAGGGGATCTTCATCTCATAACCCAACCCTGGAAAAGGAGTCTCCAATGGTTCCCAAATTCCTACAATGATTCCCAACATCTCATGCATCTATAAAATAAAAAAACCAAGTCAACCCACACCTCTCCACTATTTCAAATAGTCAATGGGTAAAAAACACTATCTAGAAAACCCATTCAATGTTATATAGGGAGGTTTCCTCTTAATATATATATAAATAACCCACACCTTGTTCCAACATGAGGGTTCCACTCTAATTGTCTATAGAGGACCCATGAACTGCCTAGTTGGAGGGTTCAACTATAATAGTCGATAGAGGACCCATGACTTTCCTAGTAAGAGGGATCCCCTCTAATGGTAGAAGACCCATGCCCTAACTCCATTAGAGGGTTTTACTCTAGTATATAGAGAGATAAATAGGGGACCCATACCCAATTTTATTATAAGGGCTTCACTTTAATGGTTGATAAATATATATATATATATATATATATATATATAGAGGGAGAGAGGACCAATTTTCTATTCCAAAGGGAGAGTTCCACTAAAATGGTTGACACAGGTCCAATGGACTACCCAGCAGAAGGGTTTCAATATGCTAGTAGAAAAACTAGGCCTTGAATCCACCAGAGGGCTCCACTCTAATAATCAAAAGAGGACCCATACCAAGCCCAAATTGTAGGTTTAACTCATATTGTAAATATTGGACCCATTCCAAATCCAACTAGAAGTTTATAATATGTTGGCCAATATAGTACCCATGCCTTACCCAGTTATAGGGTCACACTCTAAAATATGGAGGACCTATGCCATTTCCTAGTGGGAGGGTTCTACTCTTAAATCCACTAGTGACCCTAAATGATCAATGTCAGTTCGAGCATTTCTAAATAATAACTAAGAATGAAAAATTTCCCACTGTATCTCAAAATCCCCAACAGTTGGTACCATCACCTTTTATGTTGAAAACTCTTATGACATGCTACTTTCCAAAAAAAATACAACTTCAAAAAAATAGGTATAAGACATTGAGGTTTCATAAAAAGGAACCCAAGGGTAAACATCAAATGAGGGGACCCCCAAAAAATTTCTTCCCACTCCATCACCTGTCTATATATGTGGATGTACAAAACTCTTCAATCGTGTTGAACTACATGATGTGTTGGGTGTCTAAACAGAGTGTCCTAGCACATAGGGTCCTTGTCTATACTCCTCGTCCATGTACAAGTACTTTGGTATAAGGTCATGTTTTTGGATGTGTCTCTCCACATATGATATGGTTCGTGCACACCACCACAAGGCTCAACCACCAAGAAAATGGGTACATGTCTTTTAGGGGGGTTATAAGTCATACCATATTTGTTAATTTCCGAAATCATACCCACTACAACATAGGGGATACAATATGTGTGTTCATCAGACAATACAACATGTAGTTGAGTTTTTCATTGTGATCCAAATCCATGTTTCATGCTCCAAATCAAAATTCGTCTTTTTGAATCTAGCCTCATCTATGACTGAAATTAGTAGGTCTATTCCAAATTCTTAATTTCCATCAATCTGGTGGATGGAAATTAGTTCTATGGTCTCATGTGGGTTCAATTTATGTATGTCAAACCTTTGGGTCTTCCACCATTGAATAATTTAATTTTGATCCTAAAAATTATCTCCCACAACATGAAGTCTTACCAAAATCATCGCATATTTGAAAATCCATATCTCTTATCATAATATGTCATCTATTATGGGGTCAGATTGGGCTCGGTCTTTCCTAGAAATATCGAACTGATAGCCTGTTAGAAGATCAGTGATGAAAATGAAACATTTCTAGGATAAAGGTACAATAAAAAATGGTGTATTGATCATTTTCATGGGGTTTTTGAAAAAAAATTAAGAATGGTTATATTTAGGGATAGAAAGTATCTAACTAATCTATATATTGTATTACACAAGAACATTCAGAGATTAAATTTTTTTACGGATCATAAATTATATGATCCTACACAATCAATTTGATCAAAAATGGTTTGATCCATAAGTTTATGAGTCTTACAAAGATTTTGGATTGATCTTTGACAAATTTTATTCTAAACAATGAATGGAAGAAATAATTTAATTATATGTGCACAAATATTCACTGATCCATATATTCATAATTGTTGGATGTTATTTTCTAACGGATGGAGAAGAAAAATTCTCTATATTCTCTGAGGGTTTATGTGGTTATCCTTTAGAAGATATTTATAGCAATGTACTTATTTATAAAATATGTTTCATCATTTTAATAAATTAAAAAACAATTTTTTAACTAATCTAATAAACATATCTTTAACACTCATCTTTTCCAAACACCCCACACAAACCATTTTTATGTCACACCTTGGGTAAATATCATGTTCCAGACTAATCCATGGTCCTAGATTAATGATATGATCTTCAATATAAGATTTATATAATTTTCTTTAAGTAAAATCATGAATCTAATATAATATAACATTAACATTTTAATAAAAAAAATTCAAGTTATGCAGGCCCATGGAATCACACAATGTCTTAGTGCATGGTTATGTAAATATATATAGAAATATTTCAATGTCTAACAAAGAGAAACTGTTTCATTATGTAATTCCCTGACCCCAGTTACCCAGATTCGGTACATTATTACATAACATTGGCATGATTACAAGGAATCAATTCCCGAAGGACCGATTAGTTTAGCAGTCTTGGAAAAATTGATTACATACACGAATGTTACATTTGCACTTTAGGATGTACAAAACAACATAAATAATCTTTATTAACGCCCTTATTCCCTTGGATTAACCTTCATATAAATCACAATACACTTCTTGGAATCCTGGGAAAATAAAATATAGAAAGGGGTTAGCTCAAATGCTCAGTAAGGTTAAGAAATACAGCAGGAACTTTCAAAAATAAGCATAAAAATTAAAGAAATGTATAAAACTAAAACAAAAGCCTTTTAAACTTAAAATTCAGCATAATATGGAAGAAATAAAATGAAATAATTCAATTTACTTATTCACATATATATTATACTAATCGAATAATCACATGCAATTTCACTAACCACTTTCATAATGATGGAATTCATAATGCCAGAATATCATAACCACGTAGCCAAGGCCTCGTGCCAAGACTACAAATAAGATTTTGTCAAGGCCTCATTCCAAGACACTAGTTTGTCTCATGAGACCTACCGATGCATTGAGGAGCTATAGCAGGCTCCATCCATCACTTACTAAGTCCAATTAATTCCTCATATGAATAGGTTTAAACATAACATAAACATTCGTATTAAAACTAGAATATGAAATGTCAATACTTTCTTCATAAACCATGAATGGTATAAAAATAACACATCCACAGTCAAACATATCACAAAACCTTCAATACAATATGGAAGATTTGTATCATGATAAATCAACTTCAAAACAAGTTTAAAATACATTAATGAATTTTGACATAGATGAAAATGATTTGTATAACTCTTTGAGAGAAATAACCCTTTTTCATGAAAACATTTAAACGTCACACAATTTAGAAAATAATTAATTTAATGAAATTTTTTAATCAATGTGTCCCATACCACTTTGAAAAATTTTAGAGGAATTAACATTTTAAAAACATTCATGTCCATATAAATAAATCTGTAAAAACCATTTTAAAGACATAGACATTAATGAGAAAGATTTAGAAGAATAAACATTTAAAACATTTGAAATGTTGTTTTAGTGAGAACTACCTTAATATAATCCATTTTAAAACTCTTTCATAAAACATGGACATGGATAATAAATATGTCCCAGTAGATAATTACGTAAAAACAACCTCAGATAATAAAGAGATTGTGAAATTAACCCTTACCAATTTGGTAACTTATGAAACATTCAACCCATGAAAGAGGTATCATATAATGAATATGTAAATACACATAAATTAACGTTTATTACACAATGAATATAATTATGATTAGTACATACACCACACAAAAGGTAATAGTGGCAATATGGCATGAATCTCACGTGAATAAGGAGTGAGTTGAAAACCCCTTACCTTGCACTTTCGTTTAGTCAAGGGTACGTTTAACCTCCTATACGAATATTGTAGTATGTTATTAAATTATACCAGAACTATATTAATATTTATGATATAATAAATGATTCATTTATGAATTTATATTACCCATTTAATAATAATTTCCATGTTAAATTAACATTTCGGGTAATAATGGCTTTCTTTATCGTACGTGCTTTAACTTGTTACTCTTGGTTGTATCACTTAGATCATGATTTAAATACTTCCAGAATATAAAAAATGATAAATATATCATATATATTTATAATATAAATGTGTATAATATACATATATATGAAATGTAAAACACCGTTTATGGAGACGGTAGTCCGTACGTACACATAAATGTTGTTTCTGTTTTCATATAGTATTGAACTGAAGTAAGTGAATAAGATATATGTAAGTACATAAATCCTTATATATATATATATATATATATCTCCAGTATCATTATTATGTCATATATTACATACTTATTAGTAATATATATTTTTATAATCATCGATGAATGGTGACCTTGGAAATGAATCTCATCGCGTCGTGGAGACGGCAATCCGTACGTACGCACGAGCGAAAATATCATTATTTTGATATAAAAATAATTTATAATTGGACGGTATATCATATATACAGAATACTTATAATATTATATTTATTATTTACATCAAATACACATCATTATTATACCCATCAAAATAATAATGTATTGAGTAACAATTACACCACTACGTGGAGACGGTAAGTCGTACCTATGCACGTATGGTGACATGTCATTAAAAGGATGGATAAAATACTGAATATGGTTGTAACATATTTATAATAATATCATAGTATATTTGAGATACTTGATTTATTATTTTAGAATAGAAATAACAAATAAAGGTGAAGTTGAAGAAGAAAGGAACTTGGAAGAGGGTGGTGAAACCATTACCTCTTCTTCGGGTTCTTCCTTTTGATTTGATCAAAAGGGATCCTTAGGTTGAATTTATGATCAAAATAAGGCCTCTAGGTTGAATTTGGGGATGTTGAGAGAGTATATGGGCATGTTTTTGCCGAGCCAAAAGGCTTTGAATGAGTGAATTTGTGAGAAGGTTGAGTTCCCTTTTATTAGAGGGGTGGGGGCACCTTTAGAAAAGCTAGAAATACTAGTTTATAATAAATTCCTATTCGGTTTATAATGGCTCCAAAGTGGATTATTTAAAGTTTAAGGTGGGTATAGGTCGAAAAAAACTCAACCAATATGAGTTTGATAGGTTTGGGTTACTTTATTAACCTTATCTTTAAATATTAACTCTTAGTTTATTAGTTTCACTTTTACAATGTCTCTTTGTATTTTTATATTATAGGGTTAATAAACTTACTATATACATCCAAGAGAACCCCAAGTGGTCCATTAATAATAAAAATATCATTATATAAGTCTCTTGGACGAAACTTATATTTTTAGGAATTTAATACCAATTAATAATGTAATATTTGTTTTAAAAACTCTTTTATGTCAATTTGGACACTATTCAATAATTGATTTTTGTAAAATTCATAACAGAATTATTACTTCAAAAAAGTTAATTAAATAAATACTAAAATGTCATATTAACCTAGAAAATTATTTTTATTTATAAAAAGTCTCAAATTACATTTATTTGGTTATTTATAATATCAATTATTCTATTTTTTTAATTAATTAGGTAATTACTGCATCACAATTGTGTCATAAATAAATTAAATTATTTAATGTCTAAAAATTATAAATAAAATACCATAATGTAGGAATTATGTTTATATTACTAATTAATATTTATAGTCAAAACTCCAACATATATTACCATATGTAAAAATTGTTTTGCTAAAAGATATATGCTTATGTTATTTTTGTATTTATTTTGACTTAATTAAAATAAAGTGTCCCTATCACCTACAAGTGGCTCAATGGGGTCCCAAAATCGACCCAAAGATGCCCATGGTCGGAAAGGTGTCCAAAAAAAGGTTAGGACACGTTTTAGGGTAATTTAGTATTATTATAATATTATTTATTAACCCTTATTTACCGGATTTACCCTTTAGCCATGGTAAATAAAATATTTACCGAAGCAATTATTCAAAATGTCTAAAAATAAAATTTCCCTATTTACATAATTTGGAAATCATGATTCCAAATATGGAATCAATTTTTTCAAATTCAAAACACATAAGTGGAAGAAATTAATTTAAAATTAATGTCCGTTGTTAAAACAAAAAACATGTTTTTAAGAGATAATAACTATCAAAAGATTGGCACTTGTTCATGTTTGGTTTAATTGTGAAATTATGTCCAATGACCAAAATTGTATTAAATGGTAAATATATTTTCAAAATATAATTTAAAACCTCTAAAATTCATAATTTATCACTGTTAATTATTTCGACTAAAAAATTGTTTTCAATTAAAATTTAGTAACTTTCACTATTCATCAAAATATGAAAGTTATCCGAAAAGTACCAAAATTTCACCCTAGGCTAATTTTGATATTTTGAATATAAAAATTAAGTCCATTTTAAGAGATAAAATTTATAAAATTTCGAATGGTGTGTATGATTATTCATAACAGCTACTTTGATTGGTTGTAACGTGTGTTAGAACTCGAAGTTGCGCACAACACATGCTACTATATTAATCAAAGAGAAGCGTACCCTGGAAGATCGGGGTGTTACATTCTCCCCTAATTTAATAAATTGAGTCCTCTCAATTTGATATTGTTCATTGAAAATAAGGGTTGAAAATAGAAAATATCTTTGTGGGAAAACCCACATCGAAAATTTGGTTAATAAAATTTAGTCGTAATAAGATGAAAAGATAAATGAAAGGGTCACCAAAAAATTATGATCTCAATTAGGAGGACATTGGTGGAAATTAGAGGCATATAATTGGTGAAAAAATGTAAATATTTATAGGTAGTGATTGATTTCATATATCACAAACAAGTTTAAAATTGAGGTCCTTCAATTCATCAATATATGATGCTTTAAAATACCATCAGTTCAAAAAAAACATAACGTATTAGGATAACACATTTTTGACATTTCAAAATATCTTAGTTGAAATCACACATCGAAAAATGAATTAATGAGGCCTCTATTTAAAATAAAGAGTGGTAAGTATGAAGATTATCAAAAATAACACATACTAGGGTTCCATGTAGGAAAATATGGATATGGAAGAGAAATATAACCATCAATTATCTGATGGAGAGTGGTAGATAACATGGCTTTGAAAAGGCCAAAAATCCCAAAGCTATAAATTAGTGATTATCTAATGTACCATCTAGGACAACATTTTTGTTCAAATTTCCTTTTCTTAATGTTGAGGAATTTATTTTTGAGATTAGCTAAGAACATAAGGATATATACTTACCTTATAATTAGAGTTTTATCCATTAATAAATTTCTACCACAAACTCATCTTTCACTCCAAAACATAATACAAATAAAAAATACTATATTTGTCATAATCGTATATGGTTCCCAATATAATGAATTTATAATTCACATATCAGACCCTTTATGAAAAGAAACTGCATTATACCATCCAGGAACTTCATGTATCACAATGGTAGGTGATAAATACCAATTGCACTATGGTTGTGGGTTTGATTCCTGTAGCTTTTTTCCAACACGACGGGTCGTCACACTGTCTGCGTGTTGTCCTTTTATAAAAATCCAAAAAGTATCCTTTCAAACTTAATCCCTTCCAACCTTTTGACTTATCTAAAATACTATTACCCAAAATCATATTCAAAAATTTACAAGGAAGTTAAACATAATGAGGATCCTTTTTTCCAGTTAATAACATGTGAACGCCTTCCTCATATATTCTTTTACAACACCACAACATCCTGAATTACCAAAATCAACCATCTATTATTCTAAAATCACTACCTCAAAATTAGGACCATATTAAGGTTTATCTTTCCTTCAACCATGTAATTTCCAAAAATTTTAACTCGCTGTAGAGTCACTTTTCTTAGTACCATAAAATCGAAAATCCATAATGAAATAGTACTACAGTACAATCCTTATTTATTTCCAGAACATCATTGATAAAACACATAAATGGAATAATTATAAAATAACAACATAAGAACACTAATCATTCCTCTTCATATGTGGTAGTATCATTACATGATTATTATCCAATAACATCATTTGCGGCATAGTCTGATGACTAGGACATTGGTTCGCGTAGTGTCCAGACTCCTTGAAGATGAAGCATTGTACATTTGAAACCTTTTTCTTACACTTGCAGTCACGTACTTGGTGTCCGTTTTCTATACACTTATAACATACTCCCATTCCCTTCAATCATTTTCCAAGGTGATTCTTTCCACATTTATCACGTATGGGAAAACCCTATTTACCTTCTTCCCTTTATCTGTCCTCTCTACCATCCTTTTCTTCTCTGCATTCCCATCAAAGCCATAAGACTTTGAGAATTCTTTACTCATCTTATCAACACATGATACTATTTCTTAATATGATGATAATACAAGGGAGACTATTTCCCTTCTAAATTCTGGCTTAGGACTACGAAAGATATGATCCTTCTTACTCTTTGGATCATACGTATTATGGGAGTTCACATTCCTTCTACTGGGTGCCATTTCTATACAATAGCATAAACTAGGATAGTTTATGAATTGCAATGAATAATTCCCAAACTTGTAAAAAACCTAACTAAAAT
This sequence comes from Viscum album, assembly GCA_963277665.1. Lineage (NCBI taxonomy): Eukaryota > Viridiplantae > Streptophyta > Magnoliopsida > Santalales > Viscaceae > Viscum > Viscum album. The sequence goes on from OY728165.1 coordinate 1,087,662,862, forward strand.
TGAACAGTTTATGGATATAATCCATAATCATAAATTTTTTTCTTTGAGTATGTATATACTCATGAGCCATTCATAATGGTTTCTAATGAAAATGAGAATTATCCTAATCATATCCCCCAGGAGTGTTGTAACCAAGAATGTAGCAAGGCCCATTGTCATGCACCAATTCTCATTCGATTCTAGCTCAAAGAAGTGTTTTTGGGTTTTACCCCTAGGTACATCTCTACCAGAGCCTCCTCTACCTACTCGTATCCAGACAGGAATGTATTTCTCGAAAAACTCACAAAATTTCTACAATACCAAAATTATATGAAGTTCTTCTATACTAATCCTCAAAGTCTATCTTAGGTCAATGTGCTCTAATTAGAGTTTAGCTAAATATAGTTTCCAAGGTTATTACTAAACATCCTGTGATACCAATTGTAAATCCCCTACCCCAATTACCCAGAGTCGGTGCATTATTACATAACATTGGAATGATTACAAGGAATTAGGTCCCGAAGGACCGATTAGTTTAGCAGTCTTGGAAAAATAGATTACATAAATGAATGTTACATTTTCACTTTATGACGTACAAAACAACATGAATACTAATTATGAATTCCATTATTCTCTTGGCTTAACCCTGCATATCAATCACAATACACTTATTGGAATCCTGGGAAAAATAAAACAGAGAAAGGGGTGAGCTCAAATGCTCAGTAAGCGTAAGAAATACAGTGGAAACTTTCAAAAATAAGCATAAACATTAAATGTAATGTATAATACTAAAAAAAGCCTTTTAAACTTGAACTTTAGCATAATATGGCATAAATAAATGAAATAATTCCATTTACTTATTCAGATGGATATTCTACTAATCGAATAATCACATGCAATATCACTAACAACTATCATAGTAATGGAATTCATAGTGCCAGACTATCATAACCACATAGCCAAGGCCTCATGCCAAGATTAAAAATAAGATTTTGTCAAGGCCTCATGCCAAGACACTAGTTTGTCTCATGAGACCTATTGATGCATCGAGGATCTATAGCGGGCTCCACCCGTCACTTACTAAGTCCAATGCATTCGTCATATTAATAGGATTAAACATAACATAAACATTCGTATTAAAACTAGCATACGAAATGTCAATACTTTCTCTATAAACCATGAATGGTATTAAAATAACACATCCATATTCAAACATATCAAAAAACCTTCAAAAAAATGTGGAAGATTTGTATCATGATAAATCCACTTCAAAACAAGTTTAAAATCCAATAAATTGTTTTGACATAGATGAAAATGAATTGTAAAACTCTTTGAGAAAAATACCCCTTTTTGATGAAAACATTTAAACGTCACACAATTTAGAAAAGAATTCATTTAAAGGAATTTTTGAATCAAAGTGTCCCATACCACTTTGAAACATTTTAAAGGAATTAACATTTTAAAAACATTCATGTACATATAAATAAATCCTTAAAAACCATTTTGAAGACATGGACATTAATGAGAAAGATTTAGAAGAATAAATATTTCAAACATTTGAAATGATGTTTTAGTGAAAAGTAACATAAAATAATACCATTTAAAACTCTTTCATAAAACATGTACATGGATAATAAATATGTCCTAGTAGATACTTACGTAAAAACAACCTCGGATAATAAAGAGATTGTGAAATTAACCCTTACCTATTTGGTAACTTATGAAACATATAACCCATGAAAGAGTTATCATATAATGAATATGTAAATACACATAAATTAAAGTGTATAACACAAAGTATACAATTATGGGCAGTACATACACTGAACAAAAGGTAATAGTGGTAATATGGCATGAATCTCACGGGAATAAAGAGTGAGATGAAAACCCCTTAACATGCACTTTCCTTTAGTCGAGGGTACGTTTATCCTCCTGTACGAAGATCTAAGTATGTTATTAAATTATACTAGAACCATATTAATATTTATGATATCATAAATTATTCATTTATGACATTATATTACCCATTTAATAATAATTTCCATGTTAAATAAACATTTCGGGTAATAATTGCTTTCCTTATCGTACGTGTTTTAACTTGTTACTCTTGGTTGTATCACTTAGATAATGATTTAAATACATCCAGAATATAAAAAATGATAAATATATCATATATATTTAGAATATAAATTTGTATAATAGACATATATAAGAAAGGGAAAACACCGTTTATGGAGACAGTAGTCCGTACGTATGCATAAACGTTGTTTCTGTTTTCATATAGTAATGAAAGGAAGTAAGGGAATAAGATATATTTAAGCACATAAATATTTATATATATAAATATATATATCTACAGTAGCATTATTATGTCATATATTACATACTTATTAGTAATATATATTTTTATAATCATCGATGGATGGTGAACTTGGAAATGAATCTCATCGCGTCATGGAGACGGTAATCCGTACGTACGCACGAGCAAAAATATCATTCTTTTGATATTAAAATAATATATAATTTGATGTTATATCATATATACAGAATTGTTATAATGTTATATTTTTTATTTACATCAAATACACATCATTATTATACCCATCCAAATAATAATCTATTGAATAATAGTTACACCACGACGTGGAGGCCGTAAGTCGTACGTATGCACGTATGGTGACATGTCATTCAAAGGATGGATAGAATACTGAATATGGTTGTACCATATTTATAATAACATCACATTATATAGAATATACTTGAGTAATTATTTTAGAATAGAAATAACAAATAAATAAGAAGTTTAAGAAGAAAGGAACTTGAAAGAGCATGGTGAAAACATTACCTCTTCTTCAGGTTCATTCTTTTGATTTGATCAAAAGGGCCCCTTAGGTTGGCTTTCTGATCAAAATAAGGCCTCTAGGTTTATTTGAGTGAATTTTAGAGAGTATTTGGGATGTTTTTGGACGAGCCAAAAGGCTTTGAATGTGTGAATTAGTGAGAAGGGGGAGTGCCCATTTATAAGAGGGGTGAGGGGCACCTTTGGAAAAGCTAGAAATATTATTTTATAAGAAATTAATATTCAGTTTATAATGGATAAAAAGTGGATTATTTAAAGTTCATGGTGGGGATAGTTCGAAAACAACTCAAACAATAGGATTTTGACAGGTTTGGGTTACTATATTAACCTTATCTTTAAGTGTTAACTCTTAGTTAATTAGTTTCACTTATACAATGTCTCTTTGTATCTTTATATTATATGGTTAATAAACATACTATATACATACATGAGACCCCCAAGTGATCAATTAATGATACAAATATCATTATATAAGTCTCTTTGATGAACCTTATATTTTTAGGAATTTAATATCAATTAATAATATAATATGTTTTAAAAAAACTCTTTTATGTCAATTTTAACACTATTCAATAATTGATTTTTGTAAAATTCATAACAGAATAATTACTTAGAAAAACGTTAATTAAATCAATTCTAGCATGTCATATTAACATTGAAAATTATTGGTATTTATAAAAAGTCTCCTATTACATTTATTTTGGTATTTATAATATCAATTATTATAATGTTTCATTAATTAGATAATTACTACATCACCATTGTGTAATAAATAAATTAACTTATTTATTGTCTAAAAATTAGAAATAAAATACCATTATATAGGAAATGTTTTTAGATTTCTAATAAATATTTATAGTTGAAAATACAACATATATAACCCTATGTAAAAATTGTTTTTTTAAAAGATATATGCTTTTGTTATTTTTGTATTTATTTTAACTTAATTAAAATAAAGTGTCCCTATCACCCAAAAGTGGCTCCATGGGGTCCGAAAATCGACTCAAAGATGCCAATGGTCGGAAATGTATCTACCAATAAGGTTAGGACACGTTTTAGGGTAATTTAGTTCTATTATAATATTATTTTGTTACCCTTATTTACCAGATTTACCCTTTAACCATGGTAAATAAAATATTTACCGAAATTATTATTCAAAATTTCTAAAAATAAAAGTTACCTATTTACATAATTTGGACATCATGATTCCAAATATGTAATCTATTTTTCCAAATTCAAAACATAGAAGTGGCAGAAATTAATTTAAAATTAATTCCCGTTGTTAAAACAAAAAGCGTGTTTTTAAGAGATAATAACTATCAAAAGATTGACACTTTTTCATGTCTGGTTTATTTTGAAATTATGTCCAATGACCAAAATTGTATTAAATGATAAAAATATATTATAAATATAATTTAAAAACACTCAAATTCATAATTTATCACTATTAATTATTTCGATTAAAAAAGTTGTTTTTAATTAAAATTTAGTAATTTTCACTATTCATCAAAATATGAAAGTTTTCCGAAAAGTACCATAATTTCACCCAAGGATAATTTAGATATTATTAATCCAAAAATGAAGTCAATTTTTAGAGATAAAATTTATAAAATTTCAAAAAGTGGGTATTACTATTCATAGCGGCTACTTTGATTGGTCGTGGTGTGTGTTAGAACTCGAAGTTGCGTACAACACATGCTATTGTATTATTCAAAGAGAAGCGTAGTGTGAAAGCTCAGGGTGTTATAATTTATACCAAGGGAAATAAAATGGGTTCCATAATCATTTCTCACACTGTAATCAAAGAATATTTTTCTATGAATTAATTAAATAAATGAATATATGGTATGTATTACCCTATCAAGTGAATTGACTGTGAGAAATGTATATATGTTAGGGACATATATAAAAATTTTAAAATCATTAAAAAGCAATAATTTTTATTATATTTTATGAATATAAATACTTTTAATAATAAATGAAAAATATTTTTATAAAAATAAACCTTTTAACATCTAAAATAACCATTTAAAAACATAAAATATAGAATGAAATAAAAAAAATTATTTAAAAACAACAAGGGAAACATATAAATAAATCTTAAAATATTTATTTGGTCATGGAAGTGACTGATTTTATACATGGCATGTACGTTAAAAAAACATTCCCTTTACATTTTTGAATAAAATGTTAAAAGTACCTTATTAGGAAAAAAAATAATACTATTCCATTTAAGAAATATCATAAAAACTAACTAATGTATAAATATGAATACGAAAATTTATTGTTTAATATTGAAATACTTTTTTCAAACAATCTAATTATTACAATGAGATGGAAGAGAATGGTTTTTCGACCAATGAGAGAAATAAAGTTGGTTCTCCATAAAAATATTCTAAATAATGTCAAGTAACCGTGAGATGAAAATTGTAATATTACATGATTTTTTCATTACTAAATATAAAATAATAAAATGAAATTGTTCTTATATACATATATAAAATAATTTCAAATAAATAATATTCAATTAAATGAGAGTGAAACAGAAATTTTAATCTCTTTGGTAAATTTTGAATCATAACTTCCCATGAATTTATTAGATGAATTTTAACATAAAATATAATTAATTATGAAGTATTTGTGGTATAATATTTAAATTAATAGTGTATACACCATTCAAAATAATGAGGGTTCATATAAGAAACTTTTCCTTAAAGAAACATGTTTTGAGGTGAAACATCTCTAACCTGAATCATCATATGCATTCCTTATATTCATGAATAATAATATTTGTTAATTATTTATTTTCTTAAAAATATTTTTAATAATTATTATTTATTTTATGTTTTTACCATGCCATATTCCTTTACATGACCAGTTAATTTCATGTCGTACATTTAAATAATAAATGAAACATATGTATAAAATCATGATGGTAATTTTAATATGGAAATAGTGGTCAGGACTTAATCATATATACAATGATAACAATGTAATAAATAAATTTTTTATAGCTATATTATACTTTTAATTATAATCGTGAATATGGTTCTGAAAAACAAAATATGTTACAATCATGGAAATCACAGGTCATAAGTATGCATAAGTAAGATTTCCATTTTTTGATGACCAATACAGAAAAAAGGTAAGTATTATTTTATATTTTCATAATTATAGTTATATCATAATTATTATACTTTCTCATTATTTATACGAGAAAATACTATCCATGTGATGCAAAAATTAAAATGAATTAGTCTGCTTCGAAAAGCGGTATTCTAGTGTAAACACGAATGATGATATCATTATTTCAATGGAAGGTAAGGTAAAAAATTATATGATATATTAAATTTAAACAATAATTAAAATTTTATTAATTTCTTATATATACAATAAATTCATACTAATTATCATCCTTGTAAAGAATATTTCAAAAATTAATCGCATTGCCCCCAAGGTGGTAGTCCACCATAGATATGTACAATGTTCTTGTATTCCCTATAGAATAGAAGGTAATAATTTATTTGATATATTATAAATCCAAAGAATAATTGTTTTAAAAATATCATATATAAATATTAAATACATCAATATATACATCTATAAGAATATTTGATGGAAAATAAATTACATCAGTTCGCGAGGATGTACACCACAGTACACACAATCAATTGATTCATTTTCCAATTGAGGTAAGAGGAGATGGTTTCAGGTAATTTATTTTATAATAAAAAATATCAGTACATTGAATAATTTATGGTTATTATATCATAATTTTTTCATAATATTTTAAGTAGTATTAGGAATACATAAAATACAATTATTGGACGTCTTCTTGAGAAACCTTCTTTAGAATAGCACCAAAAGCCTTCAAAGAGTGAATTTAGGATAAAATCAGGGATTATAAGACGAATTTAGGTATGTATTTAATTTTTTATTATTTATTATGATAACAAATTGGATTTTTATTGTTTTTTATATATGAGGTGAGTGGGTGGACTTTTTTATATGGGGGAGAGGACACATTTGGATTTTATAAAAATAAATAATTACAGCAATATTTTTTACAAGTAAAATTGATAAAAAATTCTCATTTAACAACCATTGAAGATATAATGATTATATATTACAATAATAATTGAATTATATGTTATTTGATTCATTTTTATACTTTATCCTTATAATTTAACCCATAGTATGCTTGTTTTTTTCATTATCATGATAGTTTATTTTAATTATTTTAACCATTAAAGATGGTCAAAATTATGTTAAACTTAGTATATAATATAAATAAATATGATAAAAATTGTATAATTCGATATTACAAATTAAAATAATATAAGTGGAATAATTAATTATAAATAAAATCTCGTAGAGGTGTTAAATAATGGAATTTTAATAACTTCATTTTCTAAAGAGTAAGAATATTTTATAGTAAATATTTTGATTGTAACCATAATTATCATAATTTAAATTAATATTTATACATATATAATATATAAATTTAATTTAATCCATAACTTATTATGATTTATTTTAATTAATTTAAATGGAGATACATTATGCATTGTAAAATAATTTTTAGAAAAATGCATTTTAAAGAGTTACACAAAACATATAATTAAATATAGTGTAAAAATTATTTAAATGTAATTATTTTTATTTAGCATAACTTGAAAATATTTCTGTTAATTTTTAATTATATTAAAATAATTATTTTACATTTAAATTTATTAATTTATGAATTTAGTAAAAATAAATGAGAATTTTATCATATTGGTATACTTTAATAATCACTAAGAATGAAATATTTTTTGAGAAATCAAAAAAAAATCATCCTATTTAAATATTTTTATTTTGTTTTATAAAATGAATTTCTTTATTTAAAATAAATTATCTATAAGAGGTTTATGATTAACTATATTATTCCCTCAAGGAAAGTAGTAAAATCATTTTTTTGATGAAAATGTATTTGCAATTAATAAAATTAATTTACTTAAATTTGGGTGACATGTTATATATAATTTCTAAAAAAATTATATTTATTAGGACCTCAATAAAAATTTTATAAAGTTTTTAATCATATTATTATTAACCAATTTGATAGCTTGGTTATAACTACCTTATTTACATAATAATATTTCAGGGTTTTCTTAGGCATTGTATTGCGTATTTAATTTTCTATCAAAAAAAGTGATCTTTTAAAATATTATGGTGTTAAATAATTTGATATTGATTATTTATGATTGAATTTGGGGCCCCATGTATCATTTCCACATCCTTCAAATTTATCATAGATCGTTCTTCAAGTGAAAAAAAATTCAAAAAGATTGATGATGTGGTTAGGCATGGTATAGCGATCCACCACAACACATATCAAATTTCATCCTTTGTATGTATTTGGGGGACAAGTGAAAAAAAATCCATGGTGATACTCTCATGTTTCTATGTTATTATGGGAAATGGTTTCATCATCCACTTAGATATCTGTCACCCTATGTTAACATTCTTGTATACTATAAAATTTGTGGTGAACTCATCAATTTATCTCTTTTTAATATTCCTCAAGATAAATTATCTAATATTATGGTAAATATTTTTACATCCACGATGAATTGAGAAAATGAGATATGTTCATTATCCAATATATTTTTTTTAACTCAGTTTATATTGGAACATATGTCTAGTTCTAAACATAATAACCTCATCTTCATCAATTTTTAATTCATGAAGCTTATCCAACATTACTACATCAACATTATTTTTCTTATCTAATCATACCGTTGTGCTTATTGATATTATCTTAGATATTTATTTTGTAAAATCCATTGGGGGAGGTAGGTTTTATTCCCCACTTTTATGATTTATTGATCCTTTTTTATTATATACATGATGATATAGCCTTACTCAATATGCATCATGGATAGTATAGAAGGTTCCTTTCAACTAATAATACTATCTATATTGTTTACCTTTCCATTATTGTGGTGAATCGATCAATCATTATCCTGGATCATCTAAAACAATATTTGTTAATTAATGTTCTACTATTTATATGTGGATATATAGATTAGACTCTGGTGATCTATATATATGTATCAATTCTCTCTATAGAGGTAGTTCCACTAAATATTTATTTTGGAGATAAAACATTATAACTCTATATCATGCAGTAGGTAGTTCTATTCATGGATTATCACCTATAATGTGGCATAAATTTTCAACTTTTCATATGGAATGAGTACACAACCCAATCAATTTTTAAAATAATCACTATTTATCACAAATTATTCTCCACTTGAAGGTTGAGTGAGTACAACCATAGTGAATAACCTCTTATTGATCTCCTTACATAATTCCTCAAATTCTTTTATCTAGATTTACAATAACCCTTTTTTCTTTACATATTTTTTAGGATAGATAATTATTAGTGATTTCAAAAAATATGTTGTTTGTACTCATCTAAACAAATATAATTATGGATTTCAATAAAACTTTAGGGTTTGGGACATCCATCAATTTCATTTTATTTGATGGGTCCAAATAAATTACCCCTATTGTGATCACCTTCCCCAAGAATGTGTCTTATATATGGAAAATTCACACTTCCTTATCACAACATTCATTTTTTTCTTTCTTAATATCATTAACACAATATTTAAATTATCTTAATCTTATTGCTATCTCATGGTGTAAATGATAATATTTTAAAGGTATCCCCTAATACCTCTACTAATCCAATCCAATAATATTACCAATGATTTTTTAATTCCCAAGGGAATAATTATAAACTCATAGTGTCTATACATTGTAATAATGGCCATGTTTTGAATATATTCATTTTTACCTTCAGTAGATGATCTCTAAATTGTAGATATATCTTTACAATTATAGAGTTCCTTATATTTTATCAAACAATCATCAATCATTGAAGTGGGTGCATGATATTTATATTTTTCTTGTTTATCTATTGGTAATTGATAAACATCAGCATGGATAAATCCTTTTTCATTACAAATCGAATTGGAACAACCATGGTGATGCAGTGTGGTGTATAAACCATTTTTTAAAATTAGATTCAACTACTTATTTTACACATCATGTTCAATCAGGGAAATTATATAGGAGAATTGTGTTATAGGAGTGGATCTGGTCATAAGATCTATTGATAACTCTACCTCATGATTTGGGGGAATGTGGGATAACTTATTGGGAAATAGAATAGTATATTCACCCATAATGGTAATTTTATCAAGGTTTTTGTTTTCCTTTTATAAATCATTGGGGAATGACATTCTATTTCCCTGGGTATTAATATCCATTACATTGAAGGATTTTACAATGGAGATTCATGATCTATATTTCATTTATATAGGAGCATATGTTAGTTTAAAATATAAGAATACATTTAAATTAAATGATAGGTTTGTGTGAGATAAATAAAAGGAGTGATAATCCATCAATTTTATAGCATCACATTTTACCATGTGGTGAATTATGAGATTTATTGTAAAAGTCATCCCACATACACTAACAAGACAAAAGTCCAACACTTTGGATTCCCTGATCAAACTACTAGGAATTTTAATGGATATATCTACTAAAATGTATTGGGTTTATTATTCAATAGTTCTAGAAAACATAATGTTTATAAAGGAATTCATATAACTAAAATCGAATAATTGTTTTTCATTATTGTGTTAATAGGAAGTGTACCTTGTAAAACATCATTTTCCAGTTCGAACTTAGTGATATTGGAAGAATATTCTTTCCTAGCTCATTCAATATAGTGGTTACCCAAACATGTTACCCTCAATGGCACTTTATTTAGTGAACCAGCTTGTATAGTTCCCTTCCTCACTATAATTGATTTATTATACCATGTTTGGTGTATTAGTCGGTACCTTTCTATCCGATATCATATTTGTCAAATTCGTCATCTTTCCTTACCAATCATGATATTAGTGGCCTTTTATCCTATAATTAATGAATTTCCATATAAATTTTATAAAAATACTAGGATGTTTCCTTCCAGATATTTGATATGTGGTTACTGGGATCTTCTTTCGTCATTTTTCAATTAATTTGAATGAATGAAACAATATCTATTTTTTCTTATCTCTACATACACATAACTGTTTTTTGAACTCCATATATACATTAATAGCACATCTAACTACATATTTATAAATTCCAAGGACTTAGTTAACTAGATCAACTATAAGGTATAGTTTTAAAAATGAAAGAGTCTATTTATTTTTCAATCATTTCTGATAAAAAACTAAAGTAATATCTTTCAAGAAATGTGAAAGTTCTCTTTTATGTCTTGATGAATTCAGATTCATTTTTCTTATGATCGGTATAATATATCTACATATTTGTTCAATGAGTTTGAGGGAGATAATTGTTTATAAATATCTTCTTAATTTCATCAAAATATATTTAATTCATTTCATCCTCTATATTGGTATTATTTATCAAGTCTCACCATTGATAAACCTCTATTTCGAATCGATAGATAACAAATGAAACATTATCCTTCATAAAATATTAGAACACAAAAATGATCGTATCCACTAGGTTAGCTCACTATATATTGACAAGTTGGTTAAATAATCCACTAATCATATGTAGTGGTTTCTATATAAAGGTATCGATGAATAGTTTATACATCTTCACTGAAGGTGGATGTTTCACATGATTTAGGTTATTTTTCATATCCCTTGGAAGATGGGTAAGAATTTATTAAATTTTTTGAACTCCACCACCCATAGAGTTGGAGACATCATTAGAAAATCATTTTATATTACCTTAGAGTGTTTTTTCATTAGTTTTATCATAGAACCCTTAATTTTCTTAAATATAAAAGGTTGAACCAATATATGTTAAAATAATCAGAATAAATACTTTTTTATTTTATGAAAATTAATTATAAATTCATATCCTATGGGATAAATTTATTTTTTATTTTTCTAAAATATATCTTATATGGTCATGTAATATAATAATTTTAGAGAATAAATAGGAATGATTACATAATCTAGATATGATTTATAATCGTTTTTACACAACAAGTTATTAAACAATGAATATTTTATAATATTCGAAAACCTTGTAGGTAGTAAGGACACTTTGTATTGAACCAAGTTATAACCCAATTAATACCCAATATTCTCTTTTAAAGGCTATTAACCCTAGGAAAAGTTTTGACAGAACCACTTCCAATTTCAGTATCCAAAAATATATTCCTATTTTCCAAACACCACACACCATTATATATTACCATAACTTTTGAGTAATTCACTTTAAAACTCAAAATTATCCATATATGTTTCAAAATTTTGTTTTAATCATAATTCAAAAATTAAATAAACCATTCTTTGATACCACCTCTAATGACCCTCTTTTTTCATAAGTTACTATTACATAATTTTTACGATAATCAATATAATATTGATAAAATACCAGAGACAAAGGTTTAATATGGTGGGAATATATTTTTAACACATTATTTATATATTATAAAACATAAAATTTATTTAAATATATATTATTAAAAATCATAAAACCTCTCATATTATATTTATTATATGTAAAAACATAAGGATATACATAAAATAAAGGGGTGAGATAAAAGATGAGTAACAGTATGAATATAATGTGAGGAATAAGGGAAATAAATCCATAGTACATGGTTGATCATAATCATCATAATCATATCATAATAATCAGTCATCATAATTATCATGTGGGGATAATTTATTAATGGAATGGAATAAGGAATCCTCATAACAATAAAACCTTATAACATAGTGGTTTTATACCACACATATTTTTAAAACATTATAGAATCATGATCATGCATAAAATATTTTCATAAATCATAACATCATAATTTTGAACAATAATAAACTATTTTTACACATAATACATATAATATCATGAGATATATTAAATTAATCATTGAATTGGTGGGATATATAATTCAAATCCCACACACCACCATATAAAATTATCATAATCATTCATGAATCATAGAAAGGGAATATAAAACTATCATAGTCATGAATGAAACCAATAGAAAGGGATGGGATTTAGAAGTGTGTCATAAATAATAATTCATGGAATAACATTTGGGCTTCCCAAATTAATTAGGATATAATATTTTGGCATAAAATATCATTTTTATTTTAAGAAGAAGAAAATAATTTAGAGTAAATGATATTTGGGTTAAAATATTTTATTTTTCAAAAAAATTGTATTTAACATAGAAATAATTTTGAAAAGTAAAAAACATGTATATATTAGGAATAAAATTGTATATAATTTTGAAATTACACTTCATGTATTATATAGGATCATTAATACAAAGAATAATATAAAAGGGTAAATAACCAGTTAATAAGAATTTTTTTGAGAATCACCTTACCATTAATCTTGTTTTTTCATCAGTTATCTTCCTCAGATATAATACAATCAGTTTTAGAAAAACATGGAATCAGAAGACAATTATGTTTCATTTTTATTCTTCATCATTTATAATAATTGTATGTTATTCTTTAATTCAATTTCATTACCGTGAAAGATTTTTATAAATTATTAGAATTAAAAAAATTTATCTTTCTTCAATTTATTGATCTTTTTTGTTAAAATTTATAAATAAATAAAATTAAATAATGAATCTCAAAATAATTTTATTTATAAATTTATATATTAAAAATAATATATTATATTCATCTATAAGGGAAATGATAAAAAACAATTAGAGATATCCTTATTGGTGGTTTAACAATTGTTAACGTTATATTGTCCACAGAAGAATAAAGAGAAGTATAAAATATAAATAAATCCCAAATATAAAAATAAAATTTGGTGAAAATAATTATTATAATTTGAAAATACTACTAAATTAATATTATTTTATTTTATTGGATGGAATAGAGAAAAAAATAAGGTTAGAGGAAAGTTAGAAGTGAAGTTGATGAGATGTTAATGTTTTCTTACTGTGGATTCATTACTAAAATAATTATCTCATTTCATTCATATAGTTGGGTTCCTATTGAATATCCCCATGTATTATAAGTGGATTAATATATGTGATTTTTCAGAAAATTTTCCTTTGATTACTTTAATTTATGTTATTTTACAAGGGAGGGGTGAGAGGTTTTTTATATTAGAGTGGAAAGTCATTTTAAGGATTTAATATTTAATAAATTAGTATATCCCAGTAAAAACATTTTATTGTAACAATGATGACATTATTAAATATATATTAATAAAATAACATGATTTTCTGATTATAAATCATTTTATAATTATACTTTATTAGTTTAATCCAAAGGAAATGTGGAAAAATAAAAAAACTTATTAAATTAAATGGAATACTCATGACTTTTTAATTTTAAAAATAATTAGTATGTTTTGAAAACTTGTTTTTTCCATTTAAATTACTCATTTATCACATTATATATGATTTTAGATGAGCCAAAAATTCTATAAATTATTATATCATTATTAAATCATGATTTATTTCATTTATGATAGATTGATTTCGAAATTTTTTAAAAGTGGTATTTTTGAAAAAAAATACCAAAACAATTTCTATATAATTTCAATGTGATGATTATAAGAACAAAATTAATTTTATAAAAATAATTTTCCAACATTATCTCTTTAAATTTTAAATATATATACATATTATTTTTATGAAATACATTAATATATAGTTTATTAAAAATGTTCTTATATTTTCATTTAGTTTTTAATCAGGATATTTAATTTATGTAATTATAATATATATATACATTATTAAACTACTCAAGATAATATTTTTCACATTAAAATATATTATTATTAGGTGAAATTACTATTCTAATGATTATGATACTATTCTAAAAGTACATGTTACTATTCCATCAATCATATTACCTCTTATAAATACAACTTTATTCCATCTTTCAATATTAAATACAATTATTCACAAGGTTAAATATATATACTTTTTAAAAAAAATTAATTTTACAAATATTAATTTTATTTATGTTATGTTTTTGATGGGTGTGAAAAATATGATATATTAGAATGATCCATGTTTCACTATTCTACTAATATTTTTTAATATTTTTCCCCTTTTAATACATTCAATTTTAATTTGTTTAAGTTTTACTAATGTAATGATCGTAATTGAAAAAATAAGATTTTTAGTGTTTTTATGTGTTCTATGTTTATAATATTATATAACACAACACACATATTTTAATAAAACAAATATCAGTTTTAAACTATATGGTGTAACAAAAAATATGAGAATAAGATTAGATATAATTAATGATTAATTTAAAAGACAACTACATAGTTAGATCAATGATATTTTAATGATATAATATATCAACCATAGTAAAAAAATATCTTGAGACATCCATTTCAGACTATTCCTGAGTGTTCAAAAAAGTACAAATTATAATGATATCAATTTGAATAAAAATACTTATGGTCATGATTATTGTTATAAATCCATATTTATTGTCAATAATTTCACTAAATTAAACTTGAATATGAGGTAAAGAATATTATTTTCAATTAAAATCTCTAAAAAAAGAATTATATATTTTGTGATAATAATAATCATGGTAATAGTGAATTTATTATGTTTTGGGTGCTAGTGAAGTATTGGTACTAATAATGTCGATGATATTGATGAGTAATATATGTTTTTAAATAGATTTCCCATATATAAATCATTTCAAAAAAATATAATGGAATTTTTAAGGTATAAAATAATGAATGAATGTTATCCAATTTTATTAGGATAATTTTTAATTCGATTTATCATGAAATTTTCTCTATGGGAGAGATCATTTTACTCATTTTTTATAGAATATACAGTAATCACCATTTTATAGTTATATGACTATATGATGGTCTTATAAGATATATATATATATATATTGATTTAATTTATAGTCATTAATGGATGATAATGGATATTAATTTTATTTTATTGTTTTTTATTTTTTGAGTATTATGATATATTGGTGCAGAATTTATGTTTCCAAAAATGATATTTATTAATTTTCAATTTATTGGAGAATATTTATTGAATTAATTTATTCTGTTGTGTATGTGAGTATATTATTTATCTTTTATTCCATTTTATTGAGTTTTTCATTAATAATTATGGAATATATATTCTTCACATATGGATAACATTGATAAATAAAATTTAATTGAGAGAAAAATTACATGTATTAATATTTTTAATCAAAATTCACATTTAAATAATTTTGATTAAATAATATCATATAGAAATATGAAAATATATTACATTCTAAATTTAGTGTTTGATTGAAATAATAAAAAAAACTTAGGTAACCAAATATGGTAAAGTTTATTTAATAATTAAACATTTTTTTATTATCGATAGTAATTTAAATATTAACAGAATAAAAATTAATTTATTATAAAATATGGTCTAAAATATTTGAATTAATGTTTCCTACAATATTCTACATGGATGTAAAATAAATTTACATTATTATATCATTCAAAAAAAATGGAACGCTTCGGTTAATTTGATTTATCTTATTTTTTAAACACTATCCTTTAGAATTAATAATGTATAATTTTATTCAATACAAATATATTTAATATTTTTAGTGATATATTATGATTTCAAAAAATAGTATAGAAAATATTATAATTTAACTTTCTATAAATAGAATTTGATTATTGGATTCCCAATTTCTCATTGGATTGTCTTAGGAGTTTCACTGTACAATACCTTAGCAGTTATGTGTTAAGGTAGAGAATATAAAATTTCAAAATTTATAATTAATTTTTGGAATTTATGACTCCTTAATATCTTATAAATTTATTAGTGTAATTTATAACTTAGAAAAATGAGAACTTTAATTATTAATAACTAGTTGATTAGATCAATGGTTTTATTGTCTCTTCATATTAGTATTGTAATTTTTTTATGTTTGAGTTATTGTATTTTTTTATTCAGGTCTACCATTGGATAAGAAAAAAAAATCTCAATCAATCAAGAATAGATAAAAGTAATTGTTTACCTATTTTAATCCAGATATTGATATATTTTTTCATCTAAAGGAGAGAAGTTTTGACATAAAAAACATATTTTAGGGGACATAAATATTTTATAGGTTAGTCTGAATTCCATGATGAAAATAATTTTTTTCTACAAGGACACATCCCAATGAATACCATGGTATATAGTTTATATTCTACACGAAGAAAAATTAAATAATTGTGTGGAGATATTAAAAGAAAATAATTTAAAAATAAAATAAGATTGTTTAAAAATTATTAAAAAATAGAATGTTTTGTTATATTACAGCATTTAGAGTGTCCTGCACAATGGTCAAATTATTTGGAGATATGTGAAATGTTGAAAATATATGTGGGATTCCATTTATTTTATATAGTTAACATACTAACCATTCAACCTTAATGATTGGGTAAATGATTTACTTGAATGTATCCATCTGGGTTCTATTAATACATCACACATGATTTCTATGAAATTTATTATTTATTATTATCCACATTAAAATTCAATGAATCTAATAGATGATACTAAAAATTTTATACATAGGAATAGATAATGTGTATATTATGCATGTAATAACATCAAAATATATTAATGTAATTTCCATTATCATGGATTTGTTTTGTGTTTTAAACTCTAACTAATTTAAAATGAATTAAGATGCATTGATAGACTACTGATTGATGATTCAGTTTATAGGGACATATTGATAATGTCACCAAATTCCCATTGAGTTATTTTTTATATACAGTAATATAAAAAATTTCTTATAAAAATAGAGAGGATATATCCCCAAATGAATATGAATATATTAAGTGGTAGAAAATTATAAACATATATCTCAACAGAGAACATGAAAAAGATAGAAACATTAAATTTTTAATAACAAAAGGCCATTAAAATATACTATTCCCACTTTGAAACACATATATTTCATGATTTATTATATTTATATAAAGATAATAAATCATTTTAATTTTTTTATGTAATTAACTAACTCAAAAACCCATTTCAGTAATCATATATTTAATAGTGGAGGATGACTGACCAAAGTTTTAGTAGGATCTAACAAATTAGGGGGGGAAATGTTAATCAAAATCATGTACCGTTAAGAAACCAATAATAGTATCATTTTCATTGTATTTTACAGAATCAATATCATCACCCAAGAACACATTACAATAGGAAGAAGTATTAAGTTCAATAATAATTTCCATCCAATCCCTTATTGGAAGACTTGTAAGCCATTTATGTTAAAAAATGGCCATTGAGTAGTTGATGATGACAAAGTACTAAGAAATTATGAAACTTCATTCGAGAATGTCAAGAAATATTTTAGTATACTTTTTATATTTTAATTAGAAATATTTCATTGTATAATTTCAGGAATCTTTTAAAAGATTTCATTATAAAGTGAATCTAGTGATATTATGGAGGGTAAATTTAATGTCCCGGATTTTTCAATGTATTATTTTAATATTATCTAGGACTTAATTCTAGACAAGGCTCTGAGTCAGCATGCAGTTTCGAGGCTCAATGAGCCCGAAACCAATGTTTGAATTTAATTTAATAATTAAATTACGCACATGTGTGGTTTTCCTGAAAATATGGAATAACTCCTGAACGGGTGCTCAGATTGGAAATCTGAGGGCACTATTGCATTCAGAACAGCGATTTTACCTAAGGCAAGGCCTAACATCGGTCGGAGCATGTTGGTGGTGAAATATGGATTTTGAATGCAACAGTAATAAAATATTTTATTTAAAATATTTTATTTAAACCCTGTTACGTCAAATATCTCTTATCCTTTAAATAGAGATTATGCAGGGGGTCAGGGTTACAATCCCCATAACCCTGATTTTCCCCTGGAGGCTCTGGAAAAGCTCTGGAGGAAACCCCCAATGCGGCGGCGACATTCTTGACAGATTTCATCGGCGACGACGACACGACGACCAGATCTTCGAAAACGAACACCTCGGAAATCTAGGGAGGATGTCTTTGTGATTTTATTCTTCCCTATTTTTGATTTCTACGATGAATGCAGACTATTCCACGAACAGATTAGCCCATGGATTGAACATTCATGTAGGATTGGCTTTTTGTGGGGATTTTTTGGATTTGATTCTCGTTATTGTTTGGTTTTGTTCAACCTTCTAACGGTGACGGAACAAGATTGACACGAACATCGATCGAGATTCGTCCCTCTCGATTTGTGCGTGTCTCTTCCCCAAATTTATCACGTTCTTCGTGAGTGTTCTTCGTGTTCTTCGCGGGACGAGGATCAATGGATCGTTTCGCACCTATTGTGCGATGCAACGGTCCCAAATTGAAGATCTGGCATCGGTACGACCCTACGGTGGTGCGGCTACAGTGGAGACGGATGGATCGAAGGGGATTGAAAGAAATCATTCTTCGAACGATTCCCGCACGGGTGACCAGAATCAGATTTTGGAGCCTATAAAAGGCCTGAAACCCATGTTTTCGGCATCACAATGACGAGACGATCCAGAATCTTGAGTTTCACAGCAAACAGATGGTTGAATCGAAGTCCGAAGGATCAGCCAAGGCGTGCGGAGGAAGACGGCGTTTCTGGAAAACTTTTGACTACACGCCCTGTAGTATGGGCTACACGACATGTGTTCGTCGGTAGGGTTACCCGGCATCTACTCTGAGAGTACATGGGCATGGGCAGGGTATACGGCCATGGACACGCTGTGTATACCCCTACTCGGCCAGACCCGGCCAGACCCGGCCATATACACGGGATACCCCGTGTACTGGTATACGGGCAGGCGACACAGACATGGGCAGAGACCATGTACGGGCACATGGCCAGCGTACACGGAGCGAGGCCAGGTGATCGGACATGGTGTTTGATTCTTCTACACGTCGTGTAGTTACTTTGTATCTGACAAGCCGAAGGACATAGGCTATTTACACGGGCAGTACCCGGGGCCAAGGGACACGGTGTGTACTTCTCTACACGCTGTGTAGTGTGTTTTTTCACGGCCTGAACGAAGGACACGGGCCGTTTACACAGGCAGTACTCAGAGTCTAGGAACACAGCGTGTAACCACACTACACACCGTATAACCTTTTCTTAATGACTTGAGCCACTTGTCTTCTGTGACTTGGACTAGCCTTCTTAGGGTTCGTACCCTTGGTCTTTTCCCTGAAGGTTCTGGTGTCATTTCCTTTACACAGGAGTATGATCCCTTCAGCAGAACTCCCTGAATAGAGTTGTTGGAATCCTCTCTTTGAGACTTAGATCAAGATCCTCTGTTCATTCCTGGAACCCTAGGTAGAGTTCTTGGTATCTACTTGACCAACTTTACCTGGGCGCCGATCCTCTGCTTAGCGAATTAGCTCAGACTGATTTGTCAGATTCACCCCATGGATTGGTTGTGATCCTCACCTGAGCATCGTGTTCCCAAGGTACATGTGTAATGTGTTCTCTTGAAATGAGTACTTCGTATATCTCTCTCGTCAGAACTTGAAGTGTGTTCTTCTGATGGTATGGTTATTGGAATCTTCGAGCTGGATCCTAGTGGCGGTATCGCGAAGGTCGTTTGTGTAGGAGTATATCTGGATATTCCTATTATATGTTCCATAGACATATACTATGTAGAGCTGACTTTACCTTTCTTTGTGGTATTTTCCTTGTTTGTATTTTCCTTTGTGGTTTTCGGGGTGTCCTACTAGGTATTGTTATACTCACCCCTACACGGTCTTTTCCCGCATGTGTCATGTCTTGTGCAGACGAGTGAGCCTTTGACAGGATTCTAGGCGGACCAGGACCGGATGCTGCTCATTGAGATCAGACAGGCCGAGGTTTGTTTCTTCGGCGACAGGTTGTAGTCCCAGTACCTTTCTCTACAGGTCAGACTCTATTACAGACATTCTTTTGGTGGGCTTGTATTTTTGGCCCAGGGTTTTACTTTACTGTACTTTACTTCCCTGTCCTACTCTGTGGATGGGTTTTAGTGTATTCATGCATCTTTTCCATCTTATGTAGTTTTTACTTTTTAACTTTTCGGTCTTATATATGTGTGTGAGTGTGTACAGGTTCATAGGAAATGCCTCCCATGTTAGTAGCATGCCTACTCGGTGCTAGTCACCAGCCCCTGGCCTATTGCAAGTGGGCTTAGGGAGTTGCGGCTCAGGCCCTGCCAGGACGGGTTGTGATAGAGTGGTATCAAAGGTGGTCAGTTCTTCCTTAGGACTGAGAGTCTGTGATTTGGTTTGGGGCAATAGTGTTAAGTGTTTCATGTTTGGATCTCAGGCTAGGGACCCCAGTATTGGTGCGGTGGCCGACGTATCAATATACCAGGGATCTGATAACTTTCTTTTCGATTCGGAACATGAAAACACTAGTTTCATGGGGGGGGGGAATAATGGTACATGCATCATATAGGAATGGGTTGTGGTTTCGATGTCCTTCTTAAGTCATCTCTCCAGATATACTCGCTGACTGTGATACATCTTGTTTCTTAAACAGGATGCCTCCGTGACGCGCACCCACTATGATCCAGCAGCCCGATCATGAGGATGACCCCCCTAGTGATGATGCTTCGATACAGGGACCAGATCCCCTAGTTCTACCCCAAGGTGGGGTTCCAGTTATCCCACCACCTGTGGGGTTGTGTTTGGAGCATGTTGTACCAGTGGAGGAGAAGCATAGTATGAGTGCACTCCACGCGTTTCAGAGACAGAGACCCCTCAGGTTTTGAGGTGAGCCTGACCCTTAGGCAGTAGAGGACTGGTTTGAGGCAATGGCCAGTGTCTTCCATTTGGTCAGGACACCAGCAGACTAGATGGTGATCCTGGCAGCGAGCCTTATACAGGGCTCAGTAGAGCGATGGTGGAGTTTGGTCATCCAGACTCACGACGAGGCGACTCTTATATGGTTGGAGTTTGAGCATCACTTCAGAGAGGAGTTTTCACCGGTTACCCTGTGGGAAGTATGCATACAAAATCTCCTTCAGCTCCAGTAGGGAACCATGTCGGTGGCTGACTATTCATCAAGGTTTACCGACCTCATTAGGTACTCGATGGATATGGTCAGAGATCAGTACTTCAAAGCTTGGACTTTTGAGCGGGGCTTGAGCAAAGATATCCGAACAAGCATCATCCCTATGAGAATTCCTACCTATGCTGGGGTGCTCGAGCGGGATTTGGTGGTTGAGAGCTATATGGAAGAGCAGGGACAGCTGGCAGTTGTTAATAGTGGGCAGGCTGGAGTTGAGACCTCGGTGGAAGGGAGCCGACGTCAGGGACCCAGGCGTGGGAGACATTTCTAGAGGAGATCCCAAGATAGGGGATCGGCTGTACAAGGTTCACAAGGCACATCCAGCTAGCCTCGAGGGAGGTGATGTTACTCATGTGACGGTAGGGGACATCTAGCTCGAGATTGTCTGACCAGCCGTACTACTAACACAGGATCAGTGGATGGACCACCGAGGTAGAGGAAACGAGTGGAGCATGCAGATCCGAGAGGTGGTGGATGTGTAAGAGGAGATGGGAGAGCAGCTGGAGGTGGTTGGCATTTTGACCCTTTACGACCACCACCCCCAGGAGGTCCACCCTAGGCTCTGGGAGCTGGTGGACAGAGGCAGGGGCAGCTGCAGGTGGTAGAGTCTTATGACCTTTGTACTCCCGTAATGATTAGAGGTACTATATGTGTCTTTTCTACATTGGTTGTCGTATTGATAGACACAGGTGCTAGTCATTCCTTTCTGGCTGCTTATCTTGTTCGAGACCATGAGTTCCAGTTGAGCTGTTGACTCGACCCTTACACTTAGAAACACCGACTGGAGAAGATTCAGATATCACACACCTTTGCAGGCAGTGTGACCTGACCCTTGGATGCGAGAGATTCGGCTGGAACCTCTTGGTGGTAGCATCGGGGCCTTACGATGTCATTCTTGGTATGGATTGGCTATCCACAGTTCATTCCAAGATTTATTTTTTTACGTGAAGGGTACGGTGTGTCCGCAGTAATGGGATGAGGTTCTCTTTTTTCAGTGAAAGAGAGACCCAGGAAGTGCAGGATGGACTTGTGCATAGGAGGGCACAACCGATTTCACATCAGCTGGCTAGCCTATCCCTTGGCGCGGTGGATGTTACGAGTTTCTAATTTCTAGCAGTGGTGGCTGAGTATGAGGACATCTTTTTGGAGTATTTCCCCGGGCTACCTCTCCATCGAGAGATATATTTCTGCATTGAGTTGCAACCTGGGATGAACCTGATATCAGTATCGGCCTATCTGGTGGCTCTTTCAAAGCTTCGTGAGATGAGGATGCAGCTGGATGACATGCAGAAGAAGGGCTTTGTGAGACCCAGTGTTTCACCCTGGGTAGCCCCAGTGCTGTTTTCCAAGAAGGCATACGGGAGCTTGAGGCTGTGTGTGGATTACCGGCGCTTAAATCAGGTGACCGTGAAGAACCCTTATCCACTACCAAGGATCGATGACCTCTTCCACCAGTTGAGAGGGGCATGTTGGTTTTCTAAGGTTGATCTACAATCAGGCTATCACCAGTTGCGAGTACAGGAGTAGGATATACCGAAGACGGATTTCAGATGTCGCTACAGTCACTATGAGTACTTGGTGATGCCCTTCGGTGTGATGAACGCCCTGGCAGTGTTCATGGGACTCATGAACTAGATCTTTCATCCCTATCTAGACCAGTTTGTAGTGGTCTTCATCGATGAAATCCTTGTGTACTCTGTGTATGAAGAGGAGCACACGAGACACCTAAGGATGGTTTTGGACACACTCCGAGAGCACCAGTTGTATGGAAAACTCTCGATGTGTTAGTACTGGTTATAGGAGGTCCACTTTCTAGGGCACGTTATCTCAGTGGATGGTGTAGTAGTGGACCCAGAAAAGTTGGAGGCAGTGCTAGCATGGGAGCCACCCCGGAGCGTGACAAAGGTGCTAGTTTCCTTGGGATGGTAGGCTACTATCGGAGATTCATCCATGATTTCCCCAGGATTGCAGCACCCATGACAACTTTGACATGAAAGGTAAAGCCTTTCGTGTGGATCGAGAGATGCCAGCAGTCTTTCCAGTAGTTCATACAGAGTTTGACGAGTGCCCCATTCTTGAGATTACCAGAGGAGGGCGTTGAGTACGTAGTGTTCTGTGACGCATCGGGAACCGTGCTTGGTTGTGTCCTGATACAGAGGCAAGCGGTGATTGCCTATGGCTCGTGTCAGTTGAGGCCACATGAGAAGAACTACGTG
This sequence comes from Viscum album, assembly GCA_963277665.1. Lineage (NCBI taxonomy): Eukaryota > Viridiplantae > Streptophyta > Magnoliopsida > Santalales > Viscaceae > Viscum > Viscum album. Next base: position 1,087,687,017 of record OY728165.1, read on the forward strand.
ACCCATGATATTGAGTTGGCAGTTGTAGTCTTTGCATTGAAGACGTGGCGGCACTACCTCATGGGTGAACAGTTTACCTTCTACTCTGATCACAAGATTCTAAGATATATCTTTTCTCAGATGGATCTGAATTTGAGATAGAGGTGATGGGTTGAGTTCCTCCAGGATTATGTCTTTGAGATCGTTTATACTCCTTGGAAGGGGAACGTGGTGGTAGATGCTCTCAGTAGGAAATCCAGCTCGCTGTTGCTGGATGAGGCGAAAAGTCAGTTGGCCTCTTTTCAGTTGTACTTTGTAGATGGAGATGAAGGAGCTTACCTTTAGTGGATGGTTGTTACCCCTCCACTCTTATAGTGAGTCAGGGAAGCACAGTGCGGGGATGCTAGCTGTGAGACTCTTCATGCTCAGATATCCATAGGTGATGCTGCTGATGGATATTCAGAAGTTTGGGAGGATGTTTTCCTTTTCAGAGGGTGCACGGTAGTACCAGTGACATTGTGGGAGGAGGTTCTGAGGGAGTTCCATACATCCCCTTTGTCGGTGCATCCAGGCGTGGCAAAGATGTACCCGGACCTCCGACGTCAGTTTTGGTGGCGAAGAATAAAGAAGAGTGTGGAAGAGTTTGTTTCTCAGTGCCTTACTTGCCAGAAAGTAAAGGCTGAGCACCAGGTTCCAGTAGGTTTGGCTCAGCCCCTTGAGTTTCCAGAGTGGAAGTGGGATGGGATATCCATGGACTTCGTGACGGGTTTACCACGCACGTCAAGGGACATAATGCCATCTGGTTGATCGTTGATCGACTCACCATGTCAGCCCACTTCCTAGCCATACGAGAGCAGAGTTTAGTAGAGAGCTTGGGACGCCTCTACGTGCAGGAGATAGTTTGACTTCATGAATTACCATCCACAATCGTCTCAAATCGTGATGCTCGTTTCATATCCCGGTTATGGAAGGGATTGTTGGAAGCTTTTGGGACCCAGTTACGCTTGAGCACATCATTTCATCCCCAGACTGATGTTCAGACAGAGCGGACCATCTACGTCCTGGAGGATATGCTACGAGCTTGCATACTTGACTTCGGTCATAGTTGAGAGGATCACCTACCACTGGTGGAATTTTCTTATAAGAACAGTTATCATTCCACTATTGGTATGGTACCATTCGAGGCTCTATACTTGCGACCTTGCAGGTCGCCACTTTGCTGGATTGACCCGGGAGAGTTAGCACTCATGGGCCCAGAGATGGTGAGAGCTACTAAAGAGAAGGTTCAGGTCATCCAGGAGGGGATGAAGACTGTACAAAGTTTGAAAATGTCTTATGTCGACCGAATAAAGAGGCCCTTGGAGTTCGAGGAAGGAGACCATGTGTTCCTTCACGTCTCACCTTGACGGGGATTGTGGGGATTTTGCCGAGGCGGGAAGCTATCTCTGAGGTTCGTTGGCCCTTTTTAGATTCTGAGTAGAGTTGGCAAGGTGGCGTATCTCTTGGCTCTACCTCCTCAGAAGGAATGGGTACACAACATCCTACATGTGTTGTAGCTACGGAGGTACATGCATGATCCACCGCACGTCATCGACTGGGGCGAGCTGGACATCGACGATGGAGGGACCTTTACTGAGTACCCAGTAGAGATCAAGGATCAGCAGGAGAAGATCCTTCGTGTACTAGCTATTCAATTGGTGGATGTCTGGTGGCAGTATGGGAATCTCCAGGAGAGCACCTAGAAGCGGGACTCTCAGATTCACATACAGTACCCACATCTTTTTAGTAGCCCTTGTTTTGGCTTTTCGGGGACGTAAAATCCCTAAGGTGGGTTGATGTAATGTCCTAGATTTTTCCATGTATTATTTTAATATTATATTGGAATTAATTCGAGACCATTCTCTGAGTCGGCGTGCAGTTCTGAGTCCCAGTGAGCCCGGAACAAATGTTTGAATTTAATTAAATAATTAAATTACACGCGCATCTGATTTTCCTAAAAAAGTGGAATAACTCCGGAACGGGTACTCGGATCAGAAATCTGAGGGCACCGTTGTGTTCAGAACAATGATTTTACCTAAGGAAAGGCCTAACATCAGCCGGCGCAGATCGGTGGTGAAATCTGGTTTTTAGACACAATAGTAATAAAATATTTGATTTAAAATATTTTATTTAAACCTTGTTATGTCAAATATCTCTTATCCTTTAAATATAGATTACGCAGGGGATCAGGGTTACAATCCCCGTAACCCTGATTTTCCGTTGGAGGCTCTGGGAATGCTCTGGAGGAAACCCCCAATGCGGTGGCGACATTCTTGACCGATTTCATTGATGACGTTGACACGATGATCGGATCTTCACCAACGAACACCGCGGAAATCTAGTAAGGTTGTTTTTGTGATTTTATTCTTCCACATTTTTGATTTCTACGACGAACGCGGACTAATCCATGAACAGATTAGCCCGCGGATTGATCGTTCTTATGGGATTGTATTTTGCAAGGATTTTAGGGATTTGATTCTCTTTATTGATTGGTTTTGTTCAACCTTCTAAAGTTGATGGACCAAGATCGACACAAACATCGATCGAGGTTCGTCCCTCTCAATTTGTGTGTGTCTTTTCCCCAAATTTATCATGTTCTTCATACGTATTCTTCGCGTTCTTCATGGGACGAGGAACAATGGATCGTTGTGCACCTGTTGTGTGATGTAATGGTCCCAAATTGAAGATCTGGAATCGGTACGACCCTACAAAGGTGCGGCTGCGGTGGCGATAGACAGATCTAAGCGGATTGGAATAAATCGTTCTTCGAACAATTTCCGCACGGGTGACCAGAATCAGTTTTTGGAGCCAATTGAAGACCTGAAACCCATGGTTTCGGCATCACAATGATGAGGCAATCCAGCATCTTGAGTTTCCTGGCAAACAGAGGGCTGAATCAAAGTCTAGAGGATCATCCGAGGTGCACGAACGAAGACGACATTTCTAGAAAAATTCTGACTACACGTCGTGTAGTATGGGATACACAGAGTGTGTTCATCGGTAGGGTTACCCGGCGTGTACTCCAAGAGTACACGAGCACGGGTAGGGTACACAGCCATGGAAACACCATGTATACCCCTCCCCGGCTAGACTTGACTAAATACACGGGATACCCCATGTACTGGTACATGGGCAGGAGACACAGACACGGGCAGACACTGTGTACGAGCACATGACCAGCATATACAGAGCGAGCTCAGGTGATCGGACATAGCGTGTGATTCTTCTATATGCCGTGCAGTTTCTTTTTATCAGACAATCCAAAGGACACGGGCCGTTTACACGGGCAGTACCCAGGGTCAAGGAACACGGTGTGTAACCACACTACACGCAGTGTAACCTTTTCATCACGACTTGATCCACTTGTCTTCTGTGACTTGGACTAGCCTTCTTAGGGTTAGTACCCTTGGTCTTTTCCCTGAAGGTTCTGGTATCATTTCCTTTACACATAAGTATGATCCCTTCAGCGAAATCCCTTAATAGAGTTGTTGGAATCCCCTCTGTGAGACTTAGAGCCAGATCCTCTATTCATTCCTGGAACCCTAGGTAGAGTTCTTGGTATTGACGTGACCATATTTACCCAGGCACCAATCTTCTGCTTAGCAGATTAGCTCAGACTGAGTTGTCAGAATCACCCCATGGCTTGGTTGTGATCCTCACCTGAGCATCATGTTCCCAAGGTACTTGTGGAGTGTGTTCTCCCAGAACGAGTACTTGTATCTCTCTCTATCTTAAGACCTAAGAGTGTGTTCTCCCGATGGTATGCTTTGTGGAATCATCGAGCTGGATCCTAGTGGTGGTATCGCGAAGGTCGTTTGTGTAGGAGTATATCTGGATATTCTTGTTATATGTTCCATAGAGATATACTGTGTAGAGCTGACTGTACCTTTCTTTGTGGTATTTTCCTTGTTTGTATTTTCCTTTTTGGTTTTCTAGGTGTCCTACCGGGTATTGTTATACTCACCCCTGCACAGGCTTTGACCGCATGTGTCGTGTCTTGCGCAGACAAGCAAGCCATTGACAGGATTCTAGGAAGACCAGGACTAGACAGTGTTCAGTGAGATCAGACAGGCCGAAGTGTGTTCTTTCGGTGATAGGTTGCAGTCCCAGTACCTTTCTATATAGGTTGGACTTTGTTGTAGACTTTCTTTTGTTGGGCTTGTATTTTTTGTCCCAGGGTTTTACTTTACTGTACTTTACTTCCCTGTCGTACTCTGTGGTTGGGTTTTAGTGTATGCATGCATCTTTTCTATCTTTAGTAGTTTTTTACTTTTCATCTTTGTGGTCTTAGAGATGTGTGTGGGTGTGTACAGGTTTATTGGAAATGCCTCCCATGTTAGTAGCATGCCTACTCGGTTTTAGTCACCAGCCCCTCGCCTATTAGAGGTGGGCTTGGGGAGTTGCGACTCAGGCCCCACCGGGACAGGTTGTGACAATAAAGGTGTAATAGATTGAAATTTAAAAGTTATCGAGTCTCATGAAAATGTTATAACTAAAAATGAAATGGAAAATAATAAGTACTTTTAGTCTTAAGATTATTTCCAAAAATACCACAGATGACAGATAAATTAGGCTTTGATATATTTTCATCAATGATTTTCAATTTTAATCCTACGCTTATTATATATATAACAATAAATATTTTTTCCCAATATATAATCATATCAACAATGTAAATTAAATTAAAGTAAATATACATGATTATTTATCTCAGTTTATGTATTAGGATACGCTCGAGGGGCATAAAAATTTTAGAGTGTCTATTTATAAAATAATAACTAATCCAGTTTTATCAGGTAATATCTTCGAATATTAATTATATAGTTTCAAAATTAAAATTTCAAATTTTATTAATATATTAATAGCCATGGAACCATTATGAGTTACCACATGGGTAGTTATTTTGGACAATCTATTCAAAACATATTATAAGATGAAATGATTATCCTCTACTAAAACTGTAGTTTTTTCTATATATTTAAATTTTATACCTCAATTATAACATAATCAGGTTTGGGATTCCACAACATGATCAATTTATTCAGTTATTTTTTCTATGATTATGTATATCAACAAATATCTTTATTAGGTAATTTAATTTGAAATTTCTAATGGTTACAATGTGATTATCCTTCCATGTTTTTTTAAATTCTAATGTGTCATGTATATTTTTAGATATCACTTAATCCTTTTTTTGTATTTAGTAAATTCTATTTTGGTCAGTATCACTTCCAAATTCCGTTACTCACAATAGCCAACACCATGATATGGTTTTATATTGAGAAAATTCATGTAGTTTTAATGTAAATACATATTTTTAGTAATCAATGGTTTATAAAGTGAAAAACACCAATATGATATTGTTTCATAATCCAAAATGTTGTTTTATAATTAATTTTATATAATTTTTTCCAATTATTTTATGTTTTACTGCATTAATACTATTTCTATCAAGATGGTCAAAACCATTGTGTGATTTAATAATTTTTTATAGATTAATCTATTTTCTATTTAAATTTTTCAAAAAACATATGCATCTTAATTTTAATAATCATCATTTTTCAAAATCCCTGTACATAATAATGAGTTTCCAAAAATCACAATACTAATTAACATTTGGTTAGGTAAAAAAATTATAATTCTTCATGCTTCTTCTCCGTATTGTTAAAAAATTACTCCTTTGTGTTTTGTGTGAATTATCTTATTTTTTTGATAAATTTTTTATAACTCACATATATATATTCAATCAAAAATGGTTTAATATATTTAAATAATGAATGTTATAAAATTTATTAGAAAAACATAAATATCAAGATAGGTAACACTAAAATATTATCCACAATGGACAACATAGAATTAGAATTAATTAATTCTCTAACCACTGATAAATAATAGAAAAATTAAATATCAATATACAAAGTTATGTAATTACATATCATTATAAATAAACACTAATATTTCCTATGGTCCAATCATTTAAAAAATACTACAAAAAGATAAAAAATGGAGAAAATTCAAGAACATTATCACCAAAATCTCTAACTAGTCTAGTATCTTACTCCACCTGACTCCATGAAAATTCTATCAATATATGGTCCATTTAACATACTTGTGTCACATAAGTTAGATAATATTTGACCAATACCATAGAAAAAGTGAGCGGTTTATCAAAAATCTCACAACCCATGGATAATTAATTATAAAAATAAGAGTAATAATTTCTCAACAACACATAAAATGATTTTTGATAATATATTACTAAATCTAACTAGAGGGAGAACAATGTATCATAGTTTTCCTTATCAATGGTGGATGATGATACCAAACAAATATAGTTAAGGTCAATTACTTTTCATTTGATTAAAATATGTAGAAGGGAAAATATATCCTAGATTTAATAAATTATGGGATTGATTTGTCAGTGGTTAATGAATTGTGGAGATCCATATATATATATATATAATTATGTATAAATAACAATTTCTATAATTAGAGTGAAAAATCCATAGAAAAAATTTATAATGCTGGTGAATAAGTTATCATAGTATTATCAAGGAATGTGTTCACATTGAAATACACTTCCTATAAAGGTTTCTAGTAATGTTTCAAAACATTACAAAAGTGATACACTAGGGGATTTCACTATTAGCTGAATACATACATGAGGTCTAATCTATAGAGTAACACACCAAGACAACTAAAAATTCTCCCATTGTGTTAACTTAAAAAGGGATACCCCTACTAGTTTGCTTTGCACATTTATATAACACATTAAATTTATCACATGGACCTTAATTACTATGGTGTTGTATTACAATACTCAAAGGACTACTCATGTCCCTACTAACAACAACCAACTCATTAGGATAAAAAGAAAACAAGTTAAAATCATTTCACAGAAATGAACACACATTTCACTCTTTATGCATACTAAATCTATCCTGATGCTCATATAAACTAATGAGAATTTTTACACAGCACATAACAAAATGTAATAAACCCCCTCACATAAAATTTGATAATCTGAAAATTGATCAATCATCTAAAATCCATATTTTAAATTTACACCCTCATTCCTAAGGGTTCAGAGGATTATGATATACAATAATTGATGAAATATATAATAGGTGATTGAGGAACCTCATACTGATACATTATTATCCCAAGGTATATATGACATGATGATACAATCACTAATAAGAAAGATCTATACATTAATGGTTTGAAATTACAAGAGGAATGTGAGTGAAACCATGGGTTATAGTTGAGAAATTAGATGGGAGTGTCTAATTTTTTTATAATTGGACATGTTAAGATAAATAAATTAAATTAAAAATACTATATAGGGGGATACTAGGTAACATTTTTCCTAGTACCAAGTACATAGATCCGCATAGGTTACCCACATTGGTTCCATTACACACATGGTAGTCCACTAGGGGAAACCCCTAAATACATAGAGCCACTAGGTACCCGGTGGGCCTCTATTGGCTACACACATCCGTATATCCTCTTGGATAAGTTCTTTACATTGATTCCAAATCCATAGAAACCTACTCATGGTATTCAATTACAACTCTTATTAAAAAACAAATAAATACACTAGGTCTTAGGAAAATTTAATGAAATCCATACCTTTCTATATGCAGGGTGTTACAACCTTCACATTATATAACAAGTCATTCATTAGATTCATCATCGAGACTCACCAGTTTGAAGATTCATCCAAATATCTCATATGTTAGCATATCATTCCAAAATCTCCTACTTGATATAACTATTATTCCTTTACAAGATTACTAGAGGAACTACCTTCCAATAAATGATATTTTCAATTTTTTATTATATGAATTAGTCGATAATTGAATGATGAACCTCCCACCATCTATCCATTAATTATTCCTTTCATGTGAGATTTTTTGGAAGGATATCTCCAATTCTGGGAGATATGGAATGAATCATGTATATAATGATGTCTCTAGGAATGAAAATACTAGTATTCCACTGTACTAAACTTCTTGATAATCTAAAATAGACGCATAATCTGGGGTTCTAACATCAACATCCTTTTAATACATATATGTCAAAATAGAGGATACAATCTCATGAATACCCAACCACAAACCTAAAACTATGGATAAAAGTGTCACATATCAACATATAAGTACTGCCTACACCATTTTTCACATATATTCTTTCTAATTTATTTGATATGCTCAGTTGTGTTATGATGAACCAAACTAGGTAATACTTATACCATACACCTTATCCAACCCATGATAAAACTCAAAGTGTGTTTCTAATCCAAACAGGTAAGAGAAAACACCTAATCATCAAGAGCAGCATTTGAGAACAATTTCTCCCACAATAAATCAATGGAATAAATAGTGGTATATATAAAATAATTTTGGCATACTAGTAGAATGTCAGACATAATATGATAAGTGTGTAGTGATAATATAATCTCAAATCCCAACAGATGCACAAAATTAAATAAGACAAATGAAAACCAATCTCCATGTGATATGTAGTTCAATATCCCACTGTGTCAAAACAAATCACCTTCACCCTACTTTCATGGTTAACCATCACCATAATGCGACACCTTGAAATTGTATTGTGTTAAATATTGTATGGTCTAAATAAAACCAATGATGTATGTAGGGGGTAAAGAAATCCATACAAAACATGATCCCACCAAGTGATCCATAATTAGACATTAGTAAATTAACATATTATAATCATTTATTGAAAATTAAGGCTTGAAATATAATATTTATACATTTTAAACAAACCATCAAAATTCACCTATTCACAATAGTTCCTCAAACAGTACCAAAGAAAACCACATTTACAAATCAAATATAAATTTCCATTTCAAAATTGTGAATCATTGAAACCAATTACAACGATAAATTAGGTTTTGGTGAGCTATAATCCTCCCACCATGCTCAACAATATAGTGATGTGAGTAAAAATACTTATTACAATATGCCTATGGATAAGAGAACTCCCAAACAAGGGATCCACATATCCTGAAATTTTTTAATTAATTGGTGTAATAAATACATGGTAGGTAGGAAGAATCCATTCAATCCTTATTGTCCCAAAAATATCCCCATCTATGTACCCTGGGTCACAATACTCCATTTCCCACACATAAGGGATTCATATTAATAGTTCACATTATTTTAAGAGAATATCACACAATAGTAATTAAACATCCCATATTAAAAATAAAACATGCCATGAAATTCATTTTAATCAACAATAAAAATGTAGTAATATATTTTATGATGGTAACACCACATTCATATTTCAAAATTACATAACATTCCATTATGAAAATTAATAATCTAATTTAAAATTAGAAATAAATTATGGTTTGTAAGATAATTTATTTTCATGAAACCACCCACCTCAAAAAATAGAATATACAAAAAATGAATTTGATCAACATTCTTTGAGGATCAATGGATCCTATGAATCAACTATGATAGATAAACCATAAAATACCAATCACCCAAAATTTTAAAAAAAAACATGTTCAATGTTTCCATGGGATACCACAAACCATGGAAGAACTCATGGTTTCACACAAAGATTTAACTATATATTATCTCCAACATTATTCCTATTGATTAAAAGAGGAGAAATCAATTTAGATCACAAACCATACGAAAGATATATCACAAATAACCATGGACCATGGTTACATTCAATAATGAGAACATATATAATTAAGGATGATGTCAAAAAAACAATGAATAAATAATATAACCAAATAATGAAAAACCCATTATGATCATAGATAAAACTATAAATAAATCACAGTAATAACAGGATGAGTGGAAATACAGAATTAATCCTAGAAATAGTACATGTTTTAAATACCAATAAAAGAAGTAAAGTAAGCATTTATTCAATAAAATGAGTAAATGATGCATTATTCACTATATGACAAATATAACAGGAATCCCCATCAATGTGTGTAAAAATCCTATAAGACTAGGTAGAATATTAAAACATTTAAATAAGGACTAAAAAATCCATCACCATGAAATTCTGATACCCACCATGAAAATGGTGGAATAAATTACACCATTCCTATGAGACTAGCCACATTAAATAAAAATGGTTTAGAGGAATAAACTTGGATTTTTTAGACCCACCACCCCTTCCACAACTCTATGGTGATTCTATTATATCTATGGCCCCTTGGGAGACTCCCTATATTTCATTCTCATTAACACACACCAAATAGATGTGTTGATCTCTCTATTTCATAGATTCATAATCTATCCATAATAAAACATCCACCCGGGCATGGTCCAACCCATATTTCACTTGAAATTGAACTAATTTCATTGAGGGTATTCATGAACTATTCAATACAACTCAACCCAAAATAAAACTAACATAAGGCTAAATGATAAATACACTAAACAAATGATTTTGAAATATATGTACCATAACGCATTCTATCCCCAAAAATTTTCAATTATAGTGGTTTATAAAGTTGATTAAGTAACTAAAAGAATATGAAGAAGATAGTATCCAAGACTACACTTGAAAAACTGATCATATATCCAAAATCCAATAAATTCTGATCGCTCATTAAATCATAACCCATTAAATCTAGAAAATTGAACTACCCACAAAATGAAAACCTAAAACCATAAAGAAAGTTCTATCAAGAACACAAATTAAAGGATCACACTCATTAGACACAAGAGAACACCTATGATACAATAAAAGACCTAATCTAACCATAATTCACCAGTACTAATCTAGGGACAATCCAAAAAATAAAAAAATATGAAATTAAACTCAAGATAAACCAAATTTTAAATTGATCCCAAAGTAGGTAAGCCATAAATTGAATGAAAAAACATAGAAACTAATAAAAGACCCCACTATGATAAAAAATAATAAAATACCAAATAGTAATCAATAATAACATTTCATTACATGATATTTCTAGTTATCATTAACAAATATCTCCAAAAATAAATAATTCTTTATGTCGTTAGTTTTTTTAGAAATCAACATTATCAGTTGAATTTAAAAATTTATATTATAAATTTTGATGAAAATATATTAAATATGGAAATAATCTTACAAAAACATTATACCATTATAAATATTATGAAAATATTAGCGCTCATTTAATTTCTTATTTATCTTAGTACGTCACTTAATTATTTTCAAATTTCCATTTTTTTTTTAAATTTTTTAAATACATCATTTAAAACCATTATGAAATAAAAATACATTTAATTCTTTTAAATAACTTTATAAAAACTCATTTATCACTTTCAGATAATTTATATAATTTGCAACACAATCATATAAATACATAATTGAAACATTAAAATTTTTATTGATTTAAATTATTCAATTTTAATTAAATTCAATATATAAAATTCATATATCCGTTTTTAAACCCCAAATCATCTTAATTTTTAAAACCTACTCACATAATTAGGGATATTCTAACTCAAGAACATATAGGCATCCCATATTGGCACAAAAAATAGACTACACCATGAACCATGGGTAAACCAACAAAGAATAACTCAACCCTATCAACCACTGATTTTTAGATTGAAACTGCAGAGAACCAACTATATCATGGGAGTGTAGATTCATAGAAAACAAATAAATTTTCATAGGAAATACCATACATAATATGTTTAAAAAAATTGAGTTTATAATCCTAAAGAATAATATGACTTATTTTGGGATCCCCAAATACACACTTATTTATCCTTCATAAGTAGGGGAGAAAAATATTGGATGAAGAGACACTCAAATAATGATTTCCTCCAATTAAATAATTCCAATAATAGAATATTTCATGAAAATGGATTTCCTATTCCACTGAACCAAGAATGGAGAAAAACATATAATATATTTCAAAGATCAAAATAATATTCACTAACTAATATTCCAAAATAATATGAATGACATTTCATCAACTACCAAATTGGAACACAAGAATATATATCATCATGAAACCCCAAAACACCTCACTCAATAAACATGATTCATCACAAAGTAATGAGAGGCATTAATAGATTACCACCTTAAGAAAATAGGCAAAAATATTCATGAGAAATTAAAACAAAAAAAAATTAAATGATCTGAAAAGAACCATTACTCAAAAGAACTGTATAGTATTGACATAGTTTGTGTGATAGTAATCAAGGACCATGATTCTAGAACACTTGATCCATATGATTCCACCAAAACTAATTAACATAATGCACATCATTTTTCAGTTTCCCCAATACTATCTCAAGCATTAATACTCATAACAATAGAAAAAAATTCCCAACACAAGTAGCACATAACTCCAACTGAATATAGGAATTGTCAATAACATTGGAAATTAATGTCCCAATATAACCAACATCCAAGATAGGATAATCATGAGAAGATGTCAGGCATAAATCCTATAAGAGTTTCAATATCCCAAAGAGTCAATATGTACCCCAATTCCCAAGATAAACAACAAAACTCCTCGAAAATGTAAATATAAAATGAAGGAATTGTAGAATGGATCATTCATAGGGATACATGTTCATCCATACATAATGAATTTTCCTTGGAATACCTCTTCAAAAAATAATAGAAACTAAAATTAACATAGTTTACCCAAGAATATACCATAAAATAATAAAATAACTAAGGTTATTTTTTGTAGAAAATAGGGATTAAATTAATAAAGATATATCCATATTGAAATTTCACTCAGATACAAAATCGTCAAACTCAACTTGTCAAAATATATATACTAAATCAAGATAATGATCGATCGAAGGTCCATATGTACTAGATTATTCAAAACCAAGAATGAATCCATATATAAAACATGAAATTTAAAATCTTATTATAATAATTTTTAAATATATTAAATAAAACTAGTAAAATCACAATATTATCATGTGAAAAAAATTACAGCTGGAGAAAACTCAACCAACCTAGATACTAAAATCATAAAAAACCCATTGAATGAGTCATTAAAGGAACCAAGCTATGGATGGTCATTCTATGTATGAAAACAAATAAAATTAATCCTACGTATCCAAATTAGACTATATTTTATGAATATTTCAAACCAAAATTTAATTGATTCATGATTCTCAATCTAGATTAAAACATCAACCTCTCTAAATAGTGACATAACTACTTTTTGAAAAACATTTTTTCCAAAGAAAAAATAGAGGATTCTAGTTTCAATTATATTAAGGAAACTCTCATGATGGGTAAATAGAGATAGAATACCAAGCTCTTAGAAAGGATTATATAGAACAAAATTCCCAGAAAATCCTTGATCTACCAAAGGGACCTCTAAATAAATATAAGTGTGAAATAAACAGATTTGAAATAAGAACACTATCATAAAATATAAAAAACATAAACTTCATGAGACAAAACACAATTCAAAATGTGATTTGAAAACAACATTTGAATAATCCCAAAATAAAATTCTTTCCATTTTTTTACAAAAAATATCAATATAAATTATTATTTTATAGGATATGAGAAATAATATAACCTATTTTACCCCATATGGACTTATCATATATCATTTATAAAATAAAAATAATTCTTTAAATCAATAACATTACCAAATTAATTTTCAAAAAAATTTCAAGATAATGGAAAATTCATTTTTTAATTTCAATTTTAAATTTTTTTCTATATTCTGTTAAAATATATTTGATTTTAAAATAGTTTATAACTACCAATTTTAAAATTACATATAACTTTAGCACTATAAAATATTATAACAAATATTTATAATGTTAACCTGGAAACCATGAAAATAATTAACAAATTTAAATTTTATATATGTATTGGAAGGATTTTGAAAAAAAAATCATAATTGTAAATTCATATTTAGACACATTTCCCAAACCAAATATCATTTTGATTTTATGGAAATTTTTAAAAATATATCTAGTCCCTTATGAATTGTTTAAAAATTCCAATTTTAAATTTCAATTTTTGTTATCCCAAAAAATAACGAGACACTAAAAAACCACAAATTCTAATTATATAAAATATAAATTCCTTAAAATCAATGAAAATGATAAAATCCAAGTTCATGGGATCTCAGGATGAGATTTAGATGAATCACATCATGTAGATAATCATGCACTAAATGTATAATGTCAAATAGAAGTAAAATAGGTCACATGCTCTGCAAATATTTTTCCAAACCCTACCTAGGTGCCACATGTCCTTGATTTTCAACACATTTCCAATAAAAATTCAAAATCACCAAACAATAATGTCTAAAATTATCAAAAAAAACCGAGATCCAATTAGGAAAAAAATACATACTCATCTCATAAAACCTCGAAAACTGATGTCTCATCATGAAACGTGTTGATCATGAACCCTATCATGTTTTACCTCTATAGTTTCAATAATACTAACACATATCCATTATAATTACAAAGATAAAATAAACAAAATCTATTTGATACAAATTTTTCATAAACCAACATTGGATATCCCAACACTAGACACCTGAGTGGCCCATGGCATGGCCCAATAGAAATTCCCTATACCCACTGGATAATGACATGTCCCCGAGAATTAATAACTACATTTTAAAATTATTTTCCACACAATAAAACAAATATATTAACAATGGTATATAAAAATAAATTAATCATTCAAACACATTTGTAAACAGTGTAATAAAAATAGTAAAATAAAAATATAAGTTCCAATCCAAATATTTGAACCAATGTTTATAAGGAAAAAATACAACCCATATCCATGTGTTATGTGAGTGAATGTACCACCATGTTACCACTAAACTAATTCACCATTCCAAAATGGATAACAATCACTATAATTCATATCTAGTCCATTTTCCATGTTCGAATAAATCAAGGATCACAGACACCTATAAACTATTGTAGAGTCTAAAAAACAAAACATGTTGGATCCCAACAAATATTTCATAAAACAATTTTAATAAATAAAACAATTAAATGTACTATCAAAATTAATGGCATGTAATATAGTTCTTCACTATTTAAAAAAATTCGTGGAAATTCACTATTTTACTATAGTTCGTCAAACATTTCTAAATTATATGTTGTTTTATAGAATGCATAAATATCCATTATAAAATGAAGAATAATGATAATTCAAAAATATGATACATTATGTATGATTTATATAGAATCCTCAAACCTTGGTGAATAGAAAATATTATACTCATGAAACACTAGAAGAATATGTCTAGGTATAAGAGATAACCCCAATAAGTTAACCCTAGCCATAATATAGTTTAGGTTGAGATTTAGTATAAATTGAATATAGGTATCCAAAAACCATCCATGTGTGATTTTCCAAAAATATATCCCCATCATATGTATAGTAGGAGTCTATCCACCATATATTTCAGTTTGAGGATTCACATTAATAGTTATCCTTATTTTAAGGGAATATCACACATCAATGATCAAACCACCAAAATTCAGAAAAGAACATGATTTTAAATCTATTTTATTCAATAATACAGAAGTGTAAAATCATTTTTAAAATGAAAAATATATTTACTTTATTGAATAATAAATCATTACATTAAGATACATATGATAAATTTTAATATAATAAATAATGAATGGTTCATACAAAAATTTATTTCCACGAAACATCCCACCTCAAAGAATTGATATATCCAATAACATAATGTGATAAAAATTACTATAGGATAAAAGTATCCTATGAATTAGTGGATAGATATGAACCATTAAATGAAAAAAATCAAACCTGAATTCAACAATTTCAAGATCAACAATTCTATTTGAATCCAGATACCATATAAAACATAAAGGTCTTACATAATGACTATGATATATCTGAACATTAGATATAAAAAAAATTATCTATAATAAATCTATTTAGATAACATCAAAACCCATATATTTATTTTCATAACAAACCAGATCCAAGGCTCTGTCCATGAATGAGAAGTGAGATCTAGATGAAAATTAGGAAAAACATCATGTAATGATGAAATAAATTAGATACCAAAAAACCATTGATGATCAAGGATGATTATCAACTAAATTCTCCCATATATGGATTGGATTTGATGTCTAAAATTTACCCTTGAAATAAACTTTAACTAAAAAAACCAAACATAAAAAGAATACCAAGAGTTCTTATTAGAGAAAAAGAGTCACAATTTCATTAAAACACCTTTTAAGAATATCTCATGCACCACATTAATTAGATTATGACCCCCAAAATTCTATGAGTATGATACAAAAAATCATGAATACTATCACTACAGTGAAGTGATACCCACCATTTTAATTTCCTATAATCTCCGTATTACTGTTTTTAATTATATATAATTATTTTGAGAATGCTAAATCTGACGGTGTGTAATTCAGAGGCCCAGAGTTACTGGAATGATCAGCCAAAAAATATTAAGTTTCAAAATATCATGCATGAGTAGTTTTCTTGAAAAAAGATGAATAACTCTTAAATGGGTGACCAAATCAAAAATTTGAGGGCACCGTTGCGTTCAGGATGGCAGGTTTACCATTGGAAAGACATAATTTTAGTCAGAACTAGCCTCCAATGGGAACACCTGAAAATGGAATAACCATAAATAAAATATTTAAATAAAATTATTTTATTTTTTGAAATGATTATAAATCATGAAAAGTAACTCAGATTGAAAACATGATACCACCACTGAACTCATGATGGTATTCTTTCCTTAGACTAATACTACCATTTGATGGAACGGACCACCTGTGAATGTTAGATTTTGGTTGTAAATAAAATAATTAAGTGAAAATTATTTTATTGTAAAATCCATAACTTCTAAATGAAAACTCAGATTAAAAGTATGAGAGTAGCATTGAGATATTGAGGGTGTTTTATCCTCAGAAGAATCCTAACCTTGACCAGTATGAGTCATGGGTGACTATTTATATTTTTTGGAACTTTTTTTCGAGTATGTTCAGTAAATGCAGGGGCGGTGTTTTCTATCATTTGAACCGGTACTCAAATTAAAAGTCTAATGGAACCATTAAATCCACTGTACTAAGATTCATTTAAGTGAAGCATTACTTTGACCATAGTAGGTATGATGAAACTTATAGATTTTGGGACTTTTAAAAGAATAATAAAATAACTTAGTTATTTTATTTCTCTCATTACTATTTCACTAACGGACATGCGACAGTGGCGAGACCAATGACATGTCAATCCATTAAAAGGATTGACTCCTCAAATCCATTTTAACATCACCTTTGGAATTGGGATAGTTCCTATTAAATGAACCCACATTAATTCCACAGGAATTAATCACTCTCCCCCTCTCGTATTTATATAGAGAATTGGGAGAGTTATTGTCACTACTTCACCAAACGACAATGTTCTGATAAAGTGTTGCAAAGACTACCACTTGTAGGATGGAGCCAATTATAATGGGTAGTGACGAGTAACATCGAATCACGATCTAAAGGACAATGTTTTAATAGAAACATTGGTGGCATGTTTCTAGAACAATGAACATCGATACTCTCTCAGGCGTGGACACTCTCCAACTATCATGAGGTAGGGGTCTATTTTGAAATTTTTCTTTGATAAATTATATCCTCTCCGGCTTTCTATCACCTTAATGTGGAGGGCGTGGTCTGAAAAAAAAATCCTGGACCCTCCGACGCTTCATTCTTGATGGGAACCTTGGTGAGAAATTTCAAACTTCATGGCAAAGTGAATGTATGGGGCACACTATGAAAGTGGCACTGTGGAAGAGCCGTAGGTGAAAACATCACCATTTTTCTGACACTGGATCACGTCTGGTGACCTATGGAAGAAACCGTCAGTGCTCCATGTTGGTGGCAGCTGGCAGTGGCTGGAGGAGACCTATAGCAACAGGTTGTAGTCAGTGGAAGGCAGTGCGTGATGGCGTTCCACGATGGCCAAGGGAAACCATCCTGAGTCGGCCACGCGAGACAAGTGTGGCACCCACAGGCACTACCAGCGGAAGCGGAAACGACCAGCTGGCTCTAGCAGGAAGGTGTGTTGCAACCTCTGTCGCGTTACGTCGGTGACACCTAATAGGCCAAATGGACAACCTGTTAATTGTGGTGGGGCAGCACCCCACCAGATGGCGAATGGCCCCACAAGCATGGGGCTAGTGGGTCCAGACCCGCTACCTAATGTGCTAAGATGGGTGGGCCGAGCCCCACCAGACGGGCTGGCCCAACCATGACCCAACCATGCAAACATGACCGGGCCATCCCCGACTGGCCGAAACCAATAAACTAGGCCAACCCTTAGTGGTCTCGACCTGAGCGAGGTCAGGTGGACCCTAGGACCCATTGCGTCGGGTCGACCTGACCGAGTCGGACTGGGCCCACACCCAACCTGTCCACGAATAAAGAAATTCCCATAACTGACATATTAAGAGTCTGTTAGACATGCCGTCAGTGGAGTTTGGATACATTTTAAGAAGCAGTCTCTTTGAAATATACTGGCAGGCCCAACCGAGTAGGGCAGGACCAAGGTGTGATCACCCCTGTTTCACGGAAAGGGGTGTAACTCACAGACCGGGCATCTGTTTGATAAACTGTCTTCGGAGATAAAACTATTATGATGGGATGGTCCTTTCGATATTACCACACTTGTGCTTTGTAGAAATAAGGAGTTTCTCTGGGTTGGATCAAACTTGAATCTAACTGGGCCTTTGGAATTAAAATGTTTATAAGTCACAGACCGGGCGTTCGATTGACGTGTCGTCTATCATGTTGGAACCCTTAAGACATGGATGTCCATTGGGATATAACATCATGAATCATCATCATACTTTAGGTACAACCATGGTCTTTATAATCCGTTTTTCCAAACGTTATATGAGCATGATTGCAGTGGTTGGGAGTGAGGCGAGGGTTGGAGAAAGATCATACGGAGTTTTTTACTGAGAAGTCCTATGCAGGTGAGCACTATTCCTGTGTCGGTTAGATCCTGTGTGGTTCAGTGCTCAGCGATCCTTTGTGCATTATCATATACCGATCTGATGTGGGTCAGATCCTGTGTGCGTCAACTCTTAGTGATCCTGTGTGGGTTATCATATACCGATTCTATGTGGGTATGATTCTGTGTGGGTCATTGTGGGGGTTAGTACCTATCAACGTTGGGTAGTTTGGATCCTATGTATATCATTGTGGGGGTTAGTATTTATTAATCCTATGTGGGTTAGACATTGTTTGGTCAGCAATAGGGCATCTTGATAGAGTAAAATGATCTAGCTTCTCGACTAATCATTTGTACTGATGTTCATTATATATATACCTGGTGTGGATGAGTCTGTTATCTTCATTTTTATACCTATGTGGTACTTTTACCTTCAAGGTTCTATAATTATAGTGATACAAGTGTGGTACTTTTAACTTCGTGGTACTATCTTCATGGTAATACATGTCTGGTACATTTAGCTTTGTGGTGTTATCTTCATGGTGTTACCTATGTGGTAATTTTACCTTCGAGGTGTTACCTTTGTGCTGTCAACATGTGGTATTCTTCCCTCATGTATGAGATGAGTATATCATGATAGCATAGGTATATATATATGGTAACACACCTATATAGATTTCATGATTACTTCGTGAGTTTTGGTTGACTTCTGGATTTTTGGTTCTTCTTTTGGGGAACTCTGGGAGACTTTCAGGGGACTTAGGGTCCCTACTGGGTATTTTTATACTCACCCCTGCATGGGCTTCGCCTGAACCTTTTTGTGTCTTGTACAGATGACCTAAATAGTTGATCGAGGCTGAGGGAGCTAGGACTGGATGTTGCTCATAGGATGACCAATTGATGTGATGTGATGCAGGATGATTGATCATGAGCAGTACCTACCCTTCAGGTAGGATCCTCGGTGGATGATCTAGGAGCTATTTTTTCTCTTATCAGTTGTACCTGTACCTTTAAGTTGGGCTTATATTCTGCCCCATTTACATTCAACACACTTTTTTCTACAGCAATTTACTTCTTGGTTACCCCCTTTTGTACACGTGTCTTTGTGTGTTTGTACAGGTTTAAAGGCAATTCCTTCCCGTTATAGGGATATACCTTTTCGTTGCTAGTCTCTAGTCCCTTGCCTAAGAATGTGAGCTTGGGGTAGTCATGGAACGGGCCCTAGGGGATGGGTCGTGACAAAGTGGTATAAACGGGGTTGGTTCTACTAATGAATAAGGACACTGATCTTTTCAATGGAGCAATATGGTTTAGTGTATTGAGTGTGGTTTTCAGTTCAGGGGGTCCAGTGTTGGTGTGGTGGTCGACGTATCCAAACACTAGGACCCTAAATTCTGATTTCTAACTCGATTCACAAAAACATTGATTGCGTGTGTTTTGGATGTGTTTTTCCGTGGTTTCTTTGGAGTCAGCTCACCTGGTACAACATAATGACAGTGGAACACCTGTTCTTTATTAGGATTTCACTGCATAGACAGCCATCTAGGATTCCTGAGAGAGTACATGATAACGGCCTACAGAGCAATGAGACTTCGGTGCAGGGTCCTCTTTCTGTGTTAGCACATTCAGGTGGTGTGCCAGCCACACCACTACCTATTGGGAAAAAATTTCCACCAGCCCCACCAGCAGACGATGCATGATGATAGAGTGCTTTTCACATGTTTTAGTGGCAGAGACCTCCAAGTTTCTGAGCTGAGACATGTCCCCAGGCAGCTGAGGACTGGATGGAGGCAGTGGATAGAGTTTTCTGCCTAGTGGGGACACCACCAGATCTGATGGTGATCGTAGATGTTAGTCTTTATCAGTGTGTGACCATGAGGATGGTCCACATAGTGATGTGGCTTCTCTACATGGACTGTTTCTTAAGATGGTACCTTATAGTAGTGTGCCAGTGATATCACTGCCCATTGATCAGCAGTTACAGCTGGTGGTACTATTAGGGGACACATGTAGGCATAGTTCCTTACACATGTTTCAGCATTACATACCCCCTAGGTTTCAAGGCGATCCCAACTCACAGTCAACTAAGGGTAGGTTTGAGGAGGTGACCAAGTTTCCAACTAGCTAGGGCACTATTCTAATAGATGGTGGTCCTAGAAGAGAGCCTTCTACGTGGATCTTCCAGACGATGATAGGTTTTTGATTACCCTGATCATGCGATGAGGTGACTTTTCTATGGAGAATCATGAGGACCTTCCTAAAAGTAGGGGATTTCTTCCCTAAAAATATAAGGGGTGAGTGTTCCCTAGAGCTTATACAGCTTCTCTAAGATGATATGTCAGTAGCTGAGTAATCATCGAGACGTACCGACCATCCAAGGTACATAATTAATATTGTACTGTCAGTGCTCTAAGGCTCAGACCTTCGAGCGAGGTGTGTTTAAGGACATCCTTCCTGCACTATTCCCCTAATAATTCCTACTAATGGTAGTGTTCAAGAGAGAACCTTTCTGGTTAAATGGTCTTTGGATAATTGAAAATAGACCGTGAATGTTAGCAGTGGGAAAGAAGGAAACCGGCGCTATTCTCAGAGACTGGGGTGCGTAAAATGATTCGTGAAGAGGAAGTGATAGGTAGAGATGAATTTTTTGGGCAGTAGTCATAGATCTAGATCTTGGAGAGTAGCATGAGGTGGTATACATATCAACATTTTACAAACACCACCCCAATGTGGTCCCAACAAGGCTCATGGAGCTAGGGGATAGGGGAAGCTTCTTGCGGTCAAGGGGTGCGACCCAAGGGCTCCATGAATGATTTGAGGTACGTTCTTTGTGTACTACTAGTAGCCGTTTTAATAGAAATAGGTACCAATGATTCCTTCTTACCACAAATCTTATTCAAGACCTAGAATTTCCAATTAGACTGAGGAATTGACACTTACGTCTAGAGATACCTTTGGGAGGTGACTCGATAATCACACTTATGACGACGATGTGGTCTAACCGTTGAGGTGAGAGTTTCAGTTGGAACCTCTTGGTGGAAGAGTCGAGGCCTTAAGAAATTTTTTGTGTATGGACTGGTCATACATAGTTCTTACTCAGATATATTGTATTAGGCCGAAAGTATGTAATATATATACAATATTTGAATGGCTTTTCCTGGGTTGGTGAAAAAGGAAACCCTAGCAGCACATGATAAACTCATGCATTTGAGGGTGAAATAAATCACTCTTGAGTCGGATAACCTTACCCTCATGGAGGAAGGTGTTTTCAGTATTCAGTTCCCAATAGTAGGGGCAGAGTGTGGGGACATCATTGCAGAATCTGTTTCTAGGACTACCTTCCCGAGGGGGAGGGACTTCTGCTTTGGATAGGTTCTACTAGGGATTTATAACTAACTTATTCAGGGAAGGGACACCGGTTTTGGATTTGAAAAAGGAAGGGGAGCCTTTCATTTGGATGGGGAAGTTTCAATAGAGAATTCAAGATCTAGGATGGAGACTGATGAGTGCCTCAATCTGGCCGCTAACAGAAGAGGGTGTTGGGAGTGTATTCTACTATGATGCATCAGGGACCAGACTAGGTTGTTTCCTTATGTAGGAGAGGTAGTTTATCACTTACAACTCATAAAAATTGAGACCACATGAGCAGAAGTATGCTACCCATGACCTCGAGTTAGCAGTAGTGGTCTTTGCACTGAAGATGTGGCGACACTACTTTATGGGTGAATGATTTATTATTTACTTTGATCACAAGTGTCTCAGGTATATTTTTCCACATAAGGACCTGAACCTGAGATAGTGATGATGGAAATAGTTACTATTGGACTATGACATTGAGATTGTCTATAATCCTAGGAAGGAGAACATGGTAGAAAATGCACTCAGTAAGAGGTTCGGTCAATAGCTACTAAGTGAGGTGTTGGAGTAGCTAGTCACGTTTCAGATATTCTTAGTGGATAATGATGGTGAAGCTTACCTATAGTCTATGACTGTCACTCCCTTAATTGTTCGGCGAGTTCAGGAGGCATACCTTGGGATGTTGAGTGCAAGGCCCGATGAGCTCAGATATCCTCAAGATAGTCTCCTGAAAGATTTTCTGACAGTGGGGAGCACATCGTTCGCTTTAGAGGATGCACCATGGTACTAAGGAAGCTTCGAGAGGAGGAGTCAATAGAGTTATATACATCCCCTTTAAATATACATCATGAAGTGGTGAAGGTGTACCTGGACCTCTGGCATCAGTATAGGTGGACAGGGATAATGAATTCAGTGGAATTGTTTGTATCATGATGCCTCAATTTTCAGCAAGTGATGTCTACACAAAGCTAAGAGATGTTGTATTCTGACAGGAAACGAAGTACCTTGAAGTCTATGGAGGGTGACCATGTCTTCCTATGGGTCTCACCCCAAATATGATTATAAAGGATTGTTAGAGGCTACAAAATTTCTCTAAGGTTCATCTGACCCATCCATATTATCAATAGAGTTGGTGAGGTGGTGTACCATCTAACTCTTCTCCCACATATGCACCAGGTGCATAATGTTTCTCAGGTGCTGCAGCTGAGGAGATTCATGCATAATCCATCACACGCTATTGATTGTGACGTGTTGGACTTGATGACGTGGTGACTTTAATATAGTTCCTAGTGGAGATAGATGATTAAAATGAGTATGTCCTTCATGGATGGTTGATCCCTCTAGTTCGAGTTTAGTTGAATCCAGAGAAACTCCAAGAGACCAGCAGGGAACAGGCGGCTCAGATTCATGCCCAGTACCCTCTTTTGTTTGGTTTTCCTTGTTTTTTATTTTAGGAACATAAATCCCTAAGGTGTAGAGAACATAATATTATATAATTTAAATATATTTTTTTATATGGAATGATTTCGAGACCGTAAAATCTGATGGTGCATAATTCTGAGGCTTAGATTGCCCAAAGTGATCCATACAAAATGTTATATTTAAAAATAGCACACGTGAGTGGTTTTCATGAAAATGTGTAATAACTTTTAAATGGGTTCCCAGATCAGAAATATGAGGGAACCATAGCGTTCGGGGTGGCGGGTTTATCCTAGGTGCGACATAAGATTATTTGGTGCATGCCTCTAGTGGGAAAACCTGAAAATGGAATAACCGTAAATAAAATAATTAAATATAATTATTTTATTTTTTAAATTCTTATAACTAATGAAAGGTAACTCAAATTGAAAATATTATACCACAACTGAACTTGTGAGGGTATGATTTACTTAAGCTGATACGAACATTGGCCAGTGCAGGCCACTAGTGAGAGTTAGTTTTTGGCCATAAATAAAATAACTAAGTGACAATTATTTTTTTTGTAAATAAATAACATCAAAATGATATGTTGGATTGAAAATACGAGAGCGTATTTGAGATCGTTAGGGTGTGTTCGCTTTAGACAGATCCTAAATTCGACCGGCGCGAGTCGAGGGTGACAGTTAATAATTTTATAGACATTTTTTCAGGTATGTTCATTAAACGCACTGGCAGTGTTTTCTAACTTTTGAACTCTTGCTTGAATTAGAAATTTGAGGGAACCATTGAATCTGCAGTGTTGATATTCACTTAAGGAAGGATTCACTTTGACCATAGTATTTTTGGATAAATGTTAGACTTTGGGTCTTTTAAAAGAATAACAAAATAAATGAGTTATTTTATTTATCTTGTTTATATTACTCCAATGGAATAGTGGTAGTGGAGGGACAAATGACATGTCAAGACATTAAATGGCTTGATTCCTCAAATCCTTTGTAACTGCACCATTTTAATTAGGAAGGATCCTATTAAATGATCCTCGATTACTTCCATGGGTGTTAATCACTATCCCTGCTCATATTTATATGGATCTTGGGGAGAGGTATCAGAAAGGCTTCACCAAATTAAGAAGTTTTGATAAAGTGTCACGATGCCAATAACTTGGAGGATGAATCTAGATCCAGTGGGCGGTGACATGTGACACCGAATCACAAACCGAAGGATGACATTTGAACAGAAAAATTGGAGGCTTGTTGCGGGAATAACGAACGCCAAATCTCTCACAAGCACGGACGTTCCCCAATGATCATGAGGTTGGGGGTCTATTTTGAAATTTGACTCTGACAAATTAAATCATCTTCTAGTTTCTATCAACTTAACGCAGATGGTGTGGGCCAAGATAATAGGTCCCAGACCCTCCATCTCTTCATTCATGATGTGAACCTCGGAGAACAATTTCCAACATGATCGAAACGCGAAATGGCGGGTCATGCTATGACAGCTGTAGCGCAGAAGAGCTGTAGGCGCACACGACACTAAGAATGGACACAGGAGCACGTCTGGGGACTGGCGGAAGAAACTGCTAGCATGCCATGTCAGCGGCAGTGGGTGGTTGACAGAGGAGATGCATGGTGACCGACCGTGAGCGATGGGAGGCGGCTCACAATGGTGGGCCGTGGTGGCCAATGGAGGCCGACCTGAGCTAGCTGCACAAGATAAGTGCGGTGCCCACACACGTTGATGGCAGAAGTGGCCATGGACAGTAGGCCGTGACAGGATGGTATGGTGCGGCCTACACTATGCCGCGTTGGTGGCACCCATTCTACTAAATAGGAAACTGATTAATTTCAGTGGGGTAGCGACCCACCTGCTGGAAAATGGCCTCAAAATCACGAGGCCAATGGGGTGAAACGGTACGCCTCCAGGAAAATCGAGCCAGCACAGGCTGGATGGGCTAGACCTATGGCCCAGTGGGCCATCATTAGTGGGCTGAGCCGCCCTCGACAGGTTGGGACAACCATGCTTGGGTCCGTGATCCGAACTGGGCTGACCCTGATGGGCGTGACCCAATAAATCGATCCAACCCTTAGTGGGACAAACCCAGGTTGAGTTAGGTTAAGGCCAGGACCTGTTGCGTTGGGCTGGCCTAACCGAGTCAGACCGGGCCCAGAACCATCTAGTCCCAGAATAAAGAAACACCCATAACGGACAAACTGGGTGTCTATTCTACAATCCATCTATGGCATTTGGATCCATTTTGGGAAGCAGTCTCCTTGACATATTCCGGTGGGCCCGACCAAGCCTAGCCAGACAATGTTTCGATCACCCTCGATTCATGGGAAGGGTGTTCCTAACAGATCAGGCATCCATTTGATTAACCCTCTCTAGCGCCAGAACCCATAGGACAAGTCAGTTATTTAGGTATTACCCCACATGAATTTTGGAGAAATATTGAGGGTAGATGGTTTGGATCAAACCTAAATCCCACTAGGCCCTCATAACTAAAACACTTATAAGTTACAGACCAGGTGCCCGATTGTTGTGCCATCTCTCATTTTGGAATGCATACGACATGACAGTCCATTGGGATAATTATTCATGGAGCTTCATGGTGGTTGAGGTACAATCGATGGCTTCAGCTCAGATCTCACAAACATGCTATGATCGGGAATCGAATGGCTTGCAGTGAGGTGGAGGTTGGAGAAAAAGCATACAGAGGTTAGTTGTAACACCCGAGAATTTTATGAGAAATATTTTTGTTTTTATGTGATATAAATCATCAAAGGAATCTTTCACTACACACAATACTATCTTGGCTTGCTTTACACGCAATCGTGACCTTCCTTGATAGCTTGCGTCGTACGCAATACCGAGTTTCACTAAACAATGATATGCTATTAAAATATTATTGAAACTAGCCGTTATGAATAGTAATAACCACTTTTTGAAATTTTATAAATTTTATTTTTCAAAATGGACTTCATTTTTGGATTTGGAATATCGAAATTAGCCTAGGGTGAAATTTTGGTATTTTTCTGAAAACTTTCAATTTTTGATGAATAGTGAAACCACTAAGTGGTAGTTAAAATACTGAATTTTTCATAAAACATAATTTTACCGCTTATGTGAGTGGAATTTCGAAAATCCGAGAGACACGGTTGATGTCAGTAAGTAAAATATGGTTCAATGAGATAAAAATAATTTTTTGGTGAATAGTAACTTTTTACTTTTTTTTACTACGGTTAAAAGTAAATAGGGTAATTAAGGGTAAAAATGGTATTATTATTACCCTAACACATGTCCTAATTCAATTGGACAAGTGTAATTCAACCAAAAAAACTTAGGAATAAAATATGACCATTTAGGCCCACATGGATTAGATTAGGACATTTATTATTAATTTATTTAAAGAAGGGTTAAAATAGTTAAAATCAAAGTTTAATAACTACATCATTTTTAATATGGGGTTATACATAAGATAAATTCGACTATAAATATTAATTAGAAAGAAAAAAAGATTTCCTACATAATGTTATTTTATTTGTAATTCTTTGATATTAAATAATTTAATATATTTATGACACAAAGATGATGCAGTAATTATCTTATTAATGAAATATTGACATAATTGATGTTATAAACACCAAAATAAATGTAATTTGACACTTTTTATGAATTCCACTAATTTTATAGATTAATATGACATTTGAGTATTTATTTAATTAACTTTTTTCGAACTAATCATTCTGTTATGATTTTCACAAAAATTAATTACTAAATAGTGTCATAATTGACATAAAATAGTTTTTAAAACTAATATTATATTAATAATTGTTATTTTATTCCTAAAAATATAAGGTTCGTCCAAATTACTTAGATAGGGTTGTATATATTAATAAAATACAACGTGGGGGTCGCTTGGATGTATATGGTAAGTTTATTAACTATATAATATAAAAATACAAAGTGACATGGTAAATGTCAATTTAATTAACCAAGAGTTAAAACTAAAAGATAAGGTTAATATAAGGACCTAAACTTGTATAATTCTATTGGATGAGAGGATTTCCACCCATCCCCACCTTAGTCTCAAAATAAATCAATTTAAAGCTATTTAAAAACGAATTTGAATTTATAATAAAATAATATTTTTAGTTATTCCAAAGGTGCCCCTCTCCTCCCTTATAAAAGGGCACCTCCTCCCTCTCTTCCTCACACCACTTTGAGCCTTCAAGTTCATCCAAACCCTGCCACATTCTCTTCTCCACTTCCCTAGAGACATCTTAGAGGTCCTGTTCTTCTTCAAAGACCAATTTTAGTGCCCTAAAAGAAGGTCTCAAAGAAGCACTTCAAAGAAGAGGTAATGTCCGTTACCAATTCTTTCATCTTTATTTCTTCTTCCACTTATTCTTCTTTAGTTGTTTCATTATTAAGTAATAACATCAGTATCACTCATATACCGATATATTATTATAAGTATGAAACAACCCTATTTCACCATCTATCCATCCTATGGAAAAAGAAATCACCGCGTGTGCGTACGTACGAATACCGTCTCCACGCCGTGGTGTAATCTATTTTCCACCACCACATTACTTGGATGGGTATAATTGTGTAAATAATGACTATATATGACAATTATAAAGTGATAATAATTCTAAAATAGTATACATACACTCCAATACAATTCCACGATCATAGGAATGATATCATCACTCGTGCGTACGTACGGAATACCCTCTCCACGATGTGATGCGGCTTGTTCTACATGATCTTCATTTCATAATGATTATATAAAGGAATTTAATGAATTAATATGATATATATTACACTAATACCATTCTGTAAATGAGGTATCTATAACCTACAGATAAGAATAAGAATTTATTCTACAAAACATGCATAAGAACAAAAAGTTATAAACACCCGAATAACAAGTAGCAATGAAATATTACTACCAAGAAACTAAGAATATGACCATATATGATATCATAACAATAATTATGATTCTGTAATAAGTCAATAACATTATATAAATCATTATACAAGAGGTTCGGACACTTACGGGGAAAATCGGACCTAAGGTAAGGGAAATATCAAAATCTCATTTTTATCCGATATTGTTTATACTTTGGCATTTACTGGGGTGTATTTTATCATCCACATCCATGTTTCCTCAATATGTATTATTATTTCCATCCACCTACAATTTTTTAAATCCAATTTTACCCTTCGGAGAGTTTTTAGTAAAGGATATGAAAGGAATCTTTTGTCGTTTTTCGTACGAGGTACTTTTTGACTTTTCCGACAAAAGTACGAAGAATGTTTTTTTAACATATACCGCATGAATGGATTTTTAAAACATTATTTCCAAAAAGATTCCTTTACAAGTTTTCAAGTTTATTTTTAATCAACTTCTTTTAGTTTATAATTTTATGACATGTTAAGAAAGCAAAAGTGTTTTTGAAGCAGAAAGGATATTTTCCTCAAGAATGGAGTTCAAGTGTTTTATGAAAATTATTTTCCATCTAAGATAACAAAGGGTTATGTTTTTATCCCTATTATTACATTGATTTGATTATTTTGTGATGGATTTATTTTTATGAATTCCTTTATCGTATATGAATTGATTTACGATGTCATGATGTTTAAGATTCCCATTTTTATTACATGGGTTATGCAATGATGTATGGTTTATGATTTTGTGTCACGCATAAGAATGGTATCATTATGAGATGGGTGGGACCTATATCTCCCTCCAATGAATTGGATAAATATTTTATATCTCATGAGAGATACATGGCTGGAATGGTAGGTTATACCGGTTCAGTGAAGCAGGACTGAAACAAGGGTAACTCGGTTCAGAAATGGACTTTGTCCACTAAGATAGTCTTGGCAATGAGTCTTGACTAATAAGAAATGATTCTATATGATTATGTGTGTATGCCACAAAGTTTCATGTTTTATGTTATGATTATTGGGATTACATTTCACTACTATGATTTATCCCATGTTATGAAATTGTGATCTCTTTTGCAGGTTAAGATTTCCAAAAGTTATGTTCTTATGTATATGATGTGATTGATATTTCTTTTGTTTACCCTTACTGATCATTTGAGCCCACCCTTTTGTATGTTTTATTTCCCTAGGTTAGGAAGAAGGTTATTATGTAGAATATGCCAAAAAGGGACTCTAGATATGATGAAATAAATGGGAGGCAAAGTAGATGCTTTATGAACCATTGGTTTATGTTTCTGAGTTTCTAAGGACACTATACATATACGGTCCTTTCTTTGTTTTGTTATATGTTGTAATAAGTGTGCTTAAATTCTGAAGTAATAACAATGTATGTAAATTATTGGTCATTATAAGGAGGCCTAATGAGTTCCCAATATTGTCCCACCAGTTACCCAATGGAACCTCCTAGTGCCCAACCACTCTTTTTTTCACATCGATATCTCAGTGATCCCCCCAAATGTACTTTCTACCACCTATAGTTTTAAAAATGTTGGTGGTGTCTTATTATAACATCACCAAACCCAAACCTATTATTATAACTCTATCGAAACCATAAAGAACCTATAATTTCAATCTAATGCATCATTTTTTATTACCAAATATTAAAGAAAAAATAAACCCATAACATAAATCAATATTTCAAATTTCATAACTATTTCATAACTAATTTCACTAAAAACATAATAGCCATGGTCAAGGTCATTATAAAAACTCTTTTGATATAATTATGTTTAGGGTATCATATGGATGATAGAGTGAATTTTGATGTTATATAAAAAATTTACTAGAGGTAGATACAGGTACCAAGTTCTATAAAATTTGAGTGATCATTACCCCATAATATCCTCTAATAATTGGATAGTCCTTTCAAACAACCCACAAGTTTTAGAATTATA
The DNA here is from genome assembly GCA_963277665.1 of Viscum album. NCBI lineage: Eukaryota > Viridiplantae > Streptophyta > Magnoliopsida > Santalales > Viscaceae > Viscum > Viscum album. The sequence continues at coordinate 1,087,717,697 of OY728165.1, forward strand.
GTTGGTAATAAAATCTATCTTAGTGTTCAAATCCTATTGACGACTCCTCCATAATCTTGATATAAAATGAGAGTCATGATCAAATAAAATTGATAGAGGTTCACCATGGAGTCTCACAACTTTATTAATATAGAGTCATAAGATATGATATAGGGTTTTATCATCCCTTATTTCTAGGAAATATGAAAATTTTGTAAGGAGATCTATAATAACACATATTGCATCGTTACATTAAGATTTCATAGGAATATCAGTAAAAAAATTTATTATAATATTTTTCTACTTACACATTAATATAGGTATATGTTATATTAAACCATTTAGGTGTTGTATCTAAACATTTAATTTTTTCTATAATTTCGTTCTTGAAACATAATCACCAATTTCCCACATCATTTTTTCCTATCAGAAGTGTTCTCTTGAAAACCTCTTCATATTAGTGCTACTGGGGTGTAAACGGGAAATTATAGTTGTGAGATTCATCTAGAAATTCTCTCTTTAGATCAGGTAATATTGTAACACATTTACTCTTTCCAAACTTTAATATACGATCATCATAGATAAAGTCCATCAACTTCCCATCATTCATGGATTTAAACATATTTTATAAATCCTTTAATTTCTTTGATGAATTATTTATCTTCTACAATAATTATGGTTGGAAAATCACTTGGAAACATAATGACGTTTCCCCTACACTAATAATTTTCAGATACAAAACTACCAAATACATGAATATTAGATCATAATATATCATAATAATTGATAAAACACCATGATACTTGTTCATCAATGCATAATCCACCTTTTCTCTCTTCCTAGGGTTGTAGTGTATCATGCATTAATAGTAATTGAGTATTTTCACCTATCTTCTTTTCTCAAATTGAGCTCTTTCTATATGAATATATACTTCAAATTATTGTGATTAGAATATATGTAACATACTTTACCACATAGGTAATGACTCTATATCATCAAGAAAAATATTACATCTACAAACTAAGCATCATGAGTGATATATTTTTGTCATGGGTCTTTAATTTTCATGATGCATAAGCAACAAGCCTATCATTTCACATAAGTACACCCCCTGATGCTTTCTTCAACACACACTATAAATCACAAATACTTCCCTTTCACAATGGTAAAGTTAATATTGATAAATTGATAGTTATTTTATTTAATTCCTAAAAATATTCTTCACAATCCATTGGCCATGTTGATTTGACCCATTTATGTGTCAACTTGGCTAGTATATTATAAAAGTAGGTAAAATTTTCAAAAGAACTTTGATGGTAACTAGATAATCCTAGGAAACTAAATATTTTGGTAATATTCATTGAAATTTTCCATTGTTTTTCCACCTTGGTCATTGAAGGGTATATAGATATCTCATCTTTAAAGATAATATATCCATGAAAAGAAACTTATTGCAACCAAAATTCACACTTACTAAATTTCTTATATAACTTATTTTCTCTAAGGGTATCAAAAACAATTCTAAAATAGTACTAATTATATTCATACCTTTTAGATTATATCAATATATCATTAATAAATACCACAAAAATTTATCAAGATAATCCTTGAAAATTCTATTCATCAAATCCATAAACACTTAGGGTGAATTAGTTAATTCAGTAGGAATTACTCTAAAATAATAATGTATACACCTCTTATGAAATTTAATCTTTGGTATATCATCATTATTCACTCTTATGTTATGATAACCATAATAAATATTAATCATTTATAAGTATAGATGATCTTTAAGTATATCAAACAGGTCATAAATGCATGGTTATATATAATTATTATTTATAGTAATGACATTGATTTCATTTTAATCGGAATTCAACCTCATAGACCCATCATTATTTTTTATAGAAATGATTGGTCCTATCTAAGGTGATATTATAGGGAATATTAATCCCTTATCACACAAATCCTGTAGATTTTTCTTCAACTCCACCAATTCCACCAGGTGTATTCTATATGGAGTATTAGATGTGGGTTTTTCATCATGGGTGAGTTTAATATAAAATTCAACTTCATGTTCAAGTGGGCATCCATGTAATTATTCATGAAATATGTCAATGTATTCTTGTAAAATTGTTTAATCCTTTATTATTAGGATATCCTTCATATGCATGGATTTTTTTCCTTCTCTTATTCTCCCATAATTTCATTAATATGGTCTATTAGAGGTGGTTTCATACAAGGCTTAGATAATAAAGTCTCTCCTCAAAAAATAAGGTATTTTTTCCTCCCTCACAAATTATAATCTACTTATATTAAATGTATATTACTATATAGTACTTTAAAAGTTAATCCATCCAAAGGATTATGTTAAATTCATACATATTTATAACAATAAAATTTGAAACTAGATCATATATATGCATATTAATAGAAATTTACCAATATATCCTTATTGAAATAATATTTCCACAAGGTTTTTTTATTAAAAAATCCTTCCTTACTGTATCAAGAAATGATTAAATTTTCTTAGAAAACATATAATATATAAAATTTTATTTATCAATAATCAAATAAAGTAATATCTAACTTTTATTTTATGATTAATGTACCAGGTATCATATCATTCGGGACTTCAACTTACATTGTAGTAATTGTATAATCCATTACTCCCTTGGCCACTTTTAAGGTAGATTATCTTTTTTATTAGGGAATTAATAAAAATATTTTACCATATCCTTATAGTTAAAGAATTATATATTAGAGACTTGTTTAATTCCTTTAAATTCACGGGCTTGAGGGATTTTATCACCCAAATTTTAATAAAATCCCATTACCTTGAAGTAATTCCCAAGGTGTTTCTTTCTACAGTTATAGCATGTTGAGAATTTTTTCTTTCATCTCTTCTCCTTTTACAATGTTCCCCATATATTTCATTCATTTTTTTTATTCTTCTCATAATTTACTTTGAAACTAAAATAATTAGAGAACTCCTTCTCAGTCTTGATGTAAATTTACACTATCTTCTCTTATTTTGAAAATATTTAATAGATTACTGTCTTATGAAGGTGTGGATTTATCCTATCAAATAAGTGATCGATCTTTATTTCTATATTTCATACTTAGTACATAACATGTCTTTCTAAACATGTAAAGTTATCCACATACTTAGTGACATTTTTATCATCCTTTTGTATTAGATTTAATAATTTCCTTTCTATATATGATCATTTCTCATGAGGAATTTGTTTTGAAGAATATGACCTTAAAATAATTCAATTCTATACTCTCATCTCCTCTCACTTATTAATGTTTTTAATAAATTTCCATCATTGATCATCATATACACTCATATGATATATTATTGTGATAAAATTATCCCTTTCACTATATCCCAAGGTAAAGAATATCTTCTCTAGGGTCCCGATCCATTATTTATCTACTAATGGATTTGTTGTTACATTAAAGGATAGAGGTTTCTATCAGATGAAGTAGTTATAAATTGTTACACCATGTTGAGGGGAATATTTTGTGCTATACTGGGAGGGTTACTTGTCAAAACCTGACTAAAATACCCTAATATAGTGATAATTTAATCATTTATAACACAGGATTCATTGGTTTTTATAATAGAGAAATAACTATAATGATTACGAGTGTTGGAACAGTTTTTATTCATTGAATTATACACCATTTATAAGCAATGGTAGATAGTTGATTAGTTCATGAATAACACCAGGAATTATAAATCATAGTATATAATGCTAACGTATATCAAATATTTTTAATGTAATTTCTTTAAGAGTTTATCCGAAAGTTGTATTGTATGGTTATGTTATTATAAATCTTGTTACTATAGTTTCTACTAATCTTACTTGTATATACCAATTAGAAACCCTGAATCCAATAAGTTGAAACTGGAGGTTATTTTATTAAATTAGTATGAAATAGAAGAGATCATGTTAAATAGTATCTAACATTTTAGTAGTCATAAGATACTAGATACATATATGATCCTTACATTACATTTGAACACTAAAAATACATCATATAAATTAAATGAAACATTATTATTCCAACAATAATATTATAAGATAATTCATAATACACTTCTTAGATTCTTGAGGAAAAGGTATACAAAATATAGGGGTGAGATCGGATGCACAGTAAGGGGTAACAAATAGTGAAAGCTAACATGGAATAATCAAACTATAAAGAATAAGGAATAAATAATTAATGGATTCAAGATGAGCATTATATATCCTTGTAAAATATAATAATAAATAATTATATACATTGAAATAAATGATTCCAAATTTATGGTATTCATTGTTTCATACATCTTAATAAAACCTTCATGTCCTAGGAAAATACATCACAAACATTCCATCAAGGACTTGTTCAAAGAAATCATTCATAATATGGCATACATACAATAAATACCCCAAACTAGTTTGTATCATAAGACCTACCTATACATAGAGGGGCTATATAATTCTAGTCCCCACCCATCACATAATAATTCCAATGAATCCATAATATAAAATATTTTCACTAAAAATACATTTCATAATGTTTCAAGGAACCATTTATAAAATCATGTCTTAATAATTAAAACATTTATGTGTTGAATTAATGGGTATAAATATAGTCAATGTATGCCTAGCCAATTGAATTACATGGCTTTGTAGTTTGTTGGAATAGTCTATTAACTTATTATTTTAATGATCACAAATCATTTTTATTATTTTATTAATGAATTATTTGTTTAATGATGGTAAAATATTTCCATATCTAAAACTATAAAAAGGGTAAGTCTTGAAGTGACCGTATCAACCTATTTTATGAAGAAGTTCAACTTAACATGAATTAAAAGTGACAATATATAATTGAATGCAATTTGAATTATAAGTGACTACATAAAAAAATAAGTAACCATGTGTTAGATGAGAAACTTTTCTCTAATTCATGAACTGACCACAAGTATATTGAACTAACTACATGGAGATCAAGTGATGGAATAAGGGATTCAACCAGGCACATGACGACTTCAAGTGACCGTATAGACGACCATTGATTTTTGGTAAAGTGTTAAATTAACCACATGAAGAAATGAAGTGACTGTGTGTGGAAATAAAGTGATTGCAAGCAATTGACCATTTCAAGTGGCCATAAGAAAGTGACTATGTCATGTAACTGCAAGCTCAAGTGATAGTCATATCAAGTGACCACAAGTAAGTAACTACTATATGCATTTGAATACTTTTCAAGGATAGATTTTAAAAATTATGAACTAAAGTCGATCAAAATGAGATTCTTAAAACTCTATTCCTTCTTATATTTTCTCTATCTATTTTTATTTTACCTTCAAGCAGTGTTTAAATTAGTTAGTATAATTATTAGCACATGCTCAGGCACTATATTGGAGAGTACTAGATACTATCTCTTATTCTTTTTACACCAGTTATCCCACGAATAACTATGGAAGAGGTTGTGTATATCCTGGACTACATTGTGTGTAGTTGTAACTATAAGAACTAATCTAGGTTATTGATCTATTTATTATTTAATGAATGTGATCGGTCTTGGGTGACTTTCAAGTGGAGTATATTAGGTCTCAGCTTGAGACTGAACCCCTTGTATTTATTTCATCTATGTGTTAATTTGCTTTTTCTTAATTTATTTTTTGGAATTACTTTTATTCCTTTAAAAACTCTTTTCCAAATCAACACTCCAATAGTTAGCTTTAATAATTTTTTTATATATTGTGTTTTATGTGACTAGATTTATTTCAAAATTTGAATTGATTTTTAAAAAAATTAATTGGGTTGTGATTGAGCCTTTGATAAATATTTCAAAAAATCAAATTACATATTTCTACAATTTTAGTTAACTAGGTTGTATTTGTAAACTAGGTGATTTTTAAAAAAATTAATTTTAAATATAAATTTTTATTAGAAACTCAATTCACCCCCCCCCCCCCCAGATTTGATCCCTCTGACCAATATTTGGCATTAGATGATTATTTTACTTCATTGGAACTTGATCAAGTTTTCAGAAATATATTTTTAATTTATTTCATTTCTATTATTTTCTAAGTATGGATGCTAAGTCTGAAGGTTATGATACAAATAGAACTCCTTATTTTAATGGTTAAAAAAATATTAATGGAAAATAAATATGAAAATTCATCTTGTGAGCATGGGTTTTGAAATTTTGGGATCTATTGATGATCAATATGAAAAACCTAAAAATGATAGAAAATATTGGTTTACTCCACATAAATATACTTATGATTCAAATTTAAAAAAAAAATAATGATTTATTTTTTTCTTTAGGATATGATAAATTTAATAGTATGTCTTTTTTTATACTACTTATCAAATTTGGGATACCCATTCTATGTCTCATGAAGGAACATCCAATATTAATGAAATAATGTTAAATATATATACTGTTATGTATGATACTTTCAAGATGAATATTTGAGAATCTCTCATTGAAATATTTATTTGGTTTAATGAGATAATAACATTGTGATTACACTTGGACAAAATATGGATGAAAAAGATCAAGCACTAAGGATCATGAGATGTCTACCAAATAATTATAGAGGTACTGAAGTCTCTATTTGATATCCACGTGACATCAGTAAACTATCGGTCAAAGAGATAATAATAAAACTGGTGATATATAATGAATATATAAAAGTAAACAATGAAGATTATAAATGGAAAAGAAAATATTTTTGCCTTTAAAGCATCATAGTCAAAATCCGAGGAAGTTGTCAAACCTGATAGTACAATTTCAAGTGAATTTGATAAAAATTTTGATAAAGAAATAGATCAGTTGTCCAAAAGGTTTAAGAATATTTATAAAAAAATAATTTTTTTCATAAGTTAAATTATAAAAGAAAGTATGATAAATGATGTAATTAGAAACAATATTGGAAAAAGGATGACTCCTCTAATGATATTACCAAATATGAATGTAAAAGTAAAGAACATATAAAATTTGAATGTTTGTAGATTAAGTATTACGAGGGAAAATAGAAATGACCAAAGAATGAAATGAATTCCACTTGGAGTGAATATAAAGAAAGATCTGGTGAATTAGATTCCATCCTTGAAGATGCAAATGAACAAGAAAATTTATGTTTTATGGACAATGCTTCAGAGGTACCATTTGATTCTTATGATCATATATCTAATGAATCGAAAATACTGAATAAATAATTAGAATAATATTATAATATATTGTAAGATACCATGAATTATTTAAAAGATAAATATAAAAATATGAAAAAGGCACAAGTTTTATTTATTGTAGATAAATACTATCTCAGTATAGAAAAAGGAAAATATTTCCAATATTTTAAATAAAAATACTCATATAAAAATGGTAAATGAAAATCTTAAAGGGGATTTGAAATAATTGGATGATAGTAGAAAAACTAGGAATATTGTAAAGGGTAAAAAAATAAAAAATCTAAATCTATAATTGGGTATGGATCTAAATAGTAAGGTATTTTGTATAAAAATTATTTTTTCCAAGTTTAGAAAACATGACTTTTATTTCTAGGGAAACTATTAGTTTTGGAAATAATTCTAAAACTTTTTGACATAAAAAGTCTTTTCTGCCTTAATCTATTATTTATATTAAAATAAATCCTATGAAAGAAATGTGGATTAAAATTATTTTATAACTTCTATGGACCCTAGAAAATCAAGGTGCCAAATTCATTTATTATTTGATTATACTTATGAAAAATTTTAAAAATATATATATAATCTATGATATATAGATAGTGGATGTTGCAGACATATGACTAAAGAATATTCAATAATAAAGAATCTAATAAAAGTGGATAATGGACATGTTAGTTTTAGTTACATTGCAAAAGTAAAGATTATTGGACAGGGAAAAATAAATAACTCTAAATCTATCCTTATTTATAAAGCTTTATTTGTTAATAGTTTAAAATATAACCTAATTAGAACTTATAAGTTCTGTAATGATTCTTTTTAAGTAAAATTTGAAAAGTATTCTTCTAATATTTGTGATTCCAATAAAGCTTTAGTATTTACTACTTTAGGAAATTATCATGTTTATATAGTTAATTTAGATTCTTTATTCCCACAATATGATTCGTCATTAAGTTATTTTGATAGAGAATCTTGGTTGTGGTATAGGATACTTGGACACTATGATAGATACTTATTTAAAAAGATAAATAAGAAACCGCATTATTAGTGCTGACGTCGTAAGACTTCACCATTATCACACATGAGTTTCAAGGCCTCTCTAGATAAAAATTTAATGTTGAGTGAGCGAAGAAAGTATTATTCAAGGAACTACCCATGATAGAATTATATAAAGGAAAGAGTGAAATCAATTTCAAAAAGGAAAGAAACAAATAAAATATCTTTTAAATGAAAGAAAGCAGTCTCTACCACTCAACTATAAGAATTGATTTATATGGATTTATTTAGACCCTCTATAGTTTCTAGTATAGTAGGAAAAAACTAGGACTATATTATTTTTTGATGATTATTCAAAATATACATTGGTGTTTTTCCTTTTTCATAAAAGAGAATATCTTTCATATTTTAAAAAATATGAAAAATTAGTATAACACCTTAGTTGACTCGCCATAAAAATTGTGAGAAGTGACCACGACCGAAAGTTTTAGAATCAAGAGTTTGAATCTCTCTTCTCACAACATGGCTATACTTGAAATTTATCTACACCTCAAACACCTCAAAAAAATTGGGTTGTTAAAAGAAGAATCATTAAAAAAATTCCTGAACTATGCTTAGTGAATATGATCCACCAATATATTTTTTGGGTTGAATCTATTAACATAGTTGGTTATATAATTAATAGATGTATTACTAAACCTATCTTAAAAAATACAACATATGAATTATGGAATAATAGAAAACATAAGTTGAATTACTTTACAAATTTTTATGCAAATTATACATTCTAAATACAAAAGAGAATGTAAAAAACTCACCAAAAAACTATGAATCACTTTTTATTGTTTATTTCAACCACTAATAAAAATTTATAGAGTATTTAACAAGATATCTATATTTTTTGAAGAAACTGTGCATGTCACTTTTTATTAGATAGATCCACATAAAGTCAAACCTACTATAAAAAATCTTGAGGATGATATATCAAATTTGAATATCAATAATACCTCTAAATATTCTGATCCTTTTACGGATCTACCTGATAAATATCCTAGAAAAGACCATCAATTCCTTAATATCCCAGAAGAAGAGTTGTAAGAAACATGTACTTTAGTCTCTAGAACCATTAAAACCCTTAAAAAACATCTCATGGATGTAGTATTCGGAGTTCTGGATAAAGGTACTCAAAATTGAGTCTCGCTAAGAAACCATGTTGAACGTAAATATTTTATATCACAGCCTGAACCTAAGAACATCAATGAAGTAATAAATGATGAAACTTGAGTAATTTCTGTGCAATAATAATTGAATCCATTTGAAATAAATAAATTCTAGGAATTAGTAGATAGATTTAAAGACAACCTAACCATTGGAACCAAGTGGGTTGATGAATATGGAACAATTATTAGAAGAAAAACAATATTGGTTAGATAATGATATAATCAGGAAAAAGCTATTAATTATGAAGAATAATTTTTAACTAGTTTTTATACATGAATCCATTAGAAAAATACTTTTATATGTTGCGTATCTTAATTTCAAACTATTTCAAATTGATTTCAAGAGTTTATTTCTTAATGGTTATATTATTAAGGATGTGTTCTTTTATCAACCTCTTGGATTTCAAAATACTCATTTTCCGATTCATATTTTTATATTATCTAAAGATGTATATGCTTTGAAATGGGATCCTAGATCTTGGTATGATAATATTAGCATCTTTCATATTTAAAATGGTTTTACAAAAGGAGTTTCAAACTCTACTCTATTTATAAAAAGGAATTTAAAAGGATGTTTTAGTAGTTAAAATATATGTTGATTATATTATTTTTAGATAATCCAAACATTCATTATGTATTGATTTTGTAAAAATAATTCAAATTGAATTTGAAATGAGTTTAATGGGTGTGTTAAAAAAATTATTGGTCTTAAAATTGTCAAAATAATGATGTAATTTGTTAAATCAAAGTAAATGCACAAAGGATATTTTAAAATGTTTTGGTATAGATATAAAAAAAGATATTGATAGTCCTATGAGTAAAATATATTAGATAGATCTTGTTGAAATTGAAAATCCAGTTGACCAAACTACTTATAGAAGTATTACTGGATGTTTACTATTCATAACTATTAGTCGACCCGATATTATGTTTAGTGTATGTATGTGTTCCCATTTTGAAGAAATCCCAAAATAATTTCATTTTAATTATATAAAAAAATTTAAAATACCTCAAAAATAAAACAAATTTTGTATTGTTATACTATAAAGGACATGAATTTTAATTAGTTAGTTGTTCTGATACTAATTTTCGTGGTAGTAAGTTAAATAGAAAAATAACCTCTAAAACATGTCATCTTTTGGGAATGTCTCTAATTTCATGGTGTGGCAAGAAGAATAATTTTTTCACATTATCGACTACTAAATCTATATACATAGCATCAGGTAGTTGTTATGAACAAATTATGTGGATGAAACACACTTTACAAGAATATTTTTATTAATTTTAACATTTCCCTATAAATTTTGAGAAAAAACTATATTAATATTACTAAGAATATTGTTTCTCAAAGTTTAATAAGTAAATCATTTTTAATATAGGGTTATACATAAGATAAATTCGACTATAAATATTCATTTGAAATCTAAAAACATTTTCTACATAATGGTATTTTATTGGTAATTTTTCGACATTAAATAATTTAATTTATTTATGACACAACGATGATGCAGTAATTATCTTATTAATGAAATATTGACATAATTGATGTTATAAATACCCAAATAAATGTAATTTGAGACTTTTTATGAATTTCAATAATTTTATTGGTTAATATGACATTTTAGTATTGATTTAAGTAACTTTTTTCGAACTAATCATTCTGTTATGATTTTCACAAAAATCAATTACTAAATAGTGTCAAAATTGACATAAAATAGTTTTTAAAACAAATATTATATTATTAATTGTTATTTTATTACTAAAAATCTACGGTTCGGCCAAATGACTTTGATAAGGTTATATATATTAATAATAAACAACTTGTGGTTTGTTTGTCTTGTTATAATAAGTTTATTAACCTTATATTGTAAGAACACAAGAAGACACGGTAAAAGTAAAATTATTTAAATAAATGTTAAATCTAAATGATAAGTTTAAAATAGAAACCTAAACTTGTATAAATTCTATTGGATGAGACTATTTCGACCCATCCCCACCTTAGCTTCTAAATAAATCAATTTTGAGATATTTAAAACCGAATTGGGCTTTATAATAAAATAATATTTTTAGTTTTCCAAAGGGGCCCCTCTCCTCCCTTATAAAAGGGCACCTCCCCCCCCCTCATCCTCACACCACTTTGAGCCTTCAAGCTCGGCCAACCCCTACAAATATCTCCACTACACTTCCCTAGAAACATCCTAGAGGTTCTGGTCTTCTTCCAAGACCATTCTTAGTGCCCTAAGAGGAGGTTTCAAAAGGCGTGTCGAAAGAAGATGTAATATCCATTACCGATTCTTTCATATTTATTTCTTCTTCTACTTCTTCTTCTTTAGTTGTTTCATTATGAAGTAATAACAGCAGTATCACCCATATACTGATATATTATTATAAGTATGAAACAACCCTATTTCACCATCTATCCATCCTACGGAAAACAAAATCACCGCGCGTGCGTACGTACGGAATACTGTCTCCACGCTGTGGTGTAATCTATTTTCCACCACCACCTTACTTGGATTGGTATAATGGTGTAAATAATGAATATATATGATTATTGTAATGTGATATTGATTCTGAAATAGTATAAATACACTTCATTACAATTTCACGATCATGGGAACGATATCATCGCTCGTGCGTACGTACGGAATACCGTCTCCACAATGTGATGTGACTCGTTCTACATGATCTTCATTTCATAATGATTATATAAATGAATTGATTGAGTTAATATGATATATATTACACTAATACCATAATTTAAATGAGGTATATATAACCTAAAAAATAAGAATAAGAATTTATTCGACAAAACACGCATAAGAACAAAAAGTAATAAACACTCGAATAACAAATAGTAATGAAATATTACTAATAAGAAGCTAAAAATATGACCATATATGATATCATAAAAATAAGTATGATTCTGTAATAAGTAAATAACATTATTTAAATCATTATACAGGAGGTTCAGACACTTACGAAGCAAATCGGACCTAAGGTAAGGGAAATTTCACAATCTCATTTTTATCCAAGATTGGTTATACTTTGGTATTTACTGGGTTGTATTTTATCATCCACATCCATGTTTCCTCAATATGTAATATTATTTACATCCACATACAATTTTTAAATCCAATTTTAACCTTCGGTGAGTTTTAAGTAAAAGATATGAAAGGAATCTTTTGTTGTTTTTTGTATGAGGTACTTTTTGACTTTTCCGACAAAAGTACAGGAAGAATGTTTTTTTAACTTATACGGCATGAATGGATTTTTAAAACATTATTTCCAAGAATCTTCCTTTACAAGTTTTAACGTTTATTTTTAATCAACTTCTTTTAGTTTAGAATTGTATGACATGTTAAGAAATGAAAAGTTTTTTTGATGTAGAAAGGATATTTTCCTCAAGAATGGAGTTCAAGTGTTTTATCAAAATTATTTTCCATCTATGATAATAAAGGGTTCTATTTCTGTCCCTATTATTAAATTGATTTGATTATGTTGTGATGGAATTATTTTTATGAATTCCTTTATCTTATATGAATTTTTTTATGATTTCATGATGTTTAAGAATCCCATTTTTATTACATGGGTTATGCTATGATGTATGGTTTATGATTTTGTGGCACACATAAGAATAGTATCATTATGAGATGGTTGGGACCTATATCTCCCTCCAATTAATTGGGTAAAGATTTTATATCTCATGAGATAGACATGGCTAGAAATACAGGTTAAACCGGTTCAGTGAAATAGGACTGAAACGAGGAGTGAACTCAGTTCAGATATGGAATTTGTCCACTAAGATAGTCTTGGAAATGAGTCTTGAATAATAAGAAATGATTCTCTATGATTATGTGTTTATGCCACAAAGTTTCATGGTTTAAGTTATGATTATTGGGATTTCATTTAACTACTATGATTTATCCCATGTTATGAAATTATGCTCTCTTTTCAGGTTAAGATTTCCAAAATGTTATGTTCTTATGAATATGATGTGATTGATATTTCTTTTGTTTACCCTTACTAAGCATTTGAGCTCACCCTTTTGTATGTTTTCTTTCCCTAGGTCAGGAATAAGGTTATTAATTAAGATATGCCAAAAGGGACTATAGATATGATGAAATAAATGGGAGGCAGTTTAGACGCTTTATGAACTAGTTGTTTATGTATCCCAGCTTCTAAAGAAACTATACCTATACGGTCCTTTCATTGTTTTGTTATATGTTATAATATGTATGATTCAATTTTGAAGTAATAACAATGTATGTAAATTATGGGTCGTTATAGTTGGTATCAGAGAAAGTTATAGTCAACCTTTGGAAACTAGGATGTGAAAGCATTAGTAAGAACCCTAAGGATAAGTCTAGGCATAGAACACAATCTTAGGTTTTTAAAAATGGCCATGAATAACCTAGGACAAGACCTTAAGTGTGAAATTTTATTCTTGATTATGTGGTTTTCCTATTATAATTTGTGTTGCTCACACTATTCTTCTTGGTTTTAGTCAATGGCTGGAACCCAAAGGAATCGTGTTAATGCGGAATGCGACGGGAAATGCAATGCTTTTCCCACTGAACAACCAAATGTTATGGGAGATAGAATGAAAAATCTTGTATCCATGCTCACACAACTTTCTCAAGCTATGAATCATGCAGGACTTCCAAACGAGCAAAGGAATGAGCAACATTCTGTTGAATCCTTCATGAGGCAGCGTCCACCTTCTTTCAGCGGGTCTACTGATCCATTAGTTGCTGAATAATGGATTAGTACTACAGAATAGATATTGTCAGTTCTTCAATGTTCTGAGCATCATAAAGTCATCTTAGAAGCGTATCATTTGGAAGGTGATGCTGATCAACGGTGGAATCTTATCAAGAATACGAGGCAAAGAGATGAAATTCAGTCCATGGAATGGGATGAGTTCAAGAACTTATTTTTCAATAAGTACTTCCCTCGTATTCTCCGAACAAAGATGGAGAATGAGTTTCTTGAACTAAAGAAAATGGATGATGAATCTGTTGGTACCTATGAAAAATCTTTTACAAGCCTTCCAAGGTACGCTTCTGGTATTATTATCCAAACTGAGAGTAAGATCAATCGATTCTTTAGTGGCTTAAAACCAATTCTTTGAAGGGCCTTATCCATAAGGGACTTCAATAGCTATGAGAAAATCATTCGATGTGCCCTTAATGTTGAGATGGATACTGCAGTAACCCAACAGTCATATGGGATTGATAAGAAGAGGAAAATGGAATTCAAAGGAAAATCTAAAGAGCACACTGAAAAGAAGATGAGCATTCCCTTATGCTCAAAGTGTGGAAAGAAACATGGAGGGAGTTGTCTTAAAGGGACAGGTAAATGTTTCAAATGTGGAAAGGAAGGTCATAAAGCATTTGAATGTCGCAATGATGGGAAGAAGATGTCTAATGATGCAAACAAAGGAAGGGATACACAGAATGAACCTGCTACACTTCAATGTTTCAAGTGCAAGGAGATGGGGCATTATGCCAATCAATTCCCAAATCCAAGGGTTGATGATGATGGTCGACGTCAACAAACTCTTAAGGCTAAAGACAAAGGAAAGTCACATGCAATTTCTATCAGCGATGTGGAGTACGATAACGATGTGGTGAAAGGTACACTTACCATCCAATCTAAAGTAGAAAATGTTTTATTTGATTCTGGATCCACCCACTCATTTATTTCTGAAGAATTTTCTAAGGATATCACTGTATTACATCAACAATTAGATGTTGAGTTAGTTGTGACAACCCCTAATGGCACAACAGTCGCATCAAAAGTTTATAATTCTTCTCCGATTGAAGTCTGTGGGAAAGTGCTTCCTACAAATCTTGTGATCCTTCCTATAGTGGAATTTGATGTGATTCTTGGCATGGATTGGTTTTCTTTATATGGAGCTCATATCAATTGCTAAAGAAGGGAAGTCACATTTCATATTCCAGATCAATCTATGATCGTCTATCGATGCAAGGATGAACATAACCTTCCAGTGGAAATTTCTTCCATCTTATGAGTCTTGATTCCACTAAATGAAAGTTATTTATCTCAAATGGTTGGTGAGAAACTCACGATTAAGAATATGCCCATTGTACGGGAGTTTGACGATGACTTTCTGGAGGAATTTCTGGGTCTTCCACCAAATCGTGAAATTGATTTTTCAATAGAACTCATACCGGGTGATTTACCTATTCTAAAGACACCTTATAGAATGGCCCCAATAGAGTTGCAGGAATTGAAGAAGTAACTCCAAGAGAATCTTGATAAGGGATTCATACTCCCTAGTGCATCACCTTGGGGAGCACTTGTTCTGTTTGTTAATAAGAAAGATGGATCAATGAGACTCTGCATTGATTATCGAGAACTTAACAAGATCACTATCAAGAACAAATATCCTCTCCCACGCATTGATGCCTTATTTGACCAACTACATGGAGCTCAATACTTTTCCAAGATTGATCTTCATTCAGGGTATCATCAATTAAGGGTCAAAAGGGAGGATATACCAAAGACGAATTTCCGTACAAGGTATGGACACTATGAATTTATAGTGATGCCATTTGTTCTTACTAATGCCCCTGCTATCTTTATGGACCTGATGAATAGAGTCTTTAGAGACTATCTTGATCAATTTGTGGTTGTCTTTATAGATGATATTCTTGTCTATTCAAAGATCAAGGAAGAACATGAAGATCACAGGAGAATTATATTAAAGACCCTTAGAAAGGAGACGCTTTATGCCAAATTTACCAAGTGCGAATTTAGTCTTCAAAAAGTTTCATTTTTGGGTCACATAATCTCAAAAGAGGGGATATCTGTGGATCCAGCAAAAACAGAGGTTTTCGGAAGATGGTCGAGACCAATAAAAGTTACCGAGATCCAAAGTTTTCTTGGTTTGGATGGATATTATTGACGTTTTGTGAAATATTTTTCATGATTATCTAATCCACTCAACAGGTTGACTCGGAAAGGAGTTAAGTTTGTTTGGATGGAAGAATGTGAAGAGAATTTCAAGGAGTTGAAAAGAAGGTTATCCAGTGCACCTATGCTCACACTACCTTGTAGTGGAGAAAGGTTTGTGATCTATAGTGATGCATCCAAGAAGGGATTGGGGTGTGTTCTTATGCAAAATGATATGGTGATAGCTTATGCCTCACGGTAGTTGAAAATCCATGAGCAAAATTACCCAACTCATGATTTGGAGTTAGCTGCAGCAATATTTTCATTAAAGATTTTGAGGCATTATCTTTATGGAGAAAGGTGTGACATTTTTACTGGTCATAAAAGTTTAAAGTATATTTTCACACAAAAGGAGATAAATATGCACCAAAGAAGATGGTTGGATCTGATTAAGGATTACGACTTCTCAATCCATTACCACCCTGGAAAATAAAACAAGGTGACAGATGCATTAAGTCGACAAGACCATGCCAGTTTATCCATGATGAGGATCACAAAAGATCTAATATTTATGGATTTACAAAGGATGGATCTTGGAATTATAATGGAAGGGGAAAAATATTATCTTTCTCAAATGAATGTTCAACCATCTATACATGTGAAGATTAAAGAGGCACAAAAAGAAGATGTCAAGTTGAAAAAGAAGGTGGGAAATGTTCCTGAATTCAACCTTGATTGTAATGGGATAATAAAGTTCAGGAATCGGGTTTCTGTTCCTCCAATCCCCGAATTAAATAAGGAGCTGCTGGATGAGGCTCATAGTTCTTTATTCTCTATTCATCCTGGAAGCACGAAGATGTATAGGGACCTGAAAGAGTACTTCTGGTGGGATGGCATGAAAAGAGATGTTGCTGAATATGTCTCTCAATACTTGGTTTTTCAGCAAGTTAAAGCTGAGAGACAGAAGTCTAAGGGGATGTTACATCCATTACCCATACCCGAATGGAAATGGTAAATCATCACTATGGACTTTGTCACAGGACTTCCTAAAACATCCAAAGGCAATAATACTATCTAGGTCATAGTTAATCGTCTTACAAAGTCTGCACACTTCATTGCTATTAGAGAAAATTTCTCTCTGGATCAGCTTGCCATGATATATGTGAAGGAAGTGGTAAGATTGCATAGAGTACCACTTTCTATTATATTTGATCAGGATCCGAGGTTTACCTCAAAGTTATTCTGAAGTCTTCAGCATACTCTGGATACAGAGTTGAGTTTCAGCACTGCTTATCATCCTCAGACAGACGGTCAGTCTGAGAGAACAATTCAAACTCTAGAATATATGTTGAGAGCTTTCTCTATGTATTTCAAAGTTGGTTGGGATCAACACCTACCTTTGGTGGAATTTTCTTATAATAATATCTTTCACTCCAGTATTCAGATTGCTGCTTATGAAGCTCTCTATGGAAAGAAATGCAGGACACCAACTTGCTGGGATAAAGTTGGGGAAAGAAAGCTATTAGGACCTGATCTTGTTGATGAGATGGCAGAAAAGGTCTGATCTATTGAACAACACATAAGATCAGCTCAGAGTCGACAGAAAAGTTATGTCGACAACCAAAGAAAAGACCTAGAGTTTGAAGTGGGTGATAAAGTGTTCTTACGAATATCTCCCTGGAAGAGGGTCATGAGATTTGGAAAGAAGGGGAAGTTAAGCCCTAGATATATCAGTCCTTTCGAAATACTAGATCGTGTTGGGAAGGTAGCTTACCGATTGGAACTTCCACCGAATCTCTCCCAAGTTCACGACGTGTTCCACGTATCTCTCCTGAGAAAGTACATACCTGATCCTTCACATGTACTCACCTCAGAAGTTGTACCGCTGGAACAAGATCTTTCTTATGAAGAACAACCGATAGAGATTCTGGATCGTAGCGAAAAAGTCCTATGAAACAAGACAACTCGCTTGGTGAAAGTTTTATGGAGGAACCACCAATTATAAGAAGCTACATGGGAGCTTGAGGATATGATGAGGGAGAGGTATCCTCATATTTTTGTTACAAAGTGATGAATTTCGAGGGTGAAATTCATTTTAAGGGGGGTAGAATATAACACCTGAGACTTTTATGAGAAATATTTTGTTGTTATGATATATAAATCATCAAAGGAATCTTTCACTACACACAATACTAGCTTGGATTGCTTTACACGCAATCGCGACCTTCCTCGATAGCTTTCATCGTACGCAATACCGTGTTTCACTAAACAATGATATGCTATTAAAATATTATTAAAACTAGCTGTTATGAATAGTAATAACCCCTTTTTGACATTTTATAAATTTTATTTTTCAAAATGGACTTCATTTTTGGATTTGGAATATCGAAATTTGCCTAGGGTGAAATTTTGGTATTTTTCTGAAAACTTTCAATTTTTGATGAATAGTGAAACCACTAAGTGGTTGTTAAAAAAACTAACTTTTTCATAAAACTTAATTTTACCGCTTCTGTGAGTGGAATTTCGAAATTCTGAGAGACATGGTTGATGTCAGTAAGTAAAATGTGGTTCAATGAGATTAGAATAATTTTTTGGTGAATAGTAACTTTTTACTTTTTTTACCATGCTTAAAAGTAAATAGGGTAATTAAGGGTAAAAATGTTTTTATTATTACCCTAACACATGTCCTAATTCTATTGGATAAGTTTAATTCGACCAAAAACAACCTTAGGAATAAAATATGACCATTTTGACCCACTTGGATTAGATTAGGACATTTATTATTGATTTATTTAAAGAAGGGTTAAAATAGTTAAAATCAAAGTTTAATAAGTAAATCATTTTTAATATGGGGTTATACATAAGATAAATTCAACTATAAATATTAATTAGAAATATAAAAACATTTCCTATATAATGGTATTTTGTTTTTAATTTTTAGACATTGAATAATTTAATTTATTTATGACACAACGATGATGCAGTAATTATTATATTAATGAAATATTGACATAATTGATGTTATAAATACCCAAATAAATGTAATTTGAGACTTTTTATGAATTATAATAATTTTCTAGGTTAATATGACATGTTATTATTGATTTAATTATCTTTTTTTGAACTAATCATTCTGTTATGATTTTCACAAAAATCAATTACTAAATAGGGTCAAAATTGACATAAAATACTTTTTAAAACAAATATTATATTATTAATTGTTATTTTATTCCTAAAAATCTATGGTTCGGCCAAATGACATATATATGTTTATATATATTAATAATAAACAACATGGGGTTCGTTTGTCTTGTTATAGTAAGTTTATTAAACTTATAGTGTAAGAACACAAGAAGAGACGGTAAAAGTAAAATTATTTAACTTAATGCTAAATCTAAAAGATAAGTGTAAAATAGGAACCCAAACTTGTCTAAATTATATTGGATGAGATTTTTTAGACCCATCCCCACATTATCTTAGAAATAAATCAATTTTGAGCTATTTAAAACCGAATTGGGCATTATAATAAAATAATATTTTTAGTTTTCCAAAGGAGCCCCTCTCCTCCCTTATAAAAGGGCACCCCCTCCCCCTCTTCCTCACACCTCATTGAGCCTTCAAGCTCGGCCAACCCCTGACCATATCTCCTCTCAACTTCCCTAGAAACTTCCTAGATGTTTTGGTCTTCTTCAAATACCAATCTTAGTGCCCTAAGAGGAGGTTTCAAAAGGCATGTTGAAAGAAGAGGTAATATCCGTTACTGATTCTTTAAACTCTATATCTTCTTATACTTATTCTTATTTAGTTGTTTCATTATGAAGTAATAACATCAGTATCACCCATATACGTATATGTTATTATAAGTATGAAACAACCCTATTTCACCATCTATCCATCCTACAGAAAACGAAATCACCGCGCGTGTGTACGTACGGAATACCATCTCCACGCTATGGTGTAATCTATTTTCCACCACCACCTTAATTGGATGGGTATAATGATGTAAATAATGATTATATATGATTATTTTAAAGTGATATTGATTCTGAAATAGTATACATACACTCCATTACAATTTCACGATCATGGGAATGATATCATCGCTCGTGCGTACGTACAGAATACCGTCTCCACGATGTGATGCGACTCGTTCTACATGATCTTCATTTCATAATGATTATATAAATGAATTTAATGAGTGAATATGATATATATTACACTAATAAAATTCTGGAAATGAGGTATCTATAACCTAAAAAGAAGAATAAGAATTTATTTGACAAAACACGCATAAGAACAAAAAGTAATAAACACTCGAATAATAAGTAGTAATGAACTATTACTAATAAAAAGCTAAGAATATGACCATATATGATATCATAAAAATAAGTATGATTCTGTAATAATTCCATAACATTATTTAAATCATTATACAGGAGGTTCGGACACTTACGAAGCAAATCGGACCTATGGTAAGGGAAATATCACAATCTCATTTTTATCTGATATTGTTTATACTTTGGTATTTACTAGGGTGTATTTTATAATCCACATCCATGTTTCCTCAATATGTAATGTTATTTCCATCCACATAAAACTTTTTAAATCCAATTTTACCCTTCGGTGAGTTTTTAGTAAAAGATATGAAAGGAATCTTTTGTCGTTTTTCGTACGAGGTCCTTTTTAAATTTTCTGACAAAAGTACGGGAAGAATGTTTTTTTAACTTATACGGTATGAATGGATTTTTATAACATTATTTCCAAGAAGCTTCCTTTACAAGTTTTCAAGTTTATTTTTAATCAAATCCTTTTAGTTTAGAATTTTATGACATGTTAAGAAATGAAAAGTGTTTTTGAAGTAGAAAGGATATTTTCCTCAAGAATGGAGTTCAAGTGTTTTATCAAAAGTTATTTTCCATCTATGATAATAAAGGGTTCTATTTCTATCACTATTTTTAAATTGATTTGATTATGTTGTGATGGAATTATTTTTATGAATTCCTTTATCATATATGAATTGTTTTATGATTTCATGATGTTTAAGAATCCCCTTTTTATTACATGGGTTATGCTATGAAGTATGGTTTATGATTTTGTGGCAGACATAAGAATGGTATCATTATGAGATGGGTGGGACCTATATCTCTCTCCAATGAACTGGGTAAAGATTTTATATCTCATGAGATAGACATGGCTGGAACGGCATGTTAAACCGGTTCAGTGAAACAGGACCGAAACGAGGAGTGAACTCGGTTCAGAAATGGACTTTGTCCACTAAGATAGTCTTGGCAATGAGTCTTGAATAATAAGAAATAATTATCTATGATTATGTGTGTATGCCACAAAGTTTCATGTTTTAAGTTATGTTTATTGATATTTCATTTCACTACTATGATTTATCCCATGTTATGAAATTATGCTCTCTTTTGCAGGTTAAGATTTCCAAAATGTTATGTTCTTATGAATATGATGTGATTGATATTTCTTTTTTTACCCTTACTGAGCATTTGAGATCACCCTTTTGTATGTTTTCTTTCCCCAAGTCAGGAAGAAGGTTATTAAGTAAGATATGCCAAAAGGGACTATAGATATGATGAAATAAATGGGAGACAGTGTAGATGCTTTATGAACCAGTTGTTTATGTTTCCTAGTTTCTAAAGACACTATACCTATACGGTCCTTTCATGGTTTTGTTATATGTTGTAATAAGTATGCTTAGATTTTGAAGTAATAACAATGTATGTAATGTATGGTTCGTTATATTAGTACCCAATGATCCTGTGTGGCTCAACACCGATCCTATGTGGGTCAGTGCTAAGCGATCCTATGTGTCTCAGCGCATACCGATCATGTGTGGGTCATATTTTTTTGGGGTCATTGATCAGTGATCTTGTGTGGGTCAGTGCATACCTATCATGTGTGGTTCATTGTGGGGGTTAGTACCTATTGACTTTGGGTGGGTAAGATCTTGTGTGGATCATTTCAGTGGTTAATAGATACCGTTCTTATGGGGGTCACACACCATATGGTCAGCAGCAATGCTTATTGACAGAGTAAGATGATATAGCCTCTCAACTAATCATCTGTACTCTGGTACTTTACTTATATATACCTCGTGTGAGATGAGTCCTTTATCTTCATGGTGATACCTATGTGGCACTTTTACATTCGTGGAACTATCTTCGTGGTGATACCTGTTTTGTAATTTTACCTCTGGGGTACTATCTTCGTGGTGATACCTGTGTGGTACTTTTACCTTCATGGTGTTACCTAGATAGTGTCGCAAGTGTGGTACTTTTACCTTCGTGGTTTTAGCTTTGTGGTATTTTTCCCTCATGTATGAGATGAGTATATCATTATTACATAGGTATATGTATCGTCATATACCTAAGTAGAGTTGAGGATAACTTCATGCTTTGTGGTTCAGGTCTTGATTTGTTGCTCTTCCTTTGTGGAACTATGGGAGACCTTTGGGGGTCTCAGGGTCCCTACTATGTATTTTTATACTCACACTTGCATGGGTTTATCCCACACCATGTAGTGTCTTGTGAAGATGATATAAAATGTTGATCGAGGCTGAGGGAGCTTGGACTGGACGGTGTTCAGAGGTGGAACAATTGACGTGACGTGACACAGGACTACTGATCGTGAGCAGTACGAACCCTTTTAGTAGAATCCAAAATGGTCGATCTAGGATCTGTTTCTATCTTCTCAATTGTACATGTACTTTCAGTTGGTCTTGTATTATGGACCCTTTACTTTCAACACACTTTTTTGTACAACAGTTTATTTTGGGATTACCTCTTATTGTACTCTTTTCTTTGTGTGTTTGTACAGGTTTAAAGGAAATGCCTTCCTATTATAGGGATATTCCTTTACGGTGCAAGTCATCGGCCCCTGGCCTAAGGAAGGTGTAACACCCCAAGATTTCATAGTATGTTATTTCTTCAATTTATTCAATAACTTGAACTACACACAACACAGAGTTCAAACACACCACAACCAAACAAATTGGTCATTATGAATAGTAATACCCACTTTTTAAAATCTTATAAATTTTATCATTCAAAATGGACTTCATTTATGGATTCAGAATATTGAAATTAGCTTACAGTGAATTATGTATTTTTTCTGAAAACTTTATATTTTTGACGAATAGTGAAAAACAGTAAGTCTTTGTTTAAAATCCACTTTTTATTTAAATAATTATTTATTTTATTTAAATTAATTTTGGTCAAAAAAAGATTCTTAATACCTATATATGTTCTATGTAATTCATTGGAGTTAGTTTAGAATAATTTTAGATATATAAAAATTTTATTGAACTTTTTACCGTCTTTTACCTACCTCCTTGGAGTATTTGAAAATTTACATAAAACAAAATTTTACCACATTTATAAGTTAAATTTATAGAATCCTAGATACAAGTTCAATATCAAGGAGTAAAATTTTGTTCAATATGATGAAAATAATTTTTATTGAGTAGTATCTTTTTACTTTTATTTACTACGGTCAAAAGTAAATAGGGTAATTAAGGGTAGAAATGATATTATTATTAGGATAACACATGTCCTAATTCTATTGGATAAGTTCCATTCTACCAAAAAAAAATTACAAATAAAATATGATCCTTTAGGTCCACTTGTATTTGATTAGGACATTTATTATAATTTCATTCAAAGAAGAGTTAAAAGTGTTAAATTCAATGTTTAATAACTAAACAATTTTTAATATAGGGATACACATAAGATGAATTCTACAAAAAATATTCATTATAAAGATAAAAATATTTTCTACATAATGGTATTTTATTTATAATTTTTATACATTATATAACTAAATTTATTTATGACACAATGATGATGCAGTAATTACCTAATTAATGAAATATTAAAATAATTGATACTATAAATATCCAAATAAATTTAATTTGATACTTTTTATGAATTCCAATAATTGTATAGGTTAATATGACATTTTAAGGTTGTTTAAAAGATTTTTTTGAATTAATAAGTCTGTTATAAATTTAGAAAAAACAAAATTCCAAATAGTGTCAAAATTGAAATAAAATAGTTTTTACAACAAATATTATATTATTAATTGATATTTTATTCCTAAAAATCTAAGGATGGGCCAAAAGTCTTATTAAATTATAGGAGTATCATTACTAAACCACTTGGGGTTCTCTTTGAATTATATAGTAACTTTATTGACCATATAATATTAAAATATAAAGAGATATTGTAAATGTCAAACTATTAAACTAAGAGTTAAATATAAAAGATTAGGTTAATATAGTGACCAAAACCTATCTAAAACCTATTGGTTTAGTTTTTTCGACCCATCCCCACCTATAATTTAAATAATCCACTTTTTATCAATTAGAAACCGAAAATTATTTTATTATAAAATAATATTTCTAGCTTTTCCTAAGGTGCCCCTCACTCCTCTTATAAAAGGGAAATCCCCCTTCTCTCTAATTTACACCTTCAAAGCCATTTGTATCGGACAAACCCTACCGAAATACCCTCTAAATTATCATACCTTCATCCTAGAGGCCTTAATTTAGTCATAATTCTATACTATGGATCCCTTTTGATCAAATCAAAAGGAAGAATTCGGAGAAGAGGTAAATATTTCATCACCTCTTTCAAGTTTCTTTCTTCTCCCACTTCCTCTTTCGTTGTTGTTTCCATTTTGAAACAATAACTCCAGTATCTTCTTTATACTATTATGTTATTAAAAATATGGTACAAACCTATTCATTATTTTATCCATCCTTTGAATGGCATGTCACCATACGTGCGTACGTACGGCTTATCGTCTTCATGTTGTGGTATAATTGTTATTCTATACATTATTATATTGATTGGTATAATAATGATGTTTAACTGATGTAAATAATAAATATAACATGATAATGATTCTTTATATTTGATATACCTACCAATTATATATTATTTTAATATCAAAAGAATGATATTTTCACTTGTGCATACGTACGAATTACCGTCTCCATGAATTCGATGAGATTCATTCCCCATCATATCCATTGAAGAATAATTTTCATTAGATGATTAAAAATAATGTTTAAAGACTTAATATAATTCTGAATATGAATAAGATATGTCCTGTCCATAAAAAACATTACTTACATAACAAAGAATATAAAGGGAAAAACCAGTTAACACCTGAAATGACGATAATACTATGATATTATTAACAAATCTATGTTAAAAGATCATATATGATATCATATTAATATATATGTTTCTTTTATAATTTAATAACAATTATTTAACCATTATACATGAGGTTAACCTACCCTTGACCAAGGAAAAGTACAATGTAAGGGTAAATTTCACGATCTCTTTATTATCCGATGTTGTTTTTACATAAGTATCTACTGGGACATATTTATTTTCCATGTCCATGTTTTATAAAAGATTTTTAAAAGGTATTATTTTCAAGGTAATTTTTTAATAAAACATCATATTCAATGTTTTAAATAATTATTCTTATAAATTATTCTCATTAATTTCCATGTTATAAAATCGGTTTTATGGATTTATTTATATAGACATGAATGTTTTTTTTAATTTTAATTCCTTTCAAAAGTTTTAAAGTGGTATGGGACACTTTGATTCAAAAATGTCTTTAAATTTATTCCTTTCAAAATTGAGTGACTTCTAAATGTTTTTATGAAAAAGGTATATTTCTCACAAAGAGTTATACAAATCATTTTCATCCATATCAACATCCTTTGATGGATTTTACGCTTGTTTGAAGTTGCTTTATTATGATACAAATCTTCCATAATGTATTGATGGTTTTGTGATATGTTTCATTGTGGATGTATTATTTTTATACCATTCACAGTTTATGGATAATGCATTAACATTTTGTATTCTTATTTTAATATGAATGTTTATGTTCTGTTTAATCCTTTTCATATGAGGAATGCATTGGACTTAGTAAGTAACAGGTGGAGCCTGCTATAGCT
Source organism: Viscum album (assembly GCA_963277665.1). NCBI lineage: Eukaryota > Viridiplantae > Streptophyta > Magnoliopsida > Santalales > Viscaceae > Viscum > Viscum album. Next base: position 1,087,744,021 of record OY728165.1, read on the forward strand.
CCTCGATGCTTCGGTAGGTCTCATGAGACAAACTATTCTCTTGGAATAGTGCCTTGAAAAAAATATATTTGTAGTCTTGGCACAAGGCCTTGACTATGTGGTTATGAACATCTGGCATTATACATTCCATCATTATGAAAGTGTCTATTGATATTGCATGTGACTATTAGACCAGTAGAATATCCATGTGAGTAAGTAAATGTCATTATTTTGATTTATATTTTCCATATAATGATGAATATTATGTTGAAAAGTGTTTTTTAGTGCTATACATTTCCTTAAATGTTTATTATTATTTATGAATGTTTCTGCTGTATTGTTATCCTTACTGAGCATCTGAGCTCACCCCTTTATATATTTTTTTTTTCCAGGATGCGAAGATGTATATTATGACTGACCTGTAGGGATAGTCTATGGGATCTCAGTGTTGTCCATGGAAAAAATGGTGTAGTAGTTTTCCATTTTATGATATAATTTAAACCTTATGAATGTATCTAGTAATTATAGGGATACTAAACAAATCAGTATTTCGAGACTTGATCTTCTATGATCATTCCAATGTTATGTAATAATGCACTAAATCTGGGTAACTATGGTCGGGGCATTACAGTTGGTATCAGAAGATGTTTAGTAAAAACCATAGAAACTATATTTAGATAAACTCTGATTAAAGCACATTATCCTAAGATAGACATTGAGAATTAGTATATAAGAGCTTCCTAGAATTTTGGTACTGTAGAGATTTTGTGAGTTTTCCAAGCAATTCATCCATGTCTGGATACATGTAGTAGAGGCGGCTCTGGAATATATGTACCTCGGGGTAAAACCCAAAATCACCACATTGAGATATAGTCAAACAGGAAATGCTGCACAATAATGGGCCTTGCTATACTCTTGGTTACGACACTCTCGGTGGATATTCATAGGATAATTCACATTTTCATTACAATCCATTATTAAGGATTTAAGAGTAAATACTTCCTTAAAGAAAACATTTTTATGATTATGGATTATATCCATAAACTATTTAATTTATGTTAAGTATTTTACAAATTTGGAATCATGTATTTCATTCATAAACAAATCTAGTCTTTCCATTGTTTAGAAATGGTGCCCAATAGATGGAAATAGACATCCAACAATACACATTATCCATAGAGTAATAAGGATCATATCTTTCATGGTGTTAAGCCAACATTTAGAAATGAAATAATCTCCCATGTATTATCATCATATGAAGAAATAGTATCATGTGTTAATAAGATATGTAAAGAATATTCTGAGTCCTATGGTTTTGAAGTAAATCCATAGAAGAATAAAATGGTAGAGAGAAATATGTATAACAGGAATAAGGGAATGAAGGATTTTCTCATATGTGATAACTGTGGAAAGAATCACCTTGGTAAATACTTGAAGGGAATGAGAGTTTGTTATTATTTTGTAAGAAAAGGACACCAAGTACGTGATTCTAAGGGTGAGAAAAATGTTTCAAATGTACAATGCTTCATCTGCAAGGATTTGGGACACTACACGAATCATTGTCCAAATCATCAGAGTATACCCAAAATGCTGCAATTAGATAATAATCAAGTTATAATAATACCAAAGATGAAGAGTAATGATTAAGAGTTCTTATGTTGTTATTAACGTATTGTGTCATTTTAGTATTGTATTAATGATTTACATGTTATAAGAATTATAGAGTATATAAGGATTATATTGTAGTACTATTTCATTAATGACTTGAGATTAGTAGAACCAATAAATGTGACTCAATAGAAAGTTCAACTGCATGAAAAATACATGGTTGAAGAAAAGAAAAAACATTTATACGGTCTTGATGTTGGGGTCTTGATTTTGGAATAAGAGATGAATGATTTTGAAAAATTGTTTTGGATATTATTGACTAACTTAGAACTGATTAATGGTTTTTTTATTTCATCATTGTTGGAGTATTAAAAAATTTTGGATATAAGGAATATATCTTGGATTCTATAAAGAATAAGAGAGCATGAATTTAATAAATAATGTTTTATAGTAATTCAGGTTGTTTCCATCTTTTAAAAGAATATGTGATGATGGAATTCACATGTTATTACATAGAAAAAACATCATCATTTTGTTTTACATCATTATAAATTTTGGACCGTGAGTTTGGAAAGAATTATTTCGGATAAGTTTATTGGTTGGAGTGGATTAGGTTTGACATTGGATTCTATTGTTAATGAAAAATCATTTCTTAATATTGTTTTTTTGATTTATTTACAAAAGGAAAACCCAAATGTCAGGGGGCAACCAATTGTGTCCGGCAATGTCACAAGACTTGAACCCACAGCCGAAGGTCAACAAGGGTGCATCACCTACCCATGTCCTATGTGATTTCCAGGATTTTGTAATGTAGTTTCTTTAATAGGTCTGATAGATGAATTATAAATTCATATTTTTGGAAGTATATTCGATTCGGATAAATAGAGTATTTTTATGTTCTATTATCTTTTATAGTGAAAGATGAGTTTGTGGTGGAAATTAGTTAAAGGATGGATCTCTACTTGTCAAGTATATTTTTTTCTCATACTCTAGTAAGAAGTTAATTCTTAAACTTTAGTTAACAAACCTTAAAACCAAAAATTTGGTATCCTAATACCTTATGTTTTGTTGAACCGATGATATTTTAAATCATCATAGATTGATGGCCTTGAGGCCCTCAATTTTACACTTGTTTGTGATTTATGACATCAATCAATCCCAATAAATATTTACATTTTTCCTCCAATTATGTGTCTCTAATTTCCACCAATGTTCACTTAATCGAGATCATAATTTGGTAGTGACTTTCATTTTCCATTCCCTCTTATTAAGACTAAATTTTATTAACCTAATTTTCGATGTGGGTTCTCTACAAAGGTATTTTTATATTTTTCACCTTTTATTTTTGAAGAACAATTTCAAATTTCAAGGATTCAATTTATTAAAGGAGGGTAGAATGTAACACTCCGTATTTCATAGTATGTTATTTCTTCAATGTAATTCAATAACTTACACTACACGCAATATAGAGTTCCAACACACCACAACCAATCAAACAACCATTTTGAATAATAATACCCAATTTTTGAACTTTTATAAATTTTATCATTCAAAATGGACATCATTTTTGGATTCGGAATATCAAAATTATCTTAGGGTGAATTTTTTCTATTTTTCTGAAAACTTTCAATTTTTGATGAATAGTAAAAAGCACTAAGTCATTGTTACAAACTGAGTTTTTATTTAAATAATTATTTATTTTATTTAAATTTATTATAGGTCAAAATAGATATATAATACCTATATATGTTTAATTTAATTCATTGGATTCAGTTTATAATAATTTTTGATACATTAAAAGTTTATTGAACTTTTTACCATCTTTTACCTACCTACTAAGAGTATTTTCCAATTTTAATAAAACATAATTCTACCTCTTCTATGAGTTGAATTTTCAAAATCCAAGAGGAATGGATAATATCAAGGAGTAAATTTTTCTTCAATAAGATAAAAATAATTTTTAGTGAATAGTAACTTTTTACTGTTATTTACCATAGTTAAAAATAATAGGATAATTAAGGGTAAAAATGATATTATTATTACCCTAACACATGTCCTAATTATATTGGATAAGTTTTAATCGACAAAATACAACCTTATTAATATTATATTATCCTTTAGGTTCACTCGGATTGGATTGGGACATTTATTGTTATTTAATTCAAAGAAGAGTTAAAAGTGTTAAATTCGGAGTTTAATAACTAAACTGTTTTTAATATTGGGTCACACATATGATAAATTAGACTATAAATATTAATTAGAAAGGTATAAAGATTTTATACATAATGGTATCTTATTTGTAATTTTTATACATTAAATAATTAAATTTATTTATGACACAATGATGATGCAATAATTACCTAATTATTGGAATATTAAAATAATTATTATTATAAATATCCAAATAAATGTAATTTGAGACATTTTATGAATTACACAAATTATATAGTTTAATATGTCATATTAGGGTTTGCTAGATGAATTTTTTTTGAAGTAATTATGTTGTTATGAATTTAGAAAAAACAAAATACCAAATAGTCTCAAAATTGACATAAAAGTGCTTTTAAAACAAATATTATATTATTAATTGATATTCAATTCCTAAAAAACTAAGGTTCGTACAAAAGACTTATATTATGATAGGTGTATAATTAATGAACCACATGGGGTTCTCTTAGAAGTATATAGTTAGTTTATTAACCATATAATTTAAAATAACAAAGAGACAAGATAAATGTCAAACAAGTTAACTCACAGTTAAATCTAAAAGATAAGGTTAATGTAGTGACAAAAACCTGTTTAAAACCTATTTGTTGAGAGGTTTTCGACCCATCCCCAAATTATACTTTAAATAATCCACTTTTTATCCATTATAAACTGAATATAAATTTATTATAATATAATATTTTTAGCTTTTTCTAAGGTGCCCCTCACTCCTCTTATAAAATGGCACTCCCCCTTCTCTCTAATTCACACATTCAAAGCCATTTGGTTCAGCTAGACCCAACCCAAATTCCATCTCAACTATCCTAACTTCATATTAGAGGCATTAATTTATTCATAAATCAATCCTAATTAGCCCTTTTGATCAAATCAAAAGGAAGAACCTGATGAAGAGGTAAATATTTTATCACTTCTATCATGTTCCTTTCTTCTTCCACTTCATATTTCTTTGTTGTTTCCATTATAAAATAATAAATCCAGTATCTTCTATATAGTTTTATTTAATTATAAATATGTTATATCCATAATCCTTATTATATCCATCCTTTGAATGACATGTCACTATACGTGTGTACGTACGGCTTACCGTCTCCACGTCATGATGTAATTGTTATTCAATACATTATATTTTTATGGGTATAATAATGATGTGTAATTATTGTAAATAATAAATATAACATGATAATGATTCTATATATATGATATACCATCCAATTATATATTATTTTAATATCAAAGAAAATGATATTGTCTCTCGTACTTACGTACGGATTACCGTCTCCACGAACGCGATGAGATTCATTCTCCATCGTATCCATTCAAGACTAATTTTCATTAGATGATTAAAAATAATGTTTAAAGACTTAATATCGTTTTGAATATGAATAATATACATCATATCCATAACAAACATTACTTACGTATCAAATCATATAAAGGAAAACCAACCAGTTAACACCCGAAATGACGATAATACTAAGATATTATTAACAAAGCAATGTTAAAAGATCATATATGATATCATATTAATATATATGATGCTTGTATAATTTAATAAAAATTATTTCACCATTATATAGTAGGTTAACCTACCCTCAACCAAGGAAATTTATAAGGTAAATGTTTATTTCCCGATCTCTTTATTATTCGAGGTTGCTTTTACGTAAATATCTACTGGGACATATTTATTATCCATGTCCATGTTTCATTAAAGAGTTTTAAAATGGATTATTTTAAAATGGCCATTTTACTAAAACATCATATTAAATGTTTTAAATATTTATTCTTCTAAATTATTATCATTAATGTCCATGTTTTCAAAATGGGTTTTAAGGATTTATTTATATGGACATGAATGTTTTTTTAAAATTTTATTTACTTTAAAAATATTCAAAGTGTTATGGGACTCTTTGTTTCAAAAATGTCTTTAAATGTCTTCTTTTCACAATTGTGTGACTTTTAAATGTTTTTTTGAAAAGGGGTATTTCTGAAAAAGAGTTTTAAAAATCATCTTCTTCTATATCAACATCCTTTGATGGGTTTTCAACTTGTTTGAAGTTGATTTATTATGATACAAATCTTCCATAATGTATTGAGGGTTTTGTGATATGTGTGACTGTGGATGTGTTATTTTTATACAATTCATGGTTTATGGATAAAATATTTACATTTCGTATTCTAGTTTTAATATGAATGTTTATGTTATGTTTAAGTCTTTTAATTTGAGGAATGCATTGGACTTAGTAAGTGACGGGTGGAGCCCGCTATAGCTCCTTGATGCATCGGTAGGTCTCATGAGAAAAACTGGTGTCTTAGGACAAGGCCTTGACAAAATATTATTTGTAGTCTTGGAACAAGGCCTTGACTATGTGGTTATAAAAGTCTGGCATTATGCATTAAATCATTATTAAAGTGGCTATTGATATTGCATGTGATTATTCAACTGGTAGAATATCCATGTGAGTAAGTAAATGGAATAATTTTGATTTATATTTTCCATATTATGATGAAGTTTATGTTGAAAAGGATTTTTCTGTTCTATACATTGCCTTAAATGTTTATTCATATTTATGGAAGTTTCTGCTATATTGATATCCTTACTGAGCATCTAAGGTCACCCCTTTCTATGTTTTATTTTTCCCCGGATTCAAAGAAGTATATTATGACTGACCTGGAGGGATAGTATATGGGATATCAATGTTGTCCATTGAAACAATGTTGTAGTAGTTTTCCATTTTATGATGTAATGTAAACGTTATGAATGTATCTAGTACTTCTAAGGATACTAATATAATCAGCCTTTTGAGACTTTATCTTTTGTGATCATGCCAATGTTATGTAATAATCCACCGACTCTAGGTAACTAGAGTCAGGGCATTATAGAAGGTGGGTTTGGGGTAGTCACGGCATGGGCCCCGAGGGATAGGTCATGACAACCACGACCATTTTGGAGTTGATTTCACCATACATAGGAGTCTGACAAAAAAAATCATCATAATGTGTTGGAAAACCATGTCAATTTTATACCCTCTATGCCTTCCACCATGGGATGGAGAGGCCATTCTATATTATTTCTCTATGGAGACTCGTCATGCCCTATACTCAAGATCTTTCTAAGCCTGGGTGTGTTGAAATCCCCATTTCACATAGGTTGTCTCTAGGCATAGCAGAACATCTACTTTTACATGGTCCAACCCATGGTGCACCTGAAACTCTTTAAATTAAAACTAAATACACTGGGAACCAACCAACACATCCCAAAAACAAATAAAACCATCAAAGGGATAAAAAACGGATACCTTAAACTATATATGTGACATGTATACAATATAATATTTTTTCAAACAATAAATGATTCCCCTACCACCAAACAACACAATGAGGATCATAATGATTAAACAATAAAATCATTAAAAGGATACATATGAATTGATATATATTAACTATTATTATTTGAGAATGAAACTAAAGTGTCATGAATATATCTTGAAACCCAAATATCTATGGAACATGATTTATGCACATCCTCTAGGATCCAAATGGTATAATAAACCATACCATTAGTCTATGTATGGTATGATTTTCATAGATTCACCAGCGTATAAATTTCCAAAATTAAATACATATCAAAAGTAAGACAAAAACAACATGTCATAATATTATATGGTAATCTATAAAAAATCATGATAATGCACTAAGTCACCAAAATATATCTTTCCTATAATATTAACAGGATTCTTCTTGCTGAATGATAATAATTGAATCAATTTAGTAATGTGATCTAGTATAACCCATATTGAGTCACATCCACTGGGTGACCTTAACACTTCATTCCTGAAATCCATTATCACATGATCACACTTCTGCTCGATAATGGTTAGTGAATGAAGTTTAACTCAAGGTCACTTATTCTTGATAATCATCTATTGACAAGTGAGGCCTTTTGAAGAAATCCCAATTCTTTAATTTTTTATCATAGGACACCAATATTACCTGGGGATATCATTGTACATCATGGCCAACCATGGATGAATAATAAAACTTAATAAATGTATAGTCTCTATAAGCTTCTCACACATGCTCACATGGGCTACCACTCTACCTAATATGTAATAAATCTCATAATGATTATAGAGAGAATATGGGGGGTGGATCCTCATTATATATATTATTCTATATAACATAGAAATATTAGATAAAAAAATTAAGTATCCATACAAATTTATAGGATTATGGGTGGTAATGTTAAAATTTGGAAGGGTAGTCCAACCATGATGTGTACACTCATTGAGAATCATTTTAGGGAAAAGAATCATCAAAATACACTCCCCATTAAATTCTCAATAAACATGATATTGAATCTTTTTATGCATTAAATCAACAGAAATTCACCTTGACAACAGTAGATTCCATAATATAGTCAAATGAAAAAAGATAATAGAAAAATATTTATTTAAAGGATATGGTTTTTTTATAGGAATATATAAATAAGGTTCTTGTGATAATTATATAAATAAATCCTCTAACCCAATATGTAATGGTCATATCAACATCTCAATATGTTCCCTACAAACACTATCCCCAAATCTATTTTTTGGTACTTAACATCATTTTGAGTAAACATCATGGACACGTAAGTGACTATTTTCTTATCTCACATAATTACACTACCATGAAAAATTACCAATGATCACAATATAATGTATATTAATTACTCAACTTAGGTAAGTTAAAAAAAATATCATTTTTTATCATCCTTTTAAGATTTTGTATGTATATCTATTTTTATTAGTATTTTGGAAACCTCACTCAATTCATGGAAAATTAATTTATTAGTGCTTCCAATCAAGAAAATTCTAAATTAATATCCTATAGTATCCTAACAATCTAGGGAAGCTATAGATCTAAACACAATTCTTGGGTTCCCCAAAGAAACTAAAACCACTAATTTCTAAGTGTCTACTAATATGCTAGCCACTGATGTCATGTGACCTAAGAAGAGAAAATGTATTATATACAAATGACACATCATTATCTATAAATAAATATTATTCTTACAAAATATACAAAAAAAATATTGAAATGTGAGTATGATCCCCACTCCCACGTATATGAGAAAATAAATTAAAAAAACATGAACATGAGGGAATCTAAATATTTTTCATTATATTTATTCTTTTGATCCATAAAAACTACTGACATATTCTTAAAATCAGGAAGCATCATTATAAATATAATAATCCACACATTATTCAAGAAATTGTGTGAAAAACATAACATAACCTTAGCAACAATTATTGATACCCTGATCTAAGATCAATCATAGAGAACCATTTATCCCCACTAACTAATCTAACAATACATATATATAATGAATAATTTATAAATTCTTTGTTCATAACCTATGTCAACCATCATTATTCCATGTATAATAGAAATGAAACTTAGGCCTTATTAGTGAATAAAATTTTTTCAACCCAAGAGGGCATGATTATGATAGTGAATTTGTTCTCTACATGGTACTCAAGCAGGACCTTGATCACTTTAAGATGAATAGAGCCCTCTTTTATGACCAAATATATATGGGATCTATAACTTACATCTGATCAATCAAAAACATGATATCTATCTATCTTAAGTGAAGTCCAATAGAAATAATTATGAAATATATCCTCAAATTATTTAATAAAAGATGCAAATTCAAATAATCTTCTAACACCCCAACGTCGTAAAATATTTTATCATTAAAAAAATTATATCAAAATCTTTTTTTATGCACAACACTAAACTAAAATGATACATCAAATATAAGAAGAAAAAATTAAAATATTAAATATCTAGTATATAATATGATTCTATTCGGCTATAAATAGATAAATAATAAGATTAAGAACCCATAATGTTTAAAAAATAATTTATTTACTAAAAAGTGTTTTTATTTAAAAATTATATTTTAATTTATATTTTTACTTTGAAAATTTGAGAATTTTAATTATATAAAATGATATTCATTTTTAATTAATCTATTTAAAATTATCATAGGGTGAATTTATAATTTTTTTTAAAATATATTTTAATTTTAGGTTTATATTAAAGAATACAATTTTTAATGAACCTGTAGAATTTATGACTATATCTAAAAACAAGGATATATTATAAATATATTAAAAAAATTTCCTTATGAAAACAATAATTAAGCAGTAGTATTATTCATTTAAAAATTATATTTATATTTATAAAACCAATGATTAATAATTTATCCTCATAAGTAATATTTTTTAATAAAACAACATTTTTTTCTCTTTTTTTCAATTGAATATTATTTTTGTTAAATTAGGTGTTTCCATCACTTTGAAGTAATGTAACATTAATTATTTTATGAAACCAAATAATTACATGAAAATAAATAACAACACCAATTTTTTCAAATACATAACTTTTAATCATAAATTAAAAATTTTCTTCAAAAACTATTTTTACATGCTCTGCGATTTAATTTTTAAAATATATTTTTTCAAAATTGAAAATTGAGTTGGATAAAATGATTTTAAGATTGGGAATTAAAATTCTATAAGTATTAAATAAACCCAATATTATTATTTTTACATTAAAATTATTTTTTGATGTTAAATATTAGTTATCATAGTAAATGTTATTTTCTTTAAAAGAGAAAATAATATAAGATGAAATACTAAAATCACCATATTTTTATAAGAAATATATTTTTTGATATGATTATAGACCACAAAATTTAATATATTCTAATTTACCACATTTTTATCTTTTTATATTGGAATATTTTAATTGCATTATTTATTGTTAAGGAATATTTTCAAAATTTCATTTTTCTTCTCTTATTAAATGTGATCACATCCACCACTTCATACTAAAAATATCACTAAAAATATAATTATAATAATATAATTTTTTTATTATATTATAATATTAATTTTTTTAAATCTCTACTCTAAATTCATTAATCTAAGACCCCCATTTTCATAAAAAAATATAAGAGGAATCTCAAGATCTCTTCATAGAAACATGTATTTTATATATTATTTTTATTTTATATATTTTCATTTGAAATATATTTTCACCAAAATTATATTATAAAATTAATTTTAATATTATTATTAATGTTATTATATTTAGGTAATAACTATAAAATACCTTTTCTATATTCACTTAAGATAAATTAGAAGGAAATTCAAATGTGCATGAGAACTACCACATCGATGAAGCATTATGTTAAATTTTCAATCATCACCATACATGGTTGATACAAATGGGATAAGTAATGGGTAAATATTATTTTTACGAAATTATTAGAGTTTCAGTAAGATAAATTGGGTATCCTATTAATTATAGGATCAAAAAATGATCTTTAAATCTTCAAACATCTAAAATAAACGTACTAAGTAAGAAAGCCATTTATTCACACTATATAATAGTTTTGTATATAAAATATCTTATAATTATCTAAAATTACTATTTAAAATTTAATGTAACCTATGAAATATCTTTATGCCTTTGTAATAGTGAAATTATAAATAAATCACTTCATATTCATCCATTGCATATTGTATGTTCATATATGGGTCAGTATAACCTACTATATGAACATTTATATAAACTATTATCATGTATGACTAAAAATAATTAATGATTAATAATAAATTAAATTAATAATTAATTTTTTATCTGTGAGGATAAAATTTGTATTGAAATCATTAATTCAGAATCTAGGGTCTGTTTGTTAAAAATCATTGAAACATGCTCAATATTGATTCAATCTTTCTGGATGAAAATAAAAATTCACATAAAATTGAATTATAACATTAAGAATATGTATAATAAATATATTCAAATATCTCTTATGATATTGAAATGATGATATTTTGGTTATAAATGAATAAAAACACCACGATCCAGAATCTATTTTCAAAAGATCAAGATTTCTCATGCCTGATATTGAAAATTGATAATAACATTCTAATTTACATAATAAAAGTAATTTATAAATTATGTTTATAAAGGGATATAGATATGAAAAAGGTCATGGAATAGGTAATTAAGATATTCTTTATACAATAGATCCATGCACTTTAGTGGAAGGAAAAAATTATGGTATGGGGTTCCTTTTCTAAATTTAAATTACATTGAGTATATTTCATATGGTGCACCATGATATCCTTGACATGTTTAGATGAAAATATAATATATGTATTTTAAAATATTTATGTAATTAATGGGGTTTGATGTTTCATATTTTGTTCTTTCATTAAATGGATTTCAATTTAATGAATACTAATGTTTTAACGGTCTTTGAAAACTCAACTCTCTTCATTGTGTTATAATTCTTCTTGTTGAAATTATTTCATCAATTATATATTAATTCCACCCTGTGATTTTATTTCATAACACATTATAATCATAAATAGGGAGAATTAATTTTTAATTAAAATAATTTACCTTGATTAATTATTTCCTAAAATGTATATCATTGTTGAGAATAGTTTTCATCCCCTTTAATGAATGTTTCCACTACTTATACATATTTTGTTTTCCCAAAAATGTTCTGCATTGTATTTGGAATCATAATTGTGTGTTATCTCATGTGTCCTTTATATTTCATTTAAACTATTTTTAAAATTATATTTTTTACACTATTTAAACTATGAGTTTTAACCAAAAGTATTAAAAATTTTAGAATGGGTAACAATCCATTCAAAATAAATTGTGTTATCTTCTTAAGCAATATTCCTTTTTCAAAACCATATTTTCTTTGCAAATATCTAATGTTGAAGATTGTTTTTGAATGTAAATATATGAAAAATGTTTTTACTTCAGTTTTTTAATACTTTATGTCTTTATCGAAGTTTTAGTATGGAGATATCATTCCAATGAGCCACTTTGAAAATATCTTATTTTTAATTTCTCAAAAGATATCATTTCAAAATTGGTTCATAATTTCTTTATTTTTACAATAATGTTATGAAATGTTTTAAAAATAAAATTATTTTTTTATTCATTTTTCCTATTTATCTGAAAGGATCTATTTTAATAGAAATTAAATTTTATTAATCACACATTATATTATCTTATAATATTAATGGATATTAAACTCATTTAAATCCATTACTTGTTACTTTCTTAATCATCCATTGTGTAAATGTATGATTTTTCACCAAATACATTTCTACTATGAACACTCCAAAATTCTATAAATTGATTGATGGGTTCCTACATAAATGAAAGATACTGATTGATAGGAGAAATTATTGACTAAACCATATAAAAAATTATTTATATTATTTGAATACCATACACCTAATCATCTTAATTGAATAGGTTTTACATATATTGTTTCTAAATATATTTTGTATTAATATAAAAATAAAATTTTATTTTGGGTTTTTATCATTGGTTATTTAGCTAACTGACATTAATCCTCTTGTCCAAATTATTTTTAACATCAATTATCTAATATACAATTTTAAAACTAGTTTTTTATCACCAGTATTGAATAAACTGATGTAAAAAATAATGTTTTAATGTTAGTTATTAGATAACTATTATAAAAACCACCTTGAAATAGTTTTTTAATTCCATTTATTTAAAATTAATTGTTAAATGTAAATTTTCACAATATAAATAGGTTATTTATATTTTTTAAATTTACCAATATATATTAAAATTACCACTTGAATTTTCTGAAACTGTGAGAAACATTATCAAGAACACTATATAAGTTTTCATGCACCTTAATTAATCATTCTAATTCTTATCATCTAAATTTCAATATATTTCTTCCAATTTATAGTATTTCATATATTTTACCATGGTATGAGTATTTATTTTTTCATTAATGAATTTTGGTAAAATTATTTCTTTTAATTGATATTATTAATTTTTTTTCTTATGATGAATAATATTTTCATTCTATCAAGTAGAAAATATCAATATTACACATGAGATTCATCAAAAAAATATTAAATTGACAAACCGTTCACTTATTAAGTTACATCATGATTTCATTCAATAAAATAATATGAATATCAAATAAAAAAACGTTTAATCAAGGGACACTACAATGAGCATAGAGTTATAGTCAAATAATTAGGTTTCAATTTCATGACTTCATTTGGTTTCTATAATTTTATACCATATATATCTTATATTTTAATTTAATAGAGTAATTTGTGTTGAAATTTGAAATAAAAAATTATTTATGTGTTAGTTATTTTAGAACTTATTAATAAATTCACATATAACATTAGTTATAAGTAAAAACCAATTTTATAAGTTATTTTTGATATCAAATATAAAAAACATACATTAAAAGTATAATTTTTTTTGTAAATAAGGTTTTACAAGGATGATTTTAATAATTGAAATTAAAAATATATTTTTCTGCAACTTATATTAATATGACATAGTAAATTAATGTTAAAAACATAAAACCCTTCAATAAATTGTTTTTTGTACTACTGTCGATAACCATTTATTTTCAAAGGTTTTCAAATTCAATTATTATTTATGGATTTATGAATGACTTATTTATGAGTCTCCCTTTTAGTTGGGTATGAAACACAATTATATTTCATTGATTGATTAGTGATTTAATGAGGAAAACCCATTTTCTTTCAATGGATTTATTATAATGTGATGAATGATTAGTTTAATGTGGCACACATAATTAAGTGTAATTGATAGGTGGGGTCCTATATCAACCTCTAATGCATTGGTTATGGTTTTATATCCCATGAGATAATGAAGCATGGAAATTATTGGTTTTTTTACCACAATACACATTAGAATTAAATGATTTTTCCAATACATAATGAAATTCCATGCTTGTATTTTTTTACACACATAAAGTGTGGTAATATATGGATTTTTTCATAACATAAAATATTATAATGAATTGTTTTTTACAAAAATTAAGGGATTACATAGTTGGATTTGACCAAACATATAGGATGTACATGCTTGGATTTGTTTGTAAACATAATGGTGTTCATAATTAGAATATTTCACATTCAATATGGTGGAAATTGTTTTTATTTTTCACTAACAAAACATGTATACATAGTTTTATTTGTTTATAAATCACATGTGATAATTTATATATTTTTTAATAAAAAATAATTTGTTGTAAAACATAGATTTGTTGAAAAGATGATGTGTATAATGGATTTTGTTTTCTCAAAATAATATGTTTCATCTTCATAAATTATATTCCATTATTATACCAAATGGCTCGTGATTATAGTTTCATGATTTATTATTATTATCTTACGGAATATGTTTTTTCATTTTAGTTTAAATATTCTTTTTTAATTCCTCATAGAAAACATTTATTGTTCTGTTATTTTTAATAAAATAATTATTCCCAACTCATGTTTTCTAATATTAATATGAACTAACCCTTGATGACTTATTGATGAGTTTTAACCATAATAAGAATTTTTCTCACCCCTTACATGTGTTTTTAATCCCTAGGATATGAAATCGAGTATAATATATGAAGAGATAAGAAGTTAATCTAACGTAGTTCGATAATGAAGAAATATTGATAAGTGTCATTAAATAAATTTCTTAAAATGATGAAACTCAATGACACTAAACTATCTATTCTTTGGTAAAAAGTGATCACTTTGAGTTAAAATGTTTACATTTTCAAGATAAATGTATATTTAGCTGGGGTCATCTCACATGGAATAAAATATAGTGTATAATTAATGTATTTTTTTAAAAAATATTTGTGAGTGCGTGTTACTGAATCTCAATTTATATTAAAGAATTGTTTTTTGGGTCCAAGTTGACTAAAAGAGTTTTTAAATATAATGGATATTATTTTATATAATATTGCATGCTTCTAGTATAATAATTTTATTGGAAGAATTATATTTTTGTTTGTGAAAACACCATCCTATATTATCAAATTTATAAAAATAATTTTTCATTCTAATTTATAATCAAATAAAGCGTATTTGTCAATGTTTTGTTATAAAATTTGATAAAATGTTGAAAAGTGTTTAGATATATGAATTTTGATAATGAATAGATTATATGTACAAAAATACCTGATGAAGGTTTCATAACCAGTGTATACTAGAAATTTTATTTATATTGAATGTCTATAATGTTTCCAAACATCCATCATATAGAATTAACAATATCACAATCGAGGTTGATTTTCTATTCTGAATGTTTTGAATTTAATGAGATAAAAAATTTCATTATTCTTGTGATTTCAATAAATGGGTGATGTTTGGTTGTTTGGATATACAATGTTATTTTATGATGGTAAAGGAAAATAACCAGATTGAAAATATTGAGTAGATTTTTAAATAAGGATGGTTGTTTTCAATGTTTGAAATATTTATATAGTATTCGATGTTTAAAAATTTTGTTAGTTTCGGAAATGTGATGTTTTTTTCAAAATGTAAGATGAATGTTATGGAAGTACAAAATTATTCTATAGAAATGGATCAAATGAATTTCAATTAAACAAAATATCTTGACAATTTCTATCAGAAATAATTTTGGTATAATTTCTATTTGAAAAACATTGAAGATGTTATGAAGATGAATCTCCTACCATAAGATAAATTGATCATGGGGTAAAATGTATAGAGTTATGAAAAATATGGGTCTAAATTATATGATGAATGTTTTTTTAAGATAATCAGATATTATTTGATGAAGGATGATTGGGGAGAGAGTTTTGATAAAATTAATCATACAAATGAGGTTTTAAATGTCAATTTAGTAGTTCCTTTGATGTTTTCTATGGAATACTCAAATGAATTATTTCTAAATGTAATTTTATTAGATAATTATCTATAGATAAATAATTACAATATATATTCTAGATATACATTTTACATATGAGGTTTTCTGAATTAATTTTCATTAAAATGAGTTCATAATGATATTGAATGTGATGATGTTGTTATGATTGTTCATCATTAATTTAATGATAATGTATGTTTGAGATGATTTAATTTAGAATGATGTTTGTAAAAAAAATTTATCCCACATGTTAATGAAATTAGAAGAATAAGGTGTTTGTCAGATTTTACAACTCATTATTTTTTGGACTGTAATTTATAGAAGAAATATGATATTTCATTTCAGATTATTATAAAGTGAAAATGGTAATTTTACCCTATCATATGATATCAGATAATTTTTTTAACCACTCTATTTTTCTTGGAATTTGGTTTCGAACATAGGAAAAGATATTGTTGAAATTTTTAATAGAAAAATATTTAGCAAAATAATTTTTAATTAATATTTAATTAATCAAATATTATTTTATTCTCATTGGTTAGTTTATACATATCCTTTTAATTATGTTTTGGATTCATATTATATCTTCCTTGTTGAGTCATAAATGGGGATTTTCCCTTGGTGGGGCATAAATCCAGTCTAGGTGATGGGGTTAGGCCGAGCCCAATTTTCCTTTTTTCATTTCGTTTTTATTTTACATTCTCTAATATTTATTTTAATTTCTTTTTTACATCCTTGTATTCTCATGTAATGACATGGGGCCCCACCATTACTACTTGATAAAGAGAGTGGGAGAGTGAGGGAGATGAAGATATATGGAGAAAAAAAGGTACCATTGCAATGCCTAGGATGTTACATATCATTTTGTAGTAGTCGTGGAGCATGGAAACATGTGATGATTCATTAGATTCCACCCAAAGGTAGTTATATTTTATAATTTTATATAGATACCCATATATTCACCATTTTAATGTTCTTATCTGCATTTATTATTTCTTAGGACCCCTTATGGGTTGATCTATTGTTATTGGGGCGAAATATGGAATTTGAAGAATTCAAGGGATTCCCCATTTGGAATTGTAGATCACATAATGTGTAGTTTAGGGAACAAAATCCATGTGTTATTCCTATTATGTGAGTATTTTAATTTATATATACACATTTTGTATTAGTTTTACATGATGTGTGCTGGGACTCAGTCATATAGCTGAGTACCTAACGAGATATCCTTTGTAGGAGCACATGGCCTTTTAGAGTACACAACTATATCCCTTGGGGTTCACCCATTGTGTGTATTTACACTACTAAGGTATAAAGATGGTCTAGAGATAAACATGTCTTGGTCTTGTGAGGTACACTAGAATTCACCCAGTGTAAAGTAAACACCATTTACATGACCAACATTCTATTTAGTTTTGATTTTACATGTAATGTCTAGTTGGAGTAATTTTCCAACTGGGGCCATGAGGTGACACACATTGTATTATGGTACACATGTTCTGTAATCCTCCATTGATGAAATGTTGTGGGTTTTTCCTTCATTATGCCTAAATGTATGAATTGGAAAAAATATCACTCCATTCTAGGTATATTTGTTTGTAGATCACGATGTTAAATCCTTTGTGGTGATTAAGGACTCCAATGATGTGTTCCATTTTTTTCAAAATGAATAGGTTCTTCCTATGTAATTTGAATCTCATTGTCTCATGAGAGATATACCTTGATCTGAGATGGTCGATGAACCATGTAACCAGATAACACTTTTTTATATTTACATGATGAAACATCCCTTGTAGGATGTTTCCTTCTTTAGAATGAGTCTGTGAGACTTGTTTTTCCTAGTATCCCTTATAGGATTACTCTAATTTTGTTTTGACCTCGAGAATCTGGAGTAGGATGCCTCTATCTAGTTCAGTTATAGAGGGTCCCCTAATGTGTTTGTATTCTTACATGATGAATAGGGGAATACATAGTAGGATTCCTTACATATATATCATTCTGAGGATCCCATGTTGGATAGATTTTCCTTCTTACAACACTTGAGGGGGCCATGTTCGATGCATTTGTTTACTTACCATCAGGTATCCCATGTAGGATTCCTCTATTTTCCTTTCACATCTATTGAACTATATTATGATTCATTCAATTATGATTATACCTCAAGGGTCCCTATAAGGATTCTTATCTAGTGTTTCACATGAGGGACCCTTTTGGTGCCCTGATGTTTAACCAACCCATGTAAATTATGTATGTTTTGGGTAGATATGGTAGTAAATGTCACCTTAGAACCCATGCTAAACATTCAATCCCATGAGGCTATGAAATTTTAGTGGGTAAGGTGTCTTGACACCCCCACTCTTTTTTTTTCATTAAATTTTTTATTTATAATGAAGTGATGATATGTAGAGGTGATTCTGGGTTGTTTGTGGATAAGAATACCACAATATGTTCTTCTCTATTTTAGGGATTATTATACATTTCTCCTCAGATCCATATTATTCATCATTGGGATGACAATAAATATTTATTGGGATCTAGCTCATGATCCAATTTAATCTATCATTTTTATAACCCGAGGTACTATATAGGATTTTTCCATTGAGCAATATATTTGATTGTTTTATTATTTTCACCTCTATAAGTCCTTTATAGGATCTGGATTTTGAGCCTACAAATAAGAAATAAGGGAATGAAATCCTCAGTAATGACACTCATTAATGATTACACGTTCCCTGTGATAAGGATTATTTGGATGTCCACTTGTTGTTATTTTATGAGGAATTATATTCTCTTCTCAATCTAATTATACTCATGAATGATCAT
This sequence comes from Viscum album, assembly GCA_963277665.1. Taxonomy (NCBI): domain Eukaryota; kingdom Viridiplantae; phylum Streptophyta; class Magnoliopsida; order Santalales; family Viscaceae; genus Viscum; species Viscum album. Next base: position 1,087,763,455 of record OY728165.1, read on the forward strand.
TCTCTCTTGAGTTATAGAGGTGGATATGATCTCCCCTATCATTTACATGACTACGATGTTGGGAATTATTTTCAACATTGTTGTATTATCCTATAATATTACACTCTCCTTTATTAGAGACACATCAAGGGGTGGGAAGGATGTCTCTCCACTGATCTCTTCTTGAAGAACGCCTATGTGTTAGACCTTTTGGGAAAATTTGGGTGGAGATGTCATGACTTCCTATGGACCAAGACATATGGATCAGACATTAGATTGTATTTACATGGCATGAGAGGAGTAGTACCCATACCTATTTCCACTGATAGGATGTTTATGAAATCTTCCCCATAATACCTATTTAGAGTGATTTGAGGTGAGTTTTGGCAAACCACATGATAGAATGAGTTCCCCACTATGGTGACATAGATTTCTCATAGAATATTTAGTGGCTGACAAAGCTAGTATTTTTTTTGGTATTACATACCCAAATAATAACTTAACGATTTATGAATTGATTTATATTAAATATAGCTCAATTCCCTTGCACACGTTGTCTAGGCGATTGAGATTACGGACCCAAGGATCAACTGTTATAGTTTTCCTATTATTTAATAACCTTACTCATGAATATTCATATTTATGTATATATGTATAGGTATGATACTATCTATATATATGAATATAAATATTAATATACTTGATAGATCCATTACTAGTTGATGAGATAATAGACCCAGGGATCGACTATGGTTTCATGTCACTTATTTGTTCTATTTATCATTCTGATATTTTCTTATCTAGGTTGATAATATTGAATTTTCATGAACACAAGATATCATTTATTGGTTTATCATTATCAAGGTCAATGAATAATGTATTTTCACCCATGTACAAGCACCATGGTTTCCTTGTAGACATTTTGTATGATTTTAAATTTCAAAAAATATCCATTGGGGATATGGATAAAGCGTAGGGTTTCAAGATTGAGGTAGACCGCTCATGTGGATTCTTTTGATCGAGATGGTGTTGTTCAATATATTTTGGAGAGTACGTATGTGTTATGGATCTTTGTTAGTAGTAGATTCCTAAACATTTATTTAGTTTCTTTTTCACTTTGGGATATATTATCGGGCCAATGGCTAACAAGAGTTATATGTGTAGGATAGTTGTTCAGGGTTATATATAATTTAATTTATTATTACAATATGTTCAATTTCAATTTATTTACATCTTATTCACTCTATTTATATAATAATCTGTATAACACTAAACTATTTACACTATTTTCTTACTCTGACATGGGGACATATTCTCTAAACTATCACACTATATTCCCTCATTGCAATTCTGTAGCCTCTGGCATACGAGGAGGTGCACATGAGGCCTCATGGAAAACATGCTCAGAGAACCAGATTAGTGGAATCCTATTAGATACGTTACAGTTGTATCATAGGTGTTTATTTACACGCTGAATTACAATTTGGGATTTGGTAGATGGATTATTTGGATTGTATTGTAACCTTGGATGGATATCAGACTGGGGAATTGAAGAAACTTTTCCCAGTATGGATTTATGGTTTCAAGGGTTGTGCAGTTATTGTTCTGATATGTGATGTTATAGATTTATTTGTATTTTTACATAAGATACACACATTTTTTGTGTATATTATGGTTTATGATAATTTTTTTTTACTATTTTCTCATTATAATGTGGTTAATGATTTATTTTGAAGCGTGAAGTGAAAAAATTAGGAGGTGAATCGTGCATCGTATTTGGTATATTGGATTGACTTGTTAAAAGATCACTAGTGTGTGATTTTACAAATTATTCATAATAACTAATTAAAGTGGAATAAAACCAAAATTTAGGATTCTAATATAGTTTTTTTGTGTCATTAAACTCAATTGAACGTACATTCATATATATTTATTTATAAAGGAATGTGTTTTTAATCTATGTTGGGATCTTTTATAGTGAGTTTGATGACTCGGTCCCCATGCACGTGAGGTACAGTGACCCTAGTGGGTCAATAGGGCATGTGGTTCCCATGTTCTATACCACATATAAGGTGTTGTTTCAAATTCCTAGTTAGTTAATATATTCTATGAAATATTTAGTGTATTTTACTACATATATTGGAAAGAAATTTCACTTAACCAACCTTGATTTTGGTTATCCTGTTGGATCACTACATACAATACTGATCGGAATGGATACATTTCTAGTGAATTGGATTTTTAAGGGTATTACCATATATGAATACCCAACGAATGTTAGTGTAGTATATATAGTTTTGGTTTCATATCATCCATGTAGTATTATTTATATGGATTCTCAGAGAGGATCGAGCCCTTATAGGACATGTTTTTATATTTGACCAACGTAAGTTATTGTGATATCCCTATACTTTATAAGGGCTAATAATTTGGTATAAGGGGTTGGAAATTGTTACCTAGTTTTCAGACATGATTAGTTTGGCTAGGATGGAGACCTAGAGGACCTTTGATTTGACTCAGTCTCATATAGGTTGAAATATGTTTTGTTTGTGGGAGACAAGTGAGTGAGTGTGGCCTATGTTTTTTGATTCATTTTAGGCCATGGTCTAGGTAACATTATTAGTTTATATTGATCCATGTTCAGTGCTTATGTTTTTTGGTATAGTTATATTGATGCCTTAGGATTTTGATGAAGCACCTAAGGTTATTGGGTATCAATATTGGGTTCAACGGTCTTGACTGTTTGGGATCTTCGCCGTGTTGAATAGTTTTTCCATTGTTGATAATATAATTATAGAAAGGGAATATTCTCATAACTATAATGATGATGGGTGATAGGTGATCAAGGAATAAATATTGGCATATATGAGTTAACCTATTTTGAAGAAGATTTCCATGTGAGACTGAAAACTTCAAGGACATATATTATATTTTTTTCCACATTGAGTTAGTGTTTTCAATGTTCTATAAAGGATTCTCATATATTAGTGTGAAAATATATCTCAAATATATAAATGGAACAATTGAATTTCATAAAAAAAAATACACCTCATTAAAGGATTATTTTTGGTTATATTGATGCTAATTTGTTAGGAACTGTCTATTAGATATGATCTACACATGGTGGAGTTATTGGGTAGAATTTTGTGTGGGATGGTATATAATGAATCAAAATTGTGTAACTCTAAGTATAGATGATGCTATGTATGTGGATACCAACCAATATAAAACCTATCTTGTGTTGATGATAGATCAGTTGCAATCTTTGTTTGCAGAAATGAATTTTCCCCCACTCTGGGATTGTTATTTTCAATGAACTATAAATCTTACTAAAAATATAGTGAAACTTTATCCTTCAAAGTATATTGATATAATATTTCACTTAATCAAAGACAGTGAGAATAATAATTAACTAAATATGGAGTATTTTCCTATAGGTAAATAAGTTTATGACATATTTACGAAATTATTTCCAAAGATATCATTTCAACCACAAAGGTTAATCAAGGGCATCCATCCTCTCTCTCTTGAAGGATATGGTATGTGTTATACAAAAACATTATTATCTTGTTTTATTATAGTATTTTAAAGGGGAAGGAAAATTTTAATAAACATATTTATTTAAAAATTCATAACATTTATATAAGGTATATTATTAGGGAGTAATTTTAAATATGTATGTTGTGATTTTAATTTATGTGAACGATTTTAATAGTATGTTGATGTGGGTACAAGAAACATTTTTATACATTTATAATTGATAAAAATATTATTGTTTGGAAAATGGTGTTAATGATATGTTGAAGAATATTTTTCTTATATCAATAGATGTGGACAAAATTGTTTTAAAAATCAATGACTCCCATTTCCCACACCACATTCACTCATTTATGCTTAGATTTCATTTAATATTAAATCATAAACTAAGATATAAGTTTTTTATATGATTATTAATTAAGGATGAAAATAAAATAAAAAATGGGATATTGTTGGGACCTAGTGGGATAAATGATTTTCTATTGATGATAAATTTTTGTGAAGGTTTTTTTATTTTAATGGTTAAATGAAGATATTTAGAATAATTTACTTAGGTTGTGTTTACAAAAATCACGTCATTTTGTTAATGATTCCAAAAATGGTGACCGACCAGATTTAGAATATGAAAAAGTTTATAAGATAAGGTTTTTTAACTATTTTGATCACATGTAAAAATGTAATCATATATATAAATTTTTATAAAGGGTACATTACCTGTACAAAAATATCAATAGAATTTTTCCTAACTCAAGTCTACAAGATAAAATATTGAAACTAAATATTTACAATGTTTCCAATGAACTGTCAAAAGAAATTTCAAATCTCAAATATAGTCAATTTTTCAATTTTTTATTTTTTAAAAATCATGAGTTTTAAAATATCACGAAACAATACCTCATTTGGAAGGGGAAGAATTTGGTTGTTTTGGTGTACACCATTATTTTATAACATTCCAAGAAACTATATGGAAAGAAACAATTATATAGATTTTGGGATATGGATGGTTTTATACATTGTATAAAATTTCATAAAATACTATGATTATTAGATGTTGTTATAATTTAATTTTATTATCTAGAGGATAGAGTAATATTATTTAAGTTAAAAAAAATTACTGGAAAAGAGATAAAATAATGTTTATTTGAAAAAATTCTATGGTGAAACTTCATCATATAATGTTTTAGTATAATATATATATAATTATATATATTATTTATTGAAATTGTTGTTTCTACAGGGTGATTTAATAAAATTACAGAGTAATATTTTAAATTAATATAAAATTCGGTTCTGAATGGTTGGATGAATGTTATTTTTAATGTTTATTAGATATATGTTGATTAGATAATACAATTAAAAAATATTATGGATTCTTGGTATCAGATGAAGTATATTTGGAAAGTATTTTGAGAACATAATTTGATATTTTTTATGTAATAATCAGATAGATATTTTTCAGAAGTGAATTTTATAACAAATTTATCAATAAAAGAAGAAATTTTATGGATAATTTTTTAAAAAACAATTTTTTTGATGATGTTTTGTGATGTTAATAACTTTATGATAATTTTATAATGTTACAAAATATGAAGAGGCTGATATTACTATTCATCATTCCTAAAAATCACAATGTATCTATGAGATTCCTTTAATGACAAGGATGTGTGTTAAAATTATTTAATACTAATGTTAAGGAAATTTGAAGAATAATGTTTTTTATAGAAATTTAATAAAGATTCAATAATATTATTGAATAATTTAAATGATTTCAAAAAAAATTTATTTACGTGAGGATTTGAATTTCAATTTTTTGATGAGTGGGAGATTAAATTGGTTTTTGCATTGATGATCACTCAAATGTTTCTATATAAATTTATTTAGGTATAATGTATATGTGTAATATTAATGTGTGAAAATCCTGATGTTTTTTAAAAATAGATTTAGAAAATCATACTGGATGAACATTCCCACTGGTAATTTGATGACCAGAATTTTTTAGTATATAGTATCCAACCAAAAAAATAAATTTTTTGATGGTGAAAAAGAAGTAAAGTGTAAATATATAGTGTTTTTAATTAAAATGAAATATAAGGGCCTTTATAGAGGGACCTTTTACCAATAGAGTTTTCTGATTCAACCTAATTAAATGGATCACATGATGTTCAGTTGAAAAAATTCTCTTGAGAAAAATAGTCATACAATATTTTTCTACAATTTCCATAAAAAACATATATGAAGTTATGAAGTTTAATTTTATACCACATTATCAAATGGAAATGTCTTATAATGATTTAAAAGAAGTTAAAAGTTGGCACTTATTGATTATAGGAATGTTTTCTTTAATATTCAATAGGTAAGAGTTGATGAAATGATATAATAGATAGAGAATTATGATGATCGTAGTCAGATGATGTCAATTAGAAAAGTCATATGAGATTATTATAAAATGTTTGTTATTAATAATCATATGGACACTTTTATGATCGATCATTTGTTACATATTTATAACTAGATAATGAATTTCTAGAGATAATTCCAGAAAAAAAAAATTATTATGTGTTGTTAAATGATGTTTCTTACCAATGTCTCATTAAGATATCAAATGTGAGGATGATAATATGATCATTTACCATTCATATAAACTATGAAGAATTTGAGATTTTTTCCATTACAATGAATATTGATAAAATTAATTAACACTGCAATTGAGGATATTAGAAGAAGTTGGTGGTCATTGTAGATTTAATGATGCTTCTATAATAATTCATGTACATTGAGAAGATTTGAAAAAAATGGATTTAGTGTGTTATTTGAGTTTAAATATTTTATTGACTGGGAAAATAAATTTCTTTACATCAATTATCACTAAAATTATACTCTATAAAGGGTTGGCTGTACAACGTACATGTTTATAATTTATGTGTCAAAAAGATAAAGCACAATATATATATTTATTAGGAATATTATTCGATGAACATTCATAATGATGTTATTTTATCCATTTTTTAGTAGGTTGTTTCTAAAAAAAAAATTTTTTGATGTTGAATAAGGATAAAATTGGATGACACATAGAGTTTGTTGTTAGAAGGAAATAGATTGATCATTCTAGAAGGTCTTTTTTGAATGGAACATAAAAGAAAAAACCACATTGATGTTGAAGTCTTGTGAAATCATGATTTTATATTTATAAAATTTCATAATTATAAAATGTTGTTCAATTATCAAAACATATTAGATGAAAATTTGTGGATGGAAAATTCAGATTTTGAAATCAGACAAAGTGAACATGTAGATATTTTCACTGAATTCCTTAGAAGAATTGGTTACATGATTATGGGTAATAAAGTGAATAATAAGTTAATTGAATGAAGTGAATAAGTGATTTTTGTACAATAAGTATATTTATAGTATATAGAACCTGTTAGTTAAGGTTTCTATATATGTTACTATAATATTTGAGAAACAGTTTTTCTAAAAAGAGAGTGCATTGTAGTTTTGATAATAGTGAATCATAGGTTTAATAATATTCCATGCTTATTGTAACCACATAAAAGAATTTTTCTCTAGTTAATTTTCTGGTATTATATCATTTCCAATGATTTCAAGTAATAGCTACTCTTGTTTAGTAGTGAACCTTGTAAATGTTTCTGTTCCAATGGTTTTTAGGGATTCTTGTTTTTTATAAATGTTAAAAATCCTTAATGTGAGGTGAATGTAATTTCATAAGAAAGAAGAAATTGAAATATAAAATAGATCACCGATTCACCCACTCTACCTCTCATTGATCACATTAGTCCTTCAATTCATTAGTTGTTGTTTTTTTTTTGTTTTTTAGTCATTTTTTGGTTTTATGATTATAAATATTTAGTAAAAACTAATGGGATGAGTCCATTCAAAGATTACCATTATGTAATTTTGGTAATGTTTTGATTATTTGTAATGAATAGTAATGAAATCATTGTTTGTATACTAGAAAGTGGATGAAAATACAATATAGATAAACCCAATGATTGTCTTACAAAAAATGGATAGTTGTGTATTAACTCAATATTAAATTATTGCATGGTAAGTGGAATTAAGAATTAACACCTAGCTAGAAACACTCCTAGAATATTCATTGGACATTTAAATTAACCTTATAAGTAATTATTATTGATTTATTTTGATATGGAATTCGGAAAAAGAGTATGAGATAACCCAACCTAAGGAACCCCAGAATTAACAAAGAGTTATTTTAGTTGAATTGAATTCCAATCGTATGGTTTTCGAGAGTAATAAAATTTGAGGTAGAACTAACTAAAATGTGATTATTTAATGAGGATTCTATATTCTATGGCATACATGACACACTACAATGAGTTTCTCTGAAATCTCATTTTCTATAAAAGGCTGAGTCATACTAGAAAATAATAATATAATATTATTTAAAATGGTGGTTAACACATAGTCATTATATTGGGGGGAATGAACAGAACTAACTAAAATGTGATTATACATGTTTTCTAAATATATTTAAATTTATCCAATAAATTTTAGATGCTTATGATAAGAATGGATCTAATTTTAAGCATTAAATACACTAATATTCATTAAAAGGTTGAATTAAAGCCTTTTGATGGAGAACCCTTTTTAAATCTAGTTTTTTCAATTTCATATGTTTTATTTAACCTAAAAAACTTGTTCTTTATAAGTGGTGAATCAAAATTTACATTCTATAAAATTATGGTATTTTTCTGATAAAGTTCATTTTTTTGTGAATTATGAAAAATACTACATTTTAAATTCAAAAGTGCCTTTTAATCTAATTTATAGAGAATATTTTTTTTATATTTTTATTTAGTTTTAAAGTGTAATTAGTTTATATTTTTAAAAATTAATCCAATTTTGGTCATTTGAAGTAATTTCACTTTTTAATTAGACATAAACACATGTAAATCTTTTTATAGTTATTATTTCTTAATAACATGATTTTTGGTTTTGACAACAGGAATTAATTATAAATTAATTTCTGCAACTTCATTGTTTTAAATATTTAAAAATGGATTCTATATTTTGAATCAAGAGGTCCAAATTGTGTGAATATGAAACTTTTATTTTTATAAATTATGGATTGTATCTTTAATAAATATTTTATTTACAATGGTTAAAGGGTAAATCTGGTAAATAATGGTTAAAATTAAAATTATAATAATATTAAATTACCTTAACACGTGTCCTAAACCTATTGGATGGTACATTTCCAACCATGGGAATCATAGGGTATATTTTGGGACCCCACAGAGCCACTATTAAGTTAAGATGACACTTTATAAAAATTAGTTTTATTTGAGGAAAATGTCACATAAACATATATCATTCAGTAAAACAATTTTTATATGATGTTAAATAAGTGATATTTCCTTTTATAAATAATAATTAGAAATATAAATTGATTTATTACATCATGATATTTTATTTATAATTTTATACATCATATAAATAAATTTATTTATGAACAATGATGATGTAGGGATTACCTTTTTAATGAATTTTTTTTAATACATGAGATTATATATATTAAAATATATTTATTTTGAAATTTTTCATTCGATCATAAAATTTTATGGATTATTATGACTTGTTAAATTTTAATTAATGAAGTTTTTTTAATTGATCAGGTCATTATGGGTTATCAAAATGTCATGAAATTAATAGTATAAAAATTGACATAAATGAGTTTTTAAATCAATTTATATTATATTAAATGATAAAATATTCATAAAAACTATGATTATTCCAAATGAAATTATGATGTTAAATTTTAATTAAGGATAAATTTTGGGTTTTTTGAAATTTTACTCTAATTATATTAACCATATAGTATGAATATGCAAGAAGACATGGTAAAAGTTAAATAAGTTAAAAATGGTTAAATAAAAAATATTATGATTAAAAAATACTCAAAACCTACCAAATTATTATTGGATTATTTAATATAGACTTATATTCATATTATAATCTATTTAAATGGGTTTTGGACCTTTTAAGTCAAAAATAAGTTTACAATAAAATAATACTTTCAAACATTCCTATAGAGCCCCACCTCCCTCTTATAAAAGGACACAACCTCTAACCCATTTATCACACCTCTCAATCCACCATGGATCATCCATCCTATTCCCAAATAAGATCCCAATGTACCTATATTACACTTAGAATTCTTACATTGAATAGAATAAAATTCAATAAATCTGTTTGGTTCAAACTAATGGGTGTTACATGATTTAGAAGTTACATTTTATCTCAAGTTCTGTTTTTCTATTTTCCTTATCCAATCCCACTAAACATCCATTATTAAATTATTTTATAAAAATAAGATTATATTAAATATGCTAGGATGTTTTTATGATAAGGATTCTGACTACACTTCCACACACCTCAATCTAATGGATACGAACATACTGTTTATGTGGACGATGAACTATTGCCTCATGAAACCATGATTGTTCAATTTTCCCCTACCACCTCTCATAGTGGCCATTATTATGGAACTGAGATTATATATGTTAGTTATGATATTTATTTTAACTATATGCTTCTATAATTATCATTTAGAATATACATTTATGTTTTTCATGCAGTATATATACAATAATTCCATTTGAGGATGTACGGACTACTGCACCCAAAAAGTGATATGAATCTTTCATGTTGCAACTAAAAATTATAAAGGATAAAATTAATGCACTTATTTAACATATATAAAATACACATTATAATGGAATAATTATATAACTATGTATCATTTATTTTTCATTTCTATAAATATGACATAGAAATGAAATTAGCATTCATGCATATGTATAAATTTCCGTCTCAATGAACGGTGTATTTCGTTACATATAACCAAATGATATGGACTATTATAAATACACAAATAAGGGATATATATGAAATATATGATATCTAAATCAGGGAAATCATTCTAGAGATAATGTAATTTTGACCACATGGATAACTTTTAATTATAAGAAGTTCATTTTTGACTCAAGTACCAAATATCGACAAAAGGACCGTTATTAACTTAAATGATTATATAATGTTTATAACGTGGTAATGAGTGATATAAAAGTAATAATAAACAAGAAAAAAAGTTTTGAAAAATATATTAATTATCTTATGTTTATAATTCAGAAAATTAAAGAACGAACAAGTCAAGTCGGACACAAGGTAAGGAAACTTTCTAACCTAATTTCCATTATTTGGGATCATTTTCTACTTCATGATTATGTCATGATATGAATATGTGTGAATGACCAATGATTTTTTTACATATAATATGATCATATACTGGGTTTATTTATATTTTTCACACATAATTATTTCATTGAATTATCCTTAATATAGTGATACAATCATTGTAAGGAAACCTTTCACCATCATATTTTAGTCGAAGACTTCTTTTATGTCATGTCTTTTAATTTACATTTTCTTATGTAGGGATTTTTTCAACAATATCCTAATTTTAGTACATTTTTTTCCACAAGAAGATAGATCCATTGGTCTCCCATCATCTCATTATATGAATTTTAATGTGACGTGATTAGGCTGCTGAATTTTCATAAGGGAATACATCTCAATCTCATTTTTTGGAGGCATATCATGATACTAGGAAACTTTATTATCCTATAAAGTGGAAATTCTGCCCTTTGACTTATTATATCATGAATATATTTATTATAATTATATTATATTTTTTGGTTAATGTTATTATTTAATTATTTTTATTCAAGTATTATCTCACGTGGTAACCGATTATTTGACTAAAATATTGTTTTAAATGTTTTAATGTAATAATGTCCAAGTATTTATTATTAATTTCCATGTTTTAAAAATGTTTTTAGGATTTATTTATATAGACATTAATGTTTTCAAATGATATTCCTTCAAAAAATTTAATGTGGTATGGGACACATTGACTCAAAAATTTCTTTATAAAATGTTTCAAATGGTTTTGGAAATGGATTGAATATTTCAGTATGTCAAATTGATTTATTATGATAGATGAGTGAAATGTTGATAACATCAATATTTTATATTTTATGATTATATAATGGTACATGGAAATTTAAGGGGTGGTTACATGATATACCAAATACTAGTGGTTCTTTGATAAACCTAGGGAAGGTGAGCTTGAGATAACTCTACAATACATTGGTAACATAATAGCGGTAAACATTAAAATTTCTCCTATGAGATTTATGGAATAAAATTTGATGGGTATTCCAAACATAACACCCAACATAGCTGTGAAGGATACAATATATGTATGTTATGGAAGAAAAAATATACCTTTATGATTTATGATTTCTATGCCTTATTCATAGCTCTTATGATTTCATGAGGCGGGTTAAAGAAATTAGCTTCTGTATGTATTGATTGACTAATGATATATTTACTTAGTTTCTAACCCTTACTAATCTTTTTATGCTCATCCCATGTTTTTGAAATGTTTTTCATAGGGTATAATGTAGGGTAAGAGAACTGAAGATTTCATGAATATTTATATCATAGAAATAATTCTTAATTTCTTTTAGTAGTTTCTATTTTTATGAAATAAAGGATACATAGTAGAAGTGTCTGAACTTTAATATTTGAGATTTAGTTTAATAGTTATGGATTAATTCTCAAAAACTCTAAACCATAATGGATCCTCATTGTGAATTCCCGACCTAACTCAAGATTTAGTAATGTCTTAAGGATGGGGCCTTATAGGTGGGGTGCTGGCAGTGGAGAATATTTTAATAAATAAGAGTAATAACTATGGGTTGTTCTAAAACTTCATCTAACATATTTCTCAATTATAAGGGATTTTAAATCCCTTTAATATAAAATTCCATAGTGGAATTTTTAAAAACATACTTAAATATGTGACTAAAAATCACTTAGGGGTAGTTCTAAAATTCTTCTAAGCATAGAAATAAATTAGAGGGGGGTGAAATGTACCATTAAGTTGACATTTTTTATTATAATCGAGGTATTTTTAACCACATTCAGTATAACCACAACTAATTAAGGGTTACCATACCAACTATTTTCAAAAATCACTGCTAATAACACAGCTTATAGACATTATCAGTTGTCATGTGTAACCTACCCCAATGTTATTAGAGGAGTTATAAGACTTCATAATCCAAAATATATCCCTAAAAAATAGGATTATATATTTTAGTGATTGGGTTACAATGTTATGAAAGGTTATAAAATTATAGTAAAATTTTATTATTTGATTTTCTCAAATAATGAGCTGCATATAAATCCTTAGAGGTTTAATTTTTTTTGATTATTTATATTTTTTTATGTTAATAATATTTTTTTATTTTTATAGGATATATAGTGATATAGATATAGTAAATAAAAAGTAAACCTATTGCATTTTTAATGGTCATGGGGATTGATCCTACAACTGTTGGGTGACAAGTGTGGAATACATACCAATGGTTTTCGGGATTTCATTATTACTATAAAATTATGTAAATGAATTGATAGATAAATATTTTTTTGATTTTTTGATAATATTATTTATCATATATAAATCAATTTACCTAAAAAGTTATTTAGTGATTAATGGATTAATGTTATTTTGGAATAAGGTTATTATATTTATAGGGAACATTATATGGTTATAGAAAATAGAATCTAATGGGAATTTATTTCATGATTAATTGTTTAATGAAATTTTGGAATCATATATGATTTTAATTTTCATTTATATTGATTAATGTAATATATGGAAATTATTAGAATACCATAGAGATTATATAATTATGTAATCTATATTTTAGGTATAAGTGTTTAAGGAAGATTGATGTTTTTTAGAGACAAATGTAATATTTAAAATGGAATATTATGCAATCAAATAATTATTATTTTTTTGTTTTAATATCATTAAATAATATTATGAATACATAAGAATGGTTAATTATAATATGATTTAGTTTTAAATTTTGATATTACAGCTGAAATTTTTAGATTAGTGTATTATTTTTTTATATAAATGTTCATTAAATTTTTTAATTATTTAAACATCTTATAGAAGTTTGAGTTTTGGAAAATATATTATAATGGGGAGAATAACATGATAAATTTTTGTGGAATATTTTATATATTAGCTATTAAGTTTAAATCTATATGCATTAAAATTTACATATTTAAAAATCCTAACTTGGAGAAAAAGAATAGAATGTGATAGAAATTTATTTAAGGATTAAATTATACATATAAATTAAGTGTATTTTTATAAGTTCTTAGTATAAATGGTAATATAATTTCCAAAATCTTGGATAATTATCATAAAATAAAGAAATTATCAAATTACAATCATTTCTTATGAATCGATAGTCTTTTCAAACCTCTTTGGTATAGGGTTTCCTATTCATTAACTTTATCATGATCATTCACTTTCTTTTTATCATTGTTCGCTATTACTCTATGCCATTATTTTGAAAATTTATTCTCCTCCATGTTTATATTTTAACTTCCCACTAATATTGTACTATTTTGAAACCTAATATGTGGTTTTCAAGACAACCTTCATATTTTACATCCCCTCTATTCAAGAAGAAATTTAATTAAAATTTTTATTAATTTGTATTTAATGAATCAAAATTTCAAATTTAATTTCATTTATTAAATATAGGAAGTTTAAATTTAAGAGTTAAAAGTATATTTAATGGGGAGGAAGTAAAACCTCTAGATTTTAAAAGGAAAAATAAGATTGGTAGTGTATATGACACGCAACATTATACCTAAACAAATCAGAATGTATTATTATTTATATATTACCATTATAACATAACCATTAAATTGTATTGTATGAATAAGATTATTTTTATTATGAAATATATTTAATGGTCCTACTCAATATAAATGTGTCAATAAATTATTAGTAAATAATCACAAAATTTTTATTAATGTCATTTTATGCGACAAAAAATCATTTTCTTATAAAATGATTTTATTGTTTTTTATGAATACATAATATAATATAAATTATGAAACATATAAAAATGGTATTTTATTGTAAGTATTTAATTTTTTTGAATCATTATTTCAAAATTATCTTAGAGTGATTTTATTTTTATTATTATTTTAATAAAAAATATCATTTTACAATGAATCATGAAACATACTAGTTTTTTCAAAATCATTATTATTTTTTCATGATTTTATCAAGTCCCAGTTTTAATTTAATTGATTTCCATGAATAATTGGTTTTATTAAATTATTAATAATTCAACTATGTTCGTTAGGATCAATTTTATACATGAATATTGGACAAAAATATATATATAATTAAAATCATGTTTTCTGAATACTGTTTTTCATTTCATTTTTTTGGGTTTAAATTTAAATTAAATTATGATAGTTATGTTTTTTGAATAATGAAAAAAATATTCTATATTTTTAATAATGATGTTAAAATTTAGAAAATATGTCCCTTTTATTTTTTTCAGTGTGAACAGTAACCATAATAAATATTTTTCACCACAGAAAAAGTAAAATGAGTTAATTTCTGGAGAGGATTATTTTAAAAAAACTAAAATGTAACTCTTACAGTTGGATAAATTTTATTGGACAATTTTTTAATCCTTAATAATAAATATATCTAATATATGACATTTATTATTATTTTTCGAATTATGACCTTTATAATTTTTTATATAAATCAAATTCAAAAAATTTATTTTATTTATTTTAGTATCTTTAAATTTAACACATAGTGATAAAAAGAAGGTATAATCAGCTATAAACCGCTATTATAAAAATAAATATAATATTTATGGGTTTTTTATTTATAATTTTTAGTGATTTAATAATTAATTTAAATCCATAGACAACCCCAACACACTATTTTTTTCATTTATTATAAAAACTAAACAAATGATCTATAAAATATAAAAATAGTAAAATATGAGTGATTTATAATGAATAAATAGGTTTTTAGATTATTATAACATATTTTGGGTGTTTTTAACGATTTTATTGGATTTCCTACATTGTATTAATGCTTTTAATATCAAAGAAATTTAATATTTTCAAAATTGACATTTTTAAAATTTGATAATAAATAATGTTTTATTAAATAATTTGAAATTTATAAAAATATTTTATATATCCAAGTGAATTTTATATAACATATCATATTTACTTAGTTCCATTTATGGTTATTTTTCATTTAATAGTTATTTCATTGACCCTTAAAAATTAATTACATTAATACCAGGGTAATAATCAAAAATATTTCACACAAGTTAAAACCAAAATATAAGGGTCAAAATTTCATATAAACATGTAGAATTATTATTATATTAAAGGATTTAGACACATAGATATCTTTTTTAGATTATTATATATATTTTTATTTTTTTATTTCAAACTAATTTTATATTATATTAATACTTTTATAAATTTTATAAGCTCCCCTCATATATCTTATAAAAGGGGAGGTCCTATCATATTTTATTCACACATGAAAAATATTTTTTTTAGACATTGAAAATAATAATCCTTCTAATATATTAATAAACATGCCTTATATGAATTTTATTGATAATAAAAATTCATATAATTTCTTTTTTTTTAAACCATAGGAGGGTTTCTAAATAAAAAATATAATTGAGCAGAAAAAATTTGCATTTTGTGTCTTTTTCTACCAACTTAAAATATAATTAATCCATTAAGAAAAAAAAGAAAATATTATCTTACATATAAATATATGTTAATTTTTACTAAAATATCCTATATTGATCACATCTTCTATTAAATGGAAATCAAAACATAGGTTCGTGTTTATGGCAGATAACCATCTAACGATCCAATTTATTTAATTTTACATCACCTCCTCTTACAGATGAAATTAATGATTTATTTAATGTATATATATATATATTTAAGATATTTATGATATTATTATCAATATTAAATTAAATATATCATTTACTTGCATACCTATCAATTCACTGAAAATTGATAATGTCGTTCGTGTGTATGTGTGGACTAGAACCTCCAAGAATTGATATGATTTGTCTTCATCCCCACATCATAAAGAATATATATATATATATATATGTGTACATTTATGTAAATAATATAGTTTTTAGAATATTATTATTATTATATAATGATAAAATAATAATTAAAATTTCATGTATTGATTATTGAAAAATGGAAACACTACTCATGTGTGTGTATGACCTATTGTCTCCATGATTGTAACATAGTACATTTTAACAAAATATTTCTTGTATGGTATTAAGAGTGTAATTAATGAATATAAAATATTATTGTATCATGATTAGTATTTTGTACATAATGAATAAATTCTCTCTTTGACCATAGTCAACCGACCTATGTCATTTTTAATATATGAGCTGAATATCTTCAAAACATGTGAAATAGTATTAATTTATTATAACATGTAAATAAATGGAATAATAAACATTATAAAGGTTCACAATAAATTAAACAATTGACATAAAAAAATTATTACATATGAAATTGGAATTATAAGATGTGTATACCTCAAGGTAGTAGACTTTTTCTAAAAAATACCATTTTAAGCTTTCAGTCCATCAATATACATTCAATGGCCATAATTAAAGAAAGACATAATTAATGTATTTATATGAATGGAACTTAATTATGAAGTATATTTATATTTTTTTATTTATTCCATAGGATTTATAGAGCAATATTTTTATGGAATTTTTTCACTTTCATTATAAAATACAAAATGAATTTTATATTTTGAATTGTACAATGACTACATTGTTTCACACCTCTATAAAGATTATATGTTTTTTATCTTCCCCTAATTGATTTTATGTTGTATTGAATAAAAAAATTCCCTATCAATTAGTCTGTTATAGGTTTTAAAATTTATTTTGAAAAGGAAGTAAATTTCAATATTCAATAGTGTTTTGAAAAAGGGTTCAAAATAGTTCATAAAAATGATTTACGATCAAAAAGGTGAAATCATAAAATGATTTATTCATAACCTATAACATTAGAATTATATATGTGAGATAGGTGAGTTATATAAATTTTCTAAGAGGGTTTGAGCCGAAATATAGATCATTAATAAGGTGATCCAATTCTACTTATACGATGGATGATCACCATTAAAGAACAACATTTTTTATTAATGTTCATTGTCTTTAAATGATTGAAATAGATAGTTTTGATGTCTATTTTCTCATAGGTATTTTTAGAGGCCTGCATTTTACCACTCTATATATTTAAATATATTTCCAGATCATGGTGTGGAGACGCCATTGGATTCTGAGGAAGGGTGGGCCTGAGATTATTTTTAAAAAAATATTAAATATATTTTATATTACACATTCATAGTTTACTAAAAAAAATTAAAACACTAAAATGTTTTATAATTTGATAAAACTGAGACCGCATTTGGGTACAAAACGTGGTTTTTACCGTATGTGAGACATAAAATTAGTCATCACTATATTTTCAGACTCTCACTCATTGGATGTACAATTAAGTGGATTAGTTAATTAATTAATTAATTAATTAATTAAATTCATTTAACCTAAACCAAATATCTATAAATTCAATGTTATGAATTTTGGGTAAGTATGGTCTTGTAACACTAGAATCACCCTCAAGATCTCCCCACCTCTTTTCCATTTGAGATTCAGATCAAATGATTACAAAAATCCACGATCAAGTGGATTAGGATGGAATGAAGGCAAAAAATCCTCCCAAACCAGTACAGAATATGTTATTCATCAGTGATCGATCAATAAATTTGGCAAGACTCATCAATATTCGTTTCTTACACCTTTTGTTAAAATATTTACCATGATCAATTTTCCCTCTTTAATCTGTATTAATTTGATAATTTTCATGAGCCCGTGTATTGAATTAAATCTTCCTTTCAATTTTTTTTATTGTAATGCCATGTTTCTCACCCCATTATACCCAATATGAAATAATTGGATAAGAATTCATGGCCAATGATGCTTATCACATGTGTTATTGGGGAATTCCCCTACAATTATTCATGTTCACACTATAAGAAAATGAGGTCCTGATTGGACTTTGTTAGGGTTGGTACGAATGCGGCCAAACCTCTATATCCAGTGTGGTGGAATGATCAACAAGTAGATTGATGGTACTGGGATGGATTGATAAAAAATCTGGATGGTTTTTGGTGAATAGATCATATTGGAACCGTGGGTTTGTGCTCTTGATTGGAGGTTGTTCAGGATTGGGTTAGTAATAACCATTTTCTCTGTTAGCAGGTGGTGTCAATGTGTGCTGTGATGGGGGAAGTTTCATGGGGAGGATGTGAATGGTATCTTTTGAAGGAGGATATTTTCCATGGATTTGACAAGTGATAGAATCATATCACCAACAATTTGGTCTATTCAATGTGTGTTAACAATAAATAATAATAATAATAATAATAATAATAAATAGTGGCATTTTAATAAAAATTAAACTCGGATATGTTATTATTTATATTATATTAAATAAAAATAATAGGGGTAATATTAAAATTGTTGTTAGATAATTCTATTTAAATGAAATTTAAAATTTTAAAACATTGGGAATTAAATTATCAAAGATGGTTAAATTGATTAAATGGATTTAATTGAAAAGGAAGAATTAAATGAGTATAAAAATAAATGAAAAAAATGGAGGAGGCATTGGTTTGTGCCCAACTTGGATTTTTCCTATGAGGAATTCGTTATTATTATTATTTTGGACAAATTTTATAAGAATAATAACAATATAAAATATTATTATTGTAAATGAAGAGGGATGGAGGCTACGAGGCATTAGGTCGAGGTGCAACGAAGGCTTTGGGAATTTGAGCATGCATCCCTTTGATAAAATGAGGTTTAAAACAAAAATAATGAGATAATAATATTCTTATTACTTTTTTTTGTTAAAACACCACATGAAACATATCATCTCTTTTCAGTGTCATATTGATGCACCATAAGTCGAAGCGTGATCCTAGAATGGAGATAGACATTTTAAGACCGATTTTGGATTTCTTTTTTGGACTCCTACCTCAGGTCCATGAAGCACCCAATAATAATAAAACTATTATTATATTAGAAGCCTCTATCCGATATATCTCTCTCATATAATGTGAGAATGAGGAACCATATATGATGTTGGGAAACTGAAATTAAGGCAGATGTTTCCAGAATAATTTAGCTTATTTAATATAGGCTTGTGGCTAGGGACCATTAAGCATATTTCATGTTGAGTCGCGGTTTTTCCTTGTAGGAAATTGGAGTATTATTTATATATATATCAAGAGTTAGGTGATGAGACGATGTTCAGTTCCAAGACCCAGTGTGTCTGAAATAAATTATACAAATTATTAAGTATATTTACTAATATTCACATGACAGAAATTCTTTATTTTAAATAAGGCTGATTAGATTGGAAATATGTGACCGTGAATGGGTTTGGAATATGAGGCTTACCCGAGTAGAAACAAAAAATATTTAATCAAGGGGTGTTCAGACCCATGCATGGTTTTGGTAAGTTAAATGGATGAATTAATTTATTAATTCAGTTATTTAATAGCATAAACCATAATAAATCTCAAATGGTAACTCAAATCTTAATTTCGAGGCCAGCGTTGAGTCTAGAAAGTGTGTTTTACCCGAGTTGTGTTATAACATTTGTATATGCATTCCTTCTGTAGAAAAATATCCCAAAGGGAAAAAATGTAAAAAATTTAATTAAATAAATTTTTTAATGTGAAACTCTACTATGAATAAATTCTAAATGGGGACTTGGAATATAAATTCAAGACCGCAATTGAGTTCATAGTGTGATATTTTCCCTAGGGGTGACCTTAGTGAGAGGGAATGAGAAAATAATATTTCGCAACCACTGATAGAATATGGAACGGGCCTTAAAACATTACATAATCTTGAATTAAATGGATAATTCACAATGAGGATATTTTCAAGTATAGAGTTTTAGAGAATTAGTCCATAACTTTTACATTACGTATCAAAAATAACAATGTAGATACTTCTACTTAGTTTCCATTTTTTCATAAAATAATATATCTTGAAAAAAATATTCATGTCCAGTTCCATGTTTTAGACAACATGACTTTACCTTTATCCCATCCTTGACCCTATTCATTTTTAAGTCCTATAAAAAAAATTAAAAAACTTTGGATGAGCATAAAAAGATCAAAAAGGGTTATAAAACAAATAAAAAAGAAATAGTTCATCAATAAATACATAATATATGCTCTTTAAAATAACTCATGAAATCATAAGATTGATTAATAACACATATTAATCCAAAATAATAAAGGTTACTTGTGGCATCAATAACAAAATTACGTTGTACAATTCACAGCCACGTAGAGAGTTACATTTAGAATACCCTCATAGTATATTTTATAATTATATTAGGAGAAACAATAATTTTTACCTTTTTCACATTACCCAATGCAATAAGGATCTATTTTAGGCCCACCCTCCCTTGGTTTATCATGGAGCCGCCCGTATTCGTAAATAATTCCCATGAACAATAACACATAAACCCATCATAAAAGAAAGATACCATCTCCACATTTATATCTCAATATATAATTTAAAGATATTGAAATAACAAATTCTTTTCTCAAAACCATTTTCAGTAACAAAATGTGTAAAATGGTATATGATATTTATTTTCCTTTAAAAAACACTACGGTTTGTTAAGGAAGCCAAAGATCAAATAATACATACGGCGGTGGAATGTTCATTGTCACCATTTATGATAAAAAAGAAACATTCATTTTTTCATTCTGTAAAACGCTTCATAGAAAAATATTCCCTTTTAATGAAATGATAATTCAAATGTTTTTATACACAGTAAAAAATAATGTCATGAATAAATCATAATATGCCTCGTTGAATGTAGATTGAGATGAAGTCCGTTACAAAGATCATTTGGAAACTAAAATAGATCGAATATTTGTTTTCACTATAAGTAAACTTAAATAAAGTATAAATACAAGATAGGATATAAAAACTCCTTTCTCACAAAATCAAAGAACAACATAAACAAGAAAGAAAAGATCAACCAAAAGAATGGAATTTTGGTTAAGAATTTCCATTACCTCATGTCTGACTTCACCCATTCGTTCATTAATTTCCTGAATAATAAACTAAAGTTAATTTATACTTTATTAAGAATATTTTTCTTGTTTATTATTAATTATATATTACTTATTACCATGTTTTAATCATTATGTAATCATTTAAGTTAATAGTAGTCGTTTTGTCGATATTTAGTACTTAAGTCCAAAATGAACTCCTTATAATTACAAGTTTTAATTGATTTCAAAATTACATTAATTACAAAATTATATTCATGATTTATATATCATATATATATAGTATATATATATATAATAGTACATAATATTTAGAGATAATAAATGAGTTGCACCATTCATGGATACGGTAAGTCGTACGTACGCATGAATGCTACTTTCATTTCTATTTCATGTTTAATGGAATGAAAACATAATGAAACATAGATATATATATATATAATTCTAGTATAATATCCCATATATAATTTCAGAAACTCCATCTTTTATATGTTCCACATATGTCATGAATGATTCATGTCACTTTGAGGGGGCGATAGTCCGCACTTCCTCAAATAAAATTATCGTTTTTAACCACTATGGAAACCATAAATTTATTCTATAAATGAAATATATACAAGAATAGAAACAATATAAATAGTATATATATAACATATAAATATATATCCATCATAAGGGACACCATGAAGGGATATTGGAGATATTTGAACAATCATCATTTCGTGAGACAACAGTTTGTCATCCACAGAAATAGTATGTTCGTATCAATTAGATGGAGGTGTGTGGAAGTGTAATTCAAATACTTCTCAATAAAAAAACCTATTATATTGAGGATACTAGTGTTTTTATGAAATAAATAATTATAAAGATTATAGGGGGTTGGAAATATAAAATAAAATAAAAGAACTTAATAGATGATGATACCATTAAATCGGGTATCTCTTTTTGGTTTGACCCCAATGGATTACTTGTATTGCTTTATGCCAATGGTAAGGCTATTTGGAGGAATAGAGGGATGTAGGGAGAACAATTCGGCAGAGTTTGGATGAGAAAAGGGTCTTGAGGGGTGTGATTAATGGGTTAAATGTGAGGGCATTTTATAATGGGGAGGAGGGGCTCTTTAGGAATGTTTGAAAATATTATTTTATTATATAATGATTTTTGGATTTTAAGGGTCCAAAACTAATTAAAGTAGAAGATAAGATGACTCATGTTAGAAATAAAACCATACAGTAAGAATTGGATTTTTATTGGATATTGCTTCAATTTTAATATTCATATTTATTTAAATCATTCATTAATGATGTAAACACTGCATCGTTATTGTGTTAAAAATAATTTTTTTATTTGATGTCTAATAAATTATAAAAAAATAGCATGATGTAGTATATATTTTTAGATTAAAATTAATATTTATTTTCAATGAGATAACTTATATAACCCCATGTATGAATTTATTTACTAAAGGATATATGTTTAAGTTATTTTTGTCTTTACTTTAAATAAATTAATATAATGTGTCATTATCACTCCCATGTGACTTCCATGGGTCCAAAAATCTAAACATGGTTTCCCATGGTCGAATATGTATCAACCAATAGTTTTATGAAACATTTTAGGGTAATTTGATATTATTATATTATTATTTTAACCTTAAATTACCATATTTAACTTTAACCATGGTAGATAAAAGTCTAATGTTATTATTCACCAAAATTTATTGTCATATTATTGAACCATATTTTATATAATAATAACTACCATGTCTATAAGATATTCTAAATTAAATTCTTATAAGAGGTAAAATTTAATTTAAATGAAGAAGATGTTTTTTAAACTAATACTTAGTGTTTTCACTATTCATCAAAAATTCATGTTTTTCAGAAAAAACAAAAAATTCAACCTAAGCTATATTTGATATTCCGAATTCAAAAATGATATCTATTTTACCAAATTAAAAAAAATAGAAGTTTGTTTAATTAATTTAAAATTAATTTTGCTGTTCAAAACCAAAAAGAGTGTTTTTATGAAATAACAACTATCAAAAGATTAACACTTGTTTATGTCCAATTTTTATGTGAAATTTCTTCCAATGAACAACATTGTCTTAAATGAAAAATAATAATCTAATTATATTTTAAGTCATATTAATAATATAATATATCCATATAAATATATTACATTAAAATGAATTTTTGAATTAAAATACAATATTTTCACTATTCATTAAAAATGAACTTTATCAAGAAAAATACAAAAAATTTATCCAACATTAATTTTTTGTCCCAGTTATAAAGAATAATTTTATTTGTCAAATAGAACATATAAAAGTGTTCGAAACTAGATTTCATAAGGGTTCTCCATCAAATGGTGGAAAACTAATTTTTAATGAATATTAGAGTCTTTATGCATAAAATCAAGATCATTCTTATTTTAAGCATCTAAAATATATTAGATAAATTTAAAAAAATTAAAAAACATGTAAAATAATATTTTAGATAGTTTTTTTCATTCCCACCAATACAATGGCTAGGCGTTAACTACAATTTAAAATAATAACATGTTGTTATTTTTCAGTATAACTCAATGTTGAGTGCAACTTAAGATTTCAAATAAACCTGTCGTTACGTATCAGGTATGAAATAGAACATAGCATCCTATTTGTTGTAAAATTAATATTTAATTAAAAAATATTAATAAATATAAAATTTTCATATTCCTTATTTACTTGGGATGTAATATCCTTCCCCATGTTTGGATATTGCGTCCTCAAAATTTTTATTCACTTATCAAATAAATGGTGATATTTAATCCTCATATCATTTTCATATTCCCATGTTGCAACATCAACTATATGATTTTTCCATACAACCTTTACCTGATGAATTGTCTTTTTCCGCAACACATGCTCTCTTAGGTCAAAAATCAAGAATGGTTGTTCCTTAAAAAAGATATTTTTTTCCAACTGAACTACCTATAGACTCAAAGAAAGGGATGAACCCGAAATATACTTTCTCAACATTAAAACAAGAAAAACATTGTGTACCTGGGAAAAACTTGGATGCAATGCCACTCTGTACGCAACTGATCCTACTTTCACCAGGATTTCATAAGGTCCAATGAACCTCCAACTCAACTTTACCTTCTTACCAAATCACATCACACTTTTCCATTGAAAAAGATTGATAAACACATGATCAACTACCTCTAAAAAGATCTTTCTTCATGTTCTCTACACAACTTTTCTACCTTCGCTGAGCAGTTCTCATTTGCTTCTAAATCAACTGAACTTTTTCTGCTATCTTTTTTTCCAATTCTAGTCCCATAAGATTCCTTTCACCTACTTCATCCCAAAAAGCTATAGTTCGACACTACCTCCCCTATAATTCCTCAAATGGAATCATCTATATACTAGAATGAAAACTATTATTATATGAAAACTCAACCAAAAAAATATTTTCGTCCCAAATTCCCTAGAAATCCATTGAGAAAGCCTGTAACATATCTTCCAAGGTCTGAATTGTTTATTATGATTTCCCATCTGATTGAGGATGAAATGATGTTATAAAATTTAATTCATTACCCAATTACATTAGAAAGCCTTTCCGAAAGATAGAAGTCCACTAGGGATCACGATCAAATATAGTGGACAGAGAAAATCCATGTAACCTAACTATCTCTTTAACATACAATCGAGAAAGTTGACATAGAGAAAACGTATCTCAAATAGGAAAAAAATAGCATATTTAGTTAATCGATCAACAATAACCTAGATTTCACCATTAGCTTGAGATGTATTTGGTAATCTCACATTGAAGTCCATGTATATATTTTCCCATTTCCACTCTGGCACTGGGAAAGATTGATGCATCCCTTTCTATAACTGCCACTCTGCTTTAACCTATAGACAAGTCATACACTCCATTGTAAAATCAGCAATATATCCTTTCATTCTATCCCACTAGTAATACTCTCAAAGATCTATATACATCTTATTAATTCCATGATGAAATGAAAATTGAGAACTATGTGCTTCATATAATAACTTATTCTTTAACTGTGAATCACAAGGCAAACATAATATCTTCCCAAACCTCAGAATACAATCATTATCAATGTTAAATTTAGGAAGTGTTCCCTTTTTAACTAACTCTACCTTTTTATTGAACTCACTATCTTCCTTATGCACTTTATTAATTCTATTTGATAGAGATGATTTCACTGTCCCTCGAAAAAAAAAGAAATTTCTTTCACCAAAAAGTTCTATGAAAAAGTTCATCAAATAAAAAAACCAAGGTTCTTCTTCCAAACATAATAAGGTTTATGTAACATTAATTTTTCAACTCAAAGGATAATCCAATTTATTTGCCTTTCCTAGATGGTAATGAATTGTGAAATCATAATCCTTGATTAATTCCATCCATATCCTATGTCTCATGTTCAGTTTTTTATGAGTGAATATATACTTCAATCTATTTTTGGTCAGTATATATTTAACATTTTACTCCATACAAATGATACCTACAAATTTTTAAATAAAAAAACAACAGTAGATAATTTCAAATCATGTTTATGGTAATTTAACTCATGATGTTTCAAATAACGTGAAGCATAATTAATTAGATGATCATTATTCATTAGGACACAATCATGTCCTTTCAATGAAGAATCAATTTAGATAACATACTCACCATTTCCGGAAGGAATTTCCAAAACAAGAACATTCACAAATCATTTTTTCTATTACTAAAAATAGTAATCACATTATTCTGTCCAAATGAACATAACATCTGTTTGAGTAATCTTAGTATGTGGGATAGATAACCTTGAAAACATTTCAACAATACTCCTGTAATAACCTTCCAATCCAATAAAACTACTAATATCGGTTATATTGGTGGGTCTTGTCCATTCTTCAACAATTGTTGTTTTAGCAGTATCAACAGTTATCCCATTTTTTGAAAAAATGTGACCCAGGAAAGAAATTTGTTGTAACAAAAACTCACTCTATCTGAATTTCACATACATTCTCTTTTCATTTGTTTTTTGCAATACAAACATTAAATGAAATTAATGTTCTTCTTTACCATTAGAATATACCAAAATATAACCTAAAAACAAAACCACATTTAACAGATGAATCAAGTGATCCATCACTACAAAAAATTGTTTGATTTTGATTCCGACCATCTTAGGATGTTGATTTGGAAGGTCATTTCCCTCGGTATTCCTTCACTGCACAACCTCCCTATTTCCTCTATGAAAACCCATCCAGAACACAAATATATCTTAGGCAAAGCAATATTTTAATCTGTAAATTCTATATCAATTCAATTTTACCATAAATTAACTTATGGATATTAATTTAACAATATTATAACTCCTAAAGTTGTCTAAACTGACCTCTGTTACAAACTATAAGGACCCACCCTTATGACATTACATAATCATGAATTAAATGGTTAATTCATATTAATGTTATTTTCAGGTTTATAGTTGTAGGAAATTAAGCCATATCTATTATATTACATCTGAAAAATTATAAATTAGACACTTCTACTCAGTTTCCATTTTTTCATAAAATAAACACTCATGAAAATAGAGTCATGTCTACTTCTATGTTTTAGTTAGCATGACATTTCCTTGATCCCATCCTTGACCACATTATTCTTTATGTCATGTGAAAAAATTTCAAAACATGGATGGTCATAAAAGGCTCAGTAAGGGTTATAAAACAAAGAAAGAAAACATTTATTTATAAATATATATATATATAACATAAGCTCTTTAACATACCTCATGAAATCATAAGATTTATGAATAACACATAGTGATGAAAAATAATAAAGGTAAATTGTGGTATCCATAAAATAATTACATTTTAGCATTCACAGCCATGTATGGAGTTACATTTGGAATAACCTTCATCGTTTATTCCCTAAATCTCTTAGGATAAACTTTATCATTTACCTTTTTCATGTTACCCAACGCATTAGAGATATATCTTGGGCTCACCCACCCTAGGTTTATCACGGAACAACCCACATACAAAAACAATTACCATGAAAAATAACACATAAAACTATCATAAAGGAAAAATAACATCTTCACACTTCATTCACAATACATAACTTTACAATATTGAAATAATAAATGCTTTCTCAAAACAATTTTCAATACCAAAATACGTAAAAAGGGTCTATGGTTTTTATTTTCCATAAAAACACTACAACTTGTTATTGAAGCCATAGAAAAAAATAATACTTGCTATGGCGGGAAGGTTATTATCACTGTGTACATTAAAAAGAAACATTCCATTTATTTATTTAGTAAAATTCTTCGTAAAAAAAATCCTTTGGAATGATATAAAAATTCAAATGTATTTATACACCATATAAAACAAATTCTTGTAAAAATCATAATATGCCTCAATGAAAGGAAATTGAGACGAAGTCCTTTACAATGAT
The DNA here is from genome assembly GCA_963277665.1 of Viscum album. Classification (NCBI taxonomy): domain Eukaryota; kingdom Viridiplantae; phylum Streptophyta; class Magnoliopsida; order Santalales; family Viscaceae; genus Viscum; species Viscum album. The sequence continues at coordinate 1,087,791,589 of OY728165.1, forward strand.
CATTTTGAAAATAAAATAGAATAATTTTGTGTATTCACTATATGTACACAGAAATTATGTATAAATTCAAGATAGGATATAAAAATTAATTTCTCACATTATCAAAGAACGACAAAAACCAGATGGATAAGATCAACCCAAAGAATAAAAATTGGGTTAAGAAGTTCCCTTACCTCATTTCTGACAAGACCTGTTCAAATTTTAATCTCATGAATAATAAACTAAATGTAATTTAAACTTTCATAATAAACTTTTTCAGTTTAATTATTCCTATTATATAACTTATTACAATGTTTTAAACAATATATATTCATTTATGTTAATAATGGTTGTTTTGTTGATATTTGGTACTTGAGTAAACAATGAACTCCTTATAATTACAAGTTGTCCTTGTGGAAAAAATTCCATTATCTCAAGAATGATATTCATGATTTAGGTATAATTAATATCATATATTTCTAGTATATATATTTATTTATAATAGTACATAACATTTGGAGATAATAAATGAAATGCACCGTTCATGGAGACGGTAAGTCGTACGTACGCATGAGTGCTACTTTCATTTCTATTTCATGTTTAATGGAATGAAAACATAATGATACATAAGTATATTATAATTCTTGTATAATATCACATATTTAATTTCATTAAATCAATCTTTTATACATTCTATGTATGGCATGAACAAGTCTTATCACTTTGAGGGGGCGGAAGTCTGCACTTCCATAAATAAAATTATCGTACTTACCCACTATGGAAACTATAAAGGTAATATATAAGTGAAAAAATACAGAAAAATATATACAATATAAATATAATATATATCACATATAAATATAGTTCAATTATAATGGCCACCATGAGAGGCGGTTGGGGATATTTGAACAATCATCGTTTCGTGAGGTAGTAGTTCGCCATCCACAGAAACAGTATGTTTGTAGCACTTAGATAGAGGTATGTGGAAGAGTAGTTTGAATACATATCATAATGACAACATAGTATATTAGGGATACTATTTTTGTTATAAAATAAAGGAATAAAAATATTTTTATGGGTTTGGAGAAGTAAAATAAAAGAAACGAACTTAATTGAAGATGTTACCTTTAAATCGGGTATCTCTGTTTGGATTTAACCAAAAGGTTTACGTGAATTGAAATATTTAAAAGGTAAGGATTCTAGGTGAAAGAGAGGGATTTATGGAGCTTAATTGGGAATAGGTTAGATGAGCCAATGGGATTGAGATGTGTGAGTAATAGGTTAGAGTTGAGAGCTTTTTATAAGGGGGAGGAGGGGTTCTTTAGGAATGTTTGAAAATATTATTGTATTATACAATGACATTCGATTTCAAAATATCCAAACTAATTAAAGTAAAATATAGTATGACTCATGTTGGAAATAAAACCATCTAGTATGAATTGGACAACTTTTGGATATTTTTTCAATTTATATAATCTTATTTATTTAAATCATTCATTAATGATGAAAACAATGCATCATTATTGTCTCATAAATAATTTTATTTATTTGATGTATAAAAAATTATAAAAAAATACCATGATGTAGGAAATAATTTTATCTTTCAAATGTATATTTATAGTTGAAGAAATATCTTATATAACCCAATTTAAAAATTTATTTACTATAATATATATGTGTAATTCTTTTTTTGTCTTTACTTTAAATTAATTAATATAAAGTGTCATTATCACTTTCTAGTGGCTCCATGGTGTCCCAAAATCGACCCAAGGATGCTAATGGTCGTACATGTATCAAATAATAGTATTACAACACATTTTAGGGTAATTTAATATTATTATAATATCATTTTTACCTTGAATTACCCTATTTACCTTTAACCACTGTAAATAAAAGGCAAAAGTTACTATTCTTAAAAAATTCTTTTTATCTTATTGAACCACATTTTATTTAATAACAACAACCATGTATGTATTATTTTAGAAGCTCAATTCAAAAAAGTGGGAAAATTTAATTTCATGGAAGAGTACGGTTTTTAACTACAACTTAGTGTTTTTCACTATTCATAAAAAATTGTTGTTTTTCTGAAAAATACCAAAAACTCAGCTTAAGAAATATTTGATATTCATAATTAAAAAATTATTTCTATTTTACCAAATTCATAACATAGATGTTTGATTAATTAAATTTAAATTAATTCCTGTTTTCAAAACAAAAAGCGTGTTTTTAAGAAATAATAACTATCGAATGATTAACAGTTGTTTATTTCCAATTTCAAAGTGAAATTATAAACAATGACCATCATTAGATTACATGGTAAAAATATAATCTAAATACTCTTTAAAAAAATTAAAAATATAATCTATCTATATAAATAAATTATATTAAATGGTGGTTTTGAATTAAAATATAGTATTATCACTATTTATTAAAAATGAATTTTATTAGAAAATTACCATAAATTTACCCAATGTAAATTTTGTTGTCCCAATTCAAAAAAAGAATTTTATATAGTCAAATATAATATATAAAAGTGAAAAAAATATATTTAATTAAGGTTCTCTATCAAAATGCTATAAATTGATCTTGTAATGAATATTAAAGTATTTATTCTTAAATTCAGATTCATTCATATTTTAAGCCTCTAAAATTTATTGGATAAATGTAAAAACATTTAACAAACATTTATAATCATATTGTAGTTAGATCTGTTCATTCTCACCAATAAAATGGCTAGGCGTTAACAACTATTTAAAATAATATTATATTATTATTTTTTAGTATAACTCAATGATTTTTGAAACATAATATATCAAATATACCTGTTGTCGTGTATCGGGTATTCCATCAAACATAACATCCCATTTAAAGTAAAATTAATATTTAATTCACATATATTGATAAATATGAAAATTTCAACTTCTTTTATTACTTGGTATGTTACAAACAGTTTCCTATAAATAATAATTTTGTGAAATGAGTTTGAGTTAGCTAAATTATATTTCAGACGATGGAGCTTTGGACGACACCAACTTGACATCCAATATTCATCGGATTGTGATGAAAATGCAGGTTCTAGTTAATCATAGTGCATCAGACACAATGGAAAATCCAAAATCAAGGTAGGGTTTCTATTTTAGATTTTGTATCCCCAGATTAAATTCTTTATTCTTGTTTTTGATTTCAATTGTAATTTTACATTTTTGAATCCATTGTCGATGGATAAACAAACAACAGCTATCAACCATTTCGACTCAAGATCATCTGTTCTTCAGGTACTTCATCATTCTTTGATGAAAAAATTTTATAAATTCTAAAACCACTTCTAATCATGGAATAATTGAAATAATTTTTAATCTCTTGACACTAGTATTCATGATCTATGCTCAGATTTCTATTTTGAGGACTAGAGGACCCGCAATGACAAGTGTTATATCCTCTATAATTTCTCCACATCCAAACAATGAAAATTCATCATGCATGGTCTACTAATGTGTAAATCTGGTCCATAGGATCCCATGTATGATTTCAAGTCTTTTTTTAATCAATGTGGTAACTGTGGTGGTCCACGGAAGTGTTTATGGTTGCAGGTTATTATGTGGGTGGCCCCAGCATGTGGCGGCATTGTGGCTGCGCTCGACTGTATGTGGTGGCGCTGAAACTGGGGCGCAATAGCACAACTGCTAAGGGTGGGGGTGCCGCATATATGCACATTGAAGCCTGAAGGGATTTGGGAAGTGTGGTGTGCTGGGTGGCAACACGGTGTGGGTGAGATCTAGTGGTGGGCGGACTGAGGGAGCCGGAACGGCCGGTCTAGTTGTAAGGAATGAGGTTTTTATTAAAAACCTTGTATCACTCAAACCAAGGGTCTGTTTCATGTGATTTTTGTTGCCACATGACCCTTTCATTGATGTATATCATTTGATTCTACATTGGGAACTATTTTTGTTGCAATTAATGCTAATAGACATGAAAGGTCTGATTTTAATAAGAATAATATAATTATTATTATTCGATAAAATTACATCTGACTGTATTTCTGCTTGTGATGTCTCATTGACATGCTGTCAAAGGCATTAAGACCATGGATTTGAGGCTGAAATATCAATACTTATTTCGGGAACTGAAATCAAAATGCTGTTTTGGGCCCCATGAGGCCAGATTTATGCATTAGTGGTGAAATACAGCTTTTTCATAGGGTATCTATTTGGGAAAAATGAATAGATAATCTCGTGTGATTTTTTGATAGGATCGTAATAAATCAATCTATTTGATGTTTTTCTAGATTGTGGAATGGGTCTCATGATGTACCATTCATGCACAACACTGTGAAATGAAGTTTACTCATTGGGAGTCTGATTCCGGTGAATGAATAGTCTATCCTGATCATTTTTCACAAGGATTATGATAGTGTGATCCATTCAACTATCTGAGGAAGCTAGAGGAGGCATGTCGGTGAATGGGTAACCGACAAGTGATGAGGAGGCCCGTAAATTTTGTTTACCCCATACGCTCAGTGTACCAAACAATGAATCTTCTAAAAATTTTATCTCCTTCTTTTGGACTCAGATTTTGACATGCGAGATGCCTATCCGGAGTGTTGATCTTCATAGAAAGTGGTGGCTCCCTCCGTAGTGGGTTTTTAAGATATAATTTGAGATTTTCTAGGTGTGACACCTATCTGGGTAGATACAAGAAGATTTTTATGTATTTCCTTGATGATTTTTGAGAGTTACCATCTATCAGGGACTTCCAGAGAACATTCAAGTTTACCCTCCAGTCAGGCTGGGATGTGGTGTTCACTTATTAAACATTCAACTTACCCTCCAGTGGGGATTTGATGTGGTGTTACTAAATATATCTCTTTCATGCTTACCCTCCAATCGACTGGGAAGTGGAGTTCACCGATAACACATTCTTCTTACCCTCCATCAGGGTTGGGTAGTGGTGTTCTTCATTCTCTTTCTTTCGGGATTATCCTCCAGTGGGGCTGCATAGTGGAGTTTTTTGTTGACTCTTACAAAATGACCATCTATTGTGGATGGGTAGTGAGGTTCATTGTTTACACTTATCGGCTGACCCCCCCCCCCCAACAATGCTGGGTTTTGGGTCCTCGACCTTGAGACACATACAGATCTGTGATGAGCCATTGCTCGACATACTGTTAGACTCACTAGAAACAGGGATACATTCCTAACTATGTTGCACCCATGTGATGCAACCTAAAACTATGAGGGAGAGTCAGTGCCACCTAAGGTGGATAGTATCAAGGTATGGTGATTAATTACCTTTGAATTGTGTGTTCAAGACAAACATGAGGGGTGATGGGCATCATTGGTGGTTACTTTTGGAACTATTGGAGACTCTATTATTGGGCTAAGCTGTGGGATAGAGATACCCTTACTCTATCATATGGGATTCTTTGGTTCAGCATGTATATATATAAACCCAATTTCAGTGCCAACTCTGTGGGTTTTGGTTAATATCCTTATAGGAGAGTGAAATATGTTTGGGGTATTCCACGTCCTTTACATGTCTATCTTCTCTGGATTGGACTAGTCTACTCTTATACTATAGATAGTGAAGAATCAATTAGATGTTCATATTCTCACCATTTCTGGCACCTTGTAGTTGGATTATATTTCTTTACTATCGTAGTGGGTTGAGTTGTACTCTTTATTTTACCTTTTTCTATCTAATCCACCCCTCTTCAATACCTCTCTTTCTTCACCCTTGAGCCTTCGGGGCATCCCACTGAGTATCTTTATACTCCCCCCATCATGGGATTTTCTTGAACTTGGTGTTTCCTTTAAGATGAGGAAAATGGTTATCGTTTTTTAGAGGTCCTAGAGATATAGGGTACTTGGACCATGTATTGTGTTCGTGACTAGGGTTTCGAGATTAGATCACTCCCATCTATTTTACTTTTCCACTTATTTCAAGCTTGGGGAACTTTTCTGGCTGGGCATGTATTTTATCCTAGTTTCTTTTCATATTACTTCTATGTACATGTACTTTTTTAGAGGTTGATTCATATTTTTGTTTTATTTATAGAATTTTTATCTTATATTTTTTCCCTATGATATTTTTCATTATGTTGGCTAAGTGTGTGTGTGTGTGTAGTTTCTTAGGAAAAGGACTCCTTGAGTTTTTGGTGCCATCGGTACTATTTTTCATCTGCTAATCTATAGAGGTGGGCTTGGGGTAGTTTTGGCTTGAGACAGTAATGAGTTGGGTCATCACAATGTGGCATCAGTGCTAGGTTCATTCATTGGGACATTTTTCTAATGCTCAAAATAAAGGAATTGGTTGAGTTTTATTGAAACAATGTAAATGTTTTTTTGAGAGTGGATCATAGGATAGGGAGTCCTGTGATGGTGCAGAGGATGATGTAGCAATTCACTAGGACCCTTATTACCCGCTTGATGACTTGGAATAACGAGACATTTGTTATAGGGAATGTTGTTGCATGCATCATATTGGATGGATTCTTTGACTTTCTTTATTTAGTCATCTCCCCATAATTTTACACACATATATATATATATATATGCTCGTGTGGATGTGGTACTGCAGGATCAGATTAAGGATACATTTATGACAACATCCATCCCGGATACTTGCTCCGGTTCAGGAAAATGATTATGTGAGTAATGAGGCCTCAGTTCAGGATTCATCATGTGATCCCCTTTTTCTTGATGGGTGGGTAGCAGCACCTCCACCTATTGAGAAGTAGTAATTTATACCATATAAGACTATGGATGTGCACATTTTGAGCACACTCTATGAGTTCTAGCGACATTGACATGCCAAGTTTTCTCAGAATTTGATAGATGCACCGACACTGAAGTTTTTGTACCAAGATCAGGTATCTCCGAAGTGAGGATATGGAGGTCCCTTGGGAGGTGATGCTTGTAGTGGAGTTGTAATAAATATGGTTTGTGGATGATTTTGGGAGGTCCTTCCACCACCACCAAGCATCTCATGTTAGGATCAGGGATCTGGCGGTCGGGGATGTGGGCATCTGCATCTAATAGATGTGTATAATTCTGCAGCACGCCAGATGGTAAGATGAACACTATGTTCCTCTTCTACCTTTTCATGGAAGAACATTCTATAAACTATGTTAGGTAATATTTCCTCCCTAATTATTTCTTGAATTTTTACCAAGGTCATGTGAGAAGTCGATGTAACCATGTGTCGTTGTTGTCCAATGTTGCTCTAAATTCATGAGGAAGAGATTTTCTTCACCCACCAAGGTGCATTTTCCCTGACGAGAGAAAAACCCTAAGGGAGAGTCAGTGTCACCCTAATAAAATAGTATCTAGGTGTGGTGGATGAGTCCTTATGTCTTATGCATTCATGGAAGGGTTGTGTAGTGGAGTGTCAGAGTAGGTCATGTCATTACTAGTGGAGTTTTTCTAATTTACCTCCTTTTACATAGAGTTCCACTAATAGGTTTTTCAAAGTCTATGGTTCAGGGATTACTATTCTTTCAATGGATGTAAATACATACAGGGTATGACATGTGATTTGTTTTTCTAGTTACTAAAGGCTGTATGAGTTTACTCACCTTCCATGTTAATTAGAACCTAGCATACTTAACCTCAACATTGATAAATCTGTTATCTTGTATAGGTTGAGATGACTAAGACACATGAACATGAGACATTGACACTAGTTAAAAATTATGTGGGACTGTGACTTTGAGATAGTCTATACTCTGGAGAGGAAACAAGGTAGCAGATTCCTTTAGTAGTAATTCCCAGGATCACTAAATATGGGATGTTTGGAATCAGTTAGCTTCCATACAACTGATACTAGTAGAGTATGAGAGTCTAATTTTCTCAGTTGATGGTGTTTAATTCTTCACTTCTCGAGCATATAAGAGAGTCTATTTCATGACATCGACTGAGAAATCTATTGTGACCAGATATCCATAGGTACTTCAAAATATGAATATTTTGAAGGATGGAATCACGAGACCTTATTCTAGAGAAAAATAGTGATTCATGTTTTGATGTGGGATGTAGAGGATTTTATGGAGATTAAACTATTTCGAAATGTTGATCAAGTAATTTTAGACTATAAAAAGATAAGGTAAGTTTGGTTACTTCATTTCTGTTTCCCATAAATTGAAGTGGGTACATTACCACTTCCTTGTGTCACATCTAAGAAGAATCATGTGTAAACCTATGCACATCATTAAAAAGTGTGGACCTTACATGGATGGATAATCTTGCTAGTTCACGTGTTGTGGAAGCATAGAAATGTGTAGGAGATTTTTTGGGTTTGGGAGAGCCAAGTGTGATTTTAGTATCCCGATTTGTCTCCCTAATTTTTCTTTTCATGGATGAAAATCATAAAGGAGAGAATGATGTAGGGATATTTTATTTCCTCGTAAGACATTTAAATATTTCTACCTATATTTATAGTGTTAGGTTCAGAGAAAACATACAATTATGAGGCCCCGTGTGGTTGGAATAAATTATACAAAATATTATGTATGTTTATACTATTCACATGATTAGAGTGGTATGTCATTTAAATGGTTGATCAAATTTTAAATTTGAGACCATAGTTAGGTCAAGAACATGGTGTTTACCCTAGTTGCAACATAAAATATGTCGAAACGGGATATTTAGACCACTTTCTTATTAGAGGAACATTAAATGGATAAATTATTTTATTAATTCCTTCATTTAATATCTCAAACCAAAATAACTCAAAAATGGTAACTCAGAAAAAATATGAGGCCAAAGATGAGTCTAGAATGTGATGTTTATCCTTTGTGGGTTATAACATTTATCGACATAGGAATTTTGTAGAAAAAACATCCTAGAGGGAAAAACCGTAAATAAAATAATATTAATTTTTTTTATTTGAAACTCTACTTCAAATATCATCTAAGTGAGGACTCTAATTTTAAATTTGATACTGTCATTGAATTCATAGCGTGGTTTTTTTCCCAAGGGGTGACCTCAATTGAGAGGGTGTAGAAGATTCTGATTTCACGGATGCAAGAAGATTCTTATAAATAGTTTTTTTGAGAAATGATCCTGAGTGAACTCATTTCACTATAGAATGGAGAATGTCTGTCCAGTGGAAATTCGACATGCTAACATCATTGGATCAGGATAAAAATTCTAGCACTATTATATCAGAGCACATCATACAAAACGGTGGATCCAAATTTGACGTAGGATTTCTATTTAGGATTCTACAGCCCTAGAATGAATTCTTTGTTTCTGTTTTTTATTTCTGTTGAAATTATCTATTTAATATTATTTTTTATATGGTCAGTATAACCACATCTATCATTCATTTTATTTTTTCGAATTCGTTCAACGAATTACTTTTGTTACTCATCGTTAATTGATGATGGACTTTTAGCCATTCTCAAACGAACTTATATCAGGGAGTGAGACTCATATCTTTGAATCTCTAGATCTGAGGAGTCCTGATATATGCTCAGATTTGTGTTTCGGGCACTAGAGGACCTACGATAGTATAGGAAGATCATCTAATTTTTCTTCATGTCATAATTTTGATTATTCATTGAGAAGGGTCCATTACTATGTAAGTCGGTTTCCAAGGATCCTATAGCTAGTCTCAGATCTATTTTTCAATCAACAGGGTTTCTGTGGTGGTCTATGAATGTTTTTCAAGGGGAAGGTTTTGGTGAGGATGCCTTTAGCAAGTGGTAGCATGACAGCGGGGCTCAGTGTCAGGGAGCGATGCTGGGATAGGGCACTATAGAGACTAGTCGGTTGATGTGGACATCATTCCCTACACTAAGACATAATGTGCGGGGTGGCAATGAGGTGCGCTAGGTGGCAGCGTGGCTGGGAGCCAGTGGTAGGCCAGGTGAGGAAGTCAGACCAGTGTTTTTGTTAAAAACCATGTATCTCTCAAATGAGGGGTTTGTTTGTCGTGACTTCTAGGGCCACATGACACTTTCATTGGGGAAGAACTTTTATGGCTACATTATAAACTCTTTCTTTCAGTCTTGATGCTCGGTGAAGTGAAACCTTTTATTTATATAATAATAATGTAATTATTATTATTCTTGAAACTTCCATCGGACCATATGTCTGCATATGACATCAAATTGATGTTCTTTCAGAGGCATTGAGACCCTGGATTTGAGGAGGAATATTCAAGATAGATTTTAGGTGATTAAATAGAAATGGTAGTGTGGGCCACATGAGGCCTGATTTAGTTGTTTCCAAGTGAAGCCTTTTCATTGGGTTTTCATTTGGGATGAATGAATAGCCATCCCTGTGTAATTTTCCAAGGGGATCAAAATGAATTAATTTTTTTGATGCTTTCCAAGATCATGGTGTGGGTCCCACTAAGCATCGTCGGTGCACAATGCTACGAAATACATTTTCTTAACCGAGAGTCTAATTTAGGTGATTGAATAGTTGATTCTGAGCATTTTTTAATAAGGATTGTGTAGGTGTGATCAATTTGATTATGTGGGGCCATTTGAAGAGGAATATAAGTGGAAATTATGGTTTCTCCCTTCACATAAAACAAAATATCATCATGCGCTCATCATCCACTTATGCTAGAAGACCCATGCAATCTTATAGTACGCTGGCATGTCTAGATGGTAATTGTTCAATGTTTGGAACCAAAAAATGGTTAGTTACATATATATTGATAATTTGGGACCACACGCCATGCGTGACCACACACTTTGTGCACCACACTATGAATCTTCTACCTATCTTATCTCATTCATTTAGTGTCATATTTTGGCATGAGAGTAGCCTATCCTAAGTGTTCTTCTGCGTAGAACCCAATGGTTCCCTCCATAGTTGGTTTTCAAGATATGATGTGAGATGTAATTGGTTGGATTCCTATCCAAGGTCATACACGATGACTGCAGTGTAGTTAATCAATGATGATAAATGAGTACTATTCAGTAGGAATGTCCATATAACATTTGGGCATACCCTCCAGTAGGGCTAGGTAGTGACTTTTTCCTCGTAAATTTCTAGCTTACCCTCTAGTGGGGCTGGGAAGTCATGTTCATCATTCATTTTCATTCGGTCTTATCATCCAGTGGGCAGGGATGTGGTTTTCTTCATTCTATATCTTCTAGGATTACCCTCTAGTGAGGATGGGTAGTGCTGTTTACCATTGAATCTTCATGACATACACTCTAGTGGGGCTGGGCAGTGAGGTTCATCATTTACTCTTCTGGGGATAACCTCTAGTAGGTCTGGGCAGCGGGTCCTTGACCTTGAGAGACATATGAATCAGTGAAGACACAAGGTTTGACATACCTTTGGACTCACCAAAATGATATATGCTTTCCCCATAAAAACTTTTCTATGTGACGCAACCTAAAACATTGTGGGATAGTTAGTTCCACTTAAAAAAGAATTGTATCAAGGTGACTTGATTGAGTCCATTTGACTTGTCTGTTCATGAAATACATGGGGGATTCCTGGCATCATTAGTGGTTACTTCTGGAACTATTGGAGACTCCTTTCTTGGGTTGATCTATGAGATGGAGATCCTCTATCTCTCTAATCTGGGTTTCTATAGATGATCATGTATATATATGTCTCTTATATCAGTACCCACTCCTTGGGTTTTGGATACTCTATTTCTAAGAGAGGTTAAAACATGTGGGGTTTTCCATGTGCTTTAATTGTCAATATTCTCATGGTTTGATGACTCTATTCTCCAACTATAGGTAGCAATGACCCAGCACAAATTTTATCACCTTGCCATTTCTTGCTCCTTGTGATTGGATGAGATTACATCACCATATCAGTGGGTTGATCTATACTCATTATTTTACCTTATTCAATACATTGCTTCCCTATTTAGTACATCTCTTGATACTTCATCGAGGATTTACGGAATCTTAATGAGAATCTTTTGAATCGCCCAAATATGGTATTTTCCCGAACATTGTGTGACCTTGCAGAAAAAGGACAAGTCGATCATGATTTTAGAGAATCTAGGGATTCAGGGTTCTTGTACTACGTGCAGAGGTCATGACTTTGGATTCATGAGTGGCGCTCTCCCAGCTATTTTATTTTTCCCTTGTTTCTGGGATGTATAACGTTTCTGGTTTGGTGTGTATTTTCCCCCTTTTTTCCTTCTGGATTTATTCTCTTTACATTTACAATTTAGAGGTTAATGCTTATTTTTTGTTTATTTATAGTTGTTTTGTGTCTTGTTTATAATTTCCCTCTACACTTTTTAATTGAGTTGTATGAATGTGTGTGTGTGTGTGTGTAGGTTCTTAATAAGATTCCTCCATAAGTCTCTCATGACATTGTCTCTAGTCTCCATCCCCTGACATTTGGAGGTAGGCATCAGGTAGTTCTGTCTCAAGCCAAATATCGGTTGGGTCATGAAAAATTGTCATCCGAGCTTGGTTCATTCCTTGGGATGTTGTTCGGATGATCCCTAACAAATGATTTTTTGGGTTTTAGGGAAACAATGTAAATTTTTCTTGAGAGTGTATCCTTGGATAGGGAGTCAAATGATGGTGAGACCACCGACATGGTCATTCACCAGGACCCTGATTACCCACTGGTCGAATCAGAATACAGAGACATTAGTTGTTGGGAACGTTGGTATGTGCATAAAAAAGGATTGAATCATTGACTATCATTATTGATTTAGTTCACCGTCATTATATATATATATATATATATATATATATATATATATATTCTCGTTACTGTGGTACTCATTGATGATATCTAAGATTCCTCCATGATGCCAACCAGCTAAGATACAAGCTCTAGTTCAAGATGATGATTCTGTGAGTGAGAAGGCCTCAGTTCAGGATCCATCATTCAATACCCTTCCTCTAGGTGGGCATGTAGCATCACCTCCACCTATTGTGTAGTAGTTAGTTCTAGTAGAGCAGGTTGAGGATTTGTACTGTTTGAGCACACTCCATGAGTTACAATGACAAAGAACACTGAGGTTCAGTGGTGAGCCAGACCCTTAGAAAGTAGTGGTTTGGTAACATTTGGTGGTCCACCTCTTCAAAATGGAACAGAAAACAACAAATTAGATGGTGGATTTGGAGTCATGTATATTTCCATGGTGTAACTTGAAGTTGGTAGATATGGGTTACTCAAATGCACGATGACTTGGTACTCTCGTGGTATGACTTCCAACAACTATATTTTGAGGAGAAATACCCCTCCATATTACACTATGCCTAGTTTTCGGAGCTTCAGGAGCATTATTATAGAGGGATGATGGTTGCTGACTACACAACTGGGTTCATAGAACTTACCTAGTACATGTTGGATGTGGTCCATAATGGTAGATTATGTGCCCCAAAGTGTTATTAGGGTCTCCATAGATATATTCACTCTGGTTGAGTTCCCTTGTGCATCCCCACCTTTTTCGAGGTGTAGGATTGAGCCCTAGTGATATACAGATTTCTATCAGAGGTGTGCCAATTGGCCATTATTGGTAGTGGGTGCAATGGTGATGGGATGTCTTACCAAACTAGAAGATGTTATTTGTAAGGACTTCAGTGTAGGAGACCAATACTTGATAATACTTAATCACATTGTCAGGGACAACATAGTGCAATGGGGAAACCCTGGATGGGCTGCTGCTATGCTTGTGATGGGTGAGGTCACATAGCATGAGACTGCCTGACTAGAACTTCTGAGTTTTCCAGGTAGTTGGAAGATGCACCGCCATAGAAGAGGCTATAACAAGACCAGGTATCCCCAATGTTTTTACAGGGTTTTCCCCTAGGTGATTGTTCAAGAATAAGATCAAGAAGAGAAATTGTTGGTGTCTGATGTTGTGAGGTCATTCCACCACCACTAGGTGGCCCATGTCTGCCTTAGTGAACTTTTTGTTCGGGCTATGGGCAGATGCATGCTTTAGATTTCTATAATCCTATAGTGTGCGAGATGGTAAGATGTCCACATGTTGTCTCTTATAACATTTTTCATCAGAAGATGTTATAAAATATGTCAGGTACTCTTTCATCCTTTATTTTTTAATTGAGGTTTTACTTGGGTGACACGGTGCATTGTTGTAACCCTATGTCAGTGTTGTTCTGCATAGCTTTGAATGTATGAGTAATAGGGGTTCTTCCCCCTTGGATACACATTATTGTGATGTGGGAAAAACTGTGAGGGTGAGTCAGTTACTCCAAAAGAGGATGGTATCGAGGGGTGATAGATGAGTCCCTCTGACTTGTGAATTCATGGAAGGGTTGTGCAGTGGAGTGTTGGACCAGGTCCCGACATTCCCAGTGATGTATTTCTGCATGACATCCTTTGTCTCAGAATGCATCTAAAGGGTTTTGTGGAGTTTCTTGTTTGAAGATTACTCTCATTATAAGGGAACCAAAGACACTTGGGGCATTCCACATGCTTTCTTTTTCTGGATTCTTATTGTTGGAAGATTTTATTGAATTTCCCTATTTGTTTGAACCTTGCATTCTAAACATCAGCCATGATACACAAGTTGTCATGTATAATATGAGGTGCTATAAATTCCAAGAGGTGAACTATGTGACTCACTATTGGGTTGTAACGATGATATTCTTTTCCCTAAGAATGTGGATATGATATCTTCTGGGAGAGTGATTTGTGGTTTTCCCAGACCACAAGAGTCATAGGGCATCTTCAACAAGAGAGAATTGAACCTCATACAGTGACATTAATTAAAATTATTATGAGGAAATGAATTTGAGATTATCTATACTACGAAGAGGCATATTGGTAGTATATTCCCAAATCATGAAGTCCTAGGTTCACCACATGGGGGAATTTTTAGAGCAATTACATTCCACAAAGCTGGACCTAGTGGAGTATGAAGGTAAGATTTTCTTCAGTTGATGGTTTGACTGCATCTCTTCTCGAGCGTATAATAGAGTCTCAGTTTTGTGACATCAACTGAGAAATCAAATGTGACGAGATATCGTTAGGTGTTTTACGAGATGGAAATTATAATAGAGGTAATCACGAGTTCATGTTCTTTGTACATGTCATGATTCCAGTTTCTATGTGGGATGTACATGTTCAGTTAGGGAAGTTAACTATACCCAAAAGTTCATCAGGATATTTTGGATTTTGAAAGGAGATGGTGAAGTTTCCTAAAATTCTGACCTAGCCTCATAGTTGATGGGGGGAACGACGTGTTCTATGTGTCGCAGATTAGAAGATATGTGTGTGTTCCTAGACACATCTTCGACATGAGTTCACATTACATGTATGGTTCATCTACCTTGTTCATGTGTGGTGGCATCATGAAAACATATAGGAGATCTTTTGAGAGCTGGAGATCCTTTAGTGAGAATAGTATCCCAAGTTGTTTTCCTAGTGCTTATTTCAGGGGAAAAAAGGTTGAAGAAGGGATTTATGTAGAGACCCATTTTTTTATTTGTAAGACTTTAGAATATTTCTACATTTATTTTTAGAGCAAAGTGATGAGATTGCATGCTTTTATAAGGCCCTATGTTCTCAAAATAAAAAAAAAAAATATTATTTAAATTTAATACTATACACACAATAGGAATGAGATATCATTTAAATGGTTGATTGTATTAGAAATCTAAAACCACAGTTGGGTCTGTAACGTGGTTTTTACCCAATTCATGACATAAAATATGTTGGTGCTGGACATTTGGAACCCATGATCATTAATGGTATGTTAAATAAATGAATTAATTTATTAATTCATTCATTTAATACCTCAAACCAAAATAACTCCCAAATGGTAACATAGGTAAAAAATCAGGGGGAACTGTTGAGTCGGGAACCTTGTGTTTACCCTAGGTGGGGTATAACTTCTATCGGCATATGCCTTCAATAGAAAAAAAATCCTATAAGAAAAAAACTATAAATAAAATTGTTTATTTGAAACACTCCTTATAATAAAAACTGAAATGGGACTTAGATTACAAATATAAGATAAAATTTTAGTTCTTAGTGCCATATTTTCCCAAGGGGTGACCTTAGTTGAGAGGAAATGGTAGATTTAGATTTGACGACTGCTGAAATATTCCTATAAATATCAGTTTTGATAAATGAGTTCTCGTTAGCTCATTTCTCTCACAGACGGCTGAGGTCTAGCTGATAGAGATCTGACTTCTAAACATAAATAGATCACAATGAAAATATAGGTGCAAGTATATTAGAGCGCATCTTCCAAAACAACATATTTGAATTAGATGATGGATTTTTATTTCAGATTATACAACCCCTTATTGAATCAATTATTGTCATTTTAGATTTCTATTGTAATTTTCTATTTTAGAATCATTTTTTGATGGATGAACTAACAACGACCATCTAACTTTTTGATTTGGGATCTACTGTTCTATGTGTTCATTTCATTAATCATCATTCATTAAAGATAATCCTTATCCATGATTAAATGACCTATGATCTTAGAGAAAGACCCATTTCTATGAAGCTATTGACCCAAGTAATCCTGGTCTATCTTTTGAATCATGTTTTGGGAACTAGAGAACCCACAGTGATGAGTAAAAGATCCACCAAATTATTTTCACATTTAAATGTTGATTATTCTTCAAGTGAAGGCCACCACTGTGTAAATTGTGACCCAAGTATCTCAAATTATGTATTATATCCGCTTTTAGATAATTGGTGTGACCATAGTGGTTGGTTTATGTTTTTGAGGTAATGGGTTATAGTGAGGGTGGCTCTGGAAGGCAGCGGCTGGGCTCGGTGGCAGGCATCGACGTAAGAGCCAGTGTAGTAGAGGCACGGGGTGCCACAGTAGCATGACGGCTTGGCATTGTGGGGTGGCAGCTAGATAGGGCAGATTCTAATGTGATGAGGTTGGGATAGTGAGTTGGGGGGTCAGTGCACTCGGGAGCCAGCGGTGTTCTGGTTGATCGAGTCGGACAGACCGGTCTAGGCTGATTCAGTTGGCTCAGACCTCTTTTACATTTAAAAACCTTGTATCTCTCAATCCAAGGGTTTGTTTCTTTTACCGTCTACGGCCACTCTACCCTTTCATTGAGGAGGACCTTTTGGGTCCACTTTGATACTTTTGTTCAAATCTAGATTCATAGTGACACTAAATGGATGATTTTAATAATAATATAATTATTATTATTCAGTATTCATGCATCGTACCATATGTATGAATATGATATCTGATTGATGTCTATCATAGGGATTTACACCCAAGAGTTTAGGAAAACATTTCAAGACTAATTTTCAGTGCATAAATAGAAATGGTAGTGCGGGCCCCTGAGGCGCGAATTTTTTGTCTGTGGTGAAATGCATCTTTCTCACTAGGTGTCTGTTTGGGATGAATGAAGAGACAATCCCATGTGCTTTACTAGGAGAATCATGATGGAAAAATCTATTTTATGTGTTTCATGATCGTGGCATGGTTCCCATGAAAGACCATTCATGCACAATGCAGCAAAATGCAGTTTTTTCACCTAGAGTTTGATTTGGGTGAATGAAAATTGATCCTGAGAATTGTATCATAAGGATTGAGAAGGTGTGATAAATTTTATTATCTAGATCTATTTGAAAGTTCATGTTGGTGGAAATTAATTTTTTTCCCTTCAGATATGACAAAAATTATCACACTATTGTCATTTATTGGGTCTAAAGATTCAATGTACAGTAGAATTATGGTCATATTCTTATTGTGTACATGTTCACAGTTTAGTACCCAAGTTTGGTTGGGTACACAGACATGCGATGAGGCAAGACCACATAGTTTGTGGGCCCCACACACTCCATGTACCACACTACGAATCTTCGACCTCTTGTATCTATTTCTTTTAAACTCATATTTTTGGCATGCAAGTAGCCTATCCATAGTGTTACTCTATATAGAACACAATGGTTCCCTCAATAGTTGGTTATCAAGATATGTTGTGAGATTTTTAGGGTGTGATGCCTAACAGGGAGATACCCAATGACTATAGTGTAGTTCCTCAATGCTTTTCAAGAGGTAACATCTAGCAGGGATGGCTGGAGAACATTTGGGGTTTCCCTCTAGCTGGGATGGGTAGTGGAGTTCTCCAATGACACTTTCGGTATACCCTCTTGCATGGTTGGGCAGTGGTGTTCAATGTTTTCTCTATTTCATGCTTACCCTCCAGTTCACTGGGTATTGACGTTCACCTATGAAAAAATTAGCTTACCGTTCACTGGGATGGCACAGTGTTGTTTTCTATTCTCTCTCTTCTTGGAATTCCCTCCATTGGGGCTGGGAGGTGGGATTCACTGTTGAATCTTTCGGACATATCCTTTGGTGGATCTTTGTAGTGAGTTTCATCATTTACACTTCCTGGTTTACCCTACACTGGGTGTGGGTAGTTGTTCCTTGACCTTGAGGAACATATAGATTAGTGACAATATATGGTTTGACATACCTTTGGAATGACTAGATAGAGGGACGCTTTCCCCACAAAGATGCATCAATGGTACATGACCTAAAACTATGAGGGTGAGTGAGTGCCACCCAAATAAGATAGTATCATTGTGTGTTGATTTATTTACCATGACTTTTGTTTTCATTTCCCACATGGTGGATGCTGGGCATTGTTGGTGGTTACTTCTGGAACTATTGGCGACTTTTTTCATGGACTGAGCTGTGATATGGATATCCCCTTACACTCTTTTTTGAGATTCAATGGTTTAGAATATATATATATATATATATATATATATATGTATCCTATTTTAGTACCCACTCCTTGGGTTTTGGTTACTCTTTATCTAGGAGAAGAGAATATGCATGGGGTATGCCATGTGATTTCTATGTATAGATTATTATGGTTGGATGAATTTAATCATGTACTATAGGTACCATAGAATCAATGATCTGTCCATCTTCAAACCATTTCTAGATCCTTCTATTTTGATGATGTTACTTCACTATCTCATTGGGTTGATCTATAATCATTATTGTTCGTTGTTCTAGATACTGCTCCCCTCTTTGGTTCCTCTCTCACTTCTCCCATAAGCCTTTAGGGCATCCTAATGCGTATCTTTATAATCACACCTACTTGGTCTTTTCCTTTACTTGTTGTTCCCTTGCATAATACAGATAGGTCGATCATGATTTTATATGAGATAAGGATACATGGTACTTTTACCACATTTTGTGGACTTTCCATTGGATTTAGAAGCAGATATCTCCCAGCTGTTTTATATTTCCACATGTTGTTTGGTTGCAGCACATTTCTTGTTCAGTAGGAATTTTCCCCCTATTCATTTCAGATTTCTTATTTATACGTGAAATGTTTAGAGGCTGATGCAAAATTTTGGTTTATCTATAGCAGTTTTGTATCTTGTTTTTCATTTCCCTCTCCACTTTTTCATTAAGTTGGCTACGTGTGTGTGTATATGTTCATAGGTAATAGCCTCCATGATTTTTTTTACCTTCAGTACTTGTCACCAACCATTAGTATATCGATGCAGGATTGGGGTAGTCGGGGCTCGAGCCTAGCATGGGTAGGGTTGTGACAGTTCATTCATGATGTGGTGAAATGTGACTTTATCTATAGATATCATATTGAGGAAAGTGAATAGTCTCTCTCGATCATTTTCCAATGAGAACTGGAAGAATGTTGTCTTTTTTCCCATCTAGGGCCATTTTATGAATCAT
This sequence comes from Viscum album, assembly GCA_963277665.1. Lineage (NCBI taxonomy): Eukaryota > Viridiplantae > Streptophyta > Magnoliopsida > Santalales > Viscaceae > Viscum > Viscum album. Next base: position 1,087,811,194 of record OY728165.1, read on the forward strand.
ATTAGTGAAATTATGTTTTTACACTTTAACTAGTAATAAGCCTCGTGTGTTCGTCAGGAATTTAGCTGAGACATGTCATGTAGTACACAGACATGTCATGTAATGCTACATGACCATATAGATGTGTTATAGTGGGGACACGACCTGGCATCAGAGCAGTACCACATGCCACATGGGTCCACAACATATTCTGTACCCCATTTTTAGAAAACATTGATGTCCCTTATCTCATTTGTTTTTGAATCAGATTATGGCCCAAAAGTAGCCTATCATGATTATTTTTTCATGTAAAATGTGGATGTGAACACTAAAGTGTATTTTTATATAAAATATGACATGTTCCACACATGACGTTTTATTATGTGGTGATTGCTGATGGATGTGACTGGTAAAGTTCATTAGAGAGCTCAGATAGAGAGAGTAATCTGTTGTCATATCAGCGCACAATTCCTTTATCCATGGATATGGTACTCCATTATCATATCAGCAGACAAGTCATCCATTCTATTTTTAAAAAAAATAGTGGAATACCCATATCATTAGAGGGCATGGGTCCTCTACTTATAAACTTTACCCCTTGAGTGTGAGTTATAGTGAAGGGGCGTTATTTGATGTACCATTGGTCTAAAAAGAAATTGGGAATCATTTCCTCACAAATATGCATTCGTATGACATGACCTGAACCATGACTAGATGTTAGTTCCACCCATATCAGAAAGTATCAAGATTTGGGGATTGATTCATTTATACTTTTTTGTTCTGGTAAGACAGATGAGGTAATTGGAATCATAGATAGACCTTCTCTTTGAACAGTTGTCTACTCTTCTTCTTGTGATGAGTTGTGAGATTGAGATCCCCTTACTCATTCTCATAGTATTCATTGATTGAGAATATATATATATATGTATGTATGTATGTATGTATGTATGTATGTATGTATGTATCCCTCCTTGGTACCCACTTGTTGCGATTTGGTTACTCTCGTTCTAGGAGAGGTGGGACATGGGGGTATTCCATATACTTTCTATGTATACAGTCTCAAGGTAGGTTGAGTCCATTCTCCTACTATAGTAGGTGAAGACTTGATGAGAAATTTATCTTCTCAATTTATGAAGCTCCTTGTGTTTTTAAAAGTTTACATTTACTATATTGTTGGGATGAGCTGCAATCTTTTACTATACCTTCTTCTATATACTTTTTCCTTCCCCAGTTTTATCTCACACTCCCCCCTTCACCCATTCAAGGAATTCTAATGGCTATGTATATAAATAGCCATAAATGTAATCTTCCAACACATTTAGTACCTTTTTATTATGATGGATAGGTCATCCATGAATTTAGAAAATCTTAGAAGAAATAGGTTCTTGGACAGTGTATGATGGTCATAAATTGGGATTTAAGAGATTGGATCTCTCATCTGTTTTACTTGTCAAGATTTTTCTCAGGTTGGGACATATTTCTTATTCGATCATGCATTTTTTTCATTTTAATTTTCAATATTCACTACTATAATTTTTTCTATATAAAAGTTATAACATGTTTTCATTACTTTATAGATTTGTTTCATCTTTTACTTTCCCCCTCTACACTTTTCCATTGGGTTGGCTATGTTTATGTGTACATGTTCTTAGTAAAAAGCCACCTTGAGTTAGTTATGCCTTGCACTATTGTTACTTCCCCTTGTAATATGGTGGTGTGATTGGTTTAGTTGTGGATTGAGCCCCGATGTGGGTCGGGTCATGATAGATTGATATTCGATCAAGTTTATTATGAGGAATATTGTCCGGACATTTCCACTTAAGAGGATTGGTTTGGTTTACAGAAATAGTGTCAAAGTTTCTTTAGTGTGGTTCTATGGCCATTGAGACTACTTATGGTATTGGTGGATTATGTATCCATTCACGAGGACCCTGACTGCCTTCTTGTTGACTTGACATGTCAAGAAATACGTTTCAGGTATCAATGAAACAAACATCATAAAAGATTTATTCTTTTATGCTACTTCTTGAGTTAGCTCCAATTGTTATATATATATATATATATATATATCCTCCTATGACTGTGACAAACATTGATTACTCTTAGGATGAATCCACAATGCCAGCCTTCATGGATACCTGCTCTATTTCATGATGATGACCCTATGTGAGACAATGCATCTATTTTGGGTCCATCCTATGATACCGTTCCTCCAGGAGGGATGATAGCATCACCTATGCCTATTATACATATGATCATTATAGAAAAGAAGGATGATTTATTTCACCAGATTAGTTCACTCCATGAGTTCCAGAATGAAAGACTATTGTGGTTCCACGGTGGGCCAAATCTCCTGGCAGTAGAGGATTGATAAGAGTTAGTGGATCACATAATCAATCTAATTTGGACCCTGATAGATCATGTTGTTTCACTAGAATCATTTCATTTTCACAGAGCTTTTGGTTGTTTATGGAGCATTGTTACACGGATACATGATGAGTCAACAATCTCATAGGACGACTACTAGAGACTATTACGTGAGGAGTATTACTCCTCTTTCTAATGCTCAGTCTATATCTAAGATATTTTTTAGATTTATAAGGGATTAATGTAGTTTTATGAGTATATGGTGAGTTTCATAGTTCTTATAGGCTACATCAATGACATTATATTGTACAGCTTCTTCCGAGCATTGAATATTGGGTAGGGACTACGTTGAACGACCTAAAACTGAAATAATGGAACATGTTGGAGTTCTTGTAGGACATTGACATAAAAATACTATATACTCTTTGGAAGGGAAGCATTGTAGTAGAATCATTTAGTAGGATATCTCAGGGTCACAGAGTGTAAGATTCATTGGAGCAGTTAGCTTCCCTATGGCTAACCCTGGTGGAGCAGGAGGGTGTAACTTTTTTTACTACTATTTTTGACTCCTTTACTCATAGAGAATGTAAGAGAGACTCAGTTGGAAGTCATCAACTATGAAGTATTACATGATCAGATATATATAAGATATGCACCTGATGATTATTCTAAATGAGGGAATCATTTCATAATGTTCAATGGGTGAAACATGGTTTTAGTAATGTTGTGTAAGGATCATCTTACTTTGGTAGAGTATGTAAAAAAAATGAAGTAATAATATACCATTGGAATGGAACATTTTTTAGCCCCATTCTGAGGACCATGAAGGTCACCCTTTTACTGGACACTAATCGATTAGACATATCTTTTTGGCCTAGAGATGGTGCATGTGATAAAAAGAATGTGAAGATCATTCATGAGTATATGCGGATAGCCCCAAGAAAATAGAAATATTTAACTAATCTCTTTTATTGGTTCATGTAATTTGAGCAGTGAAAAAACATTATCTAGAGAGTATCCCCATGATATAGAATATATAGGTTCAGCTAGGGAGAAAATAAATCCATGAGGTTCCTTAGGCTATTCAAGATTGTGCATTGGGTTGGAGAGGTTTCCTACTACCTCTCCCTACACCCATAGCTATAGTTACTGAATGAAATCATCCTTATGTCATAGATGAAGAGACATGTGCATCCCCATATGCATGTCTTTGACTAGATAGAGATGTACATCAAGCATTTAGCAACCATTGAAAATCACCTAGTGGTGATCGAGGAGATGTAGGTGTGGAAAATGCATATAAGGGCAATTCCTTTTTTTATGTGTTGAGGCAGTATAAAAACATGTAGAAGAGTTCCTAGGAGTGGTAGAGCCATGTTCAGGATTAGTATCCTAAGTTATTTTCATAGTTTCAATTTCAGGGATGATAATATAGAAAAAGGTAATGGTTTAGAGATGTAATTTTGTCTTGCAAGACATTTAAATATTTCTAGATCTATGAATGTGGACAACATGCTATTTTGAATCCTAGTGGGTATAGAATTAATTTTACTAAAATTTTAAATATATTTTTTTTTCTCACACAACCCTTTTTACAAAAATATGGGATAACTATCAAATTGTTAATTATATTAGAAATCCAAGACCGTATTTAGGTCTAGAATTTAGTGTTTACCCTTGGGAAAACATAAAATGAGTTGTCATGGGAGATTCAGACCCCTTTATCATTGACGGTACATTTAAGTTGATTAATTAATTAATTAACTACTTACATTTAACATAAACCAAATGTTTATAAATCCATTATTATGAAATTTTGGCCAAGGATGGTCTCATTTCACTGGAATCATCGAAGATCTCATCCCTCCTTTTCTATTGGAAAATCAAATCGAATGATGATGAAACTCTAGGATTAAGCTAATAGTGATAAAGTAAACACATAAGCTCCTCTCAAATCATTGGAAACTGAATTCATCATCTGTGGTTGAACCATAACTATAAGGCCCCAGTCTTAAACCTTACATAATTTTGAGTTATTATAAGATTACACATTGAGGATCTTTTCAGGTTTAGAGTTTTAGAGAATTAGATCATGAAACTTGCATTACATTCCACATTTGAACAAAGTGGTTACATAAAAGATAGTATTCATTCTTCCCATCAATAGAAACATATTTAAAATAAAACATTTATTCTTTCTTGACACATCCTTGACACTATCATCACATCATTTACCTTTCCCTTGACCTGTGAAAAACATTTCAAAAACTTGGAATGAGCATAAAATCTCAGTAAGGGTTATAAAAATATGGAAAGGAAACATGAGTTCATATATACATAAGAATGAAATCATACTTTACCCATAAAACATAGGAAATTTAACATACCTCATAAAATCATGAATAAATCATAGAAATCATAAGACATAAAAGGTAACTTGAGGCATTCATAACATTCTTACGTAGGTAGTAACCCTCTTGGTTAGGTTTGGAATACCCATCACAGTATATTACTTAAGTCTCTTCAGAGAAACCTTAACGTTTCACTACTTCACATTACCCAATGCATTGAAGAGCTATATCGGGCTCACCCACCCTTATTTTATCACGGAACCACCTGTCTTCATAATAATGCCCAAGAACCTCTACAAAATCATATCACATAAAATATGCATAAAAGAAACATAACATTTCCACATTTCAATCACAAGATATCAATACAACACATTGATATAATAAAAACATTATTAAAATAATTTTCAATACCAAAATAAAAGAAAAGTATAACATGGTATTTATTTTTCTTTTAAAAATAAGGTATGGCTTGTAGATGAAGCTGAAACTCAAATAATGGTCACGATAGTGGAGAAGTCGTTGTCACTGCATACATACGACAAAAACATTACCTCTTGTCTTTTAGTAAACGGTTTGTATAAAAAAGATCCCTTTTGAATAAACGTAAAAGTAAAAGGGGTTTATACACCATATAGAAGAAGGTTTTGTATAAAACAAAATATTCCTCAATGAAAGGAGATTGAGACGAAGTCCCATACAAAGACGGTATCCTTGGATTAAGGATAAATCAGTTACATAACTATGTGTGACAAAGGAATAAACGAAATATAAGTGGGTATTAAGTGTAAAACAATCAAAGGACATTCACACATAATCATAGAATGACATATTCAAGGTGTACAAGTTTATCCCAAAGAATCCAAATTGGGTTAAGAAGTTCCCTTGCAAAAATTCGACAGCCTAACGGCATCACTTAAAAATTAAGAAAAAGAGTTTATGAGAGATAAAAAGGGTATCTCATCACTTGGAAATAAAATTTACATCAATAAGGATATAGAAGAACATATCCCAAAATAATATTATGTGAATTAAAAGACATAAAAAAATAATTCTTTTAAAAAGAGGAGGGTGAAAGGTTCCCTTACCGACATGGGTATCTTTCGAAACATAAGCCCCGTGAAAGAAGGACAATAAAACATTGATTTAAATACTCATAAATGAATGAATATTACACAATGAGTAAAATAATTGTCAGTACATACACCACTCAAAGTAAATTGTGGCAAATATAGCACAAATCTCACGGGAATAAAAGTGGGATGAAAAATCCCTTACGAAAACTCGGCAGCCTAATGGCGCCACTTAAAACTTCCAAAAATGGATTGATGAGATCAAATAGGGTATATCATCACATTACAATAAAATTTACAGCAAGAGGAATATAAAAGAACATCCCCCATAATAACAAATAGGATCTTAAAATAAGTGACATAAAGGAGAGTACTTAAAGAGAAAGAGAGTGGTTAGATCTCTTACGAAAATTCGGCAGCATAACGGTGCCACTCAAAACATCCAAAATGGATTGATGATAGAGAATAGGGTATCTCATCATATGAACATAAAAATTAAAGTAAGATTAATATAATAGAACATCCCAATAACAAGAAAGATGAGCTTAGAAGGAATGACATAAAAGAGTATACATAAAAAGAAAGAGAGGAGTAGGATCCCTTACCTCAAGTCCAACTTGTCTTGTTCGTTTATTTATATTCTTGAATAATAAACTTTGGTCAATTAATAATTGCCTAAGTACCTCCTTTAGAGATTATTATTCAGTTCATATCACATATTATAATGTTATAATAATTGTTTAATAATGTTAGTTCATATTAGACGTTTTTGCCGATGTTTGGTACATGAGTCAAAAATGAACTTGTTTGAAAAAAAGATTGCCCATGTAGTTATAAATAAATAATTTCCAGAATAGTATTAATGATTAAAATATCATATATATCCATTAAATATTCATTTTATACTATTCCATATCATTTGGAGATAAAAAATGAAAAGCACCGTTCATGGAGACTATAGGCTGTACGTATGCATGAACGCTACTTTCATTTTTTTGTCATATTAATGGAATTAAAACAAAATGAGAGATATATATATATGTTATAATTCCAGAATGATATCTATAATTTAGATGTAATATATTACATATATATCCATTTTATATATGTACTTATAATATTACATAACATTTTGAGATAAGAAATGAAATGTACCGTTCATGGAGACGGTAAGCCGTTCGTACGCATGAATGCTACTTCCATTTCTATTTCTTATTTAATGGAATTGAGACATAATGATACATAATAGTATTTTAATTCCAGTATGGTATCAAAAATAATATCATTAAATATATCTTTTATACGTACCACATATGGTATTAACGAATCAAATCACTTTGAGGGGGCGGTAGTCCGCACTTCCTTAAATGAAGATATCGCATATACCCATAACGGAAGCCATAAAGGTATGTCATAAATGAAAAATACAGAAGATTAAGGAAAACATAAACATATTATATATCATATATAAATATAGTGACATCTTAATGGCCACCTTTGAAGGTGTTAAAAGAATGTTGAACAATCACTGTTTCGGGAGGCAGAAATTCCCCATCCACGGAAACAGTATGTTCTTTAACCATTAGATGTAGGAGTGTGTAAGTGTAGCTTGAATAATTATTATAACAACATCCTAGTATATTTTAGATACTATATTTGTTACAAAATAAATGAATAAAAAGATTTAGGGGGTTGGAGAAACAAAATAAAACAAAAGGACACAAGTGAAGACATTACCTTAAAATCGGGTAACTCCCTTTGGTTTGAGCACAAAGGCTTCCTTGTGAACACTTCTGCCCAAAGTGATGCTTCAAGGAGTTATAGAGGGATGTGGAGAGACAAAATGGGCAGGGTTTGGCTGAGCCAAAGGCTTTGTAAGTGTGGGTATGGAGGAGGAGGTGGGGGCCTTTTATAAGAGGAGAGGAGGGGAACTCTTGTAATGTTACAAAATGTTACATTATTTTCAAAAGAGTTTCGGATTTTAAAGGTCCCAAATTGATGTATTTCTAGGATAAGGTGATAAGGGTTCGAAATAAACTCATACAATATGTTTTTTACATGTTTAGGTCTTAGATATTACATTATCATTCCATTTTATTTAAATCGTTAAATAATGAGGTCATCGATGCATCATCATGATGTCATAAATAATTTAATTTATTTAATGTCTAAAAATTATAAAAAAATACTATGATTTAGGAAATATTTTTATCTTTCCAATTACTATTTATAGTCAAAAATATGACTTGTATAACCTCATGTAAAAATTGTTTTAGTAAAACATCTCATGTTTGTGTCATTTTTACTTTAACATTAAATAAAAAGATATTTATGTCATTTTCCAACCAAAGTGGCTCAATGGGGTCCCCAAGTTGACCCATGGATTTTATTGGTCGGACATGACACATCCAATGAGGGTAGGACATGTGTCTAGGTCATTTCATTTTATTAAAACATTATTCTTACCATAAACTACACTAATTACCTCTAATCGCGATTAAAAACTTAATAAGTTACTATTCACCAAAAAATTATTTTTATCCCATTGAACAACATTTTACTTCTTAATGGAAACCATGTATGTTGGATTTTTGAAATTCAAAACACAAAGATGGAAAAATTTCATTTAAACAGAAAAATCAGTTTTTATAAGTACCACTTAGTGGTTTCACTATTCATCAAAAATTAAAGTTTTTCAGAAAAATCCCAAAAATTCACCCTAAGCTATATTTGATATTCCGAATTAAAAAATGAATTCTATTTTACAAAATTAAAAACATATAAGGCACATTAATTAATTTAAAAATTAATTCCCGCTGTCAGAGCAAATAGCGTGTTTTTATGAAACAATAAGTATCAAAAGATTGACACTAGTTTAAGTCTGATTTCAAAGTGAAATTAATTCCAATGACCACTATTGGATTTAATGGTAAAAATATATTCTAATTTCACTTTAAAACCAATTAAAAAGATAATTTAATCATATAAATAAATTATATTAAAAAGAGGTTTTGAATTAAAATACAACATTTTACACTATTCATTAAAAAATGAATTTTATCGGAAAGATACCAAAAATTTACACAAAGTAAGTTTTGATGTCCCAATTCTTAAGAGGAGTTTTATTTGGTCCAATAGAATGTATAAGAGTGAACAAAACTATATTTAATAACGGTTCGCCATCATAAGGCGATAAGTGAACCTTTAGTGAAAACTAGGGCATATATGCCTAAAATTGAATTCTTTCCGTATTTTAAGCCTTTATCTTTTATTGGATAAATGTAAAAACATTTAAAAACATATATAATAATATTTTAGTTATTTATATCCATTCACACCAATACAATGGCTACTTGTTAAATACCATTTAAAATAAGATTATTTTATTATTAGAGTGCAACGTGAGATTCCCAAGAAACTCGTTGTTGCGTGTTGGGTATGCCATCGAGCATAGCGTCCTTTTTAAATTCATATTTATATTTTATTCACATAAATGGATAAATATGAAAATGTCATATTCTTTATTTACCTGGTGTGTTACATCCTTCCCCCCTTTTGGGAATTGCATCCTCACAATTTTTTAAAATTGTGCTTGGAAACATCCTTTAAAGTCCCACATCGGAACAAGAGTTGGTAAAACAATCACTTTAAAATAAAGGAATATAAGTACAGAGGTCACCCGAGTTAACCCATACTAGGATTCCATGTAGAAAAACATGGACATGTAGGAGAAAACATAGGGTCATGTTCTGATGGAGAGTGATAGAAAACATGTTTAGGAGAAATTTAACCACATGAAAATCACAAACTTGTGATGGTTTAAACGGTATTCGATTCCCCAGTAGTAAAAGTTAATAGACAACATTTTTGTTTTAAGTTACTTTTATTGAGTAATTTATTCATAAGGAAACATAATCACTTATCATGTTGACTTTCAACTTTTACTATATTCCTTAATCAAACTCATATTTTTTCCAAAAGATAAGTATTTAGGGAGACTTGTTCGCATTAAGAGTACTACAATAAACTGCTATAGAATCACCTAATCCACCAAAGAGAACTATATACTTCCCATTTCTTTAGTCATTAACCAAAAACAAAAACCAAAAAGGTTAGTACAAGGTCAGATGATACAGAAAAGGATAACCCTTTAAAAAGAAAATCTATGCTTAATCTCCAAAATTTGTCCAACAAAACCCAAAGTTCAACGAGGACCATCAGATAAACAATTTCTCCATAAAATTCTTCAAAGTAAACCAATATAAGATTGAAACCCAAATATTTGAAGGATTTAGTCACATAGTCTTCCAAGTTAAATTGTAACATTTATCTCCAAACAACATTAGTTGCTCCTAAAGTCTAATATTGAAAAGTAATTAACCTAATCACATATCCTCCATGATAGGTTGATCATTTTCATAAATAACCCAAAATTAACTTACTATTAATTCATAAAATCATATAACTAAAAATAATTAGTCAAACTAACCAGGGACTTCACGTAGTCTAGTGGTAGGCGATAAATACCAATCGCACTTTGGTTGTGGGTTCTATTCCCGCAGCTTTGTCCGACGCGACGGGTTGTCACACGGTCTGCGTGTTGTCCTTTTTCCAAAACTATATAATTCTCAAAAAATTTCCAAAAATGAGATAAAATCTTCAAAAATAAACATAGCATATTTTAACCTAAAGCTTATCTCATGCCTTTCATTTTCCATAATAACAAATAATAACCCATAATTACCTCAAAAGTAAGGATCATATAAACCCTAATGGTTACCTTTATAATTATTACCCGAAATTCCACATCGATTGTTCATCTTGTACATAATTCATTATAGAACATACCAAGGTTCAAGTGGTTGATCATGACTCCTTTATAGTTGGTTTAGAACAACCACGAGTTTCCTCATTGAATACCCCATTTCATCCAGTCTCTTAATCAGAGAACCGCCATAGTTTCCTTCAAACCAATTGTCACTTTGGTGCCTGCTAGATCTATCCATTTAGTAAAACCAAAAAGGTAATTGTGAGTATATCAACATAACCATCATGTACTAATGAGTAAGATAAACACTAAGATATACTTACTCATTCACTTTATCTAAAAACTATGACACTTTCTAAAATCCTAGCCAATATCGTAATGTCACTTATTCTTAAAGAATACCCTAACCTCTAAAGTTATCTAAACCGACCTTTGATACCAACTATAAGGCCCCAGCCTTAAACCTTACTTAATCTTGAGTTATTACAAGATTACACATTGAGGATCTTTTCAGGTTTAGTGTTTTAGAGAATTAGATCATGAAACTTGCATTACATTCCACATTTAAACAAAGTGGTTACATAAAAGACAGTATTCATTATTCCAATCAACGAAAACATATTTAAAATAAAACATGGATTCTTTCTTGACAAATCCTTGACACTATCATCACATCATGTACCTTTCCCTTGACCTATGAAAAACATTTCAAAAACTTTGGATGAGCATAAAAAGCTCAGTAAGGGTTGTAAAAATATGGAAAGGAAACATGACTTCATTTATACATAAGAATAAAATCATACATTACCCATAAAAAATAGGCACTTTAACATACCTCATCAAATCATCAATAAATCATATAAATCATAAGACATAAAAGGTAACTTGAGGCATTCATGACATTCTTACATAGGGAGTAACCCTCTTGGTTATGTTTGGAATACTCATCACAGTATATTCCCTAAATCTCTTCGGAGAAACCTTAAAGTTTCACTCCTTCGCGTTACCTAATGCATTGAAGAGCTATATCGAGCTCACCCGCCCTTAGTTTATCACGGAACCACCCGTCTTCATAATAATTCCCAAGAACCTGAACATAATCGTATCACATAAAACATGCATAAAATAAACATAACATTTCCACATTTCAATCACAAGATATCAATACAACACATTGATATAATAAAAACATTATTAAAACCATTTTCAATACCAAAATAAAAGAAAAGTATAACATGGTATTTATTTTTCTTTTAAAAAGAAGGTATGTCTTGTAGAGGAAGCTGAAACTCAAATAATGGTCACGGCAGCGGAGAAGTCGTTCTCACTGCATACGTACGACAAAAACATTCCCTCTTGTCTTTTAGTAAATGCTTTGTATAAAAAATATTCCTTTTGAATAAATGTAAATGTCAAATGGATTTATACACCGTATAAATGAAGGTTTTGTATAAAAAATATGCCTCAATGAAAGGAGATTGAGACGAAGTCCCATACAAAGACGGTATCCTTGGATTAAGGATAAATCAGTTACATAACTATGTGTGACAAACGAATACATGAAATATAAGTGGGTATTAAGTGTAAAACAATCAGAGGACATTCACACATAATCATAGAATGACATATTCAAGGTGTACAAGTTTATCCCAAAGAACCCAAATTGGGTTAAGAAGTTCCCTTGCAAAAATTCGACAGCCTAATGGCGTCACTTAAAAATTCAGAAAAATAGTTGATGAGAGATAAAAAGGGTATCTCATCACTTGGAAATAAAATTTACATCAATAAGGATATAGAAGAACATATCCCAAAATAATATTATGTGAATTAAAAGACATAACAAAATAAGTCTTTTAAAAAGAGGAGGGTGAAAGGTTCCCTTACCGACATGGGTATCTTTCGAAACATACGCCCTGTGAAAGAAGGACAACACAACATTGATGTAAATACTCATAAATGAAAGAATATTACACAATGAGTAAAATAATTGTCAGTACATACACCACTCAATGGAAATTGTGGCAAATGTAGCATAAATCTCACGGGAATAAAAGTGAGATGAAAAATCCCTTACAAAAACTCGGCAGCCTAACGGCGCCACTTAAAACTTCCAAAAATGGATTGATGAGATCAAATAGGGTATCTCATCACATTAAAATAAAATGTACAGCAAGAGGAATATAAAATAACATCCACCATCATAACAAAGAGGAGCTTAAAGAAGTGACATAAAGGAGAGTACTTAAAGAGAAAGAGAGTGGTTAGATCTCTTACGAAAATTCGGTAGCCAAACGGCGCCACTCAAAACATCCAAAATGTATTTGTGAGAGAGAATAGGGTCTCTCATCATATGAACATAAAAATTACAGTAATAGTAATATAAAATAACATCCCAATAACAAGAAATATGAGCTTATAAGGAATGACATAAAAGAGTGTACTTAAAAAGAAAGAGAGGAGTAGGATCCCTTACCTTAAGTCCAACTTGTCTTGTTCGTTTCTTTATATTCCTGAATAATAAACTTTGGTCGATTAATAATTTCATAAGTACCTCCTTTAGATATTATTATTCAGTTCATATCACATATTATAATGTTATAATAATTGTTTAATCATGTTAGTTCATATCAGACGTTTTTGCCGATGTTTGGTACATGAGTCAAAAATGAACTTGTTTGAAAAAAAGATTTCCCATGCAGTTATAAGTAAATAATTTCCAGAATAGTATTAATGATTAAAATATCATATATATCCAGTAAATATTCATTTTATACTATTCCATATCATTTGGAGATAAAAAATGAAAAGCACCGTTCATGGAGACGGTAGGCCGTATGTACGCATGAACTTTACTTTCATTTTTGTCATATTAATGGAATTAAAGCAAAATGAGAGAGATATATATATGTTATAATTCCAGAATTATATCCATAATTTAGATGTAATATATTAAATATATATCCATTTTATATATGTACTTATAATATTACATAACATTTTGAGATAAGAAATGAAATTTATCGTTCATGGAGACGGTAAGTCGTACGTACGCATGAACGCTACTTCCATTTCTATTTCATATTTAATGGAATTAAAACATAATGATAAATAAGAGTATTCTAATTCCAGTATGGTATCATATATAATATCATTAAATATATCCTTTATACGTACCACATATGGTATTAACGAATCAAATCACTTTGAGGGGGCGGTTGTCCGCACTTCATTAAATGAAGATATTGTGTATACCCATAATGGAATTCATAAAGGTATGCCATAAATGAAAAATACAGAAGCATAAGGAAACCATAAACATATTATATATCATATATAAATATAGTTACATCTTAATGGTCACCTTTGAAGGTGTTAAAAGTGTGTTGAACAATCATCGTTTCGGGAGGCAGAAATTCTCCATCCACGGAAACAGTATATTCTTTAACCATTAGATGTAGGTGTGTGTAAGTGTAGATCGAATACTTCTTAAAACAACATCCTAGTATGTTTAAGATACTGGATTTTTTACAAAATAAATGAATAAAAAGATTTTACGGGGTTGGAGAAGCAAAATAAAACAAAACGAAACAAGTGAAGACATTACCTTAAAATCGGGTAACTCCCGTTGGTTTGAGCTCAAAGGCTTCCTTGGGAAGACTTCTTCCCAATGTGAGGCTTCAAGGAGTTATATAGGGATGTGTAGAGACAAAATGGGCAAGGTTTGGCCGAGTCAAAGGCTTTGTATGTGTGGGTAAGGAGGTAGAGGTGGGGGCCTTTTATAAGAGGATAGGAGGGGAACTCTTGTAAAGATACAAAATGTTACTTTATTTTCAAAAGCGTTTCAGATTTTAAAGGTCCCACATTAATGTATTTCAAGGATAAGGTGATAAGGGTTCTAAATACACTCATCCAATAGATTTTTTACATGTGTAAGGCTTAGATATTACATTATCTTTCCATTATTTTTAAATCGTTAAATAATGAGGTCATCGCTGCATCATCATGATGTCATAAATAATATAATTTATTTAATGTCTAAAAATTATAAAAAAAATACTATGATGTAGGAAATACATTTATCTTTCCAATGACTATTTATAGTCAAAAATATGACTTGTATAACCTCATGTAAAAATTGTTTTAGTAAAACATTTCATGTTTGTTTCATTTTTACTTTAACATTAAATAAAAAGATATTTATGTCATTTTCCAACCAAAGTGGCTCCATGGGGTCCCCAAGTTGACCCATGGATTGTCTTGGTCGGCCATGACACATCCAATGAGGGTAGGACATGTGTCTAGGTCATTTCATTTTATTAAAACATTATTCTTACCATAAACTACACTAATTACCTCTAATCGCGATTAAAAACTTAATAAGTTACTATTCACCAAAAAATTATTTTTATCCCATTGAACAACATTTTACTTCTTAATGACAACCATGGATGTCGGATTTTTGATATTCAAAACACAAAGATGGAAAATTTTCATTTAAACGGAAAAATCAGTTTTTATAAGTACCACTTAGTGGTTTCACTATTCATCAAAAATTGAAGTTTTTCAGAAAAATCCCAAAAATTCACCCTAACCTAATTTGATATTCCGAATTCAAAAATGAAGTCTATTTTACAAAATTCAAAACATATAAGTCACATTAATTAATTTAATAGTTAATTTCTGCTGTCAGAGCAAATAGCGTGTTTTTAGGAAACAATAAGTATCAAAAGATTGACAGTAGTTTAAGTCTGATTTCAAAGTGAAATTAATTCCAAACCACTATTGGATTTAATGGTAAAAATATATCCTTATTTCACTTTAAAACCAATTCAAAAGATAATCTAATCATATAAATAAATTAGATTAAAAAGAGGTTTTGAATTAAAATACAACATTTTACACTATTCATTAAAAAAAATGAACTTTATAGGAAAGATACCAAAAATTTACACAAAGTAAATTTTGATGTCCCAATTCATAAGAAGTGTTTTATTTGGTCCAATAGAATGTATAAGAGTGAACAAAACTATATTTAATGATGATTCGCCATCAAAAGGTGATAAGTGAACCTTTAGTGAAAACTAGGGCATATATGCCTAAAATTGAATTCATTTCGTATTTTAAGGCTTTATCTTTTATTGGATAAATGTAAAAACATTTAAAAACATATATAATCATATTTTAGTTATTTCTATCTATTCCTGCCAATACAACGGCTACATGTCAACTACCATTTTAAATAATATTATTTTATTATCAGAGTGCAAAGTAAGATTCCCAAGAAACTCGTTGTTGCGTGTTGGGTACGCCATCGAGCATAGCATCCCCTTTAAAATCATATTAATATTTTATTCACAAATATGGATAAATATGAAAATTTCATATTCTTTATTTACCTGGGGTGTTACAATAACTGAGGTTGAACCCATCAATTTTGGATTCTTACACTTTTAATTTAATGATTGAGCATCCTTAATTCTATCTCTTTTATCTCCGTCAATTTGAACATTTACATGACCCCATTTTCTGAAATAAATTTTCCCTTAAATTTATTTCTTTTTATTCCATGTTTATAACCATAATTTTTATATTATTAATTCATTGGACAAGAACACATGTCAAATGTTTCCTGTCACCTTTATTATTGGTTCCCCCCCATTGTTTTTCGCCTTCTTCATCGTTGGACTGCGAGGTCACAATTCAAATTTTACAAGGTGGGATAGAACTTCATTGAACCCATGGATTCATTGTGGTGGCCTGAAAAACATGAAAATCGATGGATTGAAGATGAATTGATAATTTATTGGGATGGTGAATGTTTAATAGATCATGTCTGCACTGTGGGTGCATGTTATTGATCAGAGGTTGTTAGAGATCTGGATGATAACCCCATTTTTCCTAATTTGTGGTGGAAACAACATCCACTATGACTAGGTCAGTTTCAAGTGGAGGCCATACACAAGATCTCATTGTGGATGATGGTTGGTGTGGATGTGACAAGGGATGGACTGTGATATTTGACGACGTGGTCAAATGTGTTCAACGTGACACACCTTAACAATATTTAATAATAATAATAATGGAGAGGACTAGATATAAATTAAAGAATAATTCATTATTATTATTATATTAAATAGTAATAAAAGTGCTGACATTAAAAGTGTGGATGGATAATAATATTTTTATGATATTTAAATTCATGAAATGTTTTGAATAAAATAAATAGAGATGGTAAACTAGATTAAATGTATTTAATTTAAAAAATAATTAATATTTTAAAATAATAAAAGTGAATAAGGGTAGGAGTCATTGTTTTGAGTGCTACATGGATTAGACCCTTTGGGTATTTCCTCTTTATTATATTTTTTTTAATTTCAAAACAACTATAATAATATAATATGTTCTTATTATAAACATGGAAGGAGGGATGTTATGGTGTTCTTGTTGGAGGTTCATGGAAGGAAGGGTCAAGGAATTTGAGCGTGAAACCCTTTGAAAAAAGGGATTTAAAATAAAAATAATAAAATATTATTATTATTATTATTTGTTGTTTGAAGACCATATCAGACATAACTTCTCAATGTGAAGTCAGGTTGATGCTTTTTTAGAGGCATTATGATTTTCTAATTGAGATGGTCATTTCAATTCTGATATTGGATATATTTTTAAGACTCCTTCCTCAAGTAAATGAAATTCATAAGAAAAATAAAATTATAATTATTGCAGGTTATTTTGTGGGATAGATCTCCCTGATATAGTGTCATAATGGATAAATATCAATGACTTGGTGGCAATGAATTTAAGAAAGATGTTTGAAGACAAATTTAAGATTTTTAATTCAGACTTGTGGCCAATGAAGATGAATCATCGTTCATGCGTGATGTGGTGAAATGATAAATTTTCACCTCGTATAAGATTAATGATCTTTAGTAGTCTATCCCTAGAATTTTTTCAAGAGGATCACAAATATTTAATTTTTATTTCCATTTTGGGATGTTAGAAGATGTATATCAAAGAAATTATGTTTTATCCCTCAGACCGATGACGAGCCTCATGCATTGTTCATGACTTAGGCCAAGACATGTTTTGTTGTGCAATATGGTTAGAAAAATGTTTTCATGTTAGGAAAAACCAGAAAATAGATCGGGACCACACTCCATATGGGTCCTTAACATGCCATCTACCTTTTTGTGGAAACTTAAAGGTCTGTTATCTCCTTCATTTGGACTTGGATTAAATCTGATGAATAGCTTATCTTATGATTTTTTTCACAAAGAACATGATGGTGGAAATTGTAGTAGATTATGAGATACAACATGAAATATTCTAATCATGATGATTCTTTAGGTGTCAGTTGATAATGACAATGATTGTGTTGGATCATTAATGTGTTTAGATTGAGACATTACTTCATCATCATATCAACTCGTGGGTCCTATATCTATATAGATTGTACATCATTGTTGTATCATCGTATGGGTTATATATATATATATTATTGATGTTGAGATGTTACTCTCCTATCATATCATCATACGGCTTCACTATCCATGATATTATACTCCCTTGTCGCATTGATGTGTGGGTCCTCCATACTTATGCTATAAGTAAACACGGTACACCATCGTCATATCAGTGTACGGTTCCACTATCCATGTAGATGGTACTCCTTTATCGCATCTGAGAATGGGTCATGCGTACTCATTCTATAGATAGATATAATTCTCAATATAAATCCATGGTGTAGGTACTTTATCTATGGAGTAGGTACTCCCACTATAGTATCAAGGAACATGTCCTTTGTACTTGTTCTAATGATTGATATGGTACTCCCCTATCACACCAGGGTATATATCCTCTATCCATGCACATGTTACTCTCCTATCATATCAGGGTGGGGGTCCACTATACGTTTTGTACATTAAAAGTGTATAATCCCCCTATTGGTATAGGTTATGGGTCCTCTACATATAAATTGTACCCCCTTGACTTTTAGGCACAATAACAAGAGATGCTTTGATGTAATTTTGGACTCATGAGTAAGAGGGACACATTCCTTTACAAGATGCATCCTTCTGACTTGACCTAAAATAATTTAGGTTAGTTAGTTGTCCCCAAAGTAGATAGAATAAAGGTGTGGTGATTGAGTCCCTTCAAATTTTGTGTTTAAGGAATATTCCTGAGTTGGTAGGAATCATAGATGAACATTCTATTGAATCTATTGGCTACTATTTTTCCTAGGATGAGATATGAGATGTATGTCCTCTTACTCTCTCATTTGATTGACTTTGAATGAGTGTGTGTATATATATATATATCTTCAATACCCTCCATTGGGTTTTGGTCACTCTCCTTATATGAGATCTGAAGATGCATGGGTTGTTCCATGTGCTTTATATATATAGCTTCTCAAGGATGGATGTTACTAATATTATAATACAGGTTGAAAAGGTGTGATGACAAGTTCATCTTACTGACGTGTTGATATCCTTGTGTTTGGATGAGCTTAATATCACTTTCATGTTGGGTTGAGCTATAGTCTTTTATTCAACCTTGTTCGATCTACTATATTCCTCTAATATTTAAGCTCTTATTTCTCCCCCATTATCCTTTCAGGGTGGTTTAGTGGGTATATATACTCACCCCTACAAAGGATTTTCATACCCATGTCACGTATTTTTCAGATTTTTGATATTCAAGCTGTTACACTATAGGATCTTCGATATACAATGTTCTTGGATTGTGTACAGTGGTTGTATCTTTGGAATTTAGAGCTGGGATCGCTCAGCTAGTTTACTCGTAAACTTTTCTATCAGTTATAGGTATATTTCTTATTTGAGATTTTATATTTCCCCATTTACTTTTCATTATAAATTGTTTTACTTTTGTACTATCTAAAGGTTCATTCATGTTTGATTTACATTATAGTTGTGTTGAATCTTTTACTTTTTTCCTCTGCACTATTGAATTGAGTTGGCTATGTGCATGTGTATAGGTTCTTAGGAAAAGGCCTCCATGTGTTACTTATTAATTCAATTCATGTTTCCACCCAGGTCTTATTGAGGTGTTATTGCGGTAGTTTTTTCTTGTGCTCCGACATGGGTTAGGTCGTGTTTTTACATAACTAGGTTCTAGTTATTTCGGATACATGTTTAGAAAGGGTTATGAATATTATTCTCTAAGTCACTGAAAATTTATTTCTACTTTAATTTTATGTGTTTTTATGATTTATATGAAAAAATTCAAGTTCTCATATATACATGATTTATTTCATATGCTAAATAAATATTGTACTAAAGGTAATCATTTTACCGGCTTTCATAATATTCATTATATTGACAATTTTCTTCTTTTTAGGTCCCATAATTAGATTTTTTTCAATCATCACATATTTATAAATGTATTTTACAGGGTTTAATGATGATTATAAATGGTAATAATTTTACATTTTAATATATGTAATTTTCTATAAATTGAGAAACATGAATTTATAAACAACTTAATTTATGTAGAAAGTTGTGACTGTGTTGATTTTTCCATTATGAAAGAGTTTATTATAATTCCTAAAAACACTAATCCATAAATATCATGGAATATGTATGTGATCCAATTTTTTAATTTCATTTTGTAGGATTTGGATGGTTAAAATTACATCACATTTATTGGTATCAAAAATATAAATGTAATGCTTATGAAGTTAGGAATGGATATAGAATTCTGTGTTTCCTGAAGTTAAAATGTTAGTATGAAAATTCACATATAAACATATAATTTTTTATATAATATGAATATATATATATATATATGATTGTGTAATTTTTTTGGGAATAATTATACGAAAATTTAATAATAAAAAATTTGTTTTCAAACTCGTTATCATATGAGACTTGGAATGAATTTCGAATGATTTGTATAGTCCTGGGTTATACCTTCTAAAGATTATTGAGAAGTTAACTACACTTCAATATAATCCATTAATTTTAAATTATTTGTTCTGGTTATTGGATTTGATATTAATGGAATTCTAGTATTACTCTATGAAGGGGGATTGACATTTTTAGAGCAGGGATGTGAGTTTATATTTTATTCTTTCATTTAATTGTATTGTAATTGAGAATTTTTTTTCTCTACAACAACTCCCTTGTAAACATTTTTTATGTTCATGGAACATTTGAATCCTAAGTACCAAGGTGGGTTGACAAAGGACTAGTACGTTGGGAGAGCCAGTAAGCCTATGGACCAATATCCTAGGAAGCATTATGAAATAATAGTAACAAATCAACATGATGATATTATAGGTACCTATAAAAATTTTGATTCATGCTTTACATAAGATCATGAAAAAGGAGAGTTATTTTTGTTAATGATCACCAAGGGTATAAGGATCCTATGACCCCTACTAAACTATCTACTTATGGGTATTAAAATATTTATTATCCTATTTACTTCGATTTCTATTGTATAAAATTTAATGTTTTGTTTATTTGGTTTCCATTTCCATGTTACAAATGAATAAAATTATTTTCCAATTAATTTACTACATAGTGTGTCTATCACATTTAGTTCTTTACTATTTTTTCCCTAAAAGATTTTGATACATGTTCATGTACATTTACATTTATTTAAATCACTCCTCAATCCCATGTTCTTTATTTGAAATAAGTTATTTGAAGATAACTCATTCATTGGAAACTACTTTTAAAATAGTAAAGGAAATGGATTTTCTAAAACCTAAGGTTTTTTAATATTTTTAAATAATGATAAAAGGGATATTTAATCTGTTTTTTAAATAAAATGTTCCTTTTTCTAGAAAAATAATTATTAGTGATTTTATTCATTTAAAATTAAAAAATGAATGGTTTCTTGATGATGAATGATGTGTGATTTTTTTTTGAAATAAATCATATTATTTTATTTTATTTCATTCTAGCACAATTATTTTTCATTAATTAAATAGAAAGCATGTGTAAAGGTTGGTGTTGGTGGACTAATGGGAATTTTTTTACCTGCTTCCATATATATCATCTCATACTCTGGTTTAGTTCCTAGTCACTCCCAGAGTGTTGGTGTTTCATTATAGTACGAGAGTGACCTTGGTTCAGAGGGGATGAAGTTCATGTATAGTAGTTGTTTTGTTTTGGTTTTTTTCCCAAAAATTCCGATAGTTTTACCTATTTTATGGTTTTATTAGGACCTCTTTTTTCCAATAATATCTAAAGAAATTCTTTATATGTTTTCCTTTTGGATATATAAAACTTTTACAATATTCTAGTGATGAAGGGTTGTAATAATTGATGGTGGGTGAAAAAAATACATTAGATGATATAATTTCATTATAGTTCATGGATATCTGAGGGTGAGTAGGATTTTTAGTGCCCTTTGATATTTATTATTTTCATTGATTTTATATTAGGATGATACATGTTTATGTTTATCTACTATGGATACTAGATTTAAAAAAAGCTCATGCTGAATTTTTTATTCCATATTCTACATTTCATAATTATTTAATGGGATAAATCATTCCCAAGTGGTGTTTACATGATGTTGGAGAAAATTTTATGGAACCTAGGGATTTGGAAGGCCCTTAGATCCTTGACATAGGATGGCTTGAGCATTCAATGGAGGGACATCTCTTGGTGGCTCCTAAAAATTGTTTTAGAGGAGTCATGTTATTTTCTCTATAGGGACCACAATTATCTCTTTAGCAGCACTAGTCATATATGATGTTTAGTAGATTGGAGATAATATTTTAAACGATTTGGAGTTAGTTCAAGGGCTGGTTCATGATTACCATCACTTGTGATGAGACCCGATATTCAATGGGTTTTAGTATTTTAAAAAAAAACAGGGTGAAAAGGGAGTGTAATAGAGGAGAAAAATAGATCACATGACCTAAAAACCCAAGTGTATCCCCTATGGAAGGTACTAATAGAATATTTGTGGTAGTTTCATGATTCATATAATAGTCTTCATACTATGTGGTCTAACCATTAATGATCACCAGAAATTTGGAATATTAATATGGGTTTCATTGGATTTAGAAATTTTTTAGTGTCATCTTGATCTAATTTGGGTAGTTTTTAAATAATGTTTTACAATGGAATTTGGTTTTGAATGTTCTAAGTGAGTTTTAAAAAGTTTAAAAAGGTGTCTATTTAAATGAATTAAAAATAATTTGTTATTTTTATGGCTCATAATGAAATTTCAAGAAAATATATAATGTTTTAAATTTATTTAAAATCGAGGTTTCGTGTTTCAAGAATGGATGTGAGGATAATTAATATGTTTTTAATGGGGACTAAATTTTGTGAAATTATAAATAGATGGTAGAAAATTGTTTTAGATATGGTTTTAGGGTACTATAATATGAAATTTGGGTCTTAAATTGATTTTAAAAATGTAATTAGAGGATTTATTTTGTTTTTTAGTTTATTTTATATATTGACATGATTGGTGTTATTTATTTATTGGTTTTAAATTTTATTTTATTATTATTGAGGTGTATTAAATTGGTTTTTTATATTAAAAAGGAGGTCAAAAATTTAATTTTCATGAAATAAGAATTAATTATTATTAGAAGTTAATGAATTTTATGTTTGGATGTTGGATTATTTTTTAAAGTAGTGTGGCATTTTCAATATTTTTATGAGTTTAGTGTTCTTTTGGATATTTCATATTGTGATTTTAGATCACACCTATTAGAAATGTCATGAGTATTTTAGTACTTTTAGATCACTAATTACAGATTCACGATCAATTGAGTACTTAAGGTAGTTATAACGTCATTCTATATATTTGGGTCCCTCTTTATGGTTTCCTTTCACATGAGATGATGTTGGGCTATGAATTATACACATCATAGTGGTCATTCATTATGATGTCCCTAGGTATTGAGTGTTTTGGTGGGTTCTTATATTGATATAATAGACATGGGGAACCCCCAGTGCATACTTTAGGTAACTATGACACATTTGAAAGTAGTCGAAATTATGGTCTTGATGATGATGGTTTGGATATTGTTGAATTTTCCGTTTATAGTTATTTTCATTGGAGGTCATAGGGCATCATTTTATTTTTTGGCCACCGGAGAGTAGCCCATGATGTCGATGAACATGCATGTTCATGATTTATATCACGTAACATTTGTTCATGAGTAGAAGTGTAGTGACATGTCAGTTGGTGGTCCTAGTTTTGGGAATTTATTAAGATTCTTGTATTATTGTGTTATTCTTAGGGAATTGTTCAGTAAATCATTTGATGTATTATTGTCAAGAAATATATTTGAGTCCCCTCAGTGAGATACTTAGGTTGTGTTTTGCAGTGGTTCTTATGGAGTTCCCTTTTCTTATCAACCCATTAATCTTGTGAAATCCATAAATGGTGGCGAGATACACCATGTGTGTTTTATCCTTGTGTTCTATTGGTCAAAGAATTTTTTATTCTCATTGTAATTTTGAGATAGTTTTAGATTCATATGTATTTTTAGGAAGTCAAGTGGTATGGTGTTGTTTGGGTGGTTTCCTTTTCTATTTTAGGTTCATTCTATGTGTATAAATTTAAGATTTTGATGGATTTATTAGGGTAGAAATGTTCATTGTTGGTAGAATTTTTACACCCCAACTCTCATTTAAAAATTTATTTATTTGACTATTTTTTTATATATTTGTTTTAGAGTTTTGTTTCTTAAATTTTTTTTAAATTTGATCTATTAAATATGCCACATGGTATGGATGAATGGTTGTAAATGTGGGGAAAACTATATGGTTGGTGTTACTAATTCATAAAGGGTATTATCACTATTTGTGATCATTTTTTAGAAACATTTGTCCCAACCATGTGGGTGTTTATGGGTGGCCAATGATGACTGAACTGTCAGTGCATGATTTGGTCAATCATGTAGTTGAATCATGTGACTCTCCCTGTGTGTTAAAATTCCGGCCTTTATAAAACTTATCAAGATGTTATTTTATCTCTATTTCTCCTAATATTTTCAAAAACCTCATGTGACACCCCATCCACCCATGTCTGTCCCACTTATGCATGACCCCCTCTATTTATTGGCCTCTATTAATATTTTTTCTTCCCGAATCAGTGTGAGATCATCCTTGGTAAGAGGTTATATTATTCATATTCATATTCTTCATATCTATATATTATTCCTTATATCCTATTTCTCTATGCTATCTTAATGTGGGTCTAAACCCTTGATGGTTCTTAGATCGATTAAAATTTTTTGCATGATTTTCATGGAGGTTCATTTGGTTGGGGAATATGTTATCCCATTTTGGAGTTCTTGGGACCATTCCACAAATATTTTAAGTGAAAATTTTCAATGGTAATGACTTTCAGGTATGTTTTCCCCATGATATAACATTTAATTTCAGGAAATCTTATTTTAAGGAATTTATATTAGTAATATTGACAAATAATGATTTTTATGGAATTTTTAAAAATCTATATGGATGAAATTGTGTTACTACGTGGTTTTTAGAGGTTTTCCAAATGGATTACTCATATTTGGAAAACATGTTTTATATTCTCTTAGAGAATTATTCTTCTGGATTTAGAAGTGATATTTCATATTTTTAATATATTGTGAGTTTTTTAAAAAAATTATGAATTTTAATGCCAATTTAACAAATCTAGTTATATTTATACAACTCTATGTTAATTGTGTTCTTTTTTAAAAAATGATTTTTATAATTCATTTCCAATGAACATAAAAAATGTATTTTTTACACCATTTGAAGGCTCAATTTATTTTATTTTTTTTGGACTTGGATTTGATAATATTGCAATGATGGTATGACTCTATGAATGTTTTTCCACATTGGTTGTGTAATATCCTGACCTAGGAGAAAATTAAATTGTTCTCTGAGCTAGTGGGTCACAAGGCATCAAGCTTGCCTCCCCATACACTAAGAGTATTCTAACCAGTATTGAGATTACCTAGTGTTATAATAGGGATACCATATCCTCACATAAAAGTCAAACATAATATATATGAATAAATAAAAAAAATAGTGGAAGCATAGTATATCAAATGTCATACTGAAAACAATATAATAATCATTTGTGGATGCATAAAAAATTATGAAACTATAATAAACATCAAAATACTAATTATGAGTGATATAAAATGAGTTCATGTAATTTTTATATAAAATTATGGAAATAGGTGATATAGAGTACATATGTATACATCATTCTATACAAAAAATAAATCATGAATCATTGTTAGGGTGATTTCCCTTATCCACTCTTCTAGTCATGACATCTACTCAGGTACTAATGGTGTATCAAGTAGGGTCTGAGATATTATAAGTTAGACACCACCTATTATGTCTATAGTAATCCATTTATTGTACATAGTATTAACCAATATAGGATAAAGGAATTGTAAACAATGCTATAAAATAAATACTATCCATCTCATTTTCTAATAGGATACCTAAATTTCTCTAAATCCTTAAACACATGTCAGTGTGTGTCTGATCATTAAACATACACACACACACACACACACACAGATATATATATATATATATATATATAATTACATATATCTATAATATGTATGAATGTATATTAACACTATATGTGAGGAATTTTAGAGAAATATACATGGATACTAAGTGCTAGCTGGACCCATGGCATAACTCTGGCATGCATAAGTCGTCTAATGAGAAAATTGATTTATAAAGGGTACAAGACTAAAATCATCTATGAATGTGAGAATTAATTCCCATCACTCAAGATCGGTGGGTGATTCATCATTCCCAACACTCAAAGAAAAGGACACAAAGTGTCATGACTATCATCTTGAAGAATGTATGATGGTGTGAGTCCTAATTAACAGAAACCAATGAAAGGGATAATTATAATACATTCTCAAAAGAACACCTTGACCAATTCTTAGTATCCACTAACCATGGAATACTAATAATAATATAATTGAGGTTTTACCTCTAAGAACTTATAATAATTTGGTAAAATAAACTGAGGGTTCCCAATTCACATAACTCTTGATTATAAATATATAACATGTCATGTCTCCTTTCTACACACACTCATTATATTCAATAAAAATATTCAATTATAATGCATGGAAATCAATTTAGAAATTAATCTATAAAAATAAAAGTTGTGATTGTAAACTAACTGAATATATAAAAGAGGACATTCCTATTTCCATATAAACCCAAAATCTATAAAGATGTATGGTCATTCAAAAATTTACATGAAAAGGGGGAATTTATTTGTTTACATCCAATGGGTAAAAATAACCAATGTCAGCATCCTCTAACCATTCAATATAGTACATGGGAGTATTTATTCATGGAATAATTAATTAAATAAGTTTAACTCATTTTATGGAAATGAGTAGAAATTTTTTCTCGTAGATCATTTAAAAAATTTAACGAGAGAACAAAATATTTTGGAAAATATTTCTTAACCTTCCACCACAGGTTCATAGACTAATACTCTTCCGATATCAACCATTGACTATAATAAGAACAAAATAAATTTTAAGAATAGTCTAATTCCATAATAATAGGTCATATTAGCTTAAAAAAAATATCATAATTGATTGAATGAATAATGGTAAAATGAAACTAATGATTGAATAGATTACAAGGATGAATCCAATGTGACCAACAAGAATTCAAATAGAGGTTAGATATAATATTTATCTAGAATCCTAGTTGAAAAAATGATGAGTTCTTTAGAAGAGAAGGGATTACGATAATATCACTCAAAATGGAAAAAAAGAGGGGTGATGTTTTATTTCATTTATGAGAAACATGGTAAAATCACCCCTAAAAATGGGTTGTATGTTTTGAACACACAATTTTCCAAACCATGTGCCAACCATGCACCATATATTATCAAGGGATCCCCATTTCAAAGGCTAGGCATACATTTTGGATAACCTTGTGCCGAGGCCCAATGAAATGGTTCTGCAACATGTATCTGACAAATAACACAGTAATGCACCCCACCTCACCCAATATCAAAAAAATTGTGCCTCCCCTCCTATGAAACAAGTGTCCAACACTATTGAGACACACTGGTAATATTAATGGAGAGGATCATTGTGATCCTTTAATTTCAGGTGATCAGAGATTTAATCAAAAACATTCCATAGGTTGTATTGAATGTTTATGGAGGTAAAAATGAATTAAAAAAAAGAAGATACACCCCATTATGAAATATCAGGTTGCTAAAACCTACTCTATTTAAAGAAACGCATCCTTATGTTGGCATTATAACGGTAAATTGGGATCATCGGTGAAAGAATCCTACCACTAGGCTTAGTTATTATCATTCCACTACCATGTATCATTTTTTACTCAAACATTATTCCATATAACCCACAAAAAAGATATATACTACCATATAGTTACCTCATGTTCTGATCAAGAATAAGAACTATGTACTCTTAGAAGGAAGCATGCACAATTAACTCAACCTCGTCATGTTGTTGAATATGCATGAGTTTTGAATAGTATCAGTGAATATGAGATATGTAAAAGACACCATGAATAGACTGGTATCTTAGAGGATGGTATATCATATAATACACTTGTATAATTATATTCAAAACCTCAAAGAGACCAAGAAATTTAGGGGAATGATTACAATGCCTCCTAATTCTTCAATAGGCTAACCTGGGAGAAATGCGTAAGTAAACTCGGTCCCCAAAATCAAATTAAAGGGGTTGTTGGAATTGATTAGCATATGACTGCTTTCTAGACTGAGCTACCAACATGCACTTTCTAGTCAATTGGACTTACTGTGTAGTCTCATTGATAAGATGTGGTCCTTGAAAATATTCTTCCCTTATATCTAACATGAATAGAGGTGATCTGAAAAGACTAACATATAGAGATTTATAAAATTCCATTTTTTTGGTATTCTGAATGATGTAATTATATTTTAACTCAATGAGGGGTATGTGTTTATCCTATAAACCTCCAAATTCAGTTGTGTAAGAATGGATCATATATACAAACACCTGAATCATATGGTCTATCTATTCATTGGTCTGTGGGTGATTGGTTATGATCAAAAGAACCTATGTACCCAAGGACATTTGAATCCCCATCCAAAACTATGATGTTAAGTGAGATTCCCTAATAGATATGAGAGAATGTGCATCTATGTGAAGAGGTATGACCTCTCTGATGTACATCCTCCCAAGATCATCAACTTATAAGGTCTCTTGAATAGGTACAAAGTATGAAACCTTCATCCAATGATAAATAAAAACACAACCATATCATTTTGAAGAGTTGATCTAGGAAAATCTGTCACATCATCCATGGATACATCATCCCATTTCCACTTAGGAATTGAAATGGTTGTAAAATTCCAATATATCACATAATCTCGTCCATCAAATTTTTACTACAGGAACACTAAGGGATAAATACCACTACCTCATATTTCATAACCGGACACCAACACTAGAGATGTATTTTCCGGCACATCTTGGAGACTCTAGGATGTAGTAACCAAAATGATACCTAAATTTTCCATATCAACTCTTCTTGAATTTTTGATGGGACATTGTCACACCCCTGATAGATTGGGGTCTTATCCCCATACATAGTCCTAGAAGAAAATCATTTTTAATTTGAGACACTTTTCCATAGGACTAACCTTAGATATATATGTGTTTCCTCATTCCCACCAATTCCAGATGGATAGAGGTCACTAATAAGACCATGAGTAATGTTTGACAGTGATACTCTAGAACCTAAATGTGAATTTCTAAAATTAAGGCCATGATCTGCTACTTACCACTTTCCTCTTGAACATATGGCGTATTTGTCTTCCATCTTAGAGCATTTTCCATGACATTTCCTTCTATCGGAAGATAATAATTCTCGAAATTAATAAAATATAGATACTCAACCCATATTCAATTAATTATATTCAGATCACGCTATGTGAAGATATAATTTAGTTTTTTATGGTCTGTGAACATAAAAAATTTATCTCCAATGAAATTATGTCTCCAATAGTGTAGACATTATGAAATGCCGCAAGCTCTTGTTAGTACATAAAGTAAATACACTTGTGGGGCCTAAACTAATAAGACCTGTATGCTATGAATTGATCATCCTCCATCATAATATATACTATCCTGATACATAATGCGTCATAGAAAAAATTATATCTCCTAATTTTATTTATTAGAATCACGATTGGTGATGGTGTAAATCAAGAATTTAACTCCTAAAGGATACTTAATAAGATTTTGACCACATTAATTTCACATATTTCATATTCAATCTAGTATGGGGTGCTTATAGGTTAGATAAATCATTGATGATGAATTTTTAATATCAGGATATTACCATGAAACATCATATATACAAGACATTATTATAATGTTCCAAAGAAACTATATCTCTTGCCTTATCTAGGACTACATATACTTCTGAATCTGTGATCATATGATATAAGTAGTGATCTTTGATGATATAAAAGTTAAATTTAGTGGTATTACAGTAAAAGTGGTTCTCTCTCATTGTATTTTCCATGATCTCAAGATTTTAGGTGTGGTCAAGCTGAGAATGATAATGCACTAAGATTCCCCCCGTAAAGACTACCATGAATGAATAATGATATGGGTGGAAAAACCAATTAACTAGAGACATTAATACTAATGGAATGTTCATGATAATGAACGACATTACCATGTACTCATAAATACCATACCTACTAATAAAACATATGCGATACTGATTTAATGATCTTACATGTTCCTGATGATACAATAAACTCAAATTAAATTTTAATAACACCCGCTCTCCCAAAAGATAATCAAAATATTCATCTATTTGAGGTAGGGAATACCATTATGTTACCATTTTTAGGTTGAACCACAAATAGTCCACACATATCCTATGGGTACTATACACTTTGTGGTAAAAAGGAAATGGCGAACCCCATAGGGAGGTTCTAGGTAAAATAAACCCATTAGATTTGAGTTCATTCAACTAATTCATGAGCTATATAATCTCTATATTATTAATTCCCAAAGGAGGAATGGAAACTAGTGCCACTCTATACACAAGATAAATGGTTAATTATTCCTATATCATTAGAGGTATCCTAAAAATGTTTTTTCAAGAAAAAAATAGAAAAATTGATCAACTATAGGAGGTAAAATAGTGTGTTGTAACCCTTCAACATCCAAGAAGATAAATGAAATCTATTTCATCACCCTCTCCATCCCTTAATGTTCATTTCCATATTGATATTCATAAACATACCATTAACCCTTATGGATATCTTTACCACCCTTGGTGATGTAAACATCACCCTATTATGACAGTAATCAATATAGGTCTGATAAGTGAATAATCAGTCCATCATGGAAACTACTTCAAACCCTATCATGCCTATGACTAAAAGATCCAATTCAAAGAGATATCTTTCGGTCTTAAGGGGACAATCCTTGCATCCATGAACATTATATGATCCTATACTCAATGAGTTACAAGTGTCATCCTACCACAAAACTATTCTATCTTTAGGCATATACTCTCTAGAATTTCCCCAACTATAAAAGAGTGTGAAAAACCTATGTTAGATAATGTAGTAATTAATTAGGGGCTACAATAATTGTCTCTCTAATTGTGGAAGGTCCACTAATATTTTCATATAGAATATGCTGCAGTGCATTAAACTAGCACATATCGCATCCCTGAGTCCCAACATAAATACCCTGAGTAGGCTTTCTCTTCCATCACTATGAATCTAATGTTTGATTCCCTCTACCTTGAACACCACTTTATCCTAAGTGACTAACAGTATTTAATCTTCCAATCCTGTGAGAAACCACCAGTCCTACTCTAGATTGTGGAGTTTATGCAGAACCTCTACGTATAGGAACTAGTGGAAAGGTATTTATAAGGGTCTATAAATTTCCTATACAGTCATAGATTCTTCAATTAACTGGTCATATTATACACTGAGATTTTTTATGAAGTTTTCCCTCACTTGTGAGATATTAGGAAACTATCTGTATTAGATTTATGACTATTACTAATGTTATATGTAACTTGGAAACACCACTTTCATTTGCTATATGGCCCACTAGATGGTATTGGTGATGATCCAAAATAGTTCCCACCATCGTCTTCCCTCAAAATTTCCATTTTAATGAGGGCCTAGATGACTATTTTAAAAACAGTGGTCACCCAAATAACATTAACCTATGAATGAATGGCATATATGAGCTCATAATTAAATCATATAGTAGTCAAGATGTAATGAACCTCTAATTTCCATTGTCTTGGGAATACAAGGAGTCCTCATTTGGCCTTAAGGGACATCCCCCATATGCCAAAGGATAGAAATAAATTCAAAGGGTTTCAAATACAAGTGGGGGAAGATTTTTCCTTTACAAAATAATGAATTAAACCATTAACCATAACCAGTCTATCCACTAAATTGTTCATGAACAAAACCAATACAACACAACTACTTTTTTCATATAAAAAACTCTCTATTTTGTGAAACAATGGAATACCAAAAAATTATTAAATTAAATAGTGTAATAAGAACTATAGACTCCCAAAATTTTCCCAAGGTTCCATGATCCACAATAACCAAGCTCAGCAATTACCGAACAACTATACTATCAATTTGTGGTGTGAAACACAAGTGATACTTTACCTTTTCCAATGTGTTGGGAGATAAAATATAGAAAAACACCAGATCACCAATGTAGGTGTGAGTATAAAACATATTAGGATTTCAAAAAATACTTCCCTACTCAAACCACTAGGATATAATTGTTAGAAACATTTAAATTAAACAATATATATAAAACAACTTGTCAAATTATTTTATAACTACATATAAACAAGTTTCAAAAACACATTATAACCAAAATAATTTAAGTGAAACTGAAACCAATTTTGCAGAAAGTTATTTTCTAGGAAAATAACTCAACAATGCTTTAAAAATATTTCTCAATATTCCTTTGGTATACCCAATGCATTCCACACTTCAACACAACCAACCATTAATGCTAATAATTAATATTTCCTTACTCATGAGTTGTTTCATGTCGATATTCCATGTTTTCACAATGTAAGTGTATCATGTGTTCCATTTGACCATTTTCAATGAGTACAAGGTAATATTTATAAAAATTCCCAAAAATACAACATGAACATACACACCATGTATTCTTAAGGACCATGCCAAAAAATAATTTGAATAAGAAATAATTTTTGTTGAAAAACATTTCCATAAAACCCATTTCAATAAAACAAAATTTTTATTGACAACCCCATATCTATAATACAATTATTCAATTATAGATAATTCATAAATAAAAACCAAATTTTGAATTAAAGAAACTAAATCCATTTGTACAACAATTAAACCTGATCCCAAAATTTCACCTGAAACCATAAATCATTACACGATAGTATTTATTCCATTATTTTCCCAATAAATTTAATAAAAATAATCCTATTTGAAACAAATGTAGTCAATTATAGAATGGTTATTCAAGAGATAATCCACCTACCTTGAACATTTTGATGAAAACCGTCAAGGGGTGAAAAATGCTCACACAACCATTTTAAAACTCCATAAAAACAAACTTAGATATCTTATATTCCCATCAATGAACCCATATATCATAATATTTATCATAAAAAACATATATCTACCCATAACATTCGTATATATTACAAATAATGTGGAGATGAAAAATATAACTATGTATATCTAAGAAACGAGACAAAATGGTTACGAACATCACTTGTTGAGAGAAGCAAGCATCCAAATGCCAAGGGAGGCCTCTAAATACGTTCTTACATACATCAAAGAGGTTACCAATCCTTAAATTGATATAAATACATAATTAAGTCCATTTAGGATAAAAATGATCAAGTAGGAGAAAAAATGTGTAAGACCCTAAAAAATTGGATGTTACATTTTCTCTATGCACGGTTAGACCACCTGGTTTGACAAACTCTACACTAACTGTGCATTATATACTACCTTAAAAAACCCTAGACAACCTCCTCACATGGCCTCACAAACCCTTCTCATGTTGTTCCCATGCTACTGCCTCAAATATTTAATTACGCATGGTTTCTCCTAGGATATTTGTTTGGTTTATACATATCGTTCTCATTTCGTGCATATCTACTTTATCCCCAAAAATTTATTTAGATTTCATCCGACTCTCCCATTCATCACCATTACACATTATAAAAAAGAAAATAATAAAGTAAGGTTCACATACCAAAAACTAGGGGTACTATATTCTCCCCACCATTGATCTTTCTATAATTTGAAAATTTAAAACCATTGCCCCCCTAAAAGAGTTTTTTCCAATACTCATTCATTTCCTTATCATGTAACGTAGTAAATTACTAAATCTGACCACGTTTCCATAATACCTAAACTAGAATAATGCTTCTTCCAATCAATAAATTCTATTTCTTATCCATAATATGAACTCGAATATATACCAAAGAATAATTTGACATTATGTCAATGTGATACCATATGATAACACGGTTAGGGTTAGAATGATATATCTTCAACTAAGATATGTGGAACACATTATGCAATGCAATGAACTATGGTGTAAATTCCAACCTATATTTCACCTCTCCAATCAATTCATGTATCTCAAATAGGATAATGTATAGAGGAGATAACATGACATTTTTTCAAAAACGATGATGTGGTGGTCTTATAGAGATCCTTGAGAACACATGATCGCTCACTTCGAATGACTAGGGCCTTCGATAATGATCCACAATTTTTTTCTGAAAAATATGAGCCATCTCCATTCTTTTTTGAATCAACTGAATATTTTCTATAATTTCGTGGAAAAGGCTAGGCCCAACTACTGATGTATCCCAAATTTCCACCCACCACAGTGGAGAATGATAAGGATTCCCATATAATGCTTCAAACAGATCCATATGTATCATGGCCAAGTAGCTGTTATTTTATGAGAACTTCACTAATGGTAGATTCTACTCCCAAAAACAACAAAAATCTATACAAAAGCCCGAAATATGTACTATAATGTTTTTATCATCCTTTATTATTCCCCATCTGTCAGAGGATGATATTCCGTACTCATAGTCATTTGAGTTCCCAGGGTATTTTATAAGGATTAAAAAAATGACATGTGAACCTCAGGTCTCTATCTAACATGACTGAAATGGGTATGCCATGCCTTTTTAACACTTATCAGATATAGTTTATTGAAATATCCTCCATCGTAAGGGTTTCATTTATTGGAATGAAATGACCTGACTTTCTAATCTGATCCATTATCCCCCATATGGTATTTTGTTTTGAAATCATTCTTGGGAGACCTATTAAAAATCCAATACTATCTGCTCCCATGTCAACATCCGGATAAGTAAATAATACAACATACCCACTAGTCACTGATGTTTTCTATTAACATTTTGAGAATTTAAGCACTTTCTAACAAACTTACTAAAAAAAAATTTCATGACGCTCAAATAAAATTGCACCTTCAATACTTTAAAAATAATATGTATACCCACATGTACAAGCCATCTTGTATGGTTTTAATCACGAGGAATTTGTTCCTGAAAATCCATTGGTGCAACCATACAATATCTGAACCCGAAAACTAAAATCCCATCATGTTTCCATCTATCAATGGCCTCTCTACAATTGTGTTTTGGACTCATAACCCGGAATTCTACCTCGGATGATTGTGGCTCTTTAACCATCATTACCAAATTGTGAACCACAACAACTGAAAAGAAAACTACTACATCATCTCAGTCTTTAAATTACACATTCATGTCATCTAAGATGGACCTCAACTACCATTAAACTAAACCCACATTTTCCAACAGAGTGTATGACATTCAACATAATGCATCTACCATAGAATTACCATGCCCTCTTATATACATCAAGTCAATGTAAAACATATAGAGATAGGCCATCCATATCCTCTTCTTCTGATTCAAATCTCATTATGATAAAATATGTTTCAATATATTATTATTAATTAACACTACAAATTTATCACCAAAGAGATAGTGATGCCAAGTCATCAATGCATTCATAATGGAAGATAATTTCAAGTCACGTGTTGGGTAATAATTCTCATTCACTCTTATATTCCTTGAACAATAAGCAACAAAATGGTCTCCATGAATGAGAATGCATCCCAAACATGATCCAAAATTATCAAAGTACCCCTCACACCCCTATCCTGAATCTCGAAAAATTAAGATGGGTGCTGATGTATGTTGAAAATTCGGATCTTGAAAAGACTCTTAGCATTCATCAGTCCATTAGAAAGGATCATTTATCTTTGTCAGAGCTATCCCTAGAAAATCTAGTACTGTGAGGTCATGAAGAAATCATCATTGGTATCCATATAGACCATGAAAACATCGTATCTCAAAGACATTCATCGTTAGATTCCATGAGATAACAACCTTTATCTTTTCTAGACCCACTGAAAACCGTTTTTTTATAAATTTCATGGCCAATAATGTGTACCTCCTATTTAAAAAAATAACACATTGAAAATTTGGAATACAAATGGTGGTTTGTCATGTTTCTCAACACTGTCATCTTGTATTTCTAATTCTCAGGCCTTTTCATTGAATACACCAATATGTCATACAGAAACACCACAACAAAAGAATACAGATATATCTGAAATATCTCATTCATAAATTCCATGAAGACCATTGGTGCATTCAAAAGACAAAAATACATTAATACATATTCATAGTGTCCATATATTCTATAGAAATATATCTTTAGAATATATTTATTCTGAACTTGCAATTGATGACATTCTAATTGCATGGTTGTTTTAGAGAACCACTAAGCTTCCCTAAATTGATAAAAAAAATAATCAATGCATGGATGTGGACACAGATTATTTAGCTTAACTTGGTTAATATTATGATAATCCACACAAAGCCTTGGAGTTCCATCTGATTTCATCACTAATAAATCCAGTACTACTAACAGAGATGTACTTGGCTGAATGAATCCTATTTTTCTAGTTCCTCCAACTAAAAATGTAATTCCCATAATTATATTGGTTTCATCCTGTAAGATGGAAGAGAAATAGGACCTTTTCCCAAAATGAGATCAATCATAATCTGCACTTCCATTAGAGGTGGTAGCCTAGAGATGTTCCTGGGAAATACATCAATAAATTTATTCAAAAACACATGACTCCTATATTCACAGGTCTTTTCCATTTTTGAAAATGTTAATAATGCCAAATGATAATAGATAATTCCCTCCTTTGTTTCCAACAAGCCAATTGCACCTTTCTTTGCATCCTTATCTCCTCTAATGAGATGTTCGATTCAATTCTATATTATGAAACAATCTATCCTCCAATAATAGATGATGTGAGCCTTGAACATTGTCATCCAATCCATACCGGGATTACATTAGAGACATCCATCTCTAACACAAAGAATTACCACTTTATCTCAGCTCAATCAACAGTTTTAGAACATGCTCTACACATGAAGGCTCGACATTATATTTCACCCAGATGATTTTGGAGTTCTATCACTGAAGGTATCATATCTTGTTTTAAATATAGAAACTAAACATCATGAGAAGAAATCATGGAATTTGGTGCACTAGAATCAATCAACACATGAATAAGGGTAGAATTAAAATTATTCATACCATAACCATAGATGGTATATCTTGGTGATCTATAATAATATCCTCAGCTCAATATAATTTCATATTTGTTGTACTCTTGTACTTGTAGCCTTGTTATGATTTCCATTATTGAGGAGTCATGGTATTCTGAATATCACCATCGCTATCTATGCTCTGCTAACGAGACAGATTCATCTAACCTCATTTTATCGGAACATATTATTCTTATGACAGATGAGATGTTTCTTGAGAACTTGACCTCAGAGTACTACAACAAAATCACTTAATATGTCCCATCTTATTTCATTTATGACCTTCTCTCAGTGGTACCATACATTCTCGCTTTATGTGATCAATGGAATCACGTTGGTCGCATCCCACATGTCTCTTTAGTCATGGAGGAATATTTATTGATCCAACTGTATGATTCTGAGTTCTGCTCCAACCATTGAAATATGTGTCACTCTTCCACCTGCTCCTTGTATTCTAGTTCCCACCCTTTCCCATAGGTATCATCATAA
Organism: Viscum album; assembly: GCA_963277665.1. Lineage (NCBI taxonomy): Eukaryota > Viridiplantae > Streptophyta > Magnoliopsida > Santalales > Viscaceae > Viscum > Viscum album. Next base: position 1,087,848,956 of record OY728165.1, read on the forward strand.
TTCTTCTTTCCATAGATCCTGAGATATCCCACTCAGCCACTATTTTTCTATTAAAAATCTATATATAATTTGTAATAAAGTACATGATGATCATTGAGCGAATATCCTAACATAGCCTCAATTTGATGATGTGTCCCTTCAAGGAGGCTAATTATGTAACATCTGGTGAAAAGCATTGTATATGAATGGATTTATCCGAATATTCTATTTTACCACTTCTACTAAGAACAATTTAATATTTGATTCATGCCCCATAAATACAACACAAACTCACACACCAAGTATTCCAAGGATCATGCAGAAAAACCTTTCAATATAAAAACATTTTTTTGAATACTATTTCACTAAAAACCAGTTCAATGCCAAATAAATTCAACAAAACAACCATTTTATTGAAAATAAATCTTCCATGAAACTATTTTTAAATTCCATAAAATCCAAAATTTAGAACAACCATTTTAATTTATTGTAATTGAATCAAATTTGACATCAATTAAACAATATCACACAATTTCACCCAATACAATAAATCATTACTAGAGAAGGTCTTTTCAAAACCCTAAAAGGGACGAAACCCTCTAAGGGATGAAGAATGCTCATGAAAATTAGTTGAAAATACCCAAAATAGCTTTAAATCTTTTTTCCTACCATCAATGAAACAAAATATTATAATATATTGAATAAAATAATATATTTATACCCATAATAATGATATATCTGAATAATAAAGTGTAAATGAGAAGTAGATCTCAGTGGATATAAAAACGAGACAAGAATGGTGAATAATGCAATGTACCAAGAGAGTTATGCATTAAAACACAATGGGAGGGATCTTGATTGTTTCCTATATGATTGGGAAAGGTTCCCCAACCATCAATGGAGAAAAATATTGAATTAGATCCATTTAAGAGAAAAAATGATCAAGTAGTAGTAAAAAAGAGTAAGATCCTAAAAAAAGATCTTACTTTTTTCCTTACGCATGGTTAGACTGCACAGTGAGACTAAATTTTCATTACCTACTTCCTTAAGGAATCCCCATTATGGCCTTCACACAGAGAGTCCCTAACCATGCTCAAAACATACCGAAGATAATACCTCAAAACTACAACTTCAGACAGTTTCTCCTAGGATATCTGCTCGGTTTAGACAAACCATGTGTGTCCTGTGTGTAGATACACTAGCCCCCAGAACATATTTTGAGTTCACCAAACTCTCCTATCCTTCACCCTTACACAATATAACCATGAAAAGAATCATGTAAGGGTTACATACTAGAAACCAAGGGTACTACATCCTGATCAGTTCTTAAATGCTTGGGAGACGTTTCCCAACAATCAATGGAGTTAAATATCGAAATATGGGCCATTTTGAAAAAAACAAGAAATTTTGAGCGAAATGAGTATGACCTTAAAAATAGGACACTATATTTTCCCTATGCTTGGTTAGACTACATGGTTAGACAAAATTTGTGCTAACCAAGCATTAGATACTACCTAATATAAATTCTGGGAATGCCTCCTCGCATGGTCTCCCTAACCGTGATCAAACCACGTCGATGCTACTACCTCAAAACTGCAATTTCACAAGGTTTCTCCTAGGATATTCGAATGTTTTTGGTAAACCATGAGCATACCATTTTAATCTATTTTAGCTCAAAATTATTATTTACAATTCACTCAAATAACCCATCATTATCCCTTATACTGTATAACCATGAAAATCATCAATTAACAGTTACATACAAGAAACTGCTGGCACTACAAATGAGATCATCACCAAATAAGGTCTGTTAAAATATTTTTTGCCTAATAAAATGAGTATAATACTCTATGATAGACATATATCTGTATTGTGGGGTCATATAGTATCTAGTTGGGTCATCCCTCAATATCTTTAGAATGAATTAATCTTTGAATAATGTCTAGAAATAACTGTAGATCATATCCCGATGTCAGTCTTCATAGGTAATGAGATCCCACCATATCATGGTAGAATCATGTAACATATGGGTAGTGTGATTAAACTATCCACTCTAGGGTCATCTATAAAATCATGAAAATTGAAAAATGGATTCTACCCATGACTCAGTAGTATAAGGTCCTATATCCCCAAAAAAATTTGTAGGATGCAGTTACTAAAACTCTCAAATAAAATTTTCTATAGTCAGGGAATGTTGAGAAACACTTTTAATGGACTATATCATATAGAATAAATCCTATCAAAATTGTGAATTCATTCCCAATTTTGGAATAGAAACTAGTTCTATAGGATGCACTATAGGATGCATCACATACCGAATAGGTCCCACCACTTCTGAAGTGTGGTCATCACGACCTTCTTGGTTTACAACGTGGGGATTTAATAGTTGCATTCTAGTACAATTCCAAATTCATTCCAAAAAAGATAACATAAAAAATTGATGTTTTTTAGATAGACAACATGATAAGTACAAAACTATTTTATAGAAAAAAATAACAACTATTTTTTTCTCCAAAATCTAGTTGAATGTGAAAAAATGAAATAGATAATAGGATAGAAGAATGTAATAGACACCCCCAACTACCCACTATCAAGAAATGTTCAGGTTCAAGGTATCATATAACACAAAAGAGGATCTTATAGGTGGAGTGTCAACTGAAAGGTATAGAGGAAAAAACATTCAATTGAAATTTTATTCCTATTTAGATGTACACATATCATTTTAATGATTATATTTTATTGACTTAGTACTTTTTGAATACATATATAGAGAAATTATTGTATATTTAAATTCATCCCCTCTAGAAATTTATAAAATTCCTACTCATTATAAATTAAAATGTGCATTCAATTTAATAGAAACACTTCTTTTACATATGGTATCAGGATGTAATAGGTTATAAGTAATGATTTGATTACATGAATCACCTTTAGGATTTAAATATGTACTTTATCCATAGATTACCATTTTCATTCATTTAATCCAGTCAACTAACATTATTTCAGTCTATGCATCCCATATGTCCATAACCCACAACATGTTATAATTGGTCAATCCAGGTTTCATTAATAATATATTTAGGAAATAAAATTTATATTTATTTTAGACCTTCAGTTAATCTAATTATATTATCCTTCAATAGTAGTTAGAACATTTTCCATATATAAAAATTAGGGTACAAACAATATCTAAAAAACAAATGTACACAGAAAGTTAACATGTTAGGGAAAATTCCTAGAATATAAGTCTTAATGACCATATAATGATACTTGATATACTAATTACATACCTTGACTAGTCTAGTGAAAGGCCCATAATAATTATAATATCAATATAAAAAAGTCACAAAACATATGTGTCACCCAACAATAATGTCATATCAATTGTGACAAGAGTTTTCCAGTAAATTCAATAACCCATCCCAAGTAGTTATGGTTTCCCATTTACATGGGTACGATACTCCTATAAATATGGTCAAAAAAATTCTATAACATCCTAGTCTCTATTATAATACCAAAAAATTAATACAAAAGGAAAAGATCTCTGATACCATTTTGTAATGTCCTGACTGGAGTACCACATAAACGGTTCCCCAATTCATTGGGTCACATGGCATCAATCATTACATTCATATACACTTGAAGTTTTTTAATAATACTGAGGTACCAAGATGGTACAACAGGGAGACTATACCCACATATCCGAGTGGAACAACAGAAATAGGAATAAATAATTAGAAATATCAATAACATAGTGTGAAATAACTAGAATGAAAACCTTATAATAATCAATTTATGAAGCATAATCATCCAAGTAACATTATTAATAATCAAATACCAATGGTTCAGTCATATAAAATGATGTAATGGAATGATGATATACCAAAATGAAGAAACATGGGATAAAAATTATTAGTGTGTACATAATTGTATAAAAAAATAAAAAAACCCTTAATTCAACTCCACAAGAATCACAAGCCCATGCTCGACCGTCCAATCCTTTTATCCATGGTATAATTGAAATAAATAAATCATTCATGACATGAAACTTTCCCTTGTCAATATCCCCATGCAAAAAGTCTACTTGGGTACCAAAGGCATTCCAAGCAGGGTTTGAGATAAAACTTATAGGCCACCACAAAAGGTGTTTAGAATAGTCTAGCTAGTGTAAATAACATAGGGTTGTTCATGAAAAATGAATTGTAAACAACACTAGAAAATAAATACTAGTTATATTTGGTTCATATAGCGTACCTAGCTTTATCTACTTAGTTATAAAAAGGTTAGTGTAAGTATGATCAATGAATATATATATATATATATATATCAATGTGTGTTTGTGTTTGTGTAATAATCATATATATATATATATCATAATAACACACACAGAGATATATATATATATATATAATATTTATATATATGCACACTATATGTGGGGCCATTTAGAGACATATACAGGGATAGTAGATACTGGATGGACCTTGGGCGTAGCTAAGGATTCCATAACTACTCTAACAAGCCAATTCCTTTAGTAGGGGAATAAGTTCTAAATTTGATAAGAATGGGAGACAAATTTTCTATCACTCTAGTTGGGGGATGGGTGGGTCATCATGAACAACACCCAGGAAAAATAACATTGAGATTCAATCCCATCATCTAAATAAAAGTATAATGGTGTTATACATTATTCCCAACACCCAACATAAGAGTTAATGAAACACCCTTATAAATAGAACCCTTACCCATTATTCGAAAACCACTAACATGGGTATACTAATAATAATAGAAATTAGGATTTAACTCAAATAATTTATAATCATTTGATACAATAAAACAAGGGTGAAAATTGACATAATTCATGCTTACAAATATGTAACAAGTAGCATAGCCTTTCCACAGACTCAGATTAAATTTAAAATATTCATTCAATTATAAATCAGTGGAATATATATCAATGTCAATTAAACCAATAATAAGGATTTTTGATCTAATAAACAATTATATAAATGATGGAAATTTCATTTTTCTTATCAAACTGAACACCAAGAATGTTTTTGGTCATTTTAACATATATATAAATGGAGGTAATTACATTTATAACACAAAAGTGGTGTAAATAAATGATGTTTTAATTGTCTAACAATTCAATACTATCAATGGGAGTATTTATAAATGGAACAAATAATTAAATAAATTTCACATATTTTCTGTGAAAACCTAAAAATGTGGGGTGTGAGAAATAATGGAAAAATAATATTAAATATCATATGGTTTTGGAAAAAATTGGAAAACCACCTAACTTAGGTCCTTGTGTGACTCTTCATCTGGTATTGGTCATTGATTGACTTAAGAAAGGATGAAATTTGGAGAATAGTCCAATTCCCTAAAAATAGGGAATATGAGCTTGCTCCAAAATAGCTTTGTGAATGGAATGAATAATGAAGAAATGAGCCTAATGATTGAAGAGATTACCTAAAGAAAACAAATGAGCCCACTATATGTTGAAATAGTGATCATTAATAATATTTTTCAGTAAACCTAGATGGAATATTGGAGAGGTCCTAAAGGGATAAGGGAGGAGGTTCTTATCATAGTAAATGGAAATAGAAAAAATGGGAGATAGTTTAATTAATTTAATTGAAAAATGTTAAAATCACCGCACCAAATTTGGTCACACAGTTTCTTACATAGTTTTCCAAATATTGTGCCATCATTTTTCCATTCACAATCCATGTAACACCATCACCTTGTCTAGGAACACATATTTGATAACCATGCACAACCCACAAAAAATGGATCTTCAATTTTTTTGAGTAAGATTTCACGATAATACGCCTTATCTCACATGGTTTTCGAAAAACCAGTTGGCCTATTTTGTGCAACAATTTCCACATAATCTTTAGTCACGTGGTTATTACTAACTATGGCCTATCACTGAGACTCACATTGTTTCTATAATTTTCAATCATCTAGGATCCAAAAATCCCAAATTTGTTTTCAAAATTTCCATTTGGAATATATCATTTTTAACAAGATTAATAAAATGAATCAAACTAAAAATAATGGGTCATACCTCCATGAAATACTGAATTTTTACAGGTACTATAGGGAGGTGAGGTGATATTCTATGCTTTCATTTTATTATTGTGTGGTTGAGATTTGGTTTTTAGTACTACACACATGTATGTATTTAGGTTATATTAATAGAATATATGAATCATATGTATCTAGGTTAGTGGACGAATGACTAGTAAACTAGGAAATAATGTTGGGATATGGAATTGTCTCTTAGGTATGATTTTTCTATAACACTAACTAAATGTCATAATGATGATATGGGTACCACTAGAACATTGGATAGATCCACTCTAGTGTCATATTCATGAATATAGTTAATTCTATAGTTGATTACCTGGGGAATGGGGATTCTTGAATGACAACTAACCTAGCTTCAGTGGGGGGTCTGATTTTTATTTCTCTCAACTACACCAATTTTTATTGTATTCCATTTAAATTTTCATTTATTTAGACTGATTATCTATGCAAATAATGAATAAAAAATTCTCACATAACTTTTTTTATTGTTTTTTTTAGTCACATGTAGTTATATACTATTATATCCCTTTTAATATCCAATTAATTTTCAAATTATTTTACATTAGATGAAATGAATCATCCATCACATGTTACTTCTAATAAATTGGTTATTTTAAAAAAATTTATACATTGGAAACTGTTATTAAAAAAATAGATTTTTTTAAACAACATGTTACAAAAATAATTAATGAATGTCGTGAGCATTTTATTTAATAGTTTGTTTTAATAAAAAAAGGTATTTCCCCAAAGATGTTAATTAGGTTGTATTATCATTTGAAACAAGAAAAGGAAGGGTATGGGATAAAAACAATTATTTTTTAGCTTTTTTAAAATAGAAAAACTTTTTTTATTATTGTGTTTCAAAATACATTGATAATGAATATTTATTTATATTGTAAAAAATTTCATGGGTTGTGGCGGTGTTGTACTATCAATTTTTATTATCGTGCTAATATATATCATCTCAATTTTGGGTTCATCTCATAGTCACTATCAGGGTGTTGGTGTTATAGTTTGGTAGGAGAGTGGCCTTCGGTAATTAGGGTGGAGTTCATCTATGTCATTTGTTTTATTTTTGGGTTATTTCCTCATATATATCTAGTTTTTCCTATTACATGGATTTAGTAGTGTTTTTTTCATTGATTTTTCAACATTTCTACCATTACAATTTGTTTTGGACCACTGAGGTGTTTTACATTTTACTATATATTTAGGGTATATATAGTTTTTTGTGGGTGAATAAATTCTATTGGATGGGAATCTATTTCTTACATGAGAAGGATATCAGAGGTAGAGGATGGTTTTTTGTGCACATATATTTTTACTATTTTCTTACAATTTGATATTATGTTGTTTCTTATTTATTATTAAATGGATTGAACATATGATATATAGAAGGGTCATGATGTAATTTCATTTATTTTATACTAAATATTTTTATAACTATGTAATTATTGAAATAATTACCATGTGGTGTTTTATTAATGAACATGAACATCATCTAACTCATGGGGATCAATAATGCCCTTGAGGCCTTATCATAGGCTTGTTCAGGAAACTGATGGAAGGAAAACTCAGGTTAGTTTTTTGACATAGTGTATATGTATAATTTTCATTCCAATGTATTTTTACTTTGAAAAATCTTTACATAATTACTTTGACTGATAGTTTTTGACCTAGATTACATATATAAATTGATTTTTGAAATTTTTGAACAAAAATTAAACTTTTTTATCTATACGATGTAAATACCATATACCTCATCAATATAATTGAATTTTGTTTACATAAAATCATATTTATTTTTATTCGATATCCAATTGTTGTTTAGGATTTAATCATTATATAATTAATGATGGAAGGAATATATTATTTTTTATGTGATTCCATTTTAAATTGTTATGAAACCCATTTTTCTTCAATAGTTTCTTTATGATGTGATATATGAAACCTATTTTCTAGTCATGGATACTTTATGTATTGATGAATGAAACCCATTTTAATTTCCAATATTACTTATGATGTTCTGAATGATTTATTTTAAGTGTCCCACATAAGTATTGGTAGATAATGCATATCTTCATATATCATCCACCAATGCATTGGTTGTGGTTTTATATGTAAATAGATAATGATATGTGGACTTCATTGGATCTTTTGAAAACATAAATAAAGGAAATTATTGGAATTTTTTCACAAAATAAATTATGTAAATTCATTAATTTTTTCACAAACATAAATGGTGTACATATATGTAATTTTTTACAACTTAAAAGGTGTTTATGCTTTAATTTGTTTTCAAATATAATGGGGGAATACATGTTGTAGGAGGTTCACTAGAACCAAATTTTGTATAGTTTTTGATAAACTATATTCATATTTATTAATATTAAAAATCCTATTATTACATCATGATTTATCTTCTATGTAAAAGAGTATTAGATAATTCCCTAAGAGTAGATTTCACACTAAAAGGTTATAGAATTTCTCCACTATGATGTGAACCCAAAAGTGAAAGGCCAATATTCCTAAATATAAGTTATATATAAAAATGATATCATCTGATGGTAAATAATTATAAAATATATCAAGGATAGAGAATCATAGGACTTTTTAGAAACCTCCTATGGTGTACACAATCGGTAATATCTCGTACAATATTATGAGAATGAGACTCGCCAGTATGAAATCCAAAGATATATGTGTATTTGTATTTTCTTATATTCAGGCATGTTTGTTGATACAAATGATTTAAGATTATTATTTACTGGTATTATTATTCATGTAATTTGATATATTGATTAAAACCATTATACCAGATGTTTGTGGTGATGTGGGGTATGTTGGGTGTGTCGCATGTAATTTTACATTAATGAACAACAAGACTAATGATATTTGGCTTTTATTCTATAATGGAATTTGATAACCTATTCCCATTACTGGAAATGATAAAACCAAAATAAATCCATGGCCATGGGGTTTTATAGACTTGTTTAATTTCTGGGATGTCAAAGAAAGATACATCAATAAAAGATAGGTTGATGGAACCAACATGAAAGATTAAAGAGTAGAGATATCATTATAAAGGGACTATATTACACAGTAAGAGTCTATTTAAGGTATTATGACATTGTACTATTAACATCATTCTATATGGGTGCCATAGAATTTTGTTAGATTCTAACCATGGAATTTAGGTTGTTTCACCCAATCCCACTGAGGAAGAGCTGAAGCTAATGGCGTGTTCATTACCAAGAGTAATCATTTAATATCTACACATTAGGTATAATATATTATTTTTTTGTTCCCACATATCTATAAAAATTTAGGAACCAATTATATTACAAATTATTTCTAGGGGATAGGTAGATATGAGTGCAATTAATGGGGCAAAGATAGCTTCCCTATCCATCAATGACTACAACCTTTTATTGGAAACAACCATCATTTTGAATTTCGAATATTGTTATTATGTACCTATGTTTACAAAGATCATAATTTTAGTATAATTCCTATTTGAATTTGGTTTAATTTTCATGTTTTAAAATAAATTTTGTTTCTTTTATAATAATAACATATGTTATGGTATAACACAATTAAATAATGAGATTTATGTATAAAAATATAAAAACCATGTGTTGGAAATTGGTAATGAACCAAGTTCACATAACTCATATAACTCCAAGATATGGAACCATAATATTGGTCATATAAATGAGAATAATTTGTCAAACATATGTCAAGATGGTTATTTAGACTCATATGAGCTACAAACACATGAACCATGTCATGCTTGTTTACAATGAATAATGACCAAACAACCATTTGGTGTACTGGGTGAAAGTTCCATAGAGCCTCTAGTATTGGTACACAATAATGTGTATGGACCATTTATAGTATAAGATATAGTTGAATATTCTTACTTCATAACATTCATTTCTTAATTGAGTAGATAAGGATTTATATAATTCATGATGCTTAAGTTTTACTCCCTTTAGATATTGAAAGAATTCATGAATGTTGTATAAAATTAACATGTAATGAAGATAAATAATCTTCAATCTAATCAAGGAGGTGAATATCTTAACCAAGAGATCATCATCATTCTATTGTAGTTTGAGATTATATCTAAACTCACCCTACCTTACACACCAAATTGGAATGGTGTTAGTGAATAGGGTAACTATACCTTATTTCAGATGGTAAGGATGATAATGAGTCAAGATGATCATCCATTATCCTTTTTGGTGATATGAATTACAAAAAATTACATGCATATTAAACTGGTTAACTACATAAGAGAAAAAAACCCATTCAGGATATGGATTAGAAAGAGACCCATTTTGTCACATACGTATGTATGGGGTTGTGAGGGTTTTTTATAGACTTCTTTGAAAAAACACTATCACCATAGTGCACAATGTGTGTCATTATAGGTTATCCTAATGACAAAAGAGATACTACATATATGACCCCTCAGACAAGACATTTTATGTCACTTGACAATCCATATTCATTGAAAGGGAGTACATCCTCAAAAAAGGATAGTGGGAGCTAGATTGATTTTGATTAAGTTGATGTTCAAGATACACAATAGTTAATTCAGTAAGGGATTCCATAGGTCTATGTGGAAGAATTAGTTCATGAAAAACAGTTTTTGTGTTGGAATTATTGACAGGTAATAGAACCAAAGATATATGGTTTTATAGTCAAAAAATATGGTCACTCAATATCAATTAATGATAATGAAATAATCTACTAAAAGAAAGAAATAGAGAGCTTAGAAGCTAAAAAATGGAAGGAATACATGAATTAAAAAATATATTCTATGTTTTAGAACCAACATTGGGTTCTGTTTGATGCACCCATTTATGTCAAACCCTTTGGATGCACATGGTTATTAAAGATAATAATCGGCATGGAAGGATAATTAAATACCTAGAAAGAAATTATAGTGGATAAAGTGTTTAAATATCATTATATAACTAACAATGATGAATCATTTTCACCAGTTTCATTGTTCAAGTCTATTTAAACTATTCATTCAAAAGAAGCTTATCATGACTATGAGATTTGGAAGATGGGTGTGAAAAATACATTCCCTAATGGGAACCTTCTAAAATACGTCTATAGGACAAAACCAAGAGGATTTCTGATTATAAATGAATCCAAAAGGATTTTCATGTTCTAAAGATCCATTTAAGGATTGAATCCAGAACTCAACTCATGGAACATTCGATTTGATTAATCTATAAAATAATTTGGTTTCATTAATAATGAATTTAATTTTTATGAATAGAAGAGGTTTATTGGTAATATTTCCATTATCCTAGTAGTTTATTATGATGAAATATTACTTATTAAAAATAAAATAATAGTCTTACATTATATTAAGGATTGGGAAAACATATTTTTTTTCTGATTGACGTCTTAGTTTAAAGAGTTTATATTCTAGGGATCATGATATTTAATGATATATCGAAGAGGTATCTTGGACTAAGTCAACATACATATATTTACCAGATATTAAAGATATTTAGTATGGAATAATCCTAGAGGTTATCAGTTCGAATGTCACATAGTTTACATATTTCAATGAAAACGTGTCCCCATACACAACTAGAGAATGTTTTAAGGAGTAATATCTCTTATGATTCTATGATATGATAAATAATATATTCTATATTATGTAGTACAATTGATGTTTATTATGTATGGAGCCTAGCATGATGATATAAAAAATATCCAGGAGAACAATATTGGTCTTCTAGTAGGGTTATCCTTATGTATTTGAGTTGAAATAAGGACATGGTTCTTATTTATAGAGGAGAAGAATACCTTTTCATTATGGTTTACACAGATGCATGTTTAAAGATAGATCATAATGATCTGAATTCATAGTCTAGATATTTCTCCTATCTCAAAGGAAGAGTTGGGAGTTTGAAGATTTCAAATCATCACATTGCCACTGATTCTAGAGTTGATTCTGACCACATAATGGCTTTTGATGCATCCATGGAAGTAGTTTGGATTCAAAAAAAATTCCAGGAGCTTGATGTGGTTTCTAGAAGAATTGATCATATAAAATTTTATTATAATCGTATTATATTTTTGGCTGTTGAAAAAGATCCAAGGTCACACCAAAAAAACAAAGAACATACTTCGGAAGTATACCCCTTGAGGAATTTTTATTTGAGGGGTTAATTTGTAGTAATTAGAGTACCCATAAAAGAGAATATGATGGACCTCATACCTAAAGACATATCTCAGTATAAGCGTTAGTGTATGAAACTGACTCCAATTTAGTAGTTTTTTAAAACAAGATAGAAACACAAGTTCTAAATTGCATCTTGAATAGAATATATAATAACAAATCCATATGACTCATAGATTATCACTACAATTCAATCATAATATTCATCTTAATAACCTAGGGAAAATAAAACATAAAAAATTGGGAGATCATATATTCTCATTAAGGATAAGTAATAAAATTTAATTTATCATAAAAATAATCACTTGACATAGTGAACAAATAAAATTACATTTCATTAAAAATATAATTGAGCATAATATGGAAAGAATAAAATCTGATTAAATATGGCCATATAAATTATCATAATAGAATAAAACATAACCATTTATATTTTACTAGTTTAATGATCACATGGATTAAAAATTACCAATACAATTAGGATGGAATTCATAATGTCTTACAACAGAAACATATTTTCATGGTCTCGGCCAATTTGTCTAAAAATAATAGGGTAAGGCCTTAGAAAAACCCAATTATGTTTTGTCTCATTAGACCTAATGATGACTCGAGAGGATATATAGGACCCCTCCCATAACATAATATGTCCAATTCATTCCACATAATAAATGGTATAAAAATAAACAACATAAACATGTGAAATAACATCTCCCAATCGGTACACATAAACACTAATAATTCGTAGTATGGTGAATTGTTTCATGATACCACATCGACAGTCAAAATGATCATAAACCATTTTATACAATTTTTGGGATAATAATCATAATATAATAACTTCAATAACACATGTAATCCAATAGATGTGTTCAAATAGACAAAAATACTCTAATAAAATCATCGAGGAATTGTGAGAGAAATACACTTTCACTTTGAAAAGAAGTGTACTTTTGGAAATATACTTTCATAAAACAATAAATGAACAATATTAGTTTTTACATGATGAAAAATTGGTTTTAGAAAAATAATTGTTCCTTAAACTATATTATATAGTACACAAGAAAATAGGTAAGAAATTTGGATGTTCCCATTAATCGGGATTTCTTATCTTGAAAAAATGAGGAGGGAACCCATTTAAAACTTGTATTTTCCACACACAAAAAGTTGAACTAACTAGAATAAATTTTTTTGGAACATGTAATTTGAATTTATAGAAATATGTAAAATTAATTGAAAATTAAATTAGTTTATATTGGAATAAATCACAACCCGAATGAAAATGAAGGTTTAGGGTGTAAACTCTTATCTTAGGAAACAACGTGTTCTGTAGTTGAAATTAACTTCCTAGATAATAAAATTAATTAATTAATTAATTAATAACCTAATATATATTTATCTAATTTTTTATAATTTTATTTAGTTCATTTATGGTTTTTTGGATGAGTTATAAGATACATATTTATCGCTTGGGAGCATTAGATTCCTTGGTTTTTCTAAATCTGTATACTTGTATATAGGTATGGAAGTTTGTGTAAAATTGTTATAATTCTACAAAATTGATTTTATATGATACTAATGAAAATATATATAACTAAATGGTTTTATAATTCATTTTTTTTTGTATGAGGATGATTTAATATATAGGACATAAGTGATAATAATTTCGATTATTTTGGTGATATTTTGATTGTCACAAACTAGTATTGCCGTATGAATTATTATTTTGTATATATACTGGATAGAGAACATTGAATAAGATATAAAAAATATAAAATTTTTTCTAAACCTTAAAAATGGTTTCAGGTCCATTTTTTTAGGGGAAATTTAAGAAATATGGTTCATTGTCCAAGAAATTTGTAAATCAGCACCTTTCGGATAATGATTACGTTTTTAAAATAAAAGAGAGAGAGATAGAGAGTAGTTTGAGAAAGTATATTTTAATAAGATGATATCATTGTAGTATATATATGATAATATATTTATCATGATCATTTTTAAATAGCAGGTTAGGATAAGATAATAAATAAAAATAAATTGAAAATGAAATTAAAAAGAAAAAGGAAGAGGGTTTACCTCTTGAAATATCCACCTTAAGGACTTTCTTAATGGAAGGGGGATTGGTATTTTGGAAATTCCAATATATTTTGGATGTGGGGAGAGACTCAATAAGAGTACTTGGTCAGAAAATTGATATGCTTCAAGGCTTAGAAGAGTGTGAAAAAGAGGGATTTAGTGGTGTTTTTTATAGTGGATGAGAGGTGTGGTTTTTAATTTGTTATTCATTATTTTATTATTTTTCACAAGACAACCAATATTATTGATTATTATGTCCAAAAATATTAATAATTTCATGTGATTTAGATCAAATTGTTCTTACATGAGCGATGACTTATAAATTTTGTATTGAACTTATAATGTGTTTATACCATAAATTACCGTATTTTACTGTTCACAAAATATTCATGAATTTTATAAAAATCCCAAAAATTCACCATGATCATTTTTTGATGTGTTGAATTAAAAATGGGATCCATTTCATCAAAATAATTTTATATGTATGTGAAATTTAATTTTGAAAAGTCATTACATATTGAAAAATACATATTTTATATTTAAAAATGATATTCCAATACATTGAAAATTAAATGAGGACTCATATAATTATCCTCAAATAATATGACAACAAAATATTTATTTAGGAATACATTTTATGAAAATTTATTTATTTTAAATGAAAATATAAATAAAAAATTATAATTACTTAGTTGTTACTCAAAAAAATCAACACGTAATTATTAATTTTTAGAATATTTACTCTGAAATATATGGTGCCTAATTTTTTATATACATACATGGGTGAGGTTTCTAATCATAAGGGTAAAATACTATTCATAAGGGAATGTTACTATTCATAATGTTAATTTAATATTAAACAAAAATGTAAGTTGATCATATCAATCTCTAAATATCTTACTCATCATAATCATGTATGTTTGTTTTTCCAAATTCAAATCATAAAAGAACAAAAATTTTGTTTTGCTGCTATGTTATAACTATCTCCCATAATAATGGTTTTTTTAATAGGGCCTCA
The DNA here is from genome assembly GCA_963277665.1 of Viscum album. Lineage (NCBI taxonomy): Eukaryota > Viridiplantae > Streptophyta > Magnoliopsida > Santalales > Viscaceae > Viscum > Viscum album. Next base: position 1,087,864,339 of record OY728165.1, read on the forward strand.
ATGTTGAATTCATTTTATATTAATTTTTTTCAAACATTGGGTTGTTACATTCTATCCCCTTAAAAATATTTCATCCTCAAAATTACCAAAATGTTACCCCATAAAAATATTTGGCTAAGTCTTCTTCATAAAATCCTCAAGATCCAACATTTCCACTTCAATATTATGATTTTCAAATGTACTGTTACTAGCTAATTCATCTAATTCATCAACAAATGTTCATCAGTGTCCATAATCCTAATAGTTTCCTCATTGTAAGGTAACTATGGTTCTAATTCTATATATTTATATGTGAGGACATGTGTTCGGTGTGGAATATAATTTCTAAACATTGAGACATGAAAAACATTTTTTACCTTAGAAATTCAAGGATTCATTTCCAAATGATATTCAAAATCTTCAATTTTATATAAAATTTTAAAAGGAAGAATGTACATTGGGATATGTTTATCTTTTTTCTCAAATCTAATAACACCATTAAATTGAGATACATTTATGAAAACATGATCTCCCACATGAAATTTCAAATCCATTCTTATATTATCAGTATATCTCTTTTTTGTTCTTTGATCTACTTTGATAATGGTTTGAGTAGTATCTGCATTCAATGCTTTTTCCTCCACAATCTGTGAGCCTACAATCTTCAATTCACCAACTTCATCCCGACATATTTGTTTACAACATCTCATTTTGTTCAATACGCCATATGACACCATTTGATTATTTGAATAGAAAATATATTTGTAGGAAAACTCTACCAATAGTAAATATAGATCTGAAATACCTTGAAAATCAAGTGTGCATGATCTCAACATGTCTTCAAATGTCTAGATCATCCATTCTAACTACCCGTTAGTTTGAGGGTGATAAGTAGTAGTTAATCAAAGCTTGGTATAGAAATATTTTTATAGAATTTTCCATAATATCAATGTTAATCGTGGATCTTGATTAGACTAAATGGAGATTAGTTCTCCATGATGTCTCAAAAAATCATTGATATAGAATCGTGAAAGGGGATCTAGTGGAATATACTCCTTTATTTGGAGGAAATGTGTAGATTCTGTAATTCGATCAATAATTACCCATAATAAATTTTTATTTCTTAGATTTTTGGGTAATTCAGTATCAAAACCGATAGTGATTTCATCCCATTTACAATTAGGAATAAGAAGTTATTTCATCAATCTTCTAGGATATTTTTGTTCAGCATTCACTTATTGAAAAACTAAACATATGGATACATAATAATTATTTTCCCACTTCATGTCATCCCACCACAAAAGTTCCACCAAATACCATTATATTTTAGTGCTACTAGGGAGTATGGAAAAATTTGAGCTATTGGTAACATCCAAATATTCTTTTTTTGCTCTAGTATAGAGGAAACACATAGCCTCTTCCAAAATTTTAGAATTACATTATCACACACAAAGTCTGCCAATTTCTCATTATCCCCCACTAATTTTCTTTTTATGAATCCAATCATTAGACTAAAAATTATTAATTATTTATAAAAAAGATTTTTGGGAGACCAATTGAAAAAATATCAATGTTTCACCTTATTAGATAATTCCAATACCCATATTTACATGATCCATGAATAAAATATCCATTTCAATCTTCATTTTGATTAAAAGACTAGGATTTTTTCTTCTTAATGCATTAGATACCTCATTTACCTTTCATGGGTGGCAGTGTATGGGACAATAATAATTCTTGAGTTGTTCGAAAAATATAATTTTCATCATGTTGAGTACATTTTGTAAGAAGATATATTTTAAACCCTTGTGATCTGTATATATCTCACACTGTTCTCTACATAGATAATGTCTCCATATATTCAAAAGAATCATTATAGCTACTAACTCGAGATCATGAGATTGATGGTTTTATTCATGAATTCATGTCAAAATTTATGCATATTCAATAAATTTATCATTCCATATAAGGAAACAACAAATTCCTCTCTCTGACGCATCACTATAAACAACTAATCCACCATCTCTTAAGGGTTGAGTCGCGATCGGGGCATTCACTAATCTGCGCTTCAATTCTTGAAAAAAAATGTCACATTAGTTTTTACATATAAACTTAACAGTTGTATGAATAAATAGTTAAACAAGTTAGATAAACAAGAAATGTTTTGAAAGAAACTGTGATAATAGCCTACTAAACATATAAAACTACATACCTCAGTTATATTCATTGGAGTAGGTCATTACTATACATCCTTTTTATTCATATAATCAACTAGGATTCAATATTTAGAGACAATATATCCCTAAAAAGAATCTATTTGACTCTATAATTCACACTTGCAAAAAATTTCATATAACTCATTTCTTTTAAGAGTCTTCATAATAATTCACAAGTGATTCTTATGATCATCACATCTTTTGCAGTCAACCAAAATATCATCAATAAATTCCACAACTAATTTAACAATATATTCCTTGAAAAATATATTCCATAGATCCATGATGATATAGGTTAAATTAGTCAGTCCAAAAGTATTTACTGTAAACACATATTTCCCATACCTAGTTTGTAATGATGCCTTGTGAATGTTGTCCTTCCTCTCATGAAATTAATGATATCCTGATTGAAGGTCAATTTTGGAAAAATATTGAGCATTATGAAATGGATCAAATAAATCATCAATGTGAGGAAAAAATACCTTTTATTTATGGTAATAGAATTGATCTCCCTTTAGTCAATGCACAACCTCATAGATCTATCTTTATTAATTATGAAAAGAATATGATATCCTCATAGAGAAACACTAGGGTGAATAAATAGTTTATCTCTAAGTTAATCAAGTTATTTATTCAGTGCTACTAATTCCATTGTGGCCATTCTATAAGGTCTCTTTGATATATGTCTTGAATGAGGAATAAAATCAATAGAGAACTCAACTTCCCTCTCGGAAGGATGTCCAAGTAAATCTTCTAGAAATACATTAATTTATTCTTTCATAATAGTTACGTGCTCAATTTTAATATTTCTTCCCTTTCCCATAGATATTGCATTATCTTATTCCCCACTAATTGAATTCAGTAGAGCTAGTATGAGTGGATATAGATAATAATTAGATGTTGATGTTTCTACTATAAAGATAATGAATTATAAACCTTCCTTACAAATCATAATTTCTTTCTTCTAAAAATATATTTTCATATAATATTTTTAAAGACAATCCATTTTATTGATTTTTTCCAATTCAACCATATGTATGATGATAAAATTAGTTGATAAATCACATGTATATTCAATTTTGGGGACTTCCTAACACATATTTATTTCAGTGAGGGTTCTTTAGGGCTATTGACTATCTACACCCTTATTAGGGAGAATTTAAAATATCTAATTTTTAAAGAAAAATAGGAAGATATAACAAAATGTGAGGATCCATAATCAAATAAAGCATTGTCTGGGTTTGAGGAAATGATTATAGTACTAGCCACCACAATGTTAGGATCTTCAACTACAATAGTTTTGATCGCATAAGCTTGACCTTTCTCTCTTGGACTTCCCTAGGGAATGATTTCTTGATGCTTAGGAAATTAATTTCCATAATTTAGAATCTCATGAGAATTGTATCATTCAACATTGGTAGCTTCATTCTTTCCCATACAATCTGGATATTGGTGGCCCCTTTTCTACATTTCTAACAAAATCCTTTTCCTTTTAAGAAGTCTTTGAGGTGTTTCTTTCTAAAAGTATCACATGTAGGAAAACTACCCTTTTTATTATTCCCACTATCAATTTTTTTCTATGACACCCTATTCTTGTAATGATTTTCATTAAATCCGTAAGACTTATAATATTATTTCACTATCTTGATTGTACATGTAGCTATATCTTTGTATGATGAGAATGTTTCGTCAACTAGTTCCCTTAATAGGAATGATTTTATTCCATCGATGAATTGATTAATCTTTATCCTCGGATTATGTATGTAGTCCACGACATGCATTTCTGGCTTTGTAAAATTGGATTCACCCTTCGTAATGTTTTCATCTTATTTTTGTTTCATAATAAATAGTTGCATCTCCATATCATCTCACTATTCATGATGAAAAAAAATTCTAATATTATTTCATTAAATTACATGCATTGCATTTATTTTAATTATTCCTCATCCTTCGTGTCTTGAATTAACGACCACCATTGATCCATAACTCCATATAGATGATAAATTGCCATGATAACCTTCTCCCTTTAATTATATCAAAAAGTGGTGAATATATTCTCTAAGGAACTTATCCACTCTTCCACTGTGAATGGGTTTATAATACCATTGAATGATACTGTTTGTTGTCTCATAAAGTGGTATAACATTTCTCTTCCACATTTTGGTTTAGGTTGCTCCATATAGGTAATGTTATTGTTCATAACCAGAGATAATTGTCCCAGTATAACTATAAGTTTCTTAGAACCCGTTGCATCTTTAGAACCAGCATCATTATATTGCGTTAATGTAAATCCCTACATGGGATATGTAAGTTTATTCGGTTTCCAATCCATCCCCTGGGGATCATTTATAAATGATGGAATATGATAGATTAGGTTATGAATCCTATTGTATAATCTAAACAAGTAGGGTACATTACATAAATTGAGATCCTATGCATAACTAATCCCATAATCTTAAACCTAGAATATTTGAAGAAAAACTTACTTTTAATTTTTCCATAATGGATTTTAAAGGATATGTGTATTATCCTAATCATATCTTATAAGAGTTTCAACCTAGGTGTGCAGTAAGTCCCGTTGTTGTGTACCATGTTACACTAGGTAAATATCGAAACACCTTATCGGAGTTGTTACTACTAGGTAAATCTGTGTTAGAACCATGTCCACATGTATTATCTAGACAAGGGTGTACTTTCTAGGATGATAAAAAAATATATTCCATTCCAAAATTAATAGATTTTATTGTATTTTTTTCATGAATTTCTATCTTAGGGTTTTTTTCCTAATCTATATTTTCGAAATATACCATCCAAATTTTTATCTAATGATCCTTTGATAAAAATTGTAAGGAACTTACCCCAGTTTTCTAGAGCTAATGGATTATTTTATTACTTCGGAATTGAAACATGGAATCTGTATCCCTACGGAATGAATAGTTTAGATGTTTTGGAAAACAAGATGCAAAAAAAGGCCAACATTACAACATGAAATTAAATAAATAATAGAAAATCCATTTGAATCCTAGATTATCCCAGGAAGTCATTCACAGTATACTTCTTCATGACCAGGGTAAAATAAAACATAATAATGGAGTGATATTATATACTCCATAAGGGTATGTTATATAGTGGATGTTATCATAAAAATAAACACATGGCATGGTTGAAAACTAAAAGCACATGCCTTTAAAAATATACTTGATCATAATATGGTAGGAGTGAAAGATGATTACATATGCCGATATTAATCATCATAAGAGAATGGAACATAAAAATTGATATTATAATAGTCAAATGATCTCATGTTTTATCAATTAAAAATACTATATTTATGGAAGGCGTCATATCAGACATCTAAAAGATATTGTCAAGGCCTAGGAAAAAATGTCTAAAAATACTAAGGTAAGCCCTTGGCCAAAAACCAATTCTGGTTTGTCTCATGTTACTTATTAATTCATTGAGTGTATATATAATGTCTACTATCACTTAATAAGTCTAATGAATTCCTCATATGAATAGAGATAAATATAAATGACATGAACATATGAAATATCTTTCCCCAATCTTTACACATGAATAGTAACCATTCTGAATAGTTTGGGGAATTGTATCAAGATAGCCCAGCAGAGTAAAACAAATAATAAATTCATTAATACAATATATTAGATGACAAAAATAATATATTAACCTCTTTAAGAAATAAAATTCTACGTAGTTATTGACATATGCAAAAAAATACTCCAATAAAATCATCGCAAAATATTTTGGTGAAATACATGTTTACATTGAAAAGAAGTGTTCTTTTGGGAAAATAATTCCATAATATGATAAATGAACTAATTTATTTTTTCAATTATTATGTGAGTGTTTTTAAAATAATAATGGTTTCATAGAATATATTATAGTGTGAACACGAAAATAGGTAAAAAATCAGGATGTTTCTTTTAATCGGGCTTGCTTGTCATGATGAATTGATAAGGGAACAATTTTGAAACATTTATTTTCCACAAAAAAATATAAAATGATTATAAAAAATTATTTTGGAACATATAAACATAATTTTGAGGAATTATATAATAAAAATGGATAATATAATTGGTTTATAAAGGATAAAAGCACAACTCGAATGAAAATGATGGTTTGTAATGGAAAATCTTACCTTATGCCCGAATGTGTTCTGTAATTGACATTAATTTACATGATAATAAAATTAAATCCATAAATTAGTTATTATAAAATGTTATATATATTTATATGACTTATTATATTTTTGTTAATTTCATTTATGGCATTTTTTATGATTTTAAGGATACAAATTTTTTGCTCAGGCGTGTTAGTTTCCTTGGTTTTAAATATCTCTATACATGTATATAAGTATAAATTTTCATATAAAATTGGTATAATTATACATAATTGAATTTATACGATACTGTTGAACCGATAAAATATTAAATGGTGATAAAATCCTTTTGGTTATCTAGTATGAGGATGTGTTATTTGATAGTACATTAGTGATAATCATTTAAATTTATTTGGTGTATTTCGATAGTTAGAATTTTGTTTTTTGTCGAATAGATTACAAATATGTATATATATTGGATATATAACATTTAACAGGTTATAATACATATATTATATAATATTTAAACCCTAAAAATGTTTTCATTAACATAATTGAGGGTCAAATAGAAGAATGAAGGTTCGTCATCCGTGAAGGTTGTAAATTGGTACCTTACATACGATGATTTCATTTTTAAAACTAAATAGAGATATATAAGAGTTTGGGGAAGGATATTACATTAAAATTATATAATTAGATAGTTTTTATTATAATATAGTTATCATGATCATTTGGATAAAGAATTTTAGTAGAAGATAAGAAAATAAAATAAATTTAAAATGGAATTAAATGAAAAATGTAGAGGGTTTACCTCTTGAAATATCAACCGTTAGAACCTCTATAATGGTAGGGGTATTGGTCTTTTGAAAAGACCAAAAGCTTATAGATGTGGGGAATTAATAGGTAATATTATTTTGGGCTGAATGTTTAGAGGCTTCAAGGGATTTAGAAGTGAGGCGAATAAATAATGAAAGGATGTTTTTTTATAGTGGAGGAGAGGGGTGATTGTCTGTACATCTTATTCATTATTTTATTATTTTTCTCAAGACACCCAATCGTGTTGATTCATGAGAAAAAATAATAATAATAAGATCATTTGAGATTGAATCAAGGGTTATTACATCAGCTTTTACACAATGACTAGGGTATTTAGCTTTTAATTTATTTATAATGTAAATTAAAATATATTTCTATTCACAAAAAAATCAAGTATTTCAGAAAAATACAAAAAGTTAACCATAAACATTTTTTTTATGTGTAGAATTAAAAAATGGGCTCATTTTTATCAAAATAAATTTTTAAATATTTTAAACATATATTTTAAAAAAAATCTTTATTTACTAAAAAAATTCATATTTAGAAATTTAGAAAAAGTTACAGTACATTCAAAAAATAATAGAGGTCTCATTAAATTATCCTAAAATTATAGGACAACAAAATAGCTTATTAGAAATTAATTTTTAGAAAATTAATTTTATTTTTAATAAATATATTAATTTACAATTATAATTAAATATTTATTACTCACCAAAATATAAACACTTAATTATTAATTCTCAAATTATTCAGTTTTATTTATATGGTACGTAAATTTTATTAATACATACGTGGGTGAGGATTCTATTTATAATGGTACATTACTATTCATAAGTGTAAGTTACTATTCATAATGGAAAGTTTCTATTCTAAAAAAATATAAATGTTGATTCTATCGGACTTTAAATATTTTACTGATCACAACCGTGTATGTCATTTTTTCTAAATTCAAATCACATAAGAAGAAAATTATTGTTTAGTACCTAGGTTATAACTCTCTCTTACAAAAAATGTTTATTTCATAGAGGGTCAGTGTTGTGTGAATTTTATATTAAAATTTGTTTTATAAACATTGGGTGCTGTAATATGTATCAATTGAGAGCTAGTAGACTAATTATTGTTAGTAGTTTGATCTAGTGAAAGCCAGAGTCTGTTAGAGTTGTTTACCTAGGAAAGACATCTATGTATATTATTATAACATATATTCATATTTTTAATATTAATAAATAACTTATCACATCATGTTTGTTCTTCTATGTAACAATGTATGTGATAATTTTCTAATAGTGGTTTTCAAACTAAATGTTCATAGCAGTTACATGCTGCGATGAAAACCTAAAAGTGATACACCACTATTATTAAATACACGTTTTATAGACAGATGAAATAATTTTAAGGAAACATATTATATAATATATCATGGGTGTAGACTTATAGGACATTAAGGCACCTTGTAATGGTTTATTCCCTTGGTAATATCCAGCAGGATATTATGAGAATGAGACACCACAGTCCGAAATCCATAATTATCTATGTCGTTCGATGTTCCTATCTACATATGTCTGTATTGAACTATAGACATTAGAATTATGATTTATGAGAAATATGATTCATGTATGTTGATTTATTGGCAATCAACGTGACGACAGATGTTTATGATGAGATAAGACATGTTGGGTTCACCATGAGTAATTTTGCATTTATGAATAATGAGTTAAAGTATTTTTCCCTTATATTATTTAGTGGAAGTTGTTATCTCAAGCCCTTTTATGGAAATGATACAACCTAAATAAATCCATAGCCATGATTTTATATTAAGAATTTCAATTTCTAAAAAGTCGTAGAAAGAGACACCGAGCATATTTTTTTATGGTACTAGCATGCAACCTTCCTCATTAGAAATATCGTGACAAAGAGATTATATTACACAATAAAAATCTATAAGAGGAATGATTTCATTACGAGATCAATTTTTTTCTATGGCTTCCATAGTGTTTTACTTGATTCTAACCTTGTAATTCATGTTTCTTCGCATAATTCCACTCAGAAATAGACTAAGTGTATCTGGAATATTTCTAAAAAATAATAAGATTATTTATTATTTAACAAGTTGAAAAAATATTATTCTCACATGTGGTTTAATAATTATTCATGTCTTCTTGATCTCATTTACTTCATAACCATTTACTCAAGACAATTTAATTAGAGAGGAATATTTAAAAAATATTAATTTTATTTTTAGTGAATATAGTATTAATTAACTTATTGGTGAATAATGTAATGATATTTATTTAATAAATAAATATTACTTATTTGAGGATTATAATTATTTATCTGGAATGGAGGACCACGTTTAATATTCTGGTGACAAATAATAAATATATATTATTATTTAATTAATCAATATTAAATATAATTCAAAAGTTAATATTATGTTTATAATTAATAATTATAATATTATTATTATTTTAGATGGGGTCCATAGGGATTAAATAAATAATAAATGGAACTTGTGTAATAGTTCTATTTTAACCCTATCAGTATATAAGTCTAAATATAGTATTTTCTCCAAGAGAAAAAAATTTCTAGTTGTGGACATTGGATTTAGATAATACCCTCAATCCCTTAATATCTCCCTCCTCTAATAACTGTCCCAAAAATTCAGAGTGATCTTTCTCCACCACACACTCTTATGTCAAGAGGGATCTAGGAGAATGAAACATAAATGGTTCTCATGGAGATCAAAGGTGGATGATAGAAGTAACAAGATCTATCATGATATCACTCAAGGATTCCTACACCATCATTCAGATAATTTTGGAACACATGTGGATCACCCCAAGAGAAAATATGATCTCAACGCAATGACAGAAAAACCCATATCTATTATTTGATCCATCAATGAATAAATAATTCCATCAAGGTATTTCTTTAATTAATTATAGATACTATGTTTTTATCCTCTCTCTAGTTTTGACATTATATCTCATATATACTTCTTTGATTTATATCCATTGATCATGGTGTTAAAGGTTGTGTAATATCCTAGATTAATCATCGATCACAGAAAAAGGAAAAGTTGGGAATGACCCACCAAATATCTCTACTAGTCCCAAAACCTATAATACCAGGATAGGTTCACAACATACATGGTATAAATTCTTGGATTTATTAAAAAAAAGGGTGCAAAGGCTTTAATTTTTTTCACAACATAATGGATAGACAATAGCTTATTTTTTCAGCGTAAGATCATAGATTTTTTTTATCATCTTTAAATCCATATCCTTTTAGTATAAACCCTTATTATTATCATTATAGGTGTTATTGATGGGATTATTATGGTTTTTAGAGGGCCTAGGCTAGGAATTGGGATCAAAGTCCCATTTTGGAAGAATTGTATGGAGAACATGGTTGGAAGATAGTTAATTCTGATTTTGTGGAAAAAAAATTAAAGATCATAGTTTATTTAACCCTAAAAAAGAATCCACATTAGCATGAAAACCTAAAATAAATTTCAAGTGATCATGGGATGATTATTCCATTTTTTCCCCTAACCATACACATAGCAATGTGAGGGGGTGTCTCTGTGGGGTGTAGGTGAACACGGTTGGAACATAGTTTGTACAACCATGTATCGAAACTATGGGCCATGTTTTTTCCTCCACCTTGTTTACACTTTTCCTCCTTTCTTATTCCCTTAAATACACAAAAACCATTGAAAATAATTTCTACATTTTTCTATTAACATATACTTTGATTCCCCGCCTTCATCTAGTGTACAAATCAGGGAATGTTTTTCTCATTGGATCACCCTCAATAAATTTAAGAGTCCTCTTCCTATTTTCTATCCCTTTATCATCATCTTTAGTGTTAGTTACTTGTGAGAATATTTTCCCTCTTTGTGGGTGTTTTTCCAATTTCCCTAATTTCTCTTCTTCTAGCCCAAATCTGAATATAATACCATATGATGAGTCATCTATAGTTATAAGGTAGGTTTTCAATACGTTTTAACAAAAAATGTAGTTTTTCATATTTTTTCATTGAAGTGTAACTAGTAAAATCATCCACGTGTTTCTCTTAAAAAATGAAATACCTTAAATTGATAACATGGACCACGATTTGACCTACTATTTGACTTTGATAACTTGTTGGAGGTTTACAACAATATCCAAAACCACCCCCACTGGTTTTTTTGATAAAATTATTTGAAAACACAGTTTCCATAAAATTTAAAATGCCACAACGGTGTATTTGGATTAACCTTGTCTAGTGAGATGTTTTAAATTTAATTTATGAGTTGATATGTGGTATGTACATTCCAATTCACTATATGACAACTCTTGAAATAAAATTGATAAATGATTTCATAAAAATGTGATATGGGATGTGGATTGTATGTTTTCATTTTAATTATTTATTAATCATATAACATTAATTGATTATAGTAATTGATTTTTATCATAATATAAATTCTCTTTTCATGTTTTATTACAAATCATTGAAGTGATTAAATCATCCTTACCACCTATATTGAAAATTTTTATCCCCATTTTTTATTTACTATTTTAAAATTAATCCCTAAATTGTTTATTGAAATAATTGGTTATTTATATCCTTATTATTTGATTAGAATTATAGTGAATGGTTCCTCTATTTGGTTATTTTGGAATTATTTTACACAAAACTCCTTATTTTTGATTTTCAATTATAGGACATGGTTTTCATTATGACTCTTATCTATTTGTTTCACATGGTGGACCAGATTATTTGTTTCTAATTATTGGACATGATGCTCTATGACCTTATCGTTTTAGTTGTTGGACATCATACACCCCGATCGTATTATTTAGGTTGTTTTAAATAGAACACCATATCATTGGTTGGGATATTTCTGTATTCTACAATTTTTTGCTAGATTGGATGCTTGGGATGATTCTTCTAAATTAAAATATGATCCCCTTAATGATATATGGTTCAAAAATTATGGATGTGGATTAATAATGTATAGTCATTTGGGTATCCCTTAAGGAATTTTAGATGACATAGTTATACATACTTTATTTTAATGATTATTTTATGATCATACATACACACAACATAATTTCATATTCACAGAATGGATTACATTAGATTCCATTGGTGGTGTCCAATTGCGTTTTAATCACACTCTGATAAGGTAATCGATTGTCACCTGAATAGACTTCATGGAAGTAGGTTGGGTCAAAGGGAATCTCAAATATATGAAAAAAATGATTATTTTGTTTTAGGAATGAGTATGTGATTAAAGTACCATGTAACTAGAGTTCTATATTTTGTAATTTTGTATATTTTGGGGTCTTACATAGTGTTGTATACCTACTTTCCTATTCTTCTTATTTCCTTATTTGTATAAAATCTTGATATAAAATATTGAATATGATATTTAATACTAATTATGTCAGTCATTATTATATTTGGATGATTTACTTATGATTGTATTTTATTTTGTTTTAGTTTTTAAATTTATTTATCATTTATACAACTCTGTACTATGCAAAGATAAACAGAGTATAGTTTCCCCACCATACCATTAAATAACCTTGTTTATAGTAGATAGACTTTGATATATTGGGAGACATGGATTTGTTCATATATACATCCAGTTTCATCTACTTATAAGTGATCTTGGTTCAAGGAATCCTGATGAGGTATCACAATATTATTTAACTTTAATTACTATTTTTGTATAGAAGATAAGAGACAAAGATATGTTGGAATTTTTTAATAAGATTATTTATTGGAGTAACTAACCCATATACATTGGAACAAAATATTCTCAATATGTGGATTTTTGGTCTGTATTATGCATGTTACAATTATAATTCATTCACCGTAAGGTGACAAACAATCTTTACGAGGTTAAATCCTATATATTATTACACTTAGTCTAGTATGAAAAGGGGGTGTTATATCATGCATCACTATAGGAATGTAGAGATTCACATGACATGCATATTTCATGGCATGTTGACTACGTTTCATGTTTTCATAATACCTAATGTAAGTTCTTTAAGTGATATATCTATTATTTTTCTAAAAATTTTATAGGATGAATGAGATATGAAATCAGTAAATAATGTTTCCACCTCAGAAAAAATGGGGTTTCCCACATAGAATTGTTGTGTAACTGGAACAAACTAATTATTTCATGTTTGATCCTAGATGTATTGTTTGTATGGGATGAAATGTAAGTGGTTACAATTAAATATATCCCAATTAAAACCTATAAATTCATGGGTTTTATAAATTTTAATTGGTGTTCAATAAAATTGATCAACTATACATGGAATATATACATCCTAAGAGAAAATTTATATTATAAAAATAGTTTTAGTTATATAGAATGTTGATTATAACTTTTAAATCATATGATATAAAACAAGGGAATGGTAGATGCATCTAAATATACCATGATATATATACATTTGTTGAATTTTAATTCATAAAATAAAATTTTGTTGCTAAATGGGGGGTTAAAATTATAAATTAATGTCTATTTTTGCCTATAACATACAATTGAAACTCCATATAATGGAACATAATGATTAAAAATATAACATTTAACCATTATATGGCCTTAGTAGTGGGTAGTTGGGTTAGATATTCATTGAGAAGTGAGGGGTTATACCCATACTTTTTCTATATCATTCTAATTTGTATAATATTTGAGGCATGAATTTGGAATTATAGAGTTATGCCTCCATGACAAAAACATTTTGGATTCAAGGAAGGCGGTGATGACTATTCTCCTTAGGTAGAAGGACTGGAACCCACTATATTTCTAGTTCTTCAACATTAAGTATTACCACCTAATAAAGCTCTACTGGGTAGTGAGGCTCAACTCAGTGATGGTTTTATTCTAATTGTGTAGTTGATGGAGGGAGATCCATGATCTAAACTAACAATGTTAGTGTTTACATGATATTTTAAACTCTAATATCCACCTACTTTAATATTGAATGGGGATCACCAATCTATTGAGTCATGGTTAAAGGTCATTCGTGATATCTTTGAGAATATAGAGATCCCCCCCTAGAGAGATGAGTAAACAAACATATTATAAGATTTTTGGATCTTTAATTCCTTATTGGTATGTTATTATGTAAGAATATAATCATCAGAAAATGTTTTGAATGGATTTCCAGTCTATTTTCTGTGAATATAATGTTCTAGAAATTTTAAGACCTGATTGTGCGAGTGATTCTATGAACATATATTTGGTTTATATGTCTTTCATGTAAAATTAAGATCACTACAATAAGAATTGTTAATTCATTTAGGTTAAATCTAGTGATGAACTATATAATAGGATATAGCATGAGTATCTGCTCATATGTGAAATTTTAATATTGGGGAAAATTATCTTCTTGACTATCATTTATGAAATATTGAAGTTGCCCCTAATTGATTAAACATAAATCGAGAGAATATAGAAGTGTGGGCAATGATGGTTTTGTGAAAATTAATATAAGTGGTTAAACTAGAGTTAAGAAGTATTTCATAGAGTGTTATTACTATAATAGTGGTGTCTTGGTTATAAGGATGGGTAGTTATGTTGTATACCATGACTATGGGAGTCCAGGTTATATGAAGCCTCGGTGTGATAGGGACCCAATTGAGTAATGATCCAATTGTAGAGTGGTCCATCTCCAAATAATTTTGTAGACCGTCCAACATTTTCCTAAAGGGAGAGAGTCCTCACCAGATCCACCATCCGAACAGGGATCTATATCTTTGAATCATGTAGGGATATGATATACTGCCAATAATATTGGATGGGGAGGTGGATGAGGTAAATGAAACCATAATTATGGTATAAAATGGTAATATATTGAACCAACTCAGGGAGGTAAGGTTGATTCTTAATGTCATGTGTCATGCTAGTTCCCTATATTCAAACATTCACCAGAGGAGAAGAGTGTTGGACCATCTAATGTGTGAGGTATGACATTAGAAACCTCAACATTAGTATCTAAAATATCTAAAATAGGTTATTTACACTTGTTCTTATTTTTGACTATCATATAACATATTGGGACTGAAAATCATTACTTAGGTTGAGTTATGACTCTTTATAATCCATTGGGAGTATGATCAGAGAGTGTAGACCAATGAATGGAGTTCCCCCTGGATATTGGAAGCAATTATTATTTAAGGAAAATTTTAATCCATGAGATGTTTGATTTTTAAATCATTCACTGGATGGAATATTTCACTCCTTATCATGATTATATATATTTTCATCACTAGAGGATTTAATTTATATCACTATAAGAAAGTAGATATATTTATAAGGTTGAATAGGAAGTCTTGGATAGTTGATATGGACCTAAGAATAAAGTTTTAGGTAGGTTTTCACCCATATATATAATATTTTACTTATTGATTAAGGATTTTGATGTGTTGTTTTCCACCAGTGGTGGAGAATTTCTATATTGTTTAACCTATGTATTTTCTATGATTCCTCATGAGGGATTGGTCTAGAAGACAGTATATATTATTTCATAAGTGGAACTAGTTTCCATTTATCTGTACATGATTACTCCTACTAATCCTCAGGAACTCATGATATAGTTAGAGGGCCATGATTCCAAAGGGTTAACACAACTCAGTACCTTCAATTTCGAATCAACCATTATTTTCTCCAAGAATGTGGATGGAACACTTAGTCAATGTATGAATTACTTGTAGTGAAATAAATATATTGTTGTGAACAAATACACACTTTTAATTGTGGATAGTCTATTTAATCAACTATGGGAATCTATAGTCTTTTTGAAGATCGATTTGAGATCACATTACAATCATGTATAAGTTAGGACCATGGATATACACCATAAAATATTCCATATTATTTAAAAGTATTTAGTTATATTTAATCTTATATATCTGTTGTCTATTTTCACGGCGTTGATGAATTGGGATTCCCACCTATACAAGGATTCCTTGGTTATTTCATTCATTTATGATATCTTAGTATATTCTCAAAATCATAACATTTCTTCCAAACACATTGAGATTATGTTGAGTACACCAAGAGTGAATATGTTAAATTCCAATCATAGGAAATTCCATTTTTTTTATTGATAATGTTGTCCAATTTTGAGATATTATGTTGGACATAAGAGTAAATTTGTATCAAGATAAGATGATAGTTATGTCTTCATAAGTGTATCCCCAAGACATTTTTGATATACAAATTTTCTTGGGGATACCTAGGTATCATAAAATTTTCATTATTAATTTCTAATGACTTAAAATTTTTCTTACAGATTTGACCAAGAATGATGTTTTGTTTACATGGTCTGAATCTTTTGAGAATTCATTTTAGGAATTATAATGGAGGATGACCATAATGCCGATACTGATCTTAGATAATCCTGCTAGGGGATACAGAATAAATTATATTTTATTATGTATTGACATGGGTGAAATTTTAATGTCAGTTGAATGATTCATAGTTTATATATAACACGAATTGAGGGCTTAGAATTGTAATTACCAGACACATGATCTCAGTTTAACAAAATTTATTCATTCCTTAGGTTGTTTTAGACACTATATGTTGATATAAAGGTTCTTATTATACAAATTTCATAAAATATAAAAATATACATATTAATTTAACTTTATTTTAACCTCAAAAATTAATTATTGGTTTAATACCTTTAGATATTCAATTTTAGGATTTCTTATACACCTAGGAATGTAAATATATTTGTTGATTCTATACAATAAAACCCTCATTGAAAAATGCCAATAAAGTCATTTTTGAATGGTAGTTTATGAATATTACTTCTGAGATGATTACCGAGGTTTAGGAAAATCACTAGAAAATTTAACTCATAAATATTTTAGTTAATTATTCACTTTTGGATTGAGTAAGGTTGAGAATATATTCTAGTCATGTAGACACGGCCTAGAGGAAAATTGATTCAGGTGAGGACCCACCACCCTGATGGGTTGTTGATGAGGATGGGATCTAACATATTCATGGTTTTTTGGTACCTAAAAACATGCTAGAGTATTTGAGGAGGGAATATCATGTCTCCAAATGGGTTGTGATTCTGGAACACACCAAGATGTACCATGATCTATTCCTATATTATTAGTGTCTTGGTATAAGAAATAATATAACATGTTTTTTTCATAGTGTTCTTCCTCTTAGTAGGTGAAGATAGAACACCTGTGTACTATTTGTATTTTTTATTCATTATGTATTCCAGAGTAGAAAATTGGATAATGTTAAGGTGGGTTTCATGATGGTAATACTAAAATCACCACAAGTTTGTAAAAAAATATTAGATGTACTCAAAAGAGGATATCATGCTAAGGGAACCTTCTAAAGTCCAATAGATAGTGGCCCCTTGGGCTATGCACCAAGGGCGTTGAACACGTAATCAAGAGGAGTTCATTACCACTGTATGTGAGACTATGGAATGGATTATAATGTTTCCCCATTTTTTCCCAATCATTGAGTCATTTTTTTGTGGATGGACATAGAAGGAATATGTTTGTAAGATTATATCCATCCATGGGATTCAATGTACCATCTTATAAAATATGGACACATAGTTCACTTTATAGATCTGGATAGGGTTTTAGGGGGCATTGGGTTCACAGTTTCTTCTTGGAAAATCATAAAATCCTTTGATTGATGGTACATAAAAACATACTTTAAAGGTGCTAGAGGACATTAGTTGAGCATGAATCCTTGATTGTGGAAATTTTTTGGAGTATAATTTACCCCTTGAATTGTTATCTTTCAATAATAGATTTCAAGAGACTATACAGATGGAAAAATATGAGGCACTCTATGGTAGGAAAATATTTTCACCTCTTTGCTGGTTAGAGGAAAGGGAGGTTGTTCTACAAGGGCGATATATTATTCATGATAGTTTAGATTTGGTTTAGTTGATTAAGAAATATATAAATACATGTCAATATAAGAATATGTATTATTCTGATCTTCATCCCTCCCTTTTATATTTATAGATGATAAATCAAGTCTTTCTATATGTTTCTCCAAGATTGGTTCATCGACAAATTAAAAGAAAAGGAAATTTCACACCAATGTTTTTCATACCTTTTGAGATCTTGACTATTTTTGGGTTGGTATACTATTATACAATAGTTCAATAGAGATGCCAGGATATGCATGGAATAGTTCAGGTTTCTCATATTCTACATTATTATTCCTACTTATCTCATGTTCTTATTCCTATGAAAGTTGAGTTATAGAGTGATATTGATGTTTAAGAGTATCAAATTCATATAGTTTACCATAGCACTAAGGAACTTTGAGGAATGATAGTTCCTTTGGTTCAGATGATGTGGTTGCATTAGAATGTATAGGATGAGACCTGGGAGAGAGTGTCCAATATGAATACCTAGTGTCAATATTTACTCTAGGTTTATTATCACCCACCCACATGCAAATTCTTTGTTTAATTATTTTAAGGATAAAGGTTGTATGATCCTTGATTTTCAATTACATAAAAATAATTTTCCATTTATTCAAAAACCTTATAAGTATATATATATATATATGAGTTTTTAAGGAAATTGTATAGGTTTCAAGAGTGTTAACTATCCAATACATGCATAGAGTCTTATTTTTGGAATCTATATGAAGAGCATGGTTGGTGTATGGTTCATAGTAACCATATAGCTCAACCCTACAACTCAAAAAATGGAGTGTAGTATCTTTAACCATTTATAAAAGGTCACACTAATATGAAAAAACTGAAAAACAAATTTTAGGTTGACTTGGTATAGTAAACTCATGGTTTTCCCTAATTGTGTGTATAACAATTATAGGGGTTTTCACCATGGGATGTAAGTGTACATGGGTTGTGCAGTGATTGGGTAACCATTCATCCAAACTGTGTTCCCCTATTAAAAGGATGAAATGACTATTTTCTCCACAACCACTTTAAACATTCTCCTACTTTATTCATCCCCAAATGCTAAACAACCCCTCTGTAAAATTTTCCCTTTACTTTTCACCTAGGATTTGAGTCCCCTCCTTCATCCGATGACTGAATGAAGTATTGTTCATATCATTGGATCACCCAAAGTATGCCAAATATAATGCTTTATTATTTTAACTATTTCTCTTCTCATATTTTGAGTTATATGAAAGATACCTCATATTAAATATTTTCATGGTGTTTTTATGAATCTTGGATTTCTCATATTCCATGGAATATTTTAAGGTGATACAATTATAGTTGTCTTCTATAGGTATATGATAGGTATCCAATGCATTTTCCCTAATGTATTTGGTTGTTATATTTTTTCATCAATGTTTCACACCCTAAACCATTTATGTATTTCTCCTAAAATTGGAAATTTCATTGATTGATCACCAATACTAGAAATTCAAAAGACTTATGACTTTGATAATCAGTTTTATGTTAACAACCTCAATCCAAACCATCCTCTCTATTGGGTTCTATTAAATTCCTTGATATCTAGTTTTTCCCTTATAGGTAAAACACCATTAAGGTGTGTTTTGATTGACCTTGTCCCAAGATATTTTTTAAAATAAATTAATAAATTGATATGTGCTATAGAAATTCCCCATGGACAGATTGATTACCATGAAATGAAATATCCATTAGATTAAATTGAAATTTTATATTTTATGTAGATTACACAAGGCTATTTTTATTTACTTATATGTGGTATGAATTTAATTGACGAATGGAATTCATAGTTGGAATGGGATACATACCAAGTCCATTTTTTGTGACATGGAATGGTTATGATTACATCATGCTTACCATCTATATTAGACATGGTATAATCATTATTTATTTGCTATATTTACATGAAATTTTACATTGATTAATGGAATAATTTGACATGGTCCTCTTTATTGTTTATTTGTAAATATGTGACATGAAGCTTCGTATTTATTATTTGGAATTAATTTCCATGGTTCTATTTATTTTTTATTTGATGTTATTTTACATAATAGTCCTTATTGGTCAAATCGAATTATTAGATATGAATATTCTCATTATTTATTTAGAAATGTTGGACATGACACTCCACACCCATATTTTTTATTATATCGTACATGTTGCTCTACACCCTTATTATAAAGGATGGTGGACATGGTGAACCACATCATTGGTTGGGATTTTTGGATAAAATACTGTGTATTTCTAGTTTTCATGCTTGGGATGAGGCGCTTTAATTAAAATATGATATGCTAATTGATATATGGTTCAGACATTGCAACATCTACCAAATTCGGTACAGTCAGCCGGGTATCCCTTGGGAAACCTGATATGACCCAATTATACATTCATTATTTTACGACATCATTAATGATAATACCTAAACAATATTTCATTTAACTAAAATGACTAGATTAGTTTTATACCTAGTTGGTGGTAGCCTACTGAGTTTCACTCACACATTGATTAGGACACTGGTTGATACTCAAACAAACTTCATTGATGTTTGTATGGATAAATGGAAGCTCCCAGTTATGGATGCTTTATAATTTTGTTTATGGAATAAGAATGAGAGAAGAGGACCATTCTAGTTCTCCTGATTCTTTTGGAGTTGGACATTCAATATTTTTTTTAGTTTTGTATCACATGAACTATATTATTCTTGCTACCCTGTTTCTATTATTGACATTTTTGTGTGGAATCATGATATCATATTTTTTATATGATACAGATTAATAATTATGTATATAATTATTATATATGTAGAATGTATTTATTATTATCATACTACCTTATTTGTGACCATCTTTACCTTATTATTTATAAACCCTATATATTATGGTTTAATAATGAGGTTTTTGTATCTTTTCAATACCACTTTAGATCAAAACTACTAGTCGAGAGCCTCTAGTATATGGGGATTCCAGCCTGAGGCCACATGGCCAGCTAAGTTCAAATAATTATGAGAGATATAGATCAAAGATTCCACATTCAAAAAATTAAATGGATGATAAACATAGATTCTTTTTGACATATTATTGGTTTCAAATTCTTATATTTTTTCAAAAACATTATTTGGGTAAATACATTGATTATTTAGTAACATTAAGGGTGGGAATGACCGAGTTTAAAAATATTATTCTTTCTTATGTTTTTGTTATGTAAATTATTTATAACTCATGGATCATGATTAATTTCTATTTAGTTTACACTCTAACAAAATGGTATATGTTTATTTATTTGACTTATAGGAAAATATTTCATGCCATTGAGACGACCCTTTTTGTTCCATGTCTATTTTAGTAATATATTTGTTATGTAGTCATGTTTTATTATTCTCTAATCTAATCCTTGATGATGTATTGATGTGTTTTTTCCATTACCATGAATTTGAGGTCACCCATATCATATGTTTACATTCCCCATGATATAAATAATAATATAACAAATTAATATAACAAATCAAATTATTGTGTTGTTTTAAATTAGAGAAAATTTCCCATGTATCATATAATTAGAATCTTAGGTAGCTGATCCTCAAGGAAACTACACTGTATTTTCCTGGGATTATGTGAATTTTATGACAATCATTGTTTAAATCTGGGAGATATATGTATTTTTATCTTTAGTCATCTCACATTGTATCAAATATAATGTATAAATACTATGTCTTTAATACCAGATCTAGGAGTACATTTCAAGGGTGGCTTATGCCTTATCTATAAAATATCTCAAAAAACTCTATAAATCAAGACTGCATTCTGTATGATCCACTAGTGGTTAGACCCCAATAGTCACTTCTAAAAATAAAACTATTTGATAAAGGTATAGTAATAATAATTTTTAGACTTGAAAGACAGCCATCAGATGATAGAAATAAATTTCTAATTGGGTCGATGTTAAATAATCTATTATGAGGATGAAAAAAACCCCAAGAATAATGAAAATTTAGAGAATGATACACACATAAATCATGATGGCATACCTTATACACCTATAAATACCCTCATATTTATCTAAAAAGAGAGTGTAAAAGTTCATCATCCTTGATTAATGTTATACAAAAATTCCTAAATGATCAATGTCCCAAGTATATATTAAGGGATGTGATACAATGACATCATCTATAAATATTCAATAGAACCTTACTAAAATTGACTATAGTCTACTTGATAACTGTCACCTGATCCATGAACCTGAGCTCATTTTTCCTTGATCCCTAAGAGGTATCTCCTTAATGACAGTTTTATCTCCCTTTAAGGGCACCACACCCTTCTCTACACACCAATCAGCTAGTGGAACCCCAACTATCACGCTTTTATTATACTCTTGGACCTATCCTAGAACTATAGGTATTTCATGATTCATTCCCACTAGCTACTCATAGTTTATTTCAATATAATTCATATAGGTAACCAATATAAAAATTAGAATGAAATGACTATGGATTTCTATCACAATTGGGTTGAGTATGTCTTAGATGACAATGTAAAGACCAGTAAAATTTAATGAATTTTTTTTGTTAATTTTCTTGGGAATTTTACAAGAACTCAGTTTCTGACGGCACTTGATTCCAAGTCCTGGTGTGCCTGGAATCATTTTCAGAAGTTTGGCTTGGGTACGTTCAGTGAACGAACGAGAGGGTTTTTCTAACTTCTGAACCAGTGCTCGGAATCGAATTATGAGGGCGCCCATGGAATCATAGTGCTAGTATATGCTTAGAAACACCTTTTCCGGAGTTGTGTTTACACGAGAGAAGTTGTTAAATTTTTGTGGAAGGTAAAATAAAATTAAGCATCAAAACTTACATTACTCTAAGTGGTTTAAAGCTTTGGGTGGAAGTTGAGGGAAACCACCCAACTTCCATTTGGAGGTTATGAGGGTGGTGGGGCACACACGAACCCTACCCCTTCACCTTCCCTAACCTTCCATAACCATTCATTTAATTTGACAACTTGAGTTATTTAATTATCTGGTCTAATTCAAACTTTTGAATTTCAAACTTAAGTTGTGTTAATAAAATAAGTAAGGGACTTATTTTATTTTGGGTTGGAGGCTTGTTGTTTGAGAGCTTTGGGATAAAATCTAAGTGAGGCTTGAAGATCTTCATCTTCTTCGTTGAAGAACATGAAGAACGCGAAGAACGCCGGATTCCTCGGAGGTCGACGTCTCCTTCCGCGACGTCTCCTTCCATGACATCTCCTTCCGTGACGTCTCCCTCAGTGACAGTTATCTCCGAGACGAATCCTCATCCAACTTGTTCACTGAGGTAGGGGTTTATTCTTTGTTCGTGATTACTACCTTGATGTTCTTCGTGAAATTTTTGACCATTTTCTATCGATTAATGAGAGGGGGTTCAGACTATACAAACACGACCGACCCTCCTCGCTTATTTGTGTTGTTGTTTCTAATGTGGATTGGAACGGGAATAGCGCGGTGCCATCGCACCGTGTGAGATCATGCGGCAAGGAATGCGTGGCGTCGTCGCGTCGCGCCGTGAAATCGAACAAGGTTCCGACACCGTCACGCCCCGTCGGAGAAACCTTAAGACCCCGCAGCCGGAGTGGGGCCACGGCAGAGGAGCGTGTCGCCATTGCGCCGCACCGTACGAACTAAGGCCACGGCCGGTTCCGGGCCGCGGTGGAGCAGGGAGACCGACGGCCGGTTTCAGGCCGCCGGCGTCGGAGCAGGGGGGGACCGGCCATTGCCGGTCCGTGGCAGCAGAAGTCGGCTGGCCAGAGTGGGTCGGTCGGTTAGGGAGAAGCCGGGGGTTACAAACCCCCAATGGCTAGCTCAAGCAGCCCCCATAATGGGGGTCGTGGTTAAAAAGCACAGGGGGGCAGGCCCCCCCCCCCCCCCCCCCCCCTCAAATGGCTCGGCCGTATGGCCGAGCTCCTGGCCAGCGCACCCAGTTGATGTATCAGCCTCTCGGCTCATGGAGCGGACGCTCCCGAACGAGCTTGCTGTGTGCGGGAACCCTAGAGCTGGCTGCGTTTGTGACTATGACGACAACGACGACTGTACAGAGATCCTCAGTGGATTCGACGGCGATGACTACAACACTCAGCGATCCTACATGGATCAGTGCTACCGATCCTGTGTGGGTCAGTGCTCAGCGGTTCTGTGTGAGCCAGCGCCTACAGATCCTGTGTGGGTCTGATCCTGTGTGGGTATTTGCGGGGGTTAGTTACCTATCGATCCTTTGTGGTTCAGATCCTTTGTGGGTCATTACGGGGGTTAGTACCTATCGATCCTTTGTGGGTCTAATGGCTTAGATGAATCCATGGAAATATCTGATCATCTCTATCGTCATACGAAGAAGTATACCTGTGTGAGCTGAAACCTATTTTGCTTTCCTATGTGGATTGTGTTGGGCTATCCTGTGTGGATTTACGTTTTTCTTTCCTATGTGGACTGGGTTGTACTTGGGCTCGGAAGTTGGAGCGTACTGGAATTGATGACTTAGGTATATGTATGGGCATATACCTAAGCAATGTCGGATGTTACTTCGTGATTTTATCTTTCCTTTGTGGATTATCCTTTGTGGATTCTGGGAGACCTTCGGGGGTCTCGGGGTCCCTAATGAGTAGCTTATACTCACCCCTGCACGGGTTATGCCCGCACTACGTTGTGTTGGTTGCAGATGATGGACAGCGCTGATCGTGGTTGAGGCCTGCGGAGCAGGACGGTAGCTGGAGGTAGACCACTGGGCAGGACGTTCTCGGAGCAGACGGCTGGACCCAAGGAGTTGTGGAGACTATCTGTACTCACCCTTTAGGTGGAATTTCCAGTGGACAGCTCGATGTTGTAGGCTTTACTTTTTAGTTGCTGTTTTCCCTTCAAGTTGTACTTTACTTTCAGTTTGGGTTTGTATACTAGCCCACTTACTTTTCCGCACTTACTGTTGTACCCAGTTTTTACTTAGTGTTTACTTCTACTGCTTGCTTGCTCTGTGGTGTTTGTTTACTTTACAAAGGCAATGCCTTCCCTTTTTGCTGGGAATTACGACTTGGTGCTAGTCGCCAGCCCCTGGCCTATGGAAGTCAGGCTTGGGGTAGTCACGACACGGGCCCCGAGGATGGGTCGTGACAAATTGGTATCAGAGGTGTTCGGTTCTACCGCAGAACTTTGGACTCTGATCTTTTTCTAAGAGAAGCAATAGTGTTAAGAGTATTGAGTGTGGTTATCAGTCTAGGGAGTCCAGTGTTGGTGCGGCGGCCGACGTATCCGTACACCAGGACCCTGAATTCTGATTTCCGACTTAATGCATGAAAAAATTGATTGCATGTGTGTGTTTCAAGTTTTCTTTGTGATTACTTTGTGTCAGCTGACCAGGTATACTGTTCTAACCGTGGTGCACCTGTTTCCTTTTCAGGATGGCCCCACGATGGTAGCCAGCTAGGGTTCTGAGAGTTTTGCCTGACGATATCCCACCGAGCGACGAGGCCTCGGTACAGGGCCCTTTGACAGCAGAGGCACCAACAGTACCTCTACCCGCCGAGCCACTGAAGCTACCAGCCCCAGCCGCTAACGATGCACGTCACCTTAGTGCACTGCATGAGTTTTAGTTCCATCTACAGCCGAGGTTCCGCGGGGAGATGGACCCCCAGGCAGCTGAGGACTGGCTAGAGGCAGTGGTATGGGTTTTCAGGTTAGTGAGGACACCAGCATAACTCATGGTGATCCTCGCAGTGAGCCTACTACACGCGGAAGCGGGCCGATGGTGGAGCTTGATGCTCCAGGTGCACGACGAGGCATCTCTCCTCTAGATGGACTTTGAGAGCCTCTTCCTCTCAGAGTTCATCCCAGTACTCGGCAAGATTTACTGATCTCTCGCGCTACTCGACAGACAGGGTACGAGACCCATTCTTTCGGGGCCAGACCTTTGAGAAGGGATTGAGGCATGAGATCAGGGCATCACTGGTCTCCCTCATCATTCTGACCCAGGCAGGAGTACTGGAGCGAGCCCTTTTGATCGAGAGCTTTCTTGCTGAGCCTTCTTTAGCAGCAAGACCTACTGTGGGGTGGTACGTAGTAGAGTCTTCTGCAGCAGGCAGCCGATGGATGACTCATGGGTCCAGGAAGACCGGACCCTTAGGAAGACGACCTCAGAACACTGGCTCAGCTGTGCGGGGCACACAGCATGAAGCCAGTCTTTCGAGAGGCAGGCAGTGCTACTCATGTAGCGGGGAGGGCCACATGGCTCGTGACTGCCTGACCCGTCGTGCCAAGGAGCAGTAGATGGTTGAGGGACCACCCAGGTACAGGTAGAGGGTCAACCATGGCGGTCCGAAGGGAGCAGGAGGACGAGGAAGAGGAGCTAGCTGAGCAGCAGGTGGAGGGTGACGCTATGAGGCTCTACCACCACCACCAACAGGAGGTCCACCCCAGCCACAGGGATCTGGCAGGCAGAGACAGGCACAGCTCCAGGCAACGGAGGCCTACGACCACGGCGCACCCGAGATGATTCGAGGTACTATCTGTGTCTATTCCACCTTTGCTGCAGTTCTTATAGACACGGGAGCAAGTCACTCTTTCAAAGACGCTGCCCTTGTTCGGAGCTCGGAGATTCCGACTGATCCGTTGGCTCAATCCTTACAGCTAGAGACTCCTACAGGAGCATGCTCGACGATTACGCAGTGGTGTTGGCAGTGTGAGCTTACTCTAGGAGGCGAGAGCTTCGGCTGGTATCTTCTTGTAGTGGCATCGAGGCCTTAAGACATCATCTTGGGCATGGATTGGTTATCTACAGTCCATGCTCAGATCTACTCTATTAGGCGCAAGGTGCGATGTGTGCACACCGACGGGAGTAAGTTCACCTTCACCGGCGAGAAGGGAGCCTTCGCAGCGCAGGATGGACTTCCGTAGAGGAGAGGACATCCCATCACTCATCATTTGGCTAGCCTCATCCTAGGAGCAGTTGATGTGCGAAAACCTGGTTTTCCAACAGTGTTGGATCAGTATGCGGATGTTTTCCCCGACGACGTCCTAGGGCTACCTCCTTGCAGAGAGGTAGACTTTTATATTGATCTATACCCCAATACAACCCCGATATCCACCCCCGCATATTGGATGGCTCCCGCCGAGCTTTGAGAGCTACGTGTACAGTTGGAGGACTTGCAGGTCAAGGGAATCATCCGACCCAGTGTTTCACCCTGGGCTTCCCCGATTTTGTTCACCAAGAAGGCGAATGGGAGCTTGCGACTTTGTGTCAACTATCGTCACCTGAACCAGGTGATAGTAAGAAACAAGTATCCGCTACTGAGGATTGATGACCTCTTCGATCAGCTCAAGGGAGCACGGTGGTTCTCAAAGATAGACCTTAGGTCAGGCTATCATCAGCTCAGAGTTCGGGACAATGACGTACAGAAGACGGCCTTCAGGTGTTGGTATGGCCACTATGAGTTCTTGGTTATTCCATTCAGCATAAACAATGCTCCAGCAGTGTTCATGGACCTCATGAATAGGATATTTCAGCCATACCTCGATCGATTTGTCATGGTCTTCATCGACAACATTTTGATTTACTCGACGACTGAGGAGGAGCACGCCTACCACTTGCAGGTTGTACTGGACACACTCTGAGAGCACCAGCTTTATGGTAAGCTCTCTAAGTGTCAGTTATGGATACTCGAGGTCCACTTCATGGGACACGTCATCTCTGAGGTGGGAGTTGCAGTGGATCCTGTGAAGATCGAGGTAGTGCTAGCTTGGGAGCCACCCAAGAGCGTGACGTAGGTGCGGAGTTTCTTGGGACTACCTGGATACTATTGGAGATTTGTTCCAGACTTCTCCAGAGTTGCAGCACCACTCTCAGCTTTGAAGAGGAAGGGGAAACCCTTTGTGTGGTTAGACAGATGTCAGCAAAGCTTCCAGGAACTGAGACAGAGATTGACCAGCGTCCCTATCTTGAGGCTTCCGGAGGAGGGAGTTGGGTATGTAGTCTACTGCGATGCATCAGGGACCAGACTCAGATGTGTCCTGATGCAGGAGCAAGCATTGATCGCCTATGGATCACATCAATTGAGGCCGCATGATCAGAACTACGCAACTCATGACCTGGAGTTAGAAGCTGTTGTCTTCGCTCTGAAGACATGGTGACACTACCTGATGGGTGAGTGCTTTACAGTATTTTCTGACCATCAGAGTCTCAGGTACATCTTCTATCAGAAGGACCTGAACCTAAGACAGCGGCAATGGCTCGAGTTCCTCCAGGACTATGACTTTGAGATAGTCTATACTCCTGGGAAGGGGAACGTTGTAGCCGATGCTCTCAGCAGGAGGACGGGCATTTAGCTACTTGATGAGGTGACAGAGTAGCTAGCCTCTTTGCGGATATCCTTTGTGGATAGAGATGGAGCAGCCTTCCTTCAGTCTCCCACAGTCACCCCTCCACTACTGCAATGGGTCAGAGAGTCATAGCATGGGGATTCTGAGTGTGAGACGCAGTGTGCGCAGATATCCTCGGGATAGGCACCTAATGGTTTCTCCTTTGGAGCAAAGAATGACGTCCTTTTCAGAAGATGTACCATGGTACCAGTTGCTTTATAGGAGGAGGTGCTGATAGAGTTTCACACATCTCCTTTGGCGGTACATCCTGAAGTGGCGAAGATGTACCAGGATCTCAGACGACAGCACTGGTGGCCAGGCATGAAGAAAGTTGTGGCGGAGTTCATTTCTCGATGCATCACCTGCCAGCAGGTGAAGGCAGAGCACCAGGTACCATCAGTCTTGGTATATCCCTTGGAGGTCCTAAAGTGGAAGTGGGACATGATATCTATGGACTTTGTGACTGGACTTCCACGCACTTCCAGAGGTCACGACTCCATTTGGGTGATTGTCAACCGACTCACCAAGTCAGCACACTTCTTACCCCTCAGAGAGCAGGGCTCAGTGGAGAGCTTGGGATGTCTCTATGTTCAGGAGATTGTACGGCTTCATGGTGTGCCATCATCTATCGTCTCCAATCGAGATGCTCGCTTTACTTCCCGACTTTGGAAGGGGTTGTAAGAGGCGTTCAGGACGCAGCTACGTTTGAGCACCACCTTTCACCCTCAGACGGATGGTCAGACTAAGAGGACCATTCAGACTCTCAAGGACATGCTCCGTGCATGTGTCCTCGACTTTGGTCACAGTTGGGAGGACCACCTACCCATGGTGGAGTTTTCATACAACAATAGCTACCACTCCTCCATCGGGATGGCACCATACGAGGCGTTGTACAGCCGACCGTGTAGATCTCCTTTGTGCTGGACAGACCCTGGGGAGTAGCACTTGTGGGACCAGAGATGGTCCAGGCCACGACAGAGAAGGTCCAGGTCATCCAGGAGTGGATGAGGATAGCTCAGAGCCAGCAAAAGTCTTATGCCGACAGGAGGCGGAGGCTAATAGAGTTCGAGGATGGTGACCACATCTTCTTGTATGTCTCACCTCGACGTGGATTACGGAGATTTGGCCGAGGCGGCAAGTTTTCTCCACGCTTCATCGGACCATTCTAGGTCCTCAGCAGGATTGGCGAGGTGGCTTATCCCCTGTATCTACCACCTCAGTTTCACTGGGTACACGACGTCTTCCACGTATCCTAGCTGAGGAGATACGTACACGACCCGACGCATATCATTGACCATGGGGAGATGGACGTTGATGATGGAGTGACTTTTATGGAGATCCTAGTGGAGATCGAGGATCGACAGGAGTGGGTCCAATGTGGACAGTCGATTCCTCTAGTGCGCATCAGATGGCAGCACGGGAATCTCCAGGAGAGCACTTGGAAGCGGTAGGCTCAGATGTGTGCTCAGTACCCACTTTTGTTTCCCTAGTTTTTGATGTATCTTTATGGGGATGTAAATCCCTGAGGTGAGAGTAATGTAAAGACCCATAAAATTCAAGGAAAATTTTTTCTTAATTTTCTTGGGAATTTTCCAAGAATGTTGTTTTGGACGGCACCTGATTCCGAGGCCCGGTGTGCCAGGAATCATTTTCCAAAGTTTGGATTGGGTACGTTCAGTGAACGAACGAGCGGGTTTTTCTAACTTTTGAACTGGTGCTCAGAATCGAATTCCGAGGGCATCGATGGAATCACAGCGCTGATATTTTCTTAGAAACACCTTTTTCGGAGTTGCGTTTACACGAGAGAAGTTGTTAGATTTTTGTGGAAGGTAAAATAAAATTAGGCATCAAATTTTATTTTACTCTAAGTGGTTTAATGCTTTGTGTGGAAGTTGGGGGAAACCACCCAACTTTCATTTGGAGGTTATGAGGGTGGTAGGGGCCACATGAACCCTACCCCTTCACCTTCCCTAACCTTCCATAACCTTTCATTTAATTTGACAACTTGAGTTATTTAATTATGTGGTTTAATTCAATCTTTTGAATTTCAAACTTAAGTTGTGTTAATAAAATAAGTAAGGGACTTATTTTATTTTGTGTTGGAGGCTTTTTGTTTGAGAGATTTGGGAGAAAAGCTAAAGGAGGCTTGAAGATATTCATCTTCTTCATCGAAGAACGCGTAGAACTCCGGATTCCTCGGAGGTCGACATCTCCTTCTGCGACTTCTCCTTCCACGACGTCTCCTTCCACAACGTCTCCCTCCGTGACAGTTATCTCCGCGACGAATCCTCACCCAACTTGTTTGACGAGGTAGGGGTTTATTCTTTGTTCGTGATTACTACCTTGATGTTTTTCGTGAAATTTTTGACCATTTTCTATCGATTAACGAGAGGGGGTCCGGACCACACAAACATGGCTGACCCTCCTCCCTTATCTATGTTGTTGTTTCAAATGTAGATTGGAACGGGAATGGAACGGTGTCGTCGCACCGCGCGGGATCATGCGGCAAGGAATGCGCGGCGCCATCGCGTCGCGCCGTGAAATCAAACAAGGTCGTGACACCATCGCGCCGCATTGGAGAAAACTGAAGACACCGTGGACGAAGCGGGGCCACGGTGGAGGGGCACGGCGCCATTGTGCCGCGCCGGACGAACCAAGGTCGGGGCCGGTTCTGGGCAGCGGCAAAGCAGGGAGACCGGCGGCCGATTCCGGGACGCCGGCGTCGGAGCAGGGGGGGACCGACCGTCCCCGGTCTGTGGCAGCAGAATCCGGCCTGCCAGAGCGGGCCGGCTGGTCGTGGAGAAGTCGGGGTTTACAAACCCCCAGAGGCCACCTCAAGTGGCCCCCATAATGGGGGTCGCGGTTACAAAGGACAGGGGGCAGCCCCCCCCCCCCCCCTCAAATGGCTCGGTTGTTTGGCCGAGCTCCTGGCCAGCGCGCCGCGCCTAGGCCGGGCCGGGCCGCGCCCAAGCAGGAAGGACCACGACCCAGTTCGGGTCGACCCGGTTCGGGCCGACCCTGGGGGTATCGGGCCTGGTCGGACTGGGCCCGAACCCCTCAATACCAAACCTCTTCCGGTCTGTCGCCCATAACTTGTGCTACGAGACTCCGATCGACGCACGGTCAGTTGCGATGCGATCCTTGGATCGAGACGGTCAATTCAGTAAATCGCACTCAAAGTTTCGGAATACTTTGGGTTCGGCCAAGTTTGTTCGTACACAAAACCAACCGGGCCCTCGGAGCGGAAACGCTCATAAGTTGAGCTTCGGACGTCCGATTGACGTTCCGTCGACTTTGTTGGACTCCTCTTAGTGAAACAGATCTTTTGGTTTACTCCGCCCTAGGTTTGGACGCAGGTGGGGTACAGTAGGGTTGGTTTTGACTTAAAAACCAACCGGGCCCCTGGGATAAAAAGGCTATTAACTTCCAGACCGGGCGTCCGATTGACGCGCCGTCTGTGACGCTGAGTTCCTGTTGACGATATGGAACTTTTGGATATATCAACTCCAGAATTTGTATTAGTTGATGTATCAGCCTCTCAGCTCGTGAAGCGGACCCTCCCAAACGAGCTTGTTGTGTGCGGGAACCCTAGAGCTGGCTGCGTTTGCGACTGTGACAACAACGAAGACTGTACAGAGATCCTTAGTGGATTCGACGGTACTGACTACAGCACTCAGCGATCCTATGTGGATCAGTGCTACCGATCATGTGTGGGTCCGATCCTATGTGGGTCAGCCCTCAGCGGTTCTGTGTGAGCCAGCACCTACAGATCCTGTGTGGGTCTGATCCTGTGTGAGTCTTTGCCGGGGTTAGTTACCTATCGATCCTTTGTGGGTCAGATCCTTTGTGGGTCATTGCGGGGGCTAGTACCTATCGATCCTTTATGGTTCCAACGGCTTAGATGAATCAGTGGAAATATCTGATCATCTATATCATCATACGAAGAATTATACCTATGTGAGATGAAACCTGTTTTTCATTCCTATGTGGATTGTGTTGTGATATCCTGTGTAGATATACGTTTTGCTTTCCTGTGTGGACTGGATTGTACATGGGCTCGGAATTTGGAGCATACTAGAATTGATGACTTAGGTATATGTATGGGCATATACCTAAGAAATGTCGGATGTTACTTCGTGATTGTATCTTTCCTTTGTGGATTATCCTTTGTGGATTCTGGGAGTCCTTCGGGGGTCTCGGGGTCCCTACTGAGTAGCTTATACTCACCCCTACACGGGTTATGCCCGCATTACGTTGTGTTGGTTGCAGACGATGGACAACACTGATCGTGGTTGAGGTTTGCGGAGCAGGATGGTACATGGAGGTAGACCACTGGGTGGGACATTTTCGGAGCGGATGGCTAGACCCGAGGAGCTATGGAGACTATCTGTAATCACCCTTCAGGTGGAATTTCCAGTGGACAGCTTGATGTTGCAGGCTTTATATTTCAGTTGCTGTTTTCCCTTCTAGTTGTACTTTACTTTCAGTTTAGATTTGTATACTAGCCCACTTACTTTTCCGCACTTACTGTTGTACCCAGTTTTTACTTATTGTTTACTTCTACTGCTTGCTTGCTCTAGGGTGTTTGTTTACTTTACAAAGGAAATGCCTTCCCTTTTTGCCGGTAATTATGCCTTGGTGCTAGTCGCCAGCCCCTGGTCTATGGAAGGTGGTCTTGGGGTAGTCACGACATGGGCCCCGAGGACGGGTCGTGACAGAAAACACTGATAGCACCCCATGAAATCATTCCCTTCCTGAGGAAGATATAAACTATTTCTCTAAATGCTCTTTCTATCACTACCATGGTGATAACTATAAAACCTCAACATCCTAAAACCTGAAACACCAATCCCGATCCTAGTATAATGATATGATGGTTGGGATGGTCTACCGTCAACCAATTTCTTCTCGTTAATAAGGAACTAGTTATTAACCATTGAAAACATTTTCTGGTGAAAAATATTCCCTATAGATTTAATCAAACACCTTAATAGATCAACAAAAATCATGAGCAAAGTTATTTTATCACCATATAATATGGAATAAAACCATATAATATCAATATATTTCAATCCACAATCCATCACAAGCATGCGTCCCTAAATAATATGCCTAAACACCAAAATCATTTCAACCAATAGAGACTCGAGGAATAAATTCTGTACGAAACAAGAATGGAAATCATTCTATGACAGTATAACATATTTTTTATCCTAGACTATTACATCCCACTAGTTCATGGGTGGTCCACTATGAATTTTGGTAGTAATATTTATCCTTTTGGGGGTGTTATTTTATATAGAGAATGATAGTTGTAAATACACAATTGAATACTCTTTAGAATCTAGTCTACTCTTCCCTAAAATAAGGGTGGATGATATATCTCTAACTATTCAGTTACTGTAATACTGAATACATAGATAATTGTTCCTTATGTATAATGAACTATATGATAGGAAGAAATCCCTATCATAAATTCTAATTAATAAGATATATAACCATAATGGAATTGTTTGGATCCATTATTGATTGGGAATGGTTGTTGATGACTTCCTAAAACTCAACTAGTACTCATCATGTTATTATATAACTATAACTATAACCAAATGGCTAAATACATCTATCATAGTTCATGTTACTAATTCTTTAAAGAAACTAACTTGAAATCCTTCTACCTGCTCCATATACACCCTATAAGAGTTTTACATGTAATATATGGATCCATTATTGCCTACAAATTCCTGGTGGTAAATATAAACGTATAAATGATTCACATAAAATATCATCATATTTTAATAACAACAGATTACCTGAGAATAGAGTTTAGTGCACATAGAATTCCACCAACAAAAAAGTAGGGAAACTATATATAACTCATTATTGACACTTTAAATGACTATAATTCTATTTTATAATCTTAGTATCCATAAAATACAAATATATAGATTTAATTTGAATCATAAATTTGTACTATAATTCATTAAGATGCATGATTTTCCAACAAAGTCCAACCCAAAAAAACATGGTGTAAATCACACAATACTTTCTTGTACTCAAAAAATAAAAAAACTATAAACCGAGAAAAAAAAATCATTATAATGGTAACTTTTACATTTCATTTATAGAGATATTATACACCCAAAAATAACTAATATCGATTGTTTTAATAAAATAATATCATTAACAAGCATACCTAAATCATAATACAAATAAAATGAAGGATTTTATACCAATTTCAAACATCCCTGTTTTGACTACTAAATTTATACTTGAATCAGTGGTTCCACATGACCACAGTCAAACCTCCCTATATACTAGAGGAAATTGGATAGGTATGAGTACGGTGTATATATAATTGTAAGACTATAACTTCTATAAGATAAATAAAAATACATGTGTAAGTAATAAAAATACATCAACCACAATGTATAAAATAACATGTACATTACCTTGATAGGACTATTATAGATTAATTATAAAAACATTATATATAAAATCAATTGCACTATAATTTAATATGTTCTTTAATCAACTATAGGATCACCCATGGGTCTATCATTTACAAAAACGCCTAATACATTAAAAATAATGGACAAAATTAAAGAAAATATGATCCAAGCATAAATATAGTTCTTTATCCTACAGAACCTTATCCTCATCTCTTCTATCAACAAGAAGGCCCTTTCCCTTATATTTAAACCTGGCCATGAGACCTAGATATAGACAAGTATATATTTTTAGGGTGTTAGTTTAACTTAGTGGGACACCACCACTGTTGTTTATTAATAAATACTGAATATATAATGTTATACATGATATAATTTTCTAATCAACCAATATAAAATATACTCATAACATCATGAAGTTCCTAAAACCCAATCTAGGGATTACTGCACATAATTCAAGTTGTTTCGAAATTAGATGATGAAAACATATTTGAATACAACTCAATAGTGAATGATATATCTCCACTAACATAAATTAAAAATTTTAATGATTCATGATAGTATACAATTATAGGGTGAATGATGCATCACCATTAGATCGCATATGGAGAACGCCATGTGACCACAATATAACCCTAGTTGAATGATTAATCACCAAATCATATCATCTTGGTCAATAAGACATCCTTGTTATATCACAAAAGGTTAATGATACATCACTATTCAATAAACTGGGGTGAATGAGGCATCACATAATCATATTATGAGGGTGAATGATGTATCACCACACACTAAATCAGGTGAGAAGTTTTTCACTGACTAGGTTTAATGTTGAAATATATATATCATTATTCTATTATATTACGGTGAGTGATGTATCACTGTAATAATCAATAAAGGGTGATGATACACCACCAACCTAATGAAGATGTTAAAAATTACTCTGTATACTCCTCACCAAAGTTGGAGGATTCACCACCCATACTATAAAAATGTAAATGATGCATCTCACCACTAAATTTGATTGATTTAACCCATAAATTATTTGAGAAGGTGGATGATAAACTATCACAAATTACCAAAGGGTGAGTAATATCTGATAAATATCATGGGAAAAGTTGGATAATGTTCTATCAAAATGAATTAATTTACACTAGAATACAATATTCATAAGTAAATAATACATTAGTAATATAATTTTTGATGTTTATGTTAAATCACTAGATGAATAATTTAATGTATTTATTTATTTATTGTTATTGAATCAACACAATTTTTGAAATAAGTGTGAAAAATTCACCCATGAACATTTTATAATATGGGTGAATGAGATATTAACAAATTACCAATTCTTGGAATAATAAAAGAATACCCTTCCCATAGGGTTTATTATAATAAGGTTAATACCCATTCTCAAAGTTCTATATTAAGGATATTCTATTTCTAAATGAACCCATGCATGAGATCCCTTTATTTTGGAATACACTACTAAATATGATAAGGCTCTATAGGCTATAACATAAACAAGGATACTGCTCATTAGTTCTTATTCACATTTATATAGAAAATTATCTTGATTTCATTGTCCTTGGTGACCATTCCTTCAAAAAACCATCAATGATATACTACTCACATCAACACTCAACAATACCCTCTCTTTACAAAAGTAAAAGAAATGTATTTAAAATCAATATGGTTTCATTCACAGACATTCACTACTACCCACATCTCTCACATCAAATGATACTCATATAAACTGATGGATTTTTTTACTTCCATAATTATGTATGTATATCTCCCCACAATGAAGATCATAATTTTTATTGAGTTCAATAAATTCAAATACATATGTTATATTAAAATTCTTATTTGTGGTATTATGTTAATTTTTTTGTGTAATCGTAACATAATCCAAGAATTGATGAAATCTGATCATTAAACATACCAGTAGAAATACCATATGATATATAGAGGATCATTTTAATAAAAAATGAGAGAGATAGAAATTATGAAGGGAGGGAATCTAAATAAGAATATTTATGGATTCTGTGACCATTAGGGGAGAAAATGTGATAGAAAGTAAATGTTTTATGATGTTTTTACAATTAATATAAATTAATTAAAATTAATTAATTTAGATAATGGATATTGAGTACCAAACCCATTTTTATCTAGATATAGTTGTCATAGTAGTTACCATCCCTACGGAAATCAGGTCGCTGATTTCCCTCTAGGGGATACACCTATATAGTATTAGACACTAGATACCTAGTGGCCAGCTATAGATTACCCAATTAAATATTTTCTTTTGTACATATTCTTTCCATTGATTTTTCTTCACTAAAAACCAACATTCTTCCTTCTCTAACTCCTCTAATAACCCATACCCATAAAACATTAACATGATTTGATAGAATAATTAATCCACTTCACTAATTTAAATTTGAAGGTCATTACAAACTTGATAAAACTATAGATATATTTTCTATTATCTATATTACTACATGATCCAATCTGGTTGTTGAAAACAATAATGTCCAGAAGTATTCAAAATTATACTACTTATTTATCTGCAAAACAATTAAGAGAAGATAACACTTAAAATCTTATCACCTTTTAAGATAAAATTTTCACTATAAAAACCAATAAAAGTCAAGACATTCCAATTTTTATATTATATTTTAAAAATAAACTATAGTCATTATCCATGAATATATAATGGATTTTGAAACAATGTACTTCATAATAAAAAGAGAAGGATACGTTTAGATCATATCATTCAATATAAAGTTCTTTCAAATACCCAATATTTTAATATAAAATCAAACATCTTCAAAAAAAAATAAATACCAGAAAACTTAATTTTTTATAAAGTAATTATGTAAGAGGAATCAAAAAAAATTCTTTATGATGACGGAGGTATTTAACCTCAAAGATTCAATCCATTATTCTCAAAAACTACTATGAGCAGTAGTTTGGATAAAATATCATCAACTTTCACATTTATTATAATATATTCCACTTAAAAAACATATTAATTTAACTTCTATTTAATGAAGTGATTTAATATTTCAATGATATTAATACATGACTTTTTTGTTTGATTATTTCTAATATGAATAATCCTTTTTCTGTTAAACATGACCAATATAGAAATTTTTAATTCTTTACCAATGTCATAAAATTATTTATTTATCCCAATTAAAAAATATAATATTATTTAGTATTATTTATTTATATATAGCTATGTTAATTGATATATATTTTACATTTATATCTACCATATAATGATTTTTTTCCAATATTCAAGCCATCTACACTTGTGAATTTTCTATCAATAATAATTATATCCCAATCCACATCATTATAAACCATTTATTATTAATTCATCCCATAATAATAATAAAATATATAGTAAATAATTCCATTGATATTAATTTCAATATTCTTCAATTACATTACATATTATCACAAAAAAAATTTGTTGAAACTATGTTTAAAAACATGTATCATATACTATATAAGATTATTCCAACACCATGTAATGAATTTTTTCAATTATTCTCTAAAATATTATTGGATAAACTGATTATCCTTTCATATTTTAGATACACTTCCTTACTATGTACACATAAAAATATGTAGTTGCCAATTTTATAAGGAACATTGAGTTATCAGATGTCTATGATAAATTGAGGTCAGTGGCAACCATTTAGGATTGTAATTTGTTTTACATTAACCCATAATGAGACAAAATATTAAAGAGTTCATGCATCATATTATGACTTTAATGTTTTGTATCACATGACATGGTTTAAAAAATGGGTTTTCTTGGATAAGATATGAATCTAATGACTATCATGTATTCTATCTTTTAATAGTGATTTTTAATTGAATATTTATTATAAAATTTGATTTTAATATAGGTACCATTATATTATAAATGAAACATTATAAGGGAATATAATTTCACATAGTTTTATTATAGATTATTAATTTTTATAAAGATAACTGTTTGATAATTATATGGTTTTGATTTAATTTAGTGTACACAATAAAAAATTCCCTCAATGAGTGTCCCTATTAAATATGGACACAGATAGAGTGTGGTGAAGTATGCTCTTTTGGATCCTATGTTCTGTACCAATTGTGAAGGTTATTTAATGTAATGGTAGAAATATTGATTAGTATCGGTTAATGGATAATTAAAAGAACATAGATTTTTAAAGTATAAATTACATCTATTTATGGTTTATAATGATTTGGAGTAGGCTAAATAGTGAATATAAATGATTATCCATATCGTTCCGTCTCTAGGAATACTATAGTAAACAATGGTCAGGTTTTGATATTATTTTTAAGAGGTTTCACATATTAAGTGGTGTATAAAAATAATGGATGTATGGATATCTCAATTAGAAATGATTTTAGATGTTATTTAATAATAAATACTACCTTAAAGAGTAGATGGTTTTGAGAGATTAGAGTTCTTATATTTCAACTATATTGAATATTAAATTATATATTATTCATCACAATGTAATGATATTTTAAATTAGGTGTTAATAATAATGACGAAAAAATGATCAAGGAGAATAGATTTCAGATATAACCATGTTGGTTATTCATTCAATGATAATTATATTAAAGATACCTATATAAGGAGAGGTTGTTAGTATAACTACTTAAGAGGAGGAGGGTATAACAAACAAATGAAAATAGTGTTCATTCTATATTTAGTTAGGTAGAGGAAATAATTCATTCAATGGTTCAAATAATAAGTATAATTATTTTCACATTATATCATCTAAGGTATCTTCTCATGTTTCATAAGGAAAGCAATCCCTAGAGATTTTCTAGAATGTTAAAGTATGTAATCATCATCATTGTCTCAAAATTGGGGCTCCCAGTTCATCCCATGTTTATTTTAAAGCATATTGTAGTTCACACTAAATTCATTTAATTTATTAAAAACATACTCAAAAAATTATTATCATACATGACATCAGATATAAATTTGTAATGGCCATTTTGAATTACATATAATCATAGAAATTATGGTATTTTTATTATCATTAACATTCTAAACACTAATATACAATACCTTATGAACATATTACATGATTTAAAATTTCATCCCCTAAATATTATGTCATTAATTTAAATTATTATAACAAGCCCCTTATTTCATTATTTTTTTCAAATATATATTTTATTAATAACGACAAATAATTTATTTTAATTTCGACATGTATGTACCCAATAAATAATACCACACTCTTGGTTTTTTATTTCAATCAATATAAATCCTTCTTTAGATGGTTCACCTTAATGTCATCATCATCATTTTGAAATCAAACAAGTTATTTTTTATAACTCATTATTTTGTAACATTTTGAGGACCATCATCATCATTTGAATTTGGAATATTTTAAATATCATTTAGATTTCCACCAATAAAAATAATTTTATTTATTCATTGATCCTCAAAACTTCTAAATATTAATTTATATTAATTCCCGCAATTTTGGAAGATCATTTATAAAAAATTCATGTTTTTAAGAACATTATATTTTTTTAAACATTATTCTTTAACAACTACTTTCTTCAAATCATAGTATGATCATTATTTTCTTTATAAGATCCCATTCTTATTATAGTCAATTTATGATGTTTTTAATTAATGACCATGGTTAAGGACTATTAATTCATCACTACATTAAAATTTGTCACATTCATTTTGGATAAAAATGTTCCGCACTCAACATTATTTAATATATATGTTTACATAGGTGGTATTTTCCCCATGATATTAGAATATTAAAATTTATACCTTTTTATCTTCATTGTTATTTAAGTTAGTTAATGTTTCACCTAAATTTGATATTTATTATCATATTTCTTTTCAAATTCCTCCTTATTTGAGAGATTATGAGTTTTTAATGAAATTTTACAGTTCACCATATCTCCATTAATTTAATAAATTTGTTTACCACTTCATATATTTCTATATTTTTCATTAATCTCAATTAAATTATTTTGATTATAGTTATATTAATATTTTTTTTCAAAAAAACATTTATAGCCTTTCCACTTGGTATAATAACCATGGAATGTGCCTTCATCAGTTTCCTCTTCAAATTTCCCTTGCATGTTGACGTAAGCACAAAATTTCATTTAATTCATATTGAATATGGTAAGATTATAATTTATTTTTTTTTCACAAATTACACTTTCAATAATGATGCATTAGAGTGGTATTACAGGGTTGAACACATAGGGAAAGACATACCGACAAGGAATAAGGAACTTCTAACCATTTATATAGTTGTCCTCATGAATTAGGTTGAGCATGAAAAATTACAAAGGTATTGATGTTTCAATTAGGGTTCCAAAAAATACATCGATTCGGTTTAATTTGATTGTATATCTAAATTGATAATCTTGTTCTTAACATGCAATAGTCCAAGGGATTAGGCTTCGAAGCTGTGTATAAACAACAAGCTAATTATGGTCAGACCAACTAGATATAGATATAATGAATATATTCCTTGGTCTAGATATAGGTGACAACCTAGATTCATTTAATATTTATTCTATGGAAGAATGTGTTATAGGAAAGTTGTTATATATTACTTTACTATAATAGGGACATGTTCGTTCATTTAAACACCCCATGGTCTATGTCTCCTGAAATAATTGAATAAAAATTTTAATTTAACCTGATTGAATATCTTAGGGTTAAAAATTTATTATTTAAAGATTCATTATGTTTAAAACACCAATACTCTCGACCATTACCCCAGGCAGTTTAGCCACTCATGAAGGTAATATTCTATATTAATGAAACAATTTAAGACAAGCGCAATTGATTCATAAAATATTTTAAAAATGACATTTTTTCAATTAGGGGGTCAAGAATCAAGTATTATTAAATTATAACATTTAATTAACCAATCATAAATTTACTTGAAATAATAAACAAGAAAGAATGTTCGGAAAAACTACTTTAAATGAAAACAGCAATGGAAGATAGATGTCTAAATTATAAAAAACGATGAAATAAATGAATAATTCTTGTAGATAAATTGAAGTCAATTGAAAGTGTTAAAAATAGTAAATGGAATTTTATAGAGTTGATTTGGGAGAGAAATAAGATATAAAAAAAAGAAAAAATGAGATAAAAATAATGTTCCATATTGTTCTTTACTACTATGTGTGATCTAGTAAATAAATAGACTGAAAATTACACAACAGGTAAACATCTCACATCATGTAATCTTGATCCATCATTTTCTACACATATTTTGGATCTTTCATAAATCATACCCTAAATATTTGGCATTCGAATATTTGACTCATCTATGGATGTGTAACAGGAATACATCACATTTTTCTTCTCATGTTATTAACTCTTTGTGGGATTTCGATTTTGAATATTAAAAAAATTGTATTAGGATTAACATTATGTCATATTTTCATGAATTGAAATATCATTACGACATTCTTCATGATATCCGACATATAGTGAATGATTCCTACATGTCTTGTATGTGTTTCAAAATGTGTAATGACCACTTTTGGAATGTTTTAAAATAATGGAATCATTTTCACTAAAAAATATGACATAAACTTAGTGCATTATCAAATAAATCATGAATAATATTTAATTAATGGAATCCAAAATTTGTAAACAATTTCATCTAATCAAATTCCCCCACACATGAATGATTAATTTTTATCAAGGAAAAATAATCTCAACATGTATTCATAATGAAATAATTTATCTAAAATTAAAAACCTTAATTAAAACAAGGGATTTAGTGAATTTTATGGTAGGGGTATGTCTTTAGGTGTGGGTATCCAAGCCATGCACACTGTCTTATCTTTGTGCAAGCATTTGAATATCCTAGTGGTGTAAATCAAGTTTGACATTGTTGTCTTTATTAATTCTCACTAT
Organism: Viscum album; assembly: GCA_963277665.1. NCBI lineage: Eukaryota > Viridiplantae > Streptophyta > Magnoliopsida > Santalales > Viscaceae > Viscum > Viscum album. Next base: position 1,087,907,214 of record OY728165.1, read on the forward strand.
GGAAGGGCTTCTCATACTTATAACCTTACGTACCTGGTAAGACAATGAATATGTAAAATCAATCAGGGCATATCAATAAACTACAGTTGATGGGTTGGGAATCATGCTGCTGACATACTTCCATGGGAATGAAGGGAAGATAATGAGATTACTATTTATAGTAGTGTTGGATCTATTCCATAGAGATTCAATCCGATTATTATGGGAAATGCACTTGGTCTCTATCACTTTTGGCCCCTATGAACCTTTGTGGGTTTTCCTTTGACTTTTAGATCTATTTAAGATTTCTTTCCATTTTCATAATTTATTGTCAATAAATTAAAACTATTGAAATAAAACAATTTTTAAGAAGAAAATTCTAGTCCATTATAATGAATCATTCAAAAAATAGTTATGCCTCATTTTTCAGTTTATTATTAGGATTCTTAATCATTTACATAAAATTTCAAAACACTTTCTCAAATTCTGTACCCATTTCACAATTTACATCATAAGGAATTTTCTCTCATCACTCAAGGTAAAATGTAACTGGAGTTATAATCATACCCTGATTACGTGTTTCTAACCATTGGACTTCATTGGTTCTCTCATCTATAATTTATAAATAAAAATATAAATCTAATCAAGAGGCCATTCGAAAATTGGTGATATAAACATTGAAACAGATGGACGATGGATTGAAATTGAAAATCAAGATCAAAATGTGGGAATGATATAAACTATAATATATGACAAATAAGAATAATATAATATAATGCATATATGATCAAATTGATTCTAAAATCCATGTAACTCAAAATAGATCAATGATTGTATGAAGAATTTATAAAAAAAGCACCCTATTCCATTATTTTTAATTTCTTTTTATTTATTTTTAGAGCATTATGTTTTGGATTGTTCTTAAATCTATACCCTAACCAGATATGATCCTTTAGTGGATTAAAAGAAATATAAACGGTGGTTTTTGACCTTCATATTACACAAACCAAAATAGTTTTCTTTTCGTTTTTATATTTTTCAATGTAAAATAGTAAGAAAACTTTTTTTAAGAAACACGGATCGTAAAAAATCGGTCTAGTAAAGTACCACAATACATATCCCCAACAAATACATGCCATTTTTATCAGAAAAATATTCCCCCACACATTATCAATGGATAATCATGCACAATGCCAATATTAGTGTAATAAGGGATAATCATTTTGGAATAGATGCAACATAAATAGGTCATTCCTTGAAACAATGGTCTAAATGAAAGAAAAATGTAATGTTGCTCTCAAGAAAAGTGTATTTATAAAATTTAATCAATCATGTTAAATGTTCATAAGTTTATTCAATGCCTCAATAAAATCTCAATGCATGTTTTGATAGGTTTTCATATATTAGGTTTTACTCAAGATGTATTCTCAAAAAAAGAAATGTAATCATAGTATTATAATCATCTTAGTAATGAGATTATGAAATAGTCAGAAAAATTCACTATGTGTATAAAAATCATGTAATAATTCAAACCCATGGAATTGAAATTTTTTAAATTTAATTAAATTACTAAACTCGAAAATCATTATAAAAATCTAAATAATAGAAATCTTGGATTTCAAAAATTTCCAACACAACATTATCTTTCATTTAAATGGTTGTTGTGTGTTTTTAGTTTTAAATCATGTTTCCAATGAAAACTGGATTCTTGATAAATGAAAACAATTTATAATCCATGTTTATTTAAAAAAAATCAAGAAATAATCCCCAAACCTAAAATAAGCTAGTTTTTCCACTATCCTAAAAATCATCATGAGAGATATGTGACATATAAATCATTAAAAAATGAATTGGAATGTTGGAAAATAAATTTTGGGAATCACGATTTCCCTATATGAGTGTTTATTCCATGGGTATATATGGTGAATCATTATTTAAAATTTTCCTACTAATGTAATATGTTTTAAATAAAAATTTTACAATAGATAAAACATTAGTCTATAGGTTTGAAAAATTATAATATAAGTGTAATGGTAGGTGTACAAAGAGAATAAAAATGGAAAACAACCAAAATATATGAAAGTATGGGGGTAAAATTAATATAAAGAACAACATATAAATAAATAAATATAAAATGAAAACAGAAATCCTAAATACCAAACTAAAAATAATGAAAACAATTGAAATATGTGTTTCCTAATATAAGAATCTACAAAAAAAAATTGTTTTCTCGAAATGTTGGAAAATTTATCCAGTAGTTACTTCCATCTAATAAAAATTACTCTAACTCCTACAGGAACTGGATTATATGTTTTTGTGATCACATGGAATCTTGATATGATTAACCACCTCAAGAGAATATAGGGTATGAATCTGGTATGGTAGTAATAACGTCCATGCTCTTCATGGAGGTGTGCACTGCTGATCATGGATATCTATTGAAATGTTTTCATGATAGAACTTGAAATTATCAAGATATTGAGGTATCCATATTATGAGTGCATATTATGACAAAAAGGATTCATAAATATCCATAAAATAGGTATAGGATTAATAAATGTTTAATGTAATATAATAGTGAAATGAAAAATATATCATGAAATATTGACGTAAATGAAGTATCCCTTGTTTATAATAAGAGCTATGATACATCAATGAGATGTAATACATATAGTAAGAAATATGATCACCCCAATAAAGTAAAAAAACTTTGTAGGGGACAAATATATAATAAGAGTAATCAAAATACATGAGATTATCATATATTGTCCTCTTTAGAATAGAGGGTTCTAATAGTTGGCCTGTATGATCAATATTAGGAATAGTGATAGGGGACAGTGATTAAAATTCTATAGAGGGTGTCATGGTGATAATAGATATCTTAGTGTGTAGAAGTGGTGAGGTATTGATTCTTAGTGTGGAAAAAGATTTTGTAATAGGTTCAATGAAAGGTACCTTATAAGATGATGGAGGAGATGTTTCCTTGACTCATCAGGAACAATCTAAAAGAAACTCCTCTTCAGTATTAGAGCCTATCATCTATGATGGGAGGTTAGTATGGGTAGTTTCTGGTATATGAATGGTGGATGAAGAAGTTCTTGTTGGAGGGGGAGGATGATAATTTGTAGGGGATTATGGTGATGAATTGACGGTAAATGAGGGTGGGTCAATGAATGGGGTACCTAGGTGATGACATGTATAATTATGTTTCCCCAGAATGTAGTGGTGAGAATGTCGGATGTTGGTAGGTTTGATTGATGGGGTAGGTAACTTAGAGGTGGATGGGGGTGTGAAATGGGTGTGATTAAGGGGGACATGAGATCTAGAATGATATTTTAGGAGGGAAGGTATGAAATCGAGATTAGTAGCAGGGGAAAGATTCGAGGAGGGAGTAGCTTGTATTGGGTCAGTAGCATGGTCTCTAGTTCTTAAAAAGAACTCTCAATGCATCCTAACACCCATTGTTTGATGTCTCTATCATTTTTCAGTAGATCGATCATAAAAATTAGAAGGAAGTAGATCAACTGCCTTGAGCCAAGAGAGGTGTGTAGAAGGGAAGAATTAAAAATGATGATATGTTGGGCCCTATGAGTGATGTAGTGCCGACCCATAATATTACCGTGGGTCTAATGCACATGTTCCTTGAAGAATAATGTGTATTGAGATTTGATGATGATGGTAGTACTCCGACGGAGGATGTGAGGATCAGGAAGTCTAAATGGATAACACTCATGTGTGACTATTCATGAGAAAACCAGTCATGATTAAATGACCAGTGAAGTGTAACATCCTAGATAAATGAAGAATATGACATTTTATTATTATTAATATTTTTGAATTAAAAATTAATTTTACTTTAATGGGGTTGCTATGTTCGATAGCATACCAGATATGCAACAATTCCTCACACCTCTCAAGCCATTTGGCTCATCCAAACTCTACCCAATTAAGCTCCCTACATCCCTATTCTCCTTTTAGAAGCCTTACCTTAGGCATAAAGAACTTCAATAAGCCCTTTGGTTCAAACCAAAGAGATTTACCCAAATTAAAGGTAACAATTTCTCTTAAATTGTTTTCTTTTATTTTACTTCTCCAACCCCTAAACTCTTTTTATTACTTTCTTTTGTAACAACACAAGTATCCTAAATATACTTGGATGTTGTTATGAGAAGGATTCAAACTACACTTACACACAGCTCCATCTAATGGATGAAAAACATAATGTTTCTGTGGATGGAAAACTAACACCTCATGAAATGATGATTGTTCAAATACATCTTACCACCTCTCATGGTGGCCATTACGATGGAACTGTATTTATATATGATATATATTATTTTTAGTATTTTCTTATTCCTCTACAAATCTCAATTATATCCAAAACTGGTACAATTACTATTGTATGATTTTATTTTAAATATGAGACATCTTATCTTTGACTTTAATGTGTTTTGGACCTTTTGAAATTGAAGATAAGTTTATAATAAAATAATGTTTTCACACTTTCCTAAATAGCCCCTCCTATCCATTATAAAAGGAGACCACTTCTAATCAATTACTCACACCTCTCAAGCCATTTGGCTCGTACAAACTCTTCCCAATTAAGAACCCTACATCCCTATCCTCCTAATAGAAGCCTTAACTCAGGCAGAAGTAACTTCAAGAAGCCCTTTGGTTCAAACCAGAGAGAGTTTCCCGAATTAAAGGTAACGGTTTCTCTTAAATTGTTTTCTTTTATTTTAGTTCTCCAACCCCTAAAATATTTTTATTCCTTTATTTTGTAAAAAAACGAGTATCCTCAATATACTAGGATGTTTTTATGAGAAGGATTCAAACTACACTTACACACACCTCCATCTTATGGATGAAGAATATAATCATTTTGTGGATGGAAAACTAATGCCTCACGAAATGATGATTGTTCGATTATCTACTAACACCTCTCATGGTGGCCATTATGATGGAAATATAATTATATATGATATATATTATGTTTATGTTTTCTTTATGCTTATGTAATTTCCATTTATAGCATGCCTTTATGGTTTCCATTATGAGTAAACGCGATAATTTCATTAGAGGAAGTGAAGAAAACCACCCCCTTAAAGTGATATGACTCGTTCATACCATATTTGGTACATATAAAGGATAGATTTAATTATATTATATATGATAAAATACTTTAATTATAATAATACTATTTATAATTATGTTTTAATTCCATTAAATATGAAATTGAAATGGAAGTAGCGTTCATGCGTATGTACGGCTTACCGTCTCCATGAACGATGCATTTCATTTCTTATCTCTAAATGTAATGTACTATTATAAATACTTTTATATGCTGGATATATATGATATATATGATATCAAAATCATTAATATCATTCTGGATATAATGAACCTTTTACCACATTAACAACATGTAATTATAAGAAGTCCATTTTTGACTCAAGTACCAAATATCGACAAAACAAACATTACTAACTTAAATGATTACATAATGTTTATAAAATGGTAATAAGTGATATAAAAATGTATAATAAACTTGAAAAAGGTTCTTAAGGAAGTAGAAATTAACTTTAGTTTATTATACAGGAGATTAAAGAATGATCGAGTCAAGTCGGACACGAGGTAAGGGATTTCTTATCTCACTTTTAATTCCGTGAGATTTCCATTGTTCGCCACTTATTTATTGCATGTGGTGTAGTGTGTACTGCAATTGATATATATTAATATGAATATATTTATATTCATGGTATTATGTTATTCATTTTTTGGTCATTAACTTTTGGTCATATGACTCGATTTGTTTACAATGAAGTAAGAGCTTTTCATCTCACATTTTATTCCCATGAGATTCATGCTATATTTTGCCACTATTTCCTTTTGTGTGGTGTATATACTTCCCATGATTATAATATTTGGGTAATATACTTTCATTTATGAGTATTTAAATATTCATTGTATGATCCTTCTTCATGTGGCATATGTTTTGTATGTTACCAAATCGGTAAGGGAACCTTTCACCCTCCTCTATTTAAAAGACTTCTTTTTAATATGTCTTTTAATTTTGATCTTATTATGTTGGGATCTGTTCTTTTATATCCCCATTTATGTAAACTATATGCCTAAGTGATGAGATACCCTTTTTATCTTATCAACTCATTTTCTGAATTTTAAAGTTACTCTGTTAGGGTGTCAAATTTTTACAAGGGAACTTCTTAACCCAATTTCAATTATATGGGTTCAACTTGTACTTATTGAATATGTCATACAATGAATATATCTGAATGACCTATAATTTTTTTACACTTAATATCCAATTATAGTGGGTGTATATATATTTTTCACACATAATATGTGATTTATTTATCTTTAATATAAAGATACCATCTTTATAAGGGATTTCATCTGAATTTAAATTTCCATTGAGACTTAATTGCTGTTATGCACCAATTCACACTTATATGGTGTATATAATACACTTTGACATATTATATCATGAATCCCTTTATTCTCATGATGTTATAAATTTCTGATTAAATGTTATTCCTCAATTATTTGTATTCAAGTATCTCTGATTTTGTTAAAAACTCTTTAACTAAAATATCATTTTAAATGTTTTAAAGATTTATTCTTTTAAATATTTCTCATTAAGGTCCATGTTTTCAAAATGGGACTTAGGATTTATTTATATGGACATTATTGTTTTCAAATAAGAATTCATTTAAATTCTTCAAAGTGGTATGGGACACTTTGATTCAAAAATATCTTTTTAAATGGTTTTGAAAATGATTTGATAAAACATTGTTTATTTCAATATCTTGATTTGATATATTGGAATGTGGAAATGTAATCTTTCCATTATACATGTGTTATATGTTATGATTATTTTATGGTTATTGGAAATTGTTTACGTATATGGGTGGTTCCTTGATAAACATATGGAGGGTGAGCCCGAGATAGCTCTCTAATGCATTGGGTAACATGATGGAGGTAAATGTGATGTTTCTCCTAAGAGATTTAGGGAATATACTGTGATCGGTATTCCAAGTGTAACTCCCTACATAGCTGTGATAGCTACAATGTAATTTTGATATGGAATTCATAAGTAACCTTTATAATTTATGATTTGTGTGTGTTATTCATAAATCTTATGATTTCATAAGGTATGTTATGATTGAAAAGTATGGTTTCATGGATTTTTATTTATTTTTTGGGATAATGTTTTCCTTCCTCATTTTATAACCCTTAATGAGCTTTTTATGCTCATCCTAGGTTTTTGAAATTTTTTCCATAGGACTTAAGGATGAATAGGTTCAAGGATGGGATCAAGGAAAAGTCATGTTACCTAAAACATGGAACTAGACAAGTGTCTTTTTAAGAGTTTTTATTTTATTAAAAAAAAGGGATACTAAGTATTAGTGTCTACATGTAATATTCAAGTTGTTATGTAAGTGTTATGGCCTAATTCTCTAAAAATATAAACCTGAAAAGATCCCCAATGTGAATTATTCATTTAATTCAAGATTATGTAATGTTTAATGTCGGGTCCTTATAGTTTTTATCATAGGTCGGTTATGATAAATTTAGAGGTTAGGGAATTCAGTAATCATAAGTTACATTACCATAATGGTTAGGATTTTATAAAGAGTCATAGTTTTTTAGATAATGTGAATGAGTTTAGGATAACACGAATAAGTATATCTTAGTGTTTACCGTCTTCATAAGATATTATATGATTATTTTACTGATATACTCACACTGAAATTTTTGGTTATAGTAAATGGATGGATCTAGTAGGCATCAAAGTAATAGTGGATGATAAGAAAACTATGACAATTTTATAAATGAGAAATTGAATGAAATGGGAGCTGCAATGAGAACTCTTGAGGTTATTCTCAACCAACTATCTAGAGTCATGATTAACAACATTAACCTTAGTGATTTTTATAAGGTGTCGTATATGTAAGAAACAAATCCCTATAGAAGTTCAGGTAATAATCATAAAGGTAAGTATGTTCAAAAACCTTTGTGTAAAAAATGTGGAAATAAACACCTAGGAAATTTTTTCAAAGGGACAAAAATATACTATAGATGTGGAAATGAAGGTCATAAAGCAAGAACCTGCCATGGAAAAAGGAAGCATCTAGTTGACTCTAAGAAAGGAAAATAAGTCCTTTCTGAGGGATCAATTTAATTTTTTAAATGTGTTGTGCATGGTAATTATGAAAACACATATCCTACGAAGAAATTTTGGGAATGGGATCACCAGTATCATACAAATATTCATTTACCAATACAAAATTCCATTCTGATTGAGGATGATGAAACTGACAATGACCAATGAAAGGTATGGATTATATCTTAACATATGTTTTCCTATTATTGAAATATTAGGATATGATTCATGATTTTGTTTGTAGAGAAGAAGTATTTTAGAATAATTTGGAAAGGAATGGTTATTGGATCATGAATAATGTTGAATGAGTAAGAAGTCAACATATATGGGATTCAATTGTTATGGTAGATTTTAGGATGGTGAAATTCTTAATAGTATTAAGGATCTTTTGATGATGCGAATTAAATTAAAAGGCTTTTTATAGTATGTGTAACCCTGATGTTTGACATATGAAAATTTTATTCAGGGAATAATTATCTTATCTTTTGTGTATATAGTTATAATGAACCATTTGGGTTTATATGATTCTTGAATTTGAGGAAATTATAGGTTAAAACATTTTTTGGATGCAAAATGAATGTTATTATAAAACCTTCGTGGTTAAATTATGTTATGGTTATTTTTTATAAATTTATCTCTTTTTGGGAATGTTATAAAATTATTTAGTTTTTGAAAAGGGACAACATGCAAACCGTGTGACAACCCATCGTGTTGGAGGAAGCTGTGGGAATCGAACCCACAACCAAAGTGCGACTGGTATTTATCACCTACCACTGGACTATGTGAAGTCCCTGGTTTGAATGACTAATTATTTTTAGTTAGATGATTTTATGAATCAAGAAGATGTCTATTTTGGGTTATCTATGGAAATTATTAACCTGTCGTGGAGGATATGTGATTAGGTTAATTACTTTTCAATATGAGACTTTAAGAGAAAATGATGTTATTTGGAGATAAATGTTAAGATTTATATTGGAAGACTATATGATTAGATCCTTTTGAGATTTGAGTTTCAATATATGTTTGGATTACTTTGAGGAATTTTATAGACAACTATTTATTGAATTTTCTTTGTTGAACTTTGAGTTTTGTTTGAAAATTTTTGGAGATTAAGATTAGTTTTTGTTTTTGTGAAAGATTATCCTTTTTGAGGATTATCTGATCTGGTGCTAACCATTTTGGTTTGGGTAAAGGTATAAATACATGGGAAATATATAGTTAATCTTTTTTTGGATTATGTGATTATATCGAAGTTGATTATAGTACTCTTAATGTGAAAACAAAGTCATCCTGAATACTCATCGTTTTGAGAAAATAGGAGTCTGTATTATAAATATAGTTAAATATGAATGTCTACATGACAAGTAAGTATATTTCCTTATGATTTTATTTATGATCATAAATAAATTCCTCAATGAAAAGTAACTTAAAACAAAAACCTTGTTTGTTAACTTTTCATACTCTGGAATCAAAGACTATTTAACCCAACAAAAGTTTATGATTTTCTTGTGGTTAACTTTCTCCTAAACATGTTTTCTATCACTCTCCATCAGAACTTGATGTTTTTTTTTCTCCTTCATATCCATATTTCATGGAATACTCGTATTTATTGTCTTGGGTAACCTTTGTACTTCTCTTCCTTTATTTTAATGTGATAGTTTTATTGTCTTTTTTCTTCGATGTGGTGCTTGAAATGAAGCTCTCGAGCCTAATTTTAAAATTACGAGGATGCAATTCCCATAAGGCAGGAAGGATGTAACATCCCAGATAAATGAATAATATGACATTTTTATATTTATTAATATTTGTGAATTGAATATTAATTTTACTTTAAATGGGTTGTTATGTTCGATATCGTACCTGATACGCAACAATGAGTTCCTTTGAATTCTTAAGTTGCACACTAATAATATATTATCATTTTAAACGGTAGTTAACTCCTAGATGTTGTATTGGCGGGAATGAATGAAACTAACTAGAATATTATTATACATGTTTGTTAAATGTATTTACATTTATCCAATTAAAGTTAGAGGCTTAAAATGTGAATGAATCTAATTTTAATCATAATTTACATTAAAAGGTCAATTTATCGCCTTTTAATGGAGAACCCTTTTTAAATCTATTTTTGGTCACTTTAATACATTCTATATGACCAAATAAATTTTTTTCTTTAGAATGGGGACATCACAACTTACTTTGTGTATATTTTTGGGATTTTTCCAGTAAAGTTCATTTTCTAATGAATAGTGAAAATATTGTACATTAATTCAAAAGTGCCCTTTAATCTAATTTATTTATATGGTTATATTATCTTTTTAATTGGTTTTAAAGTGAAATTAAAATAAATTTTTACTATTTAATATGATGTTGGTCATTGGAATTAATTTCACTTGGAAATTGGACATAAACAAGTATCAATCTTTTGATAGTTATTATTTCTTAAAAACACGCTATTTGTTTTGATAACAGGAATTAATTTTAAAATTAATTAATTCCAATTATATGTTTTGAAATTGGAAAAATATACATCATATTTGAATTCGTAATATCACATATATCTTAGGCTGATTTTTTGGTATTTTTCTGAAAAACTTCAATTTTTGATGAATAGTCAAACCACTTAGTGGTAGTTAAAAAAATTAATGTTTTCATTTAAATGAAATTTTACTGCTTCTGTAAATTGAATTTCGAAAATCTTACATACATGGTTGTTATAAAGAACTAAAATTTGGTTCAATAAGATGAAAATAATTGTTGATGAATGGTAACTTTTGACTTATATTTACCGTGGTTAAAGGTAAATAGGGTAATTCAAGGTAAAAAGAATATTGTAATAATTCAAAATTACCTTAACACATTTCCTAACCTTATTTGATGAGTAATGGACGAACATGGGAATCTTTGGGTCTATTTCTGGACCCCATGCAGCCACTTAAGAAAGATAATTACAATTTAGATTAATTAACTGAAAGTAAAGGACAAAATGACAAAAACAAAAATCATTTAGTAATAAATTTTTATATTGTGTTATATAAGGAATAATTTTAACTATAAATATTAATTGGAAATATAATAATATTTCTTATATCATGGTATTTTTTTATAATTTTTAGAAATCTAATAAATTAAATTATGTGTGACACAATAGTGATGCAGTATTAACCTCATTAATAAATGATTTAAATAAATAAGATTATAAAGGCTAAAATAATATCCCAAACCAGTCCAATTGCTATTGGATGATTTTATTTTGAATATGAGGCTTATTATCTTCAACTGTAATGTGTTTTGGACCATTTGAAACTGAAGATAGGTTTATATAAAATAATGTTTTCACACTTTCCTAAAGAGCCCCTCTTATCCCTTATAAAAGGATACCACTTCTAACCAATTTCTCACACCTCTCAAGCCATTTGAATCATCCAAACTCTTCACAATTAAGCTCCATACATCCCTCTACTCCTCATATAAGCCTTAACTTAGGCGTAAGGAACTTCAAGAAGTCCTTTGGTTCAAACCAAAGAGAGTTACCCAAATTAAAGGTAAATGTTTCTCTTAAATTGTTTTCTTTTATTTTACTTCTACAAAACCTAAACTCTTTTTATTCCTTTATTTTGTAACAAAAAAAGTATCCTCAATATACTAGTATGTTTTTATGAGAAGTATTCAAACTACACTTACACACACCTCCATCTAATGGATGAAGAACATAATGTTTCTATGGATGGAAAACTAACGCCTCCTGAAATGATGATGGTTCGATTATCTTTTACCACCTATCATGGTGGCCATTATGATGGAACTGTATTTATATATGATATATATTATGATTTTATTTTCTTTATTCTTCTTTAATTTCCATTTATAGCATACCTTTATGGTTTCCATTATGAGTAAACGCGATAATCTCATTAGAGGAAGTGCGGACAACCGCCCCCTCAAAGTGGTATGACTCATTCATACCATATTTGGTACGTATAAAGGATAGATTTAATGATATTATATATGATAAAATACTGTAATTATAATAATACTATGGGTAATTATTTTTTAATTCCATTAAATATGAAATTGAAATGGAAGTAGCGTTCATGCGTACGTATGGCTTACCGTCTCCATGAACGGTGCATTTCATTTCTTATCTCTAAATGTTATGTACTATTATAAATACTTGTATATTATATATATATATTATATGTATTATATCCAAATAATGAATATCATTCTGGATATAATTAACCTTTTATCACATGACCAACATGTAATTATAAGAAGTCCATTTTTGACTCAAGTACCAAATAATGACAAAACGAACATTATTAACTTAAATGATAACATAATGTTTATAACATGGTAATAAGTGATAAAAAATGTATAATAAACATTAAAATTGTTCTTAAGAAATTATAAATTATCTTTAGTTTATTATTCAGGAGATTAAAGAACGATCGAGTCAAGTTGGACACGAGGTAAGGGATTTCTTCTCTCACTTTTAATTCAGTGAGATTTCCATTGTTAGCTACTTATTTATTGCATGTGGTGTAATGTTTACTGCCATTGATATATATTATTATGATTATCTTTATATTCATGGTATTGTTTTCTTCATTTTTTGGTCAATAATGTTTGGTCATACGACTCGATTTGTTTACAATGAAGTAAGAGATTTTCATCTCACATTTTATTCCCGTGAGATTCATGCTATATTTTTCCACTATTTCCATTGGTGTGGTGTATTTACATTCCATTATTGTACTCTTTGTTTAATATACTTTCATTTATGAGTATTTACATATTCATTTTATGATCCTTCTTTATGTGGCGTATGTTTTGTATGTTACCAATCGGTAAGGGAACCTTTCACCCTCCTCTATTTAAAAGACGTCTTTTTATTATGTCTTTTAATTTAGATATTATTATGTTGGGTGTAACAGCCCAAGATTTTATAAAAAAAAATATTATTTTTAATAATTTCTTGTTTTGTACGCTACACCAAAAGGAGCTTGCACAACACGCGTCCTTGTCTTGCCTTGCATTACACGCAATCGCGACCTTCCTCGATAGCGTGTGTAATACGCAATACCGAGTTTCACTAAACAACGATGTGCTATTAAAATATTATTAAAACTAGCCGTTATGAATAGTAATAACCACTTTTTAAAATTCTGTAAATCTTATTTTTCAAAATGAACTTCATTCTTGGATTCGGAGTATCGAATTTAGCCTAAGGTGAAATTTTGGTACTTTTCGGATAACTTTCATATTCTGATGAATAGTGAAAATTACTAAATTATAATTAAAAACAACTTTTTTAATAGAAATAATTAATAGTGATAAATTATTAATTTGAGTGGTTTTAAAGTATATTTAGAATATATTTTTACAATTTAATACAATGTTGGTCATTGGTTGTAATTTCACATTTAAACCAGACATAATCAAGTGTCAATCTTTTGATATATATTGTTTCCTAAAAACACGCTATTTATTTTAACAGCAGGATTTAATTATAAAATTAATTAATGCAACTTCTATGTTATGAATTTGGTAAAATAGATTTCATTTTTGAATTCGGAATATGAAATATAGCTTAGGATGAAATTTTGGCATTGTTCTGAAAAACATCAATTTTTGATGAATAGTGAAACTACTAAGTGGTAGTTAAAAAAAACTGAATTTTTCATAAAACTTAATTTTGCCGCTTCTGTGAATGGAATTTCGAAAATTTTAGAGACACGGTTAATATCAAGGACTAAAATGTGGTTCAATGAGATGAAAATAATTTTTTGGTGAATAGTAACTTTTTACTTTTTTTACCGCGGTTAATAGTAAATAGGGTAACTAAGGGTAAATATGATATTACTATTACCCTAACACATGTCCTAATTCTATTGGACAAATGTAATTCGACCAAAAACAAACTTAGGAATAAAATATGACCATTTAGGCCCACTTGGATTAGATTAGGACATTTATTATTAATTTATTTAAAGAAAGGTTAAAATAGTTAAAATCAAAGTTTAATAAGTAAATCATTTTTAATATGGGGTTATACATAAGATAAATTCGATTGTAAATATTCATTAGAAAGATAAAAAGATTTCCTACATGATGGTAATTTATTTGTAATTTTTAGACATCAAATAATTTAATTTATTTATGACACAACGATGATGCAGTAATTATCTTATTAATGAAATATTGACATAATTGATGTTATAAACACCAAAATAAATGTAATTTGAGATTTTTTATGAATTACACTAATTTTCTAGGTTACTATGATATATTAATGTTGATTTAATCAACTTGTTTCGAACATTTAATTCTGTTATGACTTTCACAAAAATCATATATCAAATAGTCTCAAAATTGACACAAAATAGTTTTTAAATCAAATATTATATTATTAATTGTTATTGTATTCTTAAAAATCTAAGGCTCGGCCAAATGACTTAGATAAGGATATATATATTAATAATAAACAATTTTGGGTTCGTTTGGCATGTTATAGTAAGTGTATTAACCATATAGTGAAAGAAAACAAAAAGACATGGTAAAAGTTAAATTATTTAACTTAGAGTTAAATCTAATTGATAAGGTTAAAATAATATACTAAACTTGTCTAAATTCTATTGGTTGATAGGATTTCGACCCATCCCCACTTTAGCTTCGAAATAAGACCCTTTGGAACCATTATAAACCGATTTTGACTTTAATATAAAATAATATTTTGAGATATTCCTAAGGTGCCCCTCTCCTCCCCTATAAAAGGACACCTCCTCCCCCTCCTCCTCACACCAATTTTGAGCACTCAAGCTCGGCCAACCCCTGCCATTTTTTCCTCTCCACTTCCCTAGAATAATCCTAGAGGTCCTGGTCTTCTCCAAAGACCAATCTTAGTTCCTTAAGTGGAGGATTCAAAGAGGCGTTCCAAAGAAGAGGAGATTCGGACACGAACAAAGCAAATCGGAACTAAGGTAAGGGAAAATATCACAATCTCATTTTTATCCGAGATTGTTTATTCATAAGTATTTACTGGGGTGTATTTTATCATCCACATCCATGTTTCATCAAAATGTAATATTATTTCTATCCACCTACAATTTTGTAAATCCATTTTTACCCTTCGGTGAGTTTTTAGTAATATGTATGAAAGGAATCTTTTGTCGTACGAGGTACTTTTTGACTTTTCCGACAAAAGTACGAAGAATGTTTTTTTTAACTTATACGGCATGAATGGATTTTTAAAACATTATTTCCAAGAAGCTTCCTTTACAAGTTTTCAAGTTTATTTTTAATCAACTTCTTTTATTTTAATGTTATATGACATGTTATGAAAGGAAAAAATGTTTTTGAAGAAGAAAGGATATTTTCCTCAAGAATGGAGTTCAAGTATTTTATCAAAATTATTTTCCATCTAAGATAATAAAGGGTTCTGTTTTTATCCCTATTATTACATTGATTTGATCATGTTGTGATGGAATTATTTTTATGAATTCCTTTATCTTATATGAATTGATTTATGATGTCATAATGTTTCAAGAATCCCATATTTGTTACATGTGTTATGCGATGATGTATGTTTTATGATTATGTGGCAGACATAAGAAAGGATTCATTATAAGATGGGTGGGACCTATATCTCCCTCCAATGCATTGGGTAAAGATTTTATATCACATGAGATAGACATGGCTGGAACGGAAGGTTATTTCGGTTCAGTGATACAGGACTGAAACGAGGAGTGAACTCGGTTCAGAAAGGGACTTTGTCCACTAAGATAGTCTTGGCAATGAGTAACAAGAAATGATTTTCCATGATTATGTGTGCATGCCACAAAGTTTCAAGTCTTATGTTATGATTATGGGGATCTCGTTTTCACTTCTATGATTTATTAAGATTTTATGATCTCTTTTGCAGGTTATGATTTTCAAAAAGATATGATAGGATTTTTATTTCCTTTATTGCCCTTGCTGAGCATTTGAGCTCACCCTTTTATGTTTTCTTTTCCCCAGGATATAAAGAAAGGTTTTAGGTAAAAAAGAAGAAGATCTTTATAGGAGATGTTGAAGATCTTTCACCACGATTAGAAGATTACGTTCCGAGTTTCCAAAGACACTAAACTATTATGATCCTTGTGTGTGTGTTTTTGTTATGTACTAAGTATTCCGCAAATGTAATGTAATGTCAATCTACGTCAAGATACGGGTCTCTACATTGGGATCTGTTATTTTATATCCACATTGATGTAAAATATATTTCCAAGTTATGAAATACCCTTTTTATCTTATCATCTCATTTTCAGAATTTAAATTGACTCTGTTAGGCTGTCAAATTTTTACGAGGGAACTTCTTAACCCAATTTCAATTATGTGGGTTCAACTTTTACTTATTGAATATGTCATCCAATAAATATGTTTGAATGACCTCTAATTGTTTTACACTCAATATCCATTTATATTGGGTGTAGTTATATTTTTCACACATAATATGTGATTGATTTTTCCTTAATAAAAAGATACCATCTTTATAAGGGATTTCATCTCAATTTACATTTCCATTGAGACTTCATTGTTGTTATACACCAATTCCATCTTATATGGTTCATATACTGTAATTTGACACATTATATCATGAATCCCTTTATTATCATGATATTATAAAGTTTTTATTAAATTTTATTCCTCAATTATTTGTATTCAAGCGTCTCTCAATTTGTAAAAAAACTCTTTAACTAAAATATTGTTTTAAATGTTTTAAATATTTATTCTTATAAATATTTCTCATTAACGTCCATGTTTTCAAAATGGGTTTTATTATTTATTTATATGGACATTATTGTTTTCAAATGATAATTCATTTAAAAGCTTCAAACTGGTATGGGACACATTGATTCAAAAATATCTTTTTAAATTGTTTTGAAAATTATTTGATAAAAAATTGTTTATTTCAATATCTTGATTTTATATAATGGAATGTGGAAATGTTATATTTCCATTATACATGTGTTATATGTTATGATTATGTTATGGTTATTGGGCATTGTTAACGTATACGGGTGGTTCCGTGATAAACCTAGGGCGGGTGAGCCCGAGATAGCTCTACAATGCATTGAGTAATGTGACGGAGGTAAACGTGATGTTTCTCTTAAGAGATATTGGTAATATACTGTGATGGCTATTCCAAGTGTAAATCCCTATGTAGCTGTGATAGCTACAATGTAAGTTTGATATGGATTCCATAAGTAACCTATATGATTTATGATTTGTATGTGTTATTCATAAATCTTATGATTTTATAAGGTATTTTATGATTGAAAAGTATGGTTTCATGGATTTGTATTTATTGTTGAGATAATGTTTTCCGTCCTTATTTTATAACCCTTGCTGAGATTTTTATGCTCATCCCAAGTTTTTAAAAAAAATTCCACATGACTTAAAGATGAATAGGTTCAAGGATTGGATCAAAGAAAATTCATGTTGTCTAAAACATGGAACTAGACATGTGTCCTTTTAAGAGTATTTATTTTATAAAAAAATGGATACTGAGTAGTATTGTTTACTTGTAATATTCAAGTTGTTATGTAATTGTTATGGCCTAATTCTCTAAAACTCTAAACCTAAAAAGATCCCCAATGTGAATTATTCATTTAATTCAAGATTATGTAATGTTTAAGTCTGGGTCCTTATATGAAGGATCTAATGAAAAAAACATTTGACGTGGATTTCATAATATTAGGGTAATAGATGCTCTGAGGGTCACAAGAAATACTCCTCTAGAGACCAGATATAACCAAATTTCTTAGCTTCAAATGAAGAGTACAGAACAGCAGGTAGGTGACAATGTATTTAGAGTAGACACCGAGGCTAACACTAAATTCAAAAAACTAGAGATCATGGGGGTGGAATCCTAGTCAGATGTGGATTCTATATATTCTCCTCTCAGGGGTTTCCAAGATATTTTAGATCAACTACATTTATGTATCATCTTGAACATCAAAATTGGAAGTGACATGAATGTATTCAAGTATCTAGGGAACATCCTAGATAATTTTTATATTGGAGATTATGGTAAAATCCAAAAAAAATTGGTCTGCAAGGGATTCCCTAGTAAACAGGATAACACGAACAAATTCTTAGTGTTGGAATAGTGTAGGATGGGGTACATACATGGGAGAGACACATCATGTGACCTTCTAGACCTCAAATGGTAGTCTTGGTTGGCCGATGTTGTTTCAGTGGAAAAAAAGAGAGAGAGTATGTTGAAATGTGAAGTGATGATGGAGAAACAACCCTTCAGTGCTTGACTTGTGCCAGATTCACATGTTTAGGTTCCAGGTCTATTGGAGGGGTAAGCATGGTCTTTATGTGATCCATCTTGTATTTTTCAAATAGGACAAGAAGAGGAATAAAATGGGGATGGGATCAAGATAATGGTAGTATTAGGCATTGGGGATGGTGAGGATATGGAGAGATATTGGTTGGAGGTGGGGTTATCAAGTATACCTGGAAGTAGAGGGGAGAAAGTGGGGTTTCATTCATCTAGAACATAGGGTTTATAAAATTAAAAAGTCATTTAATTAAAGAAAATTTATTGGAGTACATTATGTGTAATTATTTAGTTTTTTATTTTTTATTTGGATGTTAACCATACACGTCATGTAATAGATTACACAACATGTAATTTTTTATTTTTTAGCATTTGTGAACCAGGCCTAGGTTAATTTCTTATAGTGTGCCCATGGATTTTATAAACTCTATCATATATTATCCTTTTCTAATCCTATCCTATCACGCGTTTCCACCAATTTACTGCTTCATTTAACATCAAGATTCTGAATAAGTGTAATCTAGATTAATTTCAATGTGATGACTCACACCACACGAAACATTTCCTGATATATCTTCAATATTTGACTATTAACATTGAATGATGGTTTTCCTCCTTTCTAAATTTATATGGTCCTATAGCAGAATACTTATATGACCACTAAGGGTCTTGACCATACAGATTTCAACATTATATGGAAGACCTGCATTATTTAATTGAATTATAAGACCTTATTTACTAATATAAAAATTCATCACGCAAGGTACTTATTGTGCCACTAATTGTTTTGTTATTTTTTCATCCCATCATTCCCATAAAAATACATACTTATTCACTCAAGTTTATTCATTTTTAACTTCCTCGCTTTTTGATATTTGTGGGAATCCACACTCAATTTATTTATTAACTTGTACTAGTGATACACTTGTTATGGTAGAAAATGGAAATCCTTTTTGATCACTAATTGGGTGAGGGCGGTGTGGATGATTGTTTTGTACATGGGGTATTATTCCTAGACTGCATCATCTAAACTGAGTCTCATTCCCATTTTATTTTGTTCACAGTATTCTCTATAACTTTATTGATTTCCTTGTTAGACAACTCAATTATCCCACTTTGTTTTGGATGTTATGGTATTCTTATGTTATACATAATTATGTACTTTACCAATATTACATTAAAAAATTTATTGATAAAATGTGTTCCCTGGTCACTAATAAGTATTAGGGTAAATTGAAATCGTGAGAACAAAATTTTAATTTATTAATTCATGATAAATATTTCAATGTCATGAGTGGTAGCTTCATATTATACGCATTATGAGATGTAGTCATTACCGAAGATGATACAGAAATTTCCATGAGAATTAGGTCAGGAAACCATAAGATCAATTCCCCACACAATGAGTGTTTCACCTTCCATTACTATGTTATGGGATATTTTTTTTCATTTCCCAAAGGTTTTAGTCCTTTTTAACAAATCATAGATCTAGAAAAAATATCTTTTGTCTTGATGTTGGGGGTTCCAAAAGAGTTCACTTTGTAGGATTTTTTCTACTATCTATTCTGGTATATAATTCCCTCTAGTTAGTGATGTGTTAAACATATTTGACATAATTTGGATATCATATTATGGGATATAGTGTTTCATTAAGGCATCATCACAACACTTTAAAAGTTGTGGTTCACCATAATTGTAGTGTGATGATTTGACTAAAAAAATCCTCCATTTTTGGTATGAGAGGTTTGGGTAGAGGGATCCCATGGAATTATAGTTTTAAATATATAAAAACCACGTGTGTTTCTTCTTTTTTATGCTGAAAAAAGTTTTATTATGGAAGTTTCCCTTGATGTAAAGATTATCATCATTCTTAATGAGGGGTTGGGGGATTCTGGATATTTGATTAGTGAAACTATTCTTTGTCATGTTATTATCATTAATTATGATGAAAAATTATAGTATCAGTTGAATCTACCACACAATACCATTTTAGGAATCTATTTTTACTCATAAAATATTTCATGGCGCATGATCATTGTAGATAATCAGCTTTGACAGAACAATTTATGATATCAAATTTTCAAAAGCAATGACAAATAATGAATGTTACTTCATTGTAGTCACATAGTTTACCTAAGAATAATTAAGGTATGACTATAATAATATATGTGATATAAAAAGTGGATGATCTACTTTGACAGTACAGCTCATACATCAATATCACTAGCATCAGACATGAATTATAAGTCTTTATCCCAATCTGGTGAGATGATAATTGGAGAAGACACTCATATTTTCATTAAAATGTTAAATGTCCACAAACACTCATCCTTGAACTCAGAGAGTGTATCCTCTACTAACTAGTGTTTTATAGGGTGAAAAACATTCCCAAAATGTTTCACAAAGAGATGGTAGAATCCTAAATATCCTTGAAATATATTTATTCCTTTAAATGTTTAGGTCTGATGTAAATATTTTATCACCTTGATATTTGTGGGATCAATATCCATTATATACATAGAGATTTACAATCCAAGAAATATTCCTCCTTCAACTATATTGTGCATGTTTTATTGTTTAAAACTAAACAGTTATCTTTACAACATTGTAAGAATAGTTTATGATTTCTTAAGAATACATCATTGTATATTCCATAAAATAAATAATCATCCATAATTATTTTAATGAATTCCACCACCATATCATGGAATATATGTTTCATACAACTTTTTAAGGTCACAGGTGCATTACACATTCTTAATGGAATGTTTCATTAGATAAAGGTACTGAATGGACATGTGAATGTTGTTTTTTATTAATCAACTTGGTAAACTAATATATGGTTTTACCCAAAATATCCATCCAAAAAATAATAGATTTAATTTCTTGGTAGCCTCTATAGAATTTTTTCCATTAAATAAATTTCTAAATGATCTTTCCATGTTTCCATAGTTAAGTTATTATAGTCCACACACACTCACTAACCAGTTATGGTTGAGTTGAAATTATGTCATCTCTATAATTCCTTATAACTATGAGGACACCTTTCATTAAATCTACTTTTAGAAGAGTCACCAACTCACCATTAGAGATTGAATAAATTATTCCACATCTAAAAGTTTTAGCACTAATTTCTTAACAACCATTTTCAATGGTGTGGCGAATTACCTCTAGGGATGACCCTTGGGTTTCAAACTTTCATTTTAAAAATCTTCTGAGTGCATAATGTGGGTCCAATCTAGTTGATGTCTTCCAAACCCTATAAATTAACTTCTAATGTATTTATAGGACATCCAGAAACTTTTCCTCTATTGGATTCTCTAGTGATGAGGTATTGTTGAGTAGTAGTCAATTTTAAGTCATTATAAAAGAATATATGAGTGTTTGAGGGAGAGGAGTATTTATCAGTGTTGGTGGATGAATAACTGATTGTATAAAAGGTCAGACTCTATCCTTAAAAAAAGGTTATGTGTATTTCATTTCATCAAATTTGTATTCTTCTTTTTCTGTAAGACACCTCTCAAAACTATAATCTTTTATAGCCATGTAGAAATTTATCTTTTCAGTGGAAAAAATTGCTTGGAAGAAAAAATAATAATATTTTTTGTTTTCATTATTCACTTGGAGGAACACATCTTGTTCATCACCAACCCTGAATATAAGTTTCCATTGATTCATATCAATTAGATCCTTCTGAGTGGCTGGGAATGGTTATCCTAGAACAAATAGAATGTATCATTTATCTTCCATATCCCAAATGACGGTGTTTACTGAAAAAATTGATGTGAATATTTTGAAGATAACATCGTAGAGAAGCCTATGAGGATAATTTACTGATTGGTAAGAAAATTGAAGTTCCACTCTAGATGGTTTTAATTACCTGAGTCCTAACATGAGAAAAAAACTCTATCTCATGAGGTTAATACTAGGCCCTATGTTTTATATGGATCTTCTGAAATTGAATTCCCCTATGGTGTATAGAATTGAGAAACTCTCAAGGTCTATCATATTTGGTGGAATATCCCAGTGAATAATAATAGAGCATTCTCCATTCATAAAACTAACTCCTAGGTCAATCATTTTCCTCTTTTTGTATAACAAATCCTGAAAAAAAAAATTACATATATGTGAATTTGGGAAATCGCTACATATAGTGGGATGTTTATGTGAAAATTATTGAACATATCCAAAAATGTTCACTTTAATCCATACTTTTTCATTCATTCCAAAAAGGGGATATGTATTTTTTATATTGGTGGTGAAATTTAGATATCATCTTTGGGATTATCTTATTTAAGTGATTTTATAGGAGGTGTTAATTGTAGAAGATTATCTTCATCATTTCTATTCACCCATTTATTAACATATTATTCAATGATTTTTTTAGATTTCTTGGGTTCCATAAAATTTTTATTTTTCCATTGGCATGATTTCCAAAAATAAAAATCTTTTTTCCTCTTCAATACCACATCCTTGGCCTCCCCTATTTGGAATGTCATAGTATTACCATGCAGCGCACATGGAAATCTATAAGATATGGAATTTGATATTTGTTCAATTTAATGTTTGATATTTTAGTGGGATTCACATTGATTTTACATTTACATTTAATTGGTTAGGATACTTTGATCTAAATTTGGTATGAAGTTAGTGAGAATATTCTCCAAATTCTGTTAGAGAGGTGCGACCAGTTGTGGTGGTATATATGGAGCTAATTGAAATTGTTTCTATCCTCTTAGAGGAAAATGTTCTTGGGGTATGTGTTCAGGTGGTCATGAAACCATATACATAGGTGGATTCCTATGTGATATTTTGTTCTTGAGTGTTTCTTAATCATTTCTCTTCTAGTAGTACTCTTAATTTTTTTACATCCACCTTTGAGCCTGAAACTTTTGATTATATTTTTTTGGTGGCTGAAATTTTATTATTAGTGATTGTAATTTAAATATTTGCAATCATTATTATTTTTCATAAACTCATTTCATGATTTGGTGATATAAGTATTATTAGATAAAAATTTATCTGGGTTTAATATCTATTAATGGAGAATAAGTGCATGGTTTTGTAGGATATAGATAAAAATATTCCAACTTCTTAGTCATGGACTCAACATGTGTAGCTTGAAGGATGATTTATTCAACATGGTAGATTCTACACTGAGGTGTTCCATGATCTATATTACACATAATTTCATTGTGAAAGACATAATCTAGATATTTTCTCCCTAATTATAGTGTCCTCAGTTGTAGTTCTTTATCAGTGGTATAATATACCAATGTGTGAGCGGTGTTTGGGAGGCCATTATAGAAGTTATGTAGGTGAAGCCAGACACCAATTCCATGATGATCGAACTTCTGAGTAATTTCATTAAAGCAATACCAGGACCCCAAAATGATTCTCCTTTTCTATGAACTAAAATTTTGATTTCATTATGATTTTCCATGTCTGCATTACTATATAATATTTGTATAGAAACTTGTGGGATAGTTCATCCAAAGTCATAATTAACATGGGGAACTGTATATTTAGCCAATCCATGGATCTACCATGTATGAAAAATTGGAAGACTCATTACCATGTTTCATCAGATGACACTCCTTGGTAGTGAAATTAATCATTGAATTCCATGATGTTAAAGATATTATAGTGAGGAACATCTCTCTAAAGTCCAATGTACTAACTCATATTCAATATCATGCTAATGAGTTCAGGTTTGTTTTCAAATTTATGTTCCTGAATAGGAGGGAACAAAATAATTGATTTAGAGCCCCTAATATATGTAAATAGATAATCCATAATGGTTTACCAGAGTTGAAAGGGTTATTTTTTGTTTGGTATAGGTGGAGCATGTTGCATCTTGGGTAGGTTGGAACTTGCAATATTGATGTGTTGTATCACACTAGATTATTGGAGTACAAAATGGTACCTTTCAATTTTAGTAATAATGGTAAGAGATACATAATAGTCAGATATCCTTTAATGAGTTAGGGTGCCCTACCACATGCACTAGGCTAGATGTATGATGGACACAGTGGCATCCAGAAGAATAAATAAAAAATGAAAAGATAAAGAGGGACAATTTAGGTAATCACAAATTCATTTCAAAGTTTCTTAATTATAAGAACATTTTCAATATCTAGAAATGAAACTAAAATTTAATATTCCTACAACAAATTTTTAATTATTATTATATATGGTTATATTCCAATTTCTTTTTTTTTCTCAAACAACACTTGATACAATGATGTAGTAGTGTGTTAGTCTAGGGTCAAACCCATGAGGAAATTTTGGATGGAAATGATCCAATGACATTGAACCCATTATGTTGGAAACCTATAAAATTGGGCGCATTTTGGGATTTTTCTAATTCAATGGATTATGGTTTTTGGATTTGAAAGAAGATATGGATTATGTGAAATTTAATGTTTTAGTTAAAAAGGAAAATTTCTATCATAACATGGAATAGTCATAGGTCTTAGGCGAGGAAGTGGTATATAGAGCAGTAGTTGGTTATGGTCAAGCCAACTAGATCCACCATATATAAAACGATTCTTTGGTCCGCATATAGTTAACAAACTATTTTATTTAAGACTATATTCTAGAAAATAAAGTGTCACATGATATTGGTCATATCCTTCTCTATATCAACTAGGATTGGTTCATTCATTTAAACATCACATGGTCAAGGTTTCCTAAAATAATAGAATAAAATTTTATTATGTAACTTTATTAATAGACATGGGGTAACAACATTGTGATTTAGAGATTCAAAAAATTTAGAAAACCCGACATTCTATCCAAACCCAACCCAATTTAACATCTCATGATGGTAATAATAATGATCACTAGAAAAATTTCAGACATGATTGATAGATTAATAATGTAGTAAATATAAGAATGTTTTGAAATAAAGAGTTCGATAATAAAGAAGTGTGAAATTTCAACATGTATTAAACCAATCAAACACATACTTGAAATATGAAACAGGTAAGAATATAGGGTAAATATCATTTCTAATAGAAAAGGAAAGTAAAGAAAGATATAAAAATGGTAAACAATGATGAATGTAAAAAATAATAATTTTAGATCCATTAACAACACACAAATTTAATCCAAATAGTAAAAGGAATTTTCTAGAGATTAGTTAAGAGAGAAAGAATAGAGAAAATGAGATAAAATGAGAGAAAAATTAATTTATGATATGTTCTTTTCTGTTTTATGTGCTCTAAGAAATATATATTTAGGCAAACTAAACATTGTGTAAAAACCTCACCTCATGTAAAATAAATCAAGGTTTTTCTAAGTGTATTATGTGTCTAGAGTAATTCCAAGCTTAAATATTCATGATTTTGATACTTGAATCATCTCAAAATGTATAGTGTGAGGTTACGATATGTCTCTTCTCATGACATCAAATTAAAGTGTGAATTTTATTTTTGAATATTACAGAACATGTGATAGAGATTCAGTTCATGTAATAGTTTCATGACATTTAAAATATTCACAACATTCTTCATGGATTCAAACATGATGTTTATTATTTTTACACATAGGGTATGTGAGTAAAGATGTGTAGTGTCTTCTTTTGTCTAGTTTTGACAACATTTCCTTTGGAATCGAGGAAAAACATTCTCAATAAAACTCAATATATACCTAGTTCATTATTGAATAAAACATGAATAATAAAAAATTATACAAATCCAAATTATATATAATAGTTCACCTTAATAAATTCATTATTATTTTCTGATAAAATAATTTCATCTAAAAAATTATAACATATTTTATATTTGAATATGACTAAAAAATATCTCATACGATGTCACCTTGTATCACAGGGTAATATAATCAATATTTTCAAAATACACCCCCACTTATAATTATTATTTGATATTTTTCTTTGATATGACATTTTTAATGTTTAATGTCTTTTTTATATTATTCTTTGTGTGACTTATTTTTTCCACCAATTTTTTTTTGTGTTATTCAAAATAAAACTCCATGCCTATTTTCCAATCATAAAACAATGTTTAAAATATTTAATACTCATAGTTTATCCACATTTTCCAATCATTGTATTTGGGATTTAGGTATCACTAAGACATATAACTACCACACATGACTTGTCAATATGACGTCATATTATACAGGTAATTATCCACTAATCTAACTCTTATTTCATGTACATATTCTTTATATATTGTGACATGACTTAATGGTTAGGTATATTTTTTGGTCTATCCATTTTATTTATGACATGTTAAAAAATATCATCTCTTATCTATTTAAAAATAATGGAATTTTTACTCAACAGAATGACATTCATGGTCCCTCTCAATGAAACTTTCTTGAATATTCTTATAGTTATATTTCATATATATTTTTATTAAAAGAAATCATTGATAACATAGGTAAAATAATAAAAATAATACAAGATTAATGAATTTACAATTCAACATATATGATATGTTTCTATTCATTGTAAATTTCTACAAATTTATTTACTTTATTAAAGGATCCTTGAATATTTGAAATATTTCATAGTGGAACCCACATGTCTATAATACTGACACTTTTTTAATATAAATGATTTTTTGGTCATCTTCTCTATTGTATTCATGTAACACTATGATTTTGTGACATCCTTATTAATCTGATATTTTAGTCTCCTTAAATGATTTTTATTTTATTAATCATTGATATTCATAAAAATAAACATTGTTATTTGAGCCTTTCATACCTATCCTCTATACCAAACATCTATATTACATGTAGAAAAGATGGTATTCTTGATCAAACACTCATTATGATGTCTACAACCATATTCATATTTTAATTTTTCTATATCACTATTATGATTTTTGAATTTAAATTTATTCTCTTGATTGTATGAAATTGAAATAGTTTCAAACATATTATTTTTGTTTCCACCATTTCATAATGGGATTGCGTCTTATTATCCCATTATTTGATAATTTTATTTATTTGAGGAATAAAATATTTTTTCATCAATTTCAAAATGAAATATGATATTCATATTTAATTTTCCCAGGAATTATAACTCCCCTAATTCACTTATTCTAGTGAGGTACTTATAAATTTTATATTATTAATATTTTAATATGACTCCTTTAAAAAGATTAAAATTTTATGGTTTTTCTTCCTATAGATATCTATCTCTTCAATAATAGCTTTATTCTCTACTATATGATTAATAAAAAATTTATTCTTTCATGCAAATTTTATTTTATCTTGATCCTCAGTAACTATTATAGTCAACACGTCATTAAATTTACATTAAAACTCAATCTCTTCTCCATTGAGAAAGGTTTTGTAATGATATTATTTCTTTTTCACAAGACTCCTACATTGAATCTCACTTCATATTATTTAATAAAATATAGAATAATTATTTCTTCTTGTATGAATAATATTCTATCTACTTTATGGGAAATCAATCTCATCAACTTCATCTTCTTGTATTCACATTATATGATTTGATAATCATTTCCATAATAATTGTTGAAATATTATAGTTTTCCATTAATTATCATATCATAATAATTGAATTATCTATAAAAATGTGATTGGAATATATTACTTAGATCATTATTATCATCTCCATGGTTTACATAACTTGATTTATATTTCCATTAAATATATATAATTTATGAGGGTTTCTAAATTATTTCAGTTTCAATATCATTTCATATTCCACCAACCTAATTTTTATAACATAATGGTATACTTTAGTTTTATAATGTTATTAAAACATTTATACCTTTACATTAGAGAAAGGGGAAATCTTTTATAATATTCTCTTTATAATATACGAATATTAAATCATTTTCCATTTCATCACCTTGAAATAACTAAATATATATTTTAATTATTGATATATATTAATGATTTTGTTGGGGTATATAATCAGGTCTTCAATTTTTTTCTATGAATTAATGTTTTTCTTCGATCATCAATTTATACCTTCATTAATTTTTAAAACATTATTATTTATATATTGGTTGTATGTGAAAGTCATCATATTAAGGTAGATATGTTTTCATATTACTTTCAATAAGTCATTTTTATTTTTTTCATATTCATTCAACAATTTTAATTCTTACACTGTTAACAAAATCCTGATTTATTAATTTATTTTTATTTCATATATATCCATATAGAAAACATCCATGTTATGAGAATATGTATCCAAACATATATGAATATTATATATTTGATTATATAAGTAATTTAACACTGTTACTAGATTTAAATCATTGAATTATCCATTTCATGAAATCATTTTATCTTGATCTCCATATAATAGTATCTCCATTAATAAACAATTTAGTTCTTAATCCTTTTTTTATGTTTACGGTACCCAAACACCCTATAAAGATATTGGAATCTGGTGTGAATTATTTTTATCAAATACCATAAATATAATTCCTGATCTCTTTCTAAATGAAACTAATGTACTATTAATAAATTAAAATGAAATTAATGAAATCGAATTTTGAGATTTTACTTAGTTCACCATGTGTAATATATCTCAAGGCAATATAGTTAAAAATGTACTGATGTTTCTATGGAATCACTAATACACTATTTAGTTTTTAGATAACATAATAATGGTATAAAAACTAGTTCTAAAAACAATCCTTACTATTATCTCTCTAAAGAATATTTTTAGAAATTTATTATAAAAAAACATTATCACATAACATTATAACAAATTCATAAAATTAAATAAGAAAATAAAAAAAAATTATATTTCCCTTCAATTTGATGAAAACATGAAAATAATGTTGATACATTTTATTTATATTTATACTTATATTATAGTTATTTTTAAAAAATAAATATTTTAAAATAATAACCCTATTTTAAATAGCATATAAAACACAATACCCAACTTACACAAACCATAAAAATATTTTTTTTAATATAAAGGTTAAAACATAGCCATTTAATTTATAGGTAAAAATATATATAACAAAATTACAAAATATATATTATTCTCTTAATAAATAAATAGTTACTAAAAAATTCATAGTGAATATGAACATAAATATTAAAAAATTAATTTTTATTCATCAAAATAGGTTTTATTCGAAAACCATTCTTATTTCCTTTCATGACGGAATATTAGAATCAATTTACTTAAATTTTACAAAATATTATTTTATTAAAATATGATTATTTTTTAAATACTCCTACCCAAATTTATATATGATGATATTTTGGGTTCATTATGAAAAGGTTAGTTTTTTCAGTAAATATTAAGAAAATACTAGTTTTTATTAAAAATTGTTCTTTCATTTCAATTATCTAAAAAGTAAAATTGTATTTTAAAAATGATTTAACATAATAATAGTCCAATAATATTATTTACAATCAAATTAAGGCTAATTAAATAAATATTATTCTTGATTCTGGTATAAAAATATTTTATACTTAACTAGAATTTTTTTCTAGAAAACAATATTTCATTTCATTGGGAATTTTTAATTTTAAATTAAATATTTCACAATATATGAATTGATTTTTAGTAATATTATTCAATAATTATTGTAAAAATAATTAAAATAGTATAATATGGTGAACAATTTTTTTCATTTGGAATGGTAACCATAGTAAATATTTCTCACCGTAGTAAAAGTGGAAAACTGGATTACAATTTTGCATTAAAGCATAAAACATTTTCTAATAGGTGACCATAGATAATAGTATAATATGTTTTGGAAAAAAATTATTTTTATAAATAAAAATAATTTATTTTAATACATTTTTTTATTTTGGGATCCAAAATTTTATTTTGAGAAGATAAGTTATATTTTATTGAAACTAAAATAAATTTTTGGATATTTTTATTTAATGGAATGGTTAGAAGATTCTATTCACTTTTGGAATGATCTTAAAGTATAATAACATTTTTTCATTTATTATTTCACCCAATAAATTTTTGTAAATGTTTATATTACATTACTTCATGGTAAAATTATCATTATGATAAAATCTGTTATTTTCTTAAGAACTATATTTCCTGCATATTCTCTTCTTATATTAAAAAAATTATACCACCAATTAAAATTGAAAAAAATAAAATTGATGCTGAATTAAAAATAAAAGTTTATATATCTGTTTATAAAGTCCCTATTCTGTTCTTATAAGTATATTGTCATGATATAATTTTATGTTATCACAGTTATTATTAAAATGAGTTTTATGTTGTTTAACAAGGAGACAATACATAAAATAAATCTAAAAATATTATATATATTATTGTTTAAGTTTATGTAAACCCTATCACACCATATATTATAATATGGAGTGCCTTATTTCCCATTTAAATGATTATCACATATATATATATATCACATATTTACTTTTAAGTAATTTCAAGTATGTCCTCTCCCAAACATATAAAAGGACGCCCTCTCCACACCACTCTAGACATTAATATCCTTTTAGATTGGAAAATAAATTCATAAAAACCTTACTAAAATACCGACCCACATCATTGAATCATTAATTTGGTCCTAATACCAACCTCAGATGACTTCAGGTGTTATAAAAAATGGTGTTTTTTGAAGAGGAGTTATAATTCATAACAAAGAATTTTTCTTTTTTTAATTCCTATAAATAATTAAAATTAAATTTAAAAATGATGAAATACTAATATAAACAGCATCCTCATACTGGGTTATTATTATATAGACATTATAACCTCTATGATTCTCATATTCCAACACATAGAAAATTAAACCATCATTTTTTGTACGACAGACTACCGCATTACGAACTGATGTAATTAATCTTCCACCTCGACCAATTATGGAAGATTATAAGGATTGATTTACTATATATATATGAAACTAAGGAAATAATTATATTAATTTAAATATAATAAATCATATTTTTTCATAACTTTCAATACATTTAGAAATAATAATTTATTTTGTGTGTAATATGGATTACCACAACTATAATGTGATGTGATTCATCTTTCATCACTACATCAAACATGTGGTATATATAATAAATTATAGTAGATAATATGATATTTTTAATATAAAAATATTTTTTTAGTGTAAATAGTACTTATATTTCTTCCCTCATGTTCATTGGGGAACAGAAACATTACATTTGAGTATGTAGGACCATCTGTCTTCATGACTGTAATGTAATACATTTTTTAGAACAACCATATATGGTTGGTTTTAAATGTATTATTAATTTTTAAAAAAGTATAATTATTTCATTATTATTATTATTATGTGTAATGAATCCAACCCTAATAGGTTGAGACCATTGCCTACATTAATACATTATCATAAGATACAAAGAATCACATTTTGAGGGACCAAATAGTTTAATAGTATTGGTATAAATGATACATGAATGATTACCATATTACATTTCAATAAAAAATCACATCTCAATTTCTTCTCATGAATATCATAATTTTTCTAGTACATTATTTCATCTCATTCATAATATAATTTATGGATTCCTAGTAATATAAACAAAATTAGGGTGAGTACAAATTCTTTATAAGGGATAAGTACAAAATAATCTATCATGAATCAACGTGAATAACCAACATGGAAAGGTATGAATCTCAACGCATATGAAATTAATATAATTTGTATATAAAAATCAATATTTTAAGTTAAATAAATTAAAAAATAACTATTAATCAATATCATCTCTATAAAAACTAGCTAAGGCATAATCAATATGACAATGTAAATTACTAACAAAAAATTTCATTTAATCAATAAACATTGAATGAAATGATTCTTGAGATAATATCATAGATAAAACATCCTAGATAATATTAAACAAATTATTATTAAAGTTAATGTTTAATTATAATATGTCGTCTTTCATAGGCACCCGATTCCACTATCATTAAGATCTGTCATCAAGATAGATTAAAACAGATGGGTTGAAACCCATTTAACTATGGCTAGTGAACTAATTCATCCTATGAGAATACCGATACATAGAGGGGACAACTATAAACTGGATCCAACCATGTCTTTCACATCCAATTAATTCCTCATATATATAATAATACATTTAATTTTATTAACATTCTTTTCATTCCCTAAAATATCTATGATGATCTATGAATACATATTTATTAATATTTCTCCAGATAACAAAATTATATTGAAATGATATACATTTTACACAATAATTATATCGATGATAAAAAATATGGATATTTAGGGAATGTTTAATGTCAAATTATCCTAGTAAATTGAAAATTTCAAGAGAATATTATTGACTACAAAAAATGATTCATGGAATATATTTTCAAGACCATATTTGGTCAAAATAATCCAAAACCATCTAGAGGGAATGTAAGAATTTTATCTACACAAAATATCACTAGGGTGCTATATATAAAATAGACTATTGTTTTTTATGAATTCACATACCATAAAATAGAATTAAAACATCTTTAAAGAAAATACCCTTCTCATTTCAAGAATCACTTTTTATGACATGGAACATTTTAAAAATGATTTTCATTGAAAATCTATTTAATAGAAATAATTAATTTCTAGAATTTTTTGAATAACAATTTCATTAAAAATATCATCAAATTTGAAGCTAAAGCATCAATAAAATGATGGTAATCATGGTGGGTATTTTTGAACATACCATTCTTGTTAAAAAAACATTCCATTTTCACTATATAATGTTATAAAAGATCATTTATAGAATGAATCAATAATATTGCTTAAAAATTGTTAAAATTGTGTAACAGATAAACTCAGGTCAACCAAAACATATTGCTAATCTAGTCATCGCATGGTGAGGTGACATAATGAATTAGAACATGTCATGTATATATAATGACAAAATACCTAAAACCATAGTACTATGAAAAATAAAAATATACCACCAGGTGCATATAATCAAGGACAAACCAGCTAAACCAAATGGTATGAATAAGGACAAAATAGAAATTCTCAATGAAAACATCAGTCACCTTTAAACCACCCTGGTATGAAGGAAAACACCGAAGGGGTAGCTCACATGCTTCAAGATTCCCTTCACATTACCTGTATCCTAAAATAAAACATCTAAGACCACTCTAGGAAACTGATAGGTTGTGAGAACAGAATGTAACAGAATACCACAAAAGATTCCACACAAAGTCTAATATCAAGAATGAAACAGTTCTATATTTTAAAAAAATAGATTTACAAATAATTTCAATTAATCTAAATTATATATAAATGATTTTCTCCAATAGTTTCCATAAATTAATTTTATATTATAAAACAATAAATATGCAACTAGAAATTAGTAAAACCCATATGAATACCCATGGATCAAGACTTATGAAAGGAAACACATATCAATGATATAATATATCATGTGACCATATGTGATACAACCTCATATAAAAAACCATGAGCAATAATCAATGATTAAAACCATCATGGAATAAATAACCATAAATGACAAAGAACCTCATATTTGGAAATAGACTATTTGAAAATACCTAAATGATAAACAAAAGACTAAAATGGAATAATTTTGTATCCAACCAATATCAAGTCCCATCATTTTCCATCGATACCCCAAATGTTACCGATTAGTTTTGAGACATACACTAAGGAAACCCGTGTCACTTTATCAACAGACCTATGGCTCCAAATGTGTTATTTATAAAAATAAATTTCAAAACTGTGATCAAAATTTTATATGACATTTAAAAAGACAAGAAAATATGCATTGGTATTTGAAAATAAATATCCCAATGAAGTAAATACATTCTCAAATAAAAAACCTTTTTATAAACCTTTTCCTTTACTAGAAACTATAATAAAAACAGATCTCTTCAAATAAGTGAACTATCCGGAATAATTTCTGATGAATGAAAATTAATTCATTAGATTAAACCATTTTATTGAAACAACTACATCAAAAAAATATAAACATATGTTCCTTAGACTATGATAATAGAAAAACAAGGGGTTTTCTTTCTAAAGACTAGGCTAAATAAGAAAATAAATAGGATCAATATAAATATGATCATGAATTTCAATATTAACCACAACTAACATGGTATTTGTGACTTAAGGGAATATGAACCATTAGTTATACTTACCTAGAAAAATTCACAGAATCTTGAACCACAATAAATGGCCTAATTAAATGTTAAGAAATCGTCAGAGGTCTTGAAATTCTACATGGATTTTCTAGGTTGAGAGGGAGAATATACATGAGAATGAAATATTAAATCAACTATGCCACACCCTCAAATCCCAACTCAATATTACTACACAGAGTTTAATACCATTAAATGTCATGTAATCCACAATATTGATGTATAGAAAAAACCCATCAATTTTTTTATAAAACAAAATTTTATTATTTCATGACGTGAAATCTTTTTATAGATCACATAACAATCCTTCAAATAGAATTCATTATTGTTTCTAGTGTAATGGAAACCATTTAACCATGATGTCTTTCGAACTAGGTGAGAACCATCAAATATATCAACATATTAATACCCAAAATCCATTAATTCAAAAAAACATACATCCAATAAAATTTGGTTATATTCCCTTAAAAAGGATCTCCATCCATGAGACACTTGAAAACATACCCAAACAAGGAAGATAGAAAATCAAAAACAAGGGGCTATGTGAAAATCATAAATGGGTCCTATAATATCTGCAACATACATGATATCTAACCACATAAATACCTTATATTCATGGGCTTGATCAAAGTGAATTACAATAGCGCCTGATCATAAATTATTTATCCCAAGCCTTCTGGCTATCTTGTATGCACTACCACAATATACAATGTATGGGGAATAATGTCACCACACAATAATATCTCTCAATGACCCATAATCTAAATTGGATGCTCAACTTAAATGGTTTCATTCTCAAGATTATCATTTCATTTCCAATTACATATGAAGGGTCTTTTATATTACTCTTATGTTCGGAAACATAAATCAATTAATGGATAGAAGCCAAACCAGAAAAAAAATTATAAATGATAGGACACCATTCCTAGGAATCCTATAATCTAAATGGGGTCCACAAAACTTCAATTCCATATTATCATGCATACACAATCGATGATGTCCTAAGAGAGGTGATACTATAAAAAACTTGATCACCCACATAAACATATTGATGTCAAAAAGGAAAATATGCATAAGATTTATGATGACTCTGTACCCTGTCCAGTTAATCTAGATCAATTACACCATATCTGTCATCTCTTGAAGAAGACTTTGTCCAACCATAGACCACTCTCCGAAATATTTTCGACACAAGGGATATCTACAAGGATATTTTAACAAATCCTCCATAATTACTATCTTAATCAAGGACTAATAAATTTAATTATAGGAAAACTCAACCATAGGAAAATTATTTCCCCTTGATCCTCCATTATCAGTAACAAAATACCAAAACATATCTTCACCAGCCTATATAGTCATATTTTTCTTTCCATTCATCTTCAATTGATAATACATGCTCAATATAATCTATGATCACATAGCCTCCTGACAATCCATTATTTAATATTGACATTAACATCATGTCTCCATTAGATACAACCAAATAGGTAACCCCATGATGTCTCACAATATCTCAGACATACAATTCCACAATATAATCCACCATTATTTTCTCCTTAATAGGGGAAAAATATGACGATTTTATGATTTGATAATTGATCACCCAAATTGCATCCTTCCCACATAGATCCCATAGAAAAAAAATAAAAAAATACATATAAATTCATTACCACTTCTATATCATAATAGTTATGGGATATAAAAAACACTTAGGTATCTATTGTAATGCATTAACACTTTGACCTTTAAGAAACAATGATATAAAATATGAAAATAAACCGCCTCTCCTCTAGAAAATAATATTGACTCCTCCAATCATGGTACCATGAGGAATCCCTTGGTATTATGAACAAATATGCCAAATTTTCTCTATCTAACACTCATTCCTCATGGAAAATATAACAATGAACATACTACAGATGCACAAATCACCAATGGGATAATGATATGACTCACCCAAGGTCTTCCCACCATACATTTTTTCATAAGAATTGGTTGTTGGATTCTATCACCTACATGATCTGAAATCACTCATCAAAAGACGAGTTATCATTCATCAATGACAAAAAAACTAGTCCACTAACATACTCCACTTCTATTATTATCTCCATAAAAAATCATCAAATACAACTTCTAAACTAATTCTATCACATATTTCATTAGTAATTTTCTTCTCAATGCATCGAAACACTAATTTCATTTCATAAGAGTGTACAAAATATATAAATAATATGTATGAGGATATTGCACCCAACATGTCTATCAAAAGTTAATATCCCACTTAGTAAAATATATTTTAGGAACTTTTGATCATAATATATAATATACATCTACCAAAAGAGATTGTTTCACCACATATTGATTTCATACATAATTGTTTCCAACATAATATCATGGGTAGGGTAGTTCTTCTCTTGGGGGAATCACTGGAATGATCCAAAGGCCAGCACCTATTTTCCCTGCATCAATACACATCTGAATCTGATACCTGAAAAAACATATAAAATAACTTAACATGAACCTGGTTTTTGATGAATCAAAACATGTATTCATGTCAACCTCATATTAATATCCTAAAATATATCATCAATGATTATCATTATATTAAAACTTTACAGCCTTATAGGTCTAATTTGACATAAAATATACGATCATGGAAAATATAGAACAAACCATCTATATTCACTAGCTAAACCAAAGAAGATCTATAGGTCAAACACATCTTCGGGATTCACCTAGGACATATGAACTTATTTTTTTTCTTTTTCCACAGAGACACATCTCTCAAATATAACATTAGCTAAAAATTTCACATCCCTTATCTGAAACTCACATTTGGAAAGATAACCATAGAAAGGATGTTCCTTCAATATTCCAATAATGACATCACAATGGTTTCAATACTCCTCCTATATTTTAGATTACACAAAAATATCATCCACAAAAAAATATTATCATAACCGGGGAATGATCTGGTATATAAAATACATAAAATAGCACTGGAGGGTTAGTTATACTAAATTACAAATCTAGAAACTCAAAATGAATATAACAGCTCATATATATAGTCTAAGGAATATTTCATCCTTATCCCCTCAATTGGTGGTACCTTGACAACATGAAAATCATTAGAAACCATCATGAACCTATAATCTAGTCAAAAAGATCATCAATCTTATAAAAAGTACCGTTTATCAAAAATAATGAACATATTTTTCTTTTGAAAGTCCATAAATTGTTCGGTATCCCATCTTCCTTGTGAGAAAAGAGGACATGTGAAGCCCATAGTGACATGTTAGGAAGAGTAAATCCATTAGCCTCTATGTATTCAAGTTGGGCCATATGTTCCACTAACTCATTACGTTCCATTTGATACGATAGGTTGGATATGGGTATCTCACCCGGGAGAATATTCATCATAATCATAACCTCTCTCTATGATATTTGACCAGAAAAATCATTTCGAAAACCTTAGGGTTCACACTCACCACTATAGGAATTCAACGACACAAAAAAGGGTCAACTACCACATGAATCATATATAAAACATGAATGAGATTAACATGGCCTGAGGAACAACTTTCCCTTCCATTCTTGATCTAGAGTCTTGAACACCCTAAAAGACATGAGTGACCACATCAGTAGATAAGATATGTACTTGAAATTATAACATTCTATATGGGACTTAAAAATTATCATCTGATCCATACATATAATCATGTCAAAGATATCATGATAAAGAACCAAGAATTCCCATACTACCTGGTAGTCGAATATCATCACCTAACACACAAGAACACTTGTATAATTATTTAGGCCTCTTTTCCAATAGGATGAGAATATCCAACAATAATTGAATAATATTTGAGAATAAGTATGACACATCAACTAACTATAATGATATAAATTAATGAGTATATTCGTTACCATACAAGCCTGACACCATAGAAGATAATCTAAACATTGTACCTATAATAACAACTATCCCTACACCATATTCCTCTTATACATACTAATCCTTATATATAGGTAGAGTCTTAGACACTTAAAAACCCCCCTTGGCCTCAGTATTTGACCCACAACCCATGGGAGAATCAGTACAAACCATCAAGAACATGGTGATAGTGGATCCAACCATACTACCATGATACATCCATTAATAAAAACACCTTAGATGACCTAATAATATATAGTGATGAAAAGTCAAAGTATTCTCCAAACAATTAGGCATTTTTTGATGAGACCACCAACACTTTTAGAAAATAATATAATAGTGTTTTGATGAATCCCCTAAAACTACTCTTTAAGATAACTGAACACCCTTAAATTTCTTTTCTATAATGAATATACACTCTAGAATATAACTCCTTCAACTATGGCACCACCCAAACCTCTCTTCCTAGTTATATCTATCTTATATAAGTCTTCATTGTCAACTAAATCCACAATGGTTTGAAGAAACATGAGATACAACATATTACAGATATCAGTCTGCATTCCTAACTATAACCACTAAGCCTTTAGGTTCTCATTAGTGGCAATCTCTATTTCTAGATTCACCAATGCCATAAAATAGGTTGGACACTAAATTATGGTATGCTCTGCCTATTAGAATTTTAGAAACACCTGGGTCTTTTCCACACATAATGCCTCTATGTAAAACTATTTATTGAATAGTTTATCGATTGAAGCCTATTTAAAGTAATCATGATACTTTCCTTGCACATATATTCCCACTATATCCTTCCCAGTCCCTCAAGCACGTATGTGGAGAATCCCATCTTCGTGTCCTTTTGATTCTTTAATATGTTGAACATCCTAACCATCCTCTAATTCACCTCCTAAAATTCATGTAATCCTTTATCACCATAAAATATAGGTGGATGGTTTGTGGTAAACTCAATTCCATGATACAGTACACATCCTAGGTCCACCACACCAACTTGAACAAGAGTCTAAACAACATGGATTTCTTCTTCCACCCTGAAAGGATCCCTTCGAGGATTCTCATATGAAACTGTTATTATGTTTTCTATCTCAAATTTGCAAGATCTCCCCTAAAAATGATTTCCTAATAAAAAAATGAAAATAACTAGTTAGATAATGAGAACATTCCAAAATCATAGGTCCACATTCATAATTCAATCCAATTCTTTTAAACCACAATAAGTTAATGAAATTATGAATTGAATCGATGAAATAAATTTCCAAGGGGAATAGGTAAATTTAAATAATATTCCATTAAATTTCATTCAAATGACTCCAAATCGAATGTCTTTTACTTGTTTAAATCCCCTAACAACCAATGTTAAATCAGTTTTCAACATGAGAGTGTGCTGGCCATGCCCCTTTTATACACTTACTATCCACACACAGCTAGCCATAACTCCCATAGACCCAAGACACAGATAAAAATTTATACAGAGTTTACACACATCTAGCTGATATTTCCCTTTGACACCAAATTAAAACATACCAACCCGGGTTAACAAAACCATATATTGGATCTGGTCATCACATGGAAAGGTGAATAAAGAAAATAGAAAAAATCTAGAAGAATTAATATAAAAAGGAATACAACCCCAGTACTAAGAGGAATAAAAATATAAAACTAGGTCCAAAAATTCAAAAATGAAATTGAAAAACAAGAATGTATGAATAAATAAAGAACAAAAAGTATCCATGTGGCCATAAATTACCTCCAACCACCCCTCAATGATGTAAAGGAAAAATAGAGAAGCCAACATACAACAATATTCCATTACTTTTACCTATATCATGCATTATAACATCTAAACCTGCCAAAGGAAGAAAGTTGGGTGTAAGAATAGTTGCATGTGGGGTAACAACATAGGGTCTATTCATGTTTTAATATCAATAATTCAACAATTATTCCTTAAATAACAATTTCAAATTAATTTCATAAGTACAATTAATTTATATATCATTTCATAATTTGAGAATCATAAAATCTATTCATATTCTCACACTATAAATATGAAAAGTTGATGTGATCAAACTAGTAATCATATCTGTGAATCAATAGGTAAGAAAGTAGATATATATCCTAGAAATAAACTATAATTTGATTCTATGTGATAAATCCTTGTATAAAAAACTATTATCCACAATCTATAATAAAAAATCAGGTGAGAAATTACCATAAATAAAAAAAATGTTTATTGGGAGCTTGCTAATTGGATAATGTGTACTAAAAAAGAAAATTCCTAAATTATAATAATACTGGATCAAACCAATATAAATTCCTACTATAATACATTTATATGAAAATTTTCACTTAATAGTGGTGCCACATATATTAAGGCTACACGTGCCTCATTTTTCATGCATGCATGGTTCCCAATGTTCTTATATTCAAAATACATTTTAATACCATCCCCAAAATTTTATAAAACATTTTTAAATCCATGAAAATCTGCATTGGTGTTTAAAAATTAATTTACATAACAATATAATTGTTTTTGAAGAAAAAACCCATTTGAAATCAATTTATTTTCCAACAAAAACATTATAACTGCATATCACATAAAATAAATGAACAAACCAAATGAATTTACAATGAAAAATAATATATTCATTTCATTAACATATAGTATATAAATTAGTATCTAAAATATTTATAAACCAAACCAATATTGACAATGGTGACTAAAATCCATAATATTGGCTATCTAATGATAGGTCCCAAAAAGAAACTTCAGAGGAATGATACAATGAACTCTCTTTTCATGAATCAGAAACATAACCACAACCAACATGATAAATTTTAAAGAATTAAAGTGGAATGAAAAGAAACTATTACCCTGAGAAATGAACTGCATTTTAAACAATGATTAGTCACTGAATGGAATGATATA
This sequence comes from Viscum album, assembly GCA_963277665.1. Lineage (NCBI taxonomy): Eukaryota > Viridiplantae > Streptophyta > Magnoliopsida > Santalales > Viscaceae > Viscum > Viscum album. Next base: position 1,087,948,730 of record OY728165.1, read on the forward strand.
GAAAATTTAGAGGTCACCAAAATCATCCTTAAGAGCCTCCAGTACAATGAAAAACCCATAACAACATTATTAAAAACCATAATTTTACCATTAAATGATGTTTAATCCCATTACATGGTGTGAAATATTCTAGTAGACAGAAAATAGACCAGTTTATAGATGATAGACACCCATATACCTGAGACATCCACCAAACATGTGGAAAACACCAAAAATCAATTAAAAATTAAATACATGTACTACATTAATTAAAATATACATAAACCCTTGAACATTAGGTCATTTTCCCCAGAAAACGATGTTCACCATTAAGAATCCATCAAAAAAACAAAACAAGGATAAAAATAGTATAATCAAGGCATTTAATTAAATCATAATTAGGTGTTACTAAATTTATTTAATAATAAATTTTGAAAATTTTAAATTATTTATTAATTTTATTTTAGAAAACAATATTTTGGAAGATAAAATATTTCAATCGAATAGTGAAATGAAGTAAGATTTTCATAGAAATATATTCTCAATTATTTAAAGCACAAATGAGTGCTAAAAATGAAACCATTACATGAAAATATATTAAATAAAAAAATGATAGGAATGACATGGTTTTATTAGAAAATGATCAAATAATTTCTTTTAAATGAAATTCATCAATAAGTAATCTGGATTATAATGAGATTGTAATATTAACCCTTATAATATCATAACCTTGAAATGAGAATAAATAAATGAATTGATTATTTTTATCGTCTATAAATCCAAATAAATATTTTACATAAAATAAAAAATTATCAAAATTCAATTTAAAAATAATCATACAATATCAATGATAATAAAGAAGTAATATAAACCAATGAAAACAAATTGAGTTATGAAATTTTTTACCACTTCATAATTTTCAGAAAAATACCATTGGATGAAATATTTAAAATTGTAACATTATATAACATGAATTATTAATGATTAAATGTATAATATGTCAAATGGTATTTATATAAACAATATAAAATAAATTAGGTGAATAATATTACAATATGCCTCAATGAAATGATATTGAGATAAAATCCTTACCATATTCATTCTTTTGGTTAAACATTATTTAGACTCATATATTGGGGTTTAAAAAATTTTAATAACTTATTTGATAACCATATTAGTATATATAGCATCATATATTACCCTTTTAGAACATCTTATATCCTATTGGTCAATAATCATTCATTATTTTCTTTGTTGTAGGTATTATTTTCCTTGTTTTCTCATGTTTGTTTCACCATGAAAGATCTATATATATGAAATATTGTACAGTTATAACATATCCAAAACATTAATCATTAAATAATTATAATATTTTTAAACTAATTTTTCTTTTAAAACCAATCGTGAAATTTGGTTATGACAAATGGACTATGTTACAATCATGATGATGGTAGGATGTACATACGCATGAATAACATTTCAATTTCTCAATGATCATCATAGAAAGAAGGTTAGTAATATTTTTCATTTTAAAAAATTAATAATAAAATAAATATGATATTATTTATTATAATAAACTTATATATACAATCAATGTGGTTAGGTGATCAAATGAGAGTCACATCACAGAGTGAAGGCAGTAGTCCACATGAACACAAGCGATATTATCATATTTCAATGTAAGAAATAAAATGACATGTTATCTTTTAATAATTAAAAATAATTAATTAATATAATATTTATTTCATTTATATCACATATATTCATAAACATTATCATTATTAAATTTAATATAAACCCTTAATGAAAAACGAATCGCATCTCTTTAAGTAGTGTTTGTCTCTTGTACACACGAGAGGCATTATTTTATCCCCTATGGAAGGAACGTAACAAAAGAAATATATTTTATCATGAATAAATAGGTATAATTATTTTATGTACATCATATATATACTTCATATTAATAATTATACAAAACTGTGAGAGGGGTAATGGCAAATCTATTGACATCATTTCGCGATGCGGTAGACTGTCATATACATAAATGATGATTTCATAAGACGTTTTATGTATTAGGAGATGGTTTTAGGTCATAAAATTATTATAAAACCATCATAGTTTATTTAATAACATTAATTTATTATTTCATCATGTTTTAATAAGGGTTCATGAAGGTAGTAGAAGAAACAAATTAAAAACTCTTATTGATGAATGACACCTCTTATTTGGGAATCCTCCTTAAGTTTAGAAAAAAATCCATTATTGGTTGGATTTATTTCCAAAATAAGTATTATATAATTTTGGAAGGGTATTTGGGAAGTTATTTTGGCAAGTATTGGACTATAAAAAACGGTTTTATGGTGTGTAGTGTAGAGATGAGTGGGTGTACTTTTATATGTGAGGTGAGTAGAACACATGGTTTTTTTAAAAGATTTCATCATACATATGTTTTCGTTCAATGAAATAAGATCAAAAAATGGTTTATTATAATAAAAATTATATATAACTTCTAAATATGTCCATAAAATAGGTTTGGGACAAGTTGGTCTGTTATTTTTAAAATTATCTTCATATTTTAAACCCCTGAAAACTAAATGTTTATAGACACGTGATATTTAATTTTTAATGTCTTCAATGTTAATTTTGGTAAATAAATAAGTTAGTGTTATAGTAAATTATAAAGAATTAAAATTAAAAATATGTAATACATTTCTCAAAATATTTTTTTTATAGAGGAAAATATTAATTTAAAATTAATCTCACAGATGTAATGAGAAATTCATGTTTTAATGAAAAAATGTTAAAAAGATTAAAATGATTTTATATCAAAATTAAAAAATAAAATTTTTCAAATGAAATAATTTGGATTAGTAGTTATATAATTCAAATCATTTATGTTTTTATCTAATTTATAATAATATTTAACTTTATAAATAATTTAAATGAAAAGGAACATTTCAATTGGAAGTAAGTATTTTTCACTATTCATTAGAAATGTAACATTTTTTTTAAAAATAAAAAAATTAACCCTAAGAAATTTTTTATATTATTATTGATTTGTTTTTGATTTTATCAAAAAAAAAATTAATATTCGTAAAAAGCAATTTTTAATTATGTGTGTGAAGTGTGAATAAACCATCTATCTAAAAAATTATATTTTTAGAAAACATATATTTTTCTCCTAAATGAGTCTTATATTTTCATAAAAAATAAATATACATAATTTTAGTTATTTTTTAATACTATTAATACCATTAAATTTAATGATAGGGTTATAGTTATATACTATATTATGGTTCATTTTGACTTGTGGTTTCATATTTCACATCCTATCGAATTGCTTCAATTTAAAGGAAAATTATTAATTGGTCAATTAAGCTTGGTTTTGTGTGTTTCATTCACAATTCAATAAAATGTTTTAATTTTAGAAATTTTTGGTCTTACATGGAGATGATTTAATAATGAAAACATTGACCATGATCAAAATACCAGAGTCATTTTGAAATTATGAATTGTATGTCTTTAAAAACACCAATTTTGACTTAATCGATTATGTAATTAAATATGACATTGAAATAAATAGTGTAATAAAACATAATAAAACTAGAAAATTATCTATAATATGGAAATAATTAAGATAATTTTTTATATAGAAGTAAAAAATACAGTTGATGTCGATATTATTCTTTACAATTTTTTAATGCCTTCTTGGGGGGTTTTACTCTATACTTGATTTTGAAATGACACTAATTTGAATAATTATCACTTTTTGATTATAATATTTTGGCAGAGCAATGTAAAATAGGTAATTAGTTTTACTTTTTACTTGTTGTTTAATATATCAATTCATTATTCTTTTAATTATTTATTAACGTCTAATTTATTTATCATTTTATTTAAATTGATGACATTAATTATTTTTTGAATATAATTTAATTTTATCTTATGTGTACCTTTTAATTATTTCTATTTTTTTATTTTTATTTTTAATGTTTAAATTAATTTATTGTTGTTTAATTTTTAGTTAATTTTCAATTATACTTAAATTATTAATTTCCACCATTTAATTTTAATTCAATAGATTTTAATTTTAATTTTAATTTATGTATTTAATAAATTAATCGGTTTATTATTTTAATAGAATAATTTATAATTTGTAACCTTATATTTTTTTAATAATATAAATAGTTAATATGAATTTATTCTTTTTTACAATTAGTTTTTTTTCTACCTGATGTAAAGATCATAAGATAATGTTTTTATCTCTGTAAGATAAATTTATGTAGTTTATTGTAAATAATAGAATTTTTTTAATATATATTTTTTACTTTTACCCCTCTATTATATTTTTGAAATCTGTTTTATGAAGATATTTATCACCCCCTGAGTAGTAAAAATCATCTTGTGTAAGATAATTATTTTACGTGTTAGGATAATGTTTACTCGTTTTCTCAGGAAAAGTCATGACGTGGTTGAACCCTACCCATTTGAATCCTATATTATTTAGGGTACTCAAGGACAATAAAATTGATATCTATGATTATATGTTCACCAGAGCCCGATGAAGCTATCATCCATCCAAATTCAAACAATCTATGATTTAAAAATTCATGGTTGTGTACCATAGCAAGCTGAGGAAGAGGATATTTGTATGAAACATTCTTAGAGAAGATATTTTAATCTATATCATTTTAGACTATATAAGAATAGTGTCAATGAATTACGTGAATCTTGTTAGAGCATGTCTTAAACAATTGAACATGTTCATGTGGGAACCCACCATCAATATTGATTTTGATACCATGGATAGTGCTACATTTGATCTATTAAAGAAAGTATTAATATAAGTTCCTATTGTTGAAGAATCAAGAATAAAGTAATTGAAGTGGAAGATGACATCAGTGCCAACCAATCCTAAAAATCATACAAAATGATGAATATTTTCAATCAGTATAATGGAATAGAGCATAGAAGAAGATGAACATTTTTTCTGATCATTTTGTTACGATCTATGCCCACTCATTGTCATTTTTTCATTATGATTTCATCATGAAATTATGGAGGATGAATATTTTAAACTAGGATTAGTTTTCATGATAATTATTTTTTTCACATATTTGTTAATAAAATAAGCTTGGCCTCTTAATGAATAATATTAAATAAGTTTCATCATGATGTTGATCTAATTTAGAAATTTATTTATTGTTTTTTCACCGTTTATTTTCCCATATTTGAATCAGGATGATGGTTGATATAAATTATTTTTTATTGATAAATAGAATTTAATGTTATTTAAAATGATGTTTTTGGGATGAAGAAAAATGTGTGATTAGAATAATAGTTTCATGATATTTTGGGTGAGGGATTTACCAGATTAGACTACAATGGTGGATCTGTATTTTTGGTTTTATGGAGGTTTCCAAATAGATAAAATATAAAATATTTTTTTTGTAAAACATAATGAAAATTCCATTATATTAAATTTATTTCATTTATATTTGTGGCAGATTTTGATTATTATTTTTATATATTCACATTATAGTGACATATAGACTAGTTGTTTGCAAGTTATTTTAGATTTTAAAAAATTTTGAAGGTGAAATTTGGTGAAATTTTTGTTGGGGAATAATATAATATTGTATAACAGAATAAGATTGAGACATTATAATTTCTAAAGACAAGAGGGGAGGAATATCAGAGTACAGGATTCAGTGAAGAACCATTGAGAGCTTGATAGAGAGTGGAAATCAACCTTTATAGGAAATATTTCATTATTAATTTATTTACCTTTATTTTCATTTACCTTTTCAATTTAACTCTATAAATAATGTTTTGTTATTTCCACAAATAATTGTAGCTAAATACTTTTTTATAATAAAATAATATTAATTGAAATCATAATATATTCTACTTACATTCCATGAAATTTTTATGGAATATCTATTCTTGAAGATAAAAATTGCATTCTTAATGCCAACAAATCCCACACTATTCTATGATATGGATGATGATGATAGTGAATTATTTTCCCATCAATAATAACTATTGAAAAATATAATGGTTATCATTCACTTCTCCATTAAGAAAACATATTCTCTTGAGTAATGATTGAAATATTATTATTGAGGAAGATAAATGAGTGGTATTGAACACAAAAATAAGAGCTCATTTGATCTTCATAATTATTTTTAAAAAATTTACATTTTTATAAATCATAAATATAATTTAAAAATAATTTAAATAAATTTATATCAGTCTGATCCCCCTGAGTTTCAAACTATGATAGTTTTCTTCTCTCTGATTGATGTATTCATGGATTTTCTACCATTTCACATTTTCACACCCTTCTTATAAACATATCATTCTATCATTCATTATTTTCAATTTTTTTTATTTTTTTAGGATACACATTTTCATAAGGCTTCCCTATGGTAAGATACTCAAACGTGTTTCTATAATAGTATATTATAGGTTTTATAAACAAATAATTTTCAATGTATCTAAATATTATTCATGTAATATTTTGTAACTTTCTATAGGGAAGGTACGTGTTTCCAATCACATAAAAAATAAATGTTTTTAAAAAATTAAAAAAACATAAAAATTTAATCTGTTTAAAAAATAACTCAAAAAGGATAAAATTCACAATTGTATTTCATTGGTATGTATCGGTGAAGAAATTATAACCTACTACATTATGTAAAATCATGTGGTTGATGCCTTAGAGGATTTTTTATAGGTGTTGGGTGAATGAAGGGAGTATTTTTAATTTTTTTAGAGAGAAAGTTGGTGTTTTAGTGGATGAAGGAAAATCCTAGTGGTAGATCACCCATGATATATCATTATAGTGTTAGATCAATAAAATTAGATCTCGGGAGGTATATCATAAATAGTATATCATCGGAGTCTGATCCCCAATGGTAGATCATTTTTAAAGTGTACCACTAACTACAGATCTCTAGAGACAGATCTATAATTATAGGACATCATGGTGGTTAATCTACATTGGAAGACCAAACATGAAATAGATCAGTAAAGGTAGAACTATGGCCATAGATTACCAATGGTAAGTCATCATAAAAAAAGACAACCTAAATTAGATGTATTGATGTATATCACCAACCATAGATCATCCTAACGAAAAAATTACCAATGGTAGATATCTATCGGTAGATCCCAATTGTAGATCTATAGTGATTCCAGTTTTCTAAAAATTTCAAAAAAATTTACCTTTGATTTTATTTGAAATATAATAGATTAAAAGAAATAAATAATATAATTTAAATACATTTTAAATTTTTTAATCATATATTTTTTCATAAAATCTTTCATATCTTTTAATAGTTTGTGCCATGTGGATTTGATGATATCAATCATTAATGGTCAATTAAAAGTCTATCTAATCCCACTAGTTTCAAATATAATCATTCTGAATAAAATATCCTTCTTTTATTCATTTTGGTTTTATTTCTATTTTCAAAATAGTTTCTATAGGTCTTTTACCTTATAATCATGCATCCCTATTGCTGGTGTTGTATCTATTTCTATTTAATGATTCCATTTGGAGCGTTCACCCCCTTATTTGGTGCAATATATTGTGTAAATCTTATTTCTTATATATAATATTTTCCTTCATTTTCATTATGTTTTTCACATGATATGAGTTTTTATTATTATAAAATGTGGATACGGTTTCATATGTATTATTAAAGATAAATGAATTAGTTTAAGTTAAATATATAGTGGTATGAGAATGTAAAGTTTGATATAAATGTTTTGTTGTAATTGGATTAATTTTTTGAATTTTATGACCTAGAAAACCACTAAATATCTTCACTACTAGGGGTTTTTTCTTGGACAATTATGATTTTAATTATGGAATTCATTTTTTTTTATTGTTGAAATTTCTTAAAATGTAATTAGCTAATCAATTATACATGGTTACTGAATTAGATTTTATGATATCCTATGAATTTAGTGATCCCATTCTTAAATATAAAGGATAATTGAATGAATTCTTATATGACTAATCCAGAATGTTCTATCTGGGTGGTGATAGTTTTTTTTATGAAAGAGGATGGGTGTTAGGGTTTGGATGTGTTGCTGGTAAGCAAGGGTTGTGGCTATTTTGTGATGCATGTGCACCTAGGATAAAATGGTGGATGTGGTGTAGTTTTTTAGTGTGTCAACAAGAGTGAGGGTCATCCCATTGGTATATCAAATTTTTACATTCTATTAATTTGATAAAACATGTTAAACTATTATCCTGAGTAGTAATCGAACTAAATTCCGAATAATTATTTGAAATGGGTTAGTTTGAAAAATGAATTTCATATGTTGATGTTGGATTAAATTGTTAATTTTTTATTTACACTAATCGTATGGAATTACAAAACATGGTTCCAATCTTAATGGGAGGGGTTGTTAATGGAAAATTTTGAAAATTGATCAATAATAATTAAAGTCTGAAATATTAATTAGGGCATGTTTTTTGATTTTGTGAGTGTGAGTTGGGGGGTGCTTTTAGTTTTGGTAGCAAAAGTGGAAGTTAGATAGAGATGTTTATTTATTGGTTGGGAAAACATAGGACGAAGCTTGTGTGAAGTGACTCCATAAGTATATACATATTATATTCTCTATGATTTCATATCGTGCACCACCCACATCGAGAAAAATGTTTTAACGCCAAATGTTATGGGTTATTTTACCCAAAAACACTATATAAGAATAGATGGATTTCCACCTTCTTTTCCCAGCTCGCTTTTTTGGGGGAGATTAGAAGGATATGATTAGGGTGTGATGGGTACAAGTAAAGTGTTCCACTGTTGAGTTGTGATGTGATGAGATGTACTTTACCATGTGTCTTAGGGAAACATATGACATGATGTGATGGCCTAGGTGTTTGTGGGTAGAATATGACGTAATTTAATGTTATTTAGAAGAGGTGGAAGCACCAGGAATTTTTTTATTAGGGTATTAGAGATGATAATTAGTTGGAAAGTGGTTTTTGGTACACTTTGTTTATATTTTACTTATTATGTTACTATAATTTTTGTTTAACATTTGGTGAGTATTCCATAGTGTTGTAGGGTTTGGTTTTTATAAATATATAGGTGTTGTTTTGTTATTTTACTTTCCTACAGAGGCATTGGTATGCTTCCTTCACATGAGCATGATAGAATCTGGTTTTCCTACTGATTATTAATGTATTATCACCCTATGTGTATAAAAATATTATCAGGTTTTTAGGAGCATTACATGGACCCTGGTTCACATTAATAGCACAGACCCTAGGATAACTATGGTGTCAATGCTTTAGTATTTTATTTGAGTATTTACATTTTGAGACTTTTACCTACATAAAATTTTTATACATGAATTTTGGGACATCATTGGTTTATATTTAGGTTATTCGTGAATTTTTTGTGGATGATTTATCTTATCTCCTGACCGTACATTATTATTATAGGGTAATGCATCCCATTTCCTGATACATTTAAACCATCGGTGCTAGTCTCCAACTCAAGGCCTACTGGATGATGGAATTAGTAGTCGTTATCTCTATCCACATGTTGTAGTGTTTTTTGGGATGGGGTAATGACAGATTAGTATTAGAGGAATATGGTAGATATATAAGATAAAGATTGAACTTTGGAATAATTTCTATTGCATTTGTTGGTATGAAAATAGTTCCAGTTGACCATGGTGCATGAAATAGGCTAGAGGGATTATCTAAGAGATGAGATTTTATCCACCCCATATGATCTTGTGTACGGAAATTGATCAAATTTAATGAACACATGCGGAGGAACCACTTAGATGTTAGAGACATAGGATAGGTACATGCATCATGATTACTTTTGTAGTAATTTGAATTCTGTGGTTTTGGATCTATAAATGTATAAACAATTTAAAAGGAATTAATTGAAGTATAAAAGTATAACATACTATATTTATTAGGAAATAATTTTTCCCTTAAAAATATATATCCTAGTGATTTTCCGTATATGGAATAGCTGGAGTAGGTCTGATAGGCTATCCATGTTGATATATGGAGGGTTGATCTGTATAAGGATGATGATTAGTGGTAGAAAAAAATTCATTCATTTTTGTAGAATTATTTGGGGATGTACAAGAAAAGTATTTTTTATGTAGAGATAGAGATATGGATATAGGAGTTAGAGATAATTTTTTGTTTTATCTAGGATTATAGTAAGAACTGGGTCTTCATGAAAGTTAGTTAAATGAAACAAAATGTGCATCAATTTTGGGGACAATTACTTGTTGAGTGAAAGGAGGCATCAGTTTCATGGTTTGACATCTATAAATTTTTCTAGTAAAAGTTCTATTCATTAACTATAAATTTTGTGAAGAGTCTAGGGCTACTATCCCGTTATTATGGGATCATTTTTGTGCGAGAGATTTTAATAAAGTTCAAGGACCTTAAGAATTTTGACCCAGATATTATTCGTGATGCGGAGTCTTGTGTGATATTTTTTGAGGATGAACTACATCCCTGGATTCGGTATACATATATTACATTTATAGTGATATTTTTTTACGTTTTTAGGAAGGTTTATGTGATTGTGTGGATTCACTCTGGGGGAGATTTACCATGAGAGGGTAACTAGAAGAGTCCCCTAGGGACAATAGTACTTAGTGGTAGATCTGATGTTCTAAGGCCTTCAAGGATTCGACATCTAAGGAATCAAGCTCAGTAGATTCCCTTATTTCTTTCTTGGGATTTTGGTATTCATTATCTTCCATGGGAATTATGATTAATGGGTTTAAAATATGGTGTTCATGGTTATTTTTGGGATCATTTCCCATTGACTGCTAATGATTAGTTTGGTAGGATTGGATAGGATCAGAATCATCCTTAGTAGTAGTTACTAGAATATCCCATCAAGTATTAGGGGTAGTAGACTTAGGATACACCAATAGAAGTTGTCTTTGGTGAAGGGAGACCATAGTATGTACCTTTACCTTAGGGACATCAACCCAAGAGGGGTTGAGGAGGTGTTCATCAGCAAAGTGGTAGAGGAGCTCGGAGTGGTTAGTTGTATGTAGAGGGTGTAGTATTACTAGTGGGTCCATAGAACAGTCTATGTATGCTCTATTTATCATGTACCCTTATATGGACCATATTTTATCTGGAATATTTTCACTCTTTTTTTATACCCACTATATTTTGTGCTCTAGGATTATATGTAGAGATTCTTATCATTCCCTTAGTGTTAATTGTGATAGTTAGAGCCTAGAACAACTTGTTTTATGTGTTCAAGGGGTTTAGACTAATAAAGGGACACATACATGATTTGGATACCCTTTCATGCTTTAGAATCATCCATAAAATTTCATCCATGGAATCAATTGGTTTATTTCAGTGTATTCTTCTATTGACTAATTATAGAGGAGAGCCCTAATCAAGGATTTGGATGGCTAGTTTGAAGTTTTCTTTAGAGATTAGGGTTATCATTTGGGTATTTAGTTTGTGTAGACCCTTATTTCATTTAAGGAAGTGTTGTTGGTGGAACTGGTGGACACTAGGATAGTGGGGGTTCCTAGGGTCATTGGGTAGTTTCTAGATTATTCTCTCAAAGAGGTTGTGATGCTACCCCCTCTACACGATGTTGAGTTTGGGATAAAACTTCATCCTAGTGCTTATTTGATTTAGATAGATCCTTATTGGATTTAACCTTCTGAATTGAGGGAGTTGAGGATTTAGATAAATGTTCTAATGTGGAAATGTTTCATTTATCTTGGTGTGTCAGCATGGGTGTGATACAATGTTGTTTTTTAAAAAGGTGGACAATAGTCTGAGGATGTGTGTAGATAACCTATGTTTGAACTAGGGTATGATCAAAAACCACAATCCCCTTCCATGGATTGATGATACTTTTGACTTTTTTATGGGATCTATTTGGTTCTCCTAGATCATTTTGTATTAGAGATATCACTAGTTGGGGGTGATGTATGTAAATACCAATAAGGCAAGCTTCATGCGTAGGTATGGGATCTTTGAGTTCGTGGTAATGTTTTTAGGTGTTACTAATTCACTAGTAGTGTGGAACAGGTCACAAACTCTATGTTCAATGAATTGATGGAAAAGTATTTATTTATCTTCGTCGATGAAATATTGATATACTCAAAGTCAGTAGAGGAACTTGTTAAGCCTCTTAGAGATGTTTTATAGGTTATTTGATGATAGAAACTCCATGGGTTTTTTTCGATTGTATGTTTTTAACACAAGATGGGAATTTCATTTGGAATGTAGAGTCTTTGGAGGGTGTATTAGTATATCCATATAATGTAGAGGAATTTTTTTATTGGGTATCACCCAATAACATCAGTGAGGATTATATATTCTTTGGTCTAAGTGGATATTATCCTAGATTTGTACCAAATTTCTCTCGAGTTTCATCCCCTATGATAGTGTTGTCAATGAAGGACCCAGATCTAGTGTAGACATATCATGGTTAGGAAGTTTTTAGTTTCCTAAAGTGAAAATTAATCACTGTTATAGTGATGTATTTTTGATAAGAGGGTGTATTATTTGAGGTGTTTTATGAAAATTCATATCTGGGATTGCATTGAGAAATGATGAAACATAATGTGATTATCACTTATTGTTAGAAAAAATAAATCCCACTAGAATATCTATGATAATAATTATATTAAGTTAGTAGGGATTGTGTTTTCATTGATGTTGGGGTGAAATTAACTATTTGGGGATCACTTTAGATATATATTTTCTATGTATCATCTAAATATGTGACTATGAAGGTGGATGTATTTTTTTAGTATTATGAGTTTTAGATCTCATAAAACTGAAGAAATATGTAATTTTGTAGCCAATGTGTTGAGTATAAAGTCATAGAAGTCTGTTTTTCATGAATCTGGAGATTATTGGAGAGTAATAGTGGATTTGGTATCATTGTAATTAGAATCATTGGATGATGAGGGGAGAAGTTTTTTATTTTAAATTATGGTGAAATATTCTATGATGCGGTAGGTGGAGGAGTCTAATAAGGGTGGCTCATAGGTAAGGATGGTGCCCGATCTTGTTAATAACAATGATGTTTTGAATGGATGGTCGGAAGAAGGACATAATGGGATGATGTTTCCTAGTAGGTTGTTTATTATGGAAATTATTAACAACAGATTCCTTTCTTAGTTTCATATATCACCATTAACGGTACACCCAGGAGATTCCATGAAGTACCATGTCTTGAGGAAACCATTTTTGTGGTCTGGGATGAAATAAGAAGTGGTTTTTTTGTGCCAATTTTCTATAATATAAAGGCTGAGCACCATGTTCCTAGTGGTTTTCTATTGCTGTTAGATATTCTAGAAACTATATGGGATGACATATTGAGGGATTTCATTATAAGGTCAGCCATAGATCAGGAAGGCTTTGAATTTTTCATGGTATTCATGGACCATTTGATGAAATCAACTCATTTCCTAGAGAACCAGGAGTGAGGAACAACCATTTCTTTGTATATGAAGTAGTGTGGTTTCATGGATTCCCGAGGTCTATTGTCTCAGATAGGGATGCACCATTCACCTCATGAGTATGGAGTGTATTTTAGAAATCTATAGGAACTATATTAAACCTTATTACTATTTCCATGATCATATGGATGTGAATAAAGAGTGTTATATTATGATATGGGAGGAAATTTTATCATCCAGTGTCTTCAACATCAGAGAATCATGGAAAGACACATACCCCTGGTAGAGTTTTTTTATAAAAACAAATATCACTAATCATTAGAATTTCATAATTTGAGGACTTTTAGGGGTGGCTATGACGTTCTCCATTGTACTAGGATGAGGTAGGGGAGTCACCAGTTCATGTAGTTGATATGCTGAAGAGAACTATGGAGAAGGTATAGTTGGTTAGAGGGAAGATGAAAGAGGCACTAGACCAATAAAAGTCTTATCATGGTCAAAGGAGGAGGCCCTTGGAGGATTGGGATGGAAACCATGTGTTCTTAAATATTTCCCCTCGATGTGGGTAGTGATGGTTTGGTAAAGAGAGTAAGCAATTACTTTTATTTACAGACCCTTTATGGTGTAAGGTCATGTGGGCAAGGTTTCTAACCATTTTTTACTTCCTCCGATGCTTGACAAAATATGTGATATATTTCATGTATATAAGCTATTTTGGTAGCTTCGTAATGACTCTAATGTCATTAGCTGAGGAGAGTAGGATATCAAGGATGACATAATATTCAGTGAGTAGCCTATGGAGATTTAATATAGTTGATAGAAGGTACAGTGAGGATTTAATATTCCATTTGATCCTATGGTTAGCAGGCATAGTTTCCTAAAGGAGAGTACATGGAGGCCTAAGAACCATATTTCTTCCCAATTTCTAATGTTGTTTTGAGTAAGTTGGTACTTTTTCTACCTTGTGGTTATTTAATGTGATGTTTTGACCATTCTCTTTTAAATGTGATATAATTATTTATATTTCATATAATTTATATCAAATGTTTATATCATTCTAATAAAAGAAAAACTTATTCATAATCATGAAGTATTATACATTAATGTGATTAAAACCATGTGGATGAATCAGTTCTGCTCAAAGAAGAGAGTATCTTGACATGGGAGATTAAATTACATGATTTGTGAACATGGGCCTCTTATATCTATTAGCTATGACATTTTTTATTAGTTTATTGTTTTTTATTTTTTTCGATGAAATTAGATCCTTGAGAGGTATATCTATGTATGTTTATTCAAACCATTATTATATTTTCATTCTGGGATGGTTTAGAATTCCTAAGGGTGAGATTATTTTTTGAGGTATCTGATGTAAAGATACTTAACATACAGCCTATTACATTGTGGGAAATATATTTTTTGAGGTTTTCATGAAATTATAGAGGTATTTGGTTAAGGAAGGGGGGAAATTTTAGGTGTTATTGATGAAAAAATGGGTGTCTTATAAGATGAAGTTAAATCATGGTAGTATATCACCAACATTAGATCGTGTTGGTGGTAAATCCACATTGGTAGTTCATCAAGGATAGATCGCCAATGAGAGATTGGTTGTAGTAGATAACTAACGGTAGGTCAGCATGGTTGTATATCACCAATGAAAGATCTCTACTATTAGATTTTTAGTTATATAATATTTGCGGAGGATTACCATTGGTGGATTATCCTAGTGGTAGATCACCAATGATAGTTATCTAGTAGTAGATCATCATTGGTAGATCATCTTGGGGGTTTATCCACAATTGTAGATCTCTAGATGTAGATTACCAATGGTTGATCATTCTAGAAATATATCACCATCATTAGATATTTAGTAGTAGATCCCAAATACATATTTTTATTGATTATAGTTTTTATAAGAATTTTAATTACTGGGAGATTCCATATATATATTTTAAATATATAGAATTTTTATGATACTGTGAAAATTGAAGGCATGTGATTCTAAGGGCCGGAGAGCCCGAAAAAGAATTTTGAACTTTTTTAAGGTATTTTCAGTAAATGTGTGGGTGAGAATTTATATCTTTTGAACCGGTTGACGGATTAAAAATATGAGGGCACTAATGGATTCTCAGTGCCATGATTCACTTATTTGAAGGTTAACATAGACATGGAAGGGTCGGACAAAAAGATTATTTTTGGGACTTTGAAAAAAATTATATAATAACTACAAGTTATTTTATTTTTTCCCTCCATCATTGAGTGAAATTTGGTAGAACTGTAGTGTAACAGAGGTCATTAAATCAATAATAATTAAGGACCTGTTTAATTTCTTTTGTAACTGCAACACTTTTGAGATTAATTGGTTCATTAAATATAGGTCATTAATGAACCATATTAATGAATGCAACATGTAGTGTTTCCTTTCTGTTTAATCAATTCATTGGTGAATGGATTGGAAATCATTGGGAAATCTCTTTTGAAATACAGACGATGTGACCCTCCAATGTAGAATGGTGATTGATTGACGACCATTGGAGGATTCACACCAGACAACGACATGCTACAATGAACATCAAATGACATCGAACTCAGAATTTATTCCTTTATCTGAAGAAGATTTCACCAAATCCAGGTAAGATAATTATTATGATTTCAAAGTGTTTTGTGATTCCTCTCATTCTATTTATTGTAAAATACAACAAATGGGAATCAACCAACAAATAGGGTGACCCACGTCTCATTTCTTATTACAGGTGGTTGTTGTGGGGTATTTATTTGGGGATTATTCTTTCTAAATTATGATTATCATCACCACTTGTTAAAATGCTAACGCGGAGGGAACGTTCCAATCCATCAAGACTCACACCATCATCCATTCTTACTTTATGTGAATTCCTTGTGAATGACTGGGCTGTGGTGGGTAGAGAATCAACTTTAGGGCACCGTATGGGAGAGGAGCGACCTACTCAGTTGGACACAATAGCCAGCTCTAACAAGCCATTTCGGAAGGAGGGGTAGCACCCCACCGACGCCGCCATCTGGAAGAACCGGCCCACATGCAGGCTGAGTTTTCTTGGTAGGAAAGACCTACCGGCCATGGTGGATCAGCGATCCGGGCCAGACCTGTGAGCCCAACGGGCTGTCCAGGCCAAACCCCTACTGGACCAAGACCTGACCAGTCATGTTCCACTAAAACAGATATATCTCGCAATCTAGTCATCCTATTGGTGCATTTTCTATAACATGAGTACCCTTGAAATGAGGTGGTCCTTTTGAGACACTCAAGTTGAGTTTTGGAGTATGTTGTATTATGGCCGAGTTGGATCGGACTCGAATCCAACCAAGCTCTATTTACCATTTTTTTATATCTTATAGATCATGCATCTGATTCACACACCATCTATCACATTGGAAACCTTATGACAAGGTGTTATAATGGGATACTTTTCATGGAACTTAGCGGGATTCAAGGTACAACTGATAGTATGGGGAGATGAACCTCTGGAACTCAAGTGCACCATGTGCGGAACTCCTGTGGATGGTTTTAAAGTGAAGAGCATCCCACTATGGATTGGAATAGGAGAGACCCTCCATGAATCAGTAGTATTCCAACCCTCTATGGATCAGCAATAAAGAGACCCTCTATGGATCAACATGAGAGTGATCCTCCGTGGATCGACAGTAGTGCGACCCTCTGTGGATCAACTATAGTGTGACTCTCTAGGGAATGACAAAAGAGCAACCCCTTGTGGATTACCTGTATAGAGACACATCATGGATTAGTAGTAGAACCTTCAAATAGAATAAAATGACTAGATTAAGACTAATCATATTTATTCCAATAATCTATGTTGTATACCTGGTGTGAGTTTCCTTTTACATTATTCTTTGTGATTGAGATAATGCTTTGTAAGTTTTCACTTGTGGAATTTTGGGAGACCTTCAGGGGTCTTGGGGTCCCTACATGGCATTGTTAAACTCACACTTGCACAGGCCTTACCCGAACCATATTGTGCCATGTGAAGAAAATGAACAGTTTGAATGGGACTTAGAGAGAAACTGGTAGATGGTTCTCAGAGGTGATTGATCGATGTAGTGAGTGGCAGTAATGACAGACGACGGGTTGTATCTACCCTTCAGGTAGGATTAATGGTGGATTACATTCAGAGCATATTTTTCCCATTTTTCAATACTTTCTTTTCATTTGGGATTATATAATGGTTCTTATTCTTTCAGTTCAAAATTTTACAATCAGTATTTTTACATTGTGGTTTTCTTTTTTTGTGTACCTAGTCTTTGTGTGTACCAATATAAATGAAATACCCTCCCTTTTTCGATATTCCTTTCTTGTGCTATTTTCTAACCCTTAGCCTATGGAAGGTGTTCATGGGGTAGTCACAGCTTGGGCCCTAGGGGATAGGTCATGAAAGGTATTTCATATTTTCCCTTTTTTAAGTTCATTGAATGAAAATGGTTTTGGGGACATAAATATTGGAATTTAAGGCCATTTTGAAAGAGTTTAGTAATATATTCATTTTTATATATGTCAAAATACATTTTAAATCATTACGTTAAGTATATTTGATGGTAAGTATCTTTAATGGTCTATTAAAACTCTATCAAATCCCACTTGTTTCAGATTAGTTTCTTCTAATGAAATGAACCCTTACATAATTCCTTCCATCTTACTTTATTTTATCAAGATAGGTTCTTCATGTTTTTTTAGTGGAATCGTGGTGACATTATTTCGGTTTTTTTTAAGATCCCTTTAGGTTATTTTGTTCTATATGTGAATACACTATCTTTAGAGTAGTAAATTTTGTAAAAAAATCTTTCTCTTAGGCTGTATTTTCCTTTATTTATATTTACATCTATCATATGGTATGGTTTTATTATTTCTATCCCTTGTAGAGATGGTTTCATCTATCTTAATAATGATAAATGTAATAATTTAAATTATATTTATAAGGGTTGGGTAATGTAAAGTGTGATCTTATGACTTTGTTATTATTAATTTAAATTTGTTCATTTTATGGGATAAATGTCCAATAAAAATTGAGGATATTTGGGTTCCTTTATTTCACTTTTATGATGTGTTTTTTTCGAATTCGTATTTTTTTATTATTGAGAACATGTAAAATTTATTTATCTAAACATGTGTTCCTGGTTAATGAATTTTATGCCTTAGGATCCTATTGATTGGTTGATAATGCCCTTAAAAGAAGAAGTGGAATTAAATGAAATCATATTTTCCTAATATGTAAAATGTTATGTGCTAGGTATGTTATGTGATTTTGAAAGATTTTTTGTGTTATCTCTTGGTTTTGTAGATGTAATTCTTGTGTGGTAACTATGTTGTGAGGCCTATGAAGTGGGGTAGTGATATCGGTTGTTGTGTTGTTTTCTAGAAGGGATGAAAAGGTGGTGTTTGATCTGTTGGTATGTAGATGTTAGGATATATTTTAATATGACAAGTTGTTCCAAACTAGTATCCTGAGTAATAATGGAACTAAATAAATGTTTATGATATTAAATTAGTATGTTTGATGGATGATTTGACAATGGGGTGCATTATTTATATGGTTATTGATTTTATATAAACTAATTGTATGGAAATATGAAACAAGGTTGTTTTATTAAGGGATGGTTTTGGTAATGAAAAAAAATGAAAAATGGATCAATGAAAAGTAAGAACTAAAATATGAACAAAGGATTGTTTTTTTCATTTAAGGATTTGTGATTTTAGTTTCATAGTGGAAGTTGATATTCTTGTGTGTTGTTTTATGCCATTATTGGGAACCCATAGAATGGGGATTGTGTGTTGCGAATATATATGTATATACATTTTTTGTTTTATTTTGATTTATATATTGTCTCAAGAATGGTGAGACACATGTGATGACAATAAATGATTTAGGTGTATTTTTTTATACATCAATGTGAGAGGATGGATGGCTAAGCCCCCACTCCTCACTAATCTATCTTCCAAGTGATGAGAATAACATGCACAAGCTTTCATGGATAGAAATAATCAGTTTAAATTTTGTGTTTTTATGTGATGAAATATTATAGATTAAGTTTTATTGGGTGAGATATGGCCTGATGTGAAGATCTAGGTTTCTAAGGCATGAACGTGATGTGATGTCAGGTTATTGGGAAGAGGTGGGATCACCATAATGTTTGTTGTTGGAGAGTGAGAGTGAATAATAAGTGGGAAAGAGGTGTGGCATACCCTTTATCGATATTATTGTCATTATTTCAATATACATGGTGTCAGTTATTTGGTGATCATGCCTTTGTGAGGTTGGGTTTGGTTGGTAAAACTCTGTAGGTGCTGTTTGGGTCTACTGTATTCTCAACGGTGCATTAGTATTCTTATTTCACATGTGTATGAGAGAATTTTGTTTACTTATTATGTATACTAGTATTCTCATATTTTGTATATAAATATATTTTAGGTTTCTAGGATTATTATTTTGACCATGATGTAGATTTCTACATCAAACCCCCAGATAGATGCTATGTGGCTTCATTATATTTTTTGGGGAATTTAATTTTGGATAATTTTACATTTATCAGTTTTTCATAAAGGAATTGTGGGAAGGTATTGGATTTTTTATATTATTTCATAGAGTGTATTCTATTTAATTAATCCTATCTCATGATCTTATAATATTATTAGAGGTTAATGCCTCCCATTTTACGAGACATTTATACCATTTGTGGAAGTATTCAACCCGGGGTCTACTAAAGGTGGGACAAGTGGAGTCATTATCCTTTGAAATTTTATGCACACAATGGGAAATGGACCATTAGGAAATTCAACTACTTTTTCCAGAAATAAACTCTCCTTGTTATTTCATTAATATGAATAGATCCAAAATGGAAAATCAAAACTAAAATAAAAATTTTGAAATTTGAAATGCTTCTAAAAATTAAAATTAAAATCATATTATACCTCAACATAGAAATGATAATGATAGGTAGTCTAGGATTATGGATTTACATCTTCTAAAAATAAATATAATCCTTCATGAATACGATTATCCAATATGGATATGACTTTTGAAATGAAATAGTTTCACATATCCATGATTAAATCCTTTAATAAAAAGCTAAAATATGATGATTTATCATTTATTAGAGTCTTTTATTGTAATGTGTTTCAATAACCATTTAACATGTTGAATTAAGAAGATCTTATGTTGAGAGTATTTCCTTTTTTATGGCCAAAACACATATTTATTTTTGTAAAATTTATATGTGGAAAATTTTGACACATGGGATGGAATTTTCAATTTATATGTTATGCTGTATTATCCTAGGAACATCACTAGTGAAGTGAGGCATAAAATAACTAATTTCATTCAGTACTCAAAAAAACGAGCAAAACAATGACTTATTTATGGAAATCATTAAAAAAATTTCTAATCACAAAATTTAACCTTTTATCTTGATGGATAATTTATATAATATTCATTCTATAAACTATTAAAATCTTTTGGATTAACTTTTTAGTGGTAAATTCTTCTATATGATATAAAATTAACTCAAACAAATTTTTAAAAAACTTTCAAAAAATGTCCCAACACAAAAATAAGCGTAAGATATTAATCTATATGGATGATCCTAAGACATAAGATACTTCAATTAAACAAAATTATCTTAGGGATATGTTTTCTTATTTTAGGATGTATAGTCATTCTCTTAATTTTCCTAAAATATATATATCTCTATGAATCGGGAAGAGAGATCCAAATCTGTTGATTATAGGGGTATAAGCTATGATTTCAATTTACCAGTATTGAATTGGTTTAGATCTAGTTATAAAAAATAATCCTATCTTATCATATAAGAAACACAGTCTATTAAAAAATATGTTTTTCCTAAATACCAATAGCAATCTGTACCTTTATTTCAAAAAAAATTAATACTAAATCAACTAATTATCAAGTAGATTTTAGGGTCATGTTTCAATAGTTAATTGGATGATTTTATTCCAAATATTTTGACATATAATTCCAAAATCATACAATTGATTCATATTGGGATTAAATAAATTTTTTAATTCATAGTATTGAGTTATAAATGGATCAACTTGCTATCAATCTAAAATGAAGTGATAGGAGAAAATTACCATGAACAAAACTGATGAATCAAATAGAATATGCCATGAATATATCTACTAGATTGTGTATGAAACTCATTAATTTGTTAGTGGAAATCAAAATAAAGTATAAACTAAAATTATTGAATAACCAAAAAACAGAAGACATCCAAAATAAAAAATTCACAAATCTGGACCATAGTTTCTATAATCATCCAAATGATGAATCTTTAAGTGAAACCCCTGTGGAATTATAGAAAATGAAGTGGAAACCGATTATGATTTAAAATAATATGGTAATATTTGATGATGTTGATAAGGTTTTACCAATATTGTGAAATTATATTCTTCCCATCCCATTTACACAAAGATAGAAAAATTATAATGATCTAGATTATTTGAAATTCCTTTTTTTTAGGATATTAATTTCCTATATCAAATTTTTTTGGATTTAAAAAAAGATAGCTATTATATTAAATTTCATAAAATATTATTAATGAATAATATGTATTGGGATGAGTTTTCAAGGATTAATTTGAATGGGGATTATAGTGACATTTTCAAAAACAAATATTACTCTAAAATTAAAAGTCCTTGATTATTTTTTTCTCTCTCTAGTAATATTGAGTTAGTGGGGATATTATATGCCTGTATTGTTTTGGTGCTAGCATAAAATTTATTCCCTACAATTTATAAGTTATTTTGGACCTTTCGGACCTAAAAAACACTCCAATGTCACTAATATTGGCTTATAGGTCACACTTTTTTTACATATAAATGGGTATATGACTTGGTAGTTATTTTTTAAAATCTCACTATCTCAATTGAAATTATTATTCATCAAATGGATAGTGATAATAATGTTTAAATCATTTTATAAAGTCTATTTTTAGATATATAAGGGGCCATGATTGATGTTTCTATGGGTAATGTTACCGTTCAGTCTAGTGATGAATATTTTGAATTAAAGTTTTCAATGATTAACCATTTTATGTGTTTAAATCTAATAAATGTTTCTAAGGAAGTGTTAAGATGTGATATTATGAAGGATACTCATTTCCCATTTGAGAGAATAACTGAAAAATATATTACTGATATTTTTCAAGAAATTTTTCAAAATATAATTAGTCAATTGGTCTAGAAAGGATAGGGAATCATGATATCCAAATATTTTAATATAATTCTATGCACCAGGAAGTGTTCAATCCACACCCAAATATTCGAGTTAAAGAGGATTCTAAATCGGATTCCCAAATTTCACAACCCCCTCATATCTCCAACTATAAAGCAACATCATATTCTCATAAAAATGAAATGTGTCCAGATATTTTTAGTTATTCTTCTAATTAAAGTGTGCTTTTAAAGGGTTATGTAAAATTATTAGTATGTGATGGTCCATTAGTAATCAATTATGAGTCATCATAACTTGTACAAAGTGTAAAAAGTGAGAATCATGGATATTTTCTAGATCTGGAAAACTAGACAATTTCTGAAGATTTATAATTTTTAGAATACTATTATTCTCATAAGGTGCTTGTATAATTTACAAGGAATATTTAGGATATTTCTCCTTTATCAAATAATTTTTCTAAATCTAAAAATATTATCAATATTGGAAAATATTCTAAATACAAAAATCCATATTCTTATTTTACTTCATTCAAAATCAAAGATGATGAGATAATTGTTCATAATTTTGAGAATTTAATAGTTGATATTGTGGCCTCTTTATCCACTTCACTAAGGTATGTTTCTTGTAAACATTATTCAAAGGATAATAGTTATATGGTGGTAGAAAATTTTACACCTTTTTTGAAATTTTTTGTCCCTCAAGTGTGGGGAAAAATTTTGGTGGTGATATTTTTCCTTCTACTTAAAATACTTGTATTCATATATGATTTTTAAATTCACTGTTTGAAGTTCATAATCCTGAATTTGGTGGTTTGAGTAACCACTTCTAATGTGTTTTTTCCTTATTTTTTAGGGGATGTTTTAAAAAATTGATTGTAATGAAAATTTATTTTTGTTGTATCTTTTACTATAGGGATTTAATCCCCTACTAATTCAGCCCTAAATTTTATAAAATTAGGTACTATATTGGAGGTTTAAACCACCAATAATTCATTGAATTATTTACCCTAATTTTTTAATATCAAAATTTCTTGAGTAAACCACCTCTATTGTGCTCCCTACCTATGTTCCATTAACATAAACACCCCGTTCGATCCCCAAATTGATTCCACTCTGACGCTGAGACACCTAGCCTCCTAAATCTAATTCCCTTGGTCACCAGATTCTTTGACACCTAGTCTTCCAAACCTGATGCCCCTAACAACCGGCCAACCACACCTCACACCAAGACCACCTGACATGCGGACACCAATACCACCTGATGTGCTAATACCGGTAATGAATAACACATTGGAGATAGTGAAAATCCACCACTCACCCTTTGAAAAATGTAGGTTTTACAGATTAAAACATGGCATCAATAGCATCCAAAGTATGAACCCCTACCACTCCACCATTTCTATCCTCAATTTAATAAATACCCATAATCCCCACATTGTATGGTCAAAATACCCCACTAGCACCACACCTAGCATTACACCCTGGCCATGGAGCCTTTATCACTGCCTCCCATTAATCTCTGGAAGGCCCATGTGGTTCGTAGGCCCAAATTGGTGGCTTTAATACCTAAACAAATGAATAGTTTTTACAATAATAGTACCACTATTGTACCTCCAATACTACTACTATTGTAACACATAAATCTTCATCCAATAGGATTTGATTGTGGGTTACATGTAGGCTTATGGGTGTGTTAACCAATCAGCAACCAACCCAACTATTATATGTATTATATATATGTATATATTAAATTTAAATATATGTTATTAATTGTATATATATACATTAATATATATAAATATATATTTATGTACACAATTGAAATTATATTTATATTTGTAAATATATATGTATAAAAAAATAAAATACAATAAAATACAATATTTGTATATAAAGAAAATTCTAAATATATTTACATTTTCTTAACTAGTTGGGGCTGAATCCTCAATTTATTATTAAAGAAAAGACCACTTTAGACTTGGTAGAGGGTGACCCATTACATAGCCCAAAGGCCCAAGGCCAAGTGGCCTGCATGCAGGGCTAAAAAGCCCATTTTTTGGCCCAAAGGACCCCTCGGTGAACAGTACAGCTACAGTACCCGCGCAACTACAGTACCTCCACTGCTAAAGTACCTACTATAGTCCCTCCACTTCTACAGTGATGTCACTGCTACATTCTGCCACTGCTACAGTACCCTGCTACAGTATCTTGGGAATTCTCCCCTGCCTGGATTTGATCCTGGGTCTTTTGGATGCCAAGAAGGAGCCTTAACCACTAGGGTACAAGCTCGTTGGCTTCTAAATATATTTACATATAAATATAATTAACATATATATATATACATATATGTACAAAAAATAGCTATATTATGTATAAATATATATATATATATATATATTTGTTATATTATTCTAAATACTTATTTGTACAATACAACGTAATATAATATATATATATATATATAATTATTTATATGTGTAATTGTTTATATATATATACATGTGTGTATTTATTTAATGTATTAATTATAAAATATGTTTATAATTTATTTAAATATATTTATAAATTTCATTATAAATTACATACATATACATACATACATACATACATACATACATACATACATACATACATACATACATACATACATACATACATACGTACGTACGTACATACGTTCATATTATAAAAGTTGATCCAGAAAAAAGAAAAAATCAATAGGGGTTAAAACACCCTCTAAACTAAATTACTATATATATTGGCTGTTATATATCAAACCCGCTACAAATATATATGGTAAATTAAATTAAAGGGGTTTTAAACCACCTAAAAATTAATCTATACTTTAGATTTGTTTAGAACCACTTATAATTTATTATATTAATTTCTAAATTAGAAGGTATTAAAACCTCCAATAAAATTTTCTATAATTTAGTGGTGGGTTAAGCTGGCACTAATTTACTATACAGAAATTTAATTTCATGGATATTAAAACCACAACTAGTCATTACAGTTAGAGGGGATTTCTCCCCCCTCTAAATTAAATTTTCCCATAATAAATTCGCATTGGTTTTAACCACCATAAAAGTATAGACAAATTTAGAGGATGTAATAACTCAGTCTGATGTGATATTTTTGTGGTGTTTAAAATACTTTCTAATTTATTAAACCCTAATTTAATTTAGAGGTAATTAAAACCCCATATAATCAATGAGAATAGTGACGGTTAAAACTAGAACTAATTTATTATATAGAAATTTAATTTATAAGGGATTAATACCACCTATAATTTGAGATATTACCAGAAGATTTAAACATATCTAAATTAAAATTTCAAATAATAAATTAATAAAGGTCAAAACCTTCACACACACACACACACATATATATATAAAACTGTCTCTAGAGGGTATTTTAACCCCCTATAATGTTTTCATATATATTTTAGAAGGGGCCGACCATCAACCCCTCTAAAAATAGACACTAAATACATTTTTTTGTAGTGGTTCCCCCCTAAACATCAAACATTAATTATTAATTTTAAATCTTAGTGAACATTAATCAAATTTATTTTTTCCTACCACTTTTACAATCAATGATGAGAATACTTTTGAGTTTAATATTTAGGGGAGGAGTCTTTAGATGTGATGAATTGTAATTCATTGGGAGGAAACAAAAAATATTTTAGTTTTTTTGAGATTGTGTATTTTTAAACATCACATAGAAATTTGGACTATATTAATATTTTTATTAAGGTTAAGAGTTATGGTTCCACATTGAGGTGGTTAATAATTAATAAATCTTAGATTTTATGGAGTAAATAATTCCTCATACCATTTAAAAAAATTCTTTTTGGAAAATTATTGGGATAATATAATATGATTTTTATTTACACTAAATATTTAAAAATAATTTAACCCATAATATCTGAATCAAAATAGATTATGAAATGAAAATCCAAATCCAACTTGAATTTATTCATTCATCTTCTTTCATTATTTATTATTTATTCATTAAATTTTGTTTTTGATTTATTTATTTGACCAATAAATTTTCACTCCACCACATTAAATGGTAAAAAATTTTATTATGAGATCATAAATTACATGATTATATTCACCTATATATAAAGAGAATCTTGGATATTCAATTGGATGAAAATTTAGTTTTGATAAATTATCATAAAAACATTAAATTTAATTTTTTTCTAAAATATTGACCTTTTTTATAGATGATATTTGATTTAAGAGGAATTTATTTTTACTAATTGATAGAATCTACTATGGACAAAAAAATATGAAATCCCCTCCATAATGTAATTTTAGATTCTCAATTTTGATATTTGTTTCCTACCATTGAAAGTGATTAATGGTTTATTGAGGAAAATAAACATTTTATGTGTGGGGGAATTTTATTTGACCATTCTTCATTACATTTTAAACATCCAATTTATTTATTTTACTATGTATTTAATACTAAAATTAAATTAGTTTGGTTATTTTTCACTTTTTGATTAAATTATTGTGAATTTATAATTTTAGATAAATATTTATTTTACTATTTGTTTTATTGCTTAATAATTTAATTCATTGTTCTTATAATTATTATTGAAGTTTTTTTAATTAATAGTTTTTTATAAATTGATGTATTTAGAAATTCTATGAGTATTAAATAATTATTTTAAGTGTACCATTTCATTATTTATCTTTTTTTATAGTTTTAATGATTAAATTAATTATCTGTTGTATAAATTTTCATTAATATTCTTAAAAATATGATATTAAATAGAAACATTAATTTTAATAAAATTATTAAATAATATATAACTTTTTGTTATTTATTGTATCAATTAAAAATTTCATTATTATAGGTGAACCATATTATATTATTTTAACAACATAAACAGTTATTTTGTGTTTATTATTATCTCTCATTAGTTTATTTTTTATTCTAGATGTGTATGGAATATGCCATCTTTTTATCTCTACATGAGCTTATTTTCTATAGTATCATTCACGTAATATAATTTTGTGTGATCAATATATTTTATTTTCCCCGTCAAAAGATGATTTCAAATTATTTGTATGAATATCATCTGCACAACATGAGTTAGATAAATTGGCTTCTGAAGGATATATATTACATGTGAGGATAAACACTACCAATTTTCCCAATCAAAATCAAGAAGATACAAAACCCTATTCATTTAAATTCTCAATAACTAATGAAACTCAATGAAAACTGATTGAAGATGTTCGATTAGGAGCTCACCAAAGATTATATAAGCCATATGATGAATAAATCAAAATTAGTTGTGATGGATTAATTCATGGTTGGGTTATTTGGAGAACTGAGGAAGGGGATAATCTAATGGAATATCAATGGCTATTCCATAATCATGGTTAGTAAATCAAAATATGTACCCTTATTGACCAAAAATGAATAGTGACCGAATATGAAAAGCATTGACAAATAAAGTAAAATTGGATATATTTTGTGATTTTAAAAAGAAAATAATCAGGTGTGAACCCATCATAATTTTTAATTAATATCCCATCTAAGATGTTTGATTCAACATATTAAATTAAGGATTCATCGGATCCCTTGTTCATGAAAATCGATTTTCATGGAATTTTAGAGGAATATGACATTAGTGTCAAATTTTAACACCCCTGGATTCATGTATTAAATCATTTCCTCCATTTTATGTTTTATTTTGTTTGTTTGATTTTTGGGAAGGTTTGGAAGACTTTTGAAATTTATTAGGTTATTTCTAAAGGTTGATGGCTTGATCATGTGTAGGTTGGATTACAACACTCAAGAGGGTGGTTAATTAAGTTCCTATAAAAATTTCTATCAAAATTATATATTTAAAAGTATAACAATTATGAAATACTAAATGGACAATTTATCCAAATTACTGGATTTATAAAATATTTTTTTGTTTGACGTATTTATCAATGATTGATTAATCCTCAGAAAATATAATATGAGTTATAATTTTATCATTTGATCTCATTATAACACATAAAATTATTATATAAAAATTACATAATATTTTCTACCAAATAGAAAGAAATATTTTCTTTTTTGGAATTGATAAATTACTGAAAAAGAATCAATGGAAGGTGCAACAGATTTAAAACAAGAGGTTTATTATCAAATAGAGACCTTACACTCTCCATTTTTTGATCACCATCCAACAATATTTTTATATTAACAATCATTGATCAATACTCTATAATGGGGTAAACAACATCATATAATGGTATAGGTGAACTATTCCTCTTCCACGTTTTTTGTGGGAGTACAAAAACAAAATGGGCAACATAGAGACCCCTTCCACTATAATTTGTGGTACTATAATGTATAAAATAATTTTTTTTGAAGATATATATGTATCTTCTAGTATTTAATTGTTGTCAATCTGTGTTAATAAAACAGAGAGAGACACACTACTCATAATGTTAAAATAGTACACAAGTAGGGAAAAAATTGGGAGAATAGATTTAGAAGCCTCAATGTGATTATCAATACAGCTTTAGAAGGATTCTAGAAATAAACAAAAAATAGAGCATCATGAGGGATTTTGCCTCAAGATTTTAGTGAGGAAAGAGTTTGACCGATTAGTTCTTCTCATTTCATAGTTTTTTTGAGTAGTGGTCTTTAGTGTAGGTTCATATTAGTATCTTATATTTCTCTCATAAAGTAGTACCTAGTTTTTTCCCATGTGTATGAAATCTCCACACACTTTTTCTTTTTGTTTATATAATTAATATATACACTATTTTTTATAGGGAACATGATCTTGATCATATTGTGGTACCACATACCTCGTCATGTAGTATAACATTTACTAAATGTTGTCTACAATAGAAATACAAAGTCATTAAAACAATAAGTGGTTCTAAAATTCATAAATATGATTATTATACGTAAATTTAAATTTAAATGAATAACTTAGGAGCGATGGAGTCTCTAAATGGTGTCCTAGGAATGGTGACTAAGACTTATTGTATTTTTCAATCAGGAATGGTGAGTCATGTAGTGGTGACTCTGGAATGGTAAGTTTCTCTGATGATAAGTCCACTTAACGGTGGAAAATGTCATCAGTGGCTACTACTTTAAAAAAAATTGATTATAGGTCAAATATCTATAAGTATCGTGATGTGATAATGTATCATCAATAGAAAAAAATATGAGTTGAGTTGTTGGTAGGTTAACATGATGTTGAATCATACATACTCGTAACTCAAACTTACGGTGAGTCTATTGGTAGCTTGATGTAATAATGTATCATAATTACATAAAATTCAATATTTTTGCTGAAAATGATATAGGTTACCAAGAGACATATTAACGGTAGGTCCATATTACCCATATCTTATACTTATCCAATTTTCTATCATTAGTGAGTTGTGTAATAGTGATTTTTTCCAAATAGTGTTCATGATTACACCTTAACGGTGACTCATACTTAGTCAAAAAAAATTCAACCTTTATTATTATATAAAAACTAACATAATAGATTACGATTATATGTATACATACTTAAACATGATTAATCATAGTTGAACTTGATGAGGCATGATTAATTATGACTTTTGATAATTAAAACTAGAGGCGGCCAAAAAACATTCCATTTTTTATGATTAAAAATCATTGAATTAATGAGAAATTTATAATGATCAAAGTAAAAAAATGATCTTTTCTTCTTAACATGTCATAATTATCATGAGTGATGAAATTGTAAGATAAAAATCACAAAAAAATTAAATATCATACTTAATAATTGTCTCAATACTTGATCTCAGTATAAAATTGAAATCCATTCAAATTCTCCTTTTATTTTTATATGAATTATGCCCCTTTTAGGATTAAAAAATAGAACAAACAATAAGAGATAATGAATATAAAAAAATGAAAAGAAACAATTTATTTCCTGAAAAAAATGCATAACACATTGAAAGAAAAACAATAAAAATATATTACTATCAAAGAAAAATACAAAATATTGATTTCTCTTAAGAAGGATCCATTGATACTTTTCCATTATAGATAGAATTATATGAATTAATAGGTGGTAAAGAAGTGTTAGAGGTATATAACTAAGTATTGGGAACTCTAGAAGTTATAATAGGAGTATAAATTTATGTAGGAGAACTAGGGTATATCAGGTATTGATAAATAATAGGCTTCAGATGAATAAAACCCTATGTTGAAGATAAGGGAAATAGTATAAGGTTTTCTAGAAGAGAACAAAAGAGGAATCATGTGACAGTAGCTCTAAACTGAGGATCAAAAAACTTCTAGAATTAAGATGAAATAAAAATTATCTATAACTGGTCAAATAAGAAATGCCTATGGTTCTAAAATAGGTATACTCTGAACAAGCATATAGTGATTCAGAAGATTGAAATAAATCCATTATTATGTACCCACCGTTCTCCATTACCATGGTAAAATAATCCTTATTCTCCATGAACATATATAGTGCATGTGTCAACTCCATCAGTTATTTCACTTGTTCCATGAATTCTTGGGTGATAAGTGGTATTATCAAATTCTCAAAAAAAAATACACGAAATGATTATCCAACTGATGTATGGTTTAAATCCTTTTAATGTAGAAATCCACTTTCCTGTTGATCTATTCTTAAGGAGTAGTGGGCCCTTTCATATAAAACCATACCAGGTCATTCACAAGATTACTATTATGTTTAGTTTTTCTTAAGCTCCCTTGTTTAGAACTATGCATGATAGAATATTGCTCTTATATTATAACTTATCTAATCAAATAAATTTCCAAAGACTGATCATGAGAATAAGTGGTTGAGGCAAATTCTAATTCCACTCAAATAATCGATCTCAACTAATCCACGTCAAGGGATAGAAGCTCAGGTGTATCCTCCTCAAATGATGTATCTTAAAAACATTTTGGAACTTTTTTTTAAGGATCAAGTATACTCAGATAAAATCCATTCAACTATTTGAAGGGGAGTTTCTAGTTCCCCACATAACCACTTATTCTCTATTATTAGTTCATGATGCATAGATATAATTTTATTTGAAAATGGGATATAAATGTCATAGAATAAAATGATTATCACATTCACTAAAACATGGAATACATGTAGGATGAGGTTGATAAACTTATCTAACAAATGAGCTCAACTCTTCTTTAAAAACATTTAAATACTTTTTACTCACATAATCAGTAGGAATATGGGAAATTTAAGTAGAAGTTGAATGAGTTGGATCATGATCTATTTCAACAATAATATTATGAGAATGAACCAAATCTTAAATCATTGATCCCTTAGGATCATATTCCTAATCATATTAATATGGATAGTATAAGCCCATATTAACATATCCATGGTATTTTTCATTTTTAGTTACTATAGTTCAATCATAAAGAGTATGAGTAGACTCTTTAACTAATCTATACAATTGCTCCCCCTCCAAAGGTGCTTTCATTATTGAATAAACATTTTGTTTCACTTGAGAAACTGAAGCTTCTCCATCAAATATAACAATCATAGTATACTTTTAAGGTTCCAAAATAGGTTACTTTTCTACTAATATTTTTTTCAGCGTGATCTATAGTTTTTACAATAGGACCTTGATCACTATCAGTAGGATTGACATCATCACTAGTTTCACCATCAATTTTACTACTTTCTTTTTTTATTCTTCTTTAGCCTCATAAATTTCATACTCTTTAGTAGATTATTTTTCATCTTATTCTATTTAACATTATTAATTCTAACTTTCATTCTTGTCTTAATTATCTTATTCTTAATCATCTTATTCACTTATAATTCCACAAGAATTTTCAACACTCTCATACTCTTTTGTTTCCTCATCATAATCACCATTTAAAATAAGATCACTTATAGGAAGAGATATTGGAGGGATATGCTAACCATAAGTAATTAAATTATGGATTCATAAAATATACGGGTCACTTCTGTCATCAATAGGATATTTATCTCCTTTACCAATCTCAACTTCTTCCTCTTCTCCATTTTAATACTTGAAAACATCATCTAGTACTAGACCAACCATGACTTTTGGTCTAGCGGGTTGTTTCACTGTATCAAATTCTTCATAAAATTTTTCATTATCTTTAACCCACTATAACTTCATGTGATTCCAAATTATCCTTACCCTTTTTCATATAACTTTGTGATGAAAAATACTCCTCAATCGGTCATAGTCTATTCATATTAGTTCACTAGCCCTTTTGATTTGAGCATTGTAGAAATAATCTTTGAATAAAATAGGGAGTTTAACCTATAGTGAAGAATTTTCATACCACACATATGAAACATGAGGTGTTAGAAGAGGTTGATATTGTGTCCTTATTTCATTATATTACACAAATAAACATCATGAAACATTAGGTAGTAAAAATCCATATTCCTTAGGAAAGGTTGGTGCTGAATAAACACAAATAGTAATCTACATTTTTTATCTAGTTCGATTTTGATTGATCATCTACGTTTTCCATCACTATAAATCTCATTAAAGGTTATCTTATAACTACAAATATCAAGAACATGATGAAAAATTCCTCGATAATCATCAAAATTTCCATCACGAGGTACATTTAGTTATTAACCCTAGTGCTTAAGAGAAAAGGAAATCCATTTTCCACATATTCTAGAATTTATCCAAAAAACAAATGTTCCCTAAAGAATATTCTCTACAAACAAATAAAAGTTAGGAACTATCTACAGATATAGAGGCCTCTTGTTGTTAAGAACCATTCCAACAATCCTTGTTCTTGAAATACATTCAATACAAGAAACATACATAATAAGATCCAGTCTGCATATTCTTTTTTTTTCTAGAATAAAAATTTTTATCACAAGATTAGGGTTAACAATTTTGGGTTTAGGATCACTTAATTCACCCATTTACTTAATTTAAGGATGCGAATCATTTAAATATTCCTTAGAAAATATCTTCACATGAGCCATTCTGAAGGGTTTGGTTCAATGAAATAATCTTATAGAGGCTTGATAGAGAAAGGATCAATTTTGGGGGAGGATTATGTGAAAATTAATTCTGATTTATTCAATTTTTTTCATTTATGAATTTTTATAATCATAAATCCAAAATTCAGTATAAAATAAATCAAAATAAAGAAAGCATAGACATTATGATCGATCTAGAAAAAAGACTAAGTAAAGAACGGTAATACACAATGGTGAGTCTAATCAATGAGCCATCAATGGTGAGTCAAAAGTGTTGAGTCACCAATGGTGGGACTGGATGGTGAGTCATTAATAGTGATAATTAAATGTGGGTCATCAATTGTGAGTCATCAATAGTGAGTCCCAATGGTGATTCCTCCATAGTGAGACATCAACTGCTGATTCACTCAAATTAGACCGTCCCCAAATCATGTTTTATGTAACTAATAATCTAAAAATGTAATGTCTTAGTAAATATATCAGTAATATGATGTTTTGTACCAATAATTTATATGTTATATCGACTTTTTTACAATGATCTCACAAATAATGAGGTCTTATTTCAATATGATTTTTCTTGAATGAGAAACTGTAATCATAGAAATATTAACAGAACATTTGTTGTCACAATTTATAGGGGCATGCCTAAATTCATATCCATAGTCCAGTAATGTGAGTTTCATACATAAAATTTGAGCACAACAACTACCAGTAGTCATGTATCTAGATTCGGTAATAGATAATGCAATGTAATATTGTTTTGTTACTACATAATTAAACAAGATACTTTCCCAAAAAGTGTACTGATTTAGAGGGTATTTTTTATTTAACATTCAACCAATAATGTTACCATCATAAGAAATAAAATATTCAAATGGTTGTCCTATAGGATAAAATATTACTATGATGGCACTATATTTGAGGTATTTGGAAAAATATTAACCATAAGATGGTGTGACTCATTAGGTATTTCTAGAAAATGAGAAAATATATGTACACTAAACATAATATCAGTTTAGCTAGTAGTTATGTAAAAAAGGATTCTTATCTTATCTAATTAATTAGTTTGGTCCACTAAATTTCTATCTTCATCAAGATCCAAATTATAAGTTCTACTCATTGGAGTATCATTACTTTTGGTTCTATCCATATTATAACAATTTAAATGATATTTAGTATATCTACTTTGATTTAAACTAATACATTCAATATATTAAAAAATTTGAAACCCATGAAAGAATTTGAGTTCACACATTAAACTCATTTCCAAATCATTTTGAATCATTTTTGAGAAATCAATACATAAATAATTTTTTTAAGATCCTAAAATAATATCATCAACATATATTTGAACTAATAAAATAGCATTTGAAATTATTCTAATTAAAATAGTAGGACTTGATATACAATTATAAAAATCATTAGATATATTAATAGTGTTGGGCCTATAATACCATGTTATGGGAGACTCTTCTAAGACATAAAAATCTTTTGTTAATTTGAAAACATGATTTGGAAAATTAAGACTTTTAATACCAGAGGTTCGTTAAAAAAACCTCAACTATATTCATATTCATGAATTTATTTTTAACATCAATTTGATAATGTTTTCAATTAATATGGGCTTCATAATATTATAATATTTTAATAGCTTCATGTCTGGCCATAGATGAAAAGGATTCTTAAATGTCTATTTCTTCTCTATAACTTTATCCACGTGCAACATGTTTCGATTTATTTTGTTATATATTGTGAGAATCATCTACTTTGTTTCCAAACACCTGATTAGTGCCTGTGGTCATGTTTTCTTTGGGAGTATCAACATGTTTTCATACATTGTTTCATTCAAAATGATATAGTTCTTCATGAATGGGTATCATCTATATGTCTTGATTGATTTCATCATTGATGTACATAGGTTCATGTTGTGACAAAAAAACATGATGTTCAACTTGATTATTTAGACAATATATAGTATTTGTTTCATTTTATAAGTCTCTAACTATATCATCATAAATATGGAGATTAAGAGTTCTAACAGGTCTAGAGAAATAAGGGATGGTCACATTGAGTTCATCTTTAGATTCGTGTTCCACTTGGTCAGAATCAAGATATTTCCAAAATTATTTTCTTTTTCCAAAACAGTATTAGAATATTTTGGATTTATGGCTAGATTGGACATATTATCATCATGATTTTACTATGTGGTTTTGGACACATATAGATATGTTTCATCATATTTGTCATGCAATTATTATTCCACACATTTACTTCTCTTATTAGAGACTTTTTTTTGGTAATGCCTCGGTCAAAGACCGAAGCACCATTTATTAAATAAAGAAACAATAGTTTACATGAGTCAAAAGGATGGGATTTTATTACAATCTCTTTAAAAGAGGTGAAGTAAATCAGCTGGCAGTGCATCCAGCCAAATCATGCTCTGGTGGACACCTTTGTTGGCAAGGGCATCAGCAACAGTATTCGCTTCATGGAAGACATGTGTGGCAATGTAGTCAATCTCCTGAAGCGAATTCAGGAAATTCATCCTACGCGTAGTGAGTGTCCAGGCAAGATGAATAACTCTGTTCCAAATGGCTTGAACAATGGTGTTAGAATCACTTTTAATCCATAGTTTTTCCCATCCTCTTTGGAGAGCAAAATCAATAGCATGGATAACTCCTAGCATCTCCGCTTCAATGGATGAGGCAATCCCACACCCACTGTAGAAGCAACCGTGGCAATGGTCAGCAGAATCTCTAAAAATGGCCCCACAGCTGGCAGGTCCAGGATTTCCTTTTGAGGCGCCGTCGACATTCACTTTAATCCAACCCAGCATCGGAGGTTTCCAGAATACTTCAAAGGGGTGCTTGGTCTTCGGGAAAATACCCAGGACACAGATATGTCTGATGATCTCGAAGTCTCCAATATAATTGCTGCAACAATCTTTTCGAATTGAGGCAGCTTCATGTATTCTGATGAGAATTCGAGCTTTTCCTGCATTGAGACTGAAAGAGTGATTATTATGGATAAGATCATTTCTTACATACCATATTTCATGTAAGTGTTCCGCCAATGCCACAAGAAACAAATTTTTGACATGCTGAGAGGCTTCAGGTTTAGTACATTTCTTCAAAAGTAAACAAATCGGGTCAGATAAGGACCATGAACAATTGAAAAGGTCAAAGATGTAGTTCTATAGAGCTGAGGCCGTAGCACAAGACAAGAAAAGATGATCAGAATCCTCCCTATGTTGATTACATAAATGACATTTTGAGCAAAGTTGAATGCCAAAGGCTTGAAGTCGAGTTTTAGTGGGAAATCTATTGTGAGCAATACGCCAAATAAGGGTGAACCTAGAGGGTTTTATCCAAGTATTATTGAAGGTCCTCACCCATTTATAATTAGGTTCATTTCCAGAGAAGTTGTGCATGTAGAAATTTTTCGAGTCAAGTATGCCATTGGGAGCAGGTTCCCAAACAAGGAAGTCCTCGAAAATGGAGAAGGTATAATTTTCAATGATTTGAACAATGATGTTGGGGAGATCATGCATATGAAGCTGCATAACATCTTTAATAGTATGGCTGGTGTCTACAGGATTTTTATTAGGTGGAAGCATAGTAATTAAAAGATTACCCATCCAGTTGTCACACCAGAATTTAATGTTGGAGTCAACGCTGACCATCCATCTAGAGTTAGACATAATCTTCTAATAAGAGTTTCTAATAGAGGGCCAGATCGAGGAGTTAATGAAATTAAAATTTTCTTTTAAAAGTTTATTTAGGAATCTATGATTTAAAAATTCAAAAGCTTTAGAGTTTCTATTAATGAGATGCCAAGTGAATCTCGCTTGCAGGGCATCATTGAACAGTTTTAAGTTTTTTATGTCAATGCCTCCATTATCAAGAGGTTTAAAATAGGTCTTCCATGAGATGGTGACAAATTTCCATCCAAAGATACTTCCAATCCAAATGAACTTTTCTATATAGGTATTTATTTTCATGAAAGTACCTATGGGCCATTTATAAATCATGAGCGAGTAAACCAACTTAGAGACAATGGTTGATATGACAAGACAAATTCGACCATCCATGGAAATAGATTTCCCCTTCCAAGTAGAGAGTTGATTTATGATATGATCAGTGATATTAGAGAAATAAAAATATTTAGGACATCCCCAGAAAATCGGGATACCTATGTACGTGAAGGGAAAGAAACCTTCTTTAATTACTAGGTTACTGGTGATAGTGGTTTTCCTTCTAACAGGGAAATTTTTTCCAAAGAAAATATGAGATTTGTTCCAGGAAATAGTTTGGCCAGAAATGTTCTGGTAATGAGAGATATATTTCTTAAGACATTGAATATTTCTTTGATCTCCCTTTAAAAACAAAATAATATCATCAGCATAGAGGAGGTGAGTGGGGACATTGAGGTTTCTAGCAGCTTGAATGGGTTTAAGTTTATTTTGATCGACCAGATTATGAATGAGTCTGCTAAAGTAGTATTCCGCAATAACAAACAGAATGGCTGAAAGAGGATCTCCCTGTATAACACCTTTAGAACATTTGAAAAAACCTCGAGGGGTGCCATTTATTAATATTGAAATGATAGCATATTGAAATAAGGTCTTGATTCTCTTGATAAAAATATCATTAAAATCAAAGTTTTTCAAGACTCCAAATATAAATCCCCAATCAATGGTATCAAAGGATTTTTTAATATCAATCTTGATGGAAACACAACCTCCTCTATTTTTTTTATTGAGGATATTGGTACATTCTGAGGCAAGACAAATGCAGTCTTGGATGGAACTGTTTTTGATGAATCCAAACTGATTCCATGAATCAATTTTGTAGCAAATCGGAACCAATCTGTTGGAAATGATTTTGGTAATGATCTTGCATAGGGTATTGATAAGAGAAATCAGTCTAAATTGATGAATTTCAGAAGCATTGTCAACCTTATCTATTAAGATGAGGAATTGAGCATTGATACCCTAAGGAAGAGATCCGTGAGTGAAAAAGGACCTTACCATTTTACAAACATCTGAACGAAGGGTGTCCCAATGATTTTGATAGAAACCATTTTTAAAGTCATCCGGTCCGGGAGCACTATCTGGCTTTAAGCTAAAGATAGTGTCTTTAATTTCATGCTCCAATAGAATAGCTAAGAGAGATTCATTGTCTTTCTCATCCACCATTAAGGGAATAATATTGGGATCGAGAGCAATGTTTATCTCAGGGCCATTGAAAATGTCATTAAAGTTAGAGACAACATGATCTGAGATAGCCTCTTCTGAGTCAATGATCAAGTCATTGTGAATCAGTTTAGTATGTAGACGATTGGCTTTTTTGGTTCTTTGGAGAGAGTTATAAAACTTAGTATTTCTATCCCCATCAGTCAGCCATCTGGTCTTAAACATTTTCTTCCAAATTTTATCCTTGAAGGTGAGTAAAATGTTTAGCTTAAGAGCTATATTGACCTCCAGTTGAGGGTCAACGGTAAAATCAGAGATGGTACTACGAGTTTGGATTTTATTAAGCTCATCTTCAAGAGAGGTGATGCTAGAATCCATTTGTATGCTCTTGATTTTACACCAACCTTTGAGATCTTGTTTTAAAATTTTCAATTCGAAGATACAGGCAAAAGAGTCATGATGATGGTTCATATAATTCCAAGTGTTATTAATCAAAGTGACACGGTCAAGGTCTAGAGACCAAGAATTATTGAATTTGAAAGGAAGGGGAGATCTGTGTTCATTAGATAAAGAGCTGAGTAAGATGGGATGATGGTCAGAATTGAGTCTGGGAAGCATTATACAAGAGACATTATCCCATATGTCCAGGTCCTTCATGTTAACAAAGGCCCTGTCAAGCTTACTGGCAACAGTTTTATTATAATGTCTTCTATACCAAGTGTATTTTGCCCCAGTAAGGTTAACTTCAAAGAGATTACAGTCTTCAATAGCAGATCTAAATTATCTTGTGGATATAGAAAGATGTGAGGGTCCAATTTTTTCAGTGGGACTAAGAATAGCATTGAAGTCACCACTAATCACCCACGGATCCTGAATTGGGTTAGCCATGTCAAGAAGATCTTGCCAAAGATTTCTTCTTTGCTGATACCTATTATTGGCATAGACCATCGTGAAATAGATGTGTTGATCATTCCAGATAAAATCACAAGTGAAATGTTGTTCAGCAGTTTTAAAAACATTGATGTTTTTAAGGGAGGAGTGATAAAAGATCCACATAGAGTCTGTCAAAGGACCATTTTTGCAGGATCCTAAGAAGTTGTAATGAAGAGAGCCAAGTCTCATGAAATTAGGATTGAAATTGACCTTGGGTTCAGAGATGGAAAACAGCTGAGGTTTATGAGTTTTTAAGAGCCTCCTAAGAGTTATGGAGGTGTCATTGTTGGCAATTCCTTGGCAGTTCCAAAATAGGAGATTCATTGTTACTTATGTTTTGGGTTACAACCCCTTTTATTGGATTTCCCAGAATTCTTCTTCCTCTTAGATCTTCTAATAAGAGGGGGGTAAGTAGATTCTGATTTGTTCTTAATTGATATGACATTGGAAGTTGAGGAGTTAAGCATAGCAGGCTCAACAGAATGAACCAAAATAGTGGTATCAGGATTTACAGGTTGAGTACAACAATTCTGAGAGTGTTCCGGATCTGTTTTTTCAGCAGACTCAGCATTAGGTTTTAGTGCTCTAGTTGAGTCCGGAGCAGATTTTTGTTTAGGGGAAAGGAGATTAGGGGATTTAGTCAAGGGAGAGGGGGATTCATCCATCATAGGTAGAGAATCAGGGGTGAAAAGTTGTAACTGTCTAGAAGCAGAGTCCTGCTGCCCTAAGGGGGGTGTGGATGTCTCCCTGTGGGGGTAATCAGACAGAGGTAAGACATGCAAAGATTTTTCAGTAGAGGGGGGGTCAGGAGCATGAAAATTAGAGCTTAATACAATAGAAACAGTGTTTCCATTTACCTCAACCTGCATGCTTGAAATAGGATATACAGCCTACTCAATCATATTCAATTTTTTAGGGATAGTGATAAGTGTTTTAGCAGCAGAATCATTAACATCAGTAAGAGTTTCAGTAGGGACATTGTTGTGGTTCTCATTGATGTGCATGTCAGAAACAAATTTTGTGATCTTGGCAGTCATATTAGAGTTCCCATAGGCAGTAGTATTACTATTATCAGCAGAATCATGCGTAATAATAACTAAGTTACCTCTTTCTGGTGATTTTTCCAAGTTAACAGGTAAATTAGTGGGGTCATCACGAGAGGAGGGGTCCTCTTACTGACTTCGAGGAACATTCAGATATTTGAGATCTGTCCCAGCCCCATCCAAACCAGATGCAGTTCCAGAGTTCTCAATGATCCTGCAAGAGGTAATCTTTGAAGCAGAGGCATTATGTGTAGGGTAATCCGGAGTCAAAAGGGGGGAAATGGGGGGCTCATTGCTGTCAATATTAGTTCCATTTACCTGCAAGTTTTTAGAAGTTTAAGCCCCATATTTTATTCTTCTTCCACTAATTTTCCCCATGATTTCCCCTCAAGGGAGGCAAAGCTATTAGATTTCATGACCCAAACATCATGTTTCTTAATAGGTGGGTCAGTTTTCTCTATCATAGATTTACCTTGGAAAATTCCTTCATCACTATTAGAGGAAAAATTTCTATAATACCTTTTGTATTATGGGTAAAAACTTCACAACAAAAACAATTAATGTAATTAAACATGGGTTTCTATTATTATATATCTCATATGAGGTTTTCTTATGATAGGTCTAATTAAGACTATATTGATTATATAGAAATATGTATTAACAGATTCTGCACAAAAAAATTAGGTAGATCATATTTCTCAAGCATAGTCTGGTCTATCTCTTGTAAGGTTCAATTTCTCCTTTCGACAACTTCATTCCCTATGGGTGTCCTAGGTTTAGATAAGTTATGACGATAGGCATTTTGTGACAAAAAAAAAAGATTCAAATTCTTGTTTTTCAATCTCATGACCATTTCCATTTCATATGATTTTGAATTGAAATCCACATAATTTTTCTAATAATCTAGCATACATGGTGAAATAATAACAACCCTCATATTTTCCACTAAAAATAAGGTCCATTTATACATAGAAAAGTTGACTACTATAACATATACATAGTTCTTCACATTTGAACATGAAACTCTTGAAGTTCCAAACAAATCCATGTGATCAAACTCAATAGGATGAGAAGTTGAAACTTATTTCTTTGGTTTAAAAGATATGTTTTGATGTTTTCTTGTTGAAAAGGGTTGCTAAATTTATCATTTGGAAACTATGGTTAAGGAAGATCATGGATCAGTACTTTTTTAGTAATCTTTCTAAGAGAGTGAATGTTACACCATACTAGTCTCATATGCCCAATCCATGACTCATTATGAAAGTCACCTAAGAAATAAATTTTCTTTGAGACTAATGAATCCAAATTAAGGGTATATACATATTCATTTAAAAATATGTAGAGAAAATATAATTATTATAATTAAAAACCATAAAAAAATCATTTTAGAATTTATCATGAAATTCATAATCACATACCTATGAAATGATAAGAATATTGTGATTTCAACCATCAAAAAATGATATTTATAAATTAATACTATATATGGGTTATTTATTTGACCAAGGCCAATAAATTTCATTTTTTTAATTTTCACCAAAGGTGAAATATACACCATTAATGTTAATGAGATTTTGGAAGCAAGAATAATCCCCATTCATGGGTCTAGAACACCCATTGCCCATGTTCGATATGTTCTTATAGGATCCCCTCTAACAGATTTATTACAAAAATAGATTAAGTAAGAAAAGGCATTGGTACCTAGATTCACTTGGGTCCCGCAATACTAGTAATTAAAGTTTCACAAAATTTTATTCTTGTGTTCTTGTA
The DNA here is from genome assembly GCA_963277665.1 of Viscum album. NCBI lineage: Eukaryota > Viridiplantae > Streptophyta > Magnoliopsida > Santalales > Viscaceae > Viscum > Viscum album. The sequence continues at coordinate 1,087,991,329 of OY728165.1, forward strand.
TAATGAGATTAATATTTTAAAATAATTACTCTATTAGGTCAAGAAGAACAGAAAGCATTAAACATGTTCTAGCATTATAACTTACAACAAATTATTCTAATATTGGTAGAATACAAGATTTTATAGATTTTGATAAATAATTAGTTTTAAAAGTATTTTTTTATCTATGTTGATATCCAATTCCATTAGTATATTTTAAAGTAACTTGTTTTCCCAGTATCATAAATTAGGTACCTTTAGCATTTTTAAATATTTCTAAACCATTATTTAATTTCACATTATAAAGTTTATGTTCAGTATTCTCATTGAAAAGTTCATCATTCTTCAATTTTTCTATACTGATATTGCATTTAACAGTAGTAGAAAGGAAATGATGTTTCTTGAGAGATTGATATTTATATTTCATATCATTTCACGTATCCTTAAATATTTTCCAATATTGAAACATTTCTTCATCACTCATTTTTTAGAATATTTATATTCAGATTCATTTCTAGAATAATAAGAATTCTGTGTAGTATATAATAAAGCTACCTTGAATTTTTTTTCATAAAACACATATTTTATTTGCTAACATTTTCATCATGAGATGATTTAGATTCACTAGAGTTGTCTTCAGAAGCACTCCAAGTGGTCATCTTGGCCATCTTGTACCTTATATATTTATCCTCATATATCCTTATTTAACATAGGTTTAAAAAATAATCATTCACATGTCCTTTTCTTTTATATTAATAACATATTATCTAAGTCTTATTATCACTTTTTTCCAATCATTTTTCTAGTTACCCTTAATTTCATATTTCCCTATATTTCTAGGCTTTTTAATGATCAAATTCTTTCTATAGAATTTTTTAAATATCCAAGATTACTAAGCCATTTACTCATCATTATTAGTTGATGAATCCTCGTTTCTAGAACATTATATGGAAACTTTAATTATATATTTTTTCTTGGATGCATTGGTTTTGAATGCCACTGAGTTTCTTTTAGGTTCATCTTCATCTTCTATATTAACATTTAGTTCTTACTCATGCATCATAATTTTACATATCACCTATTTTATAGGTAGTTAATCAATCTCACAAGATTATTTAATTGATACCGATGTCCCTCTCCATATTTCAAGAAGACATATCAATATTTTAAGGATCTTTTCCTTTGTAGTAATTTTCATTCCCAGTGAGATCATTATATTCACAGTCTCATAAAACCTTAGGTAGCTATCAAATATGGTTTCATAAAGCTTAATTTTTAAATTAAAATATTTAATGGTGTATTGGTTTTTCTATATATCCTTTACAATGGTGGTCACTTCATGTGAAACTGATAAAGTATATCAAATTTCAAAGGCTTATTTAAATACTGAAATCTAATTAAATCCTCCATCACCAAAATCACAATATAATGCATTCATATATTTGAAATTATTATTATATGATACTCTAGTTGCCTTATTTCAAGTGTTTCTAGAACAATTAGTAATTTAATATTAAACTAAAATTATAGACCAGATTTCAAGACTCATGCATTCAAAATGCATTATCATTTTAATTTCCCACTAAGAATAGTTTGTACCATGGAAATAGGGAGATCTGTTTGTTGCATTAGCATCCTTTCTATTACACATGATAAATAATGAAAAATGTTTCATCGAATAATAAATTTGTAACTGATATACAATTGGATATCATTAAAACACAACTAAAATAGCAGTTGAAATGGTTTTAAAAACATTAAAAACATTAAAAAATAAAAAATAAAACCTCTAATACCAAAATTTAGTGATATTATGAAACACAAGAGGGAGTTTAATTGAGAACCTAATTTTTCAAAAAAAAATATTTAGTTAAAGTCGACTCATATAAGACATACTGAGAGACGTAGTTAACCAAAGAATCATATTTATAAAATAGTTGGTTATTTGAAGGATTTATCAAAGTGTGATTATTATTCAGATAAATAAATATGTGTTATTATTTAAACATTTTAGATACTTATACTAACTAAAATTATAATATAAACTCTATCTATGATTAAATATAAATATTATATAAATATTTCCTCCAATGAATAGATAAAATAGTGAAAATTGAATGTTGAAAGGCACATCACATTTAACACAAGAGATTCAATATGAAGAAGATACTTAATCATGTCACCATGGTGATCACTAGACGCCAAATATGTTTATAAAAATAAACATTGATCAACACCTTCGATCGGGTTAAAAAACATCATAAAACTGTCCAGATCAATAAAAACTCTTCCATAGTTTTTGTGGTGGTACCAAAACGAGACAGGCCTCGTCGGGATCTCTTCCACAATTATCTATGGGAGTGTAATGAGTAAAATGATATTTTGTGATGATTTATATGTATCTTATATTATTTCGTAGGATTAAATGTGTTTTAATTAAATAGAGACACACACAATACTGGTAATGTAAAAATATTACATAATTAGAGGAAAAATAGAGAAAATAGAGTTAGAAGTAATTGTGTGATTTTAATGGAAAATTGTGACTCTTGGAAGATATCTTGAACTGCTGCTTGATTCAAATTAATGAAATATAAAAAAATTGAGCATCATGAGAGACTCTTTCTCTAGATTCATGAGAGGTAATAGTTTCATTGAGTAGTACTTAACCTTTATTATTTTTGTTGTTGTAATGTTTTCTTCAGTTGGGTTCACATTAGTATCCTTTATTTCACTCAACAAGTAGTTCTTCATGTTTTTCTCAGGTGTATGACTTCTCCACACACTTTTTCTTTTTGATCAGGTATTTTCTTTATACACTAAAGCCAACAAAAAACATGATCCTGATCATAGCATGGTACATTGTACCTCTTACTAAGGTTGACATTGATTAAATATTGTTTAAAAAATAAATGAAAAGTCATTAAAATAATGAGTGGTACTATGTTTCCTAAATGTTGCAATTTAAAGTAGATTTAAATTTAAATGAAAAATTAGGAGTGACATAGTCTCAGAATGGTGTCCTATGAATGGTGTCGTTGAATAAATGTATTATACTATCAGGAACTATGATTCAAGTAGAGGTGTATATGTAACCTTATGTTGCACTGATAGTAGGTCCACTTGATGATGACTCGTTTCATCTGTAGATCATACAATTTGAATGTTATGGTTATTAGTTTCTCACTTTGTATGTTGATTAATGCGAAAATGTCTAATCCTTTGTGAAATTTTTTAATTAAGCTCCTGGTAGATTGACATGTTGGTGGCTCATACTTATCGATAACTCAAACTTATAGTGAGTTCATTGATAACATTATGTTACACTGTCTCACAAATTTTAGAATTTATTACTTTTGATGATAGTGAGATAATTGATAGTGAGACATATTAATTGTGGGTTCATTTTACTGGTAACACATACTTAGCAAATTTTCTTTCATCATTTAGTTGTCCAACAGTGAATATGGCCTAATTGTGCTACTGAGTCCACCTTAACATTGACTCATAAATAGTAATGAAATATACATAGTTTATGATGTAAAACACTAACATAATAGATTAGGTTTATATTTTGATATAATTAAAAATGATTAAACCTAATTGACATTGATGAAGCATGATTAATGATGATTTGTAATCATTAAAATTATATGATTCAATCATCATGGTTAGTGGAAATTGTGCAACTCGTATAGGAAAACATGCACCATGAAATAGGGGTTCTGGGCAGAGAAATGGTTAGACACATGGTTTGAATAGACCATAAAGGCACCCAGGTGAAAGTATTCCATGTGGGATAGAGTAATTTTTCATTATTGTGAAATGGTTTGTCTAACTATGTGGTCTCACTATGAAAAGTGATTTAATAGGTAGAGGCTTGTATACAATGTGCACATGGTCTAAAAAATAGTGTGACTAACATTTCATGGATTAAATGTGAAGCACTAAAAAAGTGTATCTCATTAATTTTTATCTATAATACTATAATTTTATATTATTTTCAGCCCTAATTTTATTTTTCCACCTTTTAATGGTTTTGGAGTATATCCCCTTCAAACCAGAAGTGATCTGATGGTTTTTATTGGTATGATGAAGTCTGATTCCCTTGGTATGTCTTATTTTATTTTAGTTTTATTAGATATATTTTACTAAACTCTCTCATAATCTTATATATAGTATATTTTGGATATATATATATGACGTTTTATTCAAATAATGATGATATATGGCTGTTTTGTTATTAGTGAATGTGATCTATGGTGTTTTTGGAATACTCAACCTTGTTTTGTGAATGAATGCTCTTAATTATTCATTTTTTTCAAAATAATTGAGGTAGGTGGCCTCATTCCAAACTCATCTTTCTATAACATTAAGTATTAGTTTCAAATTGGACTAATTACGAGAATTTTGGATGTGAAATTGTTTTGAAAATCAAGGTAGAAAACCTTATTTAGTTATATTGTGTTGATGTTCTGTATTTGTGGAAATTGGTTGTGAAAAGTGATTTCTTTTATTGATTTTAAAATGTTTATTTTAAAATGTGTATTTTTTTGATTTATTATATTTGTTTGTTTTAAAGGTTCACAATAAAATAAAAAATTTATTTAAATGTCATGGAATGTGTGATTTGAAATGGTTTTGGCATACATTGTTTTATATGAGTTCGTGCTTTCCACACGACCCTGGATAAGATGCATGTACCAAAGGGGTACACAGGTATATGAACCTAGATAAGGGGAACAATTCATTTGATAACAAATAGATTAAAAACATAACAATGAATTAGTTTATGGATAAGAAACCACTCATGATTATGTAACTATTAGTGAAACGTGCATGCGCGGGTGCATCATGGAATGTGTTTACAAATAAATTATGTGAAGTGATTTAATAAATTATTTGTTTTATTTCATTGTAAACTATTTTAGTATTTTTTTTATATTTTTATATAAATGATTATATTTTTCATGTTTTTGTATACATTATTTTATATAACATTGCTAACTTGTTCTATCAAAGTGGCAAGAATAGGGAAGCGAATTTTAGAAAACTTACAGATTTTCTTACCCATCCCTTTCTTTAAACATTGGTCATTTTTAATACATTTTCTAGTAGTATACATGTAATGGTAAAAAATTTCACTTCTAAGTGGTGATTCATGATACTTGGTGATGTAATAGGTGCGGGAACTTAGTGAATGTAAGAAGTTTCAATGTTGTTGTCTTTGGAGTATCTTTTTTAATCTTAAATTGTATACTTTCATGTTGGTAGTGTTATAATATAATACCATAATTGTAGTTGGATTTTATATTCACATGTTATGATTTTTGTTGAATAATTTATTATCATGCATTATTCAGTGTGTTTTGGTTAATGATTTTTTTGTTGGGTTGTTTTATTTCTCAATGGGAATGTTATTTCAAAAAAAATTTGAAGCCTTTGTAATTTATGACCATCCTTTTGGTGCCTTGGGGATGTTTCCTAATGTCATGTAGTAATTATTCCTCAACTCAAGGTAATGATGAGGGGTGGGATGTGTAACATCCCAAATAAGTAATGAATAATATATATTCTTATCTATGCCTATTTATGAATTAGAGAGTGTTTTAGAGGCTTAAAATGGGAATAAATCCGAACTTAAGCATGTAATACAATAATATTCTTAAAAGATTGTTTTACTGCCTTTTGATGGAAAACCATTTTTAAATAAAAATTTTGACAATTTTATAAGATCTATTTTTCAAAATAAACTTATTATTTATGATTGGGACATTGAAATTTACATTGGATAATTTTTTGGTATTTTTCTAATAATGTTCATTGTTGTAATGAAAAGTGAAAAATACTGCATTTTACATCAAAACTTCTTTTTCATATAATTTAATTATATGGTTAGATTATATTTTTAACTAGTTTTAAAGTATAAATAGAATATATTTTTTCCATGTAATCCAATGGTGGTCATTGGGATTAATTTCACATTGTAATTGGGCATAAACAAGTGCCAAACGTTTCATAGATATTGTTCCAAAAAAACCCCGCTATTTTTTTTGACAACGGGAATTATTTTTTAAATTAATTATTTCAATTTATATGTTTGGAATTTGTTAAAATGTATTCCATATTTGGAATCAGAAGGTCCAAATTATCTAATTAATACTCTTGTTTTTTGACATTATGAATAGTAAAGATGGTAATTATCTTTAATTATCTTGATTAATTGGTAATCATGTAGTTAAGGATAATAAAATAATGTCATAATAATAAAAAATGACACCTTAATGTGTCCTAATTCTATTGTTTGTGTCATATCCGACCATGGGATGCCTTGTGCCAAACTTGGGGACCCCATGGAATCAATTTTGTGTGAAAGTGACTTTTTATCTTTTTATTTTTAAAGAAAGTTAAATATAACAAAGAATGTATCACCTGAGTAAAACATTTTTAATTTTGCCTACATAAATTATATTTTGGACTATAAATATTCATTGGAAAGATAAAAATATTTCCTACATCATAGTATTTTTTTCATAATTTTTAGACATTAAATAAATTATATTATTTATGACATCATGGTGATGGAGCGATTACCTCATTATTTAATGAGTTAAATAAAATAAAAAGATAATGTAAACTCTAAGACCTAAACTTGTAAAAGACCCATTTTATGAGTATATTTCGAACCCATATCACCTTATCCTATAAATAAATCAATTTTGGACCTTTAAAATTAGAAACTAATTTGAAAATAAAGTAACATTTTGTAACTTTCCAAGAGTGCCCCTCCTCTCCTCTTATAAAAGGCCCCTACCTCTATCACATTACCCACACTTCCAAAGCATTTGGCTCGGCCAACCCCTACCCATTTTTTCTCTCCACATACCTCTATTACTCCTTGAAGCCTCACTTTGGGAAAGTCTTTCCAAGGAAGCCTTTGAGCTCAAATCAAAAAGATTTACCCGGTTTAAAGGTAGTTTCTTCTCTTGTGTTCTTATGTTTTATTTTTCTTCTCAAACCCCTAAAATATTTTTAATCATTTATTTTGTAACAACACCAGTGTCTTCTATATACTAGGATGTTGTTACAAGAAGTATTAGAGATACACTTACACACACCTACATCTAATGGTTAAAGAACATACTATTTTTGTGGATGGTGAATTTATGCCTCACGAAACAATGATTGTTCAACACTAAAATAACACCTTCAAAGGTGGCCATTAAGATGAAAATATATTTATATATGATATATAATATTTTTATGTTTTACTTAAGCTTATTTATTTTTCATTTATGGTATACCATTATGGTTTCCGTTATGGGTAAACGCGATATCTTCATTTTAGGAAGCGCGGACTACTGCCCCCTCAAAGTGATTTGATTCGTTAATTCCATATGTGGGATGTATAAAGGATGTAATTAATGATATTATATATGATATTATACTGGAATTATAATATACCTTTATATCATTATGATTCCATTCCATAAAATATGAAATAGAAATTAAAGTAGCATTCATGCGTATGTAGGGCTTACCGTCTCTATGAACGGTGCATTTCATTTCTTACCTATAAACGTTATGTAATATTACAAATGAATGTATATACTGGATATATATGATATCTACATCATGAGTATAACTCTGGATATAATGGATACATGAACAACTTGTAATTATAAAGAGTTTATTTTTGACTCAAGTACTAATGATTGTTAAAAAGACCGTTTTTAACTTAAATAATTACATAGTGTTCATGACATGTTAATAAGTGCTATAAAAGGAATAATGATCTTTAAAAAGGTTCATAATCAAGTAGAAATTAAATCAAGTTTGTTATTCAGGATGTTAAATAACGATCGAGTCATGTCGGACCCGAGGTAAGGGAACTTCTTAACCCAATTTTCGTTCTTTGGGTTAATCTCCTAATTTCAAATTATGTCATGATATTATTATGTCCTATCTTGTATTTGTACTTTATTTATGTGTACTTATAGTGAATAAACACAATAGATCTATTTCATTTTAGAAATGATCTTTGTATGGGACTTCGTCTCAATCTCTAATCATTGAGGCATATTGTTTTTATACACAAACTTCTTTTATATGGTGTATAAACCCCGTTGACTTATACGTTTATCCAAAAGGAATATTTTTTATACGATGCATTTTACTAAAAAACAAAAGGTAATGTTTTTGTCGTATGTATGCGGAGACAACGACTTCTCTGCCGCTGTGACTATTATTTGAGTTTCGGCTTCCTCTACAAGCCATACCTTTTTTTAAAGAAAAATAAATACCATGTTTTACTTTTCTTTTATTTTGGTATTAAAAATGGTTTTCATAATGTTTTTAGATCAATGTGTTGTATTTATTTTGTGTGATTGAAAGGTGGAAATGTTATGTTTTCTTTATGCATGTTTTATGTGATACGATTATGTTGTGGTTCTTGGGCATTATTATGAAGATGGGTGGTTCTGTGATAAACTAAGGGTGGTTGAGCCTGATATAGCTCTCTAATGCATTGGGTAACGTGAAGGGGTTAAATGTTGAGGTTTCTCTGAAGAGATTTAGGGAATATACTGTGATGGGTATTCCAAACGTAACCAAGAGGGTTACTCCCTACGTAAGAATGTTATGAATGCCTGAAGTTACCTTTATGTCTTATGATTTCTATGTTTTATTCATGATTTGATGAGGTATGTTAAAGTGCTTATGTTTTATGAGTAGATTATGATTTCATTGATTCTTATATATACATGTACTCATGTTTCCTTTCCATATTTTTATATCCCTTACTAAGATTTTTATGCTCATCCCAAGTTTTTGAAATGTTTTTCACGGGTCAAGGGAAAGGTACATGATATGATGATAGTGTCAAGGAAGTGTCAAGAAAGAATCCATGTTTTATTTTAAATATGTTTCTGTTGATGGTAAAAAAGAATACTATATTTTATGTAACCACTTTGTTTAAATGTGGAATGTAATGCAACTTTTATGATCTAATTCTCTAAAACTCTAAACCTAAAAAGATCCTCAATGTCTAATCTTGTAATAACTCAAGATTAATTAAGGTTTAAGGCTGGGGCCTTATAGTTGGTATCAGAGGTCGGTTTAGACAACCTTATGATTTAGAAAATTGTTAAATTATAAATTAATTTCTGCTATGATTGAAATGTTATAGCATTAGAATATTACCATGTTTCTTCTCCTAAGATATTTCTTTGTTAAGAATGGTTTTTTATATAGGAAATAGAACAACTTTTCTGGGAAGGCATATAGAGGGAAATGACCTTTCAAATTAGTATCCTGAGATAGTCAGAATTAGAACTAAACTGTTTGTAGTAGTGATGGCTCAGTTGACTCAGGTGAAAGATGTTGGTTGTTTTTATTGATGATATTTTGGTGTTTTCTAAAAGTAAAGAGGATCATGAAAGACATTTAAGGGTTATCTTGAAAACCTTAAAAGAAAATAAACTGTATGGAAAAGTCAACAAGTGTGAGTTTTGGTTACAACAAATATCTTTCCTTGGTCACATTGTTTAAAAAAAATGGAATAACTGTTGATCCTGCTAAAACAAAAGTTGTCGAAAAATGGTCAAGACCCACAAATGTAACCGACATTTGTAGTTTTCTTGGTTTGGCAGGTTACTACTGAAGGTTTTTTGAAAATATTCCATGGTATCTAGTCCAATGACTAACCTAACTCGGAAGGGTGTTAAGTTTATCTAGACAAAAGAATGTGATGATTGTTTTCAGGAGTTGAAAATAAGATTAGTGAATGCTCCAGTTTTGGAACTTCCTTCCAGGAATGGTGAGTTTGTTATCTACAGTGTTTCTTCATTGAAAGGCCACGGTTGTTTCCTTATACAGAATGATCAGGTAATTTCATATGCTTCACATCAGTTGAAAACTCATGAGGTAAATTACCCTACACATGATTTGGAATTAGCTGCTGTAGTTTTCGCTTTAAAAATTTGGAGGCATCATTTGTATGGAGTAAAGTGTGAAATATATACCGATCACAAGAGTTTAATGTATATATTCACTTAGAAAGAATTGAAAATGAGACAGAGGAGATGGCTAGAATTAATCAAGGATTATGATTGTACAATTCATTACCATCCGGGAAAAGCAAATAAAGTGGCTGATGCTTTGAGTCGAAAAAGTAATGCTTCATTAACAATGTTGCGTTTGGAATGTGATCTTTTGGTTAAGGATTTTATGAACTTTGGAATAGAAGTTTTTGGTGTAGGATGTTCTTCTGTTTTGTATCAGGTATCAGTGAAATCTTCTCTATCAGATAGAATTAAGAAAGCACAGAAGCAAGACAGTGAGTTGCAGAAAAAGGTAGAGCTGGTTCAGAAAGGTAAGTTTCCTGAATTCAACATTGATAATGATTCTGTTTTGAGATTTGGGAAGAGATTGTTTGTGCCTTGTGATTCACAGTTGAAGAGAGAGTTGTTATGTGAAGCTCATAGTTCTCTGTTTTCAGTTCATCCAGGTAGTACTAATATGTATAGAGATCTTTGGGAGTATTACTGGTGGGACAGAATGAAAAGAGATATTGCTGATTTTACTATGAAGTGTTTGACATGTCAACAGGTTAAAGCAGAGCAGTAGTTACCGAAAGGGATGCTTCAGCATTTACCAGTGCCAGAGTGGAAGTGGGAGAATATATTCATGGACTTTGTTGTGCGATTACCGGAGACTTCTCGAGGTAATAATGCAATCTAGGTTATTGTTGATCGCTTGACTAAATCTTCTCATTTCCTTGCTATACGAGATACTTTTTCCTTAGATCAACTTTCCCATTTGTATCTTAAAGAGATAGTCAGGTTACAAGGAGTTACTCTCTCCATTTTATCTGACCGTGATCCCAGGTTCACTTCTAACTTTTTGAAAGTCCTTCAGAAGTCATTGGGCACTGAATTAAATTTTAGTATAGCTTTTCATCCTCAATCATATGGGAAATCAGAACGAACAATTCAGACTTTGGAAGATATGCTATGTGATTGTTTGATGGATTATCAGGGAATTTGGGACCAACATCTTTCTTTGGTTGAGTTTTTATATAATAATAGTTTTCATTCCAGTATACAGATGGCACCATTTGAGGCGTTATATGGGAAGTGGTGTCGAACTCTAGCTTTCTGGGATGAAGTGGGTGAAAGGAAGCTGATGGGACCAGAATTGGTAGAAGAGTTGGCAGAAAAAGTTCAGTTGATAAAGAAACACATGAGAACAGCTCAGAGCAGGCAGAAGAGTTATGCGGATAACCGGAGGAAGGATCTATCTTTCGAGGTAGGTGATCATGTTTTTCTCAAAGTATCACCATAGAAAAGTGTGATGCGATTTAGTAAGAAAGGAAAGCTGAGTCCAAGGTTCATTGGACCATATGAAATTCTGGAGAGAGTTGGATCAGTTGCTTACCGAGTGTCTTTACCTCCGAGTTTATCTCAGGTGCACAATGTTTTTCATGTTTCGATGTTGAGAAAGTATATACCAGATCTATCTCATGTTTTGAGTCCAGAGGTAGTTCAACTGGAAGAGAACCTATATTATGAGGAACAACTGGTCCAGATTCTTAACAACAGGGAGCAAGTGTTACAGAATAAGGTGATTCATCAGGTAATGGTTTTGTTGAAAAATCACATGATTGAAGAGGCAAAATGGGAATCTAAAAATGTAATGAGGGCTAAATACCCCCACTTATTCGATAAGTAAATAAATTGCGGGGACGCAATTTTCTAAAGGGGGGAGGATGTAACATCCCAAGTAAGTAATGAATAATATATATTCTTATCTATTCCTATTTATGAATTAGATAGTGTTTTAGAGGCTTAAAATGAGAATAAATCTGAACTTAAGCATGGAATACACTATTATTCTTAAAAGATTGTTTTACTACCTTTTGATGGAAAACCATTTTTAAATCAAACTTTTGACAATTTTATAAGCTCTATTTTTCAAAATAAAATTATTATTTATGATTGGGACATTGAAATTTACATTGGATAATTTTTTGGTATTTTTCTAACAATGTTCATTTTTGTAATGAATAGTGAAAAATACTGCATTTTACATCAAAACTGCTTTTTCATCTAATTTAATTATATGGTTATATTTTTTTTAATTGGTTTTGAAGTGTAAATAGAATATATTTTTACCATTTAATCCAATGGTGGTCATTGGGATTAATTTCACTTTGTAATTGGGAATAAACAAGTGCCAAAGTCTTCATAGATATTGTTTCAAAAAAACCCGCTATTTGTTTTGACAACGAGAATTATTTTTTAAATTAATTATTTCAATTTATATGTTTGTAATTTGGTAAAATAGATTCCATATTTTTAATCAGAAGTTACAAATTATCTAATTAAGACTCTTTTTTTGGACATTATGAATAGTAATGACGGTAATTATCTTTAATTATCTTGATTAATTGGTAATCGGGTAGTTAAGGATAATAAAATAATGACATAATAATAAAAAATGACACCTACATGTGTCCTAATGCTACTGGTTGTGTCATGGCCGACCATGGGATTCCTTGTGCCAAACTTGGGGACCCCATGGAATCACTTTTGTGTGAAAGTGACTTTTTATCTTTTTATTTTTAAAGAAAGTTAAATATAACAAAAAATGTATCACCTGAGTAAAACATTTTTAATTTTGTCTACACAAATTATATTTTGGACTATATATATTCATTGGAAATATAAAAATATTTCCTACATTGTAGTATTTTTTTATAATTTTTAGACATTAAATAAATTAAATTATTTATGACATCATGATGATGCAGCGATTACCTCATTATTGAAATATTTAAATAAAATAAAAAGATAATTTAAAATCTAAGACCTACACTTTTCAAAGACCTATTGGATGAGTATATTTCGAACCCTTATCACCTTATCCTCGAAATACATCAATGTGGGACCTTTAAAATCTGAAATTCATTTGAAAATAAAGTAACATTTTGTAACTTTCCAAGAGTGCCCCTCCTCTCCTCTTATAAAAGGCCCCCACCTCTACCACCTTACCCACACTTACAAAGCCTTGGGCTCGTCCAACCCCTGCCCATTTTGTCTCTCCACATCCCTCTCTTACTCCTTGAAGCCTCACTTTGGGCAGAATTCTTTCCAAGGAAGCCTTTGAGCTCAAATCAAAAAGAGTTACAAGATTTAAAGGTAGTGTCTTCTCTTGTGTTCTTATGTTTTATTTTTCTTCTACAACCCCAAAAACTCTTTTTATTCATTTATTTTGTAACAAAAAAACTATCTTCCATATACTAGGATGTTGTTATAATAAGGATTTGAGCTACACTTACACACACCTACATCTAATGGTTAAAAAACATATTGTTTTTATGGATGGCAAATTTCTGCCTCACAAAACGATGATTGTCCAACACTCATATAACACCTTCAAAGGTGGCAATTAAGATGTAACTATATTTATATTTGATATATAATATGTTTATGTTTTACTTAAGCTTCTGTATTTTTCATTTATGGCATACCTTTATGATTTCCATTATGGGTAAACGCGATATCTTCATTTTAGGAAGTGCGGACTACCACCCCCTCAAAGTGACTTGATTCATTAATTCCATATGTGGGATGTATAAAGGATGTAATTAATGATATTATACTTGAATTATAATATACCTTTATATCATTATGATTCTATTCCATAAAATACGAAATAGAAATGAAATTAGCGTTCATGTGTACGTACGGCTTACAGTCTCTATAAACGGTGCATTTCATTTCTTACCTCTAAACGTTGTGTAATATTATAAATTAATGTATATACTGGATATATATGATATATATCATATCTACATAATTATTATAACTCTGGATATAATGGATACATGAACAACTTGTAATTATATAGAGTTTATTTTTGACTCAAGTACCAATGATCGTTAAATCGACTGTTATTAACATAAATAATTACATAGTGTTCATGACATGGTAATAGGTTCTATAAAAGGAATAATGATCTTGAAAAAGGTTCTTAATCAAGTATAAATTAACTCAAGTTTATTATTCAGGAGGTTAAAGAACGATCGAGTCAAGTCGAACCTGAGGTAAGGGAACTTCTTAACCCAATTTATGTTCTTTGGGTTAATCTCCTAATTTCAAATTATGTCATGATATTATTATTTCTTATCTTGTATTTGTACTTTATTTATGTGTACTTATAGTGAATACACATAATAGATCTATTTTATTTTAGAAATGATATTTTAATGGGACTTCGTCTCAATCTCCAATCATTGCGGCATATTTTGTTTTATACACAAACTTTTTTTATACGGTGTATGAACCCCTTTGAATTTTACGTTTATCCAAAAGGAATCTATTTTATACGATGTGTTTTACTAATCGACAAAAGGTAATGTTTTTGTCGTACGTCTGCGGCAACAACGACTTCTCCACCGCTGTGACCATTATTTGAGTTTCGGCTTCCTCTACAAGTCATACCTTTTTTTAAAGAAAAATAAATACCATGTTTTACTTTTCTTTTATTTTGGTATTGAAAATCTTTTTCATAATTTTTTTATATCAATGTGTTGTATTGATATCTTGTGATTGAAAGGTGGGAATGTTATGTTTCCTTTATGCATGTTTTATGTGATACGATTATGTTGTGGTTCTTGGGCATTATTATGAAGACGGGTGGTTCCGTGATAAACTAAGGTCGGGTGAGCCTGATATAGCTCTCCAATGCATTGGGTAACGTGAATGGGTTAAATGTTGAGGTTTATCTGAAGAGATTTAGGGAATATACTGTGATGGGTATTCCAAACGTAACCAAGAGGGTTACTCCCTATGTAAGAATGTTATGAATGCCTCAAGTTACCTTTATGTCTTATGATTTCTATGTTTTATTCATGATTTGATGAAGTATGTTAAATTTATTATGTTTTATGAGTAGATTATGATTTCATTGATTCTTATGTATACATGTACTCATGTTTCCTTTCCATATTTTCATATCCCTTACTGAGCATTTTATACTCATCCCATGTTTTTGAAATGTTTTTCACAGGTCAAGGGAAAGGTGCATGATATGATGATAGTGTCAAGGAAGTGTCAAGAAAGAATCCATGTTTTATTTTAAATATGTTTTCGTTGATGGGAACAAATAATACTATCTTTTATGTAACCACTTTGTTTAAATGAAGAATGTAATGCAAGTTTTATGATCTAATTCTCTAAAACTCTAAACCTGAAAAGATCCTCAATGTGTAATCTTGTAATAACTCAAGATTAATTAAGTTTTAAGGCTGGGGCCTTATAGGATATTACTAGTGGTATCATTTAGTTTGGTCCTTGATATTAAAATTCTTTCAGTCTTGATTGGTTCAAATATATTTTGTGATAAAATGTAAAATTTTTGTAGTATTGGTGTTGAAAATCATTCTTGTTACTCAATGAGTGAGGATTGTACAAAAGAGTAGTGTTATTGTGGATTAAATATATATAATGTAATGTTGTATCTATCATTTTTATGATACACTTAATCTTATTATGGATTTGGGTACATAATTATTTTGAAGACACTTATAGGATTTGAAATCTCCTTATCAAGGGTTTATCCTTTGAGAAGAGTATGAAATACCTTGATATATATTACTACCCACTAAAGGTGCATATTTCATATTAAGTAATGATTTTGGAAGTTGTTCAAAATTATTGATTTTTGAAAATTGTAATAATTGATTTGAAATGTAATATTTTGAAGAGAAATGATAGGGGTATTTTGAAATTGGATTGATTTTAAAAAAAGGTGGAATTTTAAGAAATGGTTTAACGTGTAAAATTTTGAATTAAAGAATAAATTTTTTAGATATATGATGTGGTAGAATTTGAAATTATTAAGCCTTAATTTTATAAAGTGTGTGACTTTTGGAAGTTTATTATGTTCATAGAAAATAGAACCCGGTATGTATTGTATAAACCATGTAGAAGAAGCAGGTGAGAATATATATGTACTCGAGTCACATTTCATCTAATAGTTGGTTTAGAGTATAGTCTATTAATTTCTAGATGTGGAAAGTGGAAATATGATGTATGAAAAAAATAACACAGATCATTCCATTCAGTTCAAGAAATTGAGTCCACCAATGATTTAAGGTGATTCAGAACCAGATAAAGAAGAGGTGTGGCTGAATAGGATGAATTAAATCTTATATTTCACATGGACACTAATAAATATGATAGTCACATTAGAAATGTATGTGCTATATGATCTTACTCACTAGTGTTGAAATTTAGTATTTCATGATAAATTTGACTAGGGAATGTCATGGGAGTGTTTTTATGAATTTTTGAACAAAAACATTTATTCTCATACCTTTAGTATTACAATAATGATAGAATTTTTCAGCATAAAGTTGGAAAAGACCCTAGTGATTGTGTATGTAGATAAATTTTTGAATTTACTTCACATTGCACCCAAAGTAGCTACTAGTGTGTCTTTGAAGGCGTGCATTTTTTAATTGAGGATTATGTAAGAGATTCAATACAATATTTCCATGATTTTTATAAAATATTACATAGAAAGGGTCCATAAAGATAAGGTGGAAAAAAGGTACATCTAAGGATCTATGGGTGGAGGGATCATGTCAATACCTATGGGAAATTGTGAGAATTCTAATGTTATGAACAAGATAAATAGGGAAACATATTAACAATTTATTGTAATGAATCAGAATCCTACAATTGGATTAGTGAGTCTCCCACAATGAACTAAGAGTAAACAAGTATGTTTCAAATTTGGTGTGTTCGACCACATGAAACGAGCATTTATGGAACCACTGAGATCATGCCAGAACTAATATTAGACTGAGAATATTCAGTGATATTGTTATAGTTCTCCCAGGCCTGGTATTCCAAAAACATCTCATATTTTAGGTATGTCATCTAATTCTATGGGAAGAAAGAAAAAGAATACCTCATATCAATAGAAAAATTCTAAGCATGGTGATTCCAATAATACCATGATTCCTTAGCAATGTAAATCTTTATAGGGTAGTATAGAAAAAAGTTCACCATGTATGTAGTAATATAAATATGCACAAGTTAGGGTGGATAACCAATATAAAAAACATCAGTGAGAGGTTTGATTCATTTTAATTATATCTTTATGGTATCTTTTGTTTGTTACAGTTGCATCAAATTACTTTATTTCTTCTCGTGTTGTTGATTTTATGGGATTAAATGTTGACATGACGCCATCTACATTTTAACAAAAAACTATTCCCAGTCGAATGGAATGTCAAGCCTTTATTTGTAGAGAATTTATTATAATAGTTGATGGAGATAAGTTTATATGAGTTTTCTTTATGATAGAGATGTATTTCTATGGCATAACTCTAGGTATGGAATTATTGACTATGTTTAATGCTCGCTATAAAAATTATACATGAACAATCAGTTGTATGACTGATGATGACATCAATCATCTCTTTTGGGGAGACTATAATTTAACAGAAGGGGCAATATTTTTGTTGGAAGTAGCACTTTGAATGATTTCATGAATGCTGGTCGTGTTGACTTTGGAATCAGTGGTTGAAATTGAGAATTTCATTTTTCCAATGGTTATTGATTAGTTTCAAGAATTTTTTCTTAAAAACATCATATGGTTTCCACTCAATAGAGAAATTTTGTTTATGAATGATCACTTTCATAGGACTAGAACAATTTCTCTTTTCTCTTATAAAATAGCAAAAATATAATTAAAGGAATCCAAAGTACAATTGAATGTGAAAGAAATGAAAGGGTTCATTCATCATAGAACATTTCTTTGGTTATCTCCTATCTTGTTGTAAAAAAGGTGTATGGAAATCTTTGGAATTATGTCGATTATCAAAATATTAACCAAATTACGATAACGAATTGGTATCCACATCAACACATTATAGATATGTTCACTCAATTTGGGGGATCTATGTGGTTCTAAAAACATTACATGCAATTAGGATATCACCAACTCCAGGTCCATAAAAAAATATTCCAAAGACATATTTTAGGAGATGATATGGACATTATGAGTAAGTCATTATGCCTTTCGGTCATACGAATTCATGAGTAGTATTTATTTTATTTATGAATCATATATTTAAATAGTATTTATACTATCATGATTTGATATTTTTGGTTGACATAGTTGTTTATTTAAAGATATTGGAAGATCATATTCAACACTTGGAGATAGTGTTGGGAATCTGAAAAGAACATCATCAATATAAAAAATTTTCCAAGATTTATTTTTGGATACAAGAGGAACTTTATCATGGACTTTTAATACCTAAAACTTGAGTTTATGTGGATCCATGAAATAATGATTTAGTTATTTCTCAAAAAAATTAAAAGAACGACATTGAGATATTAAGTTTTAATAGTCCATCTCATTATTACCTGTATTGTTTCATGGATTCTCATTACTAGATTCACCATTGAAAATATTATACGAAAAAGAATGTTACATTATAATGAAATTATATATTTCAAAGGTATTTTCAGAAGCTTAATGTTCACCTATCATTAGTACCAATCTAGATTTTTCTGGGATCTGAGCAAGGGTATGTTTTTTATTTTGATGCTTCCAGATATGGGTTGGGATTTTTTCTCATGAATGGAGATAATGGTGTTTTTTGGAACATGAATGATAAATTTTTCTAAGAAAAGATACCTAAAACATGATTTGAAGATAGATGATGTCGTCCCTTTGTTGACCACTTGGAATAGTTACATCTCTAGTGAGAAATTTAATGAGATTATGGATGATAAGATTTTAAAACATGTTTCCTCTTAAAGGGATTTCAGCCTAAGACATAGAATTTCGTGGAGTGTTATTGTGTGTTTGACTATGACCTGATGTATACATCAGAAAAAGGTAATATATTAGTATATTAAATAATCATAAATTAATATAGTTAGTTGAAAAAATTTGTTTTATCTTAGTTTCAGTTGATGTATTTCATATCTTACATTCACTATAAAGGTGAAGACTGAGGAGAAGATGTGGTTTTTTTATCAATTTAATTCATTATTGATTTGATGGATATGGTTCAAGAGATCCATATGGAATATTAAAAATATCTTTCTATGAGGAAAGAACCCAATTGTGGGGATACCATTGTGTGATGGAAAAATGAACAGAGTTTAGTTGTGTTGTTTCGATATCAGATGGTCATACATATGGTTTGTCAGGAAAAATTTCTCCATTCTTACCACCATTCGATACAGGATGTTCATAATGGACACTAATACATGTATAAGGCTTTGTAATAAAAATTTTCATGGATCTATATAAAAATGATGGTGCATGAGTTTTTTTTGATATTCTTAACTTTTCAATAGGTTAAAGAAGAACATTAGTTACCACAAGGTATGTTGCAGTATTTACGTATTCCTATTCCTAAATGGGACTATATATCAAGAGATTTTATAATAGTTCTCTGAATATTGGTTTGGAAAAATGATTCTATATGATTGATAGTGTATTTTCTCGCAATATTGGACCATTTTCAAATATATCAATGAATCTGATATAGTGTGGTACTTGTCAAAAATGTACATCCTAAAAGTGGTAATGTGGTAGAGTGTACCACTTTCGATAATTTCAGAACGAGATCTGACGTTAATGTCTTGTTTTTTGGAAATCATTATAGGAATACCTTAGGAATCAGCTGACAATGAGTACAACATATCATCCTCATATGGATGGAAAATTTGAATGGGTGATACAGACATTGGAACACATGTAGTGGGATTGTGTAATAGATTTTGGTGGCTCATCTGAGGAAAACATACTATTAGTAGAGTTCACGTATAACAAGAATTATCATAACATGATACATATAGATATTTTGAAGCATTGTATGGTAATCCTTATCATTTACAACTTTTTTAGTGGAAATAGGTGAGGCAATATAGGTTCAGAAAATCCTTGTTTATAAAACAGCAGAGATGATTTGGTAGGTCCAGAAATGGATCGAGATGGAACATAGTCCTTGGATTTAATTTGTGGATTATTGTTAATGGGAATTTTCATTCGATGTGAGTGATCATGTGTCCATGAGTATCTCTACAAGGGTTCGACTTCATTTTTTGGGGAATTAGTGAATGATTTATACTTGATACATATGACCTTTTTAGATACCATAATTAGTGGGTAAGGTGGAATATCATTTAGAATCTCTACCATGGTTTAGTTCTTTGCAAAAAACATTTCTTGTATCTCAGTTGAAAACTTATGATCCTGATCCAGATCATGCGATTCGATGGGATAATGTTGAAAAAAGTATGATGTTTCATGATTTCAAATCCCAATACATATTTCTTATAGGTATGAGAATGAAATTTTTTTATAAATAATTGATCTTGTGTGTGTTTTGTCGAAACATGGTAGGATTCATCAATATACATGGGAATAAGAGAAAGAAATAGTCGAGTAATGGACAAATCTCCTTCAATTCAATGCGGGTTTTCAACATTTTGGGGAAGGAAAGGCCAAGGGAGGCTATAATGTAGAAATCATGGTTTCATGTACGTAATTATTCCATAATTATTTATATGTATTTAAAGTGTTTGGGTGATGTTTTGGAGGGTTTTTAATAATTATACAATGATTATGGTGGTTTTATAAATATTCACAACATTAGCATATTTAGTGGAAACTGTGCAACTCCAACCGGAAACCATGGCTAGAGAAACATTGGATTCTGGGTAGTTTCATGGTTTGTCGCATGGATTGAGAAGACAGTTCAGCCACCCAAGAGATACCTTGAGTAGTAGGGAATATAAAATTTGTATTTTTGGTGGGTGGTTTGTCTAATCTTGAGGTCCATTCATGTGAGGTTCTTCTTGAAGTAATGGCTGGTTCTTGGTTGGCACACGATCTACCAAACTGCATGACTATTCAAGGACAGTTTTAACCTGAGATCATAAATAAGTGGATCTCACAAGTTTTCACTTATAAATGTTTTTTTTTAATTATTTCATCCCTAATTCAGTTTTTCTTCCTCCCAATGTCTGGGGAGTCTCTCCACCTCATTCTATAAGTGATTTGAAGGCATTTCTTAGTGTGTTAAAGATTGATTCACTTGGTAAGTATTATTTTATGGTTGTTTTCATAGTTCTAAATTACTCCACTCCCATGAAATTATAGATCCATTCCATTAGTGATATATCTATAATGGTTTATTCCAATTATGATGAGATATAGTTGTTTTGTTTATTGGGAATGATATCTATACTTTTATTTTGATGAGTCAACCTGGTTCTATAGAATAATTCATGCTGTTCTTCCTGTTCTTCATAATTCTTCAGGTAGGTGTATTCACTATCAACTCATCTTATTATAATATGAAGTATTAGTTTCAAATTGTTAAATTACATCAATTTTTTGTGAAATTGGAGTCCATATAATAATAGAAACTTTTATTAGAGATTGTTTGTGGATTTTTGTAATTGTAGAAATTCGTTGTGTAATGTTTATTGTTTTATAGATTTCAAAATACTCCATTTAAAATATATATTTATTGGATATATAAAATTGGGTTGTTTAAAAATGGTTTTGTCATAAATGGGTTTGTCATGAGTTCATGATTTCTACGTGACCCTACAAAATTAGCATATACTATTGTGGTAAAAAGATACATATCCTTGGATAAGGGTCGTATCTCAATGAGATACAAGGATATTGGACACTAAGTTATGACTAAATGAATTAATGATAATCCAATCATGAGTATGGAACTGATAGTAAAGCAAGAAAATGTGGGTGTGTGGGTAAATCATGGAATTTGAATGCCAAAAAGGTATGTGAAATGGTTTAATGAATTGTTTTTTTCAATACATGGATATTATTTTTGTATGGAAATTCTTTATTATTTTGATATAAATTGTTAAAAAATTTAATTTTTTTTATTTTAACTAAATTATAAAAATGTGCTAACTTTCTCTATCATAGTGGCGGGAATATGGAATTCATTTGCAGAAAACCTACTGAGATTCATTACTCAAACCCTATATTGAACATTTGTGATTTTGAAGATAGTGTTTATTGAGATATAGTTATAGGTGAAGAATCATAATTCTTATGTGTTTATTCGTGATACATGAGAATGTAATTGAAGTTGGATCTTCGAGAATGTTGGGAGTTTCTATATTGGGGTATTTTGAGTCTCTGTGTTTTTATGGTTTTGTCTTCTGTTGCATACATTTATGTTGAGTGTCTCCCATTATAGTATTATTATTTAAGTTTGGATTGATTTTAAGTGTTATAATATTAGTTTTTTATGATAATATAATGAATCGTTGATTAATCTTATTTAAAGTGTGTTGGGATGGGTAATTTTTTTCTAAAATGGAAAATCGTCCCCCAAATTCATTGAATCCATTTGAATTTATTTAAAAACATTTGATACTTGCAGTGTCTCTCATGTCCAAGTATAAATTCCACATTGAATAAAAAAAATGAGTAGGGTGGGATATTTCTTGAATAATATGAAAAAATAGGACCATTGTTTGACTACTGTAAACCAAGATGATAGAACTGAACTTAAAGTATTATGAAATTAGAGATAGTGATTTGTGTTGAGATATGTGTTCACTGGATGTCATTTTTTATTTGAAAGTTTATCATGATAATGATGGGGGTGGATTCATTTAGGAAAAGAGTGATTTTAAGGATCTTCCTAATTTATCATTCATCTGAGTTAATAAGAAAATCTTTAAATCTTGAGAATGAAGACAAAGTGTGATTCATCTCGATCTAATATAATTCTCCGGTCTATTCATCATTATAGTGCCATAACATTTCATAGATCTGAATTTTAATGATGAGATAGGATAACTTTTTTGTGTGAGGATGATATATGTTTATGAATATTTAAAATGATGTTTGGGACTTGAAGAAAAATGTGTGATTGGAATAACAATTACATGATATTTTGGGTGAGATGTTTACATGTTGGACTATAATAAGGGATCCAAATCTTGGTTTCATAGAGGATTCAAATAAGATAAAATATATATTAAATAATATCTAGATAATTAATTAGAAATTTATAGCTGTATCATTTATTGAACTTCTATTTATGTTAGATTTTGTTAAGGAAATATTTTATGTTATAATGAAATTTCAAAAGGACTTAGAGTTTTTAATCTCTTTTTAATGTTGCCAAATTATGCGGGTGAAATTTTGTGAAATTTTTTTCTTGAAATAAAAAAAGATTGTAGAACTAAATAGGAGGGAGAAATTTGGATTTTTGGATATAAGAGTGGCGGAATATAATAGTGCATGAATCTATGATGAACCAGTGTAAGTTTAAGATGATTTAAAAATTTTCATCAATAGAGAAAATTTCTTCTATTATTTATTTTAGTTCATATTCATCTATTGTTGCAATTTATTTTTGGAAAATATTTTTTTATAGGAATATTTATAGCTAAATAAATTAAGAGAAATAGATAAGTATTAATTGAAGTATTAATAGGTTCTTCTTAAATTAAATTAATGTTTATGTACACCAGTAAGAATAGAGGTAAAAAATTACCAGTTAATGAAAAATAATTATATAGTATTATATAAACCGATAGGTGAGGATATGTTATTATATTCCCTTGAATATTAATTCACGTAATGAAAAAAAAAGATATCTTTATTAATACATTAATAACACTTCATATCACACATGGTAATTGAATATTTTTTCTAATGATGATTGAAGAGATATGTTGAACACAGAAGTGATAGCTCAGTGGATCATCAAACTACTTTTTTGAATTTTTACAATTCATTAAATCATAAGTAGAACAGAAAAATCCTCAAAATTAATTAATATCAGTAGAATCTCTATAAGTGTATACCCTTGCTAGTTTCATCCTATTCAATTTTTCCAATTTCATTAATTCCATTTCACATTTTCAGTTCTTCTACATAAACATCTCATTCATTCACTATTTTCTATTTTTTAGTATTGTATGTTTGTTTTTATTTTATTAAACATTTTCATAAGCAATCTGTATGTTATGATACTTGTAATTCATTCTATACGTATAGTTTTGAGGTTTATAAATAAATAATTTTTTATTAATCTCACCAATATTCATTTCATTATATATACAAAATTTTGACTTGAAGCTAGGGATTTCTAGTTTCAATTTACTTACAATGAGACTTACGATATTTTTACCTCCTGTATTTTTTCTCATATAAAATTCCTTATATATGTATTTTATCATTATTATCTAAAAATTCATTTTATTTCAATTTAATTCAAAATATTTAAATTTATATAATTTTGGTTCAAATTTATCTTGGCATCAAGGACACATTAAATTAAAAACTAATTTTAAATATTTATTTTCTAAACATTTTTCCTTACCCATAACGATAATATTATTACATGGATGTAATTATAATAACATAGATGGATTATAAAGTTCATTTTATAACTCTTTTTATATTACTTCTTTGGTTTCCAAAAGGATTCTTTCTAATGTAAATTCTACTTAATTTTTTAAATTTCATTATAAAGGTAAAGAGGAAATATTCTATTTTAACATATATAAAATTGATGGATTATACCACTGTCACAACCATTATTTTATGTTTTTATTCCTTTACATGTTTTCATATTTTCATTAATGAAAACCCCTCCTTCTCATTGATGTGAGTATTTTATCTTGAAAATTGAATTTTAAAAGAAATGGATATATTGATATATGAAAATGATCTCTATATTATTTGGAAACTATAATTTTATGAGTTTGATAAAATAAATGAAATATCTTATATTTTTCTCTCCACTTTATTTGGTAATGATTATTACCTATGGAGAATTATATTAGAAGTTTAACACTATATTATTTCTGCTAGGAACCTACATGAATTTTCTATTATTGTTAATTATTTTTCATAGAATTATTTTTAATTAAAAATGTTATCTAATGAATTTTTTAATGGAATAATTCTTCCCTGATAAGGTAAAAACATATATTTTCAAAGAATAATATTTTCCAGGGTTATAAGGTTCTCAAAAAAACACTCAATATTATGATTTTTAAATTATATTTTCTCAATAAGTTTTTTTAAATTTGGGTATTAAATTATATTGTATGTTTATGTAAATGGTTATTTATACTCAAAGTCAATTATTTTAAAGGAAAAACTATCTTATATGACATGATGGTTTTGAAATGGACGAGTGAGTTTCATTTCATATTTTTTATGTCCCTTACTGATCTATTTTTGGTCATCTCACATTCTCAAGTAATTATCAGGGGATTTGTGTATGTTCATAAATAAGTATGAGGAGATTATATAGAATAATGAAAATTTGGGTATAATGTAAGTATGTTCACATAAATACATGAGGAATTTAAATGATGTGTTTTCAAAATTATCTAAATCTATTAACATAAAATTTTCTTTTGGTACGTAATCGATAAAAAATTTCCATTTAATGTTATCATTTTTTAATGGGTGAATTTTGGTCACATGTATTAGAAAATAAGAGGTTAATGTAAAGATTCTATTTTTACCACTAGGCCTGGTTGTTTATGTTTGAGTTTATAATAGATTTTATTAGATAATGTTTAAGATAACATCATATATTTGAATTTTTTAAATGTGATATTAACTTAAGAGTTCATGATACTATCATAGTTCTATATTTTTTTTGTTGATCATAATTTCAAATTTATAAATAACCCATTGGGGTTTTAAATGATGATATTGAATGAAAATTAAGAGTATTTTGGTTGATGATTATAATAATTAAAACTTTAGGGTTTAGAATGTGATTTATTAAAATGTTTATTTGATAAAAAAATAGTTTAATATTATATGGACAAATGTTTAACGTTATTGATTATCATTAGGGTTCAAATGGTCATTGATGTTGATTTAATTTTGATTAATTTAGATAAAATGGTTATTTATTTTTTGAAATATATGATTAATCCTATATACAACAATGGGACTGAAAATTGATTTTGTAAATAAGATATTAATGATATTTTTTGAGATTATATGATTAGGGAGTAATGATTTTGGAATGTGACTTTAGGAGAAATTAATGTTATTTAGAGTGAATATTATCTTAGTGTAGGAGGATTATGTGATCAGTAATTTGAGAGTTTATATTTTTGATAGAGATAATAATTTAAACATTTATTATATATAATTAATTTATTTAATCACTAAAAATTTATCAATTCTGAGTTATTTTCACCAATTTTGGATTTTTGATGTGTTTTGGGCTAAAATTTAAAAACTACATAATTTGGAAATATAAACTGATTTTAATCACTTTGGTAATTCATGAATATCTTTTACAATATAGATCCAATTTATGTGATTCTATTATTATTTGATTCCTATATTTATTTCTTCATTTTTTTCTTCTAGACAGGGATTTAATTCGTCTATACAAGGGTCTAAAATATTCAACCAAGTTAGAAAATTATTCTAGATGAATGCAGGGACCCCACCTCACTAAATTAATTTTAAATCTCTCTATGTATATCCAATTGATGTGATTATAATTGTATTTGAAGAAATATTTAATGGTTAGTTTGGTTGTTGAAGATCATGGAGATATTCCTTCATTAAGGTATCCTATGAGTGCTCATATTTTGGAGCCGAAGAAGGAATCATTGATCAAGAATAAAATCTCATATTTAATTAGAAATATCTCATTCTATACAAGGAGGATAAATCTAAAATTTTGGTATGAAAGGTAAAAAATATTTTGTAATATATTTCATGAAAAAAAAATTCCACAATTCGGAAATTGAATAGGCCTACCATGATCAATCATTATATGGATAGAATCTGCATGAAATATTAAATAGATATTTTGAAGATATGAAATTTTAAGTCCCAAGGATGGAATCCCTTGGCCTTCAAAAGTAAGATTTCTCCCATAATGAAGGGGCAGTTCGACACTACCATCGGTGAGGAGTCCTGGAGGCATGTTGTGGACTTAAAAATTTTCTATTCATTTCTTTTGATTTTAGTTTTATTTTACATGTAACACATTCATTTTTTTATTAATATGTTTCCCATTTGTTTTACATTTTTCTTTGATTTCAAACACTAATTATCTCATTATCTCTTTCTTACATATATCCATCATGAACTCTAATCACTTTGAAATCGAAAGTGACTGAACTGCAGCTTGGCCCTAAGGGAGGTTCAATGGTGTTATTTATTATTTCAATTCAAATTAAAAATGTTTTAAATCTATTTGTGGTGGAGGTGGGAATATTACACGGATGTAGTGGTCATCCACCAAAAAACTATTTCAAAATCCATTTATTTTCCTTGATAAATTCATTTTCCCTCCCTTTTCTTTGGCAAACCCTTTATATGGTTGATTTGGTGCTGTCATAATCGTTGAAAAAACATACGGTGGGGATGGATCTTTTGGGATAACATTTTTGGTTGAGGTTTCACCATATTTGACTCTTGGAGGAGGAGTGGTTTGGTGTTCCCAATGCATACTAAAATAAAACACTAAATAAATCAAGGAAATTTAATTAATCAATGAGGTTTCAATAAATGAATTATCAAATTTAATGTCAACAATAAATAAATAATGAATGAACTTGTGTTATCTAACCCTAGAACCAAGTTGTTTCTTTCTAATCTTCATTTTTTCAGCATCTTCATTTAGATATAAATTTTACTTATCAATATTTTAATTCCATGTTTTGTTATACTAAAAAAGCAACATTTTAAATAAATAATTATATTAGATGAATTAGAAATTAGTGATTGAACCAACTGTGACACTTCTCATGTGAGATGACCCTGTTCAACCACTATTATGCACTAGGAAAACATAAAATTTAAATCAAAATGTAGATGATGACAAAAAAAGATTATAAATAAAGAGCATGGTCCTATGGTTGGATAACACAGGTTCATTCATTATTTATTTATTGCTTAAATTCAATTTAATAATATATTTATTTAAACCTTATTAATAAATTAAATTACATTGATATTTTTAGTGTATTATTTTAGTATGATTATGGAACACCAAACCACACCTCATCCAATAGTCAAATAGGGTGACACCTCAACCAAGAATTCTATCGTAAAAAACTTGGCTCCAACGTATGTCGTTTCATCACTAATAAAATCAAAAACTCCACTATATGATGGGCTTTCCTAACAGAAGTAAGGGAAATTTAATTAGTTTATTAAAATAAATGTATTTGTAAATAGTTTTGTTGTGGAAAACCGATGCACCCATGCAATATTCCTGTCTCACCCACAAATAGATTTAAAATATTTTGAATTTTAATTGAAATAATGAAATATACCATGAATCCTCTCTTAGGGACAAGCCTCAAGAAAGTCACTTTCCATTGAAAAGTGATTAGAGATCATGATGGATGGACAAAAGAGAGAGAATGAGATAATTATATTTTGAAAACAAAGAATAGTGGAAGAAAAAATGGGAAACACATAAATAAAAAAATGAATGTGTTACATGTAAAAGAAAACAAAAAAAATAGAAAAGTAAATTCCTATGTTAGCTGGATGTCCCTAGGATTCCTCTCCAATGGTATTGTCAAACTCCCCCTTCATCATGGGTAAAATAATCTTTATATAGGCCAAGGGATTCCATTATTGGGTCTTCATATTTTTTATCTTCAAATTCTCTATTTAAGATTTCATGAAGATTCAGTCCACTAAAATTTTGATCATGGTAGACTAATTTAATGGCCAAATTTTTGAATAGTTTCTTCTTGAAAGATCTTCCACAATATAGATAACTTTTTATACCAAAATTTCAGATTTATCATCATCGTGTATTATGATATATGGATAATTAATTATAAGATTTTATTATGGATGAATTTTTTTTTCTTCCCCAAAATATGTGTATCCATGGGCCACCTTAATGAAGGAATTTCTCCCTGATATTCAACAGAAGAACTCCCCATTAAATATTATTTATAATAAAATTTTAATTACATAAATTAGATGTATGTATACTATTTTTTGATTAATTTTGTGAGGTGGGGTCCATGACTCTTCCTGAATAATTTTTCAACATTATTGAATTTTTATAACCCTTGGATGGAATAATTAAATTCTTGTCCAGATGAAAATGATGAAGAAAATAAAAATATTTATCCAATGAAAAATAAATCACATAAATTGGATCTATATTGTAAATGATATGTGTGAATTACCCAAGTGTTGAAAATCTTTTTATATTTCCAAATTATGTTGTTTTCTAATTTTATCCCATAACACATCATAAATCCCAAATTGGTGAAAATAACACAACATTTAGAAATGTTTAGTGATTAAATAATTTAATTAAATATAAAAATGATGAAAATATTATATCTATCAATTCCACCACTCATAAACTATGATTTTACTCAGGCATAATATCTCATCATGGAATTAAAAATGATCCAATGTTACCATTATTCAAATTTCAATGCAATAAAATCAAACAATTATCAATGTCTCGTCAAATTTTCATGTTCCCCCAAAAAATATCAATTTAATTCCCCATTTGGCAATGAAACAACCAATTCCTTCCTTTTACTTTTCCATTTTGAAAAATTCTTGATCATACCCATTCATTCCTTTGTAAATCTCAATTTATTATTATTAAACCTGCCAAATTGTAACTTTCCTATCTTTTGAATCTTTTCTCTCATCACTCATGATTCAATTAAATTGTAGTTATTATCATATCATGAGAACATGATCCTTATCCATAGTCTTCTAAATGAACTACATTCTCCCCTTTGTAAAGAAAAAAATTACATAAAATCATAAGGAGTTGTAATAAAGGTTCAAATGAATATGTGGCTTAGGGTTGGTGGGTAAATGATTGAAATAAATTAGGGCCATAAGTATGAGTTTTGACTATTATTTAATATTCACAATTATTCAAGGGAAAACATAAGACAAACCTACCTCAAATCCCCTTGAGAATTTGAAACACCACACCTGCCCCTTGTTATAACATAGGGGATGAGTCAATAAATGATTAAAAAGAATGATATCATCCAAGTTACCCAGATTTTTAAAAAAAACTCCATTATATCACATATTAATTTATATATATTTTTTAATTTTTTAATGATCTAGAAACACATATCTATATTTTTTATTTTTTATTTTTTAAGGTGAACTAGATGAAGTGAAAGACGAATAATGAAATGATGAATTATGCCCAATTTTCTAACAATAAAATGCCCAAAATGATGAAACACACCTCATACTTCCCACAAATGATACACATCCAAATGAACGCACACTAAAGGCCCTTCTGAAACACTCAAACAAGAAATATTCATGTAAAAGTAATAAAAGTGTGGGTATGTAAGAAAAAAATCATCTTGTAATGTGGCTTAAACCTATAATTAAATTCATGGAATCTTTGGGAAAACGATGGATAAATGTAAGGGTGCGTATCGGGTAAATATGTGGCTAGCCAAAGTAGTGCCTCAAAAATATAAAATTAGTTTTTGCATAATTATTTCATTTAATAGTTTCAACAAATGTTATGGAAGGTGGCATGTCCTAATATCACTCAAGAAATACGCTCAAGAT
The DNA here is from genome assembly GCA_963277665.1 of Viscum album. Classification (NCBI taxonomy): domain Eukaryota; kingdom Viridiplantae; phylum Streptophyta; class Magnoliopsida; order Santalales; family Viscaceae; genus Viscum; species Viscum album. Next base: position 1,088,021,947 of record OY728165.1, read on the forward strand.
AAAATAAGAAATATTTGGTCTATAAATTGTATCATGAATAGGAATATGATATTTGAAAATCACTCATGGAATGAATAATAATAACACATTAATTCACATGAATTTCAAAAATTCATAATATGAAAAATTATAGGGAAATTTCATTAAATGAATCAATCAATTATATAAAATCATGGGTCCTCATTTCAATATTCTTGTTTCACATTAACCATCCAATTATCCATTTTACTCATTAAATATCTTTAAAGTTGAAATATAAAACATGAAATAGGTAAATTAATAAGAAAATAATGTCTTTCTAATATTTCTGGTAAAACATAATTCATGTTTTGGAATTCAAATCCGGTTTAATGCACAAAACAAAAATATATGGAGTTTAAATGTTCATCATTATATGTGAACTCCCCTTTGAAATAAAGCATGGTTTTTTTTCTATTTGGGGGTTCCCTTATTCCATCATGAACCAAAAAAATATAATTACTAAATTATGTGAATGGATCATGTCATTAAAGCTAAAAAATATAGGAGTGAGTGAGCTACATGATTAGCTACTTCAATGAAAAAAATCGGAATCTTAATTTCAATAACAAAAGTAACAATAAGACTTGGTACAATCCCCCATGTGGGACATGGCTTATTTTACAACCTCCAGAGGTCAGTACCAACTGTTATCCATTATCTAATTGTGGGTGGATCTTTATGGAAATGAACCACCACATGTTATTCATCACATCCTAAAATTCATTGCTCTTGTTGGGGAGAATTCTATGTATAGATTACACTAGATCTGTCCACTTTGCATTGTGGTATAGCTTTTAAGGAGGGGTAGGATGATATATAGAACATCCACCACTTTAGTTTCTACTTGTGAAAAATCTTATTTAAAATCCATTTGTTTCTCCAGATGTGCTGCATGAAAAAAATAATCAAAGGGAGATTCAGAATTTAAATTTGATGAATTAATTTGAATATCCTTCCTTTTAAGATAGGCACATTGTATATTTGGTTCATTAAGAATAACCAATTGTATCTCTTCATGGGCTTCCTCATGTATATGATAAATGTACTCATGGATATACAAGTGTTCCTCAATAGGTGAAATTTATTATTTTCCCTCCATGGCATATAAAAGATTATCTGATTCTGTAAAACAAGAGGGAGTGATATAAAATTCATATTTAATAAAACTAGAAGATATAGAGTCAATGAAAGTTTTAACTCCCAGAATTAGTTCCAAATTATTTACTTCTTGAGTTGAAAGAGCTTATTGGAGTTTATTTTCCCTAGATAGAGGTAGGTAGCCATGATCCTCCATTCATTCTTTCAATTCTACAACTTAAGTGGTTTCACCATATTACAAGGCTAAAGAGAGGTATAAAGGTTGTTTCTCTTAATCTTTATAAAGAATTAGTAGATCATGTTTCATTTAATCATCTTCCCATTCACACCAAACTTTATCAAAATTCACATGATCACCCTCTTTTAAATCATTAAAAAATTATCTTTCATCTATCTCCTCCAGTATTGGATAAGAGAGGTGGAATTTATCTTCAAGAACATCCACTTTTACCCCCTCAGGTACTTCAACAAAATAAACTATTGGGGAAATTTCTTCAACAGCTTACTCAGGTTCTTACCTCGTTTCAAGATCAGGTAGCACAAAATGTGCTTGAATATAATCAATTTTTATTTTTATTTTTTCTCCCCAATTCATCCAATTTATTTCTAACCCAATCCACATGGAATTTAGATTACTATAATCCACATCTGGTTCTTGATATTGCACCTGTGTGTAATTATACCATGCATAATAATATGAATTTTAATACATCACAAAAAAAGGTTTTCTTGTAGATATTGGTTTATAAAAAATAAAACTATCTAAATTTTGAAAATAGAAAAATTAATTTAAAAACCAAATTAGCTCTATAACAACAGTGCTAGTTTTGACACATGCCTATCATAGGGCACATCAAAATAAAATTTCTATGTTTTCCCAGTGCAACACAGTGGATCACCAGGGTCGTCTCACCTGAGGAGAATCACAGTTGTTTAAATCTCTAATTTTTTATTCATGTAATCTTATTATTCATTTAAAATGATTTTTTAGTTTTGGAAAACATGAAATTAGAATAATTAAATGCATAATTTACATCTAAATGTAGATGCTGACAAATTGCAGATAAAAAGAAAAAACATAGTCCAAGGGTTGGATAACATGTGTTCATTAATTAATTAATTATTGTTTAAATTCAATTTGATAATACATTTATTGAAACCTCATTGATGATTTAAATTTCATGATATATTTAGTGTATGATTTTAGTATGCATCTGGCACACCAAACCACACCTTCCACAATAGTCAAATACGGGGACACCTCAACTGAGAATGCTATCCCACAAGACTCAGCTCTACCGTATATCGTTTCAACCCTTATGGAAACCCCAACTACACCATATGAATGATTTTGCCTAATAGATTGGAGGAAAAATGAATTAATAAGGAAATTAAATGGATTTTGAAATATTCATGTGGTGGAAGACAACCGTACCAGTACCAAATTCCACCCTCCACCAAAAATAGATTTAAAACATTTTTTATTTGTAATGAAATAATCAATAACAACGTGAAACCTCCCCCACGGCCTAGCATAGAGTTAGTCGCCTTCCATTGAAATGTGATTTGAGATCATGATGGAGATATGGAAGAGAGAGAATGAGATAATTTGAGATTGAAAACAAAGAAATATGGATGAAAAAATAGGAAACACTTTAATTTAAAAAAATGGATATGTTACATGTAAAAGAAAACTAAAATAAAAAACAAAGAAAAGGAATTTACTAGGTCAAAATTATGTCCCTAGGACTCCTCTTAGATGGTGTTGTCGAACTATCCCTTCAGTATGGTTTATCTCCTCTTTATAAAGTCCAATGGATGCAATCCTTGGGTCATCAAATTTCAGATCTTTAGAATCTTGGTTAAATATTTCTTGCTGATTCTGTCCAATGAAGGATTTATTATGGTAGGCCAATTTAATGGATGAATTGGGGAATAGTTTTTTCTTGAATTATCATCCAAACAATTTTTTATGTTTTATCCAAAAATTTCAGACTTATCTTTCTTGTGTATTATGAGATATGGATAATTAAATCTGAGATTTTATTCTGGATTAATGTTTCCTTTTTCTGCCCCAAAATTTGAGGACCAATGGGATGAATTGATGAAAGAATATCTCACTATTCATTAATATAATTACTCCCCCATTAAATATTTTTTCAAATAAAATTTTAATCGCATTTATGAGATTTATGAAGACTGATTTATGATTAATTTAGTGAGATGGGATCCGAGTGGTCATCCATAATAGTTTTCCTACTTGATTCAATTTTTCAGACCCTTGGATAGTTGAATTAAATCCTTTCAAGAATTTAAAGATGATGAAAATAAATATAGGAATCAAATGAAAAAATAATCACATAAATTAGATCTATATTGTAAATGATATGAACAAATTACCAAGGGTATTGAAATCTTGTTATAACTCCAAATTAAGCAGTTTTCCAATGTTAGCCCAAAACACATCAGGAATCCAAATTTGGTGAAAAGAACTCAACATTGATAAATTTTTAGTGATTAAATAATTCAATAAAATATAAAAATGATTAAAATGTTATATTTCTCTATTTTTTACATGATTTTCAATTTTTTTATATTTTTATGGTTATTTATTCGTCAAAATATTTACATTGAGATTTGGGTTTTTTTAGAAATTTTTTATGTAAATGTATTATTTTTTTATATGGAGGTATATTCATATTTGATATTATCTTAAATAATAAAGACCATTATATTTTTGGTTAATAGCTAAAGGAAAGAAAAATATATTTTTATCCATTGGGGGAATACGTGATCCTTTAGAAGTTGATTTTATTGCTTCTAAAATGAAAAATTCATCTCAGACACTCGTTATGTAGAAAAAATTATAAGATTTATATTGAAATTTTATAAAACAAATTATGCATGTCTACTATCTATATTTCCTTTTCTTCTTTTTCTATATTGTAATGAAATTACCCATATCTATGAAAATTATCATGATAATTATTTTGTCTTACTAAATTCTTTTCTGATGAATTAATGGTCTTTTCCACACCTCATTGGTATATGGTTTTGTAGCTACAAACATTATACTAACCACTCACATTATTATGATCAATGTTCTCTATAACTTTTGATACTTATATTGATATTACATTTTGGTACCATTTTTGCAATTTCACATCCCAATAATCATAAACTTTTATGGAAACCAAGTTATGTATTATTATAGATGAAGTTCATATTTCCATTTACTTATTATTGAAATGTTGTGTCATTTACACTTTTAATGATATTTGTTTACTAAAATGTAATTTTAAATATTAATCATTTTTTATGATATAAAGATAATGTAGAGAAGATTTTATATATTAATGTGGGGGGATGTATCACCCATTGATTTTAAAATAAAATCACCATGTTTGATTTCAAATATGACACAATAGTCATTCATATTTATTTTTTTGAGTGAATATTATTTTCAGTATTTTCTATATTTAAAAATAAAATTTTATAAATATGTCATAATTTTTCAAATCATCATATAATAATTATATTTGCATTATTTTTCATTATTTTTCACTAAATAGTGATAAAATGTAGATATTTATTTAAAAATGTATTTTATCCATGAATTTAATAAGTAATATTTTTCCATAAATTTTCTAAAAGTAAATTAAATCCAAATAGATTATCATTAATCTAATTAAGGTAGATGAAATATATTTATTTGTTAATTATATAATAAAAACATTTTATACATAATAAATTTATTTATAGAAAACCACTTTCATCACATCATGCAGAATCAAGATAGAAATAAAAAATTACACATCCATGAATATAATTTAATAAAATGAATTATATATTTTGCATAATCATAATGAATATATTATTATGGTGTTAAGAGAATAATTTCATTTTAAATATTAACTCTTGTAAATATTTTTCATCATGGTAAAAGATGCAATAATGTGTTAAAAATATGAGTTAGATATTAAAAATATATCTAGAACATTTCTTTAACATATTTTAAGAATTTGTTTCAACAAAATATATATTTATTGTGTCAAATAATTTATTTTAAAAAAATTATTTTTATTTTTAGAACCCAATCATGAATTTATTGAATATATGTGCTTTTACAATTGAAAGATTATTTTTGGATAGTTGAATTTAATTAAACAGTTCATATAATCTATTCACTACTAAAAAAACCTCCTATAGCGACCACCCAGCGACCACCATTGGCGGTCTCTTTAGCCTCGTCGCTATAGGACGCCCGGATTTCGGCCTCCAGCGACCGCCACGCGGTCGCTGTAGGCCTCCTGCCGGGCAACCTATAGCGACCGCTTTTGGCGCTCGCTATAGTGAAATTTTTTTTTAAAAATGTCCACTGAAATAAATAAATATATATATATATATATATATATTAAAAAAAATATTCACATATATACTATTAAATACAATATTTTAAATATATATATATATATAATATATTTTAAATGTTTTAATATATATAATATTAAATATATGTATAATATCAAATCAATGTGCTATAATAATTTAAAACCCCCGATTTAAGAAATGCTATCATTTCAGGTTTTTCGAAACATGTTTGCTCCGAATTCAACCGCCGCACGCCGTTTTGGTGTTTTATGACTCCGGAAACGTGTTTCCGGCCGCCGCGGACAAACGAAACCTCCGATTGATGTGCCGTATGTCTGACTATTTCACAATTCATGCAACGGATGTTGTCGTGCGGTTTCGTGCCATTCGGAGGTCGTTCAGTTGGTTTTGACCCCCCAACGTGCCATTTCAGCGCGCGCCGAGATGCTAAAAACGACGCATTCGGTCGTTCCGCGCACACCGCACGTCCGATGGACGTGCCGCCTCCTCCTGCATCTCAGGAATAATATTCCTATCATTCTCGTGCGGTTTCAGGTTTTTCGGAGCACGTTTGCTCGGAATTCGACCGCCGCACGCCGTTTTGGTGTTTTTTGACTCCGGAAACGCATTTTCGGCCGCCGCGGTCAAACGGCACCTCCGATTGACTTTCCGTCTATCCGACCATTTCACAATTCACCCAACGGATGTTTTCGTGCGGTTTCGTGGCATTTGGAGGTCATTCGGGTGGTTTTGACCACCCAACACGCCATTTCAGCGCGCGCCGAGCTGCTGAAAACGACGCATTCGATAGTATCGTGTGCAACGCACGTCTGATGGACATGCCGCCTCCTCCTGCATCTCAAGAATAATATTCCTATCATTCTCAGGTGGTTCCAAGTTTTTCAGAGCACGTTTGCTCCGAATTCGACCGCCGCACGCCGTTTTGGTGTTTTATGACTCCAGAAACGCGTTTCTGGACTCCGCGGTCAAATGGCACCTCCGATTGACATGCCATCTATCCGACCATTTCACAATTCACGCAACGGATGTTTTTGTGTAGTTTCGTTGCATTCGGAGGACGTTCGTGTGGTTTTGACCCCCCAACGCGTCATTTCAGCGCGCGTCGAGCTGCTGAAAACTACGCATTCGGTCGTGCCGCGCGCACCGCACGTCCGATGGACGTGCCGCCTCCTCCTGCATCTCAAGAATAATATTCCTATCGTTCTCGTGCAATTTCAGGTCGTTTGGAGCACGTTTGCTTCGAATTCGTCCGTCGCACGCCGTTTTGGTGTTTTATGACTCCGAAAACACGTTTTCGGCCGCCGCGGTCAAACAGCACCTCCGATTGATGTACCATCTACCCGACCATTTCAAAATTCACGCAACGGATGTTGTCGTGCGGTTTCGAGCCATTCGGAGGTCATTCGGGTGGTTTTGACCCCCCAAAGCGCCATTTCAGCGCGCGCCGAGCTGCTGAAAACGACACATTCGGATGTGCTGCGTGCACCGCACGTCCGATGGATGTTCCGCCTCCCCCTGCATCTCAGGAATAATATTTCTATCATTCTCATGCGGTTTCAGGTCGTTTGGAACACGTTTTCTCTGAATTCGACCTCCGCACGCCGTTTTGGTGTTTTATAACTCCGGAAACGCGTTTCTGGCCGCCGCGGTCAAACGGAACCTCCGATTCACTTTTCGTCTCTCCGACCATTTTACAAATCACGCAACGGATGTTTTCGTGCGGTTTCGTGGCATTCGGATGTCGTTCGGGTGGTTTTGACCCCCCAACGCGCCATTTCAGCGCGCGCCGAGCTGCTGAAAACGACGCATTCGGTCGTGCCGCGTGCACCGCACGTCCGATGGACGTGCTGCCTCCTCCTGCATCTCAGGAATAATATTCCTATTAATCTCATGCAGTTTCAGGTCATTTGGAGCACGTTTACTCCGAATTTGACCGTCGCACGCCGTTTTGGTGTTTTATGACTCCGGAAATGCGTTTCCGGCCGCCGCGGTCAAACGGCACCTACAATTGACGTGTTGTCTGTCTGACCATTTCACAATTCATGCAAAGGATGTTTTCGTGCAGTTTCGTGGCATTCGGAGGTCGTTCGGTTGGTTTTGACCCCCCAACGCGGCATTTTAGCGCGCACCGAGCTGCTGAAAACAACGCATTCGGTCGTGCCGCGCGCACCGCACGTCCGATGGATGTTCCACCTCCTCGTGCATCTCAGGAATAATATTCTATCGTTCTCGTGCGGTTTCAGGTGGTTCGGAGCACGTTTACTCCGAATTGGACCGCCGCACGCCGTTTTGGGTGTTTTATGGCGCCGGAAACGCGTTTCCGACCGCCGCGGTCAAACGGCACCTCCGATTGGTATGCCGTCTGTCAGACCATTTCACAATTCACACAAAGGATGTTGTTGTGTGGTTTCGTGGCATTCGGAGGTCGTTCGTGTGGTTTTGACCCCCCAACGCGCCATTTCAGCGCGCGCCGAGCTGCTGAAAACGACGCATTCGGTCGTGTCGCGCGAACCGCACGTCCGATGGACGTGCCACCTCCTCCTGCATCTCAGTAATAATATTACTATCATTCTCATGCGGTTTCAGGTTTTTCGGAGCACTTTTGCTCCGAATTCGACTGCCGCACGCCGTTTTGGTGTTTTTTGACTCCGGAAACGCGATTCCAGCCATCGCGGTCAAACGGAACCTCCGATTCATGTGTCGTCTATCCGAACATTTCACAATTCACGTAACGGATGTTGTCGTGCGGTTTCGTGGCATTCGGAGATCGTTCGGGTGGTTTTGACCCCCCAACGCGCCATTTCAGCACGCGCCTAGCTGATGAAAACGACGCATTCGGTCGTGCCGTGCACACCGCACGTCCGATGGACGCACCGCCTCCTCCTGCATCTCAAGAATAATATTCCTATCGTTCTCGTGCGGTTTCAGGTCGTTCGGAGCACGTTTGCTCCAAATTCGTCCGCCGCACGCCGTTTTGGTGTGTTATGACTCCGGAAACGCATTTCCGGCCGCCGTGGTCAAACGGCACCTCCGATTGATGTTCCGTCTACCCGAACATTTCACAATTCACGCAAAGGATGTTGTCGTGCGGTTTCGTGCCATTTGGAGGTCGTTCGGGTGGTTTTGACCAACCAACGCGCCATTTCAGCGCACGCCGAGCTGCTGAAAACAACGCATTCGGACGTGCTACACGCACCGCAAATCCGATGGACGTTCCGCCTCCCCCTGCATCTCAGTAATAATATTTCTATCATTCTCGTGCAGTTTCAGGTCGTTCGGAGCACGTTTGCTCCGAATTCGACCGCCGCATGCCGTTTTGGTGTTTTATGACTCCGGAAACGTGTTTCCGGCCGCCGCGGTCAAACGGCACCTCCGATTGACGTGCCGTCTATCCGACCATTTCACAATTCATGCAACGGATGTTTTCGTGCGGTTTCGTGGCATTCGGATGTCATTCGGGTGGTTTTGACCCCCTAACGCGTCATTTCAGCGTGCGCCGAGCTGTTGAAAACGACGTATTCGGTCGTGCCGTGCGCACCGCACGTCCGATGGATGTGCCGCCTCTTTCTGCATCTCAGGAATAATATTTATATCATTATCGTGTAGTTTCAGGTCGTTCGGAGCACGTTTTCTCCGAATTCGACCGCTGCACGCCGTTTTGGTGTTTTATGACTCCGGAAACGCGTGTCCGGCTACCGCGGTCAAACGTCACCTCCAATTGACGTGCTGTCTATCCGACCATTTCACAATTCACGCAGCGGATGTTGTAGTGCGCTTTTGTGGCATTCGAAGGTCGTTCGTGTGGTTTTGACCCCCCAACGCGGCATTTCAGCAGGCGTCGAGCTGCTCAAAACGACACATTCGGTCGTGCCGCACGCACCGCATGTCTGATGGACGTGCCGCCTCCTCCTGCATCTCAGGAATAATTTTCCTATCGTTATCGTGCGGTTTCAGGTCGTTCGGAGCACGTTTTCTCCGAATTGGACCACCGCACGCCGTTTTGGTGATTTATGACGCCGGAAACGCGTTTTCGGCCACCACGGTCAAACAGAACCTCCGATTGACATGCCGTCTATCCGAGCATTTCACAATTCACGCAAAGGATGTTTTCGTGCGGTTTCGTGGCATTCGGAGGTCGTTCGGGTGGTTTTGACCCCCCAACGCGCCATTTCAGCGTGCGCTGAGCTGCTGAAAACGACGCATTCGATTGTGTCGTGCGCACCACACGTCCGATGGATGTGCCGCCTCCTCCTGCATCTCATAAATAATATTTCTATCATTCTAGTGCAGTTTCAGGTCATTCGGAGTACGTTTGCTCTGAATTGGACTGTCGTACGCCGTTTTGGTGTTTTATGGCGCCGGAAACGCCTTTCCGGCCGCCGCAGTCAAACAGCACCTCCGATTGACGTGTCGTCTGCCCGACCATTTCACAATTCATGAAACAGATGTTTTCGTGCGGTTTTGTTCCATTCTTAGGTCGTTCAGGTGGTTTTGACCCCCCGACGGGTCTTTTCAGCGCGCGCCGAGCTGCTGAAAACGACTCATTCGGACGTGATGCGCGCACCGCACGTCCGATGGACATGCCGCCTCCCCCTGCATCTCAGGAATAATATTTCTATCGTTCTTGTGCGGTTTCAGGCTGTTCGGAGCACGTTTGCTCTAAATTCGACCGCCACATGCCGTTTTGGTGTTTTATGGCGCTGGAAACGCGTTTTCGGCCGCCGCGGTCAAACGGTACCTACGAATGACGTGCCGTCTAGCCGACCATTTCACAATTCACGCACCGGCTGTTGTCGTACGGTTTCGTGGCATTCGGATGTCGTTCGGGTGGTTTTGAGCCCCATATGTGGGGGTGCGGAGGGGGGGGGGCTGTACGGTGGTGCGGGGGGCTGTACGGGGGTGCGAGGGGGCTGTACGGGGGTGCGGGGGGCTGTACGGGGGTGCGGGGGGGGGAGACTGTCCGGGGGTGCGGGGGGCTGTACGGGGGTGCCGGGGGCTGTACGAGGGTGCGGGGGGCTGTACGGGGGTGCGGGGGGCTGTACGGGGGTGCGGGGGGCTGTACGGGGGTGCGGGGGGGGCTGTCCGGGGGTGCGGGGGGCTTTACGGGGGTGTCGGGGGGGTTGTACGGGGGTACGGGGGGGCTGTACGGGGGTGCGGGGGGGATGTACGGGGGTGCGGGGGGGCTGTACGGGGGTGCGGGGGGCTGTACGGGGGTGCGGGGGGGCTGTCCGCGGGTGCGGGTGGCTGTATGGGGGTGCGGGGGGGCTGTTCGGGGGGCTGTACGGGGGTGCCAGGGGGGCTGTCCGGGGGTGCGGGGGGATGTACGGGGGTGCGGGGGGGCTGTACGGGGGTGTGGGGGGTTGTACGGGGGTGCGGGGGGCTGTACGGGGGTGCAGGGGGGGCTGTACGGGGGGGCGGGGGTTTGTACGGTTGTGCGGGGGGGGGGGTTGTTCGGGGGTGCGGGGGGGCTGTACGGGGGTGCGGGGGGTTAGAGTTTTTAAATGCACGCCTTAGATAATATTAGCTATCATATAATAAAAAAGAAAAGAAAGAAATTATAAGTACACAACCTTCTAATTTAAATTAAATGAATAAATACAGTATATCAATGTCAACCCGACCAGTAAAAACAAAAAACATATCTCGTGAATATATGATGCGTCACGCGTTGTCATCACTGCTACCTCCTTCTGGTGGGCCAGGGGCCTACAACAAATAAACATTATAAATATTTTAATAACAAAAATAATTTAAATTAAATAAATAAATACAGTATATACCTGCATCGTATGATCACCTGCACCATCAGCTCGACGCACATATTCCCGCAGTGCTCTAACCTCAGCTGTCAATTGCGCATTTGCCTCCTCGGAAGCGCGCAGCCGTGCCTCAAAATCTGACATCTGTTGTGTCATATGAGCAATAGTAGGACCGACAACCGTAGCGCGTGACACTACAGAATGAGGATTCCCTGGTCCATAGGTCAAACTATAGCCATGCCCGTCCCGACCGATAATGCGATGAAAGATCTCATCCCGTCGCATGGGAAGCTGTCGCTGGTCCTCTGGCAGATGTTCTAACTCAGCTTCAAATTGAGCCTGTGAAATATTTAAATATATATAAATATATATATGTTAATATATAGATTTATGTAATTATTGGTAAATACAGACACTTATTATCATTGCTGCAACCTCTGGATCATTGCGATCACGAGTCCTCATCCACACCGACATTTTATCAGTTGCTGCACCTTGCTCTCGCAACTGTATATTAAAAGAATATAAACACAAAACCATATTAATTAATAAATTAAAAAATGAATAATATATAACTCATGTCGGATCTGAGACACGTGACGGGTCCCAACCCTTTGAGGTGGTCCCTGCAACGCTCGATTCTCAGAATGGCGTGTTGACACCTCCTACATTAAATTCATTCAAATTTCAAACAAATCACATATTCTTGAAAATATATATACACCAAAATAATTAATATACAAACCGCAACACCCTCATTAGACCGATATGCAACCAATTCACGCCACTGAACCGGGAGGACACCTCTCATGACTTTTTCCAAAATGTCTAGGGCACCCACATTTGGTACCCAGTGGTCCCTCTTCACTTTGCCTTTATAATATTTCCACATCTTATGGCATTTGCTCATACACAAGGGCCGAAACTCTTCAGGTCATACTTTCAAATTTTTCTATAAAGAAAATAATCAAACATATTAGTATTCTTTATACATAGAAAATAAAGTAAAATGATTTTCTTACCTGAACCTCCCTCTATAGACGATCTAATGTGTCCTGAGGGATAGAAGACCAGTCACGCATGGTCAATGGAAATCGATGTGGGTCACGTATGATATGACCCAGCTGAAGAATAAATGTCGGGGAATTCGGTCCCACAGGATGAAAAACCTCATCAAATGAAACATCTATCGTCGTGTTGGAATTCCATGATAATATGCCACGACCAGGGCCTCTCCTGCGAGAGGAAGAAGCAGCCGAGTCTGATCCTGTTGAAAACAATTTTATATATAAATTGACAAATGTTATATATATATATATATATGTATGTCTATTACATAAAAAATATAGACAATGACATTCAAACATACCTCGACCCTGAGACATAGATGCCTCAGATGGATGATGTGGATCTTCTGCCTCTTCCCCTAACATGTCTGCAGTCATAGAACATCAGTAATGAGTCCAAAGTGTTTAAAAGATAAATTGGATTGTTCTTAAAAAATAAAACTTGTACACCTGTTAATCAAACAAAAAATGGATTGAATAATTATTTGTGAATGAATTTTAAAAAATCAGAAAGTTAACAAAACAGATATACAAATTATGTACAAAACCAGTCAATGCATAGCCAAATTTCAGATAGAACTAATAAAAATTCAAGAAGCACGTGAATCAGATGAAGAATACCTCAAATGGATGATACACTGACCATAACATCAATAAATCAAGAGTAAAAACAACCTAAATATTTATGATTGAATTAACTTACAAAAGTGAGGATTAAAACTTATAAAGATTTATAAAATGATTAGATAATTTATGATATCCTATGACATTCTACTGAATAGTGGGAAAACAATTATACCTTTAATTAAGCATGAAAATCGACCGTTTCTCCTTCAACATCCACTCTGACCCAATAAATATCTTCTTCACGTTGAACTACGGTATGTTGATGAAGTTGTTGGTAATAAAATGGAACAGTCTCGGGTTTATCTTCTTCAAATAAAAACACTCCTCACCGAGACATTTTGACAACAACTTGCCAACTTGGATCTGAAGGCAAAGTAACGAAGAATACTTGTTCTGCTTGTGATGTCAAAATGAAAGGTTCATTCTCAACTCGTTCATTATTTCTGTATAACATATTGTTAAAATTCACCAATGAAAACTGATATTGATCGACTTTACATCCACGCACTGGATCAACCCAATTACACTTTAACAATATGTACTTCAAACCGTGTGTATATACAACTTCAATGATGTCTATCAATTGACCATAGTAATAAACAAAATCGACAAAGGGACAACTATTTCCACTGTTTTGTGTTGATCGTTTGTCATCAACATCTTTAATGCATAATCGAAAACCATTAGCATCAATAGCTTTATAACGACGAACCGTTATAGATGGACCCTCAGCCAGTTGGATAAATACTTCAGGTAGCGTGGGGTCCCCTAACTCCCTTGGCTTAAGAACCTACATAATTTATAAAAATCAATACTGATATATGCAGAAAGAATTAGTATAATACTTCACTCATAATGAAAACCAATTTATACATACATAATCCTTGAACCAATCATGAAATGACGCATAATGAGATTTTTGAATTTGCAACTCAGTCGCATGATGCATCTCTTCTTTTATCTCATTAATGTGTTTCCTGCAAATGATAACGTGATGTTTAAAAGATCTTCTTATGCAAGCAAAACATGTAAAAGTTATACAAGCACATTGATAAGATACTTACTGCATTAATGGTGCAACTGATGGAGTATTGAACAAGATATATCGATGTGCTTATATCCACTCGATGTTGTCCATATCAAATGTGGTTCCTTCTCCAACTGGACCATCATGAATCCGAGAGGGCTTATCTAATTTTGTTTCAACATCCATAAGATATTCTGCACAAAAGGTAGTACACTCATCCATCAAATAACCATTGGCTATTGATGCCTCTGAAGGAGCTCTGTTGCGTATAAATATTTTCAATGTACTCAAATACCGTTCAATAGGATACATCCACCTGAATTGCACTGGACCAGTATCCATTACTTCATCAGTTAGGTGCAGTGTCAAGTGGACCATAACATCGAAAAATGAGGGGGGGGGGAAGTTTCTCAAAGTGACAAAGCGTAAGTACAATTCGGTCCTGCAAACTTTTTAAATCACTCATTCGTTGATTTCTTAAACAAAGCTGTCTAAAAAAATTACTCATCTCAATCAAGGGCTGAACAATATTGGGGGATAAACAATCAAAAATTGTGATTGGAATCAACTGCTGATGTAATATGTGATTGTCATGACTTTTCAACCCTTGCAATGTCTTGCTCGTCAGATTCAAACACTTTGAAATATTAGAAGAATAACCATCATGCACCTTGACCATCTTCAAAATGGAAAAAAATGTCTCTTTCTCCACTGTAGTCATCGTATACTGTGCCTCAGGCATATATGCCTTGTTTCCCTCAGCTAACTGTAAATGCAACTGTTTCCTTAAACCCATTTCTTCCAAATCCCGACGTGCATTAACATGGTCCTTTGATTTTCCACGACACCTAAAATGGTCCACAATATGTTATCACAAACATTTTTTTCAATGTGCATGACATCCAAATTATGCCTCAACATGTTAGTTTTCCAATACGGAAAACTATAAAAAATACTTTTCTTTTTCCAATTGTGACTACGCTGCCTACCCGCAGCACGAATATTACGTACTAGAGGAGCCACCAAATTCTGAATTTCATATACCGTGTGGATGTTTTCTTCCTCAATCTGCGATAACATTTCGACTCCTTTCATGATCTTTGGTGCTTGGCTGAACACTCTAGAACCATCAAATACCACTCTGTCCTTTCTGAATCTGTGCTGAGGAGGGAGAAAACGCCTGTGACCCATGTATGCCCATTTTTTGGAATGTTTAAGCCATACAGATTTTTTACTTTTATTGCAACAAGGGAAAGAAAATTCCCCTTTCATACTCCAGCCTGATAAATTTTCATAAGCTAGGAAGTCATTGATTGTCCACAATAAAGCAGCATGCATTTTGAACATTTCATTCGTTTCGCAGTCATAAGTCATCACACCATCGCCCAAAAATTCATTCAACTCATCAATCAATGGCTGAAGGTAAACATCAATCTTATCCTCCGGACTTTTAGGTCCATCAATAAGAGTGGAAGGTAATATAAATTGTTGCTTTATACAAAGCCACGGAGGAAGATTATATGGAACCAATACCACGGGCCATGTGCTATGAGTTGCACCAACGATAGACTTGAATGGATTGAAACCATCTGCTGCCAATCCCAATCGGACATTATGAACATCTTTAGAAAATTCTGGATGTCTCTTATAAAAATACTTCCATGCATGAGAGTCTTCCGGGTGGGTTAACATATCACTTTCATGAACTCTTTCTGTATGCCATCTCATTAAATTAGAAACTTTAGATGACATAAAAAATCTTTTCAACCTCGGTTTAAGGGGAAAGTAATGCATTTTCTTTATGGCAATCAGTTTCCCCTGTATCGCAATCTGACTTTGATGAGTATTATTTCCCTTGTCCTCTTTCCACTAGGAAGCACCACAAACCGTACAAATATCCAAATGGCAGTTTCTTTTCTAAACTACATACAGTTGTTTACACATGCATCTATGGTCTCATATGTAAAACCTAAGTTCTCTGTCAACTTACGAGCATAGTAATACGACTCAGGAATCTTAGCGTTGACAGGAAGAATTTTTTTCAATAAAACCAAAAGCATGTCGAATGATGTGTCTGGCCAATTATTCAAAGTCTTCAAATGCAACAACTCCACGATAAATGATAGTTTATTGTAAGAAGTACACCCATGATATAATTCTGTTTTCGCATCATCAAGTGCTTCATAAAACCTCCTCGAATCACAATCTGCACCAGAGCGAAGATTTATCTCACCGGTCTCAAGATTCTGGATGTCAATGCCTTCAGGATCAAACCCACGTACCATTTCAGTAAGCATTTCATGCATTGGATCAGTCATCCTTGCATCAACATCCATCTGATCTGCATCTGTATTTTGACAACGAACATATTCTTCTCCATGACGAGTCTAACTCTTATAATTTTTCAGAAATCCATTAAAGAAAAGGTGCTCCCTCACAGTATCTCGTGTGAACTGATATCTATTAGCACATTTTCTACACGGACAACTAATATAGTCACTTTCAAATCCTCTCATGAAGTTAATAAACTGCATAATTCCATTGAAATATTCTCTAGACGTTCGATTTGGAAAATCAATCCAACTCTTATCCATAATTATATCTGTATAACAAACATTTACACAATACTTATTACATTTACATTTTTCAAATCAACTATATTTAAAATAAATATTAATCATTTGTTTATGAACCATTGATAAAATAATAATGTAACTAAAAGCCCATGTTACCTGATTGAGCTACAAACCAGAAAGGGAGGGGAGCCGAAGGCGGTGCAGCGAGAGAGAGGAGGCAGCGAAGGGGAGCCGGAGCCAAAGGCGGTGCAGCAAGGGATGGGACGGGTGGCGGTGGCGGCGGGGAGCTGGAGGAGAGGAGGCGGTGAGGGGACGGGCAGCGGGGGGGGGGGGGGGGCTGTCCGGGGTGGGGGGGAGGGCTGAGGGGGCGGAGGCCGGAGGCTGGAGGGCAGAGGGCGGATGGCGGAGGCCGGAGGGTGGAGGCCAGGCGGCGGGGGAGGTCGGGCGGCGGGGGAGGCCGGGCGGCGGGGGAGGCCGGGCGGCGGGGGGAGGGCGGCGTCGGGGGGGCGATGATGGGGGGTGGGGGGGTGGGGGGGCGGGGCGGCGGCGGCGGCGGGGCGGCCGGGAGGTGGGGGGGGGGGGCGGCGTCGGGGGGGCGGCGACGGGGGGGGGGGGGGGGGGTCGGGAGGCGGGGGGGGAGGGGGGGAGGGCGGCATCGGGGGGGCGGCGACGGGGGGGGGAGCGTGGGAGGCTGGGTGGCGGGGGAGGCCAGGAGGCGGGGGGAGGGCGGCGTCGGGGGGTGCGGCGGCGGGGGAGGCCGGGAGGCGGGGGGAGGGTGGCGTCAGGGGGCGGCGATGGGGGGGGAGCAGGGTTTGATCGAGAGGGGGGCGCGCGGGGGGGGGGCAAAAAGGGTCGTTTTTTTTTATCAAGGCCAGCGACCGCCATTGGGGGTCACTATTAGATATATATAGCGACCGCCAATGGCGGTCGCCCGATTCTGGGGGGCATCAATGCCCCTTTTTCTAGTAGTGATTGTTTTTTGTATTGGAACAAAGTTCTAAAAATTATAATTTTTTTATTCAAATAAATAAATTATTTTAAACCAATCTATTGCATTATTACAAAGAAGAATTATTTTTTACCCTTAAATCTTGTATTTTTTAAAAATGTGATTTTCATGATTTTCCTGTTATTATTTTAAGAATATTTTCTTCCACATATATAAATTTAACCTGAAAAATTGGATTCCAAATATAAAATAATTTGTTCAATTTTGTAATGAACCGGACGTCTTTGGTCTATTACTTTGTTGAAATATGGTGTTTGAGGTGTCTTGGTAGGTCAAGGTGACTCATCCCCAACACTTTGACAAATTTTCAGTTTTGTGAACAGTGTTTCTAGTTTTATGAATAGTTTCACAGTGAGACAGAAACGGTGATAACGAAATGGCATCACAGAAATGGTGAGATAGAAACAGTGAGAGAGAAACTGTGAGACAGAAATAGTGGGACAGAAATGGTGTGACAAAAATATTGAGACATCAATGGTGAGATAGAAACTATGAGATAAGAATAGTGTCCCAGAAATAGTGAGACATCTCAGGAATAGTGTTTCTAGGACTGATTCACATTTCCTTTCCCAATTTTCCAGATTTTCCTAGTTTTTAATATTTAACATTTTCTTTAACATAAAACATATTCAAAACCTTGTTTTGAGGGATTTAAGGTCCATTCAAATTCACTAACTCCTATATTAATTTCCCTAAGGCTCGGGATGCTTTTACTCAGTCAAACCGCATGGTTTCTTGTGATCCACTTTTAATGGAAAATCCAGCGTTTCTTAAACCACTGCTCATTTAAAATTTCTAAAGGGGCTGAGATAGCTTCCTCCCTAGTTCTTTCTCCTTGTTCTCAGGTAGGAGATGCCTGAACCACTCCTTCCATCCCATAGGAGGCATGAGATCAATCGTTTCCAGTGGATTGGTTTCCATCGATGTTATTCTTGCTGCAAGTGCACCCCTATTTTGGTGCAACCCAGAAGTAGACATCAATATTCGATATAAGGTATGATTTATCATCATTTTTTTTGTTCATATTTTCCTGTTTCTTCTTGCCATATTATTTCTTGTGATCTCCATGATTCTAATGGATCTTTGTGGGTTTTGGTTGGTGGGTCGTGCCCCGACATCATCGGGTGGATGTAGTTGTCATGGTAGGAGGCGATTGTGATCCGTTGAGTGGATTATTCTCATATAAAGAATGTTAAGAACCTTTTTAAGGTATGGGATTCATTGTATCTCTTTACTTTTATGTGAAATTTATAGTTATCATGTTTTATCCCAATGGATGATAATGGAATTGAAATAATAAATATTTGAACTGGATAAATAAATTGATATTGATTGTATATTGTTGCCTCTTGTTTTTCTAGACAATGTTATGTCCATGGTTTCTCTGTTTAGTTGTTAGTTCTTGATGAAAATTAGTAATGAACGTAAACCACTATTAATTGATAACAGTTTGGTTAAAGATAAAGAGGCATGTAAACAAATCTGGTTCTTCTGGTTATAATTTTATTTTAGTCAAATTGGTGCTCTAAGTATGTTTAATTTATTTGTGATAGCTTACTATTTAGGTTTCCCGAAACTAGAACCTATGAATATTAAATCAGTTAATTCAATATGGATTAAAGAACTGATTGTTTTATAATTCCTTGAAGGGTTCTGAGTTACCCTCTTTCTTGATTAATGGCTAAGAGCCTGGTTGATATGATGATTTTTTTCTAGATTATTATGTTGTGATGTGTTCTTAGAAGGCTATTGTGATATGTGGGGTCATGGAGGCCTATTTGGTTGTGGAATCATTTGACTCCTAGAGTGGCGATATGCATCATTTTATGCATGTGGGTGTCGAGGAGGACACCAAGGATGATGGAATGGGTTGGTTTTGAATGTTTGGATTCTCGCTGATGCATTGGTTATTTATCTACATTATTTTCCCCACTGCTCAAGGAAGTTGGTCTTGCTTACCCATCTTCCCAAGAGGGTGAAGATGTGTGGGGGTATGCCACCTTCTTTTCGTGTTTATATTCTCAAGGGGGGATTGGTCTACACTCTTTCTATAGGAGAAAAAGACTTGATGGGTACTTCATCTACTCACCTTGTTGATCCCCTTGTGTTTAGTAGCATAGAATGTTTTTCTAGAATGCCTGGGAATATTAGAAGGTAATGATCTAATGAAAAATTGAATAAATGATGTTAACCAATGGGGTTAGAGCATGCTAGGCTGTAATGATGAGGTTGTAATGTGAAGGGATATTAATATTTGGGTGTGATGCTAATGAAATAAAATTTGGAAATGTATTATGGTTAATTAATGTTTAAATAATTAATTAATATAAATTGAAAATGATAGGAAGGCAATGAAGTAATATTATAAATCTCTTTAAATGATTGTGTTCTTATAGGATACCATGTCTAAGAAGTGTCAGACGTGAGTCCAAGAGACATTAGCTTCAATTGAGTCTAAGACTAGGTTATGCCTATAGTATGGTTTTGAGCTATAGTATATGGTATAATTTTTGTGTTATTATATGATACTCCACCCCATCAGTAAGAGAAACTGACACGCTAGGGATTCTGATCCCTGGGGGTGTTTTCCCAAACATTCCGGTGGGAGGATAGATGGATGACTACCCCTTTGGCCTTTCTCTCTTCTCTTGATAGATAATTGTTTTGGTAGGAAATGTGGTTCGTTTTCCCCATATATGTGTGTAGATGGATGTAATGGATTGCGGTTATTCACACACATATATGTTGGATATAGTATCCTATAGACTACTATAGGTGTAACGTGTATACGTTATGATGGCTTAAGGATCCTTACTCGGTGTATGGGCTATAATGGCATGAGGTATAATACCCAACATATGATACATGTTATACGAGATTTGGTGTCTCTCAGAAACTACTTGGTCACTTGCTTACGTGTACATGGTGGTTTTGTTGCAGAAGGTGCATGTTGTGGTGCTTCGCCCAGGTGTCTTCAGGCAATCCCTTTTGGAGAGAGATGCTTAGGATGTGCAATGTTTGGGAAAATTAGCAAACCAGTGGGGAAGTAGTAGTGGGTTACACTTGATATTCTTTATTATATTATATACTCTTGTATGCGTTACTTGGTGAGAATAGCAATGGTGTGGCCGGGAACATAGTAAACATGCTTAGGTGACTAGTTAGTTTCTCATGTTGTTCACTGTGTTTTAGCATGATTTATTTACTTTTTCATGAGAGTCTTTGCAGAGGATCCTTCTGAGTATACTTTTATACTCACCCTTTGTCTATATAAACTATTTTTCAGGTCACTTAGAGCTAGTTTGAGATCAGACTGGTTTCTACAAGCATGGGGTTGCAGGATCTGTTCGAGATTGTGGTTGGTGCTGTTTTTACTTTGTTTTTGGTATTTGCAGTTTTCCTCTTTCTATTGTATTTATTTTCCAAAAAATTACATATATGTATTTGGGTTTTCATTTATATTGATGTTTGAGTTAGATTTGGTTGGTGTCTATCATATCTCTCTCTTACGTGTGTGTTCTATTAGAGGGTAATGCCTCTCATTTGTGTGTTTACTATACCCTCGGTGCTAGTCGCAAACCTGGGGCCTACTGGAGGAGGGAATTGGGGGTCATTATCTCCCTTCTCACATTTCCAGTCTAGGAGGGGTACACATTGTGGTGAGGGGGTCATAACATAGTGGTATGAGAGGCTTTGGTTGAGGGATAGGATAGAGTTTGGAGTTAGGAACAGGTGAGGTTGGATGGGTGGTAGGGAAACATTGTTACTCAAGTTGAGCAAGTGATGTTAAAACTGGAGACCGGCAGAGACATAGGAATTTAGGTACCCCTTTGATCTGATGTACAGACCTTTATGTTTTCAATGACTAAAAAACGAGGTTATACTAGTTTAAGGGTATAAACCTATGAAAGTATCATACATCATTCTTATTTGTGCCTATGTTTGAATGGGTAGGCCTTGGGATAGGTTAGCCTAAATTGAATAAAAGAAAACAATTAATTGATTAATGTTGAGTCTTCCTTATTCCAGGTTTATGAGCTCTAAGTGTTTGCTATTTTTCAGGTATGTATCTAAGTCGACGTCTTCAGCAGGATCACATAGAATATTTCCATCATGCTATGCCAGTATATCATCGTCGTGTAGAAGTTTACAAGGATGACACAAGGAGGAGGACACTCTGAGAGTTTCAGCACCATAGTCTGCAGAAGTACTACAACTTCGTTTCAGATTCAGTCACAAAAGACTGGTTGGATGAGGTTGACATAGGATTCGGTTCTATCTATGCTTGGAAGGAGCACTAGGTGTCCATCGTTGTGATGATGTTGTGTAGAGAAGCGAGGAAGTCATAGTTCTTGTTCCTTACAGATCATGGGGAGTCAACAATCACATAAGAGGAGTTCTAAGACAAGTTTAGAGTATAGTTTTATTCTTCAACCATGAAGCCGTATAGTCTCCATGAGCTTTTTACCCTCTGATAGGGGATCTCTAATGTGAAAGAGTTTGGAATCTATTTCAAGAACTTTTTACGATATGAAATGTACTTGTTTCCTGATGAAGAGGTTGGAGCAAGGCATTTCGAGGAGGCATTGCGTCCATAGATCCAGTGCCTGGTCACCCCATTTATGTTGAAGACATTTCATGAGGTTCTGGAAAGGATAGAGGTCATCAAGAGTAAATTGGTGATAACCAGATCATCACAAGAGGGGTGTCATCATGATTCCTCACGAAGTAGGGATATGGTTCAAGGCTGCTAGTTTTTAAAGAAGAAGATTTTTCCTTCAGCCAGGGGTAGTTCCCAGCCCTCCGCATCTTGTTTCTCTAAGGGTGGTGGTCCTCGAGCTTATACTAAGGGATCATGGATTTTTTTTCTTGTGATGGTCAAGGTCATCAGCAACGAGAGTGCCCAACCTTTTAGAGCATTCATCGTACACCTGGTGTTCCACTCGAGCTTCCTCTATTGAGGCAGTTCCAGTAGAGGCCACAACAGTAGGTTGCACCAGCATTAGATCAGTATGGGGTAGATGGTGTAGGTAGAGGACAACCTCATGATGCTCCCCATCCTCTAATAGCAGGTCGCGGCCATGGTGGTGATCATCATCTGGGTTATATAGGTCATGGAGGAGGTCATGGTCAGCTTTATGCATTAGTG
This sequence comes from Viscum album, assembly GCA_963277665.1. NCBI lineage: Eukaryota > Viridiplantae > Streptophyta > Magnoliopsida > Santalales > Viscaceae > Viscum > Viscum album. The sequence goes on from OY728165.1 coordinate 1,088,044,672, forward strand.
TTACTAGCGCAAGGCGAGTCAGACGTCGTTCAAGGTAACCTTCCTTGTTTTCTAACTTGTTGTATGCCTTTTTGGATTAAGTAGTGACACACTCTTTCATATCAACTACCCATGACCATGCTTTGGGACTTGAGGTAGAGTGTCTTCTAGTTACCCTAGCGTTGACTATGCCTATTGGAGGTCGAGCTGACTTGTTTGAAGTATGTAAAGACTGAGCAACTGTTGGGGCAACACCACTCTTGGGGAGATTTCCAATGTTTATAAATACAACCATATGATTTCATTCTTTGCATGGATTGGTTGTATTCTGTGAGGGATATCGTATATTTCTTCATGAGGTGGGTTGTGTTCTTCGATGTGGATGGTGCTCCAGTGGTGTTCGTTGGTGAGCGAGTCCCTCAGATGGGTCAAAGGCATGTTCTGTCCTTATAATCTATGATAGATGAGTTGATGTTGAGTTTTTCAATGGTTTAGTAGTTGGAATTTCCTAAGGTTGTAGAATAGTACCATGATGTCATACCAGGAGAGTTTATAGCATTACCCCCTCGAAGAGAGATTGAGTTTGGGATCGAGATATGACCATGAGTGTCTCATATCTATATTTCTCCATGTAGGATGTCCCCTTATAATTTACGAGAGCAACATATATAACTTGATGGTATGTTACAGTGTGGTTTTGTTCAGCCAACTGTGTCACCATGGGGTGCACCAATTTTGTTCGTGAAGAAGGTTGATGGAAGTTTGTGGTTGTGTGTCGGTTATCGTCTCTTGAACAAAGTGACAATAAAGAATCGCTATCCCCTTTCATGGATTAATGATTTATTAGATAAACTGAAGGGTAGAAGTTGGTTCTCAAAGATCGACATGCGGTCAGGATATCATCAAATGCATGTGAAGGATGAGGATATCCTGAAGACTTCTTTCTGTTGTCGTCATGGGCATTATGAGTTCATTGTAATTCCATTCAGTGTGATGAATGTTATAGTTATGTTCACTGTATTGATGAACACTGTGTTCCCGGAGTTCCTAAACAAGTTTATGGTGGGGTTCATTGATGGAATCCTGGTGTACTCCACATTTGAGGAGGAGCATGCAGAGAATCAACATGAAATTTTTGGAGTTTTTCATCAACACCATCTATTTGGGAAGTTGTCTAAGTGTGAGTTTTGGGATCGAGAAGTCCGTTTCATGGGGAATGTTGTGTCCCAGTAAGGATTAGCTGTGGATCTAGTAAAGATAGAAGAAGTTTTATCTTGGGAAGCCCCCAAGACAGTGTCAGAGGTGTGAAGTTTCCTTTTTCTCATAGGATACTATTGGAGGTTTGTAGCCAATTTCATTTGAGTTGTGACTCCTCTGACATCTTTGACAAAGAAGGATCAGGCGTTCATATGGACTGATCTATGTCAGGAATCCTTCGTGTATCTAAAGTAGAAGTTATTAAGTGCTCTAGTTAATTGTCTTCCAGTATAGGGAGTTCAATTTTCTATTTTCTATGATGCTTCGCATCTAGGGTTAGGTTGTGTTCTCATACAACATATATCAGTTGTTTCATATGGGTCTCGGTAGTTGCATCCCCATGAACATAACTATACCACTCATGATCTTGAGTTGGTAGTCGTGGTGTTTTATTTGAAGATATGGATACATTACCTCATTGGTGTGCACTTTTTGGTTTTCACTGATCATAATAGCTTGAGGCATGTTTTCTATTAGCATGACTTAAACATGAGACAATGTTGGTGGGTGGAGTTATTATAGGAATTCGACTTCAAAACATCGTATACATCTGGTGAGGGGAATTTTGTAGGTGATGCACTAATTCATAAGTAACGTAGTGATGTATTGTGTAAATCTGGAGACTTCTGGAGAGTAATGGATGAAATTTTAGCATAAATATTGATATGGGAGAATTTGGGGGCAGAGGTTGTATTATTAAAATGATGGTGAAGTCCTCTCTATTGTAGTAGGTGGAAGAGTCTTAGATAGGGAATCTAGAGGTGGAGGTATGGAGAGAATGAGTTATCCGTGGTGAAGCCCCTGATCGTTTGACTGACGATGAATGACACTAGGTGTTGTATCATGGAAGGATTTTTGTTCCTTTGGCGATGCGTGAGACAGTTCTCAAAGAATTACATATTTCTCCTTTAGAGGTTGATCTTGACATGAGAGAGATGAACCAAGACTTGAGGAACAAGTTTTTGTGGCCTAGGATGAAGCATGCTATTGAGGATTTTGTGTCTCTATGATTGGTCTTCCATAAGGTGAAGGCCAAACACCATGTTCCTAGTGGTCTACTCCAGCCATTAGATATTCCTCAGTGGAAGTGGGAGGACAAATCAATGGAAATTGTTACTGGTTTACCTCAATCTCTTGGAGGGCATGATGATATTTGGTTGGTATTGGACCATTTGAAAAAAACATCCCACTTTATAGTAATCAAGGAGTCGATCTCAATGTTATCTTTTTCAAGGAAGTATCTGGAGGAGGTGGTGAGACTTCATGGAGTCCCAAGGATGATCATTTCTGATAGAGATCCTCATTTTAACTCTAGGTTATGGAGAGGTCTACAACATGCTTTTGGTTCCCAACTAGGCCTTAGCACTGATTTTCATCCTCAAACGGATGGTTAGACAGAGCGAACCATCCATATTGTCAAAGACGTGTTATGCTCTTGTGTCTTGGATATTGGAGGTTTGTGGATGAAGAACTTACCCTTCAAGGAGTTCACTATAAACAATATTTTTCAATCCTCCATTGGAATAGATCCATTTGAAGCCTTGTATGTCCGACCATTACATTCTCCATTATGCTAGACTGGGGTCAGAGAGTCAGAAATTCTTAGGCTGAAACTAGTGCAGAATACAACAGAGATGGTTTAGGTAATTTGTGAGAGGATTAAGACACCACAAGATCGTCATAAATCATATGTCAATCGATAGATGAGACCCTTAGAGTTTGGTTTTGGGCATCATGTGTTTCTAAAGGTGAATCCACATCATGGACATCAAAGGTTTGTTCATGGGAGTAATATTTATCCCCAGTTTTTAGGCCTTCCATGGTGTTAGCTCATGTTGGAGATTTGGCATATTGAGTAGCACTTCCCCCACAGATGTGTTGGATACATGATGTTTTCCATGTATCACAACTCCATCGTTATATTCTGGATGACTCTCACATCATCGATTGGGGATTGATCGGTGTTGATCATGATGAGACCTTTGAGGAGTGACCTGTGGAGATCCAAGACTGAAAAGAGAAGGTGTTGTTTGGGTGTTCTATCCCCTTGGTTCATGACTTGTGGTGACACTGTGGCATGGAGGAGATTACATGGGAATATGGGTCACATATACATGATCAGTACCCAAAGTTGTTTTATGATTAACTCTTTTCATGTAACAATGTTTTCTTTGTGGTTATATACGTTTTGTGTTTATGAGATGAATTTATTTTGATTCTTATTATGGCTTGCTCTCTTTTGATAGGTATCTTGAGGAGTGGGTTTTTCGGTCCCTTTTTAGTTTCCTTTTGGTATGATTTTGGATTTTCGAGGATGATAATTTTTGAGAGGTATCTAATGTAATGGACCAGACCTCTCTAGTCCTTTCCGTTGCAAAAAACTACTGTTTGAGGTGTCATGGGAGGCCAAGGTGACTCATCCCCAAAACTATGACAAATTTACAGTTCTATAAACAGTGTTTTCAGTTTTATAAACAGTGTCACGGTGAGACAGAAAATGATGAGACAGAAAAGGTATCACAAAAACTGTGAGAGACAAATGGTGGGATAGAAACGGTGAGACCGAAACGGTGGCACAGAAACGATGAGACAAAAATGGTGAGATAGAAATTGTGAGACAGAAATGGAGAGATAGTAATGGTGGAACATAAATGGTGAGATTGAAACAGTGATCTAGAAACAGTGAGACAACTCATGAACAATGTTTCCAGAATTGTTTCACATTTCTTTTTCCAAAATTTTGAAATTTTTACAATTTTTTGGATTTGAAATTTTCTTTGATGTAAACTATATTCAAAGCCTTGTTTGGATATATTTAAGGTTGATTAAAATCTCATAACTCATATATTAATTTCCCTTAGGCTCGAGATGCTATAACTCGGTCAAACTTCATGGTTTACTATAATATGCTTTTAATGGAATATCCAGCGTATCATAAACCACGGCTATATTAAATATTCTAAAGGGGATGAGATAGTTTCCTCCCTTGTTCTTCCTCCTTGTTCTCGGGTTTGAGATGCTTGAACATTTCATTCTATCCCAAAGAAGTTGGGAGATCAATCTTTTTCACATGGATTGGTTTCTCTTGCATTCTTCTTGATGCATGTTCACCCTTATTTTGGTGCAACCAAGTAGTAGCCATCAATCTTCGATATAAGGTATTATTTATCATCATTCTTTTGGTTTCCTATTTTCCTATTTCTCCTTTCCAAGTTTTGGCATGTGATATCCATGCATCTAATAGAGTTTATTCGGTTTTGGTTGGTGCAGTCATGCCGAAACATCTTCATGTGGATGAAGTTGTCACGGGAGGAGGTGATCATGGTCTATTGAGTGGATTGTTCTCATATAAAGAAGGTTAAGAACCTTTTTAAGGTAGGGTATTTGTTTCTTCTCCTTTTTTTATATGAAACTATATAGTTAGCATGTTTTATCCTAATGGATGACAATGGAATTGATATAATAAATATTTGATTTGGATAACTAAATTGATACTAACCATAAGTTATTGCCTCTTGTTTTTCTAGATAGTGTGATATCCATGCTTTCTTTGTTTAGCTATTAGTTCTTTATAGAAATTTGTAATGAAAGTAAACCACAAATAATTGATAAATGTTTGGATAAAGATAAAGAGGCATGTAAATGTATCCGGTTCTTGTTGTTGTTATTTGATGTTAGTCAAATTGGGGCAGTAAGCAGGTTAAATTTATTTATGATAGATTATTGTTTAGGTTTATTGAAAATGGAACCTATGAATAATAAATCAGTTATTCCAAGATGGATTAAAGAACTGATTGCCTTACAATTCCTTGAAGGGTTCTAAGTTACCATCTTTTTTTGCTTGAGGACTAAGAGTCTGGTTGATATGATGATTTTTTTCCTGCTGCTTGTGGTGTGATGTGTTCCTTGAAGGCTATTCTGATATGTGGGGGTTGGGAGACCTATTTTTTTGTGGCAGAAGTTAACACCTAGAGTGGCGATATTCATCGTTTTATGCATGTGAGTGTTGGTGAGGACAGTGGGGTTGATGGAATGGGCTGGTTTTGAATATTTGGATTCTTCCTGATGCATTGGTTGTTTGTCTGCTTTACTTTCCCCAATGTCCAAGGCAGCTGGTTTTTCTTACCCTTTTTCTCAGGAGGGTGAAGACACACGGGGGAATGCCACATTCTTTTTGTGTTTATCTTCTCAAGGGAGTATGAGTCTACACTCTTTCTATAGGCGGCAAAGACTCGATGTATAGTTCATCTACTCACCGTGTTGATCCCCTTGTGTTTAGTAGCATAAAATTTTTATCGAGAATGCCTGTGAATATGGGAAAGTAATGATGTAATGAATAATTGAATGAAATTTGATAACCCATGGGGTTGGAGCTTGTTCAGAGGTAATGATGAGTTTATAATTTGAAGGGACAGTAAACTTTGGGTGTAATTCTAAAGAAATATAATATGGAGATTATAGATGGTTAATTAGTGTTTAAATAATTAATTAATTTAAAGTGAAACTCATAAAAATGGAATGAAGTGATATTATAAAGCTCTTTAAATGATTTTGTGCTTATAGTATACCTAGTCATATAAGTGGCATCTAGGAGTCCGAGAGATGTTTGCTGCAGTTGAGTCAAAGACTAGGTTATACCCATAGTATGGTTGTGAGCTATAGTATATTCTGTACTTTTTTTTGTTTCTATATGCTACTCTACCCCTTCAGTAAGGTAAACTGACACCCTCGGGATTCTGATTCTTGGGGTGTGTTTTCCCCAACATTCCAATGGGAGGATGGATGGTTGACTACCCCCTTTAGATCATCTCTATTTTCTTGGTAGATACTTGTGCTGGTAGGAACAGTGGTTAGTTTTCCTGTTATATGTGTGTAGAGGGCTGTAATGTCTTGGGGTTATTCACATGAATATATTCTGGATATAGTATCTTATGGACTACTTTAGGTATAACATGTATAGCCTATGATGGGTTGAGGATCCTTACTCAGTGTATGGGCAGTAATGGCTTGACATATAATTCTCGACGTATGATACAAGTTATATGAGATGTCTCAGCTACAGGAAACTACCTGGTTACTTTCTTATGTGGATGTGGTGGTTTTTTTTCACGAGTTTCATGTTTTGGGGCTTTGCCCAGGTGTCTGCGGGAATGCCTTTTAGGCGAGAGTTGATTAGGACGTGCAATGTTGGGTAAAAGCAGCAAACTAATGGGGAAGTAGTAGTGGGGTACCCTTTATATTCTTTAATATATTATATACTTTTTATGCATTACATGGTGAGAGTATCCATGGTGAGGTTGGGAACTTAGTATACCTGTTTAGGTGATGAGTTAGTTTCACTGGTTGTTCATAGTTCTTTATAATTCTTTCTTCACATTTTCACGAGAGGATTTCAGGGGGATCCTACGGAGTATACATTTTTACACACCATATGTCTATATAAACTATTTTTCTGGTCACTTAGAGAAGGTTGTAGATCAGACTAGTTTCTACTAGCTTGGGGTTGCCGGAGCTATTCGGGCTTGTGGTTGCTACTGTTTTTTACTTTCTTTTGGGTACTTGCATTTTTCCCCTTTCTATTTTATTAGTTTTGCTTGGAATTACATACATGTACATGGATTTTATTTTATATTGATGTTTGAGTTGGAGTGTTTTGGTTTCTATCTTATCTTTCTCTTCCACATGTGTTCTATTATAGGGTAATGCCTCCAATTTGTGTGTTTACTATACCCTCGGTGCTAGTCGCCAACCTGGGGCCTAATGGAGGCGGGACTCGGGGGGTCATTATCTCCCTTCTCACATTATCAGCCAAGGAGGGGTACACTTTATGGGGAGGGGTTCATCACAGATTTTTTTTCTGAATTCCCATTTACTTTTTTTAATATAGTAATGTTAACATGGTAAAAATTTATTTTATCCTTGTTAAACATTAAAAGAGTTTATATTGGGTTAACATGGAGATGAGGATTAAAATGTATCCAAAACTTTTCTAAATTATATTTTTTGAGTTTATGTTATCCCAATAAAACATAATGTTTGAATGTGGTGTGACTTTGTTCCAATTTACATGATATATATATATATATTATTTAATCATTTCTATAATTCCATGTGCATCCACTCCTCCACTTATAAAAGGATGCCCATCTCCTCTAATATCATTAAATAAATATAAATTCAGACGAATAATTAAATAGCCAAATAACACACTAAGAAACATTACCACATCTTATATGTCTTATTTTTTATGAATACAATCCATATAATTCGTTACGTGTAAATAAATTGAAGTTTTTTCGATGAATATGCGTAATTACTAACCAAACATTACTGTTTTATTTCCTAATTTACTACCTTTAATTATTATTCATCCAAGATGAAATAATATCATCAATATAATATATATACTGATTTTTTATTATTGTTATGACATAACATATTTCTATATACCCTTCTATTAAATGGGAAATTAAACCATCATTCTTGTGTATGGTAGACTACCGTCTCATGAACCAGTTTGATTTTTTTCCATCACCACCTCTTAAGGATGATTATAATGTCAAATTTAATGTATATATATTATATTAATAACAAAATTAATATATTTTCACTAAATTTATCTCCTTTTGTGTATTTTTTATGTATTAAAAATGATAACATTGTTCATATGTACATGTGGATTAACCCTCCTTGAAATGATGTGATTCTCTTCATGGACACATAATATGGATAGTAAATAGAATCATATTTGAAAATATAATATGATATATATGATATCATACTGATTTTATAAAGATAAATGGTACATTCCTTCTTTCACTCATGATCATTGTAAAATTGAATCCTTACTAACTGTACAGACGACCTACCATCTCTATGATTGTAATGTAATTAATTTTTCAATGACACCTTATATTTTTTGTTTTATATGTATAATTAATATATATATATTATTAGAAAATACTGATTATTTTTATGTATATTATGGAATTATGAACTATTTTATCATGGAAAACATAAAAAAAATTATTTTGAAATTATGAACTGACCATTCTCAAAATACCCGATGTGTACATAATATATTAAGTAATTATATATGATATTAAATTTATTGAAATTAATGGTTTTATTAAAATTTGATTAAAATATAAATTTTTAAAAAATTATATTTTATTGAAAGATTATTTTTATGATTCTAATGGATATACATAGAAATAATGTAATCAAGGTAATAGATTTACAGTATAAATTCCCATTATCTGAGAATGAAGATATTTTAACAACAATATTTCTTTTATGTTGTGAAAAAAATCACAATGGATATATTTTATTATTATTATATAAAATTTAAGTGGTTTAAAATTCATTCAATTTATTTCTTTAAATGTATCTTTTTTTCAAAAGTTATAAAATCTTAGTAGACATTTTACTGAAAAGGGTCATTTTAAATGTTTTTATGATTTAGTTTATAAATAATTTTATTGCATGAACATATACTTAAAATTATGTAATGGATTCATTTTTATAGAAAAATATTATTTGTAATGAATATTTTATGCACATTGTTTATTTAGTTCAAATGTTTTCAAAAGGTAAATTTTTTACTTATTTTATACATAACGTATTGACTTTCATTACAAAAATGGAAAATTATTTTTCTATTTTAACATATATAATGTCAATAGATTTTCCAAATATCACATCCATTATTTTATTTTTAGTGTACTTTATAATCATCCATTTTTTTCAAATAAAATACCTTATTCCAATTTTTCTATTAATTTTATTATTGAAAATTGGTTTTTAAAATAAAGGGGTATACCAATATTCAAAAATGTTTTTCTTATGGGTTAAAAGGATTATTATTATGAGTTTTATGATTAAAATGAAATATTATATGTGTTTATAATTATTGTTGTACATTAAAAATCTTAAATGACTATGTGATCCTATTATAGATCTCTAATTCGTATTTTATATTACATTCTTAATATTGTGGTCGATTACATATATTAAATTATTGTAACACAACTAAACCAAAATTTGGATTGTGATTCCATAACTGAAATTAAATTATTAATTCATTAATGAATTTTCTCATACAAATTTCTGAAAATGTAATGGTTTTATAAGTTGGTTTACCATAAAACATTCATGTTAAATGTAATGAACATCCTTTAGTTCTGGTTTAGATAGTGAAATTTTCACTATACCTTTTTCAAAAAATGTTCATCAATGATATATTACAATGTTCATTTAATTTATTTCAGTAGATCTATAAAAAATAATAATAAACTAAAAATATTACTTGGAATGTTTCGATATTAAATCTTTTTCACTATTAAGATTAACAAAGATCATCAAAAAATTGAATACATATATATATTGTTTCATCCATACATTGCATAGTTTCATTATTAATTTTGGTGGATTTGAAAGTTATTTTAATATAGTATTTTAAAAATATTATATGTTATTACACTCAGCCCTTGATGATAAATATTTTTACCATAGTTTTAAGAGTTTTTGAGGTTAACATTTTACTAAATTGATTTATTCAATTTCTTTACATTTTAGGGATATAAAATCTCCATAATTATATAGCAGTTTATGATAAAAATATCACTAATTTACTTCCATTTGGGTAACAAAATGCATAAAAAATCACCATTCTTTTCAAATGGATTGGACACAAAAAAATGAGTGAATATATGATGTCCAAAACTAAAATGTTTTAGTAAAATAAAATGAAAAATAAGGGAAACATCAAAATATGATTAAATTCTTTAAAATGATGAATCATTCTATCGTAGAATATAAATAAAATAAGATTAAATAAATTTTTTATTTTTATCAACATTCCATTTACTTAAGTGAAAAAAAAAATTAATTTTATTGAAAATTTACTGTGTATTTCTTATTGAAGAATACCAAATTGGTACTTTTTTGAGAAATTTCATTGACCATTGAGTGTTTCAACATTTTTAAATTAATAATATATACAATTATAATATTTATTTGACTTTTTCTAATAAATCCACATTGAGATAAATCATTTTTTATGTAAATCATGGCATGACTCATGGGGAAATTAACTTTGTTCCCATGTATATAATATTTAATGATATAAATTCAATATTAGTAACACTAAAATAAGACAAAAATTTAGTGGTGTACCCTTGAGTAATTTTAGAGGTCATTCATGTTAAATTAAGGATGTAAATATATATATATATATATATTAGTCATTTAATCATCGAGTAGGAGGAATAATATGGTATATTAATAAACCTTAGATGAACATTCTTAGACACTAGTAAGGATTTGACTGATTTAACCAAAGACAATAGATTTTATAAGTGAAGGAGAAACATGAAAATTTTTATCCTAATGAATGAAATAAAGCCTTTAAATTAATAAAATAATTGTAATTCCATATTTATCATTGAATAATTTATAGGAAAAATTTATAAAAATTGTGATAAAAAAATATACTTCTATAGTGATTAATGAAATTATGGAATAAGAAATTAATGAAATAGTCTTGAATAGGGTTAATATTTTTTTTCTAGCCATGATGTGGGGAAAATTAATTCTCATGGTTGAAATAGTTTTGAATTTATATTTACATAAAATAACACTAACAACAATGACATAATTTGTAGATGTTCGTGCTCGATGAAACAAGAAATAAAGAAACTCAATTATGACTTTAAAATAGTATGTTCGAAGTAATTTTTTTCCGAAAGTGTGACTTTTATTCTAAAAATAATCTTTTGAGTTACCTTTGAATAAAAAAAAATTGAGATAAAAATGAAAAATTATGATTACTACTTAAGGAGAAATAAATTTAATGTCACTAATGAAATAATTCAAATTTATATATTTATTATTATTATTATTATTATTATTATATCTTATATAACTACTTCAATCAATATTACTATGATATTTTAACATCTACTATTCAAATAAATCCAAATAATAAAATATTATTTCGTTTAATTTAATATATAAAAAAATTAATCACTAATATCCAGTTAATTACATTTACCAAGCTGGGTTTCATTCATTATCTACCGAACTTGTTCACCAATTTAATAAAAAATATAAAATATCAATTATTCTATAACATAGTTCTTTAGAATGAAATTTACATAATGGTAAATTTAAATTAAGAGATATGATACACATGTTTTTATATTAATATATCTATTTTATATATATTTATTCACATATAGTGGATTGTATATATACTTTGACCAAAAACCCATCATAACAAAGATTAAAAATTAAGAGAATAAGTGTAAAATTTAGTAATAATGGAACACTCAAATAAATTAAGAGGAATCATCCATGAAATATATTTTATATTTACATAATAAAGAATTAATAAATAAATAAAAATTCCTAATTTATATTTATAGACCTTGATTTGAACTCTTAATTTATTGATCCAATAACTTTAAATCTATTATTGGTAGAGGAATATCCACAACCTATATTATTATGAGTGACATAAAACCCCAATATATTACCAAATTTACCTTTTATATATATCAATTAATCTTTGTATCACACATATCATCCTTTATTATCTTTTAATATAATGGTTGAAAAATATTATTAAATTTGTCCAAAAAATATGTATACTATACAAAAAATATATTCCTAAAATAATTATATTATTTTTTATGTAAATGTCTTTAAAATATTAAAATATCTAAATTTTAGTTATAATACACAATAATAATGATGGTAATGGTCTGTGGTAATGGATAGAATTTACATGGTGGTCTATTAAAAAATAAATTATATGTTAAAGTAACTGAATCATTTGTTACCATCTTAATATCCTTTAAAATGGCCACCAAAACTCTCAAAACATCTCTAATATCACTTAATAATTAATCATAGTCTAAAACACTCACAATGAATGTAAATTTTAATTAAATCATATATTGATTTGAACTCATAATTTATTATTTTTCAACAGTTTATTCCTTATCTTCCATAAACCATGAAATAATTATTATATCCACTAATATCCAATTATATTCCATATTTTTACATTCATATGGCCTCAAAATATTTTAATTTTATGAAAAAAAATATATCATTATTATAATGTAAAATAAAAATCCAATCCCATTGGATTGGGAATAACTAAATGTTTTACTAAATACAGGTGACATTCCACAGACACTATGTATTGTAAATAAATGCCCAGGGTTTTGTTAAAACAAGGGGGAATATAAAATATTTAACACAAAAGACCCCAAACATTAAAAAGAACATAATAGAATAACCATATATGATGAAAGTTATTAATACCCAACATCAAAAAAAATAATACCATAATTTGTGTGACAATATGAAAAGGTAAAAAATAGATGACTAAAAATTCAAATGAAAAATAATGATTTATGGTTCTTGGGTAGCACAACTCTAGAATCCATGGAATAAAAAAAACGCCCATGATCCAACATCAATTCTACATGATGGTAGAATCATGAAGCTCCACTAGAAAAGAATGGAATCACCCATTACTATATCTTGATGGATAACACCTGCACACACTAAAAAGTAAATATGTATAGGGTGAGTATAATAACAGAGTAGGAAAAATGTATAAATATCAAAAATTCCTCTAACACAAGAATATTTTAACTCATACATTATATAGAATAATATAAATATAAAGTAAAACCAATAATAAATATCATATATTAAAATTAGTTAAATAACTCAATGAAAACATTATTTCCAAGAATGAACACACAAATCAAGGAAACCCTAGACCGAATGCCTCCTTTACTGAAGTAGACCATTTGAACATACAAACTCATTAGTATTACATGACCATAAAAACATAAATCATCACACAACAATATAATTAATTGAACCCCAGTTGTCCTATGTTTATATACAATATAAAATTTTTCATTCTATATATATATAAATTCACATACAAAACCCCAGGTTCATTCTAATTTCACACATCAAAAAATGTTTTTAATTTATATAAAATCATTAAACTATTCTAACAGATACCTTGTGGGAATCAACTATAACCCAAGTATTAATTTAAAATAACAATATATATTTCAAATATTATATACCATGAGGTTTTCATTAAAAATTAACAAAAATTAATTTAAAAACTGCAATTATAGTGACACCTTCAAAAAAAATTATCACATACATTATAAGATAATGACCAAAAATGGTGAATATTATATGTCTTCTTACAACTATTGTAAAATTTTGAGTTTTTTAAAAGAATACTTTTTTCGATTTCATATACGACACATAAAACAAAGCTCAAAAGAACCAAAAAAAATCATTTATTTAAATATGAATGTTATAATTATGTAGTTTAATTGGATGTTGTGAATAGTATTAACCACTTCTTTAAAAATAATTATAATTTTCTAACTAAATTAAATTTTAATATTATGTTCTTATAAAATATGAATAAACTCTTTTAGTAAAGTAGTTTTATTATTTAAAAATAAAATTTCTTTAAATTTTTTTTACTCTTGATGGTACAGTATAATTATTAATTAATGGAAAATTTATAAATTGGATTTTATGAAAATTATATAATTTTTGAAATGAATTTATCAAAATTACCATAGGGAGAAATTTTGGTATTTTCCTGAAAAATATTGATTTCTCTGTAAATGGTGAAGAATAAAAAAATTAGAAAATAATCAATTATTTTAATTAAAGGTATCATGTTTCCTTGAGTTTTTATTAAATTTAAATTATTTTATATTAGTTTTTTAAAATAAAATTATTAATATTTTACTCATCTTTATATATTAATTTTGGTATAATATCATTTTAGGATTAAAAACACAGTTTTTTAAAACACGTTTTTTATTATGTTTTACACATTTTTATTAAAAATTAATTTATGCCACATATATTATTTTAAATTTTTGAGATGATAATAAATTTTTTATTAATAAATTAAAATTTATCTTAAGATGAATTTTTGAGTTTTTACCTTACTAAATTAACTATGGGGTGAATAGTAAAAAAGTATTGTTTTTATGATATAAAACATATTTTATGAGTATCACAAATACATAAATATGATATAAAATGTATTAAACATTTTGATCTAATAATTTATTAAATTATAATATATATTCCAAAAAACCTTTTCAAAAATATAAATTGTAATTATTTTCTTTATAAATATTCAAATCATTTTTAGTTTCGACACAATGCTTTCACAATACTAAAAATGTAAAATTTTATATCCAAAAGATAATATATGGGGAGGTATCAGTCTTTTTTCAAATTTATTTAATAAATATGATATATTATTTATGGTATTTATGGGTATATTATACTTTTTTAGTTATATAAAAAAGTTAGTCATCCAAATTATAGTTCAATTCTTAAAGAAGACTAAAAAACTCAAAATAACATATTAAATAAGTAAGCATAACATTGATTTTAGTAAATATAAATATTTAATAAATATAAAGTGTTATATGAAATATAATTAATATATCTCTATTATGTTAAAAAAATTTAATGAAATAATTAACTAAAATTCATACACAACACCTACTAAGTGCTTGTTAAATTAGAATAAAAATCAGTTAAATGATTTTAAAAACTATAAAAGTAATATTATTTGGTTTCTTTAATGTTTACCATGAATTTATAAAATTTATATAACATATTAATGTTTTTTAATGGTTTATCTTATAATATAATTTTTTTAATGATACATTTCAAGTCAATATAAGTGAATAGTTATTAAAATATCATTAATATTATTTTACGAGAAAATATAAATTATGAAATTATTTATAAATCATTAAAATATTAAAATATGAAAATTATGAATATAAATTTTCTAAAATATCATTTATTTTCCATTTAGGAGATAAATTACACTTCATAGGTGATATTATATCCCAATTATTTAGAATTTGTTATTATTTTGGTTCATGTTAAAAATTGTTAATGAACGGGTTAATCCACAAGACAAGGTTTAAAATGACATTGGAATCTATAAAATGGTGATTGGATGAATATATTATATCCATATCCTCTTTTTCAATGAATAAATTTCATTTTGGAAGAATTTTGTAACAATCAAATATTTTTTAGAAAGAAAAACATTATATTCAATGATGTGTCAGAAATGAAACTCAAAACACAAAGGAAAGATGAAATATTATTATTTAAATATAACCATTATAAACTAGAAATTAAATCGAGGATATAAAAATATTAACTACCATATAAACTATATAAAAATATTCCACTTAATTAAATTATATTCCTCAGTTTTTAAGAAATAATCATTCAATTGTTTGTAATGTTATATTTTAATAAAAAATAGATTCCCTACAAAACGATTACTATTTATTTTTTGTGATATAATAGTGTATTTATTTTTTTAAATTAAAAAAATAATTACAGAAAAATTAAAAAAAAATTCAAATCATCATATAAAATTTATCATTGGGTGAATTTATAAGATCTTTATGAAAATGTGGATTTTCCATATAATATTGAAAAATATTGATATTTATTAAACAATATATTTCATGTCCCTAATGGTAATAATTTTATACATTATTTCAAAAAAAATAAAAGTAAAAATAATACTATTATATTATAAATAATATAATTAATTTCATTTCAATCAATATTATGTATGAATTTAGAAAAAAAAATTATTTTAATATTTAAAATTTATTTTCCTAAAAACCATGTTTATTTGTGAAAATAGTTTTGATGTCATCATATTAAATTGATCAATTTTTCTCAATTGAATTAATTTAATTAATATATTATATATCACATAAAATTTTATAATATTGATATATATTTTTTATCAATGATATAAGAAAAAACATGTTTTTATGCATAAAATTATATTTTTTTCCTTAAAAAAGAATTTTTCATTGTGTTTTACGTACTTATATTTAAATTAATTTTTGGAAATTATTTGTATTGAATTTGATAAAATGCTTTCCAGATTTGGAATTATGAGGATCAAATTTGGTAAATATTCCACTTTTATTTTTTTCAATATAAATAGTAATCATTATACAATTTTTCATCCTGATTAAAGGTAAATTTGGATAATCTAGGATTAAAATATGTGATAAGAAATAATTTTTCATCATAATTCATATTTAATGAATTAAAAAAGGCCATAATAAAAATTTGGTTAGAATATATTAATTTAGGAGACACATTTCTTTGAAAATGGCTAGTAAAATATTTAAGGCATAGAATGTTACAAAACACCACTATCATAGTTTAAAATATATCTTATATTTTAACCTAAAGAAAAAAAATGTGTCAATGGAAATAGTGTTATATTTTTAGATAAATGAAAATATTCTAGTGATATAATTTTATTTCTAATTTTTAGGAATTATATAATAATGTTAAATTCTTATTCAACACAAATGTTGTATTTCTTCAATTAATAATGAAATATAATAAAATATTTTAAAAATACGAAAATTAATATACATTAGGTGAGATATAGTTTGGAAATAGTCTTTTCAGATACTCATGATATATTTTAGATGTTTTAGATGATTTTAGTTGAGTTTGAACAATTTCATTTTGTTTTTAAGTAATATTTAGTGAATAATGTCACAATTTGAAAAAATTGTATTTATTCAAATTAATATTTTATTAAATTGCATAAAATAATATAATATTAAATTAGGAAAATTGGGATAATGTATGATCAAAATATCATCCTCTACCATTTATAGTATATTTGTAATCATTTTTCTGAAGAATAACTTATGAATACTTTAATCTTTTATGAAATTCCATGTCTTCTCGTCCGCTATATTATAAAAGGGAGCCCCAAAATTATATTTTTCAGAAAAATTTTAAACTAAAAGATAAAACAATTATAAAATTTTATTTTCCACTCACTTATCAACATTCAATATGTTCTTGTCTTCACAAATGACTAACCTTGGAGTCCTTAAGATGCTATTTAAAAAATTCAATACCAAGAAGATGTAATCACCTTAACCAATTACTTTTTTTTAATTGTTACATTACATCTCTTAAATATGATATATTTTTCGTAAGATATTAAATTTATTATATTAAATATATTTAAATTTTATTATGAATTTGTAACCACCGCTATTTACCCTTTTTCCATCAAATTGGAAAAAAAGGCATCACTTGTGTATATGGGTGACTTACATTATTGAAAAAGTGATACAAATCATTTCTTATAACCATATCTTATGGTTATGATTATTTATGTGTTTAATGTTTATATATTATAACTTTTAAATTATTATAATTCTGTAATGATATTACCTTATCAACTGTTGGAAAATTATAACATCACTCGTGCATATATGTGGACTACCACCTTCCTGAACCGATGTGATTATAATTGAATTACTATTTTTCATAAATTTTAATGATGATATATTTAATGAATAAATATATTATATATGATAAGATATTTAATTCATAATTTTCAGTTATTATTTTGCTTTTTTTCTATTTGTTTAAAATTGAAAATAGTGTTCATGCCTACGTATGGGCTATCATCTCCATCAATAGTGTAAATAAGTTTTCTTTCTACAGTTTCATCGATTTTCCTAAAAATGTATTATATGAACATATATTATATTAAGATAATAATTATAATTTTTTATGTGATAGAACCATGATTAAATTATAAGGTCCAAAACTACTACACAAAAATATCCACGAAAAAAACATAGCAGATTCCAATAAGGACTTGGATTTTAAAAATAAATTGTTAATAAAATATATAAATAATTATTAAATGTAGATATTTATTTTTATTTTTATTTAATATATTTTAATTAATTTTTTATTTATTATTCATGAGATTCCATCATGTATTATGCATGTCGAACAAGAGAAATAATATTTTCATCTATTTTTTATTTCTATGAGACACATGCCACATTCACCCTTGTTTATTTATTTTTTTGTATATACCACCTATGAATGTACTTTATGATTATTATAATTAAATTTATAGGGGTTTACATATTCATATTGTTTCTTTCTTTCACATGGATTATGAATCAAATCATTCAAATATGATAAAAGCTTTCTTGTTATAATTGTTTTATCAAGATTGATTATGACTATGTTTCCAATGTTGATTTATTATGAAAAAATCTCTATAAAATCATCAATTTTCATATCCAATTGTTATTTATTTCAAATAATTTATTTCATTCCTTTTTACCCACTTTAATTACTCAATATTACAAAAATATATTTTGAAGTAAAATCAACCTTATTTCTTTCTTTAGTCGAAAGCCCTTTTTATTCCATATCAATATTTTATAAAAAAAGTATTAAAGATGTATTTTAATATTATAATGAAATTATTTGAAATAATTTCAACCATGTTTTATATTTCACTATATTTCTTAAATTGAATCTTTATTTCTTTTTCCACATTAGTCACTTTTTATACCTTTTAAAAAAGTGTGAAAGAAAAAATTTTAAATATATAAGAAATGAATTGAATTTCCAACCATTAGAATTTATTCATTATTATAATATTAAAATAAATGAATCCATGTATATTTTCATGCAATATATTTTTCAAAATATTTTTTAAATTTTTGTATTTTAACGAAGATATTTCAAAATGGAAATCATATTTTCCTCAAGATTTTTTTTTTGATCTTTTAAAGGTATTTATTCTCATAAAATAAAATTTACTATATTTCACATTTTATTTAATAGGTATAAGATCCATGGATACCATCGTTATTATTTCCATTGATTTTTCATATTTATGATGACAATATGTGTATGAAATCTATTAATTATCCATGGGATATTCTAGGATGAAATTAGGGAATGTATATAAAACCCATTTATTTAATGGGGAATCTATGATGAAATGGTTTTAAACCCCATTTATTTCTTGTCTTTTTTTAGTATAAACATTTTATGATATTTTGGAGATCATTTTTATGATTTTAATTTTGTGATGTGTGGGACTTATATCTCCCTCCAGCGAGTTGGTAAAATATATATAACTGTTAGGGTAAATATAATATGAACGAACCTGATTTCATGGTCATAATTGTATACATGGTCCTAGATTTCATGTCCATAATATTATCTGTAGACCTATTTTTTTGTCTATAAGATTATGAGAGGGCCTGATTTCATTCCCTTAAAATAATGAGTGAACATGTTTCTATTTATATATGTTAAAAAAGTTATATTTGTATGTTTATTCCAAAAACCCATGTCTTATGCCAATTTGAAACTCTCATGGATCGTGTTATTTAATTTAATTATGATTTATGTCTTATAAACTTTTGAGGATTATTCCATTAATCAAGATTATAATATATGATATAAATTTTATGAATTTCAAATAGTATGGTCTTGTTTTCAAACCCTTATCTTCATTGTATACTCAAATGATCATTAGTTTCTCCCATGACTAAACATACTAATCATATGACCTCACCCATTATTATGTTTAATATTTCATAGGTTATAGAAAAAAAAAATTTGTGATGGAATGTCTCAGAATGGTGTTAGTTATTTTGATCTTAATGGGATACTCTTGTGAATATGTTTTCTATTTATCTATATTTGAAAAGATAGTGGACCTGCATTATTTGGGGTTGGATAGTTATGTAATATAGTAAATAATTATCTTAAAAATGAATTTTATATTTATGAAAAAAGTAGTTCAATATAATTTTTACATGAGTTAGCCAAATATTAAATTAAAATATTTCATGTATATCCAAAAAAGACATTAATGATATTTGATTATAATAAAAATTTACTTAACTGATTTAAAATTCATTAAAATACCATATTCAACAATGTGAGTGGATTTTTTTTTAATATAAATAAAGATAAATTTATGGGTTTTTTTACATTTATAAAAACATTTATGACCTATAAAGAGTAATAAATATTGATATCATTGTAGTTATCCTAAGAGTTTACAAAGTGATAATGTAAATAGATATAGGGGAAAATATAACCAAAATATTTCAAAACTTTATTATAAGAGTGTATTTACACTAATAATCATCTAATATTGTAATTATATCAATTTAGTTCCATTTTCCCTGAAAAGTATTCTAGTTAATTAAATATAGTAACAACATCCAAAAATGTCACTCCCCTCATTTATATAAGGAAACCCATTTTACTATACTCTACACACACACACACACACACACACATATATATATATATATAAATTCAGTTTATCCATTTAATTCAAAAATAACTTCCTAAAATCACTCCCCACGTTATATTTGTTTTATATTTGGAAAAATATTAATTTTAGAGTGATTATGGTGTAAAACAATGGAGGTTTTATAAAGAAGATGTATATCTTTAAACTAAAAGATATTGATTTATTTATTCTTCTAACTCTTTAAAATATTATTCAACCATTATGAAATAATAATATCCATATATTAAAAATATTAATATTTTATTATGTTAATGTAATATTCTATATCTATCTACTCTTCTATAAAATGTTAAATGAAATTATCATTCGTGTGTATGGAAGATTAACTCCTCACAAATTGATGAAACTCATTTTCCATAAACACCTATCAGGGATGGTTATAATGATGGATGTAGTATATATATATGATATTATTAGAAGAAATAACATTTTAGAAAGATATTGTATAAGATATTTTCTTAACTTTACATCCATTGAGAAGTCATAACATCATTCAGGCGTACATGTGGATTACCCCACCTATGAAGCTATGAGATTTATATATTACCACAAACTCACATGGATGCTATATATAACTGCATTTATTTAAATTATATTATATTTATGATATATAATAATTATCATGAAATGATAAAATAATACATACCTTATTTCTAATATTTTTTTCAAAAAATGGAAATGTTAAACATGCCAACATACAACCTACTATCTCTAGGATTGTAATATAATTCATTTTTTATTACCACCTATCATGGTATATTGTATAATTATCATTGATTTATAAAAATGAAAATTATTTCATGAAATTTATTCATGAGATGATAATATATCAGTCACTTTGACCATAAATAACTTACCAATTTCATTTTTTATATATGTGATGAATATCTTTAAAACATCAATTATGATCATAATTGATTATGAAATTATGTTTAATATGAAAATAAATCAATTTAATTTAATAATAAACATTAAAATGGTTGTTAATAAATTATATTGTATTCAATACTTTATTATTTATTAATTAAAATAATTTATGTAAAGATTCATATTCGAGGTAAGGGAAATTTTTATTTTAAATCATCTATTTATTTTTTTTTTGAAGATTTATTTTCTACATCTTTTTATTCCATGTACAAGTCATAAAAATTATTTTATGGATGTGTTTATATGTAAATAAAAAATTATAAATGAAATTATAATTTCATTCCATGGATTTCAAAAGAAATATTTTTATTTATTGTATACAAAAAATTTTGAAAAAATGGTAGAAGGAATATCCTATTTTAACATATACCACGTCAACAATCTTTATCTCCACTATTACTATTATTTTATGTTTTGATTACATTAAAATATTTCATGTTATATTAAATAGAAAAAAATCATTTTGTCATAATTATTTTAAAAAGGTGTTTTAAATGAATTAGGCCTTTCAATATCCATAAATCGATTTCTTATAGGTGGAAATAATATTTTTTATATAATATTTATTATTTTATGATAGTGTTATAGTTATTGGTAATTTATTATTAAGAAGGTTGGATCTGTTATGAACTATGTGTTGGTGGTTCTATTGGAAACCAATGATGGGGATTTCCACTATACACCATGACTAGGTGATCCAGATATAGATCTCTAATGCATTGGGTATTAATATGAGTTATATTAAAATTATATCCCTTGTCACTAAGCTAAATTTATTATGAAGTTTAAGTGAAATTTCAAGGGAATATTTTTATATAAAAATTTAAGATGATGATATTTTTAAAAATGAATTATTATTAACTTTTTGGGAAAATGGTCTGTTTTTAGAAAAAGGTTTTCCAAGGGTTAAATGTTTTCTAAAGAAACCCTCCTAATTATGATTTTTCCTATACTTTTTCCAAAAAAAGTGGATCATGAAAGTCATAAGGAGGTAAATATTATTTCATTTGAATTTAAATTAGTCTTTCATCCCAAATGTTATTTTTTAAATAAAAATATCTATAATATGAAATAATGTTTATTAAATGGTATATTGGGTTTTATTTTTCCCTATATGTCACTTAATGAGAATTATTTTTCTCATCCATCATATTAATTTTTTTTTCAAATGGAACAAATATGAGTTAAAAAGTTCATAAAATATGATTTCTAGATATGTAAAATCATATGGATGAATCAATAATATAATTATAAATATTTATTTGGTAAAAGTTGTCTATATATAGAAGTGTCCACTTAAGTAGTGTTTTTCTCAATAATCTAGAATAATATACCTAAAATGTCCTTTTGTAAGTATGTGATCAAGAAATTATATTTGATTTTTTATGTAATGAATTGTTTAAATTAAGATGTATTTCTTATTATAAAATACCAAAATGTAAAAAAATATGTTTCAATAACCAGATTCTGGGATTCCAAGTTCGTGGATTTCAAATTTTATATTGGATCAATGGTTAGATAACTTTTGATACAAGGATGTTTCCACGAGAGTATAACTTAAGAGTTATCGATTCCATCATGGGTTTATATGTTTAAGGTTGATCAAAATTTAAAATAAGTTTACATCCCCTTTTATTTTTTAAGTGATTGAATTTTAAGATGATTTAGATTTCTCTATGAGACTTTCATTGAATTATTACGTTTGGGATTATTATGGGTTTTAGTAAAAAAAATTATTTGAGGATGAATTCCTTTACATTTTGTTTGAATAAATATAATGGTATTTATAAGCTTATTGATTTATATGATCTTTATTATTGCAATAAATATCAGTTGTTATAATTTTTTAAAAAATGATTTAGCTTATATATAACCATGATATTTATAATTTATTTGATGGTTATGCGATTATTGTTATTTAAGATAATAATCTATATTTTAGGAAGCGAATATGAATATGTTAAATGAAAATTTTTTATCATACATAGATATATTAAATGAGGAATAAATTTTGGATTGAAATTTTGAATCTTATATTATTATAATATGGATTTATGGTGATTAGATTTATTTATAGCAATATAAATCTTATATTTAATATTATATGATTAGGGAATATACATCTTCGGTATGATACATTCTGTGTAACTAATATTATCTATAGATATATATTAAATCTATATTTTATATATTTTTTATCAAATAATTAGAATAATTTTTCTTGAATTTTATATTGAAATATTATGAATATTTTTAAATATAGTTATTTATAGAGAGATTTAGTTTGAAAATTTATCTCTACATATGACTTTTTAAAATTAATCTAATAGTTATTCATATACAGGATTATTAAATTTTGAAAGTATCTTTTGATAACCATTTTTGTTTTGGTTTATATATATATATATATATATATATATATATATGAGTAATATGTTGTTATCATTTTTTAAAATTATTTTATCAATCATAAGACAATAGTAGTTCTTGAGGCTTGATTAATTTACCTTTAATAATCATCATTTAGAGGAAAATATTAGATTGTTGAGAAAATTGATTAAATAATGAAATTATTCATTTAAATTAATTATATTATTTTATGTTCTTCTTCTAGATAGGTAAAAAATTTCTTAACTCTGTGAAGGGGATTATGAAACAAAAATTTTATCTTATTACTTTTAATTTTGTAAAATTAATGTTATTATGAATCCCTTATTGATTTATGGGTTTGTGGACATTAAATTAATTTTAACTGGATTATTTATAAAAATATATCATTGTGAAATTAATTTTTTACTCCATCTATATATTTTCACTTCCCATTAAGGTTCTCTAATTTGCAAGCCTACTATGTGTTATTATGTATGACTTGTATACATCCCTTTCCAAATTTTCAAAAGGTCATTATATTAACCAATTTTGCGACGTTGGTTTTCAATAAATGTATCTTGAAATTATAAAACCCTTTTTTTTATATCAAGATAAAATTATGATGGTAAAATTTATTAAAGATGGATGGGGGATGTAACACTCTAATATTTCAAAATGAAGACTTTGTTAGAGAGCATATATGACATATAACACTGAGTATAAAAAATTACAACCTACTTTTTAAATATAATTTTTATAACAAAAATATTGAATTCATGTGTATAATTTTATTTTAAATATATAAAAGGGCCCTACTTAGTGTATTTTTATTGATAAACGATTAAAAAATAAGCACTATTTTTTAGTAAAGTTATTTTATTCTTAAAAAAGGATTTCATTTTTATGAAAATATTATAATTAATTTTTGTAACTTTTATAAATTTTATTTTATAAGCATGATATAATTTTTTAAATAATCATTTCAATGTTATCTTATGTTATAATTTGGGCATTTTTCTGAAAAGTTTTATTTTTTATGGAGTAGAGAAAAATATAAATTTTATAAAAAATGTTATTTCTTCATTAAAAGTTACCATTATGATTCGTATTCTATATTAAATTATAATAAGATACATTTATTTATTATTAATATGTATAATTACATAAGAAAAAACATTACTATTGTTAATTTTTTATAAGTTCATTTTTCATATTAAAAATGAATTTATCTAAAAACAAGTATCATTTAATTTAATGAATGTATATTAAATATAATTTAAATAACATATAGAAATATAGTTTTACTAAATAGATTATATTTTTTATTTATAAATTCAAATTTATCATAGTATAACTTTTTGAGTATTTTTTAAGGATGATAAATGTTTAGTGTATAGTAAAAAATGTTTTTATATAATAGATATCTTTTATTATATCTCCATGCATTATATATGATATAAAAATCTAATAATCATACTAAAACATTAATCTTATATTATATTAAATAGATATTTATATATTAAAAATATAAATAATAAAATATTAATATTAATTTATTTCAAGATAAATGTGTAAATTATTTTCTATGCTGATGCATTGCTTGCAAAGCATTGGAAAATGAAAACTAATTGTCCTAAAGTTAATATTTTAGAAGTTATAATTTTTTAACACTATTTATGATACATAAAATATATTCATGATGTTTTTTATAAAATTATTATAATTTTTTAGTTATATAATAATTGACTCATCCAAATGTTTGTAAAATACTTTCACAGCAAAAAAAAGTAAAAATAACAAATTAAATATGTTTTCTGAAAATATATGTTTGTAAATATACATATTAAATGAACATACAGGGTTATATAAAACATAATAAATTATTTTTATGATGATAATTTGAATTTAATATTTAGTGATGATATAATAACATAATTTTTTACGCAACATCGAATCTATATTTGTGTATGTAGTATAAAATTCTAATAAATGATTTTAAAAACACACAAATAAATATAGTGTTTGTTAGTTAAAGTGTCCCATGATTTTTTAAGATATATATACTATGTTATAGTTATTTAAAATATTTACATTTGAATTAAATTTTATTAATTTTGTTTTAGAGTGAAATAATGAGAAATTTACTTAAAATGAAATTAATAATTTTTTATAAAATGTAATTAATTAAAATATTCAAAAACAATAACTATAATTAAATAGAAAAATTATGGTGATTAACGGTCTAACATGTTATCCTTATCCCATTTATGAGTAAATTTTCACCTTCTATGTAAATTTCTAAACCTTTGATATGGAAAAGTTATTACCATAGTTATGGATAAAAATATTTAATATTATGGTTAATACAAAATATAAGGATAAAAATTATTTACAAACATATATTTTTTTTAACTTTATGGTTTTATTTTTTTATATAATGCGTATATTCAAATAAAGGTAATTTTATAACTATTTTACATGAATTATACAAGAATTAAATAATAATATTCTATATATTTCTAAAATAACATTAAGGATATTACATAATAAAAATATATTTAAATAAATGATTTAGAATCATAAAATTACCATAATCTACCTAGTTAATAGAATATGATAGAAAATATAATCAATTTCAATTAATGTTTCATTTTTCCTTTTATCTTAATTTTAGTGACCCCTGAAGTATAAAGAACATCGATATCACGGTAATTATCAAAGTAGTTAAGGGGGTTTAAAAAAATATATAAGGGTGAAAAAACCGAAGAAAAGAATCAAAATTTTATTTAATGAGACTATATATAATAATAATTATCTTAAATTATAATTATATAAATTTGAAACCATTTATACATAAAGATGAATTTGTATCAATTTAATACTTTAACATATTCCAGGAATTCCCCCCCACCTCATTTAGAAAAAATAACCCCATTCATCTCTGCTAAATTCTTAGAGAGGCATTTTTTCAGTACATAAATTCCCAAATACCCTTCGTACATCCCTAAATCAATTCTATAGGTTTAATTTTTTCAAGTATTGTCATTCATATTAGGATTAACTTGTAATGAAATGGTGGTTGTCTGAATGAAGAGGTATAGTTTTGGATTTAATGTTTTATTAGTATTTCCTATTCTACCTCATTTAAATAATATTCAACCAAGATGAAATATTATCATAAGTATATTCTAGATAATGAAATTGTATTCCATTAGTATAATATCTTATATATGTATCATTTTTTATCAAATGGGATATGAAATCATGATTCATGTGTGTGACAGATTATCACCTCATGAACTGATGTAATTCATTGCCATCAACTCCCTTCATGAAAATTTATGAAGATGGATTTAAATTATATATATATGGTTTTTATGAAATAATTCTCCTTATTTAATGATATGATGTCATCAGTTCTCTTACCATTCCTTCCCATAAAAAATGATAACATCACTCATGGATATATATAGATTACCACCTACATGAGGAAATGTGAAAAATATTTGAGCACTAAAAAATTGATGGTATATATATTTATATATAATGAAATAATAATATAATTGTGATATAATTAAATTTTTAATAATAAAATAATCCTTATATTTTATCATTAATTTTAGTTAAAAATGGAAATGTTAATCAATAGTACGTATAACCCACCGTCTATAATATTGTAGCATAATTCATTTTTCATAACTCAATTTCAAAGACTATTTTAAAATAAATTATCTATATAAATGATAACTATATCATGATTATTATTATAGAGATAATTGAATAATGTTATCTTTGAACATAATCAACTTACCAAACTTATTCTGGACATACATACCGAATATGAACAAAACATATGAGGTTCACACTATTGATTATCTAAATTTATAAAACATGGTAATAAATAAAAAAAATGATTATTATTAAAATAAAAAAATTTATTAAGAAATTAAATAGTTGACATAATTTTCTCATTCATGAATATAAATAATGTATATGAGGATTCAGACTCGATGATTGGGAAACTCTACTTATAAAAACTTGTTGTAAATACTTTCATTGTTTATTATAAAAATATGTTCATTCCATTCCCATATTAATTAAATTTATTAATGGATTTATTTATAATGAAAAAACTTATTATAATGTAATGTTTTGTCACTTTTTAGGCTCATTAAAATTTGTTCAATAGAAATATTTTAAAATATTTAATATAGAACAAATTGGAAATAAGATAAAATGTGTGTTCTATTTTAATGTATACTGATTCACCATATTTTCCAAAAAACATAACTATTATTTTACGTTTTTATTCCTTCAAAAGAATCTATATTTCTAAAAAATTAAACCCCTATTTCACATTTTTTTACTATATATAAAAATCGATTTAAATGAAATTTTTGTTTTTTATCCATGTTTTTTTTCTTATGGATGTAAATAGTTTTCATTATAAAAAATCTTCTGTTAAAATTATGTTATTGTTATTGGAACTATTTACAATGAAGGTTGGATTCATTATAAACCAGGGATGGATGGTTTCATTATAAACTAAGTATGGGTGGTTTTATTATAAACCATGATCTGGTGAGACTAATAATGTTTTATTTTTTATTGGGTAACTGTAAGTGTGATTATAAGAGTGATATAAAAATGAATCCACAAGTCACCTAAATTCATTTTCTAGGATTTATAATCAGTTTTCATTTTAATATTTTAATTTAAAAGTTATTATAATGATAGTATATTTTAATTTAATTATTTTTACCTTTTTGGTAAAATATATTTTTTAACAAACCATTTCTTAATGGTTTTCATGTTTTCAAAAGATACCCTCATGTTTAAAATTTTTCCTTTATGGTTTCTTATACACTTTTTATGAAAAAAAAATACACAGTAATTTGGATTTAAATTTTAATTAAATGATTATTTGAGTTCAAATATTGTTTTTTTAATAGAAGAACTCTCTTATATAACCCTAAGCTCTAAAAATAATTTATTGGGTTTCCTTTATTTGAAATTTCTCTTACTAGGAATTTCTTTTTACCCTATTTAATTACAAATGATTTTTTATAGTGCATTAGGATGAGTATAAATGTAAAGAAATTGAGAGATATTAATATGGAGGCTACATTTGTTGAGAAAACCATGTCTTTATGAGGAACAGTTTTTCCTAGATAAATGAATACTATGTGCATGTGTATAATATTAATGACTTATTACTAAATATATAATGATCTAAACCTAAAAGGATTCTTGGTATGTAAGTGATCCAAAATTTAATTCTGATTTTTTATGTTTTGGATGGATGAAATTGGATGAAATTTATTGGAATTGAATCTAGAAAAGTAGTGAAAATGTTTTATACACTAGATCCTCAAAGTGAAGATTTTGGGATATCAACACATTGGGCTATATACATTTGATTCATGATCCTTAAAATAATATTAGTCATATCATGAATAGCCCAAGATTACATATGTGTAGCTTCACCATTATATGTCGGAAAAAATTTATTACATCATAGATGATCACAACATTCTTAAAATGGATCCATATGTATCATCACCTAATAATTGTTATTGTATAAAAACTATATTGAGGAAAAATGGTCTTCTGAACCACTAAAATCCATAATGCGTGACCTGATAATGTCTTCATCATATGAATAGTTTATTTATATTGAACACACATATGAGGATGGTATGTTATTGTCATAGTCAATTACGTTCCAAGATCTTGTTAAAAAGATTAAAAAATCTAAGAAGTGAATTTTTATTCAGTTTTATTAATAATGTAACAAGTAATCCATATAATTTCATAATTTCCAAAATTTAATGCTTTATGAAATCATCAATGGTGTTATACTCTAATATTTTAATTGATTGTACTAACATAGAATTTTATTCCATAATCACCCAAATGGTATCATGATTCTATAGTGTCTTTGATATAAATGTGAAATATTCCATCGATAATTATTCCCATATCCTAATAGTAATATTAATGGAATATTACATAATAGATTGTTATTGATGTTCATCTTTACCTGATATTTGGATAAGATCTTTTTCTACCTCACTATTTTTATAAATACTCAGGGGATATATGATGTAAAATATTGGTAAATTGAGAAAATTTTCACTTGATGATATTGAAAATCAACTATACTAGGCACAGAATGAAATATGGAATTCATATCATCTATCCATTCATCAACAATATCCCCACCAATGAGTTTCCATAAAAAATAAAGAAATGAAATGTCTGATTATTGATCTTTCATGAATAAACCAACAAAATTTGAAATAAGAGTTACTTAGGTGAAAACAAAAAAATTATTTCATTTCTTACAATCATGATGCATGGAGGTAATTAAAACCAAAGCTTCCCACTACTGAAGAGAATCAAATATGACATGGTTGTACAATGTATGACTCAAAAAATTTACTAACAATTTTTATTTCCTCGTTGTATGAAAATAATCAATGTCTATAATCTAGTGATATTTTATCCATCGTCATTTACATATGTTCAGGTCCCCTTGAGAAAAGATACACTTCATCATATTATAGTCAGTGAAAATATAAAAAATATATCTAAAGATATTGTGATAAAATGTTTTAAAAGAATTAAAAAACATAGATAATTCAAATTAATAAATTTAGTAATAATTTTTTACATGTATTAAACTATCGAGAATTAAAAGCTACAACATGATCTCCCTCCAGGAGAATAAAAAAAATCCAAAACTAGACACATCCTGGTAACTGATGTAGCCATGAATTATTTTTTGGAATATTTGGATATGAATACTAGTTAGTTGATATTATTACTCTGTAATGTTTTTCTAACCATAATCATTTCATTTGAATGGAGAACCATTCCTTGTCACTATTGTCATTATAGAATTGTGGTGTGAGAAATCCTACATAGAGAATTGATAATAGACCTATAATCTAAAAAAATATATCTAGAATAATTTTCTAGGGAATTATAAATAAATGAACACTTTAATATTTTCATGGTTATCTATGATTCATTTTTTATAGATATGAAATGATTATATATACAGACATCTTATATAAAAAATTAAAACTTTTAAAATTTATAATAGATATAATGATTGCACAAGATGTACAAAAAAAATTATATGAATTTCCTATGATCATATCATTTTTAAGACTGTACCAATATGTACTAAAAAAATACTATGAAAAATGTAATTAGATACATATAGAGGTCATGTTTCTCTAATTCCAGGAAACCAGTTGCTGCATTCAAAAGACAGGAGGGTATAACCACATATTCATAATTTTCTTGAAGGCTTAAAATTGTTATTCATTAGAATATCACCATTATTTACTCAAATATCATGGTATCCATACTATTGTATAATTTTTTACAAGCATTTGGATCCCTAAAATTGATATAATGGGTCCCCAATTTGGTTTATAGGATACCGATAAGTAATTATAATGTCATTCAGTTTATGATAGTCGAAAAAAGATGATATGAACCATCTCCATTATTTATAAATAAACTTATATAATCCCATAGTGATATACCAAGTTGTTTGAAACCCTTGTTTTTTAATTCATTGAGTTGTACCTTCATATCATTCATCAATATTTATTCCTTTCATTATTATGTAAGAGATACATGGAACATTTTTGGATGTATTTTGATTGATATTTACAATTACACAGTTTGTTGTAAAACTAAGAAATCATGTCTGATGAAGAGGAAAATCCATTAGATAGGTTTTTTTAGTTCTAGACTATTGTGATAGTATATGTTCCATCTATGGTTATTCCTATTACAACAGTTTTCACACATCATCATATTGACCGTAGTTCCATCACAACCAAGATATCTAACAATATTATTTTACACTAAAAATTCTTTATCAACTATGTATTTAGAATTTATGAGACAAAACATGAAGACCTTGAGAGGAATTCAATTTGTAAAACTATAAAAAATAATTACGATTTATGAGATATACAAACAACGACATCTATTTAAAATTGGAATGGATGAGTGAATCAAGATCTGTACTATGAATCTAACATGGTTCCTTTCTTAGATAAAAGAAGTTTGTCATTTGTGATATTAGTAAGGCATGAAGATAGAACAGTTTGTTAAATAAATATTAAACCACCTCCCTAATATTTACTTTATTGATGTTATATTTAACAACAATGAACCATAGATATCTTCCCATGCCTTATAGTATATATTTTTCAATATTATCAATTATTTTTTTTGGAGTTCCAAGGAAGTAAAAAAAATCCACTGAATCTTCTAAGCCACAATTTCTCTTCTCCAGGTCCAAAATTTCCATGAATCAATCATAAATTATACATTTTACATTTTTATCAATGATACATTTGATGATTTTCCTTAGGATTAGGTTCCCTTCCAATAGAATGTTATTCATGATCAATAATGTAGTAAAGATAACAGTTTACCTATACAATAGGTGGATCCACATTCTTAGTGGAATACTCTTTAATTTTTCATTTACTTCTAACTAATGGCCTTATTTATATTACTATTGACACAATATTAATCAGTACATCTCATTTTCAAAATCACCATCTATGATTTATATTAAAATACTAAAATCAATGTTATATAACATAAGTCTTAAATCAAGAATCCAATGTAACATATGGATGATAAAATCCTAGATAGAAGTCTATGTTCCAGGGTCCAGTACTATATCCTCATCAGTTAAACCCAAATTTATGAGATAATAATGAACCTATATGTGTTTTAAAACCCTTTTATATACACACTACCCTAGAAACATGAGGTTCTTCATAAATATTCTTGATAAAAAAAATTTATTCTACATATTTAATTTCCCTAGAATATTCAATATCCATACTACCATCCCAATTAATAAACCATACAAAATTAATACAATTTCTAACATCATGACCCAAAACTATTAGCTTGAGAAAATTAATATGTGTTGATGACCTTATATGAAATTATATATACAACAATTGGTGGATAAAAATTCGTATAAATTATGAAAACATAGGGGAATAGGTAACCCATAGAACAGAAAAATATTCAAAAAACATATTAAAAAAAACCTCATACGTGATTAATGATATAAAACTTTAATAACACAATAACATAACCTAACCATTATCAGATTTTCAAAAACAAGATATACAAAAAAGATAATAAAAATGAAAATTAAATAAGAAATCTCTTGGTTATTTAGTGGTATTGATCCATACACCGAAGATCGATCAGACTCCCATTATCTAAATCCAATAGCCCATTACACTAAAACCAATAAAATCCAATATAAAATAAATTAATATACACATTACTTGTATCCAGATAGAAAATTTATGGATATACATAAATCTGAAACTATAGTGGATGAGAATATAAAATAAGTAAAACAAGTTGAGACATATTGAAAATACCCTAAAACTACAACAAGTTAGCACACATTTAACAATAAAAAATATTTAATAAAAAATCCAATAATCAAAATTTATATTAAGAGTAGTGAAATAACTCATACTAAGAAATATTTCTTAGAATATACCCACACACCAATGAAACTACAATATATTGAATCATATGCTTATGTTCGGCTAATGAACAGACTACCACAAAACTAGTATATTTTAATCTAGATATGAATAATCACTCGATGGTATAATTCAACAATATTTATATGGCCCTGACTATGTCCCATGCAACATGAACACCTATATATGAATATGAACACACACCCAAAACACATGTTTATGCATATTTAACACAACTAAACCCTTTATTAGTTTAATGATAATAACAATACATTTTGTAACACCTTCATATTTTAATATATTATTCTCTTTAATTTAGTAAATGTGTTCGATATAATTCCTCACACACATCACCATACCAAAATTAAAATTCAATATATCAAGAAAAAATATTAATACTACATATATAAATTAAAATATAGCCAATATACTTTTTCGAATAATAGACACTTGTTATCTATAAAATATTTACTCAAATGATTTTATTGGTTACTTTTAAATCCTATGAAATTAAATTCATTTAGTTTAAACAACTAATTAAATAATTTTATTCTTAGAAATGTATTTTTTTCAAAATTATAATTTTTTTGAGATATTCATTTATATTTCATAAATTTTATATTAATTATAAAAAATATATTTTTTATATGAAAAATTGGTCAATAAAAACATAAAATACTAAATTATAAGAAATAAGAAT
The DNA here is from genome assembly GCA_963277665.1 of Viscum album. Classification (NCBI taxonomy): domain Eukaryota; kingdom Viridiplantae; phylum Streptophyta; class Magnoliopsida; order Santalales; family Viscaceae; genus Viscum; species Viscum album. The sequence continues at coordinate 1,088,078,729 of OY728165.1, forward strand.
GATAATGGTTAATATTCTAAAATCTATTATTCCTATAAAAATGTATTTCTTTAAATTTGATCATTTTAATGAAAAGATAAATTCATTATATGTATAACTTTAATTTTGAAAAATTAACATTATTTATTTTTTATAATGTCATATTTTTATTAATAATTTTTTAAATATATTTTTAGAAATAGTGATTTTAAGTTTAATAGTGGGATATACCATTTCTATAAATATAATGACTCTTTGACATTATTGTTATTTAAAAATTGGTGAAATATCTCATGGATAATTTTTTTTATTTTCATTAATAATTATATATTTCCAAAATTATTATTAATTTATTAACTATTATTTTATATATTAAAATTTATGAAACATTTTCTCAAAATATGTTTCAATACATTTTCTTATTATTTATTTTAAAATTAAATTTTGTCAATTTTATAAATTTATCATTAATAAATGGATTTCAATTTTGGAATCATTTATGCCAAATTATGTATAAATAACAACTTTAGTTTTAGGTATAGATTATAGATTAATTATGAAATAATTAGTTACTCTGGAAAAGTTAAAATAATAAATCTGTAAAAATATAGGGGTAAAGAGTTGAATTTTTTAAAACATGTGTTCAATTGAAATGTGGTTCAATGTTATCTCTTCCCCAATACATTATATCTCAATTTTTGAGTTCCTTTATTTAATATTCACTTTCCATTACTAAATTATTTTGGGTACATACAAAAATTCCATTGCTTTTCACTTATAAAAGGAGCCTCTCACCACCGCTTTAACACCAATCCTAAAATATCATATCCTCCTAAAAACCATAATTTATTTCTTCCCTGTGAATCAAATATCTATTATATTATCTTTTGGTAACAATATTGTTTTATAATTCATCCATTTACTTGGGTTGTTCCAATGAAATATCAATGTGCTCAATTTGGGTAGTCCTTTTTTTAAATAATTTCATTCCTTCCTATAATACCTTTAAAATTATAAAATTCATATTTAAATAAAATGAAATAATTAATTAATTTTTATTTTATTCTATTATTATAGTGGATATAATATTTACCATGTTTCCCCATTTCCCTTAATAAAAAAACTACATTCATTCATGTGTGCTGATTATAACTTCTGTTAAGTGTGATGTTTTTTTTTCGTCACCACCTTACACGGATGGTCCTAATGATGAATTTAATTAATAATTTTTCTATCTATAACATATTTTTCACATTCAGTGTAAACCAATATCATCAACTATTGTTACATGTTGACCACTCCCATCATAGAACAATTTATTTCTATTTTTATTTTAATCACCCCCACACATATAGAGAAATGATAATGTAACTAATGGATAAATATTTTTAAGGAAATTCTTAAAGTATTTTAATGAAAAATTTTACTCCCTATTAACAATATGTGAAATGAACAACTATGGAAAAATCTACTGTCTAAAAGTGCACTCTAAAAGAAAAAAAAGGAATTCTTCATTCATAGAAATTACTTTATATGTGTCATCTTATTTTTAAAATTATATAAATTTAGTTTATATCATACTAATAAGTACTAAATATGATCATTATTATTCAGATATTATTATCTGACAACTAATAAACCACATAATCATCCATTTATAATTGTATATTCACGTTTGGGTATGTTTAACTATCTACTTGAACAATACAATTAATTTATAACATGTATGACTATATGACATTAACTAAATATATAATAAGATATAAGTATTAATATAAAAGTTTTCTTAGATCTACAGTTGTTATATAAATACTAAACTCATAAATTTAGAAATGACCTTTCATTGGAAACATATCACAAAAACATGATCAACTCATATTTCATCATCTTGGTATGTAATAAAAAATTCCAAGTTATAAAATCATACCTTTATTAATAAAATCTTTCAACTATTATATAAATATTAATGATATTTTAAGGATAATATTTCTTTTAAGAATTAAATTGAACCACATTTTAATGAAACATGTATATATGATTAAACTATAAACACCCAATGTGGGAAAATAGGTAATAAAAAATTAACATGAATTCATATAGAAAATCAGTATATGTTAAGATTATAAATGAATATAGATATGATTAAGGATATTAGTTAAGTGATTATAATATATTTATTTCAGATACAAGAGTTTAAAGTATGTTTTTGGAATTGAAGACATGAGATGAGGATTTTCATGGTCTCAATTCTGATAAATAAAGATATAATACATTTTTTCACCCTGTTTTACTTATATGGTGTATTTAAAACCAATAGATATGTCCACAATACACATTTTTTTATTGTATACTGATATTCAAATAAAATTCCCTTCATAAAATGACTATTGATTGAATTATTACCCTAGTAGTAAGTATTTTTTGTGCCACACCATTCATTCATTGAGTTAAGATAGTCTTCAACAAATTATTTCATGTTTGTTGGGTAAATCCTACTATTTATAATGCTTTTTCTAGGGTGTACATCTGTCTATGGAGGATGCCCTGATTATTGCCCCACATTCCCACATCCCAAAGGTAGGTGGCCTCTCTCTCTTATTCAGGGATGTTTTATCCTGGATCAAAATGGGATGAGTTGATGTTGGTTCCTCCTTCGATGGATTGCTCTACAGAAATCATCACCAAGTCTGAGTTTCCCTCATAGTCTAAAGAAATTGTTTGTGAAATTCTTCCAAGATCCATGTATTCATGGAGGCCGGTTATTTACACTACTCCTGTTAGGAACTTCCAAGGGGTCCAGTCAAGGCAGAAACCTTTAGTCAGGGTAGTAGTTATGATGGACATCACTGGCATGTCTAGACGCTGGAACTGTGATGCATATAGGTTTCCTCCCCTTATGATAGGGATTCTTGAGGGTGCGAAATCCCGAGGTACCCCATTTCTAGTGTGGAGAATTATATGTCATAGTCATGTCTTTTAGGTTTTCTCAGCTTCCCTTGTTTAACACAGGGTTTGCCGTGATTTTAGTTTCTAGTAGAGACGGATCAGACTGATCAAAACACTGATGGGACTAGATCAGATGGGTGTATCCCCAGGAGGGAGCCCATGGGATTCCTACTAGATGGGTGGATCAAGACGTCAAATGAAGGCGGATATGAGGAAACTTGGGTTTCTGTGAAAGGGATTCTATGGTTTCCATTTTCTCGGATTGAACCTCAGGGAGGTTTCCTAGGTACCATATCCTGAGATACTTGGATCAAAGCCACATAGTTCAAAGGGGTGATGAATCAAGTTGTTCATAGAGGAAAGTGATGTAAAGAAACATTAGACCATATTCATGGTTAGAGGTCCGGGTACTTCTAGGAGCATTGAGACGGTGGATGACATGACCTCATTGGGATGTGGTGTCCCTGGTAAGAATCATGATGGATGGTTGATGGTTGAATGAAGTGAATGAGAGGAATGGGATGTAACTGACATAAATATGACATTGATGTTGGGAATTTACGTCATAGAGGCAACCTATAGATCCCCATGGTGGGGAATCAATGTCCACATTGTTTTGGGGGGTGATGGTACACCTAAGGAGGTGGACCGTGAGAATGGATGCAGGGTTGGAATCAGGAGGAAGTAGAACCTCCAGGTTGGGGATGACCTTCCTGAAAAATATTATCTCAAGGGAGAGACCACAATGGGACATGAGTTATGGGTTGAACCTCATAGAGGCTTCCTATGCATCCCTCATGGTAGGGAATCAAATTTCACGTAGTTTGGGATGGGGGTATAGAACTGAGTTGTACCCATAGTACAATGACCTGATGATGTACTAGGGGCTTATGTGTGGTTAGTAGACCGGGTTGGTCTGACACCACTGGGAGAAACCATAGATATGGGTCCAAATGAAAGGGATGATAATGTATTAATGTTAGTTGTAGAATACAATGTCTTACCATGGGATGAGGCTAAAACAACTTACTATTGGTTGGGGTTGACAACGACTTACCACTAACTGGTGTTCCAACGACCTACTGCTGGAAGGGTTTCCAACATCATACCATAGATTGGGAATCACAATGACTTATATTTGATTGTGAATGGACCTTAGGGATTCTTCCAACATGCCCTACCTAGGAGACAAGTATCGAAGCCTGCGAAGTTTGAATGGGTACAGTTTAACATCTTTTGGGACAAATATGGGTGTATAGTCTTATGTTGGGAATTACGAGTGTGGACCAACGTGAAGTGGTCGGGACTAATGGGTGTTAGGCTTGAATTTGAGGGATCCTTCCTACGTACCATTCATGAATATGTCAAGGATAAAATTCCATGTAGTTCGATATGGGGAATACAGTTTTATGTCATGTGGGATGAAGGTAGACTGATGTGAAGGGGTCGGGACAAGTAGTTGTTGGGCATGAACCTCAGTGTGGCTTCCTTTATACATTTCCTAAGAGACAAGGATCAAATTTCGCATAGTTCGGAATGGTATGGGGATTACACGCTATTTTTTAATAGGAATTATTCCATGGTATATTCTTACTCTCAACCCACGTGAGTCTTTCTCAATGTGAGAAACAAGAGGCAGCAAAGTATTGATGATCACATCCCAAAAGGTGTGTCTACGAGAAGTGGAGTGGGTATAAAATGTGGATAGTGGCCCAATGATGAAACAAGGACTTATGTGTGGTTAGAAGCCCAGAGAGATGGATATTAGGGCTTACTCTAGGATGGAGGCTTGAGAGTGACAATTCATAAAGATAGAGGGATGGGGTAATGAAGGCCCATGTGACCATCTCTCCTCTGGTATATGGCATAGAAGACGAGAGGAGGATCATAGAGGAAACCTCCCACCAGAGAAAGTAGGGGATTACACCAAGATTGTTGACCATCCCAATGGTCAGGAATCTCTCCAACAAATAGGATCTCATTCTATTTGAGGTAGATTTTACTCCCATTGAGACGAGCAGGCCAGGATAATTTCTGAGGTGGGGCACCCCATGTATATTGTATTGGGAAAAGCCACAGTTTAATGTCATGTGGTGAGGACAATGGTTTTTGGCTGTTTAATCTCCTGAATATCTGATGAGGTAGGTTTACTCCGCACCCCTAAAAATTATATAACTAATACCCACCCATCTATGGGGAAGGGAAAGCATCAAAAATGTCATCAAGAGGCGAGGTTGTGGATTGATCCACTAAGGGGCCCATGTTTGCGTGGCTATGAGAAGAAGCAATACTCATTATCATGCTGATGTAAAGATGCATGAGTCATTGTAATGCAACATATAGTGCCACCCAAGGGTCCTTTTAAAACATTCGTACTAACCTGGAGGGTCGTACGATAGAAGGGTTTAAGAAGAAAATGGTTTCACGGGTTGGGACCTTGAAGAGAAATAGTTCTCCCTATAGTGGAGGAACATTGCGAAGGGGTATGCTTCACAAAGATGAATGAACTAGCCTATGCATAGGGTATAGGTGCATATGAAGGGTGCTTCGTGATGTGGAAAGGCTCTTGTGGAGCGGTAATTTGTGAATCAAGGGTACCTTGTAAAGCATAGCACTGCGAAGCAATGTGCTTCGTGAAGCACATTGATCCCACCTTAGTAGATGGTTTACATTTTTATGGAGGGTACTTCATCAATCACTAGTTATTTGTAAAGACCTGAGTACCCTTAGGGATATCCTTCTTTTGGGATGGCATGTGGACTCTGTGAAGGGCATCCCTGTTTAAAGAGCGGTTGTATTGAGCTATAGGAAAGGCACATCTCAATGCTCATGTACCTTGAAGAGCATTATTTATTCAAGGACTCGCAGAGCAGAATGTGATTTTCTATTTGAGAGATAAGAAGAAGAATGGTCGGGGTATCTATCCTTTTGGCATTTGGGGAGCCCAATATTTATCGGCGATGGATAGCCTAAATCAGGGAAAAACTATGTGAAGCTACATGTCTATCCATGATCGACCATGGATTGTGTCATGTTTATTGTAACCGTGGAGTCAACCGTCATCACATACTCGATGCAGAGCCCTTTTGAGTTCTCTTCATGGTGCTCGCGGAGGATTCCCTCGAGTTAGACTGGCTCATAGAGGTTGATTCTTCCCCCTCTGTGGCACGAATCTTCCAGTCAATTGAATCATAACCACAGAGCCTCCCACCTCTTTACTCTTTGGTGTCCATGAACAGAGCTTCAGCTTCGCACCGACCACGATGTTGCGGGGCTCCGCAAATTCCTCATACTATGGGGCTCCACGAGTGGTCTTTGCAAGGCAGCCTCGATGGAATTGGTTTTCCCTTTGCATCATTTTCCTCTTCACATATTTTGGCACCAAAAAATGCCCCCATCCCCACAAACTTGGAGTCAAAAAGAAAATGGGGGTCTAAGAATGAGGGTTATTAACCACTATGTTTAGTCCAATCACAATGTTGGATAACAATGTAGGGTAACGATGCCGAGAGGTGTTGCATGGGTTGAGAACACCACGAAGTGTGCCATGGCTAGGAGCACTGTGAAAAAATGGGTTTTCCCCTATAAATAGTGGTGGATGACCTCTCTTTTTTCCTTTCTCATATTTGTGTTTTTGTGCCTGAGCTATTTATTTACAAAGCGCTGCATGCTCTGTAATCCCTCTTTGTGAATCGAGCTTTTCTGCTCCATGGAGCAAAGAGAGTGTTCAGACTTTATGAGTGTGTTCTTTGTGGCTATTGTCTATGAGGCATGTGTCTGGAATCTGTGACATATTCTTGCGATCAAGGATCACAATTGATATTCATGATTGAGAATCGTGATCAAGATTTAAAATCAAGGAAAAAGTTTTATGAAACCTTGAGGAATAAATAAGCCATGTGGAAGCTGTTAAGGGCTCCTTTTGGATGTTAACTAGAGGGATGAAATGGAGAATAACTTGGGATGGTTGAGTATGTGCGGATCCATTCAAACCTTGAATCCCTATTAGAGCTTCATTAGGAGAGTTAAAAGTATGACCCTTTATGCAGGGGGTTTCCTCTATATAGATTTGGTCTGAGGGATAACGTCTTCATTCCGGAAGCAAGAATGGATGAACCAGCTTATTGGTTCAAAGGAAAATTGTTCAAGAGCTACTGGTATTGGGTAGTTGACGACCATACTTGGGGGGATTTCACACCTATCAACAGTGACTGATTATAAAACCATTATAACAACATCAAGGGAAACATGTTGCAACCAGAGGTATGTCCTCCTCAGTACTGCATGATTAAAAAGGCGGCCTTGGGGAACCCAGAGAAGGGGTGGACTGATGTGTGTGACCTATTATAAGGCAGAAATTTAATGGACAACTGGTCATGGTCCTTCTATGTATTTGCTTCATGCGAGGAGTTCAGGGCGGAGCTAAGGAAAGTGGGCCTGTATGAGGTGGACTGGGCTTCCCAATTTCACATCTACCAGTCGAAGTAGCTGATGCCAATGTTGTTGAGTAGGTTTTCATCAAGGACCAATACCTTCAAAATTCACAATGGTGAGGTTGGAAGCAGCCTCTGGGACTTGCACCAAGTCTAGGGGGTTCTGATACTGGGGGCGATGTATGATGAGTTCCACTCAACAGTAAATACATGGGAGGACCTATAGAAGATGGCACTACTGGAAAAGGTATTGATGGACTTAGTGCTGGGGGAGGAAAAACAGTCAGTGAGGGATTTCCACTTAAGAGGTGGTTCAAGCAGTTATTGAATTCTCATAAAGATGGAATGTTTCTTGTGAGGACTCGAACATGCCTGCTAAGGGTTCATCATGGAAAGGATCACTCATATTGGCGAATATTGGAAGACAGCCAATGGAATAAATCTAGATTCAGTATTATTAATGAGATTAAACTGGTGGTTATGATGGTTGTGTTCATTTCAGAACTTATTTTCGGCTGCATTTTTCCTGTAAGGGACACAAACATGGGCATGCAACTGAGAACATTCATCATGACATCCACATTGTCGATAGGGGAGTGGGTCAACCTGGGGATCTCAATGCTCTCTAAGCTTTATAAGTTGTTGTGGCATGTTAGTGAAGGGAAGATGCTACAGAGGTCATGAAGGCCATTCCATCTTCTATATGGGTAGATTTTCAGGCATATTAGGGGCGTTCATGAATATCCAAACCCTATTTCTCCTCCATGGTCAAACATTCGACCAGCCATTCTAAATGTGTTGGGGAGTTTCACGACAAATATGACCATGCCACTGGTGTTGAACCGGGTCTAGAAGGCAGATGGGTTCAACTTCCACCCGGTCCCACTGCCAATAGGTGTGTTCAGTAATGAAGGCCAGGGAATGGAGGAACGTAACTCTTACCCAATGTCCTTTAGGAGAGGATTCCATGGGAAGTAGGTTTATCTTCAGCCTCTCTATGAGTCGTACACCCTTCACCGTTTCATGAGGTAGTTCTGGTGCTTTTAGGGGCTCACCCCACAAGTTTACATGGGATATCACCATGAGTACAACCCATGAGTGATGAGGAAAATGTGGATCATTTTCACACAGGAGGATAGGAATATGCGGAACAAGATACCTCTAGCCACAGATGTCTATGGGCTACTGAGGAAATACACCATGAGTTGGGAGGTTTCCTACCAATGGGAAATGATGAAGCAGTAGTCCATCCGTGCTAGTGACGGGGTGCCTCCCCAACCTCAAGGTCGGGTCCAGAAGGCAGAAAATACATATTTTGGTGGTGGGTATATTTTGGTCGTGATACCCACGCCAATGGAGAGGTAAGTGGCATTAGAGAACCTGAAATTTTCCAAGGAGTAATGTTATCTGGAGGGTAGGCCACCCAGGGGGTTTCACATGATATCCTACAAGGATTTAGGGAAGTGACTGCATTATATAGACATTCTTCCAAATGTTGTCTTCTTGGGGGATTGGGATATCAGGATGTCAACTGAAAATTACCCACCCCCCCAGGTGTGCCATAATCTGAACAATAATGTGATAGATCTATTGGGGATCGGTCATGTCTTGATTGGATTTGCAGTATCGTCGGCAGTGGGGGAGTGGAATGTTGCCTAGATGGAGGACATTGTGCACTCTTTGGGTGCTCTGCATCCAATGACAGATTAGTGGAGGTGATTTTTGATCAAACGGCCCCTCCATTGTTGTCGACTGCCTAAATGAGATATTTTTTCCCTATATTAGAAGAATTAGATGAGTCCTCATAGAGGGAGGAGGCCGATGGAGGGAGCCCTCTAGAGGAGGGTGGGGTCAGCAATTCAGATACGGAACAGGAAGATATTCAAGAGGCACTGTAGTAAATACCCTAATCTGCATCCCCATATTCTTCATCCAAGCAATTTAGAACTTCTCAACTAACATCTAACCTGTGCGAAAGGGCCTCATATTCAAAACGTACTTCTTCACGATAGTAGATGCAGTTATGGGAACATTGGTATGTGCGCCCATAGCTACGATTATTACTGTTCCTAGTAGGGCCGCGACCCCCGAGGTGGTCCTCCAGAGCCTTAAGTCTTCTCAACCATATACAGGGGCCCATGACTAAGGGTAACAGTGGAAATAACTCATGATTGATACTAATTATTCATCATCTAGAAGTCTCTTTTATAGAATTTGAAATTGTCCACCATTTATTAGGTTAATTGATGCCCATGAACTTTTTGCATGCATAGGTCTTCAAATTAAATGGGACTCCTTAGCAAGGTTGGATGGAGCTCCTGGAACTGCCTTTCCTAGGGGAATGTTGGTGGTCATGGAATCTGACACCCGAGATGACCGAACTATAGTGCTTCTGATCATAGGTGGAACTGTCAGTAGAACCGATCCTGAAATCCTTGAGGTGGAATCTTGACAACGTTGATCAATCAAATGACATGGGTCCTTACCTACCGGATCAAGCATGGGATTATGAACCATTGGATGTTTTCATTGATTTATTCCATTCATATGAACACATCGTTCCCACGGACTAGGAAGAGATGGATTCTAAAGAAGAAGAAGAAGAAGATAGAAAGATCGTCTGGTGCCAAAGACTAAATTTGATCAAGCGCTTCAATGGGGATAATCCTCAAGATCAATGGATAGAATAGATGGGGGCTTCATTTCTGGCAGCGCAATCTATGTGCTAGGGGAATGGATTCTGAGTGTCTGCATATGTTCATCACAAATATCATGGTGGAGATTATTCGAGGGCATCATCGTGGCCTTTGTGTGGGATGGAAATGAAGGAAATTGGTGAACATAAAGAAAAAATAGGATTCCGAAAAAAAGATTCACCAGTTGTGGGCACAAGAAAATGGTTACTCTGCTTCCCACAACACACAATCGGAGCTCGTGTCATGCTTAAAGGCCTAGCTGGCAGAGGATGAATAACAGATGAATTGAGCCCTTTAGGAGATGGAAATCATTCGAACTGATGAGGATTGTGCTCAAGGTGCGGCTGATGAACTATGCCCCATCGCATACAAGGAGGAGTGGGATCTAAATAAGAAATAGTGGATCATGGATGCCACAATCTAGGGAGTGGTGGAGATGGAAATCTCTACTGAAGAGGTCAACCCAACCATGAGAGGGGACGATCTTTGGGTGATGTATACATGTCAACTTTTAAATATAATTTCATGATTTGATCATTTATGCTGGCGACATGCATGAGTTTTGTAATATAATTTGTTTTAATACATTTCCATCACATTCATGAAATATCAAGTGAATAATCCATATGCTCATGTGGGTCATGCCTGATATGAGAAACAGAGAATGATAGCTTTATTATTCCTTCTGAATATGACAGTGCCGACCAAGATTTAGGCATACATGGTTTGAACAACCAATCCAATTTTTCACAAAAAAAAGTGGGTGGCCTGACTGGTGGATGAAGTTCTTAGAACAATCAAATTTCCATTTTCCCAATGTTCTCTGGTGCACAAGTGGGGTAACATTAGTGGCATTAAAATCAGTCCGAATAGAGTGGAGTGGATGGTGTGAGTCATGATACCCGAAATTCTGAACACTTTAGGGATTGCGTGACAATTAAGGTTAATTATTGACTATGTTTGAAACACAATATAACTATTTCATTTACTTGGAATGTGGATAAAAATGATGGTTGTCCACTAAACATGTTCGAAATGCAGGGCCTAACTCGAAATTTCATCCATTAGTCTTCCAAAATAATGGCCCAAAAAGTTGGTGAGCCATAGGCCGAGAATCCACACAGTTAGGGGGTTCCTTCAGATGTGAATGGGAATGAGGATTCAAATAAGGGGTACTCAAATCTAGTAGGGTGGAGTGATGGTTTGTTTTAATATGGTTCATCACTCTTGAAATTACACCATTGTGTTGGAAACACATTAGGTTGGTGCATCGATCTGATCAGGAATCAAACATACATTCGAAGAGGACCTATCTACTAAGAACCTGGAATGCTCTATAGTTTTATGTAATTCCAACAAGGATGATAGACATGTAGTTTAAACATTGTACGGTGAGGACGGTGCATATAGTTTAGTGGACCTAGGGCTAGGCCCAAGGTGAATTGACTAGGAGTAACTACATATCCCTTGAGGAGGTGAATAATGAAAAATGTAGTTCTCATGCATAGCATGGTCAGAGTCCAATGCTATTAGGGTGAATCTTCTTTGATGAGGAAGCTGACATGTCCCATAATTATCATGGTCCATTCTAAAATTGTTCAAGGTAGAACTATATTTTATTTTAATGTGTTGAGGACATGTGGACTCATGTAGTTTAAAGTCATATGGTAAGGAAGAGATTGAAAGGGGAGATCTCCAAAAAGAGAGTACATGATGCGGTAGTTATAAACCTGATGTGAATGAGGACATAAGGAGTCTGCACCACACCACATATTCCAAGGGGATGTTTTTTATGTCAAGGGATCAAAAGTTAAAGTTAGGCTGGGGATGAGACAAAGTTGTAGGGAGTTCCTATGTATCTCGTCATGATGGGAATCAAGATGCTTATAGTTATGGGATTATTATTTCACATCATGTGGGATGAAAATCCTATGTGGTACATCTTCCCCAATACACACCCCACCACAAATACTAAGCCCGTGTCAGTTGTGATCAATGAGAGAAATAAAGAGTAGCGATATGATTTCTCTGGTATAGTGAGGAACACATTAATAGCATTGGTCTACTAGGTGAGGGATGCCCCACTGTTACTGACCTGCCTACATAACATACATAAATTCACAGGGGGGAGAACTGGGTGTGTTGGAAATCCAGTTAAACATATCGATGTGGAGAAATGTGAATCATGAAGCTTGATATTTATATCACAATGATAGTGGCATGACGACAAATGATAATTGTAGAGAATGTTTGGATCACTGTATCCATTTTGTGTTAGCCTAGAATGGGGATAGAAAAATGAGGGTTGACCGGTGACCATGTTTGAAACACAATACCTATCACAAAATGTCTTCCGAGAACATCTATGGAATTGGTCCAAGACGTTAGGTGTGCCAATGTGGCATGAGACCAAGCCATAAAAGGGACCCCTTCATATGTGGAATGGGATGATGATCCAAATAAATAGATCATGAAGTGTGGAAACAAAATGAGATAATGTTCATATGATAACTCCCCACGTTTTGTTCTTTGCAACAAGGTTTCTAAGTATGCCAATAAGACATGTCAGATAGAGGAGGTCAAATCCATTTTCAATGAAAAGGGTCCGGGGGTCACATGATCTTAATAGAATGTTATAGAGTAAACCATTAAGAGGGGACCTAGTTTAATAGAATGTGAACAGGATGGAGAAGTAGCCATACCTGATGAGTAGCTCCCATAGAGAGATCTTTAGTTTTGGGTTGTGGAATTCTGACATAGTTGGGAAAATACATGGGAGGAAAATGGTGAATTTGTTGCAAAACCTAATGTTAATGAGGACCTAAGAGGTAGTCTCCACACCACATGCTCCTAAAACTATTTGGGGAAAGGGGATAAAAAGGGGGTGGTGATTTAATATTCCTTGGGGTGGACCAGAAGATGAGATAGTCGGGCATTCCTACGTATCCCATGAGGATGGGAATCATGTAGAGACCCAAAGCTTGACGTACATGGACATTACATTACATTTGCAGAATACTTAGTACATTACAAAAACACACACACAAATACCGTAATAGTTTAGTGTCTTTGGAAACTCGGAATATAATCTTCTAATCGTGGTGAAAGATCTTCAACATCCCCCAGAAATATCTTACTTTTTTTACCTAAAACCTTTCTTTATATCCTGGGGAAAAGAAAACATAAAAGGGTGAGCTCAAATGCTCAGTAAGGGTAAACAAAATAAATATCAATCACATCATATTCAAAAGAACATAACTTTTGGAAATCTTAACCTACAAAAGAGATCATAATTTCATAACATGGGATAAATCATAGTAGTGAAATGTAATCCCAATACTCATAACTTAAAACATGAAACTTTGTGGCATACACACATAATCATATAGAATCATTTCTTATTAGTCAAGACTCATTTCCAAGACTATCTTAGTGGACAAAGTCCATTTCTGAACTGAGTTCACTCCTCATTTCAGTCCTGTTTCACTGAACCGGTATAACCTACCATTCCAGCCATGTCTATCTCATGAGATATAAAATATATACCCAATGCATTGGAGGGAGATATAGGTCCCACCCATCTCATAATGATACCATTCTTATGTGTTCCACAAAATCATAAACCATACATCATAACATAACTCATGTAATAAAAATGGGAATCTTAAACATCGTGATATCATAAAACAATTCATATAAGATAAAGGAATTCATAAAAATATTTCCATCACAACATAATCAAATCCATGTAATAATAGGGATAGAAACAGAACTCTCTATTATCTTAGATGGAAAATAATTTTGATAAAACTCTTGAGCTCCATTCTTGAGGAAAATATCGTTTCTACTTCAAAAACAGTTTTCCATTCTTAACATGTCATACAATTTTAAACTAAAAGAAGTTGATTAAAAATAAAAATCAAAACGTGTAAAGGAAGATTCTTTTAAATAATGTTTTAAAAATCCATTCATGCCATATAAGTTAAAAGAAAACATTCTTCTCATACATTTGTCGAAAAAGTCAAAAAGTACCTCGTACGAAAAACGACAAAAGATTCCTTTCGTATCCTTTACTAAACACTCACCGAAGGGTAAAATTGGATTTAAAAAATTGTAGGTGGATGGAAATAATATTACATATTGAGAAAACATGGATGTGGATGATAAAATACACCCCAATAAATACTAAAGTATAAACAATCTCGGATAAAAATGAGATTGTGATATTTCCCTTACCTTAGGTCTGATTTACTTCGTATGTGTCCAAACCTCCTGTATAATGATTTAAATAATGTCATTGACTTATTCCAGAATTATACTCATTGTTATGATATCATATATGGTTCACTTATGGCTTTATATTACCCGTTCTTTTGTAAATTCAATGTTAAAGAGCGTTTTGGGTAAAATTGTTTCATTTGTCGTCCGTGTTTTGACTTGTAATTATTCATATGATTACTTAGATCATGATTACTTAATTCCAGAATATAAAACATTATTTATATATAATATATATTCATAATATATATATATATATATATAATAGATCAGTAAATGGAAAGAAATACACCGTTCATGGAGACGGTAGAACGTACGTACGCATGAATGCTGTTTTCTTTTCCTTATTTAGTTGAATGGAATTAAGTAGATGACATACATATATATACACATAAATCCAAAATAATTATTATGTCATATATTTAATTATTACTTATTATATATACTTTATAATCCTTTATGAATGGTTAACGTGGAGAATGAATCTCATCGCATCGTGGAGACGGTAGTCCGTACGTACGCACGAGCGATGATATCATTCTCATGATCATGGAATTGTATTGGAGTGTATGTATACTATTTCAGAATCAATATCACTTTACTATAATCATATATAGTTATTATGTACACCATTATACCCATCCAATTAAGGTGGTGGTGGAAAATAGATTACACCACGGCGTGGAGACGGTATTTCGTACGTACGCACGCGCGATGATTTCATTTTCCGTAGGATTGATAGATGGTGAAATATGGTTATTTCATAATTATAATAACATATCAGTATATAAGTGATACTGATGTTATTACTTCATAATGAAACAACCTAATAATAAGAAGTGTAAGAAGAAATAAAGATGAAAGAATCGGTAATGGACATTACCTCTTCTTTGAAGCGCCTCTTTGAGTCTTCCTCTTAGGGCACTGAAATTGGTCTTTGAAGAAGACCAGGACCTCTAGGATGTTTATATGGAAGTGTAGAAGAGAATTTGGCAGGGTTTGGATGAGCTTTAAGGCTCAATGTGGTGTGATGAAGAGAGGGAGGAGGTTCCCTTTTATAAAGGAGGAGAGGGGCACCTTTGGAATAACTAAAACTATTATTTTATTATAAAGTCAAATTAGGTTTTAATAGCTCAAAATTGATTCATTTAGAATATAAGGTGGGGATGGGTCGAAATCCTCTCATCCAATATAATTTAGACAAGTTTAGGTTCCTATTTTAACCTTATCATTTAGATTTAACATTAAGTAAAATAATTTTAATTTTACCGTGTCTTCTTGTGTTCTTATACTATAAGGTTAATAAACTTACTATAAGAACTCAAACGAACTCCAAATTGTTTATTATTAATATATATAACCTTATCTAAGTCATTTTTCCGAACCTTATATTTCTAGGAATAAAATAACAATTAGTAATATAATATTTGTTTTAAAAACTATTTTATGTCAATTTTGACACTATTTTGTAATTGATTTTTGTGAAAATCATAACAGAATGATTAGTTTGAAAAAAGTTAATTAAATCAATAATAAACTATCATATTAACCTAGAAAATTAGTTTATTTCATAAAAAGTCTGAAATTACATTTATTTGGGTATTTATGACATCAATTATGTCAATATTTCATTAATAAGATAATTACTGCATCATCTTTGTGTCATAAATAAATTAAATTATTTAATTCCTAAAAATTAAAAATAAAATACCATTATGTAGGAAACCTTTTTAGATTTATAATTACTATTTATAGTCTAATTTATCTTTTGTATAACCCTATATTAAAAATAATTTACTTATTAAATGTTGATTTTAATTATTTTAACCATTCTTTAAATAAATTAATAATAAATGTCCTAATCTAATCCAAGTGGGCCTAAATGGTCATATTTTATTCCTAAGGTTGTTTTTGGTCGAATTACACTTATCCAATAGAATTAAGACATGTGTTAGGGTAATAATAATATCATTTTTACCCTTAATTACCCTATTTACTTTTAACCGTGGTAAAAAAAAAGTAAAAAGTTACTATTCACCGAAAATTATTTTCGTCTCATTGAACCACATTTTACTTACTGACATTACTTGTATCTCTCGGATTTTTGAAATTCCACTCACAGAAGCGGTAAAATTAAGTTTTATGAAAAATACATTTTTTAACTACCACTTAGTGGTTTCACTATTCATCAAAAAATGAAAGTTTCCAGAAAAATACCAAAAATTAGGCCTAAGCTATATTTGATATTATGAATTCAAAAATGATGTCTATTTTACCAAATTCAAAACATATCAGTTGCATTAATTAATTTAAAAATTAAATCTCATCGTCAAAACAAATAGCGTGTTTTTAAGAGATAATAACTATCAAAAGATTGACACTTTTTTATGTCTGGTTTAAATGTGAAATTACATTCAATGACCAAAATTGTATTAAATTGTAAAATATATTCTAAATATATTTTAAAACCACTCAAATTAATAACTTATCACTATTAATTATTTCGATTGAAAAATTTGTTTTTAATTACAATTTAGTAAATTTCACTATTCATCAAAATATGAAAGTTATCCGAAAAGTACCAAAATTTCTACCTAAGCTAATTTTGATATTCCGAATCCAAAAATGAAGTCCATTTTGAAAACTAAAATTTAAAAAAGTGGTTTTTACTATTCATAATGGCTAGTTTTAATAATATTTTAATAGCATATCATTGTTTAGTGAAACTCGGTATTGCGTACTACACACGCTATCGAGGAAGGTCGCGATTGCATGTAATGAAAGACAAGTCAAGGATGCATGTTGTGCAAGATCCTTTTGGTGTAGCATATAAAACAAGACATTAATGAAATTAAAAAGAATATTTTTCATAAAATCTCGGGCTGTTACATTCTACCCCCCTTAAAATGAATTTCGCCCTCAAATTTCATCGGGGTTGTAAATGGTTTAATACTCAAAAGTTTCTTTAATAGAAACCCATATCGTAAAAAGGAATACCAAAACGTGGATTTAAAAACTAAAGTATGAAACGTAACGGTTACCAAATAAACTAATCACTGGGTTTCTATATAGGTGAAAATATGGATATGGAAGAGAAATCTAACCATCATGTTCTGATAGAGAGTGGTAGAGAACATGGCTATGGAAAAGCTAGCAATCACAAAGCCATAAATTTGTGATGATCTAAGGTACCATCTGAATCATCAGATATAAGAGAACTAGGAAAAAAAATTTGGTTTTCAAGATCATTTCCCTAAAGTTGATGAAATTGTAATTAGAAGAAATACTTTCGTGATTTTGATATAGTCTCACTGTTGGTCGTTCTTTGGAAAATTTCCACTTTATCTCTTAAATAAATGAAGTAGAATTTTCCATTTGTGATGTGTTAGTAGATCACGTGATAGAATGATGGGTCATTCCATATGTCTCAAACAAAAGGTTAGAAAAGTTATCAAAAAATACATAATTCCATCTATAGTGAGATTAATCATATATGGTTCCTAAAATGGACTTATACTTCATATATCACACTGCTTAATATAATTAAACTAGTTTCTACTAAATAGGGACTTCCTGTAGGCCAGTGGTAGGCGATAAAGGCCAGTTGCACTTCGGTTGTGGGTTCGATTCCCACAGCCTTTTCCGATGCGATGGGATGTTTCTCGTCCTGTAGGTTGTCCTTTTTCTAAAACTATATTACAATAACATCCCATCAATAATATCGAAAAAATATTCTATCCTTAATACTAACTTATGTCTAACATAATCCATTCCAATCATTAGGCTTATCTAAAATACTTTGGTCCAAGCTCATAGTATAAATAAAATGATTACTTGTAATGTCACATAACAATCACGTGAATGCCATCATTTATCCCCCATATATCATAAGATATATCTTGTTAGTCAAATTACAAATAAGTGAATACCTTAATCATGTATTCTCTTGAAGAATTAATACCCATTAATTAAACCATAGTGAAAACGTGAATGCAGTTAAAAGTTAACACTTTCCACATACCAAAATCCTCAAAATTTTATATACTCAAACCATGATATCACTTAGTCCTTATATCAATCATGAGCTCATGAATACTATCAAATGTTTCATTTTCTCATTTTCCCTTCATTATGCGCATATCATCTTTTTTTCCAAAAATATCTCAATCACTTTCCATAGTTACCGGTACCATAAAATTATTGAAAACCACAATAGACCAATACATAAATATTCCAATATTCCACAATACTATATACAACATTATTTTGGAATCCCATTACATAAACACTTAATCATTCCACCACATCGTTTTCATATTCAACATCGCCAATGGTGATAGCATGTGACTTACCTTTGTCCCTTGCCTTAAGTGGTTGCTCATGTTGGTCATCATTAACCCTTGGATTTGGGCATTGATTAGCATAATGCCCCATTTCATTGCACTTGAAGCATTGAAGTGTTGTTGGTGTGTTCTCTACAATCTTTTCTTTATTCACATCATTAGAAACCCTTTCTCCATTACTTCGACGCTCAACTGCTCGATGACCTTCTTTCCACACTTAAAAGATTTTCTAGTCCCTTTAAGACAATCTCCACCATGCTTCTTTCCACACTTTGAGCATAAGGAAACATTCATCTTCTTTTCACCATTATTCTGAGATTTCTCCTTGAACTCCATCTTTCATTTCTTGTCAAAAATATGAGATGGATAAGTAACACCAACTTCCATTTATACCTTGATAGCACAACGCACAATTTCTTCATAGCTACTGAAGTCTCTTATAGCTAATTCCCTTCTAAGATTTGGTTTTAATCCACTGAAGAATCGATCAACTTTACTTTCAGGTTGGATGATAAATCCAGATGCATACCTTGCAAGCCTTGTAAAATTCACTTCGTATATACCAACATATTCATCATCCTTTTGCTTTATTTCAAGAAACTCCTTTTCCATCTTTGCCTGAAGAATACGAGGGAATTACTTATTGAAAAATAATTTCTTGAACTCGTCCCATTCCATGGACTCAATTTCATCTCTTGGCCTCATATTCTTGATAAGATTCCACCATTGATCAGCTTCACCTTCCAAACAATATACTACTAAGATGACTTTATCATGTTCAGAACATTGAAGAACTGAAAATATCTTTTCAGTAGTACTGATCCATTGTTCAGCAACAAGTGGATCAGAAGACCCACTGAAAGAAGGTGGACGTTGCCTCATGAAGGACTCAATAGAATATTGTTCCCTTCTCTGCTCATTTGGAAGTCCAGAATGATTCATAGCTTGTGTAAGTATAGCAATAAGATTTTGCACTCCATCTCCCATAACATTTGTTTGTTCAGGAGGACAATCATTGCATTTTCCATTGCATTTATCAACACGGTTCCTTCGAGTTCCAGCCATCATCTAAAACCCAAAAATAATAGTGTGAGAGGCAAAAATCATGATAGGGAAAACAACATAGTAAAGGGGGAGTACCCTCAAAATCTAACATCTGAGGTTAAATTCTAAGATCATTACCGTAGTTCTAGGACTATATCCTATATGTATACTTATCCTTAGGGACATCACTAAACATACCTTAAAAATATCGTTAGGGATTTCACTAACGTTTTTGCATCCTAGTTTCCAACGGTTGACTAAACCTTTCCTCTGATACCAACTTTAGAGACCCGAATCTTGATGTACATGGACATTACATTACCTTTTCGGAATACTTAGTACATTACAAAAACACACACACAAGGACCGTAATAGTTTAGTGTCTTTGGAAACTCGGAATATAATCTTCTAATCATGGTGAAATATCTTCAACATCTCCCATAAATATCTTCCTTTTTTACCTAAAACCTTTCTTTATATCCTGGGGAAAAGAAAACATAAAAGGGTGAGCTCAAATGCTCAGTAAGGGTAAACAAAATAAATATCAATCACATCATATTCATAAGAACATAACTTTTGAAAATTTTAACCTGAAAAAGAGATCATAATTTGATAACATGGGATAAATCATAGTAGTGAAATGTAATCCCAATACTCATAACTTAAAACATTAAACGTTGTGGCATACATACATAATCATAGAGAATCATTTCTTATTAGTCAAGACTCATTTCCAAGACTATCTTAGTAGAAAAAGTCCATTTCTGAACCGAGTTCACTCCTCGTTTCAGTCCTGTTTCACTGAACCGGTATAACCTACCATTCCAACCATGTCTATATCATGAGATATAAAATCTTTACCCAATGAATTGGAGGGAGATATAGGTCCCACCCACCTCATAATGATACCATTCTTATGTGTGCCACAAAATCATAAACCATACATCATAACATAACCCATGTAATAAAAATGGGAATATTAAACATCGTGACATCATAAAACAATTCATATAAGATAAAGGAATTCATAAAAATATTTCTATCACAACATAATCAAATCCATGTAATAATAGGGATAGAAACAGAACCCTATATTATCTTAGATGTAAAATAATTTTGATAAAACTCTTGAACTCCATTCTTGAGGAAAATATCCTTTCTACATCAAAAACATTTCTCCTTTCTTAACATGTCATACAATTTTAAACTAAAAGAATTTGATTAAAAATAAACTTGAAAACTTGTAAAGGAAGCCTCTTGGAAATAATGTTTTAAAAATCCATGCATGCTGTATAAGTTAAAAGAAAACATTCTTCTCGTACTTTTGTCGGAAAAGTCAAAAAGTACCTCGTACGAAAAACGACAAAAGATTCCTTTCGTATCCTTTACTAAAACCTCACCGAAGGGTAAAATTGGATTTAAAAAATTGTAGGTGGATGGAAATAATATTACATATTTAGGAAACATGGATGTGGATGATAAAATACACCCCAGTAAATACTAAAGTATAAACAATCTCTGATAAAAATGAGATTGTGATATTTCCCTTACCTTAGGTCTGATTTTATTTGTATGTGTCCAAACCTCCTATATAATGATTTAAATAATGTCATTGACTTATTCCAAAATCATACTCATTGTTATGATATCATATATGGTTCACTTATGGCTTTATATTACCCGTTCTTTTGTAAATTCCATGTTAAAGAGCGTTTTGGGTAAAATCGTTTCATCTGTCGTCCGTGTTTTGACTTGTTATTATTCATATGATTACTTAGATCATGATTACTTAATTCGAGAATATAAAAAATTATTTATATATAATATATATTCAGAATATATATATATATATATATATAATAGATCAGTAAATGGAAAGGAATACACCATTCATGGAGACGGTAGACCGTACGTACGCATGAACGCTGTTTTCTTTTCCTTATTGAGTTGAATGGAATTAAGTAGATGACATTAATATATATACACATAAATACAGAATCATTATTATGTCATATATTTAATTATTACTTATAATATATACTTTATAATCATTCATGAATGGTTAATGTGGAGAATGAATCTCATCGCGTCGTGGAGACGGTAGTCCGTATGTATGCACGAGCGATGATATCGTTCTCATGATCGTGGAATTGTATTAGAGTGTATGTATAATATTTCAGAATCAATATCACTTTAAAATAATCATAGATCTTTATTATGTACACCATTATACCCATCCAAGTAAGGTGGTGGTGGAAAATAGATTACACCACGGCGTGGAGATGGTATTCCGTATGTACGCACGCGCAGTGATTTTGTTTTCCGTAGGATGGATAGATGGTGAAATAAGGTTGTTTCATAATTATAATAACATATTAGTATATAATTGATACTGATGTTATTACTTCATACTGAAACCACCTAATAAGAATAAGTGGAAGAAGAAATAAAGATGAAAGAATCGGTAACGGACATTACCTCTTCATTGAAGCGCCTCTTTGAGTCTTCCTCTTAGGGCACTAAAATTGGACTTTAAAGAAGACCAGGACCTCTAGGATGTTTCTAGGGAAGTGGAGAAGATAATTTGTCAGGGTTTGGCCGAGCTTGAAGGCTCAAAGTGGTGTGAGGAAGAGAGGGAGGAGGTGCCCTTTTATAAGGGAGGAGAGGGGCACCTTTGGAATAACTAAATCTATTATTTTATTATAAAGTCAAATTCGGTTTTAAATTTCTCAAAATTGACTCATTTCAAATATAAGTTGGGGATGGGTCTAAATCCTCTCATCAAATAGAATTTAGAAAAGTTTAGGTTCCTATTTTAACCTTATCATTTAGATTTAACATTAAGTAAAATAATTTTACTTTTACCGTGTCTTCTTGTGTTCTTATACTATAAGGTTAATAAACTTATTATAAGAATCCAAACGAACCCCAAGTTGTTTATTATTAATATATATAACCTTATATAAGTCATTTTGCTGAACCTTATATTTTTAGGAATAAAATAACAATTAATAATATAATATTTGTTTTAAAAGCTATTTTATGTCAATTTTGACACTATTTTGTAATTGATTTTTGTGAAAATCATAACAGAATGATTAGTTAGAATAAAGTTAATTAAATCAATAATAACATGTCATATTAACCTAGAAAATTAGTTTATTTCATAAAAGGTCTGAAATTACATTTATTTGGGTATTTATAACATCAATTATGTCAATATTTCATTAATAAGATAATTGATGCATCATCTTTGTGTCGTAAATAAATTAAATTATATAATGTCTAAAAATTACAAATAAAATACCATTATGTAGGAAATAGTTTTATCTTTCTAATGAATATTTATAGTCGAATTTATCTTATGTATAACCCTATATTAAAAATGATTTAATTATTAAACTTTGACATTAACTATTTTAACCCTTCTTTAAATAAATTAATAATAAATGTCCTAATCTAATCCAAGTGGGCCTAAATGGTCATATTTTATTCCTAAGGTTTTTTTTGGTCGAATTACACTTATCAAATAGAATTATGACATGTGTTAGGATAATAATAATATCATTTTTACCCTTAATTACCCTATTTACTTTTAACCGTGGTAAAAAAAAGTAAAAAGTTACTATTCACCAAAAATTATTTTCATCTCATTGAACCACATTTTACTTACTGACATTAATCGTGTCTCTCAGATTTTTGAAATTCCACTCACAGAAGAGGTAAAATTAAGTTTTATGAAAAAATCATTTTTTTAACTACCACTTAGTGGTTTCACTATTCATCAAAAAATGAAAGTTTCCAGAAAAATACTAAAAATTAGGCCTAATCTATATTTGATATTATGAATTCAAAAATGATGACTATTTTACCAAATTCAAAACATATGAGTTGCATTAATTAATTTAAAAATTAAATCTCACCGTCAAAACAAATAGCGTGTTTTTAAGAGATAATAACTATAAAAAAATTAACACTTGTTTATGTCTGGTTTAAATGTGAAATTACATTCAATGACCAACATTGTATTAAATTGTAAAAATATATTCTAAATATATTTTAAAACCACTCAAATTAATAACTTATCACTATTAATTATTTCGATTGAAAAAGTTGTTTTTAATTACAATTTAGTAAATTTCACTATTCATCAAAATATGAAAGTTATCCGAAAAGTACCAAAATTTCTCCCTATGCTAATTTTGATATTCTGAATCCAAAAATTAAGTCCATTTTTAAAACTAAAATTTAAAAAAAGTGGTTGTTACTATTCATAACGGCTAGTTTTAATAATATTTTAATAGCATGTCGTTGTTTAGTGAAACTCGGTATTGCATACTACACACGCTATCGAGGAAGGTCGTGATTGCGTGTAATGCAAAGCAAGTCAAGGATGCATGTTGTGCAAGCCCCTTTTGGTGTAGCATATAACACAAGACATTAATGAAATTAAAAAGAATATTTTTCATAAAATCTCGGACTGTTACATATCAAGCCACACAATGATTTGGATAATACTGTACAGTTTGGAATCCTATGAAAAGGATAGTTGGATCTTAGTTTAAATGTATTAGAGAATGGACAATAAATTGAAAGGATGGAGGTTGACACACAGTGCAGTAATTACAAAACCCGATTTAAATGAAAGTGGTTGGAGTCCATATCACACCATGTGTTTCCGAATGAGTTTTTAGGTTGAGGGAACGAAAATGAAAGTTGTTATGGGCCTGAGGCAAAGTGTGTGGGCGTTCCTATGTATGTGGTAAAACCCAAACCCTAGAGTCCTAGAGCTGGTGAATCATTTTAATACATTAGCATGTTTACAAGGAATCAAATCCCGAAGGACTGAGTAGTTTAGTAGATTTGGAAAACTAGATACATATATAAGTTCAACATTACAACATGAAAATAAATATAACATATAAGTTTTATTGGGAACATCTAGAACTCTATTAATATCCTTGTAGGTCAATAAAAAAACTTCTTCATGCCCTAGGAAAAGGAAACATAAAAAAAGGTTTAGATAAAACTCTCAGTAAGGGTAAGAAATACTACAGAAGATATCATAAACATAAACATTAGACATGGTGAATAACAGAAAACACATTCCTTTTAAAAATAAACATGAACATAAAATGGAATAAATATGAGTTGAGTATATACTTCCATAATAAGACAAAATCCTGGATATTATATTAGGCGAATAAAAACATGAACTATGAATTTCTAGTAATATAATGAGGGAAATTCATATGTTGTACATTCTAAAGCATACTGTTAGGTTCTTGACCAAGATGTTTAAAAATGAATAAGGCCTTGGCCAAAACCATATATCAAACTGGAAAACACTTAGCCAATTCAACGTCTATTTGTCTCATTAGAACTATTGATGCACCAAAAAGCTATATTAGGCCCCAACTGACACATACTATGTCCAATTCATTCCTCATATGAATGGGGTGAACATAAAAAACATACACATTAATATTTAAATTAACACAAGAAATGTAAATAACTTTCCCAATCATTAATCATAAATACAACCATTTAGAGTAAAATGGTTAATGGATTCAAGATAGAAAATCCACAATCAAACTAATCCTAAACCAGTCAATAAAACATGGTGGATGATAACATTGCAGATAGATCTCAATAAGTAAAAAGATTCATTAGATTACATTCACATATATGAAGATACATTTAAATGATACCATTGAAAAATACTTGGGGATATAATATTTAAACCTTCCAAAGTGTCCCATACCACCTTGAATCATTCAAATCATACTCCCTTAGAATATTATGTGAATAAAGAGACACTTTATTTGATATAAAAATGTTAATTACATATATCACAATTAATAAATAAGTTCGTAACAATTCTTATATCCCATAAAGGTAAAAGTGAGATGAGAAAAATACTTTTTTTACATTGGAAAGAGGAGTTCTTTTGGAAAATCATTTGTATTTGTCATAAATCAGGATTTAAACTTATATTCCTAGAAAATAAAATTTAGGGGCATTAAAATTATATTTGAGGCCTAAATAATTTCTTATTGGGTCAAAATAGTTTAAAATGGATTTTTAAAGAAGATTTAGAAATAAAACAAATTGGGGTGGTCTAAGGAAAATATTAAAGGATTTTAAAGTGAAAAGGCATGATTGCATTCAAAAAACAGGAATTAAACCAAAAATGATTTCTCTCATTAATGTGTGTGATTTTTGAAAGGTAAATATGCCTTAAAAACTATTATATATTGAACTTAAAAATATGTAAAAATGTGAGAAGTTCTTTGAATCGGGCATGAATTTTGAGAAGAATTTTTTAAAGATCCTTTTAAGACATAAAACACCCCATATATAAATGTAGGATTCTTGTTGGTAAAAATATATAGAACATTTACACGGAATTTATGAGCTGTCACAAGAATAAATAATAGTATCATTTATTTGAGTAACAAATATTAAAAACCTAAATGAAAATAGAAGGTTTTGGTAGATTATACCAAAAATAATAAAATCAATTGAATTGTATGGCCGCAAATTAATAATTGTCTATGATAATTTTTTTATCATGAAAATAAATAGATTAAGGATTTTAAACATCAATGGGAAGTATACATACACCATACACAAGTAGAAATAGTTAATACAAAATATCTCACAAAAAGGGATGTAAGATGAAGAATCCCTTACCTAAAGTCAGATGGTGTTCATCACTTGGTCATAGATTCCTAGAAAACCAAAATAAATTCACTAATTAATATTTACATAACCTTTTCTATATTTAATTTATTTGTTATTACAATATTAAGATCATTCATGGCCTTTTTGATGGGTTAAGAGGGTCAATTTCACTGTTCAGGTCTGTTGGTTTCATGATCGGTATACTTATATACATGAATGGTAAATCATGTAAAATGAGGATTGTTGTCTAGAAATGAAGTTATATGTAATTAGTGAAAATCCAGAAGGTTACATAGTAGTAAATTTTATTTTGTTACCTATAGTGAAGATGGATCATTATTTAAATCATTGAATGAAATATGTTTGGGTTAATTTTTGGTTTTTGAACACAATAAACACAGTTTTCTTTATAAATCAAAAACATGTGTAAAAAAATATTCTAGGGAAATTTATGAGAAATTATACATATATTATAGTTAGTTTCAACCATAATAATGGTTTCATGACCATAATTGATGACAATAAAAGACATTGAAAATCCATCGTCCTTGAATGTGGTAGATTGGCACATCTCAGGTGGTGTTTTCATTTTTAGTATATAATAAATGGAAAGAAGAGATGATGAAAATTCATTCTATTATAATGAAAAAATTATAGTACATGTAAAATACTAGATTCATCACAACATTTGGATGAAATGTGGAGGTGGAATAAATATAAAAGAACTCAAAATAAATGAAAAGTTGAGAAATCCATTATGATAATATGAAAGCCTAATGACGCCACTTAAAAATTCATAAAATTTATTGATAAGAGAAAAAGGTATATATTCATTATTAAATAATATAGAAATTAATGGTTATATATAATTAAATATCCCAACATATGACAATTGAAATTATAGGATAATAACATAGTAAGACTACTTGAAAAAAGAAAGTTATTTTGAAATAAAAATTCTATAGAAAAATGGCTTTGCAACATGGTTTTAAAAAACACTAAAATGAGAAGTTAAAGCGTTCAACCATTCATAGAACACTCGTAAAAAAGTATAGGAATATAATAAAACGAAAATAAGAACATGGTATGAAAACATGAAATACATAACACACATAAGAGAACTTGAAATAAAAGAAATGAAAAGAGGAATTTACCTCTCGAGTCCACCTCCTTGAGAATCTCATTAAAGGGGATTTATTCATTTGGAAAGACCAAGAGCTTTGTGGATGTGGGGAGTGACTAGGGGAGGGTCTTTTGGCAGAACATTTAGGAGCATTATGGCTTAGATGAGTGATGAGAAGAGGGAGTGAGGGGGGGTTATAGTGGAGGAGAGGAGTGAAATTTGTATATTTTAGTCATTATTTTATTATTTCTATCAAGGCAACAAATAATGTTGTTTCATATGACCCTAATAGTGATAATTTCATTTGAGTTTGAACTAAGTAGTGTTACATCAATCATGATGTCATAAATAGTGTTTTTAACTAAAAATTTGTATGTATGGTATTTTATTGTATTTCACAATTCGTCAATAATTCGAATATATACAAAAAATCTAAAAAAATAAACCTAACAAAATTTCAATGTTTAGAATTCAAAAATAAAATCCATTTTTTGAAATTATTTTTCTAAATATTTTTAATTTAGTGTTTAAATAAAATTATAATTTATTCTAGAAAAACATCTTTTAAAATATAACAAGTTTTATAACACATTGAGAAATTAATCAAGGTCCCATAAAAATATCTTATAACCATAAGTCAATAAAGAAACAATTTATTATTACATTATATGAAAATAAATTTCCATTATATATTATTAAATTAATCATAAAAATGTAGATTAAATATTTATGAAATACAAAAATACCAAGACTTATACTTTGATAGTTTTTTTAAATTTAAGATGTCTAAATTGTTTTTATACATTATTTGGTGAAGTTTATTTTTTTAACATATTTACTATTCGTTAAAATTAATTACTATTAATAAGGGAATGTTATTGTTCCTAAGGGTATGTTACTATTCATCTAAAAATATGTTTTTTATTAGACTATAAATATCTTACTGAATGCAATCGTGTATGTCAGTTTTTCGAAATTAAAATCATAGAGGTGGGAAATTTATGTTTACTTGGCTAGGTTATAAAAAAGTATTGTTTTGTAGAGACTTAGTGTTCCATGCATTCTATAATAAATCAATTTGTAAATTATTTGGGTGTTACATTATCCTCTTTTTAAAAATATTTTTCCTCGAAATATGAAAATGATCTTCAAAAGTTAATGGTTGATACCTCAAAATTCCCTTATGGAAACCCACATCATCTATATGGTTAAAATATCTTATTAATAAGAAGAAATTGAAATTCATTAGTTTATACAAAACAATGCATCCAAATTGGACAACATGGCCATGGAAAAATAATCAAACCCTCGTGCAGTGACATTAATCACTAAAACCCCATACAATGATCAACTTAATCAATTATGAAAATGCTTAAAATTCCAAAAATAAAACGATTCAATGAATTATAATAATGGTACCTAAATTTACATAATGAAAATATCATTAACCCTTAATCAATAAAAAGTATCTCTAATATTCACATTCCAAACATGTGAATAACTTCATCATGTATCCTCTGTAAATATGGTAATAACCTGACTTATCATAAAACCCATATTGCAAACATGAATTCATATATACTCATTATGTATGATACATATTATTGCATATATTCCTTAAATTCATCAGTGTGATAAACTCCATCGATGATAGCACAGGCAAATTCTCAAAAAAATAAATAATCAGTTCCAAGGTAGTTAGTATTTATCTAAATCATTGATTTCCTCATAATTATTTTAAAATCAAATATATTTATTAAGGGTTGTCTTTCCCTCAATCATATATTTTTTCTAAAAAGTTTATCTTTCTTCAGAATAAGTTTTTCCATTGTACCATTCATCATACAACCACAAACCATAATGAATGATTATTGTAGTATAACACTAAAATATCTCATAATTCATACAACCAGTATATTACTGATATAATATTCAAATGGCATGATTCTTGACTAGGAATATTAATCATTCTACTTCATCTTCGGTAGCATCATAACTTGATCACTATCCAAAATTTTCATTTGGGGTATGATCCTTTCGCACTTGAGATATTGATTCGTATAGTGTCTCATCTCTTTGCTATTGAAGAATTGAATATAGGAAAATTCTTTCCCTATCTTGAAATTATGAGAATCGTGGCCTTTTTCTCTAACCTTGAAGTAAAGTAATTTTTCCCTCAAGCATATACCAATGTGTTTCCTTCAAAAGTTATTACGTGTTGGAAAATACATCTTTTCCTTCTTCCCTTTATCCATGATTTTCCTTTCTATTCTCTTCTTATTTTTCATCCCATAAAATCCATAGGACTCTGAGAATTCATTATATACCTTATCAACACATGATTATATTTCCTTACATGACTGAGAATCATTTTTTATTAGAGTTTCAGGAAACCAAACAATATCTAGGGAATAGAAAATAGAGAATCCCTTCAATGATTATGGGGGCATAAAGTGATGAAGGGAGAGAACATCGTCAAGAATAATCTGGTTGCAGATCTTTGGTAAGATCCAAAACAACTGAAAACAATAATATTCTCATCTTCTCTTCCCTACCATGCTAAGGAGTCCACTCTATGGTTCCCTTTGTTCCATGTGTGCATGATATACATGTATTTTTTGATATTACTCCTACTTTGACTAACCACAAAGAAAATATCCCATGGCGGATCGAACCTTCCTTGCATCAACTGTACATAAACCAAATAATATGATTCAATCACCTCAACCTTGAGATTAAAGTGCTCTTTTAGTGATAAACTAGTGAGCATGACCTGAATCTTCATACCCAAGGATGATCCCCTGCTATAGAATTCACTAAATCTGATGATGACCGACCCTTAGGGGTTGCGAACCAAGCTGCCACCCCCCATCTCCCCATGAATAACAGTGTCATCGATGTTAAGTTTAATACATATGTAAGGTTGTGTCCACTTATCTCATGAGCCCTATATTATAGGGTGTGCACCAGTAGTAGTATGAGAACCAATAGAAAATGAGTGAAGTATAAACGATCCTTCACTTCCATATATGAGTCGGCCCGACTCCAACACCAACACACACGTGAAATCATTGAGGAGCCTGGTGGCGAGTGGTGAGTCTTCTCATGCATTGTTTCTAGAATCCTAGAGAATGTAAAAAAATGGAAACAATAGTAATAAACCGACCATTCCTCTTCGTATCTGAAGTGATAGGTAAGAAAACCCAGTTCTCAATCATCTCTTGGATAGATTCCCATCTACAGATGATGTTCCCATGAGTCCTAAAATACTCCCAGCGATTCTTCACCCCATCACCATGAACCAAGAGATTATTGGCTGTCATAATATATGGATTCACACAACAAAAATAGTGGTAAGAAATTATTACCCCTCAAGGTTTTATATTATCATCTGTAGAGAAGGAATACTTATGCATGTGCAAGGCAAGGAAGAAAAATTTCATGGGAATTTTTTTGCACCAGATATCCAACAACATCTCATCCTGTGCACCAATGCCACTAAAGATGGATCTGTGTCTACAGTTAGATAGTCGTTTGGAGGGTGCTCCAGTGAATTAGTAGTGGTCCAGCTCATCATTGAAAACAATACTGAAAAGGGCCATTTTATCATCACTATGGGTAGCCTTCATCAATAACGCATTCCTACTAGCTTCTTTGAAGGAATGATCTATCACTGGACACCCCGGGAAAAAGAGCAGGACACTGGCCCAATTTTCCTACCAGAGATTGATATCACCATTCCCAACCGGCCAACGAGTATGATCCTGATGTAATGAAAAATGGGAAAGCAAGAATTTTTCTAGGCATGAGATGCTTCTCCTACCTCCTGCCCATTCATCCCATCTCTCCCCATACCTATTCTTGATAAACCTCTCCCAATGGTATGACACATCGATAACCTACCAAGACTAGTAGGCTTGCATGGAGAGCATGGTCTCTATAAATCTACAGATTCCCACTCCACCTTCATCCACCAGTTTGTCCATATGCTTCCAAAAGGACCTATGGCACTAGCCAACTTTTTTGGCATCCCATAAGAAGGTCATCATCACATTCTCCATTTTTTGGATGGTACCCTCTAGTAGGTTGATAATTGATAGTATGTGAATTGGAATTGATGAAAAAACATTGTTGATGAGCGTCACCCTTCCCCCAAAGGAAATGAATTTTCTCTTCCAATTGCAGATTCTGCCTGTGATGCGATTGATAATATCATCAAAGATACATTTCTTGATTCTGCAATTCAAAACGGGGGATCCTAGGTAGGTCATTTTGAGGCGGATCTTATGCATACAAAAACATTATTTAATGGCATGGGATCTCCTCTCAGAACACTTATTAGAGAGAAAAACCATCCTCTTCTCATAATTGATATTCTGACCACTTTCTTACTCGTAGGCTACCATGTCATCGATGAGATTTTGGAGGGATATGCTCCTTGTGATATTAAAGATCAACACGTTGTCCGAAAAAATGATATAGAGGATAGGGAGAATCCTATACATGGTGGAGCAAGGGGTAACCCGACCTTCCTCCAAGATGAGGTGATTTTTTTTAGAGTTCCTATTAAGCCTTCGGGAAAAGCAAAAGAGAGAGTGGATCCCCTTAGCTCACTACTTTGGTTCTCTTGAAGTACCCGAAAACCATAACCATGAAGGATATAGAGAGCCTTGGAAATGATAATAATCTATTATAAATGTCACATACCCATTCCCAAAATCCAAATTTCCTCTTCACCCGGATGATGAATCCCAACTCAAGCCTTTCATAGGCTTTATCCATATCAATATGAATAATAACATTAGAACCCACTATTCTCTTGTTAATGTCCCCCACTAATTCATTTTCAATTTCAATGGCCCCTTGGAAGCTCCTTCCCTTCACAAAAACATATTGTTCAACCAACACAAGACTTGGGATCATGATGCTCAACCTTCTGGAAAATAGAATTGAGTGTATCTTATAAGAAAAATTGAAAAAAAAACATATCAGCCGGTATTTAAAGATAACAGTCAAATCCATGAATTTGGGGATAAGGACAATGTGGGAACCACACACCACATGTGGGATAGAACTTCCCCTAAAAATATTGAAAGACATGGACAATGTGAGTATTTATGAAATACCAAGAAGAAACATAGAAGGATTCAGGAAACCTATCAGGTACAGGCGCACTCTCCTAGTCTAAGACGAAGGTATCCCATTTGATCTCCTCCTCCATTGTTATACTGACAAGGGATTCATTATCCGAATTTCAAACCATCTATTTCATGGAGATCAAGAAGCCATCCACCCAACTGCATGAAGGCATAACACCCATCATGTTGTTAATTAGATAAGAAATCAGAGTTCTAATGTGGGTCAAAGCAAGATTTCAAAACACTTCGATATCTGAGGTGTATGAGATGTTCTCCATGTTAATTTTGATATGCCCCTTTTTCATTTTTTTTATCTCAGGATGGCATAGAAATAGGTTGAGTTTCTGTCCCCCCCCCCCTCCCTTATCCACAAGGCCCTGGACCATGCCTGGTAGAGCCTCTCGGTTTCTAGGATTTTTTAATTCATCAAAGAGCATTTATAGTTGAGAAGTGAATAGACATAATCATCCCACATTTCTTGTAGGGCCTCTTACTTCTTCCCAATTTCCTCCATAAGGTCATGTAGGATAGAATCCTCCCTAGTATTATTATCCATCCACTCTTGAGTACACCACTTGAGGTGTCTCAATCAATAAAATAGGCACAGGCCTCCCCCTGAACCTCTGATTCTCATGAGGACTTCAACATGGATAGTTACCCCACCCTATTATGCCATTCAGAAGTGTAGAAAAACTGCAGTGACCCTCATAGAATTCTCTTAAAATTTATATTTAGAGGGGAATGGTCAGAAAGAAGCCTAGGTTGGGGAGAGACTAAAGAATGGCCAAAATAATCAAAACCTTGAAGATTAGACAGACATCAGTATAGGTGTCTCCACCAGTGCTGAGAAGCTCTTCTATTGTTACACCAAGTATATTCATTTCCACTATTACCCATATCCATAGGCCCATTAGATTCCATGAAGAGCTGGAATTCCTAAATTTCAATAGTATAGCCTCCCAATCCTCCCTTCTTTTTATTCACCACTGCCATTGTATTGAATTCTCTACAGATGAACCAAGTCTTATTTTCTAGTTGGAAACCATAAACATGTCTCCAAAGGAGAAGCCTTTCCCATGGGTCAAAAAATGCATAAATGAATGTGAAGAGGATATCAAAATAACACAAAGATACCCTAGTGGTGATGCATTGAGACGATATGGCCACTATACCAACATCAAACCCTTGTTTCCAAAAGACCCATATGTAATTATTTTGAGGAGATCCTTGAAGGTGATATGGGAAACCAATCATACAGTCGAAAAAAACCATATGAGATGCCTTTTGTTTGGTCACAAGAATAAAATCCCTAGAAATGTGATGATGATTGGACTCAGATGATATGAACACAGTTTTAGTGTATACTCCCAACCCTATCACATTCCATATAATAACAGACAACATAACTAAAACAAAGGGCTAATCACTCGACCATAGGGAGATAAACCACATCATAAATTTAACATTGCAACTTCCTGATCCCTGACACGAGCCACCGACCTATCCAAGCTAAGCCTTGATGCTTAGGGGAAGGATAGATAAAGAGACAGTGGAGAAAGAGGTGCTACCGATGGCTCATCTCATATATATTCCATGACCAGACACCTATAGAAAGTGTCTTAGAGGGAGATATTACCCTATAAAAGGATTTGACCAGCAGCATGGATAAAATGACTTCCATGGACGGAGATCTATAGGCCTTGAAAATAGACTTACAAACACCTTTTGGCATGGAAGGAGGAAGGACCCCCCAACATATACTGAGGATGAAGGCTGACCAGAGTCTTTGATAGGAAAAGGAAGATCCAGAGGGGCCATAAAGAAGAGAGTTTAGGTAGAGAGAGCATTGAGGTGGAGCATGAGGCTAGGGTCCCCCACCAGAAGTAATATAGGCAATAGGTATTTGCAAAGACTGGGGGACAAATAGGGGGAACAACCGATTGTTGGTGGGGGGAAATCCCCTAGCAGGGGGAAGGGGTAGATTCTCATTGATGGGGATCTAGAGCTTTCCGGGGGAGGGGGAACCGGGAAAAGAAGTAGAATTCACAGTTAAACCCGCCAACCCACTGAGTCATCATAATCTCTATCTGTTGGCAAAAGTGACAGAGATAGAGATGAAAAAAACCATCTAAGAACAAAGGATATATATGGATGACAACGCACCATCAAACCTACCAAGCCCAGATGGTCTTTTTCCACCGCTTCCTAGGTGAGAGATATTTGGTTTCCTCCTTCGAAAAAATCCATTGAATGCACTTGATGCCTGCAGACCACCTAGAAGTGGGGAGAAAATTCATACTGTAGCCTCTGCCACCATTTTAATGCCCCCACTTAGATCAAGAACCTAGGGGGGAACTTCAAAGCCAATTTTATCTCCACATAGATCCGGGGGGAGCTATCAACGAGGAGGTAGTCATAGAAATGATGTCTTAAGACCATCATAGATATGATCCATCTTACTCTTCACATTATGTGCATTACTGATTTTCTCATTCCTTCTGATAAAAGCCATTTCTAATCCATTCCATATTATAAATTTTTTTGGTAACATTATGAACTCTCAATGACTCTAAACATGGTATAACAAAGAGCATAAATTTATGAATCGTAAATCCTATAACTGTATTCTTTGGTAAAATTGGGGGAATAAATCCATCATAATGGTGGGTAAATAAAATGTGAATTATTTTAACAATATCCCTGAGAGTGTCAAACCAAGAGTGTAGTAAGGCCCCTTGTCATGTACCAGGATAACCCAATAAAGACCAAAACTCATTGTCCTAGTTTTCACTCTCATGTACATATGTTCCAGAATCATGTCAATTTGTAGTATCCAGATAGGGATGTATTTCATTGATAAACCACATAATCTTTTCTTTTCCAAAAATCTATTATTTCCTTGTATTCTTATCCCCAATTACAATCCTATGGTTTTGATTAGTAATATACTTTTACAATATCTAGTATCCGTGTTTTCTACTAAACTTTAATTGATACCAACTGTAACGCCCCTACCCCATAATCCTATAACCAATACAATATTTTAATAAATTAGAATGATTAAAAGGAATAAAGTATTGAATGACCAGGTAGTTTAGTAGTTTTGGAAAACCAGATACATACATAAATTCAACATTACAACTATAAACTAAATACAACATATAAGTTTTATTGGGAACATCCCACACTCTAATATTATCCTTGTAGGTAAATCATAAAAAAACTTCTTCATGTCCTGAGAAAATGAATCATAAGAAATGGGTGAGATCAAATTCTCATTAAGGGTATGAAATATAGTATAATATATCATAAAACTAAACATTAGACATGTAAAATAACTAAAAACACACCCCTTTTAAAAATATACTTTAACATAATAAGGTAGGAATACATGTTGAGTAAATACTTCCATAATAAAACATAATCAGGGGTATTATACTAGTCTAATAACAATAAGAAAAATATTTTTATATCTTCATAATGAGGGAACTGAATATGCCGAACATTCTAAAACATATGGTTAGGGCCTCATCCAAGAATTCCATAAATTATTGAAGTCTTGGCCAAAAAAAATATATCAAATTGGGAAAGGCCTCGGCCAAGTCCCCATATATTTGTCTCATGAGACCCACTGATGAACCAAGGGGATATAGAGGGCCCCACCCGAGACTTAATAAGCCCAATGCATTTCTAATATGAATGGGGTGAACATAAACAATATACACATTCATATTTAAAATAACATATGAATCCCCAATCATTAATCATTAACAAAACCATTCAGAGTAATATGGTGAATTGATTCCAAACTGAACATCCATAATAAAACTAATCATAAACCATTCAATAAAAATTGGTCGATGATAACATAGGAGATAAACCTCAATGTGGAACAAGATTCATCAAAGGACATTTACATAGATGAAGATACTTTTAAATGATACCATTGAATAATCCTTGAGGAAATATTTAGTAAACACTAAAAAGTGTCTTATACCACTTTGAAACATTCAAATCATAATCCATTAGAATATCATGAGAATATGGAGAATCCTGATATGATAGACCAAATAGCAGTAAATACATAAAAATCATGAAATAAGTGTTGAACAATGCATATATCCCATAAAATTTAATGTGAGATGAGAAATATTTTTTTTACATTGGAAAGAGAAGTTCTTTTGGAAAATAAATTTAATTTGTCATAAATCTTGTTTCATACATGTATATCCTAAAAAATAAAATTTATGGCCATTGAAATTATATCTGAGGAATAAATAAAGTCTTATATTGGTAAAATCATTTGAAAAGGGATTTTAAAGAAGCTTTATAAGTAAAACATTTTCTTGTGGTTTAAGGAAAATATAAATTGATTTTAAAGTGAGAAGGCATGTTTTCTTTCATAAAGCAAGAAATAAAACAAAATATATTTTTCACATTAAAATTTTTCATTTTATAAAGTTAAATATGGCTTATGGAATATTATAGATTGAATTTCAAAATATTTAAAAATCTGAGATGTTCCTTGAATCGAGCAGGTATTTTGGGAAGAATTTTTGAAAGATCATTTTAAAACATAATACATCCAATAAATTAAAGTAGTATTATGGTTAGTACAAATATATATAACATTAAAAAAATTATGAGGAGTACATAATAATAAATAATAATACCATTGAGGTGATTAAAGAATAAGAGCAACCTTAATGAAAATGGAGGTTCATGTAGATTATACTTAAAACATTGTAATAAATTGAATCATATATCCCAAAATTAATAAACATCAATGATAAATTTTTTATAATTAAAATAAATAGATTCATGATATGAATCTTCAATGGAAAGTATATGTACAATTTACACATTTAGTAATAGTGAACATGTAATATCTTACAGTAATGGAAGTGAGATAAATAACCATTACCTTAAGTACGATGGTGTTATTCACTTGCTATTAGTGTCAAAGATAACCAAATTAAATTAATTAATTAATATTTACATAACCTATTATACATTTAATTTATTTATTAAAACCATATTATGTTTATTCATGGCCTTTTTTATGGGTTAAGAGCTTAAATTTCATTGTTCAGGTCCGTGTGTTTCATGATCCGTATGATTATATACATAAACGAAGAATCATCTTAAATGAGGATTTTTTGTACGAAATTTATGTTATATTTAATTATTGAAAATACAGAAGGTTATTTGGTTGTAAATTTTATTTGGTTTCTTGGAGGGAGATGAATCATTATTTAAATCATTTAATTAAAACGGTTTGGGTTAATTTGCGATTTTTGAACACAACAAGCAGATGATTCATTATAAATCAATACCATATGTAATAATAGATTCCATAACCATAGATGAGTCATAATACATATATAATAGTTTGTTTCAACCATAATAATGGTTTCATGACCTTAATTGAAGATGACAAGAGAAATTGAAAACCCATCATCCTTGAATGTGGTAGATTAGCACATATCAGGTTGTGTTTTCATTTTTAGTATAATATAATGGGAAAGGAGAGATGATAAAAAATTATTCCTTTATGATGGAAAAATTAAATTACATGTAATTTACTAGGTAATTACATCATTTGTACGAAATAAGGATAGGGATAAAAAATTAAAGAACTAAAAATAAAAGAAAAGTTAAGAAATCCCTTATGAAAATATGACACCCTAACGACATCACTTAAAAACTAATAAAACATATTGATGAGAGAAAAAGGGTATCAAGTCATTATTACATAATATATAATGTGGGGGGATAATTAATTACATATCCCAACATATTACAATTGAAATTAAAAGATAATAACATAATAAGAGTGCTTGAAAAAGAGAGTGATTTTGAGATGAAAATTCCGCCGCATAACGGCTTTGCAACATGGATTTAGAATACATTAAAATGGGTTAGGAAATGGTTCAACAATTAATAAAAGACTCATAAAATAGTATAGTAAAATAATAAAATTTAAATAATAACATGGTATGAAAACATGAAATACATACCACATAAAAGAGAACTAGAAATAAAAGAAATGAAAAGAGGATTTTTCCTCTAGAATCCACGTCCTTGAGAATCTCTTTAAGGGAAGGAGTTTTAGACATTTGGAAAGACCAAGATCTTCATGTAAGTGTTAAGTTACTAGGGTATGGTATTTGGGCTGAAAATTGAGGAGATTAAAGTCATAAAGGATGGGAGAGAAGAGGGAGGGAGGGGGGTTTTATTGTGGAGGAGAGGAGTGAATTTTGAATATTTTATTCATTATTTTATTATTTCAATCAAGACTTTATATAGTGAAGTTTCATGTGACCCATAATAATGATAAGTTCAAGTGAGTTCGAACCAAGTGGCATTAAATCACTAGTGACGTCATAAATAGTATATTTAACAGATAATTTGTATATACTGTATTTTATTGTATTTTACTATTCATCAAAAATTCATGAAAATTAGAAAAATACCAAAAATTCACCCTAATAGATTTTAAATGTGTAGAATTAAAAAATGTAATCCACTTTTTGAAATTAATTTTATAAATATTTTTAATTTAATTTTTAAATAAAATCTTAATTATTTCCAAAAAAACAACTTTAAAACTCAGATTCATTTTATAACACATTGAGAAATTAATTAGGGTCCCATAAAATTATCTTATAACCATAAAAAAATGTATCAATTTGAAATTAGATTTTGTGAAAATAAATTTCCATTTTAAATTATTAAATTAAAATTTTAATTAAAATAATATGACATTCAAAAATACCAACACTTATACTATGTTCATTTTTTCACTTTTAAGATGTCTAATTTTTTTTATACAGTCATGGGTGACATTTATATTTTTTGGCCAATTTACTATTCATTAAAATTCATTACTATTCATAAGGGTATATTACTATTCATCTAAATTTATGTTTGTCATATAAGACTCTAAATATCTTAATAAACACAATTGTGCATGTCATTTTATTGAAATTCAAATCAAAGAGGTGGAAAAATTATGTTTACGTGGCTATGTTATAACAATGTGGTGTTTTATAGAGACTCGTTGTTCCATGCATTCTACAAGAAATCTATTGGTAAATTCTTTGGCGGTTACATAACCCATCATGATGGGGATCTAGCCATATATAATTCTTGAAGTTTCATGGTAGGGTACCAATTCTAGGGACAATATTGTCAGGCGGGTCTAGCCCACACACCCAAAGAAGCTTCTTTTGATGAATAATTTTTTTTCAGGATGTATGTGTGGGTCTTTATATTGTGAAACAATAAACCTAGGATGGAGAATCCATGAGTCTCTACATGAATCGAGACATTTTAAGGCATTGATAAATGGTATGTTGGATAACCGCTACCAAACATGATGTCCCCTCGAGTAGGGGCATCACTATGAGGTGCCATTTTTCACCGTGCGTCCAAGACCATAATGTTATAGTTTAGAGTTTCATGATAGAACCAACTACTTCATTTTAGCAGCTTGAACTAAAGATGGAATAGTTTATATTCATGTGGGACTAGACAATATATTTTAACGCCATATGACATGGAGGCACATAGAAGAGCAAGGTTCTAGGGGGGATGTGCATGGCGTAATAAATTATACCTAGCGTGAATGAGGAAGAGGTACACACTACACCATGTGCAATTCCATGGATGAAACCTCAAGCCATGGGGCCAAAAAAGGTCATAGAATATAAGGCTGGACCCATGGATGAAACGTCTAGGTGTTCCTACATATCCCATGAGGATGGGAATCAGGCTAAACATAGTTCTGATATTTAAGTTTAACATCATGTATGACAAGAGGTGGGAGAGACTAGCTTCTAAAAGGGGAGTACATGGTGCAAATATTGAAAACCATGCGTGAATGAGTACATAATCCCACACACGCCACACCACACAATCCTGTGAATGTCAAGGCCAAATGGAAAAATAAAAGAGGTAATTAGTGGAACCCGAGCTGGTCCTAATGACAAGATGCTTGAGCATTCCTACATATCCAATGTGGATGAGAATCCAGCTGCACATAGTTTAAGCAGTGTCTTGAAATTTTATGGATTGAGGAAAGGACACGAAGAAATCCAGTTTTAAGGTCTTATAGCTCTGACCATATAGAAGTGATACTCTTCTAAATAGAAGAAAACCTCAAAAAAATCCATAATCACACGTGAGCTACACTCAATGTGGGAACAAGGGAAGAAAAGGTATTTGAAACACATGGAATACATGAATAGGGGAAATCAGTGGGGCACCCCGAATGAGGCCTCACCGAGGCTTTGTCATCCTAACATGAAAACGTGCACTGTGGGATTACACCAAGATTGACGAAACTCCCCTTAGACAGGATGGAGTGGAAAATGATTTGAATCAGACAACCAATCATTAGGGCATAATGGGGTGGTTAGATGAAGGAGGTTCACTATTGAACATGTTCAAAACACAACATTCACATTGTGTGAGTTTAAATGGGAACAACAAATGAGCGTCGACCGTTGACCATATTCACAATGTGAGAATTTTATTAATTTACCATTCTAAATTATCAGAGATGTCAGCCCAAGGAAGTATGAGGGCATTGGGCCCTATATTCCATGTTGTTTGTGTGGTCCTTTTGAAAGTGAAAGATTATGAAATCCCAAATGAAGGGGAACATGAAGCCTGAAAATGGATGATAACATGTCAATGTAGAATCAAACACTCTACTTATAAACCGTAGTTCTTATGGGAACATTAGTGAACT
Source organism: Viscum album (assembly GCA_963277665.1). Lineage (NCBI taxonomy): Eukaryota > Viridiplantae > Streptophyta > Magnoliopsida > Santalales > Viscaceae > Viscum > Viscum album. The sequence continues at coordinate 1,088,120,154 of OY728165.1, forward strand.
GCCAATGAAGGTCTAGGGGGCCAACTCAAGACTAGTATACTCAAAATGATGAGTGTAGAACATGGGAAGAAAGAGCTCTCAAGAGGGAGGGGTACATGGCGTGGCTATTACAAACCAGACGTGAATGAGGACATAATACAATACCACAACACATACCCCCAACTGGAAAATCTTAGGAAAAGGGCTAGAAAGATGAGGAGGATTCTAAGAAATAGGGATGGACCCGAAGACCTAATGTACGAGTGGTCCTATATATCCCATGATAATGGGAATCAAGCAACACATAGTTCTAGAAGATGGTGTGTCGTTTTATGTCATGTGGTCAGGACGTGGGATGAAGGAGGTATGCCTCAAGGGGATATGTGTGGTGTGATAATAATAACCCTATGCGAATGAGGACATTATCCCATACCACGATGCATCATCCTAAATGAGAACTTGGACCAGGGATAGAAATGGTTTAGGGACCTAAGATGGGATGTACTATCCAATTTTCAATTTAAAGTCATGTGGTGAGGATGGTGAATGATCTTATATTGAGGTCATAGAGCTCATACCATAAAGACATGACCCTTTTTGTAGGTATTTCTTTACCAAATCTCCTAATCCCTCATGAGAAATTCTTGGTGTGGGACAAATGAATAGGATTAGGCTCTCCCAAACATATAAGGGTACAAAAATGAGGGAATAATTCCATGAATGGTTGATCCCAACCAAATCGACACTCCTCCCTTAGGCTGACAGATGTTTGAAGGGATAACACGGAAAAAAGAACCAATGTACCCAATATTTGGGACATACAGGGTGGTGCAAACAATGGGGGATAGGTGTTAACCACGTTCAAAACACATCATCCACATTGGGTGACCTGAAATGGGAACAAGATCGCTTACCATATTAACAACGCAGGTCGTATATCAATTTTTCTTTCAAGATATTTAAGGAAGTTCTCCTGAAATGGTAGGAGAGCCCTGTGACCTAGAATCAATTCTATTCGGGGGTCCTTTTGGATGAAAAAGATGATGAAGACCCAAATAAAGGGGATGTGTGAAGCATAACTATACCTGTGCAGTTTAACGTCATATAGAATGATAAAAGAGGGGGAGTTATCCAAGGAGAGGGATAAATGGTGTGGTCTTCATAAACTCAATGTGAATGGAGGGAAAAGCCTACACCCACCATGTGTTTCGACCCAAGGGGATATCATGAATTTTGGGGTAGGTCCTATGGAAAAAATTTCTGGGAATTCCTACATATAACAAGAGGATGGGAATCAAGCCTTATGTAGTTTTGAAAGGGCCATGAAATTTAATGTTGTATAGGGAGGATGTGGGGGGATAGAAGAACGGGGTGTGGCACATGGTGCGACCATCGTAACCCCGACATAAGTGGTTCTAGTGAAGTCTACACTACACCGTGTGGGATCCTCCAAGATAACTACACCCAAGGGGTAGTCAAATAGTTGAATTTGGGGGTTGAACTCTAAGACAAGGTGTCCAAGAGTTTCAACATATCCCATGATGTCACGACCCCCTCCCACCAAAGATGCCCCTCCTGAGCTGGAAATGGTGGAAGGGAGATAATAACCCCCCAAGTCCCACCTCCATTAGGCCTTGGAGTGGTGACTAGCACCAAGGGTATGAGTTTTTCAAATATATGGGAGGAATTACCCTTTTTATTAATTTAAGATCGGGAAATAGGATGAGTCAAACACCAAGAAGAAGAAAAGGAAATGGTATAGAAATAGCCCAAAACCAATCCCGTATGCACGCTTTATAAAATAGTGAAACAAAAGTACAAGTACAGAAAAGATCCAAAGTACTGTACCAAAAGTAAAGGAACACAACAACAGAAAACAACAGCAACTCCACCTGCCTGACTAGTAAGGTCCCGCACAGTCCCTGTAGTCCTCCAGAAAACCTGAAAGCAAACGTAGGGTGAGCATAGAAGTATACTTAGTAGGGAAACCTAAATCTCTCGTGCACAAGTGGGGAGATATCCTAATGCCCTATGAGAAAACAGAAGAACCAAACCTAGCAAGGAATCTATCCACCCAACCTCACTAGTCACACTCACCAAGTAACACAAGTCAATAGAGTATAGTAGTATTGTTATCAAAGTATGGGTACCCCGCACCACCTTCCCATTGGATATTTCTCAAGCCCTCATGCCTAACACTCTGATTCTTCCCCCTCTTCCTGAGATAGTGCTACAACTTGGCCATACGAAGCTCGAGCTAGTGTCGCAACTTGACCATAAGAAGCTCATAGTAACTCGCCAGCACACAATCCTCGGCTCAAATCACATCACGCCATCACACAATCCTCGGCCATAACCACATCTCATCTCGAAGACACCTAGGAACATAACACACATCATCCCAAAAATTATTGGGAGACATCTGTCGTAACCTGCCCGAAGGAACTTGGGCTATAGAACCTGGAAGAGGGAGCACAGTGAAGAACAGTAACCAACCATCCTTTGGATGTTTGAGAATCTCACCCCCCCATCCCACATGTGTTCATCACGTAGTGCTCAACATGGGTGGGTGCATAAAGAAACAAAAAAGGTACATATTTATATAAGTATAACAACAACTCAGCCCATCCTAAGGCTTCAGCACAAGGATCTGAGCACATTCCTTGGCACTGCTACTTTGAGAGTATGCACACAACAATCAATCCCAAAACCCCATTTAATGTTTTCATGTTTCAACAGCTTTAGTTATCAGTTTATTAACTACCGGGAAACTATCAACAACAAATCTGGCTCAAGAATTCATAAAACATATACCTTCCATCCACAAATCATGTTAGGAAAACACAAGCAACATAAATAAGTCCCTTCTTATTAACCCACCAACCCCATTGATTATTTTTCCCTTTCCATTAACATTCCCCACCATTCATTAACTCTTCCACTTTTATTTGTTATTCACAACCCATAATTCGTTCACATTCAAACTCATCCCTGCATCCCCACTGCCAACCACCATAACCACAATCACACCAAAACCCGTACATCATCATCCCTTTGATACCATTTATCACAGCCTCACTGCCCATCACCAACATAGCATTTACACCAACCCACAACCAAGATAACTGTAGCCCTGCTGCTCACCTGATCCACAACAACCCACAAAACACCCTCTTCACATAAATAAACCCTAACCAGCACCCACATGTTTATTATTTTAGATTTTTCAACCGGGGTGATCACACAAGGGTTCCAGGTATTTAATCAACCAATTTTACGTGATTAACCAATTTAAACATTCAATAAAATTTTCATCCATAAGAAAATCCAGAATGAGAGGGAAAATTTTAATTGCATATGAAAAGGCCCCCAATGACCATGATTTTCAGTAGGCAGAAGCTCATTCAATTCACAACATAATATCACAGGATATAAATAATGTAACAGCATTCACAAACTTCCCATCCCCATTATACAAGCCAGTTATTATCTTTATTAAACCGGTTCAAATGTGTTTCATGTAAACAAAATGACACCCACCTCGCATGATTCACAATTTAGAGAGACGAAGGTAAGATCCCTACCTCAATAGGTTCCGATGTCCTTCTACGAACACGACCACCACGATCACAAGGCTGCTCCCAGAACGACTGCACCCATCAAGGACATCGTGGCACCACTGAATCAAAAACACAAGAAACTCCCTTAACATGTAGATCACATGTTTTAGCATGGAAATAGAATAGGATAAGTAGGATCAGAAATAGAATACAAGAACATAGGTTTAAGATACCTTTTTAGAGTCATTTGTCAAATACCGTCATTCCCGTCAATTTTCAGCAGTCTCCTCGGTTGGAAACTGTGGAGGGGAAGTTGAAGAAGAGGGGACAAAATAGGGTGTATGATGTTCTCCTCGCTAACATGATCCCACAGTCACTGATGGATTGACGATCGGAGTCCGGATGAAGAAGTTAGGAGGGAGGATTTTAGGTCATCTGGGAGCGTCGCCATGTGGAGAAGAAGAGTTTGCAAATAATATATTACCCTCTATTACATAGGAAAATGAAATGAAAACCGTATTCAGTGTGAATTAACGAATACGCATCGTAACCGTACAACAGTTATGCTACTTTACTGGTCAGCACACGACACTTCATACGATTTCCACGCATTTTAATAATAATGTTAATAATAACTTATATTAATAATAAGAGTTTTATTGACCTGATACATGAGTCATAAAAAGGTATTTATCATTGGTTGTAAAATGACCATCATAATTTCAGGGCTACTCTACTGCTGACGGTTCATCAATCCGATATTGTATGATGGAGATACGTTGGATATAAGATCTCGTAATAATAATGATATTATTATTATTGGGTGTCTCATGGACCTGAGCCACAAACCAAAATTTAATATCCCACATTATACCTTAATTGACCGTATTAATGACAGGATCACATCTCCATTGACAACAAGTCAATCAGATGTCGCACGTGGGAGTTATGACGGGTCGAAGGTTTAATAATAATATTAAATTTATTAATTCACGGTCTTTTCGGGTACCTGATCCAAAAACCAAAAAAATATATCCAATATTGCACTCATAATTTCCATCTCGAATTTAGGGTTGCATTTCCACTGATGGTTTGTAAAATCGATGTTGCACGAAGAAGTTATGGACTAAACATGGTTTTCCCAACAAAATTTATAATTACAGCATTATATTTTTTAATTAATTTAATTACTTAAATTCTCACATTCTCTCTCCAATATCCTTTGAGATTCACACACAAAGGCATCCCATTTGTTTATGGGGGTTACACATGGCACCTCTCTCTTATATTCATTATTCTATAAATTTTATTTCCTTTTAACATGTTTCTCTCTCCAATCTTCTTCCTTTCTTCCACAATTTTTATCACGCCACAACCAAAGTGGCACCTCCCCTTTTATTCCATACCCATCACGCCCCAACCTTCATTCCTTTATGGTTTTTATTATTATTTTCTTTATTATTCCATCACATTGTAATCTCTCTCCAATCTCACTTCAATGTTATTATTAATAATAATAACACCCATCATTAATCTTCTAATTTAATCCCATTAAATAAGATTACCATAATTATTCTCATATTAAACTAAAACCATTCCATTTAATTAATCACCCACTAAAAGCCACCATTACCATTATTATTTAATATAATAGTATTAAATCCTCTTTCAATTTCATCAACGGGTCGCTATCATCATTAATTATTATTATTATTATTCATGCCCATTATTATCTTATAATTACTCCATCTCTCCCATCACATGATATTCACCCACAGGTTGGGAACCCCTTCCATGTCTCTCTTGATGTTATTATTTTTTTAACAAATTATTATATAATAATACCCTTTTAATGTTATTTACACAATTCCAACATTAATTGTGGATAATCGCACAACGCTTCCTGTACAAGGTCACACCCATACACCCCATGCATTTCATTCCTTTGTAAATTTATTACATGCGCCTCATTTATTATATGCCCATTACACACATAATTTATTATTTATTAAAATTTAAATAAATCAAAAAGAAATCATGCACCTCCCCTCATTGAATTAAATACATTCAATTTTATTTCTTTTATTTCATAATGATTAAATTAAAACCATTTAATCTAATTAAAACCAAAAAAAATTCATGCCACCATTATCAATTATTATTATCAAAAATTATTTTTATAACACGTGTCGTGTTTGACAACATAAAAGTTTTACAAAGTAATGGTCCGGAGAGGTCTTGGCCATTACATCAGATACCTCTCGAAACATTCTCATCCTCGAGAATTAAAAACCAACCCATAAAAAGGGGAAAGGTCCGAACAACCACCCCGCAAGATACCTCTCAGGGCTCTCATCATAATAGGAATCCTACCACTACCCTAATTATATGAGTCAGGGAATTCCTCCCTCCATGTTGAGATATTATCCGCTTTAGTCGGCAGTGACTCGCCTACACGAGTTTAATCGCATCCACATTAATGCGTCTCAATTAGTGATTAGGTCCTCCCACCCCCATATTTTAGGATTTCTCATACACATATGGCCCCCAACACCACAAAAAACAACAAACACACTACCTTAACATAGGGATTGGGGAATTACTTCTCCCATTTCAAGATACTATCTACTTTGGCCAGCACTAACTCTCCCTCATGGGTTTAATCACATCCACATTAATTCATCTTGATTAGGGATCAGTTCCACCTCTCCCCACATGTTATGACTCTTCACACACATTTAAAGGAAAGAGGAAAAAAATTATCATTTTAGACTCATGAAAAACAAGATCCATTCCCAAATCATGGGCGAGAATGAGTTTCAAAAAAGGAGTGTGATGCTCTTGAATTTAAACAAAACATAACCAAGAGCATTTAAGTAAAACCAAAAAAATCTCTCTAGATATCTAGCCTTTCTAGGGTTGCCACTTCTGTTGTGTGAAACTGTCTGTGTCCCACTCCTCTACCTTTTTGTTGACATCCGGGTGCCATAGTTGTTCGGTAAAAAAGGAATGCTTAATCCCAAGTAGCAGGGAAATTTTCTCAAGGTTTTATTTTATCATTTTATTTCGATTTCTTTCCCAGAACACCCAAATCAAGTAAAGCACAAATCATCATGATGCATGTAACTTTCCTAGGGTCTCTACCCTGCAATCAATGTATTCTTACTTGGTCATTTGGTAATCTCAAAGTCCTTGCATCAGATCACAGGGGGCCTTAAAATCTCGTGTCCTAGCCGGTCTTCCCTGGCCTATGTCACGCAATAAGATAATTCAACACTATTGACCTACCATCCCATGAAATACTCACTGTGCCTAACTATAGACTTCATCCTATCTCTCTACCATCAGCTCTGATACCATTCTATCATGACCCCCTCCCACCAAAGATGCCCCTCCTGAGCTGGCAATGGTGGAAGGGAGATAATGGACCCTGAGTCCCACCTCTAGTAGGCCCCGGAGTGGGGACTAGCACCAAGGGTATGAGTTTTTCACATATATGGGAGGCGTTACCCTTTTTATTAATTTAAGATCAGGAAATAGGATGATTCAAACACCAAGAAGAAGAAAAGGAACAAGTATAGAAATAGCCCAAAACTAATCTCATATTCATGCTTTATACAATAGTGAAACAAAAGAACAAGTATAGGAAAGCTCCAAAGTACTGTACCAAAAAGTAAAGGAAAACAAAAACAGAAAACAGCAGTAACTCCCCCTGCCTAACTAGTAAGGTCCCACATAGTCCCAGTAGTCCTTCTGAAAACCTAAAAGCAAACATAGGGTGAGCATACAAGTATACTCAGTAGGGAAACCTAAAGCTCTCATGCACAAGTGGGGAAACATCCTAATGCCCCGTGAGAAAATAGAAGAACCAAACCTAGCAAGTAATCTATCCACCCAGTCTCACCAGTCACACTCACCAAGTAACACAAGTCAATAGAGTATAGTAGTAATTTTATCAAAGTATGGGTACCCCGCCCCGCCTTCCCACTGGATACTGCACAAGCCCTCACGCCTAACGCTCTGATGCTTCCCCCTCTTCCTGAGCTAGTGCCGCAACATGGCTATATGAATCTTGAGCTAGTGTCACAACCTGGCCATATGAAGCTCATAGTAACCCGTCGGCACACAATACTTGGCCATATCAAATCACATCCCACCGGCACACAATCCTTGGCCATAACCACATCTCATTCCGAAGACACCTGGGAACATATCACACCTCATCCCGAAGATTCTTGGGAATCATCTTTCGTAACCTACCCAAAGGAACATGATCTATAGAACCTGGAAGAGGGAGCACAGGGAAGAACAGTAACTAGCCATCCTTTGGATGTTTGAGAATCTCACGCCCCATCCCACGGGTGTTCGTCACGTAGTTCTCAACATGGGTGGGTTCTTAAAGAAACATAAAACGTACATATTTATATAAGTATAACAACCACTCAGCCCATCCTAAGGCTTCTACACAAAGATCTGAGCATGTGCCTTGGCACTTCTACTTCGAGAGTATGAACACTAGAATCAATCCCAAAACCCCATTTAATGTTTTCAGGTTTAAATAGATTTAGTTGTCAATTTCTTAACTACCTGGAAACTATCAACAACCAAACTGGGTCAAGCGTTCATAAAACATATCCCTTCCATCCACAAATCATGTTAGGAAAACACAAGCAACACAAACAAGTCCCTTCTTATTAGCCAACCAACCCCATTGATTATTATTCTCATTCTGTTAACATGCCCCACCATTCATTAACTCCTCCACTTTTATTTATTATTCACAACCCATAGTTCGTTCACATTCAAACCCATCCCTGCAACCCCACTTCCAACCACCATAACCACAATCACACTAAGACCCCTACATCATCATCCCTTTTATACCATTTATCCTAGCCCTACTTCCCATCACCAACATAGCATTCACACTAAACCACAACCAATCCAACCGTAGCCCCACTGCTCACCCGATCCACAACAACCCACAAAACACCCCGTTCACATAAATAAACCCTTACCAGCACCCACATGTTTATTATTTCAGTTTGTTCAACCGGGGTGATCACACAAGGGTTCCAGGTATTTAATCATCCAACATTATGTGATTAACAAATTTCCACATTCAGTAAAATTTTCATCCATAAGAAAATCCAGAAGGAAAGGGAAACATTTAATTTTGTAAGCAAGGGCCCCCAATGACCATGATTTTCAGTAGGCAGAAGCTCATTCAATTCACAACATAATATCACAAGATATAAATAATGTAAATTCATTCAAAAACTTCTCATACTTGTTATACAAGCCAGTTATTATCTTTATTAAACTAGTTCAAATGTGTTTCACATAAACAAAAGGACACCCACCCCGCATAATGCACAATTTAGAGAGACAAAGGTAAGATCCCTACCTCAATAGGTTCTGATGTCCTTCTACGAACACGACCATCACGATCACAATGCTTCTCCCAGAACAACTGCACCCACAAAGGATGTCAGAGAACCACCGAATCAACAACACAAGAAACTCCCTCAACATGGAGATCACATGTCATAGCATGGAAAGAAAATGGGAGAAGTAGGATCGGAAAGATAATACAAGAAAAGAGGTTTAACATACCTTTTTAGAGTCATTCGTCAATGACCGCCGTTCCCATAAATTATTATCAGTCTCCTTAGTTGGAAACTATGGAGGGGAAGTCGAAGAAGAGGGAACATAACAGGGTTTATGATGTTCTCCTCACTGACATGATCCCGCATTCACTGATGGATGGACGATTGGAGTCCGGATGAAGAAGTTAGAAGGAAGGCCTCTAGGTCATCCGAGAGCGTCGCCATGCAGAGAAGAAGAGTCCACAAATAATATATTACCCACTCTTACATAGGTAAAGGAAATGAAAACTGTATTTAGTGTGAATTAATGAATACGCATTGTAACCATACAACAGTTACGCTACTAGACTGATCAACACATGGCACTTCATACGATTTGCACAAGTTTTAATAATAACGTTAATAATAACTTATATTAATAATAAGTGATTTATTGACCAGGTACATGAGTCGTAAAAAGGTATTCATCATTGGTCTTAAAATGACCATCATAATTTCAGGGTTACTCTGCCACTGACGGTTCGTCAATCTGATACTGTATGAGGGAGATACATTGGATACAAGATCCCATAATAATAATGCTATTATTATTATTGGGTGTCTCGTGGACCGGAGCCATGAACTATAATTTAATATCCAACAATAAACTTGCATTGACCATATTAATGACAGGATCAAATCACCATTGACGACAAGTCAATTGGATGTCGTACACGGGAGTTATGACGGGTTGAAGATTTAATAATAATATTAAATCTATTAATTCATGAGAATTTCAGGTAACCAATCTGAAAACACGAAAAAGACATCCAATATTAGACTCATAATTTCTGTCTCGAAGTCAGGGTCATATTTCCACTGACGGTTCGTAAAACTGATGTCGCACGAAGAAGTTATGGACTAAACATGGTTTACCCAACAAAATTAATAATTACATCATTATATTATTTAATTAATTTAATTCCTTAAATTCTCACATTCTCTCTCCAATCTCTTTTGAGATTCATGAACAAAAGAATCCCATTTTTTTAGGGGGGTTACACATGGCGCCTCTCTCTTATATTCATTTTTCTATAAATTTTATTTCCTTTTAACATGTTTCTCTCTCCAATCTTCTTCCTTTATTCAGCAATTTTTATCACGCCCCATCCAAAGTGGTACCTCCCCTTTTATTCCATACCCATCATGCCCCAACCTTCATTCCTCTATGGTTTTTATTATTATTTTCTTTATTATTCCATCACTTTTTAATCTCTCTCCAATCTCACTTCAATGTTATTGTTATTAAGAATAACACCCATCATTAATGTTCTAAGTTAATCCCATTAAATTAGATTACCATAATTATTCTCATATTAAACTAAAACCACTCCATTTAATTAATCACCCACTAAAATCCACCATTACCATTATTATTTAATATAATAGTAATAAATCCTTTTTCAATTTCATTAACGGGTCGCCATCATCATTAATAATAATTATTATTTTTGACTCCCATTATTCTCTTATAATTACTCCCTCTCTCCAATCACATGATATTCATGCACGGGTTGGGAACCCCTTCCATGCATCTCTTGATGTTATTATTGTTTTAAAAAATTATTATGTAATAATACCCTTTTAATGTTATTTACACAATTCCAACATTAATTGTGGAGAACTGCACAATGCTTCCTGTACAAGGTCACACCCATACGCCCCATGCATTTCATTCCTTTATAAATTTATTACATGCACCACATTTATTGTATTCCCATTACACACATAATTTATTATTTATTAAAATTTAAATAAATTAAAAAGAAATCATGATCCTCCCCTCATTGAATTAAATACATTCAATTTTATTTCTTTTATTTCAAAATTCTTAAATTAAAACCATTTAATCTAATTAACACCAAAAAAAATTTCATGCCACCATTATCAATTATTATTATCAAAAATTATTATTATAACACGTGTTGTGTTTGACCACATCAAATTTTTACAAAGTAATGGTCCAAAGAGGTCTGGGCCATTACACATGAGGTTGGGAATCAATCCATATATAGTTCTTGAATATGAATTTTAATGTCATGTGGGATGATGGATACAAGGATATCATAATTTACGGTCATATAACTCAGACAATCTTGAAGTTTATTATCATGCAATATGACTGTAGGGCAGTGTTATGTCCTTTAGTTCGGACAGATCATGCATTTTAGCATCTTGTGGTAAAGTCGTTATAGTCTAAGGTCATGTGGGACCGCTTAATCAGGAAAAGTATTTCTTGAGGAATTTTTCATTTGTGGGAGGAGTTATATTCTTACAACCCATGGTAACTAGGGAGTATATGCAATTAAGTAAAACTATATTAATGATGTATGGTCATTCCCATTTGGGCTCTAGTTTGGGTTGTATCCTAAAAGGTATCATCGGCGCTCTCAGAGCCAACACCATGTCACCTTGCAGGAAAGAGAAGTGGAAAAAATTATTGTTAAAAGCATTGGGTATCTCATTCTGATGCCTTTATAGATTGTGTAGGGAATAAATATTCTACTCATTGAGTGCTTCCAGTTCACCCAGATGAAATTAATATTCATTATTTGGTGCTTTCGGATCGTTTACAACTATGCATAATGAAGGAAAATGAATCTCGATAGGCAGGACTGCCTCCATCCTATACACCAGGTAGTATGGGGTCACCTATGTGCAATTGAGAGTCAATTTTTTGGGAGGACCAAAGTGAATTGGGTAGCTTGTCTGGCCAACTCTTCTTATTCTAACCAACCATTTTCTATAGGGTGTTATATAGGGTTTTGTTGAATTCCCCGATCTTCTAATTTTCTTGCGTGTGATATCAGGAGGTATAATTAGAACAGATTTTGAACTTTGCATACAATTTCTTCTACTCAGTTACCTTTATGTTTGTGTCGTTTCGATGAGGACACCATGAGGGAATCCAAATCAGTATATGATATTGGATCTCACAAATTCAATGATATAATTATCCTTGACCATTTTGAGTTGAACTGCCTCTTCCCACATAGAAATGAAATCCATATAGGTCAAGATTAACTTACACTGGTGAGCTGTCTCCTGTGGATACGGTCTCACAACATTGTGTCCCCAGATAGAAAAATTCTGAGATTACTTGGTAGTATAGAGAGTATCTAGTGGTTGATGCACAAAATTAGCAAGTATTTGGTATGAATGAAACCTGTTGTAAAACTCAATAAAATCACAGATCGGGGAGTGCCAAAAGTATCCCAGTCTTTGGATCTGGGGAGATTGTTTTGGCCTGGTCTGATGAGCCCCGCATGAACTAGCATGAACCTCCTACTTGACCTGATAAATATCACCTATTTTAATATAACGAAGGAGGACTCCAAGAAACCCATGTTTATAGTGGATATTCTCAAGATTGGGGTCACTCTGGAGGGTAAATTGCAGTACGCGGCATCAAATTAACCAGCGCTTGGCTTGATCTACCCAGAGACCGTCGTGCTAGTGGTACTTGATAAAGGGGGTCCTCCAGTCGGGATTCACCTCTAGCACTATGATGGGGGGGCCTAGGGGTCCTGATGTGGAGGTACCAGTGTTAATGTGGATTACATACGGGCTATCATCATCATCCAGAGTGATAAGGGTGATGAATCTGTAATGTTCCATGTGTATAATCAAATCATAACGATCTGGATCTATAAAAGATGCTACCATGATGGACAACGAATCAGCTCGACCATTTGGGGATCGAGGAAAATGGTTTACAGATGGCCGAGATGGGAACTGGCCCATCAACTAGTGGGTACCTTAAAAAATGTATGATATCTATATTTTTGATGAACTAGTCACCATTGATCTGTTTGATGAATAGTTTAGAGTACCCTTACACATTTAAGTGGGGAAAATCAATCTTGAGGGCCAACCTGAGACTAGTAATTTGGGCCTGATACTCTGCCTCATTGTTTTTACAACCTTCTGAAAACATGAATGAATATGGAAGAAAGGATAGCACTGGTGTGACGAAGATGATACCAAGGCATACTATGTTGTGTTTGGGGTCATTATGTCTTATCCCGGTAGGGCTTAGGAAATCACCATCATTGTGCATTTTCTGACATGGAATATCTTGGTATACTGAGAGGATTTCCTCTTCTGGAAAATAAACGTTCAAGGACTAGTCTGCAAGAGCTTGATGAGTGCCATGTGAATCTACCAATGGTTTTCCCTTAAAACCTTTATGTGGGACGAACCTGACGTCGAACTTCTTGAAGATTACTACCCAATGAGCCAGACAATCTGTCAACACGGGGTGGTACTTGGTACTCGAGCTATATCTCATGGTGCATCATGTAATGTTGCAATTTCTATACTGTGAATATTGGTGCAAGGTAGCTTATCTTGAAAAAATATTATCCGGTCTTTGTATCAAAGAGCATGAGGCTAAGATAGTAATGACTATTCTCCATTCCCTCATTGTTCTTATGGGTTAGAAGGGCACTGAAAGATCATTCTAGGGTGGTCACAGAAAGTTCCAGTGGATTCCCTGAAATGGGTGGCATCCAGAACGAAGGTTGTAACAGGTACAACATGATTTCCACAAAATTAGTCTGAAATTACTCATACCATTGACATAAAGTTCCTTTATTCATGATCTAATAAAAGGGGTTACACATTCCATCAAAATTCATGATGAATCGGTGTATGTAGGACAAGTGGCCTTGAATGCCTGATAGCTCCAAAATGCTTCTCGGTGGAGACATATGATTGATAGAATTAATCTTTTCAAGATCAATCTCACTGCCACTATAGCTGATAGCGATGCCGAGAAAATTTCTAGAGGTGACCCTGAAGGAACACTTCAATGTGTTCATCATCATATGGAAAGAATGGAAAAAGCCAAACACTTTCTCAAGGTCTTTGAGATGGTCCTGATGTTGGAGAGATTTTACCATCGGGACATCCATGTAGCATTCCACCAATGTCTTGAGGATCAGTTTAAATATGAAGTGCATGGCATGCTGATAGGTGGAACCTACATTCTTTAGTCCGAAGGCCATGAAATGGTATCAAAAATAACCTTGTGGTGCCCTGAAGTCTGTAGACTCTCCATCCTAAGTGGACCTTTGAATTTTGTTATACCCGGAATACCCATCCATGAAAGAGAGAGCCTGAAACATAGTAGAGTCTCCAATAAATAGTTTTTCCATAGGAAAAGGAAAATAATCCTTCGAAAAGTGATGATTGAGATCCTGAAAGTCAATGCAGAATCTAATCTGTCCATTTTTTTCATGATGGTTAGAATGATAGCTAATCATCAGGGGTACTGGACCTCATTGATGAAGTTGGATATGATGAGCATATCAACCTCAGCCTCTTACATTTCCCCATAAGGTGGGTTCATCGTTTGGGGAGTCATTTTGAACCCAAAATGATTTAATTTGAGACTGAGGTGGTGGATGGAAACTTGAGGTTCTAATCCTGGAAGCTCATTATAACTCCAGGTAAACACATCACGATGATACTTTAGGAAGTCCACATACTGTTGTTGTTTGAGTTAGTGGCCTAGAGCTAACTACTTTGTACTTTATTAATTAATAAAATCCTTATCACATCTTGATTGTTCTTTTGCGTGAAAATGCATGTGATAATGTCCAAAGGACAGCTGTTTCATTAAAGGATCATAGCGGATCCCTTCTATGATGAGAACCCAGAAGTGTCATAACACTGTTTTGGAATATATGTTCTATGGTCGGATGATGTTATTTGAGGGACACAAATAATATAGGTCATTAGGGGTAAGGACTCATAAAAATTTTAGGCGCCTTTTCATGGTGTGCACCCTTGGTAATATCCAGGAGGATATTATGAGAACAAGACCTTCCAGTAAGAAATCCACATTTCATAGTGTCGTTGGATGTTCCCATCTGCAGACGTGTGTATTGGTCCTTAGACTTTAAGATTATTATTAATAGTTATTAAAACTCTCACACTTAGATGTATTGATGATAACTGTGATGACACACTATTCGTAGTGATGTAGGATACGTTGGGTGTGTCATGAGTAATACCGCATTAATAGATAATGCGAGAAAGGATTTGTCCTTTCTGTTCCATAATAGAAGTAGATATCTCAAGCCCTTTGATGGAATTGATACTTCCTAAATAAATCCATGGCCACGTTAATATATGGGCGAGTTCAATTATGGAAAGTCAATGAAAGAATAATCGAGCACATGGGTTGATGGAACTAGCATGAAACCCACTTGATTCGATATATCGAGACAAAGGGATTATATTACATGGTAAGCGTTCGTAGGAGGTGACACGTCATTGCGGTGTTAACTTCTTTCTCTATGGGTTCCTTGGCATGTTGCTAGATGCAATCCTTGGACTTTAGGCAGGCTCCACCTAATTCCCCTGAGAAAGAGGCCTAGAGGGTCACACACTAATTGTGTCTATGTATCTCAGTTAAATATTAATTTAACAAGTTAAATAAATATTATTCCTGACTGTGGTTTAATAATTATTTAAGGATGCTTGATCGCATTTATTTCGACACTAGTTATTCGAGATAATATATTGTGGTTGAAATAATATATATATTTATTACCGAGTAATGCAGTTACATTTATTTAAGAAATAAATATCCATTACTCAAGGTCTAATAAATATGGTGGAGGAAATAAATAAAATAAAAAATAAAAGTACACGCTATGTATATTTATATACACACTGTGTAGTTTGTTTTTCGGGATTTGTGATAAAATATTGTTTATTTAATTGAATTATATTAAATGTAATACGTTGGGCGCATGTCAAGTAATAATGATGGTCAACTGTCATTATTAAGACATGGGGTATTACTAAGAGTTAAATGAAATGATTAAATTCTTTTGGGAAATTAATTCATTTTATTATTCTAAGTATTATAATCCCAATTAAATTATTCTCATAGAGAGAGATCCATTGTTGTGCAAAATGGATTTGGAAATAATATCAAGCCAAGAGAGAATTCTCTTTCCACCAAAATTTATTTCAAGTTACGAGAGCGAGATCCTCCACCAGATCAAGGTGGTAGAAGGAGGACATCACAAGTGAAGGTTCTTCCGTGCTAGCACCCAGAGATCCCTTCAGTGACATCTAGAGATATGTGGAGCACATGTGGATCACTGCTAGAGGAATCTTGTACTTGGATTCTACGACACAACGACGGATCACAGGATCGTGACCAGAGACTCCAACGAAGAAAGAATTCCATCAAGGTAATTCTTATGAATTAATTAAATTAATTATAACCAAAATATGATGATCCTATATCTATGGTTATGGGATTCCCTCTTATGTTTTTCATTATTCATTATATTACAAAGATTTGGCGTTTTAAATTGTGACGGATCTCGGATTGAATGTTACTTAACATTAAAATTAATGTTGGGAAAACCCACCAACACGCTTCTGCTGCGCCCGGAACCTACAAGTGGTATTAGAGGATTCATATCATTGACTATAATTATTTAGTTTTTTTTTTGGTGATTTATGCCTTTAATAATTTAGTTATTTCAATTCATGTTTAATCGTTCTGGAAATCTGAATCTCGAGATCTATTCATCCTACCTTGTTTCTCGTTCACCTCACATAAACGAATATTTCTTTTAATTTTGATTAAAATAAAATAGATGAACTCATCTGGAGGAGCCAAACATTTTTTTCCATACAACACCAGAATACACGACGTGTTTTTGGAAGTACACACCGTGTATTCTAGGTTCAATGCTTTGACTGATCTGCCAAATCAGGCCGTGTATTGGATTATTTCTAAGAATTTAAGACACCATGTGTTGACCAGAAACTGGTGGCACACGGTTTCCAGATTATACACCGTGTGGTCCAATGAACACGGCGTGTAGTCCCTTCAGGTTAGGGTTGGGCTGTGTACCACATACACGGATTTCCCGGCTGGAAACCGTGTAACACGAAAACTACACGGCATGTGTCCCACAGAATACGTCGTGTATTCTGAAAATTTCTGAAGTACATTAACACGCCCTGTCCCTAGGTGTGTACATCGGATGGACGGTGAAGAAAAATTACACATTGTGTAGTCAGAACTACACACTTTGTACCCACACAAATTACGCAGATTTATTAAAATTTATTATTATATTATACAAACCCTTGAGACGTGTACTATGGTGCAGGTGTAAAGCTGAGGCACAACACGTGATAGGTTTTTTATATATATGTGTTTAATTTAACATCTGCATAATGAACGGGAATTCACTAGGTTTCCTCCAAGGAACAAGTTATGTACAAGGATAATTTTAAATGAATTTATTTGTTTAAAATTATGATGGATGAGAATCTCAAGGAAGTTCAGAAATGGGGTTTAAGATAAAAGGATTGATTAATTAAAGATAATTAATTAATTTGAGCGTGATTTATCTTAAACAAGAATGATTAAAGAATTCAATGCTAGTTTTATTTATGCGTAAATATCATTGCATGTATGTATGATCATGAGCTAGACCGAGACCTTTGTATGTGAATGGTTTCTTTTAATTTATTTATTTAAATTAAATTTGTTGGCCTGCGAGCCATCTCCTCATTAATGTGTAGGGCATGCGTACCCAAGGATTCTTTTATGTAAAAACCCCTTTTTACCCCTCACCTGCATGTGAGATAAATGTATATGTAATGGATGGATCTCCCAAGCTAGTGGAGGTGGCTCAGGTCAGGAGCCAAGGTGATACCAATCCAAGGAGATACAAAGGTAGACAGGTGGAAATCTCTAAACACAAACCTGAAAGGTTCAAGGTGTTTATCACCTAGGTCTTGGGTTAGTTTATCAACCGCTAGATAAAATAACCAATAGAAAAATCTCATGATCATACCATTTATTTTATTTTTGTCAGTTACATGGTTTATTTATTGTGGGTGTGTAGACATGATTACACAATTAATGAATTAAATGAGCATGCAAGATGGAACTAAAATAAAACTGACTTATACGTAAATATTATCTTAGACATGGTTAATCACTTAAGTATATCCCACTTAATATTAACAAGCATGTAATCAAAGATAATAAAATGGAAATTTACATGTAAGGATAAAATCCCTCAAAATAAACATTAAGTCGGTATAGCCTTCCATAATCTTGGTTAGAATCGAACCATAGTTCAAAGTGCTTGACCAACCCTAGTTTGGGTGCTTTCAATTATCAAGGAATTCTAATTCAAGGTTTTGGGTTGACTTGAATTGGTTCGCATTAAGGGTTAACTACCACAGTAGGACTTAGTGTGACCAAGAGGCAAAGGTTGAGGAAATCCAAAATAAAAGGATTTCAGGATTGGGGAATCCACTCAGCGGATCAAGGAGATGTGAGTTAATGCAGTTGGAATTTGGAATGCCTACCTAAAAACCTTCAAGTTTCTTGACCAACCCTAGTTGGGGTAATGCAAAGGGAAATATGGATTCTTTCCACTTGAATATTCAGGCAACAGAATATTCTGAAATCAATGGTGAGGGATATTGGATTTCGATAAAATAGTGGGAGACTAATAAGTATTAATTTATTAATTTTTCTCAATTTTTTTAATAAAGTACTAAACCTTTTCTCATCTCAATTTGTAGAAACGACAAGAAAATGACTTCATACATATCATTGTGCACCATACTCAAAAAATAAAACATTCTCACCGGTACCAATTTTCAAGAATGGTAAAGGCGTTTACATGTCGTCCTTCACCACAAAAGGAAATTGTATGTGCTGGAAGAGCATATTCCAGTTTCACATGGGAAAGAGGCTAGTGATGAGGAATTATCTCTCTACATGAGAAACAAGGATGATTCCATAGATGTCCAGTGTTTTATTCTATCGTCCATGTTCAATGATCTCTTGAAGAAACATGAAAACATGGACACGTATAGCATGATGTATCACCTTAAGGATCTCTACCAAGAAAAGGTGAGACAGGAGAGGTATGAGATCTCCAATGCTTTGTTTACAACTAATCATGGAGAGTCTCCGCCAGTTGGGCCTCATGTAGTTAAGCTTATTGGCTACATTGAATGCCTGGACATCTTAGGGATTAAATTCCCAGATGAGTTGCGTACAGATCTCATCCTATCATCAATTCCCAAGACCTTATCTAGCTTCATTGTCAACTATAATATGAGCGTCAATGAGAAGAGTCTATCAGAGCTTCTGACCTTGATTCGCCAGGTAGATAAGGACATGGGGCGTGACAAACTCGTAGTCCTTATGGTGAACAAGAAAAGGAAGGACAAGGAAAAGGGTCCAAAGACTTATAAAAGGTCTGAAGCCCCCAAGCATCGTCCCTCCAAGAAGGGTAAGATCCAGAGGCAGGGCAAGGAATGGGAGGCAGTGTGTTTTGCATGTGGTAAGTAGGTCCAATGGAAGAGGAAATGCACCCAGAAGCGTGGGGACGCTAAAGGTGCATTTGTTATTGAGTGCAATATTTCTATTTCTACCCATTGGGTATTAGATACAGCTTGTGGGGCTCACATCTGTATTAAAATTCAGGAACCAAGTAGATTTAGAAAGATCACCAGAGGAGAGGTGGATCTTTGAGCTGCCAATGGCGCATAGCTGGCTGCGTTGGATATTGGTGACTATCACCTCTCATTGCCAAATGGCAGGATTTTGGTTTTACAAAACTGTTATTTTGTGCCTAGTGTTACCAAGAACATAATTTCTGTATCTTGTTTGGATATGGATGGATTTTTTTTAAAGTTTGGAAATAATGGTTGTCTCTTTTATAAGAACATCATATGTTATGGTATGGAACATTTGAATAATGGTTTGTATGTATTAAATTATGAAAACCAAGTGTTGGCAATCAATAACTAAACAAACACACATGACTCATACATCACCCAGTTGTGGCATCACCGCCTTAGTCATGTGAATGAGAAGTGCTTGACAAAGCTCTGTCAAGATGGCTATTTAAACTCTATTGAGCTAAAACCACTTGATAGATTTCATGCTTGTTTACAAGGAAAGATGACCAAACCGCCTTTTGGTGGACAAGGTGAAAGGGCCACAGAGCTTCTAGGATTGGTACACATAGATGTATGTGGACCATTTCTAGTAGAAGCTAGAGGTGGATATTCTTACTTAATTACTTTTACTGATAATTTGAGTAGATATGGATATGTCTACTTAATGAGGTATAAGTCAGAGTCCTTAGAGAAATTTAAGGAATTCAAGAATGAGGTAGATAATCAGCTTAGTAAGAAGATAAAGAAGCTTCGATCGGATTGAGGTGGAGAATATCTGAACCAAGATTTCATCGATCTTCTACAGGAGTCTGGGATTCTATCTCAACTCACTCCTCCTTATACACCACAGTGGAATGGTGTTAGTGAAAGGAGGAATCACACCTTGTTGTACATGGTGAGTTCGATGATGAGCCATGCGGATCTTCCATTATCCTTTTGGGGATATGCATTACAAACTGTAGAATACACATTAAACCGAGTACCAACTAAGTCGGAAAATGGAATTCCCTTCGAGTTATGGAATGGAAAGAAACCCATTTTGTCTCATACATGTGTATGGGGATGGAAGGTGTTCGTTAAGGACTTCTCAGGAAACAAACTAGCACCCTGGGGAATGAAGTGTATCTTTATAGGATATCCTAAGGAAACGAAAGGATATTAACTATATAACCCTTAAGACAAGAAAGTGATTGTCGCCAGACAAGCCGTCTTTCTTGAGAGGGAGCACATACTCAAAAAGGATAGTGGGAGCAAGATTGACTTCGACAAAGTTGATGCTCAAGGTACACAGGAGTTGGTACAGGAAAAAGTTCCAGAGGTCCCTGTGGAAGAGGTTCCAAAAACACAAGTACTGCGTAGGAGCTCAAGAGAGGTAAGGGTACCAGAGATATTTGGTTTCCTAGTCATCGAGGATGGTGAATCATTATTGTTGGACAATGATTAACATCTCTTTTATAAGGAAGCAGTTGAAATATCAGAAGCTGCAATATGGCTAGAAGCTATGAATTTTGAGATGGATTCCTTATATCAGAATCAAGTCTGGGTTCTGGTCGATGAGCCAGTTGATGTAAAGCCTGTTGGATGCAAATGAGTATTCAAGAGAAAACTGGACATAGAAGGTCAAGTTAGCACCTATAATGCAAGGCTAGTGGCTAAAGGATTCAGATAGCATCAAGGAATTGACTATGATGAAACCTTCTCTCCAATTGATATGTTTAAATCCATAAGAATCATACTTGCCATAGCAGCTTACCATGACTATGAGATTTGGCAAAGGGATGTCAAAACAGCATTCCTTAATGGGAACCTTCATGAAGATGTCTATATGACACAACCAGAAGGGTTTGTGACACCAGGTGAATCCAAACTGGTTTTCAAGTCGCAGAAATCCATTTATGGATTGAAGAAATCATCCAGGTCATGGAACATTCTATTTGATGAAGCCATAACGAAATTTGGTTTCATTAAGAACGAATGTGAGCCATGTGTTTATAAGCTGTTTAATGGGAATGTGATCGTTATCCTAGTAGTATATGTTGAAGACATATTACTTATTAGAAATGATGTACTATTCTTATATTTAGTTAAGGACTGGTTGAACAAGTGTTTCTCCATGAAGGACATGGGTGAAGCAGCATATATTCTAGGGATCAAGATCATTCGTGATAGATCCAAGAGGCTTCTTGGACTATGTCAGAGTACATACATTGACCAGATACTAAAGAGATTTAGTATGAAACAATCCAAGAGGGGATTAGTTCCAGTGTCACATGGCCTACATCTTTCTTAGTAAATGTTTCCTCAGATGCAACAATAGAAAGACAGAATGAGTAAGATCCCATACGCTTCGGCTGTAGGATCCATCATGTATTCCATGTTATATACCAGTCTTGATGTTGACTATGCACCGAGCATGGTAGGTAGATATCAAGAAGATCTAGGATAATAGCATTGGACTGCTGTTAATACTATCCTTAAGTATCTGAGAGGAACTAAGGATATGTTCCTGGAGTGTGCAGGAGATGAGAAGATTTTCATCAGAGGGTATGCCGATGCTGGTTTTCAGACAGATCAAAATGATCTGAAGTCACAATAGGGATATGTTTTCTGTCTCAATGGAGGATTTGTGAGCTGGAAGAGTTCAAAACAGCCAGTTGTCACCGATTCTATAGTGGAGTCTGCATATATTACGGCTTCTGATGTAGTCAAGAAAGCCGTCTAGATTCAGAACTTTGTCCAGGAGCTTGATGTGGTGCCTAGCAGTAAAGATCCCATTACATTGTATTTTGATAATACTGCAGCGGTGGCTCTTGAAAAAGAACCAAGGTCACATCAACGGACAAAGCACATACTCCGGAAGTATCACCTCTTGAGGTATTTATATCAGAGGGGTGAAGTTGCAGTGAGCAGAGTGTCCACGGAAGAGAGAATTGGGGACCGCATGACTAAAGGCATATCTCAGCAGAAGCATGAGTATCATGTGAGAGCTAGCGGGTTAAAGGTTGTTAGTAGTTGGATCAAGTCCAAGTGGGGGTCTGTTTGAGTTGGTGTCCTATAACCAACTACTTTGTACTATATTCATTAATAAAATACTTATCACATCTTTATTGTTCTTCTGCGTGACAATTCATGTTATAATGTCCTAAGGATAGCTATTGCATTAAAGGGTCATAGCGGATCCCTACTATGATGAGAATCTAGAAGTGCCATAACATTGTTCCTGAATATATGTTCTATGGCCGGATGATGTTATTTGAGAGACACAAATAATACTGGTCATTAGGGGTGAGGACTCATAAAACTTTGAGGCACCTTCTCATGGTGTTCATCTTTGGTAATATCCAGGAGGATATTATGAGAACGAGACCCGCCAGTAGGAAATCCACATTTCATAGTGTCATGGGATGTTCCTATCTGTAGATGTGTGTATTGGTCCTTAGACTTTAATATTATTATCAATGGGTATTACAAATCGTTCACTTATATGTATTGACAAAAACTATGACAACACACTATTGAAAGTGAGGTATGATATGTTGGGTGCGTCACGAGTAATACCTCATTAATAGAAAATGCGAGAAAGTATTTTTCCCTTCTGTTCCATAACAGAAGTAGATATCTCAGGCCCTTTGATGGAATTGATATAGCCTTAAAAAATCCATGGCCATAGTAAGGTATAGGTTAGTTCAATTCCGGAAATTAAAAGAAAGAATAGTCGAGCACATGGTTTGATGGCACTAGTATGCAACCGGATTGATTCGAGATATTGAGAAAAAAGGATTATATTACATGGTAAGCATTCATAGGAGGTAACACGTCATTGCGGTGTTAACTTCTTTCTCTATGGGTGCCTTGGAGTGTTGTTAGATACTAACCTTGGACTATAGGTAGGCTCCACCTAATACCACTGAGAAAGTGGCCTAGAGGGTCACACACTAAGTGTGTCCATGTATCTCAGTTAAATATTAATTTAAAAAGCTAAATAAATATTATTCTCGGGTGTGGTTTAATAATTATTTGAGGATTCCTGATCTTATTTATTTCGACACTAGTTATTTGAGAGAATATATTGTGGGCAAAATAATATATATTTATTAGCGAGTAATGCAGTTACATTTATTTAAGAAATAAATAGTCATTACTCAAGGTCTAATAAATATGGTGGAGGAAATAAATAAAATGAAAAATAAAAGTACATGTCGTGTATATTTATATACGCGCCGTGTATTTTGTTTTTTGGGATTCTTGGGGAAATATTGTTTATTTAATTACATGTCGTGTATATTTAGAGAGAGAGCCATTGTTGTGCACAACGAATTTGGAAATAATCTCATGCCAAGAGAGAATTCCCTTTCCACCAATAACGCTTTCATGTTACGAGAGAGAGTTCCTCCACCGGATCAAGGCGGTAGAAGGCGGACATCGCAAGCAAAGGTTCTTTCGTGCAAGCACCCGGAGATCCCTTCGGTGACGTCCAGAGATACGTGGATCACGTGTGGATCACTTCTAGAGGAATTCGGTACTTGGATTCTATGACGCTAGTGACAGATCATAGGATTGTGACCGGAGACTCCAACGAATAAAGAATTCCATTGAGGTAATTCTTATGAATTAATTAAATTAATTATAACCAACATATGATGATCCTATCTCAAGGGTTTTGGGACTCTTCTTTTATTTTTCATTCTTTGTTCTATTCCGATGATTCGGCATTTTAAATCATGATGGATCTCGGATTGAACATTATTTAACGTTAAAATTAAAGATTGGGTAAAACTCACCAACGCGCTTCTGCTGTGCCCGGAACCTATAGTTGTTTCTCTCTGGAAGGAATAACAGCACTGATTAGTGTGGGTTTCGGATCCCTCTCATTACTGAGGTTCACCTGTATCAATTCATCGAACGTAGTGGATACACCCTCTTCGAATGTAGAATTTTCATCTTCTAAATCCTCTTAATCACTTGTGAAGGAGGGACTCTTAGTGGGAGGTGATTCCTCTAAATCAACAGATCTTGACGAGATGTTGTTGTCATCTTGAGCAGTGGTGGACACCGCATCGAGGGGATAATGTGCTACTAAAACCATAGCGATGAAGGATGTCGACCCGATCCCATATGGTATTCGGCCCAAGGGGCCACGCATGATGATATCAAATAAATAGTGGCACATCATCCAAAGCCAGTTTATCCCACCTTGACAAAAATAGAATGTATGACATATTTTCATTATCGTGGGGTGGATGTCCCAATACCATATAGGAGTTGGGGGGTCTAGGATTACCCCATCCCGATTTGTGTAGGAATACGAGGTGATATTCCAAATTCATATTGACTTGGTAATTTTCTTCCCCTTGTTCCAGAAACAATCAAACATTGCCCCATATCTGGGGTCATAGTCTCTAATTAGTGAATCAAAAAAATGTAGTCATCATCCAGGTTTTTCCATGGTTCAGTCACAATAGTATCATTTTCTACCTCATTAGCCTAAATCTTCATGTACATTCTCTTGTTATAGTCATCATTCAGGTAGAAGGATTCACAAGATGAAAAGGTAGACAAGTCACCTTAGAGTACACCCACTTGACCAATAAGGGTAATTAATAAACTAGTGATACAATGAAGGGACCGCCGCTTATATGGGAAACCATGGTCTACCAATCAACATGTTGTAGGCTGTCTCCTGGGAGAAAACCATGAACATGGTGTTGGCTACTAGGCCACCAAATAGGGTCTTCAGGGGGATCTTCCAACTGGTGTCTCTTTTTTCCTCTCGTAACCTTGAATTTTTAGGTCGAAGGGACTCATATTATCCTCATACAACCCCATTTTTTGAAGTGTCTAGTTCGGGAGTACGTTGATCCCAAAAACTGTGTCCAAAAGAAAACGACCAACCTCCACACCATTGAAGTGGACGGTGATGTACAATGGGTGGATGTGCCTTTGTAGGGGAGATCCTTTTTCTACTCTAGAGAAAGAGATAATGGCCTGACATTCAGCATGCTCAACGACCATTGTATGGAAGGATTTTGTGGCTGGTACCTCAATCTCAATATAGAGGAGGATTCGTAAAGAATC
This sequence comes from Viscum album, assembly GCA_963277665.1. Taxonomy (NCBI): domain Eukaryota; kingdom Viridiplantae; phylum Streptophyta; class Magnoliopsida; order Santalales; family Viscaceae; genus Viscum; species Viscum album. Next base: position 1,088,145,892 of record OY728165.1, read on the forward strand.
ATTGAGGGATTCACACAAATCCAATGACAAAAAAGATCCTCAAAGATAAATAGCCTCGTAGGATTGACGTAATGATACTTAATAATTTCATACGTCTGTTCCAAGCATGAACATCTTTTTGTAGGAGGTTATTCTGCGGTAGGGGGTGTGACGAGTCCTTTCGGCTGAACTGGTGCCTAACGGTTACTGGGAATATCCCATTTCTCGCTATTCAAAGCTCATGGAGTGAATACATGATGTGGGCTAGAAGACTGAGGCTCGTCCCTAACAGAGTGTGGATGATCATGGCATGGTTGGGGTGTCTCTTTCTGACCATGTAACACAAACAGCGGCCATGGTGGGACTGATGACACTAGATGATAAGGTTTCACTTGTTGGGATCTCTATTGGGTATGTTGTTAGGTTTTGTTGTAATGCACAACCCTACTATAAGTACTGATTGAGGCATTCTGAAGACCCATATATCCACAGCTTTGTCGATGTTTGTGATGATTGGGGACTATAAGAGGATTCACCTAGGGCTCCTCATCGTCATGAATCATGTTGGGGTTTACCAGCTCCGCAGTTTTAACTGAAGCATACCCTTGATTTTCACATAAAGAATCCTCCACCACTAAACATATTTTGTGGGGAATCTCCCTCTCTTGGGGCCTAAATTCAACGAGAGTATGATATGATGATGGAATCATTGGGGGACATTTTTTCTCTTTCATCGTAGATGACTTCTCTTATGATAAGATGGACGCTAAGATGTCCACGTAGAAGTGGTGGGTTTTGGTGACACGGTGTCTTATGAAGGCTAAGGTTGATTTAGATGCACATGGATAATACCATGGGAATGGGTGACTGGATTACATGCCAACCATAATTCATAATTTTGGGACCCACAGTTATAAACCTAATGACACTCACCTTCATTGTCACTATCATTGTCTGGATTCACAAATACACAAGCCACCTATGCTATAGTTGGGCCTAACTGAACTATGTTGTTATCAACATGGTCATGAAATCATAATTTAAACACATAAAACTATTTGAGGGTGTTCCCAATAATATGGAGATATAGTCATTAATTGGGGTGATCTGTGAGATCTGCCTCTTCGGTCCTCCTGTATTTGAGAAACAATAAAATTCATTATTCCAAGTCACATCTGAAATAAAAGAGGGGTCTGGTCCTCATTGAATGATAGGTCATGCTTATCTTTTCTGAGAAGGGGTATTTGGGAGCCTAGCCCTGAAGAGGGGCTGGAGGAGCCTACCAAGGAGTTGTAACATTGTTATCTCACCTAGGTGGTGGTGGCACATTATGCAGGGGTGTCTAATGATTCTAAGGTGGGTGCTATTTGGTCATAGGTTGTGTCTAAGGTGGAAGGTCTCAATAAGGATATTGAGGTTCCTCAACTAGTAACAACTCCAATTTTTTGGGGCCTCTATTTGGGCCACCACGGCAGGCTCAGCCTTAATGGACCTTCTTACAAGATTTTTAGTAGGCAACAGAAAAACCTACATGCCCTGTTATAAGGTTATGTCTCGATACTATGCCTTATCAAAGAAATTATGGAACCCCCAGGGTAATTTTGAGTTATGAGAGGGGGGAAGAGTTTATTTTTGACATTCCCCACAGAAATTTTCCGTAGTTGTTCCTGAGTTAGTGGCATATCCAAGGAGTTGGTGAGGCCTTTACACCAGGTGGAAAATTCCATGATGTGCTTTCCAGGCCTCTACTTACACCTGAAGAGGTCATCAATACTCGTCTTCTGGGTGGTAGAGATGAAATGGTAATGGAACTGTCTATGATGATCATCCTAGCTAGAAACTAACCAAATAGGTAGCTAAATATACTATAAAAATTCATGTCCTTCCAATGTCTGTACGAAACACCAAATTTTGGTGGCCTCTTACTGCGCTGGAGTTCCCAGTATGGGTCCACACCATGAGATGAAGTGGGAAAGATGTTGCAGTGGATCACATGTCCCATTGAAAGGGGAAAAGGTTGGGTTCCCAAAAATTGGGGGTTCTGTCATATCATCAACCCATACCAGATATAGCTTGACATTAGGAAGAATTACCACCTTTCTAGTTTCCCAAGCCTCAAGGAAAGAAATGAGCACCACCATCGGGTATTCTGGGTGGGAGTTCAATTCATGATACGGATCCTGGACTACTGGTGTGTTGACAAGTTCTTCAACATTATAAGAAGGCCCAGCAGCTCGTGGAGTAGCTGGTGGGATAACCTACAGTGTGGCTGGGGGAACTTGAGCTAGTTTCTGTGGATCATCACACTATTTAGGTGGAGTTGGTGATACATACCAGACCCTCTTTCCATAAGCTATATCTTCTGTCCTATCTACATGGGAAGGATAGTCAGGGTAGCCAAGAGGAAACTCACTAGGGGACTATTGTACCTGCCCCTATTGCCTCGGCTGAGGATCATTGTTGTCTAGCCACCGCTCCGTGGAAAGTTCAGAAAGGAGGTCATCGCCCAAATTTTTGTTCTCTATGAGCTATTGACAGAAAATATCCTTCGCGAGATCATAATATATCTTTTACACTAAGCCAGATGAGTCAGAGGGTTTGATGACCCCATGATTATATTTTCCCTTATTAGGATTCTGGCATAGGATTAATGACTCAGTGGGCATAGGAAGACATAGTAGATTTTTATGCTAGCGATTAACCCTTCCCAGTAGATCCAATAGGTGTAGAACTACCCTAGTATAATTTTCTATCTGAGAAGATCTGTGTTGGTCTCATCCTCTGATAGATCAACCATGTTATCCACGACTCTACCAAGAGGCATATCCTCAATATCACCTAGAATGTTAGGCTTGTGCCAGATAAAAATGACATGGAGGGTAGCATACTACCCCCAACCATGGACCTGAATGTGGGGGAAACCTCCTTGATAATTCTATAGAGCACTTTAATGCTTTTAACACATCTTTTTTAGTGGTTTCGGTGGAGACCAGGCAACTCAGGGTGCAGGGACACAGGGAGCACAACCATGTCGACTATACGGAAATGATGTTCAGTGACATCAAAGGGTGCTTGACTTTTGGGGTAATCCACTTTATAATAACATAGATAGATGTTCATCATCCATAGGGTTTGGTGGAAACACGATACTTCCCCCCGAGTAAGTCATTCCCAAGAAATGATTTTTGTTATCGCAATTGGCCAAAACATCTCTTGGAAATGGTCCGCTGTGAGATAGTCCCCAAAGCTCCTTGGCTCAGACTCTAGATCTAGCCCTTGGTTTCCCCCCTCATCAACTGGGGTGGCTGCAGGACATGTAACAATAATGAAAAAGTCTGTTTAAATGATATACTGAACAATAGATAATACAAAAAACAATCTATTAAGCTGCCACATCTTTGGTTGTCCTGCGATGAATGCAATGACTGATCCATCACATCCTGATAATACGGATATGCAACCATAGAATCTGGTGTAAGGGATGTGGTTACTTATGGTGTGACATGATATTTTTAATCTTTTATCAATCCAAAGAATAACATACCATGATCTCTTATTATGCAAGATAATGACCATGTTGACGATATAGAGTATTGCACATTCAGGCCTTGGGAAAGGGCCAAATCTTCCTCCTCTTGGATGTATTAGTGGAGGTTGGTGGGATTCTGATGGAAATCACATTCTGGAAGAATGAGTCTTATTCACCTATTTTCCACTCCACCCTTGACATCGAGGATTGAGGTGAGGTTTCCATTGCTGAATTTCATTCCACTTCAGAATCTGAGAATCAGACAGGCTTAATCATTGTCTAAACCATCCCAGTAACCTTATTATGGTATCAGCGACCAACCATCTAGCCCTGAGGTGGATCTTCGGGATAGGTTAGGCTTTTGGCTAAAGGAGGGCCTTTAGTCAAATAGATACGGGGGTGGAGAAGACTTCTTCCTTGATGAGTTGGGCTGAGAGGAGCACCTAGAAAAATTCCAATGGGAACACAGGGAGGACCAACGTTTCAACTGACAGATGCATGGTCGGAGTCTCCGTGAAAAGTTTTAGATTGGTTAGTACCTATGATAGAGATTTTGGGAGAAATGGAATTGCATCTATACCTGTTTACTTTGGAAGTAATGGTATAAGTAAGGTCCTCGTATTGGTCAAGATGAAAACGGGTAGGACCTCCGTGTTGGGTTCTATTGTATCAACGAAAACCACAACATATTTGATTACTGGGATGAGTAGGACCTTTTTCATTTATTGTATGAACATAGGGATGACTCCCACACTGACAGTTGACCAGATAGGTAGGGTCTTCACATTGACGACCTATGATAGCAGGGAAAGATCCATACCTAAGGTCATGGGTGTGGAAGAGGCTTTCATATTGCGTTTTAATGTAGTAGGGATGACCATCGATTGGATTGATGGTGGAATGGGGAGTACATTCATGACACACATGGGAGAGGGGAGGAAATACACTCTCATTGGTGATGGTACGGGGATGACCTCTGTACTGGAATTCATTGTCGTTGTTTGGCCCGAGATAGATGCCACATGTATTGGCAACCAGGAGAGTTGAACCAACCTGCTCGTGGGGTGGTTGGGGCTAGGATTCCTTCTGAGCATGTGAGTTAACCTTCTTAGGATAAACATGGGAGTGATGGTATGTGCCAATGGTGGAATGGGACATAATAGTCATTGATTTTGGTACCCCTCCATGGGCGTCCTCCTCAGCCTGCGCCCGATGCTGGCGTCAGGTTAACTTAACTGGGGCCGATGGTGTAGGTTCATAACTCACCTTCTACTCAACTTATGGGGCCAGGTGACAGGACTAACATGGCCAGATGGGATCCCTTCTTCAGAGCCCATATGATGGGATTCTATTTGGGATGGTTTATAAATCCCTTACTTCACTAGCATAGGGCGGGGAGTCATCAAATTGTTCAAGGGATCGGCTCTCGAAATAATTATACATTAGAGTGGGGAGAAGTGGCTCCCTATGTGGCCCTTGGGGGTGGTGGTGATGATGAGGTGAAGAAGCCTCTAGGTTAAGTCTGGAAATATCCCGAGTTGGGATAATCCTATCATCCTCATACCGTGGAATGAGATCATTAATTAGCCTTCTCTGATATAATTCTGATGGGGAGATAGGGTGTGGGTGCCCAACAGTTGTGGATGTGGAGGCCTCCATGGGAGAGATGAGGCCATGTGGGATTTCCGCATTGACGTTCCCCTACCCCTACATTGGTTGGTGGTCAGTGATTTATTTCTTGTCATGAATTCTTGGGTCTGAAAAAGTTGGGATATATAAAAATTAGTGTTGAAAGAAGGAAATCGACGTCCAATGCCCCAACGTCATTTTGTTCTCCATGGTTGGTAAGAAGGACCCATGTTGACAATGTCGCAGACTGAGATGTCCAATATTCAAATACCCCAATTTTATGGTCTGTTTCATGCTAGGCCCACTATTTTCATGGCAGGACCTAGCACATTATTATTGGATTTGGTGACATGCTAATCCATTGATGTCTCCAGTACTACTAATCTCCACATTGAGGAGAATAAATTCATGTCGGGTTCACCATTTCTGTTTTTGGTGCTTTTGTTGGGGCGTGCATCCGTCTGTGGAGGATGCACATATTGTTTCCTTGTATTACCACTTTCCAATGGCAGGCGACATCCTTCTCCTATTCAGGGACATTTTCTCCTTGATCAAAATAGGATGATGGGATGTTGGTTCCTCTTTCTATGGATACCTCCTCAGAACTCTTCACGTGATACGGGTCTCCCTCATAGACATAAGACGTTGTTCATGAAACTCTTCCAAGTTCCATGTCTTCATGGACCCTGGTAAATTACACTACTTCTGTCAGGACATTCCAAGGTGTCTAGTTAGGGAAGAAACCTTTAGTCGGGGGAGTAGTCACAGTGGACATCATTGGAATGTCTAAACCCTAGAACACTGATGTGTCCGGGTTTCATCTCCTTATGATAGGGATTCTCCATGGCGCGGAAGCCCAAGTAATCCCACATCAAGGGTGGGGAATTATATTCCATAGGAATTTCTATGAGGATTTCATCGGCTTCACATGTTTAGCACATGGTATACCATGAGTTTAATGTCTAGTATAGACAGATCAGATAGATCAAAACATTGATCGGAGCGGATTAGCTAGGTTCAACCCTAGGACGGAGCACCTGAGAGTCCTATTAGATGGGAGGATTAAGGCATCCAACAATTGTTGATCCGAGGCTTCAAGGGTCCCTATGAAGGGGATGCATATTTTTTCCATTAGCTGGGATTGAACAATATAAAGGTTTTCTATGTACCCTATCCTAAGAGTTGGGGATCAAAATCAAGTAGTTCAAAGGGGTGGTGAATTGAGTTGTCCACAGAGAATAGTGACTTGAAGACACATTGGGGCTTATGCGTAGTTAGCGGCTAGGGTACTACTAGGATAAGTGAAGAGGTTGATGACATCATCTCACGGGGATATGGCGGCTCAGGTAAGAATTAGGATGAATGATGGGTGGTTGAACGAATTTAATGGGATTAATGGGATGGAACCGACATGAAGATGATATTGATGCTGGACTTCATCCTCAGAGAGGCTTCCTACAGATTCTTGCGGTAGAGAATCAAATTCCACATAGTTTGATGGGGCGATGGGACACCTGAGGAGGTGGACCATGAGAATGGATGCATTGATGGGATCCTAAAGAAGTAGAAACTTCATGTTGGGGAATGATCATCCCAAAACATTTAGGCTCAAGGGAGAGACCACGATGGGATATGAGTGAAAATCTTGAGCATCAGAGAGGATTTATATGTATCCTCATGGTAGGTAATCAAAAGTCAATGTAGTTCAGGATGAGGGTATAGAATCAGGGTGTGCACATAGGACAATGACCCGACGATATATTGGGGGTTTACACGTGGTTGGTAGACTGGGATGGAGTGATGCTGGTGGGATGGACTAGAGATTTGGGTCCCAAAGAATGGAATGACAATAGCTTACCTTCATTTTTAGACTACAATGGAATACCATTGGATGGGGATAAAATGTATTACCGAAGGTTGTGGTTGAAAATGGATTTACACTGACTGGGCTTCCAATGGCATACCAATTGTTGAAGTTCCAATGGCTTACTGTTTATTGGGAATCATAACGGCTTATCGTAGATTGGGATTGGACCTCAGGGAGGCTTCCTATATACCCTATATTGGATACAAGGTTCAAATCCCATGTAGTTATAATGGGTATTGTTTAAAACCTTTCTGGAAAAAAGGGGGGTTCACTTTAACATCGTGCAGGAGGAGGGTGGACCGACATGAAGTGGTCGAGATCGATGGGTGTTGGGATTGAACCTTAGGGAGGCTTTATATGTTTCTTTATTTCAGGGGGAAAGAATCAATGTCTGCGTAGTTCGAGAATAGGGATACATTTTTACATCATGTGTGATGAAGGTGAACCAACATAAAGCGGTCGGGACAAGTAGGTGTTGGGAATGAACCTCAGGGAGGATTCCTATATGGCTTTTCTAGGAGACAAGGATCAAAGATCATGTTGTTCGGAATGGTTTGGGGCTTACATGCTAGGGCTGCCCATTAAGGATGCCATGGTCAATTCCTACTCTAATCCCACGTGAGTCATGCTTGGGGTGAGAAACAAGAGGAATCAATGACCTAACGATCACATTACGAAAGGTGCATACGCAGGAAGTGGAGTGGTGCTTACACATGGTTAGCGGTCCAAAGAGGAAACATAGACTTATGCATGGTTAGAAGTCCAAAGAGATGAGATTGAGACTTATTCCAAGATGGAGGCCCAATTGTAATAAAGCCTAGAGGAAGAGTGATGGGGTAATGAAGGTCCATGTGACCTTCTCTCCTCTAGTCAATGGCATAAAAGAAGAGAGGAGGATCAGGGGTACTACCTCCCACAAGAAAGGCTAGGGGGTTACAACAAGATGGTTTACTTTCCCCAAAGACAGACACTACTCTAGCAAAAAGGATCTCATTCCATGGGAGGAAGATCTCACTCCCATGGAGACAAGTGGGCATGGATAAAGTCTCGGCTGGGGTACCCCAAGCATATTTCATGGGTTAGGGACACAGTTTAACATCATGTGTTGTGGACGATGGTGCTTATAGTTAAACGTCCTAGAGCTCGGATGAGGCTAGTTCACTCCGCACCCCTAGGACATACATAATTAATACCGACCCACCCATGGGGAATGGAAATCATGAGAAATGTCTTGGAGAGGTGGTGTTGCTGAGTGATCCACTAAGGGGAACATTTTAGCATGGCTATATGAAGAATCAATGGTTGTTAGCGTGCTTATGCGAAGAAGCATGAGGCTAAGAAACAAAATGTAAAGCACCGCCTAGGGGACCTTAAAATCACTTCATACAAACCTTGAGGGTCATACGAGAGAAGGTTTTGCAAAGAAAATGGGGTCACAAGAAGAGACCATGTGAATATCTAGTGCTCCACATAGTGGAGGAATGTTGTGAAGGGGTATGGTTTGAGAATTGGAATGGCCTATCATAGGCAGAGGGTATAGGTTCATATGAAGGGTGCTTCGTGATGTGGAAAGGCTTTCGCAATGCAGGACTTCACAAATAATTGGTACCTTTCAAATAGTATCACTACGAAGCAATGTTCGTTGTGAAGCACAATGATCATGCCTTAGAAGATGGTTCACATATGTATGGACGGTACTTCATGAAGCATTGGTGAATTGAGAAGACCTAAGTCCCCTTAAATACTTCCTTCCTTTGCAATGGCCCATATGCTCTACAAAGGGAATCCCTTCTGAAAGAGGGGTTATATTTGATCTATCAGAAAGGCACTTAACAACGCTAAAGTACCTTGAAGAGCTAATTTTTTTCAAGGTTTCATAGAGTAGAAGGTTGTTCATGGTTTGAGAGCTAAGAAGGTGAAAGTTTAGGGTATCTATCCTTTAGGCTCTAGGGGATCCCAATATTTATATGTGAGGAGTAGGATTGTATAGGGAAAACATGGTACGAAGCCACATGGCACTCTATGATCATCCGTAGATAGTGCCGAGTTCATCATAACTGTGGAGTTGGCCATTATCCTCTCTTTGGAATAGAGATCTCATAGGGTCACTTTACAGTGCACACAGAGGCTTCCATCATGTTTGACAGGCTCATTTAGGTCGATTCTGCTCCCTCCACGACGAGAAGATTCTAGTGAATTGTGTAGTTACAGTGGAGCCTCTCGCCTCTTTACTCGATGGTGACCATGAAGGGTGATTCGGATTCACAACGGCCATGGTGTTGTGGGGCTCCATGAATTCCAAAGTGCTAAGGGGATCCGTGAATGAGATTCATGAGTTAGAAACTTTGGAATTGGTTTTCTCTTTGCATATTTTTCCTCTGCACATATTTTTGCGCCAACAGGTACCATTGAATGAATTATGAGGTATACCCATATTTTTTAAGGATTTGTATTCCTACAACCTAAATACTTGAATAAATTTTCTAACCATATAGATTATGTTACTTGTAAGTCATTTTGATAACCCAAATCTCATTTCATTGAGTTATAATTTTATAATTTGAAAATTTTTCTTCTATTCTTAGGTTATCCAAACCTCATATATTATAATATGGTATTTTATAATATAGTTAGTAAATATTTTGTTTTAATAAAAAGACGTTTTTGTTAATCTTTCGACAATGTGTATTTTATAAAAAGGTTTGTTTAAACTATTAAAAAAGGTCTCTTTTAGAATTTGATGTCTTATCTTTAGTTCTAAACTTCATATTGAAAAATGAATTTCATTTTGAAGGATATGTCAATATATATTCTTTTTAGATGTAAATATTTTTAAAATCCTTTACTTCACCATTTTAAAAGTTACATAAAAAAGTGACAGGTATGTTTTATATTACATAAATGATAAAAATATTTTCTAAAAGTTATTTTATGTTTTTACCTTGTTTTCTATTTTCATTTTTAAAAGGATTTACACTCATGGGATTCATGATATATGATTTTTCAAAAAATTAATTTATTATTTTTATTATTTTTGGGACTTAACACATGGTACATAGAATTTGAATTCGTTATCCCCTCAAGTGTGATATTGTTTAAATCATTTTATGGATCAAAATGGGTTTTTATCATTGTAAAAATCCTTATAGGTTTCCTTTGTTATATTGGTGAAATATTATTTTTCATATATCCACATTTTTCTCGAAATGGATTACATAAATTTCTTTAAAAAAATGGCCCATCATATCCTTTTTTGTGAAAAATATTCCGCTTTTATTATCATTATTTCCCATCAATGCATTTCCTTCTTGGACACTCTATGTTCCCCTTTATTTTCCTAGAGACTTTTCTAAAAAATAATCTTTTCCATTTATTTATTGAGGAACTCTTGAAAACTCATAAATTTATTATTCTAATAATGTTGTCTATTGATTATTAAAGAATGTTTACTATGTACAACATTCCATCAATATACATTTTCAAGATGGGTTATAATCATGTTATCCCTTTTATTGACTTGGTGAAAAGTATTGGAATTCCATATATTGTTATTCTAGTAAGGATGGATATTAAGAAATTTGATTATGTATTGTTTACTAATTATCTGATTTGATGATTTCCCAAGATGTAGACAAGTAAATGGTTGGGATCGATTTTATATTTCCCCTATGCACATTAATAGTTAATGTGAGACAAAAAATATCGGCATTTTATGTTGGCCTTCCCAATTTAGCAGGTGAACTTTGTTTCCATTCATATATTTGTTATTACAATACAAATTTTTATTGATTTCTAATGAATGTTATGATTATATTATTTAACCATTGATGTAATTTATAAGGATGGGTTATGATTATGTTATCCTGTTTATTTACATGAGAAATATTATTGGCATTCCTTGTGTTTTTTATTCTAATATGGATGCATATTTGTGATTTTAATTATTTATTATATATTTATTATCTCATATAATGATATCAATTGTCATAAAAAAGTTATGGGTGGGGTGAAACATTGTTTATCACCTTGATGCATTGTTAGGTCTCAGAAGACATAAATGTTAGAGTTTTTGATATATACTGGCCCAATTTATTAAGAATTATTGAATGTGGTATTTATGATGATAATGATGAATTCGATATATCCATGATGGAAAGAAATATGTGTTTTCTGAGGCCATGACAGTAATATCATTATGTTTGTCATTATGTATTAAATCACTACAGTTTCAGGTTTTTTACATTTCATATAATATTTTTCATTGTTATACGTGGATATATTATGTTCTTTGATTCATTTGATTACGAAATTATTTTTTATTATCAATTCCAAATATAATAATTTTTTTTCATCTATTACTAACTTATGATCATAATTTCAATTTCAAATTTATAACATTAGTGTGTATTTAAGCTCATCCTTATTATGTTTCAATTTATCCTTATTATGAAGAAAGGTATTACACAAGATATGTTTAATATAATAATTGATGTAGAGAATTGGTGGGAGATATTAAATAATTAGTATAGATTAAGTAGTTTATTATATAGTGGAAAAAATATCAATTAGTTGAAAAATAATTTGGCTTTATGAATTTATGATTTATAGAAATTATTTAAATATATAATCCAATATTGTTTTATTAATGTATATAGTGAAAGATGTTTTTATTTCATGTGATTACATGATTTTAATATACCATAATGTATAGTTGGTATCAAATCAATAATACACTGTATGTGTTTACAGAAGCATCCAATGGAGTGCGGATCCAGTGCATCATATTATGTATAAGAGAAGACTTTAAATGAAAATGGGGGTTAAGATTTGATCAATTGAAGATTTAAATTTAATTAAGGATTGAAAATAAATTTTTATCACAATTTCAAAGGTATATATTACCCATTAGTTTAGTTGAGGTTTCTTTGAAAATTTTATGAATTGGAATTAGAGAACTTTATTAAAACCCTAAGGAATAAATATGGGGATATACTTAAGAGAAAAGTCAAATTAAATTATATCATCCAAATTTTAATATAAATTATAGATTATATGTTTCTCCTAGAAATAACACCAATATATATAGTACAAGTAGCTGAAAGATCGGGAATAGTAGACTGTAGTGGAAATAACCACTAAAAGGATGGATTGAGTGCCAACTTGATCATCACCTGGTATATGAGAAATAGGCATGTCTTCACACCTAGTTTGACATTCCATATGGAATAATAATCCATTTAAGAACCATTATAATAGATCTATAAATGATTGTGACAATTTAGATATTATAAACTAATAGAAAAGAGACTATGGATTACCAATGGTAGAACAAACAACGTCATATGTTTAACTGAATGTGTCATATGTTAAAAACAGAACGTATAATAGTAGGAGACTTATTTGGATTGATTTCTTAATATTTTTATTTATGATATATTCAAAAAATAGTTTTTGTATTTATTAAAACACTATATTGAAAATTTAGGAGATAATGATACAAATATAGAAACTTCTATGTCATATAACATCATAAGGAAGAATACTTAAATAGTTGATATTTTTTGTTTATTCCTACTAAGATGGAAAGGGAGAGATTACATGTCTTACATAATAAGAATTTGTTGATATCATTAAATAAATTATATAATTAAACTATTAACTATTTTCATTGGTGAGTGATATTTATCAATGATATTATTGTATACTCAAAAGTAAATGAGAATTATATAAAATACGTATAGATTGTTCAAAATTGTATATTCTTTAATGGTTTGAAAATATAATTTTACAATTATCCATAATAATAAAATGTTATTTTATAAAAATGTTATATTAGTGGGGATAAATATTATAGAAAAAAATATTGATGTTTGTATATGTATTAGGTTTAAAATATTTATTACATCATGATAATAAAGGTCTGATTAATTTTAAGAAAACTGAGGTAGATAGTATTGATAGACTAGAAAATGATTATTGATTTAATGAAAAATTGATCTATGATATTTTTTAATTTTTATATATTTTTTTTTGGAATATGATATATATTGACTACTATGTCACATTATAAACTAGTTATAAATATATTATGAGTGTTAAATATAGTAAAAATATATAGAATAATATGTAGTATAACTGTGAATTAATGTCAAAGGTCTATAACTTTTTTGGGAATAAATTATTTTAATGAATCTATGATTTTTGTATATTGATACCTAAGTGTATTATTATAATAACAATTAATATTTCTCTATTATAGATATGTGTATTAATCTATCCTAAGAGTGTAAGGTTGATTTTATATTATATATTATATACCAACTGATTATTATTTTTTGAATACCCATACCCTCATTCATCAGTGAGTAATAATTAAAATTAAGAGGACAAAATTTATTGAGTGGGGATATAAAATCCCTATATTTTAATATATGATTATATTTATGTAATTAAATTTGTTTTATATATTTCTCCACAATGAACACTAATCTTAAACAAAATCATAATATATTTTGTTAAAAATAAAAATATTAAGTATGATCATTAAAAATATTATATTAAATTTATTGGAATATATAAAAGTGTTTGATTTATAAAAAATATATTTATATGAATAAGGTGGATTCTTTTGAGACCTATTAAATTATCTTGATATAGTTATAACATCTAATATTATCTTTTTGTTCTTTGAAATTTTATTTTTTTTAAAATCTACATTTTTATATCATATGATGTTTTGTTTCAATAAATGTGTGATAAATAATTTTAAAAAAATATTAAATATTAATAATTAGTTAATAAAAATTTAATAATTAAATGATATAATATCCAAATGAGAATGATTTATATTCTAGAAATGAAACATTCCAATAAAAATCATTTCGTATTATATATAGTCTTTGTATTTAAAATTTAAAATAGAAATGATTATAATTTAATTTTGATAAAATTAACATAATCATTATGATTAACATGTCAATATTATTTTAATAAAATTAATTTTTATTTTTTTGGAAATTATTATTTTTTACAGAATAATTTGATATATCATATTTACAAATACGTTGATTTTATTACATTATAGGTATATATAATATTTTGAAACAAATTTTAGGAAAGAATATATTTTTATAATTAAATATGTAACTTTTAAAATATTACACCTTTTATAAACCTATATTTGATATTTTAAATCATATGTCACATTTCTCACAAATATTATTTTATTTCATTTTCAATTTCATAATTAAAAGTAAACATTTATCACTTATTTAAATTTAATAGTAATTAAATTATTTTAATTTTTCCATTACTATGTCTAAATTATGTAAAAAGGGATATTTTATATTTAATCATAAATGAAATATTTATAAGGTAAATACAATTTACCGTGGTACAATGCAATATCATATAAGTTGGAACTTCAAAATTAATCAGTCAAAATCAGGTTTTTAACTTTTGTGTAATTGAATTTTAGATGTGTGGTTCAACCTAATATATTCCCCAATCCATTTTTAAATGTTTTATCTCCATTCCTTAATTATTATTTCTTATTATTAGAATTTTATTGGTTTTACAAAAAATTTATCCCTTTTAACTTATAAATGGAGTCTCTCACCAACCCTTCTATTTCAATCATACAATTATGTTTCCTCTTAATAAGAAAACCATTTTTCATCACATATAATCCTATTTTCCATACATTAGATTATGGTAGAAATAGTTTCTCCTAATCCCTCCATTTCAATGGGAACCCTTATAAAAATCTCAAATTTCTCAATATTAGTAATTCTTTTTAACATAAATTATTTCAATTATATATTCTATTTATAATTAAAATTTTCAAATTTAAATATAATTAATTTTATATTTATTATAAACTAAATAATTCCATTATTTCAGAGCTTAAAAATTATTATTTTCAAATTTAAATATAATTAAATTTATTTTTATTATAAACTCAATGCTATTATGCTAACAGAATAACTATTTTATACATTTACCCTTTTCCCTTATCTGAAATATGGAATTTGTGCATGTGTGTAGATTATCGCCTCCATGAAGTGTTTTATTTTTTCTCCTTAACCATCATTTATAGATGGTATTAATGATGAATTTAATACATAAATATTATATTTATATCATATTTTATATTATTAAATTTTAAAAGCAATTAAACATTTCTCCCATTATATGGAAGATGTTGGTTGCAACGTTTTATATGTGTACATTACTGACTCTATGGAATGATTGATTTTTGTTTTTCTTTTTATGACTGCCTTATAGGATTAGTCATGAGAATAGATTTAACAGATAAATATAAATTTTAGGAAATTATTAATTTTTCTACACATGAACTGTACAACATAAGGGAAATATGAGAACTAAAAAATTATGGTAAATTCAAACATCCAAAATAGCATTATAATGGAAAAATGATTTCTTCATACTATGAAATAAAATTTTATATCTTATATTATTATTATAATTATATAAAATTATGATATATAAAATTATTAAACACTAAATACAATATTATGCTTCTTTTTTAATGATATTATAATTAAATCACAACATAATCATTTATTAATCTTCGTATGTTTATGTTTAGTTTAATTTGACCACCAACATAAACAGTGAAGTGGATTTATATAATCGATGAACATAAGATCCTAATTAATTTTATAATAATACATAAATATTAAAATAATGATTTTAATTATGTTTTATACTGATAAAATTATTATTCAACTCATTAATTAAAAAACATTTTGTTTTTCAAGAATTATCGAGAAATGATCATTATCGATTTCATCTTCATAATTCGTAGAAAAATCCATGGAATGAAATTATATATTTTTAAATATCATTTAACATATATTATAGTAAATTTTATGATATAATAATGATTATATTTTATTCAACGTATAATATAAAGGCCAATTTAATGAATCTAGTAGAAATGGTCAAACAATAATCACCCGACGTGAGAAAGTATGTTACAAAAACAAATAAGAATTAATATAGATACTGACTATATATGAATTATATAAATCAAAATGGATATGTTTAATGTTATAATAAAATATATTAAGATATCTATATTTTTTTATAATGTATATTAATGTACATTTTTGGAAGTTATGAAAATAACTATTGGTTTTCATAGTCTCAATTCGGATTCATTGAGACATAATATATTTTCTGAAAAATGTTTTCATTTTTTGATGTATTTACTAAAAATGGATATATTTTTATCATACCATTTTTTACTTCATGTGATATTATAAATAAATTATATTCCCTTATTCACATGACTAGTGATTTAATTATTAACCCACTAGCAAGGATTTTTGTTTTTTCAACTTTCATTCATTGAGTAATGATAATTATAGTAATCAAATTTCATATATATATAGTAATTCATTACATTGATTGTATTATTTATTTTTACCATGAATATTGTTCTTACATGCATTTATTCTCTCAAAATAATATTTTTTTTATAATTATCTTTATAAAAATTATTTTTTCAATTAATATTTTTTTCTTACTAATCTTACATTATGGGTTTTAAATAATGTTAATTTAAATGTAATAAAAAGGATCCATTCATAATAAAATGTTTTATCATTGGTTTTGAATATTCTATACAGAAATTTATGTAATTTACAAATTTCCATTAAGGGAGATTATTTTAAAAACCTAATGTTTTCAAAATATTTCACTTAATTTTTTAAAAATATAATTTTTAATTTGACATATTAGTTTTTATTTTACATTAATGATAAGAAATATTTCTAAATTTGGGTTTATGTTTTTACCTCAATCATTCATTTCATGTTGCTAAATCAATTTTTATGTTATTTTTCTAATAGGAAACATTTAGTTAAAAGTGGGAACCATGTCAGGTCCGATTCCACCATATAGATTACAAATTAAAAACGAACCCAAATGAAAATTCGAAAATAAAATCCACCATCACAAAAACCAAATCCTACAAATCTGGAAAATCCTTCAAGAAAACACACTAACACCATCATCATCACAGCATAATGGCCATCATCACGCCATCTCCATCCCATACACACAATCCATCACCTCAAGTGTCACTTTCTAGTGAGAACAAACTACCGGAGCACATCCCACCACTAATAAACCCACTCCATTGTCAAAAAAACCCTCATTTCATCATGTCATCATTAACCGTAGAGGCTTGTATGCTTCCCTCATTACCAAACTTCACTAACTATGAACCAGATCAATAATCAAATGAGAAATCTAAAAGAACATAGTTACTAGTGATATCCACCACATGATGCGCTTCCTGAGAAATCATATCACCCCTCCAACACATGAAAAAACATCCATGGAATCTGATCCACCTGATAGACCAATAAGATAGAAAGGGACTAGGAATATAGGGCATGGATGGGTTTCTGAGAAGGGGTAAGGATGAACATAGAACACCATGTAATGAGATTGAGAAACACTATGATAAAACCCCTAAGATAAAATAGAGATTGAAACCCATAATAAGAAGAAATGGGGAAGAATAAGTGGTAACTAGGTTTAAAATCCTAATAAGAACCTGGGATTGAAACATTGTTGTTAAACCCTAAACAGATCGAGAGAAAACAAGTGAGGAAGCCATCAAAACTGTGAAAACCATGATTCCCTTACTTTCATTTCCATAGTCCCAAACTCATATGAGACCCCAACACACCCAAATAATATGGGTTTTTGTGTGTCTAGTGAGATTGGAAGAGCAGGTATGGATGATTGGAAAATGGGACAACCCTGTATAACCCATAGAGAATGAACCTGTAAAGAGGAAGCCTAAAGAATCCAAAGAAGGGGAATGGGACCATCACCCTTGAGGAGACAAAAAACTCAATGAGGAGGATGGAAAAGATGAATGATGATGAATCCAATAGAAGATGATAGATCCATCACTGTAGGGAGAACATGAAACCCTATGTGGAAGAGCCTGAAGTTGATAGTTGGAGCTAGAGTCGAGAGCATGCTCCTGGAGAGTGAGACACCATTTAACATAAAATATATAAATTTTTTAATTTTATGTTAAAATTTATATACAATCATAATATTTATTATAAATAACTTATCCAATAATGGATATATATATATATATTATAAATTGATTCATTAAAATCAATGTATCCATCAATTCGAAACATGATCTTTTTTTATTCGATTCCATTTATAGAATTATTTCTAAATTATTTTTTTCATATATTTAAATATCCTTATGAGTTTATTTTGTCACATTTGGGATATTTTTCTATATTAACATATGAAATCTTTCCTAGGGTGTGTTCTATAATGTCACTTCATACAGAAAATGATATGTCCCTAATTTTTTGTTACAAAATGACTGTGTGTTATAGTCTTGATTTTCCATCAATTTACATTCCTCGATGAACACTATATATTCCCTTCGATTTATTGAAGGTTTTTCACCTATATTCCATTCATAAATTGATTTAATAAATTAAAGATGTTACTATAAACCCCTTTCTCTATATGGTGTTATTTTGAAGGATGCTTATATATAATTCTATTACATTTTTTTATTAGGGAATTATTGAAAATTGTTATATTTTTTATTTAAATCTAAATGTTAATTGATTATATAGGAATTTTACCTATTTATAGTATAATGATACTTGTAGTTTTCTAGATATGTTATTATATTGTTATCAATTTTATTTACATGTGAAAATTTATTGTCTATAGGTATATTGGTATTCCATTATAGACAATTATTTAAAAAGATGAGTATGAATTTTTTACACATTATATCATATGATTAATTAATTAGATATAAAAAAGTGGTGGGAGGGTCCCAAAATTATATATCCCTTTAATAAATCATTAGGTCTCATTAGACATACATGTTTGGAAATTTGATGCCTTCCTTCCAAATTCATAAAGTCATGTTTTTTTAGGAAATTATTCAATTTTTCACTAGGAAATGTATTCTAGATGAAGTCAAACGGATATAGATAGGTTAATGGATGTATCATAAAACACATGTTTTGATTGTTTATTAGGAAGAATCTATCAGATGGATTTATTGGAAATGATTCATTAGACAGACTTCCATTGGTCAAAGTCCATCAGATGGAGATTCCCAATATTATATTAATCGAGGTGGAAAATCAATGATTTGGATTCATGTTTTGTCACCAAATATTGGAAATTTACTTTGATGGTCAATAGTGTATATGATTTCACATAGGTCAATGATAATATTTAAATGAATCTCATAATATATTCAATCATATTCACCGATTGAATATATGTATAAAAAGAGGTACTGGACCATCATTTAAGTGTTAGATTATCATGTGAGTATGAAAATTTAAATATAGTTTTTGAATTAATTTTAAAAGAATATGAAATATATATTAAGTGAGAGACATGTTTATTATTCCCTTTCATATCATATTTTAAATATTTTTATAGGGTTTTCATGTGGATAAAGGTCATTTTTACAAACCAGATAATAGTTGTTTTTCTATTTTTTTATATTTGTGTGATTTTTGTTCATGGGATTTTTTTTGTAATAAGGTGGGTACTCATCACTATTACAGTTCACAAAATTAGATGTGGAAATTTTAGGACAAACCTCCATCCAAAATTGTTTATAGATTTTATAATTTACATGTAGTGTTAATCCCAATAATGTTCATTCAGTGTATGTTATGTTTTTTGTGTCTATCTAATACAATTGAAAGAGTTCGCCTTGATTCTGTATCTATTTCTTTGCAAAAAAATAGTATCAAATGGATTGGGGCTACCTCACCCACATCACTTATGATTCTCCTATCCTTATCATGCAACATATATAATTTAAGTTTGTTTTATTTTTATAAGATACATTTGTAGAACATCTTGCCAAACCATGTAACTAAACTATTACAACCATTAAAAGGGTTAAATGAACATTAATTTCATCATATCTTATTTCTTCTTTCACTTTTAATTCACTAAATTTTGTGGTCTTCCTTGAGACACTGTTAGGGATTCCTCCTCCCACACCTTGGTGTTGATCTTGATTCTTCATTAGAGAACTATTTTTCATGTTGTTTGGTGCATAGAAATAGTGTCAGCGAGTCATTATATCCACTTGCATCATTTATCCTCTAATATTTTCAAATATTTTTCTAAATATATGTGATATGATTTACCAATTTTTTTAGTCATTTACATAAAATGAAAATTTCTTCCAAATTGTATTGTATAAGAGGTTAATATCAGATGTGAAAGAATATACTAGTATGATGTAGGTGGTGCTCATCATTATTCATGGTTTTTTGGATTTTGGGGGTATGAAATTGAGTTTTCCATTAGGTAGTTTGAGATTGAACGTAGTTAATTAACTCATTTCCCTTAAATTAAATATGATACCATCTGGGATTCCATTATGCATTTCATATTTGATTCTTCTATGGCTGAGTTTGGTATGGAGATTACGACCACATGAGTGTTTAGTATGAGTGTTTTTATTTAATTTACTTAAATTATAAATATATAAGAATCTTGTCAACTATGTTCATGGGGAATTGGGTGGGCATGGCCTAAGGATTGAGGTGGTGAAGATCACAAGATTTGAGAAGATTTCATCATTAGGGAGGGTGATTTCCAGATTCCACAGGATATATTGATCATACGTTGGGTGACTAGGTCACCAGGTTGAGGCACTAAGACATTCATGTTCTAGGTATGGATTGAGTGATATTGGATGGTGATGGCCATCAAAATGAGTGACATGATATTAGGGGTACGAGATGTTAAATGGGTTTTCTTAGGGATTTATTTAGGGATTTCCACTCACCCATTAGCCAATTCACCATTTGGTGTCATGTTCAAACACAGGGACTCAGATGAGAGGTGGTATTGAATAATCGTGTGGGTTTATTCTTCTATTAGATGTATCTTAGTGTAATTATTAGAGGTTCATCACTTAGAAATTCATAAGGATAGTGTGTATCCATTGGTTGACAGTGTTGACACAGTTGTTGGGGGATGAGTCTCACCATACTTGAAAATGTTTGGTCGGGAATATTTTGGAGGATAGAAGTCAGTATTACTCATGACATTAGCAAATGATTGGATGGTTTTATTATATGTAGGATATGAATTTTTGTGCCTTATACATCATGATTTTAACTAATGACATTTCTCATTATTAGAGGTCCATTGGAACAAGAACTGATTATTAGGTTATTCCTTCAACACATCAGATAATTTTTGGACATTAGGTGTTGGTTGGAATGTTTTCACAAGATATTATATTAGAGGTTTTAACCCATGGTTCACTTGGATTTACTCCTATTAGGTTATTTCCATTTATTAGTCTATGGGTCCTCATAAATACATTCATACTAGTAGTAAACAATGTATGTGATAGATTCCCTATCGATGTTTAGCATAATTGAAGCATTTTTATCTATGTGATATTCATGCGCTACATTATTTATCTTTTTGTACACATATATTATATCATAGATATAATATTTTCAATCAATGGTTGTGTCATACTTATATTCTTTCTCATACCCTCCATGGGTCCTTTGGGAAACATGTATATTTTATAGATTTGTGCCCAAGTAAAGGTTAAAGTTTAGGAGTTGGATCATTGTGATTGCATCAACCTTTTTTACATGGGATATATGCAAAGGGACTTGGTTTTTTAATTCATATAGAGTTACCCTTTTCCTTTATATATTAGCATGAATATATATGTTATATATATAATAATGTTTTTATTTTAAAATTCTTTGAGATATGTGATACATATATATGGTCCTGGATATTACTGGAGAAGGAAGGAATGATGATATTGGGTTATATTAATCATTAGTTTAGGTGACATAGTCATCATATTGAAGCAACATGGTTCATCCAGACAAACATGGCCTGATTAATATGTGATACCTACCTTTGATATGGGTAGGTAAGTGTCAAAAAATCCATGTCTTGAGAAATGGCTACATTGAGGGAGAGTAAGCACAGTGATTTTTCAATTGCTCTAACTTATTTCCCTATCTACATTATATATATTATTACTGATATCTAACTAATGTAATGGTTTTCAATAGTTTTTCACATAGATGGGATCCAAAGGAGATTCTTGAGGGTGGTGATTTATCACTACATGATCATTCATAGGTTGAGACCACTGAGGGTTGGGATGGGGCTCAGAGGGTCCTAAATCTCTTTAGAAACATGTACATGCTTAGTTATAGGTTCACATATAGGAGGGGAATCTACCAAAATTGTTATATTTTAGTTCATGGCTTAATACACACCTCAATGCGGGCCTGGTACATTTCATATTGGGTATTGATAGTGGATCTTAGGGAGCAGAGCACTTGATGGTGTGGATGACTTGAGAGATACATACACAATCCCCACCACTATTTCAGGGTGAGGGTTGACCATAGGAAACTGAGGACTAGATTTATTCAATGTTTACTATAATCAAGTAGCTTGATACATCTACATCTTGGAGGTTGAAGTGGGATATGTACATGTTTAGAGGACTAACTAAGAAATGGTAGAACATGAAGGTTCACAGAGGAAGACATGAGGGACTGTCCTAGACAGATTATGAGGTTAGGTTCTCTAAGAAATTCTTACCAAATACTCTATAGGAAAAGAGGGATTGAATGTTCATAAGCCTACAATAGGGTGACATGTACATATTGGACTATGCTGCAATGTTCACCAAGTTGTCTCATTTTTCACTAGGTATAGTGGGTGATGACCCGTCGATGTTGAGAAATTTCAAGGATGGTTTAAGGATTTCAATTCAGGTGTAGGTAAATATATTCATGTTTTACCCATTATTATAGGTGGTTAATTAGGTGCTCATAGCTAAGAAAATTTTGATAGACCGGTATTATTCAATCTTGGTGATGTTGTTAGGTGATTTTCACATCATCGATTCATATAGTAAGAAGTTATCCCAATAGGAGTTCCCACGAGACAATCATTCCAAGGACTCAAGAAGACCACCTCAGAGTGGGTTGTTAATAGTGTGCTTATAGTGTAGGAAGCCTAGGCACATGTGATCATAGTGTGGTCAGTAACTGAAGGATTACCGATCATGCAGTCAGGATGAGTATCTTTAGATGTTTTGTAGGAAGCATTCTCATGCAATTTGTAGTCATGGAATAGCTGGAGTCATGGTTCTATGATCAAACTGATTGAAATTATAGTAGATGGTAGATGTGATTTAGCAACAAGAGGGGGTCATGGTAGAGAAATAAGGACCTAACATGGGGGTTAGTGGCTGGCCAGTGGTGTAATAATATTGGAAGTCTAGGGATCATAGAGTCGATCTTTAATTGATATGCACATAGTGGTACTTCTAGGTTAAGATTAGGTTTTTGTGGTGTTTATGATTAAAGGTACACTTTAGGTGTTACCAGGTTATTTTTGGTATGGCCCTTATGTATCCATTTCCTTTCTTGGTGCAGAAGATGTATCATTATACTAACCATACAATTTTTAGTTTGTTTTAATTTTCATGGATGAATTATATATATATAAGGGACATGGAACAAGTATTTTTATTAGGTAATCGATGGATGGGTGGATTTTTTAGTTGTGTTGGAATTTGTTTATCGATGTGATGTGGGTTTCATATGAGGTTTGAGGACCAAGGAATTCTTTGAGCATCTGTTGAGATGCCAGACCAAATAGGTTTCTTGTGAAAAATGGACATGAGGTGAAAATATGATAACATATGGGAAATTATGGGAATCAAGTATGATGATAGATCCCTTGATTACATTGTAGAGTGTTGAAGTATCATGGGAGGAATTTTTTTCTAGGTATGGTTGATGGAGCATCAGATTTTATTGGATTTTGGAGTTGGTAAGCGATCATGGATGGTAACTCCTAAGGTAGGGAGTGCCTTTAGAGAGTTTATAAGTTCCCTTTGTAATGAACCAAACATTTTCAATAGAATTTATACATTCTCATATTAATTTAATATAGTATAAATAACATAGAATCACATAGAGACTATTATAAAGGAATTGTAAATGAAGAATTAATGAAATAAGAAGTATTTCTAGATGTTAAGAAACATGTACTAATTAAATAGTAACTTAATCTTTGGATTAGTAAAGTGACCTTTACAAATAATAAACCTAAGTATAGAATAGTAACATCACCCATGGAAGTATAAATAATATTTTTTCATCTTATAAATAAAATTATGATATAATTATATCATTGTCTATGTAATTAAATGTTTTAAATATTATTAATTTTTTGTTGAAATTTTTTGTAATTCATAAATATTTAACAAAAAAATTATGATTAATTTAATAATTTAAAAGAAAATTTACATTCATAAAATGTATTCATAAATTATTATTTTCATGTCTTATGTTTTTAAGATAATTTAATTAGACCTTATGTAATTTTCTAAGTGTTATAAAATCTATGTATTCCATATAAATGAAAAATTTAGTTAAAATTTGAATTACTCATATTTAGAAAATTATTTTCAATAAATGATGAACATTTTTTCATTATACACATCTATAAATGGTTAGGGTGAGTTTTTTGGATTTTCTAAAATAAGTGAATTATTTTGATAAATAGTAAAATATGATAATTTATAATAAACAAAAAATAAATGAATTTTGTAGCCATAGATGATGTAAGGCAGATGTAAGACAAAATTTCAAACCCACATTCTAAATTTTAATATATTTATACATAATTATCAAACTATTCATAATGTTGAGCCAAAATAATAAACCAACAAAATAATGAGAAAAGACCCATCTCTTCCACAATAAATACAACCCATCATCCCCTCTACTCCTCACACCATTAAAGTATTCAAACATCCCAAATTCGACCAAATACCCTTCCTTATCCCTTTACCCACATCCATTATCTAATGGTATTATCAAAACCAAAACCTTTTCCCTAAGTAGGTTCTCATGGAGGAAAAATCCATGAGGTAAAATACTCTTCCATTTTCATTTAATTTCATTTCAATTTCATTTATTTTCATTTATTCTCCTCAAAAACTATTATTTAAATGGAATGATAACTCCAATATGTTTGAAATATTGGTTTTATATCACGTTAATTAAATATCCCTCATTAAAATCAAATCCCATTCACTTTTATTCTTAAAATGAAATCGTCGCATGTTATGTGTCAATTACTGAAATCATGGAAGATGCACAATAATTTTCCAAAAATTTCTTTAAGAATATAATTAAAAAAAATACAAGGTTAAAAAAATTATAATGTGTTTTTAAACATGTTTATGTTATTGAACAAACTTATATATATAATACTAATTGATTAAATAATTAATTGTGATTGAAAAACTACCAAAATTTATCTAAAACAATGATCATTAAATATTTTCTAACTATTTATCTTCATTCCATATAAAAAAATTAGTTAAAATATTATTTTAAGTATTTAATATCATCAATGCCATATAGAAATAATTCTTCATATTTACCCGCATGTTACAAGAAATTCAATTCAAATATACAAGTGAACCGATCATGAAAACTAAGAAAACGAAATATCTTAAAAGATGAAATTAAACTCCATGACTTATCCAAAATGCCAAAAAAATTTAATAAAACCATAATCAATAAAATTAATTTATAAAAGGTAATATATTTTTTAATTAAATAATTTAATGAGATTATACATGATATTAAAGTGAAAAAATCATACGGACACAAGGTACATGAAATTCTCAAACCCAACACTCATTCTTTTATTATTCCCTCTTTCACCCCATTTTTATTATAGGTATTCCATAAATATAATTTCCTTATAACTGTATTTCCTATATGGGGTTAAAAAATTCTTCCATTTGTGTTTGAAATAGACACATTTTTTTCCAAATGAACACTTCTTTTAAAAATGAACAATTTACTTCTCGAGATTGTTTTTTCTACCAATGTTGATGAATCTTAAATCATGTTTTTTGTTAACTGTTTCATTTGAGAACCCAATGTTTATGATTGTATGATTTATAATAATAAACCCATTATTTTCCATGGGTCATTTTATATCCATGATTTATTTATGTTCTATGTGGAATGCATGATAATTTAAATGTTACGTCATGATAGTTGCACCAAGAATTATATAGTGCATCAATGCAATGGGTAATTTAATGTATCTCATGAGTAATGTGAAATATGCATGATCCTGATGCTAGTTTTGTACAATAATTTGTGTATTAGTTGACCATTAAGACTTGGGGGTTCATTTTTATGCATTTCAACATTCCATGCCTTTTCTAAATGCTTCCTCTCATGATTATAATCTTATGACTATTTTATGATGATAATGATTATGCTAACAAACGTTATATTTTTTCATGTTTATATCTATCCTATTATTGGGATTTTAGATCAATCCTTTTTTATGTAATTCTATAGGTGAGTAATAATAAAAAGGGGAAGTCAAGAACCAATAAGAATCTTGAGAAGACAGAATTAAATAAAATATTTTGTTTTTTTTAATTTTATTTATGGCCCTAATTTTTCCAAGACACCAAACCTTTGGATCATTTTCATGTCATTATTTTATGTAATTTATCATTAAAAATATGTAATAGTAATGTTTGAAATATATTGGTCGATATAGTTGGTATCATCACACTATTTAGATAAATTTGGTATTAGGATTAGAGAAAATTAGTGAAATTATTTATTATGATACTAAGTATATGTAAAGCCTGAAGAATCAATGTTTTAGAAAATTACAAACATAGGGATCCAATAGGATATGTATTTAGTCTTAATTATACACGGGAATAAATACATTATTCATTACTTGTTTTCATTTATTTTATTCTAACCTTTTCTAATATAGAAAATATTGTTTATCATGAGAGACCAGGACAAAAACCCATTCAAGTAAGAATGCAGTGATTACCCACACTACAACCCCAACTCCTTGGGAGGTGGAGTACAAAATTTCATCATGATACTTACCTAGAAATCTCTAGTAATGAACAATAACATGAATAATGTAGAGAATCCACCTTCACCTAGAGAGATTAACTAGATATTGAGTGTTTTATGTTGAAATGGCCCTGGAAATTTAGTGGATCTTCTAATCCACTTGTCACTAAATAGTGGGTCATGTAAATAGAGAAGATATTTTATTTTCATCACTATTATGAGATGGAAATGGTGACTCTCATTTATTATCATCAATATAGAGAGGTTGATAAATGGTGGTCCCTGATTAATAACCTCAATCCAAGGGATGAAATCCATGAGAAGGAGTGGGAAGACTTTAAGATAACGTTTTTTAATATGTATTCCCCTTGAAATCTTCAAAAAATATAGAGGTATAATTAATTGAGATGATGAAAAAGAAAGGATAATCTATGAAAAATTATGAATAAAATTATATATGTCTTTCATTGTATGCTTTGAGTTTTGTTATCATGAATGATAAAAAAATTAACAGATTCTTTATTGGTTTAAAACAACACCTTCTAAAGGCTCTTGAAAATTGATACTTTTAGAGTTCTGTAGAAGTTGTTTTATGTGATCTCAAAGTGGATATGGATTTTTGAAGATATTCCAAGGATATAGTGATAAGAAACACAATACGGGGATTCATGTAAGAGGATCTCATAACAATGGTGGAAAGAAAACTCAACCACCCACATGACAAACATGATGGATGAGGAATCATCAAACTATATCAAATGGATGGGGGAATGATTCATGTGTGGGAGAGAGGGCCCAAAGCTAATGAATTTTGAAAATACATTACGAAGAATGACAATGTGGTGTAATAAAGGAGAGTTTCAGCCATGGTTCAATGCTACAACTATATATAGAATGCTCACATTGTAAGATAGTGCAATAAACATTGATTCTTAATGGTTAATCAGTATTATAAACCAACAAATCTAATGGAGAAAAGGAATTCATATCCATCACTAAAAAATAAGTGGAGAAAGAAAATGAAGTCATAAATGGTACACATCCTATTTAATCATGAATAGAAAAGTCTTTTTTGATTCTGTTCCTACACATTCCATTATATATTTAATGCATGATAGAACTATTGAATTGATGGAATAAAACCTTGAAGTATTGAGAATTTTAAAAACATCAGGTTGTGAAATTATTGCAACCCATGTTTTGGAATCTTCACCTATTTTCATATGTTGTAATATTCTCCTAGAATTATTTTAAATAATTTCATTGGTGGAATTAAATTCTATAATAGGGATGGATTGTCTCTTTTATATAGAGAACCCCTTAAATGTAGAGAAAAAGAAATATCATTTCATATTTTGAACTATCCAATTCTCCTCTAAAAATGCAATAAAGATCATTAATATCATTTGTAAAATCATTCAATGGTGTTAGTGTTGATTACATGTGAATAAGAATACCTCACAGAAAAGATTAACTCAATGTAAAGTTTTAATTGAGCTGAAATTCCCATCATGAGGGAATATAGTGATGTATTTCCTGAGTAGTTACTGATAATTCCCTCAGATCATGATGTATATTTTTCAATATAAATCATAACTTACTCTACTCTTATCTCATTTTTCCTCTATGATATCTCTTCTATCGAACTAGAGGAGTTAAATTATTAGTTGCAAGAGAATTATTTCAAAGTGTTCATATTCCCTAGTGCATCACATTGGGGTGCACTAGTTCTATTTTTCAAGAAGAAGTATGGCTCATTGCATCAATGTATAGATTATTAGGAACTCAATAGTGTCACGATAAAAAAATAATCCTCTTCCATAGATTGATAAATTTTTGTTCAGTTGTGAGGAGCATAGTACTTCTCGTAGGTGGCTCTTCATTGTGGATATCATTATCTAAAGGTGATTAATGAATATATTTATAATACTGCCTTATACACAAGGTTTGGGAACCATGATTTTTTGTTGATACCTTTTGAACATACTAATGCCCCTGAAAAACGTCATGGATTTGATGAATACAGTCTTCAGACATTTCTTAGACAAATTTTTGATAGTTTTTATCGATGATATTATCATGTACTCTATGATAACTGGGGATCATAATGAAAATATAAGTCCATTGTTGGTGACATTAAGGAAGGAGAAGTTAAATGCCAAGTTTATAATGTCTGACCTTTGTATACAAAAAGTCACATTTATGGAACATGTGATCATAATTGAGAAACTTTCTCAGAAACATTCAAAAACAAAATTGATTGAGGAATCCCCAAACCCACTAGTTTCATAAAAATCGACAGTTCTATTGGAATAGATGGATATTTTCGATGTTTTGTGATAAATT
The DNA here is from genome assembly GCA_963277665.1 of Viscum album. Lineage (NCBI taxonomy): Eukaryota > Viridiplantae > Streptophyta > Magnoliopsida > Santalales > Viscaceae > Viscum > Viscum album. Next base: position 1,088,175,245 of record OY728165.1, read on the forward strand.
TATTCTGAGTATCAATCCCTATAACCATGTTAACAAGGATATATGAATATAAGTCTACATAGAAGAAATAGGGGAATTCTTAATGGAGAAAAAGAGATGGTCGATCACTGGAAAAGTATTAATATTACAAAAACAGTGAAGAATGTATTGTGATATAATGTGATGATTAAAATAAAATCATGTGTTGTGAACTCATTAAAATTGATAATGTGATAGATTATGCCTCATAGAATTTGAAGATCCATTATAATAATTACCAGACACATGATCTATAGCTAGAAGCTGTGATTTTCTCTTTGAAAATATAGAGAAACTACCTATATGGTTAGAAGTACAAAATATATACCAATAACAATTGAGTAATAAATATATTCACACAAAAAGAGTTGAAAATGATTCAAGTTAGGTGGTTAAAGATAATTAAATGCTATTATTTCTCTATTAAAAATAATCCTAGAATGGTGAACATGGTAGCTAATGCTCTTAGAAAGAAACAAACCTAATACTTTATCCATGTCGTTGATTGAGAAAGTAAATTTCTTCTTAGATAAGTAAAGGATGGATTTGGAAATCATAATGGTGGGGAATTAATACTACCTTTCCAAAATTATATCTCAGCCATCTATCAATGAGATGGTTAAGGGGGTATAAAGGGATGTTCTTGAGTTATATAAGATAAATATATAGTAAAAAATGTGAGGCTTCAATAGTTCAATGTTGATAACCATTATCTGATTTTGTTTGTAATGATTATATGTGTGCCTTAATCACAGGGGATAAATAAAGATAAATTAGAAAAATAATGTTGATATATATTCTATATCTATCCCGAGTGTTCCAAGATGCACTATTATCTATGTGAACAATTTTGGTAGGACAAGATGAAGAATGATACATTAAAGTATATCTTAAAGAGCATAATATTTCAGAATGTTATATGTGAGGAACAAAATTCCAAAGGGACGATGAAACCAATACACGTACCCATGTAGAAATGGGAGAATGTAATAATGGACTTTGTCATCGGTCTCATAAAGATATCTAATGGAAACATTATTATATTGGTTGTGTTAGACCAACACACCAAGACTTCCAACATTATCACTATTCTGGATGATCTATTACATGAAAAAATTTCAAAGATATATGGGAAGAAATTAGTGAGACTTCATGGATTTACACTCAAAAATTTTTTTTATCATGATCACAGGTTGACATCTAAATTTTGGAGGATTCATCAACTTGCATTGAGTACTGAATTAAATTTCATTATATCCTATCACCCCTAAAATTATGGCTAATATGAAAGGACTCCTTAGATTCTTGAAAATATTATAAGAGAACTATATTTATAATTCCACAATGGATGGGATCAACATTTACAACTATTTGAGTTATCATACAAAAATATCATCCACTAATGTATTTAGTAGCTCCATATGAATCTCTATATACAAAGTGATTTAGAACTCCAAGATGTTGGGATAGAATTGGTGAAAGAAACCTACTTGGACATTGACTATTGTAAGGTATGATAAACAAGGCTTAAGACATCTAGAAACATATCAATGGTGCTCAGAGTCGGAAAATGTGCAATGCTGACAACCATCAAAGTAACTTAGATTTTGATATTGGATATAATGTCTTCCTTTGAATATCACCATGGAAGAGAGGCATGTGGTTTGGAAACAAAGTGATTCTAATCTGAAGGTTCATTATCCCATTTGAGATCCTTGTCAAATATAAATCTAGGCTAGTAATATTGTACTCCCACCTATTATGGATCATGTTCATGATGTATTCCATTTATCACTACTAAGGAAGTACATGCTAGATCCCTCACATGTACTGAACTCAAAGGTGGAATAGATAGAAGATGATCTCTCTTAGGAGGATCATCCCATAATGATTCAGGACTAGAGATATATAGTTCTACATAACAATACAACCCACCTATTCAAAGTGTTGTGTAATACCATATGAATGAAGAAGAAACATGGGAACCAGAGGAGGTAATGATGGAGAAGTACAATCATCGGTTTATGTAGAACAAAATTTTTAGGGTAAAATTTCTAAAGGGGGGAAGAATATAAATACCCAATATTTTATCAATTGAATTTCTACATTATTATATTAATTTAATAGATTATAAATCACATAAAATAACTTAGCTTCTATTATAAAGGAATTATAAATGAATAGTTAGTTAAATGATAAGTGTTTCTAGATGTTAAGAAACCTATACAAATGAAAATGTAACTTTACCTTTAGAATAGTAAAGTGATATTTATGAATATTTAAAAAGAAAATTGAATAGTAACCTTTCCCATGTATGTATAAATAAAATTTAGGAATCTTATAAGTGAATTTATGATATAATTACTTCACAATGTATGGAAATAAATTCTTTCAAAATTAGTAATTATGTGTTTGAGTTTTTGTAAGTTATAAATATATTATAACATTTTTATGATTAATTTAATAATTTAAAAGAAAATTTATTTTCATAAAATTTATTCATAAATTAATAATTTCATGTCTTGTGATTTCATATTAGTTTTATGAAACCTTAAGTACTTTTAAAATTGTTATAAAATCAGTTATATTTTTAAAATCTATATTATACAAGTAAATGATGAATTTAATTAAAAATTAAATTACACATATTTAGAAAATTATTTCCATGAAAGGAGTTTTTCATAATTCTACACATTGAAAAATGGATATAGTGGATTTTTAGTATTTTTTTTATAATACTTGAATGTTTTATAAATTGTAAAATACTATAATTTACAATAATAAAAAAATACATGAATTATAATGTATGAGATGATGTAACACTCAGGTAGGACTAAATTCTCTAACCCTCCTTCATTATTTTAATTTATTTATAAGTAAATAGAATATTATTCTTAGTCTTGAGAACAAATAATAAATTAATGAATACAATGATTAGAAAACACCCCTCTCCTCCATTATAAATACCACCTCTCACCTCCTCTTCTTCTCACACCTATCAAGCTTTCAGCCTTTCCCAAATTCTTCTCAGTACCCTTATCAATATCCTTCCAAATTTCTATGAGATCTTGTAAAAATAATATGATAAAAATCATTTCCCTAAGTAGGTTCTCAATGAGGATAAATGTAAGAGGAAAAATCCACTTCTATTTTCTTTAAATTTCGTTCCAATTACATATCTTTTATTATATATTCTTCACATTCTGTTATTAAAAAGGAATGATAACTAGATTATGTTTGATATAATTCAATTATCTCATGATGATGGAATATACATCATAAAACTTCATAATCTATTTCTTTTATTCTAAAAATGTACTTGTTGTCGATCATGTGTCAATATACCAACATCATGGGAGATGTAATTTAATATTCCTTTATTTCCTTATTGGATGTTAACAAAAACATTGAATGATACAAAAAATATTATAATATTTATTCTATAACCATTTTTTTCTATTACATTATTAAATTATATACACAATATTAAATGAAAAAACAAAACAATTTGTGGTGATAAAAAAACCACCAAAATTAACCTAAAACGATCATCGTTAACATTTATATAATGAATCATCTAAATTATATATAGAATAATTATTTATAATATAACTAAACTTCTTCAATTTCATTAAAACCATATTACAAAAATTGTATACATTTAACCACATGTTACATGAACATCTATTCAAATGTATAGGTGAATTCATCACGAAAACTAAAAAAACAAACACTCCCAAATGATGAAATTAAACACTATAAATCATCCAATACCCCATGAATGATTATAATAAATCCATAATAAGTTATATTAATATATAAATATACTTTTATATGTTAATTGTGAAATCAAATGTCATTATATAGGATATTAATGAACATCAATACTACCGCCTCATTTATTCCTTGCTCTCTCCATATGGTTTGATAAATCCATGCAAGATGATTTAAACTACATTTTGGGCATAAATCTAAATCAACAATTTCATCCAAATCAAATAAAAATATAGGACATTATTTGGTTTGAGAGTGTTTACCAACACAATGCATTTGGTGCTCTTACATCTCAATGATTTTGATTTTATTTCAGTGGTATATCTTTGAGAAAACTATTGGGTAGTTTTAGCGAGACCCCAATAAATTAATTCATTGATCATAAATTAAATACTAGACCATTTGGGATGACATTAATCATGACCTAGCCTTTTCTTACATGACCGAGATGGGTATGTGGCTTGAAACCAAATGGGAAATTAGGATGATTTTATTAAATTAATTAAATTTATATATATACATATATATGAATTTCTTGTGTTTAGTTCCCTAGGAAATAGGATGTATTTTAAAAAGTATTGATTTTGTCATGGAAAAATGATTTTAGTTAGTATAATTTTCAATTTGGGTGAGGCTGAGATTCCACGAGTGATGTGGATCATATGTGGGGAGACTTAGTCATTGGGTTGAGGTGGAAAGGTCATCAGGATATGGGCATGGCCTAATTGATGATGGATAGTGATGAAAATCATATTGAGAAACACATTTTCAAGGGAATTATGTTCAATATAATGTGTCATAGGGAATTATTTATAGCTTTCTGCTCACCCATATTTTCCAATGTGTCATTGGGGGTCATATTCACAAATAAGGACTTAGATGATGTTGTCTAATTTACCAATTTCAATTATAGACACCTTCATTAGATGCATCGTATGGGAATAGTTGGAGGTGATTTCTATAGAAATCCATAAAGATAGAGAGGATCCATCTTTTGATGGTGTTGAGACCATCATTTGGTGGATGTGGCTATCCATACATGAGGCTGTTGAGGTGGGAGTATTTTAGAGGATGGACATCATCGTTCCTCGGGATGTTAGATGTCAATCCAATAATGTCATTATGTTATTGATAGGTATCATTGTGCCTAAGACACTCTATTTTGAGATATTTTAGTTTCTTATAAGATGAATTTTATGGTACAAGATACAAATTATTGGGGCATTCCTTCAACACATCGGATAATTTTTTTTAAATTTTTTTTTGGCAAGTGGTGTCGAATGATTCTATTATATGTGGAGCCTGAGGGTTCTACTTGATTTATTATTATCAAAGGATTTCATGTACATTGTCTAAGGATAAACCCATCTACCTATAACTAGTTATGGTTGATGAAGGTGATATATTCTCTTTGGTTACTGAGCACAAGGGAATAATATTTATTTATATGATGTGCATTTACTAATTTATTTAACTTTTTATGCACCTTCTTGATCACATGTGTATGATAAGAATAAAATAGTGGTGGCCTAATAAGATTCTTTCTCAAACACTACATTGGCCCTTTAGGATTCCTGTAGATTTTGTATCATTTTGATTAGGTAATTGATTATGTAGAGGAGATGGGTCTTAGTAATTTCATTAGACATTTTTATATGGGATGGATGGAAAATGACTTTGGGTTTCTATATTAGAAAGTGTTATACTTTTTAGTTTTAGTTTCTATATTATCATGTTTATAAATTTGTACATCCTGAATACATCCATTGGTAACCCTTATTTTTATTGTCTTGTGTGAAATATTTCTATGCATGTTCTATTTAAATATCAACAAATGGTATCATCTGATGTTCATTTTGAAAATTATTTATTTTGAGTTTGCTTATGGTTATTGTTTTTTTTCTACCCCATCTTGTGCTTTCTCCATGGGAAGGTTGTTGGTCTTGACTTTTTCCTTTCTGTTTTGTTAATATTCATATATTAGACCATTATTATACCATCACCAGAGGGTGTAGTCTCACCACTATAAGTTCTTTACACCCTATCTTCTAGTCAGAATCGTTTGGCATATGGGGAGGCATGACTAAGGCCTTCTGGCACTCATCCCAAAGAACTATTCAGGTGGCTAAACGGGTTAGGGATCTACAATCTAGTATTGTTAATATCATTCCTCTAACAATTCATTTTTTTTATTTTTAAAATATCCCATGAATATAATTATGTAAACACCCTTATCTTTATATTTATGTGTTTTATTATCTTCTCTCTAATATATTAAATTACATTCAATTAAATAATTATAATTTTACTTATACATATCTTTTTCAAAAATCTAAAATTCATTATAAATTTATTATCTAAATATATTATCAATTTTAGATTCATATTCATAATTTTTTATCTCACTTTTATATATGAATATTATTTCCTATAATTTTTATATATTCACTTTTTCCACCATTATCATTTTATTTACCCCAAGCTATAAAATAATGTTTTCCAAATGTGATTATATAGTATTGAATATTATAAAACTATTAATGATAATTATCAATGGTCATTGAAAAATCCATATTGATCATTAAAACTAGATTAATAGATTTAATTTTTACATTAAAATTATTGAAAATATATTTCCATGTGAATTTTAAACATGATGTTCTATAAATTTATGTACACTTTGGAGGTATTGTTCATTCTAGTAAAGGAATTTGAATTTTTGAAACTCATTACCTCTTTTGTATTCTTAATAGTAGGAATCCATCCATTATTGATTTTGGAGACATTTGATAATTTGAAGCAAACTATCATTTATTATTTTTATGCCAACTATCTATAGTTGTTTGTTAAACATAAATTATACTTATATTAATTGATTATATATGTAATCAAACGGCTTTACATAATATCCACATATAATGTAACATATCTTATACACACCAAAACGATAATATGAATCATGTAAAATGGAATAAAAAATAGTACATGTAATACTAAAACAAAAAAATGATATGGAATGTCCTAAATTCAATAAAAATTATCTTCATTGTTACAAGTTTCTAACATTCCATGAAAATTTTTCCAAATAGTTAACTATGTTGTGGTTGTCAATAATTATAATGGTTAAAATTATTTAGAATTTATATTCACTAAAACTAACAATATTAATAATTAATTTTATAAATAAATTACACGTTCAGTCCCAAAAGGGAAAACGAGTCAAAATTATTACAATAAAATAAATCACAAGAAATTCCCAATTTTATTAGGATCATGATTTATAATATAAACTAAATTAATGAGATAAGTAAAAAATAATAAATAAAATTAAAAGAATAATTGTATAACGAATATTTTTCCTTAATGAACTCAATTAATTGTCACAAAATAGATCATTAAAATTAATATTTTCATTACATTATTGTAATTAACATCCATATGTCTAATAAAAGAAATTCAACTTTAATATCACAAGTTATAATGATGGAAACAATTTAAATATTCAAATTACATTAGGCTGAATCACATATTGAAAATAATAATTCAGTTACCTTATTATTAATTTATTACCACATCCATATTTTGTTTTATTCATTATCAAACACAGTAGTTCAATGGTTTAAAAAAATAGATCAATTTATTCACCACACGAAACTATTAAATTCAGTTAATTTTTTATGGTATTGAAATTATATCTTACTATTTGTATCCTTTAACAATTATCTTAATATATTCCATGAGATTATATATTCATAGTTTTTTATTAATCAACTATGAGTAAACCATACTTTAAAAAAGGTAAAGAGTTAAGATGATCAAAGAAAAATTTCAGTATAATTAAAAACATAGTTGAATTAAGAATAATCTTCCATGATTGAAATTTTATATTTTCACAATAATTATCTTATAAATAAAATATAGATCTATATATCTTTGACACATCCATTAATGTTTCAAAATAATAATAATGACATCTCTATTAGAATTAAAATATCTAAAACATAATGATTCATGGGTTATCAAAATTTCTTTCACATGGATGTATTCCCATTTTAGAGATATTAATCAATATCTATATCTATCATATATTCTTCAATATTATATATATATATATATCAGTTGTCAAATACGATCAAATTTTTCTATAAAATTCATATTGTATCAAAAAAATAGATTTACATAAATATTTGATAGTTTCTATTTTAATACATAGTTTTATGTATTCAAATTTTCATATATAAATATTTATACTCCAAAGGTCAAGTATAAAAAGTATTTATCAATAAATAAAATTCAAATGGAGGTCCACTACAATCTAAATTATGTTTTAATTTCATTGATTTGGGTGGTTTTTTTTATAAAAAATCAAAAAAATACTACCAAACATCACAAAAAACCTCAAGGTAATCCCAAACTTTTCCTATGGCCTAAATAACAAATAAATACTATCGTCAAGAATAAGAAATAACCAAAAATAAATCAAATTTCTTTATTTTTTGACATTTTCGTCAATATTCCATGAATCGATGACATAATGACTTGTGTTACACTATAATTATTATATACCATGATTTCTATCTACCCTCTATCATTTATACTCTTACAGTCTCCACAAATTATTTCATTATGTAAAAAATATATTATATATTAGGCTGTAATATATATTTTAATTTACTTATATTTAGTAATATTCAAATTAATATTCAAATATGTAATTTAAATGGGACATTTACATTTTTATCATTAATATATCCACTCGAATGCTTCATAATCATTCAACTGGTTAAAACATAATTTATATAGCACAGTGGCATAATTCATTTTTCTAGACATTGTCCGTCACCACCTCTTTATTATAATTCATATTGTACCTTAGATTACATAGGATCAATATTATGTGAAATTAATGACATATTTTTTTTAATCTCTTCTTTTTTATCTGTTACTATTGTGACTCTTGTAATAATGAAGAAATAGTAATTTCTCATTCAGAAATATAGAATTTTGGATTTAATCTCATAAATAATAATTTCTTAATAATAACAATTATTGTATGATTTTTTATTGAAATATGTAAATTCTTATAGACTTATAAATTCATCTTAATGCTTCATTCTTTCATAAGTTATTAAAAATAAAAGTAGTTAGGCCATAATAAGCTCATTAGTCAATTAAATTCATAATTTAATTGTATATAAAATTTAAAGTTATAAAATTCAAATTGTGTAAAATATTAATCTTTGAACTATTATTCGTAGTTTTCCTACATTATTACAAATTCTCCAATGCTAAATTTAATGAAAACTTAACAAAAAATATGATTCCTATTTTAGAAAAATAATAATTAATTTCTAATTATAGAAAATAAAAATTTGATATAAGAAAATTAATTAAAATTATTTTATTTATAAATAATAATAATGACTAATAATTCATGGAGTCCAATTAAAAAAATATATGTTATCTATATATTTTATTCCCTCAAAATACAATTGGAGGATGTGTGAAATATGAGAAATATTTTTTAACTAAGAATAAATCCTCCCATGAATGATATTATTATGAATGGCATAAAAATATAATTATGTTGTGTATGATCTACTCAAAATCATATAGTGAGTGGTTTCATACATTTCAAGTTTTAAAAACTAATGGAGGAATAATAATTGTTACAAATGGAATAATATGTTAATTAACGGTCAATATACTATTAAAAAGATATTTTTTAAATATTATATTAAAACATAAATATAAAATTGGAAATAATAATTCCAATTACAACCTAATACACTAATCTAAATAATTTCATTCCTATAGATTTCATGATAAAACAAGGACAAATAATGTTTCATGATTTCGTGAAGATTAAAACCTATGCTGGGGGATATAATTTAATTATTAGGGAATGATTTTCTAACAATTTACAAAAAAAAGTATTATTATAGTTAATATTTTCATAAAAAAATGTATAATAGTAAAATCCAATTGAGAAATAATAATTCAACTGAAAAAAAAGACCAATTGAATATATGTATAAAAAATATATAATCAATTTAAAATAATATTTTCACCTCTTATCAATAATAAATTTCCTAAGCCCTCTATTGATAAGGGGTTGAAAATTGACTCTTTTTTCATCCATATATATCATATGTATTATATACAATATAAAGAAACCCAATTTTTTCCCATATAATAAAAAATGACAACAAGAGACACACACACTCTCTAACAGACCACATTATTTTTATGAAATAACCATTAATAATTATAATATTTTGGATAAAGTTTCCTTTAAAATAATGAAATGTAAATCAAAAATTACTTTTTAAATCGATGATGAATGTTATTATATAAATGGATATAAATTAAAATTTATATAGTTGTGTCATAATTAAGAAAATAAAATAATAAATTATTCCATTAGAAAAATAAATGCAACAAGATTAAAATATTCATCACTGTGGTCTACTATACAAATCAAATCATCAATGATACCTACATAATGAATGATAATTGTATAAAATTTGATATAAACAATGAAAATGAATTGATATAATATAATGAATAAATTTTTAATAATATATTCTATTTTATATTGGAATTTTAATTTTAAATGTTTCGTTATATTTCCATTAAAATATATTCACATTGTACATATATGGTTTTTTTCAAGACCCACCACCACTAGAAGCCCCTTCCAGGCTTTTGGTGAAGATGAGATTAAACCTTAATGATTACATCTAAAGGTACATAGTTTGGTGACTACCACTGATGATATAAATCAAATGATTGGGGGGCTTTACCCTCATGATTTCCAAGAACATACCAATAAATATACAAATCAAAAACATAATACATAATAAAACCAACTTTTCATAAGTCATGATAAATTTAAAAAACATATATCAAAAATAAAATATAGAGAATAATATTCTAAAAAAATCTAAACAAAACTCCAATCTTCAAGCATGTAATTTCTATATTAGTATTTAATATAATCCATAAAACCTCAAAAATAGATTTATATGTATATTTGTATGAATACAAGTATAATTAGTAGCATCATTATCAATATCTGTCATAAAAATATAGAATGATAAAAAAAATTATTTCATGAATAAACAACTTAATCAACAATAATCTTTCACATAACGAATCACACATGCTTAGTTGGGATAACTCACCTAATATCTCATCCAATATAAAAATATATTATTAGGATAATATTGAATGGTGGTATTAGTTAACAACCTCTCCAATAGATTTTTTACTCTCATTTCCCAATGATAAATATCATAAACTATCAATCCACATTGTATTCATGAGAGTAAAAATAATTTCTCAAACCATAAACACATCATATCAAACCCGACATCACATATCTCATATATTATATGAAATAAATATATAGTTGAAAAGGGTGTCAATTATATGATGGACATGAACCCCATTTCATCCCCCTACCATGCATGACCTATTGGTTCAGAGAATTACAGAAGCATTTAGTGGTTGAAAATTTCCAAAAATTTCATTTTATAATAACTTATTAAAATCAAGAGTGTTGATCTTTCATGTCTAATTTAAAATTAATTTATTTAATATTTAAAAAAATAAATACCTTGTCTTAAAAACATTCTCTGTTGATGAATGTATATCATAAAATAGAAACTTTTGGATTTCCATTATTTTATTTTGAGGATCTAATGATTGATTCCTTCTACTGGTTATCCACACATTCCCCAATGATATCTATGTAATCCTACATGATATTTAGGTACTAAAATAATGAATCAATTTTCCTCTTTTGTTCATTATTGATCACTCATTTTTTTGTATGGTAGAAATATCTCTTTCCTTTTTCGTTCTTGAGAGGGATAGGGAAGGAGGATTTGATAGAGAATTTTTCATGCATAATAACTCTCTACTCTCAATTTTCAATGAAAAATACAATAAAAATTTTGCTTGATTTATAGAGTAATGATTTAGGATAAAATAATATTTATTAGCATATGGTCCGTTAAAAAATGTTTATTTCTTTTAATAAACCACATACCACACAATGTAAATAATATTATTATCTATTAGGCCAACTAATTCAATATGATAACTTATATTTACCATTATATAAATAATTATTTTATCTGCAGATACAATAGTGGACCATTCAAACTCATCAATATTTATTATAAATCCAAAAAATATATTATTCATAAATAAAAATTATATTCACATATCAAATAATAAATATTCATTAAAAATAAAATAAAATAAAAATATATATTGGTATTCACATGTTAAAGAATAAATATTTATTTAATTTATGTGATCAATATATCTTGAATAACATTTTTCTTTTTCCATGATAACAATATTTATTCTAATAATTAAATTAAATTATAATTTAATAAAGATCTATAGAAATACGAATTATATAACCCTCTAGGATCCTTTCTCATTAGTATTAGGTGTGCATTCCTAAAGTCCAATATTACTATCTAGAATTTTGTCAAGGATACCAAGAGAAATAACATAATGTTATAGAGTTGAACACCACTTATGAATAGTCACAATTTAATATAATCTATTTTTTGAAATATCTCATCATTCAGGTATCATGATGTCATCATTAACATATTTTTTAATAATTTATACATTTAATATCTAAAATAAATGTTTTATTACACCATGAACATGGAATTTTTGTTATGAATATATTCAAATGAAAGGGCCAACATATCAACCCTCATAATGATGGAAGGGGAAAATCCTTCCACAACTTATCCATTAATGACATGTAACTATAGAGGCACCCAATAGAACATACTTCCTATAAACAAATGGTGTGATGGTTTTATTCAGTAATTATAAATGCATGATACATGACATGCCTTAGTGATAATATTATATTACAAGGATCATTACACTCGCTCATAGATAGGAATAACCAATGATACCAAAACATGTGGTATTCTTACTGGAAAGCATGTTATCATAATCTCCCATAATAGAGATTACAAATTGTGAATGCCATGAGAAATGCCTCATTAAATTATGAGAACTGGAACTTGATGGTTTAAATACAATATTCCCAATAATAGAATATAAACAAACTATAGGATTATATTATGAATATTGGCATAGAACATCTTGGATCTCATCATATTTGGGATCTTTTATGAACTTATCAAGGTGACCAATACACATGACGTTATTACATTAATTACATGCATATTAGAGAACATTATATAATAATATTTTTAATTAATATTCGTGTCAACAAAAAAAGATGTAATAAAAATAACATTTCTTGGCTCAAGGACACCAAGTCTTAAAAAATCTCCCATGAACTAGATCAAATTGCCTAAAATTTTGATTATAACAAAACTCACATAATAATAAAGTTTATTCTAATTCAATAATTTAGTCATGGTGTCATAAATGTTTTCTTTTATGGAAATAATTCTCACTAAAACTAAAAATATATGAGAAATATCCATCAAGTGATGATATATCTGATGTATGATCTTTATCAACTGATGTTTCCTTGGAAAACTTGTGAGATCCAATGTTGTATTATTAACAAAATAGAGTGTGTTATAATATTTACTACTAGGTATAACATCATGATCATGGTTGAATTTTTCCATCAAAACTTCTTACTTAGATACCTCAGAGACCAAAATATACTCAGAAAAAACATATATAATCTATAACCATATTTTCTTTAAGCTCATCTTGCTCACAACACTTATATTCAAAGTGAAGATGTATCCATTTTTTGCTTAATTTCATCTTCATTATTTTTTAAACTAACATATACATATCAATTGATGACTAGTTCCTTATATCATTCCCAAACCAAGAACATATTTTTATTGTGAGTCAGATACGTAAGGATAGTATTGACTTCGTTCCAATAGAGGTTAGCAATATCTACATGATATATGGATACCACACTCAATGCATATGAAACATCCATCCTAGTAAAAATCATATCATACATGACTGATCCAATCGTTGACATTTATGGAGTCATTTCCAATAATTTTTATTCATCATGAGTTTAAGGACACATTTTCTCAAAAATATGAATTATATGTCACACTGGAAAAAATGAAAACATGGATTGCCTCATATGGACTCTCTTATGTATATTTTCAATGTATGTACACTGAAATCCGTTGAGAAAACACATTGATCTATCATGATGTATCTTGATCCAAAAAATATATGCTTCCTTTCCTAAGTACTTTATAAAGAATAATTTGTTCAAACACATCTTTATAAACTATAAGGATGGTATTTTTTAACTTATGAGTAATATTTCATAAACATAAAATATTACAAAAATAACTTTAGTTACAAAAAATAGTTTATAGAAACATAGTTCACAATCATTAATTATGGAACCAAAAAAATGAATGTTCCATAGTATAGATGCTTTCTTTAATCTATAAATGGTTTTTTTTTCAATTATCATATCATATCGGCATCACTTTGAGTAAAATATCATTATATTTGTGTTATATATACATATTCTTGAAGGTTACCCTTATAAAAGGTTGTTTCAACATCTATTTTATAAATATCATAGTCACGATAAGATAGAGTGTAATGTTGAATTCTAATGGGTTTCAACACTAAAATTAGTGGAATGGTTTTTCTTTCACTAAAATTGGTGGAATGGTTTTGTTGAATTCTAATGGATTTCAACACTAAATTTACTCAGGGTGCAATATTGATACCTGAAGAGGAATTAACAAATGCTTTATTATGCACCACATGTATAATTTATAACATGTTTTTTTCTCCAATCAAAAATTCATATTTATTTTTATTTATTAACTTCGTTAGTACTTGGTTCATTATATGTATTTTTGTTTCTAATGTGTATCACAAAAAGGATTAATGAAGAATCGCATGACTCATAATTGATATTTTTATGTCCAACATGGTGTGTTTCCTCCTATCTCATACACCATTCCATTGAGGTGTGTATGAAGGATTGAATTTTTAAGAGTCCTAAAATCACATAAGTTATCAATGATGTCTTGATAAATCTATTCTCCACCATGGATTGAACTGAGGTTCATAATCTTCCTACCAAGATGGTAATCAACATCATTATTATATCTCTTGAATTTATCTATATAATCCAACTAATAACTCATAAGTTGACATATCCATATCAAGTAAAATCATCAATAAATGTTATCATGTATGAGTTCCCAAACCCTGATTCAATAAGAAATGTTCCACAAACATTTGTATAAACAAATTCAGGAATCCCTTTAGCACTTTCACAATTCACAATAAACATGGATTTGGTTATTTTTTCATGTAAAAATGCATGAAATAAACCATGTTTTTTGAGTTTAAAATAACTTAATTATCAAAATGATTTAATTGGTTAAGCGCTTTTCATTTTCATGACCTATCTAGTGATTCCAATGTTTGGTTTATTATGAATCATGTGAAGTAACATCGTTTTAAATTTATAACACTTCATTTGTGTAATCTGACAAATAAATACAATTATTAAAATGTTCATTACCATAAAACATGTTATTTTTGTAAAAGAAGAAACATTCATTCCCAAATTTGAAAATAAATCCATCTATATCTAGTTTTTATATAGATTAATGTTTTTGGTGATGGAATTCACCTAATAAAAACCCTTTAAAACAAAGATTATTCAAGTCAGAAATTTTAGGTGGTAGTCCCTAATATATAAAATATCATGTTTATCTCTATTAGATTGTTATAAATTTACCTCCACTTTGTCAATAAATATTAATATACATGGTTCCTATATTTTAATAAATATATGAGCACCAAAATAAGCATTTAATACCAATTTTGTAGAAAAAGATAAATTTCAGTCAATAAAAAATTCACATAAATCTTCCCCTTTCTTCTCTACCTTGGTGTTGTTTTTATTCAAGTGAACCTTCATGCCACAATAGAAATTGGTAGCATCATGTTCCCTTTCATTCCCACTAATCTCACTCTTCTTAGAAGGGTGATAATAATATTTTGGATTACATATCCTTTCTTGACCTTTCTATTTTTTCACCATAATGATGTAATTATTTTTTCATGTTTCTTATTTATCTACAAGGATAACAAGAGTTATAATATCTTTAGATACTTCTCAATTTTGTTCCTATTAAAATACACAACAAAGAAATATAATCTCTGAGGGAGTCATGCCATAATGGTTTGGTTCCTAGTTCATTAGAGAGATTAAACTATAGGACCTCTTGGTAGTCAATGTATTTAATGAGTTTGACTACATGAGGACCAACTAGGGAACCCTCCCCAAGACTTATCTGAATAAATATGTTATACCTCTGAAATAATTTATGTATATATATCTCATGAATGATACCATAGTGTTGATCATGCATTCTATAGACATATATATTTTTGTTAGACTTCATGAGTTCAACAAAAATAGATGAAAGTATCAAACATTGAATTTCAATCGCATTAATCATATTTTCCCCATATAATAGGAGATCTTCATCACTTTTTCTATTTATGAGGTGGATAAGGAAATGGGGATTCAATAATGTTATATTATCATTCATGGTGTAGGAAAACTTGAAAGAATATTTACTAGTCAAAGTTGTTGCTTTCAATTATAAGGTTCTATTTATTAAACATTTATCATTGGGATAATATGTTCCATGAACCATCCTAGGGAAAAACCTAACCAGTTATCCATGTTGCTCTTGACAAGTCTTGAATGGTGTTCTTGATTCTCACATACTAGAAACTAGTTCTGCACATCAATAATACGGAATTAGGAATTATTTATCCCATGAAAATATATAAATAAAAAAATTAAAAATTAAAAATTAATAGTAATCATTAATAGTTTAAATAAATAAACTATTACACGTACCTCCATGTGTCATCATGGGACACTTCTAACTATAGGATGACACTCAATATGTGAGGGAACCAGACTGGGATGCAGCACCAGAAGCTAACAACACAAATAAACAAATAGGATTGAGTATTGAAACCTAGTCGGGATGACTAGATGAACAGTCATCAATTCTGTGCCATCGAAAAGATAAAAAACTAATTATATTTTTATATTAAAAACATATAAAAATTACATTTTCCATTATTTTCAAATTATATAATTTAATTTCAATTTCATGAAAACCCATTTCTATTTCATTACACTTCAAAAAATAGATTCTATGCATGTATAAACATGCCAAAATAAATGGGGATTCATCTAGAAAAAAAAAGGTTTAATAAATGTGGAAATAATCATGATGCAATTGAAATGGGAATCACATCATAAGTACAATGTAAAAATGCTAAGTATCTAGTTTGGTGCAGTCCTATGATCCTCGTATCTAGATGATAATATCATACAAGAAGTACCAATAGTTTTCTTGTTCACAAGACAGTATTGGTAAACACAACCAAATTTATATTGGTCTCCAAATAATAAGACAATACCAATAACATTCCCTTGCATGAGCGATAATTGGGGATCCTATCACAATGACCGGTAGAATACCATAAAATCACATGTTTAGTTATTTTTTGAAGAGTCAATCTTGTTTGGGGGAACCAATCCTTGTCCCTCCATATCATCCTAGTGTACTAGACATAGTATTTCCAAATACATACCAAGGCTTCCCATGTCTACTACATCAAACTGTTTTGTGTTTTTATCAATAAAACATATATTAAAATGTTATTTTCATAACACAAAAATCCATCCAGTATCTCACCATCAATCTCCCTTCTTGAGTGCTCCCCCCTTTTTAGATCACATAATAACGCATAATCCACTTCACTAGGTACACATCACAACCCACACATTAACACATAAATAATTTTTTTCTAGTAATGAGGCATTCTCCAACAGAAGTTTTCCACTTCCACATATCATTTTCTAAATACCAAAATGGCCCTCATTAATTTAAATTAAATACATTCATTTTAGAAGAATTAATAACCCATCAATTTTGAGATTCTACGTCATATAAAATTGTAATTAAATAACCAAGGAAAACATATTTAAAGAATCTTGGAACCATTCTTATCTCATGAAACACATTTTGAAAAGAAAAATATTTATTTAAACTTGAATTCACAAAACAATCCATGAACATTTCCAAAGATACAAAAACATGAAATTTATCCTCTTTAAAATCATATACGAACCTATTTTAATTCATTTCAACTTGAAAAACTATTTTTCAAACACCAATTGTATTTGGAAATACCCATCAGACACCCATAAATATTTTTGAAGCTACATTAATGAATATAAAAATTTTAGCGTTATAGAAAAATATGGGAATCATATTTTAGTAAATAATTTATTAACCAAAACATGAAGGTGATTCATGGAAAATAAAGGAGAGCAAAACATCATGCATCACCATCACTTATCATTGAAGATACATTCTTTTTAATATGATATTTAAAATCATTCATGTAATTAAGAAATTATAATTAAATTCCTAGGCATAAGGAACATACCTCAACCTTATGGAGTACTAATAAATGTTATGGGAACATGAACCTTCCCTTTACTGCTTCACATGGATTCACCTTAGCTTATATAAAATGACTATTATACCTTTTGTACATATTCTATTGGTTAAATATGTACAATGGTACCATTAAACACATGATTATACATTCATATACCCCTTTTCACTTAAATATGTATGCATTTTCGTGTATATGTATATATATATATATAAGCACACCTAGACCCATTATATATATTCATTCATCCATGGGTTAGTATATATAAAGGGGTATAATATACATATTTGTGGCTACCCATACATATTCAAAAAATTCTTCAAAAACGAATGTCAAAAACACCCTAATAAACTCCATGACGCACTAAAAAAATACTAAGAACCTTAAATCACCAAAAGGATTCATGTTAAAAATGTAATAAACAAAATATTTATAGAAATACTATGCCAAAAATGGAGGAAAACTGAAATAATGTAATACACTTCTCCTTTAGTGTTGAATGCTGAAACACATATAATGAGGGCCTGAATGATCCATTGAAAAATTTAATAATGGAGGAGAAACCAAAATATAATTAATCACTAACCAAGGGTTCTTCAAAGGAGGATGGGGTTTTGGGGAAGTGGAAAACCACTAGAAATGGAGGGATAGAGGTTCAAGAGAATATACTATAAGGATAATAACAATCATTCACTATAGATCTGGGAAAAAAATATATAGAGTGGTGGCTTAGGGGGAAGGACCCAAGCACAACTAAGAAGGATGAGGAAAGGGGGATCGCATGATGCATGTCATGGAAGAAAAAAAAGGAAAATTAGGGGAGAAAAAATAGGAACAGTAAAGGAAAAAACAAAATAAAAACCCAAAAATATAAAATTATGGATGATATGTATGGTTTATTAATAGTTACCAAAATGTGGGCCAACCATGTTGCCCATATTGGACATGCACGAGGCACTGTAGGGTTATACCTATGTAAGATACATGGTTAGGCAATCTATTCTAGAACTATTCTAAATAAACCATCCAACTCACATATCAAACCAACATATATCTCTTAAGGTTTAACAGACCATAAACAATCCATTCACCACACCATTGATGCACATGGGCACCCACATGAACACCACATTACGGTTATTAACTATTTGGTATAAATGTGAAATAACTAAAGATATTCTAAATATTAAAATTTTTACCCACCAACTATCAGAACTAAATATAGACACTATAAATAATTAATATAATTAGTATTTCATGGTAATTGTTTGACAATTATCCCCACAGAAAAAAAAATCCACTACAAATACACTCATTCATATGAAGAACCATACTCAAGCTTGAAACGAAACAATTCCAAAAAAACTAAAAAACATGGTGTGACCTTTCACTCTATCCCTCACACCTAACCAACTCTAATAGAAACCATAAGGATAAGAAAAATGAAGATAATAGGAGGGTACTCCATTCCAAAATAACCTAACTAGGACGACAACACCCACAAGGGAATACCAATAAAAATTAACATATGAACTCCACATATATAAAAACAACACATTAACAGAGAGATCTAAACCAAAACTAGAAACCCATAAGACATAGAGGACCCCTATAAATAGATCACACCAAATAAAGAACTAAAACATGATTCATGTTTTCCAAAAGAAACAAAAATCTCCGAAATGAGCATGTCATAAAACAAAACTGGTCAAAAAAAGGGATACCAACACTAGAGAGTCAATCATCTCAAAAATCAACTTCCACAAACATAAAATCCTTCAACAGTTCAATTCTGTAAGAAAAAAACTGATCTAAAAAGGTTAAAATAATAAAATGCCACCCAATCATTCTAAACTAAAGGTTATCCATCAAGAATCATGAATACAATGAAAATGTTAATTTCTAATAAAATAAGAATACAAAAAAAAAGAAATGAGCACACTACACATTCTTCTACAAAGTATCCTTCATAGATTAAGAAGATATAATTTATGAAATTAAACTATCACCATTATTGAATTGGAGAAAATAAATTAACCATGTTCGATGACACCATTGTGATTCTGGATAGCCTAAAGAGATTCACACTAAGACCTATGGAAGGATCAATGATTTCCTTAATCATCCTCTTCCCGATAACCCAGAGTGGATAATACCTAATTATAAATCATTCATATAGGGTATTGAGAGTCTAAAAGTCCAAAAATTCCATTGGGAATTATGATAAGATATCATAGAGTTCCAATCCTTCCATAGTGAAAACAAACAAGAAATTGGACCGACAAACTATAGGTAAGATCTAAGAAGGATACTATTCTACAATATGCTCAACTACTCACAAATCATTAAAGGATGTGGATCCTCCACAAGAACCAATATAAACTAATCCTTTAACATTATACAAATATCTCAGGTAAAGGAGGAGATTAAAACTAATCAATCAACATTATCCTTAATGAAAATGAATCCAGCTCTTTTAAATGGTCAACATTCCCCTTCAATATATGTTGACCTTATCAAACATACCTAAGCTCTGGAACTTTCCGAAAATTCACATACTCAAGAAAAAATCAAATAGATAAATGTGTTCTTGGATATTTCCCAAGACATCTCAAACTTCATTTAGAATGGATCAACACCTTATACTAGTTTATTCTTGGTCTTATAAACATACCCAATGAAACTAACACCTTACTGAAATCTAAGAATCCCAAAAACCCAATGAAACTCAATTTACCCTATCCATTCAAAATCCTCCATTTAAATTCGATGATTATGGAAAACCTGTATCAATTTAGAAGATATCGACCCACTTACACTACTAGTAGTCTGGGTGAGACCAAAAAGATAATTCTTAGAAACCTTCTCTGTTTTTTGGGGTATCTTGCTCCCAATAACATAACGCACAAAACCTCATCAACATTGAAATAGATTGTGACCAATTAAAATGGTAAATCAAATACCAATCACATAATCCAACACATCAAAAATCAAAATTAAACACAACTACAACCTCAATAGAAATAAATCCATAACATCTCAAAACAATTAAAAATTAATTTTTTAGAAAACACCTTTTCCAAATCCACCCATTTCTAAATTCAATATCCCCTTACAAATTCAAAATCATTTTCCATTTTCAAAAATAATTTTAGCACAACTATGTTAAAAATAAATACCCCACCTCACATTTCTTTTTTTAACCAAATTTATCAATAGAAAAGATACCCTTTAACAAAAAACCATTTTACTTTTCAAAAAAATTGGAAAAATATTAAATTATTTGATTATAATATTAACATATGGTATCCTACGAACATTCAAATATGTTTTCAAACCCTATTCAGTTTATATCATTCAAAAATAAATTTCAACATGCACTTTAATTACACACATATATTTGTGAATGAAATAAAGAAAACCAAGTGCCAAACATAACAGATTACCCTAAAAAACAAGCATTTACTGAATTTCTAATTCACTTTTCTTTCACATATTCCAAAAAATTTCAAAATTACGAATCAATTTCTATATTAAAATCCAATATTTCTACACTAAATATCCTTTCAAAAATGATTTTCCTATAAAAATACCACTCACACCATCCCAAAATCCAATTGAAGCACCACCAATAATAAAATAACATAAAAATG
Organism: Viscum album; assembly: GCA_963277665.1. Lineage (NCBI taxonomy): Eukaryota > Viridiplantae > Streptophyta > Magnoliopsida > Santalales > Viscaceae > Viscum > Viscum album. The sequence goes on from OY728165.1 coordinate 1,088,197,225, forward strand.
TAACGAATAGTCCTGCATACCCCAACCACATGGTTTAAAAGATCATGAACTGAGAAAGAACCAACCATTAGAGCATATTGATCTAGACATGTGATCTCCACATGGTTTGACAGGCCTTGAATGATTATCCAATAACACCATCAAATGTCCACTAGAATCCCACATCACACAAAAGCTCATCATACTGAAAAAACAATATTAATATAACTCAAACCAAAAATATTGATTTGAAACCAATATACCCCTAGTGAATCAATTCTCATCATGAGTGGTGGTGAGTAGGTATCAACCCATGACCTGCCTCCCAAGAACAAAAAATCATATCTCTGATCTACCTAACATCCCAAATGATATGTTCCAGCTATGTTACCATGCTTTCATGAACCAACCCCAATAAACCTTGACCCATTTACCCCAGACAAAATTTGGAAAGGACCCAAAGGAATTATCGATTCCCCTAGGCTATCTATTATGGATAGGAATCAAGAATAGATAATTGGGAATGATTTATCTCATGATCATCAAATAAATAAATAAATATAAACTCAAAAATAAAAAGAAATAACTAAATAATATATAAATAAACTACTAAACATACCTCTATGTGACCTCATAGGTCATGTCTAACCATAGGATCACACTGACCCCATGAGAGAACCAGATAGGGAAGTATAAAGGGAAGTGAAAAACAAAAATGAAGTTATAGACAAGAGTATTAAAACATTATAGGAATGACCAAAAAACAATTCCATATATCTGACATTTTAAAAGAATATTATGTCATGCTAGTTGAAAAATAAAACCATAAAAAATAATATTTTCCATTAATTTCAAATTAATGGAATAGTCTTTACATTTTAATAAACACCATTTTATTTGTTTTGAATTTCAAAAATAGTTTCCATGCCTTCATAAAAATTTCAAAATAACTTAAAATCCATCTAGATTAAAACATGTTTTTCATAATGGAGGAAATAATCATGAAGATACTAAAATGGGAATCACGTCAGACGCACCATGAGAATACCATAAGGGGCAAGGTTAATAAAATCATATGATCTTCTAACATCAGTGATAATATCAATCCACCTATACCAAACGTGTTTTCTTGCATAATCCACCTGAGGTAGAAAAATCCCAAGCTCTAGTGATCTTCAAATATTTTTCAAATACCGACATTATTATTATGTATGAGGCACTAGAGGAGATACCAACCTTATCTCTAGTTGTATTTGATCAAATCACTTGTTTGTTTAGAGTCTTAGAATCAAACCTACTAGGGGTAACTGAGCCTCAGCCCTGCCAAACCACATATTGTACTAGGCCTATACTATTTACTTGCATATATTGGATTTCAATGTGCTCTACATAAAATGGTGCTGAGTTTTTAACAAGAAAACACATATGAACATATCATTTTTTACTTATAACCGATAAAACCTCTCACTACTGATATCCCTCCTTGAGTTCACCCCCCTACTTTTTTGTCCCCAAAAAAATACATAATCCTCTTCACTAGGCACAAATCAAAAACCATATATTAACAATTAAATCATATTTTTCAAGAAATGGGTTGTGCCTCATGAGGGTATTATCCACATCCAAATATCATTCCTGAAATTTCAAATAGGCCATATTAAATTATACTGAATTATTTCAATTTAGAAGATGTAATCACCCAACACAATTAATTTCCAAAATTAGTTAAAATTCCAATTAAAAAACCAGGGAACTAAACATTTAAAAAATTCATGACACTATTCTTAACTCAAGATATCCATATTAAAAAGTGAAATTTCTATTTCACTATAAATTCACAATGGAACCCATAATTAATATCAAAAATACCAAAAAATGAAATTTTCCCTCTTTAAAATCACATATGAACCCATTTTCATTCAAGTAAACTTACACAACAATTTTTCCAAACACCTAATACTATTTTGGTAATCACATTAAAGCCTTTTAAATGTTGATCATTCTAAATAAATATTGGAATCCTATTTTAATGAAGGATACTCAAATCAATACATGAATGTGATTCATGAAAAATAATGGAAGGTACAACACATAGAATCACTATATATTTTCATAACATATACATAATATTTAATAAGAAAAAATATCAATGTAAATAAGATATCTAATGTAATGGAATATTCATAAGGAACCTACCATGAACTCAAGACACACTACTAAAGATGATAAAATCTTGAGCGTTCAGTTTGCCTCTTTCACAAATATTCACCTTCTCTTGTATTCATGGAGACATATCCCCTACGTACATACTTCTAGGGCCAATTATGTAAAATGGGACCCTTAAACATATTATTATATATAGGGAAAACAAATAGGTATTTATCCCTGCATATGAATACAGAAACTAATCTTTGACAATGGAAATTTGAAAAATCCACAATGAAATCCAAGATGCACTACAAAAATACTTGGACCCTAAAACCAATAAAATAAACCAAATAAATATTTTTCTAAAAATACGTACAAGAAATCCTACCTTGAGCGGTTAAATAAAATTGATATAATCTAACATGATTCTTCATGGTAAGAGAATATCAAAACATTCCCATAGAAGGCCCAAAAGAACTATTACAAGACATAATATAAAATAAAAAACCCAAAATTGGTTGAATCCCTAACCTAGGGTTCAGACGTGATGGGTAGGGAGATGGGGAAGAGAAAACCCAACATAAATGGAGATATGAGGGATCTAAAGACCATAACTAAGGGTTACGACCATGATTCAACTAATGATCGAAGAAAAATTAATACAGGGAGGTGGATCATCAGAGGCACTCACGCACAGTTAAGTAGTAGGAGGGGATGGGCCCCACACGACACACATAGAAGAAATGTAAAGGAAGAGTGGAGATAAAAATAATGGAAATATTAATGGAAAAATAAAATAAAAAACCAAAATTTTAAAATGATGGGTTATCCACAAGGTTTGTGCATGGTTTACCAGACAATACATCAACCCTAATTTTTATTTATTAAAAAAACACAAGGTTCCACATGGTTTCCCTTAAGGGAGCCACAAGGATAGGAAACTCGTGCTCGATCTATGAAAACAACACTTCCAACTCATAGATACAAACCACACTCTTATTTCATGGTTTAATAAACTATGTACAAGTTATACGCCTCACTACTAACTCACATAAGAACCCACATGGTCACCACACAATCATTAATAACCATGAATTCTAATCGTTCAACTACTAAAGTTCTTCCAAAAAATTAAATTTTCACCCGCTATCTTCTTAAATACAAAAGGGAACTAAAAAATTAAAAATATCTAATATTTCAAGGTGATTGTGGGAAATTTTTTATGGAGACCTTTACAATTAATTGAATAATTTATTGAGTAGATTATTAGTTCTTTTTTGGATTAAAATTTTGGAGAGATATTAATAAGGTAATAGTTTTTATTAAATCTATCTTTATTTTATCATGTAACACTATCCCTCACTATTAAACATGAATTATCTAGTTTCTATGAAATTCTACTGGAAAGGATTCATATTCCTAATCTAAAAAACCCTAATAAGAGTTGGTCAATATAATGAATAGTATTTAGGTTAGTCACTCATTGATACTATGGGCTTGTATCTCCTTGATCCTTCGTGTAGACTTACCTTTCTTGAAATCATGACATGTATTTATTCAATACTTGCATTCAAATTACACCACGTATATAATCAGATACTCTTCATGATAAAAAATTTTATTGTCTACCCAAAACCATTATATGAACTCCCTTTATAAAATTAAGAATACCAAAAAAGTTGGTGAAACACTATGTTATATTGAGTATCATTGCTAATAATGTAACAAAATCCACCCCTGAGTTAATATTTGGTTGAGATATTTTAATTTATTATTCATAATGTTTTATCTTTTTTTATCATTGACATGTATTGTTAGTATTAATTTTATGTTACATAATTAGTTAACCCAATTTGATAAATCATTTATGAATTATACATTTACTTAATTTATTATGCATATTTTTTATCACGTTTTATCATTTACATCTCTTTTTTAGGATTATGTATATAATACTTAATTTATAAACCATGATAGATAAAAAATTTATGAATAATATATTTATTTAAATTCCATATTTTCAGATTAATTTATTTATTTATGTGACCTCATACTTTCATCCATAAAATAAATAATTTCAGAGATAGAAAAAATTAAATACATGAATGACTCAATCATGATATTTATCTAATTATAGATTTATTGAGAAAACATTAAATCAAAATATGACTTTGGGGTAATAAATCCTTCCAATCATGGAACACATTACAACATTCCACCTTTACACTTATGTTTTACCTATGTTGGCATCATTATGGTTATATATTCAACCACCTACACCTCCATGGTATACATTATTAATTACATGTATTTATGACTAACACATGGGTTTGGGGAACCAATGGATTGGTTAAAAGGGGATAAGACAAATATCCTTTAAAATTAAATAATTACATAATAATGGAAGTAGGGATAACATGCATACCATAATATTAAATTTAATACTAAATAAATAAAAACCTATGAAATAAATTAAATTAAAACATCTATTGTATACACATGTCTCTATTAAGATCATGAATGGTAATACGTCGAACAGATACACAAATTTAACCATATATTATTCATTTATTTCATTATTATTTATTATTATTATAATCACACATTCAGTAGTTAATTAATTAATTAATTAATCCACTTAAATTGTAATGATCATACAAATGTAATTGGAGAAACCAATTATTTTTGCAATTTATAAAAAATAGAGGAATTAATAATGAAATATTAATTACAATAAATTAATTTTTTATTTGAAAAAATAAAATATATTATCAAATTGTCAAAAAAATAATAGGTTCCAATCAATAAATTATGGGTTCAATTATATAATTTTCAATTTAATGTAATATTAATTCTTCAATTAATTGGGAATCCACATAACATGTATAGCTCTGTTACATGCAAGGTGCCTTGGTTTTCTTGTATCTGAGTCACACACTAGGGGCCTCAACATGTACACTTGGCTAGATTAAATGGAATGTACATGTATGATACACTCAATATATCAACTCTCCAGGTGACATATTTTCCTTAGAGACATACGGTACACAATAAATGCATCATGAATAATTAATTTGTCACCACATACATGTAAACTTTTAATGGATAAACTAATTTTGCTTCGACTACATGCCATGTAACCATGTTTAATGAACCCAAAATATGGCCCTCCTTAATGGAATCTATATTTCATCTTCATTTATAATTAAATCATTAAGAAAATTAAACACTGGATGAAAATGATTAATATGTCCATAACATGTTAATTCAAGTAGGATTATATAAATTATGACATGAAATTAAAATACAACCCAATTTCACATCTATAAGAAATATCAATAACTATAAATTTAAACATGATCACTATGATATAACTTGTTAGTTTTGAGAATAGTGTAAGTGTGTATTGGTGGAAGATAGATAATTTTTGTTTCATAATCACTACCTAAAACCAATAGCAAGGATCTGGCACATCAATATTTTAATTAATTGATATATTATCTGAAGAAATAAATACCAGGTCTTAGGAAATTCGAAATTTATTAATGTTGATCATCTTAAAAGACCATTTGATATTGCCTTCATTACACTATAATGACCCAAGGATAAAATCTATCTTTTGGTGATCCAAATGTGCTCCATTGACCTTTGAGAAACACCACTTGTTCTATGGTTTATGGCATGGTGAATCAAATGCCTTGAGTTGTTCGTTATTGTTCACTGATTTTCTATATTGAAAAAAATATATCTTTCATTTCTTATTATTGATTGGGAGACAGATGGAAAATTAAAGATAAAATTTGATGTGTATAACAACTCTCTATTATCAATTTTGGATGATCAACACAATAAAAATAACCATATTTTAATAGAGTTAGGATTTATATTAAAATATTATTTAATTTCATTCTTTGAATTAAATAACATTTATATACTTTAATGAACACCATGACAGATAATAACAATAATATTATTTCAGCATGTGCTGACTTGCGTAAATTGATAAATAATATTTATCGTCTTGTAAATAATTATGGAACCACTGGACATGGTCTTGGCCCATTATAAATCCCTAATATTTATTGAATATCCAAAAAATATTATATACCTAAATAAATATTTCATTCACATATTAGAGAATAAATATATGTTAAAAATTCAATGATATAAGAAAATATATTTTAATTCAAATGCCAGTGAATAAATATTTATTTAATTTTTGCCATCAATATAACATGATTAAAATTATTCCTTAGTATTGAGAGTAATATTTATTATATTATTTAAATATAATTATAATTTAATCTAGATCAATGGAAACACATAATGTGTGACCCTCTGGGATTATTTCTCACTGGAATTAGGTGGTTTTCCTAATGTTCATCATTATTATCTTGAAAAGGTTTAACAAACCCAAAGGAAAGAACATAATTCCACATGGAAGAATAACACATTTGAATTATCACTGTGTTATAAAATCCATTTTCCATAGTATATCATAAATAAAATTTCATTATGGTGTCAACAACCTATTTTCTATGTACTTTATTATTTTAATATCTTAGATAAATGTGACATTACACAATGTCCATGGACATTTGGTGATAGTCATATTCCAATCAAAGGACCAAGATATCTACTCCCATAATGATCGAAGAAAAAATCCTTCCATGACTTATTCTTTTACGACATGTCAATCATGACCCAACCAACATACCTTACATCCCATTGACCGATTGTGTGACCGTTTTCATTAGTAAATCTATGTCCAAATGTTATGACATTTTTTAATGATAATCTAAATGTCTAAACTTCATTAAACATGCTTTCAGATAGGAATATCCAATGAACTCCAAAAATGCAGTATATAATGGTGGATCTTTTCTCATAATGTACAATGTTAGACATTAGAAAGAGAAAATTCAATGAAAAGATGTTTTCCCCCTTATGGGGAATGTCACCTAATGTTCAAATTGCTATTTTTACCATCATAGATTTTTATCTAACCATATAAATATATATTTATTATTTTCATAACACTTCAACGATCTCATCATTCTTAGTAATCACTATGAACTTATTAATGTGAAAAATAATCTATGACGTTATCAAATTAAATCAATGAAAATAAATGAACATTATGTAAAAAGGTGTTTAATTAATATTCAATTAATCAAATATAGTTTTAATCAATGTAAGAATAATTGATACTATGACACCAACTCTGACATAACCACGACCATATATAATCATATCAAAACCCCACATGATATATCAGTACACCAGATATGAAACATTATTCAATTACATACCATCTGATTATACCTACCTCAATCAGTCATCAATAATACTACACATGGAAGATATATTAAGGAATATGGAGTAGTACCATATCCATTCACTCACTATCCAAGATATCTGTAAAACACTTGGACCACAAAACATTTCATAATTTGTAATGTTATAATACATATACAATAGAATATCGAATCAAAATGAAATTACTCATTTAATATAACAAAATTAATGTTAAACCTAAATGCATTTTCAATAAAATAACTCTTCTATATCCATCCACACTACCAAAATATCACTAACACACGATACCATCACATCAAGTCACAAAAACATAAAATTTCTCCACTATCAACATAAAACAACCACCGCAACATTACAAACCATCCCATTTTTAGATCATTTTAATCATTTCATTATTCACCATTACCATGTGTTTTAAATTTATGTTTCTATTAAATTCAATATTAATAGATAAAATATTCAAAAACAATTTAAAAATATTTTTTTCAAACCATTACCCATTAATTTTGATCATTTAAAATTCATAAATAGTCAAATATTTTCCAATTCCAACCCACAACCTTTACAATGTTCATCATTAATGAGAACATTAGATTACTAGCATGAAACAATAAAAAATCCGTATATCATCTAACTACTAATGACACAAACCTCTACACATATCATGTTTACAGTTATCACAATATCCACAAAATAATTCATCTTTCTACACATTATCCCATACCAGCATTCAATATGTATAACTATGTCCTGGTACCCAACTATTCAATGTAAGCTATAATCCAACAAAAAAACATCATGTTTTGATAACCAAACACCAATTTAATTCCATTTTATTCATTCATTCAAATTTATTTAGCATATATTTCTTGTGGATAATCATACTAATTACATATTTCATGAGAACCGTTATTTACCTTATTTATGTTATTAAAATTTAATAATATGTGTTTCTAATCATTTAAATCGTCAAAAAATATATATCTCAATATTAAAGAATATTTAATAACTATATTTGGAAAAGAAAAAACACATAAGAAATGAATGGAAGTATGTAAACACATGAGGTCGCCCATCCCCAACAATATATTTAAATTTATTAATTATCTTAATTATGAAATATCTCTCCATCCACCCAATGTTAGAGATATTTTTAATGTTCTATAAATAAAAAATAAATAAAGAGTGTTCAAAAATAGCATATATCAATCGACAATTCAAAAATATATATAAACATGTAATGTAAAAAATAGATTCAAAAATCCAAAACATAGAACGTAGAAAATAAAAATTAAAGGAATAACCTATGGATTGATGAAAAGTATTTATCCAATTGAATAACCTTCCTCAAATTAATAATAATGTTATGGATATAGAGAAATGAAGGGAAACAGACCTCATATCATTAATATTCTATCACTTGAAGCCAAGGGACAAATATAATCAATAATGGGTCAAGGGGTATAGAGAAAAATGTAAAGTAAAATAAGGATAAATGGGGAAAATGGGAAATCTAATAATTCATAATGAATTCTGAATTTACACAAACATTAGAATTTAAGGCATTATAGTACAGAAAACATAGTCCATTCTTCAATGATACTAACTATATCTGAAACTCAGAATTTATAACATGAATCCCCTAATATTATCAATAAGACATATTTATTAAATGATTTTAGGTATAAAATTTTATATAATGGTAATTGGTCATTTATAATAAAAAATATTTTCCACGACGTCACATAGAATAGAACCCTTAAAATTCCATCATTGGGTCCTCGTTCCCTGATAATTATGTACATTGTGGTACATTAAATTATAAAAACCCTATAAATATTCTCCAAATACTTTTTATCATGATTGAGGACTCCAAAACATGAATATAAAAATTAAATGTGTAAAATTATATGTTTTACCAAAATAAATGTAATAATGACCTAAGATTCCATAAGATACATCGAACAAATCATATAACTTTTTACTTTTTAAAAAATATCCTACAAAAACCATTTCACCATGACACACCCCTTACACATTATTACCTATATCCCCCTTAAATAAGTACATACTCAAATAATTTTTTTCATATACATTAGGTCTAAGACACCTCCCCTACTATGTGACTCAACAATTATAGACTCATATTCCACTATAGTAAATGATTCACACTATGATTCTCTAGGTATTTTACCAACTCATTATTCCCAATTGAAAAAAGAGATCTAACTCCACCACTACAACTTTAACCTTATCATGAATCTTCCATCACATAAAAATGAAATGTAATGGGTTAAAGAGGTCTCAATAATTACATTAGATAACTATTAGATTATTCTCATTCTCATGATTGAGAAATATTCCAGAAAAGAAACAATACACACAAAACCCAAAATACATTTAGGATACATATAAAATAGCGACAGAAAAATATATATTTTGTAAATAAATAGAAAATATTACTAAACAACATAAAATTAGTATATAATGAATTTCCTTGAAAATAAATATAAAGAAAAACATCTCATCATCAATCGAAAATATGATTCTAAATTTCAATTATAAAATCTATAAATATAACATAAACTTCAAAAAAAAAATCTCCAAATCGATGACATGGAAATCATTGTGAATATATCAATTACATTATCATACTTGAATAAAATCATGGATCTGATCAAATAGTTAATGAAGTAAAAAATTTTATTCTATCTCTCCAACATACTATAATACCACCAAATAATCAATAAACTAAGTATAATGATTACTACTTACACAAAACCTACATTACACCAGATAAAATTAATCCATTAAGAACACATGCTCTCTAACATTGAACTATAGTGGTTTACTCCTCAAATCAGCATATGTCTTCAAATGATCCTTCACAACCAATATCTAATTTTGAATTGTCTAATCCATTTTTTCATGATCTATAATACATCTAGTTTATGGGATTCTGATTCACTATCTTTGGTCTAATGAAAATAGTTATCTACATGTGATCCTATACAATTCATCAGTTGAACCCATGATAATAGGCCAATGGTAGTTTTTTTATAATTAAACATGAATAAGGTATGGTTCTTCACAAATTATCCAAAAAAATCAACAACACAATAACATATCATATCCTCTAGTGTTGGAATTTATTTTTTGGATCCATTCCATTTCACATAAATTTGTTTTGACAATTATAAATTATTACATTATTCATAATTACCAAATTATTATATTATTCCTTCTAGAATGAGTGAAGAAATATGTTTTAGGCTTGTAGTACTATAGAATAGATTATCATTATTAATGTTTATTGAACTTTTATTCACATTCAATTTTTTTATATACCATATTTTATAGAAACATCCACATAAGTATGAGTTGGATTATGACTCATATATTTTAGTTTCCATAAGATGATAATTATAGTTACTAACAAAATCATTTAATTATTTTATCATTTATGGTTGATATGGATATTATTTATTAATTGATTATTCATTTACCTTATAATAATCATATAATTAATTATTATATATTATTTATTATTTTTTTATCTTTTATATATAATTATATTTTCTCTGTGTTATGAAAATATAGTAATTTTAAATTCATACCTCTAAATTTTAATGTCTAATAATTTTCCACAAAGTCATACACTAAGTACAATAAGTCTAGTGAATTTAATTTTTTTCACAATGTATAATGTCTTATGATTTTTTATGTTTTATTAAATAGTTAAATTTATTTCAAAAATATAAATTCATAAGAACTACATTTATTTTATTAATAAATGAAAAATTAATTAAGACTAAATTCAAACAGTAGAATGAAAGTCATAAAGTATGTATATAAAGTCTTGTGAGTTGTTAAGATTTCATTAGTTGATAAATAATTTCACAAAACAACATTATTACTTCTTATGGTATTAAAATTATTTTGAAAGAACTTCCAATATTTTTTAAAATAATATGTCTAAGATATAATATTATTTTCTCAATTTAAATTCATGCAAGTATTTAAAGTGCTATCAATTTTAAAAATTCAATCATGATCCATGTGATTCAAAAACATATTTTATTTAAAACATAATATATAACATTTTTAATGAGACTTGTATATATAAATTTTCTATAAATATAATATACAATACTTCCATGTTTTAAATATTTCATAACTAGAAATTTATTTTTTTCAATTATATGAATATTTATTTGAGAATATTTTATAATGGATTATAATACACTCTCTGGAGACCAAACATGTTTCATATTCATGGTATTTTTTTTATTTGAAGCTTTCAAATTGGAATTATTTAATATATTAAGATATTTTTATTAATATCGTTATTACGTATTTAAATATATATTCTATTAAATAACATTAGAATATTAACTTATATATTAAAATTTCTTAAATTTATTTTTTGTTTTTGTGTTATGTTTTTAAAATTAATAATAATTTGCTCAAATATTTAACAATTAATTGTCATTGAGAGAGAAAAATAGAACTATATATGCAATGATAATCTTCAATGACTATGCATGAAATCTTAGTTTTTGGTGGTTTATTTTTTTAATGTATCTATTTTTATAGAGCTTGATATAACATGTTATAAAGATGATTTCAAGGGTATTTTAAACTATATCATGATACATAATTTTGAAATCCCATACTATTGGAAGTTAACATGGATAACAACATCATATTGATCACGTACATCAAAATGTGATCACTGTTTTTCTGATAACCAATCTCTCACTATTCAATTGGTTTCTATACTACTAAATTTTGTATATTTTTTCCATGAAAAAAATTTATGGTTTATTCTCTAACAATCAATGTTATATTATTAATGATGTGTTAGTATACAACTACAAATGGTAAATCGAGTTGTTCCTTGTTACGAAAAAAGGAAGGGTCTTTAGTTGTTCATTTTTTGGAAGAAGGATTAGATAGTTATCTTCTACATTAAAAGGGAATTTTTCGATTATGCCTAATGGTGTTAAAAATGTAATATTAGAGTTTTTACTCTACTGTTTAAATATAAATTATATTTTTTTACCCCCTTAATTAGTTTGGTTACAATGTAGTGGGTGCCACACTCTCATGATGATATTGTGAAGAGTATTTGTCAGATCACATATATTTGAGATACTATAAAAATTACCATGTTCACATTATTATAAATAAGTATAATAATACCCATGATAAAAAAAAATTCATAATACATAGTTTACATAACTCTTAAATTTAATTAAATGTATATAAAAATTCCAATTCACCAAAATTGATCATTTAGATAACTTGTATACTATGAAAATAATAATTATTAGATCATAGATCGTGATAAATTTATCATTGTTATGTTATATATATCCTTTTAGGATAACCATATCCTAATGTTAAAAATTTATTGAAAATATATATTTGACATGAAAATAACAAGGTCAAATGATAGATGTGATCAAAAAATACAACATTTTTTTATATTTATGAATATAGATATAAGAAGGTTCTAATAAATCAATATCAAAAACCACAAGGTATTGATCATTGGAAAACAATTTTAATCCCCTAAAATCTCCCTCAGGATGGTCTTGATAATTTTATTTATACTGATTCTTTAAAATTTATACATAGTTATAACATCGTGAACATAATATTTTTTATATTAAACTATTTATATTCAATAATATTTCAAGATTTAAAAACACAAATGATATGTGGAGAATATGAAAAAAAAACACTCATTATGTCTTTAATAAATTGATTGGAACATTCGATTAGTATGTTAAGGGTGAAATATTAACATTTTATGATCTGGGAAAATGAAAATTTAAATCAAATATTTCCTCAATTTACCAAAATTGTAAATGTAATGATTGTTCTAGGATAAATTCATTATAATATTATTCAAATAAAAATTGGTTTGAGTACTCAGTAGAAAATGGTACGATAAAAATTTCATAATTAAAGCGTGTAATTTTTTTACAAAAATATATCCTTGATGATAATATTTGATATTTATTGCCAATATGATTTAGAATTTAAAAATATTTTTGAAGCATATTCTATAAAAAATTAGTTTCTTTATTGGAAATGCTAATTGTTACTTAACACTCTTCATATTATGAGTTAAAAATAAATAAAATTGATGAGCACGCTCGTGTTTACAATTGAGTATAATGGAAAATCATGGTATATTCTATAAGGAAAAAAAATATTTCTATATTTAAACATTAAGAAATGAGAAAAGGTAACACTATTTCTAATTATTTCATGTAAATTAATTTATATAAATGCAGTGGAAATACAAAAATAAAACCTAAATTCTCAAAGATGAAATAAATGAACAAGAAGATGTGAAAAAAGGAAAGGATATCACTTGAAGCTAGATAGAGTTATGACAAATCATTTTCACCAAGTTAAGAACATATTTTCAAAATGGAAATAAAAAATCCAAGTTCAATGGATTCATTGAATTATGTTAATGAAACTATTTTTGAAAATTCTAACTCAAATTATAAATAACATTTGATTAATGATTTTTATAATGAATTTCAATGGTTATAAATTAATTTTTATTATTTTATAAGTTTAAGAAACTTTTTGGGTAAAAATATATCACCGTTAATAATAAATAAATGTTAAATAATACATATATTAGTCATAATAATACAAATATATTAATATTTTCATATCATTGTAAAATAAAATATAAAAAGTATTTTCTATGTAAACATAATATGGCTTTTAAAATAAAATTTCCTTATATTCTGAATGAAAAAAAAATATCAAATAAATTATAATTAAAAAATAAATCTACAAATATTTTCTAATTGAAAGGAAATTATAATAAAATGGAATGAATATAAAAATTAAATAAATTTAAAACAAGTCTTGGATATGATAATTTTTTTGGAAAATGTATATTTTTAAAAACAAATTGAAAGGGAATTGTTTTTGGAAATTTCTTTCATTAAATGTTAAATTAAGGGAAATTATGATAGTGATTATTCATTAAGATTTCACCAATATCTTTGACAAATCTGAGTATTTTTTTCCAAATTCATATCCATTAAATTAACAATAATTTAATATTTTAAATCAGATTAAATTTTGAATAATAGTTTTTTGTAGACAGTTGGACCAATGATTTCATGGGTTCAAATAGAATGTTAAATTTATATTTTTTAGAAATTCACCACAAATGTTTTATAATAGAAACATTGTACATGAATAATTGAGGTTTATCAACACATGAATAGATTTTCTATAACTTTTCTATAATTCAATGAATTTTAATGAAGTAAAATTATTTTGGTGAATGCAATAAAGTTAAATTTAATGGATTTTGGAGATGTTTGCGATTTAAAATATTTTATAATTTCAAATGTTTTATATATTAAATTCCTAAAGAATAACATGACAGTATCTCATAATTATGTAGTGGTAGAATACATGTACAGTTTCAAAATGATAAATGTATATTTCCTAAAGTTAAATTTTTTCTTATTTTATAAAAAAATAAAATGAAAATATTTATTATTTCAATTTTATGAAACTAAATCTAAAATATTTCAAGTGAATAAATGATGTAATGTTATATAATTTTATTTTGAATATATGGATTAGATATTTCAAATCTGGTATTTTGTACAAGATATCAAATCCCAAATTATTTCGATAGATTCCCGAACTAAATCTTGATAAGCCCTACTTATATGATTATTGTACGAAGGCAAGGGAAAAATTTATTTTTTTTCAAACAAATCATGGAACTTCATATGGATGGTCCTTTTCAACTTATACATCATTATTTATTTATACCTATACATACTACTAAGATTAGTGGTAAATGGTATGACATATATATATTTTTAATGATTTTGTCATATTTTCATTGGTGTATTTTCAAAATATTAAATCTAAAACCATTAAAAAGTTTCTTCTGATTATGAATATGTTCAAATTTAAAAAGGAAAATAATGTTTTTATATCCTAAATGACTGGGGATGATATATTTTAGACATGGAAATAATTTTTTTTGATGATATTGGTTTTTATTATAATTATTTAGATTATAATAAAGAAAAAAATTACTGTAATGGATTGGAAAAAATAATACACTTATATAAATATCTACAGCCATGATATATGAGATTAATAAAAATATATTTTTTTAGAAGATAAACGTAAATTATTTTGTGCTTCCAAAATAATAATTTTCATACAAATATTTTAGTATATATCTTATTATATATGGAATGATAAATAACCAAATGACTATTACATTAGATTAATTGATTGTAATGATTATATTATTAACACTAAGGATTCATTAGATAAAATAGGTTTAAAATACCATAAAGGAATCATTTTGTGTTATGAGAATTTTTCTAAATCATATAGAGGTTATAATGAATTATCCAAGATTTTTTTAAGAGTTTTCAAATGTTAAATTTGAGGAGAATACTTTGTACAAAACGAATTATGATTTAAATTAACATAAAATTTATTTTAGATATTTTACATGGAGTGGTTAATCCATAGAATTAAAATTCAAATGTTGAGCTAGAGAGTGTAATGTTCAAGAATGTCCATGTAATTTTTTAAATTATATAAGATTATTTCAAAACCAGATGCTTTGAAGACACCCATTTCCAATTCCCGGTGAGCCTGGAATAAAATTTTAAACCTTTTAAGTTATTTTAAATAAGTTTGTAAGATAGTTTCTATAAATTTTAAACTGGTTCTATGAACAAAAATTTGAGGGCTCCATTGAACTCAAGACATAAATATTTTCCTAGAAATTAAATAACATCGACTAGAGAGGGGTGACTGGAAATGAAAATTTTCAGACATTTTAGATGAAAAATAATGTAAAATAAATTTTTTTTCTTAACTGTTGAGTGGTAGAGAAGAGGTGATGAAGAGTCACATTAAATGTTCCATTAGTGAGGCTTATTAAATTTAAGTGTAACAGGTATGTTGTTTCATAAAATAAATAGTATAATGACATGAAAACACATCATAAAAGAAACATTGTGACGTGTCTCCATTATTAATAAGATTATGGGTTGGAGAATGAGAGCAGGAAATTTTTCTAATAGACCGAAGATGAGAGATTTTTTCTCTAATGATGAACATCGGTGAATCGGAAAGCACCAACGATGCCTTGGGGAATGGATTTGAGACCAAAGATCGAAGAACACCACAACCCCAAATGGATAAACACTAACAACGAACCATCTCCAGGTAGGGGTTTGTTTCTATGAGATTCCCCATTCTTCATTCTAAAACAATGAACACGGATAAACCCATGAATAGGTTGATCCCCAGGTTATTTGTTTTTGTGGGAGGGTGAAATTTATTGGGGTTTTTTATCCGGATAAATGTTGGTAAATTCATAATCTTCAACCTAGGGTTTTGGAACCTCTATCCTAGAGGGTGTGGGTCGACACAAACAAGCCTCGAGCACCTCCTCCT
The DNA here is from genome assembly GCA_963277665.1 of Viscum album. Lineage (NCBI taxonomy): Eukaryota > Viridiplantae > Streptophyta > Magnoliopsida > Santalales > Viscaceae > Viscum > Viscum album. The sequence goes on from OY728165.1 coordinate 1,088,214,163, forward strand.
TTGTGTGTTCTTGTCCGTTATTCATGGTTTCACCTTCAATACAACGACAATGACATTTTGAGGCCTTGGATGGGAATGTGGTATCTCGTGGAGGCAGGAGGCATGTGCGATATGAGGAACAGCCAAACTGAGCAAACCCTATGGTGCACAATAGGTGACGCCTACATGCTGTCGGTGGCCAGCTGCTGCAGCTTCAAGTTTGTGGTGGCGTGGCATGATGTCTTTTCAAGAAGTGTTGTGGCCAGTGGATGGCAACAGGATGCAAACATCTTGCTGCATTATTGGGGATCCCCATGCCACACAGGCCATAGCGCGACCTGGACCTGGTGCAAGCCATGGGGAATGCAACAGATACGACATTGATGTGTCCGTGATGGAGGAGTCGACCCTCTCAGAGGCAGGTTGGCATGGTTCTGTCAGGCTATGCCTATCCAAGAATGCCAGACCAATAGCAGGATGATCCGGGAAATGTCTAGTGGGCCCGGTTGGAATGAACATGGACACAATCGACCTATGTTTTGCTGAAATTCCTATAACATTCAAACAAAATGTCTATTTGACAATTCTTATATAGAGCTGGAACCCTCATGATGAGTTCATTACTTTGGAATTATATATGTAGACATTAATGGATGTTGGGATATAAAACATAGATTCATAATTCGATCTCCCAAAATTAATCATGTTATAGTCGACCCATCATAGATCACCTACAAAGTGACCCTCTATGGATCAGCTACAAGATACCCTCTGTGAATTAGCTAAAACAGACCCTTTGTGGATAAGATAAAAGTGACCCATTGGGGATTATCTATAAGAGACCTTTTTTGGATCCTCTATGAGGTCCCTTCATGGATCATTAATAAGTAAGACTTCTTGGATTATCTATGGAGGACCTTTGTGGATTAGCTACAAGTGACCCTACATGAATTACCTATGATGGCCTAAGAGGGAATCCATCCTACATGGATTTTATATGATAACCTTTGAGGGATGCGACACTATGTGACTCAGTAGACCCATTGTACTCATCAGTGATGAGAACCTCAATAGCCCAAATTTTTTAGTGCAATGATAGATATACTAGTTTTTCTATTCATTATATTATACCTATCTGAGCTATCTTTCTTTATTATCATATTTTGTAGATTTATTTTTGGTCATTTATTTGTGGTTTTGGGTCCCTACTGAGTATTTTTTACTCACCCCTACACGGGCTATGCATGCACATGTTGTGACTGGTGCATATGACTGGATCCTTTATGGGGGACATGGTGGCCTAGGACCTAGTTGTGCCTAGTGAGACAAACAGGAAGGGCGTACATCTACAGGTATCTACTCTACACATACCCATTAGGTGGGGTTTTCAGCAGATAGATTTCTAGGGGTCCATGTATTTTTCAGTTTTTAGATGTTCTTTTGATGAGTTTTTATTCTTGCCCATTTGACTCATAGTTTTGTACAATTACACAATTTTTTTTCATGTATATTTCTCTTCTAGTCTTTATGGGGATGTGGTTGTGTGTGCATGTGTATAGGTACTTAAGAAAGTTCATCCCACTTGTATGTTGGCGTCTTAAATGCTAATCGTCAACCCCTTTCCTTCGGGTGGTGCGCTTGGGGGGGTCACATAACGGATCTCAGGGGATGGGTCGTGACATAGTGGTATCAAAGGAATGTTTTTTTCTACCAGAATAACTAAGTGTCTCTATATTTTTATGACACAATATTGTTATGTTTTTTGAGTTTTACATTCATGTCAGGGAGTCCAGTGTTAGTGCGGTGACTAATGTATCCATACACCAAGAACCTAATTTTTTCTTTCCACCTTAGTACATGGAAACACTGGTTTCATGCATCTCTGAGTATATCCTTATGTTCTTCTTGAATCAGATCCAGATCACCAGGTATAATATATTGAAAATGGTAGATCTTGATCTGTTTCATGATGCCTCCTTATTTATGACTTGCCATAGTACTGTTACGTGACCGTGAGGTCAACCCTCCTAGTGACGAGGCATCAGTTCGAGGACCAGTGCTAGATATAGCCCTACCATTTGGTGCACAAGTGTTACCACCACCTGTTGTTCCACATTTTCTTCCCGGCATGGCCTAAAGAGGACACATTAAGACTCAACACCTTTCATTAGATCCAAAGAAATATACCCCCTAGGATAAGGTGAGAGATAGATCCTCATGTCATTGAGGACTGGATGGAGGCATGGAAGTGGGTCTGCCACTTAATGAGGACTCCAATTGACCAAATTTAGATCATAGCCACAAGCCTTCTTTAGTTCTTGGTAGGTAGATGGTGGAGCTTTTCGATTCAGGCTCATGATGAGGTGACCCTCTTTTGGTTTGACTTTGAGAAACTTTTCTAAGAGGAGTTCTTCCCTCAGATCTTTTCCTCAATGCACATATAGGATTTGCTTCACCTAATGCAAGGCATCATGTCAGTGGATGAGTACTCTAAAAGGTTTACAGACCTATCATGTTTCTCTATGGATATGTTACAAGACCCTTTATTCTGATCCTAGACCATTGAGTAGGGAAATTTGATGGGATATCAGGGTGTCAGTGATTTCTCTCAGCATCAACAATCAGGATGGAGTTCCAGAGAGAGTTATACTTGTAGAGAGGTTCCATGAAGAGAAATCATTGACGATAGAAGATACCACTAGGTGAAAGTTGGATGAGTCATCCATATAAGTTTGATGATAGATGATGAAGAGATCTAAGTGGTCTAGAATATATAAAGGGAGACCCCAAGACACATGATAGATGGTACAATGCCTCAAGATAAGTGGGAGTCAGTAGAGGAGAAGGGAATGAAACTCATGCGGCAGGAAGGGACACATGCCTCGTGAATTCAAAACCTATCACACAGACGATTAGTGGGATGTTTAGGTACTATCGAGGTAGAGGAAGAGGATCAAGTAAGGTGTTTAGCAGAGTGAAAATGTTGGTGGGGAGCAGGCCAAGCTGTAGGAGGTGGGTGATTGTTTGAGGTACTAAACCCCCCCCCCCCAAGTGGTCCACCTCAGCTTCATGAAGTAGGTGTAAAGGGGCAGTGTCAACATCTAGTAGTGGCATCCTATGACCATAATTCTCCAGATATGATTAGAGGTATGATCTGTGTCTTTTCAACCATAGATGAAGTTCTTATATACAGTGGTTCCTATAAGTATTTCCTTTACATGGACCTCATTCGAGACTCTGAGGTTCCAGTGGATCTATTGGAATTATCATAAAGATTAAATAATCCTACAAGAGGGGATTCGATTATTACACAATGGTGCTGGTAGTGTGAGCTTACTCTTGGAGGTGAGAGCATCGGCGGGGATATCCTAGTAGTGCGTCAAGGCCTTTCGACATCATATTGGGTATGGAATGGATATCCAAAGTTAATGCTCTGGTTGAATATATTAGGCATAGAGTGTGGTGTTTACACACTAATGGGACCATATTTTATTTCACTAGAAATAAGGGAACTCCTATTGTGCTATATAGAATTTCTCGGAGGATGGTGCATCCGATCACTCACCATTGGGCTAGCCTCACTCTTAGTGTGGTGGATGAGAGGAGCTAGAGAATTAATATTGCGATGGATGAGTATGAAGATGTCTTTTTGGAGGATATTTTGGCAGTAAATACTCATATAAAAGTAAACTTCTACATCTACATTAGCCCATTATGCCACAGATATCCTTGACATCATACTAGATGGCTCCCTCAGAGCACCGTGATTTGAGGGTATATCTAGGGGACATGTCGGAGAAGGGGTTCGTATGTCCCATATAATATACCATGGTTATCCCTAGTATTGTTTTCCAAGAAGACATACATTATTTTGAGGTTTTACATATTCTTCTGGCGCCTAAACCATTTGACAAGGAAGAACAAGTATCTTCTATCGAGGATTGATGACCTTTTCGATCATCTAAAGGGATAAATATGGTTCTTGAAGATAGACCTCAGGTCTGGATATAATTATCTTTGTGTATAAAATGAGAAGGTACCAAAGGCATCCTTTAAATGTTTGAATGGCCACTAGATGTTCTTGGTGATGCCTTCGGTGTGACCAATTCCACAACATCGTTTAGGGGACCCGTGAACAATATCTTCTAGCCTTACCTAGATCTTTTAGTGGTGGTATTAATTGATGAAATCTTGGTGTACTCATCATCAAAGGAGGATTGTGATACACTAGTTTGGATAATCCTAGATATACACTAAGAGAACTAGATTTATGGGAAGCTCTCAATGATCCAGTTCTGGATTCGAGAGGTCCATCTTTTTAGACACATCATCTCAGAGGTTGGAGTTGCTATGGATCCAAAGAACATAGGGGAAGTGATTTGTTGGGTGCCACCTAGTATTGTGACTGAGCTGTAGAGTTTCAAGGGGTTGGATGGATACTACAGAAGGTTCATACCTGAATTTTCTTGGATAGATTCTCCCTTATCATCTTTGACAGAGAAGGGATAACAATTCGTGTCGAAAGAGATGTTCCAGCATAGTTTCCTAGATCTGGGACAAAGAATAATGACTGAAAATATCTTGTGACTAATAGAGGAGTGTGTTTAGTATGTTGTTTTTTAAAATATCAAGGACCATATTGGGTTGTTTCCTAATTCAAGATCAATCATTGATCACCTATGGTTCACTATAGTTGAGGAATTATGAACAGATATACACAACCCACGATTTGGAATTAGTAGCAGTGGTATTCCCTTTGAATAAGTGGCAACACTACTTGATGGGTCAGTAGCTTACTGTCTATTCCAAACATCTGTGTCTTAGGTATATCTTCTCCCCAAAGTACCTGATCCTTAGGTAGTGGAGACGGATAGAGTTCCTCTCAGACTATGACAATGACATATTCTATAATCCTATGGAGGGGAATGTAGTGGAAGATGTGCTCAGTAGAAGATAAATGTTGCAGTTGTTGAGTGAGACAACATAGAAGCTAGACATGATGTAGATACCCATCATGGATGATGAATGAAAAAATTACATTCAGTCGATGACTTTTACTCCCCTACTCTTACAACATGTTAGGGACGAACAACAGGTGGAAATTGACTGTGAGGCCCGACGTGCTCAATAATCCTCAGGACATGTTCCAGATAAATTTTTTCTATGTAGAGAAAACATCAACACTTTTATATGGCACAAAGTAGTACCGATGGTGTTGTAATAGGATAGTTTGATTAAGTTTCATACCCCCAGTAGTACATCCAAGAGTGGCGAAGATGTACTAGGATCTCTGATGTCAGTACTCGTGGATAGGGATGAAGAAACTAGTTGCCAAGTTTGTTTCACGATGCCTCACATGGCAGTGGGTGAAGGCTAAGAATTAGGTTCTAGTGGGCATGGCATAACCACTTGAGGTACTAGAGTGGATTTGGGATGGTGTCATGATGGAATTCATGAAGTTATTACCATGCATGCACATGGTCCATGATTCTATACGGGTTGTCATTTATTGACTCACTATGTTGTATCACTTCCTTCCCATCATGGAGTGTGGATCGATAGAGATAATGGGATGCCTCTATATTCAAGAGACAGTGCGGATTCATGAGTTTCATTCAATGATCCTCTCAGAACATGAATCTCTCTTCACATCCAAACTATGGAAGCGATTAGAATAGGGATATAGAACTCATATTTTCTTAAGCATAGCATTTCACCCACAAACTGATGGTTAAACAGAGCAGACCATACAGAAATTAAAGGACATGCTTCATGTTAACATATATGATTTTGGTAGTAATTGGGAGGACTTCCTGAAACTACTAGATTTTTCATAAAACAATAGATATCACTCCACCATAGGTGTGGCATCGTTTTAGGGTTTGTACAGTAGGCCATGCAGATCACCTTTATACTTGACAGACCCTAGGGAGTCAGAACTCATGGGTCCAAAGTTGGTACAGGCTACCACTATGAAGGTGAAGATTATACTAGATCAGAAGAGGACATCCCAAAGTAGGAAAAAAGTATTTGCAGATAAAAGGTTGTGGTCTTGGAGTTCTAGGAGGGAGATCATGTGTTCGTTTGGGTCTCACCACGAAGGGGGTTGCAAAGATTTTTCCAGGGCAGAAAGTTATCTCCAAGGTTTATCGGCCCTTTCTAGATTCTGATCTGAGTTGGTGAGATGGAGTATTTCCTATCCCTTTACCCACAGATGCACCAAGGAAACAATTTTTTCCACGTGTCGCAGCTGAGGAGGTATGTGCATAATCCATCACACATCATCCATTGGAGCGAGATGGACATTAACGATGGGGAAATGATTGTAGAGTTCCTAGTGGAGATAGAGGATAGATTGTAGTGGGTCCTTCTGGGATATTCGATTCCTCTAGTAAGTATTACATGGAAGTACAAGAATATCTAGGAGAACACATGGAAGCGGGAGCCTCATATTCATTCTTAGTACCCCATTTTTTTCATTAGCCTTTGTTTTGGATTTCAGTGACATAAATACCTATGGTGGGGAGAATGTAATGTCCTAGAAACTCCATGTAATTATTTTACATTATATGTGATTATGTTGAGACAAGACACTTTAACGACACTAGATTCCAATGCCCAGTGAGCTCAAAATATAATTTTGAATATTTTAATGATCCTTTAAATAAGTGTGTGAGTGTGTTTTTATAAATTTTATACCAGTTTTCAGATAAATAATATGAGGGCACCATTGAACTTAGGATGTTGGGATTCACCTAGAATATTCCTAACATCGACTGATGGGGGTCGACCAGAAAAGACAATTTTCAGACATTTCAGAAGAAGGATAAATAAAATAAAAAGATATTTTATTTTTCTTCACCTTTTAGTGATGACGACGAGGTGAAAATGAGCCAACTTAAATGTCCCAATAATGATGCTTATAAAATTGAAGTGTAATAGGTATGTTGTTTTATAAATGAAATAGTTTAGTGATGTGACAAAGTAGTGTAATAGAAATGGTATGACACATTTCCTTTTTTAATGAGATTATGGGTTAGAGAATGAGAGCTAATAAATTTCTCAAATGGATAAATTCTGAGGGATTTTCTCTCCAATTGAAAAATCAAGAAAATTAGAAAGTGGAAATGACACCTTAGAGACTAGATCCGAGACTGGAGATCGACGAACCCCACAATATCAAATGTATCAACACGAAACACAATCATTCTCCAGGAAGGGGTTTTTTTTTGTTATAATATTACCTATTATTCTTTCTAAAATAACAAACATGGATCAAACAATGAATAAGTTGATCCATGAGTAGTTCGTTCTTGTAGGAGGGTTCTGTTTTTAGGATTTACCATTCAGATAAAGTTTTATTGAACTATAATCTGCATCCACGTGTTTTAAAACCTCTAATGCAGAGGGTGTGGTCTAAAACAAAGAAGGGCTAATCCCCTTCGTATTTTTGTGTTGTTATATGTTCATCATGTTCACACCTTAGAAATTGAGAAAAGGAGGATTTTATGGATTGGTAGGGAAGGTGGAATCCCATAGATGATGGAGTCATAGACTGCATCAGGAACATACCACCAGAATTGACCCATTGGACCGCAGAAGGCACCACTGGAATGTCGGTGCCTATCGCAGGGGGGGAGTGGTGGAGGGCCTTGATAGAACACTGAGGGTTGCAGTAGTACAGAAGAAGCAACTGGTGCTCGAGCCAGCAGCTGGCAAGGGGACGCAGCCATCTGGCCCCAATGTGAACTGGACCCACGAGAATTCATGCGTCCTGCAGAGAAACATAGTCCGCTACACGGACAGATTGACCAAGGAAGGAGGCACCACCTAGAACTGTGGGCCAAGGAAGGGACATGACATAACCACATCTAGGATGGAGGAGTCAGCCCGCTCAGTGGTGGGTTGGGCTAGTTCTGGAGGGTCATGCATAGCCAAACTGGTTAGGCTAGCTGCAAGTTGGGCCGGGGCCCGTGGTCTTGTTTGTATGATGGCTGAGTTGGGTCGGGTCATTATGACCAAGTAAGACCAGATCTGAACCCAACCATCCCTTGTCTCTATAAAACAAATGTATCTTTCAAACTGAGCATTTGTTTAATGATCCATCTGTAGCGTTGGAACCCTTGCGAGGAGGCTCTTCATTTGGCATGCTCTAAAGATAACTTCATGTATGTTGGGATATGATTAATGTCTTTAAGAGTGGATTATCCTAGAATCAAGCATGCTACAGGAGGGCCTTCAGGGATAAGCTACAAAGTTCCCCTTTATGGATCAACAATAAGAGACCCTTTATGGATCAGTTACAAGAGACCCATTTTGTGTGAGCTACAAAAAAATATTCATGGATTAGCTAAAAAAGACCCTTCATGAATTAGATCAAGCAACCATTCATAGATAATCATTGATGGCCCTCTGTAGATCAGATACAGGGAACCCTTTGTGGATTATCTAGGACGTCCCTTCATGAATTAGCTACAAGTGACCATACATGGATTAGCTATGACAGCCTATGAAAGAAGAAACCTTGTGTTGATTGGAATTGAAGGACTAGTAGGGAAGCGACAATATGTGAATAAGAAGACCCACGATACTCATCAGGGATGAGTACCTTAGAATACCAAAGTGTTATGTGTTATGACTGATATACATTTTTCCATCATTTTGATTATACCTATGTGAGTTGTCTTTCATCATGATAATGTCTTATGTATTTCTTTGTTGTGTTACCTTTGTTTTTTGGGGTCCCTACTGAGTATTTTGATACTCATCCATGCATGGGATATGCTCACACATGTTTTGTTTGGTGCATACGAAAAATGCCTTAACAGAGGACTTGGTGGCCTAGGACCCAGTGGTGCCCAGTAAAGACATGTAGGTGAGGTGTACTTCTGTAGCTTCCAGCAGCTACTCTACACATTCCCATTAGGTGTGGTTTTTAGTGGATGGCTTTCTTGGGGTCCTTATACTTTCCAGTTTTCTGTATGTATTTTTTTTGGGGGTTTATATTCTAGCCTATTTGAATCAAATTTTTTACCATTACAAAGTGATATCAATTAGTGGGATGTATGTTTCATTTCAAGTCTTTTTGGGGACGTGGTAATGTGTGTGTGTGTGTGTGTATACAGGTACTCAAAAAATTCCTCCCATTTGCAGGATGATTCCTTCGATGCTAGTCACCAACCCATGGCATTTAAGAGTTGGGATTAGAGGAGTCTCGGTAAGGGCTTTGAGGGATGGGTCATGATAGAGAGTCACCCTCATGAAATAACTGAACAATCACATAATGATCACCCCTTATATAATGTTATTATAAATCTTGTTTTATGTTCTCAAACTGGAAATTCGTTGAATATTTTATGTGATCTAACTAATTTTATTTCTATTTTGGTTCTTAAAAATATTTATGAGGCTTTAACTAACTCCCAAAAAATATTTTATATGGAAGAAGTGTTAAACTATATTTCTAGTAAACAAGTATATGATTCAGTTAATCTTCTTGAAGAACAAAACATATAGGCTATAAATATACTTTATAGAAAAAATATGATGTCTGTAAGAATATTATAATACAAAAATGATGGATTAGTAATAAAAATATATTGTTAATAATAAGGTATATATTATGATAAAGATATTTACCAGGTTTCCATGTTAGAAATTATAATAATTTAGTCAAAATATTATTCTTTTCATGGATTCAAAATTATTCAAATGGATATAAAACAAATTTTTTTAATTAATTAATTATAATAAAGTATTTTTTGGAGAACTCCCAGGTTTGGAAGATGAAAAGTTTCATAATCATGTTTTAAATATATTAATGAAAATTATAGTTGAAAAATATCTCATATAGTTTAGTGAGTAATATTTTATAATAATTACATAATAAATGTAAATATTGATCCTAGTTTATTTAAAAAGGAAATTTTTGAAGAAATTATAAAAAATCATATATACATAGACCATATAATTTATTGAACTTTAAGTGATATTCTGTTAAAATAATTTTAAAATTTAACCAGAGATGAAATTGATATGAGTCTTATGGTATATTTAAAATTATTCATTGAATGTAAAAATTTCTAAATATAATATGAGATTTTTCATAATCAATCTATGTATACATAAGTGTTAGTAAAAATATTTAGTTATAAATTATATAAAAGTTAAAATACTCCATTGAGTACTTCGTGTAAAATATCTTATTAGAAATATACAAAATCTATTAATAACAAACTTTTCAGAGACATGATTGGTAGGTGATTATATTTAACTTCCTCATGACTAAATTTAATAACTATTGTATGCCTCTGGGAAATATTTCAAGATGAACCAATAAAATTTAAATTAAAATCTATCATAAATATCATCAAATATTATAATGGTTTTGTGAAGCTTCACGTTATTTATTCTAGAGATGTTATTTATTATTTAGAAAATTATTTATATTATTATTTATGTGGAAGTAAATTAGATTGAAAGAAAGATTGTAAAATCAGTAACATTTCAGGAAAAAATTATGTTTCATGTATTTCTATGAACTAAATTTCCCTTTCTATATCTACTAATTTAGTTCAATACATTTCTATATCCTGTTATTTTGATCAATACATACAGATTTAAGAAAAACTAATTTATATTGATGTTCGATTAGGAATGTTTACTATTATAGTTGATAAATCATATTTTATTTGTACATATAAAAATACAATGGAACATTCATGTACTAAACATATCAATGATAGATTTTATTTTTTAGACATAATTTATATATGGAAGAAATAAATTTTGACTTTTTTTCAACTGATATGAAAATAGATAATATTTGTTTCTAAATTTTTAGATTCAATTATGATTTAGATAATTCTTTATGAACCTTCCATGTTAAAAATATAAAACATATATTATTAAAATAAATATTTTAGAAGAATTTTTAATATCCTATAAATTTTAGGTCAAGGCTAAAATAATTTCACCATTAAAATCCCACATTATATACACTCTATTTATTTTATACTTATCATTGTTAGGAAATGTGACAATATTTCATTAGTTAGAATGATTAAAATATATATTATTTAATATTTTACTGACAAGAAAATAAATTATTTTTTGAATTGGTATTGAATTTCCTTTTTCTTGTAGTCATCTATACTATTTATATTTAAGGGTTTACAAGAATGCTTAGTAATAGATGGTTTCTTTTATAATTTTTTAAATATATTCAAATGTGTTCTAGGATCCTTCTAGATTTTATGATATTTCTATTTGGAGTGTTCAGTATTCCCAATAAGGTGTGATTAAATTTTTCAAAAACTATTTAGAAGAATCGAATATTTAAAGAATAATTAAAAACATATATTGAGGGGTATTTTCTTTCCTTGTATCTACATCCTTACAAAAAATTGGTGTCAATATTTAAAATTCAGTAATATTTGGGGGGGTTATGTTTAAATCTATTTTATTTTAATATCTATTATTATATATGCTTTCATAAAGGTTGGGTATAAAATAACATCATTATATCAGTATTATCATTGATTTTGGACTAATTGATTTTTATTTTTCAAAATGGGGATTACATAATAAATAATTTTATATTTAATGTTTTTAAAAATTTCAAATAATTTGAATTATATTGAAATTTTATTTGGTATTTTATTTATCAAAATTGGAATATGGTTAAAGGGATTCATTTTATATAACATTATTTTGATTTTATTATTGAAAATTTATAATTTTATTTGTAATTGGAATATTAATATTTTATTTCCATAAAAATGATTCAATATATTTTTTTATAATTTTAATATATTAAATTATAAAAAGATATCAAATTTTAAAACACATAAATATCTAAACCACTTAAAAATACTTTTTAGATCATAATCAAATGTATCATTACCTCAATCACATTTTTTTAATGATAAATAAATTATAGCATCACTTAACATGTGGTTGTAACATCCACATCGAATGTACATGGATTTATTTCTAAAACACAAAGACAATCATACTAAAAAGACACATTAATCATAATTTTTTTACTCATGAAAACTGGTATCCAAATAGGTTAGATAACTATTTTCTTGTAATGAAAAATTATTTCATCAATTTATATATATGTAGATTAGAGAAAAATGCTTTTGAAATAAATAAACTTTTTGGACAAAGTATATTTTGTTATAAAAGTTAATATTCACTAGCATAATGTCCCTCATTTCGCATTTAATTAGAGTATCATTTGAAATTCATTCTAATGATATTTTAAAAGACCATTATCTATTCTGGGAAACTGATTATCATAACCAAAACCGATATCAATTTCAATAAATTTATTCAATATTACCGTTTAATAATATTTTTCTATTGATAAAATCTATATAGTTCCATTATTTATCTTTCATCTAAATTTTGGATAATTTTCTCTTCTAGAATAGCATTAAAGTTTCTTTCATCTGCCTCATGATTTTAATAAAGACTATACTTGTGTTTATAATTTTCTTTATCAATGATTTTAAAATGCAATGTCAATTTATTATTATAACTATAATTAGTATTCCTTAGAATTTTAATATCCATATGAGTGATCATGTTTTCATCAAAAACATTCTTATACTTTTTATTGAGTTGTTTTTACAAATCTAAATTCATTGAAATAAAATTTCATGACCATACAATCACATCATAAATATATTGAAAAAAATGTTATTATGAATTATAATTATAAGAGTGATAAAATTTTTACTTACTTGATTTGATGAATCAATTATGTAAATATTTTCTAATTCCATTTTAGAATTGGATTCTTTACCTTCATCATTTTTTCAATGAAAAAATATATACAATTTACAATGCACTATTATCTTTTTTTTTGCATCTTTTTAGTTTTTATTTTAAAATTTTAAAATTTTGGTATTATATGTCCTTTTATTATGAAATCCTAAAAAAAACTTATGAAGATTCGATAAAAAAATTATTTTTCTTGTTTACTCGAGAGACATATTTAAAAAATCTAGTTTTTCCTACTTTAATTTCTATTTATTATTTTTATACTTTTTTGAATCATCAAAAACTTCATCACTATCATTTAATTATAACTTTGTATCCAATTTGTAACAAATAAAATTATTTTTTGATATTATAAAAACTCTTTCCCTTTTATAAAATTTGTCATAAAAACTATTTTTAAATTATAACTCATATTGAAATAAATATTCAATATACTCATCAATATTATATTCATTAAAATTATCACTCTCGTTAATTGGTACCTTAAAAGAAATCTATATCTTAATTGGATGTCTAAGAATTTATGCCACTAGAAACATATTATATAGAGATTCTCCAAGAGAATTGCTTCTATTTAATTATGTTTTAAAAACTCTAAAATTATTACTTTATTCCCAATTAGAAAATTATAATTCTATTTCCTCTAAAATGATATATAAATATGTCTTATTATTCTAATAATTTTGTAAGAAAATATTGATATTGATGATTTATATAAAAAAAATTCAAGTTAGTTATGGGCATTATAAACTTATTTCAATTAAAAAATCCATATCAGTATGAGATTTTATATAAATCATACACTGATATTTATATAATTTAATTTCTTTAATTTCTCCCAATAGTTATTTATTTATTTACTAATAATAAATTCTATGGATGTAATTTTTTCAGTCATTATTTTTATTCTTTATTCACCCCTGTTGAATTATAATTTTTTATTCAATGTTTATTTTTTATTCTAGATACATTTATTGCTCTAATATATTAATTTTTGAAAATTTTAAGGCCATAAGACCTGGAATAAAAAGTGTAATGGTCGATATTGATGTCATATGTTATAGAAAAAATTTATTTATAACAAAAAAAATTTTATAATGTATAGTTTCTGATATTTTATTTTTATGGTCTATCAAATTCTATAAAATTCTTATTGAAATATAATTTCCTAAAAAAATGATTTAAGGACATTTTAAATGAAAATTTTGTAGATTTTAATATTATACACTAAAACGAAAGTCTAACATACTATATATAAAACCATAAAATATTTTTATAAATCATATGAAGAAGAATATTCTTACGAAATTACCTTAAAAATATTATTGGATTCAAAGTATTTTGGGATAGCTATGAAAAATATTATTAAATATAAAGTCTTATATATATAATTTCTTTTTTTATATTAAGACTTAGGTGTTTTTAAAGTCATAAATATTAAAAATTCATACTTTATTCAAATCGACATATAATTTTTCAAAAAACCCTGAAATATTACATGTTTTACTAATATTTCAATAAATAAATTTACAGAAAATGTGTTAAATTTATTTTCTTATTTTAAAATTTTAAAAATTACATAGTAATTATTATGATAAAATTAATAATTATTTATATGTAATTTATAGTAAATTACATCACCATATTTAGTGAAAACATGTCTTATTTTCATGTTTTTCTTAAAAATTATTCTGTTTCAAATTTGAATTATTTTAAATGTGAATACTTTACCTCACATGTTGTATGGGAGTGTTAAAATGACCCTAATATTAATTATTATAAGAATTTTAAAAATTATACTAAATTGTATAAAAAAAATTTGTACGAATATAATTATCTATACAAGTTATTGAATATTTTATCCAACATGTAATAGTTCATTATCATTGATAGAGAAATGTGAAGCTATATAGAGGAGGAAAAATTATATTGATTATGTATTAAATTATATTTTTTGATGAATTATGTGAATGAATGAATATTATATACATTCATTGATAGAACTATTTCTAATGTGGAGGGTATAGATATTTTAAACTATATTATGTGATATACATTTTCTAGCAAATAATTCTGGGATTTGTCATAGAAAAATTCATCATACTAATCGTGTTCTTCTAAAAGTGATCACTACTAAATCAATACACATGGTCCCATTATTCTACTAAATTTTTTAGTATTAATTATCTATATATTTTATATTTATGTGATTTTTGGTTTATGCCTATCATTATCCTAACCACTAGGGCCTACCATGTTTATAGTATGAAAAGTGTGAGAACCCCAAGCATGCCTACAATCAGTCAAGGGTTAGTGACATGTGTTGAGTATGAATAATCTTAAATGGAATGCCTTAACAAAGGAACCTATACACATACGCACAACCATATATAAGAATATGTTCATTGGAATAATAAAATACTACAACATTTAGAGTATAACCATTAATTTTATTTCATCTAGCGAATACTTGAATTTAATTAAAATTGTATAATAAAAATGATAAATGGGTGAAAAATACACACCAAACTAGAAATAATGTGGGGAAAAAAACTAACATCTATTGTAAAGAGTAATGTGGGGGAGATCCTAACTCTATATCCCATATTCCTACCACTGAACACATTTTTCTCCACCACATACTACTATCTCAACTAACACTAGATCCCCCATAGTCACTACTAATCAGTCTATCTTCGATAAAATACATGACATGTTTGGGAAATCCTATACAAGGTATATTATAAACATTCCAAGATAGACACCCCAAAATCATTTAATATGAAGAATTGATATATATATATATATAGTAGTCACCCCAACATCATGATGCAATATGAATCAGAATATAATACAAAAATATAATCATAACATTCATATCCCATATATGCTCAATATGGACCCCAAAACAAGAGATAAGGTGGATCACTATCTTTAAAGACCATATCAGAATGATGTATGGACATACAATTCCAAATATCCTTCTATGATTGAAATAATTATGCGAAAACATACAAGAATATTTTTTGATGGGACCTATCCTCACCATTATAATCAACTACTGAGGGATCAAAAAATCTAGTGAAGGACTCACTCCCCACTAGAGCTTGAATATGGGAGAGTACCACACTATAGACAGAGGACCCACACTTTATTGTAATATGGTGGAGTACCAACTATACCAATGCAGAGTGTATGGGGAACCCTCGCCAAGATGTGATAGGATAGTACCGACCATTGTAACAATATTATGATCATACCTTATCACTGCTATTTGGGTAATTAGTATTGGGTACTTGCACCCTGGTGTGATGGGGGTGTTTCCAACCCTATATTCTCTTAATATACCAATTAATGAATCACAATCAAACATGATTTTTTGAATTTAGAATCATTATATTATCACCTTATAACGTACATTTGATTCCAACATAAAGGGCCTTAGCACATTTTATGGAGAAAATTACTCAATATAGGCTACTTGTGGGACCAAATCTAACTATACAAGAAGGAGGTATACAAGGTAGATGTCACTAAACATGGAACACATATGGTAGAAATATACACAAGAAATATGAAATAACCTAGAAACATGACCATTTCCATTCCATAACATAGATTAATTGGAAATGTGGGACTAGACATCTCATATAAGTGTTAGGTTGGTGTCTTGGCCACCTGAGGTATGCTCATGCCCTTTAAGATCGTGCTTCTGTACATCAACACATGAATATTTACAATGGTCATGTTTGGGTACCTTTTCCATGTCTATATATTTATCTATTTCCATATATTTTAGTCGTTCTCATGTGTCTATGCATGCTCATTCACATGTACTCTTGGAGTACACACCGCACCACAATCATCAGGTTTCATAGCCTGTATGAGTCATAAACAATGTGTGATATTTAACTCAACAAAAAATAGTAGCCACTATGTCTAGGGGTTAAATATATTGTATCACTATAAAATTATTTATGTTTATTTCATAATTTGATTGAAAAATAATATTCACACTATTATTCACCCACATGCATCTACTACATTTCAGATCACTAGAAAACCATTCATAAAAAATGGATCTGGGATGAGCACTCAAAATAGCTTAAAAAGAGTCATATTACAATCAATAATCCCTATAAAACTAGATTTTATTGAATACATAAGAACCACATGGACCAACCCATGTAAACACCACCACTCTCTCCTTGTTGGACTATCATTTCCACCTATGGCTAGATTTCAGAAACTTGTTTCTTGTAATTTCAAATAATTGTTTCCTCAAAGAGATATTCTTTATCTGACTTGTAGATCCTCTAATACCAGACTCATCAATAGTTTCCCATCACCATCACCATTACTTATCCTTGTTATCAATATTTCGAATCTAAAATAATGAGCATGAATCATTTTTCCAATGGATGTACACATAATAACCGGTTTCCCAATTATCATCAAATTACCTCTCAACCAGAATGTATATGATGAAAGTAAAGGATATATGGACGAAGGAACATGACCCAAATTTTGTCACAGTTGATGTAAATGGTCTTTTTTACATCATTAATAGAATCTAGCAAATTAGTATTATTTATAAGCAATAATAAATGAGAATAAAATCTCAAAAGTGAAAACCTACTCATAATTGAGGATACTGGGCTCTCATCTAGGTATCCCACTCCCCTAAAGCACCCTGATGGATGTTTTATTATCAATAAATAGACACCCAAGGGAATAAAATTCCCACCAAGGTCCCTCTCCTTCCATTTCTAAAACTCAATTGGGAACCTTGAAAAAGTTACTCAACCCTCAACATCTAGATCATCCCGTCCTAGATCATCTAATGAGATATTCACATGTCTCCTTATATTTGAACTGTGGAAAACACCATTAATTGGGTGAAACATTGGTTATTGTTTCAAGGGGTATACCACATTCATATCCCATAGAAATAACTTGAAAATGTTCTTATTGTCCCTAAAGATAACCTTCCATCCAAACCAATTCCCTACGATCCTTGATGAACTGATATTTCATGGAATGAAAGATATTATCCTCAAATTACAAGTGAATTAGTCATATATCCATAAAGGAATCATGATAGCTCTATGTGGTCCACATGTAACACCAGATGAACTTCACCTTTCACAACCATCGCTAGCACCAAATATTGGCACACAAGTGCAACCCCCAAGGATTCAACAATTAAATAAGTGACCTGTAGGTTTTAAACACATGGAAATGGTTTTTTATACACCAATAGTTGAGTTTTAACAATTGGGTTATCAAAACTCCACTAATGGTATATGATCCTTCAATTTATGGTCCAAATCAGGTATGCAATCTTGAATAATTTTCTCCAAATCTAGAACAGTCTATTTTACCTACCCTTCATTATTGGGTAAAAAAATTTCTCACCGTAAATGATTCCCAAATACTCTTGAAAACTCTATTAAATCATGAAATAAATTGAGAATCAGGGTTTATAATGGTCTTTGACATGATCTAATGAATTCAAACTACCTCATGTGTGTGTATGCATCCCATACTATCCACTAATCTCTTCTCTTGAATAGTTAGTATCTTAGTCAACCTTGTGAGATGGTCTATGAGAACTCATTAATTTATATGACCTCTTATAGATATTCAAAGATTCATCATTAAAAATTCAAAGTTACCATCCAATTTCTACTTCAATCTGGGATCTTTGTCTTCATCTACTAATCGATAATGCATATATCGATAAACAGAACAGAACACTATTGTATCCATGGAAACCCTTTATGATGACATAGGATCCAAGTATATCATCACCTCACCTAGAAGTGCAAAAATTTGAAAATAACAACCTCATCACCTCATCTCATAGTATGACTGGTGTTATCATCCATACTCAGTCAATAATGACATTCGTCCCATCATTAGAAAATCTATCCAGAAAATTTCTTTTGTGTATTTGATCATGAATGATCTAAAACTCGATATATCCAAGATGCCAATGAGCTCATACCTGAGTGGTAAGGGCTCATTCTTTGTATCCAAGAGACCCAGGTTCAAAAATGGGTGGAGGTGAATTCCCAGGTACTGTAGTGGGAGTGTAACTGTTATTGTAGAAGTATTGTTTGGTACTGTAGCAGCCAGAACTATTCACCCGATTTGGGCCTTAAGGTAACCGGTTTCGGCCTATGTGTGTCAAGGGAATTTGGGCCATCAAAGGCCTTTGGGCCACATGGAATTGGGGCTATAGAGACCGTGGAGTATCCTAGTTCACATAGAGAAGGCCTCGGAAGAGTATTAGTGAAACAAGAGTCGCAGTCACTAGAAGCAGAGCTAACCAGATTGGAAGAATGAGAGGGTATGACAACCGCCATCGGGACCAAGAACTGTACTGCTTTGTACAGGAAAATGCAATTCGATTACAAATGAAAGGTGGGGAGATAGGTGATAAATTATGAAGAATATGGGGAGGGGATGTTATAGTTGGTTGGTAATATGGGTCATGTATTAGGCATTGTATGCCTCTGGGTCTTCGGGACATGTAATGCAGGTCAAGTTGGGCCTTCTTCCTTGGGTCTACGGGTCATGTATGAGTTCCCATTAAACCCTTAAAAAGGGGTATTATCCATAATAAAATAAAATAAATAATTCCTTTAGGTCATTAGGGTATATCCAAGATAATCATCCCTAACATGAAATAGGAGTGGTGGGTTGACAAAAATCGACGGGAGGCTTATTGAACCATCTAAGTCCTAATGTATAAATTCCTAATAGTTAAAATACTCTTTCAACTTACTCAAAAATAGAGAACATGAAACTTCATTGTGAGAATATGATTCCATGATATTACCTTTGAAAAACCCTCAAGATAGAACATTCTCAACTATTAATGGGTCCACTATCTCACCCTTATTTGGGAGCACATATCTTATTAAAGTGAATTTCAAAAATCCATAACTGATTGTACAAGATATTCCCATTATTTTGGTACTCTCAAAAATGTCCACAACCAACCTCATGTGTATTGTGTTATCTTCCTCCAATGATGATCGCATGAAGGTTCCATTTATGAAGGCATCCAAGAACAGATCCGGGATGAGTTTGAAGGAACTAGTTCATAATTCTCACAAGAACTGTTGGGCCATCCAACACACTGAATGGTATCACCATGAACATAAATAAACAATAATATACTTAAGAATACACATTTTTTATATCCTTATATATAAACATGATATAGTTATAACCTATCATGAATTCAAACATTGATATCCACTCAACACATAACCACTATCTAAAGAATTCATAAGTTCTCATGGGGGAACTCCCTACTAATAGTCACCTCATTAGGGTGATGTCAATCCACAAAATAACAAAACATCAAATTTAATTCTAAGGAGAAAAATATGTGGATTCCAATTTGGTCACACTATTTCTTAGAATCCTCTACTTTATAGATTATCCAACCACAGCTTTATATATCACTAATAAATTTGGTCATCCAATATTATATTTCATATTTCAATCATTACATGGTTCATGTCCATTAAGAAAATGAACTCCTCATTGCGAGGTAAACCTATAACAATCTCAATAAAAACCTCCTCATATGTTGTATTATTATTTTGTTTGATAGTTCAAAGAATCTATTACCCAAAGGGTCTTACTTGAAAATTAATTTATTATCGATTATATCCACCTACATTGGTGATCACCCTACATGGCTTGGGATAAATCCTTAATAGAAGACTCAAACACCATCCCTCGACTCAGATACATTGCAACAATCATTGGTATACGTAAACAGGCTATTTACTCTATGAAACTATTACATTATAAAGATAAACTTATAATGTGTCATTTATTTTTATAGATTTATTCCATGAGATGCTCTCAATCCCCCAAGATTCGGGACACATTTTCAATAAATGATTTTCATCATTGATCCCCTCTTTAGGGGACTTCAAACCTAAGGGATGATTTAAAATAATCCTATTTTTGTAGATTTCCTCAAACATATACATTATATATGGAATAGTGTCTTAAAATTATGCACCAAAACTATGATATAGATGAGAAAGAAATTTTTGTGCCACGATTACACATAAAGAATCAGGTTTAAAAGCCTCTACTACTTGAATCCATTTTATCCTTTCCATCTTGTCATATTTATTCATACCACCTTATGATAAATATTCTTAAAAAAGTCCTCAATCAAAAAAGACAAATGAACTCATCTACCGTACCCTAAAACAATCCACTTTAGGAAGCACTTCCTCATCCACATATTTACATATTGTGTCTTAAAAATGCATCTTTGATGGTTTGTCTCTTTCTTCCTTGTGTATTCAATAAAACATAAAGAATCTACAAAATATGGATCTAATAATGTCATGTGTCTACTAATTATGTCTCAATGTAAGTAAAACCACCAAAATGGGTCCCATTTTAGGGGGAATTCCATGCTATAATCTTTCATCACTCCTCTACCACATGATAAGGTGGGTCTGGTTCACCACGAAACCACAGTAGTCTCTATCTCTAAAACCCACAATGCATAATAAACAATAGTGTGCCATATTACAGTACCACTAGAACCAGCTGTTTCTATACCAATAATATTGGCTTTGATCTTAGCCCATTTTCCGGTTGGGATTTGTACAAGATGAAAACTCAAAACCACTACATAGATCTAATACTCAACTACCTCAGCATCAGGATCACTCAGAAAACTAAATTTTATTTTTCAACTGAAACTAAATAATACTATTAGAATACATATATAAAAATAATATCATACTAGATAAAATAATTTATCAACATATGGATGATTATCCTCTTCGACCACTAGTAGTGGTTCCATTCATTTGTCAACAGGTGGTATAATTTATTAATTCCCTTCTAGAGGAATAACCTCATGAATGGGTCCCAAATTAATGGTTTAATCACTCTAATATTCCTCATCATGACACTTTTTTGAAATCATAGATGTCTATTAACATTGAGGAATCATTAATGTTTTCATGAATTACCTTGATCAATGAACACATTTAAGGACATGACATGAAAAGTGTAGAAAAACAACAACCCATTTCTTTAAGATTATTGTATCAATGTTTTCCCTATATATAGTTCCAATATGTACCACGTCAAAAATATGGTTATCATATTTCTGTTTGATAGATACATCAGCTATGACACCAACACTGGATTCCCTAACCCTAGAGAATAAAATGAGACACTATAACACTATTTACCTAAGTTTCCAAAAAAAATCCTCAAAACTAGACCATCACCCACTTAGATCATTACATGAACCTGGATTAGATATCATTGTATCATGACTTGATGAAACAAGTCTCACTTAGCATACATTACGTTGGGTGTGACATCCCCAATCTAGCCTCCCTTAGGATAAGGGCTAGTGACTAGAGTCGAGTAGGGACAAACTAAAATGGGATGCATTAGAATAATGTTTCTATAGGAATACAAAAAACCATATCCATAAAAAAATTAAAAATTAATAATAAAATATTTTAATATATTGAGAATAATATTGAATGAAACAACCTCTTGGGAATATATAAATTAGAGTATAGTAGAACAATAAAAATGATATAATGGTCATAATAGCCTCCCAACATGAATAATAATAGGAAACCCAAACTAACATCAACTAAAAAGAGTATAGTAAGAGATATACCAACATTAGATCCCATTGGTTGACCACCAAAACATGGTAAACACCATTATGTGTTGTTGAACTCCACTGATATAAGGTCCTCTATAGTCACTACACATCTTCATGTCATATGTATAATATGTAACACATGGTGGATAATCCTATAAAAGTGTGAACATAAATATACCTAGTAGGACATCCTGAAATCACTATAAATAATAATAAATATGGAGAGACAGTAGTTATCTCATCACCATAAGGTAATTTCAATCAATATATGAGACAAAAAAACTATAAGTAATATTTCTAAAACCTTGATATTCACATAAATAATCCCAAACAAGAGGGAAATGATATCCCTATCTCCAAAACTTGGTTTACAATGACTATTCAACCTAAAACTCTAAAGGTTAATCCATGATTCCTAGCCTCACACAAAATCCTACAGGAATATGGGTGGAGTAGCATGCACCTCACTGCTTCACTCCATAGTTGAGGGAGCTTCCACTTCAATGGAGGAACCAAATCCTCGTCAGATCTCGAAGATTTTGGAGTACCACTATATATAGAGGACCCCCACCCTACAATAGTACTATGGATTACTAATTACAAAATTGTAATGTTTATGGGGGAACCAAAATGTAATAACTCAAGGGAGTACTTTCCATAGTAATGTATAATGGTCACACCTGATATCTACTACTTGCGTAAAGAGTATAGAGGTCCTATATTCTATTGTGATAGAGGAGTTTTCAAACCCTACATCTCTCTATGGATCAATATTTATCACTTACATTTGAAAATAATCACTAAAATAAATATTATAATCATATTGCCTCATGTCATACATCTGATACATTAATCAATTATACAGGCATGACCAACACTAAAAACTAATCAGGATAGGCTCCTCACAGTCTTAAATCTACATCTCAAAGATATATGTACAGAGGGTGAGAGTAGATGATGAGGGTATATAGTGTTTGACCACACATTGAACAGTATGTGTGTCCTTCTCAATACATGGATTTTCTATTAATGTTTTATTACACAACATCAACACTTGGTGCATAATATGTGATGGTCGCATAAGGCCTACCCTTGTCTGTATTTCCCATTCTCATGTAATTTATCCAATACCAACAAAAATGTATGTGTTTTGGTATCTTGTTCATGTCTATGTTCAAGTGGTACAATGAGATGCTCATTTACTATGTTCGTGCATATGTGTATCACCATGTTTATTCATATATACTCTTAGAGTGTAAATGGAGCATCCTACACTAGGGTACAATTAATTTATGATTCATACATGACATGGTATATCTATGTCCAACCAATCCCCTAGCTATCATATCTAGGGGACTATATTGTGTGTATCTATTTGTAATACAAGATGTATAGTTTATTTATTTTTAGAAACTCTATATTCTCATTCATCATTACCCACATGTCATTAATGCCTTTTGAATAATTGTAAAACTCTTTGTAGTATCCGGATCTGGGATGACCACCCAAATCAACTAGATGAATGTCAGATTCCATTCATTTATTGTTAAAAAAACTAGACTATCCCAAATCTCAAATAACCACACAAACCAACCCATAGGAAAACCAATGTTATTCCTCATCCGACTACCACTATGGAATATGGATAGCATAGGGTTTCTCATTGAATGTAATCAACAACTTTATATCCCTAGAGAGAATCCCTCATTGAGGCTCTTAGATATTGGGATATCTGAAAAATAATTCAGTTCTCAACATACATACAATTCATCCACCATGTTATCAAGAACCTAAAACTGAACTCTAGACATGATCTATTGGGAAAAATGAGGAAAATAAAATGATAATTTTATTAGATATAATCAAATCACCGGTGAACTAATGTGATGATGAATAATACTGTGAAGGGTTAGGCAAGAGAGGGGAACATAACATATAGTTATTATTAATCAATGGATTTTTTCTATTTCTCATCATCCATGGAATACAATGAATTTCGTTTATCATGTTACCTGCAAAAATGAGAATAAAATCATAAATTACTAGATCTAGGAGGAGAAATCAATAGTTTTTTAACCAATAGAGAATGATCAACATATTAATTTGAGATCAGAAAAATAATAATTCATCTCAATACATAAATTACTAAAAACATAAAAATTCCATAAATCAGTGTTGTATCAATCACTGGTGAAAAATTTTCCAGTATTGTTGTCTTTAGTGAGATCCATGAACACTCTTAGCATTAATTATCCCTTCGGTACTATGATCATTTATCCATGATCATGATGATTGAAAAATATCATCCACACTCTTCTCATAAATCCATAGTGTTATATAGAAAACAATAGGGTTTTTCCATAACTTGATTTAAGTAGATAAGGGATTAGTACTAGAAAAATAAATTAAATAAAATAATCAATTTTCTTACTATTTCTCTCCTCACCATGTTGTAACCGAACAACCAACACCAACAAATACAATGGAAAACCTAGAGTAAAACCCATATCTCATACTCAATAGCAGTCTCATATTTTCAATCAATTTAATTATTGAAGATTTAATAAATTTTTTATTAAATCTATCTACATATGATATGCTATATTTAATACTATAATTAGATGAACATTAAGGCACACCAAGCCTCTAAATCTTATGCTTCCTTAGTGTCTGGTCATAAACATATTCATAAAAACATTCTAAAGTATTACAAGGTGAAAATTTATACATTTTAATGATTTTAAAATGTAAAAATTACCTTAGTATAATGTTATACTATGTTAACATAGAGTATGATTGGTTGTGCCTTCTTTTTAAAAATGGATAGTGTTTCTGTTGTGCCTTTAGAAATATAAATAATTATTTTTATTTTCAACAACTTCAAAAGGAATATTTTTTTTGTGCATACATTTTGGAAAATAAAATGAATGGGGATTGACATATTAGGGTTAAAAGGTACTGTAAATCATTTTTAATCCCCTTTAAATTTCTATTTACAATATAGTGGGTTCAATAATCTGAAATTTAGTTTTTAAAGACTTGAAATATGATCACATTTATCCAAAATACTATAAAAATATTTTTGCAAATATTTTATTTTATAGTGAGTAATTTATTTATCACTAATAAGTATTTGTTTTTTAATATAATTATTTTCACCCTCTTATTTAGATTTAACTATCTTTAATACTTTTAAAATTTATTGGTCCAATCGGTCATCCCATCAGTTATATGATAGAATATATTTTTTAGGTGGATATGAGTTGAGAATAAACATTGAATTCCTCCAAAAAATTATGATGTGAATATATGTTATTGATAAATAATAATGAAAATCAAACCCCCATGGACCCTCACTATCATTTTTACATAACACCTTGTCAGAGCATGCACAACACTAGACACGCAGATCACCATGAAATGAGATGACATTTTAAACTAGTCCATGGTCAAAAAAATAACATAACATCCTACCTAAGATAAATATAATACAATGATGAAATAAATTGATATATCCTCCCACTTCCCCTTGTTAGTATCCAATGGCTATAACAACTCACTAAACACAGAATTATTTTCTTTAACCTAATTATAGATAAAAAAATCATGCAAATAACTCTACTATCAATCTCTTTACCTTGGTCTAGGAATGATTATCCCTCAATGAATAATTCATCATTGATATTCTAGGTTGTACTAGCTAAAATGAGATATCAAAAACAAAAAAAAATATTATACCGCTTATAGGAGAAAAAACTCACATTACACAAAATCCAATGTTGTCTATCCTATGACCATCACTCTAGATCATCTCTATGAATGAAATAATCATGCATCATTAAAACATATAAGTCTCACAGTGATACTCTTTACTTGATTACATCATGGATGATCGTAACATTGTTTAGTTAATAAAACATCCTCCTCCAACCTCTTTCACATTAAGAAAAATCCCCAAAATTTCCTCCCACACTATCAAGAATCTCTGAAAACATAAAAATAATCTGCTACAACATCATTAATTATACATCGTCAACCACATTCCCATTTCTTGAGGGTTAATAAAACTAAAATTTATAGTTCATCATGAAATATATCTAATATATCTAATGTAGATCCATATATAACTGAGAGAAAATATACCTCAATATATCACTATCTATGAATTCCAGAAGTGATCACTAATCAGGTAATTCCGCCAAAACTTCAGAGCATACATCACTATTACAAACTGTAGATTATAAATGACATTGTAAATATCAATGAGATTTAATATCCTAGACCCATATGATATTTTTTCATTCTACTACATAATTAATCATCCCAAAATAAATGTAAAAATAAAAAATAATACAAACATCATTCTAGCCCTTCGAAACTACAAGACAAATTGAATTTGTCAATTGTTGTTTCTATTATTTTAGAACTTTTAGATACTGATCATTCCATATAAAATCAAGGTATATTCTAGTCAATGATAAAATATGGTCCACAACACAAGAGAATTATAAAACTCACATACAATAATAATATGATAAACCATGTAAAGGATGATCCTCTGCAACATTATTTTGTAATTCCAAAAAAACCACATTGATGAGTAATTGATCAACTATCACTTCTATATGGGACATCACACTCTAGGGAAAATTTATAAGTCATATTCAAATCCTACAAGTGGATAAATTTTCATAAATATGAAACTACTAGAGAACATATAAAACAATCTAAATATGGTCAGTATGGTCCTATTAAGAATTTGAATATATATGTTTTTCATTGATGAACACTACATTGACATCAACTAGTAACTCGTATAATTTTTAGTTTATAAGTCCCACAAAAATTGATGGGGTTTCCATTACACCAAATGACATAAATATAAACATGAAGCTCCCATATTGCCGCTATAAATATCATGAAGGTCCACCCACATCTAACAGTACCTTGACTACAGATATCATTGATCATTAGATATATCTTTTTATCTAATTAAATAAATAATTTATTATTTTAAGAGGGTAACAATTATGTACTAGTGTAACAGAAGATGACAGACATGGCTATATGAAACCCTCCTTCAACAAAAAATCAATTTGAATGCTCAATACCAAAATCCTATAATATTTCATCATAATGTACCAAATACCAATCTATCATGATTATATAAGAAGTTGGTTATATCTATAACTTAGTGATGATGTTACATGAGGGGTAGAATCACAACTTCCTCAAATAATGCACTCAAAAAATCCTCATTAACTATATGAGTTTTTTCCAATTATTACATTATATATCCAATAAATAGTGACTCCAGAAAATATCATAATGGATCAGAAAATTTACAACGCATATGATAAACCCTCTCACCAAAAAATCACAAAACATCCCTCATAATAAAATAAAAAAACTAAACTCTGAAAAAAAATCTATTACTCCATGAATATAATATAAAAAATATTTTCAAAGGTTGATATCTTTTTTTATTATTATATATATATATAAATTCAAACCAAATAATGTGTCTCCAAAATTTTCTAACATCCTTGGAACACATCAAAAAAATATGAAGGTCCTCCTACTAGTGTATTTAATAATAGGTTAATTAGATTCCTCATTAAATTTATCACCATAGTGTTGAATAAGATATGTGCAAGAAAATAATTTGATACTCAATAAAAATAATATCACAATACATAGTAGAAAATAAATTCATCAAGTACTAGAGTATACATACCATGAATCCTCACACATCCAGCCCCACTTCTAATAAACTTTTCCATTACTATGCTCATCCCTTTGTGGCTGAGTGTGGGGTAAATCATAGATTTGTGCTCTAATATATCTATATCCTCTTATTAGGATGTCTTATAATCTTTACTATATGAAATTATTATGAGGAAACAACATTTGTGGTAGAAATATAATATAAATTCCCTCATTGAATTGATCCCCATGGATGGTTGGTGGTTGGAATCAGTGATGGACATGTTATACCTAAGAAAATCATAATTTATGAGACCAAATCTAGTTCATGTATTTTAATGTTTATTTATGTATATCATGTTCATCGTTGAGAAGTATAACTGAAGTAATCCATAAAATTCTATTTGGTCACATAATTTAACAATTTATAGGCATATCTTTACTATCCATGTAACATTAATAATATCATTAAATTCAATATATTGTGAAAAACTACTCTATAATAACTTCCCCATATTTAGTCAACACATTAACCATTAATTTAAAATATTTATAATTAATTAATAGATATATCACATACAATTACATACCACATTTATTTCATTATTCACCATTACCATTACCATTTTTTTACTACTATAAAACTATAAAATAACCACATATAAACAAAATTTCTACAAGACAAACCATTATAAATCTCATTCCAACAACCAACATAAGAAATTAAAACAAATTAATCTTAATCTAAAAACTTCCAAACCATCATTCCACATCATCAAATATATACCCTATTGTAAAGCATGGTAATGTAGCCATATATCCCACTAAACTATCCAAAAACAAAACAAAACCAACCCTAAAAAACCCACTAAAAGGAAACAAAATCACAACATCGTCATAAGATAATTTAGTATTAAATCATATCAAATTTAAAAATACTATGAACTACTACAATTCCTTTTTAATTATACCTTCTCCTAATTGAACATATATTTCACCAGAAGATTCAAATCATTAATAAATTTTTAAAAATTAGTTATATACCAACATCAAGTAAATAAACATGAATAAAATTTGATTCCATCATTTTAATCACAAATAAAAATAAATATATATCTAAAAGTAAAATGGTTTTATAAAATAACATTTTGAAAACAAAAATCGCAAAATAAAATCATAAAAAAAATTATATATAAGAGGACTAACTTCATTTAATAGTTTTCATTAATTTAATTTATTTTCTCAATTCAGAAATTCCATACCATCTCACTAATTGAAATAAAGATAAGGAGATTTCCATAATTCTTATGAAAATTAATGATATTCTTAAATTAAATACCAGAATAAATGATTTGATAATTGCTAAAAAATATTAAGTTGAAGAAGATGATTCAAAAAGAAAATAAAATGGAATGAACACCTTGATAATCCTAAAATACATAAAAAACTATTAATACATAAACCCATGGCTATTAAAACTAGAACACAATATATTCCACAATCATCCTTGTAATAACAATAAGGAGAATACCAAGGATAAAAGAAGGAAAAATCCCCTCATATATCCAAACAATAGTTTGTTTAAGGGAATGGAGGTATAATCAATGGAGTTTAAATGTATCAAGGGAAACAAACTCTGATTCCAAAATGTTGGGGAGAATAATTGAAAATTAATGAATTCCAATGAAACAATATATTTAAAATAAAACTTAAATTTATGGCATCACATCATAAAATATAATGATAACACTATGACATCCTTAACTCTATCATAGCTCCCTATATCATGACATGAATCCACTAATCACCACCATTATATTTATAATTTATATTTATCATATTTCATAAATATGATATGATTGAGGAAGATTACCATCATGATGAAATAACCATAGTGCAACATAACCAAGAATAGAACACCAAAAAATTAATTTTCATGACCTCATGCATGGATAAAGATGGCCAAAATATGATATTAAATTTGAAAAAACATGGAAATAATCCCAAAAGATATTTAACCATGATCAAGACCTCCGTTTAATTACTAGAAAAATGGGAAATGGGAATAAATTAAGATTCATTAATGTTTCTATATGTCTAATTTAAAATTCCAAAAAATTCACCTTGAAAATCTTTAGTCTTATTACTTTTATAGAAATACAAGTTCAATTCATTCACACTCTTACACAACTATATTGTGATATTAAAAAAGATTCCAAATTGACGAAGTTTGAACTCTAATCCCCAGTGCTTATAAAATTTCATCACAACACATCCCCATTACCATGATTCACAAACTACAAAACCACTCTCTACTAAAACTACATCTTTACACCACAAAAACAGAAAGAAACACCATGCCTAATTTTCCCTGCTGAAAAATCATATTCAAATAATCCTCTTTCACCACACTCTTATTTCAACTCCTAAAACACATTAAATTTTAAAGGTAACATGATGATAAGGTCTGATATTATTCACTCATTGGACATATGATCATTGGACCTAGATGAATGGTGGGCCTATATGGTAATTGGGTATAATACTTGTAATCATTTTATATATTCTCAATTACAATTATGTATTTGAAATAAGAAAATTTTATATAAATTTTAAATTTATAACATAAAATAAATAACTTAAGATATTAATAATTAGTTTTTTAGAAATTTATTTTTTATTAAATCATTGGTTTTTATTCATTATGTATTTTTATCAAAATTTTACATTTAATGAATGGTTTTAGGTAATTGTATTCATAAAATTCAAATAATTACTTTAAAAATAATGGGTTTTTTAAAATACACTAATTTTTAGTAGAAAAATAATTTACTTTTAAATAAAAATAATAAAATCATTTAATTTTTAAAAATATATTTACATAATATTTTTATCCAT
This sequence comes from Viscum album, assembly GCA_963277665.1. Classification (NCBI taxonomy): domain Eukaryota; kingdom Viridiplantae; phylum Streptophyta; class Magnoliopsida; order Santalales; family Viscaceae; genus Viscum; species Viscum album. The sequence continues at coordinate 1,088,245,226 of OY728165.1, forward strand.
TTATATTTTTATATTTTTATATTTATTTATTTCACTTACATATTCATATTGTATTAAAATGGATACCATAATTAGAATCCTCATTTCATAAATGGGTAAAAATTGTTAAAAATTTCTTAATATAGTGAAATTAGATAATGAAATCATGACATATGGTATGTTACATTAAAAATTATATCATATATATGTACGAATGACCAAATACATCCAATTGTGTTCAAATTTTATAATATTTGTACTAAAAATATGGTTTTTCATTATGTATTATAGTTTATTATTATACTATGTAGTGAAGTACTGGTGATAAAGAGAAATTAAAATATTCAATTTTTTATACAAAATATTCTACTCACTTCCCCTATAAATACCCAAACATTATTATTATCTCTAAAAAACCTATATTTTTTGTATTCTAGTTTAATACCATGACTTATTCCCTACCTAATAACCAATAATTTTTTTTACTAATGGTCACAAGGAGTACTTAATCTTTCATTTACAAGAGGTCCATTAAGAGAAGCTTTAAATGTTTAACATAAGTGTTATTTTTTCTTAAATCATTTTATATTATGTTATTCATGAACTATTTATATAACATAAATTAAATTCTAAATTAAATGTAATTAAAATCAATAATTTTTTTAAAATAATATTAAAATAATACATTAACATATTTTTACTCATTCATTAATTATAACAAATTCTTATTTGGGTCGGTTTCACCAAAAACATGAATATTGTAGTGACATTGTCAATAATAATAGTTAAAAAATCATAAATTCATGTATTACATGGAAATAATATTGAATTTGATATTTTCTAATAATTAAATAATAGTAATATATATTTTTTCAATAATAAATAATGTTATTTTTATTGGTTTAATAAAAATTAATTTTAATGAATCCATAACTGGTTTCTATGAAAATTTATCATAACATCCAAAAAATAATAATAGAACATAAAAAAATAAAAAAATAAAAATATATATTTTATATTACCAATATTTAGCTGACCAAAAAATGAACAATTCTCATAGTCGAAAATTTACATATTGAAAAAATTGTAGACCAAATAAAATAATTAACACATCATTGATTTCTTTAACTATATAGAATAATAAATGGGTATTATGAAAATATAAATAAATGGTATTAAGAAATATATATATATATATATAATATACCTAATTTAATTATACATGAATTCATGGAATTCCAGTCTAAGATGGAATCCAATGTAATGGGTTTTTATATCAATTTTATATCACTAAGACATGTTTCATATTATTCATGTATTTGAATTTATACGGTTTATATATAATTCCATATATGAATTTTATCATAGTTTAAATGTTATTAATTTTATTTATAATCCACTTTTATTTATTCTATTTCATTTCCTTTTGATTCTTACATTAATAATATCATAAGGGGTTTTCTTAAATTAATCCCTTTTTCGTGAGTCACAATAAATTTTCATTGACCATATCCATCTAATATTTTTATATTCTACCAAAACTATAAATAATTTTTTTTATTATCATTATATCCATGATAATTATATTTTCCTTTAACAAAATTCATCATTTATTTCTTTTTTATTTTGAAATGGTGTGACATTGTTATGAATAATTCCAATCCACGCTATTGAACATTTATATTCCGTGTAAATATTTTTTTCTCAAAATAAATTATTAATATTATTATTTTAAAATATAATTATGTATTCCCCATTATGCTCTTCAAAATTTTATTTGTTTATATTAATGATTATATTTTATAATTCATGTATTGATTTGTGGTTTTATTAAAACAGTTAAAAATTTGAAATTTAGTTTCATTCCACTTCTGTATATTTTGTATCATAAAATCCCTATTTCATAATCATTACAATTTATTCATTTTAAGGTTCATTCACTGGGACAAATATTAACAAGACATTGTTTAAAAATTCATTCTTTAGCTTTTTATAATGATCTTGAATGTTCATATTAACTATGATTTTCTATAATATTACGAATATGTAAATAAAACTACTTTCATTATTAAATTCAATTTTAATTTCATATAATGGAATATCTATCATTTGTGACTACTTTATAACATTTATAAATCAACCTATACATTATTTTGTGTTTTTTATCTTTTGGGTGATTAAATGTTGGGTATCATATCACCTGATTCCTAATTAATTATGTTATGTGAAACCATTCTTGATCCATATGTTACATAAGAATTGTTGTATGATTAATATCATGCTAAACATATTTGTATTGTTTGAAATTTTTTTATAGGAGGATCATGATTTATACATTCCTGTAATGCCTTTGGTAACATGTTATATTTCATGAGATATGATTGGATAATGGTAGTGATTCTCGATACACTATGTTATATGATATAGGCAGTGATGCTTGATTCATTATGTTATGGGTTGTGGGGAGTGATTTATAATACACTATTTAATGAGAAAAATGTGGCAATACCAAATCCACTGTGTTATGAATTTGTTGTTTTTAAACTAAATTTATTATATGATTTTCAATTATTATTCTTTTTCCATGTTCTAATGTTATGTATCCATGGATCATTATTATTATCATCTGAATTCACACCCTTATACCATGATAATGGTTTTGTCCTAATGATGGTCATTTTGGGTTCTATTTTTCAACTCTACGATCTTTGAACATGTTTTTATAATTTATAATCACTTTTAATTCCATTAAGTAATTAAATTAATAATATATTTCTACTATTTTCATGTTTTCAAACATTTTTATGATGTGATGATAAATCCCAACTATCTCATTAATGTATTTTTTCCAAAACTATGAATTTGAACCCACAACATTCTTATGTTTAATCCTTCCCTCTAAACACATATAAATGATTATGTATAATATAAAAAACATGTGTAAATTTTTAGGGTATATTTTAAAGAAATATTATTTAATAATAAGTTTATATAAATAATCTCTAAAGATATTATACTTTTGTTTCTAGTAAGTGATTTTTATATAATAAATGTGATGTATAATTATGTGGAATGATGTAAAATATATTTATTTTATGGTTTGGTCACATATTTTGTTATAATATCAGGGATTGATTAATTTTATGGATTAGGTTATAATGTATACAGGTACTAAAACATGGTGAAACAAAGGATTACCAAAAAGCATAATATTGGGAAATGATTGTTTAATACATTTAAAAAAATCATAAATTTGATCTTTCATATTCAAATAATTATTGAATATGATATTATTATTTATTACTAACATTAATCCTTTTTATTTTGATAAATTTATCACACTATGAGGAAGTAAGTAATCAATGTTGGATATAGATAGCGCAGCTATTTCCCAATGGAAAAAAATTGCATAGTGGATAGTGTTAAAAAAACATGGATATACTATATAGGGTAATGAGAAACAAGATAATCTATTTTGAGCTTCCAAACACACCAATTAGAGACAAAATAATTATTTTGGGCTTTATATATCAAATAACACTATTATTTAGAAAATATAATAATCTATTAATTTTTTAGAAATATATTGAAATAATAGAAAATTTATTTTCTATTCATTAAACCATAAAAATTTGAAAAGATAAATTTGGTTACTTATTGCATGTAAGGTGAGGTGGACCAGTGGTTGATATAGTGACTTGTGCATTTTTCACTTATTATGACATGTTTTAAACATAAATATAAATTAAGAAAAACCCAATTTTTATGTGTCATAATGTGTTTAGATGACTAGGTCAGTAATATATCATAGGGAAACTAAAAGGATAACCTGAGGATTAATAATAGAAATTGGGGTGTGAAAAAATCCCTGTACAAGAATAAACACGATAAAGAATATAAAAACTTATTAAATGATATAACTTGATTTCCTAAATGATAATGCTCATGAATAATCACATAGAATAATTACATAAAAAACATGGTATAATAATTTCTTAATATGATAAAAAATATGGTTGAAATATTTTATAATACATCAGCCTATGTCAAGTACATTTGACAAGACAATATAATAAGGTGGGAAAAGTCACATTATGGATTAGATTTACTCCCTAACCCCATAAATAATGTATCATTAGAAAAAAAATATTTATCAAATTCATTGGAGTGATATATATTCACACCCATCATAACTTGTACATAATTATGTGTTACACAACCTTAATCAATTATAAGGCATAAATATAAGAATTACTTTTTCAAGGAAAATGGGTTGCATAATTATGCCACATTTCATAATTAAAATAGAAATAATATTGAATAAATTTTAAAAATGATCATAAGTAATGTATTAAATCATAATAGGAATGTTGAATAAGACATGTACATATGTTAGTTGAACATATAAATAATATATATTCATTCTGTATTATAAAATAGAGGGAGGGAAAATGAGGTAGGGAGAGAACAATCATAACTTGAAGAAATGGGAGGTGTAGATAGATACAATATTATGATTAAAACATTGATGTAATAATTGATAAAGGAATTATTTTAAAAAATGTAAATCCACCTAAAATGTGAAAATAAAACATAAAAAATCACAAATAACTATACACATAGTTTTATCATATCAAAAAAATGAAGAAATAATATAACCCTAGGAAAGGGAATTGAGTTAGGAAACCCCTTGAATTGTGCCCAATTATTCATGAATATTATTTATATTAATGAAAATAAATTTAACAACTGAAACTTTTATTAAATTATTATTTTTGAATAAATGTAGGTTCTTTGATACCACACCTTACACACAATACTTTGTTTTAACGAACCGTGATATACAATTAATATTATTATATAAATATTCCCATCATAATTTATCTATTAGACATGGTTGGAAGAATATGAATACACTATTTTTTATTAATATTTATAATTATTTTTTATTAATAAAATATATTTATGAAATATGTACTTAATTCAAAGTAAAGCTTTTATATGTTTCAAAAATACTATTAACTAAAAAAATGTTTTTATTAACGAATATTAAAATTAAATTTATCCACATATAGAAAATATAATTAAAAAATAACATTATTTTATTAAATCTAATTTTAAAAAATAACTTTTGGTTTTTTTGGTATTTTTTCTGAAATAATTTATTTTTCAATGAATAATAAAAAACACTGATTTTAACTAAAAGTAGTAATTCTATTTTATGAATTTACTAGGCCAAAACTATTTTTAAGAGATTTTAAAAGTAAAATTAATAAAATTATATATTTATTATTACAATTTATGACATTTTAATTGATTCGATATTGAATATTTTATTAAAACCATCTATACTTATAAAAAATTTCTCTTGGGAAAACTGATTTTTCATCATATTTGTGGTTTTTTAAATTAAACAATTGAAATTAAATGCATTTAATTTGATAAAATGGATTTAATATTTTTAATAAGAATAAATTATATTATATAATAAAGTAAATTTACATTAGCGTCATAATTATTTGTAAAAATAAAGCAAAATTAATTATTGATAACATGAATAAAACTGGGTTTCCCATATTACATATGCAATTGTTAAAATAGACTTTAAAAATACATTGTTTCGATATATAATAATAAATATTATATATATAATAATAATTGGGTCTAAATGAAATAATTTTTATTTCTTAAATTTTATTTTAAATTGATATATTACCTAGGTAAACTAAAAGAGACTAGTAATCATGGTGAAAACAAAAAAAACTGAAAGTGAGTAAGCATTCTAATTAATAAACAACATGATTAGAAAATGTCTATTATTTTGTGGTAGAGGAGGGTTTCTATTATATAAACCCTAAATCCATTTATTTATCAAATTTTTAGGCACACTCTAAGAGAGGTATTTTCTATTATTGAATATTTTTTGATAATTTAAAAAAATTCACTCCACCATAATTATAAAATGGGGCCCCCTTACATAAATTATTCTCACATAATAATAAATCTACATAAAAATATCTATAAAAAATCTCTCCCAAACATCCATATAAATTTTATGAATCATTTTCATTCAAAAAATACCAATCTAAGTTTCTTTAATAAGTGAGTAAATAGTGGTTTTTCTATGCGAATGTAATTGTCTTCACTAAACTATTTCATTTTAATTTTTCCTCTGCAACATTAATTCAAGTACTAGTAATTAAAATATTATAGAACCATTATATAACATATAATAATATTTTATTATATTTATGTAACAACCTATATCCTATGTATATCAAATATAAATAGTATTTTCATAATTATTCCCATCCATGATAGGTTATATTGAAATATTGAACGACATCTCTTTGTGAGGTCGTAGTCCTCCATACACATGAACAATTATTGTGTATCCCATTTGATAGATGTGTGTGAAGATTTAGGTTGTACCATTAAAAAAATATCTATATATATTTATGTTTATAATTTTATTTTAAATGAATCATAATATATAAATTGATGGATTAGGATAATGAAATAAAATTAAAATGATATTAGAATTTCATTACCTCTTCCTCAGGAATCCTCTGATGTTTTTCACTAATTTCATACTATGTTAGATTTATTAAATGTGTAATGATTCTAGGATTATATAATTGATTAGGTTGTGTTAATTGAGATTGTATTTTTAAACCCAACATGGTATGAGAGGTGTGAAGAAGGGGGTGTGGGAGGCCTTATTTTACTGTGGTTATAGAAAAATGTGTAAATATTTGAAAGACGTAATTGCACCATTGTTTTTCGAGGTCCAGTGTCTTCCATAATAACATAAAATCAATAATATATTGTTTAATGTCAAAATATTTCCATAAAAAGTGTTCTGTAAATGTTTCTAGGTTATTTTTCCCTTAAGATTAACGTTTAGTCCAATATGGAACTCTTTTTTATCTTAATCATTATAACTAGTTTTAACTACATTCAATATTCACATTGGTAGAATATTAATTTTGAGATATCAATCCTTAAAAATTTTTATTATTAAAAATATGGAAATATTTCTTTCAAATTCAATCCAAAGAATTAAAAAATAATAATTTTAAATTTATCCCATATATGGGATGATAAAGAAGGATTTTAAAGTGAAAATGGTAAAAATAATACTATGTTTTTATATCTAAATACAATATAAAAAATCATCCATTAAACTAAATTTGATTCATAGATTTTAAATTGATATAATTTTATATTAAAAAAAAATTAAAATATAATTCAACAGTTTAATGTATTTAGATGAAAAATCACGTTTCAATGAAAATTTAGTATTTTCACAATTCATCAAAAAATAAAACATCTCTGAAAAATACTAAAAAATAAACCTATGAATCATTTATAACATTTTTGTTGTAAAAAAGTTTATTTTCATAAATAATAATTTTAAATGTGTCAAAAATTATTTTAAAATTTTGTAAAACATTAAATTGTGCCCAAATGTCATCTAAATAATAAATCTTTTTAATGCTTAAAATTCGATTTGTTCTTATCACATACTTACCAAATATATTCGATAAATTTCAAAAAATATATATTAAATATATATTATTTAATATTCATTTAAATCATTTAGTAATCAAAATTAATATAAATTGTTAGATAGAAATTAGTTTGGTGCAAAATAAATATCTTTTTATAAAACATTTCTGTTATTTTCAATTGGTTTTACATTTATTTATAATTAATTGGAAACCAATAAATTAAAACATTTATTTAAATAAGATATTTAATCCTATTAATAAAATCTAATTTAATTTATATTAGATAGTTTTTTTTTTGAACAATATAAAAAGGATTTGGTAAATGTTGGTCTTTCATGTAATGAATGCTATCCAAGTAACAAGTTGTTGCATGCAACAAAAGTTAACTCTACATTATGTGCATTAAAAAATATAGTATATATTGAATTTATTTAAAATGGTAAATATATTATAATTTTATGATATTAAATTCCCTATTACACTTAAAATTTTGTGTTATACATTATATTTATTAAAAATTTATTCTTTAAAAAGTTTGGTGTGTTATATTCTCCCCACCTTAAATAAATTGCATCCTCAAAATTTCGAATTCTTCATGGTTTTATAATGATTGTTTTTTAAAAATTAATTTGCTGAAAAACCCAAACAATAAATGTTTTAATAAAACAATCTCTTAATAATATTCAATGATTAGTACATGTGTCATGGGAAAAAATATATTAGTAGGATTCTAAATTAGAAAACATTTTTGGCCTATAAGAATATTAACATTGAAAAAATGAATCAATAATTATAGAGTTATTGAGGTCTTTAATCACAATAAATTGAGGGATAAATTTAATTTTATGGGACTTTAAACCATTAATTTGTGTTGATTTAAATGAAATCCATTTCAACATAAATTTTGGTATTAAGATAACATTTTTTAAAACCCCCTTTTCATAGAGTTTACGAATTATTTTACACTCTATAAAAAAATTACCTAAATGATACATTTTTATTTTATAAGAAAAATATTATCCTTTAGTTTTTCATCAATAAATATCATATTCATCACTTATTTTATGAAATATATCTATAAAGAAAGATATTTTATGCTAGAAGAACTAATATTACTTGTAAAAAGATCATTTTAACTGTTAAATGGAATTCCATATCCCACAAAATGGTTTCCAAATCTAATAGGGTTAATAAATTATTCTATAGTTATAAAAATAAATACTAATTTTTCACCATTAAAAAATATTTATTAATTTTTTTAACTAAAATAATGAAACATTAACCGGGACATATCATAAGCCAGTGTTAGGTACAAAACCATTACCATCCTTGGTTCAAGGGTTCAAACCCTATGACCTTTCTAGATAATAGAGGTTGTCAACTAACATATTTGTTACCCTTTCTATAATCTATATAGTTTATTTAATGTTCCCAAAAATATTATGGGCATCCTTGAAATATATTTAATCCAAAAATGACATTTTAATTGTGTTTTTATTTATAAAAAATTAAAGTGTAATACTATTGTTTGACTATTATTATAATGTTATTAATGATTATATTTCCCCTATATGTTATCAATACTTTTATTAATATGTTGATAAAATTTAATGTCATTATTCTAAAATAAATTTTATACTAAAACATATTCTTTCAATAAAATTATTCATAATATCATTAATATTGGTAGAAACTCATCATATAAAAACAAGAAAGGGGATTTAATTCATAGAACATGCGATCAACCATAAACTCTTAAACTTGATGGTTTTCATAACTCTTAATTTAATTTTTACACACGTGACTCTAAAATTGAGCACAATCCTTAGATGTTTCCAAGTTTTTATAAAAAAAATAAATGTGGAAAAAATACATATAAAATTTATTTATTTAATCACATTGCACAAATACATCGGTAGTTCAACTTCCACAAAGTTCCTTCCTTAGAATATGGTTTATCCATGGTTACTCATTATCATTACCTATTTCAAATCCTTCATAATGGTTTGTAAATAAAAATTTCACTATCCTAATAATATCCTATGGGAGTGTTAAACCTGGTGTGTAGTTTTTCCCATGGTTGTGTACCATGTTCCTCCCAAGTCATGAATGACACTCTCTTTTAGAGTTATTACTCTTAGGCACATATATTATAGAACCATGTCTTGTTTTTGTATCTAAAAAAGTAATTAATACTAGTAAGATCTACATAATCTATACCCTAACAAATTGTTAGTATGTTATTCTATTCTTATCCTCAAATTATATCATAAGTCTTTGTTCCCAAATTTATGTTTTCATTATTCTAGTTTTGAAGGATGATACTAAACACCCACTAATTCAAAATTTTGTGACCATACCCCAAGAATTATAGAGCTAATGCATGATACCATTAAATTGTAATAAGATATAAGGAAACATAGCTTGAATGACTAATAAATGTCATATTCTTGATAATCAAGATATATACATGAGTATTATATTACATTTGGAATACACAAATTACAACAAATTTTTTTAAAATAAAAAGTTTCATATAAGATTATCCCCATATATATTTTATATTAATCTTTCTGGATTCTATATGAATCTAAACAAAATAAGTTAGAGCTCAAATTCTCATCAAGAGTAACTACACAATAAAATTTGTGAATAAATAAAGAATAATCGATATTGTAAGGTAAATAATATAAAAAAATTATATTTGATAAATAAAATGATAATAATATGAGAGTAAGACATTATTATAAAACAATTACATATAAAAAATCATAAGAAAATAAAACTCTACCATATATGTTATAAAAACATGAATAACCACATAGAATATCAATAACTGAATTCATAATGATAGAATACACACTGATGGACCTCTAAAACATACCATTACATTATAATATGAAGATATATTGTTAAATCCACATGCTAATACATTAAGTAAAGGACTAATTCTCTTACATCTTGTTAATGACTACTGCTAATACATATAAATAAATTAGTAAGGGGTTGAACTACTACCCATATTATATATACCTCATGAGACATACTGATGTATCAAGGGGTTATAAAATTCCCATCCATTCACAAACTATTTCTCTTGCATTCCTCATATGAAATTGTTGACTCATAAATAACATAATCATTCATATTTAATATCACTAATAGAAAATTTGAATTCATCCCCAATTATTAAACATAACCATAAACCACCCATAGTAATTTGGAAAATGGTATCAAAATTGAACATCCATAGTCAAACTGATCATAAAAAATACAAAGAAAGAATAATTATGGTATCAATTAAACCGCTACCATTTGTAGTAGGAATAAAATGGTTATTCCCATTGATTAATATAAATACCATATTAATATTCAAAAAAGGTCCTGAGGAAAATATTTGTTTCATTTTGGAAAAAAAATTTGAAAATAACTTTTATAAAAAATTATATTAATAGTAAAAATGGGTTAAAATACATTTCATAAGTAATTTATAATAGGATAAAAACATTTTGAATTTTTTTTACAATACATGGTTTTGGATGAAAACATATTTCTGACCAAAGAGAGAAATGAATCCTGCTCTTCTTAAAAACTTTTTTTAAAACTTTTTAAGTATAAAAGTGTGTAAAAATTGTACTTATAAATGAGAATATTAATTTACAATTAAAGTATAAGGGAATGAAATTTTTTATAAAAACATTATCATATAATTTCAGGCAATGTAAATTCAATTGTAAAAAATCCTGAGTAAAATGAGATTTTGGAGTAAACACTTAAAATGGTCATAATTTTGATGTGATAATTAATCAACCAATAAATTATATATATCAAATAATAATTAAAAAAACGTGTTCAAATAAAATAATATATAGTAATAACTTATTACCAATATAATTTTATTATGTTACTAATAACAATGATATAATATAACACAATGAAATGAATTTGTGGTGAAATTGTTTAACACTTAGTAATTTTTAATAAAATTACCCAAAAATGGAATTATTCAAATGGAAACCTAAAATACCATGAAAAATAATGTATTCATGGTATTAAATGTAAATTGGTATTATATAAACAAGAGAAAATTGATTAGGTTCATAACATTAAAATATACCTCAATGAAATGAAATTGAGAGGTAATCACAAACCTTACACTTTTATTTTGATTGTACTTGATTTAACATCATGTATAGTTGTTATGAAAATATTATAAAATTATCTTATAACCTTATTAATATTTATGATATAATATATGATCATTTTATGACACATTATTACCCATTCATTAGTAATCTTTCATTATTTCTATAATTTCGGGTAATAAATACATTGTATTGCAAGTATGTTTTGACTTGTTATTTTTTTCCCCTTACTTTTATCATTATTTAATAATATCACTAATTTAAACCATGATTTAAGTATAAAATATATACATTATATATTTATTTAGAGTGATCAAAAATATATTTGTGATCGGAAATGAAAAAAAATCGTTCAATGAGACGGTAGTCCATACATACGTATGGACGTTGTTTCCATTTTATTCTCATATGGAATAAAAGAAAACTAAATGATATATATTTTTATATATATATTAATATTACGGTATCATTTTTTACTTCATACATATCTCATATTTTCTTTAAAACCATCATTAATACATTCCATGTAATGTGTAAACGAATCACACCTCTTCACGAGGCAGTAGTCTACCGTACACAGTAGTGTCATTATTGAATTCCAATAAAAAGAAAATAATTAAGTTATGTGTTATATAATAATTAAAGAAGATTGAATACATGAAAAATATCATATAAATAATATATAAATATTATTTAAATCAATATCCTCAACCATGAGAGGTGATAATAGAATAATGAAAGACATCAGTTTATTATGAGGTAGTCTGACGCACACATGGATGATTATTTTGCATCCCATTTGATGGAAGGGTCTTAATTTTTAGGTTAAAAAATTGTCAAAATAAATAATTATATTTAAGATAAATATGTTATTATAAAATAATTTCATAATATAAATTTAATAGGGAGTTGAAGTTAATAAAATAAATACTCTTTTATAAGATCATTACCTTTTCTTTAGGTGACCTCCTTAGGTATACAAGAATTACTAACTAAAATGGATTTATGCACAATATTAGGTTTATAAAATGAATGGATGCAATTTTCGGCATTAATTGGGAATCAATTGTCCAAAACAATGTGGTTTTAGAGTTATATAAGAGGTAAAGAGTGATAGGCCTTTTATAAGTTGGGTGACAGGAAAGCATGTATATTATTGAAAGATGGAATTCCACACACATTTTTTCAATTTAATGTTACTCATGTAATAAATAAATATATAATAGATGTTATATGGTGAAAATATATCCATGAAATTTGTTTTGGAAAAGTTTTTAGGTCATTTTTCCAATTAATATTAATGTTTAGTCCACTGGTAAATTTTTTTTCTTAATTGATGTAATTAATTTTAACTTATTTCACTTCTCAAGTTGGTAATAAATTTTGATGGGATTTATATACATTATAAATTACTATAATTACAAATATTAAAAATATTATTACCAATTAAAACATCTTGTGTGGAAAAAATAAATTTAATATTAATCATTTAGATGGGATGAGAAAGCGAGGTTTTAAACTGAAAATTTAAAAAACATTACATATATTTTACATATTAAATCAACATAAAAATCATTAATATTTCCCAAAATGGATTAATATATTTATAATTTATATTATTTTACTATCAATCCAACTTTAAATATATTTATACAATAAAAATCCATTACATGTAAAGTGAGTTTCCAAATATAATTAAATATTTTCACTATTCATCACAAAATAAAATCATAATAATAAAAAAATCAACCCTAAGATAATGTTGACATTATTAGTTATAAAATTTACAAAATAATTTATAATATTATTAAAATTTAATATTAAAAGAATTTCTTCATTTAACAGTTGAAAAATTGCCTTTAAAAAAATATTGTTTTTATGCGTAAAATTGGATTTGATCTTCTTATATAAATATAAAATCTTTTTGGTGAATATCAATAAATTATATTGAATTTATAAAATATAAATTTTATTCATTTAAACCACTATTAATTATATTATTTAATTATATAAAATAGATTTGTTTTCAAAAAATAGTTTTTTTTAAAAAAAATCTATTAATTTTTTTTAATTTTATTTATAATTAATAAGAATCCAAATAATTAAAACCTATATGTTAATAAGTTATTAAATACTATTAATAAATTTCAATTTAGTGGTTTGGAAATAACATTAATTTTCATGTAATGTTAATAAAATTTGGTAAAATTTGGTCTTTTGTAAAATGAATGTTATTGAAGAAGCTCAATATTTCATGAAAATCAGTCTAACTCAGTATTACATGCATTATAAGCTATATAATAGAGTGATTTTTTAACAAATTAGAAAATATATTTTAATGTATTAGGATATTATATTACCATTTATTTTTTTTTAAATTTTATAAAAATCTCTTTAATAAAAAATTAATCATTTTGAATTTATGGTTGTTAGATATTCTTTTTTAACGTGTAAGATATGGAAATAATTTTCCACCATCATGAAAAATAAATTGTTTAAATATTAGTATAAAATTTTTCTAGGTTATTTTAAAAAAACATTAAATTCATATTATATAAATTATAAGATATTAAATAAGTTATTTCAAATTAAAGAATATTTTCCTAATGAATTTTTAATGATATTTTCTAGAATTTATATTTCTCATGGAAAAAACATATAGTGATTATTATAGTTCAATGGGGTAATGATCTAATGATACATTCTTAATTAATGTTTTGGATGGTTTATATTTATTATTATTGTGAAAATATTATTATGAATTCCATTCTTATTTAATAACATAGGATATGCTTAATTAATGAAATGTTTATGAAAGCCATTTTTTCGATGTGTAATTCTATAACGAAATGTTTGTGAAACCGATTTCTATTTTGATGGGATATGAAATAATGAGTATTTTATTGTATTATATATAAAATTTATGGATTATATGATGTTTGATACCTATATATCCCTCGGATACATTAGGTAATTTTTTATATCTCATGAGATAATGATAGGAAGTAAGCTGATGTGATTGATCTACAATAGGAAATAGGTGATGATGCCTGATACATTATGAATTGTGAAATAGGTGTCAATATATGTTATTTTTGTATTTCACAGTCTTGGATGTTAACATTGACAAACAAAATTTTTTCTATTCTATTTATTATTGCACACATATATGTAATGAAATTTTATTTTGTGATTTATTTAGGATGTGTTATCACACCTATGGTTTAGGTATATTGAAATAATAATGTTTAATTCCATAGATCATGCTTACGATCCCTGTTAAATTAGATATGTAACTTATAATTTATATATCTAATATCATAAACTTATACTTATCTTCATCATTCATATAATCGTTGATTTATATCATCATTGTTTGTTAATATTGAGCATCCAATCTCACCCATTATTATGTTTCTTTTCACTTGGTTATAAAGAATAGATTATGTCTGGAATGTCATGTAGAGTTCAAAATGGGATAATATTAATGGGCTATATTGAATATATTTCAGGAAATAAGAATACTGTTTAAAAATTATCCATAAGAAATAAACCATTATGGTCCTCGTGAATGTATTTTTTAAATATATTGAATAGTCATCTATTAAGATGAAATATCTATATTTGAATAGATTGGGTTACTATAGTTTTTATCTCTAGAAAGGATTAGTTAACATTTCAAAACTAGTATGTGAATACATTAGTGAGATCCATATGGATATGATTACAAATATGTCTAATTACATGTCTAAGGACATGTCTAATGATATGTCTAAGGATATGTCTAAGGATATGTCTAAGGATATTTTGATGGATAAATCATGGTATATGGAAATGTCTCATAAATAAAGTAAATTATTTTGTGAGTTGTTTCTAGAAAATTAAATCCCTATCATTATTATACAAGTGGGTGGGGATCTATAATAGTTTTTCCAAGTGGTGGTAAATTAGAAAGAGGTGAATTCAGCTTGACAAGATCATTACATGGTACATGACAACATGCATTGCTGCCCACCAGGTCGGACTCTCTCAGGGGATATACATGGGAAAATCAAAAACTCATTACAACCCAACAAAAAGTATAGGAATAAATGATGATCATATATTACCTTGTATAAACCTAAGGTTTAATAGAGTGAAAATAAGGTTTCATGATTTAGACATCCTTTAAAGGATTTTCATGATTAATAACTCTGATTAATGATATATGATGGTTATGTTAATCATCCTGGTTTTAGAAATGTATAACAATAGAATGATTGAATTTAATTGGTTACTTGTATGATCAAATATTTAAGTCTCAAATTTGAGTATGTCAATATACATTCCTATATATGAGAAAATGTATCATGAAATTTCAATTCATAACATTAATGATTAGATGTTTAATTATCATTAAAAAACACTAATGGTATGATGATTTCATATAATTCCTATGATTCTTCACTTGTTAAAGTTTAATGAAATGTGATTCCAATAAAATTGTGTTTTCTCACTATGATTGAATTTCATTTTATCTTATATATGGATTGTATTTCCTAATATAAATCCCACATACATTTTTGGGGGAAAATCTTTTTTTATATTCCAAACCAACATATGATCATATATCAGTGTGATGATAAATTTTAACATTCAATGGAAATAAACACCATTCCATGGTTCTTGATAACCATTCAGAAATGGTTTCAAAATTATATGGTTTGTAATAATATAAACATTAATGATATACCTATTGTGCAAGAGATTGTTGATTACTTTTCAAAAAAAATTCCTAGACTTTCACTGATATTTGAATTAATTTTTTCAATAAAAATTATAATATGTTCATTACCTATGTTAAATAATCTCTATAGAATTTCCCAAATTGAGTTGGTAGAGCTAAAGAAGAAACTCTAGGAGATCCTCTAAAATTGATTTATTCATAACTGTGAGTCAATTTCGGATGAACCTGTTCTATTTTTTAATAATAAACATGGTTAAAAATTACATTGATTTGATAAATATGAATTGAATAATATCACAATTAATAATAATTATTGCTTACTAAATATTAATGACCTTTTGACTAAATATCACATCTCAATATATCACTATGTTAAACCATTAGTCTGGATATCATCAATTGAGGTTATATAAAAAGGGTGTAACTAATAAAATGTGTTGTATATGGTATAGAAACTATGTATATATTTCTATTCCATTTGGTAATACGAATTCCCATGAAATCTTAGGATATTTAATTAATAGTGTATCTAGAGATCGTGTCGGTAAGTTTATTATTATCTATTTAAATGATATTCTTATATATTAAAGGATACCAGAAGATTATAAATACTACATGATAATGGTATTAAAGAATCTATATAAATATAAATATATTAAAAAAAATTCAATTTTTAATTTTTTCTTATAAAAGGGTTAATGTTTGGGTCATATAATCTAATTCAAGTGAATATTAGTGAATCGATCAATGGTGTAAGCTTCAAAAAGTTGTGCTAGATGAACCATGATAATTTTGATCCAACAATTTCATCATTTTTCTATATATCATTATTGTATTGCAACAAATTTTGGAATAATATATAAGACCCCATCCTTAAATATTATTTAATATTGAGTTATTACAAGAATACACATTGAGGATCTTTTCAGGTTTAGAGTTTTAGAGAATTAGATCCTAAATCATGCATTACATTCCACATTTAAACAAGGTGGCTACATAAAAGACAGTATTCATTTTCTCCCATCAAGGAAACATATTTTAAATAAAACATGGATTCTTTATTGAAACTTCCTCGACACTATCATCATATCATGTACTTTTCTCTTGACCTGTGAAAAACATTTCAAAAACATGGGATGAGCATAAAAAGCTCAGTAAGAGATATAAAAAAAGGGGAAGAAAAAATTAGTCCATGTACACATAAAAATCAATGAAATAATTCTTTACTCATAAAAAATAAGCACTTTAACATACCTCATGAAATTATAAGATTTATGAATAACTCATAGAAATCATAAGACATAAAGGTAACTTGAGGCATTCATAACATTATTACATAGGGAGTAACCCTCATGGTTATGTTTGAAATACCAATAACAGTATATTATCTAAATCTCTTCGGAGAAACCATAGTGTTTAACTCCTTTGTGTTTCCCAATTCATTGGAGAGCTATATCGGTCTCACCCACCCATAGTTTATCATAGAACCACTTGTCTTCATAAACAATTCCCAAGAACCCTAACATAATCATATCATATAAAACATGAATAAAGGAAACATAACATTTCCACATTTCAATCATAATATGGAAATACAACACATTGATATAATTAAAACAATATCAAAACCATTTTCAATACCAAAATAAAAGAAAAGTAAAACATGGTATTTATTTTTCATTTTAAAAAAATTTATGGCTGTAGAGGAATCCAAAACTCAAATAATGGTCACGGTGGTGGAGAAGTCGTTGTCACAGCATACGTAAGAAAAAACATTCCTTTTGTCGTTTAGTAAAATGCTTCATATAAAAAGATTCATTTTGAATAAAATTAAATGTCAAAGGGTTTTATACACCGTATAAAAAAAGTTGTGTATAAAACAAAATATTCCTCAATGAAAAGAGATTGAGATGAAGTCCCACACAAAGACGGTATCCTTAGATTAAGGATAAATCAATTACATAAATATGTGTGACAAACATAAATACACCCAATATAAGTGGATATTAACTTTAAAACAATCATAGTTCATCCAAACATATTCATATAATGACATAATCTATAAGTATAGGTTTAACCCAAACAATTGAAATTGGGTTAAGAAGTTCCCTTACAGAAATTTGACAGCCTAACGACGTCACATTAAAATTCAGAATTTGAGATGATGAGAGATAAAAAAGGTATCTCATCACTTGGACATAAAATTTACAAAAATAATGACATATAAGAACATATCTTAACATAAGAAGATGTAAATTAAAAGACCCAACAAAAAGAAGTCTTTTAAAAAGAGGAGGGTGAAAGGTTCCCTTACCAAATTGGTTAACATCCGAAACGTACACCCCATTAAAGAAGGGTCATACAATAAAGATGTAAATACCCATAAATTAAATTATATTACAAAAATCATACAATCATGGGTATTACATACACCACACAAAAGGAAATAGTGTAAAATGTAGCATCAATCTCACGTGAACAAAAAGTGAGATAAAAACTCCTTACCTCGTGGTAATAAATCGAGTCATATGACTAAAAGATAATAAGAACCAAATGAATCCCAGAATAACATGAATATAATGATAATATATATATCAAAATGCAGTACACAATACACCACATGCAATAAATAAGTGGTGAACAATAGAAATCTCATGAAATTAAAAGTGAGATAAGAAATACCTTATGAAAATGTGGCAGCCTAACGACGCCACTTAAAACTTATTAAAATGAATTGATGAGGGAAATAGGGGGTCTCTAACCATATGAACATAAAATTACAGTAGTATGAATATAAAAGAACATCTCGAACATATGAACATAGAGCTAAAAATAGATGACATAATTGAGAATACATGAAAAGAAAGAGAGAGGTAGGATCCATTACCTCAAGTCCGACTTGTCTTGTTCGTTTCCTTATATTTATGAATAATAATATTTGGTCAATTTATAATTGATTAAGGAACTCCTTTAAATTTTATTATTCAATTCATATCACATATTATAATGTAATAATAATTAGTTATTTATGTGAGTTCATATCAGACGTTTTTGTTGATGTTCGGTACATGAGTCAAAAATGAACTTGTTTTAAAAGAATTGTCCATGTAGTTATAAGTACATAATATCCAGAATATTATTAATGATTTAAATATCATATATATCCAGTATATATTCATTTTATACTATTCTATAACATTTGGAGATAAAAAAATGAAATGCACTGTTCATGGAGACGGTAGGTCGTACGTACGCATGAACGCCACTTTCATTTCTTTATCATATTAATGGAATTAAAAATAAACGATATATATATATTATAATTACAGTATAATATATATGTTATATAGGTTACATAAGTTCATTAATTTCATTCTTTATACATTCCATGTATTTAATGAACGAGTCACATCATTTGAGGGGGTGGTAGTCCACACTTCCTCAAATGAAATTATCGCATTTGCACAACATGAAAATCATAAAGGTATGTTTTAAATATAAAATAAAAAAGAATATAGAGGAGATAAATATAATATATATAATATTTAAATATATTTCCATCATAATGGCCACCATGAGATGTGGTAGGAGAAGATAGAACAATCATTGTTTCGTGAGGCAGTAATTCACCATCCACGAAAACAATATGTTCTTTAACCATTAGAGGGAGGTTTTTGTAAGTGTATCTAGAAAACCTCTCATAAAAACATCATAGAATATTTAATATACTGTTTTGTTTTACAAAATAAAGGAATAAAATAGTTTAGGGGGTTGGAGAAGCAAAATAAAACAAAAGATCATAAGAGAAGACATTACCTTTAAATCTGGTAACTCTTCTTGGTTTGAACCAAAAGGGATTCTTGAAGAGCTTTATGCCTAAAGTAAGGCTTATAGGATGAAGGGAGGGATATTTTGAGTATATTTTAGTAGATTTTGTACAAGAAAAAGGGCTTGATAATTGTGAGAGATTCGTAGGAAGTGGGATCTTTTTATAAGGGAGAGGAGGGGCTCTTCTGGAAATCTTGAAACAATTATTTCATTATAAAATGACATTCGGTTTATAACACTCCAAAAATCACTAAAGTAGATTATAAGGTGGACCATGTTCCATATAAAATCAACCAATAGTTATTAGACAAGTTTTGGATATTGTTTTAAACTTTATCTTATTATTTATTTAATTTATTCATTAAAGACGTAAACACTGCATCATCATTGTGTCTTAAATAATTGTATTTTTATGTATAAAATTATAAAATAATTACCATGTTATATGAAATATTTTTATCTTTATAATGAATATTTATAGTCGAAATAATAACTTGTATAACCCCTTGTAAAACTTGTTTTTGTAAAACAATACATGTTTATGACATTTTTATTTTTTCTTTAAATAAAAGGTATTAATGTCATTATCAAACCCACGTGGCTCCATGGGGTCCCAAAAATTTACTCATGGATTTTCTTGGTTGTACATGACTAATACAATAAGGGTAGGACATGTGTAAAGATATTTTTATATTTTAATAATATCATTTTTACCTTAAATTATCCTAATTACCATTAATCGAGGTTAACAAAACTCAAAAGTTACTATTCACCAAAAAAATATTTTCATCCCATTGAACCACATTTTAATTACTAATAATAACCATGTATGTTGTATTTTTGAAATTAAATTCATAGAAATGGTAAAGTTTTGTTTAACGAAAAATTATGTTTTTTTAACTACCACTTAGTGGTTTCGCTATTCATCAAAAAATGAAGTTTTTCAGAAAAATACCAAAACATCACCCTAAGATATAATTGAAATTCTAAATTCAAAAATGATGTCCATTTTACCAAATTCATAACATTT
The DNA here is from genome assembly GCA_963277665.1 of Viscum album. Lineage (NCBI taxonomy): Eukaryota > Viridiplantae > Streptophyta > Magnoliopsida > Santalales > Viscaceae > Viscum > Viscum album. Next base: position 1,088,266,448 of record OY728165.1, read on the forward strand.
AAGTTGAATTAATTAATTTTATAATTAATTCCATCTGTCAAAACAAATATCGTGTTTTTAAGAAACAATACTTATCAAAAGATTGACACTTGTTTATGTCCAATTTCAAAGTGAAATCAATTCCAATGACCACCATTAGATTAAATAGAAAAAATATATTTTAATTACACTTTAAACTCAATTAAAAAGATAATCTAACCATATAAATAAATTTTACTAAAAGGAGGTTTTGAATTAAAATACAACATTTTTCACTATTCATTAAAAAAATAACGTTATCGGAAAAATACCAAAAATTTACAAAAAGAAGATTTTGATGTCTCGATTATAAAAAGGATTTTATTTTGTAAAATATAACATATAAAATTGGCAAAAATTATATGTAAAAAAGGGTTCTTCATCAAAAGGTAGTTAATCGACCTTTTAGTGAATATTATAGTATTTATGCTTAAAATTGGATTAATCCACATTTTAAGCCTCTAACATTTATTGGATAAATGTAAAAACATTTAAAAAATATATATAATCATTTTGAAGTTAGTTCTGTTCATTCCCGCTATTACAATGGCTAGGTGTTAACTACCATTTAAAATAATGTAATTATTTTATTAGTGTACGACGTAAGATTTCAAAGAAACTCATTGTTGCGTATTGGATACGCCATCGAACATAGCATCCCCTTTAAAGTAATATTAATAATTAATTCAAAATATTAATAAATATAAAAATTTCATATTATTTATTTACCTGGGATGTTACATCCTTCCCCCCTTTTGGGAATTGCGTCCTTGCAATTTTAAAATTGGGCTCGGAAACTTCATTAAAAGCCACACATCAGAAAAGGAGTCAATAAAACTATCAGTTTAAAAGAAAGTAAGAGAAGTAAAATGGTCACCTATTATAACCTATACTAGGATTCCATGAAAACATTGATATAGAGGAGAAAAAACAATCAGGTTCTGATGGAGAGTGATAGAAAATAGGTTTAGGAGAAAGTTAACCACCAGAAAAATCACAAACTTGCGATGGGTTAAATAGTATTTGATTCCCTAGTAGGAAAAGTTAACAGACAACTTTTTTTGTTACTTTTCATTGAGGAATTTATTTATGAGCTTAATTAAAACATAAGTAAACCTATTTACTTGTCATGTAGACTTTCATATCTTACTATATTTCTAATACAAACTCATATTTTCTCCAAAAGATTAGTATTTAAGAAGACTTGTTCACATTAGAAGTGCTATAATAAACTTCTAGAGAATCACCTAATCCACAAAAGAGAACAATATATTTCCCATGTCTTTAGATCGTAACCAAAACCAAAAATGTTAGTACAAGATAAGATAATCCCCAAAAAGGATAATCTTTTATAAAAAGAAAAACTACTCTTAATCTCCAAAATTTGTCAAACAATACCCAAAGTTCAACAAAGACCATTCAATAAACAACTACCCATAAAATTCTTTAATGTAATCCAAAGTAAGATTGAAACCCAAATCTCTGAAGGATTTAATCACATAGTCTTCCAAGGTAAATCATAAAATTTATCTCTAAATAACATCAGTTACTCTTAATGTATCATATTGAAAAGTAATTAACCTAATCACATATCCTCCATGATAGGTTAATCATTTTCATAGATAACCCAAAATCATATAAGTCCATAATAAAAACATATATTCTTCCAAAATAAAATTCCACCATTTCTCCTCAATTGAAATCTCAAAGTATTCTATTTTCTATAGGCATATATTGTTTCCAAGAAATGGAGAAAATCTTCCAAAATAACCTTTATAGCTTAATGACCAAATTATTTTCCTACACTAAGGATATCCATTTGATAAAACATAAGTTCCCAAAATCAACTTATCCTTGATCCATAAAATCATTTAACTAAAAAGAATAAGTAATAATAACCAAGGACTTCATGTAGGCTAGTGGTAGGCGATGCACCCTTATCTCCCTTTGGTTGTGGGTTCGATTCATGTGCCCTTTCTGGATGTGATGGGTTGTCACCCATCTTACGAGTTATCCTTTTTATAAAACTCAAAGATAACCCTAACATGTTTTAACCTCAATGGTTTCCTTATACCTATCATTTTCATCCCAATTCATTATGATCTCAACATCTTAATTCTTGATTTATTATATATATTGTCCTTTTTTCACCACCATATGATAAAATAAGACAATCCCCATAATGAAGAAAAGCATACCTTGATCATGGTGTCCATTTGGTTTCTTTGTCATCTTGCTCATGTAGGTAGAAGGTCCATCCATTGCAACAATTATTTAGGGATCCTTCAAAATCATTTGCTTCCTTCATCCAAATACACCTTGTACAACTTGGGTCATATGGGTGTTCATAGAAAAATTGTTTTGTAAAATAATCCTGTAAGACATATAATTTCAAAACATCTGATAAATCATGGTTTTTATAAAACAGTCAGACTGAATTTGAGTTAAAACTTTCAATCATTGTTCCTTTTAAAATATCATAAGCATGTGTTGAGAGACTATTTTTTAATATCAAATATAAATAGGTTGCGCAAGGGTCTCCTTCTTCAGCACATTTTTCAAAATCATAATATGTTTCAAAATCTTGTGATAAGGTAAAACATTTGAAAATTACTTGATAATATTTACCTTTATTGAAAATATGAGAATATTGTGAATATAGGATTTTATTAAATACAACCCATGATCCATGATGATATAGAGGTATATTGGAGGTGTTTGATATCTCAAATAAATGCTTGCAAGTGAGTTGTATTCTAGAAAAAGTTTCACAATCATTTGAACATGACTTTGAAATAATTATTACAAGCATTAAATCAGGAAGAGATAGAAATTTCATTTTAGATCCTCATCCTTCCATTTTGTAAGAAAATTTTCTTTGATCTGAAAAAGTTATAAAACAATGATTTAACTAAAAATAATAAACATAGGGACTAATCATGTGTTTAACGAAAACCCTTAATCCCTAAAGTTATCTAAACCAACGTCTGATACCAACTATAATACCCCAGCCTTAAACATTACTTAATCTTGAGTTATTACAAGAATATACATTGAGGATCTTTTTAGGTTTAGAGTTTTAGAGAATTATATCATAAATCATGCATTACATTCCACATTTAAACAAGGTGGTTACATAAAAGACAGTATTCATTTTCTCCAATCAAGGAAACATATTTAAAATAAAACATAGATTCTTTATCGACACTTCCTCGACACTATAATCACATCATATACTTTTCCCTTGACCTGTGAAAAACATTTCAAAAACTTGGGATGAGCATAAAAATCTCAGTAAGATATATAAAAATACGAGAAGAAAACATTAGTCCATGTATACATAAAAATCAATGAAATCATTCTTTACTCATAAAACATAATCACTTTTACATACCTCATGAAATCATATGATTTATGAATAACTCATAGAAATGACAATATATAAAGGTAACCTGAGGCATTCATAACATTCTTACGTAGAGAGTAACCCTCGTGGTTATGTTTGGAATACCCATCACAGTATATTCCCTAAATCTCTTCAGAGAAACCTTAGTGTTTAACTACTTCGCGTTACCCAATGCATTGGAGAGATATATCGGTCTCACCTGCCCTTAGTTTATCACGGAACCACCCGTCTTCATAAACAATGCCCTGGAAGCCTAACATAATCGTATCACATAAAACATGCATAAAGGAAACATAACATTTCCACATTTCAATAATAAGATGTCAATACAACAAATTTATATAATCAAAACATTATCAAACCCATTTTCAATACCAAAATAAAAGAAAAGTAAAACATGGTATTTATTTTTCATTTTAAAAAAAATTATGGCTTGTAGAGGAAGCCGAAACTCAAATAACGGTCACGGTGGCAGAGAAGTCATTGTCGCCGCATATATAAGACAAACCATTCCTTTTTTCATTTAGTAAAATGCTTCGTATAAAAAGATTCATTTTGAATAAAGTAAAATTCAAAGGGTTTTATACACCACATAAAAAAAGTTGTATATAAAACAAAATATGCCTCAATGAAAGCATATTGAGACGAAGTCCCGTACAAAGATGGTATCCTTGGATTAAAGATAAATCAATTAAATAAATATGTGTGAAAAACATAAATACACCCAATATAAGTGGATATTAAGTGTAAAAAAATCATAGGTAATCCACACACATTCATATCACGATATAATCATGAAGCAGAGGTTTAACCCAAACAATTGAAATTGGGTTAAGAAGTCCCTTACAGAAATTCGACAGCCTAACGACGTCACATTAAAATTAAGAAAATGAGATGATGAGAGATAAAAAAGGTATCTAATCACTTTTACATAACATTTAAAACAATAAAGATATATAAGAACATATCCCAACATATGAAGATGTAAATTAAAAGACCTGACAAAAAGAAGTCTTTTAAAAAGAGGAGGGTGAAAGGTTCCCTTACTGAATTGGGTAACTTCTTAAAATGTACACCCCGTGAAAGAAGGGTCATACAATAAATATGTAAATACCCATAAATTAAATTATATTACACAAAGCATAAAATCATGGGTAGTACATACACCACACAAAATGAAATAGTGGCAAATGTGGCTTGAATCTCACAGGAACAAAAAGTGAGATAAAAACTCCTTACCTCATGGTAATCAATTGAGTCGTATGACCAAAATATAATAAGAACCAAATGAATCATAGAATACCATTAATATAATGATAATATATATATCAAAAGGTAGTACACAATACACCACATGTAATAAATAAGTGGTGAACAATAGAAATCTCATGTAATTAAAAGTGATATAAGAAATCCATTATGAAAATTTGTCAGCCTAACGGCGCCACTTAAAACTTCTTAAAATGAATTGATGAGAGAAATAGGGGCTATCTCACCATATAAACATAAAAATTACAGTATGATGAATATAAAAAAAACATACCCAACATAATAACATGGAACTTAAAATAAATGACATAAATGAGAATACATGAAAAGAAAGAGAGAGGTAGGATCCCTTACCTCAAGTCTAACTTGTCTTGTTCGTTTCTTTATATTTCTGAATAATAAACTTTGGTAAATTTATAATTTCATAAGTACCTACTTTAAAGTTTATTTTTCAATTAATATCACATAATATAATGTTATAATAATTAGTTAATTATGTGAGTTCATATCAGACGTTTTTGTCGATGTTTGGTACATGAGTCAAAAATGAACTTGTTTTAAAAGAATTGTCCATGTAGTTATAAGCACATCATCTACAGAATAGTATTAATTATTTAAATATCATATATATCTATTATATATTCATTTTATACTATTCCATAACATTTGAAGATAAAAAAATGAAATGCACCGTTCATGGAGACGGTAGGCCGTACATATGCATGAACGCTACATTCGTTTCTTTGTCATATTAATGGAATTAAAACTAAATGAGAGATATATTTATATATTATAATTCAAGTATAATATGTATGTTATATAGGTCACATAAGTTCATTAATTTCATTCTTTATACATTCCATGTATTCCAGGAACAAGTCACATCATTTGAGGGGGCGGTAGTCCACACTTTCTCAAATGAAATGATCGCATTTGTACAACATGCAAAGCATAAAAGTATTTTTTAAATATAAAATACAAAAGAACACAGATAACATAAATATAATTTATATCATATATAAATATAGTTCCATCATAATGGCCACCATGATATGTGGTAGGAGAAGATAGAACAATCATTGTTTCGTGAGGCAGTAATTCCCCAACCACAAAAACAGTCTGTTCTTTAACCATTAGATGGAGGTGTGTGTAAGTGTAGCTCAAAAACCTCTCATAACAACATCCTAGTATATTTAAGATACTGGTGTTTTTTCAAAATAAATAAATAAAAAGAGTTTAGGGGGTTTGAGAAACAAAATAAAACAAAAGATCATAAGAGAAGATATTACCTTTAAATCGGGTAACTCCTCTTGGTTTGAACCAAAAGGGATTCTTGAAGAGCTTTCTGCCTATGTTAAGGCTTCTAAGATTAAGGGAGGGATTTTGGGAGCTTATTTTAGTAGAGTTTGGATGACCCAAATGGCTTGATAATTGTGAGAGATTGGTAGGAAGTGGGGTCTTTTATAAGGGAGAGGAGGGGCTCTTTTGGAAATCATGAAACTATTATTTTATTATAAAATGACATTCAGTTTATAAAGAACCAAAAATCATTAAAGTCGATTATAAGGTGGCACATGTTCGAAATAAAATCAACCAATTGTTATTTTACAAGTGTTGGATATTTTTTTAAACTTTATCTTCTTATTTATTTAATTTATTCTTTAATGACGTAAACACTGCATCATGATTGTGTCATAAATAATTTTATTTATTTGATGTCTAAAAATTAAAAAATTACCATGTTATAGGAAATAATTTTATATTTCTAATGAATATTTATAGTAGAAATGATAACTTGTATAACCACCTGTAAAAATTGTTTTAGTAAAACAATACATGTTTGTGACATTTTTTTTACTTTAAATAAAAGGTATTAATGTCATTATCTTACCCATGTGGCTCCATGGGGTCCCAAAAATTGACCAATGGATTTTATTGGACGTCCATGACTCATCCAATAAGGGTAGGACATGTGTCAAGATATTTTTATATTTTAATAATATCATTTTTATCTTAAATTACCCTAATTACCTTTAATCGCGGTTAACAAAACTCAAAAGTTATTATTCACCAAAAAAATATTTTCATCCCATTGAACCACATTTTACTTACTAATTACAACCATGTATGTTGGATTTTTTAAATTCAATTCACAAAAGTGGTAAAGTTTCTTTTAACAAAAAATTCAGTTTTTTTAACTACCACTTAGTGGTTTCACTATTCCTCAAAAAATGAAGTTTATCAGAAAAATACCAGAAAATCACCCAAAGATATATTTGATATTATGAATTCAAAAATTATGTCCATTTTACCAAATTCATAACATAAAAATTTAATTAATTAATTTTATGATTAATTCCCGCTTTCAAAACAAATATTGTGTTTCTAAGAAATAATATCTATCAAAAGATTGAGAGTTGTTTATGTCCAATTTCAAAGTGAAATTAATTCCAATGACCACCATGGGATTAAATGGAAAAAATATATTTTAATTACACTTTAAACCTAATTAAAAATATAATCTAACCATATAAATAAAATAGACTAAAAGAAGGTTTTGAATTAAAATACAACATTTTTCACTATTCCTTAAAAAAAGAACTTTATCGAAAAAATACCAAAAATTTTCACAAAGTAGATTTTGATGTCCCGATTCTAAAAAAGATTATATTTTGTCAAATATAACATATAAAATTGACAAAAAGTATATTTAAAAAGGGTTCGTCATCAAAAGGCGGTTAATCGACCATTTAGTTAATATTAGAGTATTTATGCTTAAAATTGGATTAATCGGCATTTTAAGCCTCTAACATTTATTGGATAAATGTAAAAACATTTAACAAACATATATAATAATTTTTTAGTTAGTTCTGTGAATTCCCACTATTTCAACGGCTAGGTGTGAACTACAATTTAAAATAATATTATTATATTATTAGTGTGCGACGTAAGATTTCAAAGAAACTCATTGTTGCGTATTGGGTACGCCATTGAACATAGCATCCCCTTTAAAATAATATTAATATTTAATTCACAAATATTAATAAATATGAAAATTTCATATTCTTTATTTACCCGGGATGTTACAGAATATCCAATCCACTCACCATGTAAACTAAAAAACGATCCATGTTCCTCTAGACAGATTAATATGTGTGGAATATCATGGAACTAAATAGGAGAATAGTCAATACACATATGATTATGTTAACCTATAGTAGATAAGGGTTTGTAATCTATAGTGATACATCCATGACGTGATTCTGATTAATTTAGATAAAAAATGACATTTTTACTTGTTATTCATCATGAAAACAAATAGATCATCTGAAAAAGTACCCAGCACATCATTTGAGTAAGTTGTGGAAGTATTTTTATTAATGATATGGAATAATTATCATTGTGTAGAAAATTTTGATATATATATTTATCATAGAATTATAATTTATTTATACAAATAAAATGTGTTAAACCTTAACAAGGTAATATTTTTAGAGATGATTAAGAATTATGACAACTCAATTCATTAACTCTCTAGGAAAGTTAACATGGTGGGCAATTCATTAATTCAAAATGGACATTTCACCTTATCTATGACAAGGATAAAAAATATCGAATATTTGATGTTTAGAAAGGACAGATATATAAATAATTAAGTAATGGGAGAAAAATTATCTCCCTCAAATGAGTGTTCAACCATATATACATTTAAAGATTAAAGGGCCATAAAAGGAAGATGTAGATTTGAAAAGAAGGTCTAAAATTTTCCCGAGTTTAACCTTGATTAGAATGAAATGATATTGTTTCACAACTATATATATATTTTATTCATACCAAATTTGAATAAGGATATGTTAGAAGAGTCTCATAGTTATTCATTCAATTTCAATATGTGAATTATAAAAATTTATAGAGAACATAAAGTGTTTTTATAATGGGAAGACATGAAGAGCGATATTGCTGAATATGTATCTAGGTTCTTGGAATGTTAAAAAGATAAGTTTTTTTCCAAATATATAATATATCATTGAAACCATTAATCATACCATAAATTAAATGAGAAAAAGGCTCTATTTTTTTGTCATTGTACTAAAAAAACATCTATAGGGAATAATGATGTGTGGGTTGTATTAGATCTCCCAACAAATTCAACACACATCATTTTTATCAGATATGATTTTTCTCTAGAATATATTTAAAATTATAAATTATGTTAGTAAAATGGTCTCCTGGTGTACCATATTTTATTTTATATGATTTGTATATGAGGTTTAAATGAATGTTTTGTAGAAGTATTCAATAGGATTTGGATATGTAGTTACGTTTACAAAAAACTTATCACCATAAAGAAGTGTATAGATAATATTCTAGATTTACTAAACATAAAATTAATACCATTACATCAGGATTATTCATATTAAGAACAAAAATTGGAGAATTTTCATGATATAGGGAAAGGTATATGAACCAAGATCACTCACAAGGTAAATGTTTTGTGGTGAATCCACATATTTGAAGAAGAATAATGTGAACAAGAGGATATAATTATAAAGATGTATCCTAATTTTTTTTACCATTGTGATATAATTTTAAGGGAAAAATAAATTTTTTGGGTGCAGAATGTCACACCCTGATAATTTAGAAAATATATATTTGAAAATATATTTATTTCCTTTGATAGCTTGCAATATATGCTCCACCGAGTTTCAATGAACCATTATATACTGTTAATATTATTAGATAAACACGAATGTTATAACCTATGCATTAAAATTGGTGGTATAAATTAGAATAACAAAATTTTATATATTATTTATAATATTATTATATTAAGAAATCATATTCATAAAAATAAACTTAATTATTTTGTATAGTATTTGTAGGAATGATAATTAATATTTTCACACTAAATGATTTTATTAATGAAATATGAAATTAATTTGTTCAAATTATGAAGAAATTATTTGAAAAAATAAAATTTATTTTTGAAATCTAAATCCTAAAATTATCATTGAGTGAATTTTTTCCAATTTTCCAAAAAGGATTTTTTTAAATTAATAAATATAGATTATAATTAAAAATTAAATTTTCATTTAAAGGATTTAAAAGTTAAAATTTATTTAATGATAATTTCAAATGTATAACTATAAAAATAATATATTTATTAATCCATTTTAGTTAAATGGAACCAATTTCATAATCAATATTTATATTAAACTTTCTATACTGATGAAAATAGTCTCTTAGGAAAACATATTTTTTTCGCTTCTTTGGGCTTTATTTTAAGATAAAATTTTCACCTATAATGATTGAATTTGATAAGTGTATTGGATTTTTTTATAATATTAGATATATAATATAATAAGGTTAGATTAATTTTTTATAAATATTTCTGAAAATAAAGAATAATAATTACGATGGTTAATGATTAAGTTATCGGTTTCATGATAATAAACTTATGTCAAAATTAATTTTCAACACACACAAAAAATTATTTATTAAAATGGATTACATATTTAATATATTTAGTCCCAATTTATCTAATAATATTCATTTTAATCGTGTACTTAAAGTATAAATTACCTTGGTAAATATAATGAGACTAGTTACCATTGTAAAAATTGAAATGGTAAAATTGAGTAAACATAGATATTAAGGAATGAAACATTTAATAAATGTGTCTTTTTTTAGTGTATATGTGTATCAACCATATAATTCTTCAAATAATGTATTTATAATATTTTTGGGTACATTAAATTTGAATGAATTCTCAATATTTGATAGTTTTCAGTATTTACCAAAATAACACTCATCCTCAATTATAAAATAAGACCTCCCCCTTAGTTATTCACACCTCATAATTTATTTTTTCTAATTAATCACTTCCAATATCCACTCCAATAATCTTTATAAATGTTGTAATTTTTTTCCATCAACAAATATCAATCCTAGGGTCTTTAATAAGATATTCTAAGGATTTTTTTCTTCGTAAAGGTAATTGACATCACTACACTCTATTTTTAATTCTTCTCTTACCCCCTTAATTAATGACCTAATAATTCAAAAATAATATCTCATGTTTCAAAAAAAACCTATATTTTATTATTTTAATGGAATAACCCATATCCATCACATCTTAAATCATGTGGTAAATGAAACCGTCATTATTGTGTAGGGTGGACTAGCAACTCACGAACCAATGTAATTTTCTTCTTATCACCACCTCCCCTGAATAGATATAATGATGGAAATCAATTAATTAAAAACTATTTGAAAGAATATAATTCTTTCCAAATTTTAATATCACATACACTTTCTTACTTTACATTATATGGGAATACGATATTGTCACTTATGTGTATGATAGATTACCGCCACCCAAAGTGATGTGATTCATTCTTCACTTTTGCGTTACATGGAAGGTAATAAGGATATAGTTAATTAAAATATCTGATATATATTGCATAAAAATTATTCTTTAATTTTAATATTATATACAACTTTCTTTATATCCGTTGAGAAAATGGATACAATGTTCATGCGTACGTATGAGATATGATAACCTTTAACAGTGTAATTCATTTTCAATCTATAAATATAATAGATTTATCTAAATACATATATATTTAAAATAATATATATATATATATATATTGGTTAATATTATGGATATTATGGTAAAATTATCAATGTAAAAGCACCTATAATTTGAACCAAAAACATACTAGAAAAACAAAACTCTTATTACCAAAACATGATTTTAACAAAAAAAATTAGAAAATGTGTAATAAAAGGTCATACATAACTTATATATTGTATGATATATATGTTTATAGGAATATAATATATTTATAATAAAATTGTATTTATTTTATAGTACTTTTGAATCTTTACGAATGAATATGTGATTTAAGGAATGGTATTTGTGTCTCATATTTATTTATGTGAGACACATCCTTCCTCACACCATGTTTCTTTTTGGTTTTGAATATACTAACCATTAATGTCATGTGTAATTATTATCTTCAAAATTATAGTATATAAATAACCATAAACCTTTTTTTCTTTCTAAGCCTTATGATTCATATGTTACCAATGTGGAAAATATTTATGTTATAATGTATTTTAAATATCGGTGTTGTTTATTATTGTGTATCCAACGATGAAATATTATATACTACCTATTAATAAAATAATTAATTTTATAATCATGGTGATATTTACTTAAATTAAATTATTTATTAATACTTTACTATATTTATGAACTAAATATTCCATAATTATATTTTTCATGAATGACCAAATTTTTTTCTCTCTTTCATCAAAATACATTTTCATCCATGTTCAATTTTTAGTAAAATATTTTAATGAATGATTAAATATTTAAAAAACTTGGTTAATTAAATTTATATACATTTTTAATTTTAATAAAATTTCTAAAGAACAATATTGTTAATGTTTACCAAATGTAGTAGTTTTTTCATGTTATCAAAAATGTAAAATGAATCGTTCTTTTAATATATATGTCATTAACAAAATTTATACTTTAATTACCACTCAAGTATTTTTTAATTCTATTACATTTTTTCACTATTTTTTTATATAAAATATTTTTCATAATATTTGGTAAATTATTTATTTAAAATATGTGATTTTAAATGAAAATAATATTTTCTTGAATAATGTTTTAGTGATATTTTATAGATTTTCAATTCATCAATGAAAAAACTGTCACTTTTGGATTTATTATAATGGAGATATAGTTCCATCTATGTTATTTATTTTTATATAATAACATTATGATTATGAATAATAGATGTAAATGAAACCATTTCTTAACCATGGGTTATGATATGATGAATTGATGAACTGTTTATGAAAGCCTTTTCTACTCCATTGGTTATAAATTGATTTAAGGTTTATGAAAATCATTTATATTTTCAAGGGTTATAAAATGATGGATGTTTTTATATCATTTAGAACAAATAAATTATTGATTATTTAATGAGGTAACCTATATATCCCTCTAGTACATTGTGTAATGTTCTATTTATCATGAGATAATGATAAGAAACAAGCTGATGAACTTGTTCCACTATGGGAAACCATTTATGTTTCTTAATCCATTTTGAAATACGAAATAAGTATTAATAGATGATTTATTATTATTTCATGGTATTTATGTTAATTTTAAAATATGAAATGGTTTATATACTTTGTATTGTGCCATATTTACATGACATGGAATAATATTTCATGATTTAAATATAATAATTTTATACTATTACAGTTTGTGTTATTTGAAATGATGATTTTTTGGTCCATGTATCATGATTAAGATCCATGTTAGACTATGTATGAACAATTTATATATTTTTTATAATATTATACCCTTATTCATATCTTATTAATTAATATGATCATTGATTGATATAGTAATTATTTACCATTATTGAGCATATATAATCTTCAATTATTATATTACATTTCCCCATGTAATGTATAAAAGTTTATATATTGTATATCTATAAAGAGTACTAAATAAGAAAAAAATTATTATATATGATGCAGATATTTGTTGAATAATAATATTTTGTATGTATTCTTTAAATACACTAAATCATTACTGCCCGCGGCCATGTATTTGAGAAATATAGTAAATATTCATCTATTAACATTTATTATAGGTGTATGAAATGAATAGATGAAAATAAAAAACATATGATAATTATTTAATTTCTTAATAACATTTTACATGTATATTATTCAATTCAATTTATTCATTATCATTTTATATTCAATTACATAATCATTTTGCTTAATATGGTACTTTTTGAGGATATTCAGTTAATATGTCTAAATTCACATTGGTATGTTCTATATGTTCGATGAGATTATTGTATAATAAACTATATAATAATTATTAGTAAATAATTATCATTTTTATTTATAAATTATTCTTTTAAATCCAATATGAGATGTGTTTAAGATAAATTAATTATGATATAAACTTTTAGACGGTAAGTCATACATGTTCAAGAGAAAATTTTCCATTTTTCAATGAAAATAATTGAGATAATTTTTGTTTCATTTTAATGTTAAATAATTACCATAATGTTATAAATTTCATATTAATTCATTAACTAAACATATATATACCATCAATTTTACTTGGAAATGAATAATGAATCATATCGATTAGTGGATGTGGATATTGAAACATTTGCATCAGTATTGTTATCATTATTTAAAAAAACTAATGTTAAGAAAATATAGGATATGTTTTTCTTACATAATAAATAAATATTTCAATAATATTATATATAAATATATATATATATATATATATTAAATAAATAATCACAATCATATATGATATGTGATGATGAAAGATAAATTACATCAGCTCGTGAGTTAGTAGTTTGTCGTATACACAAATGGTATTTATGTTTCCATTTTATAAAAGTAGATAAGTATGTGGGTTACTCCCTTAACATAATAAAATTTTCACATATTTGAGATAATTATTTTACTCTATCATTATTGTTGAATAATAATTGAATGAGTTTGAAGAAGAAATAAAAAAATTATTAGTTAATAATGATATCTCTTTTTCAGTTAACCTCCTTGTGTTTTCAACAAAATCAATATTATGGGGGATTTAATATCAATAAAAGTTCTCTAGGCTATGTTATGTTTTTTAAGGAATGTATTTTGGTAAATAATTTTAGAATTTAGGGTATTTTTATGTGTAGATAGTAGATGGGAAGAGGTTTCCTTTTATATGATTGAAGGAGGGAATTTTTTTTAAATACATGAAACTATTAAATAATGGGATTTCAATCTCATAAAAAGTGTGTAAAAAATTTCAATTATGTATTTTTATGATTATAAGTTATGAAAACTCATCCACTAATATAAGAAAACATTTTTTATTTTTTTTATTCTCTGAACATTTATTGTTACTCACTTTTACCATTTTTTTATTCACCATGGTAACTTGTGTTTACCTAGATAATTTAACCTTTAATGCCAAAAATAAAATGAGACATATTAGATAATTTTGAACCTCTAATGAAATAAATGAAATGAAATTAATCAAATAAAAATAATATATGTGTGGAAAATTACTTTTAACAAAAACTCATGTTACGTGAAATACACCATTTTAACCATAATATTGGTAATTAATGTTAATTTATTTAATATTCATTATAAAAAATTATGTTCACCTTATTAACTAATATTGATTAATCTGATTCCAAATAAGTAAATAAATGTATAAAATTAAATTTGTTTAATTTTTTCAATATAATTTAAAATTAATCTTTCAAACTTGATAACAAATGAATTTAAAGGATAATGCATATTTCCAGAAATAAATTTTCTTTTATTAACAATATGACTCTATATAATCAATGTATAACTTTAATATAATTAAATATATATGTAATTTTTATATTTAATTTAATTTATTCAAAACTATCGGTTATTTTACTTAATTAATATTCATAATCTTAATTCACCTAAAAAATGTTTGTAGAATGCCATGTTTTTAAGGATAAAATAATATTTTATCAAAATCACAGAATATTAAGATTAAAATTAATTAGATTAAAAAATTAAATATTAAAAATTTCATAATTAACATGAATAAAAAATCCAAAATCTAATGGACCATTTCTATTACTTTAATTTAATAAATAAATGGACAGTAATTAAAATATAGTTAATATTCACTACTTATAAAAAAATAAAATTTTAAGAAAAATATAAAAATTTCACCCTATGTTAATTTTGATATGATTTTTTTAAAAATTATGTTAAATATATTATAAAATCTAAAATATCTGAAAATTAATTATAATATTTCTTGAGCAATTGAAATATACTTGTTTTTGCAGAAAATGTATTTTTGGAGGAATAAAATGTATATCAAATATTGAGTTCTTATTTTATAATATTTTTTAAATAAATTATTGTCAATTAGTATATTTATATATATTTTATAAAATAATTATTATCATTCACACCCAAAAAATATGGTTGTATAATTATCACAGTGCTATTTAAATATTATTATTTCATTGTTCATTTAGGTTCGGTGTTGTATGTCGTATAGTCTATCTAACCCAGTTTTATTTTTTAAAAATATAGTGTTATATTATTTACATTTCAAATATATTAGGTCTATACAATATTAAAATTATCTGAGTAATAAAAATTTTGACATTTGAAAATACCATTTTTGGAATCCCACATCATAAAAAGAGTTAATAAAACTTCTTCTTTAAAAAATAGAAAAAGTATATGAAAAGCATCACATAAACTTATTTCTAGATTGGAGAACTTTTTTAAGACATAAATATATAAAAATTTATAGAAATAATGAAATCTAAATAACATCGGATTTTACAAGAGAATATGGATCATAAGAATGTGTATTGTCTTTTGGATGGTAATGACCACAAACAATAAACCTAAAAGTTGGGAATAAAATCATCAACACATAAAAAATAAATATAAAAGTATAATATTTAATAATTTTAAAAACCTTTTCTAGTATTTTTAGATTTTAAATAACATTTACAATAATAAAATATTTTATTTTTGTTAGGATGTATTGTTAATTTATTCCATTAATCAATTTTCACGACAATCTTATCCTTTTCATTAAACTATGGGTATCAAATATGAAATTTTCTATGGATAAAGGAATAAAATTAGATTATAGAGGATCACACAATCCAAAAAAAGGAAAACATATTCCCACCCTCTATATAAATTAAAAGGCAAAAATTTTTAGAACATGGTATGATAATTCCCAAAATGAATAAACTATCAAATGATGAAATACAAAATTAATCTCTAATGACTTAATAAAAAACCCAAATATTCATCTTGGATAAATTGATAAATAACTATCCTTAGATTTAATCAAAATATTCCTGACTATGGTTGTAACCTAATTATTTGAATGGCGTGATCACACATTCATCCATGATAAATTTAACATTTGTGAAAAAATAAAATTAATCACACTTAATATCTTATACCAAAATGTATATACACTAATCATATATGATGTTTATTTTTATAAATAAAAAAATTACTATAAAGTCACAGTAACATCATATATGATTCCAAAAATTAGTAGAATATATAGAAGTTTAATTATTATTGTATCCAAATAACCATTGATAAAAATAATTTTACAATATTATTATTAAATTAAAATACATAAATAAATTAACCTCAATTATTATTATAACATAAAACCCTGCATGGTCTATGTGAAAACCTTTATAAGGGTAAATTGAATCTAATAATAGATTTGTTCCCTATATTTTTTATAACAAACTCTAATGCGATTTCTAGGTTGAAATTTATTTCTCTCTAATAAATTAATCGTTTTTCTTGGAAATTCATTACTAAATAATATTATTTTCTACACAAAATAAATAATTTACAGTTCCATTGATGAATTATATTATGTTACACATCCTACCTTTATAAAATGAATAAAATTAATCCTTATATTGTCTATGGAATCATCCAATAGATATCTTAGAATAATTGATACTTAACATCTTTTTTGAGTTCAACAGTTCATTCAAATACAAGTTATTAATCATATATCATGATTAATAGTTATGAATAATCTATATGTCTTTTAATTATGTATTTATACTATTTTTATAATCAATATTACCACATTGTATCTAAAATTCACTGCTAAATTCGTTCCTCACAGTTCCAAACAGGGACTAAAATAAGAAATCCTGGTATGATAAAAAATAATTAAAATCATGAAAATCATATATAGGGTGTCTAAATCATGAAAAATAATCTAAAAAATATTTCAACTTCATTTTATCGTAGGACATTAATTACTATCATCTATTCAAATCCTTTATGATAGTTCATAAATAAAATGAAATTTATCCTATGAATATCGTGTGAGAGTGTCAAACTAGGTGTTTTGTTAGGGCACACTCAAAACGCATCAAAAATTTGTTTAATACATACATAAAAAATATTTTTAGGGTCTTTAACCCTATATGAATCTATGTCAAAAATATGCTGACATTAAACTTCCAAATAAAAATGTATTTCTAGTAAAACCCTATAATCTCTTCCTTACCAATATTTTGGATGCTTTCATAGAATTAGATATATCCCAATGGGGTTTTTAAAAATATTATCTTATCCTAAACTATAATAATAATTAGACCATTATATAATACTAATTGTATTGATCCAATAATTTTACACATATTATTACATGATTTTTAACACAAATATGAAATAACCACAAACTAATGATCATGAGGCCTAGTGTCATTAGAAGGATAGGTTCATAATAAATCAAAAAGAAACTAAAAAATACATCCTTATTTTTTTTCTTGATAAAGTTATCCTAAATCCATTTGAGATCATAAAACATCATAAGATAACATGGATAATATATAAATTAAATATGTGAGCTAAAAATCGTTGTAAGGGAATAAACATGATTATTAAACATAACAAGTGAGTATAAATTATAACATGATGTCATAAAAGAGAAGTCTCATGAGTAATACCATTGAATAATAATAAAACTGAAATTCTATCCTACGATCATAGCATCATAAGAAATTTTTTGAAACATATAACATGTCATAAGTATTGGATAAGGCTAAAATCTAAGACAACATCACATGGAGGACAATGTCCTTCAATAGATTAGTATTACGCCCTAATCCAATAAATAATGTCTCATGAGACAATATCATTACCCAATGCACTATAGTTCTATCTAGGTACACCCATAATAACATATAAATTATAATGTGTTTCAAACAAATTAAATCAATAATAGGGAGTACACATAATAATAACCCACCCATATGAAATGGGTTTCATAATAATTCTACATATCATAATCAAAATAGTATTCTTAAAGAATAAACATTAATTTTTTTTACAAATGTGTTACCCAATCAACGGAAGGATGTGGTATTTTTACAAGTCTGTGAAATATACAAAAAATTTGGAATCCTTCCATACCATTAAATATAGAGAGAAACTGATTTGGAGAGAGAATGGTCATAACATGAAGAAAGGATAGTTTTAGAGAGATCCCTTGAATTGATCCCAATGTCGATGTGAGAATTATTCAATGATGTTATTTTCTCATAAAAATTATAAATCAACAAAAAACATGTCTAAATAAATGTAAAAATATATATTGATCATTTCCCCCATAATCTATGAATATCAAAGAGAAATAAAGAAGTAGTTTCACCCAATGAAGGGAAATTGACTTATGAAACCCGTTACCATGAGTCAAATTCATCGCCAATATTATTCATCTTCTTAAATAATAAAAATATTTTAATTTTTTAACATAATTAATATCCATTTTAAAAAAATTTTATTTTAATTATTTTCACATTATTTTCAATTAAATTCATATTTAGGTTTATGTGGGACATTTTGATGATATTTGGTTCATATTACCCATATCTCATTGGCAATTAACTAATGTGAATGTGATTATTATTTCATCATCACAATAATAATAACCATTAAAATATTATAATTTTAAAACCTACCATTATTTAGAGGTATGAAAAATAAACTATGTTATAATCAGGGATGTTGTAGGTCGAAATGTATCCATTTTTCAAAAATCATGATGGAATTAACATATGTAATATTTAATATTACTATAAGTATCCTTATATCATAAAAATAAATTTAAATTATTATCTACACTTATATATACCATCCATGTGATAGGGTAATGAAAATAAATTACATCACTTCATGGAGGTGGTAGTCCACACATGCACAGAAAAAATGTTATAATGTTTTAATAAATGTAATATCAAGAAATAATATCATATATTACTTTAAAAAAATTATAAATTTGTAATTAATATCATATATATAAATTCAATCAGTCATTATAAACATTCATGATAGGTGATGATGAAAAACTAAATATATAGGTTCATGTGGTAGAAGTGCTCCTTATCCAAGAATGATGTTTTTGTCCCATTTGATTGAAGATGGGATTGATTTAGGTTATGAAATTAAAATAACAACACATAATAATATAGGATATATATATGTGTGTGTGTGTGTGTTAAATAATATCCTCTTGGTCAAATAGTATTTTAAGAAGGTGAAATAATAAATAAAACTCCCTATGTTAAGAATGATACATCTTCTTTTGACAACCTCTTTTTGTTTACATGAAAGTCTTCATATTATAGTTTTATAATCACACCACAACCTCTTTATGTTTCCATAAATTTATTTCAAACTAGAATTTTTGGTGTATATAAAGAATGGACTTATAGGGATTCTATTGTGTTTTCTTATTGAGTTATTTTATGTTCACACCCTACTTATATGACATAGTGTTGATATACCAATGTCATTTTATAATTTTAGTTTCATTGAGGATATCCTATAAGGAAAGATGATTCAAGTATTGTGGTGAAACAAATTCAGTTGGAGAATATTTTGGTCTCAATTTGATTCATTTTTTCTTTATATTTTTTTTATATACTTATATTTGGATGTGGTTTATGTATTTATTATATATAGTATTTATAGATCCTCCTAGTTTTACTGATTTATTTATTTTTTTTATTCTATATTTTTTATATTTGGATAAATTGATCCCACTATGATATATTTGGATCTCATTTATAGTCTCCATCGATGGAGGATCTAGAATTCCTCTTGGGCCTTATTGTGGGCTAGGTCTAGTGTCGGTTAGGATGATAGTCTAACCTGGTTCATGAAAAAAAAATGTATCATATGAGCCATATTTTTTTGGGGCATTTGTTGTTCTGAGATAAAATCATAGAAAATATTGAGGTGGATAAGATAATATAATCATGAAATGTTACATGTTTTGATCATTGAGTTACCAATGGTAGTCCACTATTTGAGGCATATGATTTGGTATTTGGTTTTTTGTTCTGATAACTGACAATGGAAGTGGGTCGATGTTCTATTGAAGTCTTACATAGAGTAGCCACCAATGTCAAACATGAGTTCCATGTTATGGAAGCATATAGTTCTTAGTCCTTTATTAGGTCATGTTTTTCAAAACCATGTTGATGGGCAAGGAATAACCACTACTTCCATATTCCTAGGGTTTTGGTGTGGATGGTGTTTTGGTATGGTTTTAGTTGTTGTGGTTGGATTTTGAAATGAAAAATGATTTTAAGGGGAAAAAAATAAAATGTGAAATTATTTTTGGGGATGTTTTTATTTTAAAAAATGATACTTGGTGTATAATAATTTGTTTTGAACCCAATTTTAGTTATTGTATTTTTTAAATTAGCCATGAAATAAGTTGGTTTGGAATGTTGAATTGGAATATTAATTATTGAAAGAGCATTTTAGATTGTTTTTTAATATATTTATTTATGGGATTTTTGTTTTGGTTTTGAATGTCCCTTTTTGTTGATTTTTTGTTTGATTTTGATTCAATTTTGGGTTTTTTTATTGTATAGTGTATACCAACCAAAATGATTATAATGGTATCCAGTGTTTCTGATCTAGTTCATAGCCTGCCCAAGATTTCATATAGGGATGGAAGTATATAGTTCATCTCAATTGATTATAATAATTAATGGTGATCAAGATACTCTATTATCTTTGGAATGGTTTGACAAAGTTTAATGTTTTTTCATATCTTTTTGAAATCCTAATGTTGTGATGGTTCGAGCTGTTATGGGTTTATTTGAAGGACCTGGTTTGGATCTATGGAAGGTGATTGCCCTTCCATACTTGCAAGTTTAGATTTCATTGGAAGTTGTCATGAACACTTTTATTTTATGGTTCATACCTAAGAAGGTGAAGAAAATTAAGGTGGCATAGCTCTTGATGGTTCATCATCATCATCAATGATCACTTTAAAAAGATTGATTCTTTTTCTCTCGAGATAGAGTAAAAGGATCAGCTAAAATCTCATTTCCTAGTTTCGATTCATTATCCAAAAATTATGGACTAGTTTATCGGTTTTAGGGTAGTCATATCTGGGAAGCTAGTATATGTTGAATTTCTAGATGAGCAAGTTCCCTAAGTGCAACAAACTTGTTTCCGACGCTTTTACTGGGGCGTGTGCGTATCTGTCTACTTGAGGAGGAAAGGCACGGTTTTGTTGTCCCACATTCCCACTTTCCAAAGGCGGGGGGAATCTATTGTTTATTCAGGGAATCCTTCTCAATGATCGAAATCGGATGATGGGATGTCAGTTCTTCCTTCAATGGATTCCTCCTCGGAACTCATCACCTAGTCTGGGTCCCCCTTATAGACTTAAGATGTTGTTCGTGAAAATCTTCCCAGCGCTATATGTTCATGGACATCAGTTAATTACACTCAATCTGTCAGGACATTCTAGATGGTCAGTTCAGGGGAGTAACCTTCGTTCAGGTGACTAGTCAGGTTGAACATCACTAGCGTTTCTGGTTGTTGTAACACTAGCGCGTCTTGGTTTCTTTCCCCTTTTATAGGGCTTCTCGAGGGAGTGAAAGCCTGAGGCATGTCATGTTGAATGCAAGGAATTATATTCCATAGGCATGTCTCTGAGGTTTTCCTCAGCATACTGTGTTTAACACGGGGTATGCTGCAAGTTTAACATCCAGTAGAGACAGATCAGACTAATCATAACACTAGCTATAGTGGATCAGATGAGTGTAACCCCTGAAGGAAACACTGATGTAGGTGGGATGACATGACCTCATTGGGATGTGGTGGTTTTGGTAAGAATCATGATGGATGATGGGGTGATCAGTGAAGTTAGTGGTGAATGGGATGGAACTACCATGAGGACGATCGTAATGTCGGGCTTGAGACTCAGGGAGGCTTCCTACGTATCCTCGTGTCAGGGAATCAAAGTCTTCATAATTCAGGAGGGTTATGGGATTCCTAAGAAGGTGGACCATGAGAATGGATGCGTGGATGGGACTCAGAGGAAGGGGAATCTTTAGGTTGGGTAATGACCTTCCAGAGACACATAAGCTCGGGGGAAGGGTCAAGTGATGAGCTTGAATTGGGGTGTACACATAGGACAACAATCTGATGATGTGTATGGGGGTTTTGTGTAGTTAGCATCCCAGGTTGGTCTGACGCCACTAGGACAGACCAAAGATGTGGGTCCTAGTGAATGGGATTACAACAGCTTCCGCTGAATGGGGGACGCAACATCTTACCCCTAACTAGGGGATAAAACAGCTTACCACTACATGGGGTTTATAGTTTGATGTCATGCGGGACGAAGGTGAACCGATGTGAATAAGGACCTGAGGTCTAGATGGATGGTGTAGGCAAACCAACATGAAGTATGGTCGAAACGACTGAGGTGGTGGGCTTGAACCTCATAGAGGATTCTTACGTACCCTGCCTTGGAAAGAATCAAAGTCCTCGTAGTTCAGGATGGGGGTTTTCGACTTACACTCTAGGCTTCCCAAGGTGTTGGTGAACCGACATGAAGGAGGTCGAAATGACTAGGGTGGGGGGCTTGAACCTCATGGAGGCTTCCAATGTACCCTACCTTGGCAAGGATCAAAGTCCACGTAGTTCAGGATGATGTTTGGGGCTTACACTCTAGGCTTCCCAAGGTGTTGGTGAACCGATGTGAAGGAGGTTAGAACGACCAGGGTGGTGGGCTTGAACCTCGTGGAGGTTTCCTATGTACCCTTCCTTGGCATGGATCAAAGTCCTCATAGTTTAGGATGGTGTTTTGGGCTTACACTCTAGGATTCCGAAGGTGTTATAGCTGATTCTTATTCTAAACCCACGTGAGTAATGCTCAGTGTGAGAAATAAGAAGCAGCAAAAAATTAACGATCACGTTGTGAACGGTGCATCCGTGGGAAGTGAAGTGGGGCTCATGTGTGGTTAGCAGCCCAAAGAGGAAATAGGGGATTGGGACTTACTCCAGGATGGAGGCCCGGTCATGAAAAATCCCAGCGGGAGAGGTATTTGGCACCAAACAAATGAGGGGTAGGATGCCACCTTTAGTAAGAAAAGCTAGAGGGATTACACCATGGTTTCTTCCCTTTCCCCTCGCATAATTAATGGGGGGAACTCACTTTTTAACATCATGTGTTGAGGACGATGATGATTGGTAGTTTAACATTCTGCAGCTTGGATGAGGGACAGTTCACTCCGCACCCCTCGGACATACATAACTGGTACCCTCTACACCTTGGTGAAGAGAAGGGACTGGAAACGCCATGGTCAGGGGGTGTTATGGAGCGAACCATTGGGGGGTTCACATTAGCATGGCTATGTGAAGAAGCAATAGTCGTTAGCATGCCTATTCGAAGAAGCATGTGGCGAACCAACGTAACAAGAAGTATCATCAAAGGTACCTTGAAATTGCATCATGAAAACATGAAGGGCCACATGGGAAAAGGAGTTGCAGAGGAAAGCGGATCACAAGTAGAATATTTGTAATGATCTGGTGCCCCATGATGTGGAGGGACTCCGCAAAGGGATGTGCTTTGCTATGTGCAGTCACCTAGGCTAGGGATAGGGCGTAGGTGCATAGGGGAGGAGCTCCGTGAAGTGGAAAGGGATTTTCAAAGAAATGCCTTGTGAATCAAGGGTGACTTGATAAGAATAGCATGGTGAATTAATGTGCTTCACGATGCATAGTGACCCGGCCTTGGAACATGGGTTACATGCACTTTGAGGGTACTTCGTGAAGCGTAAGTGCTTCAGGAAGGCCTGAGTCCCCTTGGGGATCTACTTCCTCTATAAAGACCCCTAGGCTTTGCGAAAGGCATCCCTCTCAGAAGAGGGGCTCAATTAAAACCAAGTGGGAGGTACATCGTGGAGAAAAAGTGCCTTGAGATGTTCATGGTTCGCAGAGTAGGAGGTGCTTTGCAATTCAGGAGCTAGGAAGGTGAACGGTTGGAGAGTCTGTTTCCCAGGCTCGAGGGGAGCCGGGTATTTATAGGCAAGAGGAGCTGAAAAGCAGGGTTTGATCGGTGTGAAGATGAAATTTTCTTTGTGGCGGGTCACAAACGTCAAAGGGGATTGCAGATCTATCCCACCTCCTTGCTTCATGGTGGGTCGTGAATGCCAAATGGGTTCATGGAGCTCTCCCACCTCCTTGCTTTGCGGTGGGTCACAAATGTCAAAGGGGATCACAGAGATGTCCCACCTCTTAGATTTGTGGTGGGTCACAAATGTCAGATGGGCTCGTGGAGCTGTCTCGTCTCCTTTCTTCGTAGTGGGTCGCAAACATCAAAGAGTTTCACAGAGCTTTCCATCCTCCTTGCTTCGTGGCGGGTCGTGAAGGGGCTCTTTGGCGCTGGTCACTGGGATCTGGGAGCTTCGTGATCCATCTCGTGAGGTGGTCCCTAATTCTTTCCGGATGTTTGGTTTTCCCCCAATTTTGACATTAACAAATGCCCCCCTTAAACTGGGAGTTGGGGAGAAAACAAGAATCCAAGTCTAAGGGTCCAGTGCCAAAATTCCTTGGTTACCTACAAAGAGGCCTCATGAAGGAAGCTCAAGAAGTGGCCTTGCAAAGGAGGCCTGGGAAGAGGAGTCACGATGCGTGGGCTAGGCGTGCCATGAAGGCCGTCACGGCTAGGTGTTCCGCGAAGCACCCGGGGTCATCGCCTATAAATAGTGGGGCTGACTTCTCTTTTTTCCTTTTCTCTCCTCTACCATTTCAACTTTAGGCACTCTCAATTCGTGGAGCTCCACATACTCTATGATCTCTCTCAGCGAATCGGGCCTTTTGCTTCATGGCACACAATGAATCTTTATATTCACGTTAGGGCGCTCCACGACTTGAGTTTAAGGGTCAGTTCTCAGCTTTGCGATTCCGCTGTCCAAATTGAACTCTGCAAGTAGTCTCTACGATCGATCTCCATGGTCGAGCTTCACAATCAAGCATCGCGACCCAGTCTAAAAATTATCTAAATTTGAAGAACATGATGGCTCAACAAAGGGTCATCAGGGGGAAAGGGAAGAGATGGTGAATAGATTAGGTCTGGGGGAGTTGGTACGGAGCCTCTCTGACCATGATTCGCTGGTGTAGCTATTGTCTGAAAGCCAAAGGGACTACCCTCTGTGTAATAGGATGGATTTATATGGCTTTGGATGGAGGGATAACGTCTTCATACCTAAATAATGTAGGGATGATCCGGATTACTGGTTCAGGAGCACACCGTGCTAGCGCTAGTGGTTTAGGGTGGCTAACAACCACGCTCAGGAGAACATTATGCATGTTACTGCTGATAGTTTATACAATCATTTGAAAAAAATTGATTGGAAGAATTGTAGCTGGAGACATCCCCTCCTCTGTAACAAACAGTCTAGAAGGCAGTGCTGAGGAACCTGAAGAAGGGATGGTCTTATGAGTGGGACCTTCACCAAGGAGGCAACTTCATGGATGACTAGTCATGGGCCTACTAGGTAAGCGCGTCGTGTGATGAGTTCAGGGCAGAGATGAGGAGAGTCAGTCTGTATGAAGCGTCTTGGGCCTCCCAATTTCACATCTACCAGCTCAATAAGCTGATGCCAGAGCTATTGAGCCGGTGGTCATTGGGGACCAATACCTTCCACCTACATCACGGAGAGGTTGGAATTAGTTTATGGGACTTGAATCAGATCTTGGGGTCCCGATACTAGGAATGATTTATGACAAAATCATCCCTGCTATGGGTGTGTGGGAGGATCCAGAGCAGATGTCGCCACTGGTGATGGCGTTGATGAGACTGGTTCCAGGAGAGGACAAGGAAGCAGTGAGATATGTCTACTTCAAATGGCGGTTCAAGTAATTTCTGAACTTCTTGGAAAAAATACGGTTCCCAGTGAGGCCCTGGACTTTCTCAAAGGGGGATTTCCAGGGAAAGGAGCACACGTACCAGCAGCTCTTAGAGGACAGCCAGTAGAAAACCTGGGGGTTCAACATCAGTACCGAGCAACAGCCGATAGTCTGGCTGGCGGCATTCATTATGGCTCTCATCTGCAGCTAGATCATGCCGGTGAGGGACACAAACATAGGTGTGCAACCCAGCACCTTTATCAAGGAATCCATGCTAGCAACCGGAGAGTGGGTGAATCTTAGAATTCAGATTATTTCCAAGGTGTACAAAATGCTCTGGCACATCAGTGAGGGGAAGAGGCCACAAAGGATATGTGGGTCATTCCACCTTTTGTATGGGTGGATAGTGGCAAACATTAGGGGTTTTATGAATACCCACACACTATTTCTCCTCTGGGATCAGACTTTCACCCATCCATCCTGAATGTCGTGGGGAGATTTCAGACTAAGTTGATCGTACCATCGGTATTAAATTGAGTCTTGAAGGTAGAATAGTTCAACTTCCATCCATTCCTGCTACCAACAGGGGCCTTCACAGATGATGGTTGAGGGATATAAGAGCACCATTATTATCTCCTGGCCTTTTGAGGTGAAGTCTAGATGGTGAGAGTGGACCGTGAGCTGCTCTGTGAGCCGTACACCACGCACCAATTTTCCCTACAATTTGGGTGTATGCAACGACTAACCCCCAAGTTTACCTAGGGGTGCGCCTTGAATAGAATCCATGGGTGATGAGGCTGATGTGGCTAGCTTCACTTGAGAGGATGGAAGGATGGAGAATAAGTTGTCTCTTCCCACTACTGTCTTCGGGTTGGTCAAGTAGCATGCCCAAAGTTGGAAGGCGGCCTACCCGGGAGAAATTATAAAGAGGCTGACTATTAGGGCTAGTAATGGGGGACCTCCACATCCTCATGGTCGAGACCAAAAGGTGGTAGGAACATCTTGTTGTAGTGGGGATGTCTTGGTGAAGAGTCCCACACCGGTTGAGGGGGAGGCAGTGGCAGTAGACCCAGTGGCCCTAGAAGAGAAAAGTTACCCAGAAGGAAGTCCACCGAGGGAATTCCAGAGGATATCCACTCAGGCTCTGGGGAAGCATCTGCATCACATCGACATGCCAGAGGATGCTATCTTACCAGAGGCCTGGAATATCTGGGAATTCAAAAGACAATTCCTCATCCCTCCCGAGATGTGGCAACACCTGAATCGTATTAGGATGGATTTGTCAGGGATAAGCCCTATCAAGGATGACTTTTTGGTGTCCCGGGTGGAGGCGGAGCAGTACCTGGAAGAGATGGAGGACTTTGTGCATTCCCAAGGTGTCCTACATCCAATGAAAGACCGCTTCAAGGTGTTGCTGGATCGTACGGTCCCTACACAATTTACAGCCACTGAAGTGAGTGAGTGCTTCCCTCTGCCGGAAGAAATGGAAAAGTCCTCCTGGGGGGACGAGGCCGGTAGAGGGAGGTCGTTGGAGGAGGGAAAAGTTGGAAAAAGTCTCATGGATTGATTAATCTACCGAGGAACTCAAGGTAGAATCCTGGATCCACTCCCCAAGATCTATTTCCAAACTTCTTTGGACCCTCCTTTAACGTCTAAACTATGTAGGAAAGCCTAATTCAAAGAACCTACTCTCATCCCATAGTGGATATGTAGATGCAGGGCCTTCAGGATCCTAACCTATGGCTACATAAATTTCTATATTCAGTGGGGCCAGGTCACCAAAGGTGACCCCTCTGGAGCTTTCAGATCTTCTTGTAATATACGGGGGGGCACGCCTTGGGGTACCAATGACGTCAACCCAAGAACGAGACCAAAAATTCAATCTCTGTATGTCTATTCTAACAAATTCATTATTGTGACCCACTGACAATGTAAACTGATGTACAAGACCTCTTTGGTTTACCCAGTTCTTCCAATGGCATGGGCTGCCTTAGTGAGGTTGGTCGGGGCTTCTGGTGGAGTCCTTCCCAGAGAAATGTTAGTGATCGTAGAGGAGGATATCCAGACCAACCGAACCGCAACTCTCCCGATCACTGGTGGGACTGTGAGCATGGATGTGCCTGAGATCATTGAGGTGGGATCCAATGATGAGGATAGATCATATAGCCTAGGTCCCTCCATGCCCGATCAAACACCAGACATGGACCCTGCTGAAGAGTTCCTGAGGTAATTCCTCGCATTTGAGCCTGCCAACCGTGTTGATAGGAATGAAACGACCTCTGATGAAGAGGAAAGAAAAATAGTACATTGTATATCATTGAATTTGATTACATGCTTCGTTAATAACACCCGCAAGCACCATGGCTGGATGCGATGGATAGACTTCACTCACGACTACGCGAACTATGTGCTAGGGGAGTGGATGAACGTCATCCCCACCTACATGTCTGAGATCTTATGGTGGAGAAGATTCGAGAGTATGACTATGTCCTTGGTGTGGGATGGAATCAGAGGATGTAATTGAACATCAAGAGGCTCTAGGAGACTGAAGATGAGGTCAATCAACTACAAAGTCGGGTGGACGAGCACTCATACACCCTTAACGTGAAATTGGGCCTAGTACTTCAGTTGAAGTCCCAGATGGCAGAAGCCGAAGAGGGCCTGAGGTGAGCCTCCGAGTAAATGACCATCATCCAGACTGACGTAGAGTGATCCTAGATTACAGTCGATGAATTTTTCCCCATCACTATCAAGGAGGAGTGAGAACTGAATAGGCGACAGCAAATTTAGGATGCCACAAGCCGGAGGGTGGTGGAGCTACTTCTTTCTTTTGACAGTGTTAATCTTTCCATGGGAGGGGTAGACCCTCGGGTGCTATAAAGATCAAAAACCCTGTAACGCACTTTCATGCTTCGATTATTTGTAT
Source organism: Viscum album (assembly GCA_963277665.1). NCBI lineage: Eukaryota > Viridiplantae > Streptophyta > Magnoliopsida > Santalales > Viscaceae > Viscum > Viscum album. The sequence continues at coordinate 1,088,295,868 of OY728165.1, forward strand.
GCCATATCATGCATGAGTCTCGTTATTAGTTCTGGTTTTACATGCATTTGTTATATTCGCGAAAGTCCCAGTGATCAATCTCTAAGCTCACACGGGTCGATCCCAATGTAACAAAACAAGGGACGATTGTTACATTATTTCTTCTGAACATAAGAGTACTAAACATGTTTCAGGCATCCGGGGTCTGAACAACCATTCCAGATTTCCGGGAAGGGGGGGAAGAGACCTGACTAGAAAATGAATCTCTCAAAAAAATCAAAATACAATTTTCCCAGTGTGTTCTTACGCAGGGATGGGGTAACGCCATAGGCGTTGGAATTAATTTGAACATTGGGGGAAATGGAAGGTGTGAATCCCAATACCCAAGATCTAGAACACTATAGTTATGGCTTGAAAATTAGGAATGACTTTTGACCATGTTCGAAACACTGTATCTTAATTGCGTTATCCAGAAATGAGGATAAAAAATGAGGTCCGACCACTGACCATGTTCGAGACATGGGGCCTGACTCAGAATGTTATTCATTAGTCTCCCAAAATGTTAGCCCAGGAAATTAGGTGACCCATAGGCCATGCATCCATACTCTTATGGGGTTCCTCAAGATGTGAAATAGGATGAGGATCTGAATAAAGGGTACAAAAATCATAGAGAGTGTAGTGATGGGTTATTCAACTAGATTCCAACACTCATGAAATTACACCACCGTGGTGGAAATGCATTAGGTGGGTACATCGGTCTGATTTAGGATTAAACATACTTATGAATAGGACATCTCTGATGAGGAAACTGTCACCTCCCAATGTTATCGTGGGTAATCCTGAACTTTTTTAGGGTAAAGTTGAAATTTCATGGTTTCCAAAAAGAGCTCAGGTCAAGGGATTGAAAAAGGAGGGGGAAAATAGAATTATATTTCCTGAGGATGGACTCAAAGACAGGAGGTTTGGAGGTTCCTATGTATCCCATGAGAATGAAAATAAATCCAAATGTAGTTATAAGAGAAAATTTTAACGTCATGCGGGATGAGGAATGGTGTGTGTGACATGGATGCGCCAGTACACGTCCTACGAGAACTACTAAGCCCACGTGAGCTGTGCTCGATGTAGGAATCAAGAAGTCCTGATTGGACATTCCGAGCACATGGAGGAACATGTTAGGGATTATGGGACACTAGGTGAATGAAATACCACTGATTTTGACCTGCCTATATAGCGCACCTAGATGCGCGGAGGTGTAAATCTGAGTATGTTTGAATTCCACTTGAACACAAGGAAGTGGAAGTATGCTAATCATGATACTCGATATCTAGACCACAATGATGGTTTCATGATGATAGGGGATAACTATTGACTGTGTTTGAAACACAGTATCCATATTGTGTTATCCTAGATTGGGGACATACAGATGAGGGTCGACCGCTGACCATGTTCAAAACACGGGACCTGTCGCAAATGTTGTCTAGGGTCTTTAGGGATGTTGGAGCGAAACTATAGGTGAGCTGAGGTGGCATGAGACCAGGATGTGAAGGGCATCCCGTCGGATGTGGAAGAGGATGAGGATCCAAATAATGGGCTCATGAATTGTGGACATTGAACAAGTGGAATGACCCCGGGAAAAGTCCACACTTTGGGTTCTTTGTCAGAATACATCTGAGTAAGACAATGAGAGACATCAAATAGAAGGAGTTGAGTCCCTTCCCTTGTAAAAGGTCCCTATGGTATCACACATTCAACTTAAGGTCTGGGGTTGGACCATTAAGGTGGATTGATTTAATGGACTATGAGCAGGGAGGTGAAACAGCCAAACTTGACGTGCAGTTCCTATACGGAGATCTTAGTTTTGGGTCATAGAACTTAGGCCATGTTGGGAAAAGATATGGGGAGCACATGGCATGTCTATTGAAAAACCCGATGTGAGTGAGAAAAAAGGTGGTAATCACCAGACCACATTTTCCTAAATGTGTTCAGACTAAGGGGCTGAAAAATAAGGGATAGAATTTGTAAATTCCTGGGGCTAGACCTGGAGACAAAAATGTATGGGTGTTCCTACGTATCCCATGAGGATGGGAATCAAGCCATACATAGTTCTGAAAGTTGTCGTGAAGTTTCACATCTTGCGGCATGGATGTGGAGTGTTCTTAGTTTATGGTCATAGAGCTCAGACCATGGATGGTAGGAAATATGGGAGACACATGGTGGGGTATTTATAAAACCTAACATGAATGGGAACCTGGGGTTCTGACCACCACTTGTTCCTGGGGAAGATTTTTGGTCGAGAGACTGAAAACGAAAGTTCAGTTGGGCCTGAGGCAATGTATACGGGCATTCCTACGTACCCCACGAAGATGAGGATCAAGCCACATGTAGTTCTTATGATGGAATAGTGGGATACCAGTGCTAGGTATAATAAGGTTGTACGGGTGTGTCCCTTACAAAAAAAGAAGCGGTATTTGATAGATCTTGTTTTTCCTTAAAGATGAATGAGTTTTTTTGGTGTAGCGATAGACCTAGGATAGAATGTCTAGGCATACACACAAAAATCAAGCCATGTGCAAGTGTTGAAAAATGGTGTGGTGCTTGAATAATACCAAACATGATGCCTCCTTGAGTGAGGATATCACGATGCATTTCTTTTTTTCGCCGTGTGGCCAAGATGATAATGGCATAGTTTAGGGTCATGTTATGGGGCCAACCATGCATTTTTAATGTCTTGAAGGATAGAAACAATAGTTTAGAGTCATGTGGGACTAGGTAGCATAGTCTAATGTCATATGGCTTAGACATTTACAATAAGGATGAGGTTCGAAAGGTAATGTGTATAGCATGATAAATCATACCCGGCATGAATGAGGACGAGGTCCACATCATACCGTGCATGATTCTATAAATTAAACCTTAGGCTAAGAGGCCAGGACATATTAGAGGATATGAGATAGGAGAAGGTGGATTTCAGTTGAGCTGGACCCAAAGACGAGATGTCCAGTCGTTCCAACGTATCCCATGGGAATGCGAATCAAGTTGTACTTAGTTCGTGAAGGTTCCTATTAACATCGTGTGGGACTACATATAGATTAATGTCATGTGGGATAGGAAGTAGGGGGATAAATCCAAGAAAGGGTTTTAAATGGTGTGGCTAATTCAAACCTGATGTGAATGAGGACAAAGCCCATACCACGCCACGCAGTCCCATAAGAGTTAAAGCCCCGAGGGAAGAACAGAAGAGATAAATTAATGGAACATAAGCTGGACCCAAAGACAATATGTCTAGGCATTCGTATGTATCCCATGGGAATGGGAATCATGTTGTAAATAGTTCTAAGAGAGATCTTATTTTATGGTCATAGAGATCGGACCATAGGAGATCGAAAACCTACCAAGTAAGTGTGAACCTCAACCTGATCCCTAAGCCCACGTGAGTCATACTCGGTGTGGGAAACATGGGAGAAAGTGGTTTTTTGCAATTCCTGGAATGCACTACAAAGGTAAATTAGTTCAGAACCCCGAATGATGCCTTTATTGTGGCTTATATCCTCCTAATGTGCTAATGCGCACTGAGGGATAGTGCCAGGAGTGTCGAAATTCTATTTGTACATGATGAGGTGGAGAAGGATGTGAATCATTTAACCAACATTCAAGGCTTGAAGGGCTTGGTATGATGATAGAGGATAGTTGCTGACCGTGTTTGAAACACAGCATCTATATCGTGTTATCCTAGAATGGGAACAACAAATGAGCATCGACTGCTGACCAAATTCACTACATGGGACTTGTATCAATTTTTTCCTTGTATCCCTTAAGTACGTTGGCCCGTAATGGTTAGAGGGTCGTTGGGATGAGAATACTTTCCATTCAAGGGTCCCTTTGGATTTGAAAAGTGATTGAAGCCCTAATGGTGGGGAACATGATGCCTGAAAAATGGGTGAAATCATGTATGGGTAGAATCTGACATTCTAGGTGCTAAACCAGATTTCTCTTGTACACATTGGTGAATCACAAAAGAGGTTCAAGGGGCTCAACTTGAGAGTAGCCGATTTAGAAATAGAGTATCGAATAAAGGTATAGGGAACTCTTATGAGGGAGAAGTACATGGATCATCCAATAAAAACCTGATGTTAATGAGGACATAGTCCCATACCACACCATATACTCTCATCCCTAGGATAGGGTAGGTCAAGGGGCCAAGGAGAAAGGGATATATCCAAGATATGGGGCTGGACCTAAATTCGAGATGTTCGGGACGTCCTACATATCCCATGAGGATGGGAATCAAGCCACACATAGTTCTTAAAGGTGGTAATGTGTAGTTTACAGTCATGCAGTAAGGACGCAAATGGGTAAGATACCTGACACAAAGGTGGTGTACGATGCTGAGAGTAACATGACATGAATAAGGACATAATCACATACAACACCATACAATACTGATTTTATAATTAGGCTGAGAGCCCGAGAAGGCCAAGGGGCTTGAGGCTGGGCCTTAGATTGAAAGTCCCGACCAGCATGCAATTTAATGTAATATAGTGACGACGAAGGGAGGGGTAAGGTATCCCATCCAAGTATGTGTATGACATGACGAGTAACCCAAAGTTAATGATGTCATAATCCCTCACCACACCATACAACCCTAACTGAGAACTTGGGATGGGGGCTCGAAAAGGCCAAGGGGCCTCAGGCTGGGCTTCAGACAGGAAGTCCAATCCAGTTTGCAGTTTAGCTTCTTGTAATGAGGAAGAAGAAAGGGTTAAGTTACACTAAACAAGGGAGGTGTACAGCAGGGCATGTAACCCAACGTGTATGAGGAAATAATCCCATACCACATCGTACAATCCCATTAGAGTTAAGACTTGGTCCAGGGTCCCAATATTGAGCGACAGATAGAATGTCCTGGCCAGATTGCAGTTTAACATCCTGTAGTGAGGATGAAGGTGATATTAGTTTATGGTCATAGATCTCGGACCACATATGCCTAATTTAATATCATATGTGTGGGAAAAAAAGGTAAATCATCATGCTTATGGAAGACCACAAAGTGACAATGATAATTGAAGACAATTGTTGACCAGGTTCGCAACACAGTATCCACCCTTATGTGACTAGAATTTGGGGAAAAAAATTGAGTGTCGAACGTTGACCATATTCACGACATGGGGCCTATATCAATTTTCCACCTGCAATCCTTTATGACGTTATCCCGTAATAGTAGGATATCCCTTGGGTTGAGCGTCCATGCCATTCGAGGTTCCTTTTGGACATTTAAGATGATGTAAACGCAAATGATGGGGCTCGCGAAGCATGGCAGAATCCATGCTCGTAGGATGGATGATAAATTTAGGAAGGGATTCCTCAAGGGGATATGTGTGGTGTGGTGAAATAGCCTGACATGAATGAGGACATGAGTTTTCACCACACCACACTATCCTAAATGAGAACTTAGGCCAGGCACCAGAAAAGGCCAAGGGGCCTGAGGCTGGGCATCCCATCCTACTATATCCATATGACCTCTTATGAGGTTACCCCCTCATTAGAGCTCCTAAGCTCACGTGAGCAGTGATCGGTGTGGGAAACAAGGATCCATACTCGACTTCTCCCTGTAATGGTCTGAGAACTAGCATCACCCTAAGGGAATTCACCACTTGAAGATAAAACGGGGTAGAATGAACCACTACAGTAAATGTTTGGGACATATTGGGGTGGATTTAATGGAAAAGTATAGCAATTGACCATGTTCAAAACACAACATCCTTATAGTGACCTAGAATGGGAAAAAAAATTAGCATCGATCGCTGAACATACTCACAACACGGGACTTGTGTCAATTTTTTTTCTCAACATCCTTAAGGGCGTTGGCCAGAAGTGGAAGGAGAGCCCTTTGGCCTAGCACCCCTACCATTCGGGGGCCCTTCTGAATGGTAAGGATGATGGTGTCTCAATTAAAGGAGTGTGTGAAGCATAGCTATGTCCATCTGTGAAAGACGCAGACACCTCTGGGGAGTGGGATGTATGGAGGGATCGAGATCAGATCAATGTAAATTGGGGAAAAAGTCTGCACCACACCATTTGTCTTGACCCGAGGGGATATTCTCGCATTTGGGTTGGGCCAACAGACAAAATTTTTGGACGTTCCTTTGTATCCCATGAGGATGGGAATCAAGCAGTACATATTTCTTGATGGCCATGCAGTTTAGCATCGTGTGGTGAGGACATGGGAGGATAGAAGAACGGGGAGTGGTCACATGGTTCGACCGTCATAATCCTGACATGAGTGGGGAAATATAAGCCTATGCCATATTTTTCAAGGACACTCTGAGAAAACTATGCCTGGGGGGGGATAGTCAAAGAGAAGAGTTTGAGGCTAGGCTCGAGATGAAATTCTTGAGCGTTCATACGTATCCCATGTGAATGGTAATCAAGCCACACATAGTTCTAAAGGGCCATGCAGTTTAACGTCAAATAGTGAGGATGATGAATAGTTTAACATCGTGTGGGATGAAGTAGTTTAGGGTCTTGATGGACCCAACAGTTTAAGGATATGAATTCCCAAACTATTTAGTTTCATGCCAGACCATATACAGTTTAAGGTCATGTTGGACTAGACTGGCTCAGGCAAAGTATTGCTTGAGAAACATGGCATTGGTTGGAGGATTTATATGCTCACCATGCATGGTCATCAGGGAGTATACAACCATTGGGGTAAACCCTATGAATTATGTATGGTCCTTCCCATTAGGGCTATAACTTTGGTGGTTTCCTGCCAGATATCATTGGTGTCTGAAGGGCCAATACCAAGTCACCTTGAAAGAAGGAGAAAAGGTGAACCTTCTTGTTGAAATCTATGGCTATATTGTTTTGATGCCTTTCCATATTGTGTAGGGAATAAATCATATTCACATTAAGTGATTCCAATTCATCCAGATGAATTTCTACTACCTTTTCTGGCACCTTCAGGTCATAGACAGTTGTGCGTAACAAAGGAAACTGAATCTCAGTGGGTAGGACGGCCTTCGTTCTATACACGAGGTAATATGGGGCCACTTGGCTGTAATTACGAGTTGTCATTCAATAATCCCAGAGGGCGTTGGGGATCTCTTCTAGCCAACTCCTCTTGTTCTGACCAACCATTTTCTGTGAAATGCTAGAGTGGGTTTTTTTGAACAGCTCAATCTTCCCATTTTCTTGCATGTGGTAGTGGGAGGTATGGTTAGAACGGATGTTGTACTAGGCTTACAACTTCTTCAACTCGGCCGCATGTATGTTGGTGTCGTTATCAGTGAGGACAACGTGAGGGTCTCTAAACCTGTAGATGATATTATAACTTACGAAGTCAACGATAGAACGGGCCTTGACTTCCTTGAGAGGGACTACCTCTTCCCACTTGGAAAAGAAATTCGTAGCGATCAGGATGAACCGATACTGGCGAGCTATTGCCGGTGGATATGGTCCCACAACATTCAGTACCTAGACTGAAAAGGGCCAAGAGTACTTGGTAGTGTGAAGAGGATCTGGTGGTTGATGCATGAAGTTGGCATGAACATGTCACACATGAAATCTCTTGGAAAACTCAATGAAATCATGGATAATGGAGGGCCAAAATTACCTCAGTCTCAGAATCTGGTGAGATTTATTTGGCCTGGTCTGATGAGCCCCGCATGAACCAATGTGAACCTCTTGCATGACCTGAGAAATCTCGACTCCTTGGATGTAATGGAAGAAAAAACCGTCAAACCTATGCTTGTAGAGGATCTGCTCAAGAATTGACCACTCTGGAGGGTATAATGCAGAGCACGAAGTCAGATTCGCTCATGATCAGCCTAATCAGCTGAGAGGCAACCATTTTGGAGATACTCGACAAAGGGGGATCTCCAGTTAGGATTCGCTTCAACCACTACATATAAGGGGCCTAGAGGTCCTGACGTGGAGGATCTAGTGGTAAGATGGCTCACCTGTTGGCCGTCGTCATCACCTGGGGTGACAGGAGCAATGAACTTCATATGCGCCATGTAGATAATTATATTATCCTCTTTGGTTCTACATGTGATACAGCCTATCCATCCAGGGCATCAGCTCAATAGTTTTGAGATTGAGGTACATGACTAACTTCCGACCGAGAAGGGAACTAGGCCTTTAGCTAGAGAGTGCGCTCCAACAATTGTACAAGATCCAATTTTCTGACAACGTAGTCACCATTTATCTTCTTGATGACTAGATCAGAATCCCCTTTCACATGAAAATGGGTCACATCAATCTTGAGAGCCTCCTCGAGGCCAGTGGTAAGAGCCTGATACTCTGCATCATTGTAGGTGCAGCCTTCTTACAATAATATTGAGTACGGAAGAACGATTTGTGTTGGGGTAATAAATACGATAACCAAGCCTACCCTATTGAACATTGGTTCATTGAGCCTCTTACTTGTGGGACTCTGGTAAGTGGCATCGAAATGCATCTTACAACATGGGATGGAATGATCTACTGAGATGATTGCCTCATTAGAAAATCAAGATCCAAGGACTGGCCAGCAGAAGCCAGATGGGCAGCAAGGAAGTATGCCAATGCTTTCCCCTTAATTGCAATATAAGGGACAATCATAATATCGAATTGTTAAAGAATCATCACCCACCGTGTTAGTCGGCCTGTCAACAAGGTACGGTTCAGAATTTACTTTAATGGTTCTACCTGAGACACCAGCTGTACTTTGTGGTGTTGTATGTAGTGTCGCAATTTTTTTAATGTGAATACTATTGCAAGTAAGCTCTTCTCTATGGGGTATTATCGGGTCTCCGTATCGAGGAGCATGAAGATGAGGTAATAAAGGCTATTCTCCATCCCCTCATTGTTCTTTTGGGTGAGAAGGTTTCCAAGAGATCATTCCAGGGCAGTCACATAATGGACCAGTGGCTTTCTGGAGAGAGGTGGCATCAAGACCGGAGGCTAGAGAAGATATTGATTGATTTACATGAATGTGGCATGGAACTCTTCATCCCATCTGTAGGAGGTGCCTTTCTTCATAAGACAATAAAAAGGCTTCCACTTTCCAACCATATTCCCAATAAATCAGTGTTTGTAGTCTAAGTGTCCTTGGAAGCATTGAAGTTCCCGAATGTTGCTCAGGGGAGACATATGGCTGATGGACTTGATCTTCTTAGGGTCAATCTCGATACCCCAATACCTAACAACAAAGCTGAGGAACATCCCAGTGGTGACCCTGAAGGCACATTTCAATGGGTTCATCTTCAGGTGGTGAGAACAAAGGAAGATAAACACTTTCTCAAGGTCCTTGAGATGGTCCAGGTGCGGGTGATATTTGAACACCAGATAGTCCAAATAGCATTCCCCCAATGTCTCAAGGATTGGATTAAATATGCAGTTCATGGCCTGCAGATAGGTGGCACCTGCATTCTTTAATCCGAAGGGAACGAATTGTTAAAAAAACGTACCTTGTGGTGCTTTGAAGGCTGTAGACTCCTCATCCTCGAGGGCCATCCAGATCTGATTATATCCAAAGTACCCATCCATGAAGTAAAGGGCTTGGAACCCTATTGTATCATTGATCAGAAACTCTATCATTAGGAGGGAAAAATCATCCTTTGGACAGTGACAGTTGAGATCCCGAAAGTCGATGTAGACTCTGATCTGTCTATTTATCTTCCTGAATGGAACAATGTTGGATAGCCACTTGTTGTACTGTACCTCTTTAATGTTGTTATCTCTAATGAACTTTTCAACTTCAGCCTCAACCATGGAACTGTGAGAAGATTTCATATTTATGGGAGGATGCTTGAACCAGCGATGATATTTCAGGAGACCAAGGCGGTGGACGGCTACCTGAGGATCTAGCCCTATCATCTCGTCATTGCTCTAGGAGAATACATCACAATTTTGTTTCAAGAAGTATATATACCGCTTCTTCTCCTTTAGAGTCATGGTGGAACTGATCCATGTGGTTCTTGGATCTTCCTTGCTACCGAGGTTATCCTATACCAATCCATCAACTTTTGTGAAGATGACCTCTTCAATAGCTGGGGGAGAATCCTACAGATACTCTTCTTCAATTGTGGATGAGGGATCCCTAGCAGGGGGAGCTTCCTCTAGGTTGGAAGATCCTGAAGAGAGGCTGGTACATACCTGAGCAGTAGTGGTCACTACATCGGGAGATTCTGGTACTATCAAAACCATAGCAATAAAGGTTGTCGATCTGATCCCATCTAGTGTTCGGACCAAGGGTCCACACATGATAATATCAAAGAAATAGTGGTGTGTCAGCTTGGGATGGTTAATTCTAGCCCAGTGGAACAAGAAAGTATGACCTAATGTCGTTTCCACGGGGTGGAGACCCCAATACCTTATAAGAGTAGGGGGATTAGGGATCACCGAGGCTTAATTCATATAAGAATACGAAGTGATATCCTGAAGTCACTTGGACCTGAGAATATGATTCCCTCTTGTGATAGAGGAAACAAAACATTTCTCCATATTAGGGTTCGTGGCCTCCAGTCGATGGATTGGGAAGACATAGGCATCATCAAGTCCTACCCAAGGGTTGGTTACTACTATGGCATGCTCACCCTCATTAGCCTGAATCTGTTTGTCCTTTCTCTTTTAATAGTTAGCATTTAGGTAGTGGGATTCACAAGAGGAAAAAGGATATGCGTCACCTTGGGGCATGCCCACTCGACCATTGAGGGAGCACTTGAGGCACTAGTGATATGATGAGAGAACCGCCATGTGCAGGTGTAGCCATCGTCTGCCCATTAATGCATTGTACGCAGTGTCTTGGGAGACAACCATAAACTCAGTACTGGTAACTAGGCCACCAAACTGGGCCTTCAAATGAATCTTGTCGATAGGGGTCTGCTATGTCCTGTCATATCCTGGGATTTTTAGGTCAGAGGGAGTCTTGTCGTCCTTGGACAGCCCCAGCATCCACAGTTCCTATGTTGGGATAGGTTTAATCCCTGAGCCGGTGTCAACAAGGCAGCGGTGAACCTCCACGCCATTGAATTGGCCGGTGATGTACAGTGGTTGAATGTGCCCTTATATGGGAGAACCTTCATCTTCTCCGGATAATGAGATAATGGACTGGCATTCAGCATTCTCTATTGCTTATTCATAAAAGGCATATGCATCTGCTACCTCTGTGTCAAACTGGAGAGGAATTTTTAAAGCCTCGGTGAGGGCCTCACACATATCTATCAATAGGAGAAGGTCCTCAAGGATGGAATGCCTTTTTGGAATACAATAAAGATTCTTGAGAACCTCATACTTTTGTGCCATGCAGGAACTTATGCTTATAGGAGGTCGCTCTATGATAGGTGGTACGGTGGACCCTATCGGCTGGACTGGCTAACTTAATAGTGCTGGGCATATCCAGCTGCTCGCTATTCGAAGCATGCAAAGTGACAACTGTGTCGGGGCTAGGTGACTGAGACCGGTCCATGGTGGAGTGTGGTGGATCACGGTGAGGTCTCGGTGACTCTACTTTGTCTAGTAGCAGAAACGAAGGGGAAGGTGGGATGAATGACACTGGATGATGAGGTTGCACGTGCTGAGCTCGGCGCTGGGCTTGCTGTCTAGTCTCAGTGGTGTGCATGGCCTAGCTAGAGTGCCAACTATTGTGCCTAGATGTCCCATATAATTGTGGCTCCGCCAAATCTAGCGTCGACTGGGGATGTTGGGGTGGTCCGCCTGGCTCTCCCCGTCATTGGGAGCCATGTAGGGGTTTATGAACTCCATAGTGTTAACCTAAGTGTACCCTTGACTGTCACTCGAAGAATCTTCCACTACTGGGTGGATCCTAGGTGGAATCCCCATTTTTGAGGGCATGAATTCACTAAGAGTATGAGACGATGATGGCATTGGTGGGGTGCATTGCTTTCCATTGCACCACTGGTGTTTTCTCTTCTAGGAAGAGGTTGGATGAGATAACGATGAAAATGTGGTGGTTGTAGCTTCTAAAGGCTCTGAATGATTTAGGAATGCACAGATGATGCCATGGGCATGGGAGACCATTTTTTAAGCCATCAAGTTTTCATACTTCTAAGTCCCACGGTTAGAATCCTACTGTCAATCACCCTTACTGTCGCTACTAATGTCTGACCTTACGACGATGTATGCCACTTGTCTTAAGGTCGGCCCCAACCTGAATATGTTGTTATAGACCTGGTCTTGAAGCCAGTATTTGAAAACATAGCACTGCTTGAAATTGTGCCCTAGGACCTAGTGATAGGGGCACTAGTTTAGGTAATCAGTGAGGTTTTCCACTTCTGGACTTCTGCACTCATAAAAACACACAATCCTCTGCTCCAAGGCACTTCGAAAATAGCTAGGAACTTGATTATCATTAAATGAGTAGGTTCAGATTCTTCTGTCTAGAATGGGGGCCCTTGGAGCTTGGCCATGACGAGGAGCTGGAGGAGCCTGTCGAGGAGGTAGAGCCTAATTGTCCCACCTAGGCTATGGAAGTGCATTACATGGGGGCACCTACCGGTTTTGAGGGGGCTGTTGCTAGGCTGGAGGCTGCACCTTTGGTGGCGGGCCTCTACGAGGTTGCAGAGGAGGCTCCACTGGTAATAATTCCAGCTGTCTGGGGGCCTCTATTTGGGCCACCTCAATGGGATCAGATCTAGTAACCCTCCTTGTAGGAATTATATGGGGAAATGGACGTGCCTGGCTAGCTTGTTGTAGGGATTATTCCAGGTGCTAGGCCTTATCAGAGAAGTCTCGGAATCCCCCAAGGTAGTTCTGGGTGATCATAAAGGGAACCAATTCCATCTTAACATTTTCTACACACATTATCAGTAATTTCTATTGAGTCGGTGGCATGTTAAGTGAGTATGTAAGCCCTTTCCATAGGGTGATAAAGTTTGTGACGTGCTCTTCATGCCTCTATTTGAACTTGAAGAGGTCTGTGATTCTTTTCCTTCGTGTGGTGGTGCTGAACTGGTAAAGGAATTTCCTCTGGAGGTCCTCCCTCCTGGTTATCGATCTGATGGGGAGATGGTTGTACCAAACAAACACAGGCCCCTCCAACGTTTACATAATGAATCTGGGCTTGGAAGCCTCCTACTATGTTAGATTCTGTAACATGGCCCACACCTTGAGGCGATGTGGGCTAGATGTTGTGGCGTATCCCTTGTCTCATTGAAGGGGGAAAAGGTGGGATTCTCGAAACCTGGTAGTGCCAGAATATCATCCACCCATTCTGGATATGTCTTGCCATTAGGTGGAATTTCCATCTGTCACATTTCCAACGCCTCTTTGTGGGAAATGAGTGCTACCAGTGGATCATCTAGGTGAGGGTCCCTATCTTGAAGGGGATCCCTAACCATGAGCACGTTTGTGGGTTCCTCAAACTGGTAATCAGGCCCAACATCTCGTGGAGCGGCTGTTGGTATGACCCTCGGGGTGGCTGGGGGGCCGAGCTGGGTCCCATGGATTGTCACACCATTCGGGAGGGTTTGGTGAGACATACCGTGCCCTATTGCTATAATTTTTAGATTAAAACCTGTCCGCGAGAGCAGCATGATCAAGGTCACCTTGAGGCTGCTCACTGAGGGGAAGTTGTTCCTCTGGTAGTTTTATTATTTTAGGATTGATGTAGTATATTCATCGCTCTACTGCGCATTCAGCTATGAGTTCATCAACCAAAATCTTCTGCTTGACATGTTGTTGGCACAATTTGGCCTTCTCAGGGTCCTCCTCCATCTTTTAAACTGAGGCGGATGGGTTGGAGTGTTTTTCATCTCTGACGTGCTCTTTACCCTTATCAGAATTCCGGCTGAGTACTAATGCCTCGGTGGGTGTAGGGAGACCCAGTAGACACCTCTGTTGGCTAGTAACTCTTCCCGATGGGTCCAGTAGTGGTGGCATTCCCTCGGGGGGTAAGTCCTCATCAAGAAGCTCCAGCTCATCCTTCTCTTCCACTATGTCAACCATGTTGATAGTAACCCTTCCTAGCATCATATCCTTGATATCGCCTAGCGAGTCGGGTTTCCTCCAGATAGGATTGAAGATGAGGGCAACATACTTCCCCCATCCATGGATTATCACATGGGGGAAGCCTCTTTGATAACCCCTTTTAGAGTACATTGAAATAATGAACGCATTGCTGGTGGAGGGCTTTATGGCGACCTGGAGACTCGGGGCACTGGGCCACATGGAGTGCGGCCAGATCAACCCGAAGACATTGCTTGGAAATGGCTTCAAAATGCGCTAGGATCCTGGGATTAACCACTCACTAATGACTAAGGTGGAAGTGCATCCCTAAGAGGGTTTGGCAAAAACACTCAGCCTCCTCTCGGGTGAGGGATTCTCGCGAGCAGAAGTGTAGTGCTGCCACATGCTAGAACATCTTGGGGATGTGGTCCACTGCGAGGATGTTACACAAGCTCCTCGGCTAAGATTCTAGGTCTGGCCCTTCATTACCTCACTCGTCAACCAGAGGTGGCTGAGGAACCGGCGCCAGCACTGAGGCAGACCAATGGGGCGGCAGGCTGGCCGGTAGAGAGAATAGAAATTGGGCTGACTGGCTACCGAATCTTGGGTTTTCCTCCAAATAGTGTAGCGACATGGCCGCTATATCGTGATCAGATGGGCTGAAGTCCATAGTTCCTGGCTCAGGGGCTAGGGTTACTGGTGATAGGCCGAAATGCTGCTCACCTGCCATTGTTCCCCAAAATAGCTATGTGTGATCTCTAGTCGAGGTACAGAGTACATCTGGTGATGACGGTGGTGATTGAACGACCGCAACCTACGGGGTTGCAATATATTCATCCTTCTGGATATACCTATGAAGGGAGACTAGAATCCGGTGGACTTCACATTCATGGATTACTACAACGATGGACCTCGTTCCTACCCCAGCCCTTGACTTAGATGAGTGGGGGAGTGTTACTGAGATGAGTCATATTCCGCTTCGGAGTTTGAAAAGTGGACTGGTTTGATCTCTATCTGGTCCTTCCCCAAATCCTTCTTATGGTGGTGATGACCCACCTTCCTGCCCCTAGATGGCTCTTCTGGACAGGGCATATTTCTTGCATGAGATGGTCCTTTGGCCATATTGGCACTGGGGCGGGGAGGACTTCCACCCGAGAAAGATGGGGTGTAAGGAGCACCGGGGCAGATATCAAAAGGGATATGGGGAGGACCTCTATGGGAAGTGTTAGATCAGGTAGTACCTCCACTCAAGAATTTAAGATCATGGGTGGGACCCCCATGATTGCTCCCTCTGATGACATCAGTATGAGGAGAGGCCTCATGCTGGTTGATCTGAGCACAGGTAGAACCTCCATGTTGTGGGTTGATAATGTGAGGTTGTCCTTTTCTTATCTGGTTTCTGAGGTGGGGAGGACCTTTTCCAACTATTGTGAAGACATGGGGAGTGCCCCCACATTGGAGACTGACCGAATGCACAACGTCACCATACCAACGATCAGTGACTGGAGGAATGACCCCATATCCGTTGTAGTGGTCATGAGAGAGACTTATGTGCTGAGCATCACTGCCATGGGGAAGACCATAATTTGGATTGAAGGTTTCATGGGGTAGCCCTCCATGCTGAGCCTTAAATAGGGGAAGGCATGTTCTCTCCATGGTAGCGGTACGGGGAGGACCTCTGTACTGGGTGGCATCGCTGGGTGTTAGTCTGTGGCAGCCACTTCCTTTGCTAGTGACCAAGAGAATCACCCCAGCCCACTTGTGGGGTGGTTGAGGCCTCAATCTAGGTCGTACATACGAATATAACTATTAAAAATATACATGGATTTGGTGTTATGCGTCAGCAGTGGCTCGGTCCACAGTAGCTGCTGACGTTGACACACCTTGGTGAGCATCCTCTTCAGCTCGCGCAAGAGGCTAGTGTCCGCTTAGACAGACTAGAGATGGTGGTGCAAGTGCCTGGATTACCTACTCCTTTTCCAGTAAGACTAGGCAGTGGCATGGATGCGACCGGGTGGGAGCCCTTTCTAGGAGCCCCTAAAATGGGACTCTAATCATGTCAGCCTGGAAATCCCCTACCTCATCGATGTAGTACATTGAGTCATCTAAGAGTTCTGGGGAGAGGCTCCTGAAATGGTTATATGTTGGCGTGGGGAGTAGTGGCTCCCTATACGGCCCTTGGGGGCAGCATTTATGATGAGGCACAGATGCCTCTAAATACAAGTGGTCCATATCCCTCATAGGGATGATACCCTCCTCCTCATAACGGTGGAAGAGGTTGTTGATTACCCTCTGTTGGATAACCTCAGACGAGGAGATGGGGCCTGGGCACCCCATGGCCATCAGTGTAGATGACGTTGTAGAAGAGGAAGAACCATGTGGGACTAATACGTTGGCACTTTCCCTGCCCCTACGTCGGTGGGCAAGCGGTGATCGCATTCTGGGTGCAGCAACTTGATTCTTTAAGAGTAAGGAGATTAACTCTTCAGTGCTCAAAGAAAAAGGAATCGACAACCAATGCCCCAATTCCATCCCATCTTCCATAACTTTTAATATGGTTCCACGCTAACAAAATCATAGAATGGGATGTAAAAATTTCAACTTCCCCAAATTCTGGTGAGTTTCATGCCAGGCCCACTATTTTCTTTGTGGGACCCAGCACCAGATAGCTGGATCCTGTGACACGTAAATCCACTGATGTCTCAAATTCTAATAATCTCTATATTGAGGAGAATAAATTCACATTTGGGCTCACCATTTCTATCTCGGACTCTTTCGTTGGGGCACACACGTGTTCGTCTTCTTAAGGATGAAAGGAACAGTTTTGTTGCCCCACATTCCCGCTTTCCAAAGACGGCCAGTATCTGTCGCTTATTCAAGGACGTTTGATCCTTGATCAAAATGGGATGATAGGATGTTGGTTATTCTTTCCATGGATTCCTCCTCAGAACTCGTCACCTAGTCTGGGTCTCTCTTATAAACTTAAGACATTGTTCATGAAACTCTTCCTAGCGCCATATGTTCATGGACACTAGTTAATTTCACTGCTTCTGTCAAGACATTCAAAAGGGTTAGGTCAGGGCAGCAACCTTCGGTCAGATGAGTAGTCATGCTAGACATTACTAGCATGTCTAGTCACTATGACACTGGCGTGTCTGGGTTTCTTCCCCTTATTATAGGGATTCTCGAGGCCGTGAAAGCATGAGGCATCCCACGTCAAATGCGAGGAATTATATTCCATAGGAATGTATCTGAGTTTTTCCTCAGCTTCCAGTGTTTAACACAGGGTATGCTGTAAGTTTAACATCCAGCGGAGATGGATCAGACTAATCATATTACTAGTTAAAGTGGATCAGATGAGTGTAACCTCTAGAGGAAACACTGACGTAGGTGGGTTGACATGACCTCCCCAGGATGTGATAGCCTGGTTAATAATCAAGATGGATGATGGGGTGATGAGTGAAGTGAGTGGTGTATGGGATGGAACTGTCATGACGATGATGGTAATGTAGGGCTTCTGTCTCAGGGAGGCTTCCTACGTATCCCCGTTTTAGGGAATCAAAGTCCACGTAGTTCAGGAGGGTGATGGGATGCCTAAGGAGGTGTCCCATGAGATTGGATGCATTGATGGGACCTAGGGGAAGGGGAATATTTAGGGCGGGGCATGAACTTCTTTAGACACATAGGCTCAAGAGAAGGGTTAGGAAATGAGCTTGAATTGGGGTGTACACAATGGACAACAACCCGATGTTGTATATGGGGGTTATGCGTGGTTAGTATCCTAGGATGGTCTGACACCACTATGATGGACCAAATATGTGGTTCCCAGTGAAGGGGATTACAACGGCTATCCACATAATGGGGGACCCAACGGCTTACCGCAGACTGGGCGACACAATGTCTTGCCGTTGCGTGGGGTTTACAGTTTAACGTTATACAGAATGAAGGTGAACCAACATGAATAAGGACCTAGAGTCCATATGGATGGTTTAGGAGAACCGATGTGAAGGAAGGTCAGAACAATCAAGGTGGTGGTGTTTAATCTTGTGTAGGCCTCCTACGTACCCTGCCTTTGAAAGGATCAATGTCCTCATAGTTCAGGATGGGTGTTTGGGGCTTACATTCTAGGATGCCCATGGTGTTGGTGAACCGATGTGAAGGAGATCAGAACAATTGAGGTGGTGGGATTGATCCCCATGGAGGCTTCCTATGTACCCTGCCTTGGAAAGGATCAAAGTCTTTGCAATTCAGGATGGTGTTTGGGTCTTACACTCTAGGTTTCCCAAGGAGTTGGTGAACCGATGTGAAAGATGTAGGAATGACCTAGGTGGTGGGCCTAAACCTCGTGGAGGCTTCCTATATACCATTACTTGGAAAGGATCAAATTCCTTGTAGTTCAGTATGGTGTCTGGGGCATACACTCTTGGATTCCCAAGGTGTTATGGTCGATACATACTCTAAGCCCACGTGAGTCATGATTGATGTGAGAAACAAGAGGCAGAAAAGACCTAACGATCATGTTGTGAAAGGTGCATCCATGGGAAGTGAAGTGGGGATCATGAATGTTTAGTAGCCCAAAAAGGAAATAGGGGATTGGGACTTACTCCAAGATAGAGGCTTGGTGGTGAAAAATCCCTACGGGAGAGGGATTTGGCACCAAAGAAAAGAGGGTTAGGGATAATGCCTCCTGCAAGAAAAGCTCGGGGTCTTACACCAGAGTGGTTTCCCTTTCCCCGCGTAGTATTCAAGGGGGGAAGTCGCATATTAACATCATGTGCTAAAGAAAATGAGGCCTATAAGTTTAATGTCCTGCAGCTCGGACAAGGGAGGGTTCACTCCGTACCCCTAGGAATTACATAACCGGTACCCTCTGCAACTTGGTGAAGAGAAGGGACAGGAAACGCCATGGCTAGGGGTGTTATAGAGCGAACCATTGGGGGGGTCCATGTTAGCATGGCTATGCAATGAAGAAATAGTCGTTAGCATGCCTATGCGATGAAGCCTAAGGCAAAAAAACGCAATGAGAAGTATCATACAAGGTAATTTTCAATTCATTCATGAAAACCTAAAGAGTCACATGGGAAAAGGAGTTTCATATCAAAGGGGTTCACAAGTAGAATCTTTGTGAAGCTCTGGTGCCCCATGAAGTGTAGTGACTCGTTGAATGGATTTTATTCATGAAATGAAGTCACCTAGGCTTGGTATTGGGTGTAGGTGCATAGGGGGGGAGCTTCATGAAGTAGAAAGGGATTCACAAAGCAATGCCTTGAGAAGCAAGGGTGTCTTGAAAAGCGTAAGATTGTGAAGAAATGTGCTTCACGATGCATAGTGACCCAACCTTGGCACTTGGGTTAAATGTGCATGGATGGTGTTTCGTAAAGCTTAAGTGCTCCGTGAAGGCCCGAGTCCCCTTGGGGATCTCCTTCCTTTGAGAAGACCAGTAGTCATCGTGAAAGGAATCCCTCTCAGAATATGGGCTCAATTAAGGTCATGTGGGAGGTAATTTGTGGAGAAAAAGTACTTAGAGGAGCTCATGGTTCACAGAGCATGAGGTGCTTCGTGATTCGGGACCTAGGAAGGTGAAAGGTTAGAGAGTCCATTTCCCAGACTCGAGGGGCACCAGGTTTTTATAGGAAAGAGGCGTTGCGAAGTAGGGTTTGCTTGGTGCAAAAAAGAAATTTGTTTTGCAGTGGGTATCAAACGTCAAAGGGGCTCATGGAGCTATCCTACCTCCTTGCTTTGCAATGGGTCACGAACATCAAAGGGGCTCATGTAGTTGTCCAGACTCCTCGCTTTGCAGTGGTTCACGAACATCAAATGGAATCGCAGAGTTGTCTCGCCTCCCCACCTTGCAGTGGGTGTCCAACGTCAAATAGGGTTGTGGAGCTATCCTACCTCCTTGCTTCACAGTGGGTCATGAATGTAAAAGGGGCTTGTGGAGATGTCCCACCTCATTGAATCACAGCGGGTCACGAAGGGGATCTTTGGAACTGGTCGTCGGGCTCCAAGAGCTTCGTGATATGTCATCGCGAGACAGTCCGTAATTATTTTAGGATGTCTAGTGTTCCCTCAATTTTTGTGTTTACAATACTAAAATTGGTGCTCATGAAGTTATGTATCTTGTGAGAAGAGTGTACTAGAGAAACCATTTCTAAGATGTATCCTTTGTCGGTTCCAATATCTCATTCTTCAGACCGCTCATTCATTCTATTTCATTATGATTGGTTTCTAAATTCCTAGCCTTATTTTTATAATCTTATAAAGGATTTCAGTTGATGTGGCCACGTAGAGAAGTTCTTCAATTAGAATTTTTAAAATAAGAATTCCCAAACAGATGACATAAGCTCCTCACAATGGGGTATCAAATGCTTCAATGATTGTGGGATCCACCAATAGGTCCCAGAGTGAATATTCTCATGTAATCAATGATTTTTACCCTTGGGGAACAATGGGATGTATTTTTTCCAAAATATTGGAGTGGGGATAGATTATGTTCTCCTAAGATATTTTTTCGATGTTTTGGGAATCCCATTTATTTTAAATACTTCATTATTTTTTATTCAAGAAGTTTCTACAGTGGCTTCCTATGGATGTGTATATTTTCATGGTTATTCCTATTGAGAATTGCCTTTGTTATTGGTTGTGATAGTTGTAGTGATGTTCAAGTGTTATGGATTTTGAGAATCATGTTTTATCTTGTGTTTTGTTTGAATTCCTTTGTATTGGGGGGGGGGGGTTATGCCGGTGGATTATTCTATTATGTGATTTAAGTTGTCAGTGCTGTCGTTATAGAATATTCATGTAGTAGAGAAAACCATTATATTTTACATTAATTTGTTTCTCCTTATTGTTTTTTTTATCTATATCTTATCATGTAAAACTTTTGGAGTTAAAATTTCACACCAAGGATTAGTGGTATCAATCCGGTTCATTTAGTTTTGTGTTCTTGTTTTTGTTTCAATTCAGTAATATGACTTTCTAGGGTATTTTTTGTGGGGATAACAATCCAATACCAACCTATTTTTTCTTTTTATATTATTTGTAATTGGATATTTTAGATGAGATTTGAGTAGAGTTATTAGTTATAAATTTTTTGTTTTTGAGTTTTTGGATGGTTTTATCCATTGTGTGGTTTGAGTGCATAGTTTGGGGAGAAACCTTATTGTTGGTTAGAGATGAGGGCGTTTTAAGTTAATATTATTCATTCATGGATTTTTTTGTAATGTATTGTGTATGATTAGGATAAATATGTAAATGGAAAGGGAGTAACCATGCAACCCCCTTTTAGTGTTAGAGGTTAAGTTAAGGTCTTTTTAACAGTTATCATGAATCTAGAAGAATGTTTTTGGGATGGTTCTATCATTTCGAAAGAACCAATTTCCATATTTTTTTCTATGTTTCCCAAACCATGTATCCCACCTATGTGAGTGTTTTTGTATTCTATTAAGGTGTGTACAGTTGGAAAATGGTTTGAAAAACCATATATCCAAACCATATGACATTCCAAGAATCATGAAAACATTAATTTAAAAGTTGTACTTACCCTAATTGAATACCATTTCTTATTAACATGCCTCTTTATGGACCTAGGAAAAAAAGGGTATCCCAAAACCCTTATCCCTTAGATCCTTCTCATCCATTTGTGATCCCTCAATCATCCAATGTGTGTTCCTCATTATTCTAGGTCATTTTTCTCCTCTTATTCCCCTTCCCTTTTAGTTACGTGGTTTCCCTTGGCTCGGTTCTTTCTTAGAAGAACCCTAGGGTAAGTGTTGAATTTTTTTTGTTGATTCATTTGATGTAATGGTGTTCGGTTTGCCTCTGAGGCTTGGTTCATCCTTATTTCAAAGTTTTCATTCATTATCGCATCGTTGTGGGAAGATATTTCATCCATTTTAAATCTAAATACTTACATTTTATTATTGAGTATTTTTAATAAATTTTTAAATGTTTGTATCATTCCTATGTATTTCTTGATTGATGAATTTTCATGTTTTAATGTTGGTTGTTTAGTGATAATGGGTTTTCAAAACATATCATTAGTCATGCCTATATATATTCATGTAAGGTATTCAATAAAATAGAAAATCATTTGTCAGAGGGAAATTTAGTATTTTGGTATTTTTTGGGTTTTATTTTGGTTTTGGAATTTATATTACATGTGAATTGATCCTTTTTTGTGGGTTTTGGTTCCATTTTATGATGCTGAATTGGGTGTGGGTCTTTATAAATTGTCGTGATTCTCTTTGTTTTTCCTAAATTTTATCATTGATTATTTTGTTACATTACCTATGTTTATGTTGTTCAATTTGGGAGAATTCATATGCGCATGAGTTTTACAATTAGAATGGATCACATATGATAATAGAATTTAATGAAATAAAATGTTCATATTGATATTGGTTTTCAAAATTCCATTATTTCACCTCTTTATCATCATTATTAAATCTTTTTAATCATTTCCAAAAACTCCCCAATTTTATCTAAATGGAATTTTATTCAAAATAACTTCACATATATTTTTAAAATATTCTATATAAATCATTTCATGTTTGGATGTTTGAAATTTAATTTGTAACCCAATGAATTAAAATTCCTATTTGGAACCTTTTGATTATGAGTTATATTATCACCTTAATTAGGAAATGGTTTTGGGAGGTAACTTATTTTTATTATAAATGGTATAAAAATGTAAATGGTAAGTCCCATTTAGTAATTTGTCATATTTTAGAAACTGGTTTGTAAAATAATATGATGTGTTATCCTGATAGGTACTTTATAATGGCTCGATATGTGGTGGGATCTATTTTGGTCATCCTTCTAATGAGAATGCCATTGCATAGTTGGTATCATGGATTAGTAAAGACATTCATTGTTGTATATATAAGTTTATTTTAATCTCAAGATATAATTACCTAATAATAAACTTTAAACTATTATCTGGATATTCATGGACATTATCTTGGGGGTAGAGTGTCGGTTACTTTCTAGACTTGATTATATAGAATAGAACCCCTAGATAGAGGATAAGTTGTGGTATTTTCCATTGGTCAGGATACATTATATAATCTAAGGTGTTTAATGACTATGGGTCCACACGATAGGTCTTAATAGGATTCATTACCAATTATCTTGATGGATTGCTTCTAAGAATTCATAAGAAATTCCTATGATTATATATTTGTATGTTCTTCTTTAATTTATAGAACGCTCGTTATCCTCCTTGTGATTTTTATTACATGTAAATTTCTTTTGTTGGAATAGTTTCTAGATTTTTGTTTCCCATGTTTATCCTTATTTAAAACAATATATCACTTCAAAATTATTGCTTGTTCTCCACTTTTTTTGTTCTAAAATTATGTTTTAAAAAATAAATCTATATTAAAAAGGCATGGTTGTGATTTTTTTAAAATTGATTTTCTATATGGATGTTTTTGGTTTTTTAAAGATGAAAACCCTATTTTCCTAAATGTATTTCAAAATATAATTTGGGGAGTGTCTATTTAAATGAATTTTATTTATTATGTAATGTTTTCCATATAAGATATTTCATTCTAACACCCTACTTGTTCCACTCAATGTCAGTAGTCCTGAGGTGATTTAGAGTTTCATGTTTTTTTAGTTTATAAAGTGATGTGGGATTTTTCAAAGGTGGTATGTTCTAAAAGGTCACGTAGAGATCATATTTGTGCTCATTTGTTTCAGTTTGGTTTTAGTTTTCAAATTTTTCAATGAGAATTTTATTTGGATCATGATTATGTTTTTTTTGTATTTTGTTTCATTGGATCCTCCTGGATTTTTTCTGTTCTTTTTATGATATTTTTATAACTACTTATCATGTTCTAAATCATCCCCACTATGGTATCATTAGTTCTCAGTGCTAGCCTCTAGCCAGGGTGGATCAATAAATCCTGTAGATCCTTATCGTAGGTCAGGTCATGTGTCTGGTTAGATGGATTCCAAGAATGGTTCATGAAAAAATAATTTATAAATGTTATAGAAATTACATATAATATTTTGTCAAATAATTAAATAAAAATAAATTTTCATTATTTTTTTCAATGAGAAAACTTACTATATTAAAATATCTGTTTTTAATTATTATATATTATAAATAAATTTATATTTTATAGGATCATTATATATCTCATAAAGTAGTAAATCCAATTTATCCCTACCATTTTATCATTTTATAA
Source organism: Viscum album (assembly GCA_963277665.1). NCBI lineage: Eukaryota > Viridiplantae > Streptophyta > Magnoliopsida > Santalales > Viscaceae > Viscum > Viscum album. The sequence goes on from OY728165.1 coordinate 1,088,319,990, forward strand.
ATTAGTGTATTATTTCAATAATAATAATTAATGGTTCATTTACAATTGATGTTTTGTGTTACATATGTTTTTAATGATATATTTATTTTTAGTATCACAAGGTTTTATAGTTGTGTTTTTTAATTAACAAGTATAAAAGAATGAAATTTACTTCATATAATGGAAGGAGATTAAGAAAATATTCTTCAATAAATATTTTCCCATAAAATTTCACTTTAAAACTGATAAATTTTTTTATGTTTAGAATCATGAAGAATAATCATGTATTACCTAGAAATAAAAATTCCTAAGTCTTTAATGGGGCACCATCCATTTAATTATTAACCTCAAATGAAAAAAATCCATTGTTTTTTAGTGTCATAAAACCACATCCCATAACTAATTTATCTATAGGGGAAATTTTTAGGTATGAAAAAAAATTCAATGTGTGCTTAAGGTGGAAATGGATTTTACAGACTCACATTATTCTCATGGATTTAGAAAAAACAAAAGGAAAATAGTGACTTATATAAATTGAAATGATTATTGACATGACATAAATAAAATTGAACCACCTACCAGCTAAAAATGTTGTTTGAAGAAGATGAGAAATTTCTCAACAAAATAAGAATATTTTTTTATTCTAGAGTATACAGTGAATTTAAAAATTATAGAAGAAATATAATGATGAAATTTACAAAAAAAATTGATAAGATGTATCCACCAAATGATCCACCCACCTATTAGTGCTTCAAATGTATAAAGTTTTTAAATTATGTACTTTGATAGACTAATCCATGGGCTATTAATGATAATCATTAACAAAAACCTAAAAAATAAATAGATTAAGGAAGGTAATATAAAATCACTTCTACTGAATTGAATTATTATAAATAAGTAGTAAATGGTATGATTTTTATCTACTCAATAAGGGAAAAGATATTTTTTTTATATCTCATTGCATTACATTATATCATCAATGCTTTATAATATTTTTGTATTATCACCTCAATCTTATGATACTATGTTATAACTAAAATAAAGTGAGGGTTTAATGATTAAATCCAAAGTATAAAACTCATATCTAAAAATGGTTTGTTAGAATATACCACTATTATGTCATTTGATGTGATTTGGGAATGCATTTAAACTATTTACATAGATGACATACTAATTTTCATAATTGAGAATTATAAATTCATATCTCAACTCATCCCAGGATTAATTATTAATTAATATATTGAAACTAATTAATTAATCTGGATATAGATACTGAAACATAAAATATTCTTAGATGAAATGATTATAGTGGACCTAGATATTGATAGCATGATAATTATATTGGAATTTGACAATATATTTATCTATGTGTTTCATGTTCTTTCCCCATAATGTTTTGTAACGCTTTCAATTGAAATCATATCTTATTCTATTACTATATTAAAGAGTCCATATATAATGACCATAAATAAATTACAAAAATTGAATTATACAATTCAATAGAATGTTGAGAAGGGTTTTATACATTCATGTTCTTATCAATACATTTCTCTAGTCCTATTTGATAATAATAAGGATATGACAATATTACATTAAATTGATTATCATGAACAAAATAAAATCAAAATAAAGAATTTATATCCTTTACCCCATATTGATGAATTTTTTTATGAATAATATGGAGACCAATACTTCTCTATGGTGAATATCCTCATTTTATATCACCAATTACGGGTGAAGAGAAAATATATAAAAAAGATAGCCTTCTATATAGGATATAAAAATTATAATTTCACAATGTCTCCTTTTCTAAATATAAATTTCACTTATATATTTCACGATGTAATGAAATGAGTGTTTATATATTACCTAGATAGATTTTTGGTTGACTTTATTTATGATATTATCATATATTCATGATAAAATACTAGCATTAGTAACATTAGAGGATAGTTCTAATGTTATTATAATATGAGAAACTATATAAAATTTTTAGTATGTTTTAATTATAGGTATAAATGTATCCTTAGAATATGTTATAGTCACAATTTGAGGGTATATCTATTAATACATGAAGGATGGAGGTGATTGAATAATTTCTTAGACCAATATCTAGAACTATAGTCCATTTTTTTGGACTAGTAGAATATTATCAAAGCTTTGTGATAAATTTCTCATGATTGTCCAAGCCACTATTCCTTTTAACATAGATTTGAGTAATGTTTGTCTAGAGAAAATAATATTAATACACCTTTAAGGATCATAAGAAGAGGTTGATCACAACAACTATACTCAAATATTTCCTATAGAGGTGAATGGTTATTTCATATATAGTGGTATATTAAAATGGTCTTGGTGTGTGTACTTATACAAAATTAAATAGAAATTTCATATTAGTTATGTCAATTTTTAACCCATAATAATAATTAATTAAAAAATCATCTTAATTTACTAGTGGTAAGATTCACATTAATTATTTGGGTTTATATTTATATGGAGGGAATTTTGTTATATATACTGATCACATGATATTATAATATAATTCCAAAACAATGATTTCAGAATTATTTAAATGACATGGTGGGAGTTAATTAAGAATTTTGATTGCTCAATGAATTAACTCATGGGGAAGGGAAACAAGGAGGATGATTCAATTATTTTTGAAGACCATGCTAGCATATCAATGATTAGGATTTCAATAGAACTAATCATAAATGATATGTAATGTGTGGATAATGAAATTATAATATAAGGAATTAAATACTATATTTTTTAAATAATTTTTTTACCATCAATCAATTTAGGGATTATGAAAAAACATTAGGATTATATGAATTTATAGAAGATGATATAAATTATCCTACAGATAATATTTGACCATTATTTGATTATAAAATTTCTCAAATGAATATGTGTCCCCTGAATTATATAATTAAAGATGGATCCAATTGATGATTCATCTAGATCATAATTCTAAAATCAATATAAAATAAAAAATATTTATATATATCATAAGAATAACTTATAGTGGGATAATATATAAAGAGATATATTAAATTATATATCACGATTCTTGGTCTACTGGTAATTCAAGGATGAATATATAAAGTCTAATGTGATAATTCTAAAATTACCCATACCAATATGTTAATGGGATATCAACACAATGCATTTCATCATAGACCTTAAATTACCTAAGATAAATAATTCCATCTGATTAATGATTGATTAACATATAATTTCTATATAATTCATTTATATTTTAGAGTTTTTCACATCCAATAAACTTGAATGGATACACTTAATGGATATGGTTTGGCTGCGTGAAGTACTAAAATTAATTTTATTCAATCAAGTTCAAAGGATCACATCAATGTGTATGAAAATTAATTAAGAATCATTGGATGAAGAGTTCAACTCTATTATGGAATATTTAGAGATCCATATTATTTATATATATATATATATATCTATTAAATCTTTATATATGAATATTCATTACATAATGTCACAATCCATTTCAAAACTATATAAGTTTAGTGTATTTTGTATCTAGGATACATAAAAATATTCTAATAATATATTTAAATCATATACCATAATTTTGTTCCTAACTTCATACCTTATTATACAAATCAAACATAAATCCCATATTCATAACATTATGATCGAAATATAAGAAAATGGAGATCTCAGATACTCTGTAGGGTTAAAAAAGGGAGATATTAATTATCACATAAAAAATAGAAAAAAAGTTAATTAGAATATGATATTGATATTCTAAAACCATACCAAACTTATAATAGATCATAATCTTAAATATTTGAATAATTTGTATTATTTCATAATAAATGAATCATAACTGAATTAATGTATATGATTTCCAATATCACACCATTTACATATGAAAAAGGTTTTCCTCATCCAAATAATCACATAAAATCATTTCTTGAGGCGAATCTCTAATCTAATACAGTCATGATAGATTGGTTTTCCTACCCATTACATTACATCATTATTCAATGATGACTCCCAATACTATCATAATAGACAATGTCCCTTACTAAATGAGATTCACTCACTATTTTATTTCTTATTATCTCAAGATATATCCATCATCACCTAATTTAATTGAGGGCCATATAATTTTATTCCCACCAATCACATAATAATAATCTATTCATATGAATTTTATAATATCATAAATCATTCATTATATATCATAATCCATTGAATGGAAATGAGTTTCATAATCATTTCATAAAATATGATGAATAAAGAGGTTTCATAAAAATATTATCATTCTAATAACAAACCAAAATAATAATATGGTTATTATCATTAGATAAAATCACCAGTATATCTTATGTATGTTCAAAGGAAATAATTATAGATGAAAATTTATTTAAATTACCTCTTGGATTATTTATTGAGAAAATAAATTTTTTCACTCTAAAATCATATCATTAAATATAAAAATTTACAAAATAAGAGGGAAATATTTTCCCTAGAAATTAACCAGTGTATTTTGTAACATAATATTCAAATAATATGGAAACCATGTTGGTAGGAAATTATATTAATTCATTGTTTGATAAAAATGATTCCTTTAATATTTTCAATAAAAACTAAGAATTACCTCATTCAAATGAATAAAATATGATTTATTTTGAACAATTTTTAAAAATTTAAACATTGAAAAATGACATTAGAAAATCATAGGAGAATAGAAAAAGAATTATTTTATTTTTTGAAAACATCATAATTGAAAAATATTTATTATTGATCAAAGAGAGAAATTATGATGGTTTTCCATGAAATATATGTTTCATATAATGACCACAAAATGTGAGTAAAATGAAAGGAATACATGGAATATCCAATAAATAACTATAGGAGAATAAAATTCATGAGATTATTAAGAGGTATTTATTGATATTTTATCTCCATAAACATAATCCTAAATAATCCCAATAAGAAATGAAAATGTAACATAAAACACTTACCATCAGTTCGATTTACATAGAAAACTATTTAACAATCATTATAATAAATTTAATTTTATTATAATTCTATACAATAATAATTTTAATTCCATTGAAATAATATATGAACCACTTATAAAATTAAAATAAACAATTATCAATAATTCCTTGTCTACATCAATGTTTCTAGGTGTTAACTATTTACATTTTCCAAGAATTTTAGTTCCATAGTTATTGTCCTTATATATTTTTCATGGTTACATAATATTAATAATGTTCATCATTATATAATTATAATATTTATTTATTTTATATATATTCATTTATTTTCATCCATAGAGGATATAGAGAGATAAATAAATTACTTTGTTCATGGAGATGGTAAGCAGTACGTACACAGCAGTATTACTTTTACTTTATAATGCATGGAATAAAAGATATTTTAAATATAAATCCAAATTTCAGATTAATTTTTATATCATATATATTCATTGAATATGTAATTGATACTGACCATGTGATGAATAATAACAAATGAGTCACATCACTCCAAGGAGGATATTTTCCACACGTATGCATGAGAAACATTATATTTTTCCAATGGATTAGAATGTTTGAAGGTAATTTTTTTATAATTTTAGAATAATAATTATTCAATAAATATCAATTAGATGAATTAAACCCTTCAAAATCACCATACATGTATGATTGTGATTGAAAATTCTCTATATCCCAATGTAGAGGTGATAGTCATCACATATGGACAAAAAACATTCACTTTCCTTTTAGTGAAATATATGGTGTATATTTATTGTTACATAATCATAATAAAATTTTACTATATATATGAAATGAAAGATGTTATTTTAGGATTAATAAGACTTATTTATCAGATTTAGAATAAGAAATAAATTGATAGAGGTCAGGTATGATGATCACCTCTTCTTCGGTAGGCATCCATAAACCCTTTAGTATGGACCATTTGAATGGTATTTTAGGTAGAAATAAACATGTAATTCATGTAACATTATGATTATAACTGAATTTGGGGAGAGGAATAGCATGTAATTTACTAATTTATTAAATCTAATAAATTAAATTTGAAGAAAAATGATTTCAAATGGCTCAATATTTGGAGGAGGGATAATATGAGGTTATTATTAGACCAAAATGATGATTTATATGTTTTTAATTCGTAATTCCTCCTTTATGTATTTTTTTAACCCCAGTAATCTTCTTTTAACATCAACCAATGTGTAATGTTTTACGTTTCCCCTATTAATTATTATAAAAAATAAATGTTTCATAAGAAAAAAATAAATAACTTTAATTTTAAATATGAACTTGAATTTATTGAATTATATATCTACAATTGCTATTAAAATGAAATTGTAAAATGCGATAAAAAGTAGTTTTCCAGAGATATATATACATAAATTATTTTTATGATAAATTCCTCAAAAATTTAAATCTAATGACCATAATTGGATTCTAAGTAATTTAAATAAACTAATTTTATTTTTAAAAATATATAAAAAAAATAACATTGTAAATTCATCAAGAGAATAGAATATTTTCAAAAAAAATGTTTTTTAAAAATTATTTATCAAAAAATTAATATTGCATAAAATTTTAATATATTCAATCTAAGATAATGTCGACATGTTAATTTTGATAGTGAGTGTAATTTTTTAAAATTTATTTCTAAGTATATCCAAATATAAATAAATTATATTCTTATCAAATTTAATAAAAACCAATTATTTGGAAAATATCATTTTTTAAACATATATCAACTTTATTAAAAATTTATTAATTATTGATAAATGTATTGGAATTAAATATATTTATATTTTTCAAATTTAGTCATTTAGATTAATATATCCAATTTAGATTCATGTTTATAACTATATATTATATTAAAATTCTTTTAGACTGAAGGTTGTGTGTATCAAAATCTAATAAAGAAAAACAATTTATTTTAAGAGAAATATATAATTAAATCTCAAGGTGATCCATTATACCCCCCCTTAAAATGAATTTTAATCTCAAAATTATTTCACTCTGATACAGTAAAAATAGGATATATTTTATTCAACACATATTTAGGTTCTCATGTAGCTTCATTAAATATCTTTTCAACAGACAATCCTAACATGGTGGGTAGCCTTATTCAATATCATGTTAACTCTATGATCAAATATTTATACATGATATTATTCATAAAAAATATCATGATTTAATGGTATGATTTCATTGTTTAGTACATGTGATGGATTATGCATTTAATTTATTACATCAGATAAATAAAAGATATGGTGAACTTGAGAGATGTTTAGTAGTAGTGCCGAATGATAAGCTACCATCCCTACTCGAACAAGATTCTGAAAGGGAAAAATATAATGAGGACTGAACTTTCTTTTCATTCTGATTTCCATATCTTTTTTCAATACATAAATTCATTGTAATACCTTCTCACTTACTTCAAATTCCTTATTTTTTCAAAACAATTCAGCATTAAATTCTTATCGACTCTGAGCTACCTTAATGTGTTTCTGATTGGATATCACATTCTCAATGATATCACCATCTAGATTTACTACCAAATATTTCTCCTAACTTTTTTCCAACGTGTTGGATTCTTACACTTATTTCTATTGAGGGATTCATAAGGATCTATTTAAATGCTCAAATGAACACTATTATAGTATGAAAACTCAATTAGAGGAAGATGTTGAACCTAATTAGCATTTTAAACTATTGACCAAGTCCTCATAATATCCTCTATGGATGGAATTATTGTGTCAAAATGACCATATATTAATGGTTGATGTAAAATAGATAAAAAATAATCTGAATCAAGTTCTTAATAAAGAATTTTTAAAAATATCATAATAATCCTTGGATCATGATAATATAAAATATAATGTGGTACTCTATGTAACCTACCACATACTTAATGTATATTCTAGAAATTTGAAAAATTTATAAATCTAATCGGATAATAACAAAGTGTTCTATCATGGTATTGTGATCAGATGCCACCCAAATAAAATTATGTCCCTTTGATGTTTTGGCGAGTTTGACAATTTAATCCATGTTTTTTTCATTACAATAATTTTATGGGTAATGGACATAAAATAATATTTTAAATCATTCCCAAATTACTAACATATTATCACAAAAAGAAGTGAGATACATACTCTATAATATAAATCTTCATGTCACCCCACTAGAAATACACTTTTATAACACTATTCGTCTTCGTACTTTTTAATGAATTGAGAATTATAAACTATTTTTTCTATCCAACATCTCTGTATTCAAATCATTTATAGATGGAATATATTAATGGTTTTATAACAATATCAATCCACCATAGTTATTGTGTTACCTAGATATGTTTTATCAAATCTTTTTCTGTTATACATCTTTATATTGTGACCCTTTAACATTTATTGCTATATATGGTTGAACACACATTTCTTCCTGATATGATATATACCCATCTATTATTCCTTACATATTCATTCTTTTAGAATTCAGAAATACTTGATCTTTTTTTAATCTCCATCATAGTTAAGTTAGGATGATCCTTTCGACATAGAGCATCTCCACCTTGATTTCATTCCCAGGGTTATAATGTATTGGGAAATAATAATCATTAATCATATCTAACCATCTTCTTTAATATATATTATGCTTTTTTGACTGAATATGTAGTTAACATTTTATTGATATATATAAATGTCACACCTTTATCCCTAATGACAATGAATCCATATCACTAAGGATAAGATTATGTCAACTAACTCTAAATCACAACTTTTTTAATTTTTTCTCCTGATCCTATAATAATCATAATGAAGAAGCTATAACCATATCATTCCCCATAATTATTCAAACAAGTACCTTCTTTTATGAATCACTATTGATAAAGAACCCATATCCACTACATGGTTGTGTTTGTATAGGTTCACTGACAGACCTTCACTTATGATTCGTGTAATTTTCCACAAATTCATCAATCAAAAGGTACTTTTCCCCCTTCTTAGATTACATGGTGAGTTTATTAGATTTTTATTAAAAAAATTCAATAAAACATTGATAGTTTTCATCAAAAATAAGAAAACTACATATCTTAGTCACCATGATTGGTCTAGGACAATGTTAAATAAGTTTTTTCCATAATAGATCCATTAATATACCCATGATTGAGATATATGACTTAGAAATGTGGCCTTATATATCTTTAAATCACACTTGGTAAAATTTCATAAATCATCATATTTCCAAGGGTATTCTGTACAATCCTCAAGTGATAGGAATCCTCTTTCTCACCCTTAGAATATTTAAGAATAAATATTATAGAGACTAACATAATAACATGATATACCATAATGTATCTATATAATATATGCATGATGATGGTGGGTTAATTAGTAAAAATGGAATCAATATAAATTCATAGTGTACGTGACTTATATCAATCATTTTCTTGGGAATATCATCCTTCTTGACCCACTATTGATATTATAAATAATTTAGGTTAATCTTGTAAATGTATTGATCTTTGTGTAGTTGAAAAAGAAGTCATAAACATGGGGTTGATTATACTTCTTCATCATTAAGTTCTTAATTAGTTCTCAATAATCAATTCATAGTTCCATTGTTCAATATTTCTTTTTAACAACGAGTATAAAAGTACCCCCAAGGTAATGTACTTGGCCAATAGAATCCATTATCAAGATTCTCCATGAGTTTCTCTTTAATTCCAATTTCTCAATTGGGTCTATTCTTTATGGTGTCTTTGAAATACGTGTAGCACCAGTTATTCATTCTATTGAAAATACACTTAATCATTTAGATGAATACTAGGAAACTCATATAGAATTATAAAAAAATCTTATACAATTTGAATATCTTCAATGTTGAATTTCTACCAAATAATATGAGATAGAAACACAATTTTAATTGGAATAAAGACCTATATAATAGATATAAATTAATTGGATAAATTATATTTATCATTTCACTGATTGGAGATCATAGATTGCTTCAGAATGTCAATCATGAATTCCCTTTGCCCCCTCAGAATTTGAGGTTAGATATATGTAATGACATCCTATCATGCTTAAGATAACATCAATTTAAAATAAAAGATGAATAAATACATCTATAAAAATAACATTCCAAAAAACTTCAATCTGAGAGGAATCATAGATATGAGATGTGATAAACATTACACTATGAGTTTTCACTGTTAATTAGACAACTAATAATTAATGGATAATTTTTATACCCTTATATAAATCGTATGATTCAAAATAGTGGGTAGATATAATATAAAATAATATATTAGAAACATTGGAGTAGACAATTATTGTACCTTTCACAACATTATTATCATACCACACATTAGAAATAGTGATCTTGTGAGATTTACCTTTCTCTCTATGATTAAGATGTTGGTAAAGTTGATCCTTATCATTAAACATTTTATTTTAGCACTGGTTATCAGAATTCCTCTACTCATTATATTTTAAACACTATACTGTGGGTTTTGAATTTTGTGGATATTTATATCTATTGAAATTATTTTCATTATTATTCCAATTATATAAGAATTTTATTTACTAATAACCATCTATTCCATTAATTAATTATTTACTTGTTCCATTAATAAAACTTCCTCTATTTTACCTTCAACAATTTCAGTAAGAATGAATTATTATATTCTTCACTCCATGGACTTTAGAATTTCCATTTATTTGTATCCTTATTTTGTTATCAAAACCATAAGTTTGATTGGTAATTTTAATATCTATTTCCACCTTGATATCACATTGAACGATTTCATAATATACTGAATTCACATATGCCTAACACCCTTAAAAAACATGGTTTCAAGTCACTAATGAACTGATCAGCCATACTTTTGGGTTGGATGAAAATAATAGAATCATATCTCTCTTGTCTTGTATAATATACCAAGTAGATTCTAATTGATTCGTCTTAATTATATTTTATCAAAAGTAATTCCATGTCCATTTTCCTATAAAAAATGCATGTAATGGGCATATTTTATAAAAATATGTTAAACTTGCCACACTCTAAATCTTCAATTTATCCATGTTACCTCATTTTCATGATAATTGTTCACTACAGATCAACATTACCATGGAAATGAAAAAAAAATTATGTTCTAAATAAAAGATAATGGAAAATAGTTTTTAATTGAATAGATCCAATTATTAAAAACTAGTGAATCAGAAAAACATCTAAAAGAATATGGATGATGCTCCATTATTGACTCAAGTGAATGTTGATCCATCCTTTTCTTGTTGGAAGATTTAAATGATTATTATCATGAAAATGCTTCATAAGCATTTCCAAATAAGTTTTCATTGAAAATCCAATATCACATTGTTTCTAAGGTAGAAAATCATTGACTTTTCCATAAAATTATGATTTGACATTATTCCTTTGGGTTCTATTCAAAGAATAATGACAAAAATAATAATTTGAGAAATAATAATCATATTTGTAATTAAAATAAAAATAATAAATATTTTATTGAATGTACAATTCATGAAACATTATATTTTATCATTGAAATGGTATGTTTAACCAAGGACATTCATGGCCATCCTCTATTCATATTCAATATAATTATTCATTAAAATTGTGAGTTTCCAAGTACATTTCAAGTGAGTTTCAAACAAGGTTAATATTAAGGAAACCCTCTCTATGTATTAGAATTATAGACAGTATACAGCATACCATTACTTTTTTGGGATTATTAACTATAACACTGCAATGAATTAAAACTTATTTATTTACGAGTAAATTTAATTTCATGATAGCTTGTGTTGAACAGAACATCATGTTTAAACATAACATGGTTTATGTGTTATTTAATAATTTAATTAAAAAATATTTTTCAACACATTTTAGAAAATTTATTCAAACAAATAGGCTTTATTTATTAAAACATAATACCATTATTATCTTACTGTGAATTGTATTGATTTTTTAAATGTTTCATTTTTATGAATAGTAAAAATAAAGAATTTTATTTCAGAATTTCTTTTTTATCAATTTCATTTAATTCATTTATAATTTAAAATAATGTTTTTTATTTTTATTTAAAGAAAAATTATTAAATTATTAAATTCATTAATCCATTTTAGGTAATTTTAATCATATTCATGTTGAATTTTTATATAAAACCCTTATAATCATTATAACATTTTCTCTTTAAAGATCACTTTCTAGTCAAGTCAACATGATTAATTTTAAATGAATTTATTATGGTTATTATAATTTTTATTTAAAAATTGTATTACACACATAGAATTGGAAAAAAAATATTATAAAATATGGTAAACATAATTATTTTCAATAATCATTTTTAAAATCTTGGAAAATTAATTTCCACGATTAAGGAATAAATGAGTTTACTTAAAGATAAACATAATAGATAAGAGTTAAAATTAAAATCCAGCATCTCCAAAACCCATTGGTTGGAAAGGAATTCATTTATTATAACTTCAATATAGTTTTTATGAGTTTTTTGGGATCCTATTTATTGAAAGGGGCCGATATAATATATAAAGTAAATAAAATGAAAATAATGAACATTACTTGACTTTAATATCTACAAATATCTTGGGTTAGTTAAAAAGATCCTATGTTAGGTTAGAGAAACTATTTTTTAATATAAATGAGTTTTTTATCATGATAATTTATTTAAAATTTTTAGAGATGAAATAAATACATTAAATTTGTAAGAAACAAAAATACATGAATTATTTAGTTAATAATTTAATTAAATAAATGCTACTAAAAAGTTTAAATGTGAATTAAATTGAACATATTTTTTTATTCCATTAATTTTTTATATTATCAAATAATGTTACATAGTTTTCTAAAAAATTTATTTTTATTCCATCATTTTCATGATATTTTTTGATTAAAATTAAATGAATAATGTCAATATTGATATCAATATTAATTTATAGTAAGTTATATTTTATTAAATGATTAAAACATTAAAAATACTATCATCTAGGAAGTGAATATAAAATTCAAATAAATATCAAATATTTTTTATTCATGGAAAAAATTTTATTTTATAATTATTATATTGACCAATAAATAATAAAAACTATGTTAGTGTTTTTAAGTTTAAAGTAGTGTTTTTTCACGTTCAATGTGTCTGGGTTAAAACTAATTTTCAATAGAAAAAATATTTTTATTATATATTTTTTTCATATTTATAATAATTTTTTCCAATTATAATATAATTCTCACTTTAATTAAATCATAAAATTTATATTTCCAAGGTTAAAAAATGAAGTTCCAGTAGAAAAATCAAAAAGGGTAAATTTTTGCAATAAAAAGACTTTAAAATTAACAGGAAAAAAATTAATATATTTTTGTGTGGTTAAGGTTTTTCTAGAACATATAATCCCTCAACTAAATTATTATTCAATTTTAGTGCCACATGAGGGAGGTTAGACCTATAAATTGTGAATACCTTCAAATATTTATGACAATGCAACTCCTCCTCATCTACAAGAGGGCACTCACTCTCCCCCATTATTCCCACCGTCAAACCAAATTGTTTAAAAAACTAACATTCTAAATCACATAAAATTTTAGCTAAAATAATCCTATAAACCTCATTATGGTAAAAATGAAAAACTAGGAAGGCACTAGTGAAAACCTAAGGAGGATACCAAAAGAAGAGGAATTGTTATTCAACGAGATTCATTATTTTATTTCCTCTCCACCTCCTTAAATTTTTATTAAACCATATCGATATAACATCAAAATTATATTATATTATCTTTAATATTGTTATAATATCATCATTACCATAAATATCTCTAATTTCATATAATTGTTATGAAATCATTGATTGTGTGTACAACAGACTACTGCCTTACGAACCGGTGATGTTCATTTTTCCATTTCCATCAGTCAAGATTGGGTATTATAATGGAAATAAAATATATATGTGATATATATTACATAATAATCTATCTGTATTCACTATATAATATTTAAAATATAACTTTCTATTCTATTGGAGACACGAGAAAATTAGTCGTGTGTATAATGGATTATCACCTCCCAAAACGATGTTATTCCTCTTTCACTAAGGTTGTATATTGAAGGTGATAAGTAATAATGCTAATTAGTATTTGGGATATAAATTAAATAATAATTATGTTCATGAAATATTAATCATTCTTTAAAGATAATATATAATTTTATTTTTTACACTTATATATAATAACATCATTCATGTATGTATGGACTATCATCTTCATGAACTGTTGTGACTTTGTTCTCATCACCACACCACATGGAATATATATATATAAGTATATTTAAATAAATATTATTTTATTTACTATATTATCATAATTATAGAATTATAATATATTACTAACCTTTTTTCTATAATGATTAATGAAAAATAAAAATGTTATTGACGCATACGTATTTCTTTGCATCTCGATGATTCTAATAGAATTGAATTCTCAATAATAGCTTTCATGATTAGTTATAAAAGTGTAACGGATTTATAAATGTTTTTATTATATCATTATTATTTTTATGGATATGATGAAACTGTATAATTACTTCAATAACTAGATCTTTTACAATAAAAATTATTGAGGGAACAAAAGAAATTATCCCTTAAAACATCAAAAATAATGAAAGATTATTAATTCATGGGTTATACAATTTTATTAAAGGATGATATATGATATAAGAAATATAAATATGGATTTTTGATTTTTTAACCACATGGTTAAAACCACTCTAAATTAGGATAAATAATGTTTGACCAAATACACACATGATGTAAGAGATTTTGATTGAATTTATATTCCATTGAAACATATTTGTTATTATGAACCAATTAAATTTTATGTGGTGAATATAGTTACCCATTGACATTAATATCTTGAATAATTTATTATTAGTGGTAATTTAATTTTCAATTTTAATTATTCTATACAAGGTTATTTTATATGGAAATTACCAAATGGTAAAAGTTATTGTGAAATCTAACTTACTTTTTTGAATGATAACATTATATTGAAAGAATCACATTCTAATAAATAATTTTAAATTTTTATTTAATTATCTCCTAAATATACATATTTTTGAGCAATGGGTATTATTATTTCCAAAAGTGTATATCATTTTTACATATAATGTTCACTTTAAAATTTATTTTATCAACTGGGGAAATATTGATAAATCCATATCCTTTAATCAATATGGATATTTGATAAATAATATTATTTATAAATTAAATTGGTTATTATATATATGATAAATATATTTGGAAATATGATAAATGGGGTAACAACCATTTAATGAAATCCCCTCAATACATTAAGACACTCTTGAGACAAAATCAATTTGACAAATCATATGTATTTGTAACCAATATTTTTTAAATTATATTTTGAATGGTCTTAACATTATTATGTTCTAAATAATCTAGGGAATAGTCTTGATAGAAAATTTATCATGTTTATGGGAGACATTATGTCCAAAAATTAATCATTTCTTTCATTTATAATTCTTTTTTTATTATCCATGATACTTTCATTATGATATTTTCAATAGATTCCTTCAATTCTCATATTACAGATTAAGTGGAATTTGTTCTTAGATATTTTCCTTTCCATACTGATTATAAATTATTCGGTTATTTAAATTTAATTTTTCTTAGTTATGTACCTTTCAAAATTGATTATTCTTTTTGATTCATGACAACTTCCACTATACTTAACCCTTGCTGAGAATTTGATCTCAACCATATTTTGTTTCCTTTACCCTAGATTTAAAGAAGATTATTTTGTTTAATATACAAGGATATGATATAGAGAATAGGGTTATTATAGAAAGGAAAAAATTATGTTCTAATTTGTGTATTGAATTGTAATTATAGAATCATGTATGTATCTGGTTCACCAAATTACTAAACTATTCAGTCCATGGGTTTTGATTCTTTATATATATTCCTTTATAATAAAGTAACACATTGGATACAAGATAATAAGGTTGTGGTCGATACAATTGGTATAATTGGAAGTTTAATAAAAAACATGATAAATAGATTAAGGAATTCATAGATTAGTAATCATAATCATATGATAAATATTGAGTATAATAATAGAATAATTCCTTAATGTTTATAGATTATAAACTAGGTTTAATAATGATATGATCTATTCTACTGTATTAACTTAATTTTAAATGGAGTCTCTAATATATAAGGGTATCAATACTCATGGACAATGTAGATATTTTCTTGCTGAGGAAGATAATAAATCAAGTATTTGAACTATGAAAAATATGGATATATTAGGGAAGAATAATCACATTATGAAAAATAAAAGTGTTCAGATAGAGAAACTTCTTCCATAATGAGCTTCTCTTATGTTGGATTTATTTATATGGTAGAAGCCCCCATTATTTAGTGGGATTTAAAATCCAGTGTTATCCGATCAAAAAATTAAATATTAGGAGAATATATTTATGAATTCGTATGTGGTAAAATGGAAATTTTTTTACAAGTGGTGTATTGTATCGATGGTGATACCGATAAAAGATTTTCATTGATCCATCACACAAGAGATGAAGAGGAAATATAACCCATGCAATAAAAATAATTTACATAGAAATTATTCATTAATTATTGCCATAATTAACCAAATAATAATATGAGTATAATTTCATTAGAATAAAGAAAAATAAATTATAAATTATTATATATTTTGAGGCTTCATTTAGAAGGATATTTAGTTATTCAATAGATTTCATACAAAACACATAGTAAAATATTGACCACTTATTTGATGTTCTTAAGTCTGGTCTTCCTAGGGTGTTGGTCCATCAAACATTTTTATCATGTGATAAAATAATATGATATTATATAAATACATAAGAAGATTTAAATTAGTGTTATGTATTATAATGAAAGACACAGAAGAAGATGATATAAGTGAAAAAAATTTATTATAGGATGAAGATAATTCAGGATTTTATCCCATGATATAATTTTTGAAAAAACTAACTTATTATTTCATAAAGGGAATCAGATAATCTACTAGTGTGGTGAGATAAGACACCATTCTCACGAATTCAATGGAATGAAAGAAGTTTCCAATATTTAATCCTTTAACAATAATGATATGGGGTAACACAAAAATTAATTTTCGGAGCATCAAGGGATTATATCTTAGAAGAAGATAAATTATCTTATACATTTTTTTATATAGAGAATATGGAATGGTTAATATTAAAGTGTACGTGGATACATGAAATATGTTGTAAAATTATTTTATTTATTATATTCTAGTTATCATAATTTTGAAATGTTTAAGGATTTGAATGCATTAGAGTTTTTTAAAAGATTGAAAGCATGTGTCAAATGATACCAAGAAAAGTGATTCAATTGAAATTTGATAACCTTGGAAATAAACGAATGAGGGAAAGATAACCCTTAATACATTGCTGATGTTGATATAATGATGTTGGAATGAATAGATGATAGATATAGATAATGTATATTGTACAACACTGACTATCTTAGAACTGATTAATGAAATTAGGACAAATTTTTTATTCTATCACTGATGGAGTTTTAAAAAAAATGGATTTGAGGAATATATGAAAAAAACTATGTTTTAATTAAGTAATATGGAAGAATGAGTGTTTTAAATAAGGTTTTATAGTAATTCCAATTATTTACCCATTTCAATAAAAAGATAATGAATGTATTGAAATGTTTTGTATGAGGAAATTATGATCTACATCATATTGTTTAAGAGATTAATGGTGTGTTCATTTTGGAAATTCAATAACCATATTTCTATATTTTTAGACAAAAATAATTTGGATGGTTCACAAGTATAACCATTTGTGAAATGGATTATGTTGATCATTGGATGAGGTTTTAGAGAATAATATATTACTTCTTTTTATAAATATTTATGAATATAGGATAGCATAAGATATAAATTTTGTCATAATAATAACTAAAGATTGATGGATTGAATTATTGCTCAATTATGGAAATTATTTTTTTGTTAAGATTGAATTTGAGTGCTTCATACATAAAAAAATCATTTTTGGATATTTATTTCTTAGAGTATGTGATGAATAAGAAATTTATCAATGCATAACCAAAGGAAAAAATTATTTTTAAAAAATATAAACAAATCATATATATATATATATTTCATTATTTTATGAGACAGAAAAATAATTCCTCAACTCTAGTAATATAATCTTGGAAATTTTTTCTTTGATTATTTTCATTTTTTATATCAATGACCTTTTCTCACCCATTTGGGTTATGTACATCTAGTCGTTAATATTCTCTATTCCACTCATATTCTTGTGATCAATATTCTAAATCAGTCTTCATCAATTTATAGCCATTAGGATATTATTTCATATTCATGTTTTCATTTCCCATATATTTTCTTCTACTTGTAAACCTAGTACTTTGGTTAATCAATATCACCAATAAAATTTTAATTCACTGTTATTAAGAGGTTATAGTATTAAACCATTTTTTATGTGGTTTTTCATCAATTGAATTTTTAAATATCAAAACATTCATTATACAAATTATGTTAAAATTGGAAGGAAAAAATTTATTTATGGTGGGGGTAATTTAACACCCCATTAATTTATAATATATTTCTTTTAAAATAAATTTAAAATTTTCATACCTTTTTATGAAAATATAATTGAGTTTAAACAAAAAATGGTTCAATCATGCTTAGTGCACAATGTTTAAAATTATTTTTTACCTATTTCAGAAAATTTATTGGAAACATAATAATTAATTTTTTAGTCAAATTAAAAAAATTATATTAGGGTGGATTTTTTTATTTCTCTAAAAAGTTTCATTATTATGAATAGTGAAAATTACTAAATTTTATTTCAAAAATTCACTTTTTTAAGATAATTTATATCCATACATTTTATGTTGAATTGGATTTAATCTAAAAATATTTCAAATTTATATCATTTAATAAACTTTATGTATGTTTATTGATTTTTCATGTTTAATTTTTATTTTAAAACCTTTTAATATTTTTAATATTTTCTCATTAAAAACCCACATTCTAGTCATGTGTCTGTGATTTATATTAAATTAATTTCTTCCACTTTGGTGAATGTAATTTAAAAAAATTGATTAAAAACACATAATAATCATAATATTTGTTATAAAATAAGTTCAATATTTCATTTTACCATAATTATTTGTGAAAGTAGTTAAAATTAATTACCATGATAAAGGTAAAAATGAGTTTATTAGAAGATAAACATAATATATAAGTGGTAAAATAACCTACCAAAATATTACAAAACCCATTGGGTAAACATATTTCGTTTACTATAATATTATTCAATATTTTAGGAGTTTTTGGAAACTATTCCATAAAGGTGACCTATATAATAAGTAAGGTAAAGGAAAAGATAAAAAATAAAACTTCTTTTTTTTAAAGTCAATAATGCTTTTTATAGGAAAAAAATATCGAATGTACTTTTATAAATACTATATTAAAAAATAAATGAGTTTTTTTATCATGATAATTCATTGCAATTTTTTATATATTAAATAATTATGTCAAATTATTTATAAACTCAAATTTAAAAATTATTTAATTAAATAAATGATCAAAAAATATTAAATGTGGTGAAAATTTAATGAATTAATGTATAAGATTAATTTTTTGGATTAGTATACCATGTTAAAAAGTTCTGTCATAATGGAATTTAATTCTATCATTATAATGATATATTTTAATTCAAATTAAATGAATATTGTCAAATATGACATTAATGTTATTTTATAATAATTGATATTTTATAAAATGATTTAAATTTACAAAAAATATATATATTATTCTATGTGATTTTAAAATTTTAATAAATATCAACTAGGTTACATTCATGGTACAATGTTTCCTTTTTAATTAGTATATTTAATATTAAATATTAAAAACTCGGTTAGTAGGGATATGGTTAAATCAATGTTATTACACATTTCATGAGCTTGTTTGAAAACTAATTTTCAACAGATAAATAATTTTAATTTGAAAGTATTTATTTTTTATTTATAATTTTTGGAAACAAATATTTTAATAAGGATCACATTAATCCAATCTAAATTTTTTATATTCCTTAGGTGATAAAAAAAATTGTGGTAAAGAAAAAAAGATAAAATTTAGTAATCATATTTACTAAGGAATAAAATGGTAAAATTGAATTCTGTTTTATGTGTTTGTGGTTTTTATATAATTAATAAATACCACCATACATTATTATTAAAAAATTTATCTACATGAGATAAGGGAGACCTACTAATACTGAATGATTTTGAGTCCTTCCAATAATTCGACTCATTATAAAATATAATACGGAACACAATCCCCCCTCTTTACATCTTGGAAATTATTTGATAGGACAATGAATTCCCAAATGACATCCTATATTCCATACCATCATTATATAAGCCTTATTTTGGTAATAAATAAAACCTAATAAAGCATTAGTGCAATCATAAGGAGGATACCCGGAGAAGAGGTAATGTTAATCAAACACATCTTTATATTATTTCATTTTACAAAAAATTATGTTTATGATGAACCATGATGATATAACAACCGGGGTATATTATATAAACTAGGATGTGGTTAAAATGTGTTAATTACCTAAAATTATATCGACATATATCAAATGGGTTACAAAATCATTGTTCGTGTGTACAGAAGACAACAACCACGTGAATCGATAGCATTTTCTTTTTCATTTACACCTCCCAATGATGGTTATTTTGATGAATATAAAGAATATATATGCTAAAAATAACATAATAATACCTATATATTCACTATATCATATATTCCTTATTATATTACATTCTGTAAGAGACATGATTACGTCAGTCATGTGTATGGTGGACCACCGCCACACAAAGTGATGTGCTTCGTCATTCACTAACGCTTTACATAGAAGGTTATAAATAATGATGTTAATGATTATATGTGATATAAATGAAATAATCATTACATTAATGACATATTTAACATTATAAAAACAATATATAGCATTTTATTATTTTTAAACGCAATGATGATTACATCATTCGTGTGCATGTGGACTACCACCTTTATAAAGCAATGCGGCTCTATATTAGTGAACAGACCACATGGTAGATATATATAAGTATATTTTAAGTAATAATATAATATTTATGGTATAATGATCATTAATTAATAAAAAAAACACTTACCTACTTTCTATAATGATCATCAAAAATTAAAATGTTACTTGTGTGTACGTACATCCTACCATCTCTATGATCGTAAAAAAAATCATTTCTCAAAAACCAACATTCAAGATTAGTAGTAAAATTAATATTTATTTATAAATATGAATATGAATTCATGATTTTTTAGATTATAAAACTCTACAAAATTTGAAGAATAAAATCATTCATTACCAAATGGGATTGGGAAAACAAAGTAGTAAACAACCGTTAGAATCAATATAATAAAGGATTATTAATAAACGAGTGATGGGATGTCATAAAAGGATAATATATGATATAATAAATAATGATGTGGTTTTTAATAGGTTAATAATGTGTTTAAAACAACTATAATAGAGGTGAATTCACATTCTACCGAAATGACATGTGAGGTAAGGGATTCAATCTCAATTTATATTCCATTAAGATTTATTTGATATTATGAACCAATTAACATTTATGTAGTGTATATGATATCAATTTGATATAAAATATGATTAATACATCATTAATTATATTTTTTTTCAATTTGATTTATTTAATACATTTGTATTAGTTGAAAATTTCCAAATGGTAAAAGATATTGTGAAATCTCACATTCTTTTGAAATTATAGCTTTCTCTTCAAAAAATCACTTTCTTATAATCATTTTTCATTGGAAAAAATATTTTAAATATAAATATTCATGTTTTTTATGTGATTATTGACTAATACATGTTTCATTTTTACATATATTGTTTACTTTCAATGTTATTTGATTAATTGTGGAAGTATTCAAAATTTTCCACGCTTTACTCAATAAAGATATTTGATAAGGAACATTACTTTTTTATTAAAATAATTATTTTATATATTAGGAAATATTTTGACATTATATACAGTATTTGGGGAAATTTTAATGAAAGTACATCGATGCATCGCTAGTCTCATGATAGAAAATATATTATATAAACCATATATGTTTGTAACCAAAAAAATTTAAACTGTCTTGTAAAATTTCATGATAGTATTTTTATTGAATCATTATTGTTAATAGTCTTGTTCGTAATGGTTTCATGTTCTTTGGAAACATGATATTTAAAATTAATAATTTTTTTATTTAAAATTCAGTAATTATTATCCCTGATATATTCTCTAAGATAATATATATGGATGCATTTCATTATCTGGTTATTGATAAAATGGTATGTGATCTTGGTTATATACCTTTTAATATTTATTATTCCTTATATATTTATGTAAATTCAATGTGTTCTTATTCATTTTCCATTATATACAAATTATTTTTATTTATTCATGATATATTCTATTGTACTTTACCCTTACTGTTCATTTCATATTATGATTATTTTATTTTATTTCCACATAATTCCATGTAGAGTATTATGTTTTATATGCAACAATATTCTAGTGGGAATATAATTATTCTAGAAGGGAAACAATTATGTTATAATTTAAGCATTTAATTGTAATTAAAGACTTATGTATGTGTCTAGATCACCAAAAACATATAAACTATTCCATCCTTCTGAATGAAATTCCTTAAATCTATTCAAATATAACAATGTTATTCACCGTTCTGGGCTACTAACGACAATGTCACTACATTACCACTATATGAAAATGTTTCAAAACCCCAACCTCTATTGATATATATAAAGAGATATTTTTCTTGGAAAACCAAACTCTTTACTTACTATAATATTAGATGTTCTCTTATATTTTGGATTATTATATGGGTTCTCACTAAAAACATTTAATCCCAATTTTTTATAGTAGATAATTCTTTCTATTATATCAACTCAAGTGACCCATTTGTTTCATGAATATATATTACATATTAATAGATTAATATTCAAAAAATTGTGTTAAAATCCATAGTAGAATCATATATTCTCTGTCATTGTAAAATTAGATACACGAAACACTTGTTTAAATGATATATACACCATCTACCACTATGTTATTCATAAATTACACACTTCATAAAAAGATAATACAGGAAAACAATATATACCCATACATTTTATACATTGATATCATATCTTAAATGATGAAAATTAATTAATAACATAATGACCATTTCCATAATATTATAGGTTTATTGACTCAGGAAACATCAAAAAATAAACAATAGTTTCATAAAAGTTGAATTCCACTACATTCTTCTTAAATTTAACCCATTTAAGTCATATAATAATTAGATCCTCTCATTATAACACAAGGAATATAAGTACAATAAAGAGTAATATAATATTCTTAATAAGGGTAAACATAGAGATATCAATGATAAAAAGTTGATAGAATAAAAAAATGGTATGATAATGTTATAAAACATTTTAAAATCACTACCTATGTATAATATATCATAATATTGATCCATAGAATAAATTGTATTTATTTATAATAAATCAATAATTATGGAATCAATGAACATGATCCACACGAGAGCAATATCGATATAAGAAATTACTATTTAGCATACACATGAGGATAGAAAACCATTTCCTTAGTAGTCAAGTCTCGTTTCCAATACTATCATAGTCTAATGTTTCACTCCAAATACTATTATAGTGGACAACATATATTAATAACAAAATTTTATTTCCCATTGTAGTCTTTTTTATTTCCCGAGATAGTAATATTCACCCATGTTATTGGAGGGAGACATAGGCCCCACATGTCACATAATGAAAAGAATACATATGTGTGCCACAATATCATAAAAAATTCATACTATCATAAAAATATAAATCAAATGTATTCATAATCAATTTATCATAACATAACCAACAGAAAATTAATGGGTTTCATAAACATTCAATCTTTCTAAATCTTCATCCCATAAATACATTAACTAAAGGGTTTTATAAAATATGATTTATCATATACATAACCAATACAAGGAATGAATAATAATGATATCCTTGTATCATATCCCATGTAAATAATAAATTATTTCAATGGATATTTTTTATGAATAAAAATACCATTAAAATACCATTAACAATTTCTTATGGAAAATAACTGTTCTATTTTAAACATACTGATTAAAAAACTATGTAAATATGGAATGAAAAATATACATTGAAAAGTATCATGTAAACATATAATATTTGATTCAACTAAAAAAGTACTTATTAAAGAAGTAATATTTTTTCATGTCATATAAGTTCAAAAAATATTCATTTTATATTAATGTCATAAAAGTGACAAAGTACCTCATTTGGAAAATAGAAAATTTATTCCTTTTGGAAAAATTTTAAGATATAAAATATTTGAAATAATTAATTCAAAATAACATATGAAAATAGTATAAAAATTATTTAAAATATATTATGAATACAAGTATTTTGAAGAAATGGTTTTTTACAGAAGATGGAAATGAAGTTGATTTTATTTAAAAACTAATTTCAATATATTGTGTACATAAAGTGAGGAAAATGAATGGAAAAAATTTAATTTCTAAGAATAATAAATGGATATTAAAATTCATGATTATCTTGATAGGATTATAATATGATTTCATAATGGGAACATAATCATAACCAATCACGATAAATAATGTGATTGTAACGTAAAACCCTCACCTCTTTGATAACATTTAAATTGAAATCTCCATAAAATATAGAACATTATATGTATTTTAGATACCATAATTTCATAAAAATAATCATAAAATACATTTATAGTTAGTATATACATACATAAATGTATTGAGTGGTGAATACGCCATGTTTCCCACATAAATACTTGTGAGTTAAAATTTCTATACCTTAAATATGATTTTTTTTATGTGATGGAATCTACAATATAATAAATAAAAATTTAATACATATATATATATATATTATAATCATAAAAATATATATCAATCCATATATGATATACTTAAAACCATTATCACCTTTTTATTAAAAACCCACAATTAAAATCAATGGTCTCTGAGATATCGGCTTCGTTTTTTACATATGTTTTAGTTTAGGATTTTTGGTCCTCGTATTTTTTTAATGGTTCTATCACCTTAAAATTTTTATTCAAGAAATATATTATATATATATTCATTATATAGATTTATATAGTCATTAATGCATGTATTTGTAGAAAAATTAACTACATCATAAAAGGATAATATATGTAATAAATACACATCAACAGTATTTCCATTTTTCAATAAATTGAAGTAATGTTATATAATAATTTATAAATACAAAAACATTATGATATAATATTTATCCAATATTTATATTAAATTCTCCCATATTATTATCCAATTAAAATAGAAATGAAAAATAAATCCCATTGCTTCAAGGAGGTAGAAGTCTACACAAACAAACAATTCACATTATTATTTTTCAATTGTTTGGATAGTATGTAGGTAGCTATTATAATATAATAGAAAAGTATAATTATTTCATAATTATTATACATACACATTAAAACCATTATAGTACCCACACATAAAATATTTTTATGATGAATATGAATTGTCTGACTATAAGGTGATGGGAAGTCATATGTATGCATGAAATAAACATTCACATATCATTTTATAGAAAATAAGTTATAAAATGGTGTTTTGATAATCATAATAACATTTATCCACATAGAGGATAAATAATTTTTTATTTTATCATAAATACCAAACATTTTTAGGATATAATGAAGAGTATAAAAGTATGTTATTGGTTAAGGTGATTACCTCTTCTTTGAGATGACATAGTTAGATCTCTTCTAAATGACAATAGGGTTGGTATTTTTGGAATACCAAACCCACTAGAATAGTCTTAGATAATTTGAAAAGATGTGTTGGAAATATTTTGATGATATAGAATATAACAATCAATCTATTAATTCTACATTAATTAATTACTTATTAAATAACATTATAGTTAATAAAAAATTAATATTGATATTTCTAATGTCTTTTTGAATTAGATGCATTAAATAACAATTTAAACATGTAAAAAAATCTTTATTGAAAACTTCCTTAACATACCCTCACTAAAAACTACATCAGATATCCTGGTGACATAAATATAAAATGGGTGATCTATAAAGACTAGTAAGGGAATAAACATGAAATTTCATGAATAAGGTAATATATGTCAAAAAATAGGTATATAAATGGGGGAAAAATTAATAATAATCATAATAATGAACAATGAGTCATGATATTGCATGATGTGATAAGAGAATTATGGAAAATGTGGAAGAATTTTAACACATTGTATCATAAACATAAAGTAATGCTAACTTCTAAGCGGTCATGATGGTAAAATTCACATAATGTTATTTGGTTCACATATTTTTCCAACATGAACTTTTAAAATACTAATCATTTTTTAATGCATTTTAGTGTTATCTAATTTATATCGCACACGTTACTGTTATCTATTTGTCATGCTTAAGTGTGTCACATAGATCATAAAAAATGGATCATTTTAACATAATATTTTATTCCAAAATCAAAGAGTGTGTAATAAATTTATATAAGACAAATTTAAAATAATTATATGTGTACATAAGTGAAAATACTTGATTTATAATGGGTATGGTATTCACTATGAAATAATTTTGGCATAGAAAATCATTGTGAATTTTTAGCACCATGATGAAGTGACATAAAAATTCATAAAATCAGTTAATGAGAATTAAATAGATCTCTCGTAATTTAGAAATAACATGCGTAGTAATTGGAACATGGAATGACACATCCCAAAATTAGTAATTGGAAATACAAGTCATAAGATATTAAAGAAACTTGATTAAAAAGATAAAGAAATGATCCATTACTTGAGTGTCTAACTCCAAATGTTTATAATGTACATCTAGAGATCTTGGGGAAACCTTTAGAGGAAACCAGAGAGGTAAGGAAATAATAAGGATATACTTAAAGGATTTTTAGTGAAGTAAATGGGAGATTGGGTGGGCTTATATAGGAAAATAGTGAGGAATTGATTATCATTTCTCAAACTGATGTTTTGGAATCTATATATTAAAATAACAAAAACCACAAACTATCCCATCCCTTTTTCACATGGTTTCTGAAAAAGCGGTGTGGTTTTCATTATTTTATTATTTCATGGGACGAAATTAAAAAATAAAAATCATTATTATGTTTAACTGAGTCATACTCTTAAAGAAATTAATTTGAAACCTTTAAATATATTAAAGGTTTTGGAGGGTTAACAAGAGATTTTTAAAATTAATCAAATAAACATTAATTCATACTATTTTAAAGGGAAAAAATATAATTTATCTTGGATTTTATATATAGTATTTATTACATCTGTCACACCCCGACCCGACGCTTATTATATTTTAATTTCTTTTAGGTCTTTCTTTGAGTTGTGGTTTGAATCGATTTTAATTTTAAAGTGATTTGGGATCTTATGCGGGTGTGCGCTCGTACGCGCGACCATGTGTAGCGCCTAATTGTAATTGGATGATGTTCTTTTATTAAATGTCTTCTTATTCGGGTGTGCGACCTTGCACATGACTGTTCACGTTTCCAAACCCGAACTGAGTTTTGCGTTTTGATGGTGTATGAGTGTTTTGGCTTGGTAGTTGTCCGGCGCGCGGGGAAGGGACGGGTGAAGCCGCATGGCTTCGTCAGTTGTTCATGCGCCCTGCCTGGTACGTGGTTAATTAATTGATTAGCAGGGTAAACATTGAAGTGTTTATAAAGTAAAATAACGAACAAATAAAATTAGATTATTTAAGAGTTGTTTAATATTATTATTATTTTTATTTATTGGGGATTTCTCTTCTTATTATTTCAGATAATATTTTTATTAGTTGGATAATATTAAATTATTAAAATGGTCATAAAATTTTTAGCATGTAAGTTTTAATGTTGTTGTTATTATTATTTTTGTTAATATTTTAATTAGGTTATAATAATTATTATTATTATTATTTTGTTTACATTATAAGTTTTTCTTTAACACCATATTTTTGGCACTAATGTTACGACTACTATTGTTAACAATAATTTTGTTATTCTAATTTGATTTTGTAGGTTGTATTATTTTATTTATAGTGACAAATTCATTATTATTTATTGGTGTTTTTATTTATCATTTTATTTTATTTTTATTTTATTTTCCCATTATTCTTTTTTTCTTTTCTTTTTATTCTTTATTTTTTTTTCTCCTTCTCTCATTTCTCTCCCCTTCCACGCGTCTCCCCCCCCCCTTCCCCCCTTCTGTTCTGCGCAGGGCACCCCCCTAACCCTAGGTCAGTCGCCTCCCCTTCTCTCATCTGGCAGGGCAACCTCGGCACCTTTCGCACCCGCCACGCCCCGCCTCTCTTCCATCGCGGTAGCCGGCTTGCCTTCTTACTTCGGCGCGGATCACCCCGCCCCATTCCTCCTCCTCCAGCACGGACTGCTCGCCCGCTCTACCTCCCGAAGACCCTCGTCCTCCTTCACCACTCTCGTCGGACCGCCCCTTCGCCGGCCTCCCTCAGCCGAGCCAGCTTCCCGACCTCCTCCGCCCCGCTTGCCTCACCCGAAGCCATGTCACCCCCTTCGTCGGAGCTTCTCACCGAGTCTCCATGCCTCCTCACCCTCGTCCGACCATCCGCATAGTTCCCCGGGGTTCGGTCAAAGCTCCAGCGGACCATTCCTGTGGCCGCACTATGCTACCGCCTCTTCTAGGTTCGGTCGAGACCCCCTGCGCACCTCCCCTTTGTTCAACTGAATTATCAGCGGGCTTCTCTTTTTTTTCGGCATTGCGCAAACCCTGACACCCTTCACCGGCCTC
Source organism: Viscum album (assembly GCA_963277665.1). Taxonomy (NCBI): domain Eukaryota; kingdom Viridiplantae; phylum Streptophyta; class Magnoliopsida; order Santalales; family Viscaceae; genus Viscum; species Viscum album. Next base: position 1,088,349,092 of record OY728165.1, read on the forward strand.
TGGCCAGCCTTTCGGACTGCTCGTCGTAAGTGTGCTATACCTCGGTTGTTAGTTCTTTTAATTTCATTGAGTTGCAATTTGGATTTTGGATTCGCGTTTGGTCTGATTATGGTGTAATTGCTCCGATTGCATGTTTTTAGGGATTTGTTGTGTTGTTGCGGTGCGTTTGAAGTGCGGCAGACCTTGTGCACTTTTTTATTTGTGAAGTCAGTCTACACAGAGGTAGGTAGTTTCGTGTATGATTATTAATTTCTAAGTTCATTTGCTTAATTAATTAATTTAGCATGTTTACTAATCAGTTTGTTTGGTGCACAATGAATTTCTTTTACTTGAGGTTCGGTATGTTTTAATGTGTTTACTAGCGTGTTAATATGAGATGAGTATTTTTTCCCCCTGTCGGACTGCTTTCTAGTGCTTCATAAGTTGTGCAGCTTATTTTGTTAGAATGTGCAAAGGGTGTGAATGATGTTTTGGGCGTAGTGTCTATATGCATTTTTTTCATAAGTGAACATTTAATGAGGTTGTGGTGTTTAATGTATATTTGTTTTAAGTTTGGTTTTAAAGTGGCTTCTCGACTTGAAGTTGAGTGTGTTATTGGCGCGATTCTTTGATGTGGGTTTATTATGCCGTGCAAGTGCTGCGAAGTCTATTTTATCATGATTTTGGTGTTGTGTCAAGGTGCGCTAGATATTAGAAAGTATGTTTGAGTGCATTGTTGGTATAAACCATTGATGTGATATTTCAAATGCTTTATAAATTTTTTAATTGTTTAATTCCTTTATTGAATTATATGTATAGTGGGTGGTCCCTTCCTCGGGGGTTCGAGTCGTCGGCAGTAAGGACCTGTGTATATGCATATGCATGAAAATGTATATGTGTGGCGGTGAAGCGGTCTCGGGTTACCCTTGTCAAAAGCTGCGTGTCTTGAGGTAGGTTTCCTATGCCTATGCCTTTAGTTTGAATTTCATAATTGCTTGATTTCTTTGAAAATATGTTATATGTACATATATGTTATATTTACATGTTATGAAATCTGGGTGCATTTGCAAATAATATTTATTCATTTGTTTTGAAAAAATGTAATGTATTACAAATGCCATTGGGACTTTCATAAATTAATTGCATCATTTTAAGAAAGAGTTCAAACTTGTTTTTTTTATGTAACATGTAGATGGTTAAATTGGGATTTTTAAAAGGTTTTGCAAAGAGTTTAAATGATTATATGTTCAAAAATGAAAACTATTATTTGTGAAACCATAAATCATGTTTGGCCCTTTTGAAATGGTTTGTAAAATTTGAAAAACCCCTCCTAAGGCAAACCCCTGGGTTTTAGAAAATGACTTGTATATTGAGTGTACGAATATGTGTCTAATGTTGAGGCTTATGATTTATGTAATGTGAAATAGGGGAATGCGCTTAAGGAGGGAGAACGGTGGTGAGTGGTTTAGTGATTTTTAGGATAAATAAAGTGTGATGTTCATTTCTTTTCTTTTCATAAAAGCTCACCACCTTTTTTGGAATAGAGCACAATGGTAAACCCGGGTATCTGGGTGGGTGACCAGGACTAGTACGCTAGATGACACGGCAGGGGTCCGTCCCGGTTTGTCTAGAAGGATTAACGCAACAACACTAACTAAACATATGAATTTTTGAGGGTCGTGGTCTTCTAAGCCACGTTTTCTAAGGGTCGTGGTCTTCTAAGCCACATTTTCTGAGGGTCGTGGTCTTCTAAGCCACATTTCACCGAGGTACGAGGTCTTTAGTTTCCCACTTGTTCTAGATACCTATAGGGATTTCCCATGGTGCTCATTTGTGACATGCCACTAGCGGTGTGACTTTCTTTTCAGTTGTTTCATACTTGATGTCTCTTTTTTGTGAAAACCATATTTTAATCCAAATTGGTTTCTTTTCATTTGAAACGTTAATGCATGCTTGGAACCAATTTTGAAAATGTAGTGGGAGTGAAAATCTTTACTTGAAAATAAAAACTCATTACTTGGATTTGGAAAGAAGGAAAACATTATTTTATTATACCTTATTTTTCAAACTGGCATGATTGGATTTCTTACTTAAGGCAGGGGCATAGGGCGTGGTTACATTTTGGCTTTCCTACTGAACATCTCAGTGCTCATGCCTACTTTACTTTTCAGTTGCAGGTTTCAGTCTTGGATCGCTCTTGGGAGCGAGTGTAGTTGACGTATCGTGGTGATCCACGGGGTCACCTAAGGTATGCCATGTTTTGTTTATTCCTTTTTCTGCTGCCACGTTGTTTAGTTTTTTTTTCCTTTTATTTATCTGCTTATTTAGTTTATGTTTATTCATCCTTTTCATGGGCTAAAATCATTCCCAACTGGTTTATTTTGATGCCCAGCACTAGTTTCCAGCCCGTGGGGATCGGGAACGCCCTTCGGGCCATGTCGCGGGCCGGCTCAGGCATCGGGTTGGATGGCGACCCGGGCTGGTTCGTGACAAAATGGTATCAGAGGAAGGTTTTCGTTCTTGTTATTTGGGGTGTCAGGTAGATCGGAGATAGGACTGTTGGTACTCGAGTGGTAGGTACGAGAAGAGTGTCGCGAACTCTTACACGTTCCGATCCTCGAGTAACTAGGGGTATTCCGGGATTTAAGTTTTGGTTTTTCTCTGTGTGGATAGGGATGACAATAGGAGTAAACCAGTACTGCGCGTGGTCTCACATGGAGTAGCGACCCATGTGATGCCCGAGAGTATGGTTCAAACCTCCTAGTGGGTGGTTCTTGCCTAGGGCATGGTCTGCTAAACCATGTAGCCGGGTTAGACACGACCACTAGTCCTTCTCCCAGATGCTTTAATGTTTTTGATGTCTTGCTTCAATTTTGGGACTGATGCGATTTTTTTTTTCTTTAAAAAGTGAAGCGGACTTTTCTACTGCTCTTATTTGTGGTTGAAATGATATTTCGGTTGCGTTTATCTTGGACCTTGTTTTTAGAATTTGGCGTTGATTTGTCAACGTTGAATTTCTAAAGGGATGTTTTGGGTCATCTGAAATTGAACTGGGCTGTTTTAGAATTGGAAAGCATTCTTGAAATTTGCCTTGAATTTTTGAAATGGGATTGAAAAGAAAAAGGTATTTTCTGATATTTAGAATGTTTTGTTTTGAAATCAGAGTAGCCTTGTTTCTTTACAGTGGTATTTCTATGGGTGCTTGCATGTGAATATGTACTTGATTAATGGATAGTTGGTGGATCGTGTGGATGGGTGCCTGAGTGGCATGAAAATGCATACTTGCGAGGCACCATGGAATATCATTGGTGGTTGATTGATCTCTAAGGTTTCTTCTTGTTTCCTAGAAAGTGGTCCTTTTTCTTAAATGGGTTTTCATGCTTGAATGGTTTCGGAAAGGGGAAAAAATGACATTGCCTTTAGAGTAAAGATAGATTTTTAAAATAGCTTTTGGGCTTATTGTGAAGGACTTGGTCTTTCAAGTGAGTGTTTTCTTTGAAAATGAATTGATGTTTTAAATTGGAATTATTGGATTTGTTTCTAGAATATTGGTTTTTGTTTTGTGATGTGTTTGGATTTGTGGAAGGCTGTTTTGTGTTTCTTGTTTGGGATATGCCCCTAGAAACGTTCCATGGGTTCCAGCAGGTCTCTCTCAGTTCTTGGCCCGACCCAGACTCTTAGTGGAGTGGCAGAGCTGGGTTCTGCTCGGTGGAGTCGACTGTTCATAGACGTCGATGTCAGTTGGATGTCATTGAGTGATTTGGGAAAGTTGGAAGTGTCTCTGGTTTTGAAGGAACTTCAAATGTTATGCAGATGTAAGATTGTCTCGACTACGTCTGGTGGAGCGGGAATAAACTAGTGAATGGTGATCATTCCGTTTTCGTTGCAAATGAGGATGTCGTGAGCAATCCTCAAGACAAGCCTCATTCCATGATGGTACCCAAGAATGTGAAGGAAAGGGAAATTGGTTGATCTCATAGGTGCTCGACCAGTCAACATGCGGCGAAGGAGGTGTGTTGACCTTTCTGATGAGCAAGTTCCATGTGCCCCAGAAGTAGTGTGGAATCATCGGTCAAAAAAATGGTAAAAGTTGTTGGTCCTGCTTATATTGTGGTAAGAGTAGGTCCCTCATCTGATGAAGAGTGTGAACCAAAGGGACTTGTTCGTGGAGTGCTCCTTCCATCAGTTCGTGTTGCGTGTCAGACAGACCGCTCAACCTCCTCTCTCTAGTTTGGTCAGTCAGACACTCTAAGTCGTTCGCTGCAATCCTCAGTGGGTATGTTAATAGAGTGGCCGCGAGAGACACGAGGAGAAGTATGCACACTACTTTTCCAGTGGAGGAAGTTTTAGTTATAAGTGGTCAGATTGGGACTGCGAGGCCTGAAGATGCTTCAGACATTAGCGCCCCAACCATAGGTCTCGGGGTGAAGCTTGCGCGCAGTCAAAACTCATCGGACATGGGACGGGCTTGGTCCGACTTAAGTCTGCAATGTCGGGATGGGGACAAATTGAATTTCCCTATTGTGGTACCCTCTCTGAAGGCGTCATTCTTTTCATGAGGGGCATGGAGCCCTTGTCTTCTTTTCATGGTCTTATTTTATGGGAGTTCCTCTTGGGCCTTAAAGAGGTTCAAAAAAATCTGTATTCCTGTGAATCCAGTAGGCATGCTCTGTGAACCTTCTCATGGTCGGAGATGCTCATGACTTGTGGAATTGACATGCGCCTATCTGATTTGCCTCCTGGTTAGGGGTTTATGCTATCAAAGCTATCTCTTGTGGCAGTTTTGTCCACTATAGGAATAATCATTGTGCGTCGGCTCGTGTGATAGGTTCGCGATGAAGGTTTCAGTTAGTTTTGCTTAAAGTAAACTGGGAATGCCCACATAGGTTTCGTGGTGTTAGGAAATTTTAAAATGGTGGGGAGTCCCTGTGCAGGTCTCACCGATGTCCCGTATTGTGTTAGTTCAACATAGGGAACATTGAGGGTCAAGCTAGTGTTAGAGGTTGTATGTGTTGTGAGTTGTTTTGGTTTGGAGAACCAATGTTTAACGAGAACCATAATATGGTGGGGAGACCACCATAGGACGTACTTGAGGAAGACTCTATCTTGAAAGTGCACTTGGCAGGGCGACATCTTACTTCATCTCCGCCTGACCTCAACCATGCTATTTGGTTAGCTCAGATAATGGGTTGCTGGACGAGTGTTCTTGGAGATCTCGAGCGGCCCGGGTGATCCCTAAGTCAGGGGTCGGGGTGTTCCATATTTTAGTTATAATTCAATGTGAATTCCTGGTTGGTCATTTTTCTTGGTGATTCTGGTTTTGAGAAATTGGAGTTTCAGGTCATGGGATTTTAAATGCCCAGTCATCGGGTGATTGAGGTTTTGTTTTAGGGGTCTCTGTGGTCTCGCTTGGAATCTTTAGTTGACCTTGTATTTTGGGACTTTCTGGGGGTAGAAAGTGTCATGGTGGGGAGAATTGTCACACCCCAACCCGACGCTTATTATATTTTAATTTCTTTTAGGTCTTTCTTTGAGTTGTGGTTTGAATCGATTTTAATTTTAAAGGGATTTGGGATCTTATGCGGGTGTGCGCCCGTACGCGCGACCATGCGTAGCGCCTAATCGTAATTGGACGATGTTCTTTTATTAAATGTCTTCTTATTCGAGTGTGCGACCATGCACACGACTGTTCACATTGCCAAACCCGAACTGAGTTTTGAGTTTTGATGGTGAATGAGTGTTTTGTCTTGGTAGTTTTCCAGCGTGCGGGTAAGGGACGGGCGAAGCCGCATGGCTTCGTCAGTTGTTCGTGCCCCCTGCCCGGTACGTGGTTAATTAATTGATTAGTAGGGTAAACATTGAAGTGTTTATAATGTAAAATAACGAACAAATAAAATTAGATTACTTAAGAGTTGTTTAATATTATTATTTTTTTTATTTATTGGGGATTTCTCTTCTTATTATTTCAGCTAATATTTTTATTAGTTGGAAAATATTAAATTATTAAAATGGTCATAAAATTTTTAGCATGTAAGTTTTAATTTTGTTGTTATTATAATTTTTGTTAATATTTTAATTAGGTTATAATAATTATTATTATTATTATTTTGTTAACATTATAAGTTTTTCTTTAACACCATATTTTTGGCACTAATGTTACGACTACTATTGTTAACAATAATTTTGTTATTATAATTTGATTTTGTAGGTTGTATTATTTTATTTATAGTGACAAATTCATTATTATTTATTGGTGTTTTTATTTATCATATTATTTTATTTTTATTTTATTTTCCCATTATTCTTTTTTTTCTTTTCTTTTTATTCTATATTTTTTTCTCCTTCTCTCATTTCTCTCCCCTTCCACGCGTCTCCCACCCCCCCTTCCCCCCTTCTGTTCTGCGCAGCGCACCCCCCTAACCCTAGGTCGGCCGCCACCCCTTCTCTCTTCCGGTAGGGCAACCTCGGCGCCTTTCTCACCCGCCTCGCCCCGCCTCTCTTCCATCGCGGTAGCCGGCTTGCCTTCTTACTCCGGCATGGATCTCCCCTCCCCATTCCTCCTCCTCCGGCACGGACCACTCGCCCGCTCTACCTCCCGGCGACCCTCGTCCTCCTTCACCACTCTTGCCAGACCGCCCCTTCGCTGGCCTCCCTCCACCGAGCCGGCTTCCCGACCTCCTTCGCCCCGCTTGCCTCACCCGAAGCCACGCCGCCCCCTTCGCTGGACCTCCTCACCGAGTCTTCATGCCTCCTCACCCTCGTCCGACCATCTGCGCAGTTCCCTGGGGTTCGGCTGAAGCTCCAGCGGACCATTCCCATGGCCGCACCATGCTACCACCTCTTCTAGGTTCGGTCGAGACCCCCTGCACACCTCCCCTTTGTTCAACTAAATTCTCAGCAGGCTTCTCTTTTTTTCGGCATTGCGCAAACCCTGACACCCTCCGCCGGCCTCCAGCCAGCCTTTCAGACTGCTCGTCATAAGTGCGATATACCTCGGTTGTTAGTTCTTTTAATTTCATTGAGTTTCAATTTGGATTTTGGATTCGTGTTTGGTCCGATTATGGTGTAATTACTCCAATTGCATGTTTTTAGGGATTTGTTGTGTTGTTGCAGTGCGTTTGAAGTGCGGCGGACCTTACTCACTTTTTTATTTTTGAAGTCGGTCTACACGGAGGTAGGTAGTTTCGCGTATTATTATTAATTGCTAAGTTCATTTTATTAATTAATTAATTTAGCATGTTTACTAATCAGTTTGTTTGGTGCACAATGAATTTCTTTTACTTGAGGTTCGGTATGTTTTAATGTGTTTACTAGCATGTTAATATGAGATGAGTATTTTTGCCCCCTGTCGAACTGCTTTCTAGTGCTTCATATTGTGCAGTTTATTTTGTTAGAATGTGCAAAGGGTGTGAATGATGTTTTGGGCGTAGTGTCTATATGCGTTTTTTTCATAAGTGAACATTTAATGAGGTTGTGGTGTTTAATGTCTATTTGTTTTAAGTTTGGTTTTAAAGTGGCTTCTCAACTTGAAGTTGAGTGTGTCATTGGCGTGATTCTTTGATGTGGGTTTATTATGCCACGCAAGTGCTGCGAAGTCTGTTTTATCATGATTTTGGTGTTACGTCATGGTGCGCTGGATATTAGAAAGTATGTTTGAGTGCGTTGCTGGTATAAACCTTTGATGTGATATTTCAAATGCTTTATAAATTGTTTAATTGTTTAATTCCTTTATTGAATTATATGTATAGTGGGTGGTCCCTTCCTTAGGGTTTCGAGTCATCGGCAGTAAGGACCTGTGCATATGCATATGCATGAAAATGTATATGCATGGCGGTGAAGCGGTCTCGGGTTACCCTTGTCAAAAGCTGTGTGCCTTGAGGTAGGTTTCCTATGCCTATGCCTTTAGTTTGAATTTCATAATTGCTTGCTTTCTTTGAAAATATGTTATATGTACATATATGTTATATTTACATGTTATGAAATCTGGGTGCATTCGCAAATAATGGTTATGCATTTGTTTTGGAAAAATGTAATGTATTACAAATGCCATTTGGACTTTCATAAATTAATTGCATTAATTTAAGAAAGAGTTCAAACTTGTTTTTTTATGTAACATGTAGATGGTTAAATTGGAATTTTTAAAAGGTTTTGCAAAGAGTTTAGATGATTATATGTTCAAAAATGAAAACTATTATTTGTGAAACCATAAAGCCTATTTGGACCTTTTGAAATGGTTTGTAAAATTTGAAAAACCCCTCCTAAGGCAAACCCCTGGGTTTTAGAAAATGACTTGTATGTTGAGTGTACGAATATGTGTCTAATGTTGGGGCTTATGCTTTATGTAATGTGAAAGAGGGGAATGCGCATAAGGAGGGAGAACGGTGGTGAGTGGTTTAGCGTGTTTTTAGGATAAATAAAGTGTGATGTTCATTTATTTTCTTTTGATAAAAGCTCACCGCCTTTTTGGAATAGAGCACAATGGTAAACCCGGGTATCTGGGTGGGTGACCAGTACTAGTACGCTAGATGACACGGTAGGGGTCCGTCCCGGTTTGTCTAGCAGGATTGACGCAACAACACTAACTAAACATATGAATTTCTGAGGTTCGTGGTCTTCTAAGCCACGTTTTCTGAGGGTCGTGGTCTTCTAAGACACGTTTTCTGAGGGTCGTGGTCTTCTAAGCCACGTTTCACTGAGGTACAAGGTCTATAGTTTCCCACTTGTTCTAGCTACCTATAGGGATTTCCCATGGTGCTCATTTGTGACATGCTACTAGCGGTGTGACTTTCTTTTCAGTTGTTTCATACTTGATGTCTCTTTTTGTGAAAACCATATTTTAATCCAAATTGGTTTCTTTTCATTTGAAATGTTAATGTATGCTTGAAACCTATTTTGAAAATGTAGTGGGAGTGAAAAGCTTTACTTGAAAATAAAAACTTGTTACTTGGATTTGGAAAGAAGGAAAACATTATTTTATTATACCTTATTTTTCAAACTGGCATGATTGGATTTCTTACTTAAGGCAGGGGCATAGGGCGTGGTTACATTTTGGCTTTCCTACTGAGCATCTCGGTGCTCATGCCTACTTTACCTTTCAGTTGCAGGTTTCAGTCTTGGATCGCTCTTGGGAGCGAGTGTAGTTGACGTACCGTGGTGATCCACGGGGTCCCCTAAGGTATGCCACGTTTTGTTTATTCCTTTTTCCACTGCCACGTTGTTTAGTTTTTTTCCTTTTATTTATCTGCTTGTTTAGTTTATGTTTATTCATCCTTTTCATGGGCTAAAATCGTTCCCAACTGGTTTATTTTGATGCCCGACACTAGTTGTCAGCCCGTGGGGATCGGGAATGCCCTTCGGGACATGTCGCGGGCCGGCTCAGGCGCTGGGTCGGATGGCGACCTAGGCTGGTTCGTGACAACATCAATTTCGGGTCATCATGAGTCAAAATATAAAGAGTATATTCACAAGATATTTAAATTTTACATGAAAATTTGTTTGTCTCAAAAAAACACAAATAATTCACCGATGGATAATTTAGAAATTATGATTAAAAAAATAAATTTCATTTTATCTAAATAATTTTCCAAATATATTATTTTTATATTTTTTTAAAAAAATATTCATTTATTGAGATATAGTGGGTTTTTTGGAAAAAAACAATTTTCAACCCCTTAAAAAATATATTTTAGTTCATTAAAATTCTATGATCATTTAAATATAAAAAAATTATTTAAAAATTATTTTTTTAAATATTAATTTATTTAGTAATCCATTATTACATTAAAATAAATAAATAAATTGAATTTGAACACTACTATAGAATACAATTTTTGTTTTATTGAATCAGAGTCGAAATCATTTCCTAAAATAATAAGGTGAAAATATATTCATTATTGTATAAAATAAAAATATTTATATTATTATGTTATTGATAACAATCCCTTTAATATATCAAAAATGACCTAAGAGTAATGTGCATGACGGTGTGACTTTCATGGTGTGGTTTAGGGTACATGGTTTATGTAGTGGTCTTGAAATTCTCCCATAAAATGTTTCACTCATGTTTATATTGTTAGATATCATCTTGTAATTGGTGAAGGTAATAGTCGAGAGATGAAATATCCATTATAATCTTTTATCAATTGTCTTTATAGGGTACCCTACTACTTTTTTAGTATATCACTTCCATTGACTTCATCAATTTGATTTTTTAAAACACTATATTTATACTAAACATATCATCACTATTCAATGACTATATAATCAATGCTAAATATTTTTAATGGTCTTTTAAATATGATAGGATATTAAAAAAAATAAGTTCATGTGTTTTCTAAAACTATAATTCATAATAATACAGTAAATTAAATTAAAAGTGGAATTTTATTTATAACTATTTGGGTCGCTACAATATTTAACCCTTAAGAAATTTCACCCTCAATGTCTTTATTTTCCACCCTAAAAAAGATGAGGGTAACTTTATTTCACCACCTCCTTTGGTTCCCATGAAACATTTCTATATTTTTGTTTCTCCAAAATAAATTTACAATGTGAATTGTCTTATTTCATAGAACTTCACCTCTATGATCTTTGATTTTCATTTTATTCTATTTATAAGAATGTTCATTATCCAATGGAACCACATATTGATTGAGTACATTTATGGGTTATGGTACATACATCCTCAAGAGGGATACATTGAATACATTAGGTACCATATATAGGATGTGTGGTAGTTCTAGTTGATATTCCAATGCTATAATGAGATCAAGTATCTCAAAGGGGTTGATGTATCTTGGTATAAGATTTCCCTTCTTCCCAAATCCCATCATTTTTTCAATAAATAAATTTATAGGAATACCATGTGTCTTACATCAAAATCAAGGTTTCATCATCGCTATTTAGTATATATCTTTAATTAACTCTGATCAATCTTGATGTGATGTTGAATATTCTTATTATTTTCCACCATTTCCTTGACCATTTCAGGACCTAGTAGTTTTCATTCCCCAACTATATCCCAATATACACATGTTCGTCACTTCTCTCCATTATGGGACTTATATGGGTCCATTTAGGTTCTATAGTGAAAGGTATTATTGTATGAGAACTCGACCCGATGAAGATATAATTCCCATACTAATATGATTTCATTTGAAAATGTTATCATCACGTCTTTAGGTGTCTGGATTTTCTGATCATATTGGACATCATTTTGGCTGATAAGCCATTTTGAAGTTCAGCTCACTATTTAAAGCATTTTGGAGATTTTATAGAACATGGAGTTGATTCTTGTATCTCGATTTGATACAATAGATAATGGTAAACCATGAAACCTTACCACTTCTATAAAATATATCTATTTAAGATGATCTAGTGAGAATTACTCTTGAATAAAAATGAAGTTTGGAGTACTTTTAAGATTATCCACTACAAAATAGATATAACTATTCCCTCCTGATGTCTTAGAAAGACTAGTGAGAGATTCCACGGTGATGTTTTCCCATTTCCATATAGCTATGGGTAATGGTTTCATCATCTCTTGGTATGTTTTTCATTCTGATTTTTCTAGCTAACATACAAGAAATATTTATGTATATTATTTGATATCCTTCTCCATATTTTCCAATAACAGTGCTCTTTAATATCTCAATATATCATTGTGATTTGAAGTTGGATATAGATTTTTGATCAATGAGAGTCATCCAACCGCTCCTTAAACAATGTATATAATGGTATAAAAAGTAATTTCACAAATCATACAAATATTTCTTCATTAACATTGAAATATAAGTATTTCCCCTTTCATATAGTTTCCACTTTCTTTTAAATTCCCACAAAATCTCTTTTATCATCCTTTTTCATATGGAGAAGGGATGATTGAGTAATCATTTTTGAAAGGATTTAATATGTTCATTCCTTTATGATTCTCATTTCCATACTCTTTATGTCCATGATGGTCATATTCATATCACTTCTCATAAATGATGGAATTGATGGATCATTTCTACATAGAGTGTCTTACGCTTTACTCAATTTTCCAGTATTGTGGTGAATTGAGCAGTCATAGTCCTCGATCATCTCTAACCACATTCATTGGTGAATATTCATCTATTGTTGTGTGAATATATATTTTATGATTTTTTAAACCATATATATTTCACAATTCTTGAAAAATAGATAATCCCTCCATATTTTAAAAAATAATATCACTACAGGAAACTCTAGATCATCTGTTGGGAAGTTCTGTTTGTGAACATTATACTAACATGAAGAATAGGATATGATTTTAACTTTATGCATTAATACAAAACCCAATCACTTCTTTGAATAATCTCTAAATACCATAATAATTTCTCCACTTGGGGGTTGTGTGAGAACATGTAAAGTGAGAAGCCTCATTTTAAGCTCCTTGAATCTCTCTTCAAATTCCCCATTACATGAAATCATGACTCCATTATGAGTTAGCTTGGTTAATGGGTCTGAAAATTTCCATAAATTTATAAAAAATTGATGCTAAAACCCAACTCATACAAGGATTCCATGGATATCTCTCAGATATATTGTCCTAATCCATTAGTCAATTTCTCCAGTCATTTAAATGACTATAAATATCACATTTCATTTGATTATATTAACTAATAATTTGAATTTCATCAACCAAAACTCAATTTTTTGTACATGTCATGTATATTCTCCTTTCTCATTATCTTTAGTACACTGGTCAGATGTTCTTCAAGTTCCTCCATTATTTTTTTATATTAAAATATAATCTATAAATACTTCTAAAAATTTGTTGGGGTAATCACTAAAGATTAAATTTTTCAAATCCATGAATATTTATGGATAATTAGCATGTTCTGATGGTATTACTATAAACTCATTTAGCTCATAACATGTATGTAAAACAGTCTTGGGGATATGCTCCTTCTTCACCTGAACATGTTAATACCCAAATTGTAGATCCAACTTAGAGATGTACTATTCCCTACATATCTAATCGAATAATTCAACAATCTAATAAAATGAATATTTGTGATTTATTTTGATCTTATTTAGAAAAAAATAATCAATGAAATTCTACATTTACCCATCCTTATTCATAATGATTGGACTTTTTCACACCATAGTGAAGCACATGGGGATATAAAACCTTTATCCATATTCTCATATAATTTTATTTCATCTCTTATTGTTCCAAAATAAACATTATATACATATTCTTGGATAATGTTAAAGCCCTAGCTATAACATCAAAAGAAAATTCAACCTCTCGGTTATCTATAATACCAAAAAATTATTTGGTAACCAATTCAATGTATTCCATCACAATGGGAATGTCTTCAAGGATGATCCTTTCTATAAACTCAATTAATTGTGGAAGATATTCTTTATATAAGGTAAAGCATATCCATTATTGAGATGTTGGTGCTAAAGAAGATTCATCATCTTCCTTCCACATTTATAGAATCATGGGACGATTCATGATACATATTGTGATTTCCTTCTCCTTATAATTTATGATGGCTCTATATAATAAATTCTAATCCATAGTAATAATTAAATCAAATTACACCAAATTGAGTACGACAAGATTTTATGAGAATTTTAGCCTACATATTGTTATTAGGGAGGAGTTATAAACATATAATTTAATAATTTCCCCATTTATCATTTTCACCAATAACTCTACCTCTATGCTTTTTAGTGGTGTTTCAAAAGTTCTACAAAACATTCACGGCATTAAGGAATGAAGAGATCAAGAATCAAAAAGTACATTCATTATTCCTGAATGAATAACTAGCATACCGATCACCACCTATTTTTCAAGATCTACCTCACTGGTTGTAAAGGATAAAACACCTCCCCTGTTTCCATAGATGTTTTTGGATGTCTCCAAAATCCATTATCTATGTTAATTCATTTTAAAAGTTCCATTATTCTTTGTAGTTGAGGAAATGATCAATTCAGTAAGGGTTGACCATAGCACTCATTTATTTCATCATAATAGAGGTTTTATCTTATCATTAATCATTATCTAGGTTTCCTTCTATACTAAACCTAATGTTTTTTCTTGTTCTATGTAGTTACTTTTTTAGGGGATTCGTTCCACACTATTGTAAAGTGGGATGTTAAAATTTTATGGTACCATTAGATTTCACCCTCAGTCTTATATAATTAAACTCAAATTTCCAATTCTTATCTTCCTAACACCCTAGAGATTCATCAGTCTCTATTTTAACATTGGGTTCACAACGTATAAATTTATTATATCTATCAAAGTTTCAGATTGGTATATATTTTCATAGAATAGTTTTTGGCTCACCAAATAAGTGTTTATCCATGCATTCATGGGTAATGAAAAATCCATAGGCTTGTCATGATAGTATTTTGATGTTTTCCTTACACACTGTGATGGATTTTTTTTATTTATTTCATGATTGAATAGAAATCCCCTTCCATTTTAAGTCAGATAATATAAGGAAAATATTTATAAAAAACAATCATTTTCCAAAATTAGTTCCACTGCATTCCTTCAATATCTTCTACAGGCTTTATATCCTTGATCAATTTCCACCACTGATTAGCTTCTCCATACATATGATAAATATTCAGTTGAACATGATCATTCTAAAAACATTGAATAATGGGATGATCGTCTCAATGATGTTTCTCTATTGTTCTGTGATTAAGGGATCATATGATCCATTTAAATTCATAGGCTTTTTCACATAAATGTCTTAATCACATCTTGTTATCTATTTTGTGGATTTGAATTCTATTCATGATCTAGGTTTCTATTTAAAACCATAGTCATCTAAGAGATTATTGTTATAAAATTCATGATTCCTACTCCAATCGGGTTTGGAAACTCATTGGGGAAGTCAACACATTTCCCTTTGAAATGGTTGTTCACCCAATTCCTCTTAATTATGAATATTGGGTAGAATAAATAAATATTAGGGATTATTATTTTTAAACTATGAAACAGATAAAGGGGAAATCTGTTGACATTTAAGGGGTAACTTATAAACACATTTATTTCATAAATTATAAATTTCATTCCTTCAATCTATGTTATCCATGATCTATTTTCTAACATAAATTCTTATTGGATTTTTTAACTTAATAATGGATCATAATGAGATTATGAACTTACCAATGAATATCAACTAGGAGTGTCAAATATGGTGTGCAATAAGTCTAGTTGTTTTCCAATAATGTCTGGTCGAGTGTAGATCAACATAGTGCTTTGGGTTTTACCCCTATGTACATCTATTCAAGAACCACATCCACATAATATATCTAGATAGGTGTCTTTGTTGATAATCCACTTACTCTATAATTATGAAAATTGTGGGATGTTTTTATATACATTTTTATCCAAAAGTATTTTTATATATTATTCTAATTCAAATACAAACAATATCAAAAGTTTTTCATTGATACCAAATATAAATATCGATATCATTATAACACTTTTATTCATCATTTTTTATATAATATTACACTTAATATAATGATAATGATCAATAATGATATTGTATTTGGTAATTAGGTACATTCCATTACAATTATATAAAATAAAAACAACATCTTTATTGAAAATGTTCTTAACATACTCACACGTAAAATTGTACGGGATAACATGAGGACGTACATAAGAAAGGGGTGAGATATAAGGCCCATTAGTGGAATTTAAATGGAATGGAATAAATAATGAAATAAATTTTAGAAAATATGACTAATAATTTGTAATAACAGATGTTAGAATCTGAAATATAAAAAATGAGGAAAGATAAAATAAGGAAATTGTGGGAAATATGGAAATAACATAAAATACAATGACATAAAAAAACTCAATGATTAATTGAAAGAAATCATAATGAAAAATGTCCAAAAAATAATCAGGTTCACTTCAAATCCCAACATTAATTCTTGTGAATCTAAGAACTTCCCAATGCATTGCAGCGCTATATAATTTCAAGTTCACCCATTACATTCATATCATTATTTTTCTTTTTTGTGCCACATACATCATAAAATATAGATTCACTAATCATTATATTTTATTCCAAGATAAATTAGTGTGTAATTAATATATGTTATTTTCAAATAAAGTATGTATATGTGTATAAAATTTAAATCCCTTGATAAGAAATGGTAACGGTATTCACTATAATTTTTTTGTCATGGAAATCGTGGTTAAATTCTGGTAGCATAACTACATCACATAAAAATTCATAAAATGGGTTGATGATAGGGAATTTGGTCTCTCGTAATTTTGATATATAATGGAAAGTAATAAATACATGGAAATACATTTCCAAACATTAGTAATAAAAAATATAATTTATAATATACTAATGATACATGAATAATGGACATAAGTAAAGGATCCCTTAGTTGAGTGTGTGACTCCAAATGCATATGTGGAACTTCTTGAGAGATTGGAGTGCCTTTTTAGGACACTATATAAGGTAGGTAAGAGTAAGGATTTCCTCCATGTAATTTTTGTAATGGTAAATGGTATAATCAGTGGGTTTATATAGAAAAATTGTGGGGAACTATTCACCATTCCTCAAAAATAGATTTTGGACTCTATATAGTAAAATAACCAAAACCACAAACCAACCCCTAGTTTTTCCCCATGGTTTCTAAAAATGTGGAGTGCTTTTCATTATTTGATAATTAAAATGGATGAACATAATAAAATAATATGATTTCATATGTTCATGTGATTCTTACTCAAAAATATATTATTTGAAAATAATTAAATAGTTTAATGTTTTTAGAGGATTTTTAAAGGCTTTATAAAATAAATAAAAAATGTATAATCAAATTATTCTAATGAGAAAACATATATACAGTTTTTATACCCTTTATAGTGTGTATCATATCATTTTTGGGTCATTATGATGTTACAATATATTTTATATATTTACATGGTATTTAAATTTTATTTGAATATTAAAATGACTGATATAATTTTGAAAAATAAACCATTGGATAATTTTTATGTTTTTATTGAAAAAATAATATTTTTGATAAATAATATTCTAAATATTACATGTTTTGGTTTTAAAGTAAAAATAAACATTGTTTGAGAAGTGCGTGGTTTTTTGATAATAAATGTTTTCAAACCCTTATGAAATTAAATTTTAATTAATATAAATTATATGATATTTTATATCAAATTATCATTATTGAATAATAATATTTTATTAAAATATTATTTATTTCAAAATACCATTAATTCAAGAAAATAAATATTTTAATTGAATTCCAAAATTATTGAAAAATATAATTTTTTTAATTAGAATCAAAATAATTTCTAAAGAAACAAAAATAAGAGAAAATATATTCATAATTCTATACAATTTACAAATTCATAGTATTAGGGTCTTGAAACATATACATTTAATACACCAAAAAATTCTATAAGAGTAGGTTGTATGATGATGAGACTTTCATGGACTAGTTCCACATACATGATTTGGGTCATGATCTTGATGAACTGTAATATATCTCATAAAAATGTTCAATCATACTAATGTTGTCAGATCTCATCTTGGGATTGATAAAAAATCTCATAGATGTTATCTCCAACAAAATCTCTTACTAATTTGCTTTGTATGGTATGATCCAACTTGTTGAGGCCGTCACTTTGTATTTTTCATTTGAATTTGTTAAAACCCTATATTTATAATAATCATATAATCACAATTAATTGGCTAAATTATCAATAGTAAACATATTTAATGGTATTATATATTTTAGAGTATATAAAACCAAATATATTCATATTTTTTATATAACTATAATAAAATAGAATATATTTAATTAAATCTAAATGGGAGTTTTATTTATAATAGTAAAAGGTATTAAACTATTTCCCATTAAAAAATATGAACCTTAAAATTATAATTTCCCACACTATAATAGATGAGGGTAATATTGTTTCATCACTACCATTGGTTCCCGAAATTCTTCTTCAATCTAGTGGCTTATCCACATTTGTTTTAGAATGTTCATTGTCTTATTTTATATAACATTGTCTCTATGGTCAAATATTTTCATTGCCTACTCTTCATAGGAATGATCATTATATAATAAAACCTCCATTGAATTGAGTACATGTGATAGGTCTATTATGTTCATCCTCAAGAGGGATACATGGTACACATCATGTGATTGCGATAGGTTGGGTGGGAGAGCTCATTGATTTTCCACCACTCTAACGTGATAAAGGATCTGAAAGAGGATAATTTATCATTGGATAAACATTCACTTATTGAAAAATAAGATAACATTATTCAATGTAGAAATATGAAGGAATATCAGATCTCCAATATCAAACATTAGGTCACATCGACTATTTTTATGATTTCTCTTATATCAACTCTGATCGGCAATGATGTGTTGTTAAATGGTCTTAACCTTTTCTACTATTTCCTTAACCATTTAATAACCTACCTATATTCATTCCCCAACATCATCATATCATGCTGGTGTTCCCAACCTCTTTCTATAAAGGTCTTCATAAGGGGTATTTTTATGATAGACTAGAAACTATTGTTGTATAAGAACTTGACTAGAGGAATATGTTATTCCTATAATACTTTGAAGTCAATGTAGCATTCTCTCAACATGTCCTCAAGTGTCTATACATCCCTCTCAAGTTAGTTATCAATTTTTGTGTGATATGTTGAGATAATTTTCAACTAAGTATTTATTTATTGTTAGATAACATTATAGAATGTGGATATAAATCTTGGATCTTGATTAGATATAGTATATAATGTTACTCCATTCCACTTAACCACTTCTTTGATGTATATCTGTATAGGTTGATCTAGTGAGAAATACTCTCAAATAAAAATGAAGTGTGAACTCTTTGAAAGATAATTAAACATAACCCAAATATCATTATTCATTTTTGATGTATTTAGAAGACCAGTGACAGAGTCAATGGTGATTTTTTCTCATTTCCTTGTAGGTCTGGGTAAAGGATGCATAATCCCCAATTATTTTTACTTATTTCATTCACTTCCTAACATATAATACATATTTATGTATATTCCCTGATTTCATTCTTCATATTTTCCCAAAAATATTTCTCTCGAATATCTCAACAAATATTTGTGCTTCTTGGATTGATAGAGATTTATCAGCTATGTGCAACATCCAACAACTCCTTCTTTAACTCAAGAATTAATAGTGATCATAGACAAGACCCAAATAATATATCTCTTTCTTCATCAATATTAACATCAGAGGATTTACTCACTCACCTAGTCTCCAGGATCTCATAAATTCCTACAACTTCTCATGCATCATCATTTATCTTCTATAGAAGTAATGGCTGAGTAATAATTTGTGAAAGGATTTATGATGATCATTTCTTTATTATTCCAAAATCATTCCACTTTATGTCCTTAAAGATCAGATCCTTATCAATTCCCATAAATGATATAATTTCTGGATATTTTCTACATATAGTTTCTATCACTTTATTTTCATTACCAAGATGGGTGTGAATTGAGATTTAATATTCCCTAACCAATTAAATCTATCTTGGTTGGTGCGTCTTCCACACTTTTTTGTCAATATATAATTCAGACTTCTTTTATCCATATAAATATATATATATATATATATATATCACATTTCTCAAAAAGAGATAATTACTATATATTTTCAAACATAATATCACTTTATACAACTAAAAAACATTTTTTTGGTAGTTATTTCTTCACAAAATTTCAGCATCCTTAAATAATGGTATACCACTTTTTCATTATGCATTTACATACAACCCAATCCCTTATTCAATGTGTTGATGAATACCATTAAAGTTTTCTCACAAGTGAGTGGTGCGGGAATATGTATAGATATAAGAATCCTTGTCTTCTCCTTGAAACTCTCTTAACATTCATCATTCTAAAAAACAAGACTCCCTTCTGAGTTATCTTGGCTAGACTGTTTGATAATTATGGGAATAACCTCACAAATCAATTATAATTCCAATCTAATCCAAGGATATTTCATATTTATATCACATATGTTTCCTAAATCATTCTTCAATATCTTATATTATTTATGGGTCAATATATATCCCATTTATTATGATAATAATCCCTAATAATTATACTTAATTCAACTATAAATCACATTTCCTATAATTTGAATGGAGATTCCCCTTTTTCATGGTATTTAGTAATGTTCTCATATGCTCCTCATGATCCTCATTACATTTAGATTATATTATAAAATCAACTATAAAGACTATCAAATAAAATATTTGGTGATTTATAAATTCTCTATTAATCAAGCCCATAATGATTATAGGAGAATTAGTGAGTCTAAATGGCATTATAATTAACTCATAATGCGTGTAACATTCAGGAAATGTTGTCTTGGTGATGTCATCCTTGTTCAACCAAACATGTTAATACCCAAAACTTATATTCACATGGGAAATTTATTGTAGTCCACCTTGTTGATAGAAAAATTCATCAATTAATGGAATATGATATGTTTTCTTTATCATGATCATGTTTATCTCATGATAATAAATTTGAAGGCACATTGACCGATCCATATTCTTAACAATGAGGAATGGTACACCCCATGGTAAAGCACATGTGCTTATAAACCCATTATCTAGATTATCCTTTTTTTCATATTCCCATGTTCTAAATCATCCATTATAAATAGAATCTTTGATCATTATAATGCCCAAAGTATAAGATGAATTAAAAATTCAACCTCTGGAATAAGATGATGACCAAGAAATTCATCGAAAACACATTAGTGTATTCCTTCACAATGGGAATGTATTCTTGGAAGATGATTTCCTTAAAGTCAATAATTTGATCTAGATATTCTTTCTATATGGGAAATTATATCAATTCATGAGATATTGGGGGTTAAAATATTCAACCTCCTTGTACTTTTACATAATAGGGGGATGATTTTTGATACAGAGAGAGATTTATTTATTGTTGGAATTTAGGTTGGCTCTATATAAGTAATGAAAATTTATGACTATGAATTCTCTATATTCTACCAAATAGAGTATGAAAAGATTTATAGATAAGTTCATTAAACATATTATAAAAGAGGAGGAGTAATATACTTGGGATGCAATAATTTTCCCATTTTCCATTTTCAATGATAGTTCTACTTCCATTATTTTTTGTGGTGTATGAATATTTCATTCAAAAATTAATGATATAAATGAATTTGTTGAACCATAATGAAACATTACATACAATTTTATAGAATAAATAACTAGCGTATCTATCATGAGTTCATTTTTGGGATCCACCTCAGTGGGTGGGATCTAAAAATCTAGCCCTTGTTGCCTTGGTGGATGTTGGTTGCCTGAAAAAAAAACCACTGTCATAGTGCATTGGATCACAAAGATCCCTAGTTCCTTATAGTTGTAGTAATAAACAATTTGATAAGGGTACATTAGAGAATTCTTTTCTTCCATCATGTTAGTGTGTTTCTCCAACCAAAAAATTATTAGTTAGGTGTCCTTCCTTCCCAAAATTAAATAATTTCATTATTCCCTTAAGGGATTTTTTTGGGGTTCTTCTTTTAGTACAATATACAAGTGTGATGTTAAAATATCTGGAACTTTTGGATTTATCCATTTAAATTAAATAATTAAAATACACTATTTTATTCATTTCCTCATGATACCCTTGAGATTATCTGATTTCCATTTCAAAGTTGAGGGCACATAAGATAATTTCCTCATATCTATCAAATTCTCAAATCCCTAAGGCTTTTCATAGACTATGTTTTTCCCCCCAAATAAGCAGTCAACCATGAATTTTTGGGTGACCAAAATGTGAGAGTAATATAATCCATTTCATGTGAAGTTTATCTTATATGGCCTAAAAGAATATTTATATTTTTTCTTGGGGTAAAGGAAATCCATTTCTATTTTAAGTGGGGAGTGTGTGGATAATAATTACTGTAAAACATTTTTCATAATTACTTCCACCACATTGGAATGATATATTACTTTGGTTTAATAATTATTATTAATATCTAGCACTAATCAGATTCTCCCTCCACATGATAAACAATCATTATATCCATATATTTCTTTGAACATTTATGGTTTGAGAATATATTCTCAATATAGTTGATCCATTGTTTCAGGATTAATATATCATATGATCTTTTAATTTCTAGAGTCATTTTCCTCATAAAGTAATCCATCACATTTTATTCATTCTTAGGGGGATTTGGAAACTCCTCTTATTTTATTTTCCTATTTAGAATCTGAGTTATCTTAGAAAATATCATAATATATACCACAATTCATTCTCTCATTGGGTCTGAAATCTCTTTGCGGTGGTCTTGTCAATTCCCTTCACATTGGTTCTTCACCTGATTCCTCCTATTTATGTTCATTGGATTAAATAAAAATAGAATTATGTACAATTATTTTTAAATGGTTTAACACATAAATGGGTAATCTAATGAAATTAATGTGATACCTTAGAAACTAAATATATTTATCAGCTTATGTATTTATATATTTCTATCTATGTCATCCATGATATATTTCATAAATCTATTTTTATGGGATATTTTTTTCTATTAATGAGGCTTTTATAATGATATTATAAATTTACCAAAGCATTTCTACCATGAGAGTTAACCAAGGTATGCATCAAGGTCCTTTTAAGTCCACCAGTTCCTCATCGAGTCTTTCTCAATGTGATGTTTTTAGGTTCTACCCCTACACACATCTGTACTAGATCCACACCCACTTTTAGTATCTATTCAAGGTTATATTTTTCAAATAAATTAGTTTCTCTATATTTTAATAAATAAAGGTATTTTTCTTATAAAAATATTTTCCCTTAGGATTTAACTATAATTTTCATAATCCTAATCTATAAATAACAAAACTTTTCCTTTGATAACAACTAAAATAAGATATATATTTATTACAAATTAATTCAGGATTTATTACAAAATATTAAATCTAATACAACCTATAAGATCAATATATATAGTTTATTTGGGATATTGGTACACTATATAAAAATTTAAATAATAAAAACAACATCATTAGGTATTACTTCATTAACATTCACATGTATAAAACAACATGGGATAACATATGGACACACATAAGAAAGGGTTATACTATAAACCCCAGTAAGGAAATAATCATGGAATATAATGAATTTATTAACATATGTTTGAAAATGTTTATATCAATGGGGAATAAAAGGTTTGATAATTATTAACATGAATAAATAGGAATAGTATAACATAATAACACAAATGAATCATGGGAAATATAGAATTAATATAAAAACTACGTCATAATTATAGGTTAAGTCTAACTACCATGATAGAATGATGGAAATGGTCCCATAAAGAGATCATGTTTAATCTATATCATATCATGACACCACATGTTACTAAAAATTAATCAATGCATTGGATCACTATATAATTCTGGGAACTCCCATCACATTCATTTAATTCTCATGTTAATGTGTTTCATATAGATCATAAAACATGGATTAATTCATCAAAATATATTATTCCCTAATCTATGAGTCTGTTATACATAATTATAAGTCCCAATTCAAATATTTAAGAGTATAAAAATATGAAATCCATTGATTGTAAATGGGTAAGGTATTCACCATAAAATTTTCTTGAAATAGAAAATAATGATGAAATTTCATCATCATAGTACCACAGAAAAATTCATAAAAATGTTTGATGAGAAATAAAGGGGTATCTCATAATTTGAACATCAAATTTTTATTACTAGGGAAATGGATATACATATCCCAATATTAGGAACTGGAAATTGAGGTAATGATATTTTAAAGAAACTTTAATTATGGATATAAGGAAAGGATCCCATACTTCATTTTGTGACTCCAAATGCTTGGGAGGTACTTATATAGATCTTGGGGAACCTTGGGAGGACTCTATAGATGGGTTGTAAAAGTAAAGATGTGTTAAAAAGAATTTTTAGAGATGATAAATGGGATCCTTAGTGGGTTTATATAGAAATATAGTGGGGAATTCATTATTATTTCTCAAACATGGGTTTGGGAATCTATATAAAAAAATTAAAAAACCACAAACCATCATATGATTTTCAAAATGATTTCTTCTAAAGGGGAGTGTTTTTATTCTTTTATAATGAAGTGTGCCAAAAATAATAAAATAATTCTATTTCTTATATTGAAGTGAGTCACACTCTTAAAAAAAATGTTTTTAAAACCATAAAATATATTAATTATTTTGGAGGATTCATAATGGCTATATAAAATTGATAAAATAAACATAAAATGACATTATTTAGAAGGAAAAGATTATATTTAGTTGTGGATATCATTTATATTATTTATTAAATATATTTTGGGTCATATTTATTTCATAATATACACTATATATTTATGTGGTATTTAAGTTTTACATGAAAATATGACCATCTCAGAAAATTATGAAATTTTAAATATTAGAAATTTTGATGTTCTAACTCAAAAAATAATATTAAATTTCCCTGAATAATTTTCTAAATATTATCTTATTAGTATTTTAAATTAGAATATACAACTACAGATAGATGATAGGTTTTTGAAAATAATAGTTTTAAAAACCTTGTAAAAATAACATTTGACTTTAATAAATTTAAATCATCATATATATCTAACAAAAAAATTAATAATTATATTTTATAAAAATATTATTCATTTCAAAAATTATTTAACTAAATAAAATAAATTTAATTATATAAATTGAAAATTACACAAAAATCAATTTTTTGTTTCATTGAATTAGAATGAAAATCATTTATAAAAATGTAAAATAAGATGAAAATGTATTCATTATTTTATACAATATACATATTCAAATTATTCGTTTCTTCATGATAAATATCTATTTAATACATATGTAAATACCCTATGTGTAAGGTAGGTGATGGGGAATATTTTATGGGGTTGTTTGGTGTACATGGTTTGGGTCGTGATCTTGGTGAGATTGAAATTCTCCTGTAAACGGTTTCACTCATTCTTTAGTTATTGAATATCATCCAAGTATTTATCAAGGTAAAATATCAAAGATGATATGACCACTAGATGCTCCAATAAATGGGCTTTATATGGTACACTCCAACTCACTGAGGCTATCACTTCCTTTGTCTGTGTCAATTAGGTTTGTTAAAACCCTATATTTATAATAATTATAAGATCATTGTTAAACAACTATATTATCAATAATAAATATGATTAATTTTATTTTAAATCAGATATGATATAAAAATAAATAAGATAATGTTTTTCTATAACTCGAATACAGAATATGATAGTTAATTAAAACAAAATGTGAATTTTCTGTAACAGTTCTGGTCATTACATAGAAGACTCACTTTTGTGTAAAGACGCGTGGAAAGAGGTTACCTTTTATAATTTACATGAAGGTAACATTTATAATTTCATATAATATTTAATAATAATAAGGTAACAAATTACAAAAATGTCTCTAAATGTTTATATTTTGTTGATTTTGTGGAACTGGGTTATAATTCCATCAATAAAAATAATTTATACATTTTTTTGGTGTCATTTTGATCATTATAATTTTGATAAAACCTTAGTTAATAAATTTAAATTTTAACTACTCCTAATAATTTAAAATAATTAAGGTTTTAAATTTTTTCCTAAAATGTAAAAATTGGACCATGAATGGAAATTTTGTGATATTTTAGACCATGTAATATCTATCATGTATTAATTAATTACTTTTATTTATTTTTAAATAATTTCATAAAATTAGTTTGGTAAAATATCATTATTTTCCATTTTCAAATCATTCAATTAATTTGACTTAAATGTAACTAATATAATGTTTGAATTTGAATATAATATTTTAATATAACCCTAATATGTAATCTCCAAATATTAAATTCATGTGACACTATAAATTACCAAAATTATATAACTGTTAATATTTTAAGAACCCTTAAATTTATTTGTCAATTAATTGAATAAATAATGGTTTGGTGGTGTGTAAAAATTTACAGTAATTGTATCATACCTAAAAATTAAAGATAATTTTTCATAATGAATATAATTTTATTATGATAAAATATTATTATTGTTAATCATTAACCATTTTTTCATAAGTGCACAGATAATCGATATTTAAAAGCCATAGAGTGACAATCTATATCATTATATGTTTTAAATAATATATAATTAATTTTCTAGGTAAAGTGTCCATTAAGCCACTCTATTTAGATACTAATGTGTTAAGGGCAGAGTCACATTAATCTAATAAGATATTGGACATAAAATTATGGACATATTTTTTATTTTAAATCTATATTAATATGATTTACCATTTACTAAGGTGATAAATTTTATCAGTGATAATATTTATTTTTGATGAAAATAAAAGTATCCTTTTTAGCTAATAAAATCCTTTTGATTCAAAATATGGAATGAATTTTATAAAATTCTATACATATATGTGGAATTTTTTTATTAAAATTAAGTGTCATGAAAACCATTATTTATATAAATAAATTTTTTTTATAGAACAATGTTTATTAATATACCAGACTTATAAAAATATCAAAAAAATATCAAAAAAAATTAATTAATTATATAATATATTAATTTCATAAAATTTATTCACCAATAATGGTAAATTTATTTTATTAATACATGAACATGTTACACACATATAAAATTTTTTCTAGAAAAATGCCTCCTCACATATAAAAATGTTTTTAAACCAAATTCATAAATAAAAATGATTCCAATGAATTTAGTTGAATTACATAAAATATAATAGATATAACATAACTTCTAGAACACATTAATTCAACATGTAACATTGTACATGTTTTTATAAAACCATGTTATTAAATAATAATATAGTGACCTCGAACCCAGTTTCCCAGAGTCAGTGCGTTATTTATTTCAATGTCATAAGATACAAGGAATCATATATCATAGGACCAAATAGTTTCATAGTATTGTAATATATATATGTATATGATTATAAAAATAAATTTTGAAAACATTAAAATAATTTTTTTAGTAAAATTATCCCTTCTTGTATATCCTTATACATCAATCAGAGTACTCTTCATGGAATCTTGAAGAAACGAATCAGAATAAGGGTAAGTAAAATTATTAGTAAGGGTAATGTCAAAAAGAATATATCCATGATTAAAAAAGAATAACCAATATGGTTCGTAAAATAAATGATCACACATTTCATTTAACCAACAACTTGGATATCATAATTAGATATGGTATAAACCATATAGAAAGGTAAATAATAGAAAAGAAATTCCTTTGAATCAATAAATTATTAATGAAATGCATCGCGATATAGTATCTTAATTAAAATATCATGGATAATAATAAATGAAATCATAAAAAATAAAGTGCTTAATTATTGGATTCCTGGACCTCATGAATCTTGATACCTCTACCACCAAGAAATTTCACAAAGAAGAATTAAATTATATGTAAAACCCCATTTAATGTTAGTTTACTTATTTGTATAATGAGACCTACCAATTCCTTATGAGGATATATACAATAAGGCCCCACCCTTCAATACATGTTAAAATAACTCCTCTTAAATCAACTAATTTATTAAATTCACAATCAATGAGACTTATAATTATATTTATGTATTGAGTAATGAATATATATTTTAAATATTACCCAAATCAATAAAATAAATTTTATTGTAAAATACTCTATATAAAATTGATATATAATTTAATTTGTAATAATATTCATGATAAATAATATGGATATTTTAGGAGATTTAATTTCCAATAATTATTGAAACATGAATATTTCAATGGAAAGTAAATCTCTATAAAAATGAATCAAGAATGTGAATGTCAATACATTCCTCGGTCAAAATGAACATAATATATCAATAGAAAGAATAAGGATTTTATTAATACAAAATATAACCATTAGAGTAATAAAAAAATTGTTTTTTATTGATGATTAGAAATTTCATAATAATATATTTAAGAATAATTTTTGTGGAAATTATGATTTTCATATTGAAAATCATTATTTAATGACATAAACATTTTTAATTATTTCACTTGTAAATGAAATTTTTAAAAATATAATATTACAAAAATATTAAGAAAATTATTTCATTAAAAATAAAATTGTAGACATGAAATTTATGATTCCAATATATTTTTTTCATGAAGGAATATAATTTTTAACCTGTTTTACAAGTTAAAAATAATATTCCTTTTGACCTGTAAAGAGTTTAGAAATGTTCCTTGTTCAGAAAATGATAAAAAAAATCAATTCACATTTTTGGAAAAATCTAAAAGATCATTTTTTTGTAAGTTAATAGGAATATTAATTTGGAATAATATTTTAAGAAGAATAAAATTGTTAAAAATTTCTATAATGAATCAAATTTAAATGGAAAAAAATTATTTTGAAAACATTGTTAGGAAACATTATTTTGAAAGAAAAATTATTTCTTATCAAAGAGTGAACTGATGTCAGATTTTGTAAAATACATTTTCTCAATATTTTTAATTTCTAAAGAGTGGGAAAGAGAACTATTTGTTGATAATGTTCATGAAAAACTAGGGGAGAATAAAATATAATTTTTTGTTATAAAATTGGAAAATAATTTATTTTAATGGAAATTCAGGTATAATGATCCTGATGAGAACAAAATTGTTAAATAAACACTTGTAATGATCATAACGTTGATGTGAGAATTAACCAAAAGAACTATGTGTATAAAATTTAAATCCACATAAAATAATTTTAAACTCATCAATAAATAGTCAAAATTTATTAATCACACAATGTTAGTATATTAATGACAACAAAAGTGTAATATATCACAATGAAAAGGAATGGAGTTATAAAATTATAGACCACATGAA
This sequence comes from Viscum album, assembly GCA_963277665.1. Lineage (NCBI taxonomy): Eukaryota > Viridiplantae > Streptophyta > Magnoliopsida > Santalales > Viscaceae > Viscum > Viscum album. The sequence goes on from OY728165.1 coordinate 1,088,378,040, forward strand.
AACATTTAATTAAAACCCCATTATATGAAATGATTCAAATTAAAACATAAAATAAAATAAAGAATTAATTATCAATTATATTACATTACATTGGATAATTATATAGACTGTAGAAAATAAATCACGTGTATAACATTACTATATTCATTAAATATATGAAATTGTGACCAAATCTCTTACCTCACACTTCATTTTGGATGATTGTTCATTAAAGTCATGTATAATGGTTTTGAACTTGTTATAAAATTATAACAAAACAATTATAATATTTATACTATCATATAATACCATTTTATAACATCTTATAACTTATCTATTAATGATCTATCATTATTTTCATTGTTTAATGTGTTAATATCATTGTTTTCTCCTGTATTTTTTGTCATAATAGATTAGGTTATTGCACATATTATATTGTAAAATCATCCCAAGAATGATAATAATGAAATAATTTTCATATATTTATATACATTTTACTTTAAAAACCATTCTTAAATTTTGGTTATTAGAAATGGACTATGTTATAATTGTGGAGACATTAGGTCATACCTAAGCATGAGTAACGTTTCCATTTTCCAATGATCCACATGGATATAAGGTAACTAATATTTTATCATTAAATTATTTTTAAAATATAAAATATATAATATTATTTCCTTAAATATACTTATATATATCATCCATGTGGTGTAGTGATCAAAATAGAGTTACATCACATTATGAAGTCAGTAGTCCACATATACACGAGTGATATTATCATTTTCTAGTGTAATAAATAAATATTATATTATATTTGAATATTGGTAAATATGTCATTAAAATAAATAATAATTAATTTATATAACATATATTAGTTAAATTTATCCATATAACCTTCCATGTAAAGAGTTTGTAAAAAAAGAATCACATCGCTTCAGGGGGCAATAAACTGTCGTACACATAATATATATTATCATATCCCCTATAAAATGGAATGTTATAATATTATTTAAGAAATAATAAATCGTCAGGTTTAATAATTTTTTAATTGTCACACATATATATATATTATATTCATAATCATATCAAACCATGTAAGGTGGTAATGTAAAAAATGATTTCCATCGATTCGCATGGTGATAGTTTGTCGTACACATGAACAATGATTTTGTAAGCCATTTGCTATAAGTGGAGATATTTGTTTTTAATAACATTATTATAACAACATATAATTAAATTTATGATACTTATTTTACTATAACATCATTTATTAATAAGAATTTATATATTTAGAGGAACAAATAAATAAAAATTCTTATTGAAGAATGTTACCTCTTCTTCCAACCAACTCCTTATATTTGATAAAAAATTATTCATATGAAAAAATTTTGCACAAATTTAGTCTTATATTATTAGGTTAGGGAAGGATTTATGTTAATTTTTCATGTATTGGCTTAAAAATGGTTTTAATATGTGAATAAGAGATGATAGGTTTTGGTATTTTATAAGTCAGGTTAGTGGCACTGTTGTAATTTTGAAAAGAAAAATGTATACCCGGATTTTTTAAATGAAAATGGTTGAAAATTGATTATTATAAGGAATTAGTCATTATATGGTCAAAACATGGACCTGAAATTGGTTTTTGATATGTTTTTTTGGTAATTTTAACACTTATGTTTTTATTTTAACCCACAATAAATCCATTTTTACCTTAACCATGATAAATAATTTTTAGTGTTTTCAAAATTCATTTGTGAAAAAATTTAAGACAATCTTATAAAAATTAATAATTTTAAAAAATTAACCATTTTTTACAAATTATATTCATATAAGTGGCATGATTTAAATTAAAATTCACCCTGCAGATGTGATGATCTATTTCATTTTCAAATGGAAAAGGGTCAATTGTTTACAATGTTCTTATATAAACAATCAATATTAAAATAATTAAAATTTCATTAATTTTATAAATTGATATATAATTTATATAATATTACATTAAAACCAATTTAAAATGAAGTTTATCTTCGTAAATTTTTTAAATGAAATGGATGTTTTCAATTAAAATTAATTATATTTCAATATGTATCAAAAATTGAAACATTTAAAAAAATCCCAAAAAATTCACCATAAGTTATTTTTATATATTTGATTCAAACATAAATTTATTTTTATCAATTTTCAAAATTGGTAAAAATTAATTTTTATTTATGTGATCAAAGCGTGGAAATACCATCTTTTAAAAAGATAATGTCTGTTGAAAACAAATTCTTTGTTTTAAATAATTTCTATTTTATTTAATATCAATATATAACCATAATTTTCATAATTTTGTTATTACAATTAGTATAAACCAATTTAATTGTTGGGTTATAATGGTATATTATATTACAGTTCATTTACACATGGTGTTTCATGATCACATGCTTTCAATGATATTTAATTTAATAAAATATAGTTCATGGGTTGTATAAACTCTGGGTTTCACATCATAAAATCAATGAAATAAACTATTTTTTTTAACATATGGGTGTTACAATTTTACCACTATAAATAAATTTATAAATCAAAATATATTCATGATCTTGATAATCTATGTTTTAGAAATTAGAAATATCATTATTGAAAACCCCACATCGTAAAAGGAGTAAATAAAACATACTCTAAATAAGAGTGAATGGGGAGTGAGAAGTTTATATAGAATTAGATATAACTTGCTTTCTATGTAGTATAACATTAGAGTAATGTGAAGATATAGAGATTGACGAAAAAAATAAATCATTATAGACAGTGATTGAGTATATTGATCAAAATAATGTAAATATCAATTGAAAATTAAAGGCCTCAAAACTATAAATATTTGACAAATTAATATTTCATCAGATTCATTATATTTGAATGAAATAGGCTAAAATGTTTTTCAAGATCCTTTTCCTAATGTTTAGGAATTATTTTAAGGTCAAACATTACATGTAAATAAACATACATGATATGTTTCTATTCCATAAGAACATTTTAATCCTTTGGTTATCCAATGATTAATTTTTAATTTATTCCATATGGAAATAAAATAATTCCCAATAATATTTTTTTATTCTTGAATCACTAAAATTAACTATTAATGTATTATAACATAAATTAATGATTGATATTTCTTTCAATTATTTTCTAACTATTTTGAAAACCTAATAAGATTCGAACAGGTTATCTAATATAATAAATTAATTTCTAAACAACAAAATTAATACCAATTATTCATCAGTAATATTTTTTGGAAATAGTTTAACTAAAAATATTAACATATTAACTAGGGTATTTCATATGTTTGGGGTTGGTTATAAACCATTATATTCCATCATTCCTGGGATAAATTCACATGGCATTTCGAGATGTGATGGGTAACCAACCACCATGCTTGTTTTTTTAAAAATATATTGATATATTTCTTATAATTTTCCTTGAATAGTATGATGAACATCATCGAAGTAAAAATAACAATTAGAAAATAATATACTGATTTTTTTAGTAAAAATAATTTTTTCCACGATTCCTAATAATCTTATTCTACTATTACTCAAATTTATAACGATATTATTGAACCTAAATGTTTTCAATGCCTTTTAATTAATTTCTATAAATTGTATTGGAATTATTTGACATAGTTATTTCTTTATTATATAATTTAACGTTTATAAGAGGTAATTTTCTTAGATAATTCATATAACTCATCATTTATGGTAATTTTCATTATATGGGTCCCTCCTCCTAATTTACTTTTTTAGTTTACAAAACTATTAAGGGGAAATTGAGAACCATCACAGTTTAGTAGATCAAACATCCAAAGACACTACTGAATTATTAAACACTAGATTAAGATAATTGGAATCAAATTCCATAGACAGTTTCTAGGGAAATGAATTTTCCTCATTTCCAATATCATCTTCAAGGAGTTCTTCATAACATGTTTTCATGTACTTGCAGGTTTTTATATACTCTTCTTTTCTAATTTTCCCCATGTTGATGCCTCTAACCAATATATGGACTTGCATTTCAATCCACTCCCTTGTCTCCCTATTACCAAACACTTGGAGAAATATACTCATAATTTTATCAATGTCTTCCCTTTTCACCTTAATCATTAGGAAATACTCTTTCATTTCATCGCATGAGTGAATGAGTTGATCCATATTTTTATCGGAATCAACATCTTCCAGGAACTGCCAACAGACAAGAGGCCCTTCAATATTAGTTTGAAGAGAATCCTTCAACACTGACATCACCTATTCAGATAGCATTGAAAATTCTCTCTACTAACCAACTTCCCTTTTAGCAGCCACAAATTCTTCAGACACCCAGTCATTGGCCTGTGAGCCCCCAGCCTGCTTACCATCCACATGCCCGTCCGAGCCTTTACACTTGCTCTTGTGGTTATTTCCTGCATTATTATTACCCATCACTGGGATTTTACACTTACATGAGGACCTCGTAACTAGAGGACTAGGTATGTTAGGTTAGTCTTTATATAGGTCCCAAGGATGAGATTTATTTTCATCTAAAATACACATATTTTTTATCAAAAACGCATTGATTTTTGAAATTCATTTCAACGTGTAAATAATTTTTAGGATTATTTTGAGACAAATTCATTTCAATATATGTTACCTTTAGTTTAACCTAGGTCCTTAAATATAATTTTCTATTCAAATACATCATAATGGTTGTATGGAAAATGGTAATTATCCCAAACATATCCCCTTAAATTTTTAAATTAGTTGTGCAGTACGACCCATTGTCATGTTCCACGTGATAATTAACTCATTACAAATAAATACATTTTAGAGTTCATAGCCCTATGTACCTCAGTTCTGGAACCATTTCCACTTTCAGTATCAAGATATGGATTTATTTCTACAAAAACCACATAATTTATTCCTTAACAAAAAAAATTATTTTAAAATATAATTATTCATAGAGTCTGTGAAAGGGTTATGATCTCTAATGTATGTTTTCCAAAATCTAATTCCAAATGTTTATACTAAATTTCATTATATACCAACAGTATTTTCCTTGACCCTTGTATCTCAGAGTTGTTGTCTACAAAATTACAATTGCATAAGATACAAGGAATCACATATTAAAGTATTTAATAGTTTTGTGGTCTTAGTAAACTAGATACATACAAGAATCTCACATTACATTTTAAAACCAAATTTAAAACATTTTTTAATAATAACATTATTCCCTCTTTTGTATCCATGTGAATCAATCATAGTAAACATCCTGGAATCTTAGGGAAAGGAAACAAAATAATGGTGATGTTAAATTCTGAGTAATGGTTAAGTAAAATAGGATATATTATGAATCAATAATTAATAATCAATACTTGAAGGTACACAAATTAACTCATATTTTATTTAATTAAAAAATTTTAATTCATAATTAGATAAGTCATAAAAAATTCCCAAGGTAAATAACAAAAAATACATAATATTTAATCACTAAAATGATAATGAAATGTATCCAGGGAAACTTTTATTATTAAATTATCTTGGATAATAATAAATGAAATATTAATGAATGAAATAATTAATTATTAGATTCCAAGATCTTATACATCATGATACCTCTATCAGGAAGTGATTTCATGTGTTTGTTTAAAACAAAATTTAAAATAGAGTTTCATTATAGTTTTCTTATTTTCATCAAGATACATACTGATTCTTTGTGGTAAAATACAATAAATATGCTCAAACCTGATAACAAGTCAAAAGTATTTCTAATATATGAAATAATCGATTTAATTCATGAACAATGTGACGTGTCATAAAATATTATTATTAGGTATAAAATATAGATTCATTAATATTTCTAATATGAATCAAACAACTCTCAATGTAAAATACTATATCTATAATTGATATATGGTTTAATGAAAAATAACATCCATGATAAATAATTTGGATATGTATGGATGATTTAATGTTTAATGATCACAATAATGTGAATATTTCTAATAAAAGATAGTAAATACAAAAAATTATCCAGAATGTGAATTTCAAAAATCTACTAGGTCAAAATTAACCTAAACCCTTCATATATAGAATAAGTATGGTATCAGTAAAAAATATACATTTTGAAGTAATAATAAAGGTTTATTTATATTTATGTATAAAAATACCATAAAATTTTCTTAAAAACATTCTCTAGGAAAAAATCATTTACCTATTGAAAATATATTTTAAAACATAAAAAATTATGAAATTCCTCTTCATTGAGAATAAATTTTAAAAAAATGAACTTATTGAATATTTGGAAAATAATTTCCCCTAAAAATATCCTTAAAAACATACAATTGAACTTTTGTTGAAATGACGGTCATGGAAGCAGGTAACTCTATACACACCATACATGTTAAAATTAACATTCATTTTTCCTAAAAAAAATTCTAATGAAATTATCTATTTAGAAAATGACATGAAGATTCATTATAGATGAAAGATTTAAATAAAATAATATATAGTGAAAATTCATAACAAACATAATCTTGTGATAACATATACAATAAAGGTGTTATATTACCCAATAAATAGAAATTGAGATATGAAATTGTTTACCACTTGGTAACTGTAATTAATATCAAAATATTTGAAATAATTAAAATATAAATATTAATAAAATTAATAATGATGTATTCATGATATTACATGTCAAGCAGTAAGTAATACACCATATACTACAAATCATGTCCAAAACATTTCAATATGACTTAAAGTCATAAAATTGATTCGAAATCCCTTACCTCACACTTGATTTTGGATGAAAAATTATTATCCACATATATTTTGGTAAAAAATTGATTATTAACTTACAAAAGATCCATATTAATATTTATAATATCTTATATCATCCTTTTATGACATATTATCACTCATTCGCTAATAATGTTTCATTATTTTCATGGTTTCATGTGCTAACTGCCTTGTTTTGTCATCTGTGTTTTGTCTTAAAAGATCATGTTCTTAAGAATATTATACATTTAAATAAAATTAAGAATTATAATCATGAAATAATTACCTTTTTTCTATAAATTTTACTTTTATAACCAATCATTGATCAATGTTACAAAAAATGGATTACATCACAATCCTATAGATGGTAGGTCGTACCAATGCATGAGTAACATTTACATTTTCATTTGATCATCAAGGAAATAAGGTAATTAATAGTTTAACATTACATAATGATAATAATATCATATATATCATCTAATATATATATATATATTTAAATTTATATATATAATCAATGCGTTGTGGCGAAGAAAAGAGAGTCACATCACTATGTGAAGAAAGTAGTCCACAAATACATGAGAAATGACATAATATTTTAGTATAAGGAAAAAAATGTTAACCTATCATATAATAATGATAAATATTTCATGAATTGTCATGACCTATCCTCAGGGCCCGTACCATGACTACCCCAAGCTCGCCTTCCATAGTCCAGGGGCTGGCGACTAGCACCAAGGCGTAATTCTCGATAAAAATGGAATCCATTGCCTTTGTAAAGTAAACAAACACCACAGAGCAAGCAAACAGAAGTAAACACTAAGTAATAACTGGGTAAAAAAGTAAGTGTGGAAAAGTAAGTGGGCCAGAATACAAACCCAAACAGAAAGTAAAGTACAACTCAAAAATGGATTACAGCAATAGAAAAGTATAGTCGCAGCCTCGAGTCGTCCACTAGAAGTCCCACCTGAAGGGTGGGTACAGATAGCCTCCACAGCTCCTTGGGTCGAGCCTTCTGCTCCGAGTACGTCCCACCCAGTTGTCCACCTGCAGGTACCGACCTGCTCCGCAAGCCCCAACCCTGATCAACGATGTCCGTCATCTGCAACCAACACAACGTAGTGTGGGCATAGCCCTTCCAGGGGTGAGTATAAGCTACTCAGTAGGGACCCTGAGACCCCCGAAGGTCTCCTAGAATCCAGAATGGATAATCCATAAAGGAAAGATACAATCACAAAGTAACATCCGACACTACTTAGGTATATTCCCATACATATACCTAAGTCATCAATTCTTGATCAGCTCTAACATCCGAGCTCAAGTACAACCCAGTCCACACAGGAAATCACAACCCAATCCACACAGGGAAGCATAACTTAATCCACACAGGATATCAAGTCAATCTTATCGAAGACAAGGATTGAAAGTCAAGATTCATCTTACACAGGTATAATTCTTCATAAGACGATAGAGATGATCAGATGTGGCCACTGATTCATCTAAACTACCAGACCCACACAGGATCGATAGGTATTAACCCCCGCAATGACCCACAAAGGATCGATAGGTAACTAACCCCCGCAATGACCCATACAGGATCGGACCCACACAGGATCTGTAGGTGCTGGCCCACACAGGACCGCTGAGTGCTAACCCACACAGGATCGGTAGCACTGATCCATGTAGGATCGCTGAGTGCTGTAGTCATCATCATCAAATCCACAGAGGATTTCTGTATAGTCGTCATCGTCGTCGCAGTCGCAACCAGCTCTAGGGTTCCCACACACAGCAAGCTCATTCGGGAGGGTCCGCTCCACAAGCCGAGGGGATGATACATCAACTGACACATAGTCTGGAGTTGATGTATCCAAAAGTTCTGTATCGTCAATAGGAACTCAACGCGACAGACGGCGCATCGATCGGACGCCAGGTCTGAGATTTATTGGCTTTTTCGTCTTAGAGGCCCGGTTGGTTTTTAAGTCAAAACCAACCCGACCGTACTCCAACTATGTCCAAACCTTGATTGGAGTAAGCCAATGGGTTTATCCCACTAAGAAGAATCCGTCAAAGTCGACGGAACATCAATCGGACGTCCGGAGCTCAAGTTATAAGCATTTCCGCTCCGAGTGCCTGGTTGGTTTCGTGTACGAACCAACCCGTCTGAACCCAAAGTTCTCTAAAACCTTGAGTGTAATATACCGAAATGGCAATCTCGATCCAAGGATCACATCGCAGCTGACAGTGCGTCGATCGGAGGTCTGTAGCCCATGTTATGAGCAAAATACCGTGAGAGTTCCGGAAGTGGGGGTTTCGGGCCCGGACCGACCCGGCCCGAGACCCCCTGGTCGGCCCAAACCGGGTCGACCTGAACCAGGTCCAGTTCCGGCCCGCTTGGGCGCGACTCGGCCCGTCGCACTAGCACTGACCAGTTGGCTCGGCCGTTTTGGCCGAGCGGATGGGGGGGCGTGTTGCCCCCCTGTTTTGTAACCGCGGCCCCCATGTGGGCAGCCGCTCTTGTCCGGCCAGTCGGGGGTTACGAACCCTCAGCTCTTCCTCTGACCGGACAGCCGACTCCGGTCGGCCAGTTGTTGCACCACGGGACCAGCGCGGGGTGGTCCCCCTGCTCCGATGCCGGCGGCCCGGAACTGGCCGCTGATCCCTGCTCCGCCGCGCCCGTCTGCTGTGGCCCCGCTCCGGCCGCGGTATCTTCGAGGTTCCTTCGAGGTTCTCCGGCACGGTGCGACAGCGCCGCGCCTTTGTTTGACTTCAACAGCGTGGCGCGACGGTGCTGCGCACCCTTGTCGTATGATCCTGCATAGTGCCGTTGGACCGCGCCGCTTTCCTTCGAACCGCATGAACACAACTTACAAGGGAGGAGGGTCGGACGTGTTTTTGCGGTCTGGCCCCCTCCCGTTAATCGATAGCAAGCGGAAAAGTTTCACATGGAATGGAAACGGAAGTATTCACGAACAAAAACAAAATCCTTTACCTCGTCGAATTAGTTGAGCAAGGGTTCGTCGCAGAATTAACCATCACGGAAGAGGGTGTCGCAGAATTGAATGTTGAGGAAGAAGGTTTCGTACACGTTGACGGAGATCGTCCGAGGAATGGTGACTCCATTCCTTTGATGCCGGAAGAAGGAACGAAGGAACGCGCATCGTTTTTCTTCATGTTCTTCATGGAAGAAGATGAAGATTCTTCAAGTTTGGAAATCTCCCTTATCAAAAATCCACACAACGAGTCCGAGCCCAAAATAAAATAAGACTCTCCTTATTTTATTAAAGCTTGGAATGTATTTCAAAAATACAAAATTCAAAAAGAAGCCACATAAATAATTAAACTTATGTTGTCATAATTAAATTAGGGTTATGGGAGTTAGGGAAAATGAAGGGGTGGAGTTATTGTGGGCCCCACCGCCCTCATAACCTCTCTTGGGTGGTTACCCAACTTCCACCCAAAGGTTAACCACTTAGTAAAAATAAAAATTGTAGCTCAATTTTTATTTCTAACTTCCACAATTTTTAACAACTCCTCCCGTGTAAACACAACTTCGAAAAAGGTGTTCTTAAGCAATTACCGGCACTGCGATTTCATCGGTGCCCTAGGAATTCGATTCCGAGCACCGGTTCCAAAGTTAGGAAAACCTGCTCGTTCGTTCACTGAACGTACCCGAGCTAAACTTTGAAAAATGATTCCGAGCACACCGCGCCTCAGAATCAGGTTCTGTTAGAAACTGCATTCTTGTAAAATCCCATAGAAAATTTATAAAAACTTTCCCTTGAATTTTAAGGGTATTTACATTACTCCCACCTCAGGTCTTTACATCCCTGTAAAGATACATCATAAACTAGGGGAACAAATGTGGGTACTGTGCACACATCTGAGCCTCCCGCTCCCAAGTTCTCTCCTGGAGGTTCCCGTGCTGCGATCTGATGCGCACTAGAGGAATCGATCGTCCATGTAGGAACCGCTCCTGTCGATCCTCGATCTCCACTGGGACCTCCGCAAAAGTCTCCCCATCATCAACGTTCAGCTCCCCATGGTCAATGATATGCATCGGGTCGTGCACGTATCTCCTCAGCTGAGATACGTGGAAGATGTCGTGCACCTGGTGCAACTGAGGTGGTAGATCCAGGCGATAAGCCACCTCGCCAATCCTGCTGATGACTTGGAATGGTCCTATGAAGCGCAGAGATAACTTTCCACCTCGTCCAAATCTCCGTAATCCACGTCAAGGTGAGACCCGCAAGAAGACGTGGTCGCCATCCTTGAACTCCAATGGCCTCCGCCTCCTGTCAGCATAAGACTTTTGCCGGCTCTGAGCTTTCCTCATCCGCTCCTGGATGACCTGGACCTTCTCTGTCGTGGCCTGGACCATCTCTGGTCCCACAAGTGCTGACTCCCCAGGGTCTGTCCAACACAGGGGTGATCTGTAAGGCCGGCCATACAACGCCTCGTATGGTGTCATCCCAATGGTGGAGTGGTAGCTGTTGTTGTACACGAACTCCACCAAGGGTAGGTGGTCCTCCCAACTGCGACCAAAGTCGAGGACACATGCGTGGAGAATGTCCTCAAGAGTCTGAATGGTCCTCTCCATCTGACCATCTGTCTGATGGTGAAAGGCGGTGCTCAGACGTAGCTGCATCCCAAACGCCTCCTGCAACCCCTTCTAGCGCTAGTAAGTAAAGAAAGCTTCTCGATCAGAGAAGATAGATGATGGCACACTGTGAAGCTGTATAATATCCTAAACGTAGAGGCTTCCCAAGCTCTCCACTAAGCCCTGCTCTCTGATGGGTAAGAAGTGAGCCGACTTGGTGAGTCGGTCGACAATCACCCAAATGAAGTCATGACCTCTGGAAGTGCGTGGAAGTCCAGTCACGAAGTTCATAGATATGTCATCCCACTTCCACTCTGGGACATCCAAGGGTTGTACCATGACTTTTGGTACCTGATACTCTGCCTTCACCTGCTGGCAGGTGAGGCATCGAGAAACCAACTCTACCACAGCCTTCTTCATGCCCGGCCACTAGTGATGTCATCTGAGATCCTGGTACATCTTCGCCACTCTAGGATGTACCGCCAAAGGGGAAGTGTGAAACCCTCTTAGCACCTCCTCCCGTAAAGAAACCAGTACCAAGGTATATCCTCTGAAAAGGACATCGTGCTCTCCTCCCATGGAGAATCCATCAGGTGTCTGTCCTGAGGATATCTTTGCACGCTGCGTCTCACAGTCAGCGTCCCCACGCTATGCCTCTCTGACCAGCTGCAGTAGTGGATGAGTGATTGTGAGTGACTGAAGGAAGGCTTCTCCATCTCTATCCATGAAGGATATCTGCAAAGCGGCTAGCTGCTCTATCGCCTCCCCAAGTAGCTTATTGTTCGTCCTCCTGCTGAGGGCATCGGCTACTACGTTCCCCTTTCCAGAAGTATAGACTATCTCAAAGTCATAGTCCTGGAGGAACTCGAGCCATCACCGCTGTCTCAGGTTCAGGTCCTTCTATGAGAAGATGTACCTGAGACTCTGATGGTCAGAATAGACTGTAAAGCGCTCTCCCATCAGATAGTGTCGCCACATCTTCAGAGCAAAGACCACTGCTGCTAACTCCAGGTCATGGGTAGCGTGGTTCTGCTCATGCTGCCTCAACTGACATTATCCGTAGGTAATCACTACCCGCTCCTGCATCAAGACACATCCGAGTCTGGTCCCTGATTCATCACAGTAAACCACGTACCCAACTCCCTCCTCCGGAAGCCTCAAGATAGGCGTGCTGGTAAATCTCTGTCTCATCTCCTGGAAGCTCTTATGACATCTATCTGACCACACAAAGGGTTTCTCTATCTTTGTCAAAGCTGATAGTGGTGCCGCAACTCTAGAAAAGTCTGTCACAAATCTCTGGTAGTATCCAGCTAGTCCCAAGAAACTCGGCACCTCCGTCACGCTCCTGGGTGGTTCCCAAGATAGCACTGCCTCGATCTTCACAAGATCCACTGAAACTCCCACCTCAGATATGATGTGTCCCAAGAAGTGGACCTCACATATCCAGAACTGACACTTTGAGAGCTTTCCATAAAGCTGGTGCTCTCGGAGTATGTCTAGTACAACCCGCAAGTGGTAGGCGTGCTCCTCATCAGTAGTCGAGTAAATCAAAATGTCATCGATGAAGACCACGACAAATCGATCAAGGTATGGCAGAAAGATCATGTTCATGAGGGCCATGAACACTGTTGGAGCATTGGTTACACCGAATGGCATAACTAAGAACTCATAGTGGCCATACCGACATCTGAAGTCTGTCTTCTGCACATCCTCGTCCCAAACTCTGAGCTGATGATATCCTGACCTGAGGTCTATCTTCGAGAACCACCGTGCTCCCTTGAGCTGATCGAAGAGGTCATCAATCCTCGACAGCGGATACTTGTTCCTCACTGTCACCTGGTTCAGGTGACGATTGTCGACACACATTCGCAAGCTCCCGTCCGCCTTCTTGGCGAACAATATCGGGGAAGCCCAGGGTGAAACACTGAGTCGGATGAATCCCTTGCCCTACAAGTCCTCCAATTGTACCCGTAGCTCTCGAAGCTCGGTGGGTGCCATCCGATATGCTGGGGTGGATATTGGGGTTGTCCTGGGGTATAGATCAATATAAAATTCTACCTCTCTGCGAGGAGGTAGCCCTGGAACATCGTCGGGGAAAACGTCTGTATACTGATCCACCACTGCAAGAAAACTAGGACTCCGCACATCAACTGCTCCTAGGATGAGGCTAGCCAACTGATGAGTGATGGGTTGTCCTCTCCTCTGCGAGATTCCATCCTATGCTTCAAAGTCTCCCTTCTCGCTGGTGAAGGTGAACCTGCTCCCGTCAGTGCATACACATCGCACCTTGCACCTAATACAGTCAATATGAGCATGGACTGTAGATAACCAATCCATTCCCAAGATGATCTCGTCCGGACTCGACACCGCTACGAGAACATCCCAGCCAAAGCTCTCACCTCCTAGAGTAAGCTCACACTGCAGGCACCAGTGTGTAATCGTCGAGTCTGCTCCTGTAGGAGTCTCTAGCCATAAGGATCGAGCCGACGGCTCTGTCAGAATCTCCGAGCTCCGAACAAGGGCAGCGGCTATAAAAGAATGACTCGCTCCTGTGTCTATAAGAACTGCAGCAAGGGTGGAATAGACACAGATAGTACCTCGAATCATCTCGGGTGCACCGTGGTCATAGGCATTCGCTGCCTGAAGCTGTGCCTGTCTCTGCCCGCCAGATCCCTGTGGTTGGGTTGGACCTCCTGGTGGTGGTGGTGGTAGAACCTCAAAGCGTCGCCCACCACCTACTGCTCGGCCAGCCTTTCTGCCTCGTCCGCCTGCTCCCTACGGACCGCCACGGTCGACCCTCTGCCTCTGCCTGGGTGGTCCCTCAACCGTCTGCTGCTCCTCGGTACGGTGGGTCAGGCAGTCATGATCCATGTGGCCCTGCCCGCCGCATGCGTAGCACTGTCTGCCTCTCGACAGACTGGATTCGCGTTGTGTGCCCCGCACTACTGAGCCAGTGTCCTGAGGTCGTCTGCCTGAGGGTCTGGTCTGCCTGGACCCATGATTCATTCATCAACTACCTGTTGTAGAGGACTCTGCTATGTGCCGCCCTGCGGTAGGTCTCGCTGCCGATGTAGGCTCAAAAAGGAAGCTCTCGATCAGAAGGGCTCACTCCAGTACCCCTGCCTGTGTCGGAATGCTGAGTCATATCAGTGATGCCCTAATCTCATGCCCCAATCCCTGCTCAAAGGTCCGGGCCCGGAAGAATGGGTCTCGTACCATGTCCATAGAATAAAGAGAGAGATCTGTAAATCTCGCCGAGTACTAAGCGACTGTCAAGCTACCCTACCGCAGCTGTAGAAGCTTCTAGATGCACACCGCACGGAGGGTGGCTGGGACAAACTTTGAGCAAAAGAGGCTCTCAAAGTCTGTCTAGAGGAGAGATTCCTCATCGTGCACCTAGAGCATCAAGCTCCACCATCTGCCTGCTTCCGCATGCAGGAGGCTCGCTGCGAGGATCACCATGAGGTCAGCTAGTGTCCTCACTAACCTGAAAACTCGTACAATTGCCTCCAGCCAATCCTCAGCTGCCTAAGGGTCTATCTCCCCACAGAACCTGGGTGGTCACTGACACTGAAACTCGTGCAGTGCACTAAGGCGACGTGCATCGTCAGCAGCTAGGGCTGGTAGCATCGGTGGCTCGGCGGGTAGAGGTATCGCTGGTGCCTCTGCTGTCAAAGGGCCCTATACCGAGGCCTCGTCGCTCAGTGGGCTGTCATCCCACACAATGCTCGGAACCCTAGATGGATGTCATCATGGGGCCATCCTGAAAAGGAAGAGGTGGGCCACGGTCAAACAGTATTCCTGGTGAGCTGACACAAAGTAATCACAAAGAAAACTTGAAACACACATGCAATCAATGTTTTCGTACATTAAGTCGGAAATCAGAAGACAGGGTCCTGGTGTATGGATACGTCGGTCGCCGCACCAACACTGGAATCCTTGGACTGATAACCACATTAAATACTCTTAACACTATTGCTTCACATAGAAAAAGATCAGAGTCCTGAGTTCTGCGTTGGAAACGAACTCCTTTGATACCAATTTGTCACAACCTTTCCTCGGGGCCCGTGTCGGGACTACCCCAAGCCCACCTTCCATAGGCCAGGGGCTGGCGACTAGCACCAAGGCGTAATTCCCAATAAAAAGGGAAGGCATTTCCTTTGTAAAGTAAACAAACACCACAAAGCAAGCAAACAGAAGTAAACACTAAGTAATAACTGGGTACAAAAGTAAGTGCGGAAAAGTAAGTGGGACAGAATACAAACTCAAACTGAAAGTAAAGTACAACTAAAAAAGGGAGTACAGCAACAGAAAAGTAAAGCCGCAGCCTCGAGTTGTCCACTGGAAGTTCCACCTGAAGGGTGGGTACAGATAGCCTCCACAGCTCCTCGGGTCCAGCCGTCTGCTCCGAGTATGTCCCGCCCAGTGGTCTACCTCCAGGTACCGACCTGCTCTGCAAGCCCCAACCACGATCAACGTTGTCCGTCATCTGCAACCAACACAACGTAGTGCGGGCATAGCTCATACAGGGGTGAGTATAAGCTACTCAGTAGGAACCTCGAGATCCCCAAAGGTCTCCCAGAATCCACAATGGATAATCCACAAAGGAAAGATACAATCACGAAGTAACATCCGACACTACTTAGGTATATGCCCATACATATACCTAAGTCATCAATTCTCAATCGACTCCAACATCCGAGCTCAAGTACAACCCAGTCCACACAGGAAATCACAACCCATTCCACACAGGGAAGCATAACGTAATCCACACAGGATATCAAGTCAATATTATTGAAGACAAGGATTTAAAGTCAAGATTCAGCTCACACATGTATAATTCTTCATAAGACAATAGAGATGATCAGATGTGGCCACTGATTCATCTAAACTGCCAGACCCACACAAGATCGATAGGTATTAACCCCCGCAATGACCCACAAAGGATCGATAAGTAACTAACCCCCGCAATGACCCACACAGGATCGGACCCACACTGGATCTGTAGGCACTGGCCCACACAGGACCGTTGAGCGCTGACCCACACAGGATCTGACCCACACAGTATCGGTAGCACTGATCCACATAGGATCGCTGAGTGTTGTAGTCATCACCGTTGAATCCACAGAGGATTTCTATACAGTCGTCATCGTCGTCGCAGTCGTAGCCAGCTCTAGGGTTCCCACACACATCAAGCTCGTTCGGGAGGGTCCGCTCCATGAGCTGAGGGGCTGATACATCAACTGAAACATAGTCCGGAGTTGATGTATCCAAAATTTCTGTATCGTCAACAGGAACTCAATGCGACAAACGGCGCGTCGATCGGACGCCCAGTCTGAGAGTTATTGGCTTTTTCATCCCAGGGGCCCGGTTGGTTTTTAAGTCAAAACCAACCTGACCATACTCCAACTATGTCTAAACCTCGAGCGGAGTAATCCAATAGGTCTGTCTCACTAATAGGAATCCGTCAAAGTCGACAGCACGTCAATCGGACGTCCGGAGCTCAAGTTATAAATGTTTCCACTCCGAGGGCCCGGTTGGTTTCGTGTACGAACCAACCCGGCCAAACCCAAAGTTCTCCAAAACCTGGAGTGTAATATACCGAAACGACCATCTCGATCCAAGGACCGCATCACATCTAATGGTGCATTGATCAGAGGTCTGTAGCCCAAGTTATGAGCAAAAGACCGTGAGAGGTCCCGAAGTGGGGGTTTTGGGCCCGGACCAACCCGGCCCAAGACCCCCTGGTCGGCCCGAACTGGGTCGACTAGAACCGGGTCCAGGTCCGGCCCGCTTGGGCGCAGCCCGACCTGGCAGTCTGGACCGGCGCGCTGGCGCTGACCAGGTGGCTCGGCCGTTTCGGCCTACCGGAAGGGGGGGGGCGCTGCCCCCCTGTTTTGTAACCACGGCCCCCATGTGGGGGCCGCTCTTGTCCGGCCAGCAGGGGGTTACGAACCCCCAGCTCTTCCTCTGATTGGCCGTCCTACTCCGGCCGGCCGGCTACTGCACCATGGGACCGGCGCGGGCCGGTCCCCCTGCTCCGATGCCGGCAGCCCGGAACCGGCCGCCGGTCCCTCCTTCTCCGTGGCCTCAGCCGCGGCCTTGGTCCGTCCGGCGCGGCGCAACGGTACAGCGCCCCTCCGCCGCGGCCCCGCTCTGGCCGCGGTGTCTTCGAGGTTCCTTTGAGGTTCTTTGGCGCGGCGCAATGGTGCCATGCCTTTGTTCGTCTTCAACGGCGTGGCGCGATGGAACCGCACACCCTTGCCGTATGATCCCGCGCTGTGTCGTTCCACCGTGCCGCTTTCCTTAGAACCGCATCAACACAACTTACAAGGGAGGAGGGTCGGACGTGTTTGTGCGGTCAGGCCCCCTCTCGTTAATCGATAGCAAGCGACAAGGTTTCACGTGGAACGACAACGTAAGTATTCATGAACAAAAACAAAATCCCCTACCTCATCGAATTCGTTGAGCAAGGGTTCATCACAGAATTAACCGTCACGGAAGAGGGCGTCGCGGAATTGAACGTCGCGTAAGAATGTTCCATACACGTTGACGGAGATCGTCCGAGGAGGAATGGTTTCTCCCTTCCTTTGACGCCGGAAGAAGGAACGAAGGAACGTGCATCGGTGTTCTTCGCATTCTTCAAGGAAGAAGATGAAGATTCTTCAAGAGTGGGAAATCTCCCTTCTCAAAACTCCACACAGCAAGTCCCAGCCCAAAATAAAATAAGACTCTCCTTATTTTGTTAAATCTTGGCATGTATTTCAAAAATACAAAATTCAAAAAGAGGCCACATAAATAATTAAACTTATGTTGTCATAATAAAAGGAGGGTTATGGGAGTTAGGGAAAATGAAGGGGTGGAGTTTGTGTGGGCCCCACCGCCCTCATAACCTCTCTTGGGTGGTTACCCAACTTCCACCCAAAGGTTAACCACTTAGTAAAAATAAAAATTGTAGCTCAATTTTTATTTCTAACTTCCACAATTTTTAACAACTCCTCCTGTGTAAATGCAACTCCGGAATAGGTGTTCTTAAGCAATTATCGGCACTGCGATTTCATCGGTGCCCTCGGAATTAGATTCCGAGCACCGGTTCAAAAGTTAGGAAAACCCACTCGTTCGTTCACTGAACGTACCCGAGATAAACTTTGGAAAATGATTCCGGGCACACCGGACCTCGGAATCAGGTACCATCAGAAAATGCGTTCTTGTAAAATCCCATAGAAAATTAAGAAAAAATTTCCCTTGAATTTTATGGATATTTACATTACTCCCACCTCAGGGCTTTACGTCCCCGTAAAGATACATCATAAACTAGGGGAACAAATGTGGGTACTGTGCACGCATCTGAGCCTCCCGCTCCCAAGTGCTCTCCTGGAGGTTCCCGTGCTGCCATCTGATGTGCACTAAAGGAATCGATCATCCACGTAGTACCCGCTCCTGTCGATCCTTGATCTCCACTGGTACCTCCGCAAAAGTCTCCCCATCATCAACATCCATCTCCCTATAGTAAATGATATGCATCGGGTCATGCACGTATCTCCCCAGCTGAGATACGTGGAAGACGTCATGCACCCGGTGCAACTGAGGTGGTAGAACCAGGAAATAAGTCACCTCTCCAATCCTGCTGATGACTTGGAATAGTCTGATAAAGCGCGGAGATAACTTGCCACCTCGGCCAAATCTCCATAATCCACGTCGAGGTGAGACCCACAAGAAGACATGGTCGCCATCCTCGATCTCCAGTGGCCTCTGCCTCCCATCAGCATAAGACTTCTACTGGATCTGAGTTGTCCTCATCCACTCCTGGATGACCTGGACCTTCTCTGTCATGGCATGGACCATCTCTGGTCCCACAAGTGCTGACTCCCTAGGGTCTGTCCAGTACAGGGGTGATCTGCAAGGCCGGCCGTACAACACCTCGTATGGTTCCATCCCAATGGTGGAGTGGTAGCTCTTGTTGTACGCGAACTCCACCAAGGGTAGGTGGTCCTCCCAGCTACGACCAAAGTTGAGGACACATGCACAGAGCATGTCCTCGAGAGTCTAAATGGTCCTCTTTGTCTGACCATCCATCTGAGGGTGAAAGGCGGTGCTCAGACGTAGTTGTGTACCGAATGCCTCCTGCAACCCCTTCCAGAGCCGGGAAGTAAAGTGAGCATCTCGATCGAAGACGATAGATGATGAACGTAGAGGCGTCACAAGCTCTCCACCGATCTCTACTCTCGGATGGGTAAGAAGTGAGCCGACTTGGTGAGCCGGTCGACAATCACCCAAATGGAGTCATGACCTCTGGAAGTGCGTGGAAGTCCAGTCATAAAGTCCATAGATATGTCGTCCCACTTCCACTCTAGGACCTCCAAGGGTTGTACCAAGCCTGGTGGTACCTGATGCTCTGCCTTAACCTGCTGGAAGGTGAGGCATCGAGAAATGAACTCTACCAAAACCTTCTTCATGCCTGACCACCAGTGCTTTCGTCTGATATCCTGGTACATCTTTGCCACTCCAGGATGTACCACCAAAGGGAAAGTGTGAAACTCTCTCAGTACCTCCTCCCGTAAAGTAACTGGTACCAAGGTACGTCCTCTGAAAAGTACATCATGCTCTCCTCCCACGGAGAATCCATCAGGTGCCTGCCCTGAGGATATCTGCACACGTCGCGTCTCACAGTCAGCATCCCCATGTTGTGCCTCTCTGACCCACTACAGTAGTGGAGGAGTGACTGTGAGTGACTGAAGGAAGGCTGCTCCATCTCTATCCATGAAAGATATCTACAAAGCGGCTAGCTGCTCTGTCACCTCCCCAAGTAGCTGAATGCCCGTCCTCCTGCTGAGGGCATCAGCTACTATGTTCCCCTTTCCAGGAGTATAGAATATATCAAAGTCATAGTCCTCGAGGAACTCGATCCATCGCCGTTGTCTCAAGTTCAGGTCCTTCTGCGAGAAGATGTACCTGAGACTCTGACGGTTAGAATAGACTGTAAAGCGCTCGCCCATCAGATAGTGTCTCCACATCTTCAGAGCAAAGACCAATGCTGGTAACTCCAGGTCATGGGTAGCGTAGTTCTGCTCATGCTGCCTCAACTAACGTGATCCGTAGGCGATCACTGACCGCTCCTGTATCAGGACACATCCGAGTCCGGTCCCTGATGCATCACAGTAAACCACATACCCAACTCCCTCCTCTGGAAGCCTCAAGATAGGCCCACTGGTCAATCTCTATCTCAGCTCCTGGAAGCTCTGCTGACATCTGTCTAACCACACAAAGAGTTTTCCCTTCTTCGTCAAAGCTTAGAGTGGTGCCGCAACTCTGGAAAATTCTGGCACAAATCTTCGGTAGTATCCAGCTAGTCCCAAGAAACTCCGCACCTCCGTCACGCTCCTGGGTGGCTCCCAAGCTAGCACTGCCTTGATCTTCGCAGGATCCACCGCAACTCCCACCTTAGAGATGACGTGTCCCAAGAATTGGACCTCACGTATCCAGAACTGACACTTCGAGATCTTTCCATAAAGCTGGTGCTCTCAGAGTATGTCCAGTACAACCCGCAAGTGGTAGGCGTGCTCCTCCTCAGTAGTCGAGTAAATCAAAATGTCGTCAATGAAGAACATGACAAATCGATCGAGGTATGGCTGAAATATCATGTTCATGAGGGCCATGAACACTGCTGGAGAATTGGTTACGCCGAATGGCATAACCAAGAACTCATAGTGGCCATACCGACATCAGAAGGCCGTCTTCTGCACGTCCTTGTCCCGAACTCTGAGCTGATGATAGTCTGACCTGAGGTCTATCTTCGAGAACCACCGTGCTCCCTTGAGCTGATCGAAGAGGTCATCAATCATCAGCAGTGGATACTTGTTCCCCACTATCACCTGGTTTGGGCGACGATAGCCGACACATAGTCGCAAGCTCCTGTCCGCCTTCTTGGTGAACAATATCGGGGAAGCCCAGGGTGAAACACTGGGTCGGATGAATCCCTTTCCCTTCAAGTCCTCCATCTGTACCCATAGCTCTCGAAGCTCGGTGGGTGCCATCTGATATACTGGGGTGGATATCGGGGTTGTCTCGCAGTACAGATCAATATAAAAGTCTACCTCTCTGCGAGGAGGTAGCCCTGGAATGTCGTCGGGGAAACGTCCGCATACTGATCCACCACTACAGGAAAACCAGGACTCCGCACGTCAACTGATCCTAGGATGAGGCTAGCCAACTGATGAGTGATGGGATGTCCTCTCCTCTGCGAGAGTCCATACTGTGCTGCAAAGTCTTCCTTCTTGCCGGTGAAGGTGAACCTGCTCCCGTCAGTGCATACACACCGCAGCTTGCGCCTAATACAGTCAATCTGTGCATGGGTTGTAGATAACCAATCCATGCCCAAGATGACGGCCTAAGGCCTCGATGCCTCTACAAGAAGATCCCAGTCAAAGATCTCACCTCCTAGAGTAATCTCACATTGTCGTCACTAGTGCGTAATCGTCGAGTCTGCTCCCGTAGGAGTCTCTAGCCGTAAGGATCGATCCAATGGCTCTGTCGGAATCTCCGAGCTCTGAACAAGGGCAGCAGCTATGAAAGAATGACTCCCTCCTGTGTCTATAAGAACTTCAGCAAGGGTGGAATAGACACAGATAGTACCTCGAATCATCTCGGGCGCACCGTGGTCGTAGGCCTCCGCTGCCTGAAGTTGTGCCTGTCTCTGCCCGCCAGCTTCCTATGGTTGGGTTGGACCTCCTGGTGGTGGTGGTGGTAGAGCCTCAATGCTTCGCCCACCACCTACTGCTCGGACAGCTCCTCTTCCTCGTCCGCCTTCTCCCTGCGGACCACCACGGTTGACCCTCTGCCTCTGCCTGGGTGGTCCCTCAACCGTCTGCTGCTCCTCGGTACGGCGGGTCGGGTAGTCACGAGCCATGTGGCCCTGCCCGCCGCATGCGTAGCACTGTCTGCCTCTTGATAGACTGGCTCCACGCTGTGTGCGCCGCACTATTGAGCCAGTGTCCTCAGGTCGTCTGCCTGAGGGTCTGGTCTGCCTGGACCCATGAGTCATCTGTCGACTTCCTACTGCAGAGGACTCTGCTACGTGCTGCCCTGCGGTAGGTCTCGCTGCTGATGTAGGCTCAGCAAGGAAGATCTCGATCAGAAGGGCTCGCTCCAGTACCCCTGTCTGTGTTGGAATGCTGAGGGAGATCAGCGATGCCCTAATCTCATGCCTCAATCCCTCCTAAAAGGTCCAGTCCCGGAAGAATGGGTCTCGTACCATGTCCATCGAATAGCGCGAGAGATCTGTAAATCTCGTCGAGTACTGGGAGACTGTCAAGCTGCCCTGCCGTAGCTGTAGAAGCTCCTGGATGCGCACCGCACGGAGGCTGTCTGGGATGAACTCCGAGCGGAAGAGGCTCTCAAAGTCCATCCAGAGAAGAGATGCCTCGTCGTGCACCTGGATCATCAAGCTCCACCATCTGTCTACTTCTGCGAGAAGGAGGCTCACTGTGAGGATCGCCATGAGGTCAGCTGGTGTCCTCACTAACCTGAAAACTCGTACAACTGCCTCCAGCCGATCCTCGGCTGCCTGAGGGTCTGTATCCCCATGGAACCTGGGCAGTCACTGACGCTAAAACTCGTTCAGTTCACTAAGGCAATGTGCATCATCAGCGGCTGGGGCTAGTAGCATCGGTGGTTCAGGGGGTAGAGGTACCGTCGGTGCCTCTGCTGTCAAAGGGCCCTGTACCGAGGCCTCGTCGCTCGGTGGGCTGTCGTCCCGCACAATGCTCGGAACCCTAACTGGCTGCCGTCGTGGGGCCATCCTGAAAAGGAACAGGTGCTCCACGGTCAAAGAGTATTCCTGGTGAGCTGACACAAAGTAATCACAAATAAAAATTGAAACACACATGCAATCAATGTTTTCGTGCATTAAGTCGGAAATCAGAAGTCGGGGTCCTAGTGTACGGATAAGTCGGTCGTCGCACCAACACTGGACTCCCTGGACTGATAACCACACTCAATACTCTTAACACTATTGCTTTACATAGAAAAATACCAGATTCCTGAGTTCTACAGTAGAACCGAACTCCTTTGATACCAATTTGTCACGACCCATCCTCGGGGCCCGTGCCATGACTATCCCAAGCCTGCCTTCCATAGGCCAGGGGTTGGCGATTAGCCCCAAGGCATAATTACTAATAAAAAGGGAAGGAATTGCCTTTGTAAAGTAAACAAACACCACAAAACAAGCAAACAAAAGTAAACACTAAGTAATAACTGGGTAAAAAGTAAGTGTGGAAAAGTTAGTGGGCCAGAATACAAACCCAAACTAAAAGTAAAGTACAACTGAAAAAGGGATTACAGCAACAAAAAAGTAAAGCTGCACCCTCGAGTCGTCCACTGGAAGTCCCACCTGAAGGGTGGGTACAGATAGCCTCCACAGCTCCTCGGGTCCAGCAGTCCGCTCCAAGTACGTCCCGCCCAGTGGTCCACCTCCAGGTACCGACCTGTTCCGCAAGCCCCAACCATGATCAACGTTGTCCGTCATCTGCAACCAACACAATGTAGTGCGGGCATAGCCCGTGCAGGGGTGAGTATAAGCTACTCAGTAGGGACCCCGAGACCCCCAAAGGTCTCCCAGAATCTACAATGGATAATCCACAAAGAAAAGATACAATCACGAAGTAACATCTGACATTACTTAGGTATATTCCCATACATATACCTAAGTCATCAATTCTCGATCGGCTCCAACATCCGAGCTCAAGTACAACCCAGTTCACATAGGAAATCACAACCCAATCCATACAGGGAAGCATAACATAATCCACACAGGATATCAATTAAATATTATCGAAGACAAGGATTGAAAGTCAAGATTCAGCACACATAGGTATACTTCTTCGTAAGATGATAGAGATGATCAGATGTAGCCACTGATTCATCTAAACCGCCGGACCCACACAGGATCGATAGGTACTAACCCTCGCAATGACCCACAAAGGATCAATAGGTAACTAACCCCTGCAATAACCCACAAAGGATCGGACCCACACAGGATCTGTAGGCGGTGGCCCACACAGGACCGCTGAGCGTTGACCTACACAGGATCTGACCCACACAGAATCGGTAGCACTGATCCACATAGGATCACTGAGTGTTGTAGTCGTCGTCATCGAATCCATGAAGGATTTTTGTACAGTCGCCATCGTCGTCGCAGTCGCAGCCAGCTCTAGGGTTCTCGCACACAGCAAGCTCGTTCGGGAGGGTTCGCTCCATGAGCTGAGGGTCTGATACATCAAATGACACATAGTCTGGAGTTGATGTATCCAAAATTTCTATATCATCAACAGGATCTCAACACGACAGATGGCGTGTCGATCGGACGCCCGGTCTGAGAGTTATTGGCTTTTTCGTCACAGGGGCCCGGTTGGTTTTTAAGTCAAAAACAACCCAACCGTACTCCAACTACGTCCAAACATTGAGCGGAGTAATCCAATAGGTCCGTCTCACTAAGAGGAATCCTTCAAAGTCGACAGCACGTCAATCGGATGTCTGGAACTCCAGTTATAAGCGTTTCCGCTCCGAGGGCCCGGTTGGTTTCGTGTACGAACCAACCCGGCCGAACCCAAAGTTCTCTGAAACCTTGAGTGTAATATACCGAAACGATCGTCTCGATCCAAGGATCACATCTTAGTTAACGATGCGTCGATCGGAGGTCTGTAACCCAAGTTATGAGCAAAAGACCGTGAGAGGTCCGGAAGTGGGGGTTTCGGGCCTGGACCGACCCGGCCCGAGACCCCCTGGTCGGCCCGGACTGGGTCGATCCGAACCGGGTCCAGGTCTGGCCCGCTTGGGCGTGTCCTGGTGGTCCAGCCCGGCGCACTGGCGCACTGGCGCTGACCAGGTGGCTCGGCCGTTTCGGCCGATCGGAGGGGGGGGGCGCTACCCCCCTGTTTTGTAACCGCGGCCCCCATGTGGGGGCCGCTCTTGTCAGGCCAGCCGGGGGTTACGAACCCCCGGATCTTCCTCTGACCGGTCGGCCCGCTCCGGCTGGCCGGCTGCTGCACCACGGGACCGGCGAGGGCCGGTCCCCATGCTCCGACGCCGGTAGCCCGGAACCGGCCGTCGATCCCTGCTCCGCCACGGCCTAAGCCGCGGCCTTTGTCCGTCCGGCACCGCGCCCCTCCGCCGTGGCCCCGCTCCGGCCGTGGTGTCTTCGAGGTTCCTTAGAGGTTCTCCGACGTGGCGCGGCGGCGCCGCCCCTTTGTTCGACTTCAACGGCGCGGCGCGACAGCGCCGCGCACCCTTGCCGTATGATCCCGCGCGGTGTCGTTCCACCGCGCCGCTTTCCTTTGAACCGCATCCACACAACTTACAAGGGGAGGAGGGTCGGACGTGTTTGTGCGGTCCAGCCCCCTCCCGTTAATCGATAGCAAGCGGAAAAGTTTCACGTGGAACGACAATGGAAGTATTCACGAACAAAAACAAAATCCCCTACCTCGTCGAATTCGTTGAGCGAGGGTTCGTCAAGGAATTAACCGTCGCGGAAGAGGGCGTCGCGGAATTGAACGTCGCGGAAGAAGGTTTCGTACACGTTGATGAAGATCGTCCAAGGAGGAACGGTGTCTCCCTTCCTTTGATGCCGGAATAAGGAACGAAGGAACGCACGTTGATGTTCTTCGCGTTCTTCATGGAAGAAGATGAAGATTCTTCAAGAGTTGTAAATATCCCTTCTCAAAACTCCATACAACGAGTCCCAACCCAAAATAAAATAAGACTCTCCTTATTTTATTAAAGCTTGGCATGTATTTCAAAAATACAAAATTCAAAAAGAATCCCCATAAATAATTAAACTTATGTTGTCATAATAAAAGGAGGGTTATGGGAGTTAAGGAAAATGAAGGGGTGGAGTTCGTGTGGGCCCCACCGCCCTCATAACCTCTCTTGGGTGGTTACCCAACTTTCACCCAAAGGTTAACCACTTAGTAAAAATAAAAATTGTAGCTCAATTTTTATTTCTAACTTCCACAATTTTTAACAACTCCTCTTGTGCAAACGCAACTCCGGAATAGGTGTTCTTAAGCAATTATCGGCACTGCGATTTCATCGGTGCCCTCAGAATTCGATTCCAAGCACCGGTTCAAAAGTTAGGAAAACCTTCTCATTCGTTCACTGAACGTACCCGAGATAAACTTCGGAAAATGATTCCGGGCACACCGGGCCTCGGAATCAGGTGCCGTCAGAAACTGCGTTCTTGTAAAATCCCATAGAAAATTAAGAAAAAATTTCCCTTGAATTTTACGGGTCTTCACATTAAATGTGACAACTGGGCCCCGGTGATAGCACAGCCACCCCGCCTTAACATGGTCTTCGGGTCCTAGCCCACCAGGTACCACCAGTTGCCCCGCAGACATGTGGGGCCCACCCTAGGGTCAACCCACATGCCTGAATGGGTCATCTGACTAATGACAGTCCCCATAGGCCAACACATGTCCTTTCCAGTGTGGTTTGTCCTCACTCACACACACCCTGAGAAACTTCCCAGAGGGTCACCCATCCTGATCACTACTCCAAGCCAAACACGCTTAACTGTGTAGTTCCAATCAGATAGGCTCCCAAAAAGGAAGGTGCACGTTATTGACATGAGTCATATCATTTAGTCATTTAACCCTTTATTATTTGGGGATGTTACAATCACCCCCCCCCCCCCCTTTAGAGCACAACGCCCTCATTGTGGGCCCTACATCTCAACCCAGGCAATGCACCGCACTTAAGGCTGGGTTCCTCCTCTGATACCAAATGTGACAACTGGGCCCCAGTGAAAGCACAACCACCCTGCCTTAACATGGTCGTCGGGTCCTTGCCCACCAGTTGCCCCACAGACACGTGGGGCCCACCCATGTGCCTGAACGAGTCATCTGACTAATGACAGTCCCCACAGGCCAACACATGTCATTTCCAGTGTGCTTTGTCCTCACTCACACACACCCTGAGAAACTTCCCAGAGGGTCACCCATTCTGATTACTACTCCAAGCCAAGCATGCTTAACTGTGGAGTTCCAATCAGACAGGATCCCGAAAAGGAAGGTGCACCTTGTTGACATGAGTCATATCATTTAGTCATTTAAGCCTTTATTATTTGGGGATGTTACATGAATATAATAATATTTTCATTTATATCACATATATTAAATAAAATTTCCTCATCACATTTCTTGTAAAGCGTTAGTGAAAAACGAATCTCATCACTTCATGAGTCGATAGTACGTCGTACAAATGAGTAATGTTATTGTATGCCCAACAGAATTGAAAATAAAAATTTTTAAATTATATAATGACTCAAGAGTTATAAAGAAGCAAAAAATACTTTATATGTTCTTTATATCCATCATCATACCAAACTATGAATGTTGGCAATGGAAAAATGAATGACATTGGTTCACGAGGTGGTAGGCTTCTATACACATGAATGATGCTTTCGTAGCCAATTTGATGGAAGGAGATATGGTTTTAAGTCATTATATTATTGTAGAAACATCTATTTATATTTATTAGACTTATTTTTTATATAACCATTGAATAATAATAATTTATGGAGGTTTAGTAAGAAATAATTTTAAAACTATTGTTGGAGAACGTTGCCTCTTCTTTGGGTAAGATCCTTATGATTACACCAAAAGCATTCATAAGATATATTTATTCCAAAAAAGCATCATAATTACTTTAGGGATGTTTGGAAGTTATTTGGTAAGTTAGTTTCTGAAAAAAAAAAAGGTTTTGAATATGTGAATTAGATAAAATAGGGGTGAAATTTCATAAGTAAGGTGAGGGGTACACTTTTAATTTTTGAAAAGAAAAATGTTTACCCACATTAATCATCTTTCATAAGGGTAAAAAAATGGATTATTGTAGAATATTAGTTATTATTGGGTCTAAATTTAACCATAAATAATATTTTAGATAATTTTTTATATTCTTTTAACCCTTATATTTTTAGTTTAACCTCTCATAAAAACATTTTTACAAAAAACACATTAATTAATTTTTACTGCCTTCACTATCAATTTTGTTAAACTTATATGTTCTTTTTATTAGATAATAATTTTATTATCCCAAATATTAATTTTTTTATAAATTTCATTAATATAAGTGGAATATTTTATTTTATAATTTTTCTTGTAGATGCGATGAGAATGAATGTTTTGAAAGAGAAAACATTACAAAGTTTACAATGTGTTTATATCAAAAGTAAATATGAAAAGGATTACCATTAAGTAAATTAGAATATATGATATTTTATTGAACTAATTTTACATTAATTACATTTTAATAATAATAATTAAAATTTATAAATAATTTATATAAAATATAAGTTTTCAATTAAAATTAATCTTTTTCATTATTAATAAAAAACTAAAACATTTCATAAAATTCACAAAAATTTAACCTAATCTAATTTTGATATTCTTATTTAAAAAAATAATTTAATTTTATGAAATATATTTTATATTATCTTTATAAATTAATTTTAAATTATGGTTGCAAATCATGGTTATACCATATTTTGGAAAAATTATGTTTTTTTGAAAACAATTTTATTCCTAGTAAATGATAATTATTAAACATGTAATCAATATATAACCAAAACTCTCACAATTAAGTTATTAATATTCATATCCACCATATCATTAGATAGATTATAAAAATATATTATTTTACAGTCCAATTAGACATGAAGTTGCATGTTCTGCATGATATTAATGATATTAAATGTAAATAAATATATTTTTTGGCTTTTTCAATGTAACGTCCCAACTCGGATTACCATTGAATCGATAGGTGAACCGGTTTTGAAATTTCCTCAAGTATACCTCCATGTTTTCTAGAGGATACTGACTAGTAGTGAGGGTGTAAGGATAGTCAGTGGGGAGATTATACCATCATATAAGAGTTTACACAATGGTATAAAAATATATAAATAAATGACAACTGCGGAAGCAGTATAAAGAAATAACTAATACAGTAGAAGTCAACTGTAATATCAACTAAATAGAGAAAATGGACAACACTAGTATATACAATGTATTCATTTCATGGTGGTACAAATCTAAAATCAGTTAAAAATCATCATTCTTTACATCTTAGTATAGAAATTATGGAAAGTATCAATGACCTAAGGGTGATCTCCTCAAGAATCCAAAGCTCTGGCTTGGTCCTTTGTTCCTAATTCAGAGGTATAAGAAAACATCAATAAGAAATGACCAAGGTCCTATAAATAAGTAGTGTCTACTCGGGTACCTCAGTGCAATGGCGGCCCAAATAGGGTGTGAGATATAAATCTCAGTAGGCTAGGACAACCAGTGTCTAACTCAATCTAGAAAATATGATAAAATTAAGTAGTGTGAAAGTATATATAAAAAATAACAGAATTCAATAAATAGACAAAAACCTGTCCAAGTACCATGGGGACACTGAATGATGATACTAGTTTTGACTCATAGCCATAATAATAATCTCAATAGAAACAATATATATTGTGTATAATGGACTATTTATCACATTATTTAATATTATAAGTTTAACCACATAAAAGAAATGATAATTTTATTATTCTTATATTTCACTCATTTTAATGAAGTTATCATTCCATAACTTAAACACAATTGAATGTCTTGGTAATCATTCCATGCTAACGCACCCCTGAATTTCCATGTTACCATTCCATACTCACGCCCCCATGAATTTCCATGTTTTTATTCCATACTCACAGACCATGAATGTCTATGCTACAAATCCATACTCACACACTCATTAATTTCCCTGTAACTATTCCAAACTCATGCACCCATAAATGTACATGTTACCATTCCATACACACTCACCCATGAATGTTTATGTTACCATTCCATACTCACGCACCCATGAATGTCCATGTTACAATTCTATACCCACAAACCCCTGAATGTCCATGTTACCATTCACTGCTTCATGATATAATTCATTCATCAAAAAATTATTATTATCAATCTCATTAATAATTCCACAACAAATTAAACACCACAATTTACTTGTTTAACTCAACTATTAACATATCACAACAATTACTCTAGTTAATTCAATAATTAAATTACCACTAAAATTAATCTAGTTAATTAAATAATTAACTAGTCACTAGGTTACCATGTCAATACCAAATAATTAATTCATAAATTAATTATCTCTATAAAATCGTTTCTATATCACCTAATCAATTCAAAAATTAATTAACCTAGCATATCCCCAAAGAAAAATATTTTTAGGAATCACATGATTAATTATCTATATTACAATATCATAACACATAATTAATTCATAATTAATTACCTCTTCTTAAAAAATTTAATATCTCATAATTAATCACTTAATAATTATTATCTCAAAGCATATAATTAATTTATAATTATTTATCTCATATAAATTAATGTATTATCTCATAATTAATACCCCAATAATTATTATCTCAAAGAACATAATTGATTTTTTATTAATTATCTCATCATAAACAATTTAATATCACATAATTAATCCCTGGATAATTATTATCTCAATGCAGGTAATTAATTCCTAATTAATTATCTCATTCATAGTTAATTACCTCATGTTAACCAATTTAATTTCTCAAAATTAACCCCCAATTAATTTTCATCCTAGATCACATAATTAATTCCTAATTAATTATTTCAACATAACCAAATAAATTATTTATAATTAATCCCTTGATTTATTATCATCTCAATGTACATAATTAATTCATAATTAATTATCTCAAATTAAAAAAAATTAATTATGCATAATTAATTTATCGTTTAAATATCTATTTTATAACCTCAATGAATAAAATTAATTCCAAATTAACCATATTTGTTCCCCAATACACAATTTAATAATAAATTTCATCCAACTTAATTAATGGAAATAAATAAATAAAAAATCATTTTTTAATTAAGCAAAATTTAGAACCCTACCTCAATGAATTTGGATAAGACAATGCTTCCTAACTCAAACACGACCTACTTCTACATACACACTTTCACATTAATGCACATGCATACTTGGAATTTATCATCACATCTAAAAACTACAATATACACACCCAATTAGTGGGGCAGGGACCAACGCAAACCAAAAATAATCAAATGCAGCCCAATTACACAATAATAACCTAATGGGGTGAGAAACCATTTATCAGGTGTATAGACATACCTGAATATGGCATCGATGAACCAAATCAAGAAAACTATCTTCACCTTTGGAATCAGACATCAATATATGAACCAACGGGTCCTAATACATCTTCCACAACACCTAAAATTAGAAGAAATAAAGAAATTGAATCAATCCCTGACCTTTGGGTTTCAAAAAAGTAGAGGCTGAGAAAAGGATAGCTGAGATAGCTGATACAAAGAAAAAAACACATGGATAAGGACTCACCTCTGCGAGGAAAATAACATATGTAACAGAATAAGAAGTAGATAACTGCATGAAGAGGAACTGGGGTGAGGGGTGGTGTGCCACCCATTGATGCAATGCAGGTGATTGAGAGTTCAAATAGTAATTACAAACAAAAAAAGCATGCAGAAGGAATCACCACAAAAAATGGACAAATTTCATGAAGATACCACCACAATCCGGTATGCGGAGATAGAGCCAGGAGGATGGGTGGTGCGTCACCCATGAAAGAGCCCAGAGGGGGTGGGTTGCACCTCACCCATGCTATGCACCTCTCCAACTTTATTTCCCTTCTATTAATTTTTATAATTTATATAATAATAATATTAATAGTGAAACCCATATTATTGTTATTATTATCATTTTATTAATACGCTTATTTGATTAACCCCAAACTCCCCATTTACACCTCATTTACCCCTCATTTAATTAAATTCCTTTCAACTGGATTTAATTTATTAAATTCTCTAACTGATCATTATGTAATTAAATGTCCTCACAGAATTTAATTAAATAAGACCTCCATTTTCCATAAAATAATTAAATTCAACTTAACTGTGAATTTAATTAAATTAAACCCCAACTCCACTATTAACTCAACATTTAATTAAATTATTCTCCATCATATTTAATTAAATAAAAAATTATAATAATTTAATTAAATTATCTCCAAAAGATTTAATTAAATAAAACCCCCATTTTTCATCAAATATTTAAATTCATCTTAACCATGAACTTAAATAGATAAACACCTAACTTCACACATAAAACATATTTTAATTAAATTCCATTCCAACCTAATTGAATTGAATATATTATCCAAATCATTATTATTTAATTAAATTATCTCAAAATAATTTAATTAAAATAACCATGACACTTTATAAACTATAATTTTATTAAATTCATTACAATTTTATTAAATTAAATAACTTCTCCAATTCAAGTCATTTAATAAAATCCTCTGAACACAATTTAATTAAATTAAATTCTCTAACTCATCAAATTTATTTAATTAAATTATCTCAACCTATATTTAATTAAATTATAACCCCCATTTCGTAATGATTGATTAAATTCATCTAATCCTTAAATTTAATAAAATAAAACCTCCATTTTGTATTAATTAATTAAATTCCCCTTTACCTTGAGTTTAAATAAATAAAACCTAAAATCCTCATTTACGTGTCATTTAACTAAATTCATCCAATATCAAATTAATTAAAAAACTTCTCCATCCCAAAAAAAATTAATTAAATTATCTCAACATTAATTTAATTAAAAGAAATCCAAAATAGTTTATTTAAATAAATTCATTTCATTTAGAA
This sequence comes from Viscum album, assembly GCA_963277665.1. Classification (NCBI taxonomy): domain Eukaryota; kingdom Viridiplantae; phylum Streptophyta; class Magnoliopsida; order Santalales; family Viscaceae; genus Viscum; species Viscum album. The sequence goes on from OY728165.1 coordinate 1,088,411,198, forward strand.
ATTTAATTATATTAAATTAACTTAAAACTCAAAACTTGTAGACCACCTGGTTTGTCTTTCATGGTCGGACAAACTACGCATATACCATGTGCCACTACTAGACACCATCATAATTACGAACAGCTAACCAGCATGGTTTGAATAACTGTGTACAGCCTGTGCGAACAACATTGCGTTGTCTGGTTCTCCCGAAACCCATCCTAGAATTCGTGAAACTCCAAGAGCCATTACGCAAGCCTGTTATCAACACATTAAAATATCCTATCTCACAAAGCTTTTTTCTGAAGAATGTTTTAAAAAACACAGAAACATGTATAAATTGAAAAAGTTCCCAAACATTCAAATTTTAGAGAGGTCCAAAAACGTAGAACTCTACAAACTACCCTCTTTGAAAACATCTTTTCCCTAAGAAACCATCGGAAATTATTACCACATCAACCTACCCTCTAAGGTTAAGAAGGCTTTTTTGAATTCTCTTATTGCATTTCCAATTGCCCAACGCACCATTAATAATTTTATAACCCCAAACCAAAACTCCTTCTTTAAAAGACATCACAGACCCATGAAGCCCATACTAATTGTTAAATAGGTATTGTGACTTTAAAATGATTCCAACATCCATCACAAGTATATGAAAGTACCATAATGAACTTCTGGTGACCATCCCAAGACAATCCATCATATAGATACTTTAAAACTATCATTACCCTACACAAATAAAGGTGCAACCGAAATAACCATGTTTCCCATGTACAACCCAGATAACATCTACTTATCATGACCAATAGCATTTAAAACATTAGCCTGACATAAGGCTTCTGCTATCTCAATGCCTCCATAATGAGGTCAAAATTGGGGTAATGCTCATCTAAATTGGAATATCACACTAATTATAAAACTTGGTCAACAAGAAGGTCAAATGAACTATCACCAGTCAACTGTTTACAAAATGGTAAGCTTCACCTACTAATGTGTCATTAACCAAAACTCGATGCCAATTTCACCCAAGTAATTCATGTTAATTCCAATCATAATATTGAAAATCATCAAAAAATTAAGTTTCAAAATTTTTTTCACACCACCAAACTAATCAAGTCATGATGCCAAGAAAGAACTGACACATTTACCGGAACCAATTTGACACTACCCACATTATGAGTGTCCATGTCATGGAATGAAAAGTCTACCTGCTCCCAAGTGAACCATTTCTGAAACACCTTAAACACACACTTGATGTTCCCCAAAATATGATCACCATGTAAACATCTCATATGAAATCCTAAATTTAAACCAATGAGTATGTCAAAACACTAGATTCCCAAATGTCCTCCAGAGAAGTGGGATGAACATACCTTAACACCACAAACATTGTACACTGGAGTTAACCCAAGGACATAAATTATGGAAGACCATTCCTAAGGCATGTATAACCTGATGAACCAAGCATTCCCCAATGCTTATTCCCATATTAAGAGTCAAGATAAAATGACCACCCAACCAAACAATGGTGTCATTCTTTAAAACCTAAATTTCCTTCTAAGATCAAAGACACACAAATAGTACCAATGGCAAAAAGCACACAATGGAAACAAGAAATATCATCTCTATGGATGTTACCTACCATGGTAAAGTCCCTTACAAAGAATAATCTCCAACCCTATCACTTGTTCATGAAAAACAAAATTCACTATTCTTAAAATACCATTTTTATTTTATCCATTTTAGTAATTCATTACAAACTTTTAAACATTTGAATTAGTTTTTAACAAACCCTCATGTTATATTCCTCGACAAAGTACATGGTTTTCAATCTACCCCCATAGAAAAAACATGAATGCTATAACAATATTCCACTTTAAGCATTTATCATTCTATTTAATTTCAATTTAAACATTTAATTTAGCATCTAAATTTATTTTAATCAAAATAAAACCACTAAGGGTACCATTTATTCTATCTGAATTCATCAAAAAGAAACGCATCATGTTATATGGGTGGAAATATAGCAATCCATAATGTTCCCCTAAACCTTACATGTGGAATTTGTCTCCCACTTATTCAATTCAATTTCCATTTATCATTTTTACATTATTAGCCACATACACATCAAAACATCTCTATCAGGTAATCAAAACCTATAACAGAAAATCATTCTATGACACAAAATCATGGAATAATATCAATGCTTGTTAATCAAAAAGGTATCATGGAATATAATTGCACAATATTGCTGAAACTATCACAAGAACATGCTTTATAAAGAGGAATTCTAAAGCTGATCAAAACATGGAATTCCACTAAGGCATGTAATCAATATTAGGAGGTATCATACTAATGAAAATACATGGAATTCTATACGCAAGGAATGTGAATATCTAAGTCCCTAAGATGACACATGTAATGATACTTCATTCCCATATCAGGCCATGTAAAATTTTCAAAATTAAAAAAATGAATATGCTACGGAAAATACACCAATCACTCAAGGTGAAATCATATCAACTATAACCTTGAATAGTATAAACATCAATTATAGTCCCCAGACACTTGGTTATGCTATGTTCATGGGGTGATTAGTCCCAGGAACATCTATTAACTTTGTGCCAAAAATTTCTTAGTCTCCTATCTACCAACTCAAAATATAAATATAAAGAAAACCCCACCATTGATACGACTTTGTAACATCCCAACCAAGATTACCATCGAATCAATAGCTGGACCGATCACCACATGACCTCAAGAAAGCCTCCCTATACACCAGAGGCTGCCAACTAGCAGCGATGGTGTAAGGATAGTCATATGGGTGACTATACCCTCATATCAGAGTGTACACAATAGTATAACAATATATAAATAGATGACAACCGAGGAATCATTATAAACCAATGAATAATATAGCAGAAGTCAATCATAGTATCCACCCAATAAATAAAATGGACAATGCTAGTTTAAATAATGTACGCATGTCATGGTGGTACATATCTGAAAGAGGTAAAAAAATCTGCATGCTTCATATCTTAGTATAGAAATAATGAACACTCACAAATCCCCATGGGTGATCTCTATGATCATCCTAAGCTCTTTCTCGATCCATTTCTCTTAACTCATTGGTACAAGAAAACAACAACAAGAAATTTCCAAGGTCCTGTAAATAAGCAGAGTCTACCCTGGTACCCCAATGCAATGGAGGTCCTAATAGGGTGTGAAATATAAATCTTAGTTGGCTGGGACTAGTGGTGTCAAGCTCACACTAGAAATTGTAATAAAATTAAACATCTTTCAAGTATATCGAATAAATAACATACTTGAATAAATATCCAACAACCCATCCAGGTTCCAAAGGGAAAACTAACGACGATACCTACTTTGGTTCATATCCAGAATAAGTTAATAAATAGAAACAATATATATATATATATATACTGTATAATGAACTTCTTATCACATTATTTGATATTCTTCGTTTAACCAGACAAATGAAATGAACAGGATACCATTCTTATAATTCACCCATTTGAATTATGTTATCATTCCAAAACTCACACACTTTTTAATGTACATGTTATAATTCCATTATCACACACCCACATATGTCCATGTTACCATTCCATACTCACGCACCCATGAATGTCTATGTTACCATTATATACTAATGCTCCATGAATGTCAATGTTACCATTCCATATTCGTGTGCCCATAAATGTCCATGTTACCCTTCCATACTCGTGCACCCATGAGTGTCCATGATATCATTCCATACTCACACACTCATGAATGGGCAAGATACCATTCCATACTCATGCACACATGAATGATCATGTTACCATTACGTAGTCACGCTTGTATTAATGTCCATGTTACCATTCACCGCTTCATGATATAATTAATTCATCAACTTATTGTCATTATAAATCTCAATACTAATTCAATAATTAGTTGAACACAATAATATTCCATTTAGTTAACTCAATAATTAACATGTCACACCAATTACTCTATTTAATTCAATAATTAACAAGTCACAAGGTAGCCATGTCAATACCACATAATTAATTCATAAAATAATTATCTCTAGGAGACCATCTCTATAGCACATAAGTAATTCAAAAATTAATTATCTCATCTTAACCCCAAATAAAAATTTCATAATCAATCCCCTGATTAATTGTCTATATTACAATATCACAATACATAAATAATTCATAATTAATTATCTCATCTTAATAAATTTATTATATTATAATTAATCCTTTGATAAGTATTATCTAAAAGCACATAATAAATTCATAATTAATTATCTCATCCTAACCAATTTATTATCTAAAAATTAATCCCATGATTATTATTATTAAAAAAGCATAATTAATTCATAATTACTAATCTTGTCTTAATCAATTTTATATCTCATGATTAATCCCCTGATAATTATTATCTGAAAGCATATAATTAATTCATAATTAATTATCTCATTTATAATTAATTATGTCATCTTAAAATATTTAATATTTCATAATTAATCCCATGATTAATTATCATCTCAGAAAAAATAATTAATTTATTATTTATTATTTCAACTTAATAAAATTAATTACTCATAATTAATACCTCTATTAATTATAATCTAATAGAACATAATTATTTCATAAATAATTATCTCAAGTTAACCATATTAATTACCCCTAATTAATCTCCCAGTTTATTATCTATTTTACAACCTCAGAGAATTAAATTAATTCATAATTTACTCATAGAATTACCCTAATAAAAATTTTAATCCAATATAGCAGTCAAAATTATAAAATCCAAAAAATCAATAAAACTACATTTTATTAATTTGGAAATGTTTAGAACCCTACATCAATGAATTTTGTGGAGAAAAAAACCCAAACGTAACATGGCCTGATCCCACATACACACTTCCAAATTAATACATGTGTGTACAAGAAATTTCTCATCACATCTAACAAAAACAATTAGCACTTACAATTAATTTGGAGGGGACCAATGTACACTATAAATAATCAATCGCAACCCCTTTACACCATAAAAACCTAATTCAAGGGGTGGGAAACCATTTATCGAGTATATAGCCTTACCTGAATATGATGACGATGAAGAAAATCAAACCTACTCACTTATCCTTCAGTGGTGGTTGTTAAAATACAATCAAACAGGTCCCAATACATCCGTTGTACCACCTAGTATCAGAAGAAATGAATAAACTGAATAAATCCTAGACCTTTGGATTTTAGACTAATGGAGACCTAGTGAATGAGTGCCAAGATGACTAATGAAAAGAATGAAACACATAGAGAAGACACACCTTGCTAAGATGAACAATTTTAGTGAATAAATCATATAGAGATAACCACGTGAAGAAGATCTGGGAGGAGCAGTGACGTGAAACCCATGGGCGACGCACCATGGGTGTGTCACGGGTGATAGAGAGTCGAAATAGACGATGTGAACAACAAAAATCATGGATAAAGGATCTCCTCTCCAATATGGAAAACTCTTTTGAATAGACCACCATAATCTGTCATGCGAAGAGGGAGCTGAGTGTTTGGGTCATGCTCCACCCATGGGGGAGCCGTGAGGGGGTGGGGGGGTCGTGCCTCACCCATGTTGTGCACCTCTCCCTCTTTTTTCCCTTTTGATAATTTTAATAATTATTATAATAATAATACCCATATTATTATTATAATTTAATTAAAATTGATTTTTAATGAACCCCAAACTCCCCATTTACACCTCATTTCCCCTCATTTAATAAAATTTCATTAAATCAAATTTAATTAAATATATTTTCCAACTCACCGTTATTTAATTAAATTCCCTCACACAATTTATTTAAGAAACACCACAATTTTCATCAAATACTTATATTTATATTATCCTTTAATTTAATTAGATAAAAACCCAACTCCACATTTAACACGTCATTTAATTAAATTTTTATCCAAAAAATGAAATTAAATAAATTCGGTCTCACATTATTATTTAATTAAATTCTATCAACACAATTTTATTAAATAAAACCCACGTTTTTTCTCAAATAATTAAATTCATCTTAACCATCACTTTTATTAGATAAAACCCAAACTCTTTATTTAACACATTATTTTATTGAATTCCATTCCAACTGAATTTAATTAAATAAATTTTCTAGCACATTATTATGTAACTAAATTATCTCAAAATAGTTTAATTAAAAACCTTAACACCTCATTAATAATCATTTAATTAAATTCGTTCCAACTAAATTTAAGGAAAAAATTTCTACCATTTATGTTATTTAATTAAATACATTTAAAAAAATTATAAAATTAAATAATCTAACTAATCAACATTATATAACTAAATTACATCAACTGAATTTAACTAAATAATAAATCCCATTTCACAATGACTAATGAAATTGTCATTAACCTTGAATTTAACTAAATAATACCTCTATTTCACATTTATTAATTGAATTTATTTTCACCTTTAATATAATTAAACGATACCCCGACTCATTATTTACATGTAATTTAATTTAACTCATCTCACCTCAAATTAATTAAATAACATCTCCATCTTAATGGTATTGAATTAAATTCTCTCAACGTTAATTTAATTAAATGAAACTCATGTCATCTCATTTACCAAAAGTTATTTCAACCATGAATTTAATTAAATAATTTTAAAAAGAAACTAAAAATTGGGTATATTGCAAGGTTTTACTTTCATGGTCTGACAAAATATGCGTAGACCAAATGTATATTATAGGACACCAACTTTATTTTTCATGGCTGACCCGCATGATTTGACTAACCGTGCACAACCCATGAGAACATCACTACCTGGTTTGGTTCTCTCGAAACTCATCATACCATCTGGGAAACTTAAAGAACCATTACCCAATCCCATTATCAACACTTTAAAATATTACATCTTGTGAAACATCTTTCTGAACCATGTATTTATAAACAATCATATCGTATAGTGAATGAAAAAGTTCAAAAACTTTCATGTTTTAGCCTAGTCAAAAAAAATGAGACTCTACATTTATGCTCTCTCTTAGATGATTCATATCCTCTTGAATAGAATTTTACTTTTTTCGAACATTGGGGGTTTACCTAAAAAATCATTATTTTATCTACTCATTAGAAAATCAATCATTTTATGAAAAATCATGAAATTCAATCTAAGATAATTTTGATATGGAAATTTAAAATTTTTTGTTAATTTTTTGAAACAATTTTTTTAAAAGTAACAGTGATTAAATATAATTTTTTTCTCACAAAAATAAATAATTTTAATGGAAATATATTTTTTAAGCATAATAAAACATTAATAAAAATGAGGGTTTCTTTCTTAATAATTAATCAATTAATATATATTGAGTAGGATATTATTATATATATTATATGGTAGTCAATCCTATACATACCCACCAACTTAATATCTAGTTTATAACTGTCACATAATAATATTTTAATAGTATATAACAGTTTGTTTAAACTCGGTGTTGAGGGTCACACAACCTATCAAATAAATAAAAATAATTAAAGTGAAATATTTTCAAAAATATAATTGTGTTACATTATATTCCCTTTTGATAAGATTCATAATAAATATTTTAAATTGTTTTATTTAATTAAAATATTGATATTTGAATGTTCTTTTTTGAACACTCACATCATAATAATGATAAATAATAGATCCCTAAAAAGGGTGAAGGGTGATGTATCAATTTCATCATCAAACAATGTTTACAAATATGAGAACAGTGGTGATATGTCAAAACATTGTTATAGAGGAGTACAATAATTCTAAAGGAATAATATATATTAATAGAAGACAAGATTAGTAGAATTTTAACAAAAAAAATGAATTATTGTGGGTTTGGAAGACCATAAATTAATCACAATTAGAGGATATATGAATTTTTTTCTTAAGATCTTTTCATAGATTTGATGAATTCCTTTGTCACATGGACTATGTTCATAAGGATGTATAATTAAAAGGAACATATAATTCCATCATTTATCTAATCTCCACCATAATAAAATCCATTTCTCTAAATGATGTATATTTGAGTTGATTTTTTAGACACGATGCTCAAAAATCATCTTCTAAAGGAACAAAAAAGTATATCATGATATTCCTACAATATTAACATATTAACCAAAATGAGAATAGGATAGAGAAAGATAATTATAAAAAATGAATAAACCAACATATGAATAAATACCACATTTATCTCCCAAAAATTAATTACCTCAAAAAACCCAATATTAATAAATTTTATATTTCATTGTATCTATTATACCCTTCATCATAAATCTTCAAAAAAAATTAATTGAATTATTACCACATAATAATTCATGTTGAATCAATTTATAAACCTAAAAATTATGTATAACTCATCCCAATAAAACATATCCAAAATTTTATTATTCACCATTAAAATTTACTATATCAACTTGTAATGTAGTGAACATCACAAAAATATCATCCATCAAAATAAAATACCAAAATGAAAGGTAATCATTGAACATGCAAGAAATATTTATAAAAATATCACCCTTTCAAAGACACAATTTTCAAATTTAGTGATTTTCTATAATCCATTATCAAATAGTCCATAATTAACATATTATAAATTCCAATATAAACACCAAGATATATTTAATCCTTAATAGAGTATCAAAATCCCATAACAAAAAACATTAAAAAATTGTGTTGATTCCATTTAACATACTATCAACTAAAAAATTATAAACCCATGATGGTATCCATAACATTTAAATTAACCTCAATAAAAATGTAAATGATTCCACAAATTTACAAAATTCTTATTCCTCGTATATGTTCGTAGAAAATTCAATATGTTCCATAAATCCAAATATTTAAATTCTCTCAACGTTAATTTAATTAAATGAAACTCATGTCATCTCATTTACCAAAATTTATTTCAACCATGAATTTAATTAAATAAATTTAAAAAGAAACTAAAAATTGGGTATATTGCAAGGTTTGACTTTCATGGTCTGACAAACTGTGCGTAGACCAAATGTCTATTATAGGACACCAACTTTATTTTTCATGGCTGACCCGCATGATTTGACTAACCGTGCACAACCCATGAGAACATCACCACCTGGTTTGGTTCTCCCGATACTCATCATACCATCTGGGAAACTTAAAGAACCATTACCCAATCCCATTATCAACACTTTAAAATATTACATCCTGTGAAACATCTTTCTGAACCATGTATTTATAAACAATCATATCGTATAGTGAATGAAAAAGTTCAAAAACTTTCGTATTTTAGCCTAGTCAAAAAAAACAAGACTCTACATTTATGCTCTCTCTTAGATGATTCATATCCTCTTGAATAGAATTTTACTTTTTTCGAACATTGGGGGTTTACCTAAAAAATCATTATTTTCACTACTCAGTAGAAAATCAATCATTTTATGAAAAATCATGAAATTCAATCTAAGATAATTTTGATATGGCAATTTAAAATTTTTTGTTAATTTTTTGAAATAATTTTTTTAAAAGTAACAATGATTAAATATAATTTTTTCTCACAAAAATAAATAATTTTAATGGAAATATATTTTTTAAGCATAATAAAACATTAATAAAAATGAGGGTTTCTTTCTTAATAATTAATCAATTAATATATATTGAGTAGGATATTATTATATATATTATATGGTAGTCAATCCTATACATACCCACCAACTTAATATCTAGTTTATAACTGTCACATAATAATATTTTAATAGTATATAACAGTTTGTTTAAACTCGGTGTTGAGGGTCACACAACCTATCAAATATATAAAAATAATTAAAGTGAAATATTTTCAAAAATATAATTGTGTTAAATTATATTCCCTTTTGATAAGATTCATAATAAATATTTTAAATTGTTTTATTTAATTAAAATATTGATATTTGAATGTTCTTTTTTGAACACCCACATCATAATAATGATAAATAATAGATCCCTAAAAAGGGTGAAGGGTGATGTATCAATTTCATCATCAAACAATGTTTACAAATATGTGAACAATGGTGATATGTCAAAACATTGTTATAGAGGAGTACAATAATTCTAAAGGAATAATATATATTAATAGAAGACAAGATTAGTAGAATTTTAACAAAAAAAATGAATTATTGTGGGTTTGGAAGACCATAAATTAATCACAATTAGAGGATATATGAATTTTTTTCTTAAGATATTTTCATAGATTTGATGAATTCCTTTGTCACATGGACTATGTTCATAAGGATGTATAATTAAAAGGAACATATAATTCCATCATTTATCTAATCACCACCATAATAAAATCCATTTCTCTAAATGATGTATATTTGAGTTGATTTTTTAGACACGATGCTCAAAAATCATCTTCTAAAGGAACAAAAAAGTATATCATGATATTCCTACAATATTAACATATTAACCAAAATGAGAATAGGATAGAGAAAGATAATTATAAAAAATGAATAAACCAACATATGAATAAATACCACATTTATCTCCCAAAAATTAATTACCTCAAAAAACCCAATATTAATAAATTTTATATTTCATTGTATCTATTATACCCTTCATCATAAATCTTCAAAAAAAATTAATTGCATTATTACCACATAATAATTCATGTTGAATCAATTTATAAACCTAAAAATTATGTATAACTCATCCCAATAAAACATATCCAAAATTTTATTATTCACCATTAAAATTTACTATATCAACTTGTAATGTAGTGAACATCACAAAAATATCATCCATCAAAATAAAATACCAAAATGAAAGGTAATCATTGAACATGAAAGAAATATTTATAAAAATATCACCCTTTCAAAGACACAATTTTCAAATTTAGTGATTTTCTATAATCCATTATCAAATAGTCCATAATTAACATATTATAAATTCCAATATAAACACCAAGATATATTTAATCCTTAATAGAGTATCAAAATCCCATAACAAAAAACATTAAAAAATTGTGTTTATTCCATTTAACATACTATCAACTACAAAATTATAAACCCATGATGGTATCCATAACATTTAAATTAACCTCAATAAAAACGTAAATGATTCCACAAATTTACAAAATTCTTATTCCTCGTATATGTTCGTAGAAAATTCAATATGTTCCATAAATCCAAATATTTAAATAACATCATCTATGATGAACAAAATAAAATTCTTATCAAATCACTTAAAAAATTTTTGCTCACTAATTCTATCAATGTCAACCATCTCTTTATCTGAAATGAAAATTATTAACTTAACATTAGACACATATTCAGGTTTATATTTTCCATAAGCACGTGTTCTCAAGATAAACCACCTTACCACTAAATAAAATTTCTTTATTATTAGTATCATTAAAAATATGATTTCAAATCCTAAAAAACTACCATGAATGAAAAATTTAATGTTTCTTGAAGATTACAACCATTATATTATTTTTATAAAACTTATAAAACTTAATTTATGGATCTATTTAAATAAATACTTCAATCATCCAAAATCCTTTGTAAACCATTAATATGGAGTCATAATATTATTCTATAATAGTTATATTTTACAATATGACATATGAATAATATCTCATGAATCATCATTACATGTTTAATCATGCTTATTAATTTTAACATAAACAATATAATTAATATATCCCATACCATTCATACATCATTCATAGTCTCTTCATAATCATTTAAAAACCCATTAATCATAAAACCTTATTTATTTTATTCATGATCTTTTCCCATAAGATATATATTTTTCATAATTACCTTTCTTTTTCACATTTAAAACATTCAACTCTAAGGATTCCTTAGTGAGACCATTATTCTTCCACATTATGTTGAATAATATTTGCATTTTCCCTCAGTAATTAATTGATTTATATCCTTATCTTCTATACTCAAAAACTATTTCTATTATTCTAGGACATTAATTGGAGTGCTTCTTCCCATATTCAAGGCCTGTTTGAAGATGAATCTTCTTTACAATACAATATTTACAATACTCCAAAAATTTCATATTATGTTTGTCATGAAACTAACCAATGTTTTGATTATTAAACATATAATGATATATATGATTAAGAATAATAATTATGTTTTAGATTCCTAATGTTTTTTCAATTTCCATCTCATGAAGACATTAATTCCATTGACCATCACAATAACTATTAACATGATTCATTTATGTTCTATCCATGGACCAAATCCAAAAAACACCATGTGAATAATAATAACAAATATTGGAAATGATATAATCCTGAAAAATCATTTAATAGATGTACAAATCATGAAACCATATTTTATGAATACTCTGTATTAACATATTCATTTCATGATCATTACTAAAAAAATTAAGATAATGTCATATACTTAACCTTATTCCAAGGGGTCCCACTAATGTTTTCTCATCCTTGCTCCAAAATATTTAGTAACTTATTATATAATACTATATTTAGAGACCTATAATTTTCATACATAGATATTATATCTTAAGATAAAAATATTCCTTACATAACCTAAAAATACAAACAAGAATCATATACATCTAGTTCATTTTGAATCATTGAAACATAATCAACATGTTCTTAAATGATCTATATTTTCTCCCACAATGATCATAATATATAAAAACCTTCATATACATATCAGACATTGAAACATTATTCATAACATGAGAAATGAAATATAAGAGTGGGTGATATCATATTCAATGTAAGGGTAAACAAGGGAGACATCAATTATAAATTAAGCATAACATGAACATATGGATTTGAGAACATGATAATAAAATTTAAAAATCACACCTAATATGCCATTGATCATAATCTTGAGTCATAGAATAAATATTGATAGTTTATTAGACATGAATCATAATCTAATGAAATATCATGATATATTAGAGAATAACATTTCCATAAGACATAATTTTATGGAATAAACATAAGTATATAAATTAATTTCCATAGTAGTCCTAAATAATTTCCAATAATATATTAGTGGAATGGGTTCACTCCTCAAACCATAAGTTTCACTCCCAAAAATATCATAGTGGTAAAGTTTCTTAATTAATAGGAGTAAATGCTCAAAAAAGTTATATTAATATTCTAATATATTAATATATACCCAATTCATTGTATAGAGATATTGGTCCCATATGTGAGATGATGAAAATAATATAAATGCGTGTGACAACATCATAAAATAATCATCATATTAGAACCCCAAGAATGAAATGGGATTCATATAAATTTTATCATAACATAAACCATTGAAAAAGAAATGATTTTATAGTCAGGTCATTATATCATTATATAATAAACATTGTGAAATAATTGGTTTTCTTAAACAAAGTTTCATAATATTCATAAACATTCCATAGAAAGAAAAAGTCTGGTATCCATATATTATATTTCAATAAAATAATATTTCAAATCAAGAGTCATTCATTTTTTATAAATAAAAATTATATTATTATACCATTAAAATATTCTTTAGGAAAATAACCATTCCATTTTGAAATTAAATCATCAAAATTTCAACATATACAATGTAAAGAATTGTATTTGAAAAGAACCACATATACTTGTAAAAAAATGTTTGAAGTCAAAATTAGTCATGATAGTGGGAAAATCCATACATTATATATAAGTTAAAAAATTAATTCCACACTTTTACAACCATATTATCTTATTTCATAATTTTTAAATAATTTTATAAAATATTTTTTTGAAAAAAATTTCTACTGTAGATATTGACACTATTCATTTAATTAGAATTAATAAACTTGAATAAAAAAGTTTTAATTTGAACATAATATTTTAACACAACACTAAAATGTTATATAAACATATAAAATGTGCTTAATAGTATAACATACTCAAATTATATCACATTCCATATTTTCAATATCATTTATTTAAATTTTATATTAATTGAAAAAATATTTTTTGGCGTTGTATAAGAATTTAATGTAATTATATATGAAATAAAAAAGCATTAATAATTCAACACCATGAATATAATATATTATGAAAAAAAATGAATATTTAAATTTTTTGAAAAATATTTTTTGTCCCAATGTGAAAACATAAAAGATATTTAAAACTAAGATAGTTAAAATTTGTAACTTTTGTTGATTTAGATAACATATTATTCATTTTAATATAATAGATTCCACTTAAAAACTAAATTTGGATCCCAAAATGTTAATGGTTGAATTACCTTTATCCAATATGAATTAGGATGAATACATATATCCTTATCACTTAGTTGTAATCTTGATTAGCACTCATTTCTTTTTACTAAGGTGATAAAATTTACTAGGTTTAATATTCATATTTTTTAAAATAAAAATTTACTTTTTTCAAAATTTGAACATCATTATTCTAAAAATGGAATCCATTTTTTCAAATTCAGTACATTTATGTTGGATAGATTAATTTAAAAATGACAATAATGAATACCAATTTCGTGATAAATTTATTCTTAATCATAAAACATGTTTTATTATTATACCATAGTTTGAAAAATATAAAAAGAATAAAAAATTTATTTATTTATTATATAATATAATAATTTCATTATTTCATATCTACAATATGGTTTTTTTTATTAAGGTAAAAAAACATTGCATGAATAAGCACGTTTTTTAGAAAAATAAATTTTTTGGTATAAAAATTATTTTACACCAAATTCAATCATAATTTTTTTCCAATAAAAATTATTAAATTTTTTAAAATATAAGATATATAATTTTAAAATTAATACATTTTAAAATATTGGTTTTTTTATTTTTGAATCAAATATATAGTTTCAATAAAAAACTATATTTTCACTATTTACGAGAAAATCAATCTACTCAAAAATATTCATGAAATTTTCCCTAATATAATTTTGATGTGATTATTTCAAAAATTAAAATGGTTTTGAGAATTATATTTTTAAAAATATTAAAAAATAAAATATAACACTTTATCATAAAAATAAATTAAAATCATTTGAATGGAAATCAAATTTTAAGCATAATATTACATTGTAATAAAAAATTATTTCTTATTTATTATAATTTAATCAATAAATTTATATTTGATATCATGCTTTTATATATTTTATAAAATATTTATTCTTATTTATAACTTACAGTTTAACAATTATGTTATAATGGTCAAATAATAATATTTTAATAATATATCAGTGTTCTTTTAAGATTAGTGTTTTGGGTAATGAATGCTATCAAAGAAATAATAGTAAATAAAAAAATCATTTTATAAAATATTAGGTTTTTACAAAACTCTTTTATATAAAAAGTTGAAAGGAAATCAAAGAAAAACATGAGCTATGATTCTTAGTTTGGGTGAACAAGGTATATATCATTGATCATATAAGCATAAAATGATATTAATGGTATGGGAACATGATCATTACTTTTGAAAATAACAACTAGAATATCATATATCATAACATTTAATCATGGAAAAAAGTATGGTATTTCATAAGACATTAATCATCATTGAACCAACCAACATGATCCATGAGCACATAACATTAGTTTTAACATCCCAAGAAATTATAGAATAATACTTTTTAAAATATATTAATATTTATGGATTAGATATTAATTTTAAAATAATATAGATTATATGTCCAATAGCCAAATAGACACTCAACAATGGTTTTCTCCTAAATCTAATGTTGCACACATGATTGAGTTATATCGAAACATAATATTATACTATTATTGTTGTTGTTGTTATCTTTATAAATTATAGTTGTTTCCTATATTTTTTATTGTAAGGAATGAATATAACTATCAATATTATGCTTCCACAATTTTATTTAACGTTTTTATTTTCTTCCAATAAATTTTATGTGCTTAAAATAAGAATAAAACATCTTTTAGGCATAAAAGATAAAATATTTGAAATAATTTTACCACCTTTTGATGGAGAACTCATTTTAAATATAATTCTAGACACATTAATACATTATATTTAACAAAATAAACCACTTAATTGGAGTAAGGACATAAATATTAGTTTGGATAATGTTTTGGTGTTTTTCTGATAAAATGCATATATTATTGAATAGTGAAAAATACTTCATTTTAATTCAAATCTTTTTTTGTCTAATTACTTTACATTATTAGAATATATTTTTTATTTGTTTTAAATAACAGTTAGTTTATTATTTTTATAACTTAATCCAATATATCATATTTGATATAATTTCACATTGAAATTAGATATAAACATATTTCAATCTTTTGATGGTTTTTTCTTTTAAAAACTATTTTTCTAGTTCTGAAAATGGGGGTTAATTTTAAAATAATTTCAAAAAAAATGTGTTTTAAATAATGAAAAATTGACTCCATATTTTTAAATAGAGGGAAAAAATTATGTAAATATGTTTTTTTTACATTTTGGAATTTTTTAATTGTAAGTTTAGTAATTTTCATTTACATTAGTTAAAGCTAAATTAGGTAAATTAGGCTAATAAATAATATGGTAAGGATAATAAAATTACCCTAACACTAGAAAATGATAAAACATTGATCATAAATAGTCTTAAGAATGGTAAGGAAATTTTCTATATCAAGTTAATTTAATTAAATTTATTTTAGATTAACTAATTTCCCTAAATATTAAAATATAATTTACACTTTAATTATTTTTTTAAAAGAAATATCAAATAAATGATATGAAAAATATTAAAATAAATATTATTAAAATTAATTAGGGTAAACCATGAAATTTTTAGGTGAATATTAAATATTATATGTTTATTAAATGTTTTTTTTAAGATATTAATATGTTTGGATTTTATTTAAATTCAATGAAATAAAAATTGTCAAAATAGAAACAATTGATATTTTATAAAAATAATATTTTATTAAATTATTTAAAAATCATAAAAAGATTTTAAAATTACAAAGTGAATTTTATAAGGTCTAAACATTCATATAGTGTCCACTTTTGGGTAATTTACCCTATATGAGTAAAATTTATAGGCATTTATTTTTTATAATTTTTTACCATAATTCAAATTAAAGAAGAATAATTAATGGTAAAATAAAATATTTAGGTTTAAAATGAAATAAATACATGTAAAAAATATTGTCTTATAGGATTTAGAAGAATCATTTTCTTATATTCAACATAACTCATGTTAGAGTCATTTGGATTTAAAAATTAATTTATATCAATTTTATATCATAATATTTTCGAAGGGTACCCCTCCAATCTCCTATAAAAGGGTACCAAGTATTATATAATACTCACATGTAAAAAACCATTTGGATTATCCAATAACTACAAAATCATTCCTAAAAAACCTCCCCACATTTATTATTACATAGTT
Source organism: Viscum album (assembly GCA_963277665.1). NCBI lineage: Eukaryota > Viridiplantae > Streptophyta > Magnoliopsida > Santalales > Viscaceae > Viscum > Viscum album. Next base: position 1,088,428,618 of record OY728165.1, read on the forward strand.
TATGCAAAACACACTCATTAAGGGTGTTTTGGTTTTATTTAAAGGTGATCAATCGAAGAAAATGTTTCGTTTTCCTTAAGTATTTCTATTTTACTTCTTCTTCCACATCCATCAAAACATATTATTCTAGTATGAAATAATAAATATAGTGTCTAAAATATTATGAGATGTTATTAATTTAATATAATCACTTAAAACCATCCCCACTTCCATTAAATGGGAAAGGAATAAGTCATTTATATGTATGTGTGGACTATCACCTCCATGAACTGATCAAATTATATTTACATACCCATCTCCCATGACTATAAATCATAATGGAATCAATGTTTACATAAAATCTTTATGAAATTTTTTTAATTATAATAGAATAATATACCAATTATTTTCTTACTTTCCGTGAAAATGAAAATGAAAATGACATTCATGCGTACATAAAATTATCAACTCCACAAACCAATGTGAGTCATTTTTTTCACGACATCACTTTTATGATATATATATATAAGTATATTTTAATGATTTTAAATATGTTATTAAAATTATTATCACTATAGAAATATAAAATTATGAATAGGATATTATCATTATGATCAATGAAATATGAAAATGGTTCTCATGTGTACATTAGACTTACCATCTCCATTATTATATAGATGTTCATTTTTAAAAACCACACTTCATGGATTGATTTAAAGGTACAATTTATGTATAAATAATGATAATAATTTCATTAATATTATTATGGAGATGATGGATTTATTACCACAGATATAGTGACATTATACCAAGTTCATTTTGGACTCAAGTACCAAATATCGACAAAATTTTTGACATGAACTTAAATAATTATATAATTGTTATAACATGGTAATAAGTGATATAAAAGTAATAATTAACGTGAAAATTTTTCTCAGGAATGTAGAAATTAACCAATTATTATTCCTGAAGATAAATAACATACAAGATGATTTATACTTGAGGTAAGGGACATCGCCTCAATATCCATTCATTGAGACATATTTTGATGTTATACACAACCTTCATTTATAAGGATTATAATTAACCCCTTTGACATTAAATTAATATCATGGATTTTGTAATGTCCCAGATTCAGGTTTCACCCAAAGGTTCCCCAAACTGTGTTAGGCACATGGCCTGAAGCACATTTTCCCAAACGCCAGATGTTGTCATCTGGTGGGGAGGGACTAGGGTGTGATATTGGGGAAACTATTCCCTCATTAGCAGTGTAAAATAAGAAGAAAAAAATGGTAAAAATAGAGGACTTAGTAATACCACAGAAGTAAATAGTGGAAGAATGAAATTAAATCAAACTGGTTCCCGAATATATATATGATGAATGGAATATGTATCTAAGAAGGTATACAAACAAGTCCCAACGAGGGAAAGAAATAATGAAACCAAAGTGAAAAAAGAAAAAAGTAAAATCTTGCAGTATTGCAAGCGTCGGCTTGGTCTCATGCCCTCCAACTCCAACAAGAACCATGTACATGATGAATAAGGGTGCTTTCCCTTATGTACACATGCATCCATATAATCATTTTGTGTAGAAAACATGACCCAAAAAGGGTGAGAGGTGAATCTGAGTAAGCAAGCACCAAAAGATCTCTAGATAACAATCAATTATTATATGTAGCATGAAATATTTATTAATAATGGAATTAACTAAGAAGTTATCACAGCCCATCCTCAGGGCCCATGCCGTGACTACCCCAAGCCCGCCTTCCATAGGCCAGAGGCTGGAGACTAGCACCAAAGGCGTAAATCCCGATAACTGGAAAGGCATTACCTTTATAAAAGTAAACAAAACACTACAGAGTACAAGCGGAAGTAAAACACTAAGTAAAACTGAAACAAACTGTGCTGAAAGTAAAGGGGCCGGAAATACAAGCCCAACTGTAAAGTACAAGGAAAAAGATAAAATAGCCGGAAGGTGACAAGAAGCTCCTGGATCGTCCACCAAGGATCCTACCTGAAGGGTAGGTACAGATAGCGCAGCTCTTGGATCGTCCACCAAGGATCCTACCTGAAGGGTAGGTACAGATAGCCTCCACAATGCTCTCGCCCGTCAACCTCCTCCGAGTGTCGCCTCGTCGTGAAGTCCACCACTGGATACTATCTCATCGTGAGGTCCACCTCCGGGTACCGTCCAGTCCTCGAACACTCGGCCTCTGCATGCGCTGCCCGTCGTCTGCAACCAACACAATGAGGTACGGGCATAGCCCGTGCAAGGGTGAGTATAACGATACTCAGTAGGGACCCCTAGACCCTTAAGGTCTCACTAAATCCAACAAGGATAACCACAAGGAATATCTCAGCAGATAACCTCTACTTAGGTATATGCCCATACATATACCCAAGTTATCAAGTAACCCATCTCAATCATGAGGAAACACAAAGATTGTGAAATCAACGGATAACCAATAACCAGGTATATGCCCATACATATACCTAAGTTATCAAGTGACTCATCTCAATCATGAGTAAAAACAAATATTATAGACTCAGCTCAAACCAGGATTTAATCATGAAGTCGAAACCACGGTTGTTGGAGAACTCCTCCTCTATCGAGTACAGTGGGCCTACCGCTACAACCAAGCACGCCTCACTAACCTTGGACTGCTTTAGTACTCCACCAGTCGAGTTATGTGGTCCTACTGCTACAACCAAGTGCTTTCCACCATGGGTCTTCCGCTACAACCAAGCGCTCCCCCTCATAGTCTCCAGAGGTACTCCTTCTGTTGAGTACCGCGGGTATGCCGCTACAACCAAGCGCTCCTCCGCCGTGGGTCTACCGCTACAACCAAGCGTTCCCCCTCATAACCTCCAGAGGTAATCCTTCTGTTGAGTACCGCGGGTCTGACACTACAACCAAGCGCTCCTCCGCCGTGGGTCTCCCACTACAACCAATCGCTTCCCACTGGTCTATCCAAAACACACCGAGACGATAGATCAGCAGTCGTCAAGTCTCAGCCAGCTACTAGGTCTCTGCACTCTGTTATCTCGTCACCGGGAGGGTTCGCTCCACGAGCTACTGGTCGATAATCCAAGTATCAAAAATTCTCACGAAGAAGTATCTCAAAGATCTACCTCGTCATAGGGGTCTCAACGCAACAGATGGCGCGTCAGTCGAACGCCCGGTCTGTGAGTTACTAGCCTTTTCGTCCCAGGGGCCTGGTTGGTTTCGTGTGCGAACCAACCCGGCCATATCTCGGATGTACCTTGAACTATCATAGGGTATGCTCATAAAGACCGTTTCTAAATGTGATCACCAACGTCGCTGACGGTTCGTCAAACGGACGTCCGGTCTGAAAGTTATCAGCTTTTCCGTTCCAGAGACCCGGTTGGATTTCGGCTACAATCCAACCCAGCCTCTATCCAACTACCACCAAAACTCAGGCGATGTATGCCAAAAGTTCAGTCTCATCAAGAAAAATACAACAAAGTCGACGGCACATCAATCGGACGTCTGGATCTCAAGTTATAAGTGTTTCCGCTCCGAGGGCCCGGTTGGTTTCGTGTGCGAACCAACCCGGCCGAACCCAAAGTTCTATGAAACCTTGAGTGTAATATACCGAAACGACCATCTTGATCCAAGGATCAAATCCCAACTTACAGTGCGTCGATCGAAGGTCCGTAGACCAAGTTATGGGTGTTTGAACGGAAAATGCACGAAAATAGGGGTTCGGGCCCGGTCCGACCCGGCCCGAGACCCCCTGGATCGGCCCGAACCGGGTCGACCCGACTTGGGTCTAGGTCTGGCCCAACTGGGCATGACCCGGTCGGGCTTCCACGGCCTGTCTTGGCCCAGCCTGGGCGGCCCGGCCTGGCGCAGGCGCTGGCGCGGCGCGGCGCCCGCGTGGCCAGCTGGTGCGGGGGGGTTACAACCCTCCGTGGTCGACGTAACCGGCACAACTTTAAGCAGCACCGCTCAACCACCGGAACGGCTAAACCATTTCGGTTCGGCATGCCGCCGCAGCTCAGCCGCGGCGGTTCCTCTCCAGCTGCGCGCCGCCGCCGCCTTCCGCGGACCACCGGACGCGCTCCAGTGGTCCGTTTTGCTCGCCGCCTTCACCAACGGTCCTCCAGGGACCCGACCTTCACTGTGGAGGCTTCAAAATGATTTTGCGGCCCCGTTTTTCATCGCCCGTCAATCCGCACACAATGTTCAACTAGCGGAGTCTTCGAATTGCCTCAGCGGCCCCGACTCCGGCCGCGGTTTCGTTCGGCCTCAACGGTGCAGCGTGACGACACCGCGCATCCTTGCCGTATTTCCCTATGATTCTGCACGGTGTCGTTGCACTGTGCCGCCTTCGTTCGAGCCGCAACATAATCAACAACAAGTGGGAAGGAGAGTCGGCCATGTTCGTGCGGTCTGACCTCCTCTCGTTATTACGATATCAGACGGCTCAAAAAAAAAGATGATAACTAGCGACAAAAGTAAACACGAACAATACAAAAATAATCCCCTACCTCAAAAAGACATTGCATGTCGTTGTGCTGCGGAAAGAGGCAAGCATCGCAATGATCGGTCGTCACGGAAGATCGGTGCCGATTCCGTTGTCATCGGAGGAAGAGTCGTCGTCGATAGCGACGTTCCTCACGGTGGTGTCTCCTCCCTTGATGCGGAGGAAGAAGAAGAAAAGGCACGTCGTCGGTGTCTTCGCGTTCTCCGTCGGAGGCGTTCTTCGTTGAAGAGGTGTTCTTCATCGGAAGGTTGGTGTTCTTCATTGTGAGAAGAACACCCTACACTATTTCCCCCAAACTCTCTCACTCCAAACCCTTCAACACAACGGAAGCCCCCAAAAATAATAGCAAAGCCATTATTTTTTATTCACCCATGCCATTAAAAATTCAAATAACTTAATTAATTGAAGAGGTTGAACTCATTAATTAAAAAGTGTTGGCATGCACTTAAGAGGGGGAGTGGAAGGAGAAGAGTTTTCATTAAAAAGGGGGAGTTGTTCAAGAGTTAAAGAAGGGGAGATTAAATGGGGGTTAAAGGAGAGTTATAGGAATGTGAAAGGTTGGGGCTCGTGTGGGCCCCACCTTTCAAGTATCCACTCATGGTTGGTTAACAACATGCGGGTCCCACCCCCAACTCCCTTAGGATAAAACTACCTAGTGGAAAATAAATAAAATTTGTAATATAATTTTATTTATTCCTCACTAAAACCACAAATTTAACAACTCTTCCTGAGAAAACGCACCTAAAGAAAAGGTGCTCTTAAGCAATTATCGTCGTTGCGGTTCCATCGGTGCCCTCAGATTTCAATTCCGAGAACCAGTTCAAAAGTTAGAAAAACCTGCTCGTTTGTTCACTAAACATACCCGACCCAAAATTCGGAAATTGATTCCGGGCACACCGGGCCTCAGAATCAGGTGCTGTCAAAAACTGTGTTCTTGTAAAATCCCAAAGAAATTAAGAAAAAAATTCCCTTGAAATTTCTAGGTTTAACATTACTCCCACCTTAGGGCTTTATGTCCCTGTAAAACTTTAACACAAACTAGGGATACAAAAAAATGGTACTGAGCACGCATCTGAGCCTTCCGCTCCCATGTGCTCACCTGGAGGTTCCTGTGCTGCCTACGAAAACACACAAGAGGAATCGATCGTCCTCGTAGGACCCGCTCCTGTCGATCCTCAACCTCTAATGGAACTCTGGAAAAGTCACCCCATCACCAACGTCCAGCTCCCCATGGTCGATTATAAGTGAAGGATCATGCACGTATCTCCTCATCCGAGGTACGTGGAAGATTTCATGCACCCGGTGCAACTGAGGTGGAAAGGTGAAGCGGTAAACCACCTCGCCTACCCTGTTGGGGACCTAGAGAGGTCCGTTGAACCTCAGAGATATCTTGTCGCCTCGGCTACATCTTCATAAACCTCATCGAGGTGAGACCCGTATAAGAACGTGGTCACCATCCTCGAACTCGAGAGGTCTCCCTTTCCTGATTAGAACTGAAACTCAAAACTCCTACTATCATGAGGGTAAGGTTGGCCGACCCAAGAATGATCAACTATACCCTCCCATGCACGATTTTATCCTGTGCTTCCTGGGGCTTCCTTTTCGCTGACCAAGGAAAACCCATCCCGACGTTTTCCTAATATCGTCAATTTGAGTATGAATAGTGATTGCCCAATCCATACTCAAACTAACGTCATAAGGCCTCAATGTTGCCACCAAGAGTTCCCAACCAAGACTCTCACCTCAAGGGTCAGATCACATCATCGACGTAAGTGTGAATATCGAGTCTCCTCCCAAATGTATCTCCAGACGTGAGGGTAAAGTCAATGGCTTAACCGGAAACTCTAGGTCTAGGACTAGATTCATGGAAGGAAGGGATGATTAGTATCAATGTATGTGGCTACGGAAGCTAGTAGAAGACAAATTCCGCACTTCGAATCATCCTTAGAGCCCTTTCGGTCACACTCCTTGACCGCATGCAGCTACTCTCTTCCCCTACCCTCCAGCTCCCTGAGCCTGGCGGGGGCTACAAAGGCGGGTGATTGTAACATGTTGAAATTTACACCACCTCATGCTACTCTCTTAGCTCTGCCTCCACGTCTGCTGCTTTGCAGAATCATCTGTCCTTAACATTTACTCTTATTGAAACATTCGCATACCCAAGTCTCTGAGACTGGAACCAGCTCACTGCATTCCAACTTCTAACATTCTCTAGCTGTATTCGTTCAGCCAAAGAACATTCAACCTCAAGGTTCTCTCTAGCACCCTAACGTGAGTAGGAATGCATAGAGGAAAAAGGTGTTGTATTGAATGTCCTTAAACACACCACGCTCAGAGGTCCGAGCTCTATAGCACTGATCGAATCGCATTCATCGAGTACTAGGAATGGTTTGGTACGCCCCGATGAATTCTCATCTACCGACAAGTCATCCTGCCGAAGCTGTATAAGCTCTAGAAAACTCTCAGCCACCTCCTCAAGCCAGTCCTCAGCTGCCTGTGAGTCGGGCTCGCCTCAGAACTTGAGGGTGTCTGATGTTGGTACATGTGTAAGGAAGTAAGCCTACATGTGTCACTTACTGGTACCGCCGGTTGTAACAGCTGACCAACAGGTAGTGATGTATAGCTGACACACTACCCGAAGGCACTATCTTAGGCATCGGTCCACGTACCGAAGCCTCATCACTATGAGGACCATCCTCATGGTAATTCACTGGAAAACACTATTATCCAAGTCTACCATCCACTCCACTGGTGTCTCAGCTAGGCGGAAAACTCTAGCAATTGCCTCCAGCCAGTCCTCTGCTGTTTGGGAATCTGCCTCACCTCGTAACCTCGGAGGCCGCTGCTGCTGGAACTCGTGCAACACGCTCTGCCAGCGTGCACATTTCACTAGTTTAGCTGGTGGCATCTGATGCCCAACAGGTGGTGGTGCTACTGGTACACCACCCGAGGGTGCCAACATTATAAAAAGGGCCCTGCACTAGAGCCTCTTCGCTCGGTGAGCCATCTTCGAGTACTCTCTCGGAACTCCAACTGACTGTCTGTGTGGAGACATCCTGAACAGATGCGACACGGTCAACGTTTTATACCTAGTGAGATGACCTGGTTTGATCTGACTTTAAAACTTTTGGAAACACACACACAATCAGTGTTTTTGTGCACAAAGTCGGAAATCAGTAGTCAGGGTCCTAGTGTACGGATACGTCAGCCGCCGCACCAATACTGGACTCCCTGAATTGAAGACCACACTCGGTACCCTCAACACTATTGCTTCACAGAAAATAAAATATCAGAGTTATAAGTCCTGCGATAGAACCGACTCCTCTGAGACCAATTTTTCACAACCCGTCCTCAGGGCTCATGCTGTGACTACCCCAAGCCCGCCTTCCATAGGCCAGAGGCTGGTGACTAGCACCAAAGGCATAAATCCAGATAACTGGGAAGGAATTGCCTTTATAAAAGTAAACAAAACACCACAGAGTACAAGCGGAAGTAAAACACAAAGTAAAACTGAAACAAGCTGTGCTGAAAGTAAAGGGGCCGGAAATACAAGCCCAACTGTAAAGTACAAGGAAAAAGATAAAACAGCCGGAAGGTGACAAGTAGCTCCTGGATCGTCCACTAAGGATCCTACCTGAAGGGTAGGTACAGATAACGCAGCTCCTGGATCGTCCACCAAGGATCCTACCTGAAGGGTAGGTAAAGATAGCCTCCACAATGCTCTCCCTCATCAACCTCCTCTGAGTGTCGCCTCATCGTGAAGTCCACCACCGAATACTGTCTCATTGTGAGGTCCACCTCTGGGTGTTGTCCAGTCCTCAAACACTCATCCTCTTCCTGCGCTGCTCGTCGTCTGCAACCAACACAACAAGGTGCGGGCATAGCCCGTGCAGGGGTGAGTATAACGATACTCAGTAGGGACCCTGAGACCCTCAAGGTCTCACTAAATCCAACAAAGATAAGCACAAGGAAGATCACGACAGATAACCTCTACTTAGGTATACGCCCATACATATACCCAAGTTATCAAGTAACTCATCTCAATCATGAGGAAACACAAAGATTATGAAATCAACGGATAACCACTACCCAGGTATATGCCCATACATATACCTAAGTTATCAAGTGACCCATATCAATCATGAGGAAACAAAAAGATTATAGACTCAGCTCAAACCAGGATTTAATCATGAAGTCGAAACCATGGCTGCTGGAGAACTCCTCCTCTGTCGGGTACAGTGGGCATGCCGCTACAACCAAGCGCGCCCCACTAACCTTGGACTGCTGTAGTACTCCACCAGTCGATTACTGTGGGCATGCTACTACAACCAAGCGCTTCCCACCATGGGTCTGACACTACAACCAAGCGCTCCCCCTCATAGGATCCAGAGGTACTCTTTCTGTTGAGTACCGCGGGTCTGCCTCTACAACCAAGCGCTCCTCCGTCGTGGGTCTGCCGCTACAACCAAGCGCTCCCCCTCATAGCCTACAGAGGTACTCCTTCTATTGAGTACCGCGGGTCTGCCGCTACAACCAAGTGCTCCTCCATCGTGGGTCTACCGCTACAACCAAGAGCTTCCCATTGGGCTATCCGAAACACACTGAGACGATAGATCAGCAGTCGTCAAGTCTCAGCCAGCTACTAGGTCTCTGCACTCTACTAGCTCGTCACTGGGAGGGTCCGCTCCACGAGCTACTGGTCAATACTCCAAGTATCATAAATTCCCATGAAGAAGTATCTCAAAGATCCGCCTCGTCATAGGGGTCTCAACGCAACAGACGGCGCGTCAGTCGGACGCCCGGTCTGTGAGTTACTAGCATTTTCGTCCCAGGGGCCCGGTTGGTTTCGTGTGTGAACAAACCCGGCCGTATCTCGGTTGTACCCTGAACTCTCATAGTATATGCTCATAGGGACCGTTTCTCAACGTGATCACCAACACCGCTGACGGTTCGTCAAACAGACGTCTGGTCTGAAAGTTATCAGCTTTTCCGTTCCAGGGGCCCGGTTGGATTTCGGGTACAATCCAACCCGGCCACTATCCAAATGTAACCAAAACTCAGGCGATGTATGTCAAAAGTTCCGTCTTATCAAGAGAAATCCAACAAAGTCGACGACACGTCAATCGGACGTCCGGAGCTCAAGTTATAAGTGTTTCCGCTCCGAGGGCCCGGTTAGTTTCGTGTGCAAACCAACCCGACCGAACCCAAATTTCTCCGAAACCTTGGCTGTAATATACCAAAATGACCGTCTCGATCCAAGGATCGCATCTCAACTGACGATGCGTCGATCGGAGGTCCGTATCCCAAGTTATGGGCATTTGAATGGAAATTGCCTGAAAATAGGGGGTTCGGGCCCAGTCTAACCCGGCCCGAGACCCCCTGGGTCGACCCGAACCGGGTCGACCCGACCTGGGTCCGAGACCGGCACAGCCCAACCTGGCCTGGGCATGGCCCGACCTGGCCTGGGCGGCCCGGGGCGCGGCGCCGGCATGGCCTGCGGGCTCGGGGGGGTTACAACCCCCCGCGGTCGATGTAACCGGCGCGGCTTTAAGCCGTGCCGCTCAACCACCGGAACGGCTAAGCCGTTCCGGTTCGGCCCGCCATCGCGGCTCAGCCGCGGCAATTCCCTTCCGGCGGCGCGTCGCCGCCACCTTCTGTGGACCACCGGACACGCTCCGGTGGTCCGTTTTGCTCACCGCCTTCGCCAACGGTCCTCCCGGGACCCGACCTTCACTACGGAGTCTTCAAAATGACTTTGCGGCCCCATTTGTCATTTCCCGTCAATCCGCGCACAACATTCAACCAGCGGAGTCTTTGAATTTCCTCTACGGCCCCAACTCCGGCCGCAGTTTCGTTCGGCCTCAACGACGCAGCGCGACGGTGCCGCGCATCCTTGCCGTATTTCCCCATGATTCCGCGCGATGTCGTTGCACCGCGCCACCTTCATTCGAGCCGCAACATAATCAACAACAAGGGGGGAGTAGAGTCGGACGTGTTCGTGCGGTCCGACCTCCTCTCGTTATTGCGATTTCAGACGGGTCAAAAAAAAGATGATAACCAGTGATGAAAGTAAACACAAACAATACAGAAATAATCCCCTACCTCGAAAAGATGTCGCATGTCGTCGTGCCGCGGAAAGAGGCAAGCGTCGCGATGATCGGTCGTCACGGAAGATCGGTGTTGATTCTGTTGTCATCAGAAGAAGAGCCATCGTCGATGGTGACATTCCCCGTGGTGGTGCCTCCTCCCTTGACGCAGAGGAAGAAGAAGAGAAGGCATGTTGTCGGTGTCTTCGCGTTCTCCGTCGGAGGCGTTCTTCGTCGAAGAGGCGTTCTTCGTCGGAAGGTTGGCGTTCTTCGTTGTGAGAATAACACCCTACACTATTTTTCCCAAACTCTCTCACCCCAAACCCTTCAACACAACGGAAGCCCCCAAAAAAAATAGCAAAGCCATTATTTTTTATCCACCCATGCCATTCGAAATTCAAATAACTTAATTAATTGAAGAGGTTGAACTCATTAATTAAAAAGTGTTGGCAGGCACTTAAGAGGGGGAGTGGAAGGAGAAGAGTTTTCATTAAAAAGGGGGAGTTGTTCAAGAGTTAAAGAAGGGGAGATTAAATGGGGTTTAAAGGAGAGTTATAGGAATGTGAAAGGTTGGGGCTCATATGGGCCCCACCTTTCAAGTATCCACTCATGGTTGGTTAAAAACGTGCGGGTCCCACCCCCAACTCCCTTAGGATAAAACTACCTAGTGGAAAATAAATAAAATTTGTAATATAATTTTATTTATTCCTCACTAAAAACACAAATTTAACAACTCTTCCTGTGCAAACACACCTACAGAAAAGGTGCTCCTAAGAAATTACTGGCATTGTGGTTCCATCGGTGCCCTCGGATTTCGATTCTGAGCACCGGTTCAAAAGTTAGAAAAACCCGCTCGTTCGTTCACTGAACGTACCCGAGCCAAACTTCAAAAATTGATTCCGGGCACACTAGGCCTCAGAATTAGGTGTCGTCAGAAACTGCATTCTTGTAAAATCCAAAAGAAATTAAGAAAAAAATTTCCTTGAAATTTCTGAGTATTTACATAAGTACTCTAAAGTAAAATTCCCTACAGTTTTAAATTACATTCATTTACATTTATTACATCCTTTTAATAATTAAATCTCAGGATCTTTCCTAATATCTATATCCCCTTTGTGTAACAGTAAAAAAATAGATGCCTTAGAAGACCATCAAAACAATCTACTAAGACTGAGTCCAAGCTTGTGCTTTTACATGGAAGACTCTTCTTAATCATTCAATCATTCATAAAGAACACATTGGGAAAGCTATTACAGTCTATCCCCATTGATTTAACATAGCACCAATTCATTAAATAATAACCCTTTAAGAAGCTCTCATGTTCAAACCCCTTGGTCTAACATAGCAATAATAAATCACAAACAACCACTTGGGTAGCTCTCACAGTCTATACCCACGGGTCAACATGGCATTAAAAAATTATAAATGACCTCCTAGGTATCTATCGTGGTCAATACCCATGGGTCAATGTCTACACCAAGGCACTCATAGTCCTATGAAAATAAACATAAAACCCACCCATTATTTTCCTAGTCCATAGATCTCACCGTCCATTAGTAAAATAGTGTGCATATCGTATCAAATAAGTACATGTAATTTATAACTGCTACATGGAGAAACATTCACAAATCTCACCACATGCATTTCATATAGTCAATAAAATTCATCATAATCATCTCAGGAATGTAAATAAAGTACACCTAATAAGAATTCATGGCCAAAAAAACATAAATAGTCAATCGATAAAAAATGCACCCATGGGGTGTCCCGTAAAAAAGGTAGCTAACCTTAAGCCTAAGAAAAAACACATAAACTATATTTCAAACCAAAGTAGGCAATAATACAGATTAAATTATAAGTCACGAAATACCCAAAATATGGGTATTCAGAACTTTTAGAATATATAATACAAGGATGAACAAAGAAAGGAACAAACCACCAACCTCGATGTATACATTGATTCAATAAGGTTTCCTTATCTCTTTTCTATTAATTTATGTTTTGAAAATCACAAACATTGTATCTTAAGGAAATATTCATTTCCCATAAGATTTATCTTATTAAGGAAAATATTGCTTCCCAAGTAAGTTTTCTCTCTACCTTTGTTTTCATTGTTCTTGATTTAGTTTCTCTAACTCCAACTCATTTTATTTCTAAGTGTAAAATTTAGTTTCATATATAAAACCTCGGAATCCTATAAAAACAAATATATAGAGTATTCTGTTTTCAGGTACTGAATTTAGATTCTGAATTCTCAGTATTCAGACTCTGAATTAATCTGATTTTAGATTCTAAATTCACTAAATTTAGACTCTGAATTCTTCTGAATTCATATTCTTAATTCTATGAATTCAAACCCCGAATTCTTTGAATTCAAACTCCAAATTCTTCTGAATTCGGATTCTGAGTTCTCTGAATTCAGACTCTGAATTCCTCAGAATTCAGGTTCCGAATTACATAGAATTAAAAGTCCGAATTCCTAATAATTCTGGTTCCTAATTCCTTATTTTTCAGATTCCAATGTCTATAGAATTCTGATTCTGAATTCTTTGAAAAATAGAATTTAAATATCTATGTAATATAGACTCCGAATGTTTATTTTCTTAAGACTCTGAACATTATTTTTTCCTTAGACTCCTAAAAAATATATTTGGTTGAGCAAACATATATTACTTACCCTTGTTATAGATATGAAACAATGTCGTGAATTCTGTTTCTAACTACTCATTTTTTGGGTGACATGTGTACAGGTCCCTCCGAGATTCAAGAAAAAATATGACCGTTAGAGGAGGGAGCCGACCATTGGAAAAATGCCTATAAATAGGATCTCATTTAAACGAGCTCATTACTGATCAATCAAGACATTACATTATGCTGATGTAATTTCTAGAGTGAGAGACTCTCATTCTTTATGCATACTGAACATCTTGTTCATATTGCATCGTGTGACTTTGATTGTTGTTATGTACAATCAGGGACTTTCAGGGATAGGAAGACATAGGTGCTGACTACCTTAAAATTCGATGACATCCTTGTTTATGAAGAGATAGGTTCCAAAAATATTGAAGTTTGAGGGCTTGAGGAGATAGCAAGATAGACTCTGATATTCATATCAAGGTCATACCCAAGTGTGAGTAACATAGAATTTCTTGAATGTATAAATCAAGGGACCTTTATCCAAGGTTGTTGGATACCCAACTCTTTGGATTAAAAGATTTTATACTTGTTACTTATGTTGTTTCATGTTTATTTTCTAATACATTTTGATTAATAAGGATGGTATAACTATCTTATACTTTCATCTACTTGTATACTCTGATTGTTAAGATTATATACGCTTTATGGTAGAATCTTTTTCCTTCTAAACTTTTCTTAAGTTTCATTTTTGAAACCATATATATGGAATCTGTGAAGTTTATATAACTAAGAGGTCTTGTAAATTTACCTTGTTTAACATTTTTAAACATAGTTTTCCTCAAGGTTAAAAATGAAAGTTTTATATCCAACATTAAAGGTTCAAAATGAATTTTTAAAGTATACAATTCACCCCATCTTGTATACTGAGCATCAACATTCACTATTTCTATCCTACAATTGGTATCAGAGGAGGTATTTGAAATACATACATTCACATATATGTTTTCTTTATTTAGTTTTCATTGTTTTATATTTTCCATGCATAGGATTTTAATCCTTGTTTACAAACTTTTATTATTAACAAGTTTCTGTGGAAAGATATTTTCTTTTAGATGGCAGGAGTGAATGTTGGTTTTATTGACAATATTAGTCCTACTAGACCACCTATATTTGATGGGAATGATTATGAATATTGAAGAGATCATATGAAGACTTTTTTTATTAATACTGGAGTGGATAACTTTCAAATTCTTACTTGAGATTAAAAGATTCTTGATATGGAAATCAGAACTTTTACTAATCAAGAAAATCCCTAATATCAACTAAGCTACGAGGTCTGCAATACATTATTGTGTTCCATGACCAGGAATATATACAATCAGATTTTTTCTTGTGAAGCTACTATTTATATTCGGAAGAAATTGGAGGTTACTCATTTTGGTACATCCAAGGTTATAGAAACTAGAAGAACTATTCTTAAAGAAGAATATCATGGATTTCTATTTTTTATGGAGAACCATTATTCAAGGTAAAATAGAGGTTTATGACTATTGTTAACTATTTACAATCAATGGGTGAGAAAGGATTATATGATGAGGAACTTGTGGAAATTATTATAGATATCATGCAAAATGAGTGGGAATCAAAGATAACAGCTATTGATTAGAATAGGAAAGTCTCTCATATTATTCTTGATGATTTTTTCGAAACTCTTCTTCAACATGAGACAATAATGAAAAGAGATACATATTTGAATAAGAAGAATGGAAATGGAAGTGTAGCCTTTACAACTACTAAAGAAATGACTCTTGAAAGGGTTACAAGATCCAAGTCAAATAAAGTCATTATTTTATCTGAATCAAGTGAAAGTGAACATACTGATAATAAACTAGAAAATATTTCTCGAAGGATGAAAAGGATAATTGGGAAGATAGACTTTCAGTATATATTTAATAATAAATAAAGAATGGACAAGAAAGACTCTAAAGTTACATGTTATGAATGAAAAAGAGCAGGGCATATAAGGAATGATTGTCCAATGCTTAAGATAAAGGATAGAAAGGAAAATCATTATGAGAGGAAAATAAATAAGTACTACGAAGCTAAATCTATGAATGTTTTGAAAGATAATGACACCTGGAGTTCCATTGGTAGAGACTCTTCTGATGAATCCTCAAAGTATGAATATATTGGTAAGAAGAATCTTGGTTTACTAGCAAGATAACCTATTGAAAATCATTGTTTAATGGACAAGGTAAAAAATTATGAATCTATAACCAATGTATCCTTGAATGATAATTTTAGTGGTAATAAATATTATGAATCTTTAGATGAAGAATCTTCTTCTGATGAGGATAATACTTTACCTACTTATGAAGATGTGCCTAGGTTTTCTAAGCTCCTTGAGAATGAAAATTATAAAGTCCATAAAAAGAGTGATAAGGAAAATTCTAGAATTTATATTCTTAATAAATAAATATTAGATCTTTCTAAATATCAAGAAAAAAATTTATGATTTTGAAAGTTTTTCTAAAACCCTTAAAGAAGTTAATACTAAATGGGATAAATTTTCTGAGGATCTAGAAAAACTAATTAATAAAAAAAATGTTTTAGAGACTAACTCTAGTACCAAAACTAATGTTTTTAGGATAAAAACATAGTTATTTAACTTAAGTAAGAAATATTTCCCTTGAGGAATTGTTTTTCAAACATTACCATAGCTAAAGAAAACCTTGATAAAATGTATTCCTGAATTCAACCTCTAAGGAATAATTCTTGATTTGGTTATACTCATTCAAAACCAGTTTTCAGTAATAATTATTTTGTTCCTCAAAGTGCTCCACTCTGCACTAAGTGTTAGTGTGTTGGGCATTGGGAAACAAATTGTTCCATAAAAAATACTCATTCTTTAGGTTTTCATAAAGATTATTTTTTAATGAAAATGTGGATTCCTAAAATTTTTCTTTCTAAAGTGTCTGAATCCAAGATTGTTTGGGTTCTGAAAGTCTAACACTCTTATTTTTGGGAAAGTAAATAATGTACCAACAGCAATACATGGTGCATGGATAGTGGATGTTCCTGAAACATGACTAGTAAAAAAGACACTTTTAAAAATATTATCAAGACCAAAGGAGGAAAAGTATCTTTCAGAGATAATTCTCAAGGAGAAATTATTTGTATAAGTAACATTGTTCTTCTTGTAAAATCATTGATTTCAAATGTTTTATTTGTTATGGGTCTTAGGCACAAAATTATTAGCATAATTCAGTTATGTTATGAAGGTTACCTTGTGAATTTTAGGAATGAAAAGTGTTTAGTACACAATTTCAAGGAAGAGTATATACTTTTTTCCCATAGGCATGATAATTTTTACACACTAAACATAGAATAACTTAGGATTCAAGATCTATCTTTTCTTAGTGAAATGGAAGATCATTCTTGGTAATTTCATAGAATTTTATGACACTGTATACTTAGGAACCTATGAAACTATCTATGAAAAGACTAGTTAAGGATCTACCAGAGCATAGATATGATTCTTAAAAAGTATGTGATCCTTGTAGATATGGAAAGCAACATAAATCAAGTTTTAAATTAGTAGGTGAAGTCTCAACTGCTGATGAATTCTAGTTGGTGCATATGGATCTTTTTTATCCAATACAAACTGGAAGCATTGGAGGTAAATATTAAATTTTTTCTTAGTTTATTATTACACAATATTTACCTGGGTCTATTTTATAGCATAAAATTCTGAAGATTTTTCTTACATCAAAATTTTTAGATCCCAAGTTTAAAATGAGAAAAACCTTTCATTTATAACTATTCATAGTGATCATGGAATAGAATTTCAAAATTCTGATTTTTAAACATTTTGTAGTAGAAATGTCATTACTCATAATTTCTCAACGCCATGAACTCCTCAATAACATGGTGTTGTTGAAATAAGAAACCGAATTATTCAAAAAATAACAAGAACAATGTTGAGTGAACATTTGGTAGCTAAACATCGTTGGGCTAAAGCTATTAGTACTTCTTGCTATACTATAAATTGAGTTTTTATTAGACCTTTTCTTAATAAAACTTTTTATGAGTTATGGTATTGTAGAAAACCTAGACTTTTATACATCAAGGTATTTCATTGAAAAGTATTCAGTTTGAATACTAACCATAATCTACACAAATTATCACCAAAATCCGATGAAGGAATTTTCGTAGGTTACTCCACAACTTCTAAGGATTATAGGGTTTTTAATAAAAATACATGTACTGTTGAATAATCAGTACATGTAAAATTTTATAAAACTAATCCTTTTGTTTTTAAACAACCTCAACCTACATCTTTTGATGTGTTTTCAAAAACAGATTATCAACCCTTGATAGTAGATCCTTCTGATAAGGAAAATGTTCAAGAAAGTTTTTCTGAAGAATTTAACCTAGAATATTTCCTACCATATGTTGATGAACAGGTTTTACAAAACCCAAATTATTTGTTTCTTGATAATCATCCTAGTGATGGTATCATTGGTGATTTATATAAACCTATAAGAAATTGAAGTTCCTTAAGAAATTAAGTAGAACACCTAGAATTCTTTTCTTAGTTAGAACCTTGAAGCACCTATGAATCTTTGGGTGATGATGATTGCATAAAAGATATGCAAGATGAGCTAAATGAATTCAAAAAGAATAAAGTTTGGACCTTAGTTTAAGGACCTAAAGAAACATCTTTTATTGGAGTAAAACAGGTCTTTAGAAATAAGTGTCATGAAAATGGAATCATAGTAAGAAATAAAGCTATATTGGTTGTTAAATACTATAATCAACAAGAAGGAATAGACTAAGAAGAAACCTATGCTCCAGAAACTAGACTTGAATCTATTCATATTCTACTTGACTTTTCAGCATTCATAAATTTTGAACATTTTCAATTGGATGTTAAATGTGTTTTCCTTAATGGTTATGTTGAAGAGGAATTTTTTGTTGAATAACCTCCTGGTTTTGAAGAAAAAAAACATCCTGAACATGTTTTCAGATATACCAAAGATTTATATAGACTTAAACAGGCCCCTAGAGCTTGGTATAATAGACATACATGGTTTTTGCTTCAAAATAATTACATTAAGGGAAATGGTAATCCAAAATTTTTTATAAATAATGATAAGTGAAATGTTTTGATTGGTAAAATTTCTATTGATGAAATTATATTTGGTTCAACTCATCAATCATTAAATGATTCTTTTGCGGGTCTAATGAAATTTTACTTTGAAATCAGTGTGATGGGTGAGTTAACATTTTTTCCTTGGTTTTCAAATTTCTCAAAAATTGGAAGGAATCTATATATCCCAACATAATTATATTAAATATATTCTAAAAAAGTATGGATATGACAACACTAAAAGTATAAGTACTCCCATTAGTACCTCAAATTCACATCATCTTGATGAAGCTAGGAAACCAGTGGACCAAACATCCTTTAGAGGTATTATAGAAAGTATACTTTACTTGATATCTAGTTATCCAGAAATAATGTTTTTAGTATGGTTATGTGCATGATATCAATCCAATCCTAAGGAATCTCATTTAAAGGTAGTGAAAATTTTCACTACATAAAGGGAACCATGGATTTTGGACTCTTTTATACTTCAAGAAGTGATTTTGTTTTAACAAAAAATTGGATGTTGACTTTGGTGGATGTAGAATGGATAGAAAAATTACATCAGGAACTTTTCATTTCTTAGAAAATTCATTAATTTCATGGACAGGCAAGAAGCAACACTCAGTAGCACTTTCCACTGCTAAAGCTGAATATGTAGCAGCTGGAAGTTGTTGTGCTCAAGTGTTGTGAATGCAACACACACTCATAGACTATGGTATGAGTTTTACCATAACACAAATATTGTGTGACAATACTAGTTCCATTGACCTAAGTAAAAACCTTGGACATCACATTGGGAAAAAACACATAGATATTAAGCATCACGTTATTAGGGTTCAAACACAAAAAGGAGATATCATTCTTCAATTTATTGGAATGCAAGATCAACATGCTGATATTTTCACAAAATATTTACCTTGTGATAGATTTTAATATATTAAATAAATGTTAGGAATTATAACGGTAAGGTAATCTTCCAAATTAACTTCTTGTTGAAACCTATCTCTTTACAGTAAGAAACTTCTTTTCATAGAGGGAGTACATTTTCTTATTAGTCAAAAAAAAATTTAGTCAGAATTTATCTGTAGGCAAAAAAATTACGTAATAAAACTTTTTTTTATCAAGTTTTTCATAGTCAAAATTTTTTGTAATCAATTTTTTTTAATCAAAATTTTTCATAGCGAAGAATAATTTTTCCTCATTACAAATAATTTTCCTAGAAATTAGGAAGGTATGTTTTCTTTCCTAATTTTTCGTAATCATCTTTTTAATTGTTTGTATTTTTATCTTGTTTAAAAAACTTTTTCAGATTCATTTTTCTCATCGTAAATCTGAATTTTTTTCTTAAAAACCTCAAAAGATCAGAACCTACCAAAATATTTCTTCAGTTATCATGTCAACTGTTAGATTTGATTAGAAGTTTTTCAACCATTGGATCAACCATGGAATTTGAACTGTCATTTAAATCACATATATAAATATCATTGATGGTTTACCACATCGGTGTTTCAAACACATGCATGTTGAAGCTCTGCCTTTTTATTTTAAGGTCATTTTGAATCTTTAATGTTTCCTCAGTTCCAAATGTCTGTTGAAGCCTCTCCTCAAAAAGAAATGTCTATTGTAAATGAAATCCCCAAGTGGTAGATATATAGATAAAGGTGCGTCAATCTGAAGTTTTATGATAAGTATGACTCAATCATATAAAATAATGTCAAGCTGAATGGTTAGGAGAGTGTATGTGTATCTAAACCAAAAGCACAAGATCTGGTCTATCTGGAATTTTTGATTGAGTTCTATGACACAACATATTTATTCATGGAAGAAGGAAGATACATGTTTTATTTTCAGTGTTATGGTAAGACCTACTCTCATTTATATAGCAAGGCATTAAGTCTTATTGGAATTCCTTACGAAGGAGAATCAGTGTTTTGTTCTCACAAATTACCTGATGAATCTGAATATTTTGATAAGGAAAAGGCAATAGAGTGTCTTGGCATGAAAGGAGTGAAGACTCTGATGATCATTCATCTCTCTAATAATTTTTGGATTTCTGAATTGTGGGTTCAAGGATTTATAATTCCAAGAAAATGGGATAAGTATACTCTGAAGAAGAGTGACATCTATATATTGGATTTTTTTGGTGAACCTTAAGCTGATAAACATGGTTAATTATATCCTAGTTATGATTGAGAATATCAAGAACAGAAATCTAATGTCTCAGATTATCATGTACGCAGAAATTCTTTCAATTATTATTGTTCATTTCCATCAGTCATTCAAAATTCCATGCAATTCTAAGACAATAAATTACAAAGTGATGTTGCTGAGTGCTGGTACTTTAAGGAGAATGAAAATTGGTTTTTCTAGTGAATCTGGTGAATATTATGATCTTTATAAAGAAGAAGTAGATGATTTTTCAAAGAATTTGGATGTGGATGAATCTTCTATGAAAGGTGGAAGGAAGAGAAATCATAGAGGAACTGGAAGAGAAAATAAAAACCCATGTTACCAAGGAAACTTAGTCAGTACCTCCAAAGCCAAAGAAGAAAAAAAGTGTATCCTGTTGAAGTAGTGGCTATGTGGAGAGAAGATTAGAAGAACAAGAATGAAGGGGAGCCTAAATTTGTTTTGGACCCTACTGAGGAAAAATCATTAAAGTAAAAGGCTAATGATAATCTTGAATAGGATGTAAAAGAAAATAAGTAGAGGAATAAATTGTTGGGAACTAAAATCATTCAATATGACAACCCTGCTTTTATTACAAACTTAAACATGATTTATTACATAAACTATTAACTTGATAGAGCAAAGAAGATCGAGAGGTTTAGTGTCTTTGGGTATTAGGATCATTACATAAAAACTTGAAACATGAAATACAACATATTTATTGAAAACTTCCTTTACATGACCACTACATTCCCTCATACTTAGCATTGCATGGGATAACCTGAGAACATGCATAAGAAAAGGGTGAGATATAAATCCCAGTAAGGGAATAAACACGGAATAAATAAGGAGTACAATACATGTTAGACAATAGGAATATCAATAGATCACAAGAGAAACATGAACATTAAGGAATGATAAAGCATGATAATCATAACATGGAAATGTAGCAACAACACTTAACATGGAATTAGCATGAGTCAAGGCTCATTGTATATGGAGCATGAGTAAATCCTCATTTCACATGAAGCATGAGTAAACCCTTGTTTCACTTGAATTAGCATGAGTTAACACTCATTGCACATGACGTATCATGATACTATACTTTACCCAATGCATTGGAGTGCTATAAGGACACACCCTTCTTAAACATTTCATTTCATGCATAAGTGTGCCACATGGATCATAAAACATGGATTCGTAAAACATAATCATTTATTCCACGATAAAGGAATGTGGAATTCATACATGAAACTTTATAATCAATAAGTAAATGTGCATAAAGGTGAATACCCTTGATGGAGAAATGGGCATGGTATTCACTACACAATGACATTGGCTTAGAAAATCGGTGCGATTTCGGCAGCGTAATGGCGTGACATAAGAATTCATAAAAATGGTTGATGGGAGAGAAATGGGTTCCTTATCATATTTACATGTAATGGAAAGTAAGGAGGTCATATAGATACATGTCCCAACAATTGTAATGGAATTTAGATTCATGATACAAAAGTATTACTTGAATGTAAATGAGGAGAGGGAAGTTCCTTTCGGAATTTTGGCATAGTAACAGGTGTACATGGGAGGAATTTAATGAGAGATAAAGGGTATCCCATCATTAAAACATAAATAGGGCAGTATGAGGGAGGTTTAAAACCATACCCCAACATTCATAAATGAAATTAAAAGGGCAAAACAGCTTAAAGAAAATTGGACAAAAATGAGAAAGGAAAAAAAACCCTTACTTGGAAGTGTGCTTCCAAAGGCTTGAGAGAGGCTTGAGAGAGGCTTCTTGGGAGCCTGGGGCACCTTGGGAGGATTCTAGAGAGAGTAGGGCAGAGTTTGGACGAACTCCAAAGGCTTTGAGTGAGGATGAAGTGGGATCATGGGTAGGTTTATATAGGAAAGGTGAGGGAATTCTTTATTATTTAGGTTTGGGTCCCCTTATATTAAATTAATCCAAACCAAAAACCATCCCATGGTTTTTGCCCATGATTTTTGGAAAAGGGAAGAGGAAAACAACATTTTATAAGGCCAAAGTCCGAACTTCTTAAAATAATAGGGTTGCTTATGTGGAGGTGAGTCACACTCCCATGGAAAACAATTTAAAAAGACAAGGTGTTTAATAAGTCTTGAAGGGTCCATTAATGGTATGAAAAGTAAGTAAAACAAACACAAAATCACATTATTTTAATTTTAAAACATAATTTTCTGAACATAAAGCTTATAGTATTTTATTACATCACTATTGGGTCATTATGCTGTCATAAAACAAATTCTATATTTAAACAGTATTTAATTTTTACCCAAAACAATTGACTGTCTCAGAAAATTATGAAAAATTCACCGTTGGATAATTTCAACGTCCTTATTCTAGAAATAACATTTATTTTATCTAAATAATTTTCTAAATATGTTAATTTTCACTTTTAAAATAAAAACTGACATTTATAAAAAATTCACGTGTTTTGACAAAAATGGCTTTCAAACCTTAATAAAAATTTCAATTGTATTCATAAAATTTATATGATCCTTCATATATAATAAAAATAATTTAATAATAATAATAATAATAATTTATTAAAATATTAATTATTTCAAAAATCCCTTAATTTAATAAAATAGAATTCTTAATTAAATAATAACTAAAAACACTATTTTCACTTTAAAAACTATTTTCAATGCATCAATAATGACAAGAAAGTATATTCATTATTATATACAAAAAAATAATGTACATGAACATAGTACTATTGATTTGTTACATAACCCCTTAAAATAGTCACATAAGACCTAAGGGTAAGGCGTGCGATGGTGACAGACTCTTGGGGTGGCTCGGATAACATCGTTCGAGTGGTAATCTCTATCAAATTCCACTTTTCCCACAGACGGTCTCATTCGATCTTGACATGGTGGAGCTCAGCTTGGGCTTGATCAATAGCAAAGCCCAAAGACGCCACCTCTTTTACAAGCTCCAACAAATGGACTTCGTATGGAGCAATTCTACTGGATAAGGCCATCGCTTCTTTTGTCTGAATAAATTGGATTCGTTAAAGTCCTATATTTATACTAATCATGTGATCACTGTTCAATGGATATATTAGCAATGGTCACAAATATTAACATAAAACCAAAGAAGTTGACATTTTATATAAATGTTCTACATAAAGAGACATTTAACTAGATCAAGAGGAATTTCCATTAATGAAATTTTGGATTGTTACAATATTCCCCCCTTAAGAAATTTCACCCTCGAAATTTTCTTTTCCCACACTAAAATAGATGTGGGTAACTCAGCTTCATTATTTCCTCCGATTCCCATGTCGCTTCTTCAAACTTGTGGTTTCTCCACAACACCTTGACGAGGGGAATTGTCTTATTTCATATAACTTTTTCTCTACGATCTAAGATCTTCACTGGTTTATCCTCATAAGAAAGATCATCCTCCAACTATACCACCTCAAAAGAGAGTACATTTGAATGGTACAGTATTTACTTCCTTAAGAGGGATACATGAAAGAAATCATGTACTTTGGCCATGGTAAGTGGAAGTGCTAGTCGATAGGCCACAGCCCTGACACGATCAAGAATCTCGAAGGGGCCGATGTAGCTTGGACTTAACTTCCCTTTATTTCCAAACCTCATGACCTTCTTCCACGGAGATATGCGTAGAAAAACCATGTCTCTAACTTTAAACTCAAGGTCTCATCGACGATTATCTACATAACTCTTCTGTCAACTCTGGGCTACCTTGATATGCTGCTGAATGGTTTTCACCTTCTCCACCATTTCCTCGACCATTTCTGGTCCAAGCAGCATACATTCACCGACCTCATCCCAACACACCGGTGTTCTGCACCTTTTCCCATAAAGGGCTTCATATGGTGCCATTTAGATTCTTGAGTGGAAACTGTTATTATAAGAGAACTCAATCAGAGGAAGATGTTGATCCCATCCTCCTTTAAAGTCCATTGAGCATGCTCTCAACATGTCCTCAAGTGTTTGGATAGTCAGATCAGATTGTCCATTAGTTTAAGGATGATAGGCCGTAATGAAGTTTAGTTCAGTATTCAGAGCATGTTTAAGACTCTTCCAAAACTTATATGTGAATCTTGGATCTCGATCAGACATAATAGATAGTGGTACTCCATGTAGCCTTACCACTTCCCTAATATATATTCGTGTCAGTTGATCCAAAGATAAATCCTCCCAAATAGAAATGAAGTGTGTAGTCTTTGTAAGACGATCCACAACAACCCAGATTTCATTGTTGCCTTTGGATGTCCTTGGAAGTCCGATGACAAAGTCCACGGTGATGTTATCCCATTTCTATTCTAGTATGGTCAATGGTTGCATCATCCCCTTAGACTTCTGCCTCTCTGCCTTCACTTGCTGGCACACCAGGAACTTTGATGTATATTCAGTGATCTCCTTCTTCATATTATCCCACCAAAAATTTTCTCGGAGATCTCAATACATCTTTGTGCTCCCTGGGTGAATAGAGAAATTTGAACTATGTGTATCATCAAAAAGTTCCTTTTTCAGCTACAAACTCGATGGAACATATAGTCTTTTCCCAAATCGCACAATTCCTTCTTCATTAACATTAAACTCTGAGGATTTCCCTTTTTTGATAGCTTCCACTTTTTCCAAAATTCCCACATCATCCTTTTGAGCATCCTTTAACCTTTCCAAAAGAGATGGTTGAGCAATCATTTGTGAAAAAATTGATGATGTTCCCTTCTTTATGATTCCCATGTCCATATTCATCATGTCTAAGAAGATTGTATCTTTCTCAATTCTCATCATTGATAGAATCGTTGGGACCTTTCTACTTAGGGCATCTGCCACCTTGTTCGCTTTCTCAGGGTGGTAATGTATTGAACAGTCATAATCCTTAATGAGCTCTATCCATATTCTCTGGCGCATATTAAGCTCTTTATGTGTGAATATATATTTAAGACTCTTGTGGTTAGTATATATATCACATTTATCCCCATAGAGATAATGCCCCGAAATTTTCAAGGCAAAGATCACCGCAGCTAACTCCAGATCATGCATTGGATAGTTTCGCTCATGGATTTTCAAATGCCTTGAGGCATAGGATATCACTTTATCATTCTGCATTACCACACAGCCTAATCCCTTCTTTGAAGCATCACTGAATACCACAAAAAGTTCCCCACTTGTGGGTAAAGTGAGCACGAGCGCAGTGATAAGCCTCCTTTTCAACTCCTTGAAGTTTTCTTCGCATTCATCACTCCAAGAAAACTTTAATCCCTTTCGAGTTAGCTTGGTAATAGGGTTGGAAAATTGTGAGAAATTTCTCACAAATCATCAATAATATCCAGCTAACCCCAAGAAGCTATAGATATATGTTACCGATGTTGGCCTCGGCCATCCCTCAATTGCATCTGTTTTGGAGGGATACACAGATATCCCATTTATTGTGATGATATGGCCCAAGAATGATACCTCCTTCAACCAGAACTCACACTTGATGTACTTTGCATAGAGAATCTCCTTGTGAAAAGTCTCTAGTACAGTTCTTAAATGATCCTAATGATCCTCCTTGGTTTTGGAGTATATTAGAATATCATCTATAAAGACTACCACAAATTTGTTGAGGTAATCTCTAAAGACTCTATTCATTACATCCATGAATATTGCTGGAGCATTAGTGAGTCTAAAAGGAATTACTATGAATTCATAGTGCCCTTATCTTGTGTGAAAAGTAGTCTTGAGGATATCTTCCTTCTTCACCCTTACTTGATAATATCCCAACCACAAGTCCACCTCAGAGAAGTATTGTGCTCCACGCAGTTGATCGAACAAGTCATCAATTCGTGGGAGTGGATACTTGTCACGAACCGAATATGGCTGCCATCAAACCAGCACCAAACCCGGCTCATGGAAAGATCCAAAGGGCGTTCCCTATCCCCACAGGCTGGCACAAGTTCCCAGGAATCATAAAAATTTATTTGAGAACGATTTACCCGAGTTTGGGTTCATAAAATAACCAAAAACAGCCAACAAACCAAATCGGAAAAAATTATGCCAAGCAAGACTTAATAAAAATTCATAACTGATTATATGGGTTTAAACAAGACAGAAGTGGTCCAAAGGTACATAAAAGTAGCAGCAAACATCCCATGAGACTCCACACGACAAGGGGCTATCACCCACAAGTCGTCTCCACAACACCGCACCATCGAGAGAAACTAGCAACCTGAACCGCCATCGCCCAAGGCCTTGCCTTTGCCTGTGTCAAACATGATCAAGTCTACTTACACCCAAAGGTGTAAGTAGGGTGTGAGACTAATCCCAATAGGATATCACCCAAGGATTTCAAGTGATAGGCATTATAAAATAAAAGGCTTGCAAGAGTTATAAATAGATAAGGGTAGCATTTATTTCTAAAAGTGAAACTTTGAAAAGAAAATAACTTTCAATGGGGATAACATTAAAGAATGAGTGAATTTGAATAAAACATTCAAGCTACTGGTTTTAACATTAAAAAATACCATAAATAAATTATAAATGCCAAAAAGGCCACAAGCACCAAGCATAGGAACACCCCTAGGTACTAGTTTGTTGTGAGCCCCAAGTACCTCATACCTCGGTGAAAGTAACCATGATGAAATTCGTTCTCGTGCACGAGCCACTAGTAGGGAGCATACCCATAACCTAGTGGTATCTAGTCATCTCCATTATAGTTTTGTTAGTGTTATCCATGTCAGACTTGCTAAGTGAACCATGGTCAAAACCCCTCTGTTCACTAGCGTACTAGTACACGTTAGCCCACCTAGATACCCGGGTTTCCCGTATTGTGCTCAAATAGTCACCACATGCTAACAAAATAAATTTTTACATATAAATATCAGTTCTGGTCACACACATTCAAAACAGTAGCTACACCTTCTTTTCACCTTTTGTATAACTCAATAAACCACTTATAATTTCCATAAAACAATTTCAAGAAAAGTAATCAAATTTTGCACATTAAATTCATCTAAAATCCCACATTTAAAACCAAATGGAGACCAATATTATACCAAAACAGAAATTTCAGCATAAAAACATTTTTATAAATCTAATCCCTGAATTATAAAACAACACCAAGAGGCACAACATGGGTTGCACATGTAAAACACCCATTTTCACACAAAATTGGCACTTAAAAATCAACCACTTTTAAAATGCTACCCAAATCAATTTTTGAAATCCAAATACTGAAGGAGGAACATAATATAAATATAAATACAGAAATCCAACTCATTCTACAATACCTACATAAGAAATCACCTACAAAAAGAGTCAAAACCCCCAAATCCTTGTGCGTCACTTCAACCGCACCTCCGCCGCACCACAAAGGAGTAAGATTGAACCTAAAACCAGAGGATTGGACCAAGAAACTCAAAAATAAAACCCTAGGTATGAAACCCCATCTTCTGGAAATTTGGCGATTCAATAAAAAAGGAAGAAACCCTAACAAGAAGGGAGGAATAAGGAAGAGAACCAACTTACTTGAGAAATCTGGACGTTTTTTGGAGATTCAGAAGTTCGGCCCTAAATCGCGATGAATATGAGCTCCAAAGAGGCAAAAAATAATATGGGGGTACGTTTGGGTTCCGTGGGAACGTGTGAGAGGTTGAATCATTGAAAAAGGATAAAAAATAAATAGTTTATGAAAGAATTACAAAACAATTTTAAAACTGGAAATAGGCTTTCGGGTTGGCCCAATACCTAATTTGATCACCCAAATCCAAGATGATAATGACTTTTTAAGGGGGCCAAAATTCTTTTGTGGTTTTAATACTTAAATGAAGGTAATTTTGGAAGTTTAATGGGTGAAAAATGTTGAAAAACAAAGGAGTTATTAAAGAAACAAAATTTACTTTCAAAACTGGAAACGGGCTCTCAGGTTGGCCCAAATTTTGGAAACCCACTATTTCCTTAAAAAATGCATGAAAAACCACCAAAACCAAGAAAGGATGTAAATTAAATGAAAAATACCATTAAAATATGTCATTTATGTGACAATTCTCCCCCCCCCCCCCATGAAGGACTTTCCGCCCCAGAAAGTCAACATGAGGCTTGATTGGAAAACAAGAACGGGTACTCTTCCTCAACCCATGACTTTCGCTCCCATGTCTCATGTGTATCATTTCCATGCTACCATAGAACCCAGACTAATGGAATAGAATTACCTCGAAGTATCTTCTCTTGGGAGTCCACTATTTTCACTGGCCTCTCAAAAATAGACAAGTCAGGCTCTATCTCCAGTTCTTCCCAACTCAACACATGGGACGGATCCGGGTAGTATTTCTTAAACTGAGAAACATGGAAGACATCATGGATGGACGTAAACTGAGAAGGTAAGGCCAACCTATATGCCACCTTTCCAATATGCTCGATGATCTGAAATGGCCCGACATACCGTAGAGTCAGCTTACCTTGCTTCCCCAATCGATGATGGCCCAGACGAGGGGCCACCTTCAAGAATACTCTATCACCCACAGAAAACTCTAGGTCTCGACGCCTCCGGTCAGCATATGATTTATGATGACTCTGAGCTGTCAATAAACGTTGCCTGATTAATTTTACCTTCTCAGATGTCTCCTGCACCATACTCGGCCCCAGTAGTGAGGTCTCACCTACCTCAGCCCAACACAGGGGGGACCGACAAGGCCGACCATAGAGCACCTCAAAAGGAGCCATTCGAATCGAGGATTGGTAACTATTATTATAAGAAAACTCAACCAATACCAAATGGGTATCCCAAGAACCTCAAAAGTCTAGGACACATGCACAAATCATGTCCTCCAAAATCTGATTTTCCCGCTCTGTCTGACCATCTGTCTGCGGATGGTATGCTGTGCTCATCTTAATCTGGGACCCCAAGGCCTTCTTAAGGCCTTCCCAGAACCGAGATGTGAAACGAGGGTCTCTATCTGAGACAACTGCTGATGGAACACCATAAAGTCTCACCACCTCCTGAAGATACAAACGGCCCAACTCATCCACTTTAGATGTATCTCTAATCGGAATGAAGTGGGCAGATTTGGTTAGACGATCAATCACCACCCAAATGGAATTCTTACCTCAAGGTGTACGAGGTAATCCAATAATGAAGTCCATGGAAACCTCATCCCACTTCCAGGTAGGAATGGGTAGTGGTTGGAGCAAACCAGAGGGCCTTTGGTGCTCTACTTTCACCTGTTGGAATGTGTAGCATCTTGACACAAAGTCCGCTATGTCCTGTCTCATACCAGGCCACCAAAACTGTCGACGGACATCATAATACATCTTAGTGGCACCTGGATGGACAGCCCACTGAGACTGGTGGCTATCCTGCATCACCACCTTCCGTAGAGATAACAGCACTACTGAACGGCCCTTGAAGCACAAGATGCCCTCGGGAGACGATGACCAATCAGAGGATGTCTCCCCACCATGAAGAAACTGCTTCGACCGCTGAAAAAGCTCATCATTAGGCTGTTCCCACTGAATCAACTCCAAAATAGAAGGAGTCAACTGGACACTCACCAAGAATGCCCCTCCACCGTGTTCCTTGGTCTCCACATGCATCTGAGAAAAGATCCCCATCAATGTCCACTCATCACTGGACTTCCTCAAAGCCTGCACTGGAACCCTTCTGCTCAAGGCATCGACCACTACATTACCCTTACCTGGGGTATAGACAATGTCAAAGTCAAACCCCTGCAAGTACTCGATCCAGCGACGCTGCCTCAAGTTGAGGTACTTCTATGAGAAGATATAAGCCAAGATTTTGTGATCAGAATAGACCACAAACTTCTCCCCAAAGAGGTAGTGACGCCACATCTTCAAAGCATGCATCACTACTGCCAACTCCAAGTCATGGGTTGGGTAGTTCTTTTTGTGTGGCCAGAGTTGGTGAGAGCCATACGCCACCACGTGATCATTCTGCATAAGCATGCACCCAAGACCCATACCTAAAGCATCACAATAGACCACATATCCCTTTCCAGCCTCTGGAAAAATCAGCACGGGGGTGGTAGTCAGCTTCCTCTTCAGCTCCTCGAATGACGCCTGACATTCTGGACCCCATACAAACTTCACCCCTTTCTGGGTGAGGGAAGTCATCGGTGAAGCAAGCTGAGAGAAATCCCGAACGAATCGCCTGTAATAACCATCCAAGCCAAGAAAACTCCTGATCTCGAACACATTCTTCGGTTTCTCCCATGAAATGACTGCACTAATTTTCTCAGGTTCCACTGAAACTCCATGCTCTAAGATCACATGACCCATAAATCTCACCTCTCTGATCTAGAAAGTTCACTTTGACAACTTTGCATAGAGGCGGTGATCTCGTAATGTACCCAAAATGATCCTCAAGTGATGTTCGTGTTCCTCCTCAGAGCAAGAGTATACCAGAATGTCATCCACGAACACCACAACAAAGGAATTGATATACTGATGGAAAACCCTATTCATAACTGCCATAAATACCGCTGGATCATTGGTCAATCCGAAGGGCATGACCAAATACTCAAAGTGGCCATACCTGCTTCAGAAGGCTGTCTTAGGGTTATCTGACTCCTTCACCCTGAGTTGATGATACCCTGAATGTAGGTCTATCTTTGAGAACCACTTTTCCACCTTCAACTGATCAAACAAATCATCTATTCTGGGCAAAGGGTATTTGTTTTTAATTGTTACCTTATTCAGCTTCCGGTAGTCAATGCACAACTGGAGGGATCCATCAGCCTTTTTTGAAAACAACACAGGAGCGGCCCAAGGAGAGAAGCTCGAGCGAATGAATCCTTTGGATTCTAAGTCGTCCAGCTGTATCTTTAATTCCCTCAACTCGGTGGGGGACATGCGATAAGAGGGAAGAGATATCGGCTGTGTTCCCGATGCCAGATCAATAGAAAACTCCACATCCCGCTCCGGGGGCAAGCCTGAAAAATCATATGGGAATACCTCTAGAAACTCATTCACTACATGAGGTAGTGCACCTTCTGGGGAAAGACCATCCTCTAGCATGATAGAAGATAAATGGAATATAACACTTCCTAACTCTGGGAGTGGAGGCCCTGCGCGACCTGACCGAGGATCCCATTCTCCATGAAAAACCTAACAACTCCCATCAGGTGTCGTGAAACTCACACGCCGTCTGTAGCAATCAATGTGTGCCTGGAAGTGTACTAGAAAATCCATCCCGAGTATGAGATCAAAAAGGTTCATATCTAAGACCAAGAGGTCCCACTCCATCTCGACCCCTGACACAGAAAGCGCACATGATGGGCACCTGAGACCCTGCTCCTTCTTCTTTCCCAACGGTGTCACCAACTCCATTGAGAATGACATCAAATCAATTGTCAAATTCAGAATGTCCACAAAACAGGCAGAAATGAATGAAACAGTGGAACCAGTATCAAAAAGAGCATCATCTATAGAAGATGAAATCAAAATGGTACCTCGAACATTCGACAATCCCGCCTCTGATCCTACTGGTGCCTGATCCACCTCATGGATATGTCCAGTATCTGCCCAAATATGACCGCTAGTCTGTGGTTGTGCCCTAAACTGGCTCTACCCAGAAGATGACCCAACCCTACCACCACGGCTTCCAAATCAAGATCCCCCAGTCCTCGACGGCTCAGACTATGCTGGCACTCCTCTGGGAGCCATGGATCCTTCCCCACTTTGAAGTGGACGCGCTATCCCGCAAAAGCATTTCACTTGTCCCATACCTCCACACTAGAAACAGGTCTTCGAAGGATGAGGGAATGCTGGATGGATGTTCCCAGGATTCCCACACTGGTGGCACACGACCGATCTTGTATCAGAAACCACTGATGAAAACTGCCTGGAAGAGTTCCCTGAACTGTCTCCTCCTTTCTTCACATGATCCTCCCGCTTCCTTTTCTTTTCTAAGGAGATTCCACTTCCCACTACTAATATAGAACCATAGAAACCAGCCCTTCCTTTTCTATCAATCTCTACCATGCACGCCCGATCAATGACCTCATCATAGGTCCTTAGCTTAAACAAGAA
Source organism: Viscum album (assembly GCA_963277665.1). Classification (NCBI taxonomy): domain Eukaryota; kingdom Viridiplantae; phylum Streptophyta; class Magnoliopsida; order Santalales; family Viscaceae; genus Viscum; species Viscum album. Next base: position 1,088,461,197 of record OY728165.1, read on the forward strand.
CACCTGGGAGTATATCTTTGGTCTCAAGCCTTTCTAAAACCTCTGGGCCTTCCCTTGCTCATTAGAGACAATTTATGGAGCATACCGAACCAACTCAGTGAAATGGTTGGCATACTCCATCATAGATAGATTTCCCTGAACAAGTTCCATGAACTCTCTAGACTTGGCATAAGCCAACACCTCAGGGCAGTACTGTTCATTGAAGATAGCCTTGAAATCTCCCCAACGCATCTACTCATTATTCCCAGCCTGAAGCACTGACTCCCACCATTTACGGCAGGGACCCTCCAGCAGAAAGGAGGTACACTTCACCCTGATCTCCTCTGGTGTTTCCAGGAACTCAAACATATGCTCGATCTTCTCGATCCATTCCTCTGCTTCTTGGGGTTCTGAGCTACCTCGGAAGGTTGGAGGCTTATTTTTCAGGAACTCCTGGGCCTTGTCCTTTCTAGGACCAGTCTCATCCTCTATAATAGGAGTTGGAACTGGAGCTGGTCCATATCCTAGAGCCTGGGCAGCCTGGACCACGGCCTCGACTAGCCTCTGATCAATTGGTGTGGGAGAACTCTCTTCGGCTTCCTCCCGTGGGTGCGTGAGAGCTTTCCGGGGAGGCATGTTGCTACAAAATGTAACAGTCACAAAACAATAATCAATACCACAATTCTAAAAATTTTAGTCAAATACATCAAATATAAATAATCTAAACATATTTCAGTAATAAAATAAACAACTACAACACATCCGCATGATGTCCACATGTTGTCTGCAGCCCACACGCCTCACCTGAAAGTGAAGTCAATCTTTAAATTCCAACATCCCCTGGTGACTCAGGGTCTGCCATGAGAGGTGCGGGCCAGACACCCTACTCATGACCAAAACCCCGAGCCCCAATAGTCCTAGCTCCTGTCTATCTCGACTCATCCCAAAATAACAATATAACCCAAAAACTTTAACCTCCTCTGATACCATTTTGTCACGAACCGAATCTGGCTGCCATCAAACCGGCACCAAACCCAGCTCATGGCAAGACCCGAAGGGCTTTCCCTATCCCCACAGGCTGGAACAAGTGCCCGGGTATCATAAAAATTCATTTGGGAATGATTTACCCGAGTTTGGGTTCACAAAATAACCAAAAACAGCCAACAAACCAAATTTGAATAAATTATGCCAAGAAAGACTTAATAAAAATTCAGAACTGATTATATGGGTTTAAACAAGACAGAAGAGGTCCAAAGGTACATAAAAGTAGCAGAAAATATCCCATGAGACTCCACACGACAAGGGGTCATCACCCACAAGCCGTCTCCACAACACCGCACCATCGAGAGAAACTAGCAACCTGAACCGTCATCGCCCAAGGCCTTGCCTTTGCCTGTGTCAAACATGATCAAGTCTACTTACACCCAAAGGTGTAAGTAGGGTGTGATACTAAGCCCAATAGGATATCACCCAAGTATTTCAAGTGATATGCATTATAAAATAAAAGGCTTGGAAGAGTTATAAATAGATAAGGTAGAATTTATTTCTAAAAGTGAAACTTTGAAAAGAAAATAACTTTCAATGGGGATAACATTAAAGAATGAGTGAATTTGAATAAAACATTCAAGCTACTGGTTTTCACATTACAAAATACCATAAAGAATGTATAAATGCCAAAAAGGCCACGAGCACCAAGCATAGGAACACCCCTAGGTACTAGTTTGTTGTGAGCCCCAAGTACCTCGTACCTCGGTGAAAGTAACCATGATGAAATTCGTTCTTGTGCACGAGCCACTAGTAGGGAGCATACCCATAACCTGGTGGTATCCAGTCATCTCCATTATATTTTTGTTAGTGTTATCCATGTCATACTTGCTAAGTGAATCATGGTCAAAACCCCTCTGTTCACTAGCGTACTAGTACACTTTAGCCCACCTAGATACCCGAGTTTCCCGTATTGTGCTCAAATAGTCACCACATGCTAACAAAATAAATTTTTACATATAAATATCAGTTATGGTCACACACATTCAAAACAGTAGCTACACCTTCTTTGCACCTTTCGTATAACTCAATAAACCACTTATAATTTCCATAAAACAATTTCAAGAAAAGTAATCAAATTTTGCACATTAAATTCATCTAAAATCCCACATTTAAATCCAAATGGAGACCAATATTATACCAAAACAGAAATTTAAGCATAAAAACATTTTTATAAATCTAATCCCTAAATTATAAAACAACACCAAGAGGCACAACATGGGTTGCACATGTAAAACACCCATTTTCACACAAAATTGGCACTTAAAAATCAACCGCTTTTAAAATGCTACCCAAATCAATTTTTGTAATCCAAATACTGAATTAGGAACATAATAGAAACATAAATACAGAAATCCAACTCATTATACAATACCTACATATCAAATCACCTACCAAAAGAGTCAAAACCCCCAAATCCTTGTGCGTCACTTCAACCGCACCTCTGCCGCACCACAAAGGAGTAAGATTGAACCTAAAACCAGAGGATTGGAACAAGAAACTCAAACCTAAAACCCTAGGTAATAAACCCCATCTTCTTTACATTTGGGGATTCAATAAAAAAGGAAGAAACCCTAACAATAAGGGAGGAATAAGGAAGAGAACCAACTTACTTGAGAAATCTGGACGTTTTTTGGAGATTCAGAAGTTCGGCCCTAAATCTCAATGAATCTGAGCTCCAAAGAGGAAAAAACGAATATGGGGGTGCGTCTGGGTTCCGTGGAAACGTGTGAGAGGTAGAATTACCGAAAAAGGATAAAAAATAAATATTTTATGAAATAATTACAAAACAATTTTAGAACTGGAAATGGGCTTTCGGGTTGGCCCAATACCTAATTTGATCACCCAAATCCAAGATGCTAATTACTTTTTAAGGGGACCAAAATTCTTTTGTGGTTTTAATAATTAAATTAAGGTCATTTTAGAAGTTGAATGGGTGAAAAATGTTGAAAAACGAATGAGTTATTAAATAAACAAAATTTACTTTCAAAACTGGAAACGGGCTCTCAGGTTGGCCCAAATTTTGGAAACCCACTATTTCCTTCAAAAATGCATGAAAAACCACCAAAACCAAGAAAGGATGTAAATTAAATGAAAAATAACATTAAAATATGTCATGTATGTGAAAATACTTGTTATTTATCGTGATTTTGTTAAGTTCACAATAATCGATGCAAATTCGCATTGACCCATCCTTCTTCTTGATGAAGAGGACTAGTGCACCCCATGGTAAAGCACTTGGGCGTATAAACCCTTTATCCATATTCTCATGTAGTTGTTTCTTTATCTCTTAAATCTTTACAACAGCCATTCTATATGTAGTCTTGGATATTGGTAATTCCCCTGGTATAAGTTCAATTGAGAATTCAACATCTCTTCTAGGAGGAAGACCAGGCAGTTCCTCAGGAAACACTTCAGCGAATTCCCTCACAATAGGCATTTCTTCAAGGATGGTTTCTTCCTTGGACTCAATCATCTGATCCAGATACGCGTTCTCATAGGGAAGTAATATCCATGCTTGAGATGATGGAGCTAAAGGAGATTCATCTTCCTCCTTACACTTGTAAAGAATTGGGGGTCGATTCTCCATATGGAGTGTGATTTCCCTCTCCCGACAATTTATGTTGGCTCTATATAAGAAAATCCAATCCATGCCAATAATTGCATCAAATTCCACCAGAGGGAGTATGATGAGGTTCACCAGGAAATTCAATCCATAGATTATAATAGGTGAGGACTAATATTCATGGGATGCAATGATTGCCCCATTTGCCGTACTCACCGACATCTTCACTTCCATGATTTGTGGTGGTGTTAGGATTGTTCTACTAAACTTTAGAGATATAAAAGAATGCGTAGAACCTGAATCAAAAAGTACATTCTCTATTCTTGAATGAATAACTAGCATACCTGTCACCACTTCGTTGTCGGGGTTCACTTCGGAAGAAATGATGGAAAAATCTCTTCCTTGCTGCCTTGGAGGTTGTTGGTTGCCTCTGAAAACCCTTGGATTGGGGCACTGGTTTGCAAAATGACCCGGTTCTTTGAATTTGTAGCATTGAACAACACGTTGAGGTTCGAACGGAGCATTCCTCTCCTCTGTCTCTGCCATGGGTCTTTCTTGCTGAAAGTTAACAACTAGGTTCCCTTCTCTTTTACACCTAAAGCATTTCCTCGTCCCCTTAAGGAAATTTCCAGGATGCTTCTTTCCGCACTTTTGGAAAGTGGGGTGCTGAATCTTCTTAGCACCGTTTGATTTATCCATCAGACCACCAGTATTGAAGTCCACCTTACGCTTCTTATCCCCATGATACCCATGTGATTCTTCAATCTCCATTTTGACCTTGAGGGCACATTAGAAAATTTCTTCATAGCTGTCAAAGTCACGGATCGCTAATGCTTTCCGCAGGCTAGGCTTCAGCCCACCAAAGAAGTGGTCAACCTTGCATTCGGGGGTAATGACAAAGCTGGAAGCATATCGTGCAAGCCTTGTGAAGTTTTCCTTGTACGCTCCAACAGATTCTCCGTCTTTTTTCTTGAGGGAAATGAAGTCCCTTTCCATCTTAAGCCGGAGGGTGCATGGAAAATATTTATCGAAAAACATCTTTCAGAAATCCTTCTATTCCAACTCCTCGATCTCCTCCTCAGGCTTCATATTTTTTATCAACGTCCACCATTGATCAGCTTCACCCTCCATAGGATAAGCTTCTAGGAGAACCTTATCTTGTTTAGAACATTGAAGGATGGAGAAGATCTTTTCAATGGAGTTGATCAATTGTTCAGCGATCGTGGGATCGGATGATCCACTAAAAGTGGGAGGCCTTTGTCTCATAAAGCTCTTGATAGAGACTTATTATTTCTTAGGGGGGTTTGGACATTCCTCTTGACTTATGTTTCTATTCAATACTTTAGTTAGTTGAGATAGAAGCGTGACAAAGTTCACGATTCCCACTCCCATTGGATTGGGCATCTCATTAGTACAGTCATCACACTGATCTTCACATCGGTTGTTAGCCCGAGTCCTCCTATTACCAGCCATTGGGTGGAATAAAAGGAAATTTAGGGGGTAACACATAAAGGGTAATCCAAAGAAAAAATTTGATGACTTATAAATAAACATTTATTTCCTTAACTCATGAGTCAATAGGCTTTAATCTAGTCTTTTCATGATCTACTTTCTAACATATATTATTAGGGACATTTTTTTTATTTCCCTTAATAAGGGTTCATACTAAGATTGTGAATTTATCAAAACATATCCCCTGGGAGTGTCATAACCAAGAGTGCAGAAAGGCTCGTTTTCGTTCACTAGTTCCCTTTGAGTCTAGCTCAAAGCGGTGTTTTCGGGTTTTACCCCTAGGATACATCTGTGCCAAAGCCGCCTCTACCTGCTCGTATCCAAACAGGGATGTATTTGCTTGATAAACCACTTACTCGGTACTTACCAAAACTTAGGGATTATTTTATTATACTTAGTCTTGTCTCTAAGGCTCTACTAGGGTTTTCTAATCCTAATCCCAAAAATAACTAAGTCTATCCTCTGATACCAACTATGACAACCCTGCTTTTATTACAAACTTAAACATGATTTATTAGATAAACTATTCACTTGATATAGCAAAGAAGATCGAGTGGTTTAGTGTCTTTGGGGATTAGGATCATTACATAAAAACTTGAAACATGAAATACAACATCTTTATTGAAAACTTCCTTTACATGACCACTACATTCCCTCGTACTTAGCATTGCATGGGATAACCTGAGGACATGCATAAGAAAAGGGTGAGCTATAAATCCCAGTAAGGGAATAAACACGAAATACATGAGGAGTACAATACATGTTAGATAATAGGCATATCAATAGAGAACAAGAGAAACATGAACATAAATTCATGATAAATCATGATAATCATAACATGGAAATGTGGCAACAACACTTAACATGGAATTAGCATGATCCAAGGATCATTGCACATGGAGAATGAGTAAATCCTCATTACACATGAATCAAAAGTAAAACCTCATTGCACTTGAATTATCATGATTCAACACTCATTGCACATGATGTATCATGATACTATACTTTACCCAATACATTGGAGCACTATAAGGGTGCACCCTTCTTAAACATTTCATTTCATGCATAAGTGTGCCACATGGATCATAAAACATGGATTCATAAAACATAATCATTTATTCCAAAATAAAGGAATGTGGAATTCATAAATGAAACTTTATAATCAATAAGTAAATTTTCATAAAGGTGAATACCCTTGATAGAGAAATGGGCATGGTATTCACTACACAATGACATTGGCTTAGAAAATCGGTGCAATTTCGGCAGCGTAACAGCGTGACATAAGAATTCATAAAAATGGTTGATGAGAGAGAAAGGGGTTAATCATAATATTTATATGTAATTGACAGTAAGTATTTCATATAGATACATGTACCAATGATTTTAATGTAATTTAGATTCATGATACAAAAGTATTACTTGAATGTAAATAAGGAGAGAGAAGTTCCTTTCAGAATTTCAGTATAGTCACGGGTGTACATGGGAGGAATTTAATGAGAGAGAAAGGGTCTACCATAATTCAAACATAAATAAGGAAGTATGATGGAGGTGTGAAACCATACCCCAAAATTAATAATTGAAATTAAAAGGTCAAAACAACTTCAAGAAAATTGGACAAAAATGAGAAAGGAAGAAAAAACCCTTACTTGGAAGTGTGCTTCCAAAGGCTTGAGAGAGGCTTGAGAGAGGCTTCTTGGGAGCTTGGGGAACCTTGGGAGGATTTTAGAGAGACTAGGGCAGAGTTTGGAATAACTTCAAAGGCTTTTAGTGAGGAGGAAGTGGGAGTTGGGTGGGTTTATATAGGAAAGGTGAGGGAATTCTTTATTATTTAGGTTTGGGTCCCCTTATATTAAATTAATCCAAACCACAAACCATCCCATGGTTTTTTCCCATGGTTGTTTGGAAAAGGGAAGAGTAAAACAACATTTTATAAGGTCAAAGTCCTAACTTATTAAAATAATAGGGTTTCTTATGTGGAGGTGAGTCACACTCCCATGAAAAAACAATTTAAAAAGACAAGATGTTTAATAAGTATTGAAGGGTCCATTAATGCTTTGAAAAGTAAGTCAAAAAAACACAAAATCACATTATTTTAATGTTAAAACATATATCGGCCTAACATAAAGCTTATAGTATTTTATTACATCATTATTGGGTCATTATGATGTCATAAAACACATTATATATTTAAACAGTATTTAATTTTTACCCAAAAAAATGACTGTCTCAGAAAATTATGAAAAATTCACCGTTGGATAATTTCGACGTCCTGATTCCAGAAATAAAATTTATTTTATCTAAATAATTTTCTAAATATGTTAATTTTCACTTTTAAAATAAAAACCGACATTTATCTAAAATTCACGTGTTTTGACAAAAATGGCTTTCAAACCTTAATAAAAATTTCAATTGCATTCATAAAATTTATATGATACTTTATATATAATAAAATTAATTTAATAATAATAATAATAATATTTTATTAAAATATTATTTTATTCAAAAATACCTTAATTTAATAAAATAGAATTCTTAATTAAATAATAACTAAAAACACTATTTTCACTTTAAAAACTATTTAAAATGTATCAATAATGACAAGAAAGTATATTCATTATTATATACAAAAAAATAATGTACATGAACATAGTACTATAGATTTGTTACATAACCCCTTAAAACAGCCACATAAGACCTAAGGGTAAGGTGTGCAATGGTGACAGACTCTTGGGGTGGCTCGGATAACATCGCTCGAGTGGTAATCTCTATCAACTTCCACTTTTCCTGCAGACAGTCTTGTTTGAGCTTGACATGGTGAAGCTCAGCTTGGGCTTGATCAAGAGCGAAGCCCAAAGACACCACCTCTTTTCTGAGCTCTGAAAAATGGGCTTCGTATGGAGCAATTCTACTGGACGAGGCCATCGCTTCTTTTTTCTAAGTAAATTGGATTCGTTAAAGTCATATATTTATACTAATCATGTGATCACTGTTCAACAGCTATATTAGCAACGGTCAAAACTCTTAACATAAAACCAAATAATTTGCAATTTTATATAAATGTTCTACATAAAGAGACATTTAACTAGATCAAGAGGAATTTCTATTAATGAAATTTTGGGTCATTACATTCAATCTCTTCTCAAGGCTGCTGAAAGAGCCTCTGAGAAAATTCTGGTTCCAGAATCATTTTTATTAGAACCATTACCAGAGACTCTGGGAAAGAATGTGGTGATTCTAGAATCACATCATGAATAAAAATAGTTGAAGAAGAAGAAGTGGAAGAGGAAATAGAAGGATAAGAAGTAGTAGTAGATGAATAATGGAATGAAATTGATGATATCATCAAGAAAGTTAAAGATTACCATGATAAGGAAATTCCCTCTATATAATTATTGATCTAGACATCCTAAGATGAATCCTAAAAAATTTATTCCCTAGGATAAGATGAGAAGGTTGGTGAAGAAGTGAATAAGATAACAGATGATGAAAGTAGTAATCATTATTTCATTCATCCGGAAGATCCATTGGCTGATGCAGAGAAAGTGGATGTTGAGGAAGATAAAATTATTCAGTTATATGACAGTGAGAATGAATCTTCCAAATAAAAAAAACACCATTTCAATAGATGAAAAAAGAATGTAGGTTGTAGTAGATACACTGAGTAAATCCTTTTTAAAGAAGAAATTTTTTGGTGCTTCATCAAAGAGGAAAGCTAAATACATAGAGAAAGAATCCTCAACAACCAAACACTTGGATTAAGAATCATCTTGCCTTGGACATGATTTTGTTGTTAAGTCATTGAAGAACCAGGTTGGTAATATTCCTTTATTTCCATGCATAGATTCAAGATGTCAGATGCTTCATCATATGATAAATCAAAAATCAGATTCAGTTTCCATGGTTATGGACAAATGTGTTGCACTAGAGGCAGATTTCAAGACCTTCCTCATTGGTTATGAGGCTCATAAAAGATATTTCAAGAATATGAAAAGCTGGTAAAAGAATAAAATTGAAGAAATACAAATATTAGATGAATTTCATGATAATTTCAATGATTCTTTTGACGCCATAGATGAAAAGACCAAGTATCTTACAAATAGTTTTGAGGAAAAGCTAATCCTAGAACAGACTACTCAGAAGCAGGAGGTTAAGGATCTAAATGACAAGCTTAATTATGTGGCCATGAATTGGAAGAGGGAAAGGGATATCAGAATTGAGAATAAAGAGAAGCTTGTTAAACAAGAAGAAGTTTTGAAAGCTCATGCAGACATTCTTAAGGCTCGGGAAGAAGAAATTAAAGCCTTAGAGAAGAAAAGTGAAGAGTACGATCAGTTGCTTAAGTGTGCAGAAGAGGATCACGAGGAGCTCAAGAAGCTAAATACCATTGTAAATAAGATGATTCCTAAAGTGAAATAAGGATAATTTCATTTCATTCCGATCTTTTGTTGTATTTTCCTCATTGTATTGATTCATTCAATCTTAATGAAATTTTCTTTATTCTCCATATATTTCATTGTTTTGTACTAATTTTTTAGCTACCATCCACTTTTTCTATTCCCTCTATTTCATTTTTAAAATCACAATGGGGGATATGAGAAAGATAAAAAGAATACAAAGAGATTTCCCTATGTAAGGGGGGTCATCTAGAAGAAAGTTCATATCAATGATGTTTTTTAAATGTAAGATAATGAAAAATCTCATTCAATAAATCAATAAAATGATCCTTAGTGATTTTTAAGCCTAAGGGGGAGTTAGTAATATTCCCATGGATCCATAAGTAAAGGGAGATACGTTTTTATTTTCAATTCCATAATAATTCTATGTACTTATATTATTTTTAGTAAGGATGTTTGTACTTTCCAACAATGGGGATATTGTTGAGTCAATATGGTTTTCTTATGAATTTTTCATTCCTTTATTTTTGAATATCACAAACATGCTATCTTAATGAAAACTTCATTTCCCATATGATTTATCTTATTAAGGAAAATTTTACATCCCAAGGAAAATTTTCTCTCTACCTTTGTTTTCACATTTCATGATTTAGTTTCTCTAAATCTAACTCATTTTATTTCTAGGTGTGAAATTTGATTTCATATCTAAAACTTTGGAGTCCTATGAATAATTATATATAGAGTATTTTGTTTTCAGGTTCTAAATTTTGATTCTAAATTCTCTGAATTCGAACTACAAATTCATCTGAATTCAGATTCTGGATTCTCTAAATTCAGACTCTGAATTATTCTGAATTTAGATTCCTAATTCTTCTGAATTCAAAGTCCAAATTTTCTAAATTCAAACTATGAATTCTTATAAATTCTAATTCCTAATTCTCTTAATTCTGACACTGAATTCTTATGAATTCGAGTCTGAATTCTCTGAATTTAGACTCCGAATTCTCTGAATTCAGACACCGAATTCTTATAAATTCATATTCAGATTTCGATATATTTCATACTCTAAATTCTTCAGAATTCTAGTTCCAAATTCCTTAGAATTCAAACTCTGATGTTTATATAATTCTGATTCTGAATTCCTTGAAAAAAAAATCTGAATATCTATGTAATATATACTCTGAATGTTTTTTTCTTAATAATCAGTAAAAAAATTTCCAGACTCTGAAAAAATAGATTTGTTTGAGAAACCATATTTTACATACCCTTGTTATAGTTATGAAATTATGTCATGCATTCTATTTCTAACTAACCGTTTTTTGAGTGACATGTGTACGGGTCCTTCCAAGATTCAAGAAAAAATATGACTATTGGAGGAGGGAGTTGATCGTTGGAAAAATGCCTATAAATAAGAGCTCATTTGAACAATCTCATTACTGATAAATCTAGATATTACATGTTTTTGAAGTAATTTATAGAGATAGAGATACTCTAATGCTTTGTGCATACTAAACATCTTGTTCACCATGCTTCATGTGACTTTGATTATTATTGTGTACAATCGAGGACTTCTGGGGATAAGAAGGAAAAGGTTCCAACTACCTTAATGTTCAAGGACTTAATTTTTTAGGAATACAGAGGTGTTAACTACCTTGTTGTATGAGGTCTTGCGGGGATAGCAAGGCAGACTTCAATATTCCAATCGAGGGCATACCCTATTGTGGGTAACATAGAAATTCTTGAAACTATAAATCAAGGGTCCTTTATCCAAGGTTGTTAGATACCCTACTCTTTGGGTTAAAAGATTTCATACTTGTTACTTGTGTTGTTTCAATTTTATTTTTTGTTTCATTTTGATTATTATGGAAAGTATAACTATCTTATACTTTCTTGTACATGTATACTTTTACTAGTAATATTCTATATTTTTTAAGATAGAATCGTTTTCCTTGTAAAATTTTCTAAAGTTTCATTTCTAGAACTATATATCTAGAATCTAGCACATTTATAGAACTAAGAGGTCTTGTGAATTTACCTTGTTTAAATTTCTTAAACATAGTTTTCATCAAGGTTAAAAAACAAAAGTTTTATAGCCAACTTTAAAGGTTTGAAAGGAATTTTTAAATTACAAAATTCACCCCCCCCCCCCCCGCCACTTGTATATTGAGCATCTACATTAACTATTTCGATCCTACGGTCTCATAATCGATATAATTGAATGTCAGTCCTTGAATCAGCCTAGATGGCATAGATATATTAAAATTGAAACACTCCCAACCTTAAATAACTCATTTGAGAGGATTAATTATGATGAATGGATCTTGTAGAATAATGAACTCGCTAGGGGGATTCCAATGCACCTAACGACGTCTCAATCAGAGTTCAGATAGAGAAACAGGGGTTCTATCTTTGTTCTTCATTCTCGAGCACTCTAGTACAAAACACAGTAAGAAGAAGTCGGTTCTGGACCTGAGGCGTGACCCTTCTCTGATATATAAAATGAAAAGAAAACTATAGAGCATGTTTATTAAATGAATGCTCTATATAGTAGCCTTAAATGGCCCTTGAATTAAGCAGTCTTCCAGGTCACTACACATCTATGTATTCGATTGTTACACGACTAGTACGTAGATTTATGCGGAAATCGAGTACATGTCATGTACTCATATGTAAATGGTGTGTAAATAGAAAAACCTCATTTCTTTTTTTCCTAAAAACATCCAGAAGTAAAGATCCATACCTGAAATGAAGATTTTAGTTATTACAAACATCTCCCTTAAAGAAATTCATCCCTGAATTTTTCTTCCAATGGCGGTGAAGAAGAATCTATGAACAACTATGGCCACTGTGATCATATGTCGTTATCCCTCTTCTATGTCTTTTCCTGCACTCGCCCATGCTAGAATTCAACCCATATCGGAGGAATAGACCATACATGAAGAACCTCCAGGATATTATCCATAATCTAAATATAGTTCTCCCCGAATGATACATCCACCTCCAACTCAACCTCCCCTGGTTGAAAAACATGAGAGGGTTCTAAAAAGTAATGTTGTATCTGAGAAACATGAACAACTCTGTGTATATACCGTTACATCTAAGGTAACTGCAACTGATAAGAAACTATCCCGACACTCTTCAAAACCTTAAATGGCCCTGAAGTATCTTGGTGAAATCATTACTTATCACTTAATCATATTGTGTCCCAATTATGGTGTGACATATAATAAAACCTGATCATCGACCTCATACTCTAGAGGTAATATCCATCGATTAGCATAAGATTTTTTCCGAGACTGTGTAGTATCCATCCTCCTCTGAATTAAATCCACCTACTCTGTGGTCTTTGGGAAAAAGCGAGGTCCCAGCATAGCATCTTCTCCTCCCTCCAGCCAAGAAAGGGGTGATCATCATGTGCTACCATACAAAGCCTCATAATGTGCTATACAAATAATTTCTTGAAAAATATTATTTTTTGAAAACTCCACTAGGTGTATGTGTCTCTCCCAAGAGCCCTCAAAATTCAGGACACATGGTCAAAACATGTCCTCAAAAACCTAAATCACATCCTCAAAATGGCCATATTTTTTGGGATGGTAAGCAGCACTCCAAAGTACATGTGGACACAAATCCCTCGGTAGCCCCTGCAAAACATGAGAATTAAATCAGGTGTCCCTATCTGAAATGATAGAGTGATGAACCCCACGCAATGGTATTATATCTTGGATGTACAAAATTCCATGCTCATAAACAGAGAAAGTTTACTTTATTGGTAAGAAATTTGAAACCATCGTGAGTATGTCAACCACAACCCAGACCACATTACTCCCTCGAGGAGACTAATGGTAAGCCTGCCACAAAATCCATTTCGACATAATTACAATTCCTATCAAGAATGGGTAACTATTATAAGGTCCCTACCAGTCAATGGTGCTCTACCTTTACCTACTGATAGGTAGAACATCTCATAATAATAGCAAAAATATACCTCTTAATTCCTGGCCACCAATACTTACGATGTAGATCATGATACATCATGGTGACACCAGGATGAACTTCCTATACAGAGGCATGAATATCGTGCAACAGCTCCTCATGTATGTCTCCCGACACCCATATGTGCCCATAAAAATAAAAAACCTCATCCTTGTCTATGGTACAACCAAGAGTATGGTCCTCTCTTGACACACTCTCTCATAGGACTTGGCTATGGGAATCTGATAGCTGCATCATTCACAGTCGATCACGAAGAGTATAGGTGATAGCAATAAAAAAATGAAATGCCTACCCTTGTCTGTCATGAACTTACAAATGCATATCAAAGAAAAAATCCATAAGCTTCCACTCACTACTGGACACTTGAACTACCTTAATTTGAGTCATCCTTCTCAACGCATCAGCCACTATGTTTCCTTTCCCATGTGTGTGGGAAAGCTCAAAGTCAAATTAATGAAGGTACTCTTTGCTGTCTCAAATCCAGATCACACTAAGTAATGATATACTTTAGGATTTTATGGTCACTATATACCACAAAATTCCCTCCCAAAAGATAATTTCTCCAACAGAAAAAATAATTCCCAACTACAACCAACTTGATATCGTGCATTGGGTAATTCCTCTCATGTGGCCTCATCTACCACGACTTGAAACCAAAGACTCTTTACTCCGGAATAAGCACTCCTCCTAGACTGATACCTGATGCATCACAAAAAACAATGTAACTATTTCCACGCTCCGGAAAAATTAGTATTTATGTTGTAGTAAATCTCCCTTTCATCTCCTAAAAGGATGAATAACAGCAATCTATCCACATGTACTTTGCACACTTCTTTTTCAGGCCCATCAAAAGCACTGCTAATAATGAATGCATCTATAATAACCATTTATCCCAAAAATCATTATACCTAAAATAAGTTCTTTGACTGCTCCCATGAAACTACCGCTCTCACCTTCATTGGGTCTACCGATACTCCTATCTCTAAGATGAAATAACCCAATATATGAATATGGACAATCTAAAAGTCGAATTTTGAGAGCTTAGCATATAACTAATTCTCTCTCAGTGTACTCAATACGATCTCAAGACTGGTGTCATAGTCATGTCGTGTGTGAGATTACACCACGTTATCATCCATGAAGAATACCATGAAAATTTTAATTATGTATGGAACACTCAGTTTATCAGTTCCATGAAAAATACTAACATTTTTGTGATACCAAATGGAATAACCAAATACTCATATAGGGCATACCTACTACAATTAGATATAAGAGGTATATCTAAGGGTCTAACATGAAACTGATGAAAACTGGATGTCATTTCAATCTTCAAGAACAACTGTTCTCCTCGAAGATGATCAAAGAGATCATCAATCCTTAGAAATGGATATCAGAACTTCATAGTCAAATAGTTTATCTTCCGAAAATTCACACAATGTATGACGGTATCATTTTCCTTTTGCACAAAAATGATAGTCAAACCCCAAGGAGAAGTACTAGGTTGGATGAAACCCTATTCCTTCAACTCTTTAACATCTTCTTGAGTTCATGTAACTCTGGTGTAGCCATCATATTTGGAGGAATGGACACCATTTCCACTCCTGGAACAAGCTCAATAGAGATATCTACCTCTCTCTTCAGAGGTAAACCAGATAATTCATCTTTAATGACATCTTTGAAACGATCCACCACTAATGGAATGTTCATCTATGAAGCCCCAAGATATTTGGAAATAAAATACAAATCTAGGATGTAATTCCTCCCAACCCATGGTGCTCGAGTCTAGCTCTTCTCTCCTGGACATCTTATTCTCCCTTGTGTTGAAAAGATCTTTCCTTTGGGGATGTAAAACTCACAATGTGGAAACAGAAGTCAACAAGGTCCTAAAAGGAGACCAACTAGTCAATTCCATGAATGAAATCAAATCATATCATCTCTAAGAAATAGAGGTCCCACAAGAAGTAACACCCACCATCCTAAAGAGGGGACACTTTGAATTGATGTACACTAGCCATCCTAATCCCCAACAGAGTGTCTTGAATCCTAACATCATCATAAGTATCGATACAGAGCCAAAGGCTCTTACAACAGCAAAAAATATAATATTATGGGAATCCCTTGTATCAAAAATAGCTTAATATAAAATTAAGGTAATTAGAATTGTACTACAATCTGTTAAGGTTCTAGGATTCTACTCCTTATGGGTCTGTTCCATCGCAAAAGTCTAACCAGTACCTCGGCCCTATGAACCTGCCTAGTAACCCTGAGCAGGTCCACCTTTTTGTCGCTGAGGAACTATCGTATGTCTACCATGACCACGACAACCTTCTCATCATGAAGAACTCTAATTCTATGACTAATGAAACACTTGTGGTATTTATCCTCAACGTGGAGTTATAACATATCCCCTATCACCCACTGCTAGTGATAACTTCTGGAAAAAATGATGAATGTGACCAATCAGTCTGCAATATCAGCACTCGACTGGGTCCTTCGGGCAATGTGGTAACATATGCACACTCTTCGGACACTAGTAGCACACAAAAAGGCTATGTAAAGAAACATCCCATGAAATCTCTTTGTGGGGCTTCCTACTATTGGTCTAAATTGTACCAATCCATGATGTTGGACTACACAGTCTCATCGATCCAAACACCATCATATTGTGCTCAGTAATTAGCTCCTAGTTTAATATTGTTTTCACCAATGTCAGCTTGAAAAAATTAACCAGCGATCAGATGACATATCTGAGACCATCCTCAAATCACCTAGACAGTGATAACTTGTCACCTCCCAAAATAGGTGTAAAGATTTAAAAATCTATAAAGGTAGGGAATAATCCATCACTGAATGATCACCGAGCTCCAAATGCATGAACTCTCAATCTTGATTGGACCTCACCATCTTGGGGTAGAAGTAATCATAGAAGGTGCACTGAAACACTTCCCAATCCATATCCTGATGATGTCCTTAATGTGATATAACATCCCCCTATATCTTGGGGGAGTCACGTAGTATGTACGTTACAAGCTTCACCCACTTCTCAGGAGGCATCTCCAGATGCTCGATGATAGAAAGCATGGTCTCTAACCATGACTCTATATCCTATGGCCCACCATCCCCCAAAAAAGTGGGAAGATGATACTGCTGGAACACCTGAGTCAGCTCTATAAAAGCCGAGGTAGGATGTGGTGCTCCCTGATCAGTTTGTATGATCCATGTAAATCATTCACGAAAATTTGCATCATCACCTGCGTTTGGTATAACAGCTATTCCAAGAAGGATATGATGGGAGGATCATATGGTAGTCTATTATAAACAATTTCTAGTGTGTGATCATCACCCTATACATGGCGTACAACCGGTGGATGTCTTTGTGGAATGACTCTAAAAGGTCAAGCACACACCACATTTCATGATTATCAAGGATAGTAACTTAAATTTTCTACAATGGAACATGAGAAGAAAAAAATTCAAGTTCTAAAAAAGAGGGTTACTTTGTGTGTAGAACAACTTCATGACATGTTCCCTTTAAGCCTTAACAAGGGTGTGTACCTATTTCAACCTAGTCTTGTAAAACTCCATACACATGACGTGCTCCTCATGAGACACAACATGTAATTTAATATCCCCCCATGCCTAGGTACATCTTTACGGATAGAACAACATGGTTGTTGTAGTGTAACGCTACACAGCATGTTCACTCTAGACACAATGTGTATGACTTATGTTCTAACCACCTATGTTTTTAGTCACACAACATGATACACATTTGATTACAACATGGTTTGTATAATCTATAAAAGGAATGTATAACCCATGTTTCATCCACCTGTGTTGTTATTTACACAGCTAGATACGTGGTCTTTTATAGAACAATGTGTACTACCAGTACCCGGCGTGTTCTACCAAATGTTTACCAACCTTGTGTGTCTACTCATGTTATGTTATCAATCACACGATCAACAACTACATGGTGTGTACATATGTTACATGAAATGTACATAATAAAATAATTTCTTCCATGATAGAAGAACACATGGCGTGTTTTCATAACATCACACGTCATGTTGTCTAGGTTTCCAGACAGTAAACCTATAAAACATCTCTAGAACCCTCACAAACATAAAATTTTATCCAATGCATGACAAATTCTGACCCGTGATAGCCTATACTTTTCGAAAATCAATGCTTGGAATCATTTTTCACATCATAACTTGACAGAATTCAATTATTTTTCAAACATAATCCACCAAAATCTAATCCCAGAGGGCCTTAGCACCTCAGGGGCCAAAGATTAGAGTCTATCCAAATGAAACTTTACATTTACCAATATCCTATCAAAATAGTAGGTACTGATATCATGACATCTATCACAATAACATGCTTATCTAGAACCACATCTATTATAATAGCATGCAATCAATTGTTCCCCCAAAATAGAATGACAAGAAAGCATGACATATGATATCAAACAAGTGACATTTTGATGAATGATAAGGCATACCATAATCTCATCTTATTATAATAGAAATAGAACAATAATGATATCAACCATAATAGTATAAAACAAGTGAATCACCCAATGGTCAAATAAAATCAACTATAAAAATTGAAAAAACTAGAATAATTGAAATATTTGAGGTAACATGAATTTTCTATGTACACGAGTTAGCTTCTCACGAGAATTGATAATTACCAACTACTTGTTCCTTCTTATCCCACTGTATTGGCTCCAAATAGTAAGGAAAAGTATAAATGAAAACCCCTATGATACCACTTTCTAACGTCTTGTATTTGGATGCCTCCCAAAAGTTCCCCAAAAATGGTTTTCCACATGGCCTCAAGTTCATTTCCCAAAACACCAGAGGCTTCCGACTAGTTGTGATGGACTAGGGTTAGATAGTGGG
This sequence comes from Viscum album, assembly GCA_963277665.1. Taxonomy (NCBI): domain Eukaryota; kingdom Viridiplantae; phylum Streptophyta; class Magnoliopsida; order Santalales; family Viscaceae; genus Viscum; species Viscum album. The sequence continues at coordinate 1,088,479,601 of OY728165.1, forward strand.
GAAAATATTCCCTCATTGGAAGAGTAAACACATTATAAAATTATTAGTAACAATAGCAAAAGATGTAATACCACAGTATTAAACATTGGAAGAATGAATGTAAATCCAACAGAAGGCACAATATATACGATGCATAGCCTATGTATCTATGAAAGAATCCAAAGAAGTCACAGTGTTGGAAAGAAATATAGAAACCAAAGTGCAAATAAAAATGTAAACTCTAGCAGCATCGCAATCATCAGCTTGGTCACATGCTCTCTAGCTCCAAAAACAATCACGTGTCTGATGAAGAAGGAAACATACCCTTATCTATACCTACAACCATATATTCTCTTAGGGTCCAAAACATGACTGAAATAGGGTGTGAAAATAATCCCAGTAGGTAACCACCAATAGATCTTTTCCTAACTATAAGTGAATATATATAGTAGGTAATATGTTGGAATAAAGAAATAAACTAGAAAGTACTCAAAATTAAATAGTCCAATAATTTTTAGTTATATTAATTTACTTTTATTTCATCCATTGAATCATAAAATCATGGGATCTAGCCTAAGATTGATATCCCCATTTGTAATAGTAACATAATAGATGACTCAAAATACTATCTAAATAATCAAGTAAGACTGAGTCTAAGCTTATTCTTTAGATTGGTAGACTCATCATAATCATTCAATCATTCATAATCAACCATCTGGGAAATATCTCATAGTCTAACCCCGTGGTTTAACATAACACAAATTCATTAAATAACAACCCTTTGGGAATCCCTCACAGTCTAAACCCCTTGGTCAAAAATTGTTCTAATAAATCATAAAAGAACACCTGGGAAACTCTCACGGTCAATACCCATGGGTCAACATGGCATCAATAAATTATAAACTACCTCATGGGTATCTCTCACATTCAATACCATTTTTTCAATATCTACACCAAGGATCTCACATTCTTGTGTAAATAAACATGGATACCCCCATAGTCATCCTAGTCTAAGCATCTCACGGTCCATTGAAAAAACAGTGTGCATATCATATCAAATAATCACATGTAATCTATAATTACTACATGGACAAACATTCACAAATCATTCCACATGAATTTCATATAATCAATACACTAAATATTAATAAACCATGTCATGGAAAATAAGGTATCCATAATAGTAATTCTAGAAAAATGACCATAAACTGTCAATCATGGGGAAAATGCACCCATGGGGTGACCTACAAACAAGGTATCTATCTTTAAGCCGATGAAACAACCCCTTAACAATTAATCAAACCATATCGAAAAATAATAAGGGTTAAATTATAAATAAATAAATTCCCCAAACATGGGTATATAGAAATTTATGGAAATATAATCCATGGACAAACAAAAACTGGCCCAAACCACATACTTTGATGTATCGTGATCGATATACCTGAACGTCAGACATTTAATCGACCTAGATCAGTGTATATCTACAAAAAGTGAAAAATTCCCACCCTTGGATAATTCAAAATAGATGAATAATTAAGAAGAAAGTGTCTAGTGAAATTGAGAACTCACATGTGGGATTCCAACGCACCTGAAAGTGACTCAATCAGAGCTCTGACAGAGAAACGAGGGTTAGATCATCATTCATCATTCTCGAGAGCTCCTATATGAAACACGGGAAAAATAAATCGGTTCTAGAAATGAGACATGACCCTTATCTGATATATCAAATAAAAAAGAAAACTACATGTAATGTTCATTAAATGTACACACCGTGTAGTAGCCCTAACCGAACCCTAAATTAATCGGTCTTCACAGTCACTACACACTCATGTACTTGGATGTTAAAAAGTGAATACATGGATGTACGTGCCAACTGAGTACACTACGTGTGCTTAGACGTACACGATGTGTACTTAAAAACCCACAATTTCTTCCTTTTCCACAAAAAACATGAAATCAAGATCCATACCTGAAATGAAGATCTGGGTTCTTACTGTTTTCAAACGGAATCTTTTCATATAAAGTATTTTAATTTATTTATAAAAAGACAAAATTAATGTTTTTAATGTATTCGGAGACAAACTCATTTTCTCCATTGTTACTGTTATTTGATATTTTGCTTCCACTATAAGCCTTAATGTTGCTTAAAGTATAAGAAATTCATTTTCTCCTTTATGGGTGTTTTGGTATTGAAAATGATTTTGAATGTGGATTGAGTACTTCAATATCTTGAAATTATTTCTTATGATTGAAAATAAAATTTTTTCTTTGAAATATTGATAATTGAAATCGTTTAGGTCGTATGATTATATAATTGTATGTGGACCTTTTAAGGGTAGTTATGTGATAAACCCAATATGTGTGGTTATGTGATAAACCAAATATGGGTTGTTATATGATTAAACAAGGAAGGTTTGTTATGTTATAGCCTCTAATGCATTGGTTATCGATGTCGGTTGTATGCCTATTCCATTTGGGGATATGTGTGGAAATCAACAGTATAGTAATTCCATTTAAGTATGATTAGGTCCAAGTTAAAATTATATTTTATATTTTTCTTTCTATGTATTTTATGTTAATACATTTATTACAAAAAGGGTACGCAACGAGCTTGTAATCTAAGAAGTGTATTAACTAATTCTTAAATGAGAAAATTATTACATTATGATAAAGTATTCTTGGTTTATATGTTTTTACCAGTCTAAGAGTTTTACTTATTTATATTATCCCTTGCTGAGATTTTTATGCTCATCGTATGTTTTGAATTTTTTTTCTTAGGATTTAGAGAAGAATATAGTCAACGATGGGATCAAGGAAAGGTAATGATGATTAAGCATAACATGAATCCATGTTTCTTTTTAAATGTTTTTTCATGAAAAAATTATTGTGAGTATAAGTGTCTACATTGTAATATTTTAATTTTTAAGGTAAGAGATATAGCCTAATTATCTAATTATTTGAACCAGAAAAGATCCTCAATGTTAATTAATGTCAAATTATTGACTTAAATCATGATTAAGTGATGTATAAAGAAGTGGAATTATAGTTCATATTGGATTTTATTTTATATAACTTTAAGAGATATAATATTGTTAGTAGAATATCTATAAATTATTTTTACTATATGGTTAATTTTAAATAACATAGAATTTAAAAATTACCATGTTTCCTCATATATGATATGTTTATTCAGAATTGTTTTCCATATAAAAAACATGACAGGTATGTTTGAAAGGCATACACAAGAAAACAAACTTCTAAATCAGCATCTTGAGATGTTTGGAATCGGAACTAAATTCATTTTTATAGTGATGGATCATTTGACTCAAGTGATAAATAGTGGGGGTGTCCATGTACGAGATCAACCAAATCATACATAGTGGAATATGTCAGTAGTTGATCATTTCATGAGGCAACATCTACAATAATTTAAAGTATCATCTTACCATGTGAAAGATGAATGGTGGATTAAAGCACTAGAATTTATTTTTAATTTAATAGTGTATTTAGAAAACTAAAAGGTTAGTCATGTTGATTTTCATTTTGAAGGATAAAATGATTAATGGTGGTCAATGATTAAAAATATCATATAAATTGAACAGATTAATTCCATGGAATGGGATGTATTTAAAAATATCTTCCTTGGGAAATATTATTCTAAGGCTATTCTTCATAAGATGGAAAATAAATTCATGGAAATGATACAAAAAAAGGATGATTTCATGGATGCATATGAACAAAAAATTTACCCATTTTTCATGGTACATAAAAAATTTATTTGGGATATTGATAGTAAGACAAATCAGTTTCACCCAGGATTGAATCCAAATGTCAATGGATATTAGCTTCTCTTGCATTAAAAAGCTCTAAGAAACCTTTATAATATGATCAAAAGGTAGAAATAAAGTTTTATAATGATCGTTTATTTCACAAGATATAGAAAAAGAAGTGATCCAGTTGGAATGGAATGGAAAATCATTCATCATTGATGTTTGGAGGTAAGAAAACAAAACATCTATCTTTTGAGAAGTGTAGTAAAACTAATCCTTGAGAATATCTCTCAGTGTCTGGGAAGTGCTTCTAATGGGGAATGATTTTTCATATTTTTCATGACTATAATGTATAAGATCAGGAAAGTAATAAAAATTTGATGGTAAGATGTTTTAGTTGTAATGAGTTAGGGAATTATGCCAATGTGTGTCCAAAGTTAATTACCTATGGTGGAAACTAGCAAGATTGAAATTAGAAGTGAATGGAAAAATCATTTTCTACAAATATGGTCGATGTGGGAATCTTTATATTTTCATTAGCTGGACATTATTTTTTAGAAAATCTTGTTGAACATCCCATAATAGAATTTGATAGCATTTTAGGTAGGGATTTTCATTTAGTTTATCATGATAAAATATATTTCAAAGTCAATAATGTTTTATATAATGGTTTTTTACAATTAATAACATACCAAGAGGATTATAAATTTATTAAATATGATGTTAAATGTTATCAAAGTCATGTTGTTGAAAATAAAGGAACAATTTTTTTAATTAAATCTGAGTAGTGAATAAATATATATATGATTCTCCTCATGAATTGGATGATATTGTTCATAATTGGGATGTTGGATATTAAATTTAATTAGTTAAGTATGCTAATACAATCTCTAAAACCCCATATGAAATGTATCAAATATAATTGGTGGAATTGAGAAAAAAAATTCATGAATTTCTTGATAAAAGGTTTCATTTGACAAAGCACTTCACCATGGGTGCTCATGTTTTATTTATGAAACAAATTATGGTTTAATGAGACTTTTTATTGATTAAAGAATTATTAATAACATCACTATTTATAATATATATATGTTTCCTCATAAGAATGTTTTTTGGATCAGCTCTAGGGAGCTCAGTATTTTTCAAAGATTGATTTCAGGTTCGGGTTCCATCAACTGAAGGTAAAGGAGGATAAAATTCCCAAGGCAACATTCCAAATGAGATATGTGCATTATGAGTTTTTAGTTATCCCCATTAGGTTATCTGATGCCCCTATTTTAGTTTTAAATCTCAAAAATGGAGTATTTCACTAGTTTTTGAATAATTTTGCGGTTGTGTTTAGAGATGATACTTTTGTTTATTCTAAAAGTCAAGAGTATCATGAAAGTCACATAAGGATTTTATTGAAAACCTTAATAGAAAATAAACTATATCTAAATTTTAGTAAGAGTGAAATTTGGTGAAGTCATTTTCATTTCTTTGGACATATTGTTTCTAAAGTTGGTATAACTATTGACCATTCTAAAACAAAAGTTGTCAATGAGTAGGAAAGACATTTCAATATGACATAAATCCATATTTTTTATATATTAAGGGGTTATTATTGAAAGTATATTGAAAACTATTCTCAGATATCTATCTCACTAACTATGTTAACAAGTATGGGTGTTAAGTTCATCTGGAAAAAATAATATAATGATTGTTTTCATGAACTGGAAAAAAATTGATTAACTCTCCAGTTTTGGCCTCGCCTTCTAGGAATAGAGAATTTGTTAATGATATTGATGGTTTATTCAATAGACTTGGTTGTTTAGGAATAAAAAATGATAAGGTAATTTCTAATGCTTTATGTCAGTTGAAACCTCGTGTGTTAAATTACCCAACACATAATTTTCAATTAGCTGTTTTTTTTCATTAAAATTTTGGAGGCATCATTTTTATGGCAGAAAGTGTGAAATATATAATAATCCCAAAATTTTTAATTATATATTAACTCAGAATAATTTTAACATGATGCATAGAATATGACAAGAATTAATCAAGTATTATGATTGAACATTTTATTACCATCATGGAAAATCAAATTAAGTGGTCAATTGTTTGAGTGGAAAATGTAATGTTATGTTAGGAATATGATCCATTGGTTAATTATTTGTTTATTTTTGGCTTGGATGTTGTTAGTGAAATAATTTAATCTACTTTGATTTAGGTGGAAGTGAAATAATATCTATCAGATAAAATCAAGCAAGCAAAGAAAAGGAATGTGAGTTGAATAAAAATAAAGGCTTGGTTCATAAGTGGAAGTTAATTGAATTTAAAATTCACAGTGTTTGTGTTTTTATGTTTGTAAATAAATTATGTATGAATTATGATTAATATTTGATGAATTCTTTGTTACATGAAGCTCAAAGTTTTCTGTTTTTAGTTCATCAAGATTCCAATATGATGTATAGAGACCATTGGGAGTATTACTGGTGGGATGGTATGAAAAGAGATATTGCAAACTTTTCCCTGAGATGTTTGATTTAACAACAGGTTAAATTAGAGCGGTAATTACCAAAAGGGGTGATTCAGCCTTTTATAGTGTTAGAGTTAAAATGGGAAAATTTATCCATGGATTTCATAGTTATATTAACAAAGACTTCTCAAGGTATCAATGCAATATAATCAGGCTACGTGGAGTTACTCTCTCTATTGCATCGTATTGTGATCCTATATTCACTTAAAACTTTTGTAATGGGCTTAAAAAGTCATTTAGTACTGATTTAATTTTCATTACAACTTGTCATCCAAAATAAGATCGGAAGTCAGAATGAAAAATTCAGACATTGATGAATATTCTATGATCATGTCCGATGGATTTAAAGGGAATTTGGGATAAACATATTTCATTGGATGAGTTTTCTTATAATAAAATTTTTCATTCCAATATACAAATGTATACATTTGAGGCATTATATAGAAAAGGGATTCGAAGTTCATCTTTATGGGATGACGTAGGTGAAAAGAAGTTTATTGGATAAAAATTGGTAGAATATGTGGCATGAAATGTTAAATTGATTCAGAAACACATGAGGATAGCTTAGAGAAGGCATAAATGTTATGTGGGTGTATTTCTTGAGTCCTTATTTTTGGCAGAACACCCCCTTTAGAGATGTTATGTTGTTCTTCAAAGGTGGTCATTTGAAGAAGATGTATAGTTTTCGCTAAGTATTTCTATTTTGTTTCTTCTTCCACTACCTTAAAATATTCTTCTTTGAAGATGAAATAATAACTATAAAATCCTATATATATATTGATTTTATAATATTAATATTATCACGTAAATCTATATCCACTTCCATTAAATGGGAAAATAACTAGTGATTCAGGAGTATGTGTGAACTATAACCTCCACGGACCGAACTAATTCATTTTCCATAGCCATTTCTCTTGAATGGTTATAATAATTGAATTATTTTTTGTATATAATTTTGATGACAAATTATCACTATATGAGAATAATATATTAGTTATTTTATTAATTTCCATGCACATAAAAATGATAACGTCGTTAGTGCGTATGTGTGAACTATCACCTACACGAAGCGATGCGAATTAATTTTATTCACAATGTCATTTGTATGATATATATAAGTATATTTTCATTATTATTAAAATTATAATAATATTACTATTATTATAGAAAGATAAAATAATGATTACCTTATTTCCAAAATTATCAATGAAAAATGGAAATGTTACTCTTGCATGCATACGCTTACCATCTTCATGATTATAATGTTGTTCTTTTTTTGTAACCACACTTCATTGTATTACTTAAAGGTAAAATTTATTTGTAAAATTGATAATAATTTCATGAATGTTACTCTAGTGATGAATCACTTATGATCACATTGAATATTGACATCGAATAAAGTTCATTTTTGACTCAAGTACCAAATATCAAAAAAATGTCTCATGTGAACATATATAATTATAAAATTATTATAACATAGTAATAATTTTTATTACATTAATAATGAAATTTAAAAAAGGTTCTCATTAAATTATAAATTAATGTATGTTTACTATTTTGTAAGATAATGAACGTACAAGATAATTCAGTCTCGAGGTAATGGACTTTATATCAATCTCCTTTTATTGAGGAATATTTTGATTCTATTCACCATCTTTTTTATAAGGTGTATAATCATCCCCCTTTAATGTTAATTCATTAAACGTTTTTCAAAAGGATTATTTTTATATAAAGTGTTTTACATTATTTACAAAATGAAAAAGGATGTTTTTAACGTATTCTGTGACAATGACTTCTCGGCCACTGTAACCATTATTTGATATTTGGAATCCCTTATAAGCATTAATGTTTTTGAAATGAAAAGTAATACCTTATTAAATTTTGGGGTGTTTTGGTATTTAAAATGATTTTTAATGTGGATTGATTGTTTCATTACCTTTAGTTGATTTAATGTGATTACAAATGATATTTTATGAGTGAAATGTTTATCATTACAATATATTATGTTTCGTGTTTATATAATGGTAATTAGAAATCTGATGGGTGGTTATGTGATAATACAGAGAAAGATGGTTATTTTATAAACCAAATATGGTTGGTTTCGTGATAAACCAAGGACATGTGGTAACATTATAACCTCCAAGGCATTGGAGTTGGAAGTCAGTCGTATGCCTATTTTATTTAGTGATATGTGTGGATGTCGAACATGTGGTTATTATATTAATGTATTATTAGGTCCCAAGTTACCATGATATGTTATATGTTTCTTTAAATGGATTTTAAGGTAGTGTTTTTATTACAAAAATGGTATGCAATGAGCATATATTCTGTGACGTGTATTTACTAATTCTTAATGGTGAAAATTATTACATTATGATAAAGTATTACTCTATTACATGTTTTAACAATACTAAAATATTTAATTCTTTATGTATCAATTACTGATCTTTTTATTCCCATCTAATGTTTTGATATGTTTTTCATTGGATTTAGAGAATAATAGGGTCAATTATGAAATCAAGTAAAATTTATGAAGTTCAAACAGGAAATGAAACCATGTTTGTTTTTAAAAAATTTAATGGTTTACGAAAAAATGGATAGAGAGTAGAAGTGTCTACATTGTAATATTTTAATAGTTATTTATGAGTTATGGAGTGATTTCCTAAATCTATAAACCTTAAAAGATCCTCAATGTGAATGAATGTCAAATTATTGAAATAAATAGTGATTAAGCAATGATTAAGGCTTCGTCTTTATATTAGCATAATACATATGTATATATGATATAAATAATAAAATAAAATCATTTCCTTAGTCAAGGATCACTTTTAATAATATCGTAGTGGATTCGGTTCAATCAATATTTCATCATATCATTTGTCAATATTTACTCCCAAGACTATCAGAGTGGATATAATTACATATATTACTAGGATTATTATCCATTGCAATACTTACAATCTAATGAAATATCTATATTTTCATAATGTGTTCTAGGAGTATATAATTCTATACCCACAAGTCAAATTAAAAAAAATTATTCATATGTGTGCAATAAGATAACAAATCATTCAACATATATCATAACCCATATAAAGAAAACATGATTCCTAAACATTTCATCATATCATTATAATATTACCCATGGAAAATAAATATATTTCATAAAAATATAATCTTAATAATCATAAATTATATAAATAAATAATAATAGTTGTTTTATTCGATCATATCCTTAATAAATCATAAGTAAAATCTAATTATGTTTATATAGATGTAAATGTATTAAAAATATCACATGTAATATATATTAAGGAAAAAATTCACTTTTTAATAAATCCATTAAAAAAAGTTACAAACAAATAATAGAAAATTTTTCATTGAAAAACATTAGAGACATGTAAAGGAATCTTTTATCATTAGGTGGTCATGGTGATGGGAAATTCAATTCATGTTGTATACATTAAAATAATGATTCCTTTCAAATTTTATATAAAAATTAAATATTTATCTGAATATTAAAAGAAGATTAATTTGTAACCATTTATAAAGAAAACATATATATTTAAAAATTAATTTAAAATCATATTAGAATATAAAAATCAATTTTTAAAAATATAGAAAAAGAAGAAATCATAGTATTGTTTGCAGAGAAAAATTAATGTAGTATTCTATAAAATTGATGTTTCATAATGAGAAATATATTAAAATATTTATATTAATGGAAAATAATTAATATCTAGAAATAATTATAGGAAAATAAATTTCAAGATTTTATTGATAGGATAATCATGATATTTCATCGTCAGAAATGTAATCACAAACAAACCTGGTAAACAATGAGATTATAACATAAAACCTTAACAATGAGATCAATTAGGAAGAAATGATTTAAACTATTATATTATAATTTCATTTCTATTACACTAAATGATACATTGATAATATTTTAACACCCATTTATTCATGATTACTTATTAAAATCATTGTTTCTAGGTGTCAACTATATGGGTTTTCTTGAGAATTTAGGTTTTGGTAGTTTCGGTACATGTATGTTAGAAATTATTAAAAATAATTAAAATATTAATGATAATATAAATTTCTGATATATTCAATATATATGTATTTATTCCTCCATAATGGATAGAGAGATAAAAATGAATTATATTGTTCATTGAGATGGTGAACCTTGCTTACAGAAGAACGTTCTTTTCACTTTTCTATTGATGGAATGAAATAATGGTTAATAATAATTCAACTCTCCATAGTAATTATAATACCACATATTTCACATATATTCATTCAATTTATTTCCATTATACTCCATTTAAATATCTACAGAATAATCGCATCGCTTTGTGGACGCAGTAATCTAAATATATGCATGAACGACTTTACTAATTTAAAATGGATAAGAATGAAATAATTGAGACATGATATTATAATTATAAAAGAATAATTAAATAATAATTTTATTTTTACAAAAATTAAACCCATTAAAATTATCATCCTAGAATAATAGTGATGGAAAAATAATTGCATCGTTATGTGGAAGCGGTAGTGCACTCGTTCGCATGATTGATACATTCAAATCCCCTTTGACCGAATAGACTGTGTATATTTGTGGTTACATATTAATAATAACATATTAGTATACTTATGATACAAAAATTAGTATTTTATTACGAATATGATAATTTTATATAAGGTAATCGAATAAATAAATTGACAGAGGATGGGTAAGATGATTACCTATTCTATTAAAGACCTCCTTAGATATTTTTATAATGGTTGTTGGAATGGTATTTTAAGAAAACCGTAACATATAATTTATGGATATGAAAGTTAAAAATATAATTTTTTAGGGTTTTGTAGATCTATAGGGATCAATGTGATGTAAATAATAGAACATGGGATTCTATGTTTATAAGTTGTGGAGATGACACAATTTTCATTTATTAAAATATTAAAATTTATTACTATAATTTTCTAGAAAAGTTCTTCCAAATTTATAGATATATTAATGAGGGATATTATGAAATCTAAATATTTAAATTACATAATATTAATACAGGTTTTATTTTCAATTGGACAATTAGGTAGGGGTTTAACCCCATTATTAACCCATTTTAAATTTAATCGCAACTGCTTTTTTCTATTTATTCTATTCATTATATCCAAAAATGAATGTGGAACCATTAGATAATTTAATGACACTGATTCCATATTTGGAAAACATTTTATTAAATAAAATTTATTAAATTGGAACAAATTACATTTAAAATAATTGAACAAAATTTGATGAAATTTTGATTTAAAGAAAAAGTATATTCTTAAGTATAAAATTTATTTATTGAAAAATAAAAAAAACATTAATTCCTCTTTAAAAATTGTTTTAATAATAAAATAAATTAACTAATTACACTTTTAAAATAATTTCAAAATAATATAAAGATCTTGTAATCCATTAAAATAAAATACATTTTTGAAAAATAAGTATTTTTCTTTATTCGTCGAAAAATTAATGTTTTTATAAAATTATCAAATATTTCATGAAAGATAATTTTAACATTTTTTTAAAAATTGAGATAATATTATAGAATAAATTTTCATGATGTTGAAAAAAATAATTATATTATTCTTCTCAAAATTGGAATAAAACTATTTTTTAGGAAAAATGTTTTTAAAAAAATTATAATAACAATATCAAAAATTGAGTACTTATTTAAAAATTAGTTTTATTTAACATTATTTTATTTTTAATATGTACTTATTCCAATTCAGTAAACCAATTTAATTTCTACATTATAGTTGTATATTATATTACTATACATTTAGTCACTAGGTTGTGTCTATCCTAAGGAATCAAAGAAATTAAATATATTCAATGAGAAATATATCATAAAATCATGGGTGTTATAGATTTTCACCCTCAAACTAATGGTTAATATGAAACAAAAACTAATATAATATAGTATATGATAATATCATTCCAAATATATTTCAAATAATGATGGGATCAACATCGAAATCAAGTAATGTTCTCATATAATAAATGTTTTCACAGAAGCATCCAAATAGAAATTTATGAATATATATAAATACACACACGATGTGATGTAGAATTATATCATGTTGGGATAATTTTAGATAGAAGAAGATACAAGGTTCTAATATTGATAAAAAATGATAGAAACTATTCTAACCACTAAATGACATACTAAAATAGGGAAAAGTTGATAGAATACCAACATTGATAATTATAAATGTGATCTCGAGTCCTAGATTGGTGGAAAATTATACATTCAAATATCTCTATAGAATACAATGGAAAGATTCTTCATGAATGAAATTAAAATGAATAGAATTAAAACACCCTTTTAGAAAATTGATTATTTGGGGACTGTAACATATCAATTATCACATCTACCAAAGCACTCGTGATCTCATTACATATTCCATATTTCACATTTTAGGAATTGAGTATCAGATCAGTCTTTTGCATGTAATGTAAATGTTATGAAACTAAGATAAAAGTACAATCATTATTGGGAAAAGAATTTACATTCAAGATTATAGGGATTAAAAATATGAAATAAGTTGACACACCAAGTCAATGTTCATTTGAGAAATCATAGGTTTTAGAAACAAAAATGGTAACCTCAAATGTAATGAGACAAAAGTAAACTCTCTTTTTTCTTTTATGCAATATAATTTTGAAGAATCTTACTAATTAGATATAATGTTATAAGCCATGTTATTAATATAAAAATCATTTTAATTATTTCATTATGATAGATTGAAAATATTATATGAAATAATAAACTAAAATGAATGTTTCTTTATTTCATTAAGGTAATAAATTAAATTACAATATGTAATACCTTATAAGATATATTAATGAAGCACAATTCAAAAATCACAAAAAATAAAATAAAATCACAATTAAATTAAAATATTATAAGATTGAAATGTTCACCATCACAACATCTCATATAGATCATACCACCAATGAAAATTATTTGAATAATGAAAATTATTAGCAATATGATAAACATCATGAGAATAAAATTAAGGAATATTATGAATGATTTTAGATGAGTATGTAAGGATTTATAAAGAAATTGAATGAGTACTTTTGAAATTATGTGTTTATTATATATATATGGTCATTGATCTTATATTTCTATTAAGCCTATATATTTATTGGTTCTATATGACCATTTGGTATAAAAATAGTGTCATATCAATGATTTTGAATTGATTATATATAAGTAAAAAAATAAAATTTCATTTTAATTTTAATAATTTACCTAAAAATAATTTTTTGATGTTTGTAATTCATTTAAGAAAATGTATTTTATTTTGAAGAATGTGTTTTAGGGATTTTTCATTTTTAGCAAATATTTACTCTTAAAAAATGTTTTTAATTAAATAAACTTATAGAATTATAATATTTGTTTTACATGAATGGTTCAATAAAATTAAATTAATGGTTAGTAAAAAAGTAATTAATTTTTTAATATTATGAATTAAATATGATAAATAGAAAATAGATTTCTTTTAAAAATTCTATTTATATTAAATTGATTTTTATTCTATAACTAATTTGATCTTTTTTTTAGAATTAATTCTTCAAATGGATTCAATATTTGGAACCAATATGTTAAAATTTGTTCAGTTATGTAATTTTGGATTTTCTAGGAAAAATAGTAAAATAATCTAAACAATGAAGAAATATAGTAATATTTGGAAAATATGGCATCAAACATATGAAAAAATGATCAAATTCTACCCCTATGGAGTTATGGGTACAATATTTACCCTAAAAATCATAACAGAATGTTCATTAGGTATTGGATCTTTATGGGATGTAGTGGATCCTATTTGATAATGGAAAATTGAAATACTCAATTCTTTATTTAAATTATTCCACTCACAATACCTATAAAATCATGAATTATTTCTCTCTAAAACGCCATGAATCCTCTATTTCCCTTTAATCTATGAAAAATTATCTTCTTAGTACATCTCCCCTATATTATAATATTTTTATCATAAGAAAGAGCCCTAAATCCTTTATTTCCTAGTAGGTCAATAGATAAGGATTCAACTTTAAAATGTAAGTGTTATCTTATTCTAAATAATTTTTTATCTTCACCATCATCCTTTTATTAAATATAATTCAACACATTATTAATCATTAATTAACAACATTATAATTTTTGAAATGAAATTTTTGAATAATACAATAACATATTCTTACTCATTCATTTGTTATGAAATTTTATTAATTGTGTCATTTTATTAATTTCATGAATGTTTGTATTACTTTATCGTCATGAATGACAATAAAAAAATAGTAATTATATGGGGAAATAATAATTACTTTGATATGTGTTAAAAAATATATAATCGTAATATATATAAAAGTATTTATTAATGAAAAAAATTATTTTTACCAATTCCATATTCAAAAAAAGGAGACTTCGAATTTTTTTCTTAAAAATGAATACAATAACATCCATGAAATAATCTTGGAAAAATAAAAATAGATATACGAAAACATTTCAATTCCCATTAATATTCCATAGGTGCTTAATACATATAAATATATTATTAACTAAAATAGTCACACCAAAAAAAGAAACAATGAAAAAGAAATATTAACACTCGATGGTTAATTTTGACCATAAATGATATATAAGTGGGTAATAATCAAATTTTAATGAATTATATTAACTATATAAATATTAATAATTCTCTAATATAGATGAAAAATAAATTTAAATTAATTATAAATTATGTTTGAATGATTATCATGATATGGGAATACAAGGAAAGGGTTTTTCTTTTCAACTTCCTTTCAATGATACTTGTTTCATATTATATTCCTATTTTCAATTATATATTATATATAATAAAAAATCTATATTTTTAATAATAATTTATATTTGATTAATCGAATTTTTGATCCAATTGAATTGAATTTATTTTGTTTTATTTTTATTTATACATTAAAAAAATCAAAAGAGTTTTTCAAGAATCAATCATCTTTTCATGTGTTATAATTTAAATTACATATTTATATTCTTATAATTTAGTTATAGTATTTCCTCTCGCTATCTCGTAATTTTTTTTCTCATTATGTCTTGACAAATTTTGTTTTCATATAAAAATAGTGTTCTCTAGTTATGTTCTTATATCATAAAACTATAACATTGTACATAATGATTATAATACATACATTTCAATAATCTTGATTATAAGAAAACACTATTTTTATTTTTAGAGATAAATATATATCTCATTTTATAACCTTGACAATTTTACATACCACTACTCAAAATAGAATTTTATACTTATTTAATGGATTTGTTTTTTCATTTATACCATTAAAAATAATATAAATGAATCTCTTTCCTTATTTATATATTTTTAATATTACACTCCATGTTTCTTAATAATTTAAATATTTAAATTTGAAGGTTCGTTTTTTGAAATTTTATTAATAAAATAATCTCATGAATGTTATTTTGTCACCAATTAAAAATTATTTAAGACTAAATTTTATCAAAATTTGAGAATAATATTAAAAAATGAAATATAATTTGTTTATGTTATTTATATTATATTAAATTTCTCATTCCAAATGAACCATCATCTATTACTATTTTATTTCATTCATTAATCAGATTCAAAATTTAATTTTTGATATGTTTCTTTGGGATATTGAATTTTGGGTGTCATCTAATCTAACGTCTACTAACATCTCATTTGATACCTCATGAAAATATTATGAATCTATTCCCATTCCATATGCTACATTAAATTTTTTTTTTGATTAATTTCATATTGCACATATAAGTATGGGTTTTATTATGGAATGAGTTAACCCATAATTACATAGCATCAAAATAAATTGTGCAATGTTTGATATATGATGAAATTTAATAAGACACTAGTAGTGATTAATTATCCAATATTTTATTGGAGCCAAGTAGTGATGTTTGGTCCAATATTTTATGGGACACAAGATGTGGTGACCCATGATTACAAAAAAAAATCTAATATAATTTAAATATTAATAAATACAACTTAAAAATATAATAAAAATCCCAAAACACAAGGGTCTAGTGTATTAATAGGTTTTCTCTATAAGTGACTTATTATATATTACTTTTTCAAAAAATCCCAATAATTTATACATAGATAACCTTCACCTATACATATTCATATACATAATTTCTTTTACAAATATGGAAAATAATGAGTGAGATCAAAATATGAGTAAGATAGAAGTACATCATTGAGTTATGGAGGATTAGATCATAACTGTGTGATAAAAGAAAAAAATAGTATATACAACTAAGTACATAGGAAAATTAAATCATAATATATGATTATAAAGAATTATCAAATAAATTAAAAATTCAATACGAATATATAATCCAAAAATGATAATTATAAAAGCATAAAATATAGCATGGTAAAAGAATTTTGAAACACGAAACAATAGTCATGATACATAGTGAATGGAATTGGAATTTGGAAAAATAATAAAGATAGAAAATAAAAACATATGTCATGTTTAGCAGAAAATAAATTAATATTATAATGAACAAGGATAAAAACATTCCCATAACATAGTGGAAATAGGATAACCACCCATGCCCCCTCTGGATATCATGAGATATAAAAATTTAACCAATCTATTATATAGATATATAATTCTTAGGTCAACCATTATACAATGAAAAAATATATATTTTCTCAAAATATATTCAATTATACACTATGTTATACAAGAAACCAATTAATATAAAATGAATTACCAGATAGTTACATAAGGTAATGTATAAGATGAAATCAAGGTTTAGATCAGATGATACCAAAAATGTAATAACCCAAAATAAACATACAGAAAGGGAACTAGGATTATGATACATGAAATATAATTCTCTATTTAATAAAAAAATTATATTGAGGTAAAATTTAAGGGTATTTTAGGAGAGTTTTAATGATTTCGTTATTTTCAGGAAAAAGTTATACATCACATTAAAATTTCATTGAAAAGGTGAAGAAAATAGTTTTTTAAAATACAATTTTATAATTAAAAATACCAAAAATGAATTTTTGAAATATTTGTTACTGTTAAATAACAATAAATGTGGATTAAAAGATAATAAATATATGAAAGTAGGAATAAATACTTTTTAATTATTTAATACATTTGAAAGAAAATAACATCAACCAAAAATGTATAAATTTAAATTTTGAAAAGAGTTGAAAGGAAATATTATTGTTTGGGAGGATAATATATAAATATATTTAAAAATAATGGTATAATTTGTACTATGAAAAAATATGTACGTGAAAATGAAATAACTAGTATAGAAAAGTGATAATTATTTTAAAAAGGATGCACTTTTATCAAGTATGAATTAAATCAATGAAGAATATTTTGATATAAAAATATAATTTCCCTATAATAAAATAGATAACTCAAATTTTATATATTAGGGATAAAATATTTAAAATATATAAGTATAAAACCCAATAGGAAAGATGATGTCTCGCGAAAATGATGATTGAGTCAAGAAACACTTTTCATCTTTAGAAAAGAAATGAATCAATAGAATTTGAAGGAGGGATCATGAAATTTACTTTTAAATCACATGAAATAAAATTAAATAATGATAACATATGTTTATGGGGTAGTACATATAATATATAAAAATATATTTTCTACCTAAAATGAAATGTACTTCATTGAATGGAAAAAAGAGATGAAAACCCCAAATTTGGATTCCAATATGGTTGGACAATGTATAACTCCATATATATATATTTTTGGATTTTTATACATAATTTTCAAAACATTATTTTTATTTATTTTACTTAATTGCTCATATTAATAATTTATCATCACTGGTTTTTTAATCATTCATTAATAATATTAGTCTTTGTGTGTCTATTATTCTAGTTATTCATTGAATACTTCAATGTAGAATTTTTTCCCATGATTTTTATCATGACATCGTCACTTATTTAAAATTCATATAGGTTATATTGAATTATTTTGAAAAGATATATTTTTCTAAGACAACATAACTGAATATGTGTAATTATTTGTAAACAATGGTTAAAAATTGGACATTTTTTAAATATTGAATGAAAAGGATTAATTTTTTTAATTAAATCAGTAATTATATATTTGAAAATGATAGGTTTGAAACCAATTAAAATATAAAATAGAATTGAATAGTATGGGATTTAAAAAATTAAACAACCCTCACCAATTACAGATTCTCAGAGGCTGATATTTTATTATCTTAGCCTGAGCGGTAGGGGTTTCATTTTTCCAAGATCCCCAGTTAATTCAACCACTCCCATGGCCACACATATTTGATATTTACATCGAGTATAATTTTTCACTCATTTAAAAATTCCATCAGGATCCTCAAAATCAATATTCACAGCACCTATCTCCACCTTCTCCCCCATAGAGGGGTAAACAATCATTGTATCTTCACTACTTCATCCCCTCTCAATGTGGGTATCAAACTCATTTGCATGGACATATTCCTCCTTATATATATTAGCTCATGTGATATCATTACTATATACCTATCTTCCATCATGTTCACCACATTCTAAATATTCATTTAAAATATAATGAAATCCAAATATGTTGTAAATATTTACTAATAGAATAATTAAATCATCATGTGGAACATCGTCACTATGAGTGACCAGTATCTCTCCATCCAATGCACCCAACATCTATTAGGATCCCCAAAATCACTCTCCACAACACCTTTGTTCACCTTATCCGACATATAGAGGTCATTAATCATTGTATCTTAACTAATTTTTTCCTTCTCAATGTGGGTATCAAACTCATTATCATGGACATATTCTTCCTTAGATATATTAACTCACGTGTTATCATTACTATATACCTATCGTCCAATGTGCTCACCACATTTTAAATATTCATTTAACAAATAATTAAATCCAATGATGATGTATGGATTTTCCTATATAATGATTAAATCGTCATGTGAAACTTCATCACTATAAGTGACCAGCTTCTCACCAACCAATGCAACCAAAATATGTAAATTTTTCATCATTGGGGGCCAAAAAGAAAAAAAAATTATGAACCTTGAGTGACTCCAATAGATATAGAAGAACATTTCCATCGATTATATCCTTATTATAGGTATATATATCAAACTCATTTTTCATAAAATAATTAGATCCAATATTATTATTCTAAATTGTCAGAGTAAAATTTATTTTAATTTTACCTATCCTATTTTTAGATGATTTTAAATTAATTTCATCCCAATGCTAATAGTAATCATCTGATTGAACTTCTATATCTCAATAATATTCACCAATATGTTTACAATAATGATCTTTATATCATTCAATATGAATTTAACTAATAGAGGCTTAATCATTATAAATTTATATCCCATTTATAATGTTTGTCTAGCTATCATCTTACTACACATCAATACTATCATCCCTTAATCAAGCATCAATAGTGGTACTATATGGTTGAGGTTAGCTAGTCTATAATTGAAATCATAGAGTTTCCAACTATCAAAATTTCACAGAATGTTTGGATCATTATGCCTAATAGTTATTTTTTGTTTGAGGGATTACATCCTAGGTCACAACGTCGTTATATGGCTGGAATCCATGGAACACTACCCTTGAATTCACATCAGAACAAATAGGTTTTCCAAGATATGATGTATTACAAGACCCATAAACATTTTCCTTATCCTCTATGTTAATACTCACAGACTAATCCCCTTATTAAATCTCATATATAACTTTAGATTCAGAATTTCCCACATGAACAAAATGATTGGGACTAGCGGGTTTTATAATATTAGTGTTTCTTTCAGAAAAATCTCTCATATTTCAATCTAATAGAGATAAAATAAAAAATATTATACCTCTATCAATTCATGTTATCATACCTAATGAATTTTAAATCTTTATATATTTAGGTTATTTTTACATACTCAGTCATCACATCAAATTCATCATCATCTATTGACAGATACACTTTATCTACAAGACTAGAAATCAAGTCATCTTCTTCTAGGATACTAGTATAATACCATGAAATTTCCATATCTATTTCATTTCCTATCATCATAGGCATTATAATGGATATTTTGATGTCAAAAATAATTCTTATGTGTAAATATATCTAGTTTAATCCATATACCATGAAACATAATTGAACATAGTAGTTTTATACCTCCAATGGAGAGATGATTTGGTCCAACTACTGGATGTAGAGAATACAAGACATGAATGAAAGAAATCCAAAACTATATCCTCTCATCTACAATTCATGTTTTGGGAAAATAATATGAATTAAAACATGTCCCAATGAGACACATTTTCAGTTCGCAACTCCCAAAATTTATATGATGTGAATTACCATGTCTTTGATTGTTAATGATTTGGACCCCCTTGTTAATATAATTTGAGTGATAATGGAGTGATTACATATATCCATTGTTTAGATATAAAATCTTCATATACCTTATCATGAGAAACATTTCCCATTATCTAGAGACATTTTATGATAGAACCCTTGAAGAAATAGAAATATAGGTTGAACCCATACTTATACATTGAATAATCCATAGTAATCCCAAAATAAATGATCTTTTATCCCTCTTTAGTAGTATTAGAAAATATATGACTATAAAAACACCCATGGTTATGAAAAATTTTATCTTGAAAAATAATAGAGGTGGAGGCTATGATATCACTAAAATTATCTCCATGGGAATGAAGAGGGAGAAACACTTGACCTGGACCCATATACCATACGATTAATTAAATTACTCTTATGTGATATCATTAAAAGGTAAAAAAAATTATTAAACAATAAAACATATCAACATAATTTAGGTTTTCTTAATTAATCATGGTGTAATAGTTACAACAATTTTCATATAGGTGATAAATCTATCCCAAATAAAAATGTGTCATAACAAATGAAAATATAAATATATTGAATGTATGTAGTTTTGATAAAATTTATGTATTTTACAATGCCCATTTATAATAAAATAAATGTTTTTTAGATAATATTTTTTAATGGTGGATATTTTAATTTAAAATAGAATGACAAAGGTTAACTTCTTTCTAACTTCGATGTAGTTTATCCTTCCCACAAGGTCTTCTCTTCAAACAGACAGAGGATTCCTTTATATAATAAAAGGCTACTAAAATAATGATATTACATTTGAAGGTTGGATTTTTTAGGTTTTAAATAGAAAACCAAATAATAAAATTTATTTGGAGTGGATATATGAGAACTCTTTTTATAGGTGGAAATGAGGGACATTTCCTTAAAAAGTTGTGTTTCGTGAAGGGTAAATATGGAATTGCATGGGATTTATGTGATTTATGTATGGATATGTTAGAGATAGTAATCATATTGACTCTCAAAACTATCAATTATCATCTAGAAATTTTTTTATAAATTTAATAATAATAAATTTTATCCACATAATTTTTCCAAAATTAGATCTTAATTACATTGTTGCATTATTTACAATGGTATCCATTATTTAATAAACCTATAAGATGAACCATTTTTTATAATTTAAATTTAATTATTATATATTTTATCACCATTTACTCTAACTCAAGCTATACACATTTCAATTTTAACATTTAAATAAAAATTTAGTATATAATTAAAACATGATTTTATGAAAAAAAAATTATTGAAAAGTTAGTTGTTCTTAAAATTATTTAATATTAATTAACAATCATAAAACTAATATTAATATATAATATTATATATATTGCCATTAAATTTAATGGAATTACCCTTTTACCTAAAAAATGTATGACCAATTTAACTTTTTATTAGATATTATTATTTTAACTATTAGATGATATTATCATTAAATCTAACATATTTATAATAAATATAATGAAAATAGTATATTTAATTTTATTCCATCATTATTAGAGATCAATATTATTAACATCGTACATATATAAACTATTTATTGAAAAATATATCTCATACAATGGGTTTTATTTCAATTTTGTTATTTATAACTTTCATTATATTTTATAATTCCAATTATATAAAAATAATTCATTAAATGAATAATTTTATAGCAATAAAAAAATAATTTCATGTTGATTTCAACCAAAAAAATTACATACATAACCCCTAAATCCCTCTACATAAGACCGAATGGTGAGAAAAGAAATAATGGTAGTTGTATTTGTTGGCTCAGCTAGAGTGGATCTCATAATGATTATTATGAGTTTGAACATTTTCCATAGATGAATCCATTAAATCTATAGTTATTAATGTTCCCATTTCAATTGGTAATGGGAAAACACTAATACTTAAACTTCCATTGCATGATCAAATAAATGTGCCTCAGGGGGAAGACATCTAATATTTGATTCCATTATTTCTCAATTTCTATAGAACTTATTTAAGGACATAAATATTAGTTTTTGTAATATAATGGATATGTATAACCTATTAGTTTTCATATTTTGTGTGATTAGTGATTTTGGATAAGTTAGAAGGAACATAAGAGAATTGGGAGTTGAGTTTTTTAGTGGGAATAATATTTCATGATGTGTCTTGAAGTGTCACCGTGTGAAGGGATAGATACCATTTAGTGATATTTTGTGGTTGGTGGTCACGAAATGATGGTTGTGTGTCATAGAATTAAGGGGGTTAAATATATTATGGAAATTAATAAGGCCATACATTTTGAAAGAATATTTTTTACATAAAAATTTTATATCATATAGAAACATTGTTTACTCTTTCATTTTTTCCATATCCTAGTTTTTTAGTCATATTGTGTATGATTAGTTTATCACAATCGAACCATCCAGGACCCCTTATAGATTTATGGTATGAAATGTGTGACCCAAAATCCATCCACCATTAGCATTGGGGATGTAGAATAGTACCAAGAAGTTATATCAAACATTATGAGGTCTTATTCTAAACATACAGTTGTTGGAAAATGAAAAAATACAGCCACATAACCACAACCAATGAGGATATACTAGACTAACTAGAATGTTAATCTTTTGATGTGTTCGAACCATGTCTTATCCTATGTGTCACTGGTTCCACAGTGCTCCCATTCTATATTTAAATTTCTAAAATTTGACTAGTATGTATACTGTCTATAAAGGCACAACAAGTGTGGGCTGATGGCCTATTTAGTGGTGCATATAAATTTACTAAGTAGGTCACTATAAATATAAAATGGTCTATATGGGAACATGTCTGTATATAATGAGATGAAAACTTTTTGACTTCCCATCACAACCCATGGTAACTCAAATCAGGAATAGATATCAACAAAAACCCCAAAATTTAAAGGACTCTATATAAATTAGGGAGACTAGGGATGAATCAAATGATATACTTGACCAGATTGCAGGGACACCCTGAACGAGTCCTATAAATCATGGTAAGATATATCCATGCTAAACATTCACCGTATATTTATTATTCTATGAATCTATAAAAGATAAACTCTTCACAGTTATATAAAAAACTATAGGTAAAATATTAAAATATACCCAACTGTCATTGGTACACACAAAAGTGAACCACAATACCCTCAAAAATATATTCCCCAACTGATAATGAGAGTAACTAGGACTAGTGTAACATAATCATTTCTTGAACATGGCCTTACACTGCACCGAGATCAACATGGTAATCATTTGATAGTGTAGAACATGCTTGACATGTCAAATTGGAGTCCATATATCAGACCACAAAGGGAAAACATTTGTCACCTACTATGATGTTAATTCACTCATCCAAATAGTAAAACAATAACATAACTCATTTTATAGATCCTCATAGAGGTCTAATGGTTACAATTTTCCAAAGAGTAACTAGCACCACAACTCTGTGCACTATAGAAGGGGTGAAATATTGAAACATGTTCCCATAATACCTCATCTTCAGTGAACCATCCAAAAAATTAAAATATAACCATAACCAAGACTTGAGAAACAGAAGCAGATAAGTGATTCTGATGTCTCGTTAGTACACCCCAAATGGAAAAGTTGTACCAACCATATACCCTGATCAGTGAATTCTGAATAACCTTTATAACATTAATCCCTAAATACAACAATGTTATGTGTCTTGTGTCGTGCTAAAGTTTGAGATCAATTATTATGAAAATTGTCACCATCCATGATAGATCAATCAAAAACTTATGAGATGGGCTCCAAGAAATCATCATTTATCATGGATGACCAACACCCAACCTGATATGGGGGATACATGTATGATAACATAGAAATATAATCACCCCTTGACGTCTAACATAGTCTCACAGAAGGTATCCATGTTTAGATATCTCACTAAACCTGTTACATAAGCATCAACATCATTGGTCTAGTTATGGAGACCATCGAGGTAGTTCCCAAAATTATTTCCAATCTATTTTGATCACAACATGAGTTTCAATTCAAGGGGCAGAAGGAGAGATAGACATATATTAATAGGGAGGGAATCAACCATTGAACTAAAATTATCCAGGAAGTCCACCTTCATAAAGGGAAAAAATTTCAACTCTTTTATCATATGAATCCAAAAAACATAAACTAATACCAACTATGAGGTTCAAGGGGATAAGAAATTGTCTTAAATGGGATGTATGTTTATCTAGGACCCATCTAACCATTCTAATATGAATAGGGAACCTTTATTAACAAGATATTTTCATACATAAATATTATATCATTTTATTTGAATATTCAATCCATTACATTGTGATCAATGCTATCACAGTAAATGTTTTGTTTATTTTGATTATATATACATAGAAGCCTTGTTTAGGTACATTCATCATCATCTATTTTGATGTTCTTCTCACTTTTTACCCTATTTTACATAACCTACTTTAATCTTTTCTTCATAACATTGAAAAAGGAAACATAATAATGGTTGAGATTAGATGCTCTCTATGGGTAATGATGGAAGATATAAATCAATGATCATATGAAATTATAACATAATAATAATTTTATGTGATAAATAATTAATAAGTTCATACCTCATCTTTTATTGATCATAAAAATGAGTCATGATGTAAAAAAATTATAATTTCACACATCATGAAAGTGAGAAAAAATCAAAAATCAACAGTGAAACATATCTTAACTTCATAATAATTACATATAAATGTTATACAATCATAAGAATAGAATCCATTTAATATTTAGTTTTTATTTATCGATAACATAAAATCATTTTTGATGAGGCATCAACACATGTTTCTCTAATCATAATAGATTTGGAATCATCACTTATTTATTATAGTTGATCAAGAACATCATATGTTTTCCAATAATTATATCATAAGATATAAAACATTAACTTATGAAATGGATGTATAAATAATTCCTGGACAACACATCCCCTAATTTAAACCATATATATTTATAACATATCATTATAAAATATTTATCATATAATTATATCATATCTGATGAATATGAAATAGGTTTCAAAAAAATCATAAATTTATCATAGAATAATCTAGGGAAAAACGTTTCATAAGAATATGATCATAAAAATAATAGATAATATAGAGAAATAATAATGATGGTATAATTGGTAATATCTTAATTAAAACATAATTAAAATCGTAGGATGTTATCATATATAAAGATTCCATTTACAGATCACTATAAAATTTTTTAAGGAAATTAACCATTTAATTTTGAAATTAATAATAACTATTTCATAAATACCATGTGTAGAAATTAAACACATCATAAAATGAATCCATGAAATTTGGTGACTGATAACGAATTCCATCGCTTTTGGGAGATAGTAAGACACACATATGTATGAGCAATACATTCACTTATCATTTGATGAAAACAAAGGTGAATAAAGGTGGTTTATAATAAAAATAAAAATTCAATGTATTTTAGATACATAGCTTATTATTTTATGAATAATATCAATTATTAATATGAAATATAAGAAGAAGAAAATCGAAATAGGTTGGGTGAGATGATTACCTCTCTTCGGTAAGCCTTATTTAGATCCCTCTTTAAGGACCCATGAAATTTTATTTTAAATCAAAGGAACCTAAAATTGGAGATAGATATTTTTATAATATAATTATTCAAGTTGATATAGAAAGATTAATGTGTTTTAAAGAAGATAAATGAGGGGTTTCCTTTTATATATGAGTGGAGGGGATGTTTTTGATTATACAAGTAGAATAAAATATAATAAATTCATTCTCCATAAATATTTTTCAAATTTGATATATAATCAAATATTTAGTAGGATTTTTTCAAAATATAATAATTAATTAACATTTGGATAGGTTTTAGTGCTTTTTAAATCCTTATATTTTGGTCTATCCCTTCAGTTAACCAGTTTTAACCTTATCCACATTAATAGTTTTTTCACTCATAAAGGGTTAAAATTTTACATATAACAGGAAATTTGGATCATAAATAGACCAAGTATGATATTTTAGACCATCTATAATCCTAATTGAACAGGGTTTTTGAATGTTTTTGACGTTTTAATGAAATATAAAAAGGGATGGGGTTTGAGGTATTTCAAACAAAGTGCCCCAGAAGGTTTGAACACTATTCACACTTCCCAATTTTCCAATAAAGCAAGAATGAGTATTAAACATCTTGACCTTGACCAATGATTTATGAACACCATTCATGCCTCTTTATATATATATACACATATTTGAATAGGTAATTAATAATTATGTATTTATATAATAAATATATAATATTTTTCATTAATATTAATAATATTCATAAAATTAATATTTATAAATACTTGTAAACTATTTGGGGATCTTAAATATTACAATTTTGATAATCAGTCATATATTTATTAAATATAAATTTTTTTATTTATTATTAATTAAAAATGTATTATTATGTTATTAATCAATTAATAGCAATAAAAATTATTATTTTTAAATTTTTAATTATAAATATCTGTTAAATTTTTAATAATATATTATTTTATTATTATATTAATTTTTAATATGTTTATTAATTATAATTGGTGGACGTTATTATTAAATATTAATTTATTATTATGTTATAATTATAATTATTGGTATTTTAGCTAAAATTTATTTTATAATAATATAAATACAATATTTTGATTGGAAGAAATTTTTATAAGTTAATAATTATATTATTAATAATATATTTTTTAATTTTTATTCAATGATATACATATTAATTAAAAGAACTTTTATTATTAGAGTTAGTAATATTTATATGTTTCAAAATAATAATACTATTAATTTTTTATAATAAATTTATGATAAGTATTTATTGTACAAAATTTGTATAATAATTCTAAGAAGTATTAATATATATAAGAAGTAATCATTATTATTATAAAAAAAATATTGTTATTAATGCTAGTGTTTCGTATTCATTCCGAAATATTTTTAGGAATTTCCTGTTATATCATTTTAATATTTTAGATAATAAAATATAATATATTAGTATGTCATTAAAAAATTATTAGTAATTCTATTTTAAAAAATTATAAATTAAATCGATATAATCTACATCAGTGTACCGGGTGATCCCAAATGCCCCAACCAAGTGTATATATAATGCTTCCACAGTGTATATGTTGATGACCATGCATTATTGTACATATATTCCTTGTATCATCTCTAGCACCAACCTCTTCATAATCCTATGTGGAAATAGGTGGACAAATTTTCTTCCCGCTTGCACCCTACCCTTGCCCCAGTTATATTTGTTGCTGACTAGAACTCTCACCCTTAAGAGGTGAATATAGTTGTTGTGATATTCATATATGCCTATCATAGAAAAATAAATTCAACAATGTGTACTAGTCATCGTCCATATATATATAAAAATATGGCATGCTTACAAACTCTGTTTGTGCCTATGACTTGAACTTTGGACATGGTTTAAATGAAATAGGAATAGGAGGAGCATCTGAATGGCCAGGATGAACACCCTCCTACTCTTCCTCTTTTGTATACAAAATAGGTTCATCACCCCTATCACATCTATATTAAGTAAAAAACACCTAGCATATCCTAAAACATCAAATATAATCCAATGATAAATCTCATCCATTGGATGAAGCAGCTTTATCACTGTTATATGAAAATAGGCCTAGTCAAAGGCACTTGCCTCTACATAATCATAGATGTGAATAAGATGACCGATATGCATATCTGTCAAAAAAAATATAGTAAATAAGGTTATCAAAATAAATTTTTGGTTATTTAAGTAATAATTATTAGAAACTCGTGATTTCCATATCCTTGTCATGTAAGATATCTCATTAGGGAAATTAAATACTAGGGATTATAATCTAGTTGAGATGATAAATGTATATGCATTATGATGGACATTAGAATCATGAATGATTTCATATATATCATAAAATAATAAATGGTGTGTGATATCACCTGCAATCAATGTCTCACTTCCATGAATTCTAATGAGAATGACATGAAGGTAACATATTGGGTGGTTCAAGAATGGGTTTATAGAAGATGAACTACCTCATAACTCTATCATCATAATGCCAGTCTATAATATGAAATTGAATCAAGTGAACAAAACCAGATTCTGAAGCAAGAATCATTGTACAATATTATTGGAGATACGGGATGGTCACCCTAATATATATAATCCTTGAAATATAAAATATAAAATAAATAATAAATTGATGAATAAATTTATTGTAATCAATAATAATTTTAAAATATATTTAATATTCACATATGACATCAGGTTGAAGACGTCCCAACATGATTCCATAAGCATGGACGTAATGTAAAGCTGTATCTAAATATCATTGTTCCCAACTCCACCTGTAGATAATCATTTTATACTTATATTTCATAATCATAACTTATGAATTTAATTTTCACATATAAAAAGAATGAAAACAATACCATCTTCTTTTTCGAGACTCCTATAAAATATTGGCTCGTAGTGGTGTGTGGGCATGTGGATCTAAGTAAGGGAATTAGTACCATGTCTACATCTGAATAAGAATAACGTGTCTTGTAATATACGTCTTATCAATGCAACTTTTGTTTCATAGTTATCTATATGAATATTCAAGATATGAAAAATCCAAGTTATGCCTCTCTTTCCTGGCCAAATCCTCTTGTAATTGTAAATACATTAAATTGACAAATATAGTCGAATGGTTGATGAATAGTATGGCACTAATAAGTCTCAAAATATATTCATGTTCAAATAACATCATTTTCATCTCGTTAGATTAATCGGTGAGATGATTGATGTTGTATTCTATCTTTGGAATTCAAAACTAGCTCCCAAGGATGAACCTTCCATCATCCAAAACCGCAATTCCTTACAGGATATGAAAAAGATCAATTCAATCTATACTGAATTTTCCAATAATAACATCACTATTTCTAGGGAGGCTAAATATAATGGGCACATCCTTGATCTTAATAATCATTTATCCCTCTGCAAAATGAAATCGGTTTTTATTTAGCCATTATCGCTCTATGAGTAGAGAAATGAACTAATACGTGATGAATGTGAAGTCTCTCATCTCTACATGATAGTATCCAGTATAATAATAATGTTGAATGATGGAAGGTGGAGGTGCAACATGGTAAAAATTATGATATCTCTATACACAAAAAGAAGGAACTAGAAGTCCTTCTACGACCAACCGTGAGACATGACAATCCTAGAATTTGCGGAATGTAGTTCCCACCATATATACATTTGATATCATTATAAATGTTTATCATTAATTTAATGAAATTTGTAAAATATCATAAAAAAACTACACCAAAATGCGGGAGATAATTTTCATTCATAATTAATCATCATGGTGAAAATGTTGTAAAAAATAATGTTACATATGTCATCATTATAGTGTATCAATTTCTTATTTTAATGATCTCCAATCATGTTTATTTTTTATAATTTTCCCCATTTTTACATGATTATTAAAATCATGCATAATACAAGTTATTCCATGATATATTCAACCAACCATGTGATTTTAATGAAATATGTAAAGACAATTCATTTAGAGGCCAGACCACATGTTATTCAGTTATGTTGTGTGTTTATTTTATTAATAGTATAAATATCACAAATTATATATTTTTTAAACTATAAATGAATAAAAAAAGTGATGAAATAATCTAGAAAAGTGGAAAATAAAAAATAAAATGATCCATTATTGAAAAATTCTACATAAAAATGAACACATTTAGGATAAAATCATTAAGTCAATCTAGGATGATGTAAATTGAAGCCATATCCTTCCACTTGGGGACAAATTTTATGATAATTTCCTTCTATATTTCAAAATATGCATCATAGTCCCCCTCCAAGATTTCAATTCTAGTCCATATTGTTTAAAATATAAGTTGAAATGTTTTTACTCGATTGTGGAACATGGTAATATCATGCACCATAGTTGGATGATATGCTAGAAAGGTTAAATTATGAAATATCAAAAACATATGTTTTAAACAAAAAATGTAACAAACAATAAATTAAAAATCAAGAAATGGAAGGATTCATAAATGAAAAAAGACATTATATGTAATATGGAAATATTAGGGACTATTGATTCCAGATTAGAAGGGAAGGTAATAAAATAAAATTCACTAATAGAAATTCTAGGTGCAAATTAATAATCAGCCATAGTGCTCATGGGATAAACCTGGAAAGTATAGGGATCCCATGATATGTACACCGATGCACAAGCTACAACACTATGTGCATAATGGTATCTCAATTTATGGAAATAATTTCAATCACATTACATTTTTTCAATACAGTCACCATCACTCTACTAGTGTTTCCAATGTGTGTTTCATAGAACATTCTTACCAAAAAATGTCTCCCTACCTGGTCAAATGTTTCAACACTTAATGATGGTGCATGATGAAGTATATGATCAATGTAATATTGACAATTTTGACAAAAATGCATTCCATTTTTACATCCTCCTATATGCCTATTAGGACCATTCAACAAAGTACATCACAAATCAATAAAATTTCTCATATACTGACCCAATGATTGGATGTTTTTTCAATCCTTGGAAGACCCCATTTATACACTCTACAATTATAGTGGTCCTATGTCCATATCTCCTACAACCACCATATGTTAATGATTAGTTTTTCTAGTAACATATGCATCATATAATCACAAATATCTTGAATATCCCTTCAAAATGTTTCAACACATTGATCAAACAATCCTTGTTGGTGATCATATTCTGAAAACATAAGAGAATAATTTATTGACAAGGATCATAATTTTTTTCAAAATAGATATGTTTTTAAAAGACATATCGTACTTGATTATTGTTTTATTTATTTCCTCATATCTAAAATTATTATTCAAATTTTATGAAATATGCATAATGAAATATCAATTATAAGTATTAAGTTCACACTATGACACTCTATCTTCATAAATCACCTATATAATAGCTCGATGAGAATATGGTATCAGAGACACTCCATGGATTTTTGTAACATGAATGCATATACATTACACAACCAACTCCAGGATTCAAAATTCCCCTATTCAAAAACAGAAAATGAAATTTTTATAGGAGCATGATTACAATTCTATGTGGAAGAAATAAGAAGAATACTGATATAATTTCTTTTAATAAAAGTTCCATCGACATGAATAAAATTTTTACAATATGGGAAAGGAGAAATAAATTTTCATTATATGTAAAATAGATTTTCAAACTACACAATTATTTTATCATGTCATTGATCTGGGGAGACATACTCTATACTGAAATTTTATAAAACATTCTGATTTTTTAGAGGAAAAACCCAAATAATGTATGACATCATTGCATATTATGCATCATAATCACAATAATATTTCACAAATTTCTTTTTTTTTACATTCCATGATTTTATATAGGATATATTATATTTGAAAAACTATAATATTCATTCTTCGACTAAGGAAAAGGTAACTTCATGACACATTTGTATCATGTCTACAATAATAGTAGACATAATCACTATAACATGTGAAGATAGATCCTATGACAAGCATTGATGTACAGAAGTCCACGGGCCTTCCAATTTGGATATCATAAAATATGAAGAAAATATATCATATATTTTCCACATTATATGTTCAAACTGTGGCCCTTATTTGTAGCATCAAATTAGATATTTTTCCTTATTGGGATCATCAACCACATATGAAAAATTTCCCTTTATATGGTATTTTTAGTAAATTTTTCCTGTAAATTTTACTCTTAGTATGATAATGCACGTATACAAAGTTATAATTCAATTAAAATCTATTACATATATTACTAAGTATATTATTAGTTGGCGTAATGAAATTTCAATAAAATTTTTATGTAGATGAAATTACTTAATCTTTGTATGTAAAAAATATAGGATGATTATGAATAAATTATGGATGCATATCTATCAAAGGTACCTCAAAATTTCCATTCCGTACATCATCATTATCAAAATTAACTCCTGATGAATCACAAGATACTTCCTCATCCGATAAACAGTCATTTTTTAAATAAGAAGCATATACATAGACTTAGCCTATAGTTCTTTCTAAATTTTGGTTATATTCATCATAATTTGTTTCTATTACCAAAACCATATGAGAAAGAAATAGATGAGAGTGTTATGACGCAACAAATTCATTATATATCACCTAACATGGTTCTATAGTAGTAGGTTTCACCTCATAAATACAATAAATAACCACATATAATTCCATTATACCATTACTACATTGTTCCTGATACACCAATGATGCATCCATCCAACACTCATCCCTATCTAGAGGAGACACAATGTGTTATAAACGTTTTAGATATTGACGATATTGATATGTAATTGATGTAATTAACTAGTCATCCCATAATTTTAACTATCAATGAATATTCCTATGATATTCATCCAATGTCACACATTGATGATGATTTTACACATTTTTAGTTGGATAACTATAGATAAAACCATGATTATAATAAATTATCTCAATGTTGAAGTATATTGAAGTAGACATGGTATGTAGAATAATATTTTTAATAAAATTTTATATAATACATAATTAAATGATTAAAATGATTTTATTGGATATGAATAAATACTTCTAACTGGATCTTGTGACTTTTTCTGTTGATTGATTTATTATTTATTGCTAAACCAACAAAACCCTTAGGGGAACTCCTACGACATCAGTCATCCAATATATCATCAACCATCAGTCTTCTTTTAGTCATGGTGTAAAAATAAAGCTTCAAACAGCTACACATGTTGTTAAACTCTATGTTTTTATAACATTTCTGACATCTAGGTGAGGGTGTCAGGGGGTTTGAGATACCTAAAAATTTTAATTCCGACATGTAGGCCTTTATATAAATTGAGAGAAGGATGATAATAGGTCATCTATGAGGAAAATAATATGAAATTATTAAATACTTTAAAACCAAAAAAATAAACACCATCCAAATTCATTCATATTTTTTTGGAAAATTAAAGATCATTCAGTTTTTAAAAATTAAATAATAGGATTAAAAAAGCAACATGAAATTTCAATTATAAATTTGTCGCTCATCTCAAGATCATTCATCATACATGTTTGCTAAAATGTTTGTTTGCAATAGTTATTATGTGGTACATATTTGAAATTTAGATATTAATATATATAACAAAATAATATATACATACATAGATCTATTAATATTCAGACTTTCATGACGATTATTTACTCATATAGGTGGAAATTACAGCTACAACCTAGATCAATATAAATAATTTCACCAATGAATTATTTTAATGGTGATATGATTAACCAGAAAAAAAAGTAACAAAATTATATATATTTTTTTGTACTACATGATAAAAATTTAGCATATTTTATTCAGTTATGATTAAATAAATATGACTTCATCTAGTGACGTTACATATGGATTGGTTTATCATTATTTATGAAACCAACCAAAAACAAGGTAGTAATCCCTTGATACTCTATTATCATAGATTTCAGCAACCATCGTACTTTTTTTAAACAACAATTCCTATTTTAGAACACTATTTTATTGTAATGTTACTCACACTCACAGACAAGGGATTAGGGGTTTAGGATTCATAGAATTTTTACAGATACCCTCAATTCCTTATATAATTATAAAAAAGCATAACACACACATCATTAATGTTGAAAATAAAATGAAAATATGATTTATCATATAACCACATACACAAAAAACGCAAGCAATTTCATTCATTCATGGTCCATTTATCTCATGATCAATAATCACATATTATGCTTAACATTTTAAGGAAAATTATTACATTATAAATTTTATAGATTTTCATAAAACTATAACAAATGTATAATAAATATATACATATGTATCCATATAGTTATATTAGAAGCATAGAAAATTTTAATCATTTTTGTGCTTGTATATATATAAATATATTTAGAAACATTCACTTTATTTACTTACGCAAATAAAATATTTTAATTAATTTTTTTAAATTTATATATAATATAAAATAATATATAAATATAAATATATTCAAATAATATAAGATATTTATATAAAAAATTAAATATATTCAATTTTATTTATTAATATATTAAAATATAGTTACATATACTTTTACAATCAACAATTGTTTCTTAAATATATTTTTTATTAATTAATAAATAAATAAGGAAAATATTAAAATTAACAAATTTTAAAAAAATTACTTGAAAAAACTATTATAATTTACACTTAGATAACCATTAAAATATTATAAACATATGTTACATTCAATTTTATAAAATTACACACATGTATATATATATATATATTTGTTTATTAAGTATTTATACATTCCAAAATTTAAATAGTTATATTTTAAACATTATTGCGTGGAATAAAAATTATTTATAATTTATATAATTTAGAATAAAAACTCATAGTAAATTTTTTCTACTACTAACATAATTAAATAAATATCTAATTTTTAATATGATACTTAATATAACTAGTATTTTTAAAAAGAATTATTCATAGAATAATTTTTATAAAATATTTAGCAAGATTTAAATGATTAATGGAATATTATAATTTTATTTTTTGTATCATTAATTATAATATTTAATAGATATAAATAAATCATTTTAAATGTAATTATTACTTATTGAAATCATGAATATTTACATTTTTTAAAACAAAAACATTTTCCTAAATATAAATTATATTTCATTCATAAAATTTATATTATGTAAACACCATATTTAAATTTCATAAACAAGTAAATTTAAATAAATTCATGAATAAAACAATATTTTAAATAGAAATTATGTCATAAAAAGAGTAATAATTTTTAAATTCATACGTCAATATGTATGCACATTCAAACATCTATACATATAAAAGAAATAAATCATACAAAATAAAAAATAAAAACAATGAGGTTGTAAAAAAATTAAAATATAAAATTAACCTTATAAATGCCAGAATTATACGATGAAAAAGAAATCCATGAAATCATTGATGGAAAATATAAATCATAATCATTGAAAATTGAGGGAATGCACATCTATTTATAGATTTTTCTTGGTATGATGCATGAACCTCATTCATACCTCTTTTGAAAGAATAAAGAACTTGGTTCGTGATTACTTCCATGCTCCAATAATGCATGAATGGCGTTCATGCATCTTTGTTGATAACATGGGAACCGTGAATCCCTTCCATGCTTCTTAGTGAAATTGTGATATGTGAATGGTGTTCATGCCTCCCCACACCCTTTTTCAAAATATATCATTATTATTATTATTGACATGATTCGCATATTTTGACATTAAAAACAGTAAGAAAAAATTGAATTCAATTCCAAATTATTCACACATCTGTAATATTGTTTTTTATATAAACAGAATTTTTTGAACATAATAATTCATCTAGTTATTAAATTTAATATATTGAAAATCATTTATTTAATTTTCCTCTCAATTGGATTAGTTCTATTTCGGCATTGCATCCGTGTTTTGGGTAATGAAAAAATCATGAAAAATCAAAACTAAATTACTATAAAATAGAATTAATTTTTCATTCATATAATCATTTATAACTAAACATAACCTCCTTTTATGATTATGATAAAATAATGTTGATATAAATGTTAAGAGGGACATTTTCAATTTATTAGTTTCTTAGCTTAATATAAAGGGCATAATCGAAGAAATGTTGCGCAAAGTGGAAATATTTTTGAGACATGTATGATAATTTATGAAATATACAAATCCAATTAGATAAAGTAATGTTTTAGATTAATTTTAAAGCCTTATACCAATGTTTTATCCATATTATACCTGTATTAGCCTTACCGAGTTGAGTAAGATTTACTAAGGTTAGTAATCATATTGAAAAATAGATAATAAGGAATTATTTAGCAAATGTGAACATAAAAAATATAAATATTGAATCCATTTTTTAATATTCAAAACATTTAAATTTTATAAATTAATTCATTATTAAACCCCAACGTGAAATGAATAAATAGTTATTCAAAAAAAACCCTCAAAGTATAAAATTTTTTTTGTACAAAATAAAACCATAAAATTTATTCTAATAGACATAATTAGATTATCCAAAAATTAATAGAACTAAATTTTATATAGAACTGTTGAAAAATAAAATTATTCATTTTGAAAACATGAAATAAAAACACGGTTTTAAGTAAGAATAATGATTTTCACTATTCACTATAAAATCAATATTTTTAGAAAAATCCCAATTAATTTCCATATGATTTTTTTTACAATGTTTAAAAAAATGATATCATTTATAAAAAACAAAATTTTTTAATGTTATAGAAATTAATTATAATATTCTCTCAAAAAAATATGAAAACCAATTTATGAAGAGAATTTTTTTTGAAGAGTAAAATGAATTCCCTAAAAATATGGTGCTTATTTCTTAATAATTAATTAGTATATTTCTAATGATGTGGAACTTTTAATAAATTTCATAAAGTCATTAATACTTTGAATACCTATCAATTTATAGGTTATAAATTTCACATTAAATAATAATTTTAGTTGTATAACGTGAGTTGTTTAAGTAATGTGTTGTGTGTAAAGCAAGACATAAAGAATTATTAATATATAATTATATTAAAAAAATATTAGGGTGTTGTATTATATCCCCCTTATAAAATCCACCATAATTCCATCACTCTGATAAACAAAATTAATGATAATTATTCTTTATCACTTCATGTGGTTCCCACATAGATTCCTCTAATTTACGATTTCACTACAAAATATTGACCATGTGAGTTGTCTTATTTCATAGCTCTTTCCCTCTTTGATTTAAAATCACCATTTTTTTCATTATAATAGAGATCATGATCCATCTGTATGACCTATGAGTTCATTATTTGTGGGGGATGCGGTATGTACTTCCAAAGTATAAATACATGAAAAACATCATGAACATAATGATGATTCGGTTGAATTGAAAAATGATAAGATACGATCATAGAACAATCAAGTATTTCATTGTGGTCAATAAATATAAGGTTCAACATTTCCATTATTCTAAATCTCCTAACATTTTAATGTATAAATTCATTAGAATAACTTTTCATCAACTTTAAAATTTAGGTATCTCCAATGATTGTTAGCATATATTTTTGTTTTACATTGAGCTTATCTTATGTGATGCTGAAGGGATCTCGCATTCCCTAAAATTCCCATAGAAATATTATGTCCCAATTGATTTATATCACTAACATCATCCCAATATGTAGGAGTTCTACATTTTCTACTATATATGAATTTATAAGGGACCCCTAAATGATTTTGTGAAAGATATTTTCAAAAGATAACTAATTTAAAGGAGGTTCTTATATGAACCACCTTTTAAAACTATGTAGTAGTATCTCAACATGTACTCTATTTTTTGAGTGGTCCCATCAAACTAACCATCTATCTGAGGATGATATTTAGTTTTGAGACTCAACTATATATCAAGAGCATACTAAATACATCTCTTGAACATTGAGGTAAATCTTATATCATGGTCATATACAATATAATGGGGTAATCCATTAAAAATCACCACATCATTAACGTATAACATGAAAAAATGATCAAGGGGGAAGTATTTTTTGATTGAAATGTAGTGTTCTAACTTGTTTATTCAATTGAATACCTCTTGAATAGTATTGTGCCGTTATGTGTTTTAGGGAGTTTGATGCTGAAATCCATGGTAATATTTTCCCATTTCCATTTTTTGGGGTTATGGTGTGACATCCCATTATATTTTTCTCTCTTATCCAAAACTTGCTCACATATAATTAACCAATATATATGCTTCGTAACATCCCTTTTTCATGTTCTCCCACCGTAACACTCATTTTGATATCTATAAATTTTCATAAATCCTATATGAATGTAGAATATTGAACTGTTAGGTTCATCTAATAGTTAATTCTTCAATTCTAGTATTGAATAGAAACATACTATTTTCCGAAAAATTATCAATCCATTAAAATCATGATTTAACTCAAGAAAATTGTCAAACCTTTTTCTAAAATTCCCCATATTCCTTCTATACATTTTTAATCATTCCATGGATATATGGTTGAATATTCAACTGAGAAATATAGGATATGTCCACTTTCTTCATGATTTCATGTCTTATCTTTTGTAAATCCATAAGTATTTGATATCATTCAATCAACATCATGTCTAATAATGAATGTTTCTTCTTACTCAATGCATTGTCCACCCTATTGTCCTTCCTTTGGTGGTAACATATTAAGCATCTATAATCATTAATTAACTCCAACTATATTATCTATCATAGATTATATTCTTTTTGGGTGATTATATACTTTAAAATATTATTATCCATGTTTATGTCACAATTTTATCCTTACAATTATTTCCATTATATCATCAAGGAAAAAAATTCCATGTTGTCTCAAAAACCAAAGTTGGGTAATTTTTTAATGCATTTTCAATTAGCATGAGGCATATACTATCTCCATATCATTCTGTATGAAGACATGTCTATGCCCCTTCTTTGATGTGTCATTATTGATCCTAAACCTTTCTCTAATATAAGGTAGTATGAGTATCGGTAGAAATAAAAAACTTATATTCATATCCTAGAATATCTCTTCACATTCATCTCTACAAATGAACTTTACCCCCTTATGAATATACTTGGTTATTGGATTAGATAGTCATGAGAAATACCTCAAAATGTTTCATAAATATCCAGATAAACTAAGAAAACTATGGATTTCTGTTACAAGGGTTGGCCTAAGAAATTTCTAATTATATAATTTCTTTTATTGACCCACTAATATACCCTCATATGATATTATATGACTCAATATTGATACATTAAAAATTCAAAATTAATATGGAAAATTTTTCATACAACTTCTCATTCTCTAGATTCTTCAACACAATTCCAAAACTATCTTCATTCCATTCCATTTAAATTAAATATATTATAATACCATCAAAAAAAGACTACAAATAATAGGTAAAGTTAACATATTAAGACACTATTCATTAATACTGTGATGATAAATGGATCATTATTATGGAAAATTTGAATTACAATCAATTCATATTGTTCATACCATATACAATATGTTATCCTTGGCATATCCTTCTTCTTGAACATCAATTAATGATAACCAGAATGAAGGTAAATCATGGAAAATTATTTATCTCCACATATTTAATCAAATAAGTCATCAAGATGGGGAATAGTAAAAAAAATTGATAGTGATCTTTTTATATTCTTGGAAAATATGTAAAAGATGGATTTACACATATTTATTCTTAACAAAATGAATAGGTTCACCCCATTGTGGCACACTAGGCCATATAAATTCCTTATAGATGTCTTCCTAGAGTTGCTTCGCCAACTAATGTAACTTAATTTGGTCCATAAATAAGGAGTATTCGAAATTGGCTTATCACAAGGTACGAGTTCAATTGAAAATTCAACCTCATAATTCCTTGTAAGACGTGGACACTCCTATATAAAAACAACAATAAAATCCCATAATTTAGTAATATAGTTAATGTTGAATCTTTCCCCAAATCTCAATGATAAAATTCTATTTTGAATAGGAATTAAGAAACATACATTTGTTGAAATTTCCATTTACAGTTTCATATCCATCATCACACAAATAGGCAATCGTAGTGTTTTTGGGAATATCAAAACCTAAATTCCCTTCCATGTAAATTGATGTTGTGTTTATATGAATAAATCCATGAAATTCCTAAGATTACATAAAATTCCACTTGGGGGGAGAATAAAAATATTTTGAGGAATAACATTTCCAGAAACAGAGAAAATATTGGCTTCTTATGTGAAAATCATACCATTATATTCTTTCACTACTAACATAAAAACCCGATCATTGAGGCCGTAAATCAACACACTTATAAAACTCCATAGATAAAATAGTGTGGGTAAATTCAAAATCAAATCATACATTTTTTAAGAGTAGATGATATGTGTACTATTACCAATGTTATTCTTGTAACCGAATACAATACTCGCGATCCCATGTGATTTTCCTTTGACATTGGTCTTAAGAGGTTGTTAGTTATGATCATCATAAAAAACAATTGAATTTTTCCAATGGTTATCATAATTCCCATACTATTTTCATTTGATGCATTGAACCATGGGATATTCATTTTTGGTATCTTCCATTCCTCAATTGTATCAATTTGCCTCTCTTTATACTTTCATAATTCAAGGGATTTATGACTAGCCATTCCACATTTAAAGGACCTCCTAGTTACATTAAAGAAAATTATATTATGTCTCTTCCATCATTTTTAGCATTTATATAGTTTGAATTTTATTCCACCATGTGACTTATTCATCTTTTCTCGAGACACCATCATTCTATACATGTAAAAAACCAAAGGGAATTATGGGAATATTCTATCTACTTTCCAACATTGAGTTAAAATTGAGTTCATTTATCATATATTCTAATGTATCCTGTGTTTAACACCATTTAGATAGTTTTTTCCAGCCACCAATAATTTGATAGATTTTTCTTTCTATACTTATAATTAATCCATAATTGTACCATACATGTGTTGTAAAAGTTTCCACTTATGTTTCAATGGATTCATTATTATTATCCTTCAGAATAAGAAACTCTTTCTCCTTTTATATCTTGAATATGAGGCATGTAATTATAGAAAAAAAAAATATCCCCCTAAACTCATCTCATTCCATGAAGTCGATTTATTACTCTTACATATCCTTATTAATATGATCCCATGAATAATCTTCATCACCTTACAATAGATTAATTCCTAGGATAACATTTTCATGTTCCGAGAAGTAGAGAAATATTTTTTTCATTTGTTTTGGTCCATTTCTTATCAACTAATTGATTATAATTTCTTCAATAATAAGTTCAACGTTACCTAATCAATGATTCAACAATATATTTTTCCCTCTAAAAATGTTTTTGATTCTCAAACCGATTCATCGACTAATAAATTTGTGTGACCATAGATATAAGTTTCCTTATTTGAGCTCCTATAATATTTCATTTCCCTGGTGGAAAATTATTTCATGGTCCACCAAATTCATTATTTGTACGATGTATTCTGGTTCCATCCATTGACAAAAACGATAAAACAATGTGTAAGTACCAAGATTTAAAAATCATAGTGATCTATCATATAATAATGAAATATAATTCATAGAATATATAAATAATCACACATTCTTCTCAATCAATGGAACCATAGGTTTACCTAGGTTTTTTAGTGTAATTACAAAAACAATAGCATGTTATCGTACATACTTATCTCTAGTGTTCTTAGAATGGTTTTCTAAACCTAGTATTTAAATATCATTTAAAACCAAATCTAATAACAACTATTACAACCTGATATTTTCATACATAAATATTATGTATTTTAGATGACTATTCAATACACAACCTTACAATCATAAGAAAAATTGAAATGGTTTAGTGATTTTGAAGACTAGAAAAATAATATTATTATTTAAATAAATTATTTATTATTTAACATTAATTTTTTCTTACTTTTTACACTTTTTTTAGACCTTACATAAAACCATTTCTTTTTGACATGGAAGAATAAAACAGAATAAACAGTGTAAAAATTTTCTAAGTGAGGTTAATAATTTAATATATCAGTCAATTATTATATAGAATCATAGGATAATAATAAGGGTATGAGATAATAAATTGAAATGATCATATTTTAGCTATCATAGGTCATACAAAATGATTCATTGCGTCAAATATTTTCATTTCATGAATCATAATAGTGAGAAGACCCCATAAATCGACAATTAACCATATATTTAGATCATAGTCTTGTAATAAATGTGTGGAAACATTGTAGTTATATAAACCATTTAATATGTCATGGTCAAATATTTATACAATCAAATCATAGTAGATCATGCATCAATAGTTATTTCCCATATAATAATTGGTAACTGATCATCACTTGTTTCTCATAGTATTTCAAGAATATCAACATAGTTCAAATTGTGGATTAATAAAATTGGATTGTTTCCATATGACTCCATGACATTTAATGAAAAATATATTTATAAATAATTTTATTCCTTTGATATATTGTGTTACATGCACCACCGAGATTGAACAAACTGTTCAAATTTTATTATTTCAAGTGATGTTCATAACATAGATGTTGAATTATCATATATTAATGGGAATAAGTAAATTTAAAAAATATAATTTGAAAAAATATAATTT
Source organism: Viscum album (assembly GCA_963277665.1). Classification (NCBI taxonomy): domain Eukaryota; kingdom Viridiplantae; phylum Streptophyta; class Magnoliopsida; order Santalales; family Viscaceae; genus Viscum; species Viscum album. The sequence continues at coordinate 1,088,522,800 of OY728165.1, forward strand.
ATTTTTTATCTATTAATTGAAATAAAAATAAAAATCATTTGAAAATTGAGGATATATTATTATGAAAATTGTTTTTATATATGGAATATGATTTTTTATTAATAAAGTAAATTGATCACATGTGGTGAATTATTTTAATTAAATTTATATATTATATATTCAATAAAAATATCATCTATAATCTAATATTTTTTTAGACATGTAAAAAATGAATAAGTCTAGTTTTGTGCGAAAAAAATGTATTTTCTTAAAACTGGTTTTCTTCATGTTTTTTTAAAGGTAATGTCTTGGTCAAAGACCAAGAAACAATTTATTAAAAGCAAGAAAAGAACTACAAAAGTATGATGTATGGGATTTTATTACAATCTCTAACATAGAGGGAGAAATTCAACCGGCAGGTCATCACTCCAAGTAATGCTTTGGTTGATTCCATTATTAGCGAGACAATCCACCACCATGTTCGCTTAGTAAGTAAGAGTGGCAATGAATCTGATCTCTCGAAGCGAATCAAGGCATTTCATCCATCGGGGAGTAAGCGGCCAGACAAGGTGGACCACCCCATTCTCAATGGCTTGCACAATGGTGGTAGAGTCACTTTCAATCCATATGTCATTTCAACCTTTGCTTTTAGTATAGTCAACAGCCTGGATCATGACCATCATTTCTACTTCGATAAAAAAGTAGCTACCACAGCTTCTATAGAAACATCCATGACAGTGACCCAGGAAATCTCCGAAAACAGCTCCACAGCCTGCTAGGCCCGGATTTCCTGTGGAGGCACCATCCACATTTATTTTGATCCATCCAAGAATGGAAGCTTGCCAAAAAACTTCTATTGAATGCCTCGGTTTTGGAAAAAGTCCTACAATCCGGATACTCCAAAGGATCAGGAAGTGACCAACAGAGTTGTCACAATGTGATTTTTGGAGCAAGGCGGCATCCTTGATGGTTATGAGAATCCTCGTTCGACCTGCATTAAGATTGGATGAGTATTTATTATGAATAATATTATTTCTATAATACCAGATAACGTGGAGGATCTCAGCGACAACGGAAAGGAGGAGGTTCTTGATTTGAAGTGAGGTGTCAAGCTCCACACAAAGTTTAAGTTGGAAAAGAATAGAGTATGAGCAAAGACATCCACAATCAAACAGGTTAGTAATATAATTCCAAAGAGCAGAATTTGTGGCACTAGATAAGAAGAGATTGTTAGTGTCCTTTTTGTGTTGGTGACACAAATGAAATTGAGAGCAGAGTTGGATACCAAAAGATTGAAGGGTGATTTAATTAGAAATACGATATTAAGGAAGACGCCAGATAAGAATTAATCTAGAGGGTTTAATCCAAGGCTTTTCAAGAGCTCCAACCAATTAAAAATAGGAACGAAGTTAGGGAAATTATGATTGTAGAAACTTTTCAAATCCAATTTGTCGTTGTGAGCTGGTTCCCAAATGAGGTTGTCATCCATATTAGAGAAGGGATGATTATCAACAACATTCATAATGGACTCAGAAAGGTTGAGATTATGAGAGTGCATCACCTCCTGAATAGTAATGTTGATATTATTAAGAGGGGAGTTAGTAGGCAGCATATAAATGAGGGGGGTTCCAGTCCAATTATCAGTCCAAAAGTTAAGGGAAGAGTTCATACAAACCGTCCATCGAGAGTTGGTCATAATAATGGAAAAGGATTCTCTGATGGAGGGCTATATCGAGGAATTGGAATAGCCGAAGTTTCCTTTTTTTAATTTTGACAGAAATTTTTTCCAAAGAAACTCAAGGAAATCATCATTCTGATTGATCAATTTCCTAGTAAGTTTGGCTTGAAGGGCTTCATTAAAGAGTGAGATTCTTAATACCCAGACCACTATTCTCTATCGGTTTGTAACACATAACCCAAGGGATGGTAACAAGCTTTCATTCAAGGATGCTACCAGTCCAAACAAAGTTTTTGATGTAACCATTAATTCACTTTAGGAGATAAATTGGTCATTTATAGATCATAAGCGAGTACACCATTTTGGAGATAATGGTAGACATAACAAGGAAAATCCTACCAGCCATGAAGAGGAATTTCCCTTTCCTTGAAGAAAGCTAGTTAATAAAATGATCTACAATAGAAGTGAAATACATAGATTTAGGTCTTCCCCATAATAAAGGAACTCCTAAGTGGGTGAAGGGGAGGGAACCTTCCTTGATACCTAGGTTTTCAATGATGTTAGATTTCCTGTTGGAAGGGAATCATTTTCCAAAGTGAATAAAAGATTTGTTCCAGTTGATGGTTTTCCTAGAGACTTCCTCATAGTTGGATAAAGCAGATTTAAGATTAAGAATATTTCTGTTTCCCCCATTAAGAAACGGGATAATGTCATCAGCATATAAAAGGTGGGTTGACACATTTAGACTACGAGCCACTTGAATAGTTATTAATTTGTTTTGAGCAACCACGCAAGAGAGGAATCTGCTAAGATAGTCTTCCGTGATGGAAAAAAGTATAGTAGATAAGGGGTCACCTTGACGAACCCATTTAGTACATTTGAAATAACCTTTAGGAGAGCCTTTGACAAGGAAGGAGAGGGAGGCTGAATTAAGAAGTGTGTGAATCCAGCTTATAAAGATTTTGTTGAAACCGAAACATTGGAGAACATTAGAAATAATGTTCTAGTCTATGGTATCAAAGGCTTTTTTAATGTCGAGTTTAATGGCCGCATTCCCACCTCTTGAAACTTTGTTGAGGGTATTGGTGCATTCTGAGGCAAGGCGGATGCCATACTGAATGGAACTACCTTTTATGAAACCAAATCGATTCCAAAAAATGATTTTGTGACATAGGGAAGAAAGTCTATGGGCTAACAATTTGATGATGATTTTTTATAGGGAATTGATAAGAGCAATAGGTCTGAAGAGATAAATTTTCGAAGCATTGGTAACTTTAGGAATAAGAGTGAGAAATTGGGCATTAAGACCATGAGAGAGATTACCAGTAGAGAAGTGTTTGACAATCTTACACACATCCCAGTGTTATTGGTAAAAACAATTGTTGAATCCATCGGGTTTCGAGGAGCTGTCAGGATTGAGGGAAAAAATAGTGGATTTAATTTTGTGGTCAAGAGGTATTCCTAAAAGGAGAAGATTATCCTCTTCATTTAATATAGTAGGGATAACCCCAGGGAGGAGATCCTTGTAAATGCCCAGACCATTGAAAATATTGTTAAAATAAGAGACAACGTGATCAACGATAGCCACTTCAGAGTCATAAAGGGTGTCATTGTCTTTAAGAAAGAGAAGAGGTTAATTAACATTCCTAATTCGTTGAAGAGCATTATAGAATTTAGAGATTCTGTCACCATCCGCAAGCCATTTCGTTTTAAAGACTTGCTTGCGGATGTTATCTTTAAGGATTAGAAGACAGTTGATTTTTGAAGAGATGCTCATTTCATTATGGGGGTAAATGGAGAAATCAGCGTTAGTTGAAGTATTTTGGATTTGATTAAGATCGGCCTAAAGAGTGGCTTGGTACTTATCAATTTGTTTGGATTTAGCTCCACAGCAACTCTTGAGACATTACTTAAGATGTTTATGTTTGGTGGTACAAGCAAAAGCATCGGAGTGGTGAGACATGGATTCCCAGTATTTTTTAATGAGAAGTGAACATTCTAAATCACCTGACCAAGCATTGTTAAATTTGAAAGAAATTCCGGGCTTGGTATTTTTAGAGAGGCAATTCATAATAAATGGGTGATGGTCAGAACTTATTTTGGGAAGAGTGATGCTCGAGATAGAACCCCAATAATCTAGACTAGGGATATTCGTGAAAGCTCTATAATGATTACAAGCTACGGTCCTATTGTAATGCCTCCTTTACTAGGTGAATTTTGCACCCATGAGGTTGATTTCAATCAGGTTACAATCCTCCAACGCAGCCCAGAAATCCATAGAAAAATGGGAGAGTGAGAGGGACAAAATTTTTCACTAGGAGAGAGAATAGTATTGAAATCACCAAGGACCAACCAAGGATACTAGAAATTGGTAGCCAAAGATGAGAGGTTGTGCCAAAGTGATCTACATTCGTGATAATTATTCATGGCATAAGAAAAGTGCATAAAATATGCAATTTATCATGTTTAAAATCACATGTAAACAATTGGTCAGAATAATTATAAGCATTGACATTTTGAAGAGAGTTATGAAAAAAACACAGAGAGAGTCAAAATAACTACCATTATTGCATGAGCGAAGATAAGAATAACCAGAAATAACAAAATTCTTGAATTTCATCGAAAAGAATGTATTGGGTTCTGCAATAGAAAAAATCTCAGGTTTATGAGTCAGAGACAATTCTTTTGAGAACAGAAATAGTTTCAGGGTTTTCTAAACCCTGACAGTTCAAATAAAATAATATCTATTTAGAACCTGTATTTGGACCAAGTGCGCCCCTTCTTCTTTTTCGAACTGCCTGAGCCTTTATTCCTCTTGACCTCCTTAGAGTAGAGGAAGAGGCTGGGGTAGACTTCAGTCCCTAGTTGCTATTCAACAAAACATCAGGAATGATAAGTCGCCAGAAATAAAAACAGACAAATCTTTATCCTCAGAATTAGAATTAGTGGGTGTGGTCATATTGCCAGCATTTAATTCAATAGATAGGCCCAATGATTGAGGAGCAGCAGGCGATATAATTTTATAACCAATTGCCCCATCCTATTCAATGGACCTGTTTACTGGTTTTTGTTTATCCGGGTTTAAATTCAGAGGGGTAATCAGACAAGCAGGGAACAAGTCCGAGCTTAAGTCAGTATTTCCTGTTATATTATGCGCAGAATGTAAACAAGAAGGGATAACAAGAAGATCACCTGCACAGTCTACTAGAAGAGGACGATATGTATCATGAACTGCAGTCTGAACATCACTCTTGTAAGTGGCATTTCTGAATTGCAATGCCTTCGGGGATACTGCCTCATCTGAACCGCGAGCCTCCTCTGTAGTCAGAGAAATGTCACCTGGAGAAGGGATAAGAGGTGTTGGGTCTGATGTGTCTGAAGCCACCACTGAAGCCGAGCCACAGACCATCTCTGAGGCTTGACATTGCCCTTCATGCAGGTCAGACTCATTCTCACAGATATCAAGAACCATTCTCTCTATGTCTTTCCGGATTACATGATTGAGTTCCACTATTTCCTCCTCTTCTACCCTATCTGCCCAAGTGACACCCAAGGATTCCCCCATAAGTGTGGATTTCTTCATCCAAACATCAGAATCCTTTTTTGGAGGTTCATGGACAACAGAGGCCAAATCCATACCTTTCTTCTTCGTCTTTACTTCAGTCCACCAATCATCTGATGGTTGGGTAACTTGACTCTTGACGACGTGACATTTCAATAAGGAGTGCCCAACGATCTGCCATAACTCACAGTAGGGTGGCATCCTCTCACATTCCACACGAACATCAGCCTTGTAGTCATTAGCGTTGAAGAAAATTACCTCAGGTGTTTTGGCGGCCATATCGACTTCAACCATCACACGAGCATGCAGTCCTAGATCAGCATTGAGCATTCGTTGATCAATTTTCAAGGGAGTACCAAAACAGGATGCAATATCATTTTGAATCTTCGGATGCCAGAAATACCAAGTAAGTCCGTGTAAATGAACCCATATTTTCACTAATGTGTTTCTTGTGTAATACGGATTGAAGGCCAGATCCCATTCTGAAATGCGAAGAATACCTTGCTTGAGTTGAAGATTGCCTAACATCCAAACCCTATCCAGATCATCTTGCGATTTTAGCAGTATATGAAAGTATCCCTTCCCGATTGGGATGAGTTTCCAGTTAGTGAATCCCCATACATGAGCAATTCGTGCTTTGAGCTCTGGATTTTCTCAAGGTTTAAAACCCTTGAGATATGAGATACGTGCCATGAAAGAGAATTTACAAAGAGACGACCTCTGTTGGAGTGCGCCTGGATCAGTCTCAACAACAAATATACCATCGTCTAGCTTCTTAAAGAGCTCCGTTCGCATCGCCGAGGATTTGCAGTGATCGAAACCTCTGAAAGATTCAACCAAAGAGATACCATTCAGTCTGTCAATCGAAAGGATTTTATTCTTTTGGACTTTGGTTTTAGGATTCCTGAAAGAAAATTCACTTTCGGGATCAAAACCAGCCATTAGAAGAGGAGCAATTGAATCAAAATAAGGAAGATGATCATGTCAGGTCGATGAAACCCTAGGGCTTGCGTCGGCAGCATCGAGAGCCTCTCCAAGAACAGATCTTTCTTTCCAGAAGAATCCCAGTTTTTTTCGTGTTTTGTGCACTTAAATTGAAATTAATTTCTACAACATATATAAACTAAATTAAATTAAATTTATTCTAAATCTAGAATTATGAGTTTCAATGTTGGCAATTATGTCCCTTTAATATTTTTGCATTATGAATAGGAATCTTGGTTAACACCTTGGTAAATGGTAAATCATGTTAAACTTAGATAAAACTAAATTTTTATTGTCACAATTTATCATAATAATAATATTTATATGAATATTACTTTACCATTATCATATTATTATCAAAATATAATTGTATAATGGTCCACTTCACCATGATAATGATGCATATATTATTTAAATAAATGATAAATAAAAATGTCTCAATATAAATTTTACATATCTATTTTGTGTCCTCATTGGGGAAAAAATGTTATGAATAAATATAAATTGACATATTGATTATATAAATTATTATCCTGAGGTAACTTTGTATGTAATTTTTAGGAATTATATATTTACCTTAAATATATATGAAATTCTAAAGCAATATTTCGTCGATTAATAGAAAAATATAATAAATTATATTAAAATTATTAAAATCATTGTAGTTTAAATATATTATATTATTACATGGATTTTTTAGATTAATAAGAAATTATAATGTTTCTTATAGGATTATATTAGAATTATGCCTTTTCATTATATCCCAAATGCCAAATTAAATTAACATTATCAAAATTTACATTATTGATATTTTATCAAAATAATATTTTATTAAATTATAAAAATAGTTATCAAAATGTTGATTGATGAAAATGATGATAGAATTTTGACTAAATTTCCATCCATTCCCCATTTATTATCCAACATTCACCTTATATGTAAAATTATAACCCTTTCAAAGTGAAAAAATGATTACCGATGATATGGTTCAAAATAGGTAAAATAAGGGCTTAAACAAAAGGATAATGTTTGAAACACTACAAAAACCTATCCAAATTTGATTGGATAATGGTATTTCAACACCATACTTACTTATCTATAAATCCATATCTATTATGAGTAATATTTAAATATAATTAATTTATAGTATATTTGTTTATTTCAAAAATTCCATGAGTTCCCCACATATTAATTGTAAAAGGAAACCATGTTGTTTTCTTCATCACTCCACATTAATCCGTAAAGGTCTAATAGGCCCTACTAATTTCCCTTTTAAACTACATTATTTAAATAATATAAGTTATATTGTTCCCATATGAACAACTAATGGGTTCTTAAGAAAAGATTAAGGTTGTTCTATTAAATAGTAGTTAATCGCCTTGATTGATAACTTCAATTTAAATTCTTATGTTACCACATATAAATTTGTGTTATAAATCAAAAAAACTGTATTTAAAATATATTATATATTCTAAAATATTATTATGTGTTTCTTTTATAAAGATCTTGAAATTACACTTTTTTAGGAAAATTGACTTTATGTGTTTCTTTTATAAAATACCACTTTCATTGATATTAATGATTTCTAAAATTATTTTCCATAAACTATTTAATATTTATTTATGATTTTTTAAAGTCATTATATGCTTCATTTTTTTACAAAATTGTTTTGAATGATTCTTCCTATAATTTTACAAATGTGGTACTTTTTTCTTATTCTATTAAAGTGTTATTAGAATGACTTTTTTTATCCTATACAGCATGAACATAATTTACCACTACACATGAAATATAAATGATCATAATCCTCCATTACATGACTATAGGGTTCTATTCAATGAAAATGTTTTCCGTAATACTTGGGATATTTTATTATTTTGTATAATTGATTTAAAAATTAACATGGTATTTTCCAATGGAAAAATTCTACAGATGATTTTAAAGGAAGTGTCTTCTATGATAATGTCATTTGATGTTAATAATGTTTTAAATAAGAGTGATAAAATTATACAATCCTAATTCCCTGTCATTAAAGATTCTAATTATGATTATAAGAAATTTGTGAAACAAATCTTTTCCATCGTTTATGAAATGATGAGGTTATGAAATTCTTATAAAACCCATTTTCCTTGCATGAGTTATGATATGTTTATATGATGAATGATTTATGATCATATGGAACACATGTGTATAGTTTTGATTTTGTTATGGGTGTAAGTATAATTATATTTCTCACAAATCATTTCTTACAGTATTATATCTCATTAGATAACTATTGGAATAAATTATATGTGATTGATACGTTATGGGAAACAAGTTAATGATCTTCATCAATTATTACAAACATGTTTTTCTGCTAGATAAATTACTATAAAAAAGTCTATGTTCTCGATGCACTAATATAAATAGGCACTGAGTCTTTATCTTTTATGATTTTATGGTCTTGGTAGTTAACCTAGACATATAAAATGTTTTCTATACCTATAATGGTGCCATAAATTTATGAAACAGTTTTATGGTTCATGAATGATATTTGATGCTTTATAACTCTTATGAATAATTAATGTTGAAATAAAATATTTTATTTCATAAGTGATGTTTATGATGTTTTACATATTTGGTATGAGGTTTGTATGTTATTTTCATGATCTTGTACCCATATTAAGATTTTATTCCTTCATAGAATCATAGATATGTATCTTCTATTTTTAGATTTATAAAGAATTTGAGATAAACCTTTATTATTTTTCCATTCCATAGATTATAAATCTAGGGCTTGTGTAGGGTTTGTATATGAAGAGTAATAATTATAATGATCTTAATGCTTTAGGTTGAATATATTTCATAAAAATATTGTGTATCTAATCTCTAAATATAATAAACTGTTATGGTCCTTATTTTTGTATTTATTAAAAGTATTCAATATTTATCTAAAAATGAGTTAATATTTATATATGAAAATCTACTCTCACTATACATGGTATCAGGGAATCGGTTTAGGAAATATTTGGATATTAGGTTTATAAATCTTTGATGAAAACCCTATGAATATGTCTAAGTATAGGATGACATCCTAATGATTTGATGGTAACCATGGATAACCAAGGTTAATCATAAGGTCCAATATATTGAGAAAATAGATTCATGATTTAGACCACCTTTGAATTAAATATCATGATTATATGATAGATTACTCTAATTATTATATCATTATTTTAAGACATTATATTTCGGTTTTTTTCTTTGGATGGAATGTGTAGAGATTGTGCTAATAATGAATATGATCTAAAATGGAATGATCTTCCACCTAAGTAACCAAATTACATTAGTGTTGGAATGAAATATATTTTTTATATTCTAATGAATCTTTCAATGGGTATAAATCATGTTGACCTTCTCTACAATAAAATAAGGGAAAAACATACTATTGATTCCTTTATAAGGAATCGTCCACATTCGTTTTCTAGGTCTTATGATCCACTAGTGGATAAGTGAATGATCAACACAATAGAGATTTTTTTTTTATATTATTCAATTATATTGACAAGAAAAATATATCCGATAAATTTATCATGTGGGTATTAATGATGTTTAATGGTGGAATATTAATATGAATACCAGATAAGTGGTAGAAAATGATTCAATAAAATGAGATGATTTTATGAAGATATTTTTCAGTAAGAATGTTCTTTATATTCTATGTAATAAGGTGGAGAATTAATTCACTATGATAAATAAATATGAATATGATTCCATTAGTTCCTATGAGTAAAATTCTATAGGAGTGGAATGGTATTCCTCCAGTTTAATTAGTAGCACTAAATGAAAAATTTGGTAATTTATTAGTGTCTAAAAACCATGTATTCAAAATTCATTATGTATAAGATACTTCATTATATATTAATAAATTGTTTTATGTGCTAAAATGTAGATATATAAATTGGAGATTCACATCATTTATATGGATTTTATAAGGAAAGTGTGACCTAATCTTATAAGAATCTTAATAAATCACATGGTGGAACAAAATTGCATCCATCTACATGCCAAATCATTTGGAATAAATGTCAAGGAAATTTTATGAATGGATATTTGAGGTTATTTATATATAGAATGGTGGTCATAAATTCCTTAATTGTTTAAATGGGATGAATAATATGGTAAATGAAATGTAAGAAAATATGACACCAACTAATGAACCATACACACTCCAATTCTTAAAATGAATGGAATATAGTAACTATATCAACTAGAGAATTATTCTGAAGGTTTGGGATGATTGGTCTAAAAACACTTTAATTATAATGATAAATGGAAATATTAGGAGTCCATATCTTCCAATGTGGGTTATGAAAATAACCTGTTGAGTGGTTTAAATATAAACAACTCTAGAATAGCTAATTTAGTATAGGATTGTAGCTCTACCCACTAATTTATATGTATAGAATTTTCTAAGGGTATCAAATTTCCAGATCAACAATTCTATGGTTGAAGTTGGTGGGAATGTACTACCTAAAAATTGTGTGATTCTCCCATTACATGAATATGATGTAATTCATGGATTGTATTAGATTTATTTACATAAAAAATATATCAATTTACAAGGAAAGAAAGACACAATTCAAATTCCAAATAAATCAATAATAATTTATTTGTGTGAGGATGAATACAAACATCCAATAGAAATTACATCAATCATGGGGTTCTAATTCCAAATAATGAAGGATATTTTTCTTCGATGGTCTGTGAGAAAATCTATATTAAATATATTTCTTATTGTTTCGGAGTTGATGTATTCATAAAAAAAATATGAGGACTTTCGTAAAATTGTGATGTTTAGTTTTCTGTAGAACTCACACATGGGGTTGCACATATTTCAAATATCCCATAATGAATGGGATTGATTGAGGTAGAAGAATTTATGAAGAATCTCCAAGAGAATCTTCACAAGTAATTCATTTGGAATAGCGATTCACTATTGGAATTACCAATTCTTTTTAAGTAGAGTGATTTATCAATGAATCTTGAATTTATTATCAAGAACATAACAAGGTCACTATTAAGAACAAGTATCATATAAAACATGTTGATGAAATTTTTGATCAACTATATGAAGGTCATCATATTTCAATGATTAAACATGATTCTAGATTTCATTGATTGATGGTCGCGATGGAGGATTACCCAATACATCATTGCATTGAAAATAAAGGTTTGATAGTGCACTTATACTCACATAATCCCATATAAAATAATGAATTGATATATATTGTGATGCATCAAAAAAAGGAATGGGATTTTTACGAATAGAAAATGATATGGTGATAGTTTATGCCTCATACTAATTGGGGTTTCATAAAAAAAATTACCGAACCCATGATTTAAAGATGGATGTGATAATTTTAACATTGGAGATATCGAGGCATTATATTAATGATTAAAATTATGATATATATATATAATAAAATTATGATTTATATATTCATAGAAAATGTGATGAATATGTGTTTGAGAAGCCAGTTAGAGCACATTAATTATTATTCCCCGCTAAATACATTACCACCCTACGAAGGTGAACATGGTGCCTGATGCTCTGAGTTTGAAATATCATGCTAGATTTTATATAAGGATGATTTAATGAGATAGAATACAAAGTGATTTATAAATTATGGAACATGAAATCACTTTTAAACAAGGAATATCCTGTATTTTTCAACTTAATATTTTACCATCCCATCTGAGTATTAAAGAAGTTGTGTGAAAAATTTACAATTGCAGATAAAGGTGAGAAATGTTCGTGAATTCAATCTTTATTTTAAAGAAATGATATGATTTAGGATTCTTTATGTGTTCCTGCTATACCAGAATTGATGATGTATCTATTTAATGGGCCTCGTAGTTATTAATTTTCTATTAATCTTATAAGTATGAATATGTATGGAGATATGAATGATTACCACTAGTGGGATAACATGATCATAGATACTATATAATTTCTATCTCAGTGCTACATGTTTCAAAAAGTTAATAATAAAACACAAAACTCATATGGGATCTTTTATCCATTACCCATACCAGAATATAAATTTGAAAAAATCATTGTTTAATTATCCATTATACTCCCCAAAACTCCAAAAGTGGTAAATTCTATTTGGTTTGTTGTTGGTCAATAGACAAAGTTACCACACTTAATTTCCATCATAGATTATTTCCTTCTTGAAAAATTTCTATGTTATTTATAGAGGACGTTGTGATGTTTCATAGAGAACAACATTCATTTTTTTTCTAATTGATAATTTATATTTACCTTGAATTTATGGTGATGTTTTCAGCAGGCTGTAGATATAGATTTTAGTTTCATAACTGCATATCATCTTTAGAATGATGGTTAGTCTGAGAGAACCACTCAATCCCTGTAATACTTGTTGAGGGATTTCTCTATGAAATTAAATGGGGTTTGGGATAAACCCCTTCCTTTGTTTTAATTTTGATTCAAAAATGAAATCACCCAATAATTACGATTGCTTCTTATGAATCCCTCAATGGAATGAAGTGCTTAACTCCATCCTTTTACAGTGAGGTTATAGACATAATTATGTTGGGACATTATTTAATATAATAAATAATATATACGGTTAGCTCCATTGAATAACACATAATGGAGGATAGAAGTTAACCAAATATTTTTTCTATCTATCATCGTAGTGATATGTTGTATGAAGTTGGTGATAAGGTATTCAAAAAAATATCTCCTTGGAAAAAGGTTATGTGGTTTTGAAAGAGGGATCATTGATTATGATATATATTAGACCCTTCAAAATTCCTTATAGTATTAGGATGGTATATTATAATTTGACACTTCCACCAAATATTCCTCATGTTCTAAAGGTTCCCAATTTATTTCTACTGAGGATGTATATACTAGATCTCACAATTTTATTGAACACAAATCTTATACCGCTAGAAAAATATCTATCATATGATGAAATAATATTGGATATTTTAGATCATCGAGAGAAATTAATATGAAATAAGACCACACAACAAGTCAAATTATGTAGTGAAACAACAAATTCGAGGATGTTACATGGGAATAAAAGAATTAAATAAGGAAGCGTTATTATCATATATTTTTATTATAGTAAATGAATTTCTAGGTAAAAATTAATTTAGAGGGGTTTATAATGTACCACCCCTAAATATTATGAAAATATTCTCTATAAATAAATTATATTATCTCGATAATATGTATTATAAGTAAAACTGAGTTTAAGTGATCAATGATATAATTTTTAAAAATTAATATTTAATGTGTTAGTTATCATCTAGGAATTAGATTGGAGGGTATGAATAGGAAAAACTAAATTATGAAAAAGTTATTGTTTTCATATGAATAACATTAACTCATTGGTTATCAATTAATAATAAATGAAAAAATCATATGAAAACAAAGGATACATTTTTATAAAAAAATTATTTTAATGAACACAATTTGTTTTTATCATAATAAATTAAATGTATCAGTTTTTGTGAATTATTTTAATTAAAATTTTTTATTATATACACAATAATTTTCTTAACTACCATCTAATATTAATTAGACATGGAATAATCATAAATCTAGTTTTCTATAAAATGTATATTTTTAAAAAGTAGTTTTTGTCATGTTTTATGACCATAACAAAAAATTAATTTCATCCATATCTAGAAATTGATTTTGATAAAATAGATACATATTTGGAATCCAGAGGATTAAATTTTTTAAATGGGACTCTTTTATTTTAAGTCTTTCTGAATATTAATTGTGGTAAAATTTATCACCGTGGTAATATAACAATCATGCCAAATTTTGTTAAAAATAAATGATAAGGACATCATGTTTCATATTATTTCTTATTGGTTAAATTAAATTTGAAAAATATATCCTTATACTCTAACATTTATTTTTAAGGGATACTTTTCCATAAGAATTACCCTTATAATATTTAGAGAAAATAAAAATTCATATTTCATTCTCAAACATTTCAAAATATATTATTTTTCCACCTAGGGAAAAAGAAAGTTATTAAAAATCTTAATGTATATTTGGATAGTAATAAAATTATTATCATGATAGAAATTTATTTCCAATATTTATTAATTATATAATTAAGTCAAATGCTTATGTAATGCCAAGAAATTATTTATTCAATTAATATAAAATAATTTTAATAATTTTAAAAATATTAAAAGTAATAAAATATTACTGTGTTATGGAATTACATGAATTTTATATATGAATATGGGATTCTAATGGTTTTTGAGGTATTATATTATAAATTCACCTCTTTATATATATATTGTATGTCAAATTAAATAAACAATATTAAAATGGATATTAATGATATATTAATCAAATAATATATTATTAAATTATTTACAAGTCATAAAAACAGAAAGGGGACAATGATGGTAATATTTCATCTGAAATGTCATACCTTGGCCATATATGTGATAATTTTCACCTTATATGTAATCCTATAATCCTTTTGAGATTGAAAAAGATATTTCCACATGTTACAACCCCCGACCTCCAATGATACCCCTCTATAGTTAGCAATGGAGAAAGGGAGATAATGACCTATGATTCTAGCCTCTAGTAGGCCCCGTGATGGAATGTAGAACCAAGAGTGTACAAAAATCATAATGTGGGAGGTATTACCCTTTATAAGGAAACAACATCGAGAGATATGATGTATCAAACAAAACCAACTCCATGAAACAACATAAAAAAAGAAAAAAACATCCCACATTCATGTATAAATAGAGTTGATATAGATAAAATAAAGTCTACAATGTAAATACCCAAAAGTAAATATAAATAAAAAACACAAGAACCGTCAAATATTCAAGCTAGTAATGTCTAGAAAAATCCACATACCCCTCCTAAAAACCTGAAAATAGTTTTATATACAGAGGGTGAGAATACAAGTATACTCAGTAGGAGATCCAATGTCTCATGTGATCATGTGAATGAAGCATGCTAAATCCTCTATGAGAAAATAGCAGAACCATACGAAACCTATCATGGTATACCAACCATCCCAACCTCACCATGTCATGCTCACAAAATAATGCAAACCGAGTAATATAATTTTACCTGAATCACATAGATAATTGTACCCTGAATGACTTTATCACCAATATTCTACTCTCACACTCAAGGTCATACATCCAAACTCTCCAATAACTTTCGTGTACCTCATTTCCCCACAAGAAGGGTCACGACATACATTGTCTGAAAACAACAGGTCTTTCACATCTCACCCAAAAACACATGGGCTATCACATCTCTCCCTAAGGCATATAGGCTATCACATCCACCACATAATGAACTAATAGACCAGCATCCATCAAATCCTTTTCAATACCAACCACACCTAGAAGACTGGGGAGGAATGAGTGAGTACGAAACAATATGTACTCCTCACAGAATGTTAGAAAGAAAACCTTGTGATTATATGCGGGTGTCGACACATAGTTCTCAATGATTGTGGGAGAGAATATAGAATCTACTAGAACGTACATGTATATATATAATATCGTACATTCAAGACCATCCTATGGGTCACAAACAAATAAACCAACTCACAACAATGTCACTTTTGCTTCCACATATAATGCATAACACCACACAATAATCCACAACCCCATTTCACATTCCAAACCAATTCCATGTAACCATTCTATTACATTACTTATTTAGAATCAATTTTTATTATCAACACAACCCGATATTTAATTATCCATTAATGATTTTCATCACATTAACCAAACCAACTCATGCCATTGTAATCATTATAAAACATTTTTCTATTTATTCCATCCCTATTAGGTTATATAGATAAATGAAATCACCACCTAACCTCCCCAAAATCATAGAGAAAAATTCCACCAATTCACTGAACAAAACTCCCATCAAAATAAAATTCCTCCTCACCGCTCCAAAATCACGACCAAACAAACCACCGCCTCACCTCCCTAAAAGAAAATCCAAAAAAACCACCTCTTTGTCGCCCAAAAATCACATCCAAAAAAACCAAATATCTCTCCACACACCATTGATACCAAACATCGATGTCACACAATAATTATCACACATCACAACACATCAAGATCATTTTATCGATTTACAAAGGGGATTTTATCACAAACAACAATATTTTAGGGGTGTTATCTCTGAAACAAAAACCAAGGTTAAACTATTTTAGTATCCACGTGTGAGTAATATTCCAATCCCATTTATGGTGATATCAAAACAATAAAAATAGCCTCAACAGTCAAAACACATATATACATAGAAAAAAATCCATTGACGACAATAATTTTTAGTGGGTCATCAATCTTGAACAATTGTAATATTAAAATCATATCATAGATGTAAAAACATGTGAAGAAGATCCCATTTATAATTAAATTTAAATTTAACAAATTACATATCTTCAATTAAGATAGAACAATCCTAATAAATAGAAAAAAATATGAAATCCCTTCCACATGATATATAATAAAGTGAAACTAGAAAACCCCCACCTCAAATAATAATTCCAAATAGCTGCGCACCACAGAGGAAATGAGAATGCCTAAAAACCACAACCACACCACGAAAACTACAAATCAACCTACAAAGAATCCAAATACCATAAAAATTAAACCCAAAACACACCCCAATCCAAAAAACATCACCATTGTGAATCACTAGAAGAGTGAAAGAAAACCAACCATGATGGAAGATGAACCAACACAAATCAACCACATACGTCAAAAAAACAACTATCAGGACCAATAGATAAAAAAGGGATGAAGTGGGATTGAAGAACTACTCATGGAACCTAGATTCTATCCAAAAATATGGAATAAGGATCCAAGAGTGTGTGAATGTGAATTTAGATGAAAAAAACATTTAAAACTGTAATATATCAGGGATTTACATGATGTGTAGTCCCCTTTCATGTCGTGTAATACTCAGGGTTTAGTTTGGCCGAAAAACAAATAAACTTTTTATTATTTAAAAAGAAAATTCTACATGTTGTATTACAACCCTAGATAATACATGAAACCAACTTTCACATAGTGTAATATAGTTACACTATGTGTCTTTCATGCAGTAGATCTGTTGCACCTCCATATTCAACAAAAAACATTTGGATCCTCCCTCAAACACCTCAAACATAAAAAAATGGAAAAGTAACATACCGGGAGGGAACATAACATTACATAAGAAACCTCTCGAATGATTTTCACCATTGAGAATTCAAAACCAATCCCATAAGTAAAGGGGTCCAAATAACCACCACTTGAGATAACTATCAAGTATCTCATCATACTACAAACACTGCAACTAGCCAAATATTCCAACCCAAATAACCATAAAAAAGCACTGCACAACCACAAGCTACTTCCTCTAACATAATTACACTACCACACAAACACTACACAACCATATATACCTACATGAATCTGAAGCAAAAAAAACCACTATAACTAATTCACTACACAGTTCCAAACACATGAATCAGATAATTTAGTCCTCCTTGTCAAGATACTATCTGCTCTAGGTAGAAATGACTCACCGACACAAGTTTATTCACATTACAGTTAATGCATCTCAATTTTGAATCAAGTCCCCCCTTTTCATATGTTATGAAATTATCAAAAATCACACCACACACAACACAAACCAAGGAAAACATATCATCTCATGAAACAAATGGATCCTAGAATCACATTATAAACCAAAAATAGGAAAACAAAAACTCAAAAAACACTACGTACTTACCATGAATTTATGTATCTCAGTTCAACGTATTTTCATACCGGCCATTATTCCTCCACAAAATGTGTACCCCTGAAATGGTTTGTCCACATAGTGAATTCTCTTGGCGATCCAAGATCTCTACTAGCTGCTCCAAAAATGTTGTGTTATCCTATATATCCAACACTCTACAATAAATGAAATTAACGTTATCATGAATATACTGATGAAGATGAGAGATGTGGAAGATGATGTGGATCCTTTACCTATATAGTGGAAACACAAACCGCTATTTCCACCTCACCAACTCACCCCAACACATAAAAGGGCCCAACAAACATGGGAGAAAGCTTACTTCATCTGGAAATCATATGCTACCCATGTTGAGGTGAAAATATCAAGAATACATGTTCCCCAACCTCAAACTTCATGGGCCTCATCCTAAAATTGAAATAAGACTTAATACAATATAACATTGATTTTATCTTCCCATGAACATGTTGAAAATTATCTGTCATGTTCCACACCACATCGAGACCTAGAATGGCTGTCTCCCCAACCTATTTCAAGCACAATGGAGAATGACACTGTATCCCATCAAAAGACTCAAATTGGGCCATGCCAATGCATAAATTATGTCTATTATTATAAGGAAACTATACCGGGGGTAGGTGTTATACCCAATATCCGACATAGTCCAAGATGCATGTCCAGAACATATCCTCCAATGTTTGGACAATCACTTATGTTTTCCCATCTATCTGAGGGTAGAAAGAAGTGTGGAGGCATAACTGAGTTTCTGAAGCATTCTGCCATCCCCTCTAGACTCATGAGATAAAATGTGTTTTACAGTTATATGCAATAGACCTCAAAACTCCATGAAACAACACCACATCATCCATGTACCTCTTAGACAAAGCATCCAATGTTGACAACTCCTTCATCAGCAATAAGTGATCCAATTTCGTCAAGCGATCTACATCCACCCAAATAACATAACAACCTCCATGAGTTATGGGTAACCCGATGATAAAATCCATCGATATGTCATCACATTTTAACTTGGGAACATCCACAAACTGCAACAAACCACCTAGAACATGATGCTTGGTCTCTATTTTCTATAAAACCAAACAATTTACCACATACTCTTCCAATCAGCATTTCATCCAAGGAAACAAAAAATACACACTCTAGCCATAATACATCATGGAAACTCCATGTAGTACCACTAAAGGTGATTTATGAAACTAGAAAAAAAATCCATCATGCATTAAAAGGGAACAAACATCCTTCCACAAAACAACATCCAGTTCTGACCATTCTCCAACTATCCATTGGGAGAATCACTTTGACCAACACGAATGCACATCATCTTTGCCTCTAATTTTCCTTCTAAGTCTCCTCAACTAGCTACATCAAAGAACAATTCAAAATAATTTGATAAAAATAGCCTCTAACACCATCCATTCTATTATATGTATGCAACACTTCTAAATCCTCCATTAATATTCATGTATCCTCAAATTCTATAAAAAATCCCTCTCATGACATACTTCTAAATGTATTGGGCACAAAATTTCCTTTTAAAGAGGTGTAAGAGATCTCAGAATCATATCCCTGATGAAACATAAACCCTGTATGATGTTACAAGTTTAAATATCGATTGGAAAATATATAACTAAAACACTTGTGATTTTTTAAGACCACAAAGTGCTCCCTAATGAGGTAATGCAACCAAAAATTTAGTTCAAGCACAACTGCTGCAAGCACAATATTGTGGGTGGTGTAGTTATGCTCATGGGGAAAACAATTTCTAGACCCATAAGAGATCAGTTCCCACTAATGCATCAACACAAATCCCAATCCTAGACATGGAGTTTCACAAAACACCAAAAGCATCACCCCTTCATCAGGAAACTAAAGAACTAACCAACTTCCCCTTTAGGTAACCGAATTCAGCCTGTCATTGATCACTCCATAAAAAATCATGGTATTTCTTATTCAATGACATCAACAAGGTTTCAAGTTGACATAAATCAAGTATAAACCTATGATAATATCATGTAAGAAAAATGAAACTGAAACCCACTACAACGTTCTTGGGTGCTTCCTAGGAAGAAACTGCTTCAACCTTTGGAAGGTCTACTTCCACACCCTACTACGACATAAAATTCAATATGAAATGAACTTTTTTTTCTAGAACTTAACCATGGACAACACTACATATAACTGGTGATGTAGAAGAATATGAATTTTAGATCTGAGATGCCCAGTAATCTCCTCATCTTGAATCATGTGCATCAAGATATAATTGATAAACTGATCTAGGGACATAGAGATCATAGAGTTCACAAGTTGTAACAAACCGACCCAAGTTTCCCCCAAACCTGTCACTTAACCTAATCTATTGAATACTCGAAGGGCATTCCTGATCCCCACTGGTTGGCGAAAAGCACTCGAGCATCGAAAAAGATAATAGATGAAACTATTTCACCCAAAATAATCAAATATGTGGCATACATGTACTAAACATGAAAGAGCAATTTAAGACAAAGAAAAATATGTGCTCGAACTCTAAGAAAAAAATAGGGAAATAAATAACTAAAAAATTAGCTTTAACTCCATGAAAGGCCCAACAAAAATGGACTAAAAAACAAATATCTACCCCAAAATATGGCATGGATGAACTCCCACCACATCAGCACCAGCTACCCATCTAGTTACCACATACCTTGTTACCTCACTACAACACCTTGCCTTTCCCTACACCAGAAGAAAAAAAAGGTCTATACACTTCTGAAGAGGTTCATAGGGTGTGAGTTAATATGATCAGTAGGATTCCACTTGGGTGTTCCATAACTAGTATCTGTATAACAATTCATGCATTCTAATTTTATAGAATATCATGGCATGATAAGGAGTTATGTAGTTTTTTTAAAACTTGGTAAACATTTCCCTTTTTCACAGTTCTAAAAAACGATGGTATAGCAATTTCAAAGTACATTTTTTCATATCACCTTCACTAAGAATAAACATAAATATCAAGGATAACTCATAAATACAAGAAATACAAAATCATAAGAACATATATCATAACAACAAGGAACAATATAAGTCTAGGCCATAAAATACTCACACTATAATAATCATCTTCACAAATATGATCCTAGAACAAGGATCCCTTTGATGAAGTGGAATAACACATGAGTAAACCCCAAAAAATGTGAATGTTGGTCCACTAGAACAATGAGACTAGGAAATAGTGTAAATCTCCAAGACAACCCTCCCTCGTAGTCACAAAATAATGAATGTTTCCCCTAATAAAATCTTCCACCTAAATACCAAAGGTAACCCATGAGCTCTTTTTAACAAATCATTTCAATTCATTGAAAACCATATCAAAATCACATCAAAACCATTTTAATGCTTTGAAAATAAAACTTTTCCATTCAATTTATCAATAACATGGGAAAAAATTTCATTGAAAACTCTTTTCAACACACAAAAAACAATCATTCCAATCTTCTAATATAATTCAATTTGTAAACAAAAAACCAAGATCCATTATCATAGGCTAGAGATGGAACCACCTACATGAAAACATGGGTCACAAATGACTTCATTGAAAACCACCATTACTGATACTCCAAAACATCAACAAAGTCCCTATAATCAATTCCACATCAATATTGATCCAAATATAAACATATGAGGTTGGTGGAAGAGAAGAAAACCTACATACCTCGACAACGAATGCCCGATGCACCACGACCAACAAAGGAAAAGGCCTCTATAATGCTATCTCATAAATAATCTATAAGAAACCAAGAATAAATTATCCAAAATAGACCAATGGATATGGTATGCAAGGCTAGGGAACTATGGTGATCCATCATGATGAATGGCTAGAAAGAAAACTTACACTGAGAGACGCACCATGGCGGCAACAGAGATCTAGAGTTTATCGGATCAATATGGAAGAAGAGGCACCTATAAAAATTACATGGTAAGAGTTATGGTTTGAGATCAAGTGGTTTGGAAATAAAGTACTGAGTAAAACTGCCAAACATGTACTTAACCTTGGGGGAAAGCTAATAACGATGTGTAACCCCTAGTCATGTCATGAAGTCCATATGGGATATGTACACCGAAAATCCCATCACCTCGAGCTAAAAACAATTTTTTTTTCAAGACACACCATTTAAGCCCTTGTCACAATGTGTACCCTTTAATAGAGTGATCCCCCCATTCATGAAATGTTTCTAGAAACTTGTAGATAGTGTGTAACATCATCATACAACATGTACCTACTCTGTAGCCTAGAGAAAATCTTGAGAAACCCTTATAATAAAATCAAAAAATATATAACACGGAGAGGGGGAGAAACTTACCCAATCAAGGTAATGATATGTTACTAACATACCACTATAAAGACTTTCCATCCCCGTGAAGTCATGTAGAAGATGCAATCCCTGAAAAGAGATCACGCCACTGTTTCCTCATCAATGATTAACATTCCCATGTCTCATGAAAATCTGATCCCTATTTCCATAAGATACTGACCAATGTAATTTAATTCCTATAAAAAAATTCACTTCAGATTCAACAATCTGAACTAGTTTCTCCAAAACAAAAGAATCTGCATCCAACTAATTTTCATCCCAAATCAAAACTTGAGTGGTATTAGGGAGATATTTCCTGAGATGAGATATGCAGAAAACATCATGAATACCTATCAACTAAACTATAAATGATAACTAATAAGCATCTTTTCAGAGCTTCATGGTTACTTCAAATGGTCCCACATATGTCAGATCCAACATTCCTAGATTTAAAATCCAACGGTGACCCAAACGAGGAAAAACATTCATGAAAACCCAGTCACCTACTGAAAACTCCAATGTTTGATGTTTTTAACATTCATACAATTTATGTCTACTATATTATATAATAAAATGTCTCCATACATCATAGATATTTGAAGATGTTTCATGAACCAAACATGGCCAACCTATATATACTACTCCCACCTAATCCAAACAAATAGGTTATATCCACGGGTGACCATACAATGCCTCAAAGGGGTCAATTCCTATCGAAAACTTATAACTATTGTTGTAAACAAAATCAACCATCCCCATATTCCTATCCCATGATAATCTTAAATACAATACATTATCATGGATCGTATCCTCTAGAATGTGAATAACTTGCTCCATTTGGAAATTAGTCTGTGGATGGTTTGTTGTGCTTAACGTAATCTGAATTCTCACTGCCTCTTGGAGACTCCTTCAGAGTCTCGAGGTAAACCTAGGATAACTATTCGAAACATTGGAAGAAGGAATCCCATGTAACCTCACAATCTCTTATACATATAGCTTACCATGATATTCAACATTGCTGGTGTCTTTGATCAAAATGAAATGAACATACTTCATTAACCAATCCAAAATCCATCTAGATATTATTTTTCCATCAAGTTTTCCTTGGTAACCAAACAAAAAAAATCCATAGATACCTCATTACATTTCTTATCTAAAACTAGAAGAGGTTGATGAAAACCATAAGGTTTCATGTGATCATT
Source organism: Viscum album (assembly GCA_963277665.1). Classification (NCBI taxonomy): domain Eukaryota; kingdom Viridiplantae; phylum Streptophyta; class Magnoliopsida; order Santalales; family Viscaceae; genus Viscum; species Viscum album. The sequence goes on from OY728165.1 coordinate 1,088,546,384, forward strand.
CTTTATCATTTGGAAGGTGTAACTGTGAGACACAAACTCCAAAATGTCACATTTCATACCCAGCCAATAGAATCGTCTCTTCATATCATAATACATCATCGTAGTGCCTGGATGAATAGACTATGATGAGTTGTGGAAATAAAACAAATAATAATTTCTTATTGGTGCTAGGATGACAACTCGATTCTTGAAGATAAACATACCATCTAAAGATAGAGATCAACCCAAAATAGTCTCCCCAAAATAATTTTATTCTCATGACTTTTGAAACTCATAATCCAATAGCTGAATCTTCAAGATAGAATCTTGGAAATATGATGATAACTGAGCATTAATCAGAGCCATGCATGAAACATCTTCCTGATCTTCTAGGTGAAACTGCATGAAAATCACCATAAGGTTGTACTCTTCCATTGATTCCAGAACAACCTATAGTTAAGTTTCCTTTTAAGAGAATATTCAACCAGATTCCAATTCTTGGGGTGTAGGTGATATCGAAGTTGAACGACTGAAGTTATTCTACCCATCAACCCTATCTAATATTCAAGACCTTATGAGAAGAGATATAACTCAGAATCTTGTGATCAAAAAATATTGTGAACCATTCTCTAAAATGATAATACCACCAACACAAAAGAGAATTATTGACTGCGGAAAGCTCTATATAATGAGTGAGGTAATTATTTTTATGTGGTCGAAGATGAAAAAATCCTTAAGCTACCACAAGCTCATCCTGTATAAGAACACACCCTAAAACAGAACCAAAAGCATCACAAAACACCATATATCCCTTACCATGCTTACGTAAGATCATAATAGGAGCTGAATTCATAATCTTTTTCAATTAATTAAAAGAAGACTTACATTTATAATCCCATCTGAATTTCACCAAATTCATGGTAATAGTAGTCAATGGTGCTGCTGATTTAGGGAATTCCATAAAAAACATTAGTATTATCTAGAAAGAATAAGGATGCTTTGAATCTCAAAAAAAATTTATAGTTCCTTCAATGAAAAATATTTCTATATCTTTTTTGGATCAACTTATAAGCCATGCTTAGAAATTTTGTTCCCCATGAACATCAATTATTAAATCCATAAACTACATTTTGAAAGTTTATATACAAAAGGTGAATTCATATAACTTCTAGAACCAAACTTAGATGGTTCCTCTGCTCACTCTTTGAATTTGAATAAACTAGAATATCATCCACAAACACTACCAAAAATGTGTCGAGATATTGATGGAATATATTATTCATAAAATACAAAAAAACTATCAGAGAATTATTTAGAAAAAAAGGCATCAAAAGATATTCATAATTTCCAAACCTGCCCCTAATGGTTATATTTGGTATATGAGAATCCTAAAGTATGATCAGATGATAACCAGACCAAAGATCGATCTTTGAGAGACACATTTCCCCTTTAAACTGATCAAACAAATCAACCACATGAGGAAAAGGATATTTTTTCTCAACCGTTACCATGTTAAAATTTCAATAGTCTTAACATAAATTAATTGAACCATTTTATTTCTTTGAAAATATAATAGGGGGTACCCCAAGAGAAATGCAAGGGTAAACGAAACCTATTTCCAGCAGGTCATCTAACTAAATCACGAGCTCCTTCATCTTTAATAATGGCATATGATAAGAAGGTATCGATATCGGATGTGTTCTTAGAAAAATATCAATTTCAAACTCTTTATCTCTCTCTTGACAAAAAGTAGAGAAATCATCTAGGATAACATTGGGAAAGTCTCGAACGAACATGTGAAGAAAATCAGACTCATCTCAATGAGTGACAAGCCAATGCATATCAATGATGGTTTCAAATAGATCTTGATCAAGAATGTGAAAATACTTTACCAACATTGTATAAGATATTTTAAATGAACAAAAAGGACTCATGAACCCCTTCTCTTCCTCATAACAAGGGGTGTTGGAAAATCCAATTTAAAAGAATGATGTTCTTATAGAAGTTTAATATCATCAACAAAACATGCATATATAAATGAATGAGAGGAAAAAATATCATATAAATAAATTTTTACTATTGATTCCATAATGATAGTACAAGTCACAATTTCTGAAATGTCATCATCTTATACTAGTCACTCTTCTTCTGCATTAAAATGATTCAATCCTAAGGCATTTGGATGGAGCCATATATTATGTGATGCTTCTGATTGCACCATAGTATCCTTTGGAGTATACGATGCCTGACCATAACTAGGAATAGTCATAGCATGACAAAAGCATTGTAAGTGACCAATGGATCAACACATGTGCCTTGTATTTTTGTGCATAGCACAAGAACATCTAGTGTGTACTCCCTTGCCATACTGATATCATGCCAGATTCACACTTCCAGCTACAACAAATAGTGCAAAGGAGACTCACTGTTGAGACCTAACTCCACCACCTCTGCAATGAACTTTGCACTTCCTCTTCCTCCCATGTGTGCCACTGAAGTTGCCACCCCATGGAATATACGATGTGAAAAAACTAAAATGCCTTCATATTCAACTATTCCATCATAGATCTATCCAATATCTCCACATAGGTAGAATGTTTCATCCTAAACACATGTTATCTGATATTCAATCATAGGCCCAATAGGTAATTATACACCTTCAGATGGTCATTTGTTACCATGTCCAGATAACAACTGACAATATCTGCCAATTGGTTGGTGTTTGCTATCATTAAACACTCTCCATACTACAATTATAAGAACTATAGATGCTTTTCCAATATTAGTGACTATGGAAAAAACTCCTAAATGAATAGGGTTTTGAAACCCTTTCAATCCAAGTCCACATGTTTGACATTTCAAATGATAGAATCCCACAAACACTTATTTTAACCCTCAAGTTTGAACACAGAACACGTCGCCCCGATATTCTCATGTGTCTCTAAGAATTCAATGATTTTTTCGATCATGTCCAGCCAATCCACCACCTTTTGATGTTCAGATGTTCCTTCATTAGATTACGACTTCTCATGCAAGAAATCACATGATCAATCTCTCTCTATCCTCCATCTCCTAGTTATACCTCAACAACAATGTTTTGAACCCATGGAACATCCCGATCCGTGGCACAAACTGCCTGTACGATTGTCTATATGAGGATATGTTCTATGCATGGGTTCCCTTAAGAATCCTTAGCTGCACCCCCCTAATAAACCCATGGAAGATGTCTTGGAGGCATACTTTTGCGTACTAAAACATAATAACGATCAAACAAAAGAAAAAATCTCTACTCAATCTAAAAAACCCAGAAACAGAAACTGATATTTTGAAAACAAAAACCAATTCTAGAGATACACATCCCAATATCCCATGGAAACTTGAGTCTCGTTACAACAAGAGTCGACAAGTAACTTATAAAAACAAACCCTCAAATCCTAAAAATCCTATCTCTTATCTATCATACATGCAAAGAAAATTATTTAGGAGGACATACAACCTCTAATACAAAACTATATAGAAACGACCTAGATTTCCATCAAACTAGGTACCCGAACCAATCCATCGCATAACAGAAGAGCGTTCCCAATCTTTAGAGGATGGAGACAAGTACTCTGGAATCGAACAAGGAAACATAGGGAATGATTTCACCTAATCTAATAAAATACACTACATACATTTACTAAACAAAAAGTAACCATGAAATATGAAGAAAAATATATACTAGAACTATATGAAAATTAGTGGATATAGGCAACTGAAAAAGTATCTAAAAATCCAATACAATTTCCATTTAAATGGAATAAAAACAAAATACCTATTCCAAACAATGTCATGGATGAAATCCCACCATCTCACCACTAGCTACCCAACCACCTTACCCGAACCTAACCTCCTCACTATGGTACCTTGTCTTTTCCTACACGGGATGAAAATCAACGGTCTACATAACACCAAAAAGGTACACATGGTGTGGGAAAACATGCAGAGTTGGATCTCAACCAGGTGTTCTATATACAATCTATGTATAACAATTCATTTATTATCATTTTAAGTAAAAACATCGAATTATATGTAGTAATTCATTTTTATAGAAAACATACTGAAAATTTTCCTTTTTTCTATAGTTCTAAACAAAATTAGGTAGATCAATTTCAAAGAACATTTTTTCATATCACTATCCAAAAGAATAAACATGCATATCAAGGCTAACTCAGAAAGCCAATAAATACAAAATAGAAGAATATGTATAATAACACTAATGAATACTATAGGTCTAGGCCACTGGCTACTCGTACAACCATAATCCAGTACACAAATATGATCCTATAATAAAGGGACTATGAATTGGAGGAATACCCCATTAGTAAACACCCCAAAATGTCAATATCGTCCCCCTAGAACAATATGCCTAAGAAATAGAGGAAATCACAAAGGTAAACCTACATGATAATCACAAGACAATGGATGATGGCCAAAAGATAAACCTTCAACCATAGTACCAAAGGTAACCCATGTTCTCTTTTTCAAAAATCATTTCAATGCTTTGAAAACAAATTCAAAACTACATCAAAACCATTCTAATGCTTTGAAAATACCCCTTTTCCACTATAGTTATCAATAACCTGGGAATTTTTTTTAATTGAAAACTATTTTCAATGCACACAAAATAACCAGTCCAATATTTCAATACTAATATGTTTCTAAAGGAAAACAACAAGATTCATTATCAAAGTCTATATATAGAACCACCTACCTAAAAAAATAGTTTGCACATGCCCGTATTGGAAACCACCAACAATGAAGCCCCACAATGTCAAAGAAGCCCCTAAAATAAAATCCACATCAACATTGATCTCAATATAAAAACAAGAGGTCAGAGTAAGAGATGAAACCCACATACCTTGATAATGAATGATCGTGGCACCATGAACAACATAGGAAAAGGACTCTGAATGACATATCACAACAGATCAAATTGAATACTAGAATAAAACATCCAGCATTGATCAATGCATATGGTAACATAAAGATAGGTCACTATCACGATCAATCATGATGAAGGACCGAAAAGAACACTTACCTGAAGAGACAAACCATAGATGGAGTGAAGATCAAAAGACAATATGATTTATCTTGAAGGAGTGGCGCCTCTAAAAATCACTTATAAAGAGTTCAAGTATGAGAGACCAGATGTCTCAAAATAAATAATTGAGAAAAAACAGCCAATTGCATCACTCAAACCTGGTCACGGGCTAAGTCATGATGTGTAAGCCCCTATCATGTTATGAAGTCCATGTAGGATAAGTACACAAAAAACCCCATTTCCTCAGGCAAAAAATTGACATTTTTTCATGTCACACCATGTATAATCCGGTCATAATGTGTACTGTTTCACATTATGATCCCCCATTCATGAATTTTTCCAGAAACATGTACATAACGTGTATCATTGTCACATTATGTGTACATTCTCTATATCCCACAGAAAATATTCAAAACCACATCAAATGACATTGAACCAAAATAGATCATAGAGAAAGGAAAAAACATACCTTATCAAGGTAATAAGATGTTACAAACTCCACACAATAAAGACTTTTAATATATGGGAAGTCATGTGGAAGATTTAATATATAGTAAGGTATGAGGCTACTACAACCTCATCAAGGATTAATGTTCTAAAGTCTCATGATAATCTGATCATGATTCCCTAGGATTCTGACTAATGAAATCGACTACGGATGAAATACTTTTAATTGAGTGTCAACAATCTCAACTGGTTTCTCCAGAATAGAAGAATATGGATCCAAATGAATCTCTACACAACTCAAAATGTGTGTGGGATAATGGTTACATTTTTTGAGGTGAGATATGTGGAAAAAATCCTGAATAGCATCCAAGTGAACTAGAAATTCAAACTGATATGAAACTTATCTGATCTACCTAGTGACCTCAAATGGTCCCACCTATCTCAGAGAAAACTTTACCAGATTTCCAAGAGAACAGTGACCCAAATGAGGAGACACTTTCAAGAAAATCTAGTCACCTACAAAAATATACAAAGGTCAATGATACTAATATATATATGATTTCTGTCTTCTCTAGGCTATAACCAGGAATCTTCATACATCCTCAATCTTCATGGATGTTTATTGAACCACAGATGGTCCAACTAGTGATACTTCACCCACCTCATCCCAACGAAGTGGTGTTCGAAGAGGTGACCATAAAATGGCTTGAAAGGAGGTATTCTTATCAAAGACTGGTAACTGTTGTTGTAAAGAAACTCCACAAGTCCTAGATTGCTATCCCATTATCCTATTAAATCCATGTCATAGGCATGAAGCATATCCCCTAGAATCTAAATTATTCACTCTATTTGACCATTAATATGTGGATGGTATGATGTGCTCAATTTAATCTGAGTTCTCATCGCCTCTTGGAGACTCCTCCAGAATCTCATGTTAATCCTAGGATCCCTATCTAAAATAATGGAAGAAAAACTCCCATGTGACCTCATAATCTATAGAACATATAAATTACCCTGATCAGAAACTTTAGTGGTATCTTTGATCAGAATGAAATGAGCATACTTCATTAGCTGATCAACAACCACCCAGATAGCATGTTTCCCTTATGGTATCCATGGTAACCCAACAACAAAAACCATGGATACCTTGTTCCATTTCCAAACAAGCACTAGAAGAGGTAGAAGAAAAATAGAAATTTTCATGTACTTGGCATTTATCTATTGGCAGGTGTAATAGTTTGACACAAACTATGTGATGTCGTGCTTCAAACCCTACCACCAGAATCATCACCTCAGCTCATAATACATATTTTTAGTGCCTAGATGAATGAACCATGAATTTTATTTACAATAAAAAAATATTTTTCTCATTACATGTGTTGGGAAGACAACTCTCATCTCGAAGTGAATCATACCATCTGAAGAGAGAGACCAACCCGAAATGGTCTCACCACTATAAAGACTTTCTCAGGTCTTCTAAAACTCATCATCCTGATACAACATATGCAGGATAGACTCATTGATAGATGGTGATAATGGAACACTAGTCAGAACCATCCCTAAAATATATTCTTGGGAATTTAGGTGAAATCGAGTTAAAAACCCCATAAGGATTCACTATTCCTTTGAATCTAAAATAGACTATGGTGGTTCATTCTTGCTGAGAGAATTTGTAACCAAATTCCCATTTAATGGGGTGTAGGTAATATCAATGTCAAATATATGAAGGTATTCTACCCATAACCTATGTCTAATATTGAAGTCCTTCAGAGAAAAGATATAACTGATTCTATTATGATAAATAACCATGAACCATTCACAAAAAAAATAGTTCCCCCAAAACATAATCACATGAATTAATGTAGAAAATCTAAATCATGAGTGGGGTAATTGGTTTCATGTGTTCAAAGATGATGAGGGACGTAAGCTACCACATGGAAATCCTTCATAAGCATCCATCCTAAACCAGCTCCTGAAGCATAAAAAACACCACATATCCCTTATCTATATCAGGTAGGATCAGAATAGGTGCTAGTTTCAGAATTTTTTTCAGTTCATCGAATGAAGTCTAAAACTACATATAAAATGTGAATTTCCCTTCTTTCATGGTATGAGTAGTCATGTCTGATGCTAGTTTAGAGAAGTCTTTGAAAATCCATTAGTAGTAACAAACAATACTTTGGATGCTATATATCTCAAATACACATTGTGGTTCCATTAGTGACAAAACAAAATTTACCTTTTCTTGAACAATAGATATGTCGTGCTCAGAAATTTTTTTCCTATGAACTTCACTTCTTAAATCTAGAAACTACATTTCAAATTATTTCCTTAAAAATGGTGTCTTCTCATAGTTTCTAGAACCAATCTCAGATAGTGCTCACTCTCACTCTCAAACTATAATTACACTATAATATTATCCATGAACACTACCAAAAAATTTTCAAGATATTTGTGGAATATCTAATTCATCAAACTAACAAAAACTACATTAGCATTAGTCAGACTAAAAGGAATCACAATATATTCATAATGGCCAAACCTACTTCTGAAGTCTGTCTTTAGTATATGAAACAATCGAACTCAGATCTGATGATAACTGGACTTATGTTTGATCACCGAGAATCACATTCCCCCATCAACTAATCAAGAAATCATCCACATGAAGAAAATGATATTTATGTTCTTAACTGTTACCATTTCAACATTCAATATTCCCCACATAAACGAAGTAAACCATCTGATTTCATAGAAAAGATAACAAGGGATGACCATGGATAAAGACTTAGGTGAACAAAACATTTTTTTCCAATTGGTCATCCAACTATATCTTGAGTTCCTTCAGCTCTGCTGGTGCCATAAGATAAGTCTATATTAATATCAGTTATGTTCCGACCACCATATTAATTAAAAAATATACCTATATCTCTATATGATGACTAGGGAAATCATATGGGAAAACATCGAACATCAATAGAAGAAAAATCATTGGGCTCAAACACAACAACATAAAACATAATTCTGAGTTCATGATAAGAAGGCACTGCATGATTGGATCTTGGATACCACTCTCCCTAATACACACAAGAGCTTTGATAAACTACAAGAAATGAAACACATTGATGATAACAATCAACCTTATCTCTATAAGCGACAATCCAATCCACACTAATGATGATGCCAAACAGATCTAGATAATTAATAAGAAAATCTCAGACCAACTATTTATTAGCTATTGTTTATGAATATGAAGGACACCAAAACCCCTATGCCTTCCTTATCCTATGTGGTATTTCTAACTCCAATTTAATGGAAATATGTTCTATTGTATGTTTAAGAACATAAAAAATGTATATAGATAAAAAAGAGTGGGAGGAACCAGTATCAAATAAATAAATTTTTACTGAAGATGCAATAAGTATATTACTTTTCACTTTTTCTAGATTGACATTAAATCTTACAATACACTCAACTACTATATGAAAATGGTTCACTCGTGAGGCCTGTGGCTGTAGCTCAATATTCATTGAAGCTTCTAACAGCACCATAGTAGCCTTTGGAGCTGAAAAACCTTACAAAAAACAAGGTGTAGCCATATCCTTATAGAATCATTGTATGCGACCAACACATCCACATCCGTTTCTTGTATTTATAGGAATAATACAAGAACATCTCCTTTTTCCTACCTTGCTACATAGATATCATGTCAAATTCACACTACCATCTATATTATATGTTTCAGAGGAGGCTCGCTACTGAAAGCCACCTCCACAGCCTCTTTGATGATCTTGTCACATCCTTCTCTTCTCATATGCACCACTGAAGCTGCCACCCGATAGATGAGAAGAGGTGGAAAATCTAACCATGACTTCCATATTCATCACATAAATCATAGATATATCTATAGTCTCCTCATTGTTATAATGTTTCATCATAAACACATGTGATATGATATCTAGCATTAGAATACTAGTGGTACTTCTATGACTTTATCTAGTCATTATTTACCATTTATATAGCAAAAAAGAGAGGCTCAGAAAAATAGTTGGTGTATTCTGACAATGAACAATCTCTCTATTGTAATGAAAGAAACTCTAGATACATTTCCAACATTAGTGAATCTAGAAAAAACTAATGATAGAACAAGGTTTTGAATCCATTCCAATCCATTCGTCATGTTTGTCGACCTGAAATATAGAATCCCCATAAAGATTGTTGGAGCCCTCGAGTCTAAACACTACAAACATCACCATAATATTATAATGTCTCTCCTAGAAGTCAATTTTTTTGGATCATGTCAAACCAATCCTCAACCTCTTAAGGTCAAGTCATTCATTTAATGGATGGTCTCTCCTCATGCAATAACTCTCATGATCAATCTCTCTCTCCTCCATCTTCTCGTTTTACCTCAACAGATTTTTTCTAAACCCATGGTGCATCCTGATCAACAACATGGACTACCCATATGTTCATATCAAGGAGGTTATGATCTATATGTGGGTTCCCGCAATGACCATCAATTTTACCTTTCCAAGGAACATGTGGAAGACTTCTTGGAGGCATACTACAGCATACTGAAAAAAATAATGATTAGAAAACAAAACAAATAATAGATCAAACTAGAAGAAACATAATCATAAATTTAGATTTTTGAAATAGAAACAAATACTAGAGACAGACATCCCAACATCCCATGACAACGTGAGTTTTTTTATAAGAGCTGACCAAACACTCATAACAACATACCTCTCAAGTCTCGATAATGTTATTTTCTATCTAATACACATCCTATGAAATGGATTCTTGAGGATAGACCTCATATGGTACCAAACTGTAATGAACTGACCCATGTTTCCCTCAATCATAACACACATCCTAATCTGTCACAAACTCGAAGGGCCTTCCTAATCACCTTGGGCTGGTGACAAGAACATGGACAAAAAACAAGAAAATAGAGTGGAAAATCTCACCCTACCAGATCAAATACATGTCATGCATGTACTAAACACAAATGATAATGGAAGATGAAGAAAAATATTTTTCATAACAATAAGAAAAATAGTGGAAGAAGAAAACATAAAAAGCTGCTAAAACTCCAATACAAGACCAAAAAACAAAGGACTAAAAACCAAAAATCTACTCCAAATGATTGAATGGAAAATCTCCCACCATCTCACCACTAGCTACCCAACCAGTTGACACGAACCTCGCCGCCTCACTACGGCGCCTTGCCTCTCCCTGCACTAGAAGAAAAACAAAGGTATACACACCTCTTAATAGGTGTGTAGGGTGTGAGAAAACAGGACCAGTAGGATCCCACATGGGTGTTCCATAACTAGACTCTATATAAAAATTCATGAATACTCATTTTATGCATAAACATGGCATGATAAGAAATAATGTAGATTTATATAAAACAAGGTAAACATTTTCCTTATTCCATATTTTTAAACAAAATAGGTATATCAATTTAAAAGAACATTTTTTGTATCACTTTTTTGATGCATACACATTAATATTAAGGCTAACTCAGAAATCCATGAAATATAAAATAGAATCACAACTATCACACCACCATAGAATACTATAGTTATAGTCCATAAACTACTCATAGAACAAAAATCAAGTTCATAAATATGATCGTTGAACAATGGGGCTAGGAATCATTGGAATACCCCATGAGTAAACCCCCTAAAATGTTAATATCAGTCCCCAAGAACAACGGGATTAAAAAACATTGGAAAGCCAAAAGACAACCCTACTTGATAATCACAAAATAATGGATGATGTCCTGAATCTAAACCATCAATCTATGTACCAATGTTTACCCACATGATCTTTTTCACAAATCATTTCAATGATTTGAAAACCATTTCAAAACTACATCAAAAAAAATTATTCTTTGAAAAAACCCCTTTTCCATTACATTATCAATAACCTGGAAAAAAAAAATCATTGAAAACACTTCTCAACATAAACAAAACAATCATTCCAATCATTAAATATGAATTAGTTTGTAAAGAAAAACAATAATATCCATTATCATTGGTAATAGACGGAACCACCTACCTCAAAACTCTAGTCATACATGCCTATATTGGAAACCACCAACAACAAAACCCCACAATTTCAATGATGTCCCTAGAATAAAATCCACATCAATGATGATAAAAATCTAAAAACATGTGGCCAGTGAAAGAGAATAAACCCACATACCTCAAGGATGAATGCCCACCCATCACGACCAATGAAGGAAAAGGCATCCTGAATGAGATCTCACTGTAGATCTATATAAAACCAATAAGAAATAATCCATCTTAGATTAATAGATTTGGTAAAGCAATTCCAGGGTGATACCTTGATCAATCATGATGAAAGACCATAAAAAACACTCTACAAGAGAGAAACACCACATAAATAATGAGGATCCAAAGCTGATCAGATAAAACAGGAAGGCTAGATACTTCAAAAATAACCTAGGAAATGATTTGGTTTGAGATACAAATGGGCTGGAAAGAATGGACTGAGAAAAATTGAAAAAATGAATCACTTAAACCTGGGCACAAGCAGTGTAATGGCCCAGACCTCTCTGATCCATTCCTTTGTGAAAATGTGGTGCTGGAGGTGTTCCAGGAGGTCAAGCTGACTTGGGGGTGCATTTGGGTGGACTTTTAAGGAATGATAAAGGGAAATAGCTTTCTCATGGGTGGCGCACGGTTTGCCTAAACCGTGTGGCCAAACCATGCGAGGTAGGTGTTAGAGGCAGTGGCTAACGCACGGATAGTGTAAGGTTTGGATAACCGTGCAGACTAACCATGTGAGGAATGTTTGAATAGGTAGTATAGACCACACGGTTAACGCATGGTTTGTCTAACCGTGTAAGCAAACCGTGCGGGCACTTAAATCTAGATCCTAAAATTGTGGATCCAACTCGTTTTGCCTCTAAATAGTTCGTTTAAGATCCTAAGTGGCCATAACTCAGGATTACCCTCCCTTGAAGGTAGGAGAACTTCTCCCAACCATTTTGGAGGTGATCTGAAGGTTTCTCTTGGTGAATCAAAGCTAGTTTCTTGAGGTATGTGATCGTTCTTGTTTGGTTTCGTAGATATACTTAGATCTACTCCTCTTATTCTCTCGGTTTCTTAGATCTACGTCCATTATGGGTAGATCTAAGTGCGTGTATGTCAAACATGATGAGCTTTGGTCTTGATCTTTCTAAGAGGAGAGATCTAAGGTGGGTTTTTAGAGAATCAACCTAGCTTTCTTGTACATTATTTGTTGTTGGGGTTTTCGTTAAAAATTTTGAGGTAGGGGATTCATTGCTTCTCTAATTGTTTATGTGCAATCGTAGAGTTAGCATGATTTAGCCCTTTGGATCACAATGAAAATGACCTAATTAAATACTTGAACCGGATTAAAATAATTGGTTTGATCTCATGTTGTTGCTATGAACTGTGATAACGGTTCGCCTCTTGTTTTTCTAGATAGTGTGATATCTATGCCTTCCTTGTTAGCATGTTGTTCTTGATGAATTTGATAAAGAACGTAAAGCTGGAATTATTTGATAATTAATTGGATAAAGATAAATAGGCATGTAAATGAATCTGGTTGTTGCAGTTGTTCTAATTTGATGTTAATCAAATAGATGCTGATGTGGTTGTTTAATTTAGTTGGTTGGTAAACCTGAAACATGTTGGTGCTTGTTGTTTGACAGCATGTCAAATTAATTGTTTAATTAATTTGTGATATCTTACTGATTGGGTTTCCCTGTTTTTGAACCTATGAATTAAATCTGTTAATTCAAGATGGATTAAAGAGTTGATTGTTTGATAATTCCTAGAAGGTTTCTGAGTTAACCTCTTGATTGTTAAAGGGACAAGAGCCCAATTAATGTGAAGATGTTTTCTTTCCTGCTGTTTGTGCTATGATGTGATCCTGGATGGGTGTTGTGATATGTGGGGGTATAGAGACCTTTTGGTTGTGGTAGCAGATGATTCCTAGAGTGGAGAGATGCATTGGTTTATGCATGTGGGTGTCGGGGAGGACACCAGGATGATGGAATGGGATGGATGTGATTGTTGGATGCATGTTTATTATTTGGTTGTTTATATGCTTTAATTTTCCCCGCTGCTCAAGGAAGATTGTCTTGCTTACCCTTCTTCTGAAAGAGGCGAAGACACATGGGGTATGCCACATGCTTTCCGTGTTTAGCCTCTTAAGAGAGAATGGGTCTACGCTCTTGCTATAGGCAGCAAGGACTCGACGGGTAGTACATCTACTCACCGTGTTGAGCCCCCTTGTGTTTAGTAGCATATGATGCTTTTCTAGAATGCCTGGGAATATGGGAATGTAATTTTGTAATGAATGTTTGAATAAATGATGTTAACCCATGGGGTTAGAGTTTATAGAAACTTAATGATGAGATTGAGAACTTTTGAAAGGACAGTGGAATTTTTCGGATGTGGTGTTAATAGAATTTAATGTGAAATCTTTCATGGTTAATTAATGTTTGAAGAATTAATTAACATATAGTGGAATTGAGAAAAAGGGAATGAAGTAATCTAATAAAGCCCTTAAATGGTTGTGTGCTTATAGGATACCTAGTCTTTGAAGTGGCATCTCAGATTCCGAGAGACGTTAGCTGCAGTCATGTCTAAGACTAGGTTATACACATAGTGCAGTTGTGAGTTATAGTATATTCTGTACTTTTTGTGTTTCTATATGCTACTCCACCCTTTCAGTAAGGGAAACTGACACCCCGGGGATTCTGAGCCCTGGGGGGTGTTTTCCCCAACATTCTGGTGGGAGGATGAATGGCTGACTACCCCCCTTGACCCCGCTCTCTTCTCTTGGTAGATACTAGTGCCATTAGGCGCAGTGGTTAGTTTTCCCAATATATGTGTGTAGAGGGTTGTAATGGCTTGTGGTTATTCACACACATATATTCTGGATATAGTATCCTATGGACAACTATAGGTGTAACGTGTATTGGCTGTGATGTCTTGAGGATTCTTACTCGGTGTATGGGATGTAATGGCTTGAGGTATAATACCCGACATTTGATACACGTTATGCGAGCTGCGGTGGCTCCTGGAAACTACTTGGTTACTTTTGGTTGTGAGGATGGTGTGGTGCTTCACCCAGGTGTCTATGGGAAAGCCTTTGGAGAGAGATGCATAGGACGTATGTCGTTAGGGCAAAGCGTCAAACCAATGGGGAAGTAGTAGTGGGGTACCATTGATATTCTTTACTATATGATATATTTTTATATGAATTACTTGGTGAGAGTAGTCATGGGGAGGTTGGGAACTTAGTATACATGATTAGGTAACGAGTTAGTTTCACTTGTTGTTTACTATGATTTATCATGCTTTCTTTAATTTTTCACGAGAGGCTTCGGGGAGGATCCTACTGAGTATACTGTTATACTCACCCTATGTATATATAAACTATTTTTCAGGTCACTTGGAGCAGGTTGGATATCAGGCTGGTTACTAATAGCTTGTGGTTGTAGGAGCTGTTTGGGCTCGTGGTCACTGCTGTTTTTAATTTCTTTTGTGTACGTATAGTTTTCCCTTCCAGTTGTAGTAATTTTTCATGAAATTCCATTTGTGCACTTGGGTTTCTTTTATATTTCCAGTTCTGAGATGGATTTGATTAGTGTCTATATTATCTCTCTCTTCCGCATGTATTCTCTTAGAGGGTAATGCCTCCCATTTGTGTGTTACTATAACCTCAGTGCTAGTCGCCAACCTGGGGCCTACTAGAGGCGGGACTCGGGGGTCATTATCTCCCTTCTCGCATTGCCGGCCCAGGAGGGGTACACTTTGTGGGGAGGGGGTCGTGACAGAGTGGTATCAGAGGGAGGTTGAGGGATAGGATGGAGTTTGGAGTAAGGCACAGGTGAGGATGCATGGGTTGGTAGGGCAATGGTGTCATTCATGTTTGGAAAGTGAGGTAAACACTGCAGACCGGATGAGACATAGGCATTTAGGGCCCCCTATGATCGGATTTATTGACCATTATGTTTACAATGGCTACTAAATAAGGTGATACTGGTTGCAGGGTTGAGACCTAGGAAATGATCATGCATCATTCTTCTTTGTGCCTGTGTTTGAATGGGTATACCTTGGGATAGGTTAACCTAAAATAAATAAAATAAAACAATTAATTAATCAATGTTGAATATTCTATATTCCAGGCATAGGAGGTCAAAGTGTTTGTTATTTTATAGGTATGGCTCCAGGTCAACGTCCTTGTCAGGTTTGCACAGAAAATTTCTAGCAGGCTGTTCCAGCAGATCGCCGCAGGATAGAGGTTGACGATGACGGAACTTGGAGGAAGACACTCCAAGAGTTTCAGTGCTATAGTCTACAGAAGTACGAGGTCTCCGTTTCAGATGCAGTCACGGAAGACTAGTTGGAGGAGGTTGAGATAGGCTTCAGTTCAATCTGTACTTGGAAGGAGCACTGGGTGTCCTTAGCTGTGACGATGCTGCGCGAAGTAGCAAGGCAGTTGTGGTTCTTGTTCCTTGGGAATTGTGAGGAGTTAGCGATCTCATGGGTGGAGTTTCGAGACAAGTTTAGAGTCGAGTTTCTTTCCTCGGCTGCAAAGGCATCCAATCACCGAGATCTTCTTACCCTTAGACAGGGGAGCTCTAGTGTTCGAGAGTTTAGAATCCATTTACAGAACCTTTTACGATATGCTTCGGACCTATTACCAGATGAGGAGGCCAGGGCGAGTCATTCCAAGGAGGCTTTGCATTCAGAGATCCAGCGTCAGGTCACCCCATTTATGCTGAAGACATATCTTGAGGTGCTGGCATGGGAAGAGGTTATCGAGAGGACTTTTTCCAGAACCGGATAATCATGGGGGGGGGGGGTTGTCATGATCCCTCATGAAGTAAGGATGTGGTCTGGGGTTCCCGGTTTTTAGGGAAGAAGAGTTTCTGTTCAGCCAGGGGTAGGCCCCAGCCCTTCAAATCTATTTTCTCTGAAGGCAGCAACTCTCAAGCCTATGCCTAGGGATCAGGTGCTTGTTTTTCTTGTGGTGGTCATGGGCATCGGCAGTGGGAGTTACCGACCTTTCAGAGCAGTCATCATGCACCAGGGCGCTATGCTCTAGGTTCCTCTGTTGAGGCAGTTCCAGCCGAGGCAGCAGCAACCAGTTGCACCAGCTTTAGATCAGCATAGGGTAGATGGGGCAGGAAGAGGACAGTCCCATGATGCTCCCCATCCTCAGAGAGTAGAGCGCGACCATGGTGGTCATCCTCTTCAGGGCCAGAGAGGTCATGGATGAGGTCATGGTCAGCTTCATGCTCTAGCATTTCCAGCACCAGATGAGCCAGATATCATTCGAGGTAACCTTTTCTTGTTTTCTACCTTGGTGTATGCCTTGTTTGATTCAGGAGTGACGCACTCCTTCATATCACCTACCCTTGTCCATTCTTTGGGACTTGAGGTAGAGAGGCTTCTAGTGCCCTTGGCATTGTCTACACCAGTTGGAGGTCGAGCTGACTTGTTTGAAGTATGTAGAGACTGTGAGCTAGTGTTGGGGCAACACCGCTCTTGGGGAGATTTCCTATGTTTACGAATACAACCATATGTTGTCATCCTCAGCATGGATTGGTTGTATTCGGTGTAGGCTATCATGGATTGCTTTAGGAAGAAGGTCGTTTTCTTTTGTACGGATGGAGAGCAAGTGGTGTTTGTTGGTGAGTGAGATCCTCGGATGGGTCATAGGCACATTCCATCCTTATCATCAAAGATGGCCAAGATGATGATGAGTTCTTCATAGGTTCTGTAGTTGGAGTTTCCTTGGGTCGTAGAGGAGTACCCTGATGTCTTTCGAGAAGAGGTTGTAGCATTACCACCTCGACGAGAGATCGAGTTTGGGATCGAGCTACAGCTAGGAGCTTCTCTTATTTCTATGTCTCCATATAGGATGACCCCTTTTGAGTTGCAAAAGCTATGTATATAGCTTGATGGTCTTTTGCAATGCGGTTTTGTTCGGCCAAGTGTGTCACCATGGGGTGCACTAGTTTTGTTTGTGAAGAAGGATGACGATAGTTTGTGGTTGTGTGTTGATTATCATCACTTAAACAAAGTGAAAATAAAGAATTTCTATCCTCTTCCACAGATTGATGACTTATTCGATCAGCTGAAGGGTGCAAGTTGGTTCTCAAAGATCGACTTGCGGTCGGGATATCATCAGATGCATGTGAAGGATGAGTATATTACAAAGACTGCTTTCCGTTGTCGTCATGGGCATTATGATTTCGTTGTAATTCCATTTGGCATGAAAAATTCTCCATCCATATTCATGGGATTGATGAATGATGTGTTCCAGGAGTTCTTGGACAAGTTCGTGGTAGTCTTCATCGACGACATCCTTGTGTACTCCACATTTGAAGAGAAGCATGCAGAGCATCTACGAGCCATTTTGGGAGTTCTTCACCAACATCATATGTACGGGAAGTTGTCGAAGTGTGAGTTTTGGTCTCAAGAAGTCCGTTTCTTGGGGAATGTTGTGTCCCAATAGGGATTATTTGTGGATCCATAGAATATAGAAGTAGTTGTGTCTTGGGAATCTCCCAAGACAGTTTTTGAGGTGTGAAGTTTCCTTGGTCTCGCAGGCTACTACAGGAGGTTTGTATCCAATTTCTCCTGAGTTGTGACTCCACTGATAGATTTGACTAGGAAGGATCAGGCATTCATATGGACTAATCGGTGTCAAGAAACTTTCAAGTATCTAAAAGAGAAGTTAGTAAGTGCTCCAATCCTTTGTCTTCCAGCTGAGGGAGTTCAGTTCGATGTTTTCTGCGATGTTTTAAATCTGGGAATAGGCTGTGTTCTTATGCAGCAGAGGTCAGTTATTTCTTATGGGTCTCTCCAGTTACATCCCCATGAACACAACTACGCTACCCATGATCTTGATTTGGAAGTCGTGGTGTTTTCTCTGAAGTTGTGGAGACATTACCTCATCAGTGAGCGCTTTGTGGTTTTCACTGATCATAAGATTTTGAGGTATGATTTCTCCCAGTGTGACTTGAACTTATGACAGCATCGGTGGATGGAGTTTTTACAGGAATATGACTTCGAAATATCGTATACACCTGGAAAAGGGAATGTTATAGCTGATGCGCTAAGCCGAAAGTCACGTAGAGATGCTGTGCGTGAATCCGATGATTCCTAGAGAGTAATGGAAGAACTGTTAGCATTGCATCTTGTTATGGGAGAAGTTGGGGGTAGAGGTTGTCTTTTTCAAATGATGGTACAATCATCCCTAATGCAGAAGGTAGAAGAATCCTAGTTGGGGGATCTAGAGGTGGAATTCTAGAGAGACCGAGTTGTTTGTGTTGAGGCCCCTGATGGATGGTCTGAGGATGAACAACACATAGTGTTGCATCACGAGAGGAATTTTGTTCCTTTTATGATACACGATATGGTCCTTAGAGAGTTCCATAGTTCACCTTTAGCAGTACATCCTGGTGTGACAAAGATGTGCTGATCCTTGAGGAGTCAATTTTGGTGTCCTGGGCTGAAGCGTGCGGTTGCGGAGTTTGTGTCTCAATGTTTAGTCTTCCAGAAGGTGAAGTTCGGACACCGTGTTCTAGGTGGTATTCTTCAGCCATTAAAGATTCCTCAGTGGAAGTGGGAGGACATCTCAATGGACTTCGTTACTGGTTTACCTCGAACTCCGGAAGGACATGATTCTATTTGGGTGGTATTGGATCGTTTAACAAAATTGGCCCACTTTATAGCAATCAAAGAGTCAAGATATGTTGAAGTTTTGTCGTGGCAGTATCTAGAGGAGGTTGTGAGACTTCATGGAGTCCCTAGGATGATCAATTCTGATCGAGATCCTCGTTTTACCTCCAGGGTTTGGAGAGGTCTCCAACATGCTTTTGGTTCTCAGATATGCCTTAACACTGCTTTTCATCCTCAAACAGATGGTCAGACAGAGCGAACCATCCAAACTCTTGAGGACATGTTACGCTCTTGTGTTCTAGATTTCGGAGGCTCATGGATAAGGCACTTAACCTTGGTGGAGTTCTCTTACAATAATAGTCTTCACTCCACCATCGGTATAGTGCCGTTTGAAGCCTTGTATGACCAACCTTGCCATTCTCTGTTGTGTTGGACTGGGGTCGGAGAGTTAGAAATTCTCGGACCAAAACTAGTACAGAATACAACAGAGATGGTTTAGGTGATTCGTGAGAGGATGAAGACAATGCAAGATCGTCATAAATCATATGTTGATCAAATAAGGAGAACCTTAGAGTTTAATGTTGGGGATCATGTGTTTTTGAAGGTGACTCCCCGTCGTGGGCAGCAAAGGTTTGGACGTGGAAGTAAGCTTTCTCCCCGGTTTGTTGGGCCTTTCGAGGTTTTAGCTTGTGTTGGAGCTGTGGTGTATCGAGTAGCACTTCCCCCTCATATGATTCAGATACATGATGTTTTACATGTATCACAGCTCCGTCGTTATCTTCATGATGACTCTCACATCATCGATTGGGTAGAGATCGATGTTGATGATGATGAAACTTTTGAGGAGCGACCTGCGGAGATCCAAGACCGCAAGGAGAAGGCGTTGCGTGGGTGTTTTATTCCTTTAGTTCATGTCTTGTGGCGACACGGTGGCTTGGAGGAGAGTACCTGGGAATGTGAGTCACAGATACGTGCTCAGTATCCATATTTGTTTGATGCTTAACCATTTTCATGTATCATTGTAGATGATGTGGTTATTAAAAATTCATGTTTATGAGATGGCTTCCTTTATTTCTTGGGTGTATTGCTCTCTTTTGAGAGGCATCTCGATGGGTGGTTGTTCAGACCCTGTTTTGGTTTCACTTTAGGTGGGTTTTGGATTCTCGAGGACGAGAATGTTTTGAGAGGTATCTGATGTAATGGCCCGGACCTCTCCGATCCATTCCATTGTGAATATGTGGTGCTAGAGGTGTTCTGGGAGGTAAAGGTGACTTGGGGGTGCGTTTGGGTGGAATTTTAAGGAAAGTTAAAGGGCAATAGCTTTCGCACGGGTGGCGCACAGTTTTCCTAAACCGTGCGGCCAAACCATGCGAGGTAGGTGTTAGAGGCAATGGCTAACACATGGCTAGCACATGGTTTGGATAACCATGCAGACTAACCGTGCGAGGAGTGTTTGAAGAGGTAGTAGAGATTGACTGATTAATGTACAATTTGTCTAACCGTGCGAGCAAACCATGCAGGCACTTAAATATAGATCCTAAAATTGTGGATCTAACTCGTTTTGCCTCTATATGGTTCATTTAAGCTCCTAAGCAGCCATAACTTGGGATTACCCTCCCTTAAAGGTCAGATAAGTTCCCCAAGGGTTTTGGAGGTGATATGAAGGCTTATATTAGAGAATCGAAGCCGGTTTCTTGAGGTATGTGATCATTCTTGTTTGGTTTCTTAGATCTACTTAGATATACTCCTCCTCTTCTCTTGGTTTCTTAGATCTACACCCATTATGGTTAGATCTAATTGTATGGATATCAAACATGATGAGCATTGGTTTTTGATCTTGCTAGGAGGAGAGATCTAAGGTGGGTTTTTGGAGAATCAACCTGGCTTTCTTGTGCGTTCTTCGTTGTTGGGGTTTTCATCAAAAACCTTGAGGTAGGGGATTCTTTGCTTCTCTAATTTTTTATGTGCAATCATAGAGTTAGCACGATTTAGCCCTTTGGATCACAATGAAATTGACCTAATTAAATACTTGAACCGGATTAAAAGAATTGGTTTGATCGCATTTTGCTGCTATGCACCATGATAATGGTTCGTCTCTTATTTTTATAGATTGTGTGATATCTATGCCTTGCTTGTTAGCATTTTGTTCTTGATGAATTTGATAAAGAACGTAAAGCCAGAATTATTTGATAATTAATTGGCTAAAGATAAATAGGTGTGTAAATGAATTCGGCTGTTGCAGTTGTTCTAATTTGATGTTAATCAAATTGATGTTGATGTGCATGTTTAATTCAATTTGTTGGTAAACCTGAAACATGTTGGGGCATGTTGTTTGAAGTCATGTCAAATTAATTGTTTAATTAATTTGTGATAGTTTACTGATTGGGTTTCCTGGTTTTGGAACCTACAAATTAAATCTGTTAATTCAATATGGATTAAAGAGTTGATTGTTTGATAATTCCTGGAAGGGTTCTGAGTTACCCTCTTGATTGTTAAAGGGCCAAGAGCCCAATTAATGTGAAGATGTTTGCTTTCCTAATACTTGTGATATGACGTAATCCTGAATGGGTGTTGTGATATGTGGGGGCATAGAGGCCATTTGGTTGTGGTAGTGGATGACACCTAGAGTGGCAAGATGCATCGGTTTATGCATGTGGGTGTCGGAGATGACACCAGGGATGATGGAATGGGATGGATGTGATTGTTGGATGCTTGTTGATTCTTTGGTTTTTTTATCTAAATTACTTTTCCCCACTGCTCAAGGTAGCTGGTCTTGCTTACCCTTATTTTGAAAGGGGTGAAGACACGCAGGATATGCTACGTGCTTTCCGTGTTTAGCCTCTCAAGAGAGAATGGGTCTATGCTCTTGTAATAGGCAGCAAGGACTCGACAGGTAGTACATATACTCACCGTGTTGAGCCCCCTTGTGTTTAGTAGCATAGGATACTTCTTTAGAATTCCTGGGAATATGGGAAAGTAATTCTGTAATGAATGTTTGAATAAATGATCTTAACCCATGGGGTTGGAGTTTGTTGAAACTTAATGATGAGGTTGAGAACTTTTGAAAGGATAGTGGAATTTTTTGGATGTGGTGTTAATGGAATTTAATGTGGAATTGTTCATGGTTAATTACTGTTTGAAGAATTAATTAATGTATAGTGGAATTGAGAAAAAGGGAATTAAGTAATCTAATAAATCCCTTAAATGGTTGTGTGCTTATAGTATACCTAGTCTTAGAAGTGGCAGCCCGGAGTATAAGAGATGTTAGCTGCAATCGTTTCTAAGAATAGGTTATGCCCATAGTGTGGTTGTGATTTATAGTATATTCTGTACGTTTTGTGTTTCTATACTCTACTACACCTTGTCAGTAAGGGCAACTTACACCCCGGGGATTCTGAGCCATGGGGGGGGGGGTGTTTTTTCCAACATTCCGGTGGGAGGATGAATGGTTGACTACCCCCTTTGACCCCTCTCTCTTCTCTTGGTAGATACTAGTGCCATTAGGCACAGTGGTTACTTTTCCCCATATATGTGTGTAGAGGGATGCAATGGATTGTGGTTATTCACACACATATATTCTGGATATTGTATCCTATGGACTGCTATAGGTGTAACGTGTATAGGCTGTGATGGCTTGAGGATCCTTACTCGGTGTATGGGCTGTAATGGCTTGAGGTATAATACCCGTTGTATGATATAAGTTATGTGAGCTGTGGTGGATCCTGGAAACTACCTGATTACTTTTGGTTGTGAGGATGGTGTGGTTCTTTGCCTAGGTTTCTACGGGAAAGCCTTTGTGGTTCACGTGGTGCAGATTGTGGAGCTTAGCCCAGGTGTCTACGGGAAAGCCTTTGGAGAAAGATGCACAAGACGTATGTCGTTGGGGCCAAGCGGAAAACCAGTGGGGAAGTAGCAGTGGAGTACCCTTGATATTCTTTACTATATGATATATTCTTGTATGCGTTACTTGGTGGGAGTATCCATGGCGAGGTTGTGAACTTAGTATACCTGCTTTGGTAATGAGTTTGTTTCACTTGTTGTTCACTGGGATTTAGCATGATTTCTTTACTTTTGCATGAGAGGATTCAGGGAGGATCCTACTGAGTATACTGTTATACTCACCCTACATATATATAAACTATTTTTCAGGTCACTTGGAGCAGGTTGGAGATTAGGCTGGTTACTACTATCTTGTGGTTGCAGGAGCTGTTCGGGCTAGTGGTCACTGCTGTTTTTACTTTATTTTGTGTACTTATAGTTTTCCCTTCCAGTTGTAGTATTTTTTCATGAAATTCCATTTGTGCACTTGGGTTTATTTTATATTTCCAGTTCTGAGTTGGAGTTGATTGGTGTCTATCTTATCTCTCTCTTCTGCATGTGTTCTCTTAGAGGGTAATGCCTCCCATTTGTGTGTTACTATACCCTCGGTGCTAGTCGCCAACCCGGTGCCTACTGGAGGCAGGACTTGGGGATCATTATATCCCTTCTAGAATTGCCGGCCTAGGAGGGGTACACTTTTTGTGGAGGGGGTCGTGACAAGTAGACTAATGATTCTTGAACCCTAGTCATGTCATAAATTCCACACTGAATAAGTACATCAAATATTCCATTTCCTCTGGTTAAAAACTATCATTTTTTTAAATTCATGTCGTTTAAGCCCCGTTCATGATGTGTGCCCTTTCACAGTATGATCCCCCCCAATCATGACATGTATCCATAAACCTATACACTGGATGTACCATCATAACATGGAATTTACCTTCTCTATAGACTACATAAAATCCATAAAACATCGTCTAAGGAATTAAAACCAAAAGGTAACTTATATATATGGGAAAATTTACACAATCAAGGTTACAAGATGTTATATAATCCCCATGAACATGGCTTGTTATTTTGTAACATCGAATCATAGGACCACAAACTCAATATTCCAATACCTACTTCTCAAGGTAGTTTTCATGATATATCCATCTTTCACCCTCAACTGGTGATATCCATATCGCAAATGTATCAATGAAAAACATCATATCCCTCTTAGCTTGTCAAAATAACTTTTATCCTTGGAAGAGGGTAATGGTTTTTGACATTCGCCTAATTCATCCTCAGGTAGTCTATGAACAACCATATTTCTTCGTCCACCATGTTGGAAAACAACAGTGGTTCACTTTAAGAGATATAGAAGGGTGGATAAAACCCTTATAGATCATATCATTTATCTAAACCATTAAATAAAACAACTGAGATGGTTTCATTTGGTAAGGGTCCATCAAAATAGAATCAGAATCTAGCTTCAAGTCAATCTCAATCTCAACATCATGTCGTGGAGGTAGCATAAAAACCTCCTTGGGGAAAAGATCCTGGAAAAACCCAATGGCCATGGGAACCTCTTCCATCATAGAATCCACTAATTCAACTGACAACACATCCATCAAGAAAAGAATGGTATCTACAAAATGACTTCCCACTTGAAAACCCTGCTGAGAAAAAAACATGTTTCCCATCCACATCTGAAAACATGAATCTCCTCCAAAAGCAGTCAATAATAGCATGTATAGAATACAACCAGTCGATGCTGAGGATAAAATCAGTTGGTTGTATATATAGTATGAAAATATCCTAATATGACTAATGTGTCCACATCATCCTTCTACCCCCCCGACCCACATTAGACAAGATGGTCTGGCCTTCGACAGGTGTAGTTAATTACATGGGAATGGAAATAATATCTACATATAGTACCAATGCATGGGATATAGAAGGTGAAATAAAGGAGTGTGATGATCATAATTAAAAAAAGAATAAACAAGGAAACTAAACTTATTGATCATACCACTGATGATCTATGGGCCCTCAAGAACTGATGCCTCCACTATGTGAAACTGGAGATGCCCAAATCTTCTACCTATCTACTGATAACTACCACTATGACCATGCTCAGGTTGTGGTCACTGAATATAAGGAACATCAATAGGTTGGACTCTACATGCCTCATCTCTCCTCAGTAGAGTATAAACCTATTGAGCCTGCTACTGAAATGGCCCTACTGTTATATTCAGCTAATTTTGGCACTAAACCTATACACCTCAAAATAGCTGAGTGTAGGGAACCACTTGGAACTAGTTCTAGAAATATCCATGAACTCACAACCAAAACACATTGGCATAATATTTCCTGGAAAAACCTGAAATCCATTGTCCCCTAATGGTCAAAAAATAAGATGTTACGGTTGACTCCCTACTGGTCAAAATCACAATGTTTTGGGTGCCTGAGACCTATGACTAGAAGATCTTATCCTCGAGGATCCCTATAAGTTCACCTCCCACTAAATATATCCTTGTTGGTGCATCTTATTGATCACTTCATCCTTATTCAAAACCTAAAAATATGTGGGAAACAAAAAATGAGTTACTGCATACTAGATGAAGGGATGGAGTTCCTCCTCATGACATCTCGCAAGAGACTCCTCATATTGAAAAATATCTGGGAAATAGGATATATTAGTTGAACATGATTATCATTTCCCACATTGACATGATCCACCACTAAAGTTAAATAAGCACCTTCCTCCTTACTGAAATCATGTATGATGAAAGGAAATTTATCTGAAAATCCTTCTAGAAGTAAACCCACAAAACACTTTACTCCCTCCACTTTCCTAGATACATATTCAACCACTAACGCGCATCTCTCTACATATAACTGACTATTAATGATACAAAATAATATTTTAGGCCTTGATCAAATTGAAATCTATCTCAAGATCCTCCATCCATCTCTCTGTCTCCATTTCTAAAACACTACCCTCAAACTTCCCAAAATCCAGTAACTGGAAAGTGCATAAACACCTCTTCCATTCATGATCCTCCTCAGCCAGATTAACCCAACAATGATCAATGGGAATGTCCTATTGATCCTCAACAACCTATTCCACACGCACACAACAAAAACGATCATAAATGAATGTAAATAAAGGATTTCTTAAGCCTGGGTAGTGTGGAATTTCATTAAGATTCATTTTAACTCATTTAATTTATTTGTTATGAATTTTAACATCACCAAAACCCCCCATTAAAACAAGAAAACAAGTCATTATGAATCGTGTACCATTTCTATGTCTCTTCCATGCGAGTAGGTCCATCTCACATTGTCATTAAAAATGATCAGATTCTAGGCAGTAGATCACGAGAAGCCCTAAAATCTCATGTCCTTTCTTGTATACCTAGCTTATGTCATGCACAATGATCAACGAGTACAACTTTAAAACCACCCCATTAAATATTCATTGTTCCTAATTCCAAACTCCATCCGATCTCTCAACCATTACCTTTTATAGAACTCTGTCATGACCCCATCCCTCCAAAGATACCCCTCATAGGATGGTAATGAAGAAAAGGAGATAATGAACCCCCTGTCCCGACTATAGTAGGCACCAGGTTGGAAACTAGCTCCATGGGTGTACAAGTATAAAAATATGAGAGGAATTAACCTTTAAAGGAAACAATATCGGAAGATAGGATGTATCAAAAAAACCTATCTCTATTACACAATGTATAATAATGCCAAAAAACATCTCACATGCATGTATAAATAGATATGATAAAATTAAATAATGTCTCCAAAGTAAATACCCAAAAGTAAAGCTAAATTAGTGTCACAACAACTACCATGTGTCCGAGCTGGTAATGTATAGTACAGTCCACATAGTCCTCCTAGAAACATGAAAATAGTTTTGTATACATAGTGTCAGAATACAAGTATACATGGTTAAAAAACCATATTCTCTCATGCACATGTGAAATAAGAATACTAGTGCTCCTATGAGAAAACAGTAGAACCAAACAACACCTGTTATGGTATACAAACCATACCTACATCACAATGTCACACTCACCAACAAACACAAACCAAGATATATAATTTAATATGAATTAAATGATAAAGGTACCCCCACACCACTTTCCCATTGGTATGACACTCTCACACCCAAGGTTGTACCTCATGGTGCTCCCATCCCTTCCATATACCACACCGCTCCATAAGCACGGTCAAAACATAGATAACCCAAAAACACCTAGGCCATTACATATCACATGCAAACACTTGGGCTATCACATACCACCTGAGGAAAAATTCTCTATCATATCCACCATATAATGCACTAACAATCCTCTGGCCATCATAGAACATGAAATACCTACCTCTCTCAGAAAATAGTACATGAATAAGTGGGTACCAAGCCATCTATAATCCTCAACATATGTTTGAAAAAACACCCACCGTGTGACAATGCAGTCTTCAACATATAGTTCTCAAAGAGGGTGGGGAAAAAATATAAATTACATGAATGGAATGGTTTATATATATAATATCATACACTCAGTCCCAACCTATGGGTTCAAAGACAAAAAAACCAACTCAAAACACTATCATTTTCTCTACCAAGTATAAATGCATGACACCATAAAATATTCCCCAACCCCATTTCACATTCCCAACCATTTACATTTAATCATTACATTCCTTTAATTATTTAGAATCAACCATGATTATCCAAAAAAACCACCATTTAATTATCCATTAACCATTTTCAACCCTTTATCCAAACCATCCCTATCCAATCCAAACATTTTTAAACAATTTTCCATATATTCCATCACTACTCATGCATCTAAAACAAAGAAAACACCACCTCTCTACCCCAAAATTACTTTAAAAAAACCCACCTCCTCGCCACCCAAAATGTATGGATAAACAAACTACATTATGATTTCACCAAAGGAAAGGCCTAAAAAACATACTCCTCAGCATCCCAAAACCATGGACCAACAAACCACCTCCTTGACACCCGAAAATCATGGTAAAGAAAACAATGTTCCACCCCACACCTATTTCAACCACCCAAAATCATCCCACAAACATGAGCACACATTAAAACACATCAAGATCATTTTACCAATTTATAATTATAATTTTATCACATTCCATATTATTTTAGTGGTGTTATCACACAATACAAAACCTAGGAGAAACCTTTTTCCATATCCAAGTACAAGTAAATAATAAATTTCAATTTTTGGTGATATCACAAAAATCACAACAGTCTCAATATTCAAAACACATATATCTAGTGGACCCCCCCCAAACAACCACAATTTTCATCAGCGCATCATGTCCAAACAAACACAATATAAAAATCGTAACAATGATGTAAAAACATTTGAAACCAACCCCTTTACACATAAATTTTAATTTAATGAAGTATTTATCCTTAATTAATCTTGAACAACCATAATAATTAGGTATAGAAAATTATCCCTCTGTCATATGACAACCAATAAAGAGAAATTATGGATACCCTACCTCAATGAATCTTTCCAACTTGATGTGCACCACAGGGAAAAGAAGAACACCTAAAACCAAAAAATGCTCCATAAGAAATATAGACCAACCTACACCCCAACCAAATAAAATCAAAATGAAACCCAAATAACACCAAAAAACTAAAAAAATATTTCTTCATTGTATCCTTGGGAGAATAATTAAAGGAAACTAACCAAAAATATAGAAGAACCTAGCATAGATCAAACACAAACTGCAAACAAACGACCACTCAAACCAAAATATTAAGAAGGGATGAAGAGGGATTTAAGAACAACTCATGGCACATCGGGTTCGCCCAAAATGAGAGGAAGAAGGCTCCATGAATGAATAATTGATAATTTTTTAAAAATGAAATTTTAAAAGAGTAATGCATCATGGATTTACACAATGTGTAAGCCCCTTTCACGTAATATATTAATCGAGGACCAGTTTCTATAAAAAAGGTGTTTCTTTTTTGTTATTGAAACTTAAAAATATACTTATTGTGAACCAATCCTGTATATGACATTAAACCAACATTCACAACATTTAATACACTTACACGATGTGTATTTCTTGCATTAGTTATTTTTTCATATCCATATTTCATTGAAAACTCCCAACACCTCCCCTAAAAACCTCCATCAAAAAACACGCAACGTAATAGACTAGGGGGGAACAAACTGTTACACAACTGTTGAGGATAAAATAGGATAACTAAGGGGTTAAAAAAATTATAATATTTTAAACACAACTAAAAACTATAGAACATTTATTATTTCACATGATTTGGAACTGACAATAACATATCATTGAATCACTATTCATTTCGAACAATTTGGATCCATAATTTTTTTATTATAATTTAATTTAATTTTTGAAATTCCTAGTGTGTCCCTCCCCTCAATTATGAATGGAACCCCTCTTTTTTCATATTAAAACAAATTTTATCATTCTAGGATTATCCAACACTAAATAATTAGCTTATACACAACATTATCTGCATTATATGGTTTATTTTATTTCATATGGACTACCCATAGGGTTCATAAGAGGATATCCAATGGGATTTTTTAAAGAAAATATAATATTATTAAAAGATCACTTCTTTTTCAATTATTCTTATAACACATATATATTTTTGTTATTAATAAAAAAAATGAAAACCTACATATCATAAATATTCTTAGTTTTTTAATATTCTGAAACGATCATTATCCAACATCTTTTTCATCAAATCGGAAGTGGAATTAACCTTCATGCGTATGTATGACTTACCATTTTCACATTGCGATATAATTCATTTTTAAAAACCAATTTACACAGATATTTATTTTGAGGGTTTAAATGAATATATGTGATATTTATAACCTGATTATTGTTATATAATTTTGATATCATATATATCTAATCATCTTCCATAACATTGTTAAATGATAAGGTTTCTCATACATATGTGTGGAATACTAACTCCATGAAGCTATGTAATTCATTTATCATCTCTTCTTTAAATGGATGGTATAATTAATTATTTGATAAATATATATTATTTATATAATATAATAATTAATCTATAATTATTAATTAAAATTTAATTTCCTTTGTTCAATTTTTTCAAAAGTGAAAATAGCATTCATGTATACTTACAGCCTAACATCTCCATGAATTATGTAAGTCATTTTTCTATAAAAAATACTATGGGTGACCCTAAATAGATATTTAATTAATATAAATTATATTTATATTTTTAATAATTTTTTTTATGATTCAACCATCATCAATATAGAAGGACCAAGACTACTGGATGGAAACATGAATGAGAAATGAAGCAGTTATCACCAAGAATGGAGATTTTTACAAAAGCAATTTTTAATAAACAGGTGATAATATTTCATAATATAATAGTAAATGGTATTATAGATATCATTATGTTTCTATATTACATGTATGAAAAAAATATATTTATTATAATGGAGGTTTCAATTGTTATGTGTAAAGGAATAACTTGAGTTAATGGATTTATATTTCGATCCTATTTTAATCAAGATTTTCTATCCTTTAATTTATGTTGAAAAAAATATATGATCATTATATAAAAATTCCATTTAATTTTATTAAACAATGGTTATTTATAAATTATAAAAAAATTTATTTAATTTTCCTCACATTAAATATTGAAGATATTGAAATGATTTTTTAAGGGAAAACTGACTTTATTTCACTTTTAGTAGAAAACCCTTTATCTTCCATAATAATGTTTTAAAAAATTATTTTCAAGAATGTTTTTATTGTTTATTTATAATTCTTGAAATTTATTTTTAACCATTATTTTAGTTTTAAAAAATATTTTAAAATGAATCTTCTTTTCATTTTATAAATGAGTAAATGTTTTAATTTTTCTAAAAAAATCGCGAAATAAATATTTTATTTTAATATGCATGACATGAAAGGAATTTCTATAAAGCATGAACACTAAGTGATTTGAATAATTATAAACATGTTTCTAAGGTAAATTTACAACAATTTTATTTGACATTACCAAAAAATTTATATTTTTAATAGGTTCTTTCAAAATGATAAGGGTATTATCCATATGAAAAATTCCAAGGATTCTTTTAATTAAATTTATTTATATGATAATATCTTTTGATGTAAAATTTTCCGTACTTAGTATATGATCAAATTATACCATCCATATTCTTTCTCTATATGGTTTATGAATATAATTCTATAATGATTAGGAATCATATTTATTTTCAAAGGGATATGCTATCATGGGACTATGAAATGTATATGAGACTAATTTTCCTTACATGTGTTATGATATGATGATTTGATGAATATATTATGATGTTTTTTCACAAACATGTATTGTTTTCATTATTTCATTAGTGGGAAAAAAAATTATATATCCACCTATCAATTAATTAAATAACAATTTATACCGAATAAGATAGCTATCATAAATAATTCATTGTGCATGATCCATTATGGGAAATAAGTTGATGTACCTAGTTTAATATGGGAAATATGTTAAAGGGTATAATCAATTATGGGAAAAAAGTCTATGAAATTTATCCATTATATGAAACATGTATATATACTAGATCCACATTAATGTTTTGTAGATTGATCTATTATGATTTGATAGTGTTTGAAGTTAACCTTGACATCTGAATTTTTAAAAAAATCTGTGATGGTTCCTCAATTTTAAAAAATGAAGCTAACTTTAATGTTTTATTTTTGATGATTCCATACACTTTTGTTTATTCCCTTGTGAGTTGTTAATGTCTTCTTCCATGACTCATTTTTATAATCTTTTAGATATTTTTATTGAGCTTTCTATGTTATGGTCAGGATCTCATACCCATATAATTTACCTATTCTTATATATGATCATCTATTAAACTCTACCCTACATACCCATAATAGAGATCTGATATCACCCTTTCTTATATTTCCTTTATCCTGGTAAGGATTGATTGTATTTATTAGGGTGTTAAAATAAAGAACACTAATTTAAAATATTCTTATAGGAGATTATGAAGATAGTTCCTAAGGATATTTTGTATCTAGTCTCAAAATACATTAAACAATTATGGTCCTCATGTCTGAATATGTTAAATATATAGAATATTAATAGTTAATATATAATATTTAAATATTAAAATATGGTTTCACTATAAATGTAAACATATAAAATTTTTAGTCAATCTATTGGGATCAGGAATACAATTTTTTTGCGAAAACATAATGGATAAGTCTATGTATTGGATAACATCTGTACGTTTTGATGATAAAAATGGATAAACTAGGATAAACCTATAATCACATAGATTTATAATATGTTTTCATTATTTAAAAATACTATGAATTATATTTTCGGATTATATGATATATAACTATGATTACTATATATTGATACATACCCATTAATTTTTTTCATTAGTAAATGACAAGAACCCGAATATATGGTGGTAACAATGATTGTGATGGAAAATATATTGTTTTTCCACCTAATTAGTCAAATTCTATGGGTATTTAATGCATAATCATGTTTCAATTCTATTGAAAATTACATAGACTATGAATTATTGAGGAGTTTCCAAAAGAAACATAAAGTGAACAACGTACTATAGAGTCTATTATGACATCACATCTATTTACTTTTAGTCTAATTTATGGTCCCTAAGTTGTTATGTAATGGACTAGAAGTACTATTATAATATTTCTTTTTGCAATGATGGTTTTAACATGAACAAAGTTTCCAATAAATTTATTAATTGTAATAAGAAGTGTACCAATGGAGTAATATTATTAATAATTCAAGAAAAGAGGATGAAATTAACTACATGTAATGTGATGTTTTGAGATGATGTATTTCATAATATAATTACTATTTATTCTATGAATAATGATGGATATGTAATTCCTTGTGATTAATAAAAATTATATTTATTCCATGGGTTAATGTGAGTAAAATTTTACAGTACATGCAAGCTATTCCTCTAGTATAATCATTCTCTACGAATAAAATATTGATCAGTTATTCAGTGGGATACAACCATGCATCAAAAAAGAATAATATATATGAGACATTAGTATATACAAATAAATAATTCCACTTTTTATTGGGGTATAATTGAGAAATTATAGATTCCTATCAAACACGTGGTATTTGATAAGAAATGGAAGAGAAGGTCTCATGAGAAATCGAATAAATCACATGGGAAAAATAAATTTCATCCATCAACATGCCACAAATTATGGAAGAAACCTAAAGAGAATTACATGAATTGAAATGGTAGATGAATTAAATGTGTAATTTTGGGTCATAAAGACCATGAATTTTGAAAGGAGATGTTTCAGATGGTTAATAAAGAAGAAGAATAAAAGATTCCAACTAATGCACCACCCATAGTACCATTCATAAAAAATCATATAAAATGGGAACTATTAAAACAAGTGTACAAATATAATGGGGTTTTTTTATCAATATAAATAACCTGTTAAAAAAATAAAAATATACCTTCAGTGATCAAAATTTTTAAATTTAGTTATGAGAATGAAATGGTGCAAGGTACACTAATCATATACTCTTGAATAGATAATGTGTTATTTGATTTTACAACTACCCACTCATTTTTATATATAGAATTTAAAAAGTTAATTTAATTACCAACTTAATTATCAGATATTATTTTAGTGAAAAAAATATCTAACGATACGATGGTTACATCTTAAGTCTATTATTCCTCTCAGCTTGAAGATAGTGGGAATGTGATTTTTAAAAATATTATGATTCTACCATTATTTTAATTTGATTTAATTATAGTTATGTATTAGTTTTCTTGTATGGATCCCATATCAATTTATAAGGAATGGAATTAAACTGTCAATTTCCAAATGAACCTACAACCATTTATAAGTGCGATGATTAATATGAATATCTTTTGGAAATTACCTATAACCTGTGGGTCTTAATTCTTATCCATGAGACCTATTTACCCCATATTGTAGGGATGATAATAAATATAGACATATACCTATTATTTGGGAGACAATGTATTTATTTCCATTTAAATTAAATGGTATTCCTCTAAATCAAAAAGTTGAATTTCAATAGAACTCATACATAGTTCTGCACATATTTCAAAAACTCCATATATAATATCACCAACATTGTTCTATGAATTAAATAATCCTCTCTAGGGGAATTTGGAAGTGGGATTCATTAGGCCATGTAAATCCCCATGGGGTAAACAAATTATTATTTCCAATAAGAATTATGAATTAGTGTGACTCTGCCTTGATTTTCAATAATATCACATTAAAGGACAAGTATCATCAACACTATATTGATGAAAACTTTGATCAAATACATGGGGAATAATTCTTATACAAGGTTGATGGTATAATCAATTCAGGTCCAAGAAGGGGGATATAACTAGGAAATAATTACAAATAAGGTATGTACACAATGAATGTATATTGATTCCATTTGTTGTTACTATTCCCCTGCTATCATATGAATTTAATTAACAGTCTTTATAGATTACATAGATTCGTTTAGGGTATTTTTTATAAATGATATTATTATATATTAAAAGAGAAGTAATGAAAATGAATTTTATTTTATAATTGTGCTAATATCCTTAAGGAAGGATAATTTCTATATTAAAAATTCCATGTTCAAGTTTTGGTTTTGAAATTTATATTATTGGGTTATATGGTATCAAGTTTGTGTATATTGATGGATCATTTAATGAAAAATGTTATTGTAAAATGTGCTATAAAATCCATAATAACTGACATTAATAGTTTCTTTTGGTTGAATGGA
Organism: Viscum album; assembly: GCA_963277665.1. NCBI lineage: Eukaryota > Viridiplantae > Streptophyta > Magnoliopsida > Santalales > Viscaceae > Viscum > Viscum album. The sequence goes on from OY728165.1 coordinate 1,088,581,305, forward strand.
TATCACAAATACATTTTTTGAGAGTTCTTATAACAATCTAATCCACTCACCCTGTTTACATGGAAGGGAGTTATGTTATTGTAGACATGTGAATTTGAAGTGAATTTCATGGATTTTATGTGTAGTTTTTTCAATGAACCTATGATAACACTACCTCGTATAAGATAATGGATTGTGATCTATAGTGATGTTTTAAATAATATATTGGGATTTTTCCTGATTTAGAATGGTATGGTGACAAATTATTCCTGATGACAATTTACGGTTCATGAGAAAAATTACCCAACCAATGATATTGAACATGAAGATGAAAATTTTACATTAAAGACATGTAGGAACTATATTTATGGTAAATTTTATGATATATCTATATATATCATAAATGATTTATGTAATTTCCATGATATGGTTCACACATTTGCGACCAAACCTGATTGGACTCTTGGCATTAAGTGTGCCTCCACATACACCAGTGGTTTCCGACTAGAAATGAGGGTTCTTGATAGTATGGTTTTGAGACTATACCCTTTTATTTTCATGAATCAAATATTTATAATATTATATACTCATTAACAACCATGTGCCCCATCTTTTTTCCTTAAATATTGCATCTCTGAGGTCCAGACATGCCCCAAAACTACCAAACCCTTTCATAATACCATAAGATATATTAAAATTGCTAATAATTTTTTTAAACTAAAATTTAAAGGATCCTATGTCACCAAAAATACTTTAAATTACTAAAACCCCTCTTCAAAACAACTTATCCCTTAGTTCCCCTTCAGAGGGTGGTAGTGTATCACCCAAGAATTACTTTTTCCACTAATTATGTAAGATGAAATTTCACTCATATGCCTTATCCTATACATGGATAGGATAAAATTGAACATGAAATAAATAATTATACCTACCTTAAATATCCATCGTGATCTTATAAATGTTTTTAGTAGTATTCTCCTCAAAATATGCATTAATATCTAACTCAACCTCATAATCCTAGAAAATATTTAATAGGTCTGAATATATATAGTGATCCTTGGAAACCTGGATAATCTCATGCATTTATTGGTACATAATAAAAAACGAAAAATGATAGGCTAATGGACCAAATCTCTCCAAAATTGAAAATGGTTCAATATATATTTGTTCTTTATTCCCTTGTCTAAGTCCAACAAAGACCTAATATATATGAAACTTACAAGAAGATCTGATAAACCACCTATACTCTAGAGATCAGTGGTGATGATCAACATTGGACTCATACCTACACTAAGCTACAATTATATGATTACTGATAAGATATACATTCTTTGAGGACTCCAAAAAAATAAGTGGATATATTATAATTTCCTCTTCTTCCACTATCTATAAATGTGGTTAATGTTTAGACAAGCAGTATAGCCCCTTGTAAGGATAAATCTATTTATTATAATTAAAACTATTATTGTAGGGGAACTAAACAAGAGATAAATGTTCCACCAAAGAAACCCTAGAGTCATGAATTCATACAAGGATAATGTCTTGTAAAACTTGTATCCTATTTTTAGACTATCCATTTTTTCTATTCATGTTATGTCATTCTATGGCATACCTATAAATGTAGTGCCATCTGAAACTGGTACCAGGACTATGATATAAATATTCAATCCCTATTCGATATGATGGGACATTGAACTCCATGAAGTGGTATGATCTCCGTGACATATAAAATACAAATATCATCCACTAAAAAGGTCACTCTAATATATTATTAGTGATAAATCTTTTTTACCTATCAACAATTACCCATACAACCACACTTCCTCATTGTTACCTCAACAAACCCAACACAAAATCTATAATGACATACACCCTTTTCAATTCTAAAAATGGTAATGGATCTACCAATCTAGTAGTTTTTTGGTTCTCTTCTTTCACTTAATGTCATGTAGAAAACAATGTAAGATAACCAATAATTTGACTTATCATACCAATCATCCAATACTAGAGGCATAAATCATGGTACATATTCATTATAAAATCATGTAATACTAAATAATATGCATGATAATCTCACATCAGCTCATCTAGAATGTCTTCAAGATCCCAGAAACATTCTTCAATGTCCAATATTTCATCCTAACCAGTGAATAAGATTGATGTTGTGTCCTCACATAACATGTTATCCCATATGACAATGATCTATGTATATTAAATATAACTCATCCTCACTCATTACATAACTGAATAGTCCCATGACAATAATGCGAGTACATGTTACTGAAGAAAAATAATTCATCTCTAAAATAATCGTATAAAAAATCACTTCAACCATCATTCACTATTAGCTTCATAAATTGATTGTGTGAACATCTTCTTCCATAGATAATCTAAAAGTGCCTTTTCATTCCTATGAATATAAGCAAGTTCAAATATAAAATACTATAGGTATTTGAACTAGCTAAATTGATTAAGACTCATATAATAATGATTGAATATCTACATAAGGGTTTTATGGTCCGTGTATACTACAAACCATTCTCTTAACATATAATTCCACCAAAAACACAATGAATGACCAACTGTTTCAAAATTAGGGTCATGATTTGGGTAATTTTTTTCTTGAGGCATCAACTGATGAGAATCAAACTCCATGACTCACTCATCCTGCAAAAGAAATTATCCCACCATAATGTATGATACATCACATTTATGTATATATCCTCTTTCATGAATTGGTAAAATCGAGATCAATTCTGAGGAAAGTCTTTTTTCAAATTCTAAACGCATTCCTGTAAACTTCATGACATGTAAACATATCACCTTTTTTGAATCCCATTTGAGGTTCTTCAAGGTGTGATAAATCCTAAAAACACACATTTAATATTCATCAATCCCAAATAAACTATAAATGAAATTTGTTTCTTTTCCCACTCCTAGGAAACCACAACTATGACCTTCTTTGTGTCCACACACTCTCCTATCTACGAGATAACATGACCCATGTTTGATCCATATCAATGTATAAGTTTAATTTTGACATTTTTTAATACAACCTATACTCCACTACTTTAATCAATTTTTCATTATGTTGTTTGGCATGAGACCATTGAGTATGATAATACATGAATATAAAATCCATGAAAAACCTAATGAAGGAGTGTAGGTATGGGTGGAAAAACCAATTTATAATATAAATTGAAACTACCATCATGTTTTTGTGAGAAAAAGATACAAAAAAATAATCATACAAACCATATCTACCATGGATTTCTATACAAGGTTTATTTGAGTGTCAAACCCTTACATAATGGTAGCACCACCGTAAATCAGTTTTTTGGTAGACCTGATGTCTTCAGATCATGTCGAAGATGAAATCTATATGAGGTAATGCATATTGTTTCTTAACTATAAATTGAATTAATATATGTAAATACACAAAATTTCAATGGATAATGTACAATTTCTTGGTGAAAAGGATTGTTGAAGACCAAAGAATTTCTAGTTCATATAAACCCTTTATCTTCTAGATCATCCAACAATCCATTGAGTACCGGAGGCTTTGTATGAGGCATCATGTAAGGAGGAATAAATACACATGTTTCTTCATAAAACAACTCAATAGAAAACACTATCACTCTCATAAAAGGTAGTGCAAATTTTTTTTATGGAAAACATCTTTAAAATTTTCCACTTTATGGGGGAAATATATCAAACTTATTCTTTAATCTCTTTGAAAAGTCTATTAATATGGTATTTCACTCTACCAAACCCATGTTGCCCAAGTATATATTCACTAGAAAATAAATACCATTCATATTAATGAATTTAGATACCTTTATTTGGTGATGAAAATTACACATTTCAGAAATATTAATCAATATTAACATTAAATGGAACCAACTAGACTATTTTAGGATGGGAGTCATCATTTTTTGTAAAGACCCAAATTATTATAAATGAATTCCATTATGATTTAATGTTTTATTATGTAATGTGGTTACATAAAACACATTAATTTCCTTGGATATATATTTGTATTTATAATACTATTATTAATAATATTTTTGTTAATATATCCATTAAATAGTGATCACATGATTAATATAAATTTATGGAAATAACCAATCCATTTGACATAGAGAAATGAACTGATGACCCCATCAATTTAGATTGCACCCTATGAATCCCCTTTATCAGTGCTTCGAATGGAGAGAGAATCATTGGGATTTTTCCTTGACCAATCCCTTGCTGATATCAAACAACATAAGCATGAGTGAAAACATTTATCAGAGATGTTCAAGCTCACCAAGATCATGACCCAAACCATGTTCATCGAACAACCCCGTGAAAGTTATACTGTAGCACACCTTACACTTAGGGAATAAGATGATATAATAAAGGGTTATATATAAGGACCAAAATAATATGAATATGTTTATTTTATAGAATAATTAATTTATTTTCATTATTTACTTGTACTTTATAAGTGATTTTGATTCAATTAATCACAAATTGTATATTTGGGTAATATTAAAATTCAATTAAGGGGTTTATTTTGAATAATTAATTTATTATTGAAATAAATAAATTTTTAATAATTTTTTTTATTAAATAAAGGTTTATTAATTATAATTGGTCATATAATTTTGATGACATGAAATGTACTTTTTATAAGGGTTCAAAAAAACTGTTATTGTCAAAAACCCAACATTTTTTTAATAAATGATTAATCATATTTTATAAGTTAAAATGAAAAAATTTAGAAAATTATTTATATAAAATAACAATTATTTTTTTAATAATAACATTGATATTATCTAATAGTGATTGTTTCTTAATTTAATAAGATTGTCAAATTTTTGGGTAAAAATTAAATACCGTATAAATATACAGTGTGTTTTATAACATCATAGTGTCCCAAAAATGATGTAAAAAATAATATAATTAGTAACCTCAGAGAAATATAATATTTCCACTTAAAATAATGTGATATTAATTTTATTTTAGTAATTTTATTGTTCCATTATGATTCCTCTAAAATTTATAATATATTTAAGGATTTTAAATTCATTTATTTAAAACTATGACTCACCTCTGCATAAGAAAGGGTAATATTTTAATATGTTCGACCCATAGGCTAATAAAATAAAAAACACCCCACTTTGGAAGAAATTATGGTTAAAGACCATGGGATTTTTTGTGGTTTTGAATATTTTATTATATAGAGTCGAAAACCTAAATTTGTGAAATATTAATGATTTCCCGTCCCATTTCCATTATAAACCCACCCAATCTCAGACATCTCTTCACTAAAAATGCTTGAAACACATCTTTAATCATACATAACCACTCTAGAATACTCTAAAGGAACCAAAATCTCTCAAGAATCCCCTTTTTAATCATTTGTATCTAGACACTCTTGTGGGGGTTCATTCCTTTTTCATCTATATACATGATTCCTTATCCAGTTATGCCCTTTTATTTTCAATCAATAATGATGGGGTATATTTCCAAAACACTTTCACAATTCCATTATTATAAATAAATTTTGAGATACCTCTTTATCTTTTATTAATCACTCCCATGTACACCCATTTCCATGAATAAATTTTGTAAGCATCCGTTTCATTCTCTTTTTTATTCAATATTATTTATTATCATATGATTTATTTTTTAAATTCATTATTTTTGGACACTTAATTACATGAAAATATTACATTACTACTAATTTACAAAATATTATAGTCCCATTTCACACCCATCATCCCATTTTATGAATTTTTTAGTGATGTCGTTATGCTAATGAATTTTCACCTCGATTTTTCAGGACAAACCAATTGTGTAGTGAATATCTTACTAGTTTCCTATCAAGGGTGTTCATAGTTATAAACATATAAAATTTTCTTGGGTATATACATGTATTTATTCTTTGATACTTTATTATGGTATAAATTATGAGGAATAATGAATCCATGTTTTTTTATCTTAGTGGGACACTTAAGCACTTGAATGAAATAAAAGTGGTAGGTGCACACAAAATTATATAGTCCTCCAATGCATTGAGTAATGTTTAGTATAATGATATGTCATGTTCGGAAATGGGTGTTCCAAATTCTAATATGGGAATTAGTCCACCATTATGTCTTGGCTATTTAGCCTTGTAGTAGGATGCATTGTTTTATGTTGTATCAACATTTCCAATTTTATGATTATCATGTTATATCATTCCTTCTTATGTGTGTTCATTTATGAATCATTGTCATGAAATTTTTAAGATATATTTCTATATTCATGTTATTCAATGTTTATTCTCTTAATAGGCTTTGTGGGTCACCCCTTTATTATGTATTTATGAGGTTATCCAATTCTGTTTTAAGCTCATGCATGTAAAAGATGTTTTTAATAAAGATGTTGTAATTCAGGTGTAAGTTGTAATGAAATGTATCTATTTACCAATGAATTTATACCACTTAATCTTTTTGGTTGTAATAATTTTAGTTTTATTTAATTAAATAATGTAATAATGTGTAGCACATATATGGTTTTTTTATTTGGTATAAGAATAAATGTATAGTTATTTTTGGTATTAGGATTAAAAAACTCTAGAAAAATACATAGAGATAAGACTAAGTATAAGATTGAATCCATAAAAATTCTATCAGTAAAGAGTAAGTGTTTTATCAATAAAATAAATCTATTTTATGTACACAACTAGTGGGCGTGGTTTTCGAGTAGATGTACCTAGGAGTAAAAACTCCAACAAGATGTTCTGGGCCTAGCTCAGGATAACTTGGTACAGGGTAATGGGACATATTGGACACATGGTTTAACTCTCTTAAGGATATTATTTGGTAATTTATATGATTATTATGAATCATTATTAAAGGAGTAAAAAAATTTCTCATAAGGGTATATTTTAGTAAATGGATCCGGGATAACAAAGATTGAAGCCCATAAATTAATAAGTTAAGGAAATACATGTAAGTTATTTGTTATCCAATTAATGTATTTAAATCCCAATTTATGTATTTAAAAGTTATATATAATCATACTGAAGTTTATTTTTATTTTATCCATTGGAAGAAAATTGGTGGAATCGGTAAACATTCAATATAAATAGAAATGTGATGACTACCCAAATGAGATGTTCAACCCAATGAGAGCATGAATCTCACACTTCATTATGATACTCTATTTTCGAACTCTCATTTTGAAAATAATACTATATTAGGAGGACCATTAAAATACCCCCAAATGATAAAAAGTTGTAATCATGTTCATCACACAACAAAGGCATCCTACATTCAATGGATAATATGATCCCTTAACGAAGGAACACTATATCAAATCCATTGGGAAGATATTCTGCATAATTAAATTCTCCATACTAGAAAATATTCTTTTGGATGTTTCTCTTATGGATGGTGAAGAAAATAGATGGTAGACATTGATAAAAAATATGATTCTTGATGAGGAGATCTAAGAAATGGTGTGGAAGGATTTCCAAAAAATGTTTTTTGATAAATATTTTCCATGAAATCTCCATCATAATATGGAAATGGATTATTATTCAATCAATAAAAATGATGATGTATCTATCGGTCTATATAAGGAAAACATCAGATGATTTTCATGGTACACCTCAATCTTTGTCATTACCCAATAATGAAATGTTGACCACTTCTTTGTTTGGATAAAACCTATCCTATAGAAATAAAAAATATTTAGTCGCACCAATAGCTATGAGAAATTTTTTTTATGTTCCCTCAATGTTGAAATTCAGATTGGAGAAACTTAGTGGTGTCACTGGGATAAGATTTAAAATGTGGAGTTAAATTTTGGCTATCTAATAGAGAGATCTAATGATGTAGTGAAATTTCAACATCCCACATTCCAAAGGTGTGAAATGAAGCACCCGGAAAATTTCCATAATGGGGTGAGGAAATAATTTAGGTTTGGGAAGGAAGGGTGCCTAGATTGTGATTTCTAATAAGAGAAACCTTACACTGTGATGGAGGAAAGGAATTATCCATCCAACCCTCATTGCATTTTTCTTTTCTGCAACTACAATGAAACATGACACTTATCAAAACCAATTTGATAAGATAAGGGTTTTCAAAGGCCACCATCAACCTCCATGTCTAAAAGGTCTATATTTTTCCATCAATACCACTGAAGTGAATCCTAATAACAATGTGGTGACATGTATTCCTGTTATTCATTCAAGAATATTGAACATACATTTTGATTCTATTTCTACACATTACTTCATATCATGAATTTTTAGTACAATTATTCAATCCCCACCAAAAATCTTGGAAGTAAAGTCATTGGGAAAAACCAAAATTGGGGAAATTATTATATCCCAATTATATAACTAATATCCTATTAAAGATTGTGGGTTAAATTTCCCATAAAAAATTGTCATACCCCATTTAGTGGAATTTGTTGCAATTTTTGGAATGGATTGGATTTCCCTATATGAAGACAACATAAATTTATGTTATAAGGAAATCACATCCAGTATCATGAATTGTCCTCAGATTCTGTAAAAATTCAAGGATAAGGATAAATCGTCCTTAGCACCATCACCTAAATCATATATATTATTTCCCTTTGAGAAATTATATATATCTCAAATTATTAAGTCTATAGAAATAATATTCTTTGAATATATTCTCATTATGAGGGAATATGATGATATGTTTACCAAGGGATTTCTGGATCTTCCACCAAGCTGAGATGTTGATTTTTTATCAATATTATACCTAGGGCATTACCATTATCCAAGACTCCATTGATAATGTATGTTGTTGAAATTGATGTGCTAAAGAAACATCTAGATGAGAATCTAGATAAACAATTTATACTCCCATGTGCTTCACCATGGGGTTCACCAATCCTTGTCGTTAAGAAGAAGGAGGGGTCAATGAACCTTTTTATCAATTATTGTGGGCTCAAAAAGATCATGAAAAAGAATGAGAATAATTTACATAAAATTGAGGACTTGTTTGATTAGATACATGGAGCTCAATATATTTCTAAATTGGATCTATGTTGAAGATATTACCATGTTAGAGTGAAAAATGACGATATTCCGAAGACTACTTTTCATACGATTTATAGACACTATGAATTCATAGTAATGGATTTCAGGCTCACAAATTTTCCAAAAATCCTCATGGACATGATGAATACATTATTTATAGATTACATTAAAATTGAGGTATTTTGTATAGATGACATCCTAATATACTATAAAACTAAGTAGGATCATGAGGATAATTTGAGTATTGTGCTAAATACCTTGTGATAGTAAAATATATCTACCAAGTATAGAAAAGGTGAGTTCTTGTTAATGTAAGTATCTTTTATGGGGAATGTCATCACCAGAAATGGGATATATGTATACCCTTCAATGACTAAAGAAATTATAGGAATTATGAGGCCAAAATATGTGACAGATATCTATAGTTTCTTTTAGTTAGCTTGTTATTATGGTCAATTTGTGAGAATGACCTCGTGATTGTTAAACCCTCTAACCCAGATAACTCGAAAGGGTGTATGAAATGATGAATGTAAAAATATATTGAAGGATATGAAAAAGAGGATAATAACTACACCTAATAGGACCATATCTAGAATTAGAGAGATTTCATGTTATTCAATGATTCTTTCTAGAGGGTAATGGAATGTGTGTTGGTCCAAAAAGATAGATTGATTGCCTATGCTTTAGGGTAGCTGAATGTTCATGAATATAACTACACAACACATGATCTGGATTTGGATTTAGTAATTTTTCCTTTAATTTTTTTTGGAATTATCACATTAGGGGGATTTGTTAAATATATTTGAATCAAAAAAACCCTCAAGTATATATTCACATAGAAATAGTTGAATATGCACTAATGAAGATTCTTATACATGATCAAAGACTATGACTGCTCAATCCACTATGATCCAGGGAATGAAAACATAGTGGTAGATTCTATAAGTTTAAAGGATCTAGGAATTATGTCATTGATTAAAATTGAGGGGGATACAATATTCTTATATTTGTAAATAATGGACATGGGAATCATAATGGAAGAAAAATCATCAATCCATTGATTTTTTTTCTTATTCCCCTCTTATGGAGACGTTAATGGATTCTCAAAGAGTTGATGTGGGAATTTAAAACCAAGTGGAAGCTATATGAAAAGGTATTTATTTAGATATAAATGCTAATAATGATGGAGTTGTGATATTTGGGTTAAGACTATGTGTATCATCACATCCTGAGTTAAAGAAGGAGATGTTGGATGATGTATATAGCTCAACCTTCTCCACCCACCTAGAAATCACAAAGATGTATTGAGATCTCTAAGAACAGTAGTGATGGGACAACATGAGGAAGGAGATCACAAAATATACATTAATAGGTCTTGTATACTATTAAGTGAAATAGAAAAGGAAAAAACCAAGGGGAAGATGCAACCATTTTCCATAGCTACATAGAAATGGGAAAACATCACCATGGACTTTTTTAGTGATCTAAAAAATATTTAAAGATGGAATAATGCCATACGGGTTGTGGTGGATAATCATAAAAATACTCCACACTTCATTGTAGAATGACAAGAATTACCATTGGATCTACATATAGGAATATAGATCAAGAATGTGGCCAGACTGTATGGAGTAACACTATCGATTGAATACGATAGAGATACAAGATTCCCTATATGTTCTAGAATACTCTTTAGCATGATATAAACAATGAGTTGAAATTCAACATGACCTATCACTTTCAAACTGATGGCTATTCTGATCAGGCTATCCAGTCACTTGAGTATATGTAGAGAGAATTCTCAAAAAATTCCAATGAAGGATGGGATCAACTCCTTACTTTTGTCAAGTTCTTTTAAAATAATAGTTTCCACTCGAGCATAAAAATGTCTCCCTATAATCCATTTATGGGAAGAGGTTAAGGACACCTATATTATGGGATGAAGTTGAGGAATGAAAAATGCATGGTACAAAAAAATTTAGAGGAAATGGTGGAAAATATTAAGAACATTTAGTAGTGTGTAAAGTAATCCCACCTTTAAAAAGAGCTATGTCAACAGCCATCAATAAGACCTAGAATTTTATGATAATGGTAAGGTATTCCTATGGATATATCTTTGTAATAAAGTGTTGACATTTGGGAATAAAGGAAATCATATTCCTTAATACATCACCCCCTTTGGGATCCTTTATCGCATTAGTGTGGTGGCTCATGAACTTTCACTCCCAACTAACTTATCTTGAGTTAATGATTTATTCCATGTTTCAATCATGGGGAAGTAAATACCTGACTTCTCACAGGTAATCAATCTAGAGGTCGTACCATTGGAGAATGATCATTCCTATGAGGATCAATAGGTGATTATCTTATATGATATAGACAAATTTCTATAAAATAAGATCATTATCCTTATCAAAGTGATGCATTGAAAAAAATCTTGAAGAAGTATTGTGGGAGTTAGAGGAAGTGATGGGACAGAATTACCCTCATCTATTTTAAGGGGGGGGGGTGAAATGAAAATTTTTAGTGTGAGATTTCTCATGGGGGAAGATTGTAACGACTCAAACACTTATAAATAAAATCCCCTTGTGATTTAATATTTTATTAGGTAATATGGTTATAGAAAACAAATGAACTTCCTTGGTTATATATTTTTACTTAAATGACCATTAATAATTTAGCTTTGTTAATATAGACTTTAAATAGTGATAAAATTATTAATGAAAATATAGGTTGTTAACAAATACAATTCATGTAGATAAAGGAACCGATGGTATCATCCAGTATGATTATACCCTGTCAAACCAATTTATTAGAGCTTCCATAGTAAATATAATAAATGGGGTTTTCTCATGACTAAGCCCATGCTGAGATCCAACAACTTAAGCATTAGTGAACCTATTTATGAGAGATGTTAAATCACATAGACATCATGACCCAAACCATTTCATTGAATGGACCAATGAAAGTCTCACTGTTGCACGCCTTACTCTTAAAGTGTACGCCGAAGTTATTAAAGGATTTTTATCAAGACCATAAAAATATTAATTTTTATATTTTATAGAATAACGAATTTTTTATCATTTTTTTATTATTACATCATAAATGCTATTGATTTTGATTCAATTAAACTCAAATTGTATTTTCAGGTAATATTCCAAATCCAATAAGAGATTTATTTTTATAAATTAATTGATTATTGAAATAAATATTATTTTAGTAAATATTTATTTTTAAATAATGGTTTATTAAATATAAATTCTTAAATAATTTTTATGAATTAAAATGTACATTTTATAAGGTTCAAAAAATCATTTTTGTCAAAAATATTACATTTGTTAATAAATATCAAATAATATATTAAAAGTTAAAATTCACATATTTAAATTATTATGTAGATAATGTATGTATTATTTTTGTTATCTGAATGTATAAATTATCAAATGATGAATTTTTCATTATTTTCATAGTAGTAAAATTTTTGTGTAATCATTAAATACTGTATAAATATATGTTGTGTTTTATGACATCATAATAACCCAAAATTGATGTAATAATTATTATAATGGGTGTCATCAACCAAATATATGTCCTACTCTTAAAATAATTTTATTTTATGTTTATTTGTTTTATTTTTAAATTCTTTTATGAGTCCTCCAAAATATATAATATATTTTATGATTTCTAATTTATATAATTAAAAGAGTTACTCAACTCTACATAATAAAAGGTAATATTTTAATTTATTCAGAACTTTTAATAATAAATTAATTAAAACCTCCCCAATTTTGAAAAAAACCATGGAAAGAAACTTTGGTAAGGTTTGTGGTAATGAATATTTTATTATATAGAGTCCAAAAACTATGTCTTTGAAATATTAAAGAATACCACTCTCATTTCCTATAAAAACCCACCCATGGTCCCACTTATCCTCAATAAAAATAATTGGATCACATAATTATTATGTCCTCCCCTCTCTGTAATACTCCCAAGTCTCCCCAAGTTCTCCAGAAGCCCCTTTTCATGCTTTTGGAGCCACACACTCAAGTAAGGGTTCATTCATTTCTCGTCTTTATCCATGATTCTTTATCATATTATGACCTTATAAAATCAATTACTAATTATGCAGTATGTTTTCTCACCTCCCCTATACTGAACATATTTTGTAAAAATGATGAGAAAACCCTTTCTCTCTTATTAATCAGTCCAAGGTACACCCATTACCATGCCTAAATTTCATAATCATCCCATCCATTCTCTTTTTATTCAAGATTATTTATAATCATATGCCTTATTTTTTGTAATTATATAAGTTTTAACTTGTCCATAAATAAACATATTACTTTCCAATTCATATACAAATGATTTTTGGCCAACATAACTCTCCCCAACCCATTTTATGAATTTTTATGTGATCTCCTTATGCTTCCGAATTTTCACTGCGATTTTCCAAGCCAAACCAATTCTGTAGTCACTACCATAAATAATTCCTATAAAGGGTGTTCATATTCATGCAAATATACCTTTTTATTAGTTTATTTCATGTATATATTCCAAACTCCATTTTCATGGAAGAAATTATGATGACGAATGAATCAATGTTTTATGATTTGTGTGGAACAATTGAGCATGATAATGAAATGAAAGTGACAGGTGTTCCCGAAATTATATCATGCTCAAATGCATTGGGTAATGTTTAGTATCATGATACATCATGTTGAGATTTGGTTGTACCTAATTCCTTTATGGGAATTTTTCCACCATGATGTCTTGGCAGTTTTTCATTGACATATGATGTAATGTGTGATATTGTTTCCATATTTCCTGTGTTATGATTATGTTGTTATATCATTCCTTATTATTAATGTTCCATTATTTTGAAATATTGAAACTCAATTATGACTTCTACAAATTATGGATTCATGTGTCCCAACTTCCCATACTGATGAGATGCCACCTAGTTTCAGGGTTTCTTTCTCAAACTAATGTTTCTCCCATGAGAAAGCTAAAAATGACACATCCTATTAACATAGAAGCTTATGAAATATATTTATATTCAACCTAAATTCCCAAAATCCATATATTCAACTTGGTTCAGCTCATATATCTGCCCTTAGTTCTCTATTTCTGGTATGGTAGTCAAATGAAGATCATTCAAAAGAGAATGGATGACCAGCCTAATCCAATCCACAAACTACCTTCCTTAAATCAACTCATCACTAAGAAATATTTAGTGAAAATGTTGTATCACTATAAAGATAGTTTTATATAAAAATATTTTTATTTTCCATCTAAAAATACAAATTACTTAAAGATAATTTTTCTAATATTATATTCAGAAATAACTCATCATAATAAACTAGAATTTTAATTCCTCCAAGTTATCTCTTGGTGTTGACCAACCTAATTTCTGACATCCCGCCAACACATGGTGGATCCATGAGGTATATTCACTAAAATATTGATCATCCACTCATGATTCATGTATAAATTATTTATAATATATAATGTGTCCTCTATCTATGACTCTATTATCATGCGCCACCATAACTTCAAAAAGTAGGTGGATGATTCTTTTAAAACACCTATGTCGACTATTCCAAAGTAATGGTTGGTAACATGAATCCATTATTTTTTTGTCATGAGTCATAGAAAACCTTCCTATAATTTGGAATTATTTCCCATATCAGGTATAATAAGAGGATTCATAGGTGAAACTATTGGAGGTAATACTAGTGGATCATGTACCATCACCTCTGAAGCATGATCACCACCAAACTCTTGCTGCATGAATCATGGAATTTGGGTAGAATACATAATCAATGAAAAAAAAGACAATGAATAGGATTTTATTATAGAATAGTCATTGGTGACCAAATAGGATAACTTAAAACTCTATATTAAGTGTCAGACCTCATATGGATGCTCCAAAATCAAAATCTAGGTAATTTAAAAGATCATAAAGGGGCACAAAATTCATTCCCAAATTCCCACTACTAAGGTTGGGCTATGGTTAAGGACTCATATATCATAGAAGAGGATATGGTATATAGAGTACAAATAGTGGGTTATAGAGAAACCGTCTCCATAATTTTCAATTGGTTTCCCTCTTCAACAGAATCCATTTCACATCAAAATTACTATTTATAGTATTTTATATATACCAATACCATGGTTTAGTTAAATGAGTCTTGCCTTCCAATGTTATAAAATATTATAATATATATGTTTTAATTAGCATCTCAGTAAGAGAAAACATAATTTTATGATGGTTTAATTATAGGGATCAACATTCCTAATTTATATAGTTCCATCCAATTTATAAATTTTAATTGGAAATCATTTAATTTCAACCTCTATTGTGTCAGTCCATATTGATAATTTTTAGTGGAAAAAGTGATATTTTGTTAATTATGGTACCAACATAAAGCTATTTGGGGAAATTATATTTATTTTGATGTTTTCATGTTATGTAACTAATTATTTTATTCCCCACATGATTCATTGGAAAAGTTTCAAATATAGAAATCCATGCATATAATATATTCCACAATCATTGACAAAAAAAGAATAAAATGTTCAAATGAATATGCATGACATATTAATCCTCAATTTCCTATGATGATGAATGATCAATAACTCCATCACATACCTATCCATTGTTTAAAGGGAATCCATAATAATAAAAATAAATTCCAATAATCATGTATGTCACCCAATGATTAAATCAATTCATCTGTAATAGAAAAAATATAGAACACTATATCCCATCAAAGAGAATGTGGCCTTTTCCCTATATGTGTCTTAGCTTCTCCAAAGCACAAGATCAATAAAATTATAGAACATATCTATTCTCAATTTTAAGAACCTAGAATAGTAATATCAAATAAAATAATGGTCTAATACCATATGAAACATCTTCAACCTAGTTCAATTATATGTAAATGAAATTTGTTATTCATGTCGACTCAATGGAACCTCCTCGTATTCTAGTAGTTTCCAACTAGTAGTGAGGGTTTATTATGGTATGATGGGGATATTGTACCCTCTATACGAGTGTAAAACCTAGTGGTAAATTACAATTACAAATTAGCAAAAGCTATTTAAATAAAGGAATGTGTAGATGTAAAAATATTAAAAAAATTAAAAGATATAAATAATAACTAGATTCATATACAAGGAAATTTCATGACTATATAAAAAATAAAGAGTGAGGAAATGAGTAGCATGAATATAAGAGTGAATTATATACATAAAAAATGTCCCACATCTATCCCAAATATCATCATGAGTTCAAGATCTATCCTCTACTTCTGTACTCTATCCTTAAATAGAATGTAAATTTTTTTAGGAGTGTAATTTCCTTTATCCCATCCTATATCTTTGAAATATTTTTGGGTAACAATGGATGGCTGGAACATGGTGGTATTAAAATTAGTAGGCCACCACCAATGGTGATTATAAAAAATCTAGTCTATGATTATATAATGAAACAATGTGATGGTCACAATAGAAATATATATAAATGAAGTAATAAAATCCACATCATCTCAGGATCCTCACTGGACACCCATTGGATATCACCTACTTCAAACTAATCTGGAATGTCTCTAAACATTCATCATTATAGTAATCAATATAGAGCATGATATCTATTAGTTATAGATTATAAATAACGTTCATCATGTGAATAATTTATCAATATAAATTAAAGAACATACTGTCCTTTAATTATTTATAATCCATATAGAAAATCATGTGCATTAATTTTTAAAAATACATTAAGTAAATTCATGTCCTTAAATTCTATATAATCTATACGAAACATCATTTCAACTAATTCTAAATAATGAATTTAGGAATTCATATCCTTAAATTATGAGTATGTAATATAAAATTCCATGACTATTGGTTGTGAATATGTAATATGAAATGTCATGTCCTTTTATTCTAAATAAGCAACATATAATTTCATGTCCATAAAATAAGTTTACCATGAAGAAAAAGAACTCTAGTTCCATGTAAATATCCATGACCATTATAAATATATTTCATTATTTATGTCAGGAAGTTAATGTGTAATCAAAATGGGGATGTTAATCAACATTCTACTACATATTGTTTCAAAGGTTGTTTGATAGGGCCTTACCATTCACCTTACCTTTATTACATATATATCTAACCATGTGGTCCATGTGTAGGTCCATACAATATCTCAATATCTAGATAAATTTATAAAATTCCATTATATATTGGAAATCCAATCATCTCATAGATGTGTTTTAGTCACTAGAGAAACTTATGACAGTATGTCATATATTGAACCCTCCAAAGGGGATGATTTTGGTTCAGGTTTTCAACCTCCAACCATTAATCATGTCTCATTTAATGTATAAAATCACATTCCATGATTTAATATAGTGGTTCATAGATTATATAAGTAAATTATGGATGTTATATTATGAGGATCAATAATAAAATTTATAAAATCATAAAATTTTACAGAATTGGTATAGACCACCAACCTATACCAGTATTGGACTCCTCAAACATTATTAGGATTTAATCATGGATTGAATGGATGAAATCAAAGAAATATACTAATGTATATAATAAATTTATATGACCTCACATGAATATAGAATTTCATATAGATAGATAAATTAATAAACTAAATAAGGGGAATCAAAGTCCTAGAATTTGATACCTAATATGATGAGAAATGATTTAATTATAGTTTGAATGGAGAGGCTAGATTAAATCCTTTTTCTATGGATGAAGAGTTCGCTCATGTATAGAAGGAATGTATTATGCATGAATGGATGGAGAAAAAAATTGCAATAAATATTAAATACCAATGTGGAAGAAAGGAAATTTCACTCACTTTTAAAGGTAACACTATTTTACTTAAGGAAATCCAAACCATGTGTTTACCATGCACCACCACTATCCATATGTCCAACCCCCTTTCACAGTTTTCATAGAGTTTTACAATCTATTCTCAAAAGTATTGGAAATACTTTGAAACATGTTAAAATATTTTTAAATGAATGTTATTCCACCCTCAAAAGGTTATTCAAACTATTAACTAGAACTTTTGTCCAAAAAATTGATATAAATAGTTACTAAGGACCCTGAACCTCATCATATTATTTTAAAATAAGGTTCTAGGATTCAAAAAATACATATAAACTCAAGAACCCATTTAATAATAATATAAGAAATATTTCAATGATATATGAGAGGGTTGAACTAATATTTAATGGTTCTATACTTCTCTGATAATTCATGATGTTACATTGAAATAATATATTCACATCGTAGGAGCTAGATATGATCCAAATATGATGGTTGGCATTAGATAAAAAATATGAATACTCAATACATTATAAATCTTTAAAGGTGAAAATGTTTGATAAATACTTGATATAGACCTATCATGTTATTTTTTCCATAACGAGAATTTAACATTATTCAATACTTGTGTATTTTTTTGAAGATGAAACCTAAACCCATATGGAAAGTTGAAGGATCCTATATTAATCTAATGAATAATCAACCATTTACCATGTAATGATTAATGAGGTTTAGAAGGATAATGTGGAGCTATATAAGAAATATATAAATGCTCTTAAATCAAACATTTATTTTTTATTGAATGATATGATACAAGAACCTTGTATGTTTTCAAGCTATACTAGATTTGAATATAGATATACATAATGGGGATCATATTTTTTCATTATCTATTCATCATAGAACTATAATTATGTATAGAGATATAAAATATAATATATATATATGGTCGACATGAAGATAGATATTACAGAGTGTGTATATTGGTTCTTTTTCTTCAGTGAGTTAAGGCTAAGAAACATAATTCTAAAGGTATGTGACAACCATTATGCACAAAAAATGGAAATGGAAAAACATCACTAAGGAATTTTTAAAGAACCTCCCCCAAACATCCATTAAAAATAAGGCTATTTTGGTTGAAGTCAATTTACTTAGGAATTCATCATCATTTATTTTCATTGGAAAATATTTCACTCTTAATCCAATTTTTAGTTAATACAAAAATTAAGTGGTGAGATTTTCTGGATACCATAATTAATTTTGTCTAATATAGATCCATGGGTTACCTTCATGTTTTAGTGAAGTCTTTATTAGGCTCTTGATACCAAGTTATGTTTCAACACTAATTTTAATCCTTAGATAAATGGTCAGTGTGAGAGCACTATTCAGACCCTATAATACATGGTGAGAGATTTTACTGGGTGATTAAATATTTTTTGGGACAAATACATTATTTGGATGGATTTACATGTTACAATAACTTTCACTCGAGAATAAATATGCACATATTTGTGTCCCTCTATAAAAGGAAGTGAAGATGTCCATCGTGTTTGAATAAAGTTAGATAAATAAATAATTTTTAACCTGATATACCATGAGAAATGGAATGTACAGTTATATCTATTCAGGAACACATAAGGGAAATAAAAAGTCAACAAAAATGTTATGCTGACAATCATTATTGATATATTTTGTTTGAATATGTGGAAAAAGTAATCAACAGCATATCTCCATGGAAGAGGGTTATGATGTTTTGAAATAATAGAATTTTGATCCCTAGATATATTGGTATCTTCTAAATTCATGATCAAATATGTACTGTATCATATTATTTGGTGCTTCCATGAAATCTCTAACAAGTTCATGATGTATTCCACATATCTCTACTATATATGTATATACATGATATTTCATATTCACTGATATATGATTTCATACCATTGGAATTACATATATCTTATTTAGAATAACTGGTGGGGCTTATAGATAATAAATATAATTTTATACGAAACAAATTCACCCACCTGGTAAATTTAATGTATTGAAACACTAAATTTTATGAAGCTATATGGGAAACCAAGGATGTGATGAGGTAGAATTATCCTCTTATTTTTATATTAGTGTGATGGAATTTAAATAGAGGAAATCATTTTAATATCGGCTAAGTTTAAAACCCAATGATTATTTGAAATATTTTTCAATATGTATATTGGATTCCCTCAACAGCATGCATTACATGAAACAAATAGTATAAAAAACCAAAATATACTATTAAAATATTAATATTTAATGTGGAAATTATCACAATGACCTTGGATTAGCGGGTATAAATTATTTTAAATAAATTGTAAAAAATTTATGTCGAATATATGAATAAAATTAATTCATTTGTAATTAATTAGTTTGAAATTTAAATAAGATTCATTTAAAAAAAAGTGTGTTGTTTTTTTAAGAAACATTTTTTTTCTCACAATGTGTTTTTATATATATAAATCAATTTACCACTAATTTAGAATGATTTCAATGATATTTATATATTATATATTTAATACAAAAATTTAACTATCATTAAATATTATTTATAGTCATGGAATAAGAATAAATCTAGTTTTATGTTTGAAAATTTATTTTTCCATAAAGCGATTTCTAATTAAAATATTCATGATTCTCCTATAATTAATTAATACCAATTATTGAAACATAATTTCATTAAATTTATTTCATAATTGGCTTTAATAGATTAAAATATTTAAAATAGATCGCTTTTATTTTTGGGCTTCATCCATAATAATCATGGTAAATTTTATCACCACAGTAAAGGGTATATAGAGATAAAAAATGTTAAAATGAAATATTAAGTTTACCAGATTTCATATTAATTCATATTTGATGATGGTAATTCAACTCTTAAAACATTTTTATTTAAATATAATTTTTAGGGTCACTTTTCTACGAAAATGATATATATAATATTTAAAGAAATAAAAATACAAACTTAACTCGGATACATTTAAATATAAAATATATGTACTCATAGGGATAAAATAAAGTTATTTATGAATATAAATTTCTATTTTTATCATGGTGTAATTTTTTTGAGTTAAATTTACTTCATTTTTATTGTAATTAAATAATTTTCATTAATTTTTATTCAATGATGTTGTAGAATTTTATAAATTAATAAGAAAAAAATAAATGGTTTTAAAAATATAAATATTAATATAATTGTATAGATGTATTATTTTAAAATAATTTAATATATTACTAAAACATAAAAAAGATTATTTTAATTGATTATATTTGAATTAATACATTTTATTTCAGAATTTTATGTTTTATTAATAAAAAAATATGAAAAAATTGACATGAAGGATATTTTATCAGAAAAATATTTTATTAAGTTATTCAAAAAACATATGATTAATAAAATATGATAAAGGGGATTATATTATGTTTTATTATCCATCTAATGGAAATTAATGAACTAATTTTCACCATATATGAAAAATTGTAACCCTTCATTAGTGAACAAGTCATTACCACTGTTAATGTTAAAATATTTTTATAATGGGGATAAACAAAAAGATATTTTAAAACATACAACAAAAACAACTCCAAAAAATATTTTTGACGGGATTTCAGCTTCTTCTGAAATTATTTTCAAATACATATCCATTTGTATGAATTTTTCTATTGAATTAATTTATTATAATTTTTTTATGAAATTCCAAGAGTTCCTTTACCCAAAATTATAAAAGGGCACCCCACATTTCTCTTCCTCAAGCCACACTGACTCTTATATATTGGAATAAAACTATAAAATTCTCTTCTGAACTCCTTTATATACATTATAGTGGTTTATTTATTAATAAAATATCAACCTCGTCATCCTTAAGAGGATATATAAAGGACTTGTTTCAAATAATATTTAATCGCCTTAATTAACGACTTCCATTTTAAATCTTTTTTACCCCCCCTAAATCAGATTTATTTAAAAAAAATAACAAATTATGTATTATCAATATAATTAAATGTTACCATGATTATGAAACCACTATTATCGACCCTCTTTCTAGTCATATATAATGTGAAATTATCACTAGTGCTTACATACAACTTTCTAACTACACATAGTGATACAGTTAATTTTTCAACATCATTAACTAAAAGACATTATTATTATTTTTTAAATATTATTTTTATTTAAGAATTATTCTTAAATAATTATAATATTATATATAACGTATTACCTTTAAAACTTTTAGAAAATGATCAGGTCACTTGTGCGTACTGGTGGAAAACCACCTCAACAAATAGTGGTCATTGATTTTTCATATCCTATTTACATTGATTTTAAAAATGATTAATCATATATTTTTTTTTGATTTTTATAATTTATTTTTGATTTTATAAATGTCTATTATTATTTATCATTATTTTATTCTATCCATCAAAAACTGAAAACTAATTTCAGGTTTACCTACACCCTAGCGTCTCCATTAATGGTGAGAATCATTTTTCAATCTAAAAATTTTATGGATGAATTAAAAAATATATATAATGAATATATATGATATTTATATATAGATTAAAATTATGGATATTTTGGAACCATGACCAATATACAATGGAAATTACTTCAAAACTGAAAGAATCATGAAAAATAAAGCAGTTATCACATAGAATAGTTATTATAATAAGAATGTTTTAATATATGGGTGAAATGATGTTATATGTAAATAATAATTGGTATTTTAGATATTAGAATGGTTTTATAAAGAATTTATAATAAATATTTCTTTATTATATTAGATGTCTGAAATCATTTGATGAAAAGAGATAATTGAGCTAAGGGATTTATGTTTCAATAAAATTTTAATTGTGATTTGCATAGGCTTAAATTTATATTGAAGAAATTATATAATATTTATCTCATAAATATGATTAATATTATTCTACACTGGAAATTTCTAAAACATACATGTTTTCCATTAATTTTCCTCACATTATGTACTCATGATATATGAATAATGTTTTTAGGAAAAATTCACCTTATTTATCACATCAGTCTAAAAAGTTTTCATTACTTACACATGTTTTATAATAGTGTTTTCATGAATGTTCATCATATTGAAATGTGGTCATTTAAATTAATTTTTAGACATGACTAAATTTTTAAAAAACTTTTTAAAAAATCTTCATATCATTTTCTGATGGAGGTATTTTTCATTCTATTTTTACAATAGTCTGAAATGAATATATTATTTAAAAATTTTTAGCATGAAAGTAATCCCATAATATAATGACTGATCAATGAATTGAATCATATTTTACATGTTTCTATGGTTATTTTCATATAAAATGTTTTACTTAATATTTGGGGAAATTTTATATATTGAATTATTGATTTCTATATAAAAAAGGTTTTTTTCTCAAGAAATATTCCAATTATTCATTTAATAAAAATATTATCTATGACTAGCCCCCACTATGTTAATTACGATTCAATTAGTATATTATATTTTAGTGAAATCATTTTTATTTATTGTGGTGGTTTTCTTAATTGTGACGGGGATATGTTTTTAAAATTCATTTATTTTTATTGAGTTTTTATATATTGATATTATAAAATATTTATGAAACTATTTTCCATTTCATGTGATCTGATATGATTATATAATTAATTATTTAAGATATCACCCCCATATTTATCATTTTCATTATACGATGGTTGGACATGTAATTATTTATCTCCCCAATGCATTGGGTATTGTTTTATATCATATGAGATACTATGGGAAGTAACTTTTTTCCATCCATCTAGTATATGAAACAGGTAAATACGATAGTTCCACTATGTGAAATTATCATTATAGTATAATCCCTTATTTTTTTATGTTATTACAAGTCAAACATGAAATTGGAAATTTATTATATAGATATGATGGGGCCACACTTTTATGACATGAATATATGGTTCGTGATTGATTTATATTGCATCCATACTCAGATGAATCATGTATTTTGAAATGATAAATATTTATTCCATGAATCATGTAAATGATATTTTATAAATTGGGTGTTATTTTTATAAGTTAATTTCATAATCTCATACCCTTATTATTATATTTTTACTTCATAATATATTCGATTGATATCCCCCTTTATTACTCTAAATTAGAAACATCGGTTACCCTTTATTATGTTTCTATTCTAGAAATTATGAAGAAAGTCCCGGCATAAAGTATTTATATGAAGATTAATAAATGGGAAAATATTTATGGGAAATGTTAATGACATTTTCTAAGAGGATTGTATATCTATAATACATATAAAATAAATGATTATGTTCTACGAGCATGTATTTGTGAAAAGTGTTGAATATTCATAGAAAATGTTGTAATATTTATATATGAAAATATAGTGTCCCTATATTTTCATATTTTATTAAAAACATTTACTTATTTCTCATGATTATATAATGAGATATAAATAATTACTCAATGCATTATATGGCTACATAACTCCATCCCTGCCATACATATAAAGGAAAATTATATACATGTGTGTGACATAATCATAAGTCCTTCATCATATCATTGTATTATATATCATGAAAAGAATAAAATTTACATAATCATTTCATAATTTTTTCATTGAATAAACCATGAAACATAAATATGATTCATAAACAACTCAGAATCATAATATTAAAACATCAAGTGAAATAATAATGATTTTATCATTGGATTATATCCCTAATAAGATATAATTAATATCAAAGGATGTTATCAATTATGAATATTAAATTAAAAGATCATTGGAATATTTAATGAAAAAAGTACACATTCCATTTTTAAACCAGATACATAAAATAAAAATATATTTATAATGTTATGGAAATCATTTTTTTGATAATATCCATGTATACTTGTAATGTAAGAGTAATATCCTTGAGCAGTTTTGATGTTAGAAAATTAAATTCATTTCTTATTTATGAAGGTAACAAATATATTAACACATTATATAATAGTAACTCATTCTAAAATTGAAGATAAGAATCCAATTAAAACATTTTGAAAAAATTAAAATATGTGCTAAATTTTATTTTAGTAATGATTGGAGAATAATCAAAAACAATCTTCAAATAAATTTAAATAAAATATGGCCATGGAAGAAAAAAATTCTCAGATGAATAGTAAAACATATACCATTTTATTTAGAAAATTTCATTACATTACTTATGTAATTATAGTAAGTAAAATTAAAGGAAAAAACTAATTCCCCCAAAATATTCATAAGAGAATAAAAATTAAATATATTTATTAGATATGTGTCATGTAATCTCCTCAATGGAAATTCAAGCATTAATAATCCTGGAAAAATTGGTATGGAGATTTAAATCCATTAAATAAAGTATTGTATTTATTTGTTTGAATTAAAACCTAATGTATAATAAATATATATTTAATATACATGTTTTTGAGAACCATAATAAAAAATATCATACCACGTATTTTTTACTTATAACATTTTTTCACCAATTTAGTTAAATTTTATTATTAAATTCGATGTTCTAATTGATAATTGTATCATTTTTCATGCATGTATTAGTTCATATATATAGATAATTGTGCATAGATCATAGTTCCATGACCTAAAAATGTTAAAAATTATATAAATATATTATATATTCATTATATATATATATATATATATATTTAGAGTAAGGAATAAATGGAAGAAATATAAAAATGAATTATCTCATTCATGGAGACAGAAGGAACTATGTATGCATGAATAATGTTTTCAAATTTCAATATATTGAAATAAGATGTAAATTAATAATTAAACATTCAAAAATATTCATTATATCATATTTATCATATTTTTTATATAATATATCCCATATTACCATTTATAAAATGAAAAAATGAAAACACTAACCACGTCACTTATGGGTGGTGGTGGTCCACATGTACCAATGAGTAACATTATCATTTTCAAACATGTTGAAATTTAATAAGGTGTATATTATATTATATTTATATAAGAAATTATGTAAAAATTATCTTATATATATATTAAACACTTTATAATAACAATCCTTGAAATGTAGCAATGAAAAATGAATTGTATCACAACATGGAGACTAGTTTCACATATGCATGAGCGATAATTTTGCCTCTAATTTCATGGAAAAGAGGTTTAATTAATATGTTTTTATACTCATAATGAAATTTTATTATATTCAGAATTATGAAGTTATTATTTTAGTAATAATATCATATATTTATATGATGTAGAAGAAGAAACAAATTTAATGATTCCGGGTAAAATGAATAACTCTTCCTTGGTAGGCCTTCCTTTAGATCCCATCTTAAGTACCCTTGTAAATGTATTTTAACAATAAAATTAGAAATAATTAATTTCTAGGAATTTTTAAATGATACTTATATAGGTTACGGAAAACATATATTTCTCGATGTAGTGTAATAAAGATAATGTAGGGGTTCCCACTTATAAGTTAGAGGAGGGACACTGTAGGAATTTTTTAAAAGATTAAAATATAATAAATTATTTATCTAGAAAAATTAATTAAAATTGATACATGGTGGAATATAAGTATTTATTTGGTTGACATACCACTAAAAAACAAAACTCGTATTGGATTATGTGGCGTTTTAAACCATATCATTTTATTTATCCCCATAGTTATGCCAATTATAATCTAATAGGAAATATCAACTTTTTTACATATAAAGTGTTATATTTCAATTATAAGGTGAAATTATATCATAAATTGCCAATTATCCATATTTTAGAGCATTTATTATCTTATTTATCATACCTAAATATATTTTTTAAATATATTAATGAAATATTATTTTCATAAATTACCATTACTATAATTTTTGAGACTATTCAAATAATTTGAAATCTAAAAGAACATTAATTTAATTGAATTTGAACACAAACTTGTCAAAAATATCTTATGTTGTTTATTTATTTAAAAAAAGCATGCAATAAAAAAATATCCAATTAGGGTTAATTTTAAGGTTTCTATAATCATTTATTTCATTTTTTGATCTATTGTATTTATAATTTGTATGTGTTACGTAAGAATTTAGTTCATTTATTCAATAGAAAAAAATAAAAACAATTGCTTAGATATAAAAAATTAATTTAAATTTAAAATAAACTTGTATAAATTAACAAAACCATTTATTACATTTATGAAAAAATGCTTGAATTCTTAATGTTAAAGGAGTGAAACATTGTATTTATCCTTTTTCTAAATTAATATTTATTTCATAATCATTAATAAATGTATATAGTGTATTTATATTTGGGAATTGGATATAAAAGGGTAAAATTATCACAACAAATATGATAATTTCAAGTGTTAGACAAATTTTAAAGCCTTATCCAAATGTTTTATCCATATTTACCCATTTTATCATTATATAATTGAAATACATTTATGGATACAAATTATATTCAACCAAAAGTAAAGGGTTATATTTATCAAATTTTAACCACATGAATCAAAATGTGGAATAAATATTTTAAATATTAAATTTATAGTATTATTGTAATTTTTTTTACTGAATAAGGGAAAAAATGAAAAAATAGTTTTTCAAAAAAATCCTTTTTTGTATAAAAATTTATTATAAAAAATCAATAATAAAATTTATATTAATATAAATAAATGGATTATTAATAATAAAATATAAATAAGTTCACATTAATACCATTATAAAAGGAAAAATATATATTTCTACATTCATGAAAATCTATTATTCTTATTAATAATATTTTTTTACTATTCAATAAGAAATCTATCATTTCATAAAAATAACCAACATTCATCAAAATAAAATTTCAATTTTATTATTAAAAATGATATAATGTTTATCAAATTATATTTCTAATATATCTAGATATTATTTATAATAGCCTACCACAAAATAAATTAAATCAAATTAATAAAGAAAACATATTTTGGATGAATAAATTGAATTTACTAAAAAACGAGATCTTATATCTTAACTAATTATAAATACATTTTTTATAAGTGAGATATTAATTTATATTTCATAACATGTGTAATCCTATTAATATCCTCTAATTCAATAAATATATGATAATTGTCACATAAAATTATAATATTTCAATATTATAATGTTATTTGTTTAAACAGGGTGTTATGTTTAATGAATGGTATTAAAGATAAAAATATTTTATAGATAGCTATATCATTTAATAATTGGGTGTTATAGTACTTATCATTCATGGAAAATCATAGGAACTCATGACCTTAAATCTACCAAGTTATCCATAATGGAAAAAACCTCTATGGGGGGTAACAACCTTGGAGAGTATGTGAGGATTTATACACCCAAATTCCTATAGGATAAGAGAGGATTCATCTCTAAATCATATGTTTTCAAATTCTCTAAATACATTAGTCAAAATCAATGAATTAGAAACTAAAACATGAATCAAATCAAATATAAAACAACCTATTATAGATAAAAGAACACCAACATCTCATTATATTATGAAACATACATGAAATAGACTAACCATTTATCCATAAATAGATCAAGAATGTGAAGATACTCCCAGACAGTTACATAAGAATTTAAAAATCACTTACTTGGAGTAAAAATTATTTCCTCCCAATGCCTCATTTTGGGGGTGTCCATAAACTAACCCAGTATGCACTTCTATGTACATAGGGCATCCATATATATCATGGGGTGGGGGGTGAATGGTTACATGGACATGTACCCCACCCTAGGTCATGTTGTGTCTCCCAATATAGTGTGTATAAGTACAAAACCTTATACCATACCTATGTTTCTAGCTATGTACATGGAAAGACCCCATGATATGTCCACCATGGTCCCACTCTACTTATACAATATGAATACTTGTTGTTCATCCCCAATCTTTAGCCTGAGAAAAAAATAGATACAACACATGTGTTCTTGAGACCCCACATAGTGCATTCATAAATGTGATATGTAGATCACATATAATCGACCATAATCTATATCGAATACCAAGATTTCAATCAATTCCCAAGATAAAAACTAAAGGAATCTAATCCACGATCAAAAATCAATGGAAGGAACAATAATAAAATCCAAAAGAGGAGAAATTCAAAATTCCAATTCCTATCTCTTGGAGGATCACTAGAACATAAAAATTACATGGTTAATGTTCCCAATAAATGGTCATTTAATCCATATTCATGTTTTGATAATCCATTTTTAAATATTTCTCTACAATTCAATACCTTTGGCTCTTGAAATCATCAATATATAATCGATAATCGGAGAGGCTCCTCGTAAATTCCCAAAGGGAGAGTGAAGGAGAGATTAGGGTATTTAGTTAACCAGAATTAATAGAAAAATGAAAATACATTAAATTTTCCCTAATGATGATTGGAACCAAAACTAATATTACATCTGTGTTAGGTAAAAAACCCATTCAAGAGTCAGAAAAACCATTATTATTTCTTACTTAGGTCGTTAGTCAAGATGGAATTACCTTTTTACCATTCAGAATGGTCCAATGCTTCAACACACTAGTACAATATAAGTATTACAATATGTAAAATATAGATCATTATATTCTTCCCAACCTATGTATGTTTATACTTAAAAAGTAAGAACATAATTATTCTCTGATAATACACCCAGATAACCTCATGAGGGTGAAAACAGGTCGCCACACGAGCTCATCTATCATTGTAAGTCATTACACTATGGGATTCAAAAACATATACCATTTTAGAATGCATCCCATCATAAAAATATAATCTATGATACTCCACACATTATTTAACCTCATTCATTATCAATAGAACACAACTCATCATTGTGGAAGTTTTTAACCCACAAACAACATTCCTTATGCTAACTCACCATGGATTCCCACTAAATAGCCTTTATATTTGTATGATGGGGACTCCCAATGATCCTAACATGTCACAAACCCTTGAAATGAAGGTATCTATCATATTAAGATTATTCAAAGAACCCTCTATGAGAATAATATTCCCTAAATTATAATAGCGAATCCCAAATACTTTCCTTTTGGGAAAATAAAAGTAAGCCCACATCAAATCTCACATGTCCCAAGAGTTGCACTACACCACAAATCTACTGGAGAACATTTCAAATCAACATCCACACATAAAAACATTGATTCCAATTACTTCATTGTACTAGGTTAATATCAAAACATTCATTCTAACCTTATGAGAGGTTATATCAATTATACATATACACCAATTAACTTATCCAATTATTCAACCACTATCGTAAAACCAATACAATCACATGAAAACATCTGGACAATACCAGTAAACATACAAAGTCCAAAAATTGATCCCATTAATTATAAATCCATACCTATATACATAGATAATTTAACATACTATTTTTAAATGGTAAATTACAGTTATTCTTTGGTTCTAATTCATTTAAATTGCTCAAAATGTGATTCTTGAAATTTTCAGAAGGTTTTAATGGAATCCATGGATTGTTCGACTAAAAAACCTAAAAAAATAAGTAGACTGGGAAACAATGTTTTTTCTGTAATCGTGTTACCCTAGTCGAATGGTTTTGTATGGCATATATAATTCTTGACAATGCAGGTTTTCATGGTGTGCACACAGTTAGTGAAACTACGTGGCAGACCCTGCGATGTTCCCTTTATAGTAATGAATGAAGCATGGTTGGTTCATGGTTTGGCCAAACCATGTGGTCAAACAATTTGTAGTGTAAAAAGGTTTATTTTATCAAAATTCCCATAATAATTATTTAAATATAACTATATTCCTCCCATGTCTCATTTCTAGTGGACTCTCCTATTTCTAGGTACTTGGATCTCTTCCCTTAAAATACCTTGGGACCAAGGTTTCCTATCCATCAAATGCCCATTTCGATCACCATTAGATCCTATAAAAATTAAGTGTTATCATCTATAATCCTCTCTAATTTATTTCAAGTTCTTCATCACATCGATTGTTCTATTTGGGTGCAATCTCATTTTCCCAATTTTCAAGTAATTGGATGGTTCTGTCGATTTCTTCTGACCTAGCTTGAATCAGGCTTTAATGTTGGACAAAGGATTCTCTACGACAACAAGGTAGGTGGTCGATGACTTTTCCCATCATTTCAATGTGTTTGATGAATTGTTCTTTTGTTCTGTGAGCCGATCCTTTCTGAATTCATATATATTTTTTCAAATTAAATTAATATGGATGTCTTTTTGTTCCCTTAGTGACACATGTATGTGGTGATTCAACCCCCTAGGTTGATTGGCTTGAGTTGTGACATCCAATTGGATATTCCCTTGCATATAGGACAAAATGGACCCTTATTCAAAATTGTTTTAGTGCCTTATAGTGTCTGGTTAATTATGAAATTCCTTGTACCTTCTCATTATTTTAATTTACAGATGAAACATGAGGTACACTCTATACACCATGGAATGGAGAGATGGTAGAACTAAATTAGATGGTTGGTCACTAGATGAAATATACCATATGTCTAAAATTTATTTTCTGTAATAAATTAATTGATTAATTTTCCCATTGAATTAAATGGTTGAATAAATAGAGTTGAATCTCATTAGAAAATATATACATAAATACCATTAATGTTAAATTACTATTTCCATTGTGTTTAGGGTGATAATTTAGTTTCAATTTAAGGAACCCTTGGAAAGAGTCATGTTCCGTAGTTAGATTTTTTCAATGCTAATTAAATAAATTTGGGGAGACATCAGTCATTCTTGAGATGGACTCACCGTGCATTATCTATCATTTATTACAGACGTCTATCACTATTCCCCTATGGGAGAACCCTTGGATAATCTTAATGACACAATTGATTGTACCATGACACAAGAGGCACATGTTTCCCTACGTTCTATGTTAGGAATAGACTCAATGGTCAGTCCATGTTGTTTTCACACCATGCCAGAGTGACACTTGGGATATCAGACATTGGTCACCTTGGACAGAATCCTTAGAATTGTTCCTCTACCAAGCCCTTCAAATGATACTTTGAATGTATCTCTAGAGTTCCATTTATGGGCTCAAGGTGTCTTTACAAGCTTTATAAAGAAATGATTAAAATGCTTTCAAGGGTAAATAAATATTTTTAAATAGAAATCTAGTTAGTTATTCTTGAAAAAAGAGGGATGAACCCTCAAATACAAATGAAAATATTGAGAATATTCCATTCTATGAAACATTTCCTTAATTATTTTACCATTTTAAGATCTCTCAATTCAAACAATCCTTTTTAAGCTAAAGTAGGTAGATTGGAAGGGTCATTAAATGGAACATAGTCCAATGTAATTACTTATTTTTTGTGTATTACATTTAAAATATTATGGAACAATATTTTTTTATATTGTATGAAATGAAAGGGCCTAAACATCATGGGTGAAATCCTACTGAGGTTTTATTTCACACACTAGTTTGGCACCTTTTATATCTGAGTAGATTTTATGATTGAAGTTATAGAAAAGGGGGAGAAACTATCTTCAAATGATTGATTTACTTTCCTAGGATGGATTGGGAGCTAAGGAATGACCCTATTCCAGAGATGGTAGTTATAGTAGTTTTTTTATTTTGTATATTTTTTCAATTATGTTGTATATGATTATATCTTCTTTCCCTTTCATAGTTAATTTTGTATAGACATATGATATACTGTCAACATGAGATTCTTTTATTTAATTTTTTGTCTTTTGCTACATTATTTCTTATATATCATATTTATACTTTTTATTCCCTACATTATCTGGATGTTTTCATTTATTCAACTATTTCATATATTTTTACTGGTATTCTCCACTCTGATCAATGAGGGCATAGTCTCCCACAGAATTACCAAATATCATCTCTTGTAGTCAGAAGCCTCTGGAATTTTTGGAGTTGTTCTTCAGGTCTTGTGTCCAACCATCCTCAAGAAATGGTAATTTGCATTTAGGTCATGATTCTATAAAGTGGTATGAGATATTTTTTTTTAATGTTTGGGTTTATATAAGAGACTAGTACATTGTAATTTTTTTAATAAAATGTTCCTAGGAGGAGCTACCACATGTATATGGGGACACCCAAATTACATTAGATGGGTATATTCTATTATCGATTATATTGTTTTAGTTTTAGTGATATCACCCAAGGGTCACACACATATTTTAAATTGTTATTTTCTTGATGATATATCTATAAATTTAACTAGATGAAATGATATATCATTATAATCACGCATCATACTAGGTACAATAGGACTTAAAATCCCATTCATTATTTCATTCCATATCTACTTTCTGCGAGCATCATTTTTATTAATTATGAGCTATTGGGCCTTGTTTGATTCTATTTAATCTTTTTTAATGTTTTAAATGATGATATAATTAGTTCAAATGACCAATAATTCCACATTAGTTGGTTTTATTTGTGATTTACAACAACACCACATTTGATCAAATCACAACCAGGGCCTATTACACTAGTTTTCTAGTGAAAATATCCTGATGCAGTTAGTTGACACATGAATTTTAATTTATAAGGAGAATCATCCTTTATAAATTTTAATTGGTAAAAAAAATAATTGGATCATGTTTATAATAACCAATTAAATATTAATGAATCTAAAAAGGATAAAATGAATGTGATCTTTAAATGAAATTATTACCTTATATGTGAGACCCAAAAATTGTTCTGACTTGGTAGAGGGATGTGGGCCTTGTCTCTTGGGGTTTTCATATTACGACTTGTTTTTATCACCCAAAACAAGCTCTTGGGTAAGGATGAGGGGTGTGATAAATTAGTAGTATAGTTTTGTTCCATCCAATTCTTATAATTTTTCCTATCAATTATAAATCTGTCAGATTCATGCACTTGAATTTTGAATTGATATTCAACTGCAAAGAGCCTAATATTGTATGCTAGGAAGGTGGTGATGACCATACTCTTAATGTGGTGGGCCCTGATCTACTCAGGATTCATCCTGTTGTTCCACATTAGGCACCTCTTATAAAATATTATTTAGGTGATGAGGCCTAGTTCATTGAAAACTTCCTATGGTTCATGCTATTAGTGAAAGCTATTCCTCGACCTGCACATTCTATAGTAGAACTGATTTGCATGTTACAAGAACATAATTTTACCAAAATCTCATTGGATGTTGAAAATTAGGCAAATGAATCATGGTTAGAGTATATAGTGTCAATCCTTGATCATATCGAGACACCTCCATAGTGGAAGGTCAACCTCATAACCTATTTATTATGAAACTCCACCAAGCACTGGATGGTCATTCTGATGCAGGCAGGTCAACACTGGGTTATGTTTTTTGTAGACTTCCATGAATCATCTTCAACTAATTATTCCCTTAGACTATAATAACTGATCACGTTCATAAATTCCTGAACATGGGTCATGGTGGCATAGTTGTGATGGAAAAAAAATCTCATTTTGCTGATTTGCATCCTTTTACACCAACATTGAAATATGATGAGCTCCCTATAGTGAAGAGTTTCAAGGATGATATTTATTTTATCCATATACCATTTGGTGAATATATTTCTAATGACCATCATATCTAATATAGTAAACTTGGCCATCATCACTAAGTAGAATGTGATAGATTCAAGTGACTTGAAATAGAGAATTTTATCATTCAGTTAGAATGGTTGTGGATTATCTAATGGAAATAAGTCACGTGTTGAGGGTAATCTTAGGGATGTACCAGCCAAGTTTCATGTATAGATAGTTTTGTGTTGTTTCATAGGTGTGTCAATCCAGGTCCCAAAAAACCCCATTGTATGAGGAACTCGATCGAGTGATGGTCTTGCAGTAGAATGGGTCGCCTCCAGTGTTTCTTCTATTTCATTCCTATTGTTTAAAGAAAAAGGTGATGTATAAGGCCCCAGCCTTAAACCTTACTTAATCTTGAGTTATTACAAGATTACACATTGAGGATCTTTTCGGGTTTAGAGTTTTAGAGAATTAGATCATAAAACTTGCATTACGTTCCACATATAAACAAAGTGGTTACATAAAGATAGTATTCTTCATTCCCATCAATGGAAACACATTTAAAATAAAACATGGATTATTTCTTGACACATCCTTGACTCTATCATCTTATCATGTACCTTTCCCTTGACCTGTGAAAAACATTTCAAAAACTTGGGATGAGCATAAAAACTCAGTATGGGTTATAAAAAACATGGAAAGGAAACAAGAGTTCATATGTACATAAGAATGAAATCATACTTTACCCATAAAACATAGGCACTTTAACACGCCTCATAAAATCATGAATAAATCATAGAAACCATAAGAAATAAAGGTAACTTGAGGCATTCATAACATTCTTACGTAGGGAGTAACCCTCTTGGTTACGTTTGGAATACCCATCACAGTATATTCCCTGAAAATCTCTTCAGAGAAACCTTAATGTTTCACTCCTTCGTGTTACCCAATGCATTGGAGAGCTATAACGGGCTCACCCGCCCTTAGTTTATCACGGAACCACCCGTTCTTCATAATAATGCCCAAGAACCTCAACATAATCGTATCACATAAAACATGCATAAAGGAAACATAAAATTTCCACCATTCAATCACAAGATATCAATACCACACATTGATATAAAAATATTATGAAAACCATTTTCAATACCAAAATAAAAGAAAAGTAAAACATGGTATTTATTTTTCTTTTTTAAAGAAGGAATGGCTTGTAGAAGAAGCCGAAACTCAAATAACGGTCACGACGGCGGAGAAGTCGTTGTCGCCGCATACGTACGACAAAAACATTCCCTTTTGTCGTTTAGTAAACGCTTCGTATAAAAAATATTCCTTTTGAATAAACGTAAAAGTCAAAGGGGTTTATACACCGTATAAAAGAAGGTTGTGTATAAAACAAAATATGCCTCAACGAAAGGAGATTGAGACGAAATCCCATACCTCGTATCTGACTTGACCCGACTGTTCTTTAATCTCCTGAATAATAAACTTGAGTTAATCTCTACTTGATTATGAATCTTTTTCAAGTTCATTATTCCTTTTATACCATGCTATGAACATCATGTAATCAGTTAAGTTAATAATGTTCATTTTGTCGGTATTTGGTTCTTAAGTCAAAAATAGACCTCTTACACTTACATGTTGTTAATTTGGTCAAAGGTTCATTATATTCAGAATGTTATTCATGATGTAGATATCATATATGTCATATATATCCAGTACATTCATGCCTTTATAGTATTACATAATCATTTAGAGGTAAGAAATGAAATGCACCGTTCATGGAGACGGTAAGCCGTACGTACGCATGAACGCTACTTCCATTTCTATTTCATATTTCATGGAATGGATTCATAATGGTATAAGAGTATGTTATAACTCCAGTATAATAACATACATAATATCATTAACTTTATCCTTTACACATCCCACATATGGTATTAACGAATCAAATCACTTTTAGGGGGCGGTAGTCCGCACTTCCTAAAATGAAGATATCGTGTTTACCCATAATGGAAACCATAAAGTATGACCAAAATGAAGAAAAACAGAAGCTTAAGGAAAACTTATACATAATATATATCATATATAAAAATAGTGACATCATAATGGCCACCTTTGAAGGTGTTAAATGAGTATTGAACAATCATCGTTTCGGGAGGCATAATTTCGCCATCCACGGAAAACGTATGTTCTTTAACCATTTGATGTAGTTGTGTGAGAGTGTAGCTCAAATAACTCTTATAAAAACATCCTAGTATATTGAAGATACTGGTGTTGTTACAAAAGAATTAAATAAAAAGAGTTTAGGGGGTTGGAGAAGCAAAATAAAACAAATGAGCATGAGAGGATGAATTACCTTAAAAAGTGTAACTCCTTTTGATTTGAGCCTAAAGGCTTCCTTTGAAAGGATTCTGCCCAAGAGGAATCCTCTAGGATGAGGAGAGGGATGTGGAGAGAGCAAATGGGCAGGGTTTGGCCGAGCCAAAGGCTTGAAGAGGTGTGAAATGAGGTAGAGGTGGGGGCCTTTTATAAGAGGAGAGGAGGGGCACTTTTGGAAAGTAAAGAAATATTAATTTATTTGAAAATGTGTTTCGGTTCTAAAAGGTCCCACATTGATAGAATTCGTGGATAAGGTGATAAGGCATCGAAATCCACTCATCCAATTGGTTTTGGACATGTGTAGGTTTTAGATTTTACATTATCTTTCTGTTTTATTTAAATCGCCAAATAATGATGTCATCGATGCATCATTATTATGTCATAAATACTTTAATTTATTTAATGTCTAAAAATTATAAAAAAAATACTATGATATAGGAAATCTTTTTATCTTTACAATGACTATTTATAATCGAAAATTGGACTTGTATAACCCCACTTAAAAATTGTTTTAGTAAAACGTTTTATGTTAGTGTTATTTTCACTTTAACATTAAATAAAAAGTAATTTATGTTATTTCCCAACAAAAGTGGATCCATGGGGTCCCCAAGTTAGGCCATGGCTTGTCTTGGTCGGCCATGACACAACCAATAAGGTTGGGACATGTGTCTAGGTCATTTTATATTATTAAAGCATTATTTATACATTAAACTACCCTAATTACCACTAATCGCGATTAAAAACTTAATAAGTTACTATTCACCAAAAAATTATTATAATCTCATTGAACCACATTTTACTTCTTAATGACAACCATGTATGTCGGATTTTCAAAATTCAATACACATTAGTGGTAAACTTTCATTTAACTGGAAAATCAGTTTGCTTGATTACCACTTAGTGGTTTCACTATTCATCAAAAATTGAAGTTTTTCAGAAAATTACCAAAAATTCACCCTAAGCTATATTTGACATTCCGAATTCAAAAATGAAGTCTATTTTTACAAAATTAAAATCATATAAGTCACATTAATTAATTTAATAATTAATTCCCGCTGCCAGAGCAAATAGCGTGTTTTTACAAAACAATAAGTATCAAAAGATTGACACCAGTTTAAGTCTAATTTTAAAGTGAAATTGATTCCAATGACCACCATTGGATAAAATGGTAAAAATATATTCTAATTCCACTTCAAAACCAAATCAAAACATAATCTAATCATATAAATAAATTAGATTAAAAAGCAGTTTTGATGTAAAATGCAGTATTTTTCACTATTCATTAAAAAAAATGAACATTGTCAGAAAAATACCAAAATTTCACACAAGGTAAATTTTGATGTCCCAATCATAAAGAATAAGTTTATTTTGACAAACATAGTTTATAAAATTTTCAAAATATAGATTCAAAAATGGTTTGCCATCAAAAGGCAGTAAAACAATCTTTTAAGAATATTAGTGTATTCCATGCATAAGATTGTATTTATTTTCATTTTAAGCCTCTATAACACTATCTTAATCATTAATAGACATAGATAAAAATATCTATTATTCATTACTTACTTGGGATGTTACATCCTTCCCCCCTTTAGAAAATTGCGTCCCCGCAATTTATTTACTTATCGAATAAATTGGGGTACTTATCCCTCATTGCATTTTCAGATTCCCATGTCGCCTCTTCAATCATGTGGTTTTTCCACAAAACCTTTACCTGCTTAATCACCTTATTCCGTAACACTTGCTCCCTGTGGTCAAGAATCTGGACTGGTTGTTCCTCATAAGATAGGTTCTCTTCCAGCTGAACTACCTCTGGGCTCAAAACATGAGATGGATCTGGCATATACTTTCTCAACATCGAAACGTGAAAAACATTGTGTACCTGAGATAAACTTGGAGGTAAAGCCACTCGGTATGCAACTGATCCAACTCTTTCCAGAATTTCGTACGGTCCAATAAACCTTGGACTCAACTTTCCTTTCTTACCAAATCTCATCACACTTTTCCAAGGAGAAACCTTGAGAAAAACATGATCACCTACCTCAAAAGATAGATCCTTCCTCCGGTTATCCGCATAACTCTTCTGCCTGCTCTGAGCTGTTCTCATGTGTTTCTGAATCAGCTGAACTTTTCCTGCCATTTCTTCTACCAATTCTGGTCCCATCAACTTCCTTTCACCCACTTCATCCCAGAAAGCTGGAGTTCGACACCGCTTCCCATATAATGCCTGAAATGGTGCCATCTGTATACTAGAATGAAAACTGTTATTATATGAAAACTCAACCAAAGAAAGATGTTGGTCCCAACTTCCCTGATAATCCATAGAACAAGCTCGTAGCATATCCTCCAATGTCTGAATTGTTCGTTCCGACTGCCCATCTGATTGAGGATGAAAAGCTGTACTAAAATTTAATTCAGTACCCAACGACTTCTGAAGGCCTTTCCAAAAGTTAGAAGTAAACCTGGGATCACGATCCGATACAATGGAGAGA
This sequence comes from Viscum album, assembly GCA_963277665.1. NCBI lineage: Eukaryota > Viridiplantae > Streptophyta > Magnoliopsida > Santalales > Viscaceae > Viscum > Viscum album. The sequence continues at coordinate 1,088,620,639 of OY728165.1, forward strand.
GGAACTCCATGTAACCTGACTATCTCCTTAAGATACAAACGGGAAAGTTGATCAAGAGAGAAAGTATCTCGTATAGCAAGGAAATGAGCAGACTTGGTCAAGCGATCAACAATAACCCAGATTGCATTATTACCTCGAGATGTCTTTGGTAATCCAACAACAAAGTCCATGGATATATTCTCCCATTTCCACTCTGGCACTGGTAAAGGCTGAAGCATCCCTTTCGGTAACTGCCGCTCTACTTTAACCTGCTGACAAGTCAAACACTTCACAGTAAAATCAGCAATATCTCTTTTCATTCCATCCCACCAGTAATACTCCCACAGATCTCTATACATCTTAGTACTGCCCGGATGAACTGAAAACGGAGAACTATGAGCTTCACATAACAGCTCTCTCTTCAACTGTGAATCACAAGGCACACACAACCTCTTCACAAACCTTAAAACACAAACACAAACTTATCCAAGAACTCATGGAAAATTTTATTCATAAGGTCCATGAATACAGTAGGTGCATTGGTTAACCCAAAAGGCATAACTAAAAATTCATAGTGGACATATCTAGTACGGAACACAATCTTCGGAACATCTGCTTCTTTTACTATCAACTGATGGTACCCCGACCTCAAGTCAATCTTCGAAAAATACTGAGCTCCCTGGAGCTGACACCACTTCATTCGATGGCCCAACATCTGCTGAAGTTGTTGCAAAGGATTTCACCACCCCTTTCTGCTTGTAGTCTAACTGCTTCCCATCACTCAAGCTCCTTGTCGGACACTCGTTTGCATAGTGACCCATCTCATTGCACTTATAACATTTCACTAACTGTAAATCAAATTTATTCTTACCTTCACCTTGATCCTTTTCAGTGCAATCACGAGCCTTATGTCCCATCTTACCACATCGGTAGCACTTTCCAAAATTCAGAAGACATTCCCCAGCATGCCTTTTTCCACATTTATCACAAACTGGAAACTTAGTTTTCTTACCATCAGACTTTTTTGAATAATTCTTACCTTTCTCCTGCCACCTCGGTCTCTTCTTCTGCTGGTTGTTATAGAAAACTTGGTCATCGGCAAACTCCATTTCCACCTTCTCAGCACATCGAACAAGCTTTTCATAGATTTTAAACTCACGAGAAGCTAATGCCCTTCGATATTTTGGCTTTAATCCTGAGTAAAAACGATTGATTTTACTATCAAGGTCCCGGATAAAATTTGGAGCATACCTTGCCAATCGAGTGAACATTTCTTCATAGGCAGCCACTGAGTCTTCCTCTTGCCTCAATTCCAAGAATTGATTTTCCATCCTAAGTCGAACAGCCTTAGGAAAATACTTCTCAAGAAACATACCTTTGAATTCATCCCAGTCAAGAGCATCAATCTCATCGGCATCCCTGATATTTTTAACCATAGACCACCACTGATCTGCCTCACCCTCCAAACGATAAATAGCAAGACTAACCTTTTGATTGTCTGAACACCCCATGACATCAAAAATCTTCTCCAGTGCTTTAATCCACCCTTCAGCTAGCACAGGGTCAGATGATCCTCTGAATGATGGGGGATGTTGCCTCATGAAATGTTCCACCACTGACATGTTCCTCTGCGGTTGATCTGGCTGATCTCGTGCATGGATACCACCGCCATTTATCGCTTGAGTCAACTGCGCCATTACTGCAACAAACTGTTCAGTTCCGATTCCGACCATATCAGGTTGCTGATTTGGAAGGTTGTCTTCCTCCTGATGTCGTCCCAACATAGATGCTTTGTTTCCTCTGCGGAAAACCATTCTGAACACCGAAATATCTTAGGCGAAGCAACATGGTAATCTGTAAATGCTATATCATTTAAATCATATTATAATTTAACACTTTTCTAACTCCTAAAGTTGTCTAAACCTCCCTTTGATACCAACTATAAGGCCCCAGCCTTAAACCTTACTTAATCTTGAGTTATTACAAGATTACACATTGAGGATCTTTTCGGGTTTAGAGTTTTAGAGAATTAGATCATAAAACTTGCATTACGTTCCACATATAAACAAAGTGGTTACATAAAGATAGTATTCTTCATTCCCATCAATGGAAACACATTTAAAATAAAACATGGATTATTTCTTGACACATCCTTGACTCTATCATCTTATCATGTACCTTTCCCTTGACCTGTGAAAAACATTTCAAAAACTTGGGATGAGCATAAAAACTCAGTATGGGTTATAAAAAACATGGAAAGGAAACATGAGTTCATATGTACATAAGAATGAAATCATACTTTACCCATAAAACATAGGCACTTTAACACGCCTCATAAAATCATGAATAAATCATAGAAACCATAAGACATAAAGGTAACTTGAGGCATTCATAACATTCTTACGTAGGGAGTAACCCTCTTGGTTACGTTTGGAATACCCATCACAGTATATTCCCTGAAAATCTCTTCGGAGAAACCTTAATGTTTCACTCCTTCGCGTTACCCAATGCATTGGAGAGCTATAACGGGCTCACCCGCCCTTAGTTTATCACGGAACCACCCGTTCTTCATAATAATGCCCAAGAACCTCAACATAATCGTATCACATAAAACATGCATAAAGGAAACATAAAATTTCCACCATTCAATCACAAGATATCAATACCACACATTGATATAAAAATATTATGAAAACCATTTTCAATACCAAAATAAAAGAAAAGTAAAACATGGTATTTATTTTTCTTTTTTAAAGAAGGAATGGCTTGTAGAAGAAGCCGAAACTCAAATAACGGTCACGACGGCGGAGAAGTCGTTGTCGCCGCATACGTACGACAAAAACATTCCCTTTTGTCGTTTAGTAAACGCTTCGTAAAAAAAAGATTCCTTTTGAATAAACGTAAAAGTCAAAGGGGTTTATACACCGTATAAAAGAAGGTTGTGTATAAAACAAAATATGCCTCAACGAAAGGAGATTGAGACGAAATCCCATACCTCGTATCTGACTTGACCCGACCGTTCTTTAATCTCATGAATAATAAACTTGAGTTAATCTCTACTTGATTATGAATCTTTTTAAAGTTCATTATTCCTTTTATACCATGCTATGAACATCATGTAATCAGTTAAGTTAATAATGTTCATTTTGTCGGTATTTGGTTCTTAAGTCAAAAATAGACCTCTTACACTTACATGTTGTTAATTTGGTCAAAGGTTCATTATATTCAGAATGTTATTCATGATGTAGATATCATATATGTCATATATATCCAGTACATTCATGCCTTTATAGTATTACATAATCATTTAGAGGTAAGAAATGAAATGCACCGTTCATGGAGACGGTAAGCCGTACGTACGCATGAACGCTACTTCCATTTCTATTTCATATTTCATGGAATGGATTCATAATGGTATAAGAGTATGTTATAACTCCAGTATAATAACATACATAATATCATTAACTTTATCCTTTACACATCCCACATATGGTATTAACGAATCAAATCACTTTTAGGGGGCGGTAGTCCGCACTTCCTAAAATGAAGATATCGTGTTTACCCATAATGGAAACCATAAAGTATGACCAAAATGAAGAAAAACAGAAGCTTAAGGAAAACTTATACATAATATATATCATATATAAAAATAGTGACATCATAATGGCCACCTTTGAAGGTGTTAAATGAGTATTGAACAATCATCGTTTCGGGAGGCATAATTTCGCCATCCACGGAAAACGTATGTTCTTTAACCATTTGATGTAGTTGTGTGAGAGTGTAGCTCAAATAACTCTTATAACAACATCCTAGTATATTGAAGATACTGGTGTTGTTACAAAAGAAGTAAATAAAAAGAGTTTAGGGGGTTGGAGAAGCAAAATAAAACAAATGAGCATGAGAGGATGAATTACCTTAAAAAGTGTAACTCCTTTTGATTTGATCCTAAAGGCTTCCTTTGAAAGGATTCTGCCCAAGAGGAATCCTCTAGGATGAGGAGAGGGATGTGGAGAGAGCAAATGGGCAGGGTTTGGCCGAGCCAAAGGCTTTAAGAGGTGTGAAATGAGGTAGAGGTGGGGGCCTTTTATAAGAGGAGAGGAGGGGCACTTTTGGAAAGTAAAGAAATATTAATTTATTTGAAAATGTGTTTCGGTTCTAAAAGGTCCCACATTGATAGAATTCGTGGATAAGGTGATAAGGCATCGAAATCCACTCATCCAATTGGTTTTGGACATGTGTAGGTTTTAGATTTTACATTATCTTTCTGTTTTATTTAAATCGCCAAATAATGATGTCATCGCTGCATCATTATTATGTCATAAATACTTTAATTTATTTAATGTCTAAAAATTATAAAAAAAATACTATGATATATGAAATCTTTTTATCTTTCCAATGACTATTTATAATCGAAAATTGGACTTGTATAACCCCACTTAAAAATTGTTTTAGTAAAACGTTTTATGTTAGTGTTATTTTCACTTTAACATTAAATAAAAAGTAATTTATGTTATTTCCCAACAAAAGTGGATCCATGGGGTCCCCAAGTTAGGCCATGGCTTGTCTTGGTCGGCCATGACACAACCAATAAGGTTGGGACATGTGTCTAGGTCATTTTATATTATTAAAGCATTATTTATACATTAAACTACCCTAATTACCACTAATCGCGATTAAAAACTTAATAAGTTACTATTCACCAAAAAATTATTATAATCTCATTGAACCACATTTTACTTCTTAATGACAACCATGTATGTCGGATTTTCAAAATTCAATACACATTAGTGGTAAACTTTCATTTAACTGGAAAATCAGTTTGCTTGATTACCACTTAGTGGTTTCACTATTCATCAAAAATTGAAGTTTTTCAGAAAATTACCAAAAATTCACCCTAAGCTATATTTGACATTCCGAATTCAAAAATGAAGTCTATTTTTACAAAATTAAAATCATATAAGTCACATTAATTAATTTAATAATTAATTCCCGCTGCCAGAGCAAATAGCGTGTTTTTACAAAACAATAAGTATCAAAAGATTGACACCAGTTTAAGTCTAATTTTAAAGTGAAATTGATTCCAATGACCACCATTGGATAAAATGGTAAAAATATATTCTAATTCCACTTCAAAACCAAATCAAAACATAATCTAATCATATAAATAAATTAGATTAAAAAGCAGTTTTGATGTAAAATGCAGTATTTTTCACTATTCATTAAAAAAAATGAACATTGTCAGAAAAATACCAAAATTTCACACAAGGTAAATTTTGATGTCCCAATCATAAATAATAAGTTTATTTTGACAAACATAGTTTATAAAATTGTCAAAATATAGATTCAAAAATGGTTTGCCATCAAAAGGCAGTAAAACAATCTTTTAAGAATATTAGTGTATTCCATGCATAAGATTGTATTTATTTTCATTTTAAGCCTCTATAACACTATCTTAATCATTAATAGACATAGATAAAAATATCTATTATTCATTACTTACTTGGGATGTTACATGATGTGTGAAGAACCACCATTTGGTGGGGAGTTAGTGTTACCTTATAATTTTTGAAGCTTTTTTTACAGGTAATTAATGTTTCGAAGGTGGTCGTGGATTTGGACATTTGGATTTAGAGTTCCATAATCACTAGAGTGGGCCTTCTTCAGCTACTTATGAAGCATATCAGGGCCACAATTTGGTACATATCTATGTTGTTCAGTCTACACTAGAGAAGTAGAGTCTAAGTAAATATACATTTATAGGTACTATTTTGGTAGCCTCTACCTTTGTGTCTTCTTAATTCTATATAGGTTCATCACACCCTTTTATATCAAATAGATCAATGGGATATCTGGTTTTAGCAAAAAAATACATTAATAGTGTTATGAACTTTGACACATTGTTAAGAAATTGAGTAGAGGGTAGATTCTTGTGAAAGGAGTCCCCCTTGAAATATTTAGTTACCATTTTCTATGGAGTTTCATCATCCTCAAGATGATGGGATTCAACGTCATTTTATTTATGGATTGTCTTGTTCATTATTGAGCCCACCATGATTCCTATTATATCCAAGTGTCTTTCACATCACCATGGGAAACATCTATATCTAAAAGGGTGATTGGGGTCTCCCTGATAGTCATGCTAGAATCTAGTATACTATTCTAGGTAGAATGATAGCCCAAATGAAAAATCATTTTATGAGTGATCAGGGTTTTTGTTCGCTGAATTCCCTCTAATTGTAAATCATTTAATAAATGACTTCCCTATAGATTTCTCAAACTTAACTCTTAATAGGGAGATCAATTTCACCATTTATCTTCTTTTAGGAATGGTACTAGTTTCCATTCCTCCTAATATGATGGAACCTAGTGATCTTCCGAAATACATGAATCATGCAAAAAAATTAGAGGATAAGAGTTTCATATTACCTAATAAGTCATAATGGAGTTCACTATTCCTTTTCTCAAAGAATTAAGATGGTAACCCTATATTTTTATTTGATTATAGTTGACTAAACCAACTTATGGTGAAGAACATGTATCAACTACCATGTGTATATGACCATTTCAACCAGCCCTGAGGAGATACTATTTTCTCTAAGATCGATTTGTGTTTAGGTTACCATTAGGTTTTTGTGAGGCTGATAGAAATACCACGTATAAGATTTCTAGAGTAGTTTAAGTCTATATGATCATCTAGATATAACATTCAGCCTAATGAACACCCTGACAATAATTATGGATCTAATGAATCAGTATTTACACCTGTATCTTGATTCTTTTTTTGGTTTTATTTATAGAAGTCAACTTCATGCATTCACACTCTAGACATGACCATGCCAATCATCATATGTTCTTACTGATAATACTAATAGAGAATCATATATTTGAAAATAGCAGTGAATTCCACTTTTGGATTAGTAAGGTTCCTTTCTTTGGTCACATCTTATTTGAGGTGGGAATATAAGTTCACCCTCCGAAGGTGAGTGTTGTGGTTACCTGGGAGTAGTCCAATAATGAGTTTGATATACATATATTCTTGGGGATGTCAGGTTATTATGGGTGATTTATCCAGGACTTCAAAAATTTGGAAGCACCATTTATATTCTTGTAAAAGAATTGTGTAACATTCGATTGGAGTGATGATTTTGAGGAAACTTTTCAAGAGTTAAATTGACCAATCACTTCATCTTTAATTCATATTCATCATGTTCTGGGTATATTCTATACAATTTATTGTGATGCTTCAAGAATCAGACATGGTACATCTTTTATATAGGTTGATTGAGTCTTGGCATACAAATCTCTCCAATTGAGGCCTCATGAGTGAAACAATACTAAACATGACCTTAAGATAGTAGTCATGGTTCATGATCTACATTGTTATAGGACCTGTCTATTTAGTGAGTGATTCATTATTTACACAAATCATAAATATCTCACATAAATCACAACTCAGTGATACATGAAACTGAGGCAGTGAATGTGGGATGAATACCTATAGATGTTTGAATTTGAGATTATTAAAAAGATCAGAAATAGAAATGTCATTGTTGAAACCTTAAGCTAGAAGACTCAAATGTAAGGCATCAAAGATAAAAATACTGAGTTGATATTGTTGGTTATGTTTTCTATTAAGATTTTAGTGGTTTAAAAATAGAATGTGAAGCTAGTTATAGAAGCTCATGGGGTGACATCCTATATTTTGGAGTGGGTATAAGTGAGCTAGGTATTCAATTCAAGGATCCTCATCATGAAAGAGATCATTTTGAGAGAGAATCCATCCCTTAGTTGGGTTGATGATGGTAGTGATACCTTTCTCTTCTATAGTCAGTTATGGGTACCTTCTGACCTATGACAAGAGGTAATGAGGTGGTAACAAGCCTCAATTTGTTAATTATATCTTGGTATTACTGAGATATATTGAGAAATAGTCCATCAGTAATGGAGGCTAGGTATGAAGTGGCAGATAGCATGTCTCACTACTCAGTGCTGCACCTATCGGTTAGTGAAGGTAGAGCACTAGTACCCTGGAAGATTTTGTTAGCCTTTAACAATTACTAAGTTTAACGGGAATAATGTCACCATGGATTTCATGATGGTCTTATCGTGATCCTATTGAGGCATAAATGCATTATGGGTGATCATCTAATGGATGAACAAAATCAAGATCTTCTTACCTATTGGGGAAACTATATCTATTGTTTAAATATGAAGGCTTTACCTCAAAGAGATAGTGTGAATAAATGGTGTTCCCAATTTTTTTGTAATGAATTGAGATTCCAGGACTAATTCATAGTTATGTAAAGTGTAGAATAAGGCAGTAGGTTCACAGGTCATCTTGAGTTCTAAATATCACCATCAGGTTGATAGGTAGACCGTGAAAACCATACGAGTGTTAGAGGATATGTTATTGGCATGTATCATTGATTTTGTAGGATTCTAGGGGAACCAAATTACATTGGTTTTGTTTTACAACAATAAAAGTTTCTATTCAATGATTAAAATGGTTTTATATGAGGCTCTTTATGGTAGAACGATGTGTTCAAGTCTATACTAGCTTGAGGTAGGTGAGGAAGCTCCGTTGGGTCCTCATCTCATTCGGGAGACTTCAAATCATGTACAACTGATTCATAAATTTATGGATAAAAATTAATCAAGGAATAATTCATATACCAATAATCACAATATACATCTTGATTTTGAGGCGTGAGATCAGGTCTTTCTACTCGTATTACCCTGGTGGGGTCACAAATGAATCAGTAGATAGGGTAAGCTATCACTGAGAAATGTGGGGCCTTTTGAGATGGTGGAGAGAGCTGGGTTGGTAGCCTATTAATTTCTATCATCACATAGGTATTGTTACGTGTTAGAAATCTTCAATTTATCGCATGTTTGACAGAATCATGCAGTCTCATCTCATTCATTTGACCCTGATGATATTGGGTTGGAAGTAGATGTGTCCTTCAAGGAGAGTACAATATGTATCATTGATCGTATCATGATGGCTCACTAAGGTCGGTTAATTCCTATAGTCAATGTTTTATGGAAGCAAAGATTTATATAATATGATATCAAGGAGTGGGAAGTTGATGTACAAGCTCATTGGCTAGAATTCCATTCTAATGATGTATACTACCATTTAAAGGGAAACCCATGATGAGTTGTCATAAGGTGGGGAGGCTATAGCATGACAGCTTTTATCTAACGTATGAACCATTAGTTTTTTATTCCATTTTAAGTTAGTAAATTTGATTCCTAAAAGGTTCAAGATGGTTTCAGAGGCTTCTGAGGTTCGTTCAAAGTTGGATCCTTAGAGTAAAGGATTTAGATTCTGTTAAATGGTTTGTCTACAAACATGTGACCTGGAGCGCATTTCCATGTGTGCCATTTGAAATTTTTGATTGTGTGATTTTTCATGTTTTCCACAAAGTTAGTCCAACAGTGTGGAAAACTTTGTGATGTGCCACTTATAGCAGGGAACATCACACAATCTACAGACGGTTGGGTAAAATTGTGTGGCTAAACTAGGTACATGGTAAAAATTGGTCATTTTACTGAGATTCAAATTTTAAAATATTTAATCATAATTTTCTTTCTCCCCCCACACATTTACAACAAACTCTTCTCCAACCATGAATATTGATCTCCTCCCTTCCTCTACATTGGGATCCATGTAACTCCACCTTCATATAATAATTTTGATGGTTATCAGGACATATAGAAATATAGTGGTATGATCTAATATACTCTCAAATATATTTCATGTTATTTATCATATCCATTGTTCTATTTTGGGGAATATCATTTTCCCAATTTTCAAAGCATTTAATGGTTTTAGAATTTTCTTCCAACCTAGCTCAAATAAAGTGTTGACACTAGATGATGAAATCTTTATGTGTCTAAGGTTGGTGTTCCATTCAATTTCCTATCAAAAAATTGAATTACATGAATTGTTTCATTATAATGTGAACCATGATTTTCTGGCCTAAATCATATTTCCTCAAATTAAGTTAAATTTTTTGTCTTGTTGTTCCCTTGGAGACCTAGGAAATCAGTGAGTCAACCTCATGGGTTGATCTCCTTGAGTTATTATATCCAATTTAATGTCACCTTCCTCATAGGAAAAAATCTCCCTTAGTTATAAATTATCTTAATTCCTTGTGGTGTTTCATTACATAATATGTTTCCCATACCTTCTCTTTAGTTGAATTTATGTTTAAAACATGAGTTAGACAATATACACCATTACTTAGTGAGATGGTATAATTTAATGAGTTGGATAAGAACTTGATGTCTTATTCCATATGACTAAAATGGGTTTTCCCTATTATAATCCTTGATAAATTATTCCATGGTAAAATTATTTCGAATAAATAGAATGAACTCTAATAAAAAAAGATATATATGTATACAATACTTATTAAATAAGTATATCTATAGTTTCATGGGTTGTGTAAGAGGTTTCAACTTAAGGAACCCTTGGATGTAATCTCATTCTTTAGCAATCCATTGTCAATTCTTGTTAAATACATCATGAGAGGAATTAGTTATGCCAGAGACGGTCCGTTCAAGCATTATATATCTTTTCCTCTAAATGAGTGACACCAGTTACCTAGGGAGACCTAATAGATAGTCATTGTGGAATGATTGAAATGGACTCAAAGGTCATTTCATGATATATTCATACAATACTAGAGTGAGAATTTGGACTTCATACTAGGGTCGTCATGGATGAACACCTTACCATTAGTCTTTTGCAGACCCCTTCGAGTAATATATTGAAAGTATATATAGATTTCCATGGATAGATTAGGGTGTCTCAAAATGCTTTATAAATAAATTATTAAATTGTTTTCAAGTGTAAATAATTTTTCTCAAATGGTAATCTAGTTTGTTATTATATAAAATATAGGGATGTTTCCTCCAAGCACAATAATAAGATTGGGAGTCTAGCATATGAAACATAGCCTTGCTTTACTATTTCAGGATCTCTTCATTGAAAACTAATATCATTGTATAATTCATGTATATTGGATGGGTCTCCAAGTGGAACTAAGTCAAATGTAATAATGTTTTTTCTTTAATTACATTTAAATTATAATTGTAAGTTATTTATTTTATATTTTAGGAAATGGAAGGGCCTATAAACTATGGATAGAGGCCTACTCTGATTTTATGTCTCAACCTACATGAGGGACATTAAAAATTGAGTATACTTATTGATTGTATGGTTCAAAAAAGGAAATAAGATGGATTCTAATGAATTATTTACTTTTTGATGATGTATTTCATTGTAGAGGAAAGAGCTTGGGATTTTGTTCTAGATGTAGCAGTTTTTAGATTTTGTATATTTTATTCATCTTGTTGTATATTCATGTATCCCCTGCCACCATTTATAGTCATTTTTGTATAGACAAATGAAAAACTATAATAATCAATTGCTTCTGTTAATTTTTTTAGATTCCGTTACATTATTTTTTATCTTACATGTTTATAATTTTGGTTTTCCCCTACAATCTATATGTTTTCACTACTTCTTATATTTCTTATATTTATACTATTTCACTCTACTCTAATAAATTATAGAATTTTATCCACATATAATAACCAAATCCCATTGATGATATTCAGAAAAAATTGGTGTTTATAGAGGAATGAAGGAGTTTTTGTGGCCAATCGTCTCAGAGCACTGTTTAGTGGAATCTGTGGCAAGATTAAACATATAAGCCTTATATATTTCTATCAAAAAATATATTGTATTGAAAAATGGGGAACGAAATAAAGAGATCATATACTAGAAAACCCAAAAAATATTGTTTATAGAACTCCCATGTTCTGACATGTCTCAATCCCACTATACATAAAATCCCAATTCTATGGGAATTGTATATTACTATGTGGGCATATTGATTAGAGGAAAAATAAAACAAAAGAATCACTCAAGCTCTACCTCAGCCCTTAAAAGAATCTAAAGAAAATCATATCTATGGACTTAGCATTTCATTCTATTCCCACATTAAAAGTACCGCCAAGGGATAATAAAAATCCCTTTCTCTGTAGTTATTGTTCTAATCCTACATAAAGAATTTCAAACATGGTCAATGTCGCTAAACAATATCTCACCAACGATCAAAGAGATTGATAAATGTCCACTATTATGAGGTGTCTCGGGCCTAAATAAATTTTTATAAAGACCGTAAGAGGATCTATGAAACCTTGATCATAAACCCACATCATGTGAAAAGAAGACAACATGGGTTATACAGTTCACAAATACCCTAAAAGGGGACACTAACGAAACCACAATCATCTTAAGAACTACCTATTCCTTACATACATAGATAAAACAATGATATAACAATGAAAACAATAATTATACATCAAATGGGTAAATATTAGTGACAATGTATCATTACAATGTATTCCTCATAATATATACGGATGAACTAGTCTTCAAAGGGTTATTAGGCTTTCCATCCATGTTTCCATGTCTCACTAACCTAAAATAAGGATCCAATTATACAAAACTCTTGGCCATGTGATCATACCAATAATCATGCTGTGATAAACACACATCAACAATTAATCTATGATTAATTTCCTACAACATGCCAAGTGAATAAAAACCTACCAAGGGGCTTACTAACCTCACCTATAGTGGATATCATGCCCTATAATTTTAAGGATGTGTTACATCGTAAGGGTAGAATAATCATACCATATATCACCCCATAATACAACCTATTTATATAGATTTATCACACCCTATATCATAGTAAGGTTACCAACCCCACTATACATTGAAGGTTCCACATCCTATCTTATAACGGGGATGTTGACATGACTATAATATGGTTCACCCACACCTAATTGTGATCATGGTGAACTTTACCCAAGACCAATAAACAATGACATCATTTAAAGGGAAACCTTCCCCTTCTATAGAGGATGAAAAACCTACCCTACTAGGGGGTTCATACCAATATAGTCAATGTAAAAACATGTTTTCTAATTAGAGAAACTAATATCTATAGAAGGACGAACCATACCAGTTGTGAGTGGTTCCCATAGATCTGAATCCTTTATGTACATATATTACTATTACATGTGTATAGTTTGATATATACTTATTTATATTATAATAATAACAGTTTTGATACCTTTTTATCAACTATTTAAAAGGTAATGCTAATTTATTATTTTTCATATCAAAATTTCATTGAAGTTCCCAATTAAAATGAGATCCTCAAGATAGAATGATCATATTATTAAACATGTTATCTAGTGTGGGTACATTATAATTATGGGACATAGGTGATATATAACTATCATATTCTTGTGTCCTATAAGCATTAACACTTCTTCTTATGATGGTCATGTTTTTTCACTTCATGTAAATCATATCAATTGGATTGATCAACCAATAGTAAAACCACATGTTACATTTGACATCATTTGTTCCAATATAAAAATATGTAAAACCATACATGAGATCATTATAATTGTGTACCATGTGATCATATACTTTAATGAAATCAATAAACTATGAAATTGAATTCCAGAATATCTAGCTTATGTTGGATACATATTTGGTGGTATAAAACTGGTTGTAGGGTTAATAATGAATTTTTAACTTTTGAGGTGGTGAAGAGATATCGCATGGGTCCAGGTTGAATTAGATGGTATTAACTTCATTAAATCAATGTCCATGGAAAATGAATGTAATTTAATAATGTAAGATCCAAAAATATATAAATCATTTTATGTGTGATGAAAGAAGTTTGAATCCTTATTTTTATGCTATCAAGAGTCAAATAGATTATATTACAAAGAATGTGTCCATTAGAGATAATCATAGCTATGAAATTCTATATCATTATAGGGGTAATGATGGATTTGTATAATCCAATATTTTTAAAGAGTTTGGACTCACTACTATAGAGATATGGATGTCCAGGGTCACACATTATGTGCACTGATAAGATTGAACTGTTTAATGAATATGAGTATAGGAAGAAGTATGTGCCTTGTGTGGGGGCTGGTGAACGTCCAAGTATGATTGATCATAAGTGAAAATAATTCAATTAAATTATTTATTTTATAAATAAAAATGATTAAATTTACCTCTAATGTTATTTATTAGTTATTTGATAATAAAATTGAATTGGTGAAAATATAATTTTTTGAACGAACATAACATGTTCAAGGTTAATTAAATTATTTTCAGAACTTATCGGAAGAGTTATGGATTTTATTTTATCACATAACATGTTCAAGTGTTACACATGAATGATAAGATATTATTGAACATTATTAAATGTTTAATTAAGTTGTATGTGTGTGAAACTATCAAAATTAATGGTAATTACATTCTATGTACTGATGTACAATTTTGGAAAGTATTACCATGGTATAAAATCTCATTTAGACTCTTAAAAATAAATATATACTATTTTGAATAATTTATAAATAGATTCTCTATTATCCTATAATATATGTCCCTTGTATATTTATTATGATGAAATATAAATGTTATATAAATCCTACTTTCATGGTGGAACCCACATTCTTCATGAAATTAGATGGATTTTGTGAAGCACTTTGATTTTACATACTAGTAGCGAGGGATTATTGATTGATGATCCTTTAATAACACCAAGAAATTAGATTTGGGTATTGAGTGTTTTTAAATTGAATCCAAACAAAAAATTTTAAATTCTGTATTCTTTCATGCTTTAACTATACCCTGTGTTCCATTAACAATTATTAGAGGGAATATGCAATTATTTTAAACAAAAACATTGAAATTTTAAAATAAATGTTCTTTGTTTCAAAAATGTGGTGATGACATTAATTTTTATTTAATATATATGTTATATATTATGTTTTATAATATATAATTTATAAAATATATATTATAATACTATATTTATATACATATTATATAATATATATGATATTAAGAGGATGTCCAAAATAGTGTTTTGCTGAATTGGGTTTGTCTAGATCTAAAATGACCAACTTATGAACCCTCCAATAGGAACTAAATTTTTATCTAGTGATCCTCATAAGATCCAAATGGACCTAAAAATTTATGAAAAAATTGGTATGGAATTTTATAAAATTATTTCCGATAATATTAGAGGTATCTATAATTAATTAATGTAACTTTAATACAAGAAAAATAATGAAAAATATCATCATGTTGAATTTTAGAAAATTTAATTTTGAGGAAATATAATTTCATGTACATTCTCATCTAAGATTAACTCTTTGATGTTTTTTCTATGATTTTTTTAATTTTATTAATTAATTTAAATTTTAATATGTACTAATTAATTTATTTTTATGATATTTTCATACTCCCTTTATCTTTAGTTCGTATAAGAGTTTGTCTATCCATATTTCATTAAGAAAAATTTATTCCAAACCATGATTTCCCCTCACTTGTATATGAGTATAAATTGTAATGATTGGAGGAGTTTGTGGAAAATTTGTTCGAGTTGAGACCTGACATAAACCAAACTAGTGATTCCTAGGGATGTTGTGGATCTTGCAATCAAGTTAATGTAATGACTTATGGAATTTCACATGGGTAAAATTTATTCTATTCATTTCCTAGACTGTTATCCAATAGTTAATGACTCGGGATCAATTCATTATTTATTTATTTTATCATATTCATGATTTATTATTTGTTATGTGTATTTATTACATGTGATCACATATTAAACAATAAACCAGCTTAGATACGTAAAATAAGCATGTGAAGTGATATTTATTTATTTAATTGTTTTTTAAGATGGGTGTGTGGTCACATAGAAAAATCATGCTAAATAGTAATGGTTAATATTCATAAATTTTATATTTTCAAATCCCTCATTGAAAACACTATGTCATGAAATTATGGATGTATCTTGAATGTGGACACAATAAATTTTTCTTGGTGATTTATAGCACTATTTTAAGGTTCCTTTTAATAAAGTGGATTTATTATTACATTTTTTGTTTCAAATAAATAATTTTTCTAGAAAGGGGTTATCCATTACTATATTATTGCAAAATTTGAGGTAATATGTTAAGAAATGAAATTTTATTCTTTGAAGGAGGTGGGAACCCACACAATAGATTAAGGTGTTCAATGTTATTGAATTTATACTATAAAATTACTTAATTAGACTCTTGGGGTAGTGGTTATGCCACATGTCTAGTTATGAATGAATGTTTCAAGATACATTTCACTAAAATACCAAAACTTCTTAGTATTTTTAATCTATTTTTTTAGGGTCACTAATATTTGATAAAATTTATGGGGACATTTAGAAGTAATAATTTGAAAATATGTATTTGAAATATATGTAACACCCCATTCTTCCAAGTTATGCTTTTTTTTAATTAATTCAATAGTGTGCGATTTATGCAACACCGAGTTCAAACGCACCACAACCAACCAAAAAAGACGTTTAAGATAAAGTTATGAATAATAATAATAAAATTTTGAATTTTTTATATCGCATATAATTTTAAAATTCATCTTTTTTTTGTTTCACATGATTAATATAAGGAAAAATTCAATTTTTCAGATAAAAGATGTATTTTTCCAAAAATGAAGATTTTTCACATATTAATAGAGATCCATTTTTAAATAAAATATTTGAAATTTTTATATATTGAATTTTATAAAATTAAATTATACTTTATAATTGGTACATAAAAATTTAGTTGAGATAAATTTTTTGCACTTTCCTGATAACTATCATATTTTTATGAAATGTAAAAAATAAAAAATTTTAATTCAAAACTACTTTTTTAATAAAAATAATTTATAATGATAAATTATAAATTTGAGTGGTCTTAAAGTATAATTTGTTTATATTTTTACAATTTTATATAATTTATGCCATTAGAAGTATTTTAACATCTGGTTTTGAGAAAGAGAATTAATTTTAAATTAATTTCTTGTAAATTCTTTATTTTGAATTAGGAAATATGTATTCCATATTTGGATTCAAAATTTAGAAATTGTGTAAATAGCTACCTTTTATTTTTGGATATTATGAATAGTAACTTCAGTAATTATTTTTATTGACCATAACAAAGGGTAAATCAGATAAATAAGGGTAAAAAATAGTAATATAATAATAGAAATATAGTCTAACATGTGTCCTACTCATATTTTATGTGTAACACCCCAAAATTCCATGGTATGCTACTCTTTGAATAATACAGTAGCGTGTGTTGTACGCAACTTCGAGTTCTAACACACGCTGCAACCAATCAAACTAGCCGTTATGAATAGTAATACCCACTTTTTGAAATTTTATTAATTTTATCTCTCAAAATGGACTTCATTTTTGGATTTGGAATATCGAAATTATCCTAGGGTGAAATTTTGGTACTTTTCGGATAACTTTTATATTTTGATGAATAGTGAAAATTACTAAATTTTAATTAAAAACAACTTCTTTAATCGAAATAATTAATAGTGATAAATTATGAATTTGAGTGGTTTTAAAGTATATTTAGAATATATTTATAATATTTAATAAAATTTTGGCCATTGGACATAATTTCAAAATTAAACCAAACATAAACAAGTGTCAATCTTTTGATAGTTATTATCTCTTAAAAACACGCTTTTTGTTTTAACAATGGGAAATAATTTTAAATTAATTTCTGCCACTTCTGTGTTTTGAATTTAGAAAAATGGATTCCATATCTAGAATTAGGATGTCCAAATTGTATAAATAGATATCTTTTATTTTTAGACATTTTGAATAATTACTTCGGTAAATATTTTATTTACCATGGTTAAAGGGTAAATCCGGTAAATAAGGGTAAACAAATAATATTATAATAATAATAAATTACCATAAAACGTGTCATAACCTTATTGGTTGATACATGTCTGACCATAGTCATATTTGGGTCGATTTTGGGACCCCATGGATCCACTTGTAAGTGATAAGGACACTTTATATTAATTAAGTTAAAATAAATACAAAAATGACATAAGCATATATCTTTTAGATTTTTTTTTAAATAGGGTTATATATGTTGGATTTTTGACTATAAATATTCATTATAAATCTAAACATATTTACTATATAATTGTATTTTATTTATAATTTTTAGACATTTAATAATTAATATTATTTATGACACAATAATAATGAAGTATTTTCCTTATTAATGAAAGAATCAAATAATTGGTATTATAAATATTAAAATAAATATAATTTGAAAGTTTTGATGACATCCATTAATTTTATTGGTTAATATGACATTATAATATTTCTTAAATGATTTTTTTTGAATTAATAATTTTTTTAAGAATTTAACAAAAATCAATTATTGAATAGTGTCAAAATTGACATTAAAGAGTTTTTAAAACAAATATTATATTATTAATTGATATTCTATTCCTAAAAATCTAAGGTTTGGCAAAAGGACTTATATAATGATAGGTGTATCATTAATGGACCACTTGGGGGTCGCTTGGAAGTTTATAGTAAGTTTATTAACTATATAATATAAAAATACAAAGTGACATGGTAAATGTCAAACTAATTAACTAAAAGTTAAAACAAAAAGATAAGGTTAATATAGTGACCCAAACCTGTCTAAAACCTATTGGTTGAGTTGTTTTAGACCCATACCCACATTAACCAATAAATAATACACTATGGAGACCTTATAAACTGAAAATGAATTTATTATAAAATAATATTTCAAGCTTTTCCAAAGGTGCCCCTCACCCCTCTTATAAAAGGGAACTCCCCCTTCTCACTAATTCACACATTCAAAGCCTTTTTGTTCGGAAAAAATATGAAAAAATACCCTCTAAAATATACTCCATTAATCATAGAGGCCATATTTTAGTTAGAAAGCCAACCTAAGGATCCCTTTTGATCAAATCAAAAGGAAGAACCCGAAGAAGAGGTAATGTTTTCACCACCATCTTTCAAGTTCCTTTCTTCTTCAACTTCTTATTTCCTTGTTATTTACTTTATAAAATAATAAATCCAGTATCTTCTATATACTGTAATGTTATTATAAATATGGTACAACCATATTCAGTATTCTATCCATCCTTTGAATGACATGTCACCATACGTGCGTACATATGGATTACGGTCTCCACGTCGTGGTGTAATTTTTATTCAAAACATTATTATTTGGATGGGTATAATAATGATGTGTAATTCATGTAAATAATAAATATAACATGATAATGATTCTGTATATATGATATAAAATCCAATTATACATCATTTTAATATCAAAATAATGATATTGTCGCTCTTGTGTACGTACGGACTACCGTCTCCACGAACACGATGAGATTCATTCCCCATCGTATCCATTCAAGAATAATTTTCATTTGAGGTTAAAAATAATTTTTAATGACTTTATATCATTCTGTATATGAATAAAATACAATCTATCCATAAAAAACACGGCTTATGTAACAAAACATATAAAATAAAACGAGTAAGTTAATACCCAAAACAACGATAATACTAAGATACTATTAACAAAGCAATGTTAAAAGATCATATATGATATCATATTAAATTATATGATTCTTGTATAATTTAATAACAATTATTTCACCATTATATAGGATGTTAACCTACCCTTAACCAAGGAAAAGTACAAGGTAAGGGTTTATTTCACAATCTCTTCATTATCTGAGGTTGCTTATACGTAATTATCTACTGGGACCTCTTTATCATCCACATCCATGTTTCTTAAAAATGTATTTCAAAACATTATTACTATTTTATATAATATTGGTTAAATTAATTTATACCTTTTTTTTACTTTTTATAAGATGTTTATAAAGGAATCTTTCCGTGGTTTTCCAAACAAGGTCCTTTTTAACTTTTTCAACAAAATTAAGGTAAGAATGTATTTTTTTAACTTATACGGAGGGTACGACTATTTTACACTGTTATAAAATTGTCGAAGATTTCCTTACAAGCTTATAAGAATATTTTAAAAGTAAATGTTTTCTTTTATAATTATGTGACTTTTAAATGATTTAAAAAAAAGAGATATTTCTCTCAAATAGTTTTGATTTCATCTATGTCAACATCCTTTGATGGATTTTAAGCTTATTTGAAGTTTATTTATTATGATACAAAACTTCTATATTGTATTGAAGGTTTTGTGATATTTTTGACTGTGGATCTGTTATTTTTATACCATTCATGGTTTATGGAGAAAGTATTGACATTTCATATGATAGTTTTAATACGAATTTTTATGTTATGTTTAAAACTGTTCACATGAGGAATACATTGGACTTAATATGTGATGGGTGGAGCCCTCTATAGCTCCTCGATGCATCGGTAGGTCTCATGAGACAAACTAGTGTCTTGGAATAAGGCCTTGACAAAATATTATTTGTAGTCTTGACATAAGGCCTTGACTATGTGGTTATGATAGTCTGACATTATGCATTCCATCATTATGAAAGTGGTTATTGATATTGCATGTGATTATTAGATTATTAGAATATCCATGTGAATAAGTAAATGGTATTATTTCATTTTATCTTTTCAATATTATACTGAAGTTCAAGTTTAAAAGGCTTTTGTTTTATTTATACATTGCCTTAAATGTTTATGCTTATTTATGAAAGTTTCCGCTATATTGTTATCCTTAATGAGCATCTGATCTCACCCATTTCAATGTTTTACTTTTCCCAGGATGTGAAGAAGTAATTTATGAATGACCTGTAGGGATAGTATAAAGGGATATGAAGATAATATGTTGTTGTAGTAGTTTTCACTTTATGATGTAATGTAAACTTTATGAATGTATCTAGTTATTCCAAGGCTACTAAACTAATCGGTCTTTCGAGACTTGATCTTTTGTGATCATGATAATGTTATGTAATAATGCACCAAATCTGGTTAATTGGGGTTAGGGCATTACAATTGGTATCAGAGGAAGTTTAGTACAAACCTTGGAAACTAGATTTAGATAAGCTCTAATTAGAGCACATAGACCTAAGATGGACTTTGAGGATTAATATAGAAGAACTTCCTAGAATTTTGGTATTGTAGAAATTTTGTGAGTTTTCCGAGCAATACATCTCTGTCTGGATATGAGCACGTAGAGGCGGCTCTGACACAGATGTACCTAGGGGTAAAACCTTAAAATACCGCTTTGAGCTAGACTCGAACAGGCACTGGTGCACGACAACGGGCCTTGCTGCACTCTTGGTTATGACACTCCCGGGGGATATTCTTAGGATAATTCTCATTTTCTTTACAAACCATTATGAAGGGTTTATGAGTATATACTTCCTCAAAGAATTTTTTTTTATGATTATGGATTATATCCATAAATAGTTCAATTTATGTTAAGTGTTTTAAAAGTATGGAATTATGTATTTTGATTCATAAACTGATCTAGTTTATTCCATTGTTTAGAAATGGTGCCTAGTGGAAGAAATGGAAACCGTATCAATGCACATACTCCATGTAGGGATTTACCTCCTGCTTAAGATAATTATAGTGGAGCTGGTGATACAACTGGTGTTGATCATCTTATCACCATACTGGGACAACTCACTCAGGTTATGAATAATAACCTTACCCATATGGAGCACCCTGATCCACAATGTGGAGGGTCAATTTTAGATCTCTTCATGAGGAAACAACCACCAACATTCAATGGGAGTACAAATCCATTGGTGGATGAGCAATGGATAAGTTCCCTAGAGAAAATATTTCAGGCTTTGGGGATTAGTGAAAGGGAAAAAGTTATCATGGCAGTTTACCACCTCACTGGAGATGCTGATCAATGGTGGTCATTTATTCAAAACATGAAGGTAGATGATGAAGTATCAAATATAGATTGGAGGGAGTTCAAAGATCTATTTTTAGAAAAATACTTTCCTCGTGACCATCAAGCAGATATGGAAAGGCAATTTCTGAGTCTGAGATAAAAGGAGGATGAGAATGTCCCAAGTATGAGGCTAACTTTACAAGGTTATCAAGGTATGATAGATATTATATATGTAACCCAAGAAGTAAGATTGATCATTTCTTTGATGGGTTAAAACCATTTCTCCATCGAGCATTAGTCTCACAATCCTTCTCATCGTACGAAAAGATTGTCTCATGTGCTATCAAGACAGAAAAAAAATTCTCTAGGTCTTATGACTTTAAAGTAAAGTAAGAAAAGAAGAGATCTGCTGATCAATATGGTAGTGGAAATAAGGGTAATAAGGGAAAGGTTGAATATCCATCCTGTAGTAAATGTGGGAAGAAACCCCCCAGTAATTGCTTAAAAGTAATGAGAGTCTGTTACAAGTGTGGTGAAAAAGGCCACTAAGCTCGTGATTGCAAGGGGAAGAAGGAAGATACCAATGTCCAATGCTACAATTGTAGGGAGATGGGATATTATGCAAATGAATTTCCTAAGCGTCAGGGGAACTTACCTCAGAAAAGGCCAAGGGATCAAGGCCAAGCTTATGCTATCACTACTGCTAAAGTAGAAGCTACGAAAGATGTGGTGTTAGGTAATTTAATGGTTTCCTCAAGTTTAGAAAATGAATTATTTGATTTTGGATCATCGCATTGTTTCATATCTTCCCAGTTTTCTAAGAAAATTAGATATTTCCAATTTGATTTAACAAGGTAGTTGTCAGTTAAAACTCTAAGGGAAGTATCATTGCAACAAAGTTTTGTGAATCAGTCCCCATTAGAGCACATAAATGTTCTTTATCTGTTGATCTCATCGTCATACCTATAGTTGAGTTTGATATAATCCTTGGTATGGATTGGATTTTGGACTATAATGTGAAGATTTATTGTAATAAGAAGGAGGTTACGATTTTTAATGATGATGATAAGGAACACCTTATCTTTAGAGAAGAATCGTCACCACCTAATTCTGATCTAGATCCACCCCTAGTAGCTCAACTAAATTCAATTATTGGGGAGGAATAGAATTAAATGACTGTGGGTGAGGAAAGGAATGTTCAAATAGAGGATGTACCTATTGTGAAAGAATATGTAGATGTGTTTCCGGAAGATTTACCTGGACATCCTCCAGAACGAGAAGTTGAGTTTTCCATTAATTTAATTCCTGGATCAAGGCCTATATCGAAGACCCCTTATAGAATGGACAATGTGGAATTAGTTGAACTAAAGAAACAACTAGAGTAATTGAGTAATAAGGGATTTATTCGCCCTTGTGTTTATCCATGGGGATCCCCTGTTCTTTTTGTTAAAATGAAAGATGGATCTATGAGGTTATGTATCGACTACAGAGAGATCAATTCTATAACAATAAAGAACAAGTATCCCCTACCTCGCATTGATGATTTATTTGAACAACTGCATGGATATCAATACTTTTCAAAGATTGAACTTCGGTATGGATACCATTAGTTGTGTGTGAAGAAGGAAGACATTCCGAAGACATCATTTCGAACCAGGTACGGGCATTACGAGTTTACAGTAATGCCTTTTGGGCTGACTAATGCGCCCTCTGTATTCATGGATCTAATGAATAGAGTTTTTAAGGAATATATAGATGAATTTGTGGTGGTATTTATTGATGATATCTTGGTATACTCCAAAAGCTACGAAGATCATGAAATTCACTTGCGCATTATCCTGAAGACTCTGAGAAGATATGAATTATATGGGAAGTTTAGTAAGTGTGAATTCTGGCTTCAAGAGATTTCTTTTCTTGGCCATATTGTCTCTAGAGATGGAATATCTATTGATCCTTCTAAGACCAAGGCAATCCAAGAATGTCCTACACCGATGAGTATAAATGAGGTATGCAGTTTTATTGGTTTAGTAGGTTATTATCGACGTTTCGTCCAGAATTTTGCCCAGTTGGCTAACCCATTAACATAGCTCACATGTAAAGGGGTTAAATTTGTTTGAAAAAAATAGTGTGAAGAATGTTTCGAATAACTGAAGAGAAGATTAGTCAATTCTTCTATATTGACTCTACCATCAGGGAATTATGGGTTCGTTATTTATAGTAATGCATCGAAGAAAGGACTTAGTTGTGTCCTTATGCAGAATGATAGGGTTATTGCCTATGCATCACGACAGTTGAAAATTCATGAGAAAAACTATCCTACTCATGATCTTGAGTTAGAAGCTATGATCTTTTCTTTGAAGATATGGAGATACTACCTCTATGGTAAAAAATGTGAGATTTATACCGATCACAAGATTTTAAAGTACATTTTCTCACAGAAAGAACTCAACATGAGTGAAAAGAGATGGCTTGAATTACTCAAGGATTATGATTTCACGATACACTACCACCCGGGGAAGGCAAAAAATGTGGCAGATTCTTTGAGTAGAAAAGATCATGGAGTTTTGAAAAATATGAGAATTGAAAGGGATCCAATTTTCATGGATCTAGTGAAGATGGATATGGGAATAACCATGGAAAGTAAAACATAAATGCTTTTTCAAATGGCTACCAAACCATCTTTACTAGAAAGAATTAAGAGTTCTTAGACCGATGATGAAGAATTTCAAAAGAAGATTAAAGCTGTGAATGATTGGAGATTGAGAGACATTGTGTATGAAGATGGAATTTTGAAATTTGGTAAGAGACTTTGTGTTCCCGATATACCTAATCTAAAAAGAGAATTACTGGATGATGCTCATAGTTCCAATTTCTCTATACACCCTGGGAGCACCAAAATGTATAGAGATTTGAAGGAACATTTTTAGTGGGACAACATGAAGAGGGAGATTACTGATTTTGTGTCAAGATGTATGATTTGTCAACAAGTGAAAGCTGGTAGGCAACAGCCTGGAGGAGTCATGCACCCTCTTCCCATACCGGAGTGTAAATGGGATAATATTACGATGGAATTTGTCAAGGGGATACCAAAGACTCCTAGAAGGAATGATGCAATATGGGTTACTATTGATCTTCTTACCAAGTTAGCTCATTTTCTTGCTATAAGAGAAGATCTACCACTGGAACATCTAGCAAGACTATATATTAATGAAGTTGTGAGAATTCATGGAGTACCCCTATAAATTGTTTCATATTGTGATCCCCGTTTTACTTCAAGATTCTGGAAGAGTCTTCAGAAGGCCTTGGATACTGAACTTTGTTTGAGCACTACCTACCACCCTCAAACAGATGGACAATCAGAATGGACTATTCAAACTTTAGAAGACATGTTGAGATCTTACTCACTTGACTTTCAAGGTATATGGGATCAATATTTACCTCTGGTAGAATTTTCCTATAACAATAGCTTCCATTCAAGTATTCAGATGGCACCATATGAAGCGTTATATGGAAAGAGATGTCTCAAACCAACCTGTTGGGATGACGTTGGTGAAAGAAAACTCGTAGGTCCAGAACTAGTGGAGTAAACGATAGAAAAGGTGAAGGTAATATAAAACTACATCAAAGCATCTCAAAGTAGGTAGAAGAGCTATGCCGATAACCGAAGGAAGGATTTGGAATTTCAGGTAGGCGATCATGTTTTCTTGAAGGTATATCCATGGAAGGGAGTTATACGTTTTGGTAAGAAGGGTAAATTGAGTCCTAGGTACATCATACCTTTCGAAATTCTAGAACTAATTGGGGATGTAGCTTACCGTTTGACAATGCCGCCAAGTCTCTCCAAAGTTCATGATGTGTTCCACGTATCACTGTTGAGAAAATACATGCCTGAACCAACGCATGTACTCACTTATGAAGAATTATAACTGGAACCCAATCTATCTTATTGTGAAGAGCCCATTAAAATTCTTGATACAAGAGAGCAAGTGCTGAGAAACTGGACGACTCGTCTGGTAAAAGTTCTATGGAGGAACCATAAGATGGAAGAGGCAACGTGGGAACCTGATGAACTTATGATGAAGAACCACCCAAGTCTTTTCATGCGGTAGTATTCTAGAAATTTCGAGGACAAAATTATTTAAAGGAGGGGAGAATGTAACACCCCAAGCTTCCACGATATGCTTCTCTTTGAATAATATAGTAGCATGTGTTGTACACAACTTCGAGTTCTAACACACACCACAACCAATCAAACTAGCCATTATGAATAGTAATAACCACTTTTTGAAATTTTATAAATTTTAACTCTTAAAATGGACTTCATTTTTGGATTCTAAATATTTAAATTATCCTAGGGTGAAATTTTGGTACTTTTCAGATAACTTTTATATTTTGATGAATATTGAAAATTACTAAATTTTAATTAAAAACAACTTTTTTAATCAAAATAATTAATTGTGATAAATTATGAATTTTAGTGGTTTTAAAGTATATTTAGAATATATTTTTAACATTTAATACAATGTTGGTCATTGGACATAATTTCACAATTAAACCAGACATAAACAAGTGTCAATCTTTTGATAGTTATTATCTCTTAAAAACACGTTTTTTGTTTTAACAACGGGAATTAATTTTAAATTAATTTCTACCACTTCTATGTTTTGAATTCGGAAAAATGGATTCCATATTTGGAATCAGGAAGTCCAAATTGTTTAAATAGGTAACTTTTATTTTTATACATTTTGAATAATTACTTCGGTAAATATTTTATTTACCATGGTTAAATGGTAAATCCGGTAAATAAGGGCAACAAAATAATATAATAATAATTATAAATTACCCTAAAACATGTCCTAACCTTATTGGTTGATACATGTCTGACCATGGGCATCTTTGAGTCGATTTTGGGAGCCCACGGATCTATTTGTAAGTGATAAAGACACTTTATATTAATTAAGTTAAAATAAATACAAAAATGACATAAGCATATATCTTTTAGAAAAACAATTTTTAAATAGGGTTATATATGTTGGATTTTCGACTATAAATATTAATTATAAAGATAAAAATATTTCCTACATAATTTTATTTTATTTATAATTTTTAGACATTTAATATGTAATATTATTTATGACACAATAATGATGCAGTATTTTCCTTATTAATGAAAACAAATCAAATAATTGGTATTATAAATATTAAAATAAATATAATTTGAAAGTTTTGATGAAATAAATGAATTTTATTGGTTAATATGACATTATAGTATTGATTAAATGAATTTTTTTCGAATTAATAAAATTATTAAGAATTTAACAAAAATCAATTATTGAATAGTGTTAAAATTGACATAAAAGAGTTTTTAAAACAAATATTATATTATTAATTGATATTCCATTCCTAAAAATCTAAGGTTCGGCCAAAGGACTTATATCATGATAGGTGTATTATTAATGGACCACTTGGGGGTCTCTTGGAAGTTTATAGTAAGTTTATTAACTATATAATATAAAAATACAAAGTGATATGGTAAATGTCAAACTAATTAACTAAAAGATAAAACTAAATGATAAGGTTAATATAGTGACCCAAACCTGTATAAAACCTATTGGTTGAGTGGTTTTCGACCCATACCCACCTTAAACTTTAAATAATCCACTTTACAGCCATTAGAAACCGAATATGAATTTATTATAAAATAATATTTCAAGATTTTCCAAAGGTGCCCCTCACCCCTCTTATAAAAGGGCACTCACCCTTCTCACTAATTCACACATTCAAAGCCTTTTGGTTCGGTCAAAATCTGCCCAAATACACTATAAACTATCCTAAATTAATCTTAGAGGCATTATTTTAGTCATAATTCCAAACTAAGGATCCCTTTTGATCAAATCAAAAGGAAGAACCCGAAGAAGAGGTAATGTTTTCACCACCCTCTTTCAAGTTCCTTTCTTCTTCAACTTCTTACTTCTTTGTTATTTCCTTTATAAAATAATAACTCTAGTATCTTCTATATACTGTGATGTTATTATAAATATGGTACAACCATATTCAGTATTCTATCCATCCTTTGAATGACATGTCACCATACGTGCGTACGTACGACTTACCGTCTCCACGTCGTGGTGTAATTGTTATTCAAAACATTATTATTTGGATGGGTATAATAATGATGTTTAATTCATATAAATAATAAATATAAAATTATAATGATTCTGTATATATGATATAAAATCCAATTATATATTATTTTAATATCAAAATAATGATATTGTCGCTTGTGCGTACGTACGGACTACCGTCTCCACGAACGCGATGAGATTCATTCCCCATCGTATCCATTCAAGAATAATTTTCATTTTATGGTTAAAAATAATGTTTAATGAATTGATATAATTCTGGATATGAATAATATACAACTTATCCATAACAAACACGGCTTATGTAACAAAACATATAAAATAAAATGAGTAAGTTAACATCAGAAACCACGATAATACTAAGATACTATTAACAAAGAAATGTTAAAAGATCATATATGATATCATATTAATTTATATGATTATTGTATAATTTAATAAAAATTATTTCACCATTATAAAAAAGTTTAACCTACCCTCAACCAACGAAAAGTACAAGGTAATGGTTTATTTCACAATCTCTTCATTATCTAAGGTTGCTTATATGTAATTATCTACTGAGACCTCTTTATCATCCACATCCATGTTTCTTAAAAATGTATTTCAAAACATTCTTACTATTTTATATAATATGGGTTAAAGTCATTTATACCATTTTTTACTTTTTATAAGATGTTTATAAATGAATCTTTCTGTGGTTTTCCAAATAAGGCCCTTTTTAACTTTTTCAACAAAATTAAGGTAAGAATGTGTTTTTTTAACTTATATGGCGGGTGCGGCTATTTTCCGTTATTATAAAATTGTCGAAGATTCCCTTACAAGCATATAAGAATATTTTCAAAGTAAATGTTTACTTTTATAATTATTTGACTTTTAAATGATTTAAAAAAAAGACATTTCTCTCAAATAGTTTTGATTTCATCTATGTCAACATCCTTTGATGGATTTTAAGCTTATTTGAAGTTTATTTATTATGATACAAAACTTCCATATTTTATTGAAGGTTTTGTGATATGTTTGACTGTGGATGTGTTATATTTATACCATTCATGGTTTATGAATAAATTATTGACATTTTGTATGCTAGTTTTAATACGAATGTTTATGTTATATTTAAACCTGTTCATAAGAGGAATGCATTGGACTTAATATGTGACGGGTGGAGCCTGCTATAGCTCCTAGATGCATCAGTAGGTCTTATGAGACAAACTAGTGTCTTGGAACAAGGCCTTGACAAAATATTATTTGTAGTCTTGGCACGAGGCCTTGACTATGTGGTTATGATAGTCTGGCATTATGCATTCCATCATTATGAAAGTGGTTATTGATATTGCGTGTGATTATTCGATTAGTAGAATATCCATGTGAATAAGTTAATGGAATTATTTCATTTTATATTTTCCATATTATTCTTAAGTTCAAGTTTAAAAGGATTTTGTTTTAGTTATACATTGCCTTAAATGTTTATGCTTATTTATGAAAGTTTCCGCTATATTGTTATCCTTACTGAGCATCTGAGCTCACCCCTTTCAATGTTTTACTTTTCCCAGGATGTGAAGAAGTAATTTATGAATGACCTGTAGGGATATTATGAAGGGATATGAAGAAAATATGTTGTTGTAGTAGTTTTTACATTATGATGTAATGTAAACTTTATGAATGTATCTAGTTATTCCAAGGCTACTAAACTAATCAGTCTTTCGAGACTTGATCTTTTGTGATCATGCCACTGTTATGTAATAATGCACCAAATCTGGGTAACTGGATTCGGGGAATTACATTATGAGTCATATTTGACCATGGGCATCCTCAGGACGTTTTTAGGACCCCATGGGACCGCTTGGGTGTGATAATGACAAGCTATAAGAATTTATTTAATATAAATTTAAATATAACATAAACATGTATCGTTTACTAAAATACTTTTATCATAGGGTTATTTGACTGATATATTTCAATATAAATATTATTTATAAAGTTAAAATGATTTCCAAAATCATGATATTTTATTTAAAATTTTTATCTATTAAATAATTAAATTTATTTATGACAAATAATGATGCAATATTTTCCTTATTAACAAATTAATCAAATAAATGATATTATAAATATTAAAATAAATATAATTTTAATGTTTTCACTCCATCCCAGGATTTTATGAATGAAATTTACATATTAGGTGTGATTTAATTCCATTTTTATGGAATGAAGTTGTTATGACTTCAACAAAAATCAATTACTAAATAGTGTCAAAATTGACATAAATGAGTTTTTGAAACAAATACTATTTTACTAAATGATATAAATATCCTAAAAATATATATTTTGTCCAAGTAACATGGATAGTGATAAAAATTTCCAAAACTATCCACTTTAGGTTCTATAGTGATTTTATTGTAGTGATATTATCCTTGTAGTATAAAAATACAAGATGACATGGTAAGAGTTTACTTATTTTACAAAGGGTTAAATCTAAAATATATGGTTATGTTTACGACATAACATGAATAAAACCTATTGACTAAGAGGATTTATAAACATACACATAATATACTAGAATAAATCAATTTTTATCTATTACATTGAGAATTTATTTTATAATAAATTAATTTTTAAATATTTTCCTAAAGTGCCCCTCATCTCTCTTATAGAAGGGCACATCCATTTCTCTTTAATTCACACCACCAAAGCCCTTTTTCTCGGAAAAAAACTACCCAAATAACCAAAAACACATCCCTAAATTCATTATATAGACAAACAATTGGGCATAAATCCAACATAAGTAGTCCTTTTGTGAAAGTTAAAAGGAGACACCCATAGAAAAGGTAATCGTTTTATCAATTCGTTCGAAGTTCATTTTTTATTATACTACCTCTTAGTATGATTGTACCTTGATTTAATAATAAAATTAGAGGATAATATATTCTGAGATGTTGTTACGATTATGGGAAAAACATAGGCCTCTTTTTATCCATCCTTTGAAAAAACAAATACCACCAAGTGTGCGTACGTACGACTTACCATCTCCACACCGTGATGTTAATTGTTTTACATCTATAAATTATTTAAATGGGTATAATTATAAATATAATAGAATAAAATAATAAATATGACATTATATTATATATTTAAAATTTATATTCAATCCAATTCCCTACCATTTAACCATTAATAAAATGATATTGTCGCTCGTGCGTTTGTATGGCTTACCATCTCCACCACGCGATGTGACTCATCTTCCGTGTTCACCATCAAATAATGATTATAAGAATAAATATTATTAATAATTATGATATATATTACATAATAATTCTTTTTATATGATATATATATACATATGTTTCATTCACTTACATCTATATGATTGGAAAATGGAAACAATGTTAATGCGTACAAACAGCCAACCGTCTCCATGAACAATGTATTCCATTTTATATATCAAATTATTATATATATTTATATTTATATATGATATATAAATAATGTTATACATTCTAGAAGTAATTATATCATGATCTATATAATATGATCAAGAATAACAAGTCAAAACTCCTACGATAAACAAAGCGATTATTACCCAAATTATTGCTTTAACATAGAGTTGTTAATAAATGGGTAATGTAAAGTCATAAAATAATCATATATTATATCAAAATTATTATTATGATTTTGATATAAGTTAATAATATGTTTTAACACATTATATAGGAGTTTCAGACAAGTACAGAGAGTATCATACATAAGGTAATGGTTAATTCCCTAATCTCATTATTATCTGAGACTGTATATGTATAAGTATTTATGGGGAAAAATTTATCATCCAAGTTCATGTATCATATAAATGAATTCAAAAGGAATATTTTGTGGTTTTATTGAAGTTAATCTTTAACTACATCATTTATTCAAATGTTTTGATATTTTTTTTCTAAATCTTTTTAATTAATGTCCATGTTTCCAAAATAATTTTATGAATTTATTTATATAAAAATGTTTATTTTAAAATATTAACTCCTTTAAAAAGTTTAAAAGTGGAATGGGAAACTTTTATTCAAAAACATTTTTTAAATTACTTCCTTTATAAATTGTTCAAATTTTAAATGATTTCATGAAAAAAGTGATATTTTTCTCAAAGAGTTTTACTGATTATTTTCAACTATGTCAATATACTTTATTGGATATTATTATTGATTAAGGTTGATTTATTATAATATAATATTAAATATTGTATTTAATAAGTTATTATATGTTTGACTAGGGATGTGTTGTTTTTATACCATTCATGGTTTATGGTTAAAGTATTAATATTTTGTATTCCTGTTTTAATAAGAATGTTTATGTTATGTTTCAAACTTTTTCATATGAGGAATGATTTAGACTTAGTAAGTGAGGGGAATGTACTGATATATCACCTCGATTCATCAATAGGTCTTAAGAAAAACTAGTGTCCTGGAACAAGGGATTTGCAGAATACTTATGAACCGTTTTGGCACAAGGCCTTGACATAGTAGTTATTATGTCTGGCATTATGCATTCTCGTGTTATGAAATTAGTTATTACATGTTATTATTCAACTATTATAATATCCATGTGCGTGTTTATATGGTAATGTTTGAATTATTTTTACCATATTATGTTCATGTTTATTTTTAAAAGGATTTTGTTTTTATTATACATATTTCCTTTAATTTTTATAGATTCTGCTGAATATTTACCCTTACTGAGCATTTGATCTCACCCCATTATTATGTTTTATTCTCAAAGGATGAATATAAGTGTATAATTATTGATATGTAGGGTTAATATAGGAGAATAATAGAGTTATCAAAAGATTATTTAGGATGTATTTTATGTTAGAAATTGTAATTTATTCTTCATGTATGTAATGAATTTTTCCTTACTGTTAAACCGATTGGTCCTTTGGAATGAATTCCTTGTAATCATTTCAATGTATTAAAATAATTCACCAACTATGGGAATCTAGTGTCGGGTTGTAACAATTAGTATCATAGAATGTTTTTCAAAAACATTACAAATATATTTAAAAAACAAAGATTACAGATCATAACCCTAAGATATAATTTAAGGATATTTATTGAAAAGAATCCTAGAATTTTAAAATGGAGATTATGTGGGTATTTCTAGAAAATACATCCATGTCTCGGTACTACAACTGGATGTTTTTCTAGAACAAATATACCTAGGAGTGAAAACTCTAACAAGGAGCTTCATGCTTGATCTGATGTATCATGGTACATGAAAACGGGCCTTACAGTGCACCTGGTTTGACTCTCCTGAGGGATATGTTTAGGTAATTCATATTTTCATTACAAACCATTATTAAGGATTTTATAAGTAAATATCTTCTCAATTGAACAATATTTATGATTATTCATTAGATATGCACAACATTTTCAATTTATGTTATGTACTTTACTAGTTTGGAATTATGCACTCTAATTCACAACCTAATCTAGTGTGGGCCATTTTTTAGAAATGGAACCAATTGGAAGAAATAGAAATCTTATCAAAGAACATAATCCATGTATGGATTGACCTCCTATTAAAGATAATGATAATGGGGCCGATGAAATAACTAGTATTGAATAGATTAAAACCATACATGGATAGTTTACTCGGGTAATGAATAATAACATAACCTATATGGAACATCATGATCCAAAATGTAGAGGATCAATGTTAGAACACTTCATGGGACAAAAACCTCTAACATTAAATGGGACTACAAATCCTTTTTAGTTGAGTACTGGATATGTTCCATAGATAAAATATTACTTGCTTTGGGATGTAATGGAAGGGAAAAGGTTATTGTGGTAGTTTATCATCTCTTAGGAGATTAGGATCAATAGAGGTAATTAATTGAAAAAACAAAGGAGGATTAAGAAGTTTTAAATGTGAAATGGATGGATTTTAATAAATTTTTTCAAGAGAAATACTTTTCTCATGAACATCAAGCATATATGGAAATAAAATTTCTGAGCCTAAAGACAATGGAGGATGAGAATTCTGAAAATTATGAGGCTAACTTTACAAAGATAGAAATCCCCACTATAGACTACATATGTAACCCAAGAAGTAATATTTATTGATTCTTTAATGGGTTAAAACATTTCCTCGGATGGGCATTGGTCTCATAATCTTTCTCATCATATCAAGATACTGTCTCATGTGTTATCAAGATAGAAAAGGAATTTTCAATGTCCTATGATATTAAAGTAATGAAAGAGAATAAGAGAATGGTTGAAAAAGATATATATAAAGGGAAATGGGAATGAAGGATTTTTACTTATGTGATAATTGTGGGAAGAAACCCCCTAGTTTTTGATAATGGTAATTATATTCTAATAATAAGAAAAATGTGATATATACAAGGATTTTACTGCAGTACATTTTGTTTTCATTGTGATTTTGATATGATAAAGGTAATATTATTTTCAGTATGTGACAATAAGAGAAATGTTATATTTTTTGTGGAATTAGATGTTACAATTGATTTTTGAAATTTGCGGACCTTTTAAAGAGCATTTGGATAGTAGTAATTTTAATAACTATTTAGGTTGGAATGTATTAAGTTGAAAATTGGATAATATTTTTTATGGTTAAAACATTTCTTAAGATTATTTATGCAATTTTATAAAACAATAGTTTTATAAAAAGGACAACCTGTAGGATATGTGATAACCCGTAACAATGGACAAAGCTATAGGAATCAAACACACAACCGAAGTGAGACAAGGATTTATCTCTTACCATTATCCCAAAGGATGTCCCTTGTTATTATAAAATAGTTTTTATCATTTAAATGGTATATGTTTATATTTTGAACCTTATATGATTGAGATGAATATAATATTTTGAGTTTTATATTTTGAAGAGAAAGATGAGTTTGTGGTTGGAATTAGATAATTGATGAAACTCTACATGTAAATTATGTATGATTCTTTGTGTTCTTATTCTATGAATTAAAATAATTCTACAACACTAGATAAATTATCATAAAACCCAAAATATTTTCCAAGTACTTTCTTTTGTGATGAATCAAATCCTCCCATATATCATCAAATGTTTATGTCTTTCTTATTGTTAACTTTTTCCTAATAATATTTTATATCACTCTCCATCAGAACATGCTGGTTAGTTTCCTCTTCCATATCCATGTTTTTTACATGGAACCGTAGTATGTGATATTTTTTATAACCTTCATACTTACCTTTATTTATTTTAAAATAAAAGACACATTAATCCCTTTTTTGATGTGGGTATACGTCTAAGATATTCTGAAATGACAAACCCCTAGTTTTTAATACCTAGTTTAAATTGTGAGGATGTAGTTTATTGAAATAGGGGATAATGTAACACCCCAAGCTTCTACTGTACGTTTCTTTTTTGAATAATTCAATAGTGTGTGATGTACACAACACCGAGTTATTGCGCACCATGACCTACCAAACTATCCATTTAATAAGCGGTTATGAATATTATTAAACACATTTTTTATTTTATATATCCCATATAATTTTAAATTTCTTATTTTTAGTTTTTAGACATAATATAAGAACAAATTAAAATTTTCAAATAAAATAAGTATTTTTTAAAAAATGTAGTTTTTCCACATTTTAATAGTGAACCCTTTTTAAATACACTATTTGACACTTTTATATATTCAATTGGATGGAATTAAATTTTAATTTATATATGGGAAAAAAATGGAAAAATTGTTGTTACTTTTCTGATAACATTAATATTTTTATGAATAATGAAAAATACTCAATTTTAATTGAAAACAATATTTTTAATCAAAATAATTTATAGTGTAAAATTATAAATTTGAGTGGTTGTAATGTATAATTAGATTATATTTTTATAATTTAATATAATTTTGGTCATTAGAATTATTTTTTCATTTAAATTGTACATAAACACATGTCAATCTTTTAATTGTTTTTACTACTTAAAACCGTCCTTCCTTATTTTGGGAATATGAATTTATTTTAAATTAATTTCTTTCCATTCTGTGTGTTGAATTTAAAAAAATGTATTCCATATTTGGATTTAAAAGGTCTAAATTATGTAAATATATACCTTTTATTTTTGTAAATTATGAATAATGAATTCACTAATTATTTTTATTTACCATGTTTAAAGGGTAAATCTGATAAATAAGGGTAAAAAATAATATTATAATAATATAAAACTACCATAAAAATGTCATAATCCTATTAAATGAGACATATTCAACCATGATAATATGAAGGTATATTTTAAAACCCCATGGGACCACTTAGGTGAGATAATTACATGTTATAAGAATTAATTTAATGTAAATATAAATATAACTTGAACATGTATCTTTTAATAAAACAATTTTAATATAGGGTAATATGACTCATCTATTTGACAATGAATATTAATTGGAAATATAAAAATAATTTCTACATAAAGGTATTTTATTTTTAATTTTTAGATATTAACTAATTAAATTTATTTATGACACAATAATGATTCATTATTTTCCATATTAATGAGATAATCAAATAAATGATATGGTAAATATTAAAATAAATATAATTTAAATTTTTTTATGCCATACAAGAATTTTATTGATTAAATTGAAATATTAGGTGTGATTTAATGCCTTTTTTTTTCAATTAATCATGTTTTTACTAAATAGTGTCAAAATTGACATAAATATGTTTTTAAAACAGATACTATTTAATTAAATGATATAAAAAACCTAAAAAACTATAGTTTGTCCAAATAACATGGATAGTGATAAAAAGTTCATAAATTATCCACTTCAGGTTCTCTTGGAATTTTATTGTTAATATATTAGCCATGTAGTATAAAAATACACGATGACATGGTAAATGTTAACTAATTTTATAAATGGATAAATATAAAAGAGAAGGTAAATTTTTGGACCTATACGGGTCTAAAACCTACTCGTTGAGATTATATTAACTAATACTCATCTTATACATGGAGGAAATCAATTTTAAACTATTATAATCCTAAAATTATTTTATAATAAATTAATATTTCAAGATTTTCCTAAAGTGCCCCTCACCTCTCTTATAAATGGGAACATCACATTCTCTTTAATTCACACCACCAAAGCCATTTGGCTCAGCCAAAACCTACCCAAATATCTTTACAACATCCATCATTTCATCATAGAGGAAAAACAAGGGGAACAAATCAAACTAATGGCATCCTTTTGTTAAAATAACAAGGAGACACTCGAAGAAGAGGAAATCGTTTTATCCCTTCTTTCAAAGTTCATTTCTTCTTCAAATTATTCTTAATAATTTATTAACAAAATAAAATAATATCTTAATCATATAATATATGCTGATATTTTTTTAATGTTATGGTATATCCATATTCCTCTTTTTACCCATCCTACGAAAAACAATACCACCACGAAAGCGTATGTACGACATACCGTTTCCACATTGTGATGTTAATTATTTTTCACTTATACATTATTTAGATAGGTATATGATGAATATAATGGATTTAAATAATAAATATAAAATTATATTGTTTCTTTAAAATTCATATTTTTTTTCAATTATATAACATTTAACCATTAAGGAAATGATATTGTCGCTCATGTGTGCGTAAGACTTACCGTCTCCACGATGTGATGAGGCTCATATTCCATGTTCACCATCCAAG
Organism: Viscum album; assembly: GCA_963277665.1. Classification (NCBI taxonomy): domain Eukaryota; kingdom Viridiplantae; phylum Streptophyta; class Magnoliopsida; order Santalales; family Viscaceae; genus Viscum; species Viscum album. The sequence goes on from OY728165.1 coordinate 1,088,658,264, forward strand.
AATTATTATAAGAATAAATATTTTTAATAATTATGAAATATATTCCATAATAAGGCCTCTGGGATGATATATATATACATATATGTCATTTACATACTTCCATACGATACGAAAATAGAAACAAAGTTCATGCATGTGTATAGCCAATCGTCTCCATAAACAGCGTATTCCATTTCATATATCTATTTATAATATATATATAATAATATTATACATTCTATAATTAATTATATAATGATCTATGTGAAATTATCAAGAATAACAAGTCAATACACATACAATAAACAAAGCGTTTATTACCAGAAATGTTGTATTAACTTGTAATTATTAATAAATGGGTATTATAATGTCATAATATAATAATATATGATATAATTACTATTATTATTATTATTATGATATAAGTTAATAATAAATTTAAACATGTTATACAAGAGTTTCAGATATGTATGGAGAGTATCAGACCTAAGGTAAGGGTTAATTCCTCAATATCATTATTATCTGAGATTTTATATGTATAAGTATTTACTGCTATATATTTATCATCAATGTTGATGTCTTATAAAAAAATTCAAAAGGAATCTTCAGAGGTTTTATCTAAGGTACTCTTTAACTAGAACATCAATTTAATGTTTTGTAATATTTATTTTTCTAAAACTTTTTACTTAATGTCCATGTTTTCAAAATGATTTTATAGGTTTATGTTAACGGACATGATTGTTTTAAAATGTTAATTCCTTCCAAAAGTTTAAAGTTTTATGGGATAATTTGATTCAAAAACAACTTCTACATGAATTCCTTTATGAATTGTAAATTTTTTAAATGATTTCATGAAAAAAGATATATTTCTCTCAATGATTTTTACAAATTATTTTCAATATGTTAATATCTAATATTAGATATTATTCTTAATAGAGGTTGATTTATTATAATACAATATTCTATATTGTATTAAATGAGTTCTTATATGTTTGATTGTGGATGTGCTATTTTTATACCATTCATGTTTATGGTTAATGTATTAACATTTCATATGCTAGTTTTAATATGAATGTTTGTGTAATGATTCAATCTTTTCAAATTAGAAATGCATTGGACATAGTAAGTGATGGGTAGGGATCTTTATTGCACCTCGATGCATCTGTAAGTCTCATGAGAAAAACTATTGTTATGGCGCAAGGCCTTGATAGAATATTTGTGAATGGTCTTGGCATAAGGCACTTATGTAATAGTTATTATTTCAGGCATTATGCATTCCCTTTTTATGAAATTAGTTATTACATGTTGTTGTTAGACTAGTATAATATCCATGTTCATGTTTATATGGTATTGTTTGATTTATTTTTTCTATATTATTTTCATGTTTATGATTAAAAGGCCTCTATTTTTATTTTACATCTTTCCTTTATATTTTATAGCTTCTGCTGAATTATTTACCCTTACTGAGCATCTTTGCTCACCCCTTTTTTATGTTTAATTTCCCAATGATGCAAAGAAGTGTATTATGATTGATATTTAGGGTTATCTAGGGGGATAATGGAATTATAGAAGGATTATTTATGCTTTATTTTATGTGATAAATTTTAATGTAATAGTCATGTATGTAATCTATTTTCCAAGACTACTAAACTGATTGGTTCTTTAGGACATGATTCCTTGAAATCATGAAAATGTATTAAAATAAAGCATAGACACGGGGCTTATGGGGTCGGGGTGTTAAAATATGGATAATTTAATAATCATTCCAAATTAAATATTGTAGATAAAATGGAAACAACCAAAAACTCAAATTCACTATAATAAATATTGGATAAACAGAATATATCGACCGACCATAACTTTCTAATGTAGTATAAGTGCTTACACATAGTACTATGTGAAAAAACAAATCAATTTTTACCAAAGTCCCCATATCCACCTACACCACATCATGTAAAAAGTAAGGTTGATAAAGATCAATAAAAGAAGACATTTTATTGTGATCTAGGTGTTCAATGTTTCATGTTATCATCTTTGTCCAGTGATTTACAGAAAATGAATTAGGATAATGATGATTTCCAAATGGTGTCTTATATCTCAGATATTTACCATAATATATGTAGGAATGAATGACATGAGATATAGTGTTCTCTATATAGATATAGGGTATAAAAATTGAATCCAAAAGGACCACATGTACTCATGATGATCATGTATATTGACAAACTAGATACCATTAGGATCACATTAAACCAAGAATTGGAAATTGATCTCATTCATGTTTCGATAACACACATCTTCTAAAAATTTATTGTTAATTATACTTTGAATATCATGAATAAGACACTACAGGGTTGTGATGATTTAGTTCACCATAAAGACCAAGATATGATGAATTCAAACTCTTCGGTCCATCTAGTGAATAAGAATAACAATGGCAAGGAAAAGTGTCAAAGGTTAATACCACTACAATGAAACGACTTAGAAAAATATAAATTTATTGATAGAGAATATTTAAGTTACTAAAAATGAGGAATTTCAACTGATATTATGTTTTATTTGTGTTTATTTCATGAACCAACACTTGTTTTTACTATCAGATATATCTTTTAGTGTTGATTGTTGAATACCACTAAATCTTTTTCCAATAGAAAAATCTACTGCTTAATCATATTAATACCAATATTTTTTTACCATATATTGAATCTATTAATATTAAAAACTATTAAAAAATTATTTACCATCAATAAAATCCGTTTCCATAAATTTTTCATGATTCTAATTGATCTAGAGAAATACATTTTTTATATAGACTATTAATTTTATGGCCAAAATCACTACTCAATTTTAAAGGTTTTTTTAAAATTTCTTATTGATATTTCTTAAATATTATAATATTGTTTATTTTTTATACATTGAAATTATATTTACAAAGAAATTAAATCATTATGATATTTGAATTTAACAAACGTAACAAATAAAAGCATAGTAATTGATAAAACAATATTAAAAATATAAGTGAGAACAATAATATTAATTTTCATAAAATTAGTAATCAATATTCACATATTCAAAATATATAACTAAAAAAATAATATTACTTTATAAAACATAATAGAAATAATTGACAATAATATTTATTTTTATCAATATTAACATATTCAAAATTTAATTAATATTATAAAAAATAATATTAATTTTTATAAAATTTTATTTCTATACCGACCTCCATAGATGGCCGACTCTCCCCACTTCATTAATTTCCCACTTCCCTACATCCCTACATTTATGACTCTCTATTATTTCCTAAATACAAATCACTCAGTATCATCACAACAATTGAGTTTAATCGTTTTCATCGCGCTAAATGCCTCCACCTCAAAAAAAATTCCTTATTTTCTGAAGAACAGCTCCATAAATCCCCATAGGAATATATAATTTATCAGAGAATAATCAAATTTCGAAGCCATACCTAGATAAAATTATTATTGATCACATAAGAAGCAGTATAGGTACACCTTCAGGTAAAGTTTTGGGTTCCCTCAAATGAACATCATTGTAGTTGGGTGGGAATAATTATCATTTGAAGTTGTTAGCATAGAAATTCATAATAAATTATATTGGTCACTAAATCTAATGAATAAAGGAAAAGGAAGAAAAAATATATAAAATTGATCAATTATGATGTGAGCAACACATTTGAATTGAAAAATGAGAAATTGTTTCTTAATTACACAGTTTCTGTTTGATTATTGATTGAATTACTCTATTTTACATTTCCTCACATTCAGATAAAAACCAAATTATATTCATCATAAAAGTGATGATGTGATTTTATATAATTGAATTTATACCAATACATTGTTCCCAATTAAAAGAATCATTTTACTCATGAAAATTAATTATTTCAAAATTTATTTGATAATGAATAACAGGAAGTGTTCCACGATGATGAATATGTGATTTATTGAAATCTAGACTAACCAAACTCCATTTTATCACTCATTATATGTATTAATTACATATTAAATATAAAAAAATGTTTCCATTATCTACATCATAAAAAAACATACAATCCACCTTGAAATTTTAAAACATTAATTAGTTTATATTGAATGTTTAACATATGATTGCATCCTAGGTCATCTAATTAAAATCGGATTTCTCCATACATTATTGAATAATGTTTTTCTATTTTAAATCTTTTTACAATAAAAAAATTATTTGCTATATAGAATGGTACAATGTTGTGAATTTTCATTATTAATATATGATTCCATTTCCATGTGATGTGTAATTTTTTACATTAATCATTTAGTTTACTACTGAAATTTATAATGAGAGTCTATTACTCAATGATTTTCTACAATACATGACCTTTTTTAAAATATTATTTATTTAGATGTTGTATAATAGTAGATATCTATATTGAATTTCATTTATATTTCAAACATAACAAGGTTGTACTTATGTTCCCATAAACTAATTATGTTTATTGTTAAATAATAATTTTTAATTTTAGTATTTGAAATTAATTTCGCTATATTTTATTTAAAATATATATTCTTTTTCAATATTATGTTAAAACTTTTTTTTAATTGATGACATGTAATATTTTAATAACATTTGGTTTTCATATTAATAGAGAACATGTTGGTAGTTTTGAAGTAATGTTGGAATAATTTTTAGACATCTCATATTTTACAATATGATGTATTATTACAAGTGGCCCCCAAGACCTTCACATAAAAAAACCTATTTGTGTCAGCAAATCCATATTTCAAAGGTTTAATATTTCACATCCTATAATTAAAAAATAACTAAACTATTTTATATGATCTAGAACACTTGGTCTATATGGGATTTTTGTGATGGAACACTATTGTTCTTTATTTACCTTCTCAACATTGTCCTGAAAAAACATTTTTTGATAATAGGAAACATTATTAGAATTTAGCTTCTATATATAGGCATGTTTTGAATTTAATATACTTTGTTAAAGAATTCACTCCTCTATTAACTAATATCATTATGGATATAATGTTTTAAATTATTAAAATGCTTCTTGATTGGGTTCAAATTTCAAATGATTGTCGTTATTGTTCTTCTTAGGGCATATCATTGCATTGGGAACTCGTGTCCTAGGTTGCAATGATTCGGATGATGGTTCTTGTGATTCTCTTATTTTGAATTTGAAATCAAGTTCATGTTGTAGATATTAGAGGTGTGTGCGGTTTCACTTGTCTTTCGGGATGAAGCATATATCTATTTCATTTGGATGAAATTTTTGGTTACTAAAGTTTGCATTATAAATAGATGAATGAAATATGACATGGGACATCAAAGATACCCATCTAGAAGTGGGTTTTTGCATGGATTATTAGATGGAGGATTTGGACGCGAGACTATGGGGGAGTGCAGAAGGCCATTCAATTGTTTATTTGGCATCATGAACTCAAGGCCTCATTGTTCCATTTTTACAACATTATACCCAGATAATATTTCTCCTAATGAAATCTACTAATTTAGTAACTAGAATCCTAAAATAATCTTTCTTCCAAGGAATGAACAAAGATTATTTTGTGAAATAAATGCTGTAGTATGGTTGTATCACAGACCCATCATCTCAAATCATCCCCATAAAAAGAATCCACGTAGTTGGAAATAAAAGATGGATCTTGGTAAGTTGCAGAACACTACCTTGTATGTAATTTCCCAGACCTTTGTGGTCCATTACTTTGTGAAAATGTGGTACTGGATGTGTTCCAGGAGGTCAAGGTGACTTGGGAGTGTGTTTGGGTGGACTTTTTAGGAATGCTAAAGGGCAATAGCTTTCACACGGGTGGCGCACGATTTGCCTAAACCGTACGGCCAAACCGTGTGAGGTTGGTGTTAGAGGAAGTGGCTAACGCATGTCTAGCACACAGTTTGGCTAACCATGGGGACTAACCATGTGAGGAGGGTTTGATGAGGTAGTAGAGACTGCACAGTTAGCGCACAGTTTTTCTTACCGTGCGAGAAAATAGTGCGGACACTTAAATCTAGATCCTAAAATTGTGGATCTAACTCTTTTGGCCTCTAAATGGTTCGTTTAAGCTCCTAAGTGGACCTAACTCAGTATTACCCTACATTAAAGGTAGGAGAACTTCTTCTAATAATTTTAGAGGCGATCTGAAGGCTTCTCTTGGCCAATCGAAGCTGGTTTTTTGAGGTATATGATCATTCTTGTTTGGTTTCTTATATCTACTTAGATATACCCCTCCTCTTCTCTCGGTTTCTTAGATCTACACTTGTTATGGTTAGATCTAAGTGTGTGGATGTCAAACATGATGATCTTTTGTCTTGATCTTTCTAGGAGGAGAGATCTAAGGTGGGTTTTTGGAGAATCAACCCGGATTTCTTGTGTATTCTTTGTTGTTGGGGTTTTCATCAAAAACCATGAGGTAGGGGATTCGTTGATTCTCTAATTGTTTATGTGAAATTATATAGTTAGCATGATTTAGCCCTTTGTATAACAATGAAATTGACCTAATTAAATACTTGAACTGAATTAAAATAATTGTTTTGATCTCATGTTGTTGCTATGCACCGTGATAATGGTTTGCATCTTGTATTTATATATAGTGTGATATCTATGCCTTGATTGTTAGCATGTTGTTCTAGATGAATTTGATAAAGAACATAAAGCCAGAATTATTTGATAATTAATTGGCTAAATATAAAGAGGCATGCAAATGAATCTAGTTGTTGTAGTTGTTCTAATTTTATGTTAATCAAATTGATGCCGATGTGCATGTTTAAATCAGTTGGTTGGTAAACCAGAAAAATTTTGGTGCTTGTTGTTTGAAGGAATTTCAAATTAATTATTTAATTAATTTGTGATAGCTTACCTATTGGGTTTCCTGGTTTTGGAACCTACGAATTAAATCTGTTAATTTAAGATGGATTAAAGAGTTGATTGTTTGATAATTCCTGGAAGGGTTCTGAGTTACCCTCTTGATTATTAAAGGTCCAAGAGCCTAATTAATGTGAAGATGTTTTCTTTCTTACGGTCTTTGTTGTGATCTGATCCGGGATGGGTGTTGTGATATGTGGGGGCATAGAGGCCTTTTGGTTGTGGCAGCGGATGACGCCTAGAGTGGTGAGATGCATCAGTTTATGCATGTGGGTGTTAGTGAGGACACCAAGGATGATGGAATGGGATGGATGTAATTGTTGGATTCTTGTTGATTCTTTGGTTGTTTATCTACTTTACTTTTCCCCACTACTCAAGGCAACTGGTCTTGCTTACCCTTCTTCCTAAAGAGGCGAAGAAACATGGGGTATGCCATGTGATTTCTGTGTTTAGTCTCTCAAGGGAGAATGGGTCTATGCTCTTTCTATAGGCTGAAAAGTCTCGATGGGTAGTACATATAATCACCGTGTTGAGGACCATTGTGTTTAGTAGCATAGGATGATTTTATAGAATTCCTGGGAATATGGGAAAGTAATTCTATAATGAATGTTTGAATAAATGATGTTAACCCATGGGTTTGGAGTTTGTTGAAACTTAATAATGAGGTTGATAACTTTTGAAAGGACAGTGGAATTTTTGGATGTGGTTTTAATGAAATTTAATGTGGAATTGTTCATGGTTAATTAATATTTGAAGAATTAATTAACGTACAGTGGAATTGAGAAAAAGGGAATGATGTAATCTAATAAATCCCTTAAATGGTTGTGTGCTTATAGGATACCTAGTCTTAGAAGTGGCAGCCCGGAGTCCGAGAGACGTTAGCTGCAGTAGTGTCTAAGACTAGGTTATAGCCATAGTGTGGCTGTGAGTTATAGTATATTTTGTACTTTTTGTGCTTTTATATGCTACTCCTCCCTGTCAGTAAGGGAAACTGACACCCTAGGGATTCTAAGCCCTGGGGGGTGTTTTCCCCAACATTCCGGTGGGAGGATGAATGGTTGACTACCCCCTTGGACCCCACTCTCTTCTCTTGGTAGATACTAGTTCCATTGGGAATAACGGTTAGTTTTCCTCATATATGTGTGTAGAGGGCTATAATGGCATGTGGTTATTTACACACATATATTCTGGATATAGTATCCTATGGACTACTATAGGTGTAACATGTATAGGCTGTGATGGCTTGAGGATCCTTACTCGTTGTATGGGCTGTAATGGCTTGAGGTATAATACCTGATGTATGATACATGTTATGCGAGCTGTGGTGGCTCCCAGAAACTACCTGGTTACTTTTGGTTGTGAGGATGGTGTTGCGCTCACCCAGGTGTCTGAGGGCAAGCCTTTGTGGTGCAGATTGTGGAGCTTAGCCCAGGTGCCTACGGGCAAGCCTTTGAAGAGAAATGCACAGGACGTATGTCATTGGGGTAAAGCTGAAAACCAGTGGGGAAGTAGTAGCAGGGTACCCTTGATATTCTTTACTATATGATATATTCTTGTATGCGTTACTTGGTGAGAGTATCAATGGTGAGGTTGGGAATTTATTATACCTGTTTAGGTGATGAGTTGGTTTTACTTGTTGTTCACTAGGCTTTAGCATGCTTTCTTTACTTTTATATGAGAGGCTTCAGGGAGGATCCTACTGAGTATACTGTTATACTCACCCTACGTATATATAAACTGTTTTTTAGGTCACTTGGAGTAGGTTGGAGATCATGCTGGTTTCTATGAGCTTGGGGTTGGAAGATCTTTTCGGGCTTGTGGTTGCAGCTATTTTTACTTTCTTTTGGGTACTTGCAGTTTTCACTTTCAGTTGTAGTACTTTTGCATGACATTCCATTTGTGAACTTGGGTTTCTTTTATATTTTCAGTTCTGAGTTGGAGTTGATTGGTATCAATATTATCTCTCTCTTCTTCATGTGTTCTCTTAGAGGGTAATGCCTCCCATTTGTGTGTTACTATACCCTCAGTGATAGTCGCCAACCCGGGGCCTATTGGAGGCGGGACTCGAGGGTCATTATCTCCCTTCTCGCATTGCCGACCCAGGAGGGGTACACTTTATGGGGAGGGGGTTATGACAGAGTGGTATTAGAGCTCTAGTTGAGGGATATAATGGAGTTTGGAGTTAGGCATAGGTGAGGTTTCATGGGTTGGTAGGGCAATAATGTCATTCATGTTTGGAAAGTGAGGTAAACACTGGAGACCGGCTGAGACATAGGTGTTTAGGGCCCCCTATGATTTGATGTACGGACCTTTAAGTTTACAATGGCTACTAAACAAGGTGATACTAGTTGTAGGGTAGAGACCTAGGAAAGGATCATGCATCATTCTTCTTTGTGCCTGTGTTTGAATGGATAGACCTTGGGATAGGTTATCCTAAAACGATTAAAAGAAAACAATTAATTAATTAATGTTGAGTCTTTCATATTCCAGGGTTAGGAGCTCTAAGTGTTTTTTTATTTTACAGGTATGGCTCCAGGTCAAAATCCTCATCAGGTTTGCACAGAAAATGTCGAGCAGGCTATTCCAGCAGATCACCACAGGATAGAGGTTAACGATGATCACACTTGGAGGAAGACACTCCGAGAGTATCAGTGCCAGAGTCTATAGAAGTACGAGGGATCTGTTTCAGATGCAGTCATGGAAGACTTGTTCGGGGAGGTTGAGATATGCTTCAATTCGATCTGTGCTCGGAAGGAGCACTGGGTGTGCATAGCTATGATGATGCTTCATGGAGCATCAAGGTAGTGGTGGTTCTTATTCCTCAGGGATCACGAGGAGTCATCGATCTCATGGGAGGAGTTCCGAGACAAGTTTAGAGTTGAGTTTATTTCCTAGACTGCAAAGGCGTCCAGTCTCCAAGAGCTTCTTACCCTTAGACAGGGGAGTTCTAGTGTTTGAGAGTTTATAATCCATTTCCAGAACATTTTACAATATACTTCAGACCTTTTACCATATGAGGAGGCCAGAGCGAGGCATTTTGAGGCATTTCGAGGAGGTTTTGCATCCAGAGATCCAGCACCAGGTCACCCCATTTATACTGAAGACATATCTTGAGGTGCTGGAGAGGGTAGAGGTTGTTGAGAGGACTTTGGCCAGGACCGAATCATCATGAGAGGGGGATCATCATTATCCCTCACGAAGAAAGGCTGTGGTCTGGGGTTCCCGGTTTTCAGGGCAGAATAGTTTCCGTTCAGCCGGGGGTAGGTCCCAGCCCTTCACATTTCTTTTCTCTAGAGGTAGCAACTCTCAGGCCTATGCCAAGGGGTTGGGCACTTTTTTTTCTTGTTGTGGTCGTGGGCATCAGCAGTGGGAGTGCCTGACATTTCAGAGTAGTCATCGTGCACCGGGCGTTACACTCCAAGTTCCTCTATTGTGGCAGTTCTAGCCAAGGTAGCATTAGCTTGTTGCACCAGCTTTAGATTAGTAGAGGGTAGATGGGGCAGGCAGAGGACAGCCCCATGACGCTCCACATCCTCAGAGAGAAGGGCATGGCCGTGGTGGTTGCCATCATCATGGTCAGAGAGGCCGTGGAGGAGGTCGTGGCCAGCTTCATGCTCTAGCATTTCCAGCACCAGACGAGCCAGATGTCATTCGAGGTACCCTTTTCTTGTTTTCTACCATGTTGTATGCTTTGTTTGATTCAGGAGAGATGCACTCCTTTATATCACCCACCCTTTTCCATGCTTTGGTACATGAGGTAGAGAGGCTTCCAGTGCCCTTGGAGTTGACTACACTAGTTGGAGGTCGAGCTGACTTGTTTGAAGTATGTATAGACTGTGAGCTAGTGTTGGGGTAACGCCGCTCTTGGGGAGATTTCTTATGTTTATGAATACAACCATATGATGTCATCCTCGACATGGATTGGTTGTATTCGGTGCAGGCTATCATGGATTGATTTAGGAAGAAGGTCATTTTCTTTGGTGCAGATGGAGAGCAAGTGGTGTTTGTTGGTGAGAGAGATCCTCGGATGGGTCATAGGCACATTCCATCCTTATCATCAATGATGGGTGAGATGATGCTGAGTTTTTCAGAGGTTCAGTAGTTGGCGTTTCCTTGGGTCGTAGAGGAGTACCCTAATGTCTTTCCAGAAGAGTTTGTAGCATTACCTCATTGATGAGAGATCGATTTTGGGATCGACCTATAGTCAGGAGTTTCTTCTATTTCTATGTCTCCATATAGGATGACCCCTTCCGATTTTCAAGAGCTACGTATATATCTTGATGGTCTGTTGCAGTGCAGTTTTATTCAGCCTAGTGTGTCACCATGGGGTGCACCAGTTTTTTTGGAAGAAGACTGATGGCAGTTTGCAGTTGTGTGTCGATTATCTTCTCTTAAACAAAGTGACAATAAAGAATCTCTATCCTATTCTACGGATTGGTGATTTATTCGATCAACTGAAGGGTTCAAGTTGGTTCTCAAAGATTGAATTACAGTCGGGATATCATCAGATGCATGTGAAGGATGAGGATATTCCGAAGACTGCTTTCTGTTTTCTTCATGGGCATTATGAGTTCATTGTAATTCCATTTGGCGTGACAAATTCTCCAGCCGTATTCCTGGTATTGATGAATGCTGCGTTCCGGGAGTTCCTGGACAAGTTTTTGGTAGTATTCATCGACGACATCATTGTGTACTCCACATCTGAAGTGGATCATGCGGAGAATCTACACGCCGTTTTAGAAGTCCTTCGTCAACATCATCTGTTTGGGAAGTTTTCGAAGTGTGAGTTTTGGGCTCGAGAAGCCCGTTTCTTGGGGCATGTTGTGTCCCAACAGGGAGTAGCTGCCTATCCATCGAAGATAGAAGTAGTTGTGTCTTTGGCAGCCCCCAAGAAAGTTTCAGTGGTGCGAAGTTTCCTTGGTCTCGTAGGCTACTGCAGGAGGTTCGTAGCCAATTTCTCCCAAGTTGTGACTCCTCTGACAACTTTGACTAGGAAGGATCAGGCATTCATATGGACTGATCAGTGTCAGGAAGCTTTTGAGTATCTAGAAGAGAAGTTAGTAAGTGCCCCAATCCTTTTTCTTCCAGCTGAGGGAGTTCAGTTTGATGTTTTCTGTGATGCTTCACATATGGTGTTAGGCTATGTTCTTAGGCTGTAAAAGGTCAATTGTTTCTTATGGGTCTCGGCTGTTACATCCCCATGAAATCAACTACACCACCCATGATCTTGAGTTGGTATCCGTGGTGTTTGATCTGAAGTTTTGGAGACATTACCTCATCAGTGAGCGCTTTGTGGTTTTCACCAATCATAAGAGTTTGAGGTATGTTTTCTCCCAGCATGACTTGAATTTACAACAGCATTGGTGGATGGAGTTCTTATAGGAATACGACTTCAAAATATAGTGTAACATCCCAGGTAAATAAAGAATATGACATTTCATATTTATCCATATTTGTGAATAAAATATTTAAATGACTTTAAAGGGGACGCTATGCTCGATGGCGTACCCAACACGCAACAACGAGTTTCTTGGGAATCTTACGTTGCACTCTAATAATAAAATAATATTATTTTTAAATGGTAGTTAACATGTAGCCGTTGTAATGGCGGGAATGGATAGAAATAACTAAAATATGATTATATATGTTTTTAAATGTTTTTACATTTATCCAATAAAGGATAGAGGCTTAAAATATGGAAAGAATTCAATTTTAGGCATATATGCCCTAGTTTTCACTAAAGGTTCACTTATCGCCTTTTGATGGCAAACTATCATTAAATATAGTTTTGATCACTCTTATACATTCTTTTGGACCAAATAAAACTCTTATTAAGAATCGAGACATCAAATTTTACTTTGTGTAATTTTTTGGTATCTTTCTGATAAAGTTCATTTTTTTAATGAATAGTGTAGAATGTTGTGTTTTAATTCAAAACCTCTTTTTAATCTAATTTATTTATATGATTAGATAATATTTTGAATTGGTTTTAAAGTTAAATGAGAAAATATTTTTACCATTTTATCCAATGGTGGTCATTGGAATCAATTTCACTTTGAAATTAGACTTAAACTGGTGTCAATCTTTTGATACTTATTGTTTTGTAAAAACACGCTATTTGCTCTGACAGCGGGAATTAATTATTGAATTAATTAATGTGACTTATATGATTTGAATTTTGTAAAATGGACTTCTTTTTTGAATTCGGAATATCAAATATAGCTTAGGGTGAATTTTTGGTAATTTTCTGAAAAACTTCAATTTTTGATGAATAGTGAAACCACTAAGTGGTAATCAAGCAAACTGATTTTTCAGTTAAATGAAATTTTACCACTAATGTGTATTGAATTTTGAAAATACAACATACATGGTTGTCATTAAGAAGTAAAATGTGGTTCAATGAGATTATAAAAATTTTTTGGTGAATAGTAACTTATTAAGTTTTTAATCGCGATTAGTGATAATTAGTGTAGTTTAAGGTATAAATAATACTTTAAAAATATGAAATGACCTAGACACATGTCCCAACCCTATTTGTTGTGTCATGGCCGACCAATACAAGCCATGGCCTAACTTGGGGACCCCATGGATCCACTTTTGTTGGGAAATAACATAAAATACTTTTTATTTAATGTTAAAGTGAAAATGACACTAACATAGTATGTTTTACTAAAACAATTTTTAAGTGGGGTTATACAAGTCCAAATTTTTATTATAAATAGTCATTGGAAAGCTAAAAAGATTTCCTATATCATAGTATTTTTTTTATAATTTTTAGACATTAAATATATTAAATTATTTATGACATAATAATGATGCAGCGATGACATCATTATTTGACAATTTAATTAAAATGGAAAGATAATGAAAAATCTACAATATACACATGGAAAAAACCAATTGGATGAGTGGATTTCGATGAATTATCACCTTATCCACGAATTCTATCAATGTGGGACCCTTTAGAACCGAAAAGCATTTTCAAATAAAGTAATATTTCTTTGCTTTCCAAAAGTGCCCCTCCTCTCCTCTTATAAAAGGCCCCCACCTCCACCTTATTTCACACACATCAAAAGCCTTTGGCTCGGCCAACCCCTGCCCATTTTCTCTCTCCACATCCCTCTCCTCATCCTAGAGGATTTCCCTTGGGCAGAATCCTTTCAAAGGAAGACGTTAGGCTCAAATCAAAAAGAGTTACACTTTTAAAGGTAATTGTTTCTCTCATGTTCATTTGTTTTATTTTGCTTCTCCAACCCCCTAATCTCTTTTTATTTACTTCTTTTGTAACAACAACAGTATCTTCAATATACTAGGATGTTGTTATAAGATTTATTTGAGCTACACTCTCACACAACTACATCAAATGGTTAAAGAACATACGGTTTCCGTGGATGGTGAAATTCTGCCTCCCGAAACGATGATTGTTCAATACTCATTTAACACCTTCAAAGGTGGCCATTATGATGTCACTATTTTTATATATGATATATAGTATGTTTATGTTTTCCTTAAGATTCTGTTTTTTACATTTTGGTCAAACCTTTATGGTTCCCATTATGGGTAAACACGATATCTTCATTTAAGGAAGTGCGGACTACCGCCCCCTCAAAGTGATTTGATTCGTTAAATACCATATGTGGGACATATAAAGGATGGAACTATGATAATAAATATGATATTATACTGTAATTATAATATACCTTTATATCATTATTATTCCATTCTATAAAATACGAATAGAAATGGAAGTAGCGTTCATGCGTACGTACGGCTTACCGTCTCCATGAACGGTGCATTTCATTTCTTACCTCTAAATGATTATGTAATGTTATAAATGCATGAATGTACTGGATATATATGACATATATTATATCTACAACATGAATACAATTCTGGATATAATAAACATTTGGCCACATGAACAACATGTAATTGTAAGAAGTCCACTTTCGACTTAAGAACCAAATACCGACAAAATGAACATTATTAACTTAAATGATTACATAATGTTCACAACATGTCAATAATTGATATAAAAGGAATAATGAACTTGGAAAAGGTTCTTAAGAAAATAGAAATTAACTCAAGTTTATTATTCAGGACGTTAAAGAACGATCGAGTCAAGTCGGACCCGAGGTAAGGGATCCTGCAACTCTCTTTCTCTTTAAGTACACTCTTTTATGTCATTTATTTTAAGCTCATCTTTCTGATGATTGGGATGTTATTTTATATTAATCCTACTGTAATTTTTATGTTCATGTGATGAGAGACCCTATTCTCTCTCATCAATCCATTTTGGAAGTTTTATGTGGCGCCGTTAGGCTGCCGAGTTCTCATAAGGGATTTCTCACCTCACTTTTATTTCCGTGAGATTTATGCTACATTTGCCACAAATTCCATTGAGTGGTGTAAGTACTGCCCATTATTCTACTCTTTGTGTAATATACTTTCGTTTATGAGTATTTACATCAAAGATCTATTGTCCTTCTCTCATGGGGTGTATGTTTTGAAAGATACCCAAGTCGGTAAGGGAACCTTTCACCCTCCTCTTTTTTTAAAAGACTTCTTTTGTTGGGTCTGTTAATTTACATATTGCTATGTTGGGATATGTTCTCATATATCCTTATTGATGTAAATTTTATGTCCAAGTGATGAGATACACTTTTTATCTCTCATCAACTCATTTTGATGTGATGCCGTTAGGCTGTCAAGGGAACTTTTTAACCCAATTTCGATTTCTTTGGGTTGAACATGTAGTCATTGAATATGTCATCCATTGAATATGTGTGAACGACCTTTTATTGTTTTACACTTAATATCCACTCATATTGGGTGTATTTATATTTTTCACACATATTTTTGAGATTGATTTGTCCTTGATTTAAGGATACCTTCTTTATAAGGGATTTCATCACATTTTACATCCCTATTGAGACTTCATTGTTGTTATGCACCAATTCACTCTTATATGGTGTATATACTGTCCTTTGGAATATTATATCATGGATTCCTTTATTCCCATGATATTACAAAGTTTTGACTAAATGTTATTCCTCAATTATTGTATTCAAGTGTCTCTAATTTTGGTAAAACCCCTTTAACCAAAATATCGTTTTAAATGTTTTAATTATTCGTTCTTATTAATATCCATGTTTTCAAAGTGGTTTTAAGGATTTATTTATATGGATGTTAATGGTTTAAAATTTTAAAAGCTTCAAGGTGGTATGGGACACTTTGATTCAAAAATCTCTTTATTAAATGTTTTAAATGGTTTTGAAAATGGTTTTTAATGGATTCATTATTTCAATATCTTAAACTGTTATATTGTGCTTGAAATGTGGAAATGTTGTGTTTCCTTTATTCATGTTTTATGTGATACGATTATGTTATGGTTCTTGGGAATTGTTATGAAGAACGGGTGGTTCCGTGATAAACTAAGGGCGGGTGAGCCCGATATAGCTCTCCAATGCATTGGGTAACGCGAAGGAGTAAAACGTTAAGGTTTCTCCAAAGAGATTTAGGGAATATACTGTGATGGGTATTCCAAACGTAACCAAGAGGGTTACTCCCTACGTAAGAATGTTATGAATGCCTCAAGTTACCTTTATGTCTTATGATTTCTATGATTTATTCATGATTTGATGAGGTAGGTTAAAGTGCCTATGTTTTATGGGTGAATTATGATTTCATTCTTGTGTATATATGAACTCATGTTTCCTTTCCATATTTTTATATCCCTTACTGAGCTTTTTATGCTCATCCCAAGTTTTTGAAATGTTTTTTTTCAGGTCAAGGGAAAGGTACATGATAAGATGATAGAGTCAAGGATGTGTTAAGAAAGATTCCATGTTTTATTTTCAATATGTTTCCGTTGATGGGAAGAATGGATACTATCTTTTATGTAACCACTTTGTTTAAAAGTGGAATGTAATGCAATTTTCATGATCTAATTCTCTAAAACTCTAAACCTGAAAAGATCCTCAATGTGTAATCTTGTAATAACTCAAGATTAAGTAAGTTTTAAGGCTGGGGGCTTATAGTTGGTATCAAAGGTCGGTTTAGATAACTTTAGAGGTTAGGGTATTCCTTAAGCATAAGTGACATTACCATAATGGTTAGGATTTCAGAAAGAGTCCTAGTTTTAGATAAAGTGAATGAGTAAGTGTATCTTAGTGTTTATCTTCCTCATTAGTACATAATGGTTTTGTTTATATACTCACACTGACCTTTTTGGTTTTAGTAAATGGCTGGATCTAGCAGGCACCAAAGTAACAGTGGATGTGAAGGAAACTGTGATAGTTTTTTGAGCAAGCAACTGAATGATATGGGAGCTGCAATGAGAACTATTCTGATTATCCTCAACCAACTATCTGGAGTCATGATTGACCACCTAAACCTTGGAGTTTTCTCTAAGGCATCATATATGCAAGAAACAAATCCCTACGGAAGTGAAGGTAATAATCATAAAGGTATGTGTGTTCAAAAACCTATGTGTCAGAGATGTGGAAAGAAACACCTAGGGAAATGTTTCAAAGGGACAGAAATATGCTATAGATGTGGAAATGAAGGTCATAAAGCAAGAACCTGCAATGGAAAAAGGAAGCATCCCGTTGACTCGAGGAAAGGGAAAGAAGTTCTTTCTGAGGGATCAATTGAATGTTTTAAATGTGGTATGCATGGTCATTATGCAAACACATGTTCTATGAAGAAGTATCGTGAATGGGGTCACCAAGAGCGTACAAATGTTCGTTTACCAATACCTAATGCCATTCCTATTGAGGATGAAGAAACTGACAATGACCAATCAAAGGTATGTACTATTTCATGTCTGTTGTTTTCCTATTTTGAAATCTTAGGATATGATTCATGATTTTGTTTTTAGGAAAGAGGTATTTCGGAATAGGTTGGAAAGGAATGGATAATGGATCATGAAGAATGTTGAATGAGTAAGATGTCAACATATAAAGGCTTCAAGAGTTATGGTGAAATTCTTAAGAGTATTATGTCTCTTTTGATGATGGGGTTACATTAGAAGACTTTTTATATTATGTGTAACCCTGATGATTAATATAGGCAAATTTTATCCAAGTAATAGTTACCTTTTCTTTTGTGGACATAGTTATAAAGAACCATTTGGGTTTATATGATCCTTACTTTTGAGGTAATTATGGGTTACTAAAGGTTATGATTGAAGTAGAGGGCATGAGATGAAATTGAGGTTAAAATGTGTTATGATTATTTTTGAAGATTTTATCTCGTTTTGGGGAATGTTTTAAGAATTATATAGTTTTGGAAAAAGGACAACACGCAGACCGTGTGACATCCCGTCGCGTCGGACAAAGCTGCGGGAATCGAACCCACAACCAAAGTGCGACTGGTATTTATCGCCTACCACTGGACTACGTGAAGTCCCTGGTTAGTTTGATTGATTCTTTCAAGTTATATGATTTTATGAATTAAGAGTAAGTTGATTTTGGGTTATTTATGAAAATGATTAACCTATCATGGATGATATGTGATTAGGTTAATTACTTTTCAATACGAGACTTTAGGAGCAACTGATGTTGTTTGGAGATAAATGTTACGATTTAACTTGGAAGACTATGTGACTAAATCTTTCAAATATTTGGGTTTCGATCTTATATTGGTTTACTTTGAAGAATTTTATGGACAAATTGTTTATCGAATGATCCTTGTTGAACATTGGGTTTTGTTTGACAAATTTTGGATGTTAAGAATAGATTTTATTTTTATAAAGGGTTATCCTTTTCTAGATTATCCGATCTTTTACTAGCCTTTTTGGTTTTGTTTTTGGTTAAAGTCTAAAGACATGGGAAGTATATAGCTCTCTTTTGTGGATTAGGTGATTCTCTAGAAGTTGATTATGGTACTCTTAATGTGAACAAGTCTTCCAAAATACTCGCCTTTTGGAGAAAATATGAGTTTGATTAAGGAATCTAATAAAAGTTGAAAGTCAACATGATAAGTGATTATGTTTCCTTATGAATAAATTCCTCAATAAAAAGTAACTTAAACCAAAAATGTTGTCTATTAACTTTTCCTACTAGGGAATCGAATACCGTTTAACCCATCACAAGTTTGTAATTTTCTCGTGGTTAACTTTCTCCTAAACATGTTTTCTAACACTCTCCATCAGAACATGACCCTTTGTTTTTCCTCCATGTCCATATTTTCATACTTGGAGTCCTAGTATGGGTTAACTCGGGTGACCTTTGTACTTATCTTTCTTTATTTTAAAGTGTTTGTTTTACTGACTTTTGTTCCGATGTGGGACTTTCAAGGATGTTTCCAAGCGCAATTTTAAAATTGCGAGGACGCAATTCCCAAAAGGGGGGAAGGATGTAACATCCCAGGTAAATAAAGAATATGACATTTCATATTTATCCATATTTGTGAATAAAATATTTAAATGACTTTAAAGGGGACGCTATGCTCGATGGCGTACCCAACACGCAACAACGAGTTTCTTGGGAATCTTACGTTGCACTCTAATAATAAAATAATATTATTTTTAAATGGTAGTTAACATGTAGCCGTTGTAATGGCGGGAATGGATAGAAATAACTAAAATATGATTATATATGTTTTTAAATGTTTTTACATTTATCCAATAAAGGATAGAGGCTTAAAATATGGAAAGAATTCAATTTTAGGCATATATGCCCTAGTTTTCACTAAAGGTTCACTTATCGCCTTTTGATGGCGAACTATCATTAAATATAGTTTTGATCACTCTTATACATTCTTTTGGACCAAATAAAACTCTTATTAAGAATCGAGACATCAAATTTTACTTTGTGTAATTTTTTGGTATCTTTCTGATAAAGTTCATTTTTTTTAATGAATAGTGTAGAATGTTGTGTTTTAATTCAAAACCTCTTTTTAATCTAATTTATTTATATGATTAGATAATATTTTGAATTGGTTTTAAAGTTAAATGAGAAAATATTTTTACCATTTTATCCAATGGTGGTCATTGGAATCAATTTCACTTTGAAATTAGACTTAAACTGGTGTCAATCTTTTGATACTTATTGTTTTGTAAAAACACGCTATTTGCTCTGACAGCGGGAATTAATTATTGAATTAATTAATGTGACTTATATGATTTGAATTTTGTAAAATGGACTTCTTTTTTGAATTCGGAATATCAAATATAGCTTAGGGTGAATTTTTGGTAATTTTCTGAAAAACTTCAATTTTTGATGAATAGTGAAACCACTAAGTGGTAATCAAGCAAACTGATTTTTCAGTTAAATGAAATTTTACCACTAATGTGTATTGAATTTTGAAAATCCGACATACATGGTTGTCATTAAGAAGTAAAATGTGGTTCAATGAGATTATAATAATTTTTTGGTGAATAGTAACTTATTAAGTTTTTAATCGCGATTAGTGATAATTAGTGTAGTTTAAGGTATAAATAATACTTTAAAAATATGAAATGACCTAGACACATGTCCCAACCCTATTGGTTGTGTCATGGCCGACCAAGACAAGCCATGGCCTAACTTGGGGACCCCATGGATCCACTTTTGTTGGGAAATAACATAAAATACTTTTTATTTAATGTTAAAGTGAAAATGACACTAACATAGTATGTTTTACTAAAACAATTTTTAAGTGGGGTTATACAAGTCCAAATTTTTATTATAAATAGTAATTGGAAAGCTAAAAAGATTTCCTATATCATAGTATTTTTTTTATAATTTTTAGACATTAAAGAAATTAAATTATTTATGACATAATAATGATGCAGCGATGACATCATTATTTGACAATTTAATTAAAATGGAAAGATAATGAAAAATCTACAATATACACATGGACAAAACCAATTGGATGAGTGTATTTCGATGCCTTATCACCTTATCCACGAATTCTATCAATGTGGGACCCTTTAGAACCGAAAAGCATTTTCAAATAAAGTAATATTTCTTTGCTTTCCAAAAGTGCCCCTCCTCTCCTCTTATAAAAGGCCCCCACCTCCACCTTATTTCACACACTTCAAAAGCCTTTGGCTCGGCCAACCCCTGCCCATTTGCTCTCTCCACATCCCTCTACTCATCCTAGAGGATTTCCCTTGGGCAGAATCCTTTCAAAGGAAGACGTTAGGCTCAAATCAAAAAGAGTTACACTTTTAAAGGTAATTGTTTCTCTCATGTTCATTTGTTTTATTTTGCTTCTCCAACCCCCTAATCTCTTTTTATTTACTTCTTTTGTAACAACAACAGTATCTTCAATATACTAGGATGTTGTTATAAGATTTATTTGAGCTACACTCTCACACAACTACATCAAATGGTTAAAGAACATACGGTTTCCGTGGATGGTGAAATTCTGCCTCCCGAAACGATGATTGTTCAATACTCATTTAACACCTTCAAAGGTGGCCATTATGATGTCACTATTTTTATATATGATATATAGTATGTTTATGTTTTCCTTAAGATTCTGTTTTTTACATTTTTGTCAAACCTTTATGGTTCCCATTATGGGTAAACACGATATCTTCATTTAAGGAAGTGCGGACTACCGCCCCCTCAAAGTGATTTGATTCGTTAAATACCATATGTGGGACATATAAAGGATGGAACTATGATAATAAATATGATATTATACTGGAATTATAATATACCTTTATATCATTATTATTCCATTCTATAAAATACGAATAGAAATGGAAGTAGCGTTCATGCGTACGTACGGCTTACCGTCTCCATGAACGGTGCATTTCATTTCTTACCTCTAAATGATTATGTAATGTTATAAATGCATGAATGTACTGGATATATATGACATATATTATATCTACAACATGAATACAATTCTGGATATAATAAACATTTGGCCACATGAACAACATGTAATTGTAAGAAGTCCACTTTCGACTTAAGAACCAAATACCGACAAAATGAACATTATTAACTTAAATGATTACATAATGTTCACAACATGTCAATAATTGATATAAAAGGAATAATGAACTTGGAAAAGGTTCTTAAGCAAATAGAAATTAACTCAAGTTTATTATTCAGGACGTTAAAGAACGATCGAGTCAAGTCGGACCCGAGGTAAGGGATCCTGCAACTCTCTTTCTCTTTAAGTACACTCTTTTATGTCATTTCTTTTAAGCTCATATTTCTGATGATTGGGATGTTATTTTATATTAATCCTACTTTAATTTTTATGTTCATGTGATGAGATACCCTATTCTCTCTCATCAATCCATTTTGGAAGTTTTATGTGGCGCCGTTAGGCTGCCGAGTTCTCGTAAGGGATTTCTCACCTCACTTTTATTCCCGTGAGATTTATGCTACATTTGCCACAAATTCCATTGAGTGGTGTAAGTACTGCCCATTATTCTACTCTTTGTGTAATATACTTTCGTTTATGAGTATTTACATCAAAGATCTATTGTCCTTCTCTCATGGGGTGTATGTTTTGAAAGATACCCAAGTCGGTAAGGGAACCTTTCACCCTCCTCTTTTTTTAAAAGACTTCTTTTGTTGGGTCTGTTAATTTACATATTGCTATGTTGGGATATGTTCTCATATATCCTTATTGATGTAAATTTTATGTCCAAGTGATGAGATACACTTTTTATCTCTCATCAACTCATTTTGATGTGATGCCGTTAGGCTGTCAAGGGAACTTTTTAACCCAATTTCGATTTCTTTGGGTTGAACATGTAGTCATTGAATATGTCATCCATTGAATATGTGTGAACGACCTTTTATTGTTTTACACTTAATATCCACTCATATTGGGTGTATTTATATTTGTCACACATATTTTTGAGATTGATTTGTCCTTGATTTAAGGATACCTTCTTTATAAGGGATTTCATCACATTTTACATCCCTATTGAGACTTCATTGTTGTTATGCACCAATTCACTCTTATATGGTGTATATACTGTCCTTTGGAATATTATATCATGGATTCCTTTATTCCCATGATATTACAAAGTTTTGACTAAATTTTATTCCTCAATTATTGTATTCAAGTGTCTCTAATTTTGGTAAAACCCCTTTAACCAAAATATCGTTTTAAATGTTTTAATTATTCGTTCTTATTAATATCCATGTTTTCAAAGTGGTTTTAAGGATTTATTTATATGGATGTTAATGGTTTAAAATTTTAAAAGCTTCAAGGTGGTATGGGACACTTTGATTCAAAAATCTCTTTATTAAATGTTTTAAATGGTTTTGAAAATGGTTTTTAATGGATTCATTATTTCAATATCTTAAACTGTTATATTGTGCTTGAAATGTGGAAATGTTGTGTTTCCTTTATTCATGTTTTATGTGATACGATTATGTTATGGTTCTTGGGCATTGTTATGAAGAACGGGTGGTTCCGTGATAAACTAAGGGCGGGTGAGCCCGATATAGCTCTCCAATGCATTGGGTAACGCGAAGGAGTGAAATGTTAAGGTTTCTCCGAAGAGATTTAGGGAATATACTGTGATGTGTATTCCAAACGTAACCAAGAGGGTTACTCCCTACGTAAGAATGTTATGAATGCCTCAAGTTACCTTTATGTCTTATGATTTCTATGATTTATTCATGATTTGATGAGGTAGGTTAAAGTGACTATGTTTTATGGGTGAATTATGATTTCATCCTTGTGTATATATGAACTCATGTTTCCTTTCCATATTTTTATATCCCTTACTGAGCTTTTTATGCTCATCCCAAGTTTTTGAAATGTTTTTTTTCAGGTCAAGGGAAAGGTACATGATAAGATGATAGAGTCAAGGATGTGTTAAGAAAGATTCCATGTTTTATTTTCAATATGTTTCCGTTGATGGGAAGAATGGATACTATCTTTTATGTAACCACTTTGTTTAAAAGTGGAATGTAATGCAATTTTCATGATCTAATTCTCTAAAACTCTAAACCTGAAAAGATCCTCAATGTGTAATGTTGTAATAACTCAAGATTAAGTAAGTTTTAAGGCTGGGGCCTTATATATAGTATACACCAGGAAAAGGGAATGTTGTAGCTGATGTGCTGAGCTGAAAGTCACATAGTGATGCTTTGCGTGAATCCATTGATTCCTGGAGAGTAATGGAAGAACTGTCAGCATTGAATCTTGATATGGGAGAAGTTGGGGGTAGAGGTTGTCTTTTTTAGATGACGGTATAGTTATCCCTGATGAAGAAGGTGGAAGAGTCCCAGTTGGGGGATCTTGAGGTGGAGGTCTGGAGAGACCAAGTTGTTTGTGGTGAGGCCCCGGATGGTTTGTCTGGGGATGAACAACACTGAGTTTTGTATCATGGAAGGATTTTTATTCCTTTGATATTGCAAGATAAGGTCCTCAGAGAGTTTCATAGTTCACCTTTAGTAGTACATCCTAGCGTGACAAAGATGTATCGATCCTTAAGGAGTCAGTTTTGGTGGCCTGGGCTAAAGCGTGCGGTTGCAGAGTTTTCATCTCAATTTTTAGTCTGCCAGAAGGTGAAGGCTGAACACTGTGTTCCAGGTGGTCTTCTTCAGCCATTAGAGATTCCTCAGTGGAAGTGGGATGACATCTCAATGTAATTTGTTATTGGTTTACCATGAGCTCCGGGAGTTCATGATGGTATTTTTGTGGCAGTGGATCATTTAACAAAATAGACCCACTTTATAGCAATCAAGGAGTCAAGCTTAGTGGAAGTTTTGTCGAGGCAGTATCTAGAGAAGGTGGTGAGACTTCATGGAGTCCAAAGGATGATCATTTCTGATCGAGATCCTCGTTTTACCTCCAGGGTGTAGAGAGGTCTCTAACATGCTTTTGGTTCTCAAATATGCCTTAACACTACTTTTCATACTCAAACAGATGGTCATACAGAGTAAACCATCTAGACTCTTGAAGACATGTTACGCTCTTGTGTTCTCTATTTTGGAGGCTCATGGATGAGGCACTTACCTTTGGTGGAGTTCTCTTACAATAATAGTTTTCACTCCACTATCGGTATGGTGCCGTTTGAAGCCTTGTATGGCCGGCCTTTCCGTTCTCCATTATGTTGGACTGGGGTTAGAGAGTCAGCAATTCTCGGACTAGAACTAGTACAGAATACAAAAGAGATGGTTCAAGTGATTCGTGAGAGGATGAAGACAACACAAGATCGTTATAAATCATAGGTCGATCAAAGAAGGAGACCCTTAGAGTTTAATGTTGGGGATCATGTGTTTCTGAAGGTGACTCCCCATCATGGGCAGTGAAGGTTTGGATGTGGAAGTAAGCGTTCTCCCCAGTTTTTTGGGACATTAGAGGTGTTAGATCATGTTGGAGCTGTGGCATATCGAGCAGTACTTCCCCCTCAGATGAGTCGGATACATGATGTTTTCCATGTATCACATCTCCGTCGTTATCTTCATGACGACTCTCACATCATCGATTGGGGAGAGATCGATGTTGATGATGATTCAACCTTTGAGGAGTGACCTGTGGAGATCCAAGGCCGCAAGAAGAAGGCGTTGCACGGGCGCTCTATTCCTTTAGTTCGTGTCTTGTGGCGACCCGGTGGCTTGGAGGAGAGTACCTGGGAACGTGAGTCACAGATATGTGCTCAGTACCCAGAGTGGTTTGATGCTTAACTTTTTTTATTATCATTATAGAAAATGTGGTTATGAAACTTTCATGTTTATGAGATGGCACACTTTGTTGCTTTAGTGGCTTGCTCTCTTTTGAGAGGTATCTCGATGGGTGATTGTTCAGTCCTTATTTTGTTTTCTCTTTAAGTGGGTTTTAGATTCTTGAGGATGAGAATATTTTTAGAGGTATCTGATGTAATGGCTCGGACCTCTCTGGTCCATTCCTTTTTGAAAATGTGGTGCTGGAGGTGTTCTGGGAGGTCAAGGTGACTTGGGGGTTCGTTTGGGTGGACTTTTAAGGAAATCTAAAGGGAAATAGATTTTTCACTGGTGGTGCATGGTTTGCCTAAACCGTGCGGCCAAACTGTGTGAGGTTGGTGTTAGAGGCAGTGGCTAACGCACGACTAGTGCACGGTTTGGCTAACCGTGTGTACTAACCGTGCGAGGAGTGTTTGATGAGGCAGTAGAGACCACACAATTAGTGCATAGTTTGTCTAACCGTGCGATCAAACCGTGTGGGCACTTTAATCTAGATCCTAAAATAGTGGATCTAACTCATTTTGCCTCTAAATGGTTCATTTAAGATCCTTAGCGGCCATAACTCAGGATTAACCTCCCTTGAAGGTAGGATAACTTCTCCCAAGCATTTTGGAGGCGATCTGAAGGCTTCTCTTGGCGAATGGAAGCCGGTTTCTTGAGGTATGTGATCCTTCTTTTTTGGTTTCTTATATTTACTTAGATATAATCCTCCTCTTCTCTCGGTTTCTTAGATCTACGCCTATTATGAGTAGATATAAGTGTTTGGATGTCAAACATGATGCGATTTGTTCTTTATCTTTTTAGGAGGAGAGATCTAAGGCGGGTTTTTGGAGAATCAAACCGGCTTTCTTGTGCATTCTTCGTTGTTGGGGTTTTCGTCAAAAACCTTTAGGTAGGAGATTTGTTGCTTCTCTGATTGTCTATGTGAAATCGTAGAGTTATAATTATTTATCCCTTTGGATCACAATGAAATTAACCTAATTAAATACTTGAACTGGATTAAAAGAATTGGTTTGATCGCATGTTGTTGCTATGCACCATGATAAAGGTTCGCCTCTTGTTTTTCTAGATATTGTGATATCCATGCCTTTCTTGTTAGCATGTTGTTCTTGATGAATTTGATAAATAACGTAAAGCTGAAATTATTTGATAATTAATTAGCTAAAGATAAAGAGGCATGTAAATGAATCTAGTTGTTGTAGTTTTTCTAATTTGATGTTAATCAAATTGATGCCGATGTGCATGTTTAATTCAGTTGGTTGGTAATCCTGAAACATGTTAGTGCTTGTTGTTTGAAGGCATGTCAAATTAATTTTTTAATTAATTTGTGATAGCTTACTGATTAGGTTTCCCGGTTTTGGAACCTACAAATTAAATCTATTAATTCATGATGGATTAAAGAGTTGATTGTTTGATAATTCCTGGAAGTGTTCTGAGTTACCCCCTTGATTGTTAAAGGGACAAGAGAACAATTAATGTAAAGATGTTTGCTTTCCTACTGCTTGTGCTGTGATGTGATCCTGGATGGGTGTTGTGATATGTGGGGTCATAGAGGCCTTTTGGTTGTGGGAGCAGATGACGCCTAGAGTGGTGAGATACATCAGTTTATGCATGTGGGTTTTGGGGAGGACACCAGGGATGGTGGAATGGGATGGATGTGATTGTTGGATGCTTGTTGATTCTTTGGTTTTTTATCTGCTTTACTTTTCCCTGCTACTCAAGGCAACTGGTCTTGCTTACCCTTCTTCCGAAAGAGGCGAAGACACGCGGGGTATGCCACGTGATTTCCATGTTTAGCCTCTCACGGGAGAATGAGTCTACGCTCTTGCTATAGGTGGAAAAGACTCGACGGGTAGTACATATACTCACCGTGTTGACCCCCCTTGTGTTTAGTAGCATAGGATTATTTTCTATAATACCTGGGAATATGGGAAAGTAATTATGTAATGAATGTTTTAATAAATGATGTTAACCCATGGGGTTGGAGTTTGTTGAAACTTAATGATGAGGTTGAGAACTTTTGAAAGGACAATGGAATTTTTGGATGTGGTGTTAATGAGATTTAATGTGGAATTGATCATGGTTAATTAATGTTTGATGAATTAATTACCATACAATGGAATTGAGAAAAAGGGAATGAAGTAATATAATAATGCCCTTAAATGGTTGTGTGCTTATAGGATACCTAGTTTTAGAAGTGGAAGCCCGGAGTACGAGTGAAGTTATCTACAGTCATGTATAAGACTTGGTTATGCACATAGTGTGGTTGTGAGTTATAGTATATTCCATACTTTTTGTGTTTCTATACGCTACTCCACCCTGTAAGTAAGGGAAACTGACACCCCAGGGATTCTGAGCCATGAGGGTGTTTTCCCCAACATTTCGGTGGGAGGATGAATGGCTGACTACCCCTTTTGACCCCACTCTCTTCTCTTGGTAGATACTAGTTCCATTAGTCATATCAGTTAGTTTTCCCCATATATGTGTGTAGAGGGCTGTAATGGCTTGTGGTTATTCACACACATATATTCTGGATATAGTATCTTATGAACTACTATAGGTGTGACGTGTATAGGCTATAATGGCTTGAGGATCCTTACTCGGTGTATGGGTTGTAATGGCTTGAGGTATAATACCTGACGTATGATAGACGTTATGCGAGCTGTGGTGGATCCTAGAAACTACCTGGTTACTTTTGGTTGTGAGGATGGTGTGGTGCTTCACCCAGGTGTCTACGGGCAAGCCTTTGTGGTGCACGTGGTGCCGATTGTGGAGCTTATCCTAGGTGTCTGCGGGCAAGCCTTTGGAGAAAGATGCACAAGACGTATGTCGTTGGGAAAAAGTGGAAAACCAGTGGGGAAGTAGTAGCGGGGTACCCTTGATATTATTTACTATATGATATATTCTTCTATGCGTTACTTGGTGAGAGTAGCCATGGTGAGGTTGTGAGCTTAGTATACCTGTTTAGGTGATGAGTTGGTTTCACTTGTTGTTCACTGGGCTTTAGCATAATTTCTTTACTTTTGCATGAGAGGCTTCAGGGAGGATTCTACTTAGTATACTGTTATACTCACCCTACATATATATAAACGATTTTTCAGGTCACTTGAAGTAGGTTGGAGATCAAGCTGGTTTCTACTAGCTTGGGGTTGCAGGAGTTGTTCGGGCTTGTGGTTGTAGCTGTTTTTACTTTCTTTTGGGTACATGCAGTTTTGCCTTTTATTTGTAGTATTTTTTCATGACATTCCATTTGTGCACTTGGGTTTCTATTATATTTTCAGTTATGAGTTGGAGTTTATTGGTGTATATCTTATCTCTCTCTTTCGCATGTGTTCTCTTAGAGGGTAATGCCTCCCATTTGTGTGTTACTATACCCCCGGTGCTAGTCGCCAACCCAGGGCCTACTGGAGATGGGACTCAGGGGTCATTATCTCCTTTCTCGCATTGCCGGCCCAGGAGGGGTACAGTTTGTGGGGAGGGGGTCGTGACAATGTATGGTTTCATTCTCGAGCACTGATATTCCAATTTTTTTTCATTTCATTATAAAAAAATGGTATTTATTTTGGTCACTATTGTTTAAAATAGTATTAATAGTTATTTGGTAAAAATTATTTATTGTTTCAATAACATAGAATATGATTAAATAATTACCATTCTATATAGATCACTTCTTTTATATTTCCAATTATTACTATTTTGGTTTCAATTCCCATAGATATATTTCAACAATTTGTGGGTATTCTCTTTTTTTTGTGTTTGGTGTAGATCATAGAGTTGATGATTGTGCCTTGGATGCAACCTGAGGCTATGCTCTTATACTAGATATTATTTGATTTGCTGATATGTCAATAGGGATCATGAATGAAAAGTGATCATTCTATGGAGATAAATTTTTTATACTTTCTTTTTTTTGTTTCAATTCATGTAGATATTATTCATTGATTTTTGGGTATGGTATTTGGTTGTGCGTGGTGTAGAACTTGGAGATGAAGGGTGTGACATAATAGAGCCTTGAGTATCCTCACTAAAAATAGATTTTACTTGGTTTTTTACTTATAATGGCATACTTGGGGGTGAGGGAAGATCCTTTGAGAAACTATTCTTCTAGCATGATGGGTGCAGGAGGATTGCATCCAAGAGAATACATGTAATTTTTTTCATTTTGGGGGGTGGGAAGGTGGTGGTGGTGCTGCATATACTGATCATAGGTTAATTTGTTTTTTATGATATTCTTAGGTATCAATCAAATTCAACTATATATTGATTAATTTTTTTTATTAAATTACCTTATTAAGATAATTAATATTTTTCTAATTTTGAACATGTGTGAAAATCATATTTTTCTTTAAAATCATAATAGGTGTATTATATATGATAAATTAATTAATACATAATGATATTTCACCATAAATAAAAATTTATAATTTATAATTTAAATATATTTTATAAATAAAAATTACATATGGGTAATATTGTTACCAATATATATATATATGTCACATGAATCTATTTCTAAACTCATTGACCATAATATATTTTATCAGATGGTGTTATTATAATTTTAACAGAACTATTTTATCAATACAAATAACATTCAACTACTATGTTTTTAAATGTAGTTTAGTGAAATGATGATTTTTTTCGTAAAATACATCAATAATAGAAAAATAACTTTTACTAAAAGATATACTCAGGTTAGAAAAAAACTAATTATTTTTTAGTGTCCCTGGTCAAATAAATTAATGAAAAATACTTTATAGATTCCAAAGATACAATGAGATAATAACGAAACGTAGGTAGTTTTATTTTAATGTGGAAATAAATGTCATATGATGAAACATTTCACATCAGGGTATAATAATATAGCCGTAAATTCTTCTTCATGTATAATTTTCAATAAATTCAATATGTGTTTTTCTAAAACATGGGAGTTGGATACTAGATGTGGTTCACATGTTTTCATTGAAATACAAGATACCATTATATTCATTAAAACTGAAAAATATTAGGTATATCTCTGATTATCAAATTATGTTAGACTAGTAACTTTGACTTTGAGAAATTATCAGCTTACATTTCCCAGTGGATCCGTTATTATAATAAATAATTCATATTAATTACAATATGTTTCTAGAACAAATATTATTAGTGTCTTATTTAGAAAAAATAGTGTTTTATTTCATTTTTGTAATGAATTATTTCTTTATGAATAAAGATAACTTATGTTATGGTATTTCACATATTAAAAATTGGTGATATATTCAAGAATATGAAAATCCTATTTTTGAAACCAATGAAATGTATAGTGAGAAAGACTCATAAAATAATTACCTTTGGAAAACCAATCTGGGTCATGTAAATGAGAAGAATTTAAATAAATTATATCTAGTAGGTTATTTAGACACTTTTGATTTCAAAACCCTGGCTGTATTCCATAGTTATTTAGAATGTAAAATGATAAAATCACCTTTGGTGGGAAAATAAGAAGATCCAAATTGTAACGTCCAATTTTTTTTGACTTGGTTAAATACTACATAGTATTTTGAAATTTTCATTTGGTGGATAGTTTCAACATGCAAAATATATTAAAAATTTTATTCTGAGATATGGGAAACTGGAAGGTGTTTTTTTTGGATGGGGTTTGTGGTTCAAGAGTATTATAGAGTTTCCAGATAAATTTCATCAGTGTGAGGCTTCAAAAATTAAATTTTAGGATATAAAGCCCTATGTGAAAGGACAGATCTATCAACATAGAAAAATTATGTGGCCTTTTTTTGATGAAGCACATTTTTTTCCTAAACCAATTGTGTGGTCTTAGACAACATAAAAAGTATTTTACTATCTCACAAGGTTTTCCAAACCATCCACCTGATGTCACACATATTTATATGATTCATTAAAAAAACTATATAGGGGAACCACATAGGTTGTGGATAGTTTGGTACACTGTGTTCCTAGCCATGTGAGGGGGTTATGTTCTTGGATAGTATCTCTTCAGTATCTATAAATATTTTTTCAAACAACGTGCCTAGTTAATTGAGGCTATGTAACTTTGGAAAGTGATGATGCATAGTTGTAATGGTGATAATGTAAGCATGTGACTAAACTATAATCCCTTTTAAAAACGAGTGTAATGACCATTTCCCCCTATATTTTTTAAATATAATTCTTTATTATCCTCGCCTCATATCCCCTTTCAAGGAAGTTTCCCATTCTCCCCTCATCTATGATTGGATTGACCACTGTCATAAGATTTTTGATTCGAATAATGTTCATCACATCTGATACCCAATAGTAATTCCATGATTTCTTTTATTTCCTTTTTCAGTTTCCTGTTCAGTAGAGGATTTAATTTCCTGGCAACCCCATATGCCATATATTGATGAATTTTTGTAATTCATAGATTTGTTTCATTTCTACTCAAATAAATGGATGATAATGTATGAGTGAGTAATCTCATTCATGTGGTAGGATGTCTATAACATTTTTATCATTGTCTCATCATTTATAAAGTTTAACATTTCATGACTTTATCTTAAAATGTAAAATAAATCAAATTGAATGCATAGATAATAAAAAAAATACCCCATGGACCCCATCATATGGTAGGAGGTGGATAACCCCAACCAACCACTTTGTTTGGGTTCGATTAAATGTTAAAATTATATACTCTTTCCATAAAAATAGATCATAACTAGAATTTTTGTGTTGTAAAATGTAGAATTAGAGACATAAATATATAAATGAATTGTTGAAGTGAATGTAATTACACATGAACCTATATATTTACATTTTAGTTATATGTATTAATTTATGAATTTAATTGACTTAATATCTTGTATTTTATTCCTTGGAACTTTGTCCTACAATTTTATATTTGTCTTAACAATACCCTTTGAAGAATAAGTAGCTGAATTAAATGAGTTGATAAGTGGTTATAACTATACAATATAAAATTTTTTATTTTAAAATGAATTATAATAAATTTTATGCCTAATGTATACTTATATAGATGTTTTATTACATATAAATGAGATATTAAGTGAATGAAATTGTAAATTAAACAATGTATTGAACTTGCAAATTGAAAATCAGAATGGATAATTCACATTTCCAAAGTTACAAAATTAAATTATATGAGTTGGCATAAGATAGTATGCCTTTAGCAATACATTGATTATAGACACTAAATTCCTTGGATGGGATAATAGGTTAAATGAATTTTGATACACCTTGAGGGACACATGGATTCCTAAAATGGAATTCCATGAATGGGCTCAGAGGTTAAATGGATAATGATATTTTATGAGCAATACATGGACTCCATTTATAGAAACAAATAAATTTTATTATATTTTAAATTATAATATGATATTCCTTTAGTGATACATATATTCTGATGTGTAATTCCATGAATGGGTTCATTGGATGAATTAGATTATGTTACGCTTTGGGGTTCTCATGCATTCCATTAGAGAATTCCTTGAATGGTCTCATAGGACAAATGATATTACATAATTCTTAATTGATAATAATTTAACCCTTTACTATTAAATATATAATGTTATCAAACATGTACATGCATTTATTATCATCTTTATATTGGGTCGCCTTGGATTCTCCCTGTTTTACACTAGACTACATTGGTACATTGACACCATGACTTTTATCACATGGATCTAAACTCTATACATTACTTATCTCATGCTATGAGATATTTGGTATAGGGAGTAGTAGGTATTGTTGTCTAGGAATCCATGAGGGACCCAAGCCATTCATGGTCTACATTTATTTAATCACTACATTTCATTATTATTATACCTAAAAACTTTTTATTTTATACTCATATACAGGATATTAATTATACACCATTAGTGGTGGACTACTGATTTTTACACAAACCTTGTTCAGTTCGATGATATGTACCTATATATATCACCAGAATATAGGCTAGGCCTTTTTTCTTATTTTTTTATTCACTATAGACTTGAGAATGACATGGTGGATGGGAAATTATCATGTACTTGAATATCTTATAACTTTTAGAGAATTTATTTACTTATTAATTTTTTATATAATCATTTAGTGTGTATATAATGTTTGTATTGAGTATCATGTATTTTAGATCATATCATATTTATGCATTGAAGTTTTTTTTTAAAATTTCTAGGTTATCTGTATATGGTTATTATAGTTGTTTCATTATATATCATAAAATATAATTATACTTATTATTTTCTACACTATATTAATTATTTATATAGGGAGAATAGTCATCCCACTATACCAGATGTGGATCATTTATTATAGTTAGCATCCTATGGTGTGTGGGGAGTCACACATGAGGCTACACGAACCACAATGTCATGCTAATATGATGGATCCAAGACCTTGACATTACAATTGGTATTTAAGATTTTTTATTAATTTTTATTCCTATTTTGGGATGTATATAAAAGACCATGAATATAAAAACACTTTATATATAGTTCATTTCTCGATCTGTCCAACCAAGGCATAGGAAAATGTTCATGTTATAAAGGGAAAGACTTTTATTAATAATGGTTCTTATTATAGTTGATTATTACTTCACCTTGATTGATTGGTGTAATTGTCCACTGGTTATTGATTTAAAAAAATTTAATCATGTCCCAATATAGAAAGGTGGTGTTGAGTCATGAATAACTTTAGGCACATAGTTTTATACATACTATGCAAGTGGAAAACATTATTTATTTTCCTATGAGTATTACTTGAAACATATTATAAATTATTGAATTTATATTTCTATAATTTTTATAGTGTTTTTTATGGTTACTGATAAAAATAATTCACAAAATAATGTGTCTACATCACAATAAATTGTGTTTTCCAACATAGATTTATGGTTTCCCCTTAACTGGCCAATTATGTTATGTGTGACATATAAAAACATTTTTATATGATATTTTGCATTAATAGTTTGAATTAAATGGATTTCAATTGAAATTTATATAGTGAATCTGAGTCTAAAAATTAGGAATAATTATCCATAGAAAAAACTATTTTATAAGGCTACTTAAAGTTACTTGAATTATAAATAGTAACTTATAATGTTATGATTTTATAACATAAGAATAAGGTGTCTTTTAATTTAACCATTTTATAAATTAAATGTTTGTAATTTTTGAATAATTATTTCTGT
Organism: Viscum album; assembly: GCA_963277665.1. Classification (NCBI taxonomy): domain Eukaryota; kingdom Viridiplantae; phylum Streptophyta; class Magnoliopsida; order Santalales; family Viscaceae; genus Viscum; species Viscum album. The sequence continues at coordinate 1,088,692,966 of OY728165.1, forward strand.
GGATTCCATTTAACAAGGTTCTGATTTCAACTTTTAAAGTCTAGTACTTTCATAAAAAGGAAATGATGACAACTATAAGAGAATCCTTATATTCTTCATTAGGACCTTGTATGTGATTTTATGAATATAATCCCTATAAAAAAACCCTTTTGAGGGAGTGTTGATTTTTTTTTGAATTTACTATTAATGTGTTAAAATTAAATTCAATGAAAACATGAATTTTTATACTTTTACAACTATAAAATGGGAATGGATACCCATATTACCAAACCCAAGTTAGATTTAATAGAACCTCATAGGTCACCTTTATATTTATATTCCTTAGTATTTACCTTTGTGGTGTATGTTTGTGATAAATTGGTATTTTTATATTATTTATCAAAATCCACATATATGGGTTTTTGAGTAAAGGTATTTTGGGATCTTACAAAACTATTCATCCCTTAAAATTAAAAATGATAATATTATACTTTGGAGGTTTATATTTATGAAGCTTCAATTATTTAAAATGAAAATTATAAACATATTGTTGTGTTACTCAACAACATGGAATTGAGTTTTTATTTATATATGTGGGATGTGAGAATTTATTCATAAATTAATGGTTCCTAAAGAAATTCTGAGATAATTTCCCAAAATATCTAGGAGGTGTCAACTTAGTTTTTTGCCAGTACAATTGGATTTTTAAAACTATTACTCATGAATTCATATACCTAAGACTCTAGAATATTTTTGAATTAAAATTGTGGTTGTCTAATATCATAAATAAAAAAAATCATATGGTGTTAATATTTAATAACCCCAATGAAGGGTTAAATTAAACCATTCAATGTGAATGGAGATGTTTCCCATGGGTTTTTGGGATCATTCATGCGTGACTCTAGTTTTAAATTTGATACCTAATGATAAAAAAAGGTCTATAATATTTGGTGTATTAGCTATGTAAATGAATAAAAAATATAATTGTTAAATGAGATTCTTGAAACTTTAACTGTAGTCTATTTGATCATAGATTTGGTTATAAATTGTAGTCGATGTGATGACCCCCAATATAATTGTGTGGTTGTCTGGTAGTTTAAACCTTGACATCGTGTTACCATATATCGATACCTAGTGAGTGTTTTATCTAGTTATTTTTTATGTTCATATTTTGACCCTAAAATGAGCACTCCCCTTTGGAAATACAGAGATATTGTGTGGACCTGATAGGATGATTCATGGAAAAGGATTCACTTACACCTATGTTAAAGTCAATGAATTTTTTTTACTAATATTTTTTCCATCTCTTTTTTAACATGAATTTGGATTTTAGGAACACATTGGATCCATATAATATATTATATTAAATTGGATTTATGTTTTCAGTGAGGTACCTTAGGTCCATGGGGATAGACCTAGTGGCCTTGTTTCAAAATTTGATCGGTATAGCTAGGTAGATGACCTATATTGCTTTAGTTTTATCTCTAATTTTATAGGATTGTGGTTGAAATGATAAAGGTAAACCTGTAACATCCCAAGTAAGTAATGAATAATAGATATTTTTATCTATGTCTATTAATTAATTAGATAGTGTTTTAGAGGCTTAAAATTAAAATAAATCCAATCTTAAGCATGGAATACACTAATATTTTTTTAAAAGATTATTTTACAGCCTTTTGATGGAAAACCATTTTTAAATCTATATTTTGACAATTTTATAAGCTATGTTTGTCAAAATAAACATATTATTTATAATTGGGACATCAAAATTTACTTTCTGTGAATTTTTGGTATTTTTCTGACAATGTTCATTTTTAATGAATAGTTAAAAATACTGCATTTTACATCAAAACTGCTTTTTAATCTAATTTATTTATATGATTAGATTATATTTTGAATTAATTTTAAAGTTAAATTAGAATATATTTTTACCATTTAATCCAATGGTGGTCATTAGGATTAATTTCACTTTGGAATTGGGCATAAACTAATGCCAAACTTTTCATAGATATTGTTTCAAAAAAACCAGCTATTTGTTTTGACAACGGGAATTATTTTTAAATCAATTATTGCAATTTCTGTGTTTGGAATTTAGTAAAATGGATTACATATTTGGAATCAGAAGGTCCAAATTATTTAATCAATACTCTTTTGTTTTTGGACATTATGAATAGTAACGACGGTAATTATCTTTAATTATCTTGATTAATGAGTAATCGGGTAGTTAAGGATAATAAAATAATATCATAATAATAAAAAAATGACACCAAAATGTGTACTAATTCTACTGATTGTCTCATTTCCGACCATGGGATGTCTTGTCCCAAACTTGGGGACCCCATGGAATCACTTTTGTGGAAAGTCACTTGTTATCTTTTTATTTTTTTAAAGAAAGTAAATATAACAAGAATGTATCACCTGATTAAAACATTTTTAATTTTGTCTAAATAGATGATATTTTAGAATATAAATATTAATTGGAAAGATAAAAATATTTCCTACATCATAGTATTTTTTTCATAATTTTTAGAATTTAAATAAATTAAATTATTTATGACATCATGATGATGCAGCGATTACCTCATTAATAAAGGATTTAAATAAAATGAAATGATAATGTAAAATCTATGACCTACACATGTCCAAAACCTATTGTATGTGTGGATCTCGAACCCTTGTCACCTTACCCTCGAATTATATCAATGTGGGACCTTTTGAATCCGAAAATCATTTTCAAATAAAGTAACATTTCTTTACCTTCCAAGAGTGCCCCTCCTCTCCTCTTATAAAAGGCCCCCACCTCTACCTCCTTACCCACACTCCCAAAGACTTTGGATCGGCCAACCGCTTCCCATTTTGTCTCTACACATCCCTATCTTACTACTTGAAGCCTCACTTTGGGCATAAGTCTTCCCAAGGAAGCCTTTGAGCTCAAACCAAAGGGAGTTACCCGATTTTAAGGTAATGTCTTCACTTGAGTCCTTTTGTTTTATTTTTCTTCTCCAACCCCCTAAACTATTTTTATTCATTTCTTTTGTAACAAATAAAGTATCTTCAATATAATAGGATGTTTTTATAAGAAGTATTCGAGCATCACTTACACACACCTACATCTAATGGTTAAAGGACATACTGTTTCCGTGGATGGTGAATTTATGCCTCCCGAAACGATGATTGTTCAACATTCTTTTAACACCTTAAAAGGTGGCCATTAAGATGTCACTATATTTATATATGATATATAATATTTTTATGTTTTCCTTAAGCTTCTGTATTTTTCATTTTGGGCATACCTTTATGGTTTCCATTATGGGTAAACGCGATATTTTCATTTAAGGAAGTGCAGACTACCGCCCCCTCAAAGTGATTTGATTTGTTAAATACCATATGTGGGACGTATAAAGGATGGAACTATGATATTATATATGATATTATACTGGAATTATAATATACCTTTATATCATTATGATTCCATTCTATAAAATACGAAATAGAAATGAAAGTAGCGTTCATGCGTACGTACGGCTTACCGTCTCCATGAACGGTGCATTTCATTTCTTACCTCTAAATGATTATGTAATATTATAAATGCATGTATATACTGGATATATATGATATATACATCATGATTATAATTCTGGATATAATGGATACATGAAAAAATTGTAATTATAAAGAGTTTATTTTTGGCTCAAGTACCAATGATCGTTAAAACGACCGTTATTAACTTAAATAATTACATAGTGTTCATGACATGGAAATAAGTGATATAAAAGGAATAATGAACTTAAAAAAGGTTCTTAAGAAAGTATAAATTAACTCAAGTTTATTATTCAGGACATTAAAGAACGATCGAGTCAATTCGGACCCGAGGTATGGGACTTCGTCTCAATCTCCTTTCATTGAGGAATATTTTGTTTTATACACAACCTTCTTTTATATGGTGTATAAACCCCTTTGACTTTTAAGTTTATTCAAAAGGAATCTTTTTTATATGAAGCATTTACTAAAGGACAAAAGGGAATGTTTTTGTCGTACGTATGCGGTGACAACGACTTCTCCGCCGCCGTGACCATTATTTGAGTTTCGGCTTCCTATACAAGCCATACCTTCTTTTTAAAAGAAAAATAAATACCATGTTTTACTTTTATTTTATTTTGGTATTGAAAATGGTTTTCATAATGTTTTTATATCAATGTGTTGTATTGATATCTTGTGATTGAAAGGTGGGAATGTTATGTTTCCTTTATGCATGTTTTATGTGATACGATTATGTTGAGGTTCTTGGGCATTATTATGAAGACAGGTGGTTCCGTGATAAACTAAGGGTAGGTGAGCCCGATATAGCTCTCCAATTCATTGGGTAACGTGAAGGAGTGAAACGTTAAGATTTCTCTGAAGAGATTTAGGGAATATACTGTGATGGGTATTCCAAACGTAACCAAGTGGGTTACTCCCTACGTAAGAATGTTATGAATGCCTCAAGTTACCTTTATGTCTTATGATTTCTATGATTTATTCATGATTTGATGAGGTATGTTAAAGTGCTTATGTTTTATGGGTAAAGTATGATTTCATTATTATGTATATATGTACCCATGTTTCCTTTTCATATATTTTTATATCCCTTACTGAGCTTTTTTATGCTCATCCCAAGTTTTTTTTGAAATGTTTTTCACAGGTCAAGGGAAAGGTACATGATATGATGATAGTGTCAAGGAAGTGTCAAGAAAGAATCCATGTTTTATTTTAAATATGTTTCCATTGATGGTAAAGAAAAATACTATCTTTATGTAACCACATTGTTTATATGTGGAATTTAATGCAAGTTTTATGATCTAAATTCTCTAAAACTCTAAACCCGAAAAGATCCTCAATGTGTAATCTTGTAATAACTCAAGATTAAGTAAGGTTTAAGGCTGGGGCCTTATAGTTTGTATCAGAGGTCAGTTTAGATAACTTTAGGAGTTAGAATTATATTAAATGATTATCCAAAAATATTTTTTTTGAAATGATATAGCATTTGAATATTACCATGTTGCTTCATCTAAGACATGTTTGTTCAGAATGGTTTTCTGCAGAGGAAATAGGGAAGTAGTGCTAGGAAGGCTTGCAGAAGGAAATAAACTTTCGAATCAGCATCCTGAGATGGTCGGAATTGGAACTGAATAGTTTGTTGCAGTAATGGTGCAGTTGACTCAAGCAATAAATGGCGGTGGTATCCATACATGAGATCAGCCAGATCAACCACAGAGGAACATGTTAGTGGTGGAACATTTCATGAGGCAACATCCCCCATCATTCAGAGGATCATCTGACCCTGTGCTAGCTGAAGGGTGGATTAAAGAACTGGAGAAGATTTTCGATGTCATGGGGTATTCAGGCAATCAAAAGGTTAGTCTTTCTATTTACCGTTTGGAGGGTGAAGAAGATCAGTGGTGGTCGATGGTTAAAAATATCAGGGACGCTGATGAGATTGATGCTCTCGACTGGGATGAATTCAAAGGTATGTTTCTTGAAAAGTATTTTCCTAAGGCTGTTCGACTTAGGATGGAAAAACAATTCTTGGAATTGAGGCAAGAGGAAGACTCAGTGGCTACCTATGAAGAAAGGTTCACTCTATTGGCAAGGTATGCTCCAAATTTTATCCGAGGCCTTGATAGTAAAATCAATCGTTTTTACCCAGGATTAATGACAAAATATCGAAGGGCATTAGCTTCTCGTGAGTTTAAAAGTTATGAAAAGCTTGTTCGATGTGCTGAGAAGGTGGAAATGGAGTTTGCTGATGATCAAGTGTTCTATAACAACCAACAGAAGAAGAGACCGAGGTGGCAGGAGAAAGGTAATAATTCTTTAAAAAAGTATGATGGTAAGAAAACTAAGTTTCCAGTTTGTGATAAATGTGGCAAAAGGCATGCTGGGGAATGTCTTCTGAATTCTGGAAAGTGCTACTGATGTGGAAATATGGGACATAAGGCTCGTGATTGCACTGAAAAAGATCAAGGTGAAGGTAAGAACAAATTTGATTTACAGTTAGTGAAATGTTTTAAGTGAAATGAGATGGGTCACTATGAAAATGAGTGTCCAACAAAGAGCTTGAGTGATGGGAAGTAGTTATACTACAAGCAGAAAGGGGTGGTGAAATCCTTTGCAACTACTTCAGCAGATGTCGGGCCATCAAATGAAGTTGTATCAGGTACTTTGTTTTTTTTTCAGATTATGCCAGTGTGTTGTTTGATTCGGGGTCTACACATTCTTTCATCTCTGAAAACTTTTCTAGTAAAATGGGAATACCATCTCAAGAAATGATTCCTGAACTTTTGGTAAAAACACCTGGGGGAAATGTTGAGGCAAAAAGAATTTATAAGAATCTTCCTATCCTTATCTGTGGAAAGAACCTACTTGCAAACCTTATTGTTCTACCTCTAGTAGAGTTTGATGTTATCCTGGGTATGGATTGGCTCTCTATTTACCATGCTAAGATTGACTGTAGAGCTAAATAAGTTTCTTTTCAGAAAGAATTTCAGTTTGTGTACAAGAATGAACCCTTACTGTTGATAACTTATCAAGAGGCCAAGAAACTTGTAAAATATGGAAATGAATGTTACCTTGCACACATCGTTGAAAATAAAGGAACTGTTCAGATTAATGATGTGCCAGTGGTAAATGAGTATTTTGATGTTTTTCCTGATGAGTTTCCTTGAATAATACTAGATCGGGTAGTTGAGTTTACTATTGACTTAGTTCCTGATGCTAAGCCAATTTCAAAACCCCCTTATTGAATGGCTCAAATTGAACTTTTAGAGTTGAAGGAGCAATTGCAAGATTTATTAGAGAAAGGTTTAATTCGACCTAGCACATCACCATGGGGTGCTCCTGTTTTATTTGTTAAAAAGAAAGATGGTTCAATGAGACTTTGCATTGATTATATATCCTTGAATAACATCACTGTTAAGAACAAATATCCTTTGCCTCATATCGATGATTTGTTTGATCATCTCCAGGGAGCTCAGTATTTTTCAAAGATTGACTTGAGATTGGGGTACCATCAGTTGAAGGTAAAGGAAGCAGATGTTCTGAAGACCGTATTCCGTACAATATATGGCCATTATGAATTTGTAGTAATGCCTTTTGGGCTAACCAATGAACCTGCTTTATTCATGGACTTAATGAATATAGTTTTCCATGAGTTATTGGATAAGTTTTTGGTGGTTTTCATTAATGATATTTTGGTGTTTTATAAAAGTAAAGAGGAGCATGAAAGACATTTAAGGGTTATCTTGCACACCTTAAAAGAAAAGAAACTGTATGGAAAATTCAGCAAGTGTGAGTTTTGGTTGCAACAAATTTCTTTCCTTGGTCAGATTGTTTCTAAAGATGGGATAACTGTTGATCCTGCAAAAACAAAAGTTGTGGAAGACTGTCCATGACCCACAAATGTAACTGAGATTCGTAGCTTTCTTGGTTTGGCAGGCTATTACCGAAGGTTTTTTAGAAATTTTTCACGGTTATCTAGTCCAAAGACTAAGCTAACTCGGAAGGGTGTTAAGTTTATCTGGACAAAAAAATGTGATGGTTGTTTTTAGGAATTGAAAAGAAGATTGGTGAATGCTCTAGTTTTGACACTACCTTCCAGGAATGGTGAGTTTTTTATATATAGTGATGCTTCATTGAAAGGACTTGGTTGCATCCTAATGAAGAATGATCAGGTAATTGCTTATGCTTCACGACAGTTGAAAACTCATGAGGTAAATTACCCTACACATGATTTGGAATTAGCTGCTGTTGTTTTCGCTTTAAAAATTTGGAGGCATCATTTGTATGGAGTAAAGTGTGGAATATATACTGATCACAAAAGTTTAAAGTATATATTCACTCAGAAAGAGTTAAACATGAAACAGATGAGATGGCTGGAATTAATCATGGATTATGATTGTACAATTCATTACAATCCGGGAAAATCAAATAAAGTGGATGATGCTTTGAGTCGAAAAAGTAATGCTTCATTAGCAATGTTGCATTTGGAACGTGATCCTTTGGTTAAGGATTTGATGAACTTTGGCATAAAAGTTATTGGTGCAGAAAGTTCTTCTGTTTTGTTTCAGGTATCAGTGAGATCATCTCTATTAGATAGAATCAAGCAAGCTCAGAAGCAAGACAGTGAGTTGCAGAAAAAGGTAGAGCTAGTTCAGAAAGGTAAGTTTCCTGAATTCAACATTGATAATGATTGCGTTTTGAGATTTGGGAAGAGATTGTGTGTGCCTTGTGATTCACAGTTGAAGTGAGAGTTATTATGTGAAGTTCATAGTTCTCCGTTTTTAGTTCATCCTGGCAGTACTAAGATGTACAAGGATCTGCGGGAGTATTACTGGTGGGATGGAATGAAAAGAGATATTGATGATTTTACTATAAAGTGTTTGACTTGTTAGCAGGTTAAAGCAGAGCGGCAGTTACTGAAAGGGATGCTTCAGCCTTTACCAGTTCCAGAGTGAAAATGGTAGAATATATCCATGGACTTTATTGTGGGATTACTGAAGACATCTCGAGGTAATAATGCAATCTGGGTTATTGTTGATCGCTTGACCAAATCTGCTCATTTCCTTGCTATACGAGATACTTTTTCCATAGATCAACTTTCCTGTTTTTATCTTAAAGAGATAGTCAGGTTACATGGAGTTCCTCTCTCCATTGTATCTGATCATGATCCCAGGTTCACTTCTAACTTTTGGAAAGGCCTTCAGAAGTCATTGGGTACTGAATTAAATTTTAGTACAACATTTCATCCTCAATCAGATGGGCAGTCAGAACGAACAATTCAGACCTTGTAGGATATGCTATGAGCTTGTTCGAGGGATTATCAGGGAAGTTGGGACCAACATCTTTCTTTGGTTGAATTTTCATATAATAATAGTTTTCATTCCATTATACAGATGGCACCATTTGAGGCATTATATGGGAAGCGGTGTCGAAATCCAACTTTCTAGGATGAAGTGGGTGAAAGGAAGTTAATGGGGACATAATTGGTAGAAGAGATGATAGAAAAAGTTCAGCTGATTCAGAAACACATGAGAACTGCTCAGAGTAGGCAGAAGAGTTATGCAGACAACAGGAGGAAGGATCTAACTTTTGAGGTAGGTGATCATGTTTTTCTCAAAGTCTCACCATGGAAAAGTGTGATGCGATTTGGTAAGAAAGGAAAGCTGAGTCCAAGGTTCATTGGACCATATTAAATTCTGGAGATAGTTGGATCAGTTGCATACCGGGTGGCTTTACCTCCGAGTTTATCTCAGGTACACAATATTTTTCACGTTTCGATGTTGATAAAGTATATGCCAGATCCATCTCATGTTTTGAGTCCAGAGGTAGTTCAGCTGGAAGAGAACCTATATTATGAGGAACAACCGGTCCAGATTCTTGACCACAGGGAGTAAGTGTTACGGAATAAGGTGATTCATCAGGTAAAGGTTTTGTGGAAAAACCACATGATGGAAGAGGCAACATGAGAATCTGAAAATGCAATGAGGGATAAGTACCCCCATTTATTCGATAAGTAAATAAATTGCGGGGACGCAATTTTCTAAAGGGGGGAAGGATGTAACATCCCAAGTAAGTAATGAATAATAGATATTTTTATCTATTTCTATTAATGAATTAGATAGTGTTTTAGAGGCTTAAAATGAAAATAAATCCAATCTTAAGCATGGAATACACTAATATTTTTTTAAAAGATTGTTTTACTGCCTTTTGATGGAAAACCATTTTTAAATCTATCTTTTGACAATTTTATAAGCTATGTTTGTCAAAATAAAACTTATTCTTTATGATTAGGACATCAAAATTTAATTTGTGTGAATTTTTGGTATTTTTCTGACAATGTTCATTTTTTAATGAATAGTGAAAAATACTGCATTTTACATCAAAACTGCTTTTTAATATAATTTATTTATATGATTAGATTATCTTCTTAATTAGTTTTAAAGTTAAATTAGAATATATTTTTACTATTTAATCCAATGGTGGTCATTAGGATTAATTTCACTTTGGAATTGGACATAAACTAATGCCAAACTTTTCATAGATATTGTTTCAAAAAAACCCGCTATTTGTTTTGACAACAGGAATTATTTTTAAATCAATTATTACAATTTCTGTGTTTGGAATTTGGTAAAATGGATTACATATTTGGAATAAGAAGGTCCAAATTATGTAATCAAGACTCTTTTGTTTTTGGACATTATGAATAGTAACGACGGTAATTATCTTTAATTATCTTGATTAATGAGTAATCGGGTAGTTAAGGATAATAAAATAATATCATAATAATAAAAAAATGACACCAACATGTGTCCTAATTCTACTGTTTGTCTCATGGCCGACCATGGGATGTCTTTTTCCAAACTTGGGGACCCCATGGAATCACTTTTGTGGAAAGTGACTTGTTATCTTTTTATTTTTTTTAAAGAAAGTAAATATAACAAGAAGGTATCACCGGATTAAAACATTTTTAATTTTGTCTACATAGATGATATATTAGACTATAAATATTCATTGGAAATCTAAACAGATTTCCTACATCATAGTATTTTTTTCATAATTTTTAGACTATAAATAAATTAAATTATTTATGACATCATTATGATGCAGCGATTACCTCATTAATAAAGGATTTAAATAAAATGAAATGATAATGTAAAATCTATGACCTACACATGTCCAAAACCTATTGGATGGGTGGATTTCGAACCCTTATCACCTTACCCTCAAATTATATCAATGTGGGACCTTTTGAATTCGAAAATCATTTTCAAATAAAGTGACATTTCTTTACTTTCCAAGAGTGCCCCTCCTCTCCTCTTATAAAAGGCCCCCACCTCTACCTCCTTACCCACACTCCAAAAGCCTTTGGCTCAGCCAAACCCTATCCATTTTATCTCTCCACATCCCTATATTACTCCTTGAAGCCTCACTTTGGGCAGAAGTCTTCCCAAGGAAGCCTTTGATCTCAAACCAAAGGGAGTTACCCGATTTTAAGGTAATGTCTTCACTTGAGTCCTTGTGTTTTATTTTGCTTCTCCAACCCCCTAAACTATTTTTATTCATTTATTTTGTAACAAATCCAGTATCTTCAATATACTAGGATGTTTTTATAAGAAGTATTCGAGCAACACTTACACACACCTACATCTAATGGTTAAAGGACATACTGTTTCCATGGATGGTGAATTTATGCCTCCCGAAACGATGATTGTTCAAAATTCTTTTAACACCTTAAAAGGTGGACATTAAGATGTCACTATATTTATATATGATATATAATATGTTTATGTTTTTTTTAAGCTTCTGTATTTTTCATTTTGGGCATACCTTTATGGTTTCCATTATGGGTAAATGCGATATCTTCATTTAAGGAAGTGCGGACTACCGCACCCTCAAAGTGATTTGATTCGTTAAATACCATATGTGGGACTTATAAAGTATGGAACTATGATATTATATATGATATTATACTAGAATTATAATATACCTTTATATCATTATGATTCCATTCTATAAAATACGAAATAGAAATGAAAGTAGAGTTCATGCGTACGTATGGCTTACCGTCTCCATGAACGGTGCATTTCATTTCTTACCTCTAAATGATTATGTAATATTATAAATGCATGTATATACTGGATATATATGAAATATACATCATGATTATAATTCTGGATATAATGGATACATGAACAACTTGTAATTATAAAGGGTTTATTTTTGACTCAAGTACCAATGATCGTTAAAACGACCGTTATTAACTTAAATAATTACATAGTGTTCATGACATGGAAATAAGTGATATAAAAGGAATAATGAACTTAAAAAAGGTTCTTAAGAAATTATAAATTAAGTCAAGTTTATTATTCAGGACATTAAAGAACGATCGAGTCAAGTCGGACCTGAGGTATGGGACTTCGTCTCAATCTCCTTTCATTGAGGCATATTTTTTTTATACACAAACTTCTTTTATATGGTGTATAAACCCCTTTGAATTTTACGTTTATTCAAAAGGAATATTTTTTATACGAAGTTTTTACTAAATGACAAAAGGGAATGTTTTTGTCGTACGTATGCAGCGACAACGACTTCTCTGCCACCATGACCATTATTTGAGTTTCGGCTTCCTCTACAAGCCATACCTTCTTTTTAAAAGAAAAATAAATACCATGTTTTACTTTTATTTTATTTTGGTATTGAAAATGGTTTTCATAATGTTTTTATATCAATGTGTTGTATTGATATCTTGTGATTGAAAGGTGGGAATGTTATGTTTACTTTATGCATGTTTTATGTGATACGATTATGTTGAGGTTCTTGGGCATTATTATGAAGACGGGTGGTTCCGTGATAAACTAAGGGTGGGTGAGCCCGATATAGCTCTACAATGCATTGGGTAATGTGAAGGAGTGAAACATTAAGGTTTCTCCGAAGAGATTTAGGGAATATACTGTGATGGGTATTCCAAACGTAACGAAGAGGGTTACTCCCTACGTAAGAATGTTATGAATGCCTCAAGTTACCTTTATGTCTTATTATTTCTATGATTTATTCATGATTTGATGAGGTATATTAAAGTGCTTATGTTTTATGGGTAAAGTATGATTTCATTCTTATGTATATATGTACCCATGTTTCCTTTCCATATATTTTTATATCCCTTACTGAGCTTTTTATGCTCATCCCAAGTTTTTTTTGAAATGTTTTTCACAGGTCAAGGAAAAGGTACATGATATGATGATAGTGTCAAGGAAGTGTCAAGAAAAAATCCATGTTTTATTTTAAATATGTTTCCATTGATGGGAAAGAAGAATACTATCTTTATGTAACCACATTGTTTATATGTGGAATGTAATGCAAGTTTTATGATCTAAATTCTCTAAAACTCTAAACCCGAAAAGATCCTCAATGTGTAATCTTGTAATAACTCAAGATTAAGTAAGGTTTAAGTCTGGGGCCTTATAAAACCTATGAGATGGGTTGTGATAGGTTAATGAATTAAATTAGAGGTGTTATGGTTAGTTGTGAATTTTTTCTAGAAAATTTGCATGTCATGTGGTCAGGATTTGAGATATAGGCATAGTGATTGCTATGGTTTTGAAGAAGAACCATTGATTATTCTAAATGAGAATGGGTTTGATGGAAATGACCATTTAGGTTCATGGAATATTTTACTTGTTGGTATTTTATTGATGATTCAACTTTTAAATGATGTCATGAGGTGTGTGGACAATTAAAAAAATTGTGGCAAAGGTAATGTGCCTGATTTTGATGTGGCAATCGAAGGGATGTTCTGGCCCAATGGGACTAATGTTATAAGTACCAAGATTATCTTTCTCTTGTTAATTGGAAACTTGATGGATTTTGATTCAGGCCTTTAAAAAAGTGGTATAAGCTGGTACATTATTGTTTTTGACAATTTTAGTTTGGTCAGGTTATTCATTAAAAATGGTTGATGTGGAACATCAATGGGAAGTGAGGTATGGTTAGAGTGTCAATGAATAAAAATGTAAAAATTTTATTCATGCCTATCCAAAACTATTTAAAATTAAAGTACGTTACCCTGTCATAAATGATATATTTCACCCAAACATAGTTTTTCAAGATAGGTGGAGTCAATATTTTGTTAAAGGAAGATATTTCCTCATTTGGTGAGATCATGGCTCAAGGAGAGTAATACATTCATATCATTAAAATATTAGACTACACATGGTATACAACATACCATGACTAATATCTTGACATCTCCCTATGTACACAAAGAGATCATCATCTATATGATGAGATATCTCCCTAAACATATTTTCATTTTTGATGAATGGACTATTTGGAAGTAATGTTCAACTAGTATTTTAATGTATGTCATATGGTTGGGAGTATACCTTTTGACGTTTTAGGGTAGTTCCCTTAAATATAAGTTTATTTTTTGAACACCATAGAAACCATTCTACAAAAGTGGGAATGTGTGATGGGGGATGTTTGTCTTATGTCTCGGTTTTGAGAAGGTTATTATACATGTTTTTCATTATTTCGAAGGATAAAAAGGTATGAATCACAATAATCATGTTATTATTTCAGAATTATGATATTGAGGAAGATCCTATAGAGGGGAGTGAGATATTGGTCACAATTTGGTGACACTAATATGTGAAGGGTCGTGGGACATTGAGACCAGTCACTAAATGGCCATTTATATCTTCGATGCCTTGGGACAAATGAGACAATGTATGACTGGTATTCTTGGAAAATTCATGCCACATGTTTAAGGGACTCTATATATCCTATTGTTTGTTTTATTATTGATCATTCCCAGAATATTGGATCTATTTTTAGGAATGGTATATCTTGATTGAATCATTGATTCCCATGTAGGAATTTCTTGGTTGATATCACAAACACAAATCAATTCATTAACTATACAACTAAGTAAGATACAAACATTGGGAGTTGGTGGTCATAGTGTGTGGACATCTCAAAAGTATACTATAATATCACTTGTAAACTTTGGGGTGTAGGATACATTGTATGAGACACATAGAATCCATTAGTTTGATTCAAATTTTACATTAGGATTGTAGTGAGGATCAATTGATAGTTATATTGTGATGATAAAATCATATTGGATCATAATTTCATTGATATTAATGTGGTGCGATGACAATGGAAATAAATGGGAGATGTTTTATTTAGTATATGTCAATATATGTTTGTAACATTTTTAGTGATCACAATTAAGATAGACTCAATATTCCTTGGGATATAGACTTCTGGAATCTAGTTTTGGATGCATCATTCATTAACATTATGTTTTTTCAAATATAATATTATATAAGTTGGTCAAATTGAGTTCTCTAAAAAATTAAGATGTGTTTGAGGAGGAACTTTATTTTTCATGCTATTAGGATGAGGTAGCTGTAGCATAATACATGGTCATAGTCATTCAAAGAATGTCTGTAACAACTAACATAAAAGTATTTGATTGGGATTTAACCATTTTGATCAAATTAAAAAACATTCAGACAGATTATCTAGGGCTAAAAGGATTTTAATTTGAAGGAAATTTTTATGGTTGGAGCCTCATAACATGGAATTGGACATTTATGTCTACAAACAATGGTGAAAATAACTATAATTCAAATAATTAAAGAGATGATAATGTGATCATGTATTGGGATTCATAGATTGAAGAATGCTATTTCACATTGTTTTATCTTTATTATGAGTGTTAGATAAATGTAAATAAGATTAATTATTATATATATAATGTAGATCTAGGAGGCATGTTAGGAATTTGAAAATGCAACGTTGCTATTTTAAATAGATTTTCCAATCCATGTAGTTTTGAAGATGTTTTTCCCATGGATTATTGTGAATGGGGAGTACTAATTTGGGGAGGTTTTAATGATCAATATTTGTTTATTGGGATGACAACTCTAATGTATTTTTATATTTTCATTTATTGTACTGGTCAAACATTAAAAATATATTCACAATGATATCCCATGAGTTGGGAGAATCAACATTTTTTATGGGTTTTCTATCCTGAGATGTGTATCCATAGTTTTGATGTGTTTTGGAATCCTGGGGATTCAAAAAATCAATTTTAGGGTAGATAGACCTAGGTTTATAGTTGGATAATAGTTATTTATAACAATTATTCGAAACCATGTAGCCTAAAATTATAAAGTATATAGTTTTACTTAACTGTGTGGGATGTCGTTGGAAATCGTTCATGCATTATAGGGTGGCACAAGGTTTGTCAAACAACGCACCCACTTCTTCACTTTCATGCAATATAACTATAAAAAAAATTATAAGGGGAACCACATGGGCTATGAATTGTTTTACAAACACTTCCCCAAGCTATGAAAAAACATTATGTCTTTGAATAGTAACTCTACATGGTCTGTGAACTGTTTTTTAAACTACACACCTAGATATGTGAGTCCATGTGCCTTGGGAAAGTGATGGTGCATAGTTGGTGATATATTGATTTATCCTAGTGAGATAACCATGTTCCTTATTAATAATTTAAGGAATTAACATTTTCCATATATTCATTTATTTTAATACCTCTTTCTTCCTCCCACTATTACACATGCCAAGTAGCTGCATAAGAACCATCTCCTCCTCTTTTAGACATGGATAGATCTCCTCTATTTTTTTGATTCAACCACTACTCATCATGTTTGATATCAAATAATAAACCAATAATTCTAACTCAATAGATTATATTTTTTGTCATTGAAAATAATTTTATTTCCATGTCATCTCTTTTTTTGTATTTTCAATTTTTTTTCTTTTATTATATTTATTTTTTTTCACCTCAAATATATGGATAAAAATGGATGATTGATGTTTATTAGGAATGTGGTATGAGGTATATAACTTTTCTCTCATTATCTAGTTATTTTATAAGTTTTCTTTATGTCACACACTAACCATCTTGGGTGTTATTCCTAAAATGTGAAATGCCTCAAATTGTATGCTTAGATCATAATTATGATGCCCCATAGAACCCTTGATATGGTTCAAGTTTGATTACCCAAACCCACCACATTAGGTTTATTATATTAAATGGTACTATTAATTACTATTTACTTAAAACCAATTCACTCAATAGGTGTATTTGTGGTGTCAAATATTGAATTATAGACATAAATAGATAAAAGAATTGTTGAACGAAATGAAATAACACTTAGACCATTATATTTACATTTCAATCATATGAAATTAATGATGTATTAAATTGATTAAATATCAAGAATTATATTCCTTATCCTATTAATTTATTATTTGAAATTATGTTGGCTATTCTATTTTAATGAAGGCTAGATGAATTAGATGAATTGTTAAATGGTTATATTCATATGATGACCCTTTTCATTTATAAATAATTTATACTAAATCCTAAATAGAAGCTATAATGCCCAAAATATTATAATATATTCATTTTAGAATAAATATAAATTTTTTCTATATTTATTTATACGCAACACAATGTTAATATTTTGTATCACACAAAAATGAGTTTGTTTTCATTATACTCAAGACCATGTATTGCTGAAAAAAAATATATTGTTAAATGATTATTATTTAATATAAAAATATATTACCAAGAAATTAAGTTGAATGTTATAAATAGTATTAACTAAATTATAAAAAATATGGTACAACTAATTGGATAAAAATTAATTAGAAATGAATATAGGAACTAAATGAATATATAGGAAAATATTTTATAAAGAACAATTTTAATGCTCAGAAAGTAATTTTATCCAAATAAATTAAATTAATTACTATTAGTGAATGATATTAATGAAATATATATTTTATATATTCAATAAAATATTTTTTATTTTAATCCAATAGGTTTTGTAGGCATAAGATAAGAAGAAACCCAATATTACACATACTAACCAATGTTTTTATAAAACAATTTTCACTACCTTTTAAGGGTGATCATATTTTAAAAACAATTTCCAACATTTATAGAAATAATATACAAAATAAACTATTGTTTTAAAGTGTAATATAAAAATTTACTATGGTTTAATTTTTTGTATTTTCCTAACAAGTTTCAGGTTTTGATGAATAGTGATAATGATAAATATTTTACTGAAATTTCTTTTCTTAGAATTAATTTATAATTTTAAATTATATTATTTATTTTTTAAAATTATAAATAGATAATTTTTATAATATTTTTTCCTAATTTAAGATATTTGAATCAATATAAAATTGAATTTAGATAAAAAATCATTCAATATTTTGAATATTTTGAACTTTTAATTCGTTTTCTCACCCTTTTAATGGGATTAATTTTCATTTAGTTTTTGAAATTTCTATATTTTGAATTTTAAAAAATAGATTCCATTTTTAGAATAATTGGATAATAATTATGTATAGAGGTTTGTTTTATTTTTAGGAATATGAATAATAAATTTATTAATATTATTATTATCATAGTTAAGGGTAGATCGGGTAATTACGGATGAAAAAAATTATAACTATTTGAAATTACCCCATCACTTGTACTAATGTCATTGAATGAGTATGTTTCACAAAAGGAATACTTGTGAGTGGATTATAACCTTTTCAATCCTCTTTTATGAGAGGCTTACAATGATTATGTTATATTTAATGAAAGGTCAATTTTATCAAGCTTTTTTTTAACAAGAGAAATATTTTTAATATGGGATTATATATTATATTTTTGAAAATAAATAGTCATTAGAAATAAAAAAATTGCCTAAATCATGATATTTTATTTATAACTTGTTTGAAATAAATAATTAATTTAAATGTTGATACAATTAAGATGCAATAATTACATAATTAATGGAAGAATCAAATAACTAATATTAAAAATGTTACAATAAATAATATTTGAGAGATTTAATGTCATCCAAAAAAAATTTGGAAGTATTTTACATTTTTAAAATTCTTTATAAGTTTTTTTTCTAATTTCTCTTATTGTTCTAAATTTCTTGTAAGACAATATAAAGAATATTTTCAATAATGACATCATTCATATTTTAAAATAAATAATATTCCATTAAGTGATAAAAAAGAAAAAAATTAAAATTCGTCCAAATAAATCAAATAAGTTTCAAAATTTCATCAATGACTCATTTAGTTGTTTTTTGTAATTTTATTGTAATTATATTGACCATTAATTTATAAAATACATGATATCACAAAAAGGGTTAATGAGGATATATAATGGTGAAAAAAGATAAGGATTAAAAAAATAATAAAAAACATGTCCAAAAATTATTTAATGAATATTATTCCACACTTATAAAATTATAATTTAATTGGAGTTATTTAATACACAATTTTATATAAAAATAATTTATATATTAGTTAACTCCAAGAATGTTACAAAAATGTCACTCTCTTTGTATTTTATATTATTTATGTCTATATAGTGACAAAATCAATATATGATAAAAAATAAATGACAATTTTTATCCTAATGAATTTATTTTTATAATATTAATATATATTTTATTTTTATATTTTATATAATTACCTTAAAATATTATTCAATTCTAAAATAGTGTCTATTTAATAAACTGAAAAATAAAATACCTTGTTTTAAAAGTAACACTCGTGATATATATGAGATAATTTAGTTTGATTAATTAATTTTATAGATATATAGGATATATTATTGAGGTACTAAATCATTATATTCAAATTCCAACACTTTATTGATGCATTTGAAGTCAAATTAAATTACTTACATCTAATGTGACAATAATAATATTTTATTGAATTAATATATTATTAAATTATTTAAAAATCTAAATTTTTTAAATAATCACAATGGGGGTAATATATGGTATAAAATGTCTTCCCATACTAATTTATTGGCCATTATAAATTATTTATGTCTATAATATCTTTAAAATATTTCAATTTTTTAATGATTTCAAAAAGTACCTATCACCTCAATTATATTAAGATACCACTTCTTCTATTTTATCAAACTTCATAACCATTTTTGTTTCACATATCCATGTCCAAATCTCCCCAATAAAACCCCAAACTCAACATATAATCCTAAATATTTTCATAAATTCAACCAAGGGAGTCTTTTGGTATGAACCAAAAGAAGTTACTAGAAAAAGAGGTAACGTTCTTCAATAATCACTTTCATTTAATTTGATTCTCTGCCCAGTGAATTTTTTAATTTATTATTTATATAAAAACATCAATATCTTATATATAATGTGTTTTTATCACTCCAATGGTTCAACGTACACTTACACACACCTCTACCTAATGGGTAACGAACATACAGTTCGGGTACAATGAATTACTGCCACGTGAAGAGATTTCATTCGTTTCTCCTATACCACCTTTCCTGATTGGAAATTATTATGGAAAAACTATTTTTATAAAATATATATAAATTATATTTATGTATTTATGATTCAAATATTATCTTATAACTCATATCTTTATACTTTCTATTTTTTTAAATATAATAACATCGTTTGCGAAAGTGCGGACTACCACATCTTCAAAGAGACATGATTCTTTCACTCTATACATAGAATATATAAAGGATAGTCTAAATAATAATATGAAACATATATGAAATAAATATGATAATGGAACTATAATATTCATATATATCATTTACATTTTATTCATTGAATATGAAAAATATTTGAATGTAGTGTTCATGTGTACGTAAGACCTAACGTCTCCATGAACAGTGCATTTCATTTATTATATCTAAATATTGTATATTATTAAAAATATATATATGATAAATACATATGATAATTATTTCTTGGATTTAATTTTGGAGATTATGAAATCATATTCAATGTAATAGGAGTGACAAATAAGATGTCAAAAAATACTCGAGAAACTAGACAATTGACACCTGAAATAGCGAAAATAATGAAAAATTATTGACAAACAGGTAATAAGATATTATAAGAAGATAATATAAAATATTATAAAAATGGGCATATTTATGGTATAAGTTAAAAAAATTCGTAAAATTTTATGCAAGAGATTAAAGGATGTTCACAAAAAATGAAACACAAGGTGAGAGATCTTTGTCTCACTTTTATTTTTTTGGGACACATGCCTTATTCATTACTTATTTCATTTATGTGGTATGTATAATGAATATGAATGAATTTAATAAGTATTAGTATTAAAAATTATGAATTTTCATATCTAAATAATGTTATTTATGTCATGATCATATGATTAAAATAATTTGAAAGTGATATGCATTTATTTCATAATCTGATTATTATTCGATATTGCTTGTGTTCAATTCTCCATCAGCAAATATTACTCTCCCATTAGAGTATTTTCTATTTTTTTTAAAATATCTAATAATTAGTCAATGTAATTTTTGCTTTTTTAATAATTACAAATATCATTAAAAGTAATCTTCTTATAAATTTAAAAAATATGGTACTTGACGACTTTTCTTTCAAAAGTGAATGGAATTTTTTTAAACATATATGAATGAAATGGAATATCCAGCCTTCATAGAGCCTTAATTTTATTAATATTTCTTTACATGTTTACAAGGTTATTTTTAATTAAATTATCTTATATCATAAATTCATATACTTTAAAATAAATTATTACCAAGTGTTAAAGGATTTCTTCTCAAATTACATCCTATTGAGCATTGATTTATATTGTTCCTAAATTCTCTTTAATATGGTGTATATAATATACGTTGACATATTATATCATGAATCTATTTATTAACATGACATTATAAGAATCACTTAATTTTATTCCTTCATTGATGTTATGATTCAAAATTTTCTATGTGGTATGTGACACTATAGAATGTTTAAATATTTTTTCCTTAAAAATGTTTTAATGATCTTTCAATAGTGTTTAAACATTAACAAAACTTGTTGTAACATAGAATCTAATGGGGAATTATTGATAAGTTTTTATCCATTGTTTAATATGGATATTTTATAGTGAATATTTTCTATTATTCGAATTAATTATTCAATATGAGGAATTCATTGGAAAAGTACGACACTGGAGGGAGTTAGTTACAGATATCCCATTGATGCATCGATAGTCTCATGGGATAAAATAGTTGGACCAAATAGATTGGTTAGTAACTGATATGATAAACCATATTGTGAAATGTCTTGACATTAAAGGTTCCATGTACCTTAGAATCATGACATGCACTAATTAAAAATCTCCCTCAGTTAGACTCAGTTATTTTCATTTAATGAAATTTTACATCGACATATCTATGGATACATTATATTAATATTTTATTGATATAGATGGATTGTGTTTTATATATTTATATTTCAATATTTTTTCCTAATATATTAATTCGAATGGTATGTGTTATCATCTATGTACCATTACACATTGATTTATTATAATTAATACATAAATACTTCAATTGTACATACCCTTAATGAGCATTTGAGCTCCCCCTTTTTCCCCTTCCAATTGAATCCAATAACAATACTAGGAATGATATTCAAGGATACTCTATATGATGTAATTTCAACCAAGAAAAAAAGTTATTTTGTAATTAGGGTATTCATTTTTAATACTAGATGCATGTATGTATCTATTTTTTCAAGACTTCTAAACTGATCAACCCATTGGGATGTGATTTACATGTATCTATGCAATGCTAATTAGAAACTATAGTGACTCCATGTTTCCGGGATTAGGACATTATTTTTGGTATCAATGAATGTTTAGTTGCAAATATGGAAACAAGAATTTAAAAAAATATATTTGGGACCATATCCCTAAGATAAATATTGAGGATTAGTATAGAAAAACATAATCAAATTTTGGTAAGGATGTGATTATGTGGTTCTTCCAAGAAATATATCCATGTCTAGATGTTAGAAGTCAACATGGTTTTGAAACCGATGTACCTAGGCATAAAAAATATGAAAAGGTGTGTTGAGCCTGACTTGGAATAACATCATACCTGAAAATGGGCTTTACTGTGCACCTCGTTTGACACTAATCGGTTATATTTTTAGGATAATTTAAATTTTCTTTACAAAACATTAAGAATTTTATGAATATAAACTCACAAAAAATTACCTAGGATACAGTCTAAAAAAAAGAAGGACGATTGTGGAAATAAATAGATGAAGTATTTATGTATTGGGGTTTTATTTAATACCATAGTTAAAAGGATATTCAACGATTAATCTAATTTAAAAATTTTACATCATATTTATTTATTTTTGTATAAAAATGACAACCCACTTACTGGGTAATATCCCATCACATCCAGAAAGGCCATTGGGTTTGAACCCATAACTAAAGGGTGATGACGGTTCAATACCTACAATTAGCCTACATGAAGTACTTGTAATAAAGACATTTATTTAGTAATAATATCTAATGAATAAATTATTTTTCGACTTTAGGGGAATTATTTATGAAATTGATAACCTTGGGATTGTAAAATTATTTTTTTATTTGGTGATTAATGCTATTTTTGAAGTTGTTATCTATTTTGGGGAATCCTATAAGATTAAGGTAAACATAATACTTTAAAGAATACAGGCTGATTTTAATTTTGGAGTAAAATATTTTTTTTATTTTGTAATTATGGTGATTATGGTATTTATGAAAATATTCATCATATCATGAAGATTATTTGATTAAGAAATTAATTTTTTATTAGATATTTTGAGTTATTTCTATTTTTTGGAACAATGAGATCAAATAATTATATTATTTTTTATTTAAATATTAATCTATTATATTTTTTATGAAGTATATTTATTTTTAAATGATATATGTTTACATTTGGGTATTTTATATGGTATTTTGTGAATTATTTTTAGGGAATAATCTTAATTTATCCTAACTATTTTTTTTGTTAATGTATAAAAATAGAAAGAATATATAATTATAATTTTTTGGATTTTGTTAGCTATAGAATATTATTAAAAACATTTAGGCATGAAAAATTCATCTTAAATAATCATCATTTGGTTAAAAAGATGAGTATTTATGGAAATTGATTAAAGGATTAAACTCTACTTGTCATGTAAGTATGTTTCCTTATGTTCTTAGTCTATGATGTAAATGTTTTATTAAAATCTTAGTAAAATATCTTGCAACTGAAAATGTTATCATAGTAAATTATTTTATGATAAATCAAGTGGTTATTTATATCAGCATAGATTTCTATCTTTGTGATTGATAACTATATACTAACCATGTTCTCTATCACTCTCCATCAGAACATGATGGTTAGATTTCTCTTTGATGTCCTTGTTTTCCAACAAGGAACCATAGTATGTGTCATATACAATGAAAATCATAAGTTATTATAATTTTTTTAATGTGTAGGTCTCATTAGTCATTTTTTTGATGTGGGATTTCAAAAAAATGTATTTTTAACATTCAAACAACTTGTTTTTGATCTAGAGTTTAAAATGCAAGGATGCAATTTGTTGAATGATGTGAAAATGGAACAACCCAATACATTAAAATATTTTCATTTTTTAATAAATTTAATTTAATTTATATATTTATTTATACACAAAATAATGTTATTCTTATGATACAGGCCAAAATGTGTTCTCTCGCATTTCACTCAATGATGAGTTTTACAAAATAATAATATATTATTAAATTACTTTTATTTAATATTATAACATATAAACTAGCCATTAAGAGATTGGTTATGAATATTATTATCTAATTTATGAAAATATATGGATTGATTCATTTGTTACAAATTAATTATAAGTGAATTTAAAAACCAACATAATATATTAGAAATGGTTTTATAATGAATTATTTTTATGCTCACAAATTCATTTTATCCAAATAAAATAAATTAAATATTATTAGTGAATGATATTAATAAAATATATATGTTATTAATTGAGTTAATTTTTTTATATTCATCCAATTCTTGTTATAGTCATAAGAGTAGAACAAACCCAATATTACACATAAAAACCAATATTTATCTAAAAAAATCAACACCTTTTAATGGAGAACCCAATTTAAATAAAATTTTTCACACTTTTATATAAATAATTTGAAAAAAACTTCTTATTTAATATAATAATATAAAAAATTTCAAGGGTTTAGTTTTTTGTATTTTTCTAATAAGATTCACGTTTTGATAAAAAGTCAAAAATACTAAATTTTAATTGAAAACATTTTTTTAATCAAAATAATTTATACTGTTAAATTATTTTATTAAATGGTTTTAAATTATAAATATATTTTTTTCCTTTAAAATAATTTAGTTCATTGAAATCAATTTAAAATTGAATTTAGATATTAAAATGCTTCATTCATATGCATGTTTTAAACTTTAAACTCGTTTTCTCACCCCATCAATGAGATTATTTTTAATTTAATTTCTCAAATTTCATTGTTTTCAATTTTTTAAAATGAATTAAATATTTGGAATCATTAGATACAATATATGTAAAAATTTTAATTTTAATTTTGTTCATATAAATAATAAATTTAGTATTATTTTTATTACCACGATTAAGGGTAAGGCGTTTAATTAAGGGTGAAAATAATATTATAACTATAAGAAAAATATGCTGAAATTTGTTCTTATTCCATTGAATGAGTATGTGTATACTTTAGGAATACTAGGTCTTAGATTATAACCTTTGTAAGTGGATTCAATGATATTTTGTTATTCTTTATGTTATATTGAATGAAACATAAATTATATCACACTTTTGTTTTAATAAGAGAAATATTTTGATCATGGGGTCATATAAAAGATATTTTAGACTATAAATAGAATTTATAAAAAAAAAATTTTAGGTACATCATGGAAATTTATTTATGATTTTTTGTAATGAAATAATATTGTAAAATGGTGACACAATGATGACATAATAATTCTTTAATTAATGGGATAATTAAATAAAAGATATTAAAAATAAAAAAAATATAAATTGAGATAGTTAATTCCATAATTATCTTATATATATTACATTGAAATGTTTTAATGTTTTATAAGTCTTTTTTCAAATTTATATTATTATTTTGAAATTTTAATAAGAATTTTTTTTTTCATTGTGACAAAATTGATATTATTGACATTTTAAAATAAGTAATATTTTATTAAACAATTTAAAAAATATAAAACATATTAAATTATTCCAACTAATTGGTATAAGTCTAACAATGTCAAAAATATCACATTCAGTGGTATTTTTGGAATTTTATAGTAATTATATTAACCATTACTGGATGAAATATTTGATATCAGAGTATAAGTCAAAGGGGTAAAATAAGGGTCAAAACAAAAAGCTAAGGATTAAAAATAATAAAAATCGAACCAAAATTTTTTCGATGAAAATTATTCTACCTTTATCACTTAGTGTCTAATTTTTTTTAATGGAATCTTTTCCCTATAAAATTCTTTGTTACTAATGTCTAATATAATAAAAAAATTTCACTCACTTTGTATTTAATATATTTTTGGTGTCAATATATGAACGAAAATAAATGTCTATTTTGATCCTAAATGAAATATATTTATTATAGAAAATAATTTTTATTTTTTATAAATTATATAATTACCTTCAAATATTTTTCAATGAAAAAAAACTGAATTTATTTATTTAACAAAAATATAAAATAATTGATATTAAAAGTATTACTCCTGATATATTTGGGATGAAATATTATGTCTCGTTAATTTTATACATATATTGGATATATTATAGAGGATTTAAGGAGTTATATTTGAATTCAAACATTGTCTTTAAGTATTTCTTGTGAAATTAAATGAATGGTATCACGTTTGACAAAAATGAAATATTATTGAATTAATATAATATTAAATTATGTAAAAATAAAAAAAATTGTTAAATAATTAAAAAGGTGATAAAATGTGGTATAAAATTTATTTTCTTATCAATTTATATGCCGTTTTGAAGTATTTGAATCTATAATATCGTTATTATATTATAATATTTTTAGGACTTCCAAAAGTACACCTTGCCTGAATTTTAAAAGACCAATTCTTAATTTCATTTTTTCCGACCTCAAAACCAATTTGGTTTGGAAACCCCCATCTAAATATCCTTTTAACATTCTTTCCCTAATTCTATAATCTCCCCTTTGGGAATAATTACATCCAAATATGTATTTTGGTATAAACCAGAAGAAGTTTCCTGATAAAAGTGGTAACATTCTTCAATGATCACTTTCATTTTCTTTATTTCTCTACCCATTAATTTTTTAATTTTCTATTTATATAAATACATCAGTATCCTAAATATATATATTTTTTATTGTTATACTATTTTTTCTACACTTACACACACACCCATCCAATGGTTAACGATCTTACCATGCATGTACTGAGAACTACCATCATATGGATTGATGCCGTTGATTTTTCCTTCACGACCAATCATGGTTGGGAATTATGATGAACATGACATTTTTATATGGAATATATATATATATATATTATGTATTTATTCATCTAAAATTATTTTATAACACATACCTTTATACTTTCTATTTTTTAATTACGATAACTACGTTTGTGGAATTGTGTACTACCACCTCCTCAAAGAGATGTGATTCATTGACACAATATGTTGAATGTATAAAAATTGTTTTTAATAATAATATGTTATTTATATTACATAAATATGGTACTATAATTATATTATATATATATAAATTACTTTTCAGAATTTGAATATGAAAAATATATGAAAGTATCCTTCACGTGTATGTGTGACCTACCGTCTACACGAATTATGCAGTTTATTTCATATATCCTAATATTATTGATTATTCTGAAGAAATATTTGATAAACATATATTCTAATTAAATCATGGTTTAAATTAATCATATGATTAAATCATAACCTATGTAATATGAATGAAAAATAATAAGTCAAAACATACATAAGAAACTAGGCAATTAATACCAAAAATAGTTAAAATAATGAGAGATTGTTGTCAAAAAGGTAATATGTTATTATTGGAAGATAATATTTGTTATTAAATTTTTTTGTTATGGTTCTCTTATAATTTAATTAAATTCATAAAACAATTATATAGGAGGTTAAAGGTTTTTTACCCAAATGTAAATGCCAGGTAACAGAATATTGTCTCACTTTTATTTTTATGGGACACATGCCTTACACACTACTTATTTTTTTATGTTGTATATACTATCCATGAATGTGTTTAATGAGTATAATTTGGAATATTATTCTATTTTCATATCCATATAATTTTATTTCATTCATGGCCTTATGATTCTATTAATTGTAAAGTGATATGTTTTTATTCCACAATCTCATCGTTATTCAAGATTGTTTTTGCTTATGTCTCAACTTGGAAATATTTCTCTTAAATAATAGTGTTCTCTATGTTTTTACCCAAAAATTCTTTTAATATTCTCCGATAATAGTTATAATTCATTTTTACCCATTTTAAATTTTTTTCAAATGTACTTAAATTGAATCTTCGTTTCGTTTTAGAAAACAATGTACTTTATGAATTTTTTTACAAAATTAAAAGGAATGCTTTTAACTTATACTATATAAACAGAATTTATTACCATTATTAATCACTCTGGTTTTGAATTTTTAAATAAATGTTTATAATTTTATTTTTAAAGAAAATATTTTCATTCATAAATTCACAATATTTTAATTTTTTTACAAAGTGTGATGGATTTTTTCTCAATTAACAATCCATTGATAGATACTTATTTTTATAAACCAATTCTATTTTATATGGTGTACATATTACCCTTTGACATATTATGAAATGAATATTTTTAATCTAATGATATCATATATATCATTTAATGTTATTCCTTTAAATATATTATGATATAAATGTTTCAAAGTGGTGTGGTACACTTTGGAATGTTTAAAGATTATTTTCCTCAAAAATGTTTTAATGATCATTCAATGGTATTTCAACATTAACGACCCCTAATTTTTATTTAAAATACACTAAGAAAATATTTATAAATTTGTATAATTTTTAATATATTGATATTTTATAAGTTATATTTTTTATTATTTTAATTGATTATTCAATAGGAGGAATTCATTGGACATGTACAACACTGGTGGGGCCCAGTAATAGATAGCCCCTCGATGCATTGATAGTGTCATGAGATAAAGTAGTTATCCAAAATATGTTGTTTTTAACTAGATATACTTAACCATCTTATTATAGACCTCAATGGTAAATGTTCTATGTATAAAGGAAACATGGAATCTAATAAGTAAGCATCATCCTCTTTTAGAATCAATTCTTATTTATCAATCACATTTTACATCAAAAAATCAATGGATGCATTCTATTATGAGGTTATTGATTTAGATGACATGTGTATCAGCCATTTAAATTTCCATACTGGTCTTTTCTTATGAATTTTTTTAATATAATGTGTTATTTGTTATATAACATTCCATGTTTATTTATTATCATTAATACATAATTTCTTATACAGTACTGGCCCTTAATGGTCATTTTATCTCACCCTTATTTTATCTCCTTCCCAAGGAATCTAATTAGTATACTAAGAATGATATTCAAAGATACACTAGAAGGGATAATATCTTCCTCAAAAAAAATATGTTGTAATTCGTATATTCATTTGTAAAACAAGACTCATGTATGTATATTGTTTACCAAAAGTACTAAATTGATCCTCCCGTTGTGATGGGAATTACAAGTATCTATGCCAAGGTATTAAGGTACTTCGCCAAATTCAAGATTATGAGGCCATGTAATTATATCATGTATCCCTATATGGCCTTTTGGTAACTTATAATTGTTTCATTAATTGAATGAAATTTTAAATGAAGTAATGGATTTTGACATGATGATTGTACATTGGCATGGATAATTAAAACAGAATATGTTTGATTATTAAATGAAATGATCATGTTTATGATAGTATTCCTTAAATGATACTCAGATTCTTGATAAGTAATTACTTTGATGGAATTAGAGGTTAAATGGAATGTGATAAAACTTTAGTGATGCTTTTATTCTTGATATAGAGTGCCATGGATGGGGTTGGAGTGTAAATGAATTATGATACGAGTTGACAAAAAATTGGAGTCCTTATCTAGATTTATATGGACATTCTATTAGGATAAATAATGTAATTGTATTTTTTGTTTCATATATGGATTATAAAATAAAATTACTTATATGGGATAAGTTGTTAAATGATTTTATGTTACTCCTCATGGAATAATTGGATTCGGATGTAGAATTCCTTGGATAGGCTCACCTGTCAAATGATATTACATTATGTTTTATTTTTAATTAGTTTACCATCAATTTATATACCTATAATGTTATGAAACATGTATATACATTATTTTTCATCATTATATAAGGATTTCCTGGGTTCCAAATTAATAGTGTTGTATATAGAAGAATTGGAATATTTTCCATGGGTCCTAACTTTAAACTTTTTTTCTCTTTTAAAGAGATATCCATTATAGGTCAAAGTAGGTATTATTGGCCAATAATCCAGGAGGGACCAGATATTGACATGGTTTACATTTATTTATTCATTATTCTAATTTATTATCATACCCACAAACAAGTTATTTCATACTTATGGATTGTATATGCATTAGATGTTGTTGTTGGTGGGGTAATATGTGTACTGATACATTGTTTAGGCCCCTAATTGGTACTCAAACAATTCCCCAAATTGCTGGATAGAATATGGTCCGTGTTTCTTTCTATTTCCTAACATTTTATAAGGACATGATATGGGTGAGGGATACAAAGCATGTTCTTGGGCTATATGTAGGTGTTGGAGACTTTATTTACACATTCTTTTGTCAGTGTTTTCATAGAACATACATCATTTGGTATGTTGACTACCTTGTATTTAGGGTCTTAACATATTGATGCATGAATGGTTTTATTTTAAATTTATACGTTTTCTATATATGATTATTTCAACCGTTCCATTATATATCTTCCATTACCTTTTTTATTAATAAAATCACTACATTCCTTACTAATCCAAATGGTATATCCTCCCCACTATACCATGTTTAGAACCTCACTACTTATTGATAGCCTATGGTGTATAAGGTGGAATGCATGAGGCTACATGACCCATAGTATTAGGTTCTTTCATAATAAGCTGAACCTAAGGCATTACACAAATAACCATTGAAATCAGACATACTAATGTATTTTCCCCATTTTCAATAGAATGATGGTGTGGTTTTATTAAATCATTACATTTACTAATCACTATAGTAGATATGGATATATCAACTGAATGTGTTATTATTTAGATTTATTTATCACGTTTAAGGTATATAATAATGAATTGTATAGACACCATGTTATGAGGATTTAAAACTCCATACCTACTGTGGTGGACAATATATTAGCCATGTTTTCATCGATCATTAAAAAAGGTGTTGTATTGTTTCATAAATCAATCCAATTTATACACATCATTAGAATAGTGTTAGTAAAATGAGGAATCAAATCCTTCTTGACATGGATTGAATTTTTATGATTCTTGAAACTCTACCATAATATCAATGGGGATATGCATTGAACATAGTATAATATATACTAAAATAAGTACCAATTAAAGTAGCATACTAATTCCATAGTAGTTTTAGTATTGATTAATGCCTAATGTGTTGCACTTATGTGTATGGGGATGAATATTTTTTAAGGACTATACTGTGTGAAAAATTAGAGTCTTTTTTCATCATTATAGGTTATAATAAGAATTATAAATGTCATTGCCTATATAAATGTTAATATTAAAAGGGTTTTATAGAAATAAATGTTACATTTCTAAAATGGAAACACATTTCAAATAGAAATACTGGGAGACCGATTTATTTTGATGACTTTTATGTTCATGTTACACAATAGTTGGTAAAGGAATAGTCTCCACAAGGGATAACATTAGTGGAATATGTTCCTGAGTGATTATTACTATGTATGACCAATATAAAGATTAGAGAACTAGACATATATAATTTTCTTCACAGCAATTCAAGGGACACATTTCTCTTATGGAATGTTGAACATATAACCTATATGGAAATATCATATGGAGATAATTCTTCTTAATGGAAAGCACCTTTGATTTTTTAAATGAATTTCACGTAACGATGCTGTGTTTTATCAATGAAAATTACTTTCTTATAAATAGTTCATATAGTCAAATTAAACCACAAAATAATGAACTACTATGTACTATGTAACCCTTAAAACTAATATTTTCACTTTTGTGATTTGAATTTCAAAAATCTAACACACACTGTTGCGATCAATAAGTTATTTGGAGTCTAATATGTCCAACTTAATTTTTGGTGAATAGTAACATTCCCATATGAATAGTAATTTTATCCTTATTAATATATATATACCCAAATGACTTTTAACCTTATATATGATAGTATATAAATAATATTCAAGTGGGATTAATATATAACTATATCTTGGAATAAGAAGATAAATGTTTCAAAATTATTATTTTTTGAATAAATAGTGATTTTAATTAAATATTAAATTAATCATATTTTGAAAATTATTTTTGAAAAATTGATTTCATTTTTAGATTATACATGTCAAAAAATTGTTAGGGTGAAGTTTTGGAATTTTTCAGAAATATATGAATTTTGGTGAATAGTAAAATACAATAATTTACCGTGTAAATACGTTATTATTTAAATCCACTACTCCTGAAATCATAAGTGATGTAAGCACCAGAATCTCAAACTCAAATTAATTTATTACTATTATATCTCATAGAATACTAACTTCTGGTTATCTTACGGAATAATAATAAACTAATGATTATAATATTAGGAAAACCCTCCTCTCCTCCACTATAAATACCACCCCTCATTACCTCCTCTCCTCACTCCTCTGAAGCCATATGCCTCACCTATATTCTTTCCAAATATCTCCTCCAGATCCTACCCCATAATAAACATCCCCTAGTATTTTCAAAATACTAAGTACTCTCTCCTAAATAAGGCTCTCAATGATTATTGATTCTAGAGGTAAATTCCTCTTTCCTTTTGTTTATTTTTCTTTTCACGTTCAATTGTTTTCTGGTCTATCCTTACATATCCTCATCCAAATGTTATGAAAAATCCATTACCTTACATGTAATGTAATTTTTTTATGATGAAATAATAATTTATTATCATATTTCCTTTACTCTTCTTTTATTTTAGTAGTTAAGACACCATCTGAGATGTGTTAATTTACAACATTCATGGAAGATGGGTTATCAATTTCAACTACCATATCCAATTATACTAATGAAACCATTTTCATGGTTGAAGAATACCATAATATATGTATTATTCCACATTTATGGCTCTGTAATCCTTTTGTTCACATGATTTTGGTTTATAAAACAAAATGTGTTCTTTTAGGTTAAAAACCCCCAATTAACCCAAAAGGATGTCACTAAGGTTTTATAAAATGATTCAACTTCACTTCATGTAAAAATAATAATTTTTCAACCATGTAACCTTATAGATTTTAAATAATAATATATAACATCAATTCTGGAAACCCACCTTCATCATACATGTTTATCTATACATGAATAGATATATAAATCCAAGGAAACAAATAGACCCAAATAATGAAATTGAACCTTATAACCAATCAAAAAGGTATTTAATGAACCTAAAAAGGTTATAAAAAATAAATTAAATATATAATATGTTCTTGAATTATAATTAATAAACCTAATTTGTTTATTCAAGTCATTAATAACACGTAGAGAACACCATCATATTTAAGGTTAGGTATCCTCTTCATTTCACATTTATTCAAGAATATACTCTACACTATTACATTTTATGTGTAACCCCTAATTATTGGGTATGATTTTTCACCTGTCACATTCTATCCTCATGATTTATATGTGATGATAAACCCCATTCTTACTCATGAATCCCTCTTAAGTACACCTGATACCGTGCAGATAATCTGTAAATTATTCTACACAAACCGCCTTTATTCCTTCGGATTTCTCTATAATTGTTTTCACCCAAAGAAGTTGTACTTTATTTTTATGTAAAAATTATACATGATTTATATTTTCTCCAAAATCATGTTTCAAGATACATCCATCATTATTTTTCTTGTATATTCATTCTTTTATGAAAATCCCACCGCAATACTCCCCATTAAGAATACTCATTTTAAGGAAACTTCCCAAATTTTTAACCCAATTTCAAGTGCACTATATCCTCTTTTTAAGCCAGCCTTGTCTTTATAAAATCAGTATCTTCATTATAAAAAAATTATTGGTTCACTTATATTTTTATATATGATATTTTTGCCTTTTCTAGTTTTGAAATCTCTATAGTATTTTCCATAAAACCGCACAAAAATGTTTTAAATGCTAAAATTTATCAAATATATTTCATACATGATTTCATGTCTGTTTACATAAGTTACTATGATATATTCCAATTTTAACTTATGAATTCACATGTATGTTCTAATTCCTTTCTTTCATGGACACTTTCATGATACTCCCATTTGTTATGCTTTATGTCCTGACTTTAGTTCCTAATTTTTTCCTTGTGTAAACCTTATGTTCAAGTAATATTGTTTATATATGATTATTTATATGGAAGGAATATGCATGAAATGTAATTTGGGTGTGGCAATATAGAACTCCAATTAATTGGGTTTATTTGAGTCTCCTGAGACGTTTTGTGTGACAGTCATGGCAGTTAACCTTGGATTTTTCTACTATGTGAAACAGTCATGGTAGTTAGCATTGGATTGTGCTACGATGGAAAATGGTCTTGGCGGTAAGCCTTGAATAATAGTAAATTCATGTTTTATGTTTTTCCACATTTCTATGATTCCATGTATAAATAATCCTATTTTAATATGTTATGATTTCATATGCCTTTTCATATCATCATGTCTGGCCTTCATTCCCATGTGCTAATGCTTTGTTCTTATGGTTATTCCCATACTAGGCATTTAGCTCATTCCTTTGTTCATGATATCCCTAGGTTATCCTATGCAGATGTATGAGCACAATGGAATATAGGATCTCATTATGTAGTTTAAATAAAAAGTTGTTTTTATAATGTTTGATTATGAATCAAGTAATCCAAGACACTTATGATTAAAATCATGTAATGTTATATGTTTAAGGGTTGGGTCTCTATATTTTTTATCAAAGGACAGTCTAGTTATTTTTGGAGACTATGAATATAGAAATTTAGTAAGAACCTTAAGGATGAGACAATGTATAAGAAAAAATCCCAAATTTTTGGTAAGTATAGAGTAAGTGGTTTATCAAGAAAATTCATCCCTATCTGGATGCAAACATGTAGAGGTGGATATGAAAAAAATGTACGTAGGAGTGAAAACTTTGAAAAGGTGTTTCAGGCTTGACCCGAGGTATCCTCATGCACAAAAATGGGCCATACTTCACTTTTGGTTTTACACTCTTGGGGGATATGCTTTGGTAAATTCATGAGGATAGTACAAACCATTATTAAGGGAATAAAATAATCTCATAAAAATATATGATAACAAATATATCAAGGATAACCTAGATTTAAACCTAAGGAATCACAAGTTAGGATATACTTCTCTTATATAATTTTATCCTTTTTTTTTCAAAAGTGTCCTTTTTATTTTAAATATCTAAGTATTCAAGCCTTATAATTATACATTGTTTTTCCTAGATAATGGTGGGAAATAGAAGAACCTAGTACAACAACCAATGTGAAAGGAAATGTGAATAATACCCTAATGATATGACTTATATAATAGTAACGGGTGCTCAAAACTTTATAAAAGTAATTTCTAAGCTATCTCATATTATGAATAATAACTTAAATCATGTGGAACGCCCTCTTCCTCCATGTAAAGAGAATGTTTCCATAGAATCTCTCATACAGAAAAGGCCTACCATGTATAATGGATCTTCTGATCCCCTCCTCGTGGAAATGTGGATTAACTTCATTGAAAAGGTATTCTCCATCCTCCAATGCTCGGAAGAAGATAATGTTGTACTGCAAGTCTATCAGTTTGATAGGGAAGCTGATCAGTGGTGGAAATTGATCAAGAATACAATTTCCCAAGAGGAAATTGATTATATGGATTTGGAAGAATTCAAAAGGATGTTTTTCAATAAATATTTTCCTCAAACCCACCATCTAAAGAAAGAAATTAATTTACTATGTCTCAATCCGAAGGAAGATGAATCCATAATTTTATATTATGGAAACTTTAAAAGGATAGCAAGGTATGCCTCTAGCTTTGTCATGAAAATTGAAATCGATGTGGATCAATTTTTTTAGGGAAAAAGATGAGTCTATGGATGGGGTTAGTGATTTGAGACTTTGATAGTTATGAGGAGATTTTATGTTTTACCCTCATGGTGGAAATGAATATTGGAGACTCTCAGTGGTCTCATGGGCCTAGTGATAAGAAACGAAAAATGGAGAATAACATGGTTGGTTCAACAAAAAAATCCGATGATGGAAAAAATCCCAAATATTCATCTTAGAAATGATATGGGAAGAATTATCTTGGGAATTGTTTAAAGGGAAACATGAATTTCATTAATTGTTGAAAGCTGGGACATCTAGCCAAGAACTGTCAAAGGGATATAAAAAAATCCGGATAACGTGGAAGAAGAAAAAAAGGTTCAAATAAACACTCAGCCATAGGTGCAGTGCTAAAACTACATGGAATATGGGAATTATTCAAACAATTTCCCTAAAACAAGGGATGTAAGGGGAAATCAACAACAACCTACAAGGAAACAATAAGGTATTATGCTATATATACTGCTAAGGTGGATTCTGATAATGATGTGGTGATAGGTATGCTAGTTATTCATTACCGAATAGAGAATGTACTATTGTATTCTGGTTATACACATTAATTCATATCTTACATGTTTAGTAGAACTATTTAAATGCCACCTCAATATTTAGAGGAAATGTTATCTGTAAGAGAAACAAATAGGTAAATCATTGCATCCATGGTTAATAGCTCCTCCCTACCTAACTTTTCTTACTAAACCTCCCAAAAAATCCTATAATATTTTTTTAATTTGAGTTCAAAGCTATCTTGGGCATGGATTGTAAATCATTAAATAAAGCCAACATCAACTGTAGGGAAAGGGAGATCACTCTTCACATCCTGAAGCATCCTCCAAATCATTGAAAGTGTAAGGAGGAACATGAATCTCATTTTGAATCATCGTCTCAAGTGTGGATATAACTCCTTTATGAAAAATAATATCTAGCCCAAATGATTGAGCAAAAAGAGAGAATCATGCTTGAAGACATGCCCATCATGAGGGATTACACTGATGTATTCCCTGAAAAGTTTCCTGGTCTTCCTCTTGACCGAGAGGTTGATTTATCAATTGAAATTATTATTATATCTTTTTATATAACAAAGAAATCATACAAAATTGACATCATCAAGCTACAAGAGATAAAGAAGTAGTTATTGGAGAATCTGGAGAAGGGTTTTATATTCCCTAGTGCTTAAACATGGGGTGCACTAGTCCAATTCATCAAGAAGAAGGATGGATCAATGTGCCTCTACATTGATTATCATAAGCTCAATATAATCTCAATAAAGAACAAGTATACCCTTCCATGGATATATGACTTATTCGATATGCTTCGTGGGGCCTGTTATTTCTCTAAGGTGGACCTTTAGTTAGGATATCACCAACTAAAGGTGAGGAAGGATGATATTCCCATGACTACCTTTCAAACAAGGTATGAAAACAATGAGTTCATAGTGATTCCCTTCAGACTCACTAATGCTCTAGGAATTTTCATGGATTTAATGAATATAGTATTTATAGATTACCTTGACATATTTGTGGTAGTCTTTATTGAAAATATTATGATTTACTCTAAGAGAAAGGAGGAACATGAGGATCATTTTAATACTGTGTTAAAGGAATTTTGAAGGGATAATCTGTATGAAAAGTATAGTAACTGTTGGTTTGGGTTGGATGAAGTATCATTACTAGGGAATTTTATCCCTAATAAAAGGATATATGTAGACCCTTCCAAGAGAAAAGAAATTGAAGAGTGGCCCAAGACAACATCATTAATGAAGATCCACAACTTTCTAGGTCTAGATGGGTATTGTCGATGATTTTTGAAGAAATTTTCACGATTCTAAAACTCAATGACCAAGTTGACATGGAAGTGAGTAATGTTTTTAAGGACATAGGAATGTGAAGACTATTTTAAAAAGTTGAAAAGGAGGCTTATCACTGTGCCATTACTCAAACTTTCAACAAGTGGAGAACTCTTTGTGGAGTACAGTGACTGTTCAAGGAAGGGATTAGGCTATGTGATGATGCAAAATGAAAAAGTGATAGCCTATACCTCATGGAATATGATATTCCATGAGAAAAACTATCCCACGTATGATATGGAGTTCGTCGATGTAAACTTTATGTTTATAATCTGGTGTCATCATCTCTATGGGGAGATGTGTGAGATATATAGTAATCACTAGAATCACAAATATTTATTCATACAAAAAGATATTAATATTCTCTAATGAATATGAATAGATATCATCATGGATTATGACTATTCAATCCACTATCGTATCATTAAGGAAAACAAGGTGGTGGAGGCTCTATGTAGAAAGGATCATGCATCTTTATTAACGATGTGAATTGAAAAGGATCTGATCATCTTGGATTTGAATAGAAGGGACATGAGAATCATTAAGGGAGGAATATCATCAATAATTTCAAAAACGAATGATCAAACATCCCTGAAATAGAAAATAAAGGTTTATCAAAGAAAAGATGTTGAAATTATGAAAAGCATGGAAGCTATCATAAATGGTAAATCCTCAGAGTTCATGATTTAGGAGGAAGTAGTTTTAAGATTTGGATCATGATTATGTGTACCATCTAATCCAGAGAGATATAAGGAGCTTCTGAATGATGTACATGGCTCAAAATTCACTATCCACCAAGGGAAAACAAAGATGTATCATTATATCCTAGAAAATGATTGGTGGGAAAATATAATAAGGGAGATTTCTAAATATAAATCAATGTGCCTTGTATGTCAACAGGTGAAGGATGAGAGGAAAAAGTCTAAGGGGATAATGAAACCACTACCCATACTACCATGGAAGTGGGAGAACATTTCCCTAGATATTTTCACTAGACATCCAAGGAAAACTAGATGAAACAATGATATATGGGTCGTTGTGGATCGTCATATGAAGATATATCATTTTCTCATGATTCATGGGGGATTCTGATAGGATCAACTTGTTCGGATTTACATCAAAGATGTTGTAAGTTTTTATGGGATACCACTATCTATTGTATCTGATCGAGATCTGATATTCACCTTGATGTTTTGGAAAAGTCTCCAACATGATCCAAGCACGGAGCTAAACTTCAGTATGGCCTACCATCCTCAAACTGATGGCCAATCAGAGTGAACCATTCAGACACTAGAAAACATGCTGAGAGAATGTTCTATGGAATTCAAATGTGGGTTGGGACCAAAATAATAAACTTAATTAATTATCCTACTACAATAGTTTCCACTCGATGATCCAAATGGAAGCATATGAAGCCATTTATAGGAAAAGGCACAGAACATAGGTGTGTTGGGATGAAGTCAGTGAGCATAAGCTGCTAGGACCTAAAATGGTCGAAGAAGTGGTGGATAAGCTAAAAACCATTATGTAGCATATCAAGGCAGCCCAAAGTTGATATAAGAGTTATGAAAATAACCATTGATGATACCTTGAGATCAATGTTGGAGGCATGGTATTTCTATTCATATCATAGTGGAATAAGGTCATGAGGTTTGGAAATAAAGGGATGTTATTTCCCAAGTACATCGACCCCTTCAAGATTCATGATTATGTCGTGGTTTTGGCCTATCGAATAGAACTTCCACCTACTATACCCCAAGTAAACAATTTCATTTATGTATCCCTCTAATGAAAGAATATACGGGATCCTTCACATGTATTTTCTTTAGAGGTGGTACAATTGGAAGATGATCTTTCTTACGAGGAGTAGCCAGTGATAATCTTTGATCATAGAGATAATGTTCTACGTAAAAATACTACTCACCTGGTCAATGTACTATGAAGGAACAATAAGTACGAAGAGGCAACATGGGAACTTGAGGAGGAAATGAAGGAAAAATACCCACACCTGTTTATGTCTTAGAATGTATAACAAAATTTTGAGGGTGAAATTTCATAAGGGGGAAGAATGTAACAACCCAATGTTTTTTCAATGGAAATTAAATTATTATAGATATCTTATTTAATCACATGAAATCACAACATAATGAACTACTGTGTACTATGTGACCCTTAAAAATATTTTTGTCACTTCTGTGATTTGAATTTCAGAAATCTGACATACACGGTTGCAATTAGTAAGTTATTTGGAGTCTAATATGACCAACATAAATTTTGGTGAATATTAACATACCATTATGATGGTAATGTTACCCACATGAATAGGTACATAACATAATTAATAGTAATATTACCTATGAATTTATATAAATATGATTCAAGTGGGAGTACGGCATACCTATATCTTGGAATATCAATATAAATGTTTTAAAAATGTTATTTTTCGATTAAATTAAGATTTCAATTAAATATTTAATTAAAAATATTTAGAAAATTATTTTTGAAAATATTATTTCATTTTGGATTTTACACTTTAAAAAATGGTTATGATGATTTTTTTGGATTTTTCTAAAATACATGAATTGTTGGTGAATAATAAAAGACCTTAATTTACAGTATAAATACATTAAAATTTAAATCCACTATTCGTAACACCATAAGTAATTTAACCAACAAAATATCTAACCCTCATGCATTTATTACTATTCTAGTTCATGGAATACTCACTATTGGTTGACTTATGGAAAAATAATAAACTAATGATTATAATAGTATGAAAACCCTCCTCTACTACACTATAAATACCACCCCTCCTAACCAATTCTCTTCACTCCTATAAAGCCTTGTGCCTTGCCTTTATTCTTCCCAAACCTCTCCTCAAGCTCCTCCCCAACATCCAAAATCCCATAGTCTCTTCAGAAAACCAAATCATCTCCCCTTGAGAAGGCTCCCAAGGAAGATTGATTCCAGAGGTAAATTCCTCTTTTCTTTTAATTCTTCATTTCATGTTCAATAGTTTTATTTCCTAGACATAACTCTCCTCAACAAAATGTTATAAAAACTACAGTATGTTACATGTACTATAATGTTGTTATGATAATGGAATACTTTATTATCATCTCTCCCTTACTCTTCTTTTTATTTTAGTAGTAAAGACACCATTCGAGATGTGATAATTTAACACATTCAAGGATAATGGGTTTTAAATTTCTATTATCATCTTGAATTATGGTCATGAAACCATTTTCATGGTTGAAACAAAAAATAAAATATTTATTATGTCTCATATATTTTTTTGTAATCCATTTTTACACATGGTTTTGGTTTATAAAACAAAATATTTTCTTTGGTGGTCAAAAACCTCCAATTAACCCAAACAAATATACTAAAGTTTTATACAATTATTAAACAACAATTTATGTAACCAAATTAAGTTTTAAACAATTTAACCTTATGGATTTCAAATAATAAAATATAACTTCAATTATTGACAACCACATTCATCATACATGTTTATCAGAATATGAATTGATCATTAAAACCAAGGAAACAAACAGACCCAAACAATGAAATTGAACCTTATAACCAATCAAAAAGGTATTGAATGAACATATAAGGGTATAATAAATATATTAAATATAGAATAATTTATTAAATTATTAATTAATAAACATAAATTTTTTATTTAGGTCATTAAAAACAAGTGGAGAACACCATCAGATTTAAGGTAAGGGATCCTCTCCATTTCACTTTTATTCAAGAATTTACTCTATGATATGATATTTTATGTGTAATCCCTAATGATTGGGTATTATTTTTTACCTCTCCCACACATCCCTCATGATTTATAAGTGATTATAAACCAATTTCTAACTCATGAATCCCTCATAATTACACCCTTTAACATGCTGATAATCCGTTAGGAATTCTACCTAAACCCCCTTTATTCCTTCAGGTTTATCTTTCAGTTTTTTACCCAAATGAAGTTATATTTTTTTATTAAAAAGTTATAAATTATGTTTATATAATCCAAACTGATGTTTCAAGATACATCCCTCATTCTCTTTCTGGGATATATATGCTTTTATGTGAATTCTTCCTCGATACTTCCCAATAAGCAAACTAGTTTTAAGGTAACTTCCCAAATTTTATACCCAATTTAAAGTGAACTCAATACTATTTTTGAATACACCATGGTATTTATAAAATAAGTATTTTTATTATTAAAAACTTATTGGTTCACTTCTGTTTTTATATAAGAGATATTTCCCCTTTCTATTTTGAATACTCTATAGTATTTTTCTTAAAACCGCACAAAAATTTTTTATATGATAAAATTTATATTATATATTTCTTACATGTTTCCACCTATTTTGAAAAAAATTACTGTGATATATTCCTGTTGTAAATTTTGAATTACCATGTATTTTATAATTCCTTTCATTCATGGACACTTTCATGACAATCCCATTGGTTATACTTTATGTCCGGACTACGGTACCCAATTATTTCCATGAGTAACGCTTTTGTTCAAGTAAAATTGATATTGTATGATTATATGTGTGTATATAATTTTAATAAAATGTAATATGGGTGCACATAGATATTTCTCCAGTTAATTTGGTAAAGTTGAGTCTCATGATATGTTATGTGTGGCGGTAATGGAAGTTAGCCTTGGTTTGGGATACTATGTGCAATGGTCTTGGCGGTTAGCCTTAGCTTATGCTACTATGGGAAACAGTCATAGAGGTTAGACTTGACTCATACTAAATTCATGTTTTCTTTTTCTGCAACATTTCTATGATTCCATGTAAAAATGATCCCATGTTTATATGTAATGATTTCATATGTCTGTCTATATCATCATGTCATGCCTTCATTCCCATGTGCTAATTCATTGTTCTTATGGTTATTCACTTACTTGGATTTTTTCTTATCCCATTGTTCATGTAATCCCCATGTTATCCTATGCATATGTGCGAGAAAAATGGACTATAGGAGCTCATTATGGTGTTAAAATAAAAAATGGTTTTTATAATGTTTGATTGTGTACCTAGACTTCAATGACACAAGAATTTATGATCATTGTATTATACATTGATGTATAATTATGATTAGAATCATTTAATGTTATACGCAAAAGGTAGGGTCTCTATAGTTCATGCACAAAAATCATGTTTGGATTTTTGTAAACCCGCCAATTGATGTGAAACCTATTTGCCATAAATGGGTATTCAAGAAAAAGTTGAACATTTATGGTCAAGTGGGTACATATAAGGATTGAATTTTATCGATGTGTATTAGGTAAAACCCTGGCATCGACTATGATAAAACATTTTTCGTGTCACAATGCTGAAATATATTACAATATTACTCATAATTTAATATTTAATAGATTATAGAAATTTTCACTTGGATATAAAAAACATATTTTCAAAATGGGAAGTTAGTTGTATATTTATATATGACTAAACTGGAAGGATATGTTATATCAAAGATTTCCAATAAATTATATATACTGTAGTGGTAAATTTATAGTTTAAATAATTCTTCACATTCATGGAATTCTTATTTTGATAAGGCTGTAAGAACCCGGATCTTCCTTTCAAGTATGTTTTATTTTTTCTGGAGTTTTTTAGAAAGAAAAGGAGTTTTCTGGATATTTTTAAAGTACATTC
This sequence comes from Viscum album, assembly GCA_963277665.1. Lineage (NCBI taxonomy): Eukaryota > Viridiplantae > Streptophyta > Magnoliopsida > Santalales > Viscaceae > Viscum > Viscum album. The sequence goes on from OY728165.1 coordinate 1,088,736,399, forward strand.
CATGTACTTTATGAGTATACATCATGTACTTCATTGCTATAGGAGGTCGTGTGATGGCCGTGTTCAGGCCACACACACCGTCATGTGTGGTGACGTGGAGGCCGATTAATGTGGGGTACGGAAAAGGAAAGTACACGCCATGTACTCCAAAAGTACATGCCGTGTACTTTGTTTATTTTCATTAAACTCACTAGGGTCACGTCTAACACCCAGATGAATCTTTTTCTCAGTCTCGTCAGCCGAGAGGAACCATATGACGCTGAAACTCCTCTGAGCCACCGAGCCCCTGTCTGTTCTCTGAATCGACCGTCGTCGATTGCGTTAGAACCACAGCGGTAAGATCTTCCTTCTTCTTGAGCCTTGTTTTTCCAATTCCTCATCTTTTTAAATTTATTATGGGTTGAACATTTTGGACATTTTCTTAGATCTACAACGTTCCAAAGAGAATCATGTTTTGAGGTACAAGTATTTTGATCTCCTAGCACCAAGGTAGGTGGTTTGTGCCTTTCCGTTGAATGTACTTGAATATTATGTGCAAATTCCACCAATACCCTTGAACGAGGTATTGTGTGTTTACCATTTTACCACTGTTTTATGGCTTCCATGCTAGTATGACTGTATAAATGTTGTTGAATATGAAAATAGCTGAACTGCTATGCTTTGGAGGTTCTGCCCATGCACGTTCTGTTATGACCGTTTTGTCCTATTTTGCCTCGGATGCTTTGTCTGTTTCCATGCCTGTTGTAGTAGAATGGAGAAATGATTTTTTACATACTTTGTATGCTGTAGAACTATTTAGATAAGTATTTTTGTAAGTCTACTTTGGTCATATTATACTGATATGTCGTTATCCTACACAGGTAAGTGAGAATCGGGTGTAGTAAACTATAAGGGGATAGACCGAGTGAGCTTCCTCAGAGAGTCCTTCAGTTTTAGTCTATACAAGGATTGATCAAGTGAGCATCCTCAGAAGCCTAGGTTTTACTTTGGGCCAAAAGGGGATAGACCATGAGATCTTCCTCAGAGATATTCCTTCACTGCTTTAGACTATACGGGGACAGACTGTGTGAGCTTCCTCAGAGAGTCTCTGTTTTGTTTGTATGGATCACTAGATTACCATAGGCTCTAAGAGGGATTGACTGTGTGAGATTACTTAGAGGGTCTATAAATGACCTGGGCTATAAGGGGTATTTACCGAGTGTGCTTCCTCATAGAGTCCTTGACCTTGGGGCTATAAGGGGAATTGACTGTGTGAGCTTCCTCAGGAGTTCATGACTACCCTAGAATATAAGAGGAGTTGACCACATGTGCTTCCTCAGAGAGTCTTTATAATTCCTTATGACCAAACTAGAGGGGTTAGGCTCAGTGCACTACCTAGGGGATTATTGGTACTAGTTAGGTAGGACCAGAGGGAATGGTTGTGAGTACTTCCAAATGGTTACCTATTATGATTTTCTGTTTGTTAGTTGTTTCTTGAATTTGGAACTATGGTTTGTTTATTGTTCACCATGTTCCTGTTTACTGTTTCCTATAATTTTACCTGCCATATATTCCCTAAATGTTAGGCACTGATCTTCAGGTGGTCACCTACTGTGATTTAGTCTCACACTCTTCTTGGTTCATGCTTTTGTGCCCAAATAGACTATCTTGTTGCAGGTATAGACAAGGGCAAGCGCCCTTTGACTTTAGGTACTTGAATTTCTATGGAGCTGGAGAGCATGAGACCAAGCTTAGGCTTGTGATGTATAGGATATGTTATTATTTCTTTGGTACTTTTTTTAGTACTGTTTGTGTTTCCAGCATTGTGACTTGTTTGGCTATTTTCCTAGACATATGTATCATGCATCATATATATATGTGATCCTATTGTTTATCATATTTTTTTTCTACTGTTAACTTGTGTATGTATTTTTAACTGCTTCTGATATTGTTTATTATTTCTCTTCTTCTGTGTACTATTCAAATGAGGGCATAGTTTCCACACTATCACACCCAAGGCCCTCGCTGCTTGTTGGCAACCTCTACCATTCGGGGAAATGCAATTCATGCCATGTGACCAACCGGGTACGGGAAACCTTTGGGTGGCTCCCAGAACCAGGACGTTACATAGTAGTATTAGAGGCATTTCTTTTTTGTTGACTTACAGTTTTGAGCCTTAGTCAGGGATAGGATGGAATCGCTACTTGGTAATAATCTGTGCCCAGGTGTAGCTAACCCGTGTACAGAGAATTTCCATACTACCTCATTTATTTCAATTTTATTGGTTTGTAAATTTTATAGTTAATTTGATTTCACCATTGGGTGATTCACATGCTTTGTGTTGTTACATTTTTTGATATTGTGGTTCTATTTCTATCACAACCTGATAAGATGAGGGTATTCCATATCATGCATCATATATGAACTTATTAGAAATCACATGTCATGCATTCTTTCCATGCCATCTCGGATGCATTAGCGATTGCATGCTGTTGTGATAGATGTTTTTTAGATTATGCATGATATTTTGATAAATGATTTGATAGAATCCCTACTATTTGAGAGGGAACTTGGTATAGTTCTTTGCTTAGATGGATGCCAAACTTTGGTTCTGGAGGTGTTATGGTCCCTCATGAATCGTAACTTCTTAGATCATTGAATTGTTTCCCTTGTATATGACATGTATAAGATTTCAATATTTGATTTGCGGGGAGTATGGGCCCTCACAGGTCAGAATTTGGCACCTTAATACTGGTTTTCAATGTTTTCTGGGCTTCAGAGCAGTTTCTTAGGCTACTTTCTGGAAAACCCTCGAATACACGGTGTGTAATTTATGAATACACTCTGTGTAGTCTATAGCCGTGTCACAGACTGTGCGAGCAGGGACATGGGGTTGTGAAAAATCTTATAGTAACATGTCGTGTACTAGTTTAGCACACCGTGTAGTATGAAATAGGTACCTCGACCATGTTACAAACAACACAGGTCGTGTTTTCTTTTCACATACACATCATGTCTGAATTTTACACGTCGTGTAGTCTGATCTAGGTACCCGACCGTGTTACGAACAACACGGGTTGATGTTACCCTTTCTCATACACACAGTGTCTATCTGGAACATGATGTGTAGTGTCAGCCGTGTGTCAGGCCGTGTCGCTAACAACACAGACCAGGTATGGCATGTCTAGTACACCCCATGTCTACCTTGAACACGCCGTGTAGTTTTGTCTTAGAGGATTCATGTGGCATAACCGTATAGAAGGACTCAGGTAGGGAAAGGGATTCAAGTACACGCCATGTGTTAGGATGACACACCGTTTATTTGGGGTGTTACACGACCAGTTTAGGCAGAAGTACATGCCCATGTTAATGACTTAAAGGAAAATTTCGTGTAGGGAAAGAACACGCCATGTAGTCATGTTTTGTATAACTCAAATGCCTTATTTTCCCTATTCCTTCTTGTGACTTCAGTTTTCAATCCTTGTTAATCCTGAATCTATGGTGTGCATTTTAATTTGCAGAATCATGCCACTTAGATGTCCTCTGATTGACCGCTAGTCACAGGGGAGTGATCAGACACCCAATATGGCTAATCAGGGACTTGATGTAGATCCTCCTATTGTTCCAGCCTTGGAACCAGCAGTTATACTAGTTGCAGGAACCAGTGTGTAGTTTAGGGAGGGTTTCTTGAGGATGATGCAGACCTTCCAGTGAGCGTAGCCTCATGCCCCGTCGATGGATGATTTGATGCGGGTTTTCCAGCAGCAGCATCATACCACCTTCTCAGGGGAAGGAGGACCTCAGGCTGCAGATTTGTGTCTCAAAGCCACACTAAAAATCTTTGAGCATCTCAAGGTACCACCCGAGAGGAGGGTGAAGATTGCGACCTACATGCTCTGAGAATCTGCCAAGAGGTGGTGAGATGTCATCTCTCAGGTGGGATGCCACCAGAATATAGCTTGGGAAGAGTTTCAGCATATCTTCTATGATTACTTATACCCAGAGACCTTGAGGGATGACCGAGCCTGGGAGTTCATGAGCTTAGAGAAGGGTACTCTTTCTGTGATGGAGTATTCCTCTCTCTTCATGGAGTTGCAGTGTTTCATTCCTATCCCAGCAGGTGATGAGTTATTCCTAGCTTGGAAGTTTGAGGATGGTCTCAGGAAGGAGATCCATTCCTAGGTGAACATATTTAGGTTGACTTCAATATCCTCTATTGTCAAATAGGTGCTGATCACAGAGTGCAGTCTGAGTGATTTTGGAGCAGTGTGCTAGGGCGGTTCGACATCCAAAGTCAGTGTTCCTTCTTCTGATAGCAGTAAGTGCCGCAGGGAGTCTACTTGAGGAGATTAGAGTAGACGGGATGCACCTTCTGGTAGCCAGGAAGTGTTCTACCTATGTGGGAGGAGTGGGAATATGAGGTCACATTACCCGAGATACCCGATGGAGTGTCGATCTTGCGGTAGGATGGGCCATCTCCAGTGTTTCTGTCAGATTTTCCCTCCAGCAACTAGAGACAGGGGTTCTTGTATGACTCCGCATTCAAGAGCATCACCACCAGTTTCTCACCAGTCTGGGAACTGGAGTACTTCCAGCCATTCAAGCCGAGGTGGAGGTCGTGGACGGGGTGGTCAGTCGCAAGTCTATCAGTGACAGTAGGGCGGATTAGCTCAAAGCAGTCAGGCAGGGTCATAGAGCCGTGGAGCTTTCCAGACTTTTGCGATGGAGCAGACCCAGCAGGAGCACGATCCTAGACCTTCCACCGTTCGAGGTACGATCTTAGTAGCCTCAGTTTTATATTCTTCTCATTTCGACAGAGGGGATTCCCATATATTTATCTCTTTTTCTATTGTGAAGTGCCTTGGGCTCTGTATCCTTTCTTTAGCCGACATGTTGACACTAGACACACAATTGGAAACAAGGACATCTAGAGTACATCGCTGCAGAGATTTCCCTCTTGAGGTTGCATGGTGTCACTTTTTATGGGACCTCTATGTCCTAGGGATTACATGTTATGATATCATTCTCAGAATGGACTTGATAGTTCCTTTCTAGGTAGTCGTTGACTGCTACCGCCACAGGGTGTGTTTTATATCACCAGAGGGTGGATCTTTTCTTCATAAGGGCGAGTGGGATGTCCAGGCGAGCAGAGTGGGTCTAGAGCATAATTGGCTTGGAGGAGTTATAGCCCAGATTTCTAGTCTATATCTAGAGGACTAAGGTACATCATAGTTATACTTTTCTCTAGTGGTGGATCATTTCAGGGATGTCTTCTGGGATGACTTTTCTGGTCTTCCTCTGTAATGAGAGGTGGTTTTATCTATTGAGCTCGTACCCAGAGTGGCACCGATGTCCATTACTCCTTATAGGATGGCGACACCAGAGTTTTAGGATCTCATGAAATAGTTGGAGGAGTTACAGGCTAAGGGTTTCATCTGACCTAGTACTTCTCCTTAGGGTTTGCATATCCTATTTGTGAAGAAGGCAGACGACACCCTCAGGATTTGTGTATATTATCAGAAGCTAAACTAGTTGATGTTCAATAACCAATAACCCTTGTTGAGGATTGATGATCTCTTTGATCAGCTTCTAGGAGCCCGAGTGTTCTTGAAGATCTAATTGAGGTCTGGTTATCATCAGTTGCATGTTAGACCATCAGATATACCTCTCAGAGCCTTCTGGATCAGGTATGGTCTATAGAAATACATGGTTATGTTGTTCGGTCTCACGAACGCGCCTGTAGTTTTCATGGCACTAATGAACCAAGTGTTCCATCCATACTTGGATTCCTTCATGGTGATTTTTGTGGATGAAAACTTGGTGTACTCTCACACTCAACATAACCATGCTAACCATCTTGAGATCGTTCTGAGTACACATAAAGAGCATCAGTTATATGCTAAGCTCTCAAAATGCCACTTTTGGATGGACCATATTCACTTATTGGGTCATGTTATCTCAGAGAAAGGAGGATTAGTAGACCTAGAGAAATTGAGAGCAGTAGTTTCCTGGGAGCAGTTGAATAACGTCTTTCAAGTGCGGAGTTTTCTAGGGCTGGCTGGTTACTACAGATGCTTCATACAGGACTTTTCATGCTTAGCAGCACTACTGACAGGTCTGACCAGGAAGGGTGCAAAGTTCTTATGGTCAAATTTTTGTGAGTCACCCTTTCAAGAGCTGAAAGGAAGGTTGACTTTAGCACTGAGACTAGTATTTCCAGATCTGGGCAAGAGCTATACTATTTACTGTGATGCTTCAGGTATCGAGCTGGGAACTATGCCAATATAGGGAGATGAGGTTGTTGCGTACGGGACTCGGTAGTTGAGGCCACATGAGAGGAACTACATGACGCACGATCTCGATCTGGAAATAGTTGTTCATTCCTTATGCTGTTTGAGACATTATCATCTGGGAGAGAATTTTGTGGTTTTCACTGACCATAAAAGTCTCAAGTACATCTTCACTCTGCGTGATATGAATCTGAGACAACACAGGTGGGTTGAGTATCTTCAGTCCTTTGACTTTGAACTTCCCTATACACTTTGGAAAGGCAATGTAGTGGCTGACACATTGCGCAAGATAACTAAAATACAGGAAATCCAGGAGGCCATCAGTGAGTGTCAGCTTATGGATCTGTTCTCTGAAATTCATTTGGAGGTGAACGATAGACAGGGGAAAACTTTTCTATCTTCTGTAGTTGTTACCCTTACTCTTCTCAATTGGGTACGGATGAGGCAGCTAACAGACTCAGAAGGCCTAGTCCTGCGGGAGGGTGTGTCAGGGGAGGACCCTCTTCCTGGATGAACAGTGGGAGATGATGAGATCTTTCATTTCCAAGGATGCGTATGGGTGCCAGCAGACATATGCGTGGAGCTGATGTGAGATTTTTATTCCTCATTTTGGGCAGTTCATCCTAGCATCACCAAGATGTATCGTGATCTACACCGCCAGTATTGGTGGCCAGGTATGAAGAGGTATGTTTCTAGTTTCTTCATGAGCTGTTCCACTTATCAGCAGGTGAAGGCGAAACATCAATTTCCAACAAAACTTTTACAGTAGCTACCCATTCTCGAGTGGAAGTGGAATGACATCGCGATGGATTTCATGACGTGGTTGCTGATGTCTCCTTGAGGAAATGATGTGGTTTGGGTTGTCATCGACAGGCTTATGAAGGTTTCTCACTTCATTCCAATCAAGGTGACCTTCAGTGTTGATAAGTTGGGATAGTTGTAAATCTTAGAGATTGTACGTTTACATGGAGTTACATGCTCCATTTTTTCAGACAGGGATGCGTGTTTTACTTCTTGGGTCTAGAAGGGGATTCATAAGGCTTTGGGTACATAAGTGCTTCTAAGTACAACATACCATCCTCATAAAAATGGATAGTCCGAGCGTACAATTTAGGTGCTTGAGGAAATTCTCTGAGCTTTCATTCTAGATTTTGGAGGTTCTTGAGAGAAGCATATACCTCTTGTAGAGTTTTCCTACAATAATAGTATTCAAGAAACTATTCAGATGGCACCCTATGAGACTTTGTATGGCAGGCCTTGCTGATCACCCATATGTTGGTTGGAGGAAGGAGAGGCAGCTTAGCTAGGACCCCATCTTGTTCAGGAGACCACAGAGAATATAGAGTTGATTCATAAGGGGATGGCTACTGCACAGTCTTGGCAGAAGTCTTATGCTGATCAGTGGAGATGGCCTCTAGAGTTTGAGGTCGGGGATCAGATTTTCCTGTGTGTCACACCAAGGTTGGGGCACATGAGGATTAAGAGACAGGGCAAGCTTTCTCTGAGATATGTCGAGACATTTGAGGTGTTGGAGAGAGTTGAGCCGGATGCCTATCGGTTGCAGATACCTCATAGGAATTGGGCTATGCACGATGTCTTCCACGTTTCTCAGCTTCAACATTACTTTTCAGACCTGTCTCATGTCTTTCAACCCAAGGATCTTGAGCTCGAAGTGGATGAGTCATTTGAGGAGAATCCTATTTGGATTATCGATCACAGTATGAAGGTTATCCATGGATGGTCTATTCCTCTGGTACGGGTGATATGGCAGCATGGGAGGGTACAAGATGAGACTTTGGAGAGGGAGGCTGATGTATGATCACAGTGGCTGGAGTTGTTCAAGGATTCTTCTTCTACACCGCACTAGGGAAATTCAGCGACAAATTTTTTTAATGGGGGATGTTTGTAACAACCATGATCTTTTTTTCAGGTATGTTTTCTTTTATCTGGGGTTTTTGAGGAAAAAAATAGCTTCTATAATTTTTTGAAGTACACGCCTTGTACTTTATGAGTACACACCATGTACTTTGTTGCTGCCAGAGGCCATGTGCTGGCCGTGTTCTGGCCACACACACGGGCGTGTGGGGTGACGTGGAGGCCACTTAAAACGGGGTATGGAAAAGGTGAGTACACACTGTGTACTCCAAAAGTACATGCTGTGTACTTTGTTTTTTTCATTAAACACACCGAGGTCATGTCTAACCCCCAGAAGCATCTTCTTCTAGGTCCTGTTCGGCCGAGAGGAAACATACGACGACTAAACTCCTCCAAGCCCCCAAGCCTTTTTATATTCTTTAAATTGACCGCTATCAATTGCTTTAAAACTGTAGTGTTAATCTCTTCCTTCTTTGAGTTGTTTTCCAATTTTTCTTCTTTTATAAGTTATCGTGGGTTGAACGATTTGGACATTTTCTTAGATCTATGACGTTCTAAGGAGAATAAAGTTTCAAGGTTCAATCATTTTGATCTCCTAGCACCAAGGTAGGTGGTTTGTGCCTTTTCGTTGAATGTCCTTGAATATTATGTGAAAATTCCACCAATACCCTTGAAAGGGGTATTGTGTGTTTACCGTTTTACCCCTGTTATATGCCTTCCATGCTAGTATTCTTGTATAAAAGATATTGAATATGAATATGGTTGAACTGATATGCTTTGGAGGTTCTACCCATGCACATTTTGTTATGACCATTTGGTCCTATTTTTCCTTGGCTACTTTGTCTGTTTCCATGCCTGTTGTAGTATGATGGAGAAATGTTTTCTGACATTCTTTGTATGCTGTAGAACTGTTTAGCCAAGTAGTTTTGTAAGTCTAATTTGGACATATTGTACTACTATGCCATTATCCTACACAGGGCCGTGAGAACCAGGTGTAGTAGACTATAAGGGGATAGATCTATTGAGCTTCCTCAGAGAGTCCTTGAGCATTAGGCTATACAGGATTGACCGAGTGAGCATCCTCAGAGATCCTAGGTTTTACTTTGGTTAAAAAGGGGATAGAGCATGGGAGCTTCTTCAGAGAGAGTCCTTGAATGATTTAGACTATACGAGGATAGACCATGTGAGCTTCCTCAGAGAGTCTTTGTTTTGTTTGTCTGAATCACCAGATTACCATAGGCTATAGGAGGGATTGACTGTGTGAGCTTCCTAAGAGATTCTATGAACGACTTGGGAGATAAGGGGAATTGACCGAGTTTGTTTCCTAAGAGAGTCCTTCACCTTGGGACTATAAGGGGGATTCACTGTGCGATCTTCCTCAGAGAGTTCCTAACTACCCTAGACTATAAGAGGAGTTGACCGTGTGTGCTTCCTCAAAGAGTCTTTATAATTCTGTATGACCAAACCAGAGGGGTTAGGATGAGTGCACTATCTAGAGGGTTATTGGTACTGGTTATGTAGGACCATAAGGAATGGTTGTGAGTACTTCTATAAGGTTACCTGTTGTGATTTGCAGTTTGATAGATGTTTCTTGACTTTGGAACTGTGGTTTGTTTATTGTTCAACATGTTCCTGTTTACTATTTCCTATACTTTTACCTGACATATATTCACTGACTGTTAGGCATAGATATTCAGGTGGTCGCATACTTGTATTTAGTCTCACACCCTGTTTGGGTCATGCTTTTGGGCCCAAAAGTACTATCTTGTTGCATGTATAGACAAGGGAAAGCGCCCTTCGACTTCAGGTACCTGACTTGCTGTGGAGCTGGAGAGCATGGGACCAAACTTAGGTTTGTGATGCTGAGTATCTATTATTTATTATTTTGTACTTATTTTAGTATTGTTTGTGTTTCCATCATTGTGACTTGTTTGGCTGTTTTCCTAGACATATGAATCATGCATCATATATATATGTGATCCTACTGTTTATCATATTTTGTCTTCCACTGTTCACTTATTTATGGATTGTTTACTACTTATGCTATTTTTTATTGTTTCTCTTCCATGGTGTACTCTGCCAATGATGGGATAATTTCCCCACTATCACACCCAAGGCCCTCGATGCTAGTCGGAAGCCTATAGCATTTAGGAAAATGTGCTTGAGGCCATGTGACCAACTAGGTATGGGGCACCTCTGGGTGGCTCCCAGAACCGGGACCTTAAAGAGGACATAAGTGAAATTTTTTTCATTAATATTTAATTGGATCCATGTGTCTACAAGAATCTTAATGGTAGTGCCATAGTTTTTTATTACTATATATTGACAATATACTATTAATAGGAAATAATGTTGACTTCTTAATATCCATGAATAATTAGTTAAATTAATGATTATCCATAAAATAATTTTTCAAATATGACTATATTTTATGTATCAAGATATATTAATAATTATCATAGAGGATATATAGTCTTATACAAATATTTATATTGAAAACGTTCTCAAAATTTACAAAATAAAAAAATCCATGAGGTTATTTTTTTCAAGTTTCACATAGTATTAATATCTCCAATAAGATTTCTCCATAATAGTTGGCGGATATAGAAATATTGATTTGAGTCCCTTATACTTAAATAATAGGATATATCATGTATTCCATGATATGTTTTTGGTTTGATGTTGGTTTTACATTAACTGTGGTGGGTATATATCAATCCAATGAATGATGTCTATAATTAAAAGTGGTAAAAACTATTATAATGTACATGATATGTAAAATTATATATTTCGGGTGTGTGTAGTTCTAAAGGATATAGTTGTGAGGGGATACACTGATTCAAAATTTCATACATATCATAATGATCTATTATTGTATCCAGTATTTGGGTTTTCCCAGAATAGTAGTGTAGTGAGCTAGAGAAGCTAGAAGTGGTCCATAGATTTATATTGTACAGTGGTGTCTATGTATATAGAAGTATATGATGCAACTATGGAAGATGTTTTGAAATGAGAATTTGTTTCTATGTATAGAATTGTACCTAGAATTTTCATAGCCTATTATAGTATATTGTGATAATACTATGGTAGTGCTTATATAAACATAGGATTTTCATACAATAATATTTTATATTTTTATATTAACATTCATTACATTATACAAACAATCACATTTGGATCATAAAGGTAGGTTTCCAGTGAAAACATGGAAACATTAACAAATGGTGTATATGTGAACTGCATCATCTCCCACTATATTCTTCTAAAGAAAGAACCCTTATTAAAAATATCATAAATAGAAATTACTTCACAACCCAGGGAGAGACAGTATAATAAATAGTGAGCTTAGAAACAAAGTAATTGTAAATATATATATATATATATATAATAATAATAATAGAATGAACATTAGGGTATGAGGACATGAGCATAACATATGAAAACCATACCATCCATTTCAAAGATCATAATCTTGTGTCACGGATTAATGATTAGTAGTTTATAAGATATTAATCGTAAGTAAATCAACTTACATAAGCTAGTATATCATAAAATATTCATAAATCATTTAATTATTGAATACATATAAGTATATAAAAAATTTCCATACTAGTCATAGTTCACTGGTCTCGACCCGACCCAAGCCTGGGCCTAATCCGCAACTACCCCAAGCCCTCCTCCATAGGCCAAGGGGTGGATACAAGAACAAAAGTCATATCTAACTTGGGGAGGACTTTGACTATGAACCTGAATACATGAACATTGCCAACACAATTCATAATTTCATCAGGAAATACAAAATTATACAACACTGCTTTAAAATAATCCGAGCATGCATGAACCTCTAGAGAGTACAAGAGTGTTGTAGAGTAAACTGAATGAAAAAGGGAAAAAATATAAACCCAACATTATATATTGCTCATCCTAACAAAAGTGTAAAATAAGACATGTAAAATAGTTCCCTGATCCTGATCCCAATCTATGAACACCACACACAGTCCAAGAAACCAGTATCCCTAAGTTCATCTATTGTCATAATTAACCTATTTTTTGCCTTCATAAGACATGACACATTTGTGAAATGACCATGAAGGTGTATGTATATAAATACACAGTATAATTACCTAAAATCTGTGGGATGGATGTAAGAGATACAAGAGGAATATATTGATAGTAGAATCACAAGGCATAGTGAAATTGTACAGCTCAACCCAACCAATAGTGAATGTAAGATCATCCAAGATGAAGGGGATAAACATGCTCAATAGATGAACTACCCATTAATCCTCCACCACCGATAGTATTACAGTAGATTTATCCTACCATGAGAATCTAAACATATAAAGGATGTGGAATACCTCATGAATCTTCTCCTCTCCTGGATGGAGAGTAACCAACCCTATTGAGTGGGTACAAAAGAAATATATATATATATATATATATATATATATATATATATATATATATATGCTCTATAAAAGAATCTCAAATGAGTGAGTAAGATGATCTTCATCTCAAAGCCCAGCCCAAGATGAAGAGTATCCAATAGTTCTAAAATTATATCAATGATGTAGAAACTCTAGTATGTCTACCCTAAACAAAAATTTATAAGAAACACATTCACCACAACATGAATATATTTTCTTAGTATGGCAATGAATCGCTCGCATGGTTTTGGTCGCGTCACAAAGACATGTCTCAGTGCGGAATGTTTCCATCTTTCTAATCATTCCATGACAATGACAATTCACATCTTTTACCTATGTCACACATTCAAGGGGTCATAATTTCTAGGTAGAGTAACTATTCCATTGTACAAAATGAAGGTTCTACTCTATTTGTCAATAGATGACCCATGCCCAACCCAGCTAGAGGGTTCCACTTTGATGGTTGAGGACCCACTCAAAGCCTAGCTAGAGGTTTCCACCTTATGTTATCGAGGACCCACAACCAAATACCATATATGGGTTACACTTAGTAAGTCAAGGACCCTTGAACTAGTACTGTAGGAGGGTTCCAATCATTAATTTTGGACCATATCTAGTCTGACTAGAGGATTCCATTCTAGTTGTTGTTGAGGAATCATTCCCAGGCTAGCTATAGGGATCCACTTATGGGGTCTTTAGAGGACCCATTCACTACCTAGCTGGAGGGTAACACTCTGGAAGCCATCGAGGACCCATGCACATCATATATAGAGGGTTCCACTCAGGAGTAATAATCAAGAAATACTACCTTATTTAATCCATCATCGGGGTCTCCTAAAATGGTTTCTTTCCCATAAAATTTCACCTCCTTTCTCAAAAGCCAAAAATAAGAGCACTGTCACATTCTACGTTGGAAAAATATCATGATTGGATTCTCATGGGCCAAAATATGAGTTCAAATGAAGGACATACTATCGTTAAAAGTTCGTTCAAAATAGATCAAAGAGTACAATGAATCTGAGGGGACCAACATGGCATGTGGGACAACATCATAGCTTGGAAATGTCTCTGGTCGACCCATGGTTTTCTATTCCTAAGGCATTACATGCCGTGTAGGAGGACTACCTATAGTGTCCTGAATAACTGGGACTAGGGCTATGTGCTTCTCACCATGTCTCTTTTCATTATTAAACGTCATCCTCGGTGCCATGTACATCCACATGACTTCACATATGTGTGACTATTCACTTACTTTTTCTAATTGAGTAAGGGTATAAGGAGTGTGGGGGAGGGTTACATTTTTTCCCACTTATATTGTCCCATAAACTAGCACCTCTATTAAGGGAGATACACACCTTCGTTCTTCATTATACAAGGCATGAAGTCAGTATTTTAAAAAAAATAAGATTTGATAATAAAACATGAATGTACTCCCACATCCTTATATATCTCTTTGAATATGCTTGTATTCTTCAGAACTGATCAGATCTCATCTCTTCTAATGATCATTGGTTGAAAATCATTTCCTATAAAGATTCAATGAACAACCATTCATTCTGCATTCCACCTCACCATCAATGTATGATTACATCACCTCAAAACACCATAAAATTCATCCCCACCTCACAAATATCCCAGATATATGCTTAATTCATCAAATCATGTTCATTTTATCGATCCACCATGAATCTGAGTGTCTGATCAAGGTCAGTACCCCCACTAAATTCGATTTGGGACAGTTGGGATCCAACTAATGAAAAAAATGATAAATTAAGTGATAAAAGAACCATGATCCAATTTTTTAATGTCGTTAGACCATAATTCTAATCCGATGACCAAGAAAATGGATTTTAGATTTTAAAAAAACTGACAAAAAATGATATTTCAGTACTTAGGAACATGAAAAAAATGCAACAGAGGCGTAGATCGAAGAACGTGCAACAATCAACTCATTTGTTTAATCAAGGGTGTAAAAACACCAATTAAAAATTTCTATCTTATATTTTGATCAATTTTTGTGGAAGAATGTGTCTGTCATTGATTTTAAGGATGTTTATGTGCTCATTACGACATGATCTGTTGGATTCTAGAGTTTCATCATTGTTCGTCAAAGGAAGGAGGAAGAAGCTATTCCTGGAAAATTGTAGAAATTATGAGCCAACCCTTAAAGAATTTATCCAGGTAAATATGACTATAATATGATTTATTCTGCTCAAAATCTACTAATTAATTATTTCATTAATTCATTAAACACACATCCAACGAGAACGGGGCTTGAACATCTTGTGTTGAATCATTTTATATTGCATCTAGGGAAAACTCTATGTTTCTAACCCTAAAATTGTCTTATATTTTTGATATGATCAATCGATAAAAATTTATCCCATTATATTTGATTTATCATCTGTGCACAATAACAAATTTATTCAATATTTTATAAAAAATTATTTTTGGGTACACCGGGTCTCAAAATAGCGTGTCGTCTCAAAAACTAGCTCTGGATATATATTTAAAAATATTTAAATGTCTTTAAATGAAAAAAGGGTCTCTAAATAATTCCCTATTTCATGATTTTTGACCCTGAAAATTAAAAAATAGGAAATCAACTGAGGATACTAAGACCAACGTTGTCTCTCTCACTCCTAGGAACACTCTTATATGTTTCTATGCTGCCACAATATGAGAACCAAAGGATGGTTCATCCATGTTGGGTCCACTCCTGATGATCCTTGATTTCCACCTAGTTCTCAGCAAATGTGTCTCTATACTTGATGTCTAGATCACCCTAGTAGATAAAATTTGTAGGTTCACACACATATCATCTCAACATTGGCATGCGGAAGACATCATAAAGCCACTTTAGTTTTGGGGGTATGGAGTGACGGTAGGCAACCTCGCCAACCCTTTGCATGATCTCAAATGGACCAATGAACCATGGGGATTTCTTCCATACATGGCTGAACCTATAAAATCTTCATCATGGGGAGACTCTTAGGAAAATGTGGTCTCCCTTATAAAACTAAAATGGACTACGACATTGATCTCTGTAAGATTATATTCTACTTTAGAAAATTCGTATCTATTCAAGGATGACCTAGACATTCTATTGTGTCCCTGGACCAACTCTTGGCCCACAGTATTTGACAATATAATATCAGTCCACCAAATGGGTGACCTATTTGGTATCCCATATACTGCCTCAAAAGGCACCATGATAATGGTATATTGGTAGTTGTTGTTGTACAAAAATTCAACCAATGGGATGCGATCCTCCTAGCTCTGTTTGAATTCCAACAAGAAAACCTTTGTAATATGCTATAAAACCTGGATAGTGAACTTGGTTTTCCCATTAGTGTGGGGGTGAAGAGTTTTACTAATAATCAACTGGTTTCTGAATGCCTCATGTTGGCCTCTCTACAATCATTTTATAAACATCATTTCATGATCAGATTTAATGGTCGATGGAACACCAGGTAGGTGAATGATCTCCCATACATATAGATACCCCAAAATCTCCACCGAAATCTCCTCCCAGATAGCAAGGGTGTGTGATGACATCATGATTTAGTCAAATATCACCCTGAAATCATCATTAACCATCACTATGCATGGATGTCTCATGGTGAATTACATGGATAAGAAGTTTCATTTCTACTCAGGGTCCTCTAGGGGCTGAAAACACTTATCGGGATAAAATGATTAAACTTTTCCTGCTAAAAAGAGAGGCTCTGAGAGTTGAAATCATCTACGCTTAATATTATTTTTGACAACCAGGACTACTACTAATGGTTTTTATACGTCTTCCCTATGACGAGATACATATCTGGGAAAGTAGTCTGGAACACTTGAATCACCTAATCTTACAAAGTTACTGGAGAAACTATTCTCCACTTGAACAATATGATGTGATTACCTCTTTAGAATATCCATTTTTTGAATCATCTATGGATATATAATCCTTTATGAACTCATTGTTGATATCACTTAGTTGAGACTATATCACATGCTCAATAATCTAAGGATTAAACATCACAATATAATGAAAAGATGTACCTAGTTATTCCACTAGGTTCAGCTATTGAAAATAAAATAGATCCAATGCTTCATATATTAAGAGATCTTACGACATCCTGATAATTTAATCTTCCACAAAATTTTCATTCCCTTAAGCATAGACTATATCAATGTCATAGTCCTACCAGAACTCCATCCAACATTGTTGTCTCAAGTTCAGGTATCTCTGAGTGAATACATACCTATGACTCCAGTGGTCTGAGTAAACCAAAAAGATCTCCCATATATGGTAGTGTATCTACATTGTCCAGTAAAATATTACCACCACTAGATCTCGATTATGGGTTGCATAGTTCTTGTCATGGGGTCTCAACTTCCTCAACCCATATGTGATAACTTCTTATTGCTACATCAACATATTGTTAAGACCAACTCCTGATACATTACAATACACTACTAAATCCATTCCCTCCTCTGATAGTCTCAACACTGGAGCACATATCAGCCACTTCATCTACTCCTCAAAGGCCCTATGGAACATCTCAAACCAGTTAAATTTATTCCCTTTTCATGTCATGATGGTCAATATAGATGTGGTTCTGGAGATATCTATCATAAGTATCTTATAGTATCCAACTAATCTGTGGATGTTCCACACCATTGACTTGTTCTTGGATAAAACCCAAGAAAAAACTACTTCAATATATGCGGGGTCCATGGCTAAAAAATACTCCATAATTACATTCCACATAATATAAACCTTATGAATCTAGAACTGGCACATCGATTGATTTCTGTAAAGATGGTTCTCTTGAAGCAGTTCAGGAACCATCCTCAAGTTATCTTCATGCTCCTCATCTTTTGTATAGCATACATGTGTGGAAGACCTAGTTCATCAATTCCATGAAAATGATAGCAGGATTAATTATAAAAAATATAATCACTAAGAACTCATAGTTTTCTTAGAGACATTAGAATGCTTACATTGGAATATTAGCCTCATGAAACTGCAAGTAGTGGTATTCAGACTTGAGATCGATATTGGAGAACCATATCGCACCTCAAAAATGATCAAATAGTTTTAAAACCCTAGAAATGTGTCATTTTTTATCATGTCTTAGTTCAGATAATGATAATCCATGAAAATATGCAAGATCACATATACATTTTTAACCAACAACACTAGTGATTTTAAAGGGGACACATTGAGTCTGATGAATCCTTCCCCTCAAAGGTCCTCCAATAGCATCTGTAGATTATATATCTCACTATTTTCCATCTGATATTACATAGAAAATTTCATATTTTTTTCCTAAATGAAAGTTGATGAAAAAAAATCCATCTCCCTCCTCAGAGGTAGTCCTAGAATGTCCTCATGGAAGACATTCATATAATCCTCTACAATTGAAGGAAACCAGATGCCTGATGGGCCTTCTTCACTAATATATACACTCTCCAATTGATGGGAGATAGGATAAAACCTCTTACTCATGGCACAAAATTTATCTATCTTGAGTTCTCTCTCACAAAAAATGTAGAATCTCATTACATCGGTGCGTAGAAATTAGACTTAACTAAAGAGACCATAAATATAGGCTTGAAACATCAATATCCAATCAATACCCAATATAAGTTCATAGGATTACATTACAAAAACCAAAAGGTACCACATGAACCTATATACTCTAAGTGATAGCTCACACTATTGGCAAGTTTAATATACAGATGAAGCATTCCATGTAGGAACCTGAAGAAAAAGTTGGTGTGCAAGTGCTTCAATTAGGAGATCCAACTCTCACAGAAAATGTAAATAGATAAAAGAATTACCAGTAACTCTCTCTACTAGCACTGATTAAATACTATAATAAACACATATTATACCACTGACCATCTCGTGCACTGTAGGGTCATAGAAATCCATTTCTTGTAGCAGTTCGCAGCCCCAGCCACAAGCTCTCTGAGCCAGGCATGGGCCTCTAGGTGGTGGTGGTGGAAGGGAATAATTTTTTCATTCTCCACCTAAATATCCTCTTTATCCACTTCCATATCCACCTCCATGTGGACCACTCTTTCCATTCCATGTAGATCACTAATCATGTCACTACATCTTCCATAGTGGTCTATCAACTATCTTCTTGGGCTACTCTGTATGCCTGGTTGGGAAATCATGCCCCATGTTACCTCATGCAACAAAAGTAAAAAAATTCCCCTCTCCAGGTAGCCCAGGCACTCCATGGTTCCTCTAACCATGCACCTGAGTCTGATCATGGATGGACCTCTTATTCCAGGATTCTAGTGTTTGGAATCAGCTCGTTGTGCTAGATGACCCAAATCTATGATGCCCACAACCATCTCCAACTATCTTTCATCCCTCTTATATGATGTCCTATATCACTAGTTCCCATTCTAGAAACATGACATAGGTGGGTATACACAAGGGATCTATGGTGGATTCTTTCTCTTTATAGGGTCCCCTCTTAATATTATATGCTCAGATGTAGCCATCTCAGATCATGTTAAGGAAGTAACATGTAAGGTCTATGAACCTCCCAGTGTATTCAGCCACTATCATCCCTCAACGCTTTATCTCTAGATTCTCCTGGACATAGACAAAACATAATCTGGAGGGATAGTACTCTTCATAGAACACCTTCTAGAATCTATTCCATTCGACTGTTGACTCATCGTTGATCTATGTAACCAGGATACACCACTGCCCACCTGCTCAGTAGAAATGGATGGTTTCTAAAGGCACCACTAAATCTTTCGACATTCAAATAATCCTGAATATATATACTAATAACACTATACAATCCTCTACTTCTTGAGGATTGGGATCACCACCGAACCTCAGAAGTCTCTAACACTAGAAATCACTGAGTTCGGTCAGCCTTTACACATCATCAACCTAGTCTACAGTTATAATCTTCTTCTCTATAGGTGGAGGTGCTACTAGATACCCACCTAGAGGAAGGGGTCATGGGATGTACCGCAATGTGAGGCCTCATAACTCATAGGGTCTTCATCATGAACCAGAGTCGGTACCCTAGATGTCTATCATCATGGAGGCATCCTAAATTTTAGGAAGGAATACCTTGGTCATATGGTCATATATATATATATATATCAATAACAATGTAGAGATATATCAAGAATGATTGTAAAATAATAAATACTATATGATTCATTTACTATTAATCCCTGTAAAAAATGTCCTAGAATGTTGATTCAATAAGTATGTAGTCATGGTCCTGATGAATTGATTCATCTATCATCACACCATCGCTGGATTCTCTTTCCCAAGAGTCACAATTGAGACAACTCCAAATTTTTTACCTAAAATTAACCTATCCTCATAATGGGATACTTCAAAACGATGTCACAAAAATTGAACATTATCTATTACAAATCTATCATGACCCTACCCATGATGGGGCTTGAGCTAAAACAACCCCAAGCCATCCTCCATAGGCTAGTGGTGGTGATAAACACTAAAAGAATATCAAATTTGGGGAGTCCATTTCAAATGAAACTATAAAAAAGACCAAACCAACATAATGAAAATATTTATTGGGGAAGAAGAAAATAAGAAACACGACTATAATATAAACCAAACAATCATTATCCTCTATAAATTATTAGGTTATGGTAGTGTAAACTGAAAGAAAAAGGAAAAAATACATGCCCATCAAATAATATGTCTCAACCTAACAAAACTGAAATTAAAAATATAAAAAGTACCCTCTCCTATAGCTTAACTGATGACTACTATACACATTCCATGAACTTTTTATCCCTATTCTCATTTATATTCACAGTAAACTGGTCTACCACCTACATATGAAACAACACATTTGGGTAAATCCTATTCAGGGGTGAGAGTATAAATAACCAGTATAACAACCTAAAAGATAGTGGGGGGGAGTAAGAGATACAAGTGGAAGAGAAAGGCTATATACACACAAGTTACATTGAATGAGTAAAACTCAACCTAACAATGAGTGAATGTATTCTTATCTATGAACATGGATCTAAACACTTTGATTATATGAACTACCTATTATGTCTTTACATACAATAATTAGAGAGTAGACTCATCCAAATATTAGAATCTAGACACAGAAATCATTTAGCATACCCCATGAATCTTCACCTTTCTTGAAAATTTAGTAACCATACCCAAAGAGTGGGTACATATGAAGGATATATATATATATTCTCATTTAGAGAAACCCAAATTATGGAGTAAGGTGATCTCTAACTCATTTCTCATCCGAAGAATAAGAGTATACAACAGTTCCAAAAGTCCATCAATGATGCCCAACATCCAACATGACATCCATGAAAATTAAATTCTAAGGAATTCAGTCACCACACAATTATATTATTCTCTTTGAGTTGCATGGAATTTTCCACACAATTTTGGTCGCATTACAAAAAAATGTCTTATTGGGGAAATAATCAATCATCCTTGAGAGTCCAAGGCAACATCAAACCATATCTTTTCTTTATGTTGCATAGTATAAGGGAAATTTTTTTTAGGTAGATGAACCATGTTATAGTAAAATAGGAGTGTCCAAATTGGTAGTCAATAGAGGACCCATGTCTATCCCAACATGAGGGTTCCACTTCGATGGTTAAGTTCCCATGGACTACCCAATTGGAGGGTTCCACTCTGAGTTATTTAGGACCCATACCCTGATAACACTAGGGGGTTCTACTCAGGATATTGTGGTCCCATTTTGTGATACTGTAGTATGGTTCCACTTAGGAAGTGGAGGACCCATGCCCAGTTGAACTAGAGGGTTCCACTCTAGTAGTCATCAAGGACCCATACCCATCTTATTTGGAGGGTTCCACATAGGTGCCCATAGAGGACCCATTACCTTAATAATGGTAAGGTTCCACTCTAGAATCCATCAAGGAATTATTCCAATTCCAGATGGTGAGTTACACTTGAGAGTAATCATATGGAAATCCTACCAAATTAATGTCATCCTGAGTGTCTCCTAAGAAGGTTTTGTGATAATAATATTTCATATCATATCTGAAAATCCAAAACTAAGGGAACCATCAGGTTATATGTGAAAAAAATATGAATAGTATACTCAAGGAACACAATCCGATTTCAAACGAATGAGATACATTCACTCGAAGTTTGCCCAATAGATATCAAGGAGTATACAACATGTGAGGGGAACCACATTTCATGTGACCCCACATCACATCCTAGTAGTGTCTCGGGTCACCACATGAGTTCCTATCTATGTAGAAGTACACATCTTATAGGTGGACTACATGGACTGTCTGGGCTAATCAGTTTTAGGGCCACATGTTTATTTTTGTGTCTTGGTTATTTAGTACATTGTTTTCTATATGTCGTGCACTTCCACAAGACTTCATGTTTCGATGACCCATCGCATGGGTTTTCTAACTGGGGAAGGGTACACGTCATGTGAGAGAGGGTTAAATCACATTTACCCCATAAATGTTCCAAATCCATAGCACTACCACTAAGAGATATACATGGAATGTGTTATTTATACTGCTCAGTGTGTAGATGGGATTGGTGTTGAATACATAGATTTTATCCTCATGAAAAATATAATCCAAATATCATAGATATAACATGTAAATTTCTCAAAATAATTAGATCTGAATAGATCTCATGCTTTCTGACCATCGATCACCAAAAATCGACTCTAATTAATAATTAGTGAACCAATGTTCATTCCACATGCCACCACATCACCAATTTGTGAGTCCATGATCTAAAAACATAAAAAATTAATCCTCACCTCGTATTGATCCCGGTTATGGGATTGGATTCTCAAAACATTGTTGTTTCCTTGATTATACACAAATCTAGGTGTTATATTAAGATTGGTACCTCCCGAAAATGTGAATCTAAGACCGTAGGGATCCAACTAGTGAAGAACGTGAAAAATCAAGGGAGAAAAACACCATAAACCAATGTTTAAATGTCTTTGACAACACATTAATGGACAACGAATAAAAAATCCATTCCTGATTTGGAAAAAAACTAATAAAAAATCATATTTTAGTACTTAGGTGTATCCATAGGATGCAATAGACGCATCAAACGAAGAAAAACTAATAATATAATAAATAGTTTAATAATGGGAATAAAACTCAAATTAAATAGTCATACCATATTTTTTGATTGATTGATTTTGAAGAATGCTTCCAACAACTATTTTAAGTAAGGTGATGTGTTTGTTGAATCATAGCCTGCTCGATTCTGGAGTTTCATTATTGTTCATTGAACGAAGGAGGAAGGAGGTCTCTACGATGAATTCCATAAATTATGAGCTAACCATGGAATGGTTTTCCATATATATATATTCATGTAATCTTATCAATTTCCCTAAAATTAAAATAATTAATTAAATAAATAACCAATTAATCAATTAAAATCATTACCAACAAACGAGGGGTCTGAACGTCCTACACCCACTCATTTTATGTCAATCCATGGGAAAACACCATTTTATAGACCAAATTATGGTCTCAGATATCCCATCTAATCACCCATTTATGATTTATCCTATTTTCATTGAGGTATCATGTGCATGCAATATAACATATATTTAATAATTTATAAAAATTAATTCTGAGAACATTAATTCTTAGAATCACATGTCGTCTCAACACTTAGGTCTAGGAATATATCTATAATTATTTTAATATCTAACAAGTCCAAAATGGGTTCTCTACATTACTAACAATGATATTAAAATGGAATGGTTTCACATCCCAAACCATCATAGTAGTCAAGGTTCACTCCCATGGTAATAATAACTAAAAAATTACCATATAAAACTAGTTTCACTTCGCCTTATATTGTTGTCAATATAATGGGATTTAAATGGTTTACTATTGAATTGGAGGGAGATATTGGTCACAATCTATCACATATAGAAAATAATACACATGAGTTTCACATGATCATAAAACATTAATCATATCATAAAACATTAAATGAAACATGTTTCACAAACAATTGATCATATCATAACCTATGGAAAATATAAAGGTTTCATAATCATTTCATCAATGCATAGATTATAAAAATAAAAGGGTTTCATTAGTATTTTATCATCGTATAACCTATGGAAGAGAAATGTGTTTCACAAACATCATTCCATCATAAACTAAAACAATTCATATAAAGATTAAGAATACATTCATTGCATAAAATCCTCATTAAGGTATTGGTAATAATAATATACTTCATAATAGAAGGAAAATTATATTGAATGATTGTTTAAAACATTTCTTGAAAAATAAATATCCTTTCCATTTTGAAAAAAAAATAATTAAAACAAAAACTATTTTCAAAATATTATTATTTAAAAATTACCTTGGAAGATTATAAATCAATCATAGAGGTAATTATTGGTCATTATGAAGCATAATTACTTTCATATCATACATGTTAAAATAATGATTCCATTCAAATCATTAGAAAAAGATAAATGAACATTGATTTAAAAGCAACATGAATATTTATTTATAGAAATTTTGTAAAAAATAAAACATTGGTAAAAATATCATTAATAAATAATTAATAAAATTTAATATCATTTTATAATACACTTAGAAAAAATAGATTTGAAAAAAATTTGGTTTTCAACTAATGAGAGAAATAATGACTATTTTCCTAAGAAATTTTATTCTGTACTATTGAGTACATAAAGAGAAAAAAATTATAAGGAAAAATGTATTCTAATACCTGAAAATAAGATTAAAAAAATTCATGAGATTCAAGAGGGATGGTTCATAATATTTTATCATCATAAACCTAATTTTAAACTATCTTAATAAATGATAATATTGTAACATAAAATCATTACCACTTTGGTAATATTGAATTGTAAACACCATTATGGAATATCATTAAATTAAATATTAATTATCCTATGAATAAATAAATTCCTAATATTACATGTCATTGGGGATGCATATACACATCATAAAAAAGATATGTGCATAACATAACATATGTCACAATGAAAAAAAATTGAGACAAAAATACATTACCATAAGTATCAAAATTCATTATACATGTTAAAAAATATTATATACTAAATGTAATTTTATTATACATTTAATAAATAACCATAAATTAATATATGATAGAAAATATGATTTTATTATGGCCTTTTATTTATAATTCCATGTTAAAGTCACATTTCAGGCAATAACTGTTTTGTTGTTCATGTTTGTTTTGATTTTTTTGTTCCAATTACATTGATCATGGTTACATAATATATGTAATTTTTAACATGTTATAAATATATTATATCTTTATTTTATATTTTTTTTATTATAATCAATATTATTTATAAATTTAAATTAAAATACACCAATCATGGGTATTGTAGGCTGTATGTACAAATGAACCATGTTCCCATTTTCTTGATAGATTAAAATAATGAAACCTAAATAATACATTAAAATTATATGATAACTTATATTCCATATATATCACACATTTTAATTAATATAAAATTACATTCCATGTAATGTGTGAACGAATCACGTCTCTTCACTAGGCGGTAGTCCACCATACACATGAGAGATGTTATTACATTCCCAAAAAATGGAACGTACGATGGTATATGTGATATAATTATTACATAAGTGTAATAATATCATATATAAATATTTAATTCATATTTATATACATCCATGGGTGTTGGAGAAGGAAAATAAATAACATCAGTCTGTAAGGTAATTTTATGACATACACCAAAATAAATATTTCATATCCCATTTGATAGAATAAAAGATGTCTTTAGGTAATTAACATAAGAAAAAATAGAAATCTGAAAATGGATTATTATAAAGTTATTATATTAACATGGTTTAATAATAATTGAAAGTTTTATAGGAATAAATAAGATAAAAAATTAGTTAGGGGTGTTACCAATTCTTTAAAAAAATTATTTTATTGCACCAAAAAGAATATTAGGTAGGATTCATGAACAAATTACAAGTTCTATGATGGTATGATAGAATTTAGGAAGTGGTATGGGTACGTATTATCTTATCCATATTTTTTAATTACTAATTGGAGAGGATAAGGGGTGGACTTTTATAAGTGAGGTTAGTAGCATACTATTAATTTTTTAAAAGAAAAATGTGTACACACATTTTTTGGTGAATCTATATTTTCATACATTGATATTAATTTTTTTTAAATGAATAATAAATAAATTTTAGAAACACATTAAATATGACCATAATAGTTTATTTTCTTTTGATACTTTTAGTACAATATTTATATGTCATGAAAAATATTAAATGTCTCTCCTAATAATCTTCCCCTTCAGTAATCATCACAAACACAACCTACATAAACAATTATTCATAACCTAGGAAAATTAAGAAAAATAAGGGGTGATATAATATTTAAATTACGGATTAAAAAATGGATATATATAAGAATATAATGATCATAAACATCTGATAGAATGAGGATAAAATTTGAAAACCACACCCTTCATATCAATTATAATAGTCCCCTGTTATAAAATAAAAATTAGAATTTCATTAGTCATGAATAATAAGGGAATCATTGAACATGATACATGAGTGCATAAAATTATAATAATAAATATATTTATGGAATATAAATCATATTATAACATTTTGAAAATGTGTAAATCGAAGCAGGTTCACTCATTAAGTTAAGGACATGAAGTTATTCCCTTCTATAAGCTTATAGATATGATACCTGGTCCAGGGAAAAAATTATGGAAATGAAATGCAGGTCTATACATAAAAGTATGAAAATGTAATCAAGTTCACACATAACATTTTTAAAATTTAATTAGGTTAACACATTTCACATTGAACATGTATTCATGTTCACACATAACATATTTACTCATGAGTTTTCAAACATTACCCAATGCATTGAAGGGAGATATTGGTCCCACACATTTCATTATGAAAACCATATTTATGTGTTCAACAAGATCATAATAAATCGTCATATTTTATTAAATGGAATGAAGTGTTATTCATACACATTTCATCATATCATAACCTATTGAAAAAAGAGTGGTGTTATAAACATTTCATCATTTCATCATAGAATAAACCAAGTAAGAAGAAAGAGATTTCATAAGAATTATATCATGATATAACCCATGTAAAAAGAAAGAGGTTTCATAAGAATTATATCATGATATAACCCACGTAAAAAGAAGGAGGTTTTGTAAAAATCATCCTTCATAAATGTAAATCATTCAATTAATGATTGGGAATTTTATGCTTTGAACAAATCCCATGCAAGGAATACAGAAAATTAACAGATGTCATCTTAGATGGAAAGTGATTTTGATCAATAATTTAAAACATTTTTGGAGGAAAATATCACTTCTATTTCTTAAATACTTTTTATAACGTAAATCAAACATTCAAGAACATATTATTATAAAATATATTAGATAATGTATAACGTAATCTTCAAGGAAAATAATGGTGGGAGATTATGTTCCGACCATACACCTAGTAATAAATATTCCATTCATATTTTTTTTAAAATCCAAACACCCATTATTTTTTAAAAATAAAATAATATTACATTTAATAAATTTATTGAAGAATTCAAAAATGGTATTTAAATTATTTGACAATTCATTTTATGGAAATGACAAAAACATTTTAAAAATATTTTTTAGAAAATCATATCTGGATTAAAATGTGATTTTGATAGAAAAGATGATTTTTCATTAGAAATATTTTGAAATATTATTTACATAAATAGAATAATATGAAGGTAAACAATGTATTCCCCTAAAATAACAATATGAGAAGTAAATTAATGATTATCTTGAGAGATTGATCCTAATATTTCATTATTGGAATCATAATCTTATATAATCCTGATAAATGATGAGAATGTAACATAAAAATCATACCAGTTTGGTAACTTTGAAACTAAACACCTATGATGGAATAAAATTAAATTAAACATAAAATAACTCAAGGATAAAAATATTAATGATTTTACATGTAAAAGTTTGTGTATAGACATGTCGTAAAATAGTATAGGAGCATAACATAACATATGTATCCAGGAGGGAAAATAGAGACCAAAATCTCTTACTAATTTATTAATTTAGAAACCATTAATTCTTGGAAATAGATATAATCAAATGGATATGTAAACCAAAAAAATTATAAGAATTATAATATACCTTCATTGGTATTATATACAACACATAAATGAAATAGTTGGGTAATATAACAGGTGTCTCACAGAAGTAAAAAGTTAGACATAAATACCTTACTATAATTATTAACTTTTATCATTAAAATTTGAATCAAATATATAATTTATATATGGTTATTATACATATATTACACAACCGTTTTTATATATTTCATACTATATATGATTTATTTATTCCAATATATTACTTTTTATGATCAGTTTCTTATTAAAGCTGGGATTCGAGTAATGAACACATTTCTTTTATAAAAGTTTCAATTTTTTTTACTTTAGTCCTTTTTATCTTTCTAAGATTATATAAATAAAAATTAATTTGAATTGATTATAATATTTAAATTTCAATTAAACTCTTAATAGAAATCCTGAGGGCTGGTTTTGATAAATTAAGTATATTGTGATAATGGAGAAGGAAGGCCATATGTGTGTTGTAAGGCCCCAACCTTAAACATTACATAATATTCATTTATGATAATAATTCACATTAAGGATATTTTTAGGTTTAGAGATTTAGAGAATAAGGTCATAAATTATATATAATAACTTTATTATTATAAGTATACACTTCTAATCACTATCAATTTTTTTATAAAACAAATACTCTTAAAAAAGAAACATGTCTAATTCCATGTTTTAGACAACAAGACTTTTCCACGATCCCATCCTTGACCCTATTAAAATTTAAGTCCTGTGATACTCATTTCAAAAACATGGGATAGGAATAAAAATATCAGAAAAGGATACATAAAAATGTAAAACTGTTATTTTTCAAAGCAATATGTAAACCATGAATACTTTATCATAAAGTAATAATGTTGACCTTATGGAAGTAGAAAAAATAATTCACTGAATATAATATCAATGGTTGCCATTTTGTAACCAAAATTATTCCATAAATCCCATAGAAAATAGCGTATAGAATATAATGGTAACTTGGGACATAAAAACTCTTAAATGGAATAACCACACGGTCGACTACCACACATATCACTAAATAGAATAGTTATATGGCCGAATTCCATACCCAATGCATTGGAGGTTATTAAATAAATACCCATAGTTGGTTTATCATAGAACCAACCATAATTTGGATTACCACATAACCACCATTCACTTTATTATCACATAACCACCCATCAAATTTCCATGTACCATTATATACTCATAATACATAAAATATTAAAAATATAAACATTTCACTAATAACATTTAATTTGAAATCACAAGAAATCATTTAAAATATATTTAAATAATCAATCCATTTCAAAAACAATTTTCAATAAAAAAACCCAAAAAGTGAATTAGGGAATTCTTTTCCTTTTAAAAACATTATGGCTTATCGAGGACCCCAAATAACGATTACTACGGCAGAGAGGTCATTGTCACCACAAATGTTAAAAACTATCCTTTTCTAGTTTAGTAAAATTTTCCATTGATAAAATACAACCTTTTAATGAAATTAAAAGTAAAAGGGATTTATTATACACTGTAAAAAATAAGGAGCTATATACTGTAAAAATATGCCTTAATGAAAGGAGATTGAGACAAAGTTCCTTGCATCGTGTTCGACATGACAAGTTTTTTCTTTAATTTCATGAATTATAAACATAATTTAATTTATAATTGATTTAGAACCATATTTAATTTTGTTATTCCTTTTTTATTACTTATTACCTCATTATAAAAATTACATGATTATTTATGTTAATATCGATATTTTTGTCGATATTGGGTACATGAGTCGAAAATGATATTGTTATAATTAGAATTTGTTCATATTGTCAAAATTCCATTATCTCCAAAATATTATTCATATATATATCATATATATCTAATATATATGTATTTATAATATTCCCTAACATTTGGAGATAAAAAATGAAATGTACTGTTCATGGAGATGGTAAGTCGTACGTACGCATGAATGCTACTTTCATTTATATTTCATATTTAATGGAATGAAAACCTAATGATTCATAGGAATATTATAATTCCAGTATAATATAACATTTTATATATGTTACATAGGATCATTAACTCCATCCTTTATAAATTCTATGTATCACATGAACGGTTCATATCAATTTGAGGGGACTGTAGTACGTGCTTCCTCAAATGAAATTATAGTGTTTACACATCATGAAAAGCAGAATGGTATTTTGTAACTAAAAAATAATTAATAATTAATAAAATATTAACATAATATATATCATATAAATATAGTGCCATCATAATGGACACCATGAGAGGAATTGGGAGACAATTGGACAATTATCGTTTCATGAGGGAGTAGTTTGTTGTCCACAGAAACAATGTGTTATAAATCCATTAGATGGAGGTGGGTGTAAGTTCAGTTCGAATACTTCTCATAAAAAATTTAAATATATTTATGATACTTGTGTTTTTATGTAATTAATGAATATGAATATAATTGGGAGTGAGGAAATAGAATATTGGGAAGGAACTTTAGAGAAGACATTGCCTTTTAAAACGGGTAACTCTCTTTGATTTGACCAAAAATGATTTCATGAATTGCCTTATGCCTTAGGTATAGAATCTATGAGGATTATAAGAATTTTGGGAGCTTATTGGAGCATATTTCAGATAAGACAAGGGGAAAGAGAGGTGTGAGTAAGGGGTTAGAGGTGGTATCCATTTATAAGAGGGTGGAGGGGTACTTTAGGAATGTCTTGATAAATTATTTTATTATAAACATAATTTAGATTTCCAAAAGGTTGAAAACTCAATTAATTAGTTTATAATATTAGGATTGTTTTAAATCCTCTAAAAAAATAGGTTTTAGAAATTTTTTGGGTTCAAATTTAACTATATCATTTATCTTTAACCCTTAGATAACTAATTTAACTATTACCATGTCTTCTTGTATATTCACATTATATGGTTAATATAGTCATCAAAAAAATTCCAATAAAACCTCAAGTGGTTCACTAATGACATGTAAAACATTTACTATGTCATTTGGCTGAAATAATATATTTTTTGACTATTATATCATTTAATACAATAGTATTTGTTTTAAAAACTCATTTATGTGAATTATTAAACTATTCATATCGTGACATTTTAAAAATATATAACAACATGATTCATTCAAAAAAACATTATAAAGTAAAAATTAACAAGTCATACACATCCATAAAATTCTTGGTTGGCATTAAAAGTTTTCGAATAAATTTATTTTAATATTTATGATCTCATTTATTTAAATCATTCATTATTATGGTAATCACTACATCATCATTGTGTCATATATATATATATATTTATTTTCTTTCTAAAAATTATAAATAAAATACAATGATGTAATAATTTATTTTAGATTTATATGACTATTTATAGTCAAAATGATAACTTATATAACCCCATATTAAAAAAATTTACTAAAAGATACATGTTCAGGTTATATTTTCCTTAACATTAAATTAAAAGTAATTAATCGTCATTTTCACACACATGTGGCTCCTTGGGGTCCTAAAATCGATCCAAGAATTCCCATGGTCAAACATATCATATAAAATATGGTTATTACATGTTTTAGGGTAATTTAATATTATTATAATATTATTTTCATACCCTTATTTATCAGATTTACCTTTTAACCATGGTAAATAAAATATTTACTCATGTTACTATTCAATATTTCTAAAAATAAAATTTTCCTATTTAAAAAATTTGGAATTTCTGATTCCAAATATGGAATCCATTTTTCAAGATTCAAAACCCATATGTTTCAGAAATTAATTTATAATTAATTCTCGCTGTCAAAACCCAAAAGCTTGTTTTTAAGAAGTAAAAACGACCAAAAGATTAACATGTGTTTACTTCCTATTTCAAAGTGATATTACTTATAATGGATAAAAATGGATTAAGTGATAAAAATATATTCCAATTACACTATAAAAATATTTAAATGTAAAATCTACCTATATAAATAAATTTCTTTAAAAGGCTGTTCTGAATTAAAAGGCAATATTTTTCACTATTCATAAAAATGAACTTTAGAAGAAAATTTCTAAAAATTTACCGAAAGTAAATTTTGATTCCCCTATACTGAAAAAAAGTTTATTTTTTCAAATAGAACATATAAAAGTGGCAAAAATTATATATTAAAAGGGTTCACTATTAAAAGGCTGTAAACTGCATAATTAGAAAAATAATTCTTTTATTTGATCAAATAAATTTCTTCTCATATAAAATCTACAAAACAAATAAAATGAATTTAAATATTTATACTGAATATATATAATATATATTTAATTAAATAAAAATCCATAAAGAGTGATATGAAAACTCAATTATTCTCTTTTAAATAGATTTTCATTAAAAAAACATCCTTTATATACAATTGATTTTTATTTCCATTTCTAATAAATTTGTTAATAAATGAATCAACATTTAAACATGTGTAAAACATATTTCAAAATCTAGACAATAATATTCATTCCCGAAATTCTAATGGATAGGACTTAACTACCATTTAGAATAATAATAATAATAATTTATTATTTTTTAGTATATATCAATGTTGTGTAAAATGTAATATTTTGGAAAATCCCATAGTTGCGTGTCGATTTTGATGTAAAAAATAATCCCATTTAACATAAAATTAATATATTATTCATAATTATTAATATAAATCAAGAAGTATTATTCTATAAATACTGGGGTCTTTCATTTTCCCCCCATTTCGAAATTGTGTCCTCAAAATTTTAAAACTGGTCTCAGAAGCTTCATCAAAAGTCCCACATTGGAAATATATTCAACATAAATATCACATTAAATGAAATAAAGATAAGTATAATTGTAACCCAAGATTAAACATACTAGGATTCCATGAAATATTTATATGGAAGAGAAAAATAAGCACCATGGTCTGATGGATAGTGATTGAAAACATGATCAGCAGAAAGTTAACCACCAGAAAACCACATATTTGTGATAGGTTAAACGACCTTTGATTCCCCAGTAGGAAAAGTAAAAGAACAATGTTTTCTTATGTTCCCTTTCATAATTTTGGATAATTTATTTTTGAGATTGAATAATAATATAAGGAAATATACTCACTTTTCATGTAGAGTACCATCCTTTAATAAATTTCTACTAAAAACTCATCTTTTCTCCAAACGTTAAGTATTCCAGATGACTTAGTCACAGATGAATCACTAGAATCAACTTTTAGAGAATAAAATGTTCTAAAATAGATGAACCATATATTTTTCGTGTCTTTATACATTAACCAAAACCAAAATGTAGTACAGGATCAGATAATCCCCATAAAGGATAATCTTTTATAAAAAGAAATACTACTCTTAATCTACAAAATTGAATAATAAATACCCAAAGCACACCAAGACCATTAAATACCCAATTGTACTTAAAATGATACAAAATAATCCAAAATATGTTTGAAAAACAAAATTCATAAGGATTTGATCACATAGTCTTCCACAAAAATCATAACATTTATATCCAATCAACTTCGGATAATCCTAAATTCTCATACTGAAAAGTAATTAACCCAATCACATGTTCTCTATTATAGGTTAATTATTTTCATAAATAACCCAAATACTTAAATGTACACAATAAATAAATAGATTATTTGAAAATAAAATTCCACCAATACTCTTCAATTAAAATCCCAAAGTATTCTATTTTCCTTAGGTATATAGTGTTCCCAAAAGAGAAAACATATTCCAAAATAATCGTTATCACTTAATCAACAAATCATTTTCCTATACTAAGTATATCCATTTGATAAAACATAATATCCCAAATAAAGCTATTATTGATCAATAAAGTCATTTAACTAAAAAGAATAATCCATACTAACTAGGGAATTCACGTAGGCCAGTCATAGGAGATGCGCCCTTTTCCCCTTCGGTTGTGGGATCGATTCCCATAGCCTTTCCAGACGTGACGAGTTTTCACCCATCCCATAGGTTGTAATTTTTCTAAAACCATATTATTATTATAAAATTTAAAAAATAATATAATTTCCTAAAAAATAACCATAACCTATATTACACCCAAAGGTTATCTAATACCTTTCATTTTGCATCCCAAAATGTAATAATCATTTGTCGCATCAAAAAACAAAAGATCATATGAAACCCTATGGTTATCAATTATTTTCACACAAGAAAATATAATTCTTTCTTGAATAACATTATCACATATAAAACATAAGGGTTACACTTACTATAAAAATTCTTCCAAAGTAATCCCATCATCAAAAGAGCCTTAACAATTTTAAGCATTTCATCATCCTAAAATCTATCATAACTCTTGAATCCCTTATTTTTAGACCACTTACTCATTCAAAATTATTTATGATCCATTAAACATTACTTTAAAACTTCTTCCGTAATACTTATTTTCTATAGAAAAAATCATGAATCATATCCTATGATTCAATAATGTCAAAGCATCATCTATGAAATAATCTACACATTTCATTGGTTATTTTTAGCTTCCTCATCGTCAATTGGAATGTAATTTTGTATTGGTAAACATTTGTTTTTCTAGTATTTTTGATCCCATTTCTGAACATTCTTTTTAGGAAATCTATTTGTGTAATGACCATGCACACCACATTTAAAACATTCAACTGATCCCCCATAAAGAACAACATTCCCTTTCTTAGAGTCCACTAGATGCTTACTTTTTTCCATAGAAGGTTCTGCTTTATGACCTTCATTACCACATATATAGTATCTTCTCATCACTTTGAAGCATTTTCCTAGGTCTTTATTTACCCATCCTTGACACATAGGTTTTTTAATATAGTTACCTTTATGATTATTACCTTAACATCGGTAGGGATTTTTTTTATCTCATATATGATTCCTTAGAAAAATCATGTAGGTTCTTGTGGTCAATCATGAATCCATATAGTTAATTGAGAATAACCACAAGATTCTTCATTGTATTTAAAATTTCATTAGGTTTATTATTCCAAAAACTGTTACAGTTTTATTCACATCCATTATTACATTGGTACCTACTATATCCAACCATATACTAATACAAAAAATTTCAGTGTGATTATATTAGTAAAATCAACATATAATATCTTATGAATTAGGAAAATAATAAGTTATAATTATTAATGTTATCTTAAACACATTAAATTTATCTAAAATAACTATGACTCTTTCTAATATTCTAACCATTGTGGTTATGTCACTTACGCTTAATTGACACCCTAACCTCTAAATTTATCTATACCTCCCTATGATACCTACTATAAGGCCCCAGCCTTAAACACTACTTAATCTTGAATTATGTTAATAATTCACATTGATTATATTTTTTAGGTTTAGAGATTTTGAGAATTATATTATAACTTAAACATAACAACCTAAATATTACAATTAAACACTTCTACTCACTATCCATTTTTTCAGAAAACAAAAACACTTAAAAAATGAAACATGTATAGTTGCATGTTTTAGATAGAATGACTTTTTCATGAACCCGTCCTTGACCCTATTAATCTTTAAGTACTATGAAAAACATTTAAAAACTTGTGATGAAGATAAAAATCGATGTAAGGGATACATAAAGAAAGAAAACTGTTAGTTTTTCGGAAAAACATGTAAACTGTGAATACATTATCATAATGAAATACTTTTCACCTTAAAGAAGAAGAAAAAAACTTCACTAAATATAAGATCATTTCATACACCTTATGTAACAAAAATATTACCACAAAGCCCATATAAAATAATGTATAGCATAAAAAAGGTAACTTGGGACATAAACATAATTAAATGTAACAACCACATAGTCAACTTCCACACATATCACTAAATGGAATAACTATACATTCGACATCCATACCCAATTCATTTGAGGGTATAACATAACCACCCATCATTGGTTTATCATAGAACCAACCACAATTTGGTCTATAACATAACCACCCTTCATTTGTTTATCACGTAACAACCTGTCAAATGACTAAGTACCATTATATAATAATAAAACATTAAATATTGAATATATCAGCATTTCACTATAACATTTCACTTTCAATCACAAGAAATAATTTCAAGATATTGAAATAATAAATTCATTTCAAAAACCATTTTCAATATAAAAACACCCAAAAATGCAATAAGGTATTTCTTTTCCATTTAAAAACATTAAGGCTTATAGAGGAAGCCAAATAACAATTACGGTGGTGGAGAGGTCATTGTCGTTGGAAAAATTAAAAAAATTTCTTTTTTTCATTTAGTAAAATAATTTTTAGATAAAATATTCCTTTTGAATGAAACTAAAAGAGAAATGGTTTTATTATACACTATATAAAAGAAGGAGGTGTATATTATCAATAAATGCCTTAATGAAAGGAGATTGAGACGATGTCCCTTACCTCGTATACGACATGACTCATTCATTATTTAATTTACTAAATAATAAACTTAAGTTAATTTAAACTTGCTTAAGAATATTTTTCATGTTTATTATTTCATTTATATCACTTATTACCATGTTATAAAAATTACATAAATTTTTAACTTAATATTTGTTGTTTTGTCATTATTGGGTACTTGAGTCAAAAACGATCTTGTTATAATTACAATTTATCCTTATGTTCAAGAGGCCACTATCTCAAGAATATTACTCATATATATACATATATATACATATATATCATATATATCTAGTATATACGTATTTAAAATATTCCATAACATTTGGAGATACGAAATGAAATGCACGGTTGATGGAGATGGTAAGCTGTACGTACGCATGAATGCTACTTTCATTTCTATTTCATATTTAATGGAATGAAAAATTAATGATAAAAAGGTATATTATAATTACATTATAATATAGTATTTTATATATGTTACATAATTTCATTAATTCAATCCTTTATACATTCTATGTATGGAATGAATGAGTCATATAACTTTGAGGGGGAGGTAGTCCATGCTTCCTAAAATTAATTTATTGTGTTTACACATCCTAAAGATCATAAAGGTGTATTGTAAATAAAAATTACAGAATAATAAAGATAATATAAAAATAATATATATCATATATATATAGTTCCATCATAATGGTCACTATGAGAGGTGGTGGGAGATAATAGAACAATCATCATTTAGTGTGGAAGTAGTTCGTCATCCATAGAAATGATATGTTCTAAATCCATTAGATGGAGGTGTGTGTAAGTGTAGTTAGAATAATTCTCATAATATCATCCTTTTATATTTATGATACTATTTTTTATGTAATAAAATAATAAAAATAGAATAGGGGGTGAAGAAGTATAATATGGGAAAGGAACTTCTGAGAAGACGCTACCTCTTTAAACGGGTAACTCCCTTTGATTTGAGCCAAAATGAATTATTGAATTTCCTTCTGCCTAATGTAATGATTCTAAGACGAGGAGAGAGATTTTAGGAGGTTATTGGAGAAGAGTTTTCACGATCCAAGGGGCTTGATAGATGTGAGTAAGGGGTTATACGTGGCTGCCTTTTATAAGAGGGATGATGTGTACATTAGAAATGTCTTGAATGATTATATTTTTATAAACCGAATTTCGATTTTAAAAAGTTATGAAACTCATTTAATTAGAATATAAGATAAGGATTGTTATAAATAATCACAAAATATAGGTTTTAGGCAAGTATTGGTTTCACATTTAACCTTATCACTTAGCTATAGACCTTAGTTAGCTAATTTAACTATTACCATGTCTTCTTGTATATTCATACTATATGGTTAGTATATTTACTATAGAATAATAGTAGATACTCAAGTGGAAAATTAATGAAATATAAAACATTATCTAAGTCATTTCCTCAAATCACATATTTTTAAGAATATTATATCATTTAATAAAAGATTATTTTCTTTAAAAACTCATTTATGAAAATTTTTATATTATTCATAACATGACTTTTTTAAAATCCATAACTTGGTTTTTTTTAAAATATCATAAATAAAAATAAAACAAGTAACAATAATATATAAAATTTGTGTGTAACATAAAAAGTGTCAGAATAAATTAATTTTAATATTTATAATCTCATTTATTTAAATCGTTCATTAATAAGGTAATCCCTACATCATCATTGTGTCATAAATATATTTATTTATTTGATGTCTAAAAATTATAAATAAATATCATGATATAGGAAATCATTTTTGATTTCTAATTAAAGTTTTTTTAGAAAATATAACTCATATAACTCAATATTAAAATTATTTTATTAAAAGATACATGTTTCGGTTAAATTTTCCGTAACTTTAAATTTGAAGTAATTAAACATCATTTCCACACACAAGTGGATCCATGGGGTCCTAAAATCAATTCAACGATACCCAATATCAGAAATATGTCATGAAATAGTGTTAGGACATGTGTTAGGGTAATTTAATATTATTATAATATTACTTTTTTACCCTTATTTACCAGACTGACCCTTTAACCATGGTAAATAAAATATTTACTGGAGTTATAATTCATAATGTATAAAAACTAAAGTTACCTTTTTATAAAATTTTGACCTCAATATTCCAAATATGCAATCCAATTTTTGATATTAAAAACCCAAAAGTTTTAGAAATTGATTCAAAATTAATTCCTGTTGTCAAATCCAAAAAGCATGTTTTTAAGAAATAAAAACCATCAAAAGATTGACTTGCATTTATATCCAATTTGAATATAAAATTACCGACAATAGAGAAAATAGGATTAAATGATAAAAATATAATCCAATTACACTTTAAAACCATTTAAAAGTAAAATATAAATATATAAATAAATTATATTAAAAGGCAGTTTTGAATTAAAATTCTTTATTTTTCAGAATTCAAAAAAAAATGAAGTTTAGCAGAAAAATACCCTAAATAACCCAAAGTAAATTTTGATGTCCCACTTATAAAGAAGATGTTTATTTTTTAAAATGGAACATATAAAAGTGTCAAAAAATGAGAATTAAAATGGGTTCTCTATCAAAATGTGGTAAAACTGCATTTCTATAAAAATACTTCTTTTATTCGAAAAAATTAATTTATTCTTGTATCATATCAAGAAAACATATAATATGAATTCAAAACAAAACATTTAATATATATAATATATTTTTCATTAAATAAAAATCCATAAAGATTGATATGTGTTGGCACTAGAAAACGCATCCACAAAACTTCCCAAATAATTCCATACATGATTGAATGTCGTAGCCCATTTTTCCAGATTCGATTTGACAGGTCATAGATCTCGAATGGAGTTATGTATTAGGAGTTATGGACATTAGAAGTTAGGCTAGAAAAATGTTTTTCGGAGCCCATTCTCAAAGCCCCCTCCCTGATCGCAGAGCATAGGAACTTGACCGGAGCCTCCGTGAGTGTCACGAAGTTCTATAATGGTCAAATATATGGAAAAGAATAACATGAAGGAACTTTAACAGAGCCTCCATGACTGCCACAAAGCTCAATGATGGTCGAATTCACGATTTCGAGAAATTTGAGGGAACTCCCTCCAGTTGCTGAGCGCGATTTTCTTCATGGCACACATTTGTGCTTTGTATCATGCTCTGCTGACCTCCATCACTTTTAAATACCGAAATCACCCCCATATGTAAGGACAATTACACCACCCCTTGGACTACCAATCTCCCATTTTTGGGATCTCTAGGGCACCGCGAAGTGATTCCCTTCATAGAGGGCTCTACGAGAGGCTTTTCACCACGATATTCTTTTCTCTATGAGAGGCTTTGCTCTGTGAGCCCCTTTTCTCTATGAGTCTATGCTCTAAAAACATCTTTCCTTTGTGAAGATATTCCCTAAGACCCCATACTCCGCAAGCAGCTTTCCTTTTCGAAGCTTCTCATTGAGACCCCTTGCTCCACGAGAACCATTCCTTCATGAAGCTGCGCTGTGACACCCCATGCTCTGTGAGGTCCTTTCCTTCATGAAGCTGGTTCATGAGACCCCATGCTCTGCGATCCCCTTTTCTCCCTGATGAAACTTCACAAAGACCTACCCTATGCGAATCTCCTACCTTCACGCCCACTGGTCTATACTCTTGGATTGTTTCCCATGTCAGGATTTGAGATTCTCATCATTAAATCCCGGTGTACCTTGAGTTGAACCATTCCTCAAGAAACTAATCAAAACCCTCTCACCTGACTCCTATGTAATGATCCACCAAAAAGGGCCACTCTTGCATAAGTCCCAACACCTGCCACTGATAGGACCCTTATGCCTAATAGTCATATTTACATGACTATAAACTGTAGTGCACACTATGTTCAAACCATATGATGCATCTTACTCCAAACAAGAGATGCCTTATGCTCCAAGCATAAGATGACAACAATTATATCTAGATGACATTAAAATGTAGTACTCCCTATGTGAAAAATATAGGATGCCTATTAATCCAAACAAGAGACGCCTTATGCTCCAAGCATAAGATGCTAATAGTCCTTTCTACATGACTTTAATCTGTAGCATGCCCTGTCATTCAATAATAGGATGCCTCTTGTTCCAAATAAAATATAGCTTATGTGAAAATCATAAGATAACTTATGCCAAGATTAGAGTGGCATAAATTAAAGAGCGTTAGAATCTATTTAAACATTCAATCACTCCACCCCATGATTTGCATGTCCTTAATTCGGATCTTCATACTCTTTCATGTATAAAAGGACCCCCTAACAGCCTAGTCCCATGCTGCCTTGGCTCACCTACCATTCTGGTCCAATGTTCTGGAAGACATTGGACAACACATCGAGTTAGGTCCTATGTTTTGAAAATTGTCAATGGTCAACCCTCGCTTGTTTTCCCCCATTTCAGGCTAACTCAATATGAATGTTGTGTTTCAGACATGGTCAAAAATTATCCTTCATCGCCACACCACCCTCATTGCATTCTGAATGTCAGGCACGTGATTCAAACTTTTAATCTCCCTTTGTTCAGAATGATTCCAATGCCCCTGGAATTATCCCACTTGTGCACTAGTGCATATGTGTAGACCACAATTATGTGCCTCGACCCGCCAGCGAGTTGTGATGCTCTCATGACTAGAAATGTGGAAGACACCTGGGTAGCTTCCTTTCATAATCCCTATCCACCATTTCCGCTCCACTATGGAAACCTAGTTAGCTTCCTTGCGTAAGCCCCATTACTCATTACCGCTCCATAATGACACCCGGTTTGCTTCCTTGCGTAATCCCCATTCCCCATTGTCTCTCCATAGCGGCGTCCGAGAAGCTTCCTTGCATAATCCCCATTCACCATTTCCACTCCTTAGAGGCACTCAGGAAGCTTCCTTGCATAATCCCTATCCACCATTTACACTCCATAGAGGCACTCGGGAATCTTCCTTAAGTGACCCCCATTTACCATTGCTGCTCAATAGCATCACCCATTCTGCTTCCTTGCGTAAGACCCATTAACCATTGCCACTTCATAGCAGCACCCGGGTTGCTTCCTTTCATAATTTCCATTCACCATTACTACTCCATAGCAGCCCCCAGGCAAAATCCATACATAAGCTCCATCCACCATTACTGCTTCATAGCAGCACTCAGGAAGCATCCTTGTATAAGCCCCATTCACCATTTCTACTGCATAACGGAACCCGGACAACTTCCTTGTATAATCCCCATCAACCATTGCTGATCCCAAATGGAACTCGAGTAACTCCTTTACGTAAGCCCCATACACCATTTATACTCCATAATAGCACCTAGGAAACATCTTTGCATAAGCCCCATTCATCATTGTCTTTGTAAAGTGGGTCTCAGGATGCTTCTTTGCGTAAGCCCCATTGACCATTGCTGCTCTACAGTGATGCCCGGGTTTCTTCCTTAGGTAAGACCCATTCATCATTGCTGCTCCATAGAGGCAACCGAGTAGCTTCATTACGTAAGCCCCATCCACCATTTTCTCTCCATAGCAGCACCGAAGAAAATTCCTTGCGTTATCCTGATTCACCATTGTCGCTCCATAGTGGCACCCGATCAGTTTCCTTGCGTAAGCCCCATTCACCATTTCTGATCAATAGTGGCCCCCCAGAAACTTCCTTACGTAAGACCCATTCACCATTGTTGCTCCATTGCGGCACTCGGGCAGCTTCCTTACGTTGGCCCCATTCACCACCCTTCTTGGGTGCACCATTTCTCTATGATCATTAGGTCATTACTGCCTCCTGTTTCTCTCACCGAGCATGACTCATGTGGGATTATAGTAAGCATCGACCATAACATCCTCTCTAGGTACCCTAGTCTGTAATCCCCAAACACCAGCCCAAACTACATGCACATTGATCCTTACAAAGGAAAGGTACATAGGATGCCTATCTAATGTTCAAGCCCACCATCCATTGGTCCTAACCATCATCACATTGGTGAACCTACCCCTTCCGAACTACGAGGACTTTGATCCTTGCCATGTCAAGGTACGTAGGAAGCCTCCCCGAGGTTCGAGGCCAACAACCATTAGTCCTGACCCCCTTCACATAGATTCAACAAACCATCCCGAACTTCGTGTAATTTGATACTTTACATGGTTAGGTATGTAGGAAGCCTCCTTGAGGTTAATGCCCACCATCCATTGGTCCTGACCATCTTCACGTCGGTGAACCAACCCTTCTTGAACTAAATGGACTTTGATTCTTTCCAATGCAAGGTATGTAGGAAGCCTCCCATAGGTTCATTCCCAAAACACATTGGTCCCAAACACCTTCATGTCAGTTCACCAACACCATTCAGAACCATGGGGACTTTGATCCTTGCTAAGGAAAGGTATGTAGAAAGCCTCCCTAAGGTTCAAGCCCAACACGCATTGGTCCCGACCACCTTTATGTCGGTTCACCAACACCATTCGGAACTACTGGGACTTTAATCCTTTCCAAGGCAAGGTACGTAGGAAGCCTCTCTGAGGTTCAGGCCTAACAATCGTTAGTCCCGACCCCCTTCATGTAGGTTCACCAAACCATGCAGAACTACACAGACTTTGATCCTTGCCAAGGAATGGTACGAAGGAAGACTCCCTCAGGTTCAATCCCACCATCCATTGGTTCCGACCCCATTCACGGTGGTTCACCACACCATTCCCGAACTATGTGGACTTTGATCCTGACCAAGGAAAGGTATGTAGGAAGCCTTCATGAGGTTCAAGCCCAACAACCATTGGTCCCAACCAATTCACGTCGGTCCACCCCATACTACATGACATTAAACTGTACACTGCTTTTTGTCCTACATGATAGTAAACTGTCCTATATTCTGCGGTAAGCCACTGTGATCCCCCCATTCAGCAGTAGACCATTATGATCCCCCATTCAGTAGTATGTTGTTGTCAACCCCATCCATCAATAAGCCATTGGAATCCCAACCAATAGTAAGCCATTAGAACCCCCACCGAACTATGTAGACTTTGATTCTCTTCCATAGGGATACGTAGGATGCCTCTTCAAGCCTAAAGACCAACACCACCATAACCTTCATTATGGTTCCATCTCATTACCCCTCCACATCATTCAAATCTCTATTATCCATCCTTATTCTCACCCGGGCAGCCACATCCTGGTAATATCATGGCATTCGTCTTAGTGCCGCTCCTTACGACACTCGGGCATCTAAAAATGGGTAAGCCCCCACACAATTCATATCTATAAAACCAAGAGTATCCCTCTTAGGATGGACCTATTTCTATGTGTAATCCCCAACATGTATCTAGATCATTGTCTTTTGTGTATACCCTGATTCATCACCCCTTAGAACTACATGGGTTTTGATCCCTATCATCTATACAGGGTACGTAAGAAACCTCCATGAGATTCAATTCTGGCTAATGGTAAACCATGGTGTTCCCTCATTCTGGGGTGCACACTCCCTGATCTGCCCTCAGTGGGGTCTAGATCATCCTTCATGGTGTGACATCTTCCTATTATAGGACACACCATCCTAGGTCTACTCTTATTGAGTGTTCGGATCCATATACCTGGTAAACACTAATAGAGCTCCCTCCTAGGGATGTACCAATCTGATATGTCTCTATGGGAAATTCTAATAACCCTCATTCCATCTCTTTAAGATGTTAAACTCACAACCTACCTCGTATTAAACATGAGATACCTGAGGAAAACCTCGAAATAGACGCCTTTAGAGTAACCTTCTCCACAAGATGTTAAACTCGTGACATACCCCAAGTTAAACATGGGTACCAGAAGAAAAACTCAGAGATATGCTCCAGGAATATGATACCCCATGATTGACAGGGGATGTGTTGGGTTTTGTGCCCTTGAGATTCCCTCTTATGA
The DNA here is from genome assembly GCA_963277665.1 of Viscum album. Classification (NCBI taxonomy): domain Eukaryota; kingdom Viridiplantae; phylum Streptophyta; class Magnoliopsida; order Santalales; family Viscaceae; genus Viscum; species Viscum album. Next base: position 1,088,780,568 of record OY728165.1, read on the forward strand.
GGAAGAATAAAGGTTCCACAATGTCCACACATCGAGATATGTCATGACATTCCTGAGGTTGACATCTACTCAAACTGATGGTTTCTACCATGTCAAGACACCATGGAATGTCATGATCGAAGTAGTGCAATTTACCAACATCCACAATGATATGGCACCGATAATGAGATTCACGGACCATGACTTAATCTTTAAGGGAGACTCAGACTAGGTAATGTGTCCTAAGAAGGAATCCATGGAAGGAGGAACCAATAACCCATCATCCCGTTTCAATCAAGGATAAAACATCCATGAATATGAAACAGATATATCTCACCTTTGGAAAGTGGGAATGTGGGGAAACAATCAGCATGTCCTCTGAAATAGACAGATGCACGCGCCTCGGTGAAATTTTCAGACATAATATGAAAACAAAATTATTCTATTTTAAATTGGTTTTTATAAAAAATACTTCTATTATATTCAATTTGTTTTTATTTACATTTGTAATAAATTTGGTAATCAATGAATCATAATTTAAACATGTGTAAACCATATTTCAAAATTCGATGGATACTATTCATTCCCATCATTCTAACAGCTAGGTGTTCACTAAAATTTAAAATAATAATAATATTATTGTATTATTATTCAGTATAACTAAATGTTGTGTGGAATTTAAGATTTTGGAGAATCATGTTGTTGCGTGTCGAGCACGCTATTAGAAAAAGATTCAACTTTAACTTAAAATTAATATATTATTTATAAGTATTAATAGAAACCAAAAATTTTTATTCTATAAATACCTTGGTCATTACATGCGCATTAGTAATGTTTTAATTTCAAAAAAATTATTATTGAAAGTAGGTATGTAATATTTTATATTTCTATAATAATAATAATAATATAATACATAACATATATATTCATTAAAAATATTTATTCATATAATATATGTGGTGTGGTAATGAAAAGAGAGAGTCATATTGATTCATGAAAGCGGTAGTTCACACATATACAAATGTTGCTATAATCTTTCAGTGAGTGAAATGGAAAAAATGATAAATTATTGAATAAGAATGATAAAGATGACATGAATATAATAATTATTTATTTTACATATTATATATATTTATCATTGTTATCTTCCATGTAACGTATTAATGAAAATGATTCACATCGCTTCGGGAGGTGATAATCTTCTGAACACACGAACGATATCATCGTATCCCTTATAGAATGGAATGTAAAAACATATACATAATATAATGAATACATAGGTATAAAAGTATTATAAATATAATATATATAGCCTATGTCATCATATCCAACCTTGATAACGGTAATGGAAAACGAATGCCATAAATTAGCTAGGGGTAGTCTGTTGTATGCACGAACAATGATTTCATAACACATCTAATTGATTTATAGATGGTTGTGTGTATTTATTATAACACAAAAAATATCAATAAATATAATATACTGATGAAATTATATCATCTAGGTATAATAATTAATGATTTTTCTAGAGGAAAAATAAAACAAAAATTTATGTTGATGAACATTAACTCTTCCTTGGGTACCCTCTATAGATTTTCACTAGAAGACTTCATTGTCTAGATGTATGTAAACAAATAAAGATTCTATCATAATAATAGTAAATTTATGAATTTATTTTTGGGTATTTATTGTCTAAATAAATGGGTTGAGGGTTTATGGAAGATAAGATAGTGGGCGTCCTTTTATATGTGAGGTGAGTGGAACACGTGTAATATTTTCAAAAGATTCAATCATACCCAAATTTTTATAATTCAATAAAAAATAAAAAATGGACCATTATGGATAATATAAGAAATATGTTCAAAATATGACCCTAAAATGGGTTTTGTACATGTTTTAGGTAATTTTTATCATTATTTTCTTAGTTTAAACCCTTTTAAATCTGTATTTACGATAACTGCTGAAATTTATTTTTTTACATTATAATTATTAATTTTGGTCAAAAATTATGTTTACATTATTAAATATTTTACATTATTTTTACTAAAATTATGGAATATATATTTCAAAATTCAATTTACATAATTTTAAAAAATAATTAAAATTTAACCCCACAAGATAGATAACAAAGCATATTTTAAAGAGAAAATGTTCAAAATTTTACAAAATGTTTATATCTAAATTCAATATGATATTGATTAAAATGGACTGAATTCAATTAATGGATGTATAATTTAACTAATTTTACTTTAAAATTAATTTAAACATTAATTTAAATATTTTAATATATTACAAGAAAATAACGTTTTAAATAAAAATTAATTATTTTTCTTTATTTGTCAGAAAATGAGAATTTTCATTAAAATCCAAAAATTCACCCAAGATAAAATAGACAAGTTTATTTAAAATGTTGGTTTAATTTTATCTTGTTATTTTTTAAAAATATATAAAAATTATTTTTTTATATAATTGTGCTAAAAGAGATAAAACCACATTTTAGAAAAATATTGTTTTACACCTAAAATTTGTTTTATTATTATATCATGTATATAAAAAAATAATATGATTGTTGAAAATTATATTGAATATAATATATATATATATATATATATATATATATATATTTAATTAAAATCCTTCAAAGAAAGTAATTTGTTTAATTTATTGATTAAAAACACACTTGTTCTCAAAAAATAATTTTCAGAAAACGATTTCCATTTTTTTCAAAAGGATTATTTTCATTTCAAATTAATTATTAACCATTCAATTAATGAATTAATTATATATATATATATATATAAAACATATTTTCATAATTTAGATAATTATTTTTCAAACACTCCATTCCATCAGATTGGTAAAAAATATTATATAAAATAAGAATATATTAAACTTTTATCACCATTTAATTAAAATAAATATTACATGTAACAAAATCCAAACTCAGTGTCTCATATTACACAAGATACAATCAGTTTTTTATGTAAAATATCATAATGATTAAATTAGTTTGAGAAAAAAAATTCATACAATCTCATGGGGTTACATAATACCCCTTTAAAATGAATTTATCACCCAAATTCATCTTTTTTATCAATGGTTTGTCATTTGAAAATTAATTCATTGAAAACCAAATCATAAAAAGGATTTTATAAAATATTTTAAAAAAATATAATGGGTACTGAAATATTCATCCAGAAGATCACATATTCTGTTTTCAAATAGGGGGAAATACAAGGTATGTGAATATATGTACCTAGAAAAGAAAACAAATACCCTAAGACTAATGGAGAGTGATATATAAAACTAATCACAAAGAAGTCGGTGATCCAAAAGACAATAATGACCACAAAACCATAATCCATATAGATAGGTAATAAGTTATTTATTTTACTAAATTGGTGATAATATGACAACATTTTATTTCAAAATCCTTTTCTTAATTTTGATGAATTTTCACCAGATGATATACTTACTTGATTCCATTCCATTACATAAGAATAGTCTAACCATTTCTTTTTTCCTAGATCAATTTTAATAGTGTATTTTACTATAAGAAATTAAGGTTAATTAGTTATGCCTGAATCAATAACATATCATTATATCCATCAAATGAATGATAATGAATTTAGTATAAATTTATATATCATCAAAAAAAGGGTTAAAACAGGTTATCCAATATTCATAAATCTTCATATAGTGAAGTAATATATTAATCTATAAAACTTCATTCAATATTTAACACAAAAAAATCCCATAAATGATTAAACTTATTAACATTCCATAACTAAAAATTTATAAGGAAGGTCAATAAAATTTTCAAGATGAACATTACATTAATCACTTAAATTATCATAAATAATCTCTTTCTTTTCATATATAAAATATGATAACACATTAATCATATATTCTCTTGAAACATGTATATAAGTTGAATTATTATAAAACCTTATTGAAAAAATATGCGCTTCCACTTTCCTTAAATAAAGAATATATTAGTGGATATATTCCTTAAAATATAAATGTTGTAAATTCCATCAACGATAGAACAAAACACATTATGAATACATAATTAAACAATTCAATGGTACTTAAGAGTATCCCATTTAATTATTCATATCAATCATCTATTTATTGTAAAAAAATATATCATCATTTAGAACATGTCAAGGTTTATCTTTCCTTAATAAAATTATAACCATTCCATTAAATCATTTTTGTAATCCATTAAAACCATTTATATTATTCCATAAATCTATTAATGAAAAACTAATAAAAATAATCCTTATATATATATATTAATGTAACATAATTTAGTAATTAAAATATGTAAAAAATATATTATCCCACCTCATCTGAGACCCAAAACTATGATTCCTCATCTTATTCCCTAGTATTAAATTCCTTTCAAATTAAATTCTATCCTCTTTATGAGATTTCCAAATTGGAAATAGATTTTCATAATTAATATAATTTTAATATTAAATCATTCAATAATCAATGATATCTTATGGAGACCATTTTTCACATCCATTGTGCTAACCAAACATTTCATTTTATACTTGAAGTCATTTTATTTTTGTCCTTATTTTCTATAGTCAAAAAAATTTCTCATTCCAATAAGACATAAACATGGGTGTTTCAATCCACATGCCAAGAATTATGTAAACTAAATCATCTTACATAAAGTTCACCACTACCTGACCTTTTAGATAAATATTTTATTCTATTATTTTCTATGTCTATGATTTGGTTCAGTTAAACATTATTATTCATTTTTCATTAAAAATGATTAGTCACAATCAGAAAATTCTTTTCACAAGTCATCATCCTATCTGGATACTCATCATAAAATTTTCTATCACATTCAATGTTAACAATGTTCGTTCCTGTTACTGGAATTGATTATTAACAAAGATAATCATATATTCAATGTTATAGATAATGGGAAACAAAATAATTAATAAAATCACTTATAGGATATGTAAATCCTAACACACTAAGAGTATCCTAGGTTATATATTATCATTATATCTCAAAATCCTACAAGATTGTTTATATAGTGGTTGTAAATTTCTAAATTGTTTCTCTCAAGAGTAAAAAATGAGGTCTTTAGAAAGTCCCATTGACGTGCACCAGGTGATGATCATGTCTAGATGAATAGTCACTTTTTAGTGTAATTAGACCTAGGGACCTCTATTATAGTGTGACATCCACATGTAGTATCCATAAATGGATATAATTTGTCTCAAACCACATGCAACATCCATTACCAATTTTCAAAGAAATTTTCCAAAACAGTGATTCATCCAAATACTTTTCCTTAGATAAATCCCTAAACATGTCCTTAGAAATATTTCATCTGATCTCAATTATATTTTCTCATCCTAGTTTCAAAATTATAATGATACTTATCCTATGATACTATCTGTAGAGAACCATCATTTCCATACATGTATATTAACTCTTTTTATATTAGTATTCAACACATTAGAGAAACACATGCCAAAGGAAAATAATTGTGTAATGCCTTTGGAAAAGTGGAGCACCATTTTATTAAAATATTAATATCTAAAATGAATCCTATAAATATCATCCCCATTAGTACTCTTCATACACACACCATGCATAAGACTTTCATCTTTACCTAGGGAAATGATGCACTACAACGGGTCAGCTCATATTCTCAGTAAGGGTAATCCAGTGAAATATATAAGATAAACCATAGAATAAGTGTATGGTGAAATAAGTAAAAAAAATTAACAACACACCATATATATCAAAGATAATAATCATGATTCATAGAACAATGACTGATAAGGAATTTCAAAACAATAATTAGGGAATAAATAAACATGATAAAAGGGAGAATAAAATTTTCATAACACATTGATGTAAGGAATACATATTATCTTATAACATATTGATCTTGGTTTAATATAAATAAGATAACTTATTATGTTAAGGACATGAAATCAAGCCCTTGTAAAAAATTATGGACATGCAACCAGGTCTACATAGAAAATTATGGACAGGTAAGATAATTCCATGGATAAAACTGTAATCATGTAATGAGGTTTATAAATAACATTTTGAACATGTAATCAGGTTCACACAAAACATTCATAACATGTAATTATGTTTAAATATAACATATTTACTCACGAGTTATCCATATTTACCCAATTCATTAGAAGATGATATATATCACACCCATATTATAATTAAAACTATATTTTAGTGTTCTATAGGATCATAACCATTCATCATATCATGACACATGAAATGAAATTGGTATCATAAACATTTCAGGATATGATATTATGTGTAATAGTGACATTTTATATAATCATTTCATTGTTTCATTATAGAATAATCCATTGAAGAAGAAGTGGGTTTCATAAGAATTCTATCACAATATAACTCATCAAAGAAGAAGCAGTTTTCTTGAAAATCATACCAACAGAAATATAAATAATTAAATAAAATATTAATAATGGTATCCATGAATCATATCTCAATTATTTCTTACACAATATTAACTAATTTCATCTTATATGGAAAATTATTTTGATCTACTGTTAAACTTTTTTAGGAAACTATCCATTCCATTTATAATTTTTTTCAAGAATAATACATATGGAAAATATTTTTTCTAAAACAAAATTCAAAAAATATAATGTAATCTTCAATGAAAATGAATACAAAAAATTTATTTTATTAATTACATGTTACAAAGAGGATTATATTCATGTTTTCGATAACATATAATGATGCATTGTTTTTGAAAATGACATGAAAATACATTATAAATATTTTTGGAAAAGAATTGAAACATTGTAAAAATACCTTTAATAAATAATTTTATATAAATTATGAAAAAAATTTTATAAACATTTTTATAAAAGAATATGTTTAATGAAAATGTGTTTTTGACCAAAATTATGATTTTTCATAAAAATTATATTTTGAAATATTTTGTAACATGAAGAGAGAAAAATGATTGTAAACAATGTGTTTTCATTATTTAATCATAGGAGTATAAAATTCATGAGTTATTTATAGGTATATCATATGATATAATCATTGGAATAATAATCATAAATTATCTCGATAAATAATAAGATTGTAATAATAAACTCGTACCACTTTGGTGACATTGAAATGTAAGCCTGATGAAGGAATAAAATTAAATAAAACATAAAATATCATAGGGATAAATAAATTAATGATATTTCATTTCAGTGGGTCATTATACACACATCATAAAATAATAAAGGCGAATAACATAACATATATATTAAAGAAGGAAAATTGAGAAACAACCCCTTACTGAATTGTGAACATTTAAACTATAAAATCAATGAATGATAGATCATCAATTAGATATGTAATACATAATATTTTTCAAGAGAATAATCACAATATAAATTTTTGGGGTTTATATATACAACATATATTAAATATGTGGTGAACATAACATGTTTCTTAAAGATGTAAAATGTGAGAATGAAATCCCATATAATAAATCTTGACATATTTCATACACATTCAAACATACTATATAATAAATTTATGTTTCTTATAAATCTATTGAAACCCCTTATATATCATAATATATATGATTTACTTATGACCTTATATTACCCATTAATTAATAATTTAATGGTAATGTAATGTTTTGGTCTACAACCACTTTGTTTTTGTATATGTCTGGATCTATTATTTTAGGTCAACTTGATCAGGGTTCCATTATATCACAAATAATAATAATTAATTAAATATCATATTTATTTATTAATTATAATCTTAGTACTAATCGCAATAGATGGTTTTGAGAAATGATGTATGTTACGACGATGGATGCGGTAGGCCATACATACATGTTGGTAATGTTTCCATTTCATGTTGATCATTTTGGAAAGAAGGTAAGTAATATATTATCCTTAAAGAATGATGATGATGTCATAATTAACTTATTTTTTATTTAAATAAACTTATACATATAATACATGTGGTGTGGTGAGGAAAAGAGAGAGTGACATTGCTTCATGAAGGTGGTAGTCAACACATACACTAACATTGTTATCGTCATTTAGTGTGTAAAAAAGGAAAGAAATAAAATGATATATTATCCATTAATAAGGATTAAATTTTAATGAATATATTAATTATGTGATATATATCCCATTTATTTGTCCATATTTTTTCCATGCAAAGTGTTAAAAAAAATAAAGTCATTTCATGAAGCGGTAATCTTCCATACACATGAACGGTATAATTTTATCACTTATTTAATGGAAAGTGTAACCTCCTAAACTAGTATATGTTGAAACAGTCCCTCAAGTCGATAGGTCACAAGGACTCACCCCCCCGCCAGTACAATAGAAGCTTTAGACTAGTAGTAAGGATCTTATGATAGTATGATGGGGGGACTATATCATCATATCCATAGTATAAAAAATAGTATAAAGTATAGGAATAAACAATCAACATTATAAGAATTTTCAATAATGGACAGAGTAGTGGGATATAATAGATATATAAAAATAAAAATGAGTCCATCACCAAATAAACAACCATGTATGTCCATGTTAGTATAATATATATGAAGGATATATGATATAGGTTATGAATAAATAGTTTATAAAGAAAGGACAAAATATCCATTGGTAATCAACATGACCATTCTGAGAACTAGATCAGTAATGTGCTACTATGCACCCATGTACAAAGTTTATCCCATAAACTGAATCCATAATAGCGAACCTGTAAATAGGATATCTTTTTTGGGTTCCACAGTGTGGTGGTGTCCTATGAAGGGCATGATATATACTCATTAAGCGACCACTAATGGTTCTAATCAATCAACTCTATTAATATATAATATATTTGTGTATATGTATAACTGATAATTAAAAAAACTGAATGTTGTAAACAGATCAGCTCAGGTTCCCCAGGGAAACCTGGCAAACACTACCTTCTTCCACTACGGGAAAAGTGGTTTATTGCGATGGGTTAATTGCGACGAGAATATATACAATCGCAAAAGGTTAGACGAAATAAGTTTTTGCGATGAGAACCTATTCCCATCCCAAAATGTCTATTATTTGCGACGGGAATAAGGGTCCCGTCGCAATAGGTTTGGCGTGGATTGCGCGCCAAACCACAGGAAGGGTATTTGCTACATGGTCGCACCCCCCGTAACAAAAGCACGATGGCGATAAAAGGTATTTGCGACGAGCGCTGGCTCCCCGTTGTAAATAACCAGTGGCAGTAAATACTATTTATGACGGGGAAAGCCGTCCGTCGCAAATAGTATGTCGGCATGTCATTATTTTTGACGGGTCCCATCGCAAATACCCTTTTAACTGCTGAATTTAATTAATGCGGGTGAGGTTATTTGTGACGGGACCCGTCACAAATACCACTATTTGCGACAGGACTCCCGTCGCAAATACCCCTATCGCAACTAATCTAACCTATATATACCCCCACCCATTTTTTCTTCCAAATCACTCAAATCTCCCTCTCCTTCTCCCTTCAATCTCTAGTTTTAAGGAGAAAATTTCTTTTAGTTCAGTTTTTTTTGCGAGAGCAATTGGAAGACGCCAATACCTTCAGAATATCAAAGTTTAAGGTATTTATATTTTATTTAATTATATATTTTTATATTAATTTTAATTATTGTTCATTAGTTGTAATTAAATTAGATTTAAGTTGATTTGTTATTTATATTTATTTGTAGTAATAAATTGATATTGTTAGTAATAATTATAAATAATTAGTGTTAATTAGAAATAATTCGAGATTATTATTGATAATTAATTAGATATAATTAAATATAATTAGATATTAGTAATAATTAGATATAAGTAATAATTAGATATAAGTTATAATTAGATATAATTAGTAATAATTAGATATAATTAGTAATAATTAAATATAATTAGTAATAATTAGATATAATTAGTAATAATTAGATATAATTAGTCATAATTAGATATAATTAGTCATAATTAGATATAATTAGTCATAATTAGATATAATTAGACATAATTAGAGATAATTAGACATAATTAGATATAATTAGACATAATTAAAGATAATTAGACTTAATTAGAGATAATTAGATATAATTAGAGATAATTAGATATAATTAGAGACAATTAGATATAATTAGAGATAATAAGACATAATTAGAGATAATTAGAGATAATTAGATATAATTAGAGATAATTAGATATAATTGGAGATAATTAGAGATAATTAGGTATAATTAGATATAATTAGAGATAATTATATATAATTAGAGATAATTAGATATAATTAGTGATAATTAGATATAATTAGATATAATTAGATATAATTACAGATAATTAGATATAATTAGATAGAATTAGATATAATTAGAGAGAATTAGATATAATTAGAGAGAATTAGATATAATTAGAGAGAATTAGATATAATTAGAGAGAATTAGATAAAATTAGAGAGAATTAGATATAATTAGAGAGAATTAGATATAATTAGTCACAATTAGTAATACTTAGTCACAATTAGAATTAATCAAATATTATTAGTAACAATGAGTAATAATTAGTAACAATTAGTAACAATTAGATATTATTAGTAATAATTAGATATTATTAGTAATAATTAGATATTATTAGTAATAATTAGATATTAATAGTAATAATTAGATATAATTAGTAATAATTAAATATAATTAGTAATAATTAGATATAATTTGTAAAAATTAGTAATAATTAGTACGAATTAGTAACAATTAGTAACAATTAGTAATAATTAGTAATAATTAGTAATAACTAGTAATAACTAGTAATTATTAGTAATAATTAGTAATGATTAGTAATAATAGGTAATAATCAGTAATAATGTGTAATAATGAGTAATAATTAGTAATAATCAGGAATAATGAGTAATAATCAGTAATAATTAGTAGTAATTCGTAATAATTAGTAATAATTAGTAATAATTAGTAATAATTAGTAATTATTAGTAATAATTAGTATTAATTAGTAATAATTAGTAATAATTAGTAAGCGTCAGCCATGTCCAATGTAAACTCTATAATTGTCCTTGCTTAGTTGATCACCTTGCAAGTAGCGTTGCAATAAGACAACCCAAGTAATGCCCTTCTCATCTATAAGAATTATGTCATATGACCCTTTACATAGACCATTCTTCCTTGAAAATTTGAGGGAAAGATACTGAAGTCCCCTTAAATTTTTAAGGACGAATGATCTATATAAAGGGAGCGAGATGATTCTTAGATACGAGAATGACATTGCTTTGGTCATCCTATTGCAACACTACTTGAGAGGTGATCAACCATGCAACGACAATTATAGAGTTTACATTGGACATGGCTGAAGCAAAATTTTTATTGCAATGGCCTGAAAATTAGCTACCCTTTGAGATTTGAACATGTTAAGAATAAAGCAAAGCCTGTTATAAATATTGATAATTTTAATATTTTATAAATATTTTATTATTTTAATAATATTAATAGTTTTTTTCATAAATATTAATAATATAATTTTTTATCAGTAATAATTAGATGTAATTAATATTGCTTTATTATTAATATTAGAATAATATATTTTTTTATATTAGTAATAATTAGATATAATTAATAATAATTAGATATAATTAGTAATAATTAGATGTAATTAGATATAATTCGTAATAATTTGATATAATTCATAATAATTCGTAATAACTAAATATAAGTCGTAATAATTAGATATGATTAGATATGATTAGATATGATTAGATATGATTATATATGGTTAGATATGATTAGATATGATTATATTTGATTAGATTTGATTTGATTAGATTAGATTTGATTAGATTAGATTTGATTTGATTTGATTTGATTAGATATGATTAGATATGATTAGATATGATTAGATTTGATTAGTAATCATTAGATATCATTTGTAATCATAAGATTGATTAGAATAGAATAGATTAGATAAGATTAGATTTGATTAGTAATCATTATATTTGATTAGAAATCATTAGATATCATTAGATACAATTAGATATCATTAGATATCATTAGTAATAATTAGTAACATAATTAGTAACATAAAAAGTAACATAAATAGTAACATAATTAGTTACATAGTTAGTAACATAATTAGTAACATAATTAGTAACATAATTAGTAACGTAATTAGTAATATAATTAGTAACATAATTAGTAACATAATTAGTAACATAATTAGTAACATAATTAGATATAAGGAAACCATTAGTAATAAAAAAACCATTAGAAATAAGGAAACCATTAGAAATAAGGAATCCATTAGAAAAAAGGAAACCATTAAAAATAAGGCATTAGAAATAATGAAACCATTAGAAATCAGGAAGGAATAGATATGAGGAAACGAATAGGAATAATTAGTAAATGAAATCTTCTTGGATAATGAAGGGAAAATTTGTAATCATCTCCACAATGATGATTACAAAATTTCCGTTCATTATTCAAGCAGTTTTTATTTTTCTAAGTATTGGTAAATATTTTTAAATTAGTAATAATTAGTAATAATTAGTAATAATTAGTGGGGATGATTACAAACTAACTGTGTTGCCCATAATTAGTGGTAATTACTAAAAAATAACTGTAGTTATATATCTTCTCTTTTTAGGATATTGTATTTCTTATATCAAATTATTTAACAACAATAATGATTTTAAATTTTTTAGAAACATATATATGGATATGGAAAAAGGATTTCAACATCAATCATTATTAAATGATCACACTTGGATAAATTAGTGCAGAAATACAAACGGTTCTAGTTTAAATCATGTATTTGCTGACGGTGTTGAAGCTTTCTTATCATTTGCATCATCAAACTGAGAATTTGTTTCAGAAGGTACAATTAAGTGTCCTTGTAAAAAATGTGCTCTGAGAACCTTTTAGACATTTGACACCATTGGGGGACACTCTTGCGTTATGGTTTTCAATCAAATTATATTTTTTGGTATCAACATGGTGAACGTAGTTCCAGAGAAGATACTAACAATTTGATTTTGGATCCATCACGATTTCAAAATTTAGTATTAATTTTTAATAATTAGTAGTAATTAGTAATTATTAACGATAATTAGTAAGGTATATAATTAATTTGTATTATTTAATAATAATTGGTAATAAATAATAATAAATACTAATAATTAGTAATAAATAATAATTATTATTAATAAATAGTAATAAATAGTAATAATGAGTAATAAATAGAAATAAATCACGATTTTATTAAATATTTTTTAGTAGTATATTTTTAAATATTTTTTTACTTATAATAATAATAATATTTTATTATTTTTTAATATTTTTTTGTGAATATTGAAAATTTTAATATATTTTTATTTTAATTATTTTAATAATATTAAAATTAATTTTTCCATAATCATAATTTTATTAAATTAATTTTTTCTAAAATTTATTTATTATTTGCGAAAAGATATTTTGCGATGGGTTCCCCTTGCAAATAGTCTAAATAATTTTTTTATAAAGTATTTGTGATGAGATTTAGGACCCATCGCAAAAAGTATTTGCGACGGGCCCGTCATAAATAGTCTAAATATTATTTTTAAAACGTATTTGTGATGGGATTATGGGCCCATCACAAAAAAGTTTATATATATAAAGTATACAATTGATGACTTATTTGTGAGGGTGAAGCTGCCCGTCGTAAAAAACTATTATTTGCGATAGGCACGTCGTAAATAATAGTTTCTGGGACCCCGTTTTCTGCAACGGGCTATTTGTGACAGGACCCCATCGCTAAAGATTAATTGCGACGGGATCCCATCACAAATAAACTATTTCAAATAATTAGAATTCTAGTAGTGTTCGGTCTATGCTAGGATACATCAGAGTATGAAAATATATTTATATATAAAAATATATATTCACATTATATGGTGTAAAATTTATATAAATTTATATATTGACATCGAATTAGTGAGGACCCAATAAATAACTCAAGAATCTATGTGTAATACAACACTTAATAATAATAAGAGTCTCAGAATAATAAATAAGGGAATTCATACCCTAAAATCACAATCAATATCGGGTTTGATGCCAAGTAACCAGAATAATAATGTTATTGGTCATACCCAGCCTCCTAATCAAGGGGGTTTGGAATTCCATGCCCAATAATATAGGATATGTGAACATCATGACAACATCCTCTATCAATGGGTATCACACATCATGTCCAATAAACCTACTCATGGTTCCATCGGTTATAAAAACTATTAGGTAATCCATTTTTTCATATAAACCCTTAGCCTAACATTTTATAAAGAGGAAACCAACATCACCCAAGGTGAAATGGATCCCTTTTTTATATAATCAATTTAATATGTATTCACAGGCCATGTGTTAATCAAATCCATTAATAAAATTAAATTAAAAATAAAAATAAGAGAATAAACATTAATATGGAATTATTTATATGATCCATCAGGATAATTCAATAAAATCAATCATAAGAACAAAAGGAAGGCTATATTCAAGATCATTCCATTTATTGTTTCAATTAAAACCATTTATTGACACATTTTATTAGATAAGAAGTGCAACTAAAGATGGATTTATTATAAATGGAGAGGGGATTTCATATTATGTTCATCTAATTCAGTTTAATTAATCTTTATGAGGGTAAACATTCATCAAATATAATATCATAACCATGAGTGAGGAACAAAAGGAATTATAAATTAAGCATTTAAAAAAATCAATATGAATAATTAGATTCTTAATAAAAAATGTGCCATAAAAAAATATATGACACACCCAAATGGGGGATTTTTATTAAGGTTATTAACGTCCAATGGTTCAATTAAGAACACAATGACTATTTAATTTAAGGACTTATGTTCTACATAATTAATTACAAATTTATAAGGTTATGCATGAAAAGTATGGTGAATGAAACAGGGACTTAATTTATAAGGATATAAGAATTTATATAAAAATCCAGATAATGCATACCTCATACATAGGATTGTCTAATCATCTAACATCAATATTTCAGTCAATTTAGTTAAAGAGAAAACATAAGTTTAGAAAAATCCATGTCACACATCCAATGAGACTGACTAAAATAAAAATAGTCACCAGATGGGGGACACGTTGAGAAATGCTCAAAGAGGGGAGGGAGGTGCTGTAATAGGTGGAACCCTCTATGGGTGAATAAAAAATAGTTGGTTAATACCTTGTTTCCATTAAAAAATATTCTCTATTAATACATGTTTTGTATCTAATACATTACGTAAACTAAATACATGACATGTATTAGATACACATTTTTAATTCCATAGACTAAATCCTAGGGGATTCACATAACTTAATTCCATTGCTGGCATCACATTAACCAAATTC
The DNA here is from genome assembly GCA_963277665.1 of Viscum album. Classification (NCBI taxonomy): domain Eukaryota; kingdom Viridiplantae; phylum Streptophyta; class Magnoliopsida; order Santalales; family Viscaceae; genus Viscum; species Viscum album. The sequence continues at coordinate 1,088,795,983 of OY728165.1, forward strand.
TCACAATTCAAAACTCTTTCACATTGTGTAAATTAACTAGATGTGAATTTCAGTATTCAGCTACTTTCAACAGCCTAATTGTCCATTGTTTCCTTCAGTGTTCATCCAAATCCAAAGTACCTCGACCAAAACATAATCCATAAATTAACACAATATTTCTAGATGTTCCAAACCTCAGGATCGTGATTTGTTTCATGAAATTCAACACGATCTGTGACCCAGAATAAGAGTTTAAATTTCTCTGGAAATTCCACCCATTCGAAAACACAATTTATTAAAACCTCCCCACCTAAAAAATTATCATTCTAAAAAATAATTGGGGAATAAAAAAATAAAAAATAACCAAATAAAGTAACGAATATTCATTTAAATAGCTTTGTTGGGTTTCCATTTCCCAATAAAACTCCATGAATCCCTTTACGAATACAATACATAAGCCATCGAAACTCAAGTCAAAGCTAGAAATCAAATATATAACACTAAGATGTTGTTTAATAAATACCATATGACGAGATACATGATTACATCATCACATTTTTTATCCATCAACCCAATTTTATTCCCACTAAATTTTCTGACATAAATGGACAATTCAGAGCCACTGTACATACACTATCATAATTTACTTTGCATTTGTGACTCTTTTCATTCTAACGATGCTCTAGGAAAATTCAACTAGTGGAATTGTCAATTTAAAATTAATCAAAATTATCCTAGGAAAACAAAATTTTACATGAAATGCACTGGCTGTCTATTCACTCCACATGTCTCATCCTAAAGTTTTCCTTGATGAGGTTCCTCATTTTCTACATTGAGTGATCCCAAGGGAAGTAAGTCATTCAACTTCTGGCCAAATATTCTCTAAACGATTAACTTGAGTAGTTGATGCATGAAAACCCAAACCCAATTCCTTTAATTCAAGGCACTCGATCTCTCTTCTACCATGATCATAAAAGATAAAAACCATCTTTCATTATTATATCCAGTCCAAAAATTTTTTATGTCACCATATCATGATAAAAAGATAGTTGTATAACCAATATTACTCAATTAAGTCATTAAATTACATTTAAATTGATATGTATAGATATAAAGTCAATGGTAACCTCATAATAATCAACTTGAGTCTAGGGAGATCATCCACAATAGTCTATTCTCAGGGATTTCAAGTGAGATGTCGGTACACAGTCAAAAAGTCCATGTGACATACACCAACTGACTCCACATCTAGTCAAGTTAATGATTATTGTGGTGTCTGTGAACTTGTCCAAGGGGTTCCTAATTAGTATACCAAGTATTAATTGGGACTATCAATGGCTCTAAAACAACCATGATTCTAGATAACAGCTCCTATAGAGTTTATTTCTCATTCCCAATGATATTTAATTTGTTGTGGTGTAAAAACTACTCTATCTTAAATCACCCAATATGATTCCACGATAGGGTACAGAATCATCACTAAAAAAATAGTTTAGTATGAGGATTTTAGGAATAAAAAAGAAGGCCAAAAATGCTAACCCCATATCCGAAATGATGTTTCTAACACTACTACCAACCAATGATACACATCCAACAACATACTATATGATCAGTCAAACCATGACATGAAAACTTATTTCAATAGTTCTTGATTAAAACATTGAAGAAATCATAATTCTCTGTGAATGATTCCATTACCACCAAGTCATCATTTGATCAGTCAACTATAACCATTGATTACCCACCCTAACGAATGGTTCCTTTAATGATCACGTACACATTAAACTATATCATTGTCATGTATTCTCACAAGAACTGGCACATTCAAGGGCTTACTAGCACCATGGGAATTCAAATGTAGTAATGAAAATTTTTAAATGTCCATATTTTCATTATCCTTCAACATTTAATTACATTCATTTATTATTATCTATATGATAATCCCTACCTTATGAGTTTCCTCATTGATAGATGTCCTAAAAAATAGAACTCTTCAAATGGTACCAACTCCATTGAACACGAACCATTGATCCTAGATGTGGAAAAAATTATTTTATCAAGATTTAATCTAAATGACTTGAAAATACCTGTTATAATGCATTCCAGAGTAGATTCACATTTATATGTACATGTTACACTCCTCCCTAGTTACGTCCATGTGCATAATAACATCAATCATAAAATCCAAAACAACTAAACTATGTATCAAAACACCTAATCATTTTTCAAAATTATATCTAGAATTAGGAAGAGTCTGAATTTTCTTTAATGTCTATGTTACTCACATCTAGATATGACTAGACATTCAAGCCTAATTGATCATGTCATTAACAATTTCTATCAAACTCATACGGTTTGATGAAATGTTTTTTATCAATAAAAAGGGAACCTCATGTATCAATTCACACTACCTTAAGAATTCATTAACACATTTTCACATCACCTAATACATTCCATAGGCTTATTGTCCCTATGCATTCACAATCTCATGGTCCTCACAGTAATTTATCCCAATGATGCATCATTCCATACAAATGTTAAACTTTTTAATGACCATCTATGTCATCATACAATGAATAAGAAAATGGGTCGCATAACCTAATATGTGTCCAACCATGCCCAATGAATGTCTAAACCTATTTAATTGAACATTAAATGTTGGTCACACCCATAAAAAGGGTCAATACATTGCACAACCACCTATAAAACAGGACTGTCATTAGATAAACTAGGAGACCAATTCAGGGAAAAAGGAACCTAAATGAACCACATGTCTAAAACTATTCACAAGTACCTAGAAAAGGTTTTTCTATTCCAATGGTGTACCTCACTTAGGATAGACCCATTATAAACATAGAGTTTCAATCATACAAGCTGATAATGGCTGAAAAATCACTTGGCTATAATACCTATCATTTAGTGTCAAGATATAGAAACAAAGGCTTGTTATTAATTCTCAAATTTCTATTATAAGGAAAGTATCTAGGATTATTTTAATATACCCTTACATGATAATCAATCAATCAACACTAATTGTGGTTTAAATTTAATGATTTATGCTAATTCACATAAGTTCTTTGAACATTTCATGATTTAGTTTCAAATGAATACTTAATTAAATTTATTAGTAAAATGTATTTAGTAAATTATTTAGATAAGGCCATAAGGAACATTGAAAAGTTTTGTCAAACTTCCTTTCAAGCATTAGTTATTTAGAATACACCCAGTAACAATTTAAGAAATTTATCTCATTAATTACTTTTCTCTATTTTTATTTACATAAATATTTTAACATATATGATTAGTTAAAGAAAATGAATGTTCCAATCTATATACAAAAAAAAAATTATATTGTAATTGAAATTTTAATTATCTGACGGCTCATATAAGTACATATCATAAGCATAAAACATGTCTATTATAAATAAAATAATGAATGGTCATGTAGCATGCCTCCATACATCAATATGTGAACCCATAAAGGATATTTTTTCAGGTTTAAAAAACTATACCTATATATCATAAACATACCCTCTTGAGGTTAAGATATGACACATTTAAAAGATAAAGGCAACCAATAACGATCCCTATCATGAAAGACTAAAGGAAACTTACAGAAATCCAATCAAGTTAATAAAAAACATTAAAAGTACAAAAAATGGATTATCATGTAAGTATAACATAAAAAATATTATCTACTCAGGTAAAGAGAAGAATTAGATGCATAATCAACCAATTTATTTTGATATTTATGATTCAGTAGATTTCCATTCATAAAAAAGTCCCAAGGTATCTAAATATTATATATAATAGTTCGATAACATGGGTTTCCATTTTCCAATTTATAGAGAACTGATAAACATTATTGATTTGAAATTGCCTCCCATTTAATGAAAACCAACATGTTATAAACATGTTATGATTGGTTAGTTAAGGTGTCACTATTAATTAATGTGGAAAAACACTTTTTAGGTTGATTTGGAAACATTAATAACCAATTTTATATGAAAATTATAACTAAGAATACTATCATAAGTAGTAATTTATGAAAAAATGGAAATAATCATTGTAATTTACTACATTAGCAAGAATCCTAAGAATCATGGTATATAAAATAGTTATTATAAATAATCACATAAACATGGTATATAAATATGTGTGATGTTAAGACACACAAGGCACATCCAACATGTTATCAGGAAATGAAGCTATACAACCTGCAAGGAATTTCATATTCATGGAAAGTGAATCCCTATGTTTCTAAAATCATGCATGTAGTAATACATACATTCCATACCAGGTGAAAGGTATTATACCATAAAACTTATAAATCAATAAGGTGCTGAAATTATACAAGTATCTTGTGGTGTAATCACAAACAACTATAATAGTGAATATTATAAACAAAACATCTATACCTAGTCACTTGGTCTTTTCCCCATGTGTGGGTTAATCACTACCATATACAAATCTTTAAGAAGCGCCAAAACATTCCTTGTCTCCTGTATACCGGCCCAAAATAGTAAGATAAAGGAAAATAAATGTCCTTGTTTCCAATTAGAATCATCTTATCTCATGATCCAATGAAATGGGGCCTCAAGCTGGTCAGTCACATATCCTAATGTGTGAATCCATGTAAGTATGAGGAGGAAAACTAAGAACGATGGCCCAAGGATGGTATAATGGGTAGAATATATACTCGTGATCATAGTAACACAACTTTATAATATATATGAATAAAAAAAATAGTGGAGTAGTGAAAATTGAGGGTAAAGTAGCAAGAGATGATATATATAACTAAAAAAAGTTGACCATCCAAAAATATAAAAATAAAACATGTCTATGTGATTATAATACAAAAGTTGGATATATATGATATGAAATGAATAAATATTACATAATGAAAAGGTATAATATCTAAAGGCTATCCCCTTGATCATCATTATCTATATATTATTCATGTGCTGCTAAGATCTCATGTACAATGTTCACAACACAAGTTGAAGCGATAATCCTGGATCTGAAAACATGAGGCCAGTTCGGGTATCCCAATGAAATGGAGACCCAAAAAGTATTTAAGATATACTCAGTAGGCCACTGACATATGTGTTTAATGTTATCCATTATGAGAATATAAAATATTTTAGTGTGCATGTAAAAAGAATCATGACGAAAACCAAAATCTTTAATCATGTGAGCTCAGGTTCCCAAGGGACACTTATCTGATGCTACATACTTAGGATTAATCCATAATAACTATCCATATAAAAATATATATATATATATGTATATATATTATTAATATATTTTTATCATTTATAGACATATATATAGTACTATATAGGACTGATTCATAACTCAAGAATCCATGTGTAATACAACACATAATAATAATAATAATAATCTCATATTAATAAATCAGGGTTTCCATGCCTAAAAAAATAACATTATAGGTGTCTAATCCATGTTTCATGAATAATAATGAGGAGGTTCATAATAAACCTCCTAATCATGGGGGTGTGGAACCTAATGCCCATCACCCAAGATATGTGAACATTATTCCAACATCCTCGACCAAGGGGGAATGACATTTCATATATAAAATCCCCTTATCATGATCCCTTTTTTATAAGAACTATTCTATAATCCAATTTCCCTATGATCTCTTAAACCGATGTTTTGTTAATAGGAAACTTACATCACTCAAAGCATCATGGATCCTTTTTTGTACAATGCATTTAATTTTTATTACAAGGCCATGTGTTCATCCAATCAATTAATTCTATTCAACTCTAAATAAAATGAATATCATGGCCATAATCATGAAATTTTAATTATGATTCATCATGATTGTTTAGTAAAATAAATAATAAGAAAAATATAAGGGCAAGCCCATGATCATTAAATTTATAAATTAAATTAAAAACAATTTATAGTCCATTTTTTTGGAGAACACAGTTCATATTAAGTTAGTTTTAGTACCAATGAGGTAAGGATATCATATTAATTTAATCTAATTAAATTTAATTAAACCATATGATGGTATTCATTCATCACATCTAGAATGATAACCAATATTTCAATAAACAAGTCATCTACAATTAAGAAATTAAAACAACATCCATAAATAATTTCACATCTATAAGGAGATGCACAAAATGTACTATGCACAAAAAAAATAGTCTTGTATATAGAATAGATATACAGTAGGGGAAAATAACCATAACACCTACCTCATACTTATGATTCTCTACTCATCTAACATCAAGACATGAATAATTTTGTTTCGAGAGAAAACAAATGATTGGAAAAACACCCAAAATGCATCTTATGAGAAAAAACAAAAAAAGACACCAGATAGAGGATATCTAGAGAAAACCTTGGAGAGGGAAGGTAGGTTATACCAATTGGATAAACCTATATATGTGAAGAAAAAAATAAGGGGTTTAACCCCTATTTAACTTATTTTTTGAAAAAATTTATAACCCCATAATACACATTGTGTATTTAATAAAAAATATGAACTACATTCACATTGTGTGTTAAATACATATTGTGAATTTCACTGGGTAATAACTGGGGAAATCACATCATGTAATTAACTTATCCTCATCTAATGAAAAATATTCCGATCTTGTAAAACCCTTTTATTTGTTTTAAATTTACACAATGGGAATTTTATGACGTAACTAAATTCAACACCCTAGTCATCGATTCTTCCTCAATTGATCATCCGAACCCCAAGGACATCTTTGGAAACATAAAAAACATAAAAAAATGGTTACCTTCAAATCCTCATAACAAATATTTTGTTTTTAAATTTCAATAAGATATGTTCACCAACAGAAATGTTTAAATTCCTTTAGAAATTTCACCCAGTCCAAAAAATGACCCTACAGAAATTGAATATGTATATATGAAAAATTAACTAAATATTTATAATAATGTATAATATATAGTATATAAAGTTTATATTTATCATCATACCCATCCGTGATTGGTGATAAAGAGAAAAAAATGTCATCAGATAGCTAGATAGTATTTCTCCATACACATAAATGATGAGTTTGTAACCCATTTGATGGAAGTGGAGATGATTTTGGAACTTTCCCATAAAATTAAAAAATATCAGTATATAAAAGGTAATTATTTTATTTTATCATAATGGTATAACAATAATAGAAATATTTTTTGGAAGAAATGAAAAATAAATTCTTGTCATGGAACAATACTTCTTCTTCAGGTAACCTGTTTTTGTTTGAAACCAATGCCTTAATTGGATATATTTTTTCAAAAATAAGGATTATATATTGAGATAAGTGATTTATGAAATTTATTTGGTAGGGATTGGATAAACTAATTTTTTTAAGGTAAGTTGAAGAGATTAAATGTGGTTTCCTTTTATAAGTGAGGGGAGTGGAACACATGTAATATTTTGAAAAGATTAAATCAAAATGACATTTTTATCATTAAAAAAAATTTTAAAAAGGGATATTATAAATTCTAGAATTAAAAAAATAGATATATTTCCATATATTTTGTGTTTTATAGGGTTTTAGGACATTTTTTTACCATTATCCTCTTAGTTAAACACACTAGAAAATAAATTTTTACATAAATTATGGTAATTAATTTTTAATATTTCATTATTAATTTTGATCAAAAAATAAATGGAATAATTTTAAATTATAAATATTATTATTAATAATATTTATTCCATTTATTATAATTTAATTTATATCAGTGGAAAATTTTAATTTTAAATTAACACTGTAGATGTGACGACAATGTGAGTTTTTTCAAAAAATTATATTCAAAAGTTATCAATGTTTTTATATGTAAATTGAATATAAAATTGATTCCTATAACCTAAATTTTATTAATATAATTATATTTAAACTAATATTATAGTAAAAAAATTTTACAACATAATTTAATAATATAAATAAATTAAATTAAAAACATATATCAATTATAATTTAGTATTTTTTTATTATTCATCAAAAAATGAATCTTCTCAGAAATATATCAAAAATACATCCTATGATAAATTTTAAATGTTTATTTTAAAAATTAATAGTATATTTTTGTATTTTTTCCTGAAGTGGTAAAAAATAATTTTAGAATAAGTATTCCAAAGGGGACAAAACGTTTTTTAGAAAATTATAGTTTTAAGAAAAAAATTGATTTATTCATTTATTTTGTTTAGAAAAAAATAAGATGAATTTTATACATTATATTTTATAAATAATTTATAAATATCATTAATATAATTGATAATAAGTTATTTTTTTAATTTATTGATGTAAAACACAGTTGTGTGCATAAAATAGTTGTTTAGAACATGATTTTTTTTATTTTAAAATGGTTTTGTATTTTCATTTCTAAAAAATGTTTGACCCAAAAAATTCATTATATATAAATTTTTAAACCCTATTTTTATATTTTAGTTATTCATATTCATATATTCCATTCCATTGGCTAGGTGATAACTATAATATTAAATATTAATATTTTAATAATTTTTCATTTTTGGTTTAAACTCGTTGTTGCGTATAATTAAGGAAAAACATTTTTATGATTATAACTAATGATAAACATAGTTTTTCATGTAATGAAATCTATTAGAAATATTAAATTAATTTAATTTTTTTTCTTGAAATCATGTTGTTTTAATTTTTTTCATCACACAAGGATCCCAAATAGACCATTTCTGGGGATATAAGAGATATGGTAAAAATATTTTGATAAAAAGGGTATTGGATATGTGTTTGTTCATTTTTAATAGTTATAATTTTAGTTTAAAATCATAGTAAATCCATATTTACTTCAATAGATATAAATAATTTTTATAGTTTTTACAATACAATATGGTAATAAAAAATTGAACATTTTAGATAATTTAAATTATTCTAATTTAATGTGTATATTCCATGTTTAAAAATTCCCTTTACTTATTTGGAATAATTTAATTTAAAATTATTCTTATAGACATGTGTATAATGATGTTTTACAAAGAGAAAATATTCATATGTTAAAAAAGTTTTTAAATAAAAATTCAATAATAAATTTTTTACAATTACCTAAATTGAATTAGTTGATATATAATTGAATTAAATATAAATTTTAAACCACATTAATATGAAAATGGGATTTATAAATTATTTATATGAAAATGTAGTTTTCAATTAAAATTAGTATTTTTCACTATTAAGTGAAAAACTAATCTCCACATTAAAATCCAGAAAAGACACCTAACATATCTTTTATATGAAGATTCAGAAAAAGAAGTTTATTTTTGAAAATTAATTTTTTAAAAGTGAGAAAAATTAACTTTTTTTTATTTTTAACAAAAACTAATAAAAAAATCTTAAAAGATAGTATTTGGGAAACATTTAAAGAATTTATTAGAAAAATTAGGTACATTTTTATCAATAATTTTTATTTATATAAAAAAATTATATATAATATTTAAAATTTAATTATTATTGTTCTTATTACATTTTTTAACGGATAGGTCATACTAGTTGTGTTTAAAAAAATATTAATAATATATAATTGAATTTTAAAACCTGGTGTTGTGTGTAACCCACGTTGAACTTAGTGTTCTGTGTAATTCAATCTACCAAATAAAATTAATTTAATCAAATAATAAAAAAAATCTAAAACACTCGGGCTCTATTTTGGTCTGTTCCAAGGATCGTAGGTCAAACTAGATGATAAATCATATATTTTATTAGTTTCATCTATTGATGGATTTAATAATGAGAGGTGGAGTTGGGGTTAGTAGTGAAACCATAAAGAAAAATGTTGTTAAAACCTTAACTGAGGCCATATCTTAGTAAAATCATGATACTCATGTGAGATATATCATATTGGGAGTTATTATTAGTTATCTATAGTGAAACTAGGTGTGCTGTGACTGGGTTCCCTATACCCATCCCCTTTATGTACATTGATTACCCTTACATGTATATAGTTTGATATATTTTAATACCATCATATTATCGATACATATTCATATACTATTTACACAGTAATGTCGTTATGTTAGATAATGAATCAAAAGGTTATAGTAGTTCAATATTGTAATCAGCACCTCATGATACCGTGAAAGTAATCATGAACATATGTCGTATTGCCTAGGTACATCATACTGATTAGAAATAGATGATTCCTTACTATCATGTGATGGGAGGTCACATTTATTTGATAATTATTCCCATTAATTTTTAAATTGGTGATCTAAAGTAAATGAGATCATGAAGACTAACCCACCATTGGAGTACCACATGCTTCAGGTGTCATTGTTTTTTCCTATCTAAAATAATGTGTACTGGTTTCGTGACATGTGATCATTATCATTGTGTACCTTTTAATCATGTACATTGATGTAAGGATGAAACAATGATATTGATTTCATGGTGAGTTATCTTGTGTTTAGTGTTTCTTTGGTGAAATTTTATTCATTGAATGGTTTATATAGAATTTTTCACTTTCGATTTAAGGTAGCTGTATCTCATGGGATGATGTTGACAATGATGGTAGTACCTTCATTAAACCCATTTTCATTGTACAAGAAAAAAATTTCTTCCACCAATGACACAAAATTTATAATGAATCAAAGGTATGGAGACATAAGTTTCCATCCAAAATTATGAGATATCATGATAATAATAGACTATATTACTTATAAGATGTTCGTAGGAGGTATCCATATCTATGAAATTTATTATCTCCATAAGGACCACAATGGGATACTATAATCTTCTCATGGATAGTTGGTTAGAATCATTAATATCATGATATAGCCTTAGAGGGTCCCACACTATATGTATCTACAACCTCCACATATTCAAATGAAATAGGGTTTTGGAAAAATCAGGCCACATGTGATAGGGACGATCAATGATAGTACATGATCAATTGAACATATAAATATTTTAATTATATTATCCATATATAGAATACTGATGATTGACATTATTTAGAAGGTTATTTAAGGTTTTTATATCATAAAAATCAATAAGAAAAAATATAATTTCTCAAATGAATATAAAAAATTCATGGTTCAATAAATAATTTTAGGAGATTATGTGATGAGTTAGTGGTTCGTATTTTACCACGTGAAATGTTAATGTGTCACATGTAAATTAAAAAATATAAATTAAATGTATGTAATGATTAATTATGTTAGAATGCTGAATAATTTTCTAAAATAATAATAATTAGTTTCTAGGGGCTAAACATAAATTCTAGAATTTAAAACATATGTATAAAATCATATTCTATCTTATTGAATAGAAGAAAACACCATTTGGAATAATTTGGTGAGAGAAGATCTCTTATCCTCACAATCTTCTATATATACATTATGATGAATGGATAAGGCTGGATACATACCACTTTCTCGATCATTTTCACATTCATCACATGATATATAGAATTTATTAATCTATTTGAATTCCTATGATATCACTTAAGAAAAATATATTGGCAATCCATGTGTAATGGTGAAAATTTGGACGATCTTGATTATTACTAGAGTGTCACATTTCATCCATGACATGCTCATGGTGAGATATTCCAATCTGTTGTTTCAAACTAGATATATACCATTTATGGTTTCATAGAATTTCATTTTTAATTCTAAAATTGAATTTCACAAAATCATTTGAGAAGTATGTTAATGGAGACTTGTCGACAATGTATTTTAAACACGATTCATAATAGAAAAAAATAAAATTTCATATTTTTTAATGAATCTATTCTTCCATGGTTCCTTTAATTACATTCCCAAAAGGGGGAAAAAACCCCCACTATACAATATGGTGGAACCAATGTCTCATCAGAATCAAGAAGTTGTAGACCCCATGCCTAAATGTAGGACCCCAACCCCATGAATGGAAGTATCTAGAAATATACACATGTAGGGTGATAATATCCAAAATCTCATATATATGACACACACATTTTTATAAAGTGTATGAAAAAGGGGATAAATACCCAAATAGGGGATCCCTATCTTATCATATATGATATAAAGGTATAATTTAAACTACATATAAAAATATTATAATTATCCCACACAAAACTAAGAGTTGGGAATACTTATCCACTCTAATGATGATATATATTTAAAGAGATATCCTATAATGACCCCACATGTATGTGTAATCCCGAGTCACTCTTCATCCACAAAAATTATATTTCTATCCACTAGAAAAATTACATTCGTAAGGGGAACCAATTTCTTCAATAAAAATCTTTAACATCAAATTTAAGAAGTTATATATTCACATCAACACATGAAAAAAATGTTATATAATATATAGAACAAAAAATATAATCTATAAATAATACTTTGAGAACCCAATTTTTTCAGATTATTAGAGTCCTTATGTAATATTTCATCATCCACTACACTCTATATGTGCTATATAGTGTATCATTTAATCCCATACACACCAATAATTTCCTCTCTATGTGTCTCAAACTAAAATTATGATATTCCTATCTATGAACTCTATTCTAATGGAAGAACTATTGTAATTCTAATCTATCTAGACCAGAACAATAATAGACCAACCCCGTATAGTGGAAAGACATGTGGGACACCCAAAACCTATATCCACTAGAATATAGGATGGAGACTATCACTAAGAAGGTATTTTAAACAATGTGATTCTTTACCATAAACATCCTACAGTTCAAAAATCCAAAAATCCAACAAGATTAATGAAACCATATAGTATATAAATGTATTATCTAAAAGTAATCTTATTCATTTATACCTCTCAAAATTTAAAGTGAAGAAATAAACCATGTCATGTAATCTCTAATTCAAATACTCTCAGCTCCCAAGACTTTGCATCATCACCATGATTTCTCACAATAGTGACAAGGATGAAATGTGACAAATCTGTACATGATATGCACATACAGAACATGTGTGGGATTGAGGTCCACAGTAGGTCATGTTTAAATATTCTTAGTAGGACAACATGAGAAAAAATATGTTAATAGGGATACATGTCAACCCATAAATTGGCATGAACCATATAACCACCCAACATAACCCAAGGTCAGTCGAAACAATAAAAGAGATCACTGAATAACAAAAATCAATTACAACCCTATAAATTATAGAGACCTAAGTAAATTCAACTATCTCACTCAAACCACTATAGGTATACACCTAACATGTCCCCCACCTCAATGGAAGACACCTCTTAACTAAAAAATCCATAGAATACTGAATCGATAAGTCCAAAAATGGTTAATTCTTCACAACACCATTTTTATGCAATTTGGAAAATATAATGAAATCTTAATAAATAAATGGCACTCAAGAAAATATATGTAAATTTATTCATTATAAAAACATAAAACAGGATAGATTAGTAAATATAAATAGGGTCATCAAATCTCTTCTCAAATGAGTCCCTTCACTACACCAAGTTCAATACGATACAATGCTGACAACACTTGAAACTCTAAGAACATCTAAGAGAAGTTGGTGAATTAAAAAACCTGATGGGAAAATAGTCCATATAAATCCTTTTTTAAATTCACACCTCTAAGTAGTAATAGAGTAATAGAAGTAAATTTCTTATGAAATCTCATCGGTCTAAGAGGAACCATCATCGAAAGACTAACATCTAAAAAAATCACTCTCTAGAAGTGAATTTTGATGGAATTTAATGTGGAACCTTGTGCTCCTCACACTTATGTATGAATGAGACATTAAAATCACTAAAACAAAAAAACCATAAATCCATTCCAAACAAATCTATCAAGGTAGGACCATTCCTCACTGATACACAATAACTAGATGTTGGGAAACCAACCCTAAACACTGATCTGTCTCAACCAAAAAATCCAATAAAAATCCAATCTAACACTATGGACTTGTTTGGGAATCCATTCCAATCAATTGGGTGAGATTATATAAGAATATAACAATATCCATACCTAAAGTAATTGTTTGTACCACATCATAATAGTCAATGAAAACATTTCCAAGAATGGAGGACCTACACCCTACACAAAAAATGGGTGTTTTCTCCACTAATTGAGAGAAATACTCACTCTTTGACCTTGGATGTAGTCTTAGTGAATGTTACCTCATTGATATATTTTATTTTAAACACCACTTATGCATAATTTATGATAGTTTTCTGAAGTGGATCATTAATATATTTTCACTAATTTTATTCCAACCCCTTTGTTCATAACTCATGATAAAACATGTGAGTGAGAGAGTGTGTGTGTGTTTGTTTGTATGTATTGGTATCAACCATTAATTGTAGACTATAAATAGTTGACATCTTGAAAAGAAATAAATTTCCTAACTCCTCCCTCCTTTCAATCCAAGATTAATGCACCAATAGTAACTATGAGGTGCATGTGGAAAATGATATCTCTTATAAAAGACACAATTCTTTCTAAGACCCCTAAAAACATTACAATGATAAGGGTAAAACTAGTGATTTACTAAACATCAATATTGGTAAATAACATCATCAATTATATGGGATTATGAACCACAACAACCATTGAATCATTATTTCAACAAAATCTAATAATGAAGAGAACCCCACCATAACATTCTATATATAATGATACTCAAAATGGACTACTCATTTGTCGAAAAGTATCTCCATGGAAATAAGGTACACAAATCCTCATACATAGAACAATTTAGGATGTGTACTTGGAGTAAACATCATGTACACTTAAAGCCTCTCATTGAGTGTGTCTTTAGAAGAACATGACATGGCCTTCCTCAGTACATGTGGTGTACATTTACTCCATATGGTTTCAGGGTGAACAGGAACCAAGACATGTAACCTATTCCCAAAATTTTTGTTTCCATCAACCTGGTGTGTTAAATTTCATACCCATGTTCCACACATGGGTCTCAGTCCTTATAAAAATCCATACTATATAATGTGTTTTCTTGGGTCCCACTCAGTGTGGTCAAGATGTCTACACATTTTATGGACATCGTATCTGACCAAATATGAAAAAATTTGATACATAATGTGTGTTCTTTAGACCATAAAATATGTAGTCAAATATTCATCAAATATATGTACGAACTTGTATATTCCATGTACTATTTTTGAATATTGTATATTTTATTTTTAAGATTTGGCACTGAGATGAAGTGTAATTCAGTGGCCTGATGATCTGGGAATAAATGTTTTTAATATATTAAATGTATTAAATAAAATGAATGAAATTTTGTCATAAAAAGTGAAATTTCATATAAATAGATTACCTGATCAAAAATTTTAGGGTAAAATTGAATTCATAATGTGGTGTTTACACTAGGGGTGACATAACATTGGTCAGCACAAGTTGTTTTTTCAATACAAATCATGCATGTAATATAAATAAATAATAAAATAATTTATTTTATTTCATTATTAAAAAAGTGGCCTAATTTCATTCATTAACTACATGATTATGAAATTCCAAGGGGAATAAGGTAGCAGACCATCTTGTTTCTCTTGATGTCCCTGGACCAGATCACTTTTGTTTCCATACAGCTAGTTCTATGAAGCCAAATGGGGTCAACTTGGTTCGAGGGGATGCTCTGGGACTTCATTATTTTTGACCTCCTTAGGTCTGTTTTGTGGGGCGTTGCGGACCCGTGTTGTTTTTGTTTTTCTTTTGGTTTGCTGTTTTTCCTTTTTCCCTTAAAATGAATAAATTATGATCATTATTGGAACCATTGGAAGATATTGTATTGGTGAATGGATTCTGGAAAAGAGATCGATGACTGGTGTAAAGAAAAATCAAATAATCCCACCCAAGATCAACGAATATCTATTTTCATCATCCAACATCAATCTAAATCGAGGTCTGAATTTTTTTATTATATAAAATTCCACAATCCTTAATTTCATTGATAGAATCAAATCAATCGACTGATATATTGTTTTGTGGTTAGTCATTCTGTTGGATGATATTTTTTTAGGGATATTTTTTGGGGAGAAATTTTTTATGAAATATTATCAAATACATCTTTCCCCTTTCTTTTCTTCCCGGATTCATTGTTCATCATGGGCATTCTTCTTTAGTCCCATGGTTTTTCAAATCCTAATTTATCAATATTTTCACACTAGTTTCTTTGAATAACGGACTGATATTGTATATAGGGGATCAAAACTACATGACGATGGTGTGATGAAAGAATCTGTGATGAATGAGACGTTTTTATACTCTAATTCTTATTCTTCAACATACAATAAAGCACAAAATTTGATGGTGATTTTTAAAAGGATCCAATGTCATATTTCGATGCTTCTATGATGGAAAGCTCCAATAAATGTTTCTCCTTTATTTCTAGCATGAGGTGTTGCCGTATTGGTTTCCAGTTCAGAGGAGAAGTGGTTTGATTCTTGATCTGGGATTCTAGAAAACCCCATAACACATGTCTTGTAATATTTAATTACATAGAGTGTAGGTCACTTTTAATAGTATCTATGGTTGATAGAAGTAGATAAGTATCACATGATGTGGAACATTGTCATAGGGTAATTAGAAAACATTGGGGAGCTTGGTGTGTACCTTGGAGGGTACACATGCATTGTGTAGAGAACATGAGCATAGACACGCCGTATACACCCACAATGAAGTATTTTTTCCTAGTTTATGTGGGAATACCCTTGTACTAGTACATGGGAAAAGTACCCAGACAACCAATATTTCATGTACTATTACATGGAAAAGGGACACAATCCATCTACAGGGGCTATAACTAGGGTAAAGGGACATGGCATGTAACCCTACTATACATCATGTACTCCTAAGAAGGCAAATTGATGCCCTTTTTTCTCTATATCATGGAAATTATTTGATAAGGTTCTTTCCCCTATATCCATTCCTTATGGGTTAGTATGGAATCATCTCATACTCCAAGGAAATTAAAACCTTCATTAGGACATCATGGAATAGTTTGTTGGAATCATTATGTTAGGCCTAGAGCGAGATCCTCTATTAATCTCCATGCCCTCAGTGGTGTCCATAGTGTCATCATGACCATTAATAAGAGGTAATTGATCCTCTACTTAGTGGGTTAACATATATAGAATATATAGTATACCCCATGGCCTTTGGAGTGATCCTCATCTCTACAGTGTATCTATTTTAACTATTTGTGTTTACTTCTAATGGCATGACTCGATGAGCATTACCTCTTGGATGGACATCATCAGTGCGTTTATAGTTGGGATTGTGTTCTCACGGACAACTTATTTATGGAACCATTGAGCTGGAATCCTTGGATAATATTATGATTATGACTTACCATTAGACATTTTATCTTTTTGGAGTGTATATATATATATATTATTTTGATAACTATTATTGACATATACCTATTTTGATCTGAAAATACCCTTTTGTTGTATGATTTTCAGTTTCAGGGTATCCTTATGGGTATTTTTATATTCACTACATAACGATCTATTCCCTGCATGTGTCATTTCTTTGGTTGAGGATCAAACATTTGAAATATTCCTAGATAGAATATGACTAGACAGTGTATAGAGATACATGATAGAACAAGGTGTGTTCCAATTTTATCTTGATTGCAGTCCCCAGTATTACTTTTAGGTTCGGATTGTATCAAGAATTTTTTTGGTCGGATGTATTTATCTCTATTTACATTATATATTCCATGTCATACTCTGGATGTGTTATTTAGACATATTAATTCATGTATTTATGTTATTTTTACATTCTATAATTGTATAGGCTTGAAGATGTGTGTGTATGTTCATGTACAGAGGCTAACACATCCCATGTTAGTGATATTACTACTCTATGCTTGTAACCATCCCCTAGAGTATAACAAGTGGGATTGGGAAGTCATATCATGGGCCCCTTTGGGGTGGGTAATGATTGAGTCATATCATAAGAGTAGGTTTTATGTTAGGACCAGAGTCTATGAGTTTTGTTTGGGGAAATAAAATAAAGTGTTTTGAGTTCATATTTTAGGATAGTGACTCCAGTGTTGGTGTGGTGTATGACATATCCATACATATAGACACTAATCACATACATTTTTGGGTCAATGAATGAAAACACTAGCTTCATTGAGAACAATAGTACATGAGTCATCTAAGAATGGGTTTTTATTTCCAATCCGTTATTGATTCAGGCCTCCAAATATACAAATTGAATATACTACATCTTTTTACTTTCAGGATGACCCACTGATGTATGCCATATAGGAAACAACATCAGGATCATGAGGATGATCCCCTCACTGGCGAGGTATCAATATAGGGACTAGTTCTATAGATGTTACCTCTATGTTGTACAACAGTTGTACCATGACCTATATAGTAGTACTTGGTACCTATTAATCTAGTCCAGGTGACGCACAACCTGAGAAAACATCACAAGTTTTAGTGATAGAAGGACCCCATTTTAAAAGGTGAGCCTATCCCATATGAAAATGGGGACTAGTTTGATGTGGTGACCAAAGTTATTATTCTGACCAGGATACTATAAAATCAAATGGCGGTCATAGTAGTGATACTTTTCCAGGGATTAGTAAGATGATCAAGGGTGTTAGTGACCTAGTATTATAAAAAAGACAACTCTATCATCGTTAGAGTTTATGTGCCTATTCATATAATATTTATTTCGAATTAAAATTATGTTTGTACATATCTCGTATCTTCTTCAGATCAGTAGTGTAGCACAATAGTAGTTAAATATTAAACTATGTTAACCAACTTCTCCATGTACTCGACGGGTATGATTTGAAACCATTTCTTTGGGGATCAAACCTCAGAGTGAGGGAAGAATAGAGACATCTGATACAATGTAATCTATGAATTAATTCATAATTATGTTGGGATTATAGAGATATATTCATTGGTTGATAGTTTCTTGGTGTAGTAGATAAAACTAATTATTGTAGGTAGTGGAAAAGTAGAAGCATATACCTCATAAGTAGGAATCCGATGTTAGTCTTGGGGACATGGATGTGCGAGATATTCATGAAAGAGGTTACATGATAGAGTATTTCTAGTTAAGATCTCATAGTGTTGGTCCTATCAATGCAAAGAGTGGTGGTGATACTCATATTATAGTAGGGGAAATCATTCAAGGGTTTGGAAGATCCTCCATATAGCTAACATAGAGACTATGGATAGATCACTAAGTAAGATACATTGGAAAGGTGAAACATGTTAGCAGGGCCACATATGTGGAAGTGGAGCTTGATGAGTAGAAGGAGGTGGTAGACGCTTTGACTTATTAGCACCACCACCCCCAGGTGATCAACGCCAGTCACATGTAACTGGAGGATTGGGAAGGAGATAACTATAAGTGGTTGGAAGCTATAACCTTGAGGCTTGGGGACTTATTATGTAACCCCCACCCCCTGACAGTTTCAGAATTTTTTTTCTGAATTAATTTATTAATTTGATATTTTTCTTTTCATGAATGACTAAAATAATTGATTATTTTAGATTAATTCACTACGTTAGAATTGAGTTATATGAAAAACCAACATAATCATGCACTAAATGAATCATTAATTTTATAATCCTATAAACGGAACACTAAGTAATGAATTTGTTAAATGAAATAATGACATTCCTCATTGTCTAGTGTAAAACACAAGATCGAGTTTTATAAAGTAATGATAAATTATCAAAATATTATTTCATATAACCAATCCATTGAATTAGAAGATATTAAAATTGTTAACTAAATTAAAAAAAAATTTAAAAAAAAATATAAAATGAATTCATTGGATACAGATTAATTTGAAATTAAAAATAAAACCTATTGACTATAAAAGAAAATATTTTTATAGAAAAAAGATGTTTTACCCTAATAAATTAAATTAAATAAAATTTTTGAGTGATATTAATGAAATATATATTAAATACTCAGTAATGTTTTTTTATATTCATCCAATATATTTTATAATCTTAGGAGAAAAACAAACATAATTTTATGCATAAAATACTATTTTTTATATTAAGGCATATTTAATGCATTTTAATAGAGGATGAATTTTAAATCCAATTTTTGGATCTCTTATAGATTATATTTGTAAAAATATACATTATATTTCAGAGTGAACCATAAAAATTAGGTTATGGAAAAAATTTGGTATTTTTTTGTATGTTTTCATTATTTATTGAGTAGTTTAATAATATTGAAGTTTAATTCAAAACTGATTTTTTATTTAATATATTTATATAGATAAATTAAATTTTAAATTTGTTTTAATGTTTAATTAGATCAAATTTTTATCAATTAAACCAATTTAGGTCCTTGTAATTAATTTCATATTAATATTGTTAATAAAAATATAGAAAACATTTGGATGTATTTACATAAAAAATCTGTAGTGTGGTCCCTTTACCAGGATTAAATTTAAATTAATTTCATCCATTTATGTGTTGGGAATTTGAAAAAATGGATTCCATTTTTTTTGAAAAAAATATAATTTATAATGTCTCAATATTTCAAATTAGTTTTTTACTAACAATATTAATGAATGAAATTAAATGTAAGCATAAAATGGGAATAAACCTAAAAATGATGGACCCAAATAACCTTTCCACTTGTCCAAGTCACATTGGATGGACATATTTAGTCCATAAACCTACCATTATTGAGTTTTGATTATTTGTTATAACTTTTTTAGGTGAAAAAGTGGGTACACCTAACATGTTTTCAAAAATTCCAACTTTATTCTTTCCCTTCCCTATAAAAGGCCACCAAATCTCCATCTTTTTCAAACCTCTAAAAAAATAAAATTTTTATCTAATATCTACCCAAACCAATTCCTAAAAACCAAAACATCCTCCTTGATTCCATCCATTGGTATAAAATCTTTCCAAGGAAGCCATTTAGTGAACAACAAAAAGAGTTACCTAATTAATAGGTAACACCCTCCCTCAATATCGATTATTTTATTTCCATTATCTACTCCCTAAACTATTTTTTTTCAATGAATGTATAAAAAAATCATTATCCCTAATATAATTATATATTTTTATGCTAATATTTCTACCTATATTTACATATTATTTCATTTAATGGGTAATAAACATATTGTTTACATGTATGGAGAACCACCACCTCACAGAATGATGATTATTTATTTTTACATTACCACCTATCACGGTGGTAATTATTACGGACACTCTTGAACATCTAGGAAATGATCCAAAATATACAATCATAATATTTCAGGAGTCATTTTTGTTTTGATGGAAGGATTCTTATAAAACATGTTTCCCCACTACATGTTATATACATTTGAAACCCAATCCTTTTTATAGGCTATTATTTGATGAAATAATTATCAATTGTTTTTGGTTTCCATATGTTCTTATGTCATAAAATGTTAATGATTCCCATTTCATTTTATGTGTTTTGATATTATTTTTTTATAACCATCTGTATTATGGGTTATAATGTGATGAAATATTTATTATCTTGTGGCACAAGTATGGATGATTTTATTATGAGATGTGTGGGACTTATATCTCCATCCAATTCATTGAGTAATGATTTATATTTCATTAGATAATTATGGGAATCAAGTATATAGGCTATATCCACTCTTGGAAGATGGGAAACCTGATCCTAGAAAAGGAACTGATTGTGACTCGGGATGGTGGTGTTTCCCGCCCAATAGGTGTAGACACCATGTTATTGGATGATGGGAAACCATATCCACTATATGATGATGGGGAAACCCAATAAACTATGGAAATATGGGAAATCCCAATTTCATATAAGTAAATGACTACAAATAGGGATGGTTGTGTGTCCTGTAATAATGGTGTTGTTCCCATGAAGTTCCTTGATATGTTCTAGTAACGTGTCTTTACTTATATGGAATGATACCACATGTTTATGCATGCCAAAATTCCATGTCTTCTTTCTATGTTATGATTTTATGGAATGCATCTTTATTTATATATGATTCATGTCTTATAAATATCCATGATCTAGGAAATTATTCATGTTTATGATCATTGATATTCATGGTATGGTCTTATAATGTTATGATAATGTTCTCATATCTATATGATCATTATTATGCTTACATGTCTCCCTTGATTACCCATACTGAGAACCTGAGCTCTTCCATTTTATGTACCTTTCCCTAGGTTGTGAACATATTTATTATGTATAATGTGTCTAATAAAGTTGTTATTTATGAAAAAAATAGGGAGATAATGTAGTTCACTAATGTAATAGTGCTTATGTCTACATGTTTCCAATGGCACCAAACTAATATGGTCTTTGGCCATCTGTATGTATAATTTTTCAAGTATTCTTCAAAATTTATGTAATTTAATTGTACATTTAGACTAGGTGTTTATTGATTTTGTGTTTGATTAATGTCATTTCAACTATAGCTATTGTTTGAATAGTCACAAGTATAAGTCATTCCATTATTTCAACATATCTTGTTTGAGACATAGTTATTTTGGTTGAGCCCTTAGCTTGACCCTTACACATGGAGACTCCTAGTAGAGATGAATCGTTGATCACACACTTATTCAAGTTGTGTTATCTCACTTATGGAGGTAAGAGTTTTGACTAGTATATAATTATAGAAATGATGAATCCTTGTGATGTGATAAAAGGTTTTCACTATTTATCTATATTTCATTTTCATATTGATTGTTTGAGGAAGAGGATGTGGTGTGTCCACAGTGACAAAACTAGGGTCTTCTTTATCCATTAAAATGAAAACCATGAATTTCCAGATGGACTCATGAATTTAAGGGTAAATCTAATTACACACTAGTTGGGTACAATGGCCCTTGGTGTAGTGAATGTTTTGAGCTCTCAATTTCCTATAGTGATGGTAGACTGTGAGGACATCTTCCCTCATGATGTTAAATGTTTACCTATCCACCATAAGATATAATTTGGCATTGATATAAACATTTAGATAAAACCAGAATATATTCCATCATATCAATGGGATCTAGGTAAGCTTCATGAGTTTATAGTGCAATTAAAGGACTTATAGAGGAAGGGCTTTGTTAAATCTAGGGTTTCACCCTAGGCAGACCTAGTACTATTTTCTTAGAAGGTGGATAGAACCTTGAGATTATGTGTGGGATACAAATTCACTAACTAGGTTACCATGGATAACAAGTATCAAATACAAATAAACAATGACCACTTTGTCCAGTTGAGAGGGTCATTATAGATATTTAAGGTTAAACTCAGGTCAGGCTATCACCAGCTGCATGTATAGGATGGGGATATATGGGAGATGACATTAAGACATCAAAGGGTCACTATGAGTACATGATGATCCCCTTTTTCCTGATGAAAATACCTGAAATTTTCATGGGATTCATGAACTAGATCATTCAACCTTTTTTAGACTGGTTTTTGTTAGTCATCATCAGTGATATACTTATGTACTCAGTTTTTGAGATGGATCGTGTGAGACATTTGAGTATGGTTCTATATGTACTCATTGAGCAGTAGCTTTATATAAATTTATTAAATTTTTAGTTATGGATTCAGTAGTTCCACTTTTTGGGACATGTTATCTCAGTGGATGGAGTGGAAGTAGACACAGTCATGGTTGAGGTAGTGTTAGCTTTTGAGCCACCAATGAGTTTGATATAAGTGCTGGGATTCTTTGGGTTAGAAGGATATTTTATAAGATGTATAATTAATTTCTATAGAATATTGAAACCCATGGGTTCCATGATCTGAAAGTCGAATACTTCCTTGTATATTGATAGGTTTCAGCAGGATTTTCAGCAGTTGTGGAAGAAATAAATAAGTAATAGCATATTGGGATTTCTAGAGGAGGGTGTTGAGTTCATATTGCCTTGTGATGCATCAAGAACTTGGTTTGGTAGTGTTATTATTCTGAGGTAAGCGGTGACACCTAGGATTCACGTCAGTTGGGACCACCTAATAAGAACTATGTGACACACAATCCTGAGTTAGTAGTGGTTACATTCACATTAAATATGTGGAGACACTACCTAATCTGTGAGTGGTTTATCATCTATTATGATCAATGGAGGGTAAATTATATCTTTTACCTGAAGGATCTCTACTTTTTACATAACAAATGGCTAGAGTTCCTTTAGGATTATGAATATTTGATTTTCTAAACTTCTAGAAGTTGAATGAAGTAACATATTCTATTAATAGGAGATCATGTTCACTATTGTTGAACGAGATGTCAGATAAATTTCCATTATTATATTTATTCATTTTTTATATAGATAGAGCATCATGCATCAAGTCGATTATTGTTACCCCTATACTTCTAATTTTTTTTTTGGA
This sequence comes from Viscum album, assembly GCA_963277665.1. NCBI lineage: Eukaryota > Viridiplantae > Streptophyta > Magnoliopsida > Santalales > Viscaceae > Viscum > Viscum album. The sequence continues at coordinate 1,088,820,295 of OY728165.1, forward strand.
ATCACAGTTTTTGGATGTTGATTGTGAGAGCTTACATACAAAGATGTTTTCTAGGAATTCTCTTGATTGATATTTTAAAGGTGGGGATCATTTTGTTCTTTTTAGAAGATGCATGATGGTAATTGTGATGTTTTAGGAGGAAGATATGAGATTTTTTCATAAATATCTTTTGGAGGTGCATCCATGTGTGGAAAAGTTTTACAAGGACCTCCAATAATAGTTTTGTGGCCATAGTTGAAGAATAGAGTTTCATATATTGTCTCTTGGAGCCTTACTTGTTAGTAAGTAAAACTTGGGCACCAAGTTCCAAAGCGTTTATCCTAAGCCCTTGAGGTCCTTGAGTGGAAGTAGGATGGGATATCCATGGACTCCATGAAATCATCAATACATATTTCTAGGGGAAGTGATTATATCTATGGGATTGTACACTGAATCTCTATTTTGGACAACTTTTTATCTATATGGGTGTATATTATCATATGATGTTTGGGACACCTCTACGTGTATGGGATATTCCAACTCCATAGAGTTTTCTCAATGATATTTTCTAAACATGATGGTCACTAAACATACCTAATGAAGAAGGTATTATAAGAGGAATTTGGGTCTCACTCATTCTTGAGCACAACATTCCACAATCAGAATGAGGACCAGACATAACAGACCATTTAGTTTTTAAAGGAGATCATACAGGATTTCATTTTAGAAATTGTCCACAGTTGGGAGGACCACCTACCACTGTTGAAGTTTTCATACTATAGTAGATACCATTCCACCATTGTTATTGAAAAATTTGAGAATTTTATAGTAGACCTTGATGTTCACCACATGGCTAGAATACCCCAAGAAAGTAGGCACTTATAGGCCCACAGCTGGTCTGGAAAAATATCAGGATGGAACATATTATCTAAGAGAGGATAAAAACTATATATTGACATCATATGTATTATATATAGTTGATTGAGGCCATTAGTGTTTAAGGAGGGAGAACAAGTGTTCCTACAGGTTTCAAATATGTGTGGATTTTAGAGATTTCGATGGTGCATAAGTTATCTCCAAGATTCATTCGCCCTTTTTGGATACTACATAGAGATAGAAAGGTGGATTACCACTTAGATATACTTCCATAGTTAGATTGGGTACACTCTTTCTTCCATGTGTCGTAGTTATGGATATACCTTCATAACCCGTCACATGATATCAACCAGGGTGAGTAGGAAATGATGGATGAATCTACCTTTACTGAGTACCCAGTAGAGATGAAGGACTTGTAGGAGAGGATCTTATATGGGTGAGCGATTACATTAGTAAATGTTTTCTGGCAACATGAGAATCTCTGGGAGAGCACATGGGATCAGGAGGGAAAGATACTTGCTCAGTAACGAAATCACTTTGTCTAGACCTATTATTGGATTTTAATGTGATATTAAGACCTAAGGTGGTGGGAATATACTGAAGCATATTTTTATTAAATTATTTTTTTGATATTGAATGGATTATTTTTTAGGCTAGGCGTTGAGATGGAATGCGATACAATGTCCACATGTTCCCAAAGTAAACTTTTCACATATTTTAAGTATACTAAATAACAGAAACATATAGTTTTATTAAAAAAGTAGAATAAAATATAAATGGGGATTTAATTTGAAATAAATTGTCATCATTTTGTTCAGAATATAAGTTTCAACCTAGGTGCGATATAACCTTGTTCAATGTGCATCATTGGTGGAAAACTCAATGCTGTTGTAAAATTAATAAAATAATTAAATAAATTATTTATTTGTTAATGCAGTGGCCTAATTTTCTTCTTTAAATACATGTTAATGGAGTATTTAACAAGTTTAGAAAAATTATATTGTGAATTGACATGATCCATCAGGGTTGTTAGAGGAGATTCTATTGGTGGATGACAACCGAATCAATGATGAATGGACAATGTGCAGAAAATTAAAATGAACATGAAAATGATCAAATGAAAACTACATTATTTTTTACTGATCAATCCAAATTGAGGTAGGATATTTGTTTTATTTGATTTATTTTCACATTAATAATTTATATGAAGAAAAAAAATCAATTATCCAATGGATTTATTTTCAAATCTGTCCTTTCTTAGTAAGGGAATTTTTGGGGGTTAATTTCAGGGATAATTTTTTTTGGATTTTTTTATCACTTTATTTATCATTCTAAAGTTAATGAATTGAGGTCAAAATGAACATTAAATATGGCCTATTCCTATATATTTCTCTTGTTCTACTCTCCCACTATTAATTTTTCATTAAAACTATTCTTCATTTGGCCTGTGGTTTGACATATACTAATGAATTAGACATTATTCTCTTATTTAATAGAATAATGATCCCATATTTTCTATTTGGTATTGAAACGACATGATGGTGGTGCAATGAAGGAAGTGGATCAGAATCATACTATTATTTATACCTAATTTCATGTTCTTTTTCTCATATCTTAGAACAATGTTCAATAGTGATTTCTAAATAGATTGATGTCTGGATTATGATTCTTCAAATATAGTATGGTGTAGATAGAATTTCTCCTTGATTTTTGGAATGAGTTGTGGTTGGATATTTATATGGTTTAGTGGTCATTACATGTGATTCCAGATGTATGATTTTTCAAACACCCATAGCACACAGGATGTAATACTGGATTACATGACATGTGGGGCCCTTTAAGCAGTGGGTAGAGTTACCATAGTGATATAAGAATCAAACGGGGTGTCGTCCCATTTTTTTATTGGAATATACCTACGAGGGTACAAGGATATATGCTAGAGTACACAGGCATGGTCATGCTGTGTACACAAAAATGGGCAAGGCTTGGCCTGGTGTACATGGCCATACCCTTGTTTTCATTCACAAGAAGAGTATAAAAATAGTGGACATGCCATGTACTATTACACAAACATTGAATATGATATGCATACATAATAATGACATGGGTAATGGGAAATGGTGTGTAACCTTACTAAAAATATGTACTCCTATATTTAAAAACATTCATTAGGGTGTGTTCTCCATATAAATTCCTTAAGGGTTAGTATGAAATCACCTCATACATCTAGGACAATGATCCTTTTATCATGAATTCTTGGATATTTTTTTTAATCCTTCCATGAGGTATGAATTGATATCTTTTAAAAATCTTCATGAACTTTGTAGAGTTCTTCATATTGTCATGATCAACACTACATGGGCGTTGATCCATTAATTAGTCTATTAATCATGATTGAGGTGTTGGTATATCCCATGGATTTGGGAGTGATTCTCATCTTTGTATCACATGTCTTATTACTATTTGAATGTACATATAATGAAGATACATTATTAGAATTACCTATCATATGGATCTCATCATATCTTTTATACTATAGTTTGTGTTATCCCAAAGGAATTATTTTTGGAACCATTAAGATGGAATCCTAGGCAGTTATTATTTTTCTGGATTACCATTAGACAATGTGCCTTTGTTGAGTATATCTAGATATTTTTTATATGTGTCATTGATATATAAATGTGTCTATATGGTTGTATTATTTCATTGTATTCTTTTTGGTTTTGGGGTGTCCTATTGGGTATTTTCAAACCCACCCCTGCACAGGCTTTGCCTGTATGTGTCTTGTCTTTTGCAGATGATCGACCTATTGAATGATTAACAGACAGACCAGAACCAGATGGTTCTCTGTGATACTAGATAGGCTGAGGTTTGTTCCTTTGGTATCATGATAGTATTCCCCAATATTACATTCCGAATGGTCTTATTTCTAGACTCTTTGTTTTGGGATTTTATTTGGACATGTTTATAATCCTTTGCTTCCTATTGTACTCTAGTTGCAGCATTTAGATGTACTCATTCACGTTGTTCAGTTATTTTTAAATTTTTTCCTTGTATAGGTTTAGAGGATTGTGTGTGTCTATAAGTACTTAGTCTAAGGAATCTCATGTTAGTTATATGACTTATGGGTGATAGTCACCATCCCCTGGCCAGTTGGAGGAGGGCTTGGGGAGTATTGTAATGGGCCCCTTTTTGACTATTCGTAACATATATCCACTGTGATATACCCAAATACTTTCCAAATTGGATGATTGTGGTCATGGAAAGTGGGTGAAATTAAAGAAGACTATCCATGACATAAAATGAAGAGTATAAACAATAATTGAATAAAAAAAGATGATAAATCAAAAATAATGAGTCCAATATCATTTTGAATTCCCATATCTTCCCAATCACAAGTTTCTGGTCACATATTAATGATTATTTTATCTATATATGTGTTCCTATGTTTCTAAGATAATGATTTATCCCTTATTATCCACCGTAAGATTTGTATAACATAAACCTATAATGTGTAATGGGGGAGTTCCCTCACATGTTAACCAAGTAAGAGAGGAGGAGAAATACGGGTTTTTAAGTAACCCTCATTATTTTTAAAATGAAGTCCAATTAAATGGACCCACCAAAGACTAAAACATAAATTGATATTACAACATTTTTAGTTAAACAATTCTCATTATAAATACATCCACATTGTATAAATTTATATCCAATTCATCATTTAGGATATTTCATAATCCAATCTTTTGAGAAAATAATTGATAAATATAAAATATCTAGTTAATATTTTCTAACAAAATAACTCACAAAACTCCCACCCTAGGATAAACACCACATTTAGAAGTCTAAAGATCTATTGGGTAATTTTTGGAGGACCTTTTATGGACAATAATTACCATTTTACCCTTTAAAATGGTTCGAGGATCTAAAACACCAAAACGATCTATGTATTTACTCAATAAATCTTGGATAACTATTAAATAAATGACAAAAATGTCAGTTGATGAGTTTTTTTGAATATATATATGTGAAAATTCTTGAATATTCATGGTTTTCATGGTGTTATTATTTTTAGATAATATTTATAGGGGTTTATCTATTGGATTTTATGAAATATTGAAATAAATTGTCATGTGGGGACATGTTGTTTATGTTTTGGGAGTCTTTGGTAGGCGTTGATGCCCCATGTTAATATTGGTAATAAATTGATAGTTCCATGGTTATATTATATTAACATATTAGTTGTGATTTAAATAAATAAGACCTGGGGTTGAAATATAAGGGGATTGGATTAATGATTTTTAGAGTTTTGGTGGAGATGGAGGACTAATTTTATTATTATATTTCACATAATGACACCTTAAATTCATGTGTTAATATATATTCGGTATTCTATATTTTTTTAATTTATATTATTTTTTACAATCCATAAGAATATAAAGGTGAGTCCATAGATATCCATTAATCCCTATTGATTTACATTGACCCATGGCTTCAAGATATTGATCAGTGGGGATATGAGTTGAGTTTCCTTGCATTTCTCCTTTGTTTTTATTGATTCTTTATCAAAATAAATCTATGGGAAAGGTTTTTTTAGTTATATTAACATATTGTTTTTTATTTTAATGGGGATTATTTTATTTTATGTTTCTACATTTTTCATGTAATTTTATGTTCATACCATTATACTATTCCTTTCATTATAGTTAGTGATGCTTCATTTGAGGTAGAAAATTCCTGATATTATATTTATTTATCTATAATATAGAAGTAAAATTATTTTTTATTAATTTTGTTTCATTCCATGGATTAAAATAATTAATATAATGAATTATACTATGAGTAATTGATAGGTTAGGGGGGAATGACATTTGTTCACATGTTTCAATAATTTTTATTGTGATGTTATTTTTTATCCCATAACGATTTATATAAATATTTTTCTAGTGAGATATGTATCTGTTATATTTTTATTATTTATTATATGGAATAAAAATGTATAAAATCACATCCTTAATAAATTTTTAATGAACAAGTTATGTGTAATTTGTAAATTTACGTAAGTAATCATATCTAATCAGGACTAAGCTAATGTGAAATATTCATCCAAAAAATGGTTATTTTTAGTGTTTAAATGTTAGGATTGATAATTGATTACTATTGTGTTACCTTAATATAAAACTATGATTATAATTAATAGGTTAATAATTTCATTAGGGATTAGTTGGGAAGCTAGTGTGGATAAATTAGTGGGTGTTGTGGCTACCTTACCATGGATATCATGAAAATAGGGGAGTTATATATATATATTATATATATTAAGGTGGGAAAGTTATATTCATAATATATTTTTAGTTGGTTTTGGATTTTTTATTATTCATATTTAACAAATAATGGTTATCTTCTATGTGAATAATATTATTTTAATTTTTGTTATGGGATTATTGATTATTAATAATGACTGTGTTAATCGGAATGGGCTGGAGTTGAAGGAGTTGTGATAGTTAACAAAAACATAATCGGTAATAACAAGGTTAAATGTGGCTAATAGATAAATAATTGTTTATAATTAAAAATTAGATTCAATATAATAATTAATGTTACATGAATGTTAGTGGTAAATAATGAAATGGATAAATAATGTGATTAAATAATAAAATTTGAATGATTGGTGTAGCTTTTCAATTTGGTGTAGTGGGGATCATTGTAGAATAATATTTGGTAGTGATGGTAGAATTTGGTAGTTATGGGTGGTTTATTGGAATGGGTTTGAATTTTTAGTTTTGTAATGAATGATTTAATATGTTATTGTGATTGGATGTATTATACGATGTATTTCCCTTATGATTTAATATATGATCACCTAAGTTAGTTAAACATTATGAATCCAATTTTTTTTGTTATTGGTTTGTTTCATAGTATAAAATATAGAGAAGGAATATATGATTAATTAACACCTCTCTCATTTTCACCATTCTAGGTGTGGTATTATTTCAAATTACATAATATAGTTATAAGAATAAGGGTTGTAATATCTTAAATTTATAGTATGTGATACACCAGATGATCTAGTTATGGGAATGTGATAATGATACATGGAAAAGAACATATATATTATATGGAAGGAATGGTTTTGATATCTTTTATATTCATAATACACTACTTTGAAATATATATTTGATGAGGCTGTGGTATGAGGAATGGTTTTGATATGAGATATAGTGACCTGCAGAGTGACTTGAAAGGGGAATGAGAGTACCATGACCTTTTATTGGGATGTGAGAGTGAGATCCCCATAGAAATGTGGTGTTGAGGTACCTTTTTGATATATATATTATTATTATGATTATATACATTTATTTTATATTGGGATATAATGACTTATTTTGATATGTTTAAGTTGACCTAGTATGATCTTGTTGGTTTTTCAATTTATTCACAAGATCATTAGTATAATAATTCCATGTGTACGCTCAATGTATTAAGGAGTATCTAATTTAAGATATATGTATGATCAGCCATACATATTTAAATTTTTTATGTTTACATGGAGATTTTGGAGATATAGTTGATCCTTACTATCAAAAATCACAGTCTTGTGGTTAGAGTTCCTTCATAGGAGATTATTCTTTTATATGATTTTAATATAACAGTTTTCATTAATTGTAGTATAAGGGTTTTTTCTATATTATTTTATCAAATGGGAAATTTAATATTATTTTCCTATTATTTATTACTGAATTTCCTACCATATATATGATTTATAACCATAGTGACATTATTTAACATTTATCTTTTTGTATGTTGGATCTGTGGGTTACCCTCACCTTAACTATGGGAGTAAGAGGGGTTCTCACTGGGGCCGGGTCATGAAAAAAGATGTATTAGAGAAATTTATTAGATTTAGGATAATATTTTATGTTATGAATCAGTTAGTTTCGAATGATTTTTTTCTAGAAACACAATTAATAAATGTAATTATGTGATGAGGAATGGATGATGGATTAGGATAGAGGCATTTAGGGTTCCCTGTGATTTGAAACCAGGAAGACAATCATACTGAACATCTTATTTCAGATAATATTGATAGTGGGGTAGTGAAAAATTATAGTTGAAGGCATAATAATTTTTTTATTGTGTTTAAATTGGGTTAAATGTGATGAAATTAAAACTAATAAAATTAAATGACTCTTTATTGAATACCATGCTACTTGGATAAGAAATTTTTTTATTTTTTGGCCGATATTATCTTTTTAGGGATACAAAGGGTACATTATTAGGGTTTATTATTATGGTATATTACATTTAGATATATAGTAACACTATTTGATAAAAAGTATATATGTGATTTTAAATTATTGTATTAGTTAAAAAATTATAATGTTTTTGTTATCTCTATAATCTAAGAAGCAATGAGTTTTACCTCATATAAATTGGGAATGGAAAAATTATAAAGATGAAAAACCCAGATTAATATTGTTAACTTGTGAATATTTAACTTTGGGAATTCAATGTATTTTAGATATGTTATGTAAATCAAAGGACCCCTGAATTGGGTCAGAATATTTGTTTGAAAACATATTTTTTTAATGAAATTAATATATTAACTTAGATTTCTTAGTTTTGAAGATGAGTATGATAATATTGAATTGAAAAAAATATAATAGGGATGAATAAGTTAAGTAAAAATTATATAATATAATCATTAAACCATTCATAATTATTGAAAAGCGAGTTATTAAGATGATCATATTGAATATAGTATTTTAGTCATCATATTCTGTATCCATAAAATTTTATAGGGTTTACATTTGGCTTAACAGAAATTATTATTATGTTTCAATTAAGTAAAAGAAAATTTATTAATATACTCTTGTGAATGAACATATTAATTTCTTAGAATATTGGGTTATCAATGTGTTTTAAATTGATAATTCTATGTTTCAATAAAAATATTTTAAATTTTATCATTTTTATTTTTAGAACTTGTTTCATGTTTTGTAGTAGTATGTGCAGTGATGTTCAATGTTGTTATATTAATTTTTTTCAAACAATAAAATTCTTCCGGGAAACTCAATTTCTTAAATTAATATTATATTTTCATTAACAAAATCTTGAATTTATTTTAAAATTTTGTCATTATAAATGCATCCACAGTATTTTAAAGAAGGATTTTATTTTACACATTGTATTAAATAAATATGAAATGTTTTTAGTTTATATGGATTTTCAAATTCAAAAATCATTTTTTTAATTTTTAAATTATTAAATTTGTGAGGTTTTTAATGAAAATTTTTATGGTTTTATTTGAATTTTTTTATAAATTTTTATGTTATTATATTATATGAAACATAAATTACTATAATTATAGAGTTTATTATTGACTACCTTCCTATTACAAAGATTATACACATCATTGTATAATAGATATATGATTAGTGGGAATGAGAAAATGGGTTGTTTTTTTGATCGATAGATTAATTTATGGAGTAATGTGGGCAATGAGGATGTTATATTTTTTTATTGTTATTGTCATATTAAGTAGGAAGATGTTGTTCATGTGGTAAAATTGTGTTTCCCATATTTTTGGTTTTCAAATTAATTATGTGTATTGAACTTATTAAAATTGATGTTTTGATTGATGAAATTTTATTGGAGTATCATCAAGGTGAGTTTCATGGAATGTGTAAGGATTCATGGGATAAGATGTAGAACAGATTTTACCTGTAGGGAGTAAGTTCATTAGAAACATGTCAGACGTCAAGGTCACTTAATGGTTAGAGGTGGTTAAGGATGTCTTTAAATTTTTGGGGACCCTGTTTTAATTTCATGATCCATAATCATTATGATTCTTTTTAGGGGTGTCACTATGATGGTGGAATTGAATTATTTGTCAAATGGAAGATGTTTCTTTATAATAGTTTGATTCATTTTTCATGGAGGTGTTTGATCCATGGGTATGGAAGAATAAATTTATGAATGTTATTTTGGGGATCCAAAAAGGGGATTCATGTTTGAGTTCTCTCATGGTTCACTTCTACGCATTGATGAGACAATTTTAATACCACATAAGTGATGATGGCATATATTCATGTTGATTTGAGTTAGCCATGATGTAATAGATCTGATGTTGGGTGGATATTTTACAATGTAAATCTTTGTAGGATGTGTGGAATATTGATTAGTTAGTCAAGAATTATTTTCTATATAAAATTTAGAAAAATTAAGATTACAATTAAATTTATGGGTCTTCTGGTAGTAGTAATCAGATAGTAAGGAAATATTCTGATGCTTGTGCACAACTTTGGTCCCTAATATTGAGTATCTTAAGGAGTCATATTTCTAGTGGTTTTATTTTTTTTGTTGTAGTAAAATTGGAAATTGAAAATAAAATAGCCTTGTAATTCACTTTGTACATTTGATTCTTCATGTTTAGGTTTCATTTATTTGGGTGGTCTAGTTTTAGTGGATGACCAATTAAGATATTGTGTGTTGGTTTTAGAATTTAATTACTATTTCTTTGAGTTAGTGATCTAATGTCCTTAAACATATTTGTTTTAATTTACCCTTTTCATTTTAGTTGAAAATATTTTCTATCATTCTCTTAGACATTTCTCTTATATTGGTTTAAAAATTGAATACTATTTTCTAAAATGGGTTTAAATAACTTATCATTGACATTGTTAAAAGGGAATTGAAAGTGGTTTTCTAGTTAACTATAGAAAAATTGGTTATCATTAATGCATATAAAGGGTATTAATATCTAAAAATCAGTCGTTTTAGAAAAAAATAAATTTTTTATGTTACTTGTTTAATGGTTGGTATGAAAGAATATTTTTAAGGTGGGAGTGATTTATTTTATCTTATTTCAATTATATTATGACGATCACCAATTTCAAAATATTATGTTTTTGAGAAATCTCTTTGGTACTATTGGTTTTGGGGATTTCTATCTCATTCCCTTGTTTAGGGTGTACATTGTTTATGTTGTGTTGGCCTTATCGAGAAGGTACTCAGTCAATTTATTTTAGGGTACTTATTCCCTTGATCAGGTTAATATTGAAATTATTGAATCTATTATATGATTGTTATGTTTTTCAACCCATAAATCGCAATCATGTTTCAAGAGTGGTGTTTTCTCAATATGATAGGTTTATAAAAATCAGTGTTTGGGGTTAATGGCAGTATTTTCCCATACACTTTATTTTTTACTTTAAAGGATGAGAATCATTTCATAAGTATCTAATATAATGAACCATGCATTTTCTAGATGATATTTTTTGTATTTTGGATATATAAGAATCATAAAAAGGATGATTAAGGAATGATGGAGTAGGATATGTGTTTTTAGTAGATAATTATATGAAATAAAATATCCTAGTGTGTTTTAATATTAAGGGTCATTATATTAGATACTTATGAAATGATTATCATCCTTCAAAATTTAATACCTCCCTCTCAACAAAAATATACTCAAATCCATTAACACTAGGTTACCCAACCACTCCATTGTGAAAAAAATACATATAATTTACTTTAAAGGATGAGAATCATTTCATAAGTATCTAATATAATGAACCATGCGTTTTCTAGATGATATTTTTTTGTATTTTAGATATATAAGAATCATAAAAAGGATGATTAAGGATTGATGGAGTAGGATATGTGTTTTTAGTAGATAATTATATGACATAAAATATCCTAGTGTGTTTTAATATTAAGGGTCATCTATAATATAGGGTGGTTATATGTATTTTTTTCACAATGGAGTGGTTGGGTGACCTAGTGTTAATGGATTTGAGTATATTTTTGTTGAGAGGGAGGTATTAAATTTTGACAAAATGAGTCTTATATAATTTTGGAAAGTATTATGATAATTTTTGTACTATTAGTTTTTTTAAATATTTTTAATTTCTAGTCATAATTTATAGTTATAAGTCATCATTAGAATTGTCCATAGTCATTCAAAAGATTCTTGATGAAGTTACCTCATGGGGTTTTCATGGTTGTGGTATTGTGAATCTTTATAGAGATGAATATAAGGTTACTTATTTTTGGAAGTCATGTTATATTGATCTCTCTCAATACATAAGGGGCTAGTGGTTGAGTTCTAGGGTTATGCATTGGTTTTTGTCCTATCATGGTGACCTTTTATCATGTTTCAACACATTCCTTCCCATATCAGGATAATATGTTGACTGAGGTTTAAATAACGAATACATAAGGTAATATATGTAAATTTGTGGCATGATTTTTGTGGGTTCACTAGAGTTATCCCTATCACAGATTTCACCTTATCTATTATGTCCTGATGCCATAAATTTTAGTGATTTTATAAATTCATAATTTTATACAAATTATTTTATTTTTATTTTTTCGCAAATACATAATAGAATAAATTTGGGTTCTTAGAAACCATTAAAACACAATGAGTGACTTTTCTAATTATCCTTAAGTGATTAAACAGTGGAGATCTACAGATGGTTTTCATTATTTTATACATTGTTTTCTCTTGATTCTTTATTTGGCGAATTTTTTTGAAGTAGTATAGTTTTTTATTTTGTAACCTTAGGTAAAAATATTGATGGGTGGTTTTGAAATTTATTTTTCTGATCTTCTCAATATTATTATGGACATGTGACCATATTATAGTCCATGACATTGTAAAATGACTTTAATATTTGGTTCAGGTAATGGATTAGTGAAATATCAATTTTCTGTGTACAATTTGGAAGTAACATGATTTTTATTATCTTTGGGTGGATTATAAGGATTAACCAAATAATGATAATGAAATAGATTAAGATTAAATTGGCTGGAAGGGGTTAAATTCTATGTGTTGACATGTTTCTATATTCTTCTTATGATTTTTTGGATTCCCATTCAATATTTCTAAAAATAATTTTCTACTAAAAGTCATTATAAAAATACATTTGTTTTTATTAATCATTTAGATAAATTATGTTGGAAAAGTATAACCCTATAAAAATATTTGTGGTTTTCGAATATTTGATTCTACATATTTATGGAAGGATGGTTTTATAGAATGATAATGATAATGTTTTTTAGGGATATGATAAATATTATTGTTAATAGTCATTGGTAATGGATTGAATTGATTGAAATATGGATATTAATATATTATAAATACTATAAATAAATGATTAATGTCTTGATTAAATGTCGTTAATTGATAAAGAATAGATTTTTATTAAGTCTATAATTGAATGAGATAATTAATGTAACATAGATGGTAATGGTAATAATATAAATTTTTAAATGATGTGGTTAAATTTGGTATATTGAATGGTTATAGTGGTAGTTTTGTGTGGTAAATTTGGGTTCATTGTGGTATATTTTTAAGAAATGATGGTTACATGTGGTTTTTATAGTGTGGTGGTTGGAATGAGTGTGACAATGTTATTATACTGAATATTATTTTTTAGAATGTGTGTTTTTTTATTATATGTTTAATTTTCCATAAGATCTTATAATGACCAAACCCATTTGGATAACTTCACAAAACCACAAATGTTTTGGGTTCTATGTATTTTCCCCATCATCTAGGTTGCAGAGAGTAAAAATGAATGTCTACACTCTATCCTTTGTAATCTATTCTATGTGTAAAAAGAGATCTTATGGATCAACGTTGGTATTATAATATAATCTATAATATGAAATATTTATTATGACTACCAAGATTTTTTGAAAGAATGATCTTTCCATTAATGAGATATTTATAATTCCAAAATTCCTTCCTATGAATACAATGTGATTGAAATATATTATGAAATAATTCATTAAATGATGTAATTTATATAACAATACATTATTTATTCAGAGTAATTTTTTTAAAAATCATATGATTCTATGTATTACACACCATGGATTGTTACACACTATGGATTATAAAATACATTAAAATTGTTTAAATTTAAAGTGGAAAATTTATTAAGAAGAATAAAATCTTCAAAACTAAGAGATCTATTACATAATATTTACACATCAAGATTATTAATAACAAAATTTACCCTATATATTTAAAGAAAATCATGAAATGAGAAAAGGTATTGTGGTATCTAAAATAAAAACTATGGGAATGGTAAGTTTGAATCGATTAAACGTGTTTAGTAAGAAATTATATTAGAATGATGTTTTTTAATTACTAACATAGTAATTTGAAATACTTCAATTTAATATACATATATATGTTAGTTATATTGCATTTTTGTATTGATATTAGTAAATTTAAAATAATATTAATAATGAATAATAAATATTGGAATATATATATATATATATATAATATGATAAATATAAATATATATAATTTTATGTGTTATATATTATTATTAACAATATTATAAATAATGTATTATATGATGTATTTATAAACATATATTAAAGAAATTTATTTCAATGGTTTATTATAATTTAAATTTTATAATATAAATAATTAATTTTAACCATATTGGTTAAAGATTATTTAATATAAAATTATTATTTTTCAATGTAATATCATTTTAATGGTATAATATATTTTTTCCTAAGAAATTATTTTGAACAAATTTGAATTATTATTTTGAAAATATATAATATTTTCATATTCGTACAAATATTGAATTATTTTTAAAAATAATAATAAGAAATAACAATTAATACTCATAATGTTTAAAAATAATATATTTTATTAATCTATGTTATTCATTATATTTTGGATAATCATTTAATTTTTTGATGAAATATATAATTTTAACATTATAAAATGAATTCAATTTTTTTACTTCTAATTTCCTCCATATATTTAGATTAGTTTATCTGATTTTTCTAAAATAATTTATTTTTTGGTGAATAATGTAAAATACTATTTTTATAAAAAACCCATTGTTTTTATAAAAATTATAGTATATAAGTGTGATGATGAAAATTTTTAAAACAAATTCTAGAAAAAAGATTTATGTTATAAGATATAATATAAACTTAAAATATTTCTTTTAGTTTACAAACCTTTATTTTGATATTTTAGATCATGAGTTACACAAATATCTAAAACAATTTTTTATAAATTTTTTATTTATTATTTGAAAATTAATTATATTTCATTCAGAATGTAAACCTAATAAATTTTATTTAAAATTATTGGTTATAAAATATGTTTTGTTTAATAAGAACCATTTTATTTTTGGGTACAAAAATATATTACATGGATAATAAATAGTCATAATATTTAAAATCCAAAATAGGTAAAAGGGGTTAACCAAATAGTTCAAATAAATAATTTTATAAAAAAATGTTTATAATTTTTTTTATGTTTCAATCCACCAAAAAATATCCCCACTCCATTATTTTCCATTTATATGTCTTCTAAACCTATGAAACATATACTATCTTTATATTAAGATGAAATGTTTACAATAATTCCTTTTTGTCTACTTATAAATGTGTCTTTACAAGACACCTTCAAGACCACTCCAAAATTTATGTTTTCTCATGAAAATCAATGATTTTTTATTCACGTAGTATTATTTCCCACATACATAAGATTCTGGTCACATGATTTATTAATATTCCCTCCCTTTCCATGGAATTCTCCACATGAAGTTAAATTTTCCCAACTTAAGAAAAGAATCCTAAAAATGTTTATTTCTATATTTCCTAATGAAATCAATTTTTATAAGTATTATATGATTAATTAATTATTTGTTGTCATATTAATGTTTTAATTTTTTGGTAACAAAAAAAACCATTTTTATCCATTTACATTCACAAAAAGAAAAACAACATTTATGAAATTGTGGATACTACAACATTCATGATGTAATAAAAAACATTTTGCATCCAATTTATTTACTATTTATTAAATTTTAATTAAATATTATTAATATCCATAAAAATATCTTAATTATATAATTATTCTTCTATAAAAACAATGTTATACCAAAATATACTACTTTCATAACTATAATCATCCATTAATTTTGGTATGTTCAAGTTTAGGTCGGAAAAATACCTACATAAAAAAATTCAATAATATTATATCATTGATGACTTTGAGAACATAATTACTCATTATATATTATATAAACAATTAAATATGTATTTGAGTATTGTTTTGGAATGATAAAATTAATATTAAACTCATTAATTAAGATAGTAATTCTCGTTCATTAAAAATAAACATAATATACTCATGACCTTTCTCATTTTAAGGTTTGTAGCCAAAAACACCTCTTAATTTATAATTAATATAAAAAATAATTATATAAAATAATTTAATGATCCCCATATTATCTTTGAATAATGATCCTTAGGAAAATAAATAATAACAAAATCCCATTTATGAAACATTTTAAAAATGATCAAGATTACTCAGACTGGATTTTAAAAATAGATAGTAACAAACTATGTCACATGTTGAAAAAAATTATAAATTAAACTTTAAAAACTTTATAGATCTAAATAATTCTAATAAATATTTAATTATTTAGTTATCTTTTTTTGATATTAAATCAATTTGGTGGCCGTTAGGAATTACATAAATGAGTTCTTTGTATCAAATTTTATTTCTCATGACATGATTATTTATGTGCTTGATGATATCATTAATATGGTTTGATTAAAACCTATTAACTATATTTTTACAGATTCATTTAATTTATTATTTTTAAGATAAATATCGTGTTCCTCATTTGAATTCATTTTTGATTAAAAATATATAAAAATTTTAAGTGTTTTTTTCTCTATGTTCAATTCTATGAGACAAGTTTGATATTATACACAATAATTTCTTTTCTATAATGTAATTCCCTTCCATATTTCCTTCAATTATAATAAATATATTTCATTTCAAAATATTATAATTCCAATTTCATAGTTATCTTATTAGGTTCATTTGATTCTTGCATTACCAATATGACAAGTTGTTTTTGGAAACTCAATCCCCATTTATAGAGTAATGATAGTTATTCATTAAACTATTTCATATAATCTATGCACATTACATGATACTCTTATTTATATTTTATTTTTGATTTGTTTTGTAGGGATTTACATCTATAACACATAAAACCCTTTCCAAATATCTAATTTTTTATGAATGACGACATCACTAATGGATTTGGTTAACTCAAATTTCTTTTCATCGAGTTGAAATGTTATTCCAATATAATTATTCTTCTATGTTTGATAAGTTAAATTATATCCTATTTGATATGATATTTCGTCTCTTATAACTGGAAAAAATGATGTTTTTAACATATATATTATTTCTAAAGGAATTTCACTTTTATAATAGTGCGACATTTTGATGAAAAAAATGTCATAAAAAATAAAGATAAATTTTCCACCATTTTTATGTTTATATTTGAAAAAACTATTTTAAATTATAATTATGAAATAAAAATATGTTTTTTCATCATGTGACCTTCTTATTTCCATTATTAATTTTCAAATGGATGTTTTAATACCTAATTTTATTATGTTAGTTTTCAAAAAATCTATTTCAAAATATTAAAATCATTTTCAATCATTAAAAAAAAGGTTTTATCTTCCAAAACAAAATCTCTTTAGGGAGACAGTATGCATTTTTAATGTTTCATGATCAATTAATCCTTTTGAAAATAAAAAATTTCTAAATTTTTCACTTAACATCTTCAAAAATTAATTTTTAAATTACCTATAAATTCATAATTTTTGAAAAACAAAAAATAACATTATAAAAAACTTCTATAACTCATATTATATTTTATTATTTGTTAATATATAAATTATTTACTTGGTATTTACTTATCAATAATCTACCTATAAATTGTCTTATGAGATTATATTTTTATGTTGCTTAAAATTTTGGTATTATATTTTTACATTTTTATGGTCTTTTTTAGATTCTATATGGAAATATTACAAAATAAATTTTTCATTCCATGGGAAATTTGTGATATATTAAATGATTGATTTCTTTTAGCAAATATATTCATGAATTATTGAAGATTTGGTACCTATATTAGCCAAAATTAATTTTTTAAGATTCTATTTCAAATGAGATGATTAAATTTTTCCTAATCCTGATGATGGAATAAATTTTTAGATTTTTTTCATGAAAATTTGGTATAGGAAACATTGATTAAATTTTTTCTGTGTCAACATGATGTTGGAATCATTGTTCAATTGTTTATTGTGTGAACATGACACATGAATCCTTGATCACATGTTAATTATGTGAAATTGATATGGAATTATTTCATCACCTTTATTTGGGTGAACATGATACAAGAATATTTTTTCACGAGATTTTTTATTCTTATTTTTTGTTTTATAAGTCATTATTATATTATGATTCAATTACATGCCATATTTTTCTATCCAAATCTTAATAACCCTTAAAATTTGTTTATCATCTCATAAACTTTTAATTGAAATATGTTTGTTTGTTTGAGATTACATGTACATTTATTATGAATTATGAAATATATTATTTTTTCCACATGAAATAAATAATTTACTTATACCCTATACTTGATTCCCCATGTACTTATGATCTAACCCTTACTAACATTTTGGTGAGATTTTCCCTGACTAGAAATTTGAGATCAAACATATCTTATATTTCCATTCCCCAAGTTTCATAGATGAGTATAACTTTTGAGAAGTATAGAAGGACTCTATATTTCCTCAATTATGGAGAAATGTTAATGTATATTATAAAATATGTTTTATATGTTGTTGATTCCAAATGAAAATACACCTTCTTTTTTGGGATTGTGGGGTTATTTTTGAGTTTCAAAATTTTGATTTTGTAAATATTAGATAATATTGATATTTTTATCATAGGTTGTAATACATGTTAACAATGAAATTTTATGTTATGTTTTAGTATTATTTTAGTTACATTTGGGTTTATGATAAGATAGTTATAGTGAAAAACCTATACATTAGTCAAATTAGAAAATAACATCATGGAGTTTTTGTAATTTTTTTTATGTTTTTGGTTTCCCCCTGTAATTATATCCTTGTATGTTTATAGGATGGTGGGGGAAACATTGGTATATATGAACTAAGGGGAAATCCCCCAAAATAGGTTTTTTCATTACCAAATCAATATTCAATTTGGTTCGTGATTAGTGGCCCTTATGCAACATACCTGGATAGACAATCAAAATAGAAATTCTTTGGTTTGTTAAAAATATAATTACAAACCATTTAGGGTGATATAAATATATTGAATCTTGAGATCCTAAAAAGAAATTGGCCTAATAAAAATGAGGTTAAACGAATTGAATTGTAGTTCGATCCATCCTAATTGTAGTTAAAATTAAAGAATTATTGGTTAAAATAAAGGTGTTGTTGAAGAATAAATCATTGAATTGATTATTAATATTAATATAATAAATATCTCTATTTTTTATTTATATTATCACAAACACTAGGGTTTAAATATATTTTTTGAAATAATATCTTCAAAATGAATCTGTATAATTTTGGTATCGTAAAACATCCCAAAAATTCTTATAGAGTAATATTTGGAATAAATGGTTTATATTGTTAATATATACATATTTTAAGAGAAAAAATATGTCACATACTCTTCCCTATGTTAGAAAGGTTTGTGTCTCTTTAAATGATATATCAAGGGTCAGGATTATAATAAATATAACTTTATATGTTGTTATATGTCAATGATAATTAATTATTTATGATTTAATTTGTTAATGTGGGGAGAATGTATCACCACAAGTTTTTTGGAATCAGGTTTTTTTCATTAAATATCTGTTTATAATTCTAGTATATATTTATTTATATTTTTAAAGGGATTGAAATATATTAGGAAGTAAGTCATACAATAGGTGAATTAAACAAAAAAATAATTCATTCATTCACTGTAAAACATTATTAAAAATTATTTTAAACTAAATAATACAACTCATGGATAATTCATAACCATTTAGTATTACAACCATTAAAAGTGAAAAAATTAAATGTTTAAATAGATAAAAAAGTATAAATTATTTAACTTTAGTGAATTCTTTAATAGAATTCATTTTTGACGGATCTATGGATATAACCTCATTTTTATTGTAATACAAATGAAGTATTGTTTTTTAAGTTAATATTTGTTGATTTTTGAATTTAATATCTCATTTATAATGGTATTTAATTAATTACATAAATTTTGTTAATTTTCTACCTTTCTATTAAATATATAATAAAATCTTAATAAAATAATAAATATATAAATGTAAATATAAATATTATATTCAATCAACCCATGAAAATATAAGGGGGTTTATATATTTTAGTGGAATCACTATAAATTAATTGTGTCCATATCTTGCTTGGAAGGATGTCTTGGAATACATTCTCTCTTAACCCTTAACTGATCAAATCTCAATCAGTGATTCACCATTGATAAGTATTTATCCATTATATTTTAACCAAATATATTATCAATAAGAGTTAGAGGATTCATGTTCTTGATCATGTCCTAGTTAGGTTTATGAGAATAAATGAAATGACATGTTAAAACATATTTTATTATTTATAAAATGTATTGGACACACCATCGATACATAGTTGGTTGAATTAAAATAATGTTAAAATTAAATATAACTTTTCAATCATGTCTTGAAATTAAATTGTTGTCATTCTATATGAAATAATTGATATAAGAATAGAACAAGGTTTTTAGTAAATTGGAAACATTACCTCATGTTCATGGGAAAAAACAGGAAACTCATTGAAAACAAGTTAACATAACTTCCAAAAAATTAAAATTTCATTAATGTTTAGTTTCTCATCCACCATTATATCAAGAAATCCCTTATTATTAGATATTAAGCATCGTATTGAGGATCCTATTACTGATGAAATTATATATCCAGACTTATATTGATATTTGATCACGGGGTGATCTGAGATGTGAGATTATATTTATAGATCCTATCATCTTATATTTGAACTATATTGAGAGATCCAATCCATGCCAAACATCACATCAAATCCCACTATGGTAAGAATCACAATATTTTCAATAAGTATCATTCCAAAAATCTCATTCAAAGGGGATTTATCTACATAAGATAATATCAACAAAAAATATATTGTTTTCAATTATAATTCAATATATAATTATGGAGTTAGTGAATCAATTATTATATAAAACAATAATGATAATAAATAATGATAAGAAAAAGAATCAAATAATACATTCACATTCCACGAGTGTATATTGAGTATATCTTTCAACACACACTTCTAATGATCAACTTTGATGGAAGTGATTTCATAGGCTATTATTTTTTCTTGGGATCATGGAGATATTTGTTATTTATTATCCTAATTATCCTTTGTATTCATAAATCTATCTATATCAGTAAAAAAATTCATTACACCTGATACATTAACCTATCAAATATTCATTAGGTGGATTATTTTTACTTCTATTTATACTATTTATCTATTCACATATCTTTGAAAAGCATGTTTTTTACGGCCTCCTTTTCACACTTGAAAAACAACCCCATTAATTTGGCCCATCTTACACTTATTCATATACTTCGAACTTATAGATAGTTGAATTTTGTTTTCTCCGTGCACCATATCATTTAAAATTATATGAACATATATTTTCCTTCAATATCCAGAAATATATAAGAATAATGTGACTCGATATTTTTCATTTCTATCTAATGTTAAAGCCAAAAAATTTATTAATAGCAATAAAAAAACTTTAATGATAATTCATTTCAATGAATTGGTCATAATATAGTAAAAATGATTGATTATTATTTCAAGATAGATAATAAATCTCGAGGAGTAACTTGTGAGTCTTATGATGCATTATTTATATAGAAAAACTGATTCATACAACTTTTGTTTTTAAAAATTTAATTGTCTCTCAATATTAATGTAATGTGTTCTAAGAAAATATTTAGTGTATACTGTTATCTTAATCATCTCCAATTAAATATTGTTAATTTAATCCTTTTTTGTTGTGTCCTTGATCAATGTTCTCCATTAGTCCTCATAACATTTGAAATCATAAAAACCAAATGTTATATTTCCCTACAATGTGAATTAAAAAAATAAGAAATATTTTTCTATTAAATTGATGAATTTATCATTAATTAATGGATCAAGATATCCAAAAAAAAAACGATGGTACATGTTGTCATAAAAAGTACTCAATAATAATATTCTTATTCATTTCATAATTTTTGAGTTTTATGTGGTTCATTTAATTTCTCATATCCCAACATGAAAATGATATTAATATTTTCACATGGTATTCATTACACTATGGGTTTTCATTAATAAAATCTCTTATTTTTCAATCAAATCCATTATTATCTTCATTCCTCCTAGATCCATCCATTACCAATACTAAAATGGTTATAATGATCAATATGTGGAAATATATTTTTAAAATTATAGTGAACAACCATATGATATTAAAAAATAATCAAAAGATATAATAAATTTTGAAACATTATTTTAATACAATTAGTTAAACCTAGTTTGATTTATGTTGGGTTATATACTAATTTATAATCAATTCATCGTAATTTACTATCCTTTCACTGATACTGATGGTGATGGCCCATGCTTAACATGAAATTATAATACATTATTTAAGATATTGAGGAATAAATTTCAAAAATAAAACAAAAACATAAATCAAAATTATTTATTATATATGGTGATTAGATTCATAAATGACTTATTATAAATTATTTATTTGACATCACATAAAAAATTATCCACACATAACTTCTTCCTAGAAATTTATCTACACATAGCTTCATTATGAAATAGGAAATGTGAGGAGTCTTATTAAAGACACAATAAGGGAAAATATTTGATGACTCATAAAGGATTATATCATAAACATGTTAAAAAACATAAACATGGATGAAAATAAATATTAGTAATAAAAAGTAATCAAAATGTTTGACGACATGGAATTATTAAAAATAAGTAAAAATTAAAAAAAAGATACGTAACATAAAAAATATCATCATGAAAGAATAATATACACCATGCAATTTAAATATTTTAACATGATATAATAATCATGATAGATGATGTGTAACATAGGTATATAGCCCAAAAATAAGCCTAGCGAATCTTTACATATGTCAAGATTAACTAGGGGTTCTACCAGAAACATAATCCCATGTGTGACTGATATTTTATAGTTTTAATAAAAAATGTGAGAGATATTTTAAAATAATTTTTTTGATGTATTATTTTTTAAATAAAACATTATACATGACATTTAAAATCAAAGGTGAGAATAAAATTTTTAAAAGAATATTTTAAAATAAAAAATATAAATAATTTATCTATGATAAAAATATACAAGTTAAATTAAAATAATTTTAGAGTAAAAGATACAAAATGTATGACATTATGATGATACACATTTTTAAGAATTTTTTAAACATTTTAATGAAACTGTGATTGATATTATATTTATAAATATTACTTATAATAATTGATAAAATTAAATATCAATTTTTTTTAATTTATAACATATCTAGATTTAAAAGTATAAAAATAGAAAATTTGTTGGTGGGAGGAATATGGACAAGGAGGAGAAATAAACAATATATATAATTATTCTAAATAAAGATGAACTTTTATCATTCATGGAATAAATCAAAGAAAAATATTTTGATATGAAAATTTTATTTATCTAAAAGTAATATTAGAATGTAATATGTTTCATAATAATTAAATAATATTTCAAATATATAAGAGAGCATTAAATGATTAAATAAGATGACTTAATGAAAGAAATATTGAGTCGTGAAATCCAATATGACATCAATATGAATGAATCAAAAACAAAAATAGGAGGGATAATGAAATATAATTCAAAATTCCATAAATGATAAACCAATAATGAAAAATGAATTCAGGTGGTAGTAATTAAACCATATAAAATTAAATTTAGTTTATAACCTGAAACATGCCTTAATGATGGATGATTTAGATGAAAATGCTTACCTTGGATTCCCTCTTGGTTAGAAAAATTCAAACTCCATATATAATTATCTTATAATTTTTTAAGTTATTTTTAGAATCTAATTTACATTTTATTGACAAAATATTTTTCATTTATGATTTCAGATTTCATAATTATTAAACATTAAAGGTTACAATTAATTACTTAGATTTAGTTGTAATATGTGTTCTATGATTTCTTCGATATGAATATTTGAGTCCTTATTTCATGATCATTTATACACCAAATATAGAATTTCCTAAGAGATTATTTAAATTTATTTTGAAAATCTGGATAATTATATGGTAATTTTATTGAATATAGGGTTATGGTTAACAATAATTGTTAAGAAATTGACCTTTTCCCAATAATTATTCAAAAAAGGAGAATTTTCTTCTTTTAATGAAATTACTAATATATATTAAAATTATATATTTAAACACATAACAAAAATTTATAATTTTTACGACATACTACCATAATATGGGCCTCCATAATCATTCGTGGTTGATGTACTATAGAATCTTTCGTATAGGTGTTATATCATACCCAAAAAATGTGTCATAATGACTAAAGGAGTAAGCAAATTAATTTATATAGTTATAATAATTTTTTCTATAAATATTTTTGGTTTTAATAAATCATTAATGGTGATTTGGATGTGATCTTTTCTAGGTGGAGATAATAAAATAAAGTATAATTATAAAAAATAACTTATTACATACAATCAAAAATTCACTAAAAATAATTTAATCTACTAGAATGATGGAACTAAGACCCCTAATAACCAAAGGCTATAAAATATGGTAGAATAATTTAAGAGATATATTTTTAGAATTTAATCATGATTAAATATATGTATAAATTTGGGTTAGTGTGTGTGAATATGAGTTACATTTATATGAAAAATGTAGGTACATTCCCTTTGAAACCTAATATATGTTACGGGTAAATATGGGATCACATAGTATTTTAGTGAGTTAGGTAGATAATTGTTATTTTTAATTTTACTATTGACTCCCACACAAAATAACTTTTTCATATAATTATTTTTAAATAATTTTAATCATTAAATATTCAACTCATTCTCTTTAGCCACTTAAACCACTTTTTACTTCATTTAAATATTTACCATGGTATTTATTTTTTTATATTAAATTATAAGATAGAACCCACACATATAATTTCAAATTGAAAATTCCAAATTTTACCTCCATTTAATATAATTAAAATTATAATATTTTGAATTTTATCTATTTATTGAAAATATAAAATATATTTAGAAAAATATTATGTTTGAAAAATATCTTTTTGTAAATTAATTATTCATAATATTATATCATATAAATTAATAATTATTAAATTAGTGTTAATATATTCCATTATATATAAACTCTAAATTTTATTAGAATCATCCTTTAATAATAAAAATGTTTATCATATTTAAAATTTCTAGAAAATGTGTTTTTAACATTTTGATGATTTTATATTTATATATATCTAATTAATAATGATTAGATTAGTAAAAATAAATTTCACATAATTAATTTCTTATTTATGATCAATTTTATTAACACAACACATTGAAAAAATATTCTTTGAATAGTATATCTCATTGAATGTTTTTCTGAATATTAATTTTATTATAAAATTTTAATATTTTATATATCCATTTATATTAAAATAATTATTTCATTAAAATCTATTATTATAATACTAGAATAATAATTACATAATGATATTATTCTATATTCTATTTATAAATCACCGTAAGACATTCATATATAAACTAAGGGTGAGAGAAGGTACATTGGTTGTTTTTGATTTTTATTTAGATAGAGAGGATCACAAAGTGATTTTAATGGTCTACAACATTTTCCACAGTCAATTTTACTCAAGAAAAAGTTGTTAATGTTTATCTTGGTCATGTTTAATGGAATACTATAATTGTTCCACATCATTCCATACCTAAGAGGATTCATTTTTTCTCCTTTTATAGATAAAATATTTATGATGATTACTGATTTTTATAATCACCAATTCAATGACTATATTATAAAATATTCATTTTATTTCAATGTATTATATCCACTAACATTACTCATTAATTATTCTTATATCCAATGATGGTATGTATTCACCTAGAGACCATATAATTACTATATCCAAATAATACCAACATTCATTTAGGCCCAATTAATATATTAGTAATGTACATATAATTGAAACCCATGTTACAACCCTATATATACACATACAATGTTTCCTAAAATCATTCATTCAATATCTCAATATTTCTATCATATTTATAATATGTTTCCCTCTTTCTATATTCATAAAATATGTGCTGATCTATAGTGTGAACCATGTATATTTTTTGGTTGTGATCTTTTTATTCCCTTGTTTTAGCCCGATTGCAATTATTGTGATAATGTTTTGTATAGATTAAAAAGTATTGTTTTTATATTTTAATATTTATCATTTAGAAAATAGAGTATTTTTCAGTTCTATGTTTCATGTTTTATATGATTAGTTAACATTAAATGTAATTTAAGACTTGATATTTTGGGTGTTACATAGGAAGTGATTCTTGATCAACTATTTTACCTATTGCAAGAAGTTATTCTTTAACCACTATTTCCTGGGAACTCTTTGGTTAATCCTGATCTACTATATTATGATAGTCTTCATGGTTATCCTAGTAGAATTTAAGGATTTTTTATAACCATTAATATATCAAATTCCTTTGTTAATTTTTTTTGGATCATGATTATAATATTTCAATTTCACACCCCTATTCCTTGGTAAATGATTTATTAACTCACATTTATCACTAAATATAATTTATTACAAAAAATATAAAAATTATAGTGAATCTTTTTAAACACATCATAAGAATACTTTTGACTAAATGGTTAATTGGATTGAAATATCTAGGAAAAACTCACACTAGTTCTCTTCAATTATGTTAGCTCAACTCGATTCACACATAAATCAAGTACTTAGTTGTATATATAAATTACAATGATTTATGATAAATAAGAATAAAAAATTAATGAAATACCTACCTTATATCATAACATCACTTCTGATGGATTTTAAATCACTTATATTATTCCCATGAATAACACTTACCCATATGTATGACATTCCATGGCTCTCCCCATCAATTTATCATTATTATACACTAGTAATGATATACCGTTTTTATCTATTTATTGGAACATCCTATCAATTTATCACATCCATGATTGATTTAATTTATAAAATTATTTTACATCCTTAAAACATATTCCATATTAAATTCATACAAATATCCTATCATATATTTAATATAAATTGATATAAATAACAATGATTAAAAAACATGTTTTAACAAAACTATTCCTTATAAAATAAACCAAAGTTAACAAAAAAAATGATTTAAAGATCTTAAAATATTTTATTTTCATTAAAATATCAAATACCTGTTAATAATAAATCACAAAATTCCAAATTTTATAACATTAATTCATAAAAGATATTATTCGACACAATTTATGTGGAAATAATGTTGTTGAATATAAAAATAATTCATATATAATGGAATCCTAATCAACTAAAAATGTAATAGGGGTCACTTATCGTTGATAATGAAATTCAAAAAATATATGTATATGTAGATTTTATAAGAATGTGCTTAAAATTATTAGTACAAAACAAGGAAAAATTGAAAAATCATCATGCCCATTACATTCATGACATAATATACCATGATAAAGTCACTCAAGATATACTCTCTATAAAAATACCCAAATGGTAGAGTGAGAGATAATAAAAGAACTAAAGAGATTAAGGATCTCGTACCTCGGATCTAGTGTTGAGATATTCATTTATATATAGAATCTCATAAATCAATTATGTGGAATTGTAAAAAAATATCCAAATAAGAAATAAGTTTTGAAAAATATAATTTAAGATGATAATAATAATTAATAAGTGAAAATTATAGTATTACATATAAAATCAATGTTCTTTTATGTAGTGAAACTATTTGTGTGAATGATTTTCCAAACCATGTATTCATCTCCACCAAATATTAAAAAACATTCATGGTTACCATGGATGATTTTACTAACCATTAGTGTATCATTATGTGGGACTCATCCTCCAAAAATATCTCTATATGATAGAGATATGTGATTTAAAAATTGAGGACATATATATATAATAAATTATTATAAATAATAATAATATTTAATAATAAAATCCCTTAAAAAACAACGAAAAATTTATATAACAAATTTTGGGTGACATAATTGAAGTTCCTCAATGTATTTTAAAGTTTTTTATTAATAATCATGAATATTTGGAAGAATTTTTTATTATTTGGATGTAATGTCTTTAAAAATGGAAAGATGATTTGAAATAAATAATTGTTAGTTCACATGAAGATTTTTTTATGTTCTATAAAACATGATTTGTGTGTTCACATGAAGATGGTTTTTAGATTCACCAAAATTATATTTCTATGATCAATAGAATAAAATTTTTCAGTGCACTAGAAGAAACGTCGTATGTTCCCCATAACATGATTTTTTATTTAACCAGAAAAATTTCCATTTTCACCAAAACTAGATTGATAAGTTCACATAAATAATATTTTTATTTTCATCAGAGGATGATCTTAAATCTTATAGTAGGAATATTTCAGAGTTCATCAGAAATAGATTACCATATCATAGGATTAGAATTATCGAAATAGGTTTCATCAAGATGAATATTAAATTTAGAGTTAGTGTAATATGTTGATACCAATACATGATCATTTTATTATGAAAATAGTACAAAATGTTGAAGGTTGTATAAGTATGAGTTTAGATTAAGAAAATTATTAACCATAAACACATTCATTATAAGTACATTTACTTCTTGGATTTGAGTAATTTTATATAAATATTTTTTTTAGTACCATTATAAACATATTATTGGGATGCCAAATGTTCATTTGAAAAATTAATGTTCATGATTCTATAATAGAATTATTACTAGGTTTAATTATGTTGAAATTATGCTTTGTCGATAATTTAATGGAATCAAAATATGGATATATTCAAAATTTTATAGAGTTGTTTTCCAAAGAAATGAAGTGACCATGAGATTAAATTAGAGCATGTTTGTTTCCCACATTTATGTTATAAAATTATGTTATATAAATGGGTGATTACATTCAAGAAATTTTTATTGATCATTATTAAAAATTCACTAAGTATATTTATCCTATTAATGTGAAGAATATCATCAAGCATTATACCTAAAGTCATTGTCAGAAGGAGCTCAAAGAGTACAGATCTCTATAATCTAAAGAACTATAAGGAAAATTGATCTAATGGTGATATTTTAGGTGTGGATGTTTATATGAAAAACATACATTGTTCAGATAAAGGCTTAGTGGATAATTTAACCACTATAACTGATTAGAATTGGTAAAAATATTTTAGTCAGCAGACTTAGGTGTGGGACACACTATTGGGTAATGGGTGATCCCATCAAATTCAACTATTAATATTTATTGATCATATTGGAAAATTATTGATTAAAAAATTCGAAATACATTAAGGATTATGTTCCCAAATTTCAGTATAACCATGTGAAGAACCATGTGCATTACATTATTTTATAATTTACCTCATATTTTGAGAGTTATTACCTTTACGTAAATTTATCATAACCATAGTATGTTTCATAGGTTAGATTTATGTTGGAGCTTAATTAAAAACTAAACCATATATCCAACCCCTATCTTAGTGGTTAATTCAATCCTTGGAATCACATGTGGTACCAGAGGGAGGTTAAATTATTATATTTTTCTCATTGAATGTAGCACTTAACATCTATTAACACTTATGGTATTCTAACATTTTATGAAAAATACCAGTGATTAAAAAATACGATGATAAAATATCATCTATCTCTTAGCCTGGAGGTAGAAATTTCTTGGAAAGAACGGTTCCAACCAGCACAAGAAAGATGCACCTGTGGTTTTTTAGTTAAATGAAAAATTGATGTTAATGGTTTTTGTTAGAAGAATATTATCATTTATTTTTCATAAGAAGTGTACACCATGGAAATGGGTCTTCAATTAGAAAAAGAAAAATTATATAAGATATATTTTTTCATTAAATATAATTTTCATGTTCTAAAAATAAACCTAACATCAATATAAGTTAGATATCAGACCTAAATATTGATAATGATGAAACCATAGATTAATTTTTTATAAGACTTGGAAAATTATTTAGTAACATCAATTTATATGGATAAAATATAATTGACTCAAATATTTTGATGATGTGAATTGGGAACTTTTAGAAAATATATGATCATTTGATCTATTCACTTGAATATAGATATGACTTATCTCTAGATGAATGTCAAAATATTTATTTGGAATATGCAATTTTGAAGGGCCCAACACATATGAATAGAGGTAAAGAAGAGAATGATTTTGAATCCATGAGAAATATAAAACATAATTCACAAGAATTTTAATTATCAAATGGAATGAATGATGATGGAAATTATGATATAAAGAACAATAATTTTTTGTCCATTACCACTGAAAATTTAATCAAGGAAAAAGGGAATTAAAAAATTTATGATTTGTTTGAGTTGTTTTAGGTGTAGTGGATGTGGACACTTTTATTTATATTAACCTAGAAGAAATATATTTAAGGAAAAGAAAATGATATTAATGATATTCCTCAAATGAATACATATAATATAGATACAAAAAATGGTAGAAAATTAGATAAATGAAAAAATTAGTCTACCTCAAGGAAGGAAGGATGTTTTATTTGAAAGAAAGAACAATAGAAATCATTAGAATATGTATCATCACATTAAAAATTTATAGGAAGTACAAAAAAATAGTTATCATTTACAATTATAGAAAACCACATATTTATAATAAAATATGTTAATGCATACAACATATACTACACGTTGAAATTGGAACCTGAAACTAATATTGAGAGAAACTACTAAACCTAATAAATAACTTTTTTTGATGAAAAATAAAGGATAAATAAACATTTAAATTGTAGATGTTTATATTATAGGTATTTATGTAGGAATTTAGAAAATAAATAACCTCTAAGTAAAGGTTAATTTATAGGAAGATATCCAATAGGATAAAAATGAGAAGATTACTATTATGTAATATAGACATTAAATGATACATTAAAGATGAATTAAGGTTAAAAGAACTCTGATGAAGTAGAAACAATAATTCTTAAATTAAATTGAAGTAAAATTTTAATATTCACAAGCTATTCTATAAAATATGTAATAAAAATTATACAATAAATGTATACTAATCTATTTATACTAACAAATTATGTTTCTCTACCAAAATTTTGAAAGTTTATATTTAAAATAAAAGTGGATGTACATCCACTAAAAAAATAAAATACAGACACAATTTCAGAAATAAGGATTCTCTACATCAAATTTAGAAGGATTTATAGGGTATCGATGAACAACCATGAATGTTTTTTTAATTAAAATTCATATCTCTTAAGAATTTTGAAGTATGAAGGGTATTAATTCTACTGTGAAAACATTTTGAATAATACCTATAACTATATCAATAACATGTTGCTTCAAGGAAGAAATGTTTGGTTGAGGGTGGGTATCTTTCAGAGAAATTATACTATTAATCAAAATAAAAAATTAAATACCTATTGGAAGTCTTCATTGATCATTTGGAATGGTCTTATAAGAAATCATTTTGAATTACTGGAAGAAATTTTATAATATTTGATCTGACAATTTATGACACCCTGAACCAAATAACTAAGCTTTGATCGAGGATTCAGATGATTGGATGCATGTATCCACAAATCTAAGAGTCTACTGACTAGCGTATAAGGCTTAAATAAAAACCTTGTGAGACTATTTCCTTCGTACATTAATCTTACTAACTCACCGAACAAAATAAAGTGATAAATAACTAATTAAATCATAAAATGGAAGTAATAAGAATAAAATACATTAAATCAATATGGAATACTAGTCCCATAATACAAGCCATGACATCCATGATGTGGTATATCAATCTATTTTTAGATGGAAAATAAGTAAATTAAACATAAAATAATTAATTTGGAGTCCGTCCCAATGTCTTCTCCACCAACCAAGCTCTATCTGCTCAGCTACTTGATATGTGGCCCTTTCCCAAAGCTAGATCACTAATAATAAAATCATCGAGAGCATCAACAGTCTTGTTTATGATGTGATTATAAACTATGTAAGACACCACAAATGAGGGTTTAACCTATATCAGACATAATATAAAATTGTATTCTTTTATAATATTGAAACTTTATAAAAAAACATCAATTATAATTCATGAGTCACTAACCATGATTCTAATAACCCTAGGTCTACCAAAATTAGCACAGTATCAGAATATATATTGTAAGAAATTATTACATGGGTTAGATTGTTCAATGTGATTCACACACAAGATCAATAGATTAATTCAACATTATAGTATCAAAATTCTATCATTAATGATCAATTACCAATCCAACTATGGTTGAAAGCTACAATTTTTACAACATTCCCCAATTTCAAATTTTTGGAGAAAGATAGACTGCCACATAATTACCACATATCCAGATTTGTGTAAATCCATATTAACACATATCAAAAAAATATATAGATCTTGTAAATGACATGTTACTATAGGTCATCACTAAATGTTAAATCATAACCGTTCACCCCTAGGGTGTCACTCCCCCTCTAAGGGGATATCTTTTTGAAAAAGAAAATCCTCATACCTTGAAACAAGATATAATGGAAACATACATAGACCTGAATAGAAGATATATTCTAAAAAGTATTAAAAATGTGACAATTTAAAAGGCCTCAAGATCTACACACAGACCCCCAATATATAAGTCTTATCATGTAAGTGTCCCACCAAATAAAAATGAACCCACATGCATATTATTCCACATAATTACATATAATGGTTCTAAATTGTATGGACATCCAACCTCAAGATTATCAATTCAAAACTATATTAATTGAAAAAATAATTAGTTATTAAAATAAAATATTACTAGAACCATAAATAATTCATCACATTGTGATTCTAGAAACAAAAATAATAGACTAAAAATATAACTAGGTCTTGAATTTAGTTAGACATACAAAATGAGATCCACCACAAAAAATGGATCATGATCTGGTTAAGAGATGGAAGTATACACTTAATTGATATGGGATTCAATCCATCAATAATACCATAAGTATCTATTACATCATTTAGGAATCCATTTATTTGGACATAATATCCTAGATCTAATAATCATCCAAAGATAAATATGGGTTTTAGTATAGGTTATATTAGACCAATCATATAGAAGCCACCAGATCATCCAAATCATAAAAAATTAAATAAATAACATGAAGGGATCCAAATTATCCTAAGTGGAGACTCTATATACGTTTTTATTAATGATGGTTATGTAAAGTATGTTGAATACAAAATAGGGGTTTTATAAGAAATTATGCAGTCACCACATGTTAAAATTAGTTTTGGGCACTATTGGTGAGCTAGTGTGCCTCACTCTATTTACAGTGGATATCCCCCAGTTGGGTGATAGCTCCAAGCAAAATATTTGGATACTTAGTCATCCCTTGGCTAGTTTGGGAAACTATGCCAATTGTCTGGTGGAATCCAAAGGGCTTTTCATGATTCTTCCACCTTTATTGGTATGCCTCTATCACAAATTTGATTAGTTTTGGGTGCTGTAATAGCTCCAAAGCTATTATTTTGTATCCACACTTCTTTATGGATTTGATCAATGATTCTCTAAATCATAAAACACATCACAAAAATAAATTAAAACACACACTATTATTAAGATCTAAATAAAAACATAAATTAAACATCGAATGTTTTATAAATATCCCGATTTAATTATTTTCCATCTTCTACAAGTGCTTTTAGAGGTCTGCTAGAATAACACAATCCATTAGTATTGGATATTTTATTTTTACTTATATGTTTTCTATTAGTATATAGTTATTATTCCACTAGACCAAAATATGGGTAAGTATATCCCCCCATAAAACATTCATGCTCATATCCATAATCAAAATTGGGCACCCCACAAACAATGTCACACCCGACCGCAGATACCTTTATTTTACTTCTTTCTTGGTCCCGATTTAATTTTTTTTCGAGGTTTAGTTGTGTCGGCAGTTTCGCGCCGGTGCGTGGTCATCGCATCACTAGCGGTGATCGTGCGTTCGGCCCGGGTGACTAT
This sequence comes from Viscum album, assembly GCA_963277665.1. NCBI lineage: Eukaryota > Viridiplantae > Streptophyta > Magnoliopsida > Santalales > Viscaceae > Viscum > Viscum album. The sequence continues at coordinate 1,088,854,477 of OY728165.1, forward strand.
GTGTTCACCCGGCATTTTAAATATTAAAGTTTTTACGTTGAGTTTTTATTATTGTTACTATTTGAGTTGCATTATTATTATTGTAGTTATTTTCCGTGTATAAGTATATATATATATATGTCTATATATGTGTATGTATATACATATATATATATACTTTAATACGTTATGTTTATATATATATATATATGTATATATATTGTATCTATGTGTATATGTTTATATATAGGTATATATATATATATATGTTTAGGTATGCGTATACATATACGTGTATTTTGATTATAATAATTATTATTGAAATTAACTATCTTTTATTTATTATCATTATTTTATTATTATTATTATTATTATTATAAAGTTTTATTATTATTATTATTATTATTATTATTATTTTTATCATATATATATATATATATGACCTAAACTAACCCTAATCCTACCCCACTCCCGTAGCCGCCTCACCTCTCTCCCTCTCTCCTCTTTCTTCTCCCCCGCACCATCACCCTCCCGCTCACCCTAGCGCCGCGCCGCCACCTCCGGCGACTCCAGCCGCCGTCCCGAGCCCGCACCCTCCTCCCATCCCGGCCCTGCTCCCGCCACCTCCGGCGACTCCAGCCGCCGTCCCGAGCCCGCCGCCCACTTCCGACGTCCGACACCCCTATCCCGTGCCGCACCCCCTGCCGTCCGACCCCACTACCTCCGGCCTGTGACCTCGCCGCGTCGGCCTCCTCCGCCAGCCGACCACCAACCTCCACCCCGCTCCCCTCCTTCTCCCGTCCCCGCGCCCTGCCGCCTCCACCCCCGTCCCGACTCGCCCCGCTCAGACCGCGCACCCCCCCTGCATGGCCGTCCCCAGCCGCCGGCGCACCTCCAGCCTGCGTCGCCCGGCCGCCGCGCCCCACCTCCGGCTGCCGCCTCCTCCCTTACCCGCTGCTCCGCTGTGAGTCTTTTATTTATTTATTTTTATTTATTTTATTTATTTTTGTTTTGTTTGTTAATCTTATAACTTTTATTATTATTTTTTATCATATTAATAATATTATAATTATTTTATTATTATTATGTTATTATTATTATTATTATTATTATTATTATTATTGTTATTATCATTTCATATTACTATTATTATTATTATTATTATGATTACTAACATATTATTAATATTAATATTATTTTTATTTTTATTATCATTATTGTTATGAGAATATTATTATTATTATTATTATTCTTATTATTATTATTATCATGTTATTAAGTTATTATTTTTATTATTATTGCTATATTATTATTATGATTATTTTATTATTATTATTATTATTATTATTACTATTATTAATATTGTTATTATTTTCATTATTAATCTTGTTATTATTATTATTATTATTATTTTATCACTATTGTTATTATTATTATTATTATTATAATTATAATTATTACTATTATTATCATTATTATTACTCAGGCTTTCACTTTTGCTTTGTTGAGGGTTTTTCATCAACTTATATTTGTTTTTGGTAGGTTTAGGATTTTAGGACCCGTGCAGGGCGTTTCCGAGAGAGCGCCATCGCTGCACCTTGTTTCTGAGGTTCCGCCGTCTCCACGCCTCAGTTTTGAGGTGAGCGTTTCTCCCCGATGCTTGGTTTCGCATGCTCTAGTGAGTTTTTTCATGTGTCTGAGTCCTTCATATCTATTACGCAGAGTGTTGGACTTTATCACGTGGCTTCGGACACACGTCGTGTCATCGCGCCTTGGTTCCAAGGTCGTTTTACCGTCGCGCTTGGATCTTGAGGTAGGTCTCCCAATGCACTTGCCTTTAAATCTAGAATTTATTTATTCCTTGACTTTTTATTACGTTTCAGTAAATTTAAGAGTATTATTAAGTAGTTATTTATAGTGTGGTAATCTGCTGATGATAAAAGCTGTTTTAATTCTAGCGTTTCATTGAAAGGGTTTTTCTTGGATTTAATTGTGTGCTTCCATGGTAGTATTGCTAAATGGTTCTTCCTGAAAAAAAAATTAAATTTATGTTGAATTGTGTTTTGAAATGTCTTTTGTTTGTGCAAATTAGTAGGTGTATTGTTAATGGAAAAAGGTGTTTCTTAGAACCTGAATTAGAGAAAATGACTATATGATCTTTGAACTTGATTTTGGAAACTTTTAGTGTGGTTCTTGGTTGATGAAAAATGTTTTCCTTTGTCACGCGAACAACAGTTTGGATTTCATTTAAGAAATAACGTTCCTTCAAAAAAATGATTAGAGGCCCGTTTGGCTCTTGATAAAGTTGGAGTGCGTTTGGATATTGGAAAATGATTTTTTTTGCTTGTGATACCAGTGTGTTTCAAGTTTAATATGCTGTTTTGAGTTTCTTAAATAAAATTTTAAGTGTGTTTCTGGTTTTCAATGAAATGGCGTGTGTCATATCCCTTTAAAAATGTTTTAGTATTTAATGGTCAAAATGAAAGTGACATGACAGCCCGGTTGGCACTTTAATAAATGTGAAGTGATTATACACACATATATATACATATGTACTTGTGAGGGAATTTCTACAGGGGGACTTCCCTTCGAGGGTTGTCGTGTAGCGATGTCCATGTAAGGGGTTGTCAAGTGTGGTGAGATGCGTCACGCGTGCGAGGGTCTCCCACTTACACAGTGTTACTAAAACCGCCATGGGTTCCTGGGCGTCTTGTATATTATCGAGTGACGGTTGCTTGCTAACCCTGATTAGACGGGTTAGTACCCCCTGGAGTTGTGGACAGTCCAGGAGGGATGTGCCACTGGTTGGCTATTAGGGTGGCCAGTCGGTTATTGACTATGGAGTACCACGCCGGCAGGTAGTCTGAACCTGAGTACATCCAGGGGTTTTCTAGGGATGTTCCGGATCGCCCATGGTTATTGCTGATAACTTCTGGTTTATTTTTACTTGCACTTGTTTTCCCTGCTTGTTTTCTTTCAGTCATATTTCACAGCCTATACTGTTAGACTTTGGAGAAAATAGTTTTCAAATGAAAATGCTTTATTCTCTTTGGGTTAGATTTGAAAATGTAACACTTTGCTTTTCAGAATGAGTTTAAAACTGATGAAATGGAACTAACTATCGAAAAAGAATAAGGGAAATGTCTCGTGTTTGATTTTCAAGTAAAGAATTATGAAAAATTACTTTTATACATTATAGTTCAAACCTGGATTATGTAGATTCTTTATTTACTGGCAGTGCATTGGGATTTGTTGTGGGGCTCACCTACTGAGTACTTTTGTGCTCACGCCTATCTTTTACCTTTTCAGTTGCAGGTTCCTTGTGTTCAGGTTTTCCTGGCTTGAGTCGCTCAGTGATGGATCGACGTTGGTTGTAGTTGGGTGGTGACCCGCGAGGTCACGAGGAGGTATGTCGTGGTGTAGGTTTGTTTATGTCTTTAGTGTTTGTCTATTTGTTTAGTTCTTTTGATCTATTTTTTTTGTTTGGGCTGAAATCGTTCCCAACTATTAAAAAATTTAATGCCCGGCACTTGTTGCCATCCCGGGGGGATCGGGAACGCCCCTCGGGACTTGCCGCGGACCGGCTCGGGTGACCGGTTTAGGGTCGACCCGGGCTGGTTCGTGACAAAATGGTATCAGAGGGAGGTTCTTGTTATTTGGGTTGTCCGGTAGAAGGAGATTAGGACTGTCGGAACTCGAGGGGTAGGTACGGGAAGAGCGTCGCGAACTCTTGCTCGCACTTATCCTCAAGTTACCAGGGGTATTTCGGGAATTGTGTCCTTGTCTTTCCTAGTTTGTCTTGGATTGAGAGATGATAATGGAGGCACATCGATGTTACATCGTAATTTCACATGGAGTAGTGACCCATGTGGAGTCCGAGTTCGTGGTTTGAATTCCTCCTAGTGGTTGACACTGACTTGGGACATGGCCCACTACCATGTCGCCAGGTCGAGCGTGACTACTAGTCCCTCATTTCAGTGATTGATGCAAGTTTGGATGCTTCTTTTGTTTTGGTTGGTGTAAGTACATTGTTGGAAATGAAAAAGAGTTTTGGAAAAAAAAAATTTGGACTGGTTTCTTTTAAAAGACTTTAAATGTATGAAATGGGTTTTGAAACTGAAATCTCTTGATTTGGAAATCTGTTGTTTTCTTAGAATTGGTTATGAATGATTTGGGGAGAAACTTCAGGTCTTCCTTATGAACGTTTACACATGTGTGAGAATGTGTGGAAGGTGCATGTTGGTGCGAGTATTATTGGACAGTAGATGAAGACATGTGCAACGGTTCATGAGATTTCCTGAGTGTGTATTTGAAATTAATGGCTTGACCTTGTTTTCTAAATCGGTTTTAAAGGGGAAACCGTTTTGGAAAGTTTTTGGTTTGAAAGTGGATTGTTTTTGGAAAGTAGTCTTGAAAGAGGGTGGTTTTAATGTCTAAAATAAAAAGGGGATTTTAAAAAGGAGATTTTATTTTGGGTGGTGTTTGTGTTTGTTTGGTTTTGTGCTGACTGTTTTGATGAAGGCGCTTTTATTGAGGTTGCTTTGGGTTGATATTGGTTTTGGCTTTGTGTTTTATATGTCGCTCCGGAAATGCCGCCCAGAAAGGTCTCTAAGGATTCTGATAGGTCATGCCCAGTTTTTGGTCCTCTTCAGACTTTGCCTATTCTTCATGGTGAACAGGGTCCGTTAGAGGCAGTGAAATGGCTCGAGGAAGTGGAGCGTGTCTTTAGAATGTTGGGAACTCCCTATAATGTTAAGGTTCATGCAATTATGGAGCTGTTTGAGGGTCCAGCTCTGGACCAATGGAAGAAGGTACCCCATCCTCAACGCAAGTTGAAATGACGTGGGATGTCTTTAAAATCGTTTTCATCCAATGGTTTGTACCTGAGGAAGTGAAGCTGGAGAAAAAGGGAGAGCTTGTGCATATTCAACAAGGCCAACAGACGGTGAAGACATATTTTGACCATTTCAAGGAACTGATTTCCTTTTCTCCAGAGGTAGCGTCACATGAGATCATGAAGGTCTCTCTTTTCACTGGGGGTCTTCATCCAGAGATCAAGGAGCGAGTCCTCTCTTATAAAGACCTTTGTTTCGAGAAGCTGGTGGAGGAAGCTTTATTGGCTGAGTTGGTTTCCGGTGTGCGGGTGGTTAATACTTCAGCATCCCCTGTTGTTCGTAAGAGTTTCCCCTCTGGTGAGGAAAAGGTGCCAGAGATACCTGTTCCTAAGGAGTTATCCCCTTTGGTCCCAGCTTCCGGTTCATCATATCATTCAATGGTATGCTATCAGTGTGGTCGTTTCGGGCATTCAAAGTCGTCTTGTTGCACTCCTCCGAAGACGTGTCATCGATGCAGCTATCTGGGTCATCTGGAGAAGTTTTGCAGGAAGCGTTGCTTGAAGAGGACGATGTGATTGAAGAGTGTCAGTACCTGACTATGAGGCAAGAGATGCTTTAGCCATCAGAGCTCCAGCCACAGGTCTTGGGGTGAAGCTCACGCACAGTCAGGAGTTCCCATGGTTGTGAAGCCTTGGTCCTGGTTCTGTTTTCCGTATTGATAGTGGAACAATTAGAAACCTTTTTCATACTTGTTTTCCTGCTACTAAAGTTTCAACAGCGTTGTAAATGCGTTGTTTTTCTATAAAGTGACGATGGACTTGTTCTATGATAAATCTAAGCGGACTTGTTGTGTGAATGTAATATTCTAAATCGTGTGTCCTTAAAAGTGTGTTTGACCCTCGTGTGGGTTGACCTCGTTTTAGTTATGTTGTCGATGTGGTTATGTTTTGTGGACATCGATGGATCATGTCTCCAATTTGATGTTGGTTAAATGTTTTCTGTGGGTTTTCCCTGGTGTTGAAGGTTGTTGACTCAATTCGAGGATTCAATGTCTCAATGGAGGTGTTGTTTTAATCGAGCTATAAGAGTTGGTTTGAATCGGTTAGGAGTTCCCGCGTCGACCCCCCTTTCCTAGGGTTTTCTATTTAGATGGTCAAATTTTCTACACTAGTTGAGTTCCTGTGGTGGGGAGAACCCCTTCGTGTTCTCCCCTCAACCTCGGACTCCAGTTTTCTCTTGGATGGGTCGGGTGTGACCTGTGTGGGGTAAGGTTATCCTGAGAATCTCAGTTCTCTTCAGTTCCCTTAGTTATGTTTGGGCATAGACTTGGATTTTGGATGACTTGTGGCTTGGTGACTTTCTGGGGGCAGAAAGTGTCTGTGGTGGGGAGAATTGTCACACCCGACCGCAGATACCTTTATTTTACTTCTTTCTTGGTCCCGATTTAAATTTTTTTTGAGGTTTAGTTGTGTCGGCAGTTTCGCGCCGGTGCGCGGTCATCGCATCGCTAGCGGTGATCATGCGTTCAGCCCGGGTGACTATGTGTTCACCCGGCGTTTTAAATATTAAAGTTTTTACGTTGAATTTTTATTATTGTTACTATTTGAGTTGCGTTATTATTATTGTAGTTATTTTCCGTGTATAAGTATATATATATACATATGTTTATATATGTGTATGTATATACATATGTATATAATTTAATACGTTATGTTTATATATGTATATATATATGTATATATATTGTTTCTATGTGTATATGTTTATATATAGGTATATATATATATGTGTTTAGGTATGCGTATACATATACGTGTATTTTGATTATACTAATTATTATTGAAATTAACTATCTTTTATTTATTATCATTATTTTATTATTATTATTATTATTATTATTATAAAGTTTATTATTATTATTATTATTATTATTATTTTTATCATATATATATATATATGACCTCAACTAACCCTAATCCTACCCCCCTCCCATAGCCGCCTCACCTCTCTCCCTCTCTCCTCTTTCTTCTCTCCCGCACCATCACCCTCCCGCTCACCTCAGCGCCGCGCCGCCACCTCCGGCGACTCCAGCCGCCGTCCTGAGCCCGCCGCCCACTTCCGACGTCTGGCACCCCTGTCTCATGCCGCACCCCCTACCGTCCGACCCCACTACCTCCGGCCGGCGACCTCACCGCGCCGGCCTCCTCCGCTACCCGACCGCCGGCCTCCACCCCGCTCCCCTCCTGCTCCCATCGCCGCACCCTGCCGCCTCCACCCCCATCCCGACTCGCCCCGCTCAGACCGCGCACCCCCACTACATGGCCGTCCCCAGCCGCCGGCGCACCTCCGGCCTGCGTCACCCGGCCGCCGCGCCCCACCTCCGGCTGCCGCCTCCTCCCTTACCCGCTGCTCCGCTGTGAGTCTTTTATTTATTTATTTATTTATTTATTTATTTTATTTTTTTTGTTTTGTTTGTTAATCTTATAACGTTTATTATTATTTTTATCATATTAATAATATTATAATTATTTTATTATTATTATGTTATTATTATTATTATTATTATTATTATTTTTATTATTATTATTGTTATTATCATTTCATATTACAATTATTGTTATTATTATTATGATTAATAACATATTATTAATATTAATATTATTATTATTTTTATTATCATTATTGTTATGAGAATATTATTATTATTATTATTATCATGTTATTAAGTTATTATTTTTATTATTATTGCTATATTATTATAATGATTATTTTATTATTATTGTTATTATTACTACTATTATTAATATTGTTATTATTGTCATTATTAATCTTGTTATTATTATTATTATTGTTATTATTTTATCACTATTGTTATTATTCTTATTATTATTATTATAATTATAACTATTACTATTATTATCATTATTATTACTCAGGCTTTCAATTTTGCTTTGTTGAGGGTTTTTCATCAACTTATATTTGTTTTTGGTAGGTTTAGGATTTTAGGACCCGCGCAGGGCGTTTCCAAGAGAGCGCCATCGCTGCACCTTGTTTCCGAGGTTCCGCTATCTCCGTGCCTCAGTTTCGAGGTGAGCGTTTCTCCCCGACGCTTGGTTTCGCATGCTCTAGTGAGTTTTTGCATGTGTCTGAGTCCCTCATATCTATTATGCAGAGTGTTGGACTTTATCACGTGGCTTCGGACACACGTCGTTTCATCGCGCCTTGGTTCCAAGGTCGTTTTACCGTCGCGCTTGGATCTTGAGGTAGGTCTCCCATTGCACTCGCCTTTAAATCTAGAATTTATTTATTCCTTGAATTTTTATTACGTTTTAGTAAATTTAAGAGTATTATTAAGTAGTTATTTATAGTGTGGTAATCTGCTGATGATAAAAGCTGTTTTAATTCTAGATTTTCATTGAAAGGGTTTTTCTTGGATTTAATTGTGTGCTTCCATGGTAGTATTGCTAAATGGTTCTTCCTAGAAAAAAAATGAAATTTATGTTGAATTGTGTTTTGAAATGTCTTTGGTGTGTGCAAATTAGTATGTGTATTGTTAATGGAAAAAGATGTTTCTTAGAACCTGAATTAGAGAAAATGACTGTATGATCTTTGAACTTGATTTTGGAAACATTAAGTGTGGTTCTTGGTTGACGAAATATGTTTTCCTTTGTCACGCAAACCACAGTTTGGATTTCATTTAAGAAATAGAGTTCCTTCAAAAAAATGATTAAAGGCCCGTTTGACTCTTGATAAAGTTGGCGTGCGTTTGGATATTGGAAAATGAGTGATACCAGTGTGTTTCAAGTTTAATATTCTGTTTTGAGTTTCTTAAATAATGTTTTAGGTGTGTTTCTGGTTTTCAATGAAATGGCATGTGTCATATCCCTTTAAAAATGTTTTAGTATTTAATGGTCAAAATGAAAGTGACATGACGACCCGGTTGGCACTTTAATAAATGTGAAGTGATTATACACACATATATATATACGTACTTGTGAGGGCATTTCTACAGGGGGACTTCCCTTCAAGGGTTGTCGTGTAGCGATGTCCGTGTAAGGGGTTGGCAAGTGTGGTGAGATGAGTCACGCGTGCGAGGGTCTCCCACTTACACAGTGTTACTAAAACCACCATGGGTTCATGGGCGTCTTGTAGAATATCGAGTGACGGTTGCTTGCTAACCCTGATTAGACGGGTTAGTACCCACTGGAGTTGTGGACATGCCAGGAGGGATGTGCCACTGGTTGGCTATTAGGGCAGCCAGTTGGTTATTGACTATGGAGTACCACGCCGGCAGGTAGTCTGAACCCGAGTACGTCCATGGATTTTCTAGGGATGTTCAGGATCGCCCATGGTTATTGCTGATAACTTCTGGTTTATTTTTACTTGCACTTGTTTTCCCTGCTTGTTTGCTTTCAGTCATATTTCACAGCCTATACTGTTAGACTTTGGGGAAAATAGTTTTCAAATGAAAATGCTTTATTCTCTTTGGGTTAGATTTGAAAATGTAACACTTTGCTTTTCAGAATGAGTTTAAAACTAATGAAATGGAACTAACTTTCGAAAAAGAATAAGGGAAATGTCTCGTGTTTGATTTTCAAGTAAAGCATTATGAAAAATTACTTTTATACATTATAGTTCAAACCTGGATTATGTAGATTCTTTATTTACTGGCAGTGCATTGGGATTTGTTGTGGGGCTCACCTACTGAGTACTTTTGTGCTCACGCCTATCTTTTACCTTTTCAGTTGCAGGTTCCTTGTGTTTAGGTCTTCCTGGCTTGAGTCGCTCAGTGATGGAGTGACGTTGGTTGTAGTTGGGTGGTGACCCGTGAGGTCACGAGGAGGTATGTCGTGGTGTAGGTTTGTTTATGTCTTTAGTGTTTGTCTATTTGTTTAGTTCTTTAGATATGTTTTTTTTGTTTGGGCTGAAATCATTCCCAATGATTGAAAAATTTAATTCCCGACACTTGTTGCCATCCCAGGGAGACCAGGAACGCCCCTCGGGACTTGCCGCGGACCGGCTCGGGTGACCGGTTCAGGGTCGACCCGGGCTGGTTCGTGACAAATGATGCATCTGGTTATTAATCATTATCATCTATGTCAAACACATGTGAATTATAATGCATTTATTTATAAATCTGAGAGACAAGAAATATGTTTCTCATTCCACAATATCATGGAGGAATTTCTAATCATTAACCCACTGTCCAAAAATTATTGATGATCTTGAATGGTCCCACAATCTAAGACACCTACATTCCCTATTATCATAATTGTTGATCTCCAACCACATTGGAACAATTAATAAAACTCAATTTCCAATAGATAACACCAAGGATTATTTATTTTTGTTAGATAATGAAAAAAACAAACTTTGAGCTATAAATAACCACTTTCAAATTAACTACACATGTTTATAGGTATCAAATACCATGATTGGCCCATTGATAATTGACTTCCCTATAAGATTACATGACAACAGTTAACAATATAAATGACTATAATGAGACTCAATCAGAGACATCTAAATCAAATAGTTACAAGTATTATTATATAGAAAATATGTAGGGTCTAAAATATTATCCCAAGATCAATTAAAATATAGAATGCATTCCCTTATAAAATCTATGAAAATCATGGTCATCCCCTCTAATGGAATATAATCAATAGATGACGTGGAATACTCAACATTAAATTATTTACCATTATGATTTTTAGGCCCTACCAAATCATTTTTTTAAAATGGAAATATCAAACAAAAAATATGCTCTTAAAAACTCAAGAAATTCATACATTCCCCTCAATATAGTTCTTTCCAAACTAATCTAATGAATGAGTCTCTTGAGAAAACAATGAATGATAAGCCTTCATAAAAAAATGAAAACATACTACATATAAACATCTTGAGATCCTAGTTTGTCCTGCCACAAAATACATGGTCACTTTATCCCAAATACACAATGGTATGGGAATGGGATGAAGAAATCAACTCAGCCTCTAATGCACACCCTTAATCCTCTGACTAGTTAAACAATAAGATAATTATACAATTAAGCTCCCTCTTTATAATTTTTCACTAGAAATATTTTTTTATATAAAGATAAATATTAGTTTTTCTTTGTTAGACATCCATTAATGTTTCATTAAAATTTATCGTCAACTCTTTGTGAAATAAGTATGGAAATTTTAACCAACTATGGATGATGAATATGTATTTTTCATATAAATATTATCCTTAAACTAGTCCATTCAATCCCAACCTTTCTCGCATCACCAAAAATTCAGGATTAGAATCCTAGATTACTTTTATTTGGTCCACAAAGGTAGATGTAAGGACTGTGGGAGCATAAAAAATCACCCCAAGATTTTTTATTCACCCATAAACTAATATATTAATATTAAATATAATATCTATTACTCTACTGATACCTATTCTTAAATCGTGTTCATTTTCCTACATAGATAAATTTCATAACATTCTATTTGTTGGATGTATAATATATATTAAAATCAAAAAACCAACCAATAATCTACACAATTCATATATTAAAAGTTTAAGTATCATTGAGAAAATATATACCATAATATATTTTGGTTTATATAAATGAAAACTATGTCGCATAGAAGGTAATTTCAATGACACTTCAAGGAATGAACCATAATAGCTAACATCATATGAATTGTAGGATAGTTCAACTCATTGGGTCATAGCTGAAGAGACCCATAAGAAACAACAAAACCCTTATACATTAAAAAACATCCAAATAAATTGTAGAATAATTAGGAAAATTTAATATATGGACACTATCTCATGGTAAGTAAAAATTTATAGAATATATCATCTATACCCTCACCTCAACGAAATCCACTTTTCACATGTATATCCTTTCAATTTTTACCCCCTTTTTGGTATATCAAGTCATTTTTGATGCTACGACGAATATGTCTCCAATGAACTGCCTATAATATCACTTCAAACCTTGGAGACTCTAAATCTAAATCATATTCCCTATTCCTACTGAATACATAATTTACATTACCTTGTCTTGATCAACCAAGATTCTAGTCTCAAAAATCACATGCCACAAGAAACATTCCTGTTGTATCCAATTTTGTTTATTAGAAGCATGAAATATAGAAAATTAACTTAAATTAAACACAATTAAATCTCTTGTTTTATATCTTAAATCATCAGAGTTTGTGAATATATTAAAAAATCACCAATGAATAAAATTAAAAAAGAGTCTAGGTATGGGATAAATATCAGGTTCCTGAGAGACATGAACACTGCTGAAAATTTTTATACCAAAGTGGATTCAATACATACTCATAAAAATATAGATTCTATTAAACTATTTTTTACATATATACTCTTCTATAAAACAATATTTGTTATAGCTTTAATTCCATTCAATCATTGAGAACCAATAATCACCCCTTAACTAATTGAATAGATCATCACCCCATTGCAATGAATAAAAATTTTTCACAATGACATTTTTTAACATCATATAGTCCACGAATAACTGGAGGATACTATCAGCCTTCAAAGAGAAAAAAATTAGAGGAACTATAGGATAACTACATGGTAAAATAAATCCATTTTCCACTAAAAATTCATGTTGAACTTTTAGTTCTTTTAACAATGATGGTACAATATGGAAATGAAGAACTGATACTAGAAGTGTACATTTTATGAGTTCAATATCAAACATAGTACCCATATTAAGATGAATTTAGAAGAATTAATCCATAAGAACATCATGGTAAATGTCTAAAATAGTAGTAATACTGGATGAAACTATGGTTTTATCATCGACAAGAGAAATAATTTCCACCTACATTGTAATGGATCTAATATATCTAAGGTCGGGTTCTACTCTGCCTCCTCAAAAATCCATATATTAATATATTATGTTCTTTTCACATTAGGTGAGGTAAATAACAATCATGTTTTGTAGAAATAAATGTGAGAACAATTACTTTTCAACGAATACATTTAAAATATCAAAACGAATCTTGTCAATTCTAATATAAAAAAATCCCATAGATATCCAAAGATGGATATCTATAAGGGAACACTTTGAACACCTCAATAGATAATCTGCCATATTTTCCATTTATGTATTAAGAGATACAAATTAATAGTATAAATCAACATAGAATTATAACCTAGTAAAAACTAGTGTATAAATGAATGAATGTGATGATCCTTTAGCTAACAGTAAAATTGGTATGATGGATGTAATTAGATAATTACTTTGAATTGTTGAAGGTTTTTCTCCACTATAAACTATATCCCAGTCCATATAAAATAAAAAACCTATATCCATATCCTATATCTTATCTATATACCTTCTAATATGTTTGATAACTCTCATAGACAATAAAATTATGTAGAGTCTACATCTTTTATTGAGGTCAACTATCCACTATGTGATATGATGTTCTATATCCAAACATTGAATACTTCTCACAAACTCACTTCATATTACCTACAATACCACACTGATGAAACTCTCAATATTTAATGGTAAAAACATGAGATTATTCCCTTTAGATCCAAATTTCTAGTGTCTAAGAAAACCAATTCCATAACAGGAGATAAATAACCTATAATGTTCTCTAGATGAGTGTTATCACACTAGAACGTCTCATTTTATTTTCACATCATGTTTCAGAATTAGGTACCCAAAAAATCAATATGTAGTCCACTAATAATAATTAAATTATTAGGAAGAATTCAATTTTTTTACACATTTAAAACCTTTTCAATAGTATGTACCACCCAAATAACAACTATGTTTGTTTCTAGGTAAAAATTCCTTAAATAGTTCATCAGCATAGGTCAATGTCCAATTTTGTACTTACATTATTTCCCCCTCTCATTTCTATACAAAATAGGAGAAAAATGAAGAAACTACATAATTTGAATAGAATAAGAAACCACTATAAGAATTCCTTACTAAAGCCACATAAACGTTTATGTAATGCCTAAATTTAGGGAATTATGGATAAACTACTCAAATAAGAGTTCATGGAGGGTCTTCCATGTTACACCCCCATGATTATCATCTTGGTTCAAGATTCTCCACCATCCTTTTCATATACCTAGAGAATATACATAAGTAATTTCCCCCTAAATTAATCTATATTCTCAACCAGATAAATAATTCAACCAATAATTTCAATCCAATCCTCATAATTCAGGGGACCTCCAAGGCCCATGAAGCACAGTGTATATTGATTTCGTAGGTATAAATCATAATAAACCATTTTCAGTCTAGCCTTATTGTCTCCTCTATCCTGAACCTACACTGAGTATAAGTCTCCTTGCTAGAGTGCCTCTGCTACCTAATCCACTATAGAGACTGTACGAGCACAATCCAAATTATCCTCTTATATGTATGTAAATAAAAGAAGATAATCCTCCCAGATGGGAGAATACTAGACCACTACCCTAGGGGGACCATAAGACACATTTGTGGTGACATTATCTGAAATTATATAATGAATGCTTAGGAAAAATATAAAAACATACAAGGATAACTAATCAGGTATTTTACCTTCCCAACATAAGGATAAATATAGAAAGACTCATGTTAAGAGTCTAACCACATATATAATACATAACCCCTAGAGAAAAAAGAGGTCTAAGTGAGGTCTTCTTCAAGTTTACATTAATCAGAGTCATAAAAATATAATACATAACATGTTTAGGATCACTGGATCCGAAAAACTTATTTTTAATGACATTTAATTATTTCATCTATAATATTTAACAAAAAAACATAAATATTTCATGAGAAACCATGTTCCTAGTCATTACACATGAATGCAAAAAAATAATATAAAATGTAATAGAACAACCATACTTCAAATCAATATGAAATTATAAGATCATAATTTATTATTGTAATAAAATATACCTAGAAACTAGTTGGATCATTGAAAATTATCAGGATAAGAACACATGTGAATCCCCTACCAGAGTTACACACTACCAACATTCATTCTATCATTCAAAATAAATATCCAAATATAGAACCCAAAATAAAGATAATCCATTAAGGACACTTTGTAAAACCCTAGGCCAAATCACTATGTATGGACCATAGTGTCACATGACTTTATGCATGTCTCAAAAAATTCCAGATGATATTTACTTGAGTTGATGTTCTAATTTATAAATCATGTTAAATATTTCCTTGATATATATTTCCAACCAATTAAATAACATAAAAACGTGTTAAATAAAAATGAAGTACACCCAATGGAAATGGAATCAATAATCCATGATGTATCTTTGTATAATAAACGTCTCCAAATATAAAATATGGGATCCCACATGTGTCTATTAAATACAGTTCATAAAGACAAATTAATAAATTAAACAGAACAAAAAAAATAAATATTCCAACATGGAAGAATCTCCATGACCTAAGATCCACCTACTCATTTTCCTAAGACCATTCTTTTCCATTCATAGGATCACTAACCATATGGTCTACACATGCATCTAGATTCCCATGTTCCGTGTGAGTATAAGCCAACTTTAACACAACCAATTAATTATTTTCATATGTTAAAACTATATAGATGACTATTACATAAAAATAAATTAAATATACCAATATTAACTCATGTGATAAATCATTGTGTGCTAACCAAGCATCCATTAACCCAAACTCTACCACCATTAGAACCAATCTAGAAAGACAATCAAAATTAATATTTTCAAGACAAAGATTATTTTATGTGATTCACATTTTATCCCAAAATACACATCTAACTATCCAATATCCATATTCTTATCCATTTATATAATATTTCCATTCCCATTAATTAGGGTAACCCATGTTGACTAAATTTCAACCCAATTTAATGTCTCTAAGAAAACCACAATACTATATATTGGCCAAATATCTACCTTTGGAGAAAAAAACATTCACATATATCAACCCAAAATCTAGATCGATGGAAATCCAAAATTACATATGTAATATATGAAGGTGAAACCTTAACTAACAAACCTTGAAAATGAAACTCCCCTTTAATTGGGCCCTCTAGTCAAGCCATAATAACCTTTTATAATCAAACCAACTATAATGAAACTATACACACATATAGACACAATCCATTATATATAATTTAATAATCATGTTACAAAATGAAATTATTCATGTACTGTTCACAGACCAACATTAAAATACTATATAAAAGGGGCATAATGGACTACACACACATTCACATGTATATCATACCATATGATTCCAAATAAATCCTCTCTAAGGTATACAATTAATTCATTAATAGTATCGATCCAAAAAACTAATAATTTACACCCAAATCATTACAATACACTATGTTTCCCATTAATTATCCAAAATTCATCACTTAATAAAATATATATTCAATTTCCATGATGAAAATGATGATAAGATACTAAATTTTATTAGACTAATCCTATGAGAACCACCACCACAAAAAGATCATGATCTGATCAAGGGGGACATGAATATCTATATTGGACATGATATTAAATCATTCATTAATATGTGAATATAATATTTTAACATTTCATGATTCATTTACCTACCCATAATTTCCTAGATCTAGATTCATCCATATATATATATATATAAGTTATAGGCTAGATCTACATAGACATATCATATAGAATCCATCAAACCAGTTTAATCATCAAATGGTGAATATATAAAGAGAAGGGTACCAAATTAAACATAAATATATTACTCATATATTATTCATGAATGAGGTTATATCAAACCATGGTGGATAAAAAATAAAAAATTGGGGTGGAAACGATATGGTTTATCCCTATTAAAATTCCTCCATCGATTCATCGGCCAACCAGTTGCTCCGGCCAGATCCTGGGGTTATTACCTCTACCATCATCTGTTTTGTAGATTACAATGGTTAGATAGTGGAACATAGTGAGATGGTGTGTGTGTGTGTGTGTGTGTGTGGGGGGGGGGGGGTTCTAGTCTTCTTCCGCCTCTACTAACCAGATCATGGAACCCAACTAGCTAGTTTTTTGGCACACTTGTTTCTACGAATATATTGGATGGTTCACATATACCCTTAATCATGTGATTGTTAGTTCATCAATTCCTTTAATGGATTTTGAATATAAATATAATAAAAAAGAATTTAAAAAATAAAATAGTATATTTAAATTTTAGGATTTTACACTGGTCAATATGATGAATAATTGTTGGATACTCTTCTAAGAGAGGCTCCACTCACTAAAAGAGAAAAAGATAAGTTAAAAACTGAAAAAGGGAAAATACCTAATTATTTAACTATACTTGAAATATATCTTTGAGGATAACCCCTTAATTGTTGATTTTGTGTCCTCCTCACATATGATCAATAAGGTTAAATTTTAAAGAACAATATAGATTCTAATAGTGGATTTTTAACCCTAAATGAAAGTTGATTAAAAGTAAAATGAAGAGGAATAACCATCAAGGATTATTATTATTAAAAATATAATGACGGTTTTGGATTAACTAAAACATAATGTAATATTTTTAATTTAGTTTTTTGGATGGTTGAAATTAGGTGATATTCTAGAAAACAAATTACATTATACACTACTTCAAAGATGTAATATCTATTTTCAAAGGACTGAAAATTGGAGGAAATATTTTTATTTTTTAGAAATTGAGGTAACTCATTTTACATAAGTGGAAAAGATTATAATCAGTTAGGGAATTTGATGGTGTTACATCATTATTGACAAATAAAATGAAAATTATCAATGGAAGAATTTTTAAGTTATTTAACATTTCTAAAAAGATAAATAACAATTTTTAAGCCCATTAAACAGTGAATAAGACTAAGGGAAAACATGAAAGGGGAAAAAAATAAGTTCAGTAAAACTATTCTTCTTATACATTCTAATGTATGTGGACTTATTTAGTATCAATTCAAAAATTTTGTTTCCTAATTTATAAAATTTATTGATGAAATAATTAGAATTATAAATTTTACATTTTGGAAACATATATATGTTGTTTTTGAAATGTTCTTGTTTTATACATGGGAAGCTGAAAAATTACTTTTTGAACCTATGAGAAGGATAAAAAATTATAATGTAAAGTATTTTACATGAAATTAATTAATATAATATTTTCAAAATAAGAAATAAATCATCAATATTGTTCTCTATACAAACCTAAAGAAATGGGGGTTTTTTGGGAAAAAATATATCTCTTTTTGAAATAGTGAGGACCATGGTTAAAAAATATAAACTATATAAATTATTTTGTAAATAATCTATATGTACTATGGTATATGATCAAAATATACCGACACTTATAGTAAAAGCTTAAACTACCCCTATTATATTTTTTAAAAGATAAAATGACCATAACCATATTTTTTATGTATATAATAGTCATTTACTAATGAAGAAACAAAAAAAAAATAGTTAAATTTGGTGGAGAAGAAGAAGAAGGAATTTTATTTAGATACAAAATCAAAATTAATATCTATATGTACTAGAAAAAATGGTAGGTATGTTTTTTTAGAAACATGCAATATTAAAGTAATTGAAATCAATTATAAATAAATGGATGAATATAAAGGTGAATATGATAACAAAATTGAAGATGTTAGAAAATATTATCAAATAAAATATAAAAAAATGTAATTACATCATATAAGATAAAAAACATGTTTCAATGAATAAATTAATGAATATTATTCTGTTGAACATAGAAAATTAATATTCTAGAAGTTAAAAAATCATTTCAAATTGTGTAAGATAATCAAAGTATATAAATATATACTTTATAAAAGATAAATCTATGTAATAGAGTTTCGAATGACACATATCTATCTAATTGAACCACATTCAATATTTGAAATAGATTAGCATAATGAATGGTTAAAATCTATGTATGAGAAATTAGATCCTATTTATAAAAATGACACATAGGATACTATCTTAAGAGCTCAAGTAAAAAATATATCCAAAACTAAGTGTATATTCAGTAACATAGTCAATTAAATGGGATATATTTCACAAAATAAATAAATGTTGGTTTTTAAGGGATTCTTACCGGTGTAATGTATTGATTTTTTTAAAAATATTTCTCCAGTATAAATACATGACTCCATTAATGTTTTTAGAGGTTCTAATCATTATAATTATGATGATTAATAGATTAATTTAATGTTATAATTAAAAATGGTGATGAAACATAAAAATATTACGTCGTAAATCTATAGGAATTGATACATAATAAGGATAATAGTATGATATTTAAACATGATAAATATTTTTATGGGTTATATAAGGACCCACATGCATGGTATTTAAAACAATATAGTTTTATGAATATATTTAACATATCTAATGAAAACTTTGATAAAAAAGTAACTACAAAGTAGGAATGTTTCAAAAATCTTATTGAATTTTTTTATATTAATGTCATAATATTTGATGATAATAATTATCATACCTGAATGTTCGTCTAGAAATGAAAAATAACATTTAAATGTAAATTATGGGACAAAAAATTATTTATTGGTCAATAGGTTGTATAAAATGGAAGATACATATTCTAAATATAGGAAATCTATACTACACAGGTTTTGAGGATTTTTTATATGAAAAAATATAAGAAGTTTATACTTCTTTAGTAGTAATGTTGAGAAAAGATGAATTTGATAAACATATCAATTAAACATATTTATAGAATTTAATCAAAATTTTACTCTACATAATTGAATCCTAGAGAAGTTTTTTTGATGTTTTTACGTTATGTTGCATATATCAATGTTATAAAGAGGTTTCATGGATGATGTTTTGTTAATTATTTTTATGGTATGACAATTGAGAATTATTATTTGTTTTGATATACTAGGTAATTGGTATGTTGATGTTACTTTAGATGTGGGGTTTCAATTGGGAATGTCATTATAATTATTTTAAATCTACATTTAAAATTAATTTCTCTT
This sequence comes from Viscum album, assembly GCA_963277665.1. Lineage (NCBI taxonomy): Eukaryota > Viridiplantae > Streptophyta > Magnoliopsida > Santalales > Viscaceae > Viscum > Viscum album. The sequence goes on from OY728165.1 coordinate 1,088,874,284, forward strand.
TTTATTCACTTAATTATAAAAAAACACTAGTGACATTTATTTCAAACTAATTAAAATATGTTTCTTCTTATAATGATTGCACTCAAATGTTGTTGAGGATTTTTTAGATGGAATATTTTGTACTTAATGATCAATATATGTTAAAAAATTATGTTAATAAAGTTAAATTGATCTCTCAAAAGACAAATTTCAACACATAAATTAACGAATATTGAAAAAAATTCATTTCTTTAAAGAGAAATTTTCTACCGAGGATGTTGTGATTGAACATATTTAAAAATGTTATTAAATAAATTTAATATTGAAAAAATATATTAAAAGTGAATGGTTTGACAATATAAAGATGAATTTACATGTTTTTTATTCTACATCTACATAAAATATGTTTAAGAGACCCCCCCCCCAAATTCAATTGATTATATAGGAAAAGGGTGAGAGAATTGAAACTAATTTCAAAAAGTTTCTTTATAAACATTTTTATGATTAATTAATTTGATACCATTGTTATAATATAATAGGGGTGCGAAAAAATAGATAAATTATGATGAATAAAATGAGGTAGGGGACATGAAAATGAGTGGGTGAAAATTTTCTTCTCAGTGAGAGATAGAATTCTCTAAAAAACTGATTTATAAAATAATGTGTTGTCATGATTTTTGTCCATGAGAAAAGTATGTTAATTGAAAGAACGAAATGGTCTTGAGTTTTATTAATGATTTGGGTTTCAAAAAAAATCTAAACATGGATATTGATGATCCCCTTGGTACTTTAGGTTATTATATTTATTATCAACGTAATTTGAATGAATTTTTTTTATTTTTAATGAATATTTATTAATCATAATTGATATTTATTGAATAATAATAATAAGTTCAGTATAAAAAATTTATTCTCATTTGATGATGATTTGTAAGTTCACCAGAATAAGATTTGTGATTTCATTGGAATTAGGTTTCTAGGTTCTCTAGAATAATATTTTTATGTCTGATAGATGAATATTTATATGTTATGCTGAATAATATTTATAATATAAATGAATTAATATTTTTATCAAGGGAAGAATATATGTCTTTCATGACCCGTCCCCCAGGGCCCATGTCGTGACTACCCCATGCCCGCCTTCCTTAGGCTAGGGGCTGGCGACTAGCACCAAAGGCGTATTCCCTAAAACTAGGAAGGCATTTCCTTTATATCCTATAAGAACATGCAACCAAGCACACAACAAGATAATAACTCATGTAAACTAAATAGTCAACAAAGTGAGTACAATAAAAAAAGGGGCCAGAATACAAGCCCAATAGAAAAGTACAAGAAGGTGAAAGTACAAGATGGATGATAGGTGAAAAGTAACTCTTGGATTGTCCACCATGAATACTACCTAGAGGGCAGGTACAGCTCACGAACTGCTATCTCTACAGTTCGCCTCGTCTAACATCCACCTGCGAGCTACCTCCAGTCCCAATACTCTCATCCTTAGTTAGTATTGTCTATCGTCTGCACCAATCACAACAAAGTGCGGGCATATCCCGTGTAGGGGTGAGTACAACGATACTCAGTAGGGGCCCCGAGAACCTCAAGGTCTCACAAAATCCACAAAGGATAACCACAAAGAAAGGAAACAACTTATAACCCAACATAGGTATAAGATTATACATATACCTAATTTATCAAGTATACCCATCAAAATAATGAGGAAACATAGGGTCTAACCCAAAAGCCCAATGCTCCCCTATTCCACAAATGAAGGAAACCCACAAAGGTAAGTACCACACAGGTATGCCACAATGAAGAATACCACCAAGGTATTACCATGAAGGAAAGTACCACATATGTACGAACTCATCTCACACCAGGTATAAATTAAGTACGGTAGTTTATATGATTAGATTTAACTACTGAATCAACTTACTCTGTGATGAGGAACTACTACTGACCCACACAGGATTGCTCGGTGCTGACCCACATAGGATCGTTAGGTGCTGACCTATACAGGATCGCTGGGTGCTTACCCACAGAGGATCGCTCAGTGTTTACCCACACAGGATCACTCTGTGCTGACCCACACAAGATCGCTTGGTGTAGAACCACACAAGATCGCTTGGTGCTGACCCACATAGGATCTCTATTCATTCTACACGTCACAACCAGATACATGGTTCCCGCACTATGCTCGCTTATCTCCAGGAGGGTCCACACTAAAAGCCTCTGGTTGATACTCCAACTATCACGAAAACTTAGGAAGAAGTATCTCAAAGGACTACCACATCATAGGGGTCTCAATGCAACAGATGGTGCGTCAATCAGACAAAAGGACACTGAGTAAGTTTCCTTTTAGTCCCGAGGGCCCAGTTGGGTTGGTGCTCGAACCAACCCCACCGTACTTCAACATTATCCAAAACTCTATTGGTGTATACTCAAAGGGACCGTATAACTCCAAGGTTTCCAACATCGCTGACGGTTCATCAAACGGACGTCTGGTGCCAAAGTTATGGCCAAAATAACATAAATGGGTTATAGTGGGTCCAAGTATGGTCCGACCCAGCCTGGGAAGACCAGGTCGGGGTCGACCCGGCCTAACCCGCTGGGTCCGTCCCGGACCATGTCATGGCCCGACCTCTGCTAGGTAGCCTAGTTAGGCGGCGCGAAGGCTGTGGGGCTGTGAGGGTAGCGAAGCAGCGGGGCGGCGCGGCATGGTCGTGGGGCCGCGGGCGGCGAGGCTTCGGGGTGGCGCGGGGGTCCACTGGTGGAGGGGACCACCGACAGTGGGTCCACTAGGTAGTGTAGGGGCCGCGGGGTGACAAGGGGTGTCGCGGGATGGCAAAGCGCCGCTGGGTGATGGAGGACGCGGGTGGCATAGGTCGTTGGTGGCGGAGCCCCATGGCGGGGCTCCTGGGTGGTGGGGGGGGGATGCAGGCGGCAAGGCTGCAGGGTGGAGTTGGGGTACCGTAGGATAGTAAGGAATTGGGGAGGCGCGGGGTGCCACGGGATGGCAAGGCCATGGGACGGTGTGGGGGCCACGAGCAGCGAGGCCGCGGGGCAGCGCGGAGGCCGTGGGGTGGTGGAGGCTGCGGGTGAAAGGGCACTACGGGGCGGGGCAACACCATGCCTTCACCGCCATCTGGCTTGACCGACCTCCCTTCATTCTTCTCCTTTGTCACATTTCTCAAGTTCCACCGGTGCCAACCGCCGGCACTGGTTGTCATCACCATCGCAAAGAATGCAACAATAAAAAAGAACGGCAGAGGGGTCAGACAATGTTTGTTTGGCCCACACCCTCCGCGTTAGAGTATTATTAAGAAGCTCAACAAAATATTTAATCTAGAACATCAAACTCTATAATTTCATACAAATCGTGGATCAACTCCTTTTGGTTTATCTGCATTCTCAATGATTTTCAAGAACGAGGTATTTAATCGAGAAATTTCATGAATTCAATAACAACCCCTACCTTGAAGGTTCACTGACGAAGCTTGGAAGAAAGGAGACTATGTTGTTGCGGATATGCAGATGTTGATGATGTTGGAGATTCCTTGATCGTCGGTTCATTCGTCATTGGAGATGTTCTTCATTGGCATTCTTCATTTGAGAGATTTCTCCAAATAGTTCTTCTCTCTACAATTCCACCAAAATGAAAGGTATCCCACATAATAGAACAAGTTATCTATTATGTTTGTTGGCATAATTTCAAAATATCTTAATTAATTAATTGATGGGTTAGATTAATTAATTAAAGTGGAGATTTCGCATAATTAAGTGGGGGGTGCTCATGTTTTTTCTACCCATTAAGAGGGAGCTCAAAGGCGTTCAATGGGTTTTATGTCTCGGGTGGTCCCAACCACCATAAACCACATGAGAGGTTAGGATCGGGTGGTCTCCACCACTATATCCTATGTTGATAGGTTTTAGAACATGTGGTCCCCACCATTAAAACATCCACAAGGAAGTTTTCAACAAAAAAAATTACACATTTTTATTTTATTTTATTCTTTAACAAAAAACAGAAAAACTATCTTTCACTCTCAACCCACTCTGTTTGAGGTGAAGGTATCCTTAAATGAATATCAGTGTTGTGAGTTCAACAGTGCCCTCAGATTTCAATTCCAAGCACCAATTCAGAAGATACAAAAACCCACTTGTACGTTTGCTGAAAGTACTTGATAAAAAGTTCAGAAATTTATTCCGAGCACGTTGGTCCTCAGAATCATGCACCGTAAATTTTTTCAAACTCATAAAATTCCCATATATTTAGAAAAAATTACTTGGAAATTATAGGTCTTTCATTCTCCCCACCTCAGGGCTCTACATCCCCGTAATCCACAACTCAAAACTAGAAAAACAAGTGGGGTTACTGAGCACGAATCAGAGCCTCCCGCTCCCATGTGTTCTCTTGGAGGTTCCCGTGCTACCAAAAAACATGCAATATAGGTATCGATCTCTCATGCAGGACCTGATCCTATCAATCCTCCATCTCAACTAGAACCTATGTAAAAGTCGCCCCATCATCGATGTCCAGCTCGCTGTGGTCAATGATGTGAGAAGGGTCATGCACATATCTCCTCAACTGGGATACATAGAAGATATCATGCACCCGATACAACTAAGGTGGTAGAGCTAAGCGGTATGCCACCTCGCCATCTCTACTGAGGACCTGAAATGGTCCGATAAATCTCAGATATAACTTGCCGACTCAGCCAAATCTCCGCAAACATCATAGAGATGAGACCCGTAAAAAGGCGTGGTCACCATCCTCAAACCCTAGAGGTCTCCGTCTCTTATCGGCATACGACTTCTTCCTTCTTTTTGCAGTCTTCATTCGATTCTGGATGATCTGCAATTTCTCTGTGGTATCCCATACCATCTCTGGTCCCACTAGTGCTGACTCCCCTCGGTCAGTCCAGAACAAAGGTGATACGCAAGATGGTTCGTACAATGCCTCAACAGGTTCCATCCTAATGGTGGAGTGATAGGTGTTGTTTTATGAAAAATTCACCAAAGGAAATAGATCCTCCCAGTTATGATTGAAGTCAAGGACACAAGCACACAACATGTCCTTGGGGGTCTAAATGGTCTGCTCAGTCTGGCCTTCCATTTGAGGATGGAAGGTGGGGATAAAATGAAGAATCTTCTCAAAAGTTTCCTGCAACCCCTTCCATATCCATGAAGTAAAACGTGTATCACGATCAGAGACAATTGTTGAGGGTACTCCATGTAGCTTCACAATCTCATGCACATAGAGGCATACCAAATATCTCTACTGAATCCTGCTCTCTGATCAATAAGAAGTGGGCCGACTTGGTGAGTCGGTCAAAGATCACCCAGATATAGTCATGAAATGAGGATGTATGTGGAATTCCTATCACGATGTCCATGGATATCCCATCCCACTTCCACTGTGGAACCTCTAAAGGCTAAACCAATCCTTCTAGTACATGATGCTCCACCTTCACTTGCTGAAAAGTGAGTCACCGAGAGACAAACACTGCTACGTATTTCTTCATTTCTTACCACCAGTGCTGTCATTAGAGATCTTGGTACATCTTCTCCCCTTCAGGATGTACTGCTAGATGGGATGTGTGATACTCCCTCATCACATCATAATGAAGTGACACTAGTACCCTGGTACGTCTTCTTAAGAGAATGACATGCTCTCGACCATCAGAAAATCCATCAGGTGCCTGTCCTGTGGATTTATGAGCACGTCGTGTCTCGCAGTCAGTGTCCCCATGTTGCACCTCCCTGACTCGCTGAAGAAGTGGGGAAGTGACTCTAAGAGACTGAAGAAAAACTGCACCATCCCGATCCACAAGGGATGTATGCAAAGCAGCCAGCTGCTCTATCGCCTCACCTAGTAGCTGTATACCAGATCTCTTGCTGAGTGAATCTGCTACAACATTCCCCTTCCCAGGTATGTTGACTATCTCGAAGTCATAGTCCTGGATGAACTCAAGCCAATGTCGTTGTCTCAGGTTCAGGTCCTTCTGAGAGAAGATATACCTGAGACTCTTGTGATTAGAGTAGACTGTAAAACACTCACCCATAAAGTAATGTCTCCACATATTCTAGGCAAAGACCACTACTGCTATCTCCATGTCTTGGTTAGCATAGTTCTTCTCATGTTGTCTCACCTTTTGAGAACCATATGAAATCGCTACTCTCTCCTGGAATGGCTGGCTCTACCTCAGGTGCCCTGCACAGGTGACCCTGAATCCTATGGTCATCCATCTGTAGGTCTGGTACTCTTAGACCTTTGTGACATATATCTATTACCAGCTACAGAAGACTCCTCTACGTGATGAATGGTGGTGGTTTTCATTACTGGTGACTACTTGGTAGGAAAACTCTCCACTAAAATGGCTCACTCTAATACCCATGCCAGCGTCGGGATGCCGAGTGAGATCATCAAAGCCCTAATCTCCCTCCTAAGTCCCTAATAAAATGTCTGGGACCTAAAAAATGGGCTTCAAACCATATCTGTGGAGTATCATGAGTGGTCAGTGAACCTCGCTTAGTAATGAGACACAGTCATGCTGCCTTGCTTTAGATGAAGTAGCTCCTGAATGTGCTCTGCACGAAGAGTTGCTGGAATAAACTCTGCATGAAATAGTCTTTCAAAGTCTTTCTAGAGAAGCATTGCCTCATCGTAAACATGAAGCATTGAGTCCCACCATCTACCTGATGCTATATGTAGAAGGATGGAAGAAAGTATCACTATGAGATCAGCTGGTGTCCCTACAAGTCGAAAAACACTCACCATAGCCTCCAGCAAATCCTCAGCCGCCTTTGGGTCTATCTATCCCCTAAACTTGGGTGGGATCAAGAACTGGAACTCATGCAACACACTCAAGCAGTGTTCACACTCTACTTTTGGGGCTGGCCGCATCATTGGCCCAACGAGTAATGGTATCACTGGTGCCTCTACTGGAAGAGGTCACTGCACTAAGACCTCATTGCTCGGTGGGCTATCAATGCGTACTATATCTAGAACCCCAGCTGGTTGTCTGTGTGGAGGCATCCTAAAAAGAAACAGGGGCACCATGGTCAATAATTTATACCTGGTGAGCTGACTTAAGGGTTCGAAAAGAAGACTCTTGAAAACACACATGCAATCAGTGATTTCGTTCACTAAGTCGAAAATCATAAGTCACTATCTTGGTATAAGTATACGTCGACCACCGCACCAACACTGGTTTCCCTAAACTGATAACAACACTTAATACACATAACACTATTTCCATTACAAATAAATATCAAAGTCCTATGTTCGATGGTAGAACCGACTCCTCTGATACCGATTTGTCACGACCCATCCCCCAGGGCTCGTGTCGTGACTACCCCAAGCCTACCTTCCTAAGGCTAGGGGCTAAAGACTAGCACCTAAGGCATATTACCCAAAAATAGGAAATCAATGCCTTTATAACCTGTAAGAACATTCAACTAAGAACACAATAAGATACAAACTCAAGTAAACCAAATAGTAAACATAGTGAGTACAGTAAGAACAATGGGCCAGAATACAAGCCCAACTGGAAAGTACATGGCACTGAAATTACATGATGGATGATTGGTGAAAATAATCTCATGGATAGTCAACCATGAAACCCACCTAAAGGGTAGGTATAGCTCATGAACGACCATCTCTGCAGTTCACCTCGTCTAACATCCACCTCCGAGCTAACTCCAGTCCTGGTACTCTCATCCTCAGTCAGCATTGTCTGTCGTCTGCACCCAACCCAACAAAGTGCGGGAATAGCCCGTGAAGGGGTGAGTATAACGATACTCAGTAGCAACCCCGAGACCCTCAAGGTCTCACAAAATTCAAAAAGGATAACCACCAAGCAAGGAAACAACTGATAACCCTACTTAGGTATATGCCGATACATATACCTAAGTTGTCAAGTATACCCATCCCAATCATGAAGAAACATAGGGTCCAACCCAAAATCCCAAAGCTCAACTATTCAACAAAGGAAGGAAACCCACAAAGGTAATTACCACAGAGGTACTTCACACTGAAGAATACCACCAAGGTATCACCATGAAGGAAAGTGCCACACATGTACGAAACTCAGCTCACACCAGTTATAAATTAAGTATATTAGTAGAGATGATTAGATGTAACTACTAAATAATCTTACTCTATGATGAGGTACTACTACTAACCCACACTTGATCTCTAAGTGCTAACCCACGCAGAATCACTCAGTGCTCACCCATATATGATCGCTTGGTGCTGACCCACACAAGATTGCTCGGTGCTGACCCTGACATGATCGATCGGTGCTGAACCACACAAGATCACTCACTGATGACCCACATAGGATCACTAGGTGATGACCCATATAGGATCTCTATTAATTCTTCTCGTCACAACCAACTATAGGGTTCCCAAACTAGGCTCACTTGTCTTCGGGAGGGTCTGATCCACAACCCTCTGGTCGATACTACACCTGCCATGAAGAGTCATGAAGAAGTATCTCAAAGGACGATAACATCATAGGGGTCTTAACACAATAGACGGTGCATCAATCAGATTCCCAGTCTGTGAGTTATTAGCCTTTTAGTCCTGAGGGCCTGGTTGGGTTCCTGCTCGAACCAACTTGACCGTACTCCAACATTATCCAAAGCTCTAGTGGGGTATAATCAAAGGGAATGTCTCACTCCAAGGTTTCCAACTCCACTGATGGTTTGTCAAATAGACGTTTGGTGCCAATGTTAAGGCCAAAAAAGAGTGAATGGGTTGTATTGGGTTCGGGTCCAGTCGGACCCGGTTGGACTGACCCGACCCGACACACTGAGTCCAGCCTGTCCCGTGATGGGTGGCCTGGATCGGTGGCGAGGATGCCATGGGGGCACAAGGGAAGAGAAGCCGCGGGAATGTGTGGCTAGGCCATGGGTGGTGCAACCATGATCTGGCACGGGGTGTCGCGGGTGGCAAGGCCACAGGGCGGCATGAGGTGTCGCAGGGTGCAGAGGGCCCAGGGCGGAGTGCTAGGGGATGACACGGTGGGTCCGTGGGCAACGAGGACACTGGGCAGTGCGGGGGGCCGCAGGGCGGTGCGGGGGTGTCGCGGGACGGCGAGGGGTGTTGCGGGGGGGCCACGGGCTGCATGGGGGGCCACGGGACGACGAGGCTGCGGGGCGGTGTGGGGTGTCACGGGTGGCGCAGTGGGGCCCCAAGGTAGTGGAACACCGCGGGGCGGCCCTGCGCTGTGCCTTCACCAGCTTCTGGCTTGGCATGCCTCCCTCCATTCGTTGCCTTCGTCGTAGTTCTCAAGTTCCACCAGTGCTAACCGCCGGCATCGGTCTCCATCACCATCGAGAAGAATACAACAATATATAAGAATGGTGGAGGGGTCGGGCCTTGTTTCTTTGGAATGAACCCTCTGCGTTAGAGCAATAGCAAGTGGCTCAAAAAAAATCATTAATCAAGAACGTCAAACTCTACCATTTCAAATGAATCGTGGATCAACTCATTTTGGTTGATCATCATTCTCCATGCTTTCCAAGAACGAGAAATTTAATCAAGAAATTTCAGAAATTCAATAACAACCCCTACCTCAAAGGTTCATTGACATAAGCCATGATGGAGGAGATGATGTTTTTGGGGATAGACACACATCAGTGATGTCAGCATTTCCTCGATCGTCAGTTCATTCGTCATTGGAGATGTTCCTCATTGGCATTCTTCGTTGGAGAGATTTCTCCCAATAGTTCCTCTCCCCCCAATTCCACCAAAATGAAAGGTATCCAACATAATAAAAAAATTTATCTATTATGTTTGTTGGCATAATTTCATAATATCTTAATTAATTAATTGATGGGTTGACTTAATTAATTGATGTGGGGGTTGGCATAATTAAGTGTGGGAGCTCAAGATGTTTCTCCCCATTAAGAGGGATTTAAAAGGGGTTTAAGGGGTTTTATGTCTCGGGTGGTCCCCACCACCATAACCCACATGGGAGGTTAGGCTCGGGTGTTCCCCACGACCAGATCCTATGTTGAGAGGTTTTAGTACAGGTGGTATCCACCATTATGACATCCACATGGAATATTTCAAAAAAAGAAAATAAAAATGTTACATATTTTTATTTTATTTTATTCTTTCAAAAAAAAAAACACAAACTATCTTTCACTCTCGACCCACTACGGTCGAGGTGAAGGTCTCTTTAAGTGAATACTGACACTGCGAGTTCAACAGTGCCCTCATATTTAAATTCTGAGCAATGGTCCAAATGTTAAAAAACTTGCTCTCACATTTTCTAAACATACCCGAAAAAAAGTTCATAAATTCATTACGGGGACATCGGACCTGGTAATCACACCCCGTCATTTTTTACAGACTCATAAAATTCCCATCTATTTAAAAAAATTACATGGAAATTAAGTCATTACAATTTCTATTTATCATAATAGGATTTCAATGTTCACTAAAATATGTTTTTTATAATTACTTGAAGAATATTTTTTAGTTCAATATATGTATATTAATATGTCCAAGGATGATTTTTTTTAAAGATTATACCTCAAGATGTAGATAGAATGAAATGTCACTGTAATTGTTTGAGACCACTGGATTCATAGATTTATAAAAAAAACTATTAAAAGTAGGGACGAATTTTAGAGGATGATTGGAGGTAATGTTGAGGATTAACATGAATCATATTCACTATAAGTACATTCACTATATGGTCCCAGGTGACATTATATTTATATTATGAATTCATAATCATTTTGGTTAGGTTGATATAGAAATTAAAATAATATTTTTAATGAAATTGTGTTTTAGAATATAGAGAATATATATGTATAAGTTGAAGGATATTAATGATGAATTTTTTGGAGGATTTTTTAAATATAAACATTGATATATTCGCCATTTTTAATCTTATATATCTATAACATTATGTGAGTAGGATTTTCAAGAGTGCACATGTTCTGAATATTTATAATTTAATATATGATTTTTAAGGTGTGAATATCAATTAATAAATTTTTATGGATAGGATATAATTATAAATGATTATATAGATTTTGTTTTAGTGAGGAAGGCCACTAGGAATCAGAATAACATTCATCCGATGAAGATATTATAGAGATAAAATGATTGAAAAATAATTCATGTGAAGAACAATCTTCCAGATGATTACATCATCATGTTGATGTTTGTGAGTAGAAGATGATTTTATAATCATATGTCATGTATAATAAGACAAATTTTGTAACTAGTGGGAACCATAATATTCTTTTTCTATGAGACATATGTGTGGGATTCACTATTTAGTAAAGTCTAGTCCCTTCTAATGATAATGTAATTATTTATTGATCTTATTCAAAAAGAGGTAACTCAAAAATTAGGAGTGATTCAAAGGATTAAGTTTCTCCCATTAGGGATGAACCATATAAAATAATATATGTTTTAATATATTTTTTACATTACTTCTTATGGTGAGAGAGAATTTATTTTACTTGAACTGATTATATCTATATCATGTTATAGAGGTTAATATCATGTTATAGAAAGTTCTAAAAATGAAACACTAATTTAACCCCTATTTTCTATAGTTTTCCCCATTCCTATGTATCATGATAATCCTCCCCACCATATCTATTCTCATTCCCACAATTATCAGTTAGCTATATACTATGTAAAAATATATATTCATTTTTTAATCTGTCTATGTATCCCACAAATCTAATATGAAATCATTGTATTCTAATATATCACTCTTATTAAAGTAATATTACATCTTATATTGACCTAATATCAAATTTAAAACATCAACACAATCAGTTTAAAAGTGTCACATATGGTACGATATTAGTTATATTACATATAATAAAATGAGAAAGACATTTTGGGTACCTAATTAATTGAAAAACATGGATCACATCTTGCACTATATATATATTTTAGTGGAAAGAAAAAACAGTAAATCAAATCCTCAAACAATTCAATGATTTAAAATGGTTCAGAACTGTAGGATTCAAGTTCTTATGATTCCTAAGACACTGGTATTCCATACCATGGGATAAGCACAAAAATATTTGATCCCCCAACACAAAATATAATGTTTTTTATCACTAATAAAAATTAGTATTTTGCCAATATTGAACTATGATTACTCTTTTTTGATTAAAGATACCCAATTGATTTATTCTTTCAAAAAAAAGTGAAGGGTAAATTACATATTTTTTTTACGTTGTATTATATGATGTGTTCATGTCATATATTATGAAATGATTGTTTGTGAGGAATATCACATGCTTCTGTAATGGGGTATAATAAATTGTGGTATATTATATGATTCAATTACATGTACATATCATAACATACAATATACCAATATTGTACTGAATTAATTTTCATGAATAATCATGGTAGTAAACCTTTTAAATAAACATTAAACAAATATTCAATAACATCTTAAATGTTTCAATAGATGAAATTCATTAGAGGATCATTTTATTCATGAAATGAGTGCATGAATGATCAAATACATATTTTCGTGAATTGTAACACATGAGTCAATGTTTGATTCATGTGAAACAACCTCAAGAGCTTATATATAGTAAAAATCCCATTGATAATGGTGTGTGAACCTTGATAAAGCCTATGAAGATTATCATTATCCCTAGTAAATCTATCTTCCCCCTTCTACAATTAAATTTAGAGATACTAACATGATAAAAAAATATAATAGGGTCCTTATTTTTTTGTCGTTACTTCATGCCATCATTTAGATACCCCAATGTGGAAGGATTTCAATACCCTCCACTCATTGATCATTTTCAAACATATGAATGAATGTTGAAGTAGTATAAATACTTATTGATTTGTAAAAATTGATTAAAATTTTGGTTAAATATGATTTATTTTTGAAGCATGGACGATCTTGGGATATGAGGTTTTTGAATGATTATACTATGTCGATTAATTGTTAATCAGTACATAGAAATCCATCAGTGTTATCAAATAAATTACATATGTTTTTATTCATAAAATATTTTTTTAAATTATGATGAATTAGATATCAATTTAGATTCAAATTTTGAATTGTAAATAATTATTTATAATTAATATTATGGAAAACCAAATATGTTTAGACAACATAAGATTCATTAGGGCTATAACCTATGACATAAAATATATTAATCATTTATGTATTTATAATATCAGAGTTCTAACATTTCCTAGTATTTCATATATAGAAATACTAACATATGATGGAATTTTCATGAGTCGTTAATGTGGTTGAAAAATAGAGCATCATAGACTTATTATAATATATGTGATATTGTAAACACTGAGACCCAAGTGTCGAATGATTTATACAATGCATGATTGTTGTGAATTATAATAAGTTGTTCTATGGATCCATTAAGGCACATGACTCATACTATTAAGATTTTTTTAGGATATAACCTAAGAATCATTAACTGAACAACATGGTATTAATCCTAAACAATCTACTTAAAAACCTTAAATATCACACAGGGCCCATTATATGTCATGATTATCTAGATATCCTAGTATATACTATATGGATTCAATATTAATATGTTAAGACAAAACCATTTCTATGGTGAAAGTTAATTAGATGTAATTTTCTTCACATAGTCAATGATCACAACTCTTAATGGTTTAACACTAGCCATGTTATATACATGAAATGTTATTCACACAAAATGTTCCAATAATAGGCTATGTTTTGAGATGTGATTTTATTTCATTTTACAACCATCATATGTGTTTTATCTCATGCAAGATCCATTATAAATATTAGATTCAATTGATAATTCCGTAGGTTGAGTTGACTAATATTATTAAAAATGAAATAGTTGTAAAAGTTAATTTTTCAACACATTATCTATGAATTAAATTATATGCTTAATAAAATGTTTCTAAATCATATTAAAATATATATTGATATATTTATATAATTTATAACATGTTAATTAATTAATAATAATAATCGTTTTGTAATTTATTAATGAAATATGTGTGAAATATTTATGAAATAAATATCCCAAAATATTAATTATTAATATTGAAAGTGATTTTGAAATATTACATAATGAAATATAATATAGAAATATAAATTATATGTGTAAAACCTAATTTTTTATATATTATAAAATATGAAAAAAATATAATGGTGTTCATTTTTAAATTGTGAATTCTTCTCAATAATTAATTTATATTGCTAAAATTAAAAATCTTTTCTAAAAAATAATGTAAATTATATCACAATATTATTTAATAATTTATATTATCATGGTGTAAATAATATTACTTATGTGGTATTTTGATTATGATAATAATTCAAAAAATATTGTGAATATAATGTGTTTATATTTAATTAATAGGATATATTTAAAAATAAATTCATTAGAATGGATTGATATGAAAGATTTAATTTTATAAATGTAAATATAATGTTTATTTATTTATGTAATGTCAATTATGCATGAATAATTAATAAAATTAATTTAATATTATTTCTTATTGAATTTTTCATATGTAGATTCTCTCATTTTCAAATGACTGAATTTTTCATTTCATTAATTTATTTCCATATTTATTCATAGTTGAAAATAATATATTTTAAATAAATATATTCTTTAGTTTACATCACGTAAATTATTTTATAAAGGGATATACAATCATTTTCAGAGATTCTTGATAGGAATGATAATTAATTTAATTTATTTTACATTTAACATATCTAGAAAAAGTAAATAATTACAATTTAGGAAGTACATTATGATTTATACATATTATGTGTTATAATTAAATTGGAATTAAGACCTATAATTCCTAGTGAATCCTTTGGTAGATGGGGTTTGGTTCAGTTTACTCATTGGACCTTAGTTTTATTACACATCTAGAAAAGTTATAGTGGGATATATATTTCTCCAAAAATACTCATATATAGTTTGTTGATTTCATAAAAATTGAATCCATTATATAAGAGGGATCCATGTACATTATCCCTGGGAATTAATGAGGCATATGTGAATATAGTTTGATTTTTATTTGATTTAGTAACTCACATTATGAGTTTTGTAACATGTTAAACACCAATATTGATCAAACATATTCAATTGGTGGAATGCATACCAAAAATAAATAATTTTTTTCATCCATACATATAAAAATAATAACATGAGATAAAATTGTGAGATTAATTTGTCTTTAAAATACTAATTGATATATTTATTTCAAAGAGTTAATTATTAAAATATTAATTCTCTGACTGGGTAGGCCATGCAATAACTGGATACCAATGTATTATCTTATATATGAAAAAAAGTAAAAGGTAACACTAACAATATTATGCTCCTATTAATTTTATTTTATATGATTTATACCAATTATGGAGACCCTAATTTGAATATTATACTAAGTAATTGAATTTAGTTTTTCTAGACAATTAATTTCAAAAAGAGTTATCCACTCTACTATAAAACATCCATTTATTACATGATTGTGATGGTTCCCTACCAAATTATCAATGTTGTGAGAGAATATGTATTGAGGAATCATTTCATTATAAACAATGGATCATAACCCAGTAATGGAATAGAACATATAAATAGGGATCATTATTTTAGTGATATCACATTTAAAAAAATTCCTTTGATAAAACATTTTTTATAGATAAATAGAGTCACCGTCCTCAACCCAAACATTGGGATATACCCCAAAAAAGGATGATATTTTTTTAAGAAACATCTTATAATTTTATAATACTTGATATTATTTGATAATAAAAAATTATATTTTTTAGAGGAATGAATTATCAAGTATCCATTTGTCGAATTTTTCACCAAATTAATCTAGATACTTATGAAACATATATAACATTTCAATCAAGGATTCATTATGAAAATTTTGATTATATAATTCAGTTTGATTTCTTCTATGGTAATTTTCTGATAATGTGAATGAGTTTAAAAAATGTTAAACATATTTCTTCCATGTGTAAATGAAACAGGTTGGGCATAATATTTCTAGGTTCTGGTATAATATTTAATGTATAAAATGCAAAATTCTCAAATTAAAAGAATATAATTTGTTGGAATGTACAATAATGCATCTTTAAATATCTATTCATGGTCACCAAAACCATAATATGTTATTATGAATCCCATGGGATAAAATTATCTATGACACAATATTGGGTTTAGTAGACCAAGTAGAAAGTTTTTATAAGGTATTAGGGTTATAGAAATCTAATATTTTATTATGTAGCATATATGATACCAAATTTGAATATTACGGCTTTTAAAAATCTATTAGAGTTAAAAAGAAAAGAATCTTTTTAAATATATTTTAGTTTTTATTGAAATGAGTAAATAATGTGGTTTTGAATCATAAATATGAATGTAAGAATATATTTTAGTTTCAAATGGATAAAAAGGTTGTGTATTTTTGCCTCATTTATATTATTTGATAAGAGAAATAGTTTTTACCAAGTGTTTTGATGAATAATATGAGATGATTGTTTCGATACATGTATTTTTGGATTCATCAAACTATATATGTTTTTTAAATAAGATAAGGGAAAATGGATTTTTATCCAAGATAAAGTATTTATCCTATATGATTATCAAATTACAAGAAATATTATTCAACAAACAATAGCATCATAATTTAATGAGAAAAATATTAATTTATGAAAATGGTATAAAAACATTAATACATTATGATATATGGGTGAAATAAATTCTTTTTTATGTATTCAATTGAATGAAATAAGTATTATTTTTTAAAAAATTACATTATGTAAATTAGTATGATATTATTTAAATAATAATCCTTAATAGAAGATAATAAATGTTTTGTTAGACATATGGAATTTCCATGTTTATTAAATAAATGATTATATGTGTCAAATTTCAATGTGAAAAAATTTAATATATTAAATGAGTCTACGGTATGATGACAAAGAGAAATATAATGCGTCAAATGTAATTATTGAATAATGTGAATATTAATTTATATACTAATTGTATTTATGATGCTTTTATAAAAAAATAATGTTTTACATTATTTACCAATTTGGCCTTAGTTAAAAAAATTGAGTGATTTATACAAAAATGTGACGACAATGAACATAGATTGATTTCTAAATGGATAATAGAAATTATTACCCAAATAAATTTTGATGTTCTTTATGAAATATGTTTAAATACTATATTAAAAATGTTTAACATTATGAATGCGATTCCAATGACTCACCTTTATTCAATATTTTGTACTATATAGATGTTTACCATTATGATTTAGTGAGAATTTTTGTCACATATTCAAAATAATATATTCAAATAATTGTGCATTGATTTATAGAGTTTAAAAAAACTCATATGTTTGAAAAAAATAAGGCGTCTTCAGCAATATATCATTAAATATATGGTTAGAAAAACAATTTTGTATTATTTTATTAAGTATTGTTAATTTTTTAAAGATTATAAAATATTTCATGTTATATAAAAGGAAGTATCTACTAGATTATTCATTCACATTTGTTGTATAATTATTTATAGCTACATATTTCATGAATGAAAATAATAATTGACCTATAAATATATGAATTTTAGCTTTTGATAACTAATTTTATTTGTGGAGAATTATTGGATATGATGAAATGAAAATGTTAACATGATTAATATTTCATATAAAGATACTAAATATTCTCATGAGGCACCAAATAAGCTTTCTATATTGGGTTAACCACCCAAGTATACGATATATATTGTAATGTATAGTTTCATTTGTACAGTAGAGGTTTATGTTTCATTCTGTTATTTCTTTGGAACTATGTTTAGATAGATACCTTTCAATGGAACATTTTTTACTTTGATACATGTTTTATTAATTCCCAATGTGTTTTCTACTTAGGTTGTGGTTGGTTATGTTGTTGATCATTTCATGGGCTTGAGATTAACAATGATGATAGTTTCCATTCATATAATGATTATGACATTTGGGACCATGATTGAGAAATAAAGATGAACTATATGGTCATACCTAGATAAAACATATGATGCGCATAATTATTAATTTAGGGGAATGTGATATGCTCATCCATAAATTTGAATTACATACCCAAGATCAAATCTGGGAA
The DNA here is from genome assembly GCA_963277665.1 of Viscum album. Lineage (NCBI taxonomy): Eukaryota > Viridiplantae > Streptophyta > Magnoliopsida > Santalales > Viscaceae > Viscum > Viscum album. The sequence continues at coordinate 1,088,892,415 of OY728165.1, forward strand.
GGGGAAAATTTTCTGGGGTACTGAATCAATGGTGGCAATGTACCAGCGGCAACACAGTAGCGGTGGAGGCACTGTTTCGAGGTACTGTACTGGTGAAGATACTGTATCAGGTATTGTAACAGTACTAGAATAGTACTGTCATTGGAACTGTAGTAGTACTGTTTACCGAGGGGTCCTTTAGGCCAAAAATGGGCTTTCATGCCTTGTGTTTAGGCCACTTGGCCTTGGGCCTTCAGGATATGTAATGGGTCTCCCTCTACACAGACTTAAAGAGTTATTTTCTTTAATAAAAAAATTAAGTCTTTCACCCCAACCTTTTAAAAAATATAGACCTAAAAAATCTATTCATGGATAATCAAGAACATATGGGTAAAAATATTAGATTAATAAATTCTTAATCTCATGTTTACATGATGTATTAGAAAAAAAGAACATATGAAAATTTGAACATACATATGATACAACTAGAGGAAATAGTTATAAAGTTACACGTTTTTATTGATATATTTATTTACCCATTTATAGTTTGATTAGTTGTTTTTTTTTTCATGATGAAATTTTATTATATTAATGGATTTTTTATTCATATTTTAGACATTATCCCCCAAAAAATTGTATGGGTGCTCATAAGGTATTTCATTTGATGAGATACATGGGGAAGTTGATGATAGCTTTTTAAAAATATTTTTAAAGATATGAAGAAGTATTTTTCATATAATATTGCATGTTATTTTATATGATATTAAATATGGTGAAATTGTTTAATGCCTATGAGGATCTGGTAGAAGGTTAGAGTTAAGGAGATATTCTTTATAGATCACAAGAAATATTATATAAAGTGTTAATTTAGTATAGTAAAACAAGACTGATTATATATGATATCTTCTATTTTTGAAAAATAATATCATAAAATAAAGTGTATAATATCATGAAACGTATTATACACATCATATCATAAATATTCTAACAATGTAATTCATTGATTTACAATAATCTCTATGGTGTTAGATATTTCAAATATATAATATATATAAATTTATTTATATATTAACTGTTTTGGATGATGAAATATTTGATATGACATGTGTATTCATGAAATGAATGCATGAAAGGATGAATCCATTTACTTATGCAATGTAACACTAGAGTAAATGCCTGATTCCTATAGAGCCCTCACCTGATCTTATATACAGTTGAAATATCATTGATAATGTTTTTTGAACCTTGATAAATGAATTTCTAATTCTCTTCCCATCATCTAAATATATTTACCCCCATATACATTTACCACAAGAGTCATTTTTATATCATGGTAATAGAAAATAATCTTATCCATTTAGTAGAGGATTTATGTAATCTCTTTGACAAACCAGGGAGTAGAGATTCCAATGGTTACCACATTATGATATTCCTAAAATATATGAGTGAATATAATAGTAGTATCATTTCTTGGTGGAATATACACCTTTTTTACATCATTTTTAGTTAAACTTAATTGTTGTTTCAAGCCTCATTTCTATTATTATTTGTGGTTTCAAATTTCCTTCAATAAATTATTAAGCATAAATATATCATTGAAAATACATTAACATGGCCTTAAGAGAGTCTTACCTCTTACTTTAGGGAATTTTTTTTAATCAATGTGTTCTCCCATAAATTGATTCGAAAATATCCATCCAAATTTATTTTTTATAGTTATTATTATTATTATTAAAAATTCACAACTAGAATATTATGCTCCCACCATATTCATAAAATGGAATATAATATAAAAAAATGTCCTCTAAATTATACGGGCTTAGCATTTATTTTTTGTCTCACTAAGTATTTTAAGGTGTAATCATCATTAATAGAGTTTGAATCACATTATAATCTCCTTTATATAGTCATTAGGTGCAAACTATATCTCTATCTATCTTGCACTATGAGGTAATCTATAGAAATAGATCCAACATATCCTATAAAACAACTCTTTCATGTATATCCACTTTCCTCACATATAATTTTCTTTTTTTTTCATGTAAAAATATATCCTAAATTTAATATAAGTAAACAAACTTTTTATATTGAAGCATAATATCTTAGATAACATCATTATTCTATAGTGACCTTGGTAGGACCACTTTGAAATCAATATCTTTTTTTTCCTTTTTATATATTAGTATAATAAATTATTGCAAAATTCTAGTTAGTCACTAAATCTTAGTCGTCACCTATTGAAAATTCCACCAACTTGTGAAAAACCATTCTACACCATTTTTAATTTTAATCTACTGTAAAAAAATAATACATCATGTTATAACTTCGATGATATACGATTCACTACTACACTAGTTCTATGAAATTCATTCATGAAATCAATCTAAAAACTCAAGGAAATTACATTATTTTCTAAAATATATTATCATGCCAGCTACTAATGACCACTCAACTATGTAATTTATATAATTTATGGTTTCTCTAATATTTATATATTCTCAATTAGTCATTTATCTTCCCATAAATGAATCTAAAACTATATTTATTATGTTAATGATACATTATACGATGTTTTATCAATGTTCCAATGAAACAAAATGAGAATATCCAATCATGATCATAATTTTCCAAAAAATATTTCTCCTATAAATTATTGAGTTTCCTTGAACAATGAATCTGTTAAATTAAAACCATTTCCTAGTTTATAAAAAAATACAATTTATAATTTATAGATATACACAACCAAAAATCATTACAAATTATTAATATCACACATCGTGAAAATATAAATCATTATTATAGGAATTAAATACATTATTGAACTTTTACTAAACTTTTAATACTTCTATCACATCAATGTGAAAACTACCACCTTCATCTATAAGTTAGGAATAAAAAAAATCTCATATTTATTTAATATCTAATGATTTATACTTAAACCCATAACCCCATTGTATGCATACACACCCAAAATACCTCTTGATATATCATGGTATATTTAATAACCATTACCTAATTCATGTTGGTTAAAAACTATTGAAAAGTTATACATTCACTTCAAATCATCAAAATCACTTTATCCCTTCATATACCACTTTATAATGAAACCATTGTAATTCAATAATAATATCCGTGAGTCAAACATTGAGAATTTCTAGATAAAATTCATAAAATATATAGATAAATAAAGAAAAACTCGATTCATGAAAAGTTTCATGGGTTAATATTGATAAATCATTTCTTTTAATTTTTTATGTTTACTTGAAATAAAATTCCGAATGATTACATGTCCCATTATATTCACCTTGTGAATCAGAAAAAGTATTTATAAATATTTTTTATATTACCAAATATTTAAAAAAATCTCCCATAAAGTTAAAATATGAATTCTATAACCCCTTTTAAATCCTTTTTAATTAGAATATCATCTATTAAAACCATAAAAAACTACTTAATGCATAAATAGTAGACCAAATTCCTACAAAAACTAAACATAGTTGGATAATTTGTAACCTAAATTGAATTACGAAAACATAAAACATTCTTTACAACATTGGAATTATGTCAAGGGATTATCTTCTTCCTTCCACATTAACTATTAATATCTAGATCATATATTTACCTTTCAAACCGAATTTGATCCTCCCAACAAATCAAAGTGTCCAATAATACAAGTTATAAGGTTATAGTTCTTCACTGTTACATGGTTAGGTTTTTATGAGAAAATGAACAACCACATGCTACAATTAGCTCCCATAGAAAACTAGATTTATTCTGACCAAAGAGAAACACTCATTAAAATAAATCAATTTACAACTTAATAATGAGATAAAGTTATCATATCCCAAAAATTTATAGTTATAATGAAATATTATAGAAAATATATCCGACTCATTATAATTCACAATCCTGTGGAGATATATATATAATTGGGACTATTTCATTGAATTATTTTTAAATATATCATTATAATTTTCCATATATTCTAGAAACTAATGTCAATATTATTTCAGTTTACTAGTTTGTTAAATAAATATGGTCTTAAAAAATAGGAATTTTCTAACTTGTATAAAAAAATTACTCTTACTAGAATGTTAAAAAAAATTACATTGGGGGTAGTAAAAGATTATCTATGAACACAAAAGTCTATATTAGAATTATTATTCACTATGTATTTAGTTCTAATTATTATAAAATATATATTAATACTCATAACTAAGAAGAAAAAAAATTCAACATCATATTTTACAATAGAACATGATTATTACATGAATATTTTTCATATATTTTATCTAAGAGGTGTGTCATGCAATATAGAATATGATATAAAATACATATTCACACACAACTGATCTATAATTCATATAGTTATGACTAAATTAGAAACATGAATACCAAACATGGTATGGATCATAATACAATAATTATGTATGATATATTGTATTTTCACATATCTAGATTTCGGATCCAACAATGTATACTCTCCCATAAAACACTATCCATAGTTCATTATATTCCAACCCAATCAATGACTTCCACTCATAAACATTAGGGACTCATCTCTATCGTTATTTGGTTTCTCAATAGGTTTCCTCTATTGTTATTTCAAATTGTAATACTCAAAAATAAATTCACGAGAGGTGGATGTGATTTTTTTCATGCTTCTAGTCCTTTAACCCAGAGGACATATTCAAATAACATTAGAAAAATCCTTTTATGTGTAACATGATACCACATTAGTAAAATATAATATGAATCCTCTTTTGTGATAAATTTATGCTCTTCCCCTACTTCTAAGTGCATCCCTAGTAGGAATAATTCAATTTGCATCTATATCTAGTAGAATTTTTTTTACTCTATCTAGTTGGGGGTAAAAATAATTGACACTTCATATGTAAAATATGGTTCTTCCATTACATTATAATTCACCATTTTTATTAGTATTGGTGTACTTAATAGGGCCACTTATTATTGAATATCATGTTTTCCAATCATCTCAACCATTTCACATTGATATTGTTATTTGTGATTGAATCTTATGGATAATAAACAATAGCCTTAATTTTGGTCTCCCACTATATCACTATTATATTCCCATTCACCAAATCCAAGAAATCTTGAACCTTTCTCATCAGCAACATCCCTACAATGAAGTATCTAATGAAAATCTTATGGAATCTAATCTGTGTCAGATCTTTTTTGTGATTTTTTTGTAAAATTTTCAAACCAATTTTGATCTTATCCATCTATTATATAATAAAATAACACCAAATTTGATTTATTATGAGTATAAAGAACAATATGACTTGGATAATCCTCTCTATGAAATCATTAAAATTCCTAAAATCATCTATAATATAACAATAAAACATTCCCTAAGACATGAACATGGTCACATAACCCCACAAGTCACATGGGAAACCTTGGTTTATTGTCATCCACACCACAAGATATTACCCTTATGAATTCTCATCAGACTAATGATTTTCCACACATTCCAAAACATATTAATATAATATTATTTTCATCAGTCACACACTACCTAGTAAACATTCTTATATGTCACCCATCTTAATCACAAATCAATTACATGAATTCTTACCTACGGAGTTCTAATCAGGTAGACTCCAAAAAAAGGAAAACTATGATCATGTTTATCCTCTATAATAAATATTCATGTTCCTAAAGTATTATATATTTTAATGATCTGAACATCCCTATGTTATGAACATGGCCAACTCACCCCACATGTCACTTGTAATACCTTGGTTTCCTTATGAGCACACAATATTCTATTACCCAATGGGGTTGCTAATCAGACAATTGATTATACCCACAAGGAAACACAAGTTATTTTATTGTGTTTGTTCCTCACTCACACATGCCTTCTGAATCGTCCTAGGATTTCACCCATCCTAATCAATACACCAGGCCAATGACACTTAACTGTGGAGTTCTAATCAATTAAGCTCCTGAAAAGGCATACCATGTTGACATGGGTAATAACATTTAACCATTTATGTATCACTTTTTTATATGTGTTATAACATCCAAATATTTAAATAATATACTCCCTTTGTGGATCCCAATACTCAAACCCATGCAGTGCCTCTGAACATATGACTTGTTATTATATATGATACAATTTTTCATGGCCCAAACTTCCCTGGGCTATAAACTTGGAAACCTAGACCCATGGGTATCTTGTAATACATTGGTTTCTATTTCATCACAACACATCCTATTACCCATCAAGGTCAAATATTAGACTAATGATTATCTCCATAGGACAACAAATTTTATTTTACTATGTTTTTCTTCACTCAAATGCACACTGAGAAACATACCAAGAGGTCACCTATCTTAATAACTACACTCGAAAAAACATGATTTAATTTTCAGATCAAATTTAGTAGGCTCTTGAAAAAAAGGCACCTTGTTAACATGGGTATTAACATTAATCCTTTTAAGTTTAAATTTTCAAGGGCTATTACATATATCTTCTTTTGAATGGAGGAATAATCGTCTAAAATTTTATGTGTCAATCCATATTTCTTGGATCTTCATAGTTGATCTCTCTATTGTGAACATGAATAATTAAATAAAAATCATTAAAATTCAAAAACACATATATTCCTCTATCTCCTTTATCATTAATATGTTCTCATCAAAGAGGGGTTTCTAAAATTCCATATATAACTAAAAAATAAGTCACTATGTAGAAGTATAATCTATATAATTCAAAATAGTTTTAAAACACCTAAAATAGATTTCTATTCTATAAATGAATGGATTTATTCCCCTTCTAATACATAATTATTTTAATTTTTCATGTTTCACAGAAATCATTTAAGGAAAATTTCTTCAAAAATTATTTCAAGTTAAAATATTTTCGAATATTCCATGAAACTATTTTTAGCCACCTATAGGTAATAAAATGATTTTAAAAAACAATGTTAAAATATATCATATCAATAAATATATAGCTTGGTATATAAACACATTACTGATCCCAGTGTATTATTCTTAAAAACACATATTTGGAATGAATATCCAATATCTTGTAAGAGATCCTCTGGTTTCTTATTTATATGAATTCAAGGTTAATATAAATTTCACTATAAAATGTTAGTCATTACTTTTTATCGGTACATCATTGTTGAGGATAATCTAAGTCACGATACTAACTAGATTTATCTATACATAACGTAATCCACAATCTTATAAAAAGTTGTAATACACAAACATTAATATCCACCACATTACCTAAGTCTAGATATTTCAATACCTTAAGAGCATTCCTCGATCACCTGAGGACAATAACAAGTATAATAAATGACTATATCTCTAATATTCTATACATTGTCTAATGTGAGATCGTTAATTTTTTTATTTTTAATCATGTTAAATTTTAAATAAATTTTTATATTTTTATTACGACTAATTTGAAGTTGATTATTTATTTATGAATTTATTTTGAATAATGTTACTGTAAAAGAAAAATATTCATGTATAATTATAATGTAATATTTTTTTAAAATTTTTTGTAACCTGAAAATTATAATGAAGAAAAATAATTTATCAATATTTAAAGGGATTTATTAAAGAATATTTAAAATTAAATAACTTATAATTAAAAAAACAACTTTTTGGTTATTATTATTTATTAAAATGTTTAAAAATATAGTAATTTAATTAATTTTATGTGTTATTATTTTATATAGTCAAATGTTTATTTTTCATTTTGTTAAATTTTAATTTTTTATAAATATATTATTTTGTAATTATTAATATTTTTTAGATTTAATTTATTTATGTAATATATGTGATATAAATATTAATTAAAATATTAATTTAATATTTGGAATATATTAATTAGTTGATTATGATTTTATAAATTTTGAATGAAATTGAGTTTATAAAATTACCATCTGATAGAATATTTATTAAATCAAATTAAATGCAGCATGATGTCTTAGTGTAGTTATTAAATTTTTATGTCGAAAAAGAAATAAGAAAATTATTCAAGAAAATTTAACATGTGTGGGTTATAAGAATATTTAAAAATTAATAATCATTTTATATAAAAACTTATGATATTAAAGAAGTTAAATTTTAATCAATCATTTTTATCAAAATTAGAAAATAAGTCAATATATATATATATATTTATCAAATAAATAGTTCCATATTTTAATGAAATGTTTATATATATATATATATCTAATGATTAAATGATTGATCATATAAATTAATAATTGTTATAATTAAAAAATTAAATTATGTTATGCATGTAAAATTTTATATAATGAAAACATTATATATACTCCTCTTATTTAAGGGGGGGGGGTGTTTATTATATTTTATGAGACCATTATTTTTGTTAAATTTATCACGTAGTGGGTGGATTTATTTTATAAATTTGGATCATTGTTATTATATTTAATCATATATAAATCACAATTTTATCCTAGACCTACAAGTATTTGTTTCCTTCATGCTGACACATAAATAGTCATTAATGAAGAAAAAATATCAGAAAATTGAGTTTGGTAAATGATGAAAAATGGTGAGAAATGAATGTAATTTAATTACTGTATGGTATTTTTGGACTAATCTTTTTTCACCCCAAATTTTAGGGTCGATGATACATGTTGAGAAATTAAATAATCGTTCCACCTCAAAATATTATACAATGTTTTACAAATTTCCATTCACATAATATCATTTACTAATTATTTTATATGTTGTGAAAATGAAATTGTGAATAAAAAAAGATGAATTTTGTTGAGAAGATATGAAATATTTTTATAAAATATAAAGGGGTAATATGATCACAATTATTTTTTAAATAATATTTTTTTGGTATTTTTTGGTGTGAAATTTTTTATAAATATCGAGATTATTATTTTATCAATGAATAGAAGTATTTTTTATGTTAAATTAGGTGTGAAAATATTTTAATTTTATTATAATATAATTTTTTATTTTTTAGGATTGTGTTAATATAAATGTTATTCTATGTGGAACAATGCATTTTATTTTATTATTTTCATTTAAAAATAATATAAAAAAAGAGATAATTAAATTAATAATAATAATAATAATATTGATTATGTAGTATTTCAAAATATAAAATAGTCATTTTTGAAATATTTTTATACTAAAAAATTATTTTTTAAGTGGAATAATGAAGCTAAAAATCTGAAGAATGTGGATTTATTTATTTTGGGCTCATGGTAAATAAATATATTATGATAGGATGGTTTTTTGTGGTCGGGATTTTTGAGATAACTAGTTACTTGATGAATAGTTCAATGTATTATCAAGAATTTCTTTTATAGTTGTTACTAATGTTGATCTGACCTGAATGGTAAGGTTATATGACTGGAAACCAATGATTTTGGATGTTCATATTGTAAGGATGTTGTTTGGATCGTTTATGGAAGGGTGGAGGGGTTGGAAGTATGGTTAATGTGGAATGTGGGAGCTATATTTTATTACCTTGTAGTGTTGGGGTAATTTGTTTTATCAGGGTATGTAAGAATGCTACTAATAAAAGGATAATGAAATTGGATCATTAAATGAACTGTCTTTATATTATAGTTACCACAATTTTTCTTACATGACTATAACATCATTTTTAAGATTAATAATGAAATAATGATTCAATCAAATAACCAAATGGTTATTATCATCAAAAAAATTGGCTCATACATAACTTGTACATAATAAAACATTAACATTATTTAAACCCTTCATATTTATACTCATAAAATCTTTACAGTTATTCTTAGTATATTTAATTACCTAAATATATAAATTAACTGGTGTTCATAATAATAATCATCATATTATAAGAATAAGATCATCATAACAATCATGATGTAAGAATTTTAAATATTATAGGAATGTGAAATATTCAAAATAATGAAAAAAGAAGGAATTGGATTTTTGAACCCCCTTACTTAGATACCGATTTATTATATTAATTTTACTCTAAGTGAATAATTAATATTGTTTTATTAATATGTTAATCTAGAAGTGAATTATGTAAAATAATTAGACTTGACCAATTTTAATCATTTCAATCTATTCCTAAATTTCCTTTGTTAAATATGAATCATTTTGATATCATATTTTTCTTAACTAATATTATCCTGATTAAATTTAATGATTTTTCTAAAATTATATTAATTTTTTTAATATTAACTCTATATGAATAGAATTAATAATATTTATACAGTTATATATTTTAAATAATTCTTTATAGCTATCTATACTGGTGTGTGTAAGAAAATAATTGGCATCATCCTTGTTGGTAATTAACCGACCATTAAATGGACATTTTACAAGATGAAGTAAGAGAAGTATGAAAAATAAATATGTCAAAAATATTAATATTATTGTAAAATAAAAATATAAATACAATGTTAAATTAATACTCCATTTATATTAGAGTATTTTGGATTGAATAAAATAGATATGCAAAAGGATAAGAAGAATAAAAAGATAAGATAATTTCATGAAGTCTTAATCAATTCTCAATATTTCATCTTTTCTCCAGCACTAGAATCCCTTAATTCATTGAGTTATATTACTTCATAATGTCTCTAAGGATTATAAGGGTATTAATATATGGGACTTGGGCAGAACTTTTTCTTTGTTTAGTGGAATATAAGTGGTTTTCCAAAGTATGGGTGAGGTTTATTTATAGTTTATAAAATGGGTATTATAGAGTAATACCAAGAATGTTGTGAAAAGGGGATTAAAGACCATGGCCCAAATAGATTATTAAAAATGTCATTGTAAAAAGAGAATATGTAGTTTCAATATAATAGAATTGTAATGCATGTAACTGTAACACCCCAGGTAAATAAAGAATATGACATTTTCATATTTATCCATATTTGTGAATAAAATATTAATATGACTTTAAAGGGGACGCTATGCTCGATGGCATACCCAACACGCAACAACGAGTTTCTTGGGAATCTTACGTTGCACTCTAATAATAAAATAATATTATTTTAAATGGTAGTTAACATGTTGCCGTTTTATTGGAGGGAATGGATAGAAATAACTAAAATATGATAAAATATGTTTTTAAATGTTTTTAAATTTATCCAATAAAATATAAAGGCTTAAAATATGGAAAGAATTCAATTTTAGGCGTATATGCCCTAGTTTTCACTAAAGGTTCACTTATCGCCTTTTGATGGCGAACCGTCATTAAATATAGTTTTGTTCACTCTTATACATTCTATTGGACCAAATATAACTATTCTTAAGAATCGGGACATCAAAATTTACTTTGTGTAAATTTTTGGTATCTTTCCAATAAAGTTCATTTTTTAATGAATAGTCTAAAATGTTGTATTTTAATTCAAAAAATATTTTTAATCTAATTATTTATATGATTAGATTATCTTTTGAATTGGTTTTAAAGTGAAATTAGAATATATTTTTACCATTAAATCCAATAGTGGTCGTTGGAATTAATTTCACTTTGAAATCAGACTTAAACTAGTGTCAATTTTTGGTACTTATTGTTTTATAAAAACACGCTATTTGCTCTGACAGCGGGAATTAATTATTAAATTAATTAATGTGACTTATATGTTTTGAATTTTGTAAAATAGACTTCATTTTTGAATTCGGAATATCAAATATAGCTTAGGGTGAATTTTTGGGATTTTTCTGAAAAACTTCAATTTTTGATGAATAGTGAAACCACTAAGTGGTACTTATAAAAACTGATTTTTTCGTATAAATGAAAATTTTCCATCTTTGTGTTTTGAATTTCAAAAATCCAACATACATGGTTTTCATTAAGAAGTAAAATTTGGTTCAATGGGATAAAAATAATTTTTTGGTGAATAGTAACTTATTAAGTTTTTAATCGCGATTAGAGGTAATTAGTGTAGTTTATGGTAAGAATAATGTTTTAATAAAATGAAATGACCTAGAAACATTTACTACCCTTATTTAATGTGTCATGGCTGACCAAGAAAATCCATGGGTCAACTTGGGGACCCCGTGGAGCCACTTTGGTTGGAAAATGACATAAATATCTTTTTATTTAATGTTAAAGTAAAAATGACACAATCATGAGATGTTTTACTAAAACAATTTTTACATGGGGTTATAAAAGTCATATTTTTGACTATAAATAGTCATTGGAAATCTAAAAATATTTCCTACATCATAGTATTTTTTTTATAATTTTTAGACATTAAATAAATTAAATTATTTATGACATCAGGATGATGCAGCGATGACCTCATTATTTAACGATTTAAATAAAATGGAAATATAATGTAATATCTAAGCCCTAAAAATGTCCAAAACCTATTGGATGAGTGGATTTCGAACCCTTATCACCTTATCCTCGAAATACATCAATGTGGGACCTTTAAAATCCGAAACTCTTTTGAAAATAAAGTTACATTTTATACCTTTCCAAGAGTGCCCCTCCTCTCCTCTTATAAAAGGCCCCCACCTATACCTCCATACCCACACTTCCAAAGCCTTTGGCTCGGCCAACCCCTGACCATTTTGTCTCTACACTTTCCTCTATTACTCCTTGAAGCCTCACTTTGGGCAGAAGGCTTCCCAAGGAAGCCTTTGAGCTCAAACCAAAGGGAGTTACCCGATTTTAAGGTAATGTCTTCACTTGTGTCCTTTTGTTTTATTTTGCTTCTCAAAACCCCTAAACTCTTTTTATTCATTTATTTTGTAACAAATACAGTATCTTCAATATTCTAGGATGTTGTTATAAGAAGGATTAGAGCTACACTTACACACACCTACATCTAATTGTTAAAGAACATACTGTTTCCGTGGATGGCGAATTTCTTCCTCTCAAAACGATGATTGTTCAAAATTCTTCTAACACCTTAAAAGGTGGCCATTAAGATGAAACTATATTTATATATGATATCTAATATGTTTATGTTTTACTTAATATTCTGTATTTTTCATTTATGGCACAGCTTTATGTTTTCCATTATGGGTAAACGCGATATCTTCATTTAAGGAAGTGCGGACTACCGCCCCCCTCAAAGTGATTTGATTCATTAATACCATATGTGGTATGTATAAAGGATATATTTATGATATTATATATGATACCATACTGGAATTAAAATAATATTATGTATCATTATGTTTAAATTCCATTAAATATGAAATAGAAATGGAAGTAGCATTCATGCGTACGTACGGCTTACCGTCTCCATGAACGGTACATTTCATTTCTTATCTCAAAATGTTATGTAATATTATAAGCACATATATATAATGGATATATATGTAATATATTACATCTAAATTATGGTTATAATTCTGTAATTATAACATATATATATCTCTCTCATTTTGTTTTAATTCCATTAATATGACAAAAAATGAAAGTAGCGTTCATGCGTACGTACGACCTACCATCTCCATGAACGGTGCTTTTTGTTTTTTATCTCCAAATGATATGGAATAGTATAAAATGAATATTTACTGGATATATATGATATTTTAATCATTAATAATATTCTGGAAATTATTTACTTATAACTACATGGGCAATCTTTTTTCAAACAAGTTCGTTTTTGACTCAGGTACCAAACATCGGCAAAAACGTCTGATATGAACTAACATTATTAAACAATTATTATAACATTATAATATGTGATATGAAATGAATAATAATCTCTAAAGGAGGTTATTAGGCAATTATTAATTGACCAAAGTTTATTATTCAGGAATATAAAGAAACAAACAAGACAAGTTGGACTTGAGGTAAGGGATCCTACTCCTCTCTTTCTTTTTAAGTACACTCTTTTATGACATTCCTTCTAAGCTCATATTTATTGTTATTGGGATGTTCTTTTATATTAATCTTACTATAATTTTTATGTTCATATAATGAGAGACCCTATTCTCTCTTATCAATCCATTTAGGATGTTTTGAGTGGCACCGTTAGGCTGCCGAATTTTTGTAAGAGATCTAACCTCTCTCTTTCTCTTTAAGTACTCTCCTTTATGTCACTTATTTTAAGCTCCACTTTTTTATGATGGGGGATGTTCTTTTATATTTCTCTTTCTATACATTTTATTGTAATGTGATGAGATACCCTATTTGATCTCATCAATCCATTTTTGGAAGTTTTAAGTGGCGCCGTTAGGCTGCCGAGTTTTCATAAGGGATTTTTCATCTCACTTTTAATCCCGTGAGATTTATGCTACATTTGACAAAATTTCCTTTGAGTGGTGTATGTACTGACCACTATTTTACTCATTGTGTAATATTATTTCATTTATGAGTATTTACATCAATGTTGTATTGTCCTTCTTTCACGTGGTGTATGGTTCGAAAGATACCCATGTCGGTAAGGGAACCTTTCACCCTCATCTTTTTAAAAGACTTATTTTGTTATGTCTTTTAATTCACATAATATTATTTTGGGATATGTTCTTCTATATCCTTATTGATGTAAATATTATGTCCAAGTGATGAGATACCCTTTTTATCTCTCATCAACTCTTTTTCTGAATTTTGAAGTGACGCCGTTAGACTGTCTAATTTTTGTAAGGGAACTTCTTAACCCAATTTCGATTCTTTGGGATAAACTTATACACCTTGAATATGTAATTCTATGTTTATGTGTGAATGTACTCTAATATTTTTACACTTAATACCCACTTATATTTCGTGTATTCGTTTGTCACACATATTTATGTAACTGATTTATCCTTAATCCAAGGATACTGTCTTTGTAAGGGACTTCGTCTCAATCTCCTTTCATTGAGGCATATTTTGTTTTATACACAACTTTCTTTTATACGGTGTATAAACCCCTTTGACTTTTACGTCTATCCAAAAGGAATCTTTTTATACGAAGCGTTTTACAAAACGACAAAAGGGAATGTTTTTGTAGTACGTATGCGGCGACAACGACTTCTCCGCCACCGTGACCATTATTTGAGTTTCGGCTTCCTCTACAAGCCATACCTTCTTTTTAAAAGAAAAATAAATTCCATGTTTTACTTTTGTTTTATTTTGGTATTGAAAATGGTTTTCATAATGTATTTATATCAATGTGTTGTATTGATATCTTGTTATTGAAAGGTGGAAATGTTATGTTTCCTTTATGCATATTTTATGTGATAAGATTATGTTATGGTTCTTGGGAATTGTTATGAAGACGGGTGGTTTCGTGATAAACTAAGGGCAGGTGAGCCTGATATAGCTCTCCAATGAATTGGGTAACGCAAAGGAGTGAAACGTGAAGGTTTCTTTAAAGAGATTTAGGGAATATACTGTGGTGGGTATTCCAAACGTAACCAAGATGGTTACTCCCTACATAAGAATGTTATGAATGCCTCAAGTTACCTTTATATCTTATGATTTCTATGATTTATTCATGATTTTATGAGGTATGTTAAAGTGATTATGTTTTATGGGTAAAGTCTGATTTCATTCTTATGTATACATGTACTCATGTTTCCTTTCCATATTTTTTATATCCCTTACTGAGCTTTTTATGCTCATCCCAAGTTTTTGAAATGTTTTTCACAGGTCAAGGGAAGGGTACATGATGTGATTATAGTGTCAAGGATGTGTCAAGAAAGAATCCATGTTGTATTTTAAATATGTTTCCATTGATGGGAAGAATGAATACTGTCTTTTATGTAACCACTTTGTTTAAATGTGGAATGTAATGAAAGTTTCATGATCTAATTCTCTAGAACTCTAAACCTGAAAAGATCCTCAATGTGTAATCTTGTAATAACTCAAGATTAAGTAAGGTTTAAGGCTGGGGCCTTATAGTTGGTATCAAAGGTCGGTTTAGATAACTTTAGAGGTCAGGATATTCTTTAAGCATAAGTGACATTACCAAAATGGTTAGGATTTCAGAAAGATTCCTAGTTTTAGATAAAGTGAATGAGTAAGTATATCTTAGTGTTTATCTTACTCATTAGTACATGATGGTTTTGTTAATATACTCACACTGACCTTTTTGGTTTTAGTAAATGGCTGGATCTAGCAGGCACCAAAGTGACAATTGGTTTGAAGGAAACTGTGGTGGTTCTCTGATTAAGAGACTGAATGAAATGGGGTATTCAATGAGGAAACTCGTGGTTGCTCTAAACCAACTATCAAGGAGTCATGATCAACCACTTGAACCTTGGTATGTTCTATAATGAATCACGTAAGAGATGACCAATCAATGTGGAAGTTCAGGTAATAATTATAAAGGTAACCATTAGGGTTTATATGATCCTTACTTTTGAGGTAATTATGGGTTATTATATGTTATGATGGAAAGTGAAAGGCATGAGATAAAATTGAGGTTAAATTATGTTATGGTTATTTTTGATGATTTTATCACTTTTTGGGGAATGATTTTATAATTATATAGTTTTGGAAAAAGGACAACACGTAGACCGTGTGACAACCCGTCTTGTCGGACAAAGCTGTGGGAATCAAACCCACAACCAAAGTGAAACTGGAATTTATCGCCTACCACTGGACTACGTGAAGTCCCTGGTTAGTTTGACTAATTCTTTTTAGTTATATGATTTTATAAATTAAGAGTAATTTGATTTTGGGTTATCTATGGAAATATATTAACCTATCATGGAGGATATGTGATTAGGTTAATTACTTTTCAATACGAGACTTTAAGAGCAACTGATGTTGTTTGGAGATAAATGTTATGATTTAACTTGGAAGACTATGTGACTAAAACCTTCAAATATTTGGGTTTCAATATTAGTTTGGTTTACTTTGAAGGATTTTCTGGACAAATTGTTTATCGGATGGTCCTCGTTGAACTTTGGGTTTTGTTGGACAAATTTTGGAGATTAAGCATAGATTTTCTTTTTAAAGGGTTATCATTTTCTGGATTATCTGACCTTGTAATAACCTTTTTGGTTTTGGTTTTGGTTAAAGCCTAAAGACATGGGAAGTATATAGTTCTCTTTGGTGGATTAGGTGATTCTCTAGAAGTTGATTATAGTACTCTTAATGTGAACAAGTCTCCCTAAATTCTCGTCTTTTGGAAAAAAAATATGAGTTTGATTAAGGAATCTAGTAAAAGTTGATAGTCAACATGATAAGTGATTATGTTTCCTTATGAATAAATTCCTCAATAAAAAGTAACTTAAAAAAAATGTTGTCTATTAACTTTTCCTAATGGGGAATCAAATTCTGTTTAACCCATCACAAGTTTGTGATTTTCTTATGGTTAACTTTCTCCTAGACATATTTACTATCACTCTCCCTCAAGAACACGACCCTTTGATTTTTCTTCCATGTCCATGTTTTTCTACATGGAATCCTAATATGGGTTAACTCGGGTGACCTCTGTACTTATCTTCCTTTATTTTAAAGTGATTGTTTTACCGACTCTTGTTCCGATGTGGAACTTTCAATGATGTTTCCAAGCTCAATTTTAAAAATTGCGAGGACGCAATTCCCAAAACGGGGGGAAGGATGTAACACCCAAGGTAAATAAAGAATATGACATTTTCATATTTATCCATATTTGTGAATAAAATATTAATATGACTTTAAAGGGGATTCTATGCTCGATGGCGTACCCAACACGCAACAACGAGTTTCTTGGGAATCTTACATTGCACTCTAATAATAAAATAATATTATTTTAAATGGTAGTTAACATGTAGCCGTTGTATTGGCGGGAATGGATAGAAACAACTAAAATATGATTATATATGTTTTTAAATGTTTTTACATTTATCCAATAAAATATGAAGGCTTAAAATACGGAAAGAATTCAATTTTAGGCGTATATGCCCTAGTTTTCACTAAAGGTTCACTTATTGCCTTTTGATGGCGAACCATCATTAAATATAGTTTTTTTCACTCTTATAAATTCCATTGGACCAAATAAAACTCTTCTTAATAATTGGGACATCAAAATTTACTGTGTGTAAATTTTTGGTATCTTTCCGATAAAGTTCATTTTTTTAATGAATAGTGTAAAATGCTGTATTTTAATTCAAAACCACTTTTTAATCTAATTTATTTATATTATTAGATTATCTTTTGAATTGGTAAAAAAGTGAAATTAGAATATATTTTTACCATTAAATCCAATAGTGTTCATTGGAATTAATTTCAGTTTGAAATCAGACTTAAACTAGTGTCAATCTTTTGGTACTTATTGTTTCATAAAAACACGCTATTTGCTCTGACAACGGGAATTAATTATAAAATTAATTAATGTGACTTATATGTTTTGAATTTTGTAAAATGGACTTCATTTTTGAATTCTGAATATCAAATATAGATTAGGGTGAATTTTTGAGATTTTTCTAAAAAACATCAATTTGTGATGAATAGTGAAACCACTAAGTGGTACTTATAAAAACTGATTTTTCTGTTTAAATGAAGTTTTTCCATATTTCTGTTTTGAATTTAAAAAATCCGACATACATGGTTGTCATTAAGAAGTAAAATGTGGTTCAATGGGATAAAAATAATTTTTTGGTGAATAGTAACTTATTAAGTTTTTAATCGCGATTAGAGGTAATTAGTGTAGTTTATAGTAAGAATAATGTTTTAATAAAATGAAATGACCTAGACACATGTCCTACCCTCATTGGATGTGTCATGGCCGACCTAGACAATCCATGGGTCAACTTGGGGACCCCATGGAGCCACTTTGGTTGGAAAATGACATAAATATCTTTTTATTTAATGTTAAAGTAAAAATGACACAAACATGAGATGTTTTAATGAAACATTTTTTACATGGGGTTATACAAGTCATATTTTTGACTATAAATAGTCATGGGAAAGATAAAACTATTTACTACATCATAGTATTTTTTTATAATTTTTAGACATTAATAAATTAAATTATTTATGACATAATGATGATGCAGCGATGACCTCATTATTTAACGATTTAAATAAAATGGAAAGATAATGTAATATCTAAGACCTACACATGTCCAAAACCTATTGGATGAGTGTATTTCGAACCCTTATCACCTTATCCTCGAGATACATCAATGTGGGACCTTTAAAATCCGAAACTCTTTTGAAAATAAAGTTACATTTTATACCTTTCCAAGAGTGCCCCTCCTCTACTCTTATAAAAGGCCCCCACCTCTACCTCCTTACCCACACTTCCAAAGCCTTTGTCTCGGCCAAAACCTACCCATTTTGTCTCTAAAATTCCCTCTCTTACTCCTTGAAGCCTCACTTTGGGCAGAAGTCTTCCCAATGAAGCCTTTCAGCTCAAACCAAAGGGAGTTACCCGATTTTAAGGTAATGTCTTCACTTGTGTCCTTTTGTATTATTTTGCTTCTCCAACCCCCTAAACTCTTTTTATTCATTTATTTTGTAACAAATAAAATATCTTCAATATACTAGGATGTTTTTATAAGAAGTATTCGAGCTACACTTACACACACCTACATCTAATGGTTAAAGAACATATTGTTTCCGTGGATGGCGAATTTCTGCCTCCCGAAACTATGATTGTTCAAAATTCTTCTAACACCTTCAAAGGTGGCCATTAAGATGACAATATATTTATATATGATATATAATATGTTTATGTTTTACTTAAGCTTCTATATTTTTCATTTATGGTGTACCTTTATGGTTTCCATTATGGGTAAACGCGATATCTTCATTTAAGGAAGTGCGGACTACCGCCCCCTCAACGTGATTTGATTCGTTAATACCATATGTGGTACGTATAAAGGATATATTTAGTGATATTATATATGATACCATACTGGAATTAAAATACTATTATGTATCATTATGTTTTAATTCCATTAAATATGAAATAGAAATGGAAGTAGCGTTCATGCGTACGTACGGCTTACCGTCTCCATGAACGGTACATTTCATTTCTTATCTCAAAATGTTATGTAATATTATAAGTACATATATATAATTGATATATATATAATATATTACATCTAAATTATGGATATAATTCTGGAATTATAACATATATATATCTCTCTCATTTTTTTTAATTCCATTAATATGACAAAAAATGAAAGTAGCGTTCATGCGTACGTACGGCCTACCGTCTCCATGAACGGTGATTTTCGTTTTTTATCTCCAAATGATATGGAATAGTATAAAATGAATATTTAATGGATATATATGATATTTTAATCATTAATACTATTCTGGAAATTATTTACTTATAACTACATGGGAAATCTTTTTTCAAACAAGTTCGTTTTTGACTAATGTACCAAACATCGGCAAAAACGTCTGATATGAACTAACATTATTAAACAATTATTATAAAATTATAATATGTGATATGAACTGAATAATAATATCAAAATGAGGTACTTAGGCAATTATTAATTGACCAAAGTTTATTATTCAGGAATATAAAGAAACAAACAAGAAAAGTTGGACTTGAGGTAAGGGATCCTACTCCTCTCTTTCTTTTTAAGTGCACTCTTTTTTTTCATTCCTTCTAAGCTCATATTTCTTGTTACTGGGATGTTTTTTTATATTAATCTTACTATAATTTTTATGTTCATATGATGGGAGACCCTATTCTCTCTCATCAATCCATTTTTGAAGTTTTGAGTGGCGCCTTTAGGCTGCCGAATTTTCGTAAGAGATCTAACCTCTCTCTTTCTCTTTAAGTACTCTCCTTTATGTCACTTCTTTTAAGCTCCACTTTGTTATGATGGGGGATGTTCTTTTATATTCTTATTTCAGTACATTTTATTGTAATGTGATGAGATACCCTATTTGATCTCATCAATCCTTTTTTGGAAGTTTTAAGTGGCGTCGTTAGGCTGCCGAGTTTTTGTAAGGGATTTTTCATCTCACTTTTATTCCCGTGAGATTTATGCTACATTTGCCACAATTTCCTTTCAGTGGTGTATGTACTGACCATTATTTTACTCATTGTGTAATATTATTTCATTTATGATTATTTACATCGATGTTGTATTGTCCTTTTTTCACGGGGCATATGGTTTGAAAGATACCCATGTCGGTAAGGGAACCTTTCACCCTCCTCTTTTTAAAAGACTTATTTTGTTATGTCTTTTAATTCACATAATATTATTTTGGGATATGTTCTTCTATATCCTTATTGATGTAAATTTTATGTCCAAGTGATGAGATACCCTTTTTACCTCTCATCAACACTTTTTCTGAATTTTGAAGTGACGCCGTTAGGCTGTCTAATTTTTGCAAGGGAAATTCTTAACCCAATTTTGATTCTTTGGGATAAACTTGTACACCTTGAATATGTCATTCTATTATTATGTGTCAATTTACTCTGATTGTTTTACACTTAATACCCACTTATATTTCGTGTATTCGTTTGTCACACATAGTTATGTAACTAATTTATCCTTAATCCAAGGATAGTGTCTTTGTATGGGACTTCGTCTCAATCTCCTTTCATTGAGGGATATTTTGTTTTATACACAACTTTCTTTTATATGGTGTATAAACCCCTTTTACTTTTACGTTTATCCAAAAGTAATCTTTTTATACGAAGCGTTTTACAAAATGACAAAAGGGAATGTTTTTGTTGTACGTATGCGGCGACAACGACTTCTCCACCGCCGTGGCCATTATTTGAGTTTCGGCTTCCTTTACAAGCCATACCTTCTTTTTAAAAGAAAAATAAATACCATGTTTTACTTTTCTTTTATTTTGGTATTGAATATGGTTTTCATAATGTATTTATATCAATGTGTTGTATTGATATCTTGTTATTGAAAGGTTGAAATGTTATGTTTCCTTTATGCATGTTTTATGTGATAAGATTATGTTATGGTTCTTGGGCATTGTTATGAAGACGGGTGGTTCCGTGATAAACTAAGGGCGGGTGAGCCCGATATAGCTCTCCAATGCATTGGGTAACACAAAGGAGAGAAACGTTAAGGTTTCTCCGATGAGATTTAGGGAATATACTGTGGTGGGTATTCCAAACGTAACCAAGAGGGTTACTCCCTACATAAGAATGTTATGAATGCCTCAAGTTACTTTTATGTCTTATGATTTCTATTATTTATTCATGATTTTATCAGGTATGTTAAAGTTCTTATGTTTTATGGGTAAAGTATGATTTCATTCTTATGTATACATGTACTCATGATTCCTTTCCATATTTTTATATCCCTTACTGATCTTATTATGCTCATCCCAAGTTTTTGAAATGCTTTTTCACAGGTCAAGGGAAGGGTACATGATGTGATGATAGTGTGAAGGATGTGTCAAGAAAGAATCCATGTTTTATTTTAAATATGTTTCCGTTGATGGGAAGAATGAATACTGTCTTTTATGTAACCACTTTGTTTAAATGTGGAATGTAATGAAAGTTTCATGATCTAATTCTCTAAAACTCTAAACCTGAAAAGATTCTCAATGTGTAATCTTGTAATAACTCAAGATTAAGTAAGGTTTAAGGCTGGGGCATTATATTAACCCCTTCAAAAAATAAGGAAACAACTAAAATAACATTTTATGTGAAAAAACCAATTTCTCGTGAGCTACCCAGGTATCTCGAGGGTCTACCACTGATACATTGTTTATGATAATTACAATTAGAAAATTGATTATCTGTTTCCATTGAGTAATCCTCCTCATTGTGAAATTCGACATATTGACCTCCGTCCATAAATTTTTCTTGATCTAAGATGTTATATGCTTAATCAGAAGAAATCATGTATTGCTTGATGTTATCATAATGGGGGAAAATCTCAGTTATAACAGGATTATCACCAAGGAAATAATTAATGATACTAATGTCCCAATGTAAGGGATACCTGCAATTACATGTGGATTCCACCTGAAGGTCCTCACATAAAAACATTTAAAATCACCCAATAGGTAGATGTATTAATTTTTAATTTATTAAATTATTTGGCTACCCATAAATTGAAAATATAATTACATTTCTATTGAGGATCTCTAGATAAAGATCATGACATTTGGGGTTGTTAATGGATTGCATTATAGAATTGAAATTGGGTGCAGTGAAACCTAGATTCTTCCTTTTTCATGCATCTTCCAAATCAACTCCCATTTCATTATACCTAACAAAATTGATATTACATCTATTGTAAATTAAAATATGGCTATCTAGATCTCTAAATATTGATTCCATGTTTGTTTTATCCTCATACTGCATGTCCCTGAAGATATAATTCTTATTAAAACATGGAACCTTTCCAAAATTTAAAGAAGAGGGTCCCTAAATTATCTCATTTATAGTACCTATAGTCTTATTATACTCTCCACTAACATAATTTATAGAGAATATATAGTTTAGAAAAAATGAATCACTTGATCTAGTCGATGGTTCTTCCTGGTGGGTGGATTTGGAACCCATAATATCATTTGTGATCATATTTCTAGTGGATGTCATAGTAATCATCAAGGACTTCTGGAATATTCTTTATATGATGCTCTATCCATATAGGTATCATTATATAGGTGCAATTTAAATTGTTTCCCTTATTATTTACTTTTAGAAAATGATCACCAATCAACTCAATTGGGTCATCTTTAGGTGAGTCGTCATGAGAAATCTCCTCTTATATGCCTACATTTGGATCTCCATCTTGGTAGAAATACTACACCTATTATTGAGAAGTAATCCTCATAGTATTATCCCAATCATCAATTGGGTTCATAATTCTAAAGGCATAAGTTATAGAAGTGTATTTTTTATGACTTTGTTCCCCTATTCAGTTCCTCGGAATGCGCGTCATGAATGGAATATTTCTTCATAGCCTAGCATTGAAGGCCTCGATGTTGATATAGAGGGTACCATACATTAGAGAGATACCATATACATAGCCTTATCCAGAATCATTAGAATGTGATGGATCAATTAACCAATAGTGAGGCTCATCAATTGTTTTTTTAAATTATATCCATTTGTTGAGATGTCTATAAATCTATCATATCTCTAGTTCAATCCTCATTCTAGTGTCTAGATACCTATGATAATTTGGAAGACTAGTGAAATTAAATTTACATCCAACTATTTTTCCAAAATTGGTCCAATAATGTGATAAAAGCATGTATTTATTACATGGTTGGGCCCTACTATCTAACAGTTGGGCAAAGAATATTTTTGGTTCTTGGAAAAGTGGATCCATTCATTAGTGGGTGATAAATTTAAAAAATTATTATTGTTTTACTAATCTATGAGTGAGGATCATTCATGTTAGATTCATAATTTATATTTTAAAATTAGAAGAACAAAATTATCATATATTATGTTCATTACTTCATTTATGAATGTGGTTCATCTAAAAAGAACCATTCATATTTCTTTAATAGTGTAACGAGGATCAAATGATAGAATTCCTCCATAGGTGATCCACATTTGATCCTATGATATATGATAAATGCTACTCATTGTATAGGTTCTATTGTGGTGAATCTAATGTCTTTTATTGTTCATTATTGATCTCCCTTTCTTGAAACATGAATAAACCACTATTTTCTTTCTCATTCTTGATAGAAATGAAGAGGGTTGATTCATGAGAGAATATATTGTGTATAAAAAATCTCCTTTTTGATTGCACTAATTGATACTCTACACAATAGTAATAACCACCTATTTATAGAACATGGGTGAGGGATAATATAATTATTAATTACATGATGTAAAATAAATAATATAATAACAATGAATAAACCCCATAAAACGTAATAAAAAAAATAATAAAACTTATTTTTTTCATTCCAACATGCACAATAACATGTATTATGAAACTGACTTGTTAATAAATATTTTTCAATGGACCTGGTCTTGGTTCATTTAAAATAATCTATAATATATTGAGTACTAAAATAAAATATTTTATTTTCCAAAATAAATACTTAATTCACAAACCAATAAATAAATATTTATTAAATATTTAGTAAATTAAATAATTATATTTTATTTATAATTTGGAGAATTTTTTTTAAATTTTTGGAGTCAATAAAACCTGAATAAAATTAGTCCTCAGTATTGAGAATAATATTTATTCCTTTAATTAAATTAAAATATAAATTAACATATATAAATGGAAACACATTGTTTTTGACCCTCTAGGGTTCATTATCGTTGGTATTAGGTGGTGTTTTGTAAAGTCCAAGCTTTCTATCTTGGAATGGGTCAAGGAAATGAATATAAATAACTTAATGTTGCAATGGAAACAACCACATATGAGAACTCACTGTGTAATATAACCCCTTTACATCAATAACTCATCATGTAAGATGAATAGCCATGTCACCAACCTATATGCTCGATATATCTTTATTTGACTATCTGAAATAAACTTGTTGTTAAAAAATAGCCATGGAATTTGGGGTGACAACATTATTATAATCAAAGGGTTGACATATTGGAATCCATTAAGATGTATAAGAAAAATACTACCTCAACTTATCCATTAATGAAAATTCAATCCTGAAAACCCAATGTACCTTACTTCCAATCAACATATTAAGTGATGATTTCGGTCAGGAAATCATAGTGTGTGTGTGTTACAACATGGATCAATGATAATATTAAAGTCTAATGACAATTACATATTCTCGCGTATAATAATATTTGATGAAACCAAAACAAATGGAATTATTATAAGAATGTATATTCCCATAATATTCCAACATATATATTCGCAATTGAAAAATTCATAAGATTAATCCCCATTCACTTCTGTGTATTTGCACATTACAATCTAAATACTAGGGTTCCAATAATAGTATGTTTTTAAACCATAGAACTATATTAATAATATTTTCATAGAAATTGAAGGATCTCCTTATAGTGGGGATCTTATATTACATTTTCAATGATAAAAATACTCAAGCACATTATTACATTAAATCCATGTATAAAAAATAACAATATATAACAATATGTTTAATTCATATTTAATAAATCAAATATAACTATTATTAAAGTACAAATATTTGTTCCTCGAACACAAAGTCCAAAAAACCCAATTTTACTAGATCTAACTACCTTAATATTTCTTTCCACTAAAACTCACATTATAATATAGTTTCTACTCAGTTATGAATTTAGTCAATGGGTCCATCACCATGACTTACATAGATATACTCCTCAATGGACCCATACCACTCTGAGAAAATTCCACAAAGAGATGATATTTTTAATGTTTGTTCTTCTTTCATTAATGTAACCTTGGCTTTTTTCCAAGATCCACCGCTAGATTATTATCAAAGTTGAGTGTACTCGGATAATAACACTTATGTACGACATCATGATCTTGGAAAGTTTTATGTATCCATACTACATATTTATCTTCCTCATAAGCTTCAAAATAAATGTAATCCATAATATAATCTACAATCGTAGCCTGTTTTGAGCTCTTACATCTCACAACACCTCAATTAAAAGTGAATATGTATCATGTTTGTGACTTCCTGTCATCTTGATTGATTTAGAAACTAGCCTCTCCATATTTTCTAATTAGTTTTTGTGACCCCCTCCCCAAAATATACTACAATTATGGGATATAGATGGTGACTGCCCAACTCCCTCCTCTAGTAGGCCTCAGGATGAAGAATAGAACTAAGGGTATAATAAAAATGTAAATGAGAGGATTTAACCTCTAAAAGAAACCAGAAAAAGAGAAATATAAGATAGATAAATGAATAAACACCTTATCAGAAATATATATACATATAAATAATTCCCTAATGAAAACATGTAATATAACACAATACTACAAAAACTAAAAGAGAAACTACAAGTACAAAAAAGGTATAGACAAAAGTGACCTTGAAGCCCAAAAAACAACAAAGAACCCACAAACTAGTGATATCTAGACTAATATTCAACATACTATAGATGACCTGAAAAAAATTTATATCTAAATAGGCTGAGAATAACATTATACTCAGTAGGATCCTCCATGAAGCCTCTCTTGCAAATGGTAATGATAGAATTGTAATGAACATTGAACAATAGTGAATGTAACTCATCATCTAAACATGTATGCTATGTTACCATAAAATCCAAGGGTAACTCTCACATTGTATCACTTACAAGGGCGAATATAATATAATTATTTTAAAACAAGGGTACCCTAATCCTACATTACCAATGTTTTTCTGTTCAACCACAAAATCTTATGTCCTGAGACATATCTCTCTGAAAGGGGATAGCCCAACGAAACTTCATAAAGGCATCACAATATGAAACTCATGAATAATATTACAACATAATCTCATATCACAAATACACATATAGTAAAAAAGTAGTATTCAGGATCCACCATAGCATGTATGTAGTTTATCAATAATCTGGTTTTATTCCAAAATACATTACAACCCATACACTGATTACATACCTCAATACATCACATCCTATTCTAATCATACCGATAATTATACATTGAATACTATATCTAGTAATACATTTGTGTGAAATAACATTACAAAAATTCATCCCTATACAAACATATATGGGAAAACTAACAGTAAAACATATAAGGAAAAGTAACTACCAAGAGAAGAGTGTGAGGCTAGAGGTGGTATTCAGTCATCCATCCTCCCATCAAGCTATTTGGGAAACCACCCTCCTACAGTACACTAGGTGTCCGTTTCTCTAATTGACATGAGTGTGGTATCATATGAAATTATAGAATATATACGATATAATATTTCTCAGATCAACACTATAGTAATAACCTTGGGTTAGACTCAATTATATATAACATCACTTGAACATCCGAATATGGATTATAAGAATATATATCCTATAAGAACACATGAATTTAAAAGGATACATTAATTTCCTCTTTACATTTTTATCATTTCATTCCACTATTAATTATTTCTGCATTAATTAAAACATTATAATTCTCCACAATACACTTCATTAACATAATAAGAGTAAATTATATTACCTCAAACAATAATCTACATGAACTCCATCGTGTATAAGACTGGCTGAAAATTAAGTTTTCATTGAATAAAGAGGGATGTACAATGGGGGGAAACGAGAACAACATGGGTCATGATGGCCTAAAGTGGTGTAGCCCTAGGGTGACTTCGAGAATAACTTGATTGTAGCTATTTGGGAAGGAACCATTGTGACTGTAGATAATGAGGTCCTTTTCATCTCTCCATCCATAAACTAGCTTATTTGCTGCAAAGTTTATATTGCACCAATCATGCTTGATAGAGCAGCCTTGGTTGAGGTAACTCTTACACTACCTCACTAAATAGCAGAGATCCCAAGGCGGTTCGGATTTACCTTGGAGAAAGAGGACAGACGCAGAAGAGCTTGATTCAATATCCTCCACCCTAACATCGAGTTAACTGATTCATTATTCATAGGTTCCAACTATATTAACCATAAGGCATAAATCTATATAAAGATACTAAATTAATTAAAAAACTAATTTAAACATGCTTCCAAGCATCCATCCATTCACATTTATCACTCCTTTTTATTATTATCAATACACATAACCATGCTTCATATTAGTTATCAATTAAATTAATCATATGGAAGATCACATTTTCTATTAAACATACACATTTCATCAATTTTATTATAATCTAATTACATGAAACATAAGATTATAAACATGAATCTTCCTTAATTTATTCCAACTATACAAGCATTAATAATTACTACATGATACTCCAAGAACAACAACGTGATAATAATCATATCAACAATATCACACTATCTCATAAATTGTGAGGCAAACCACTATCATGGTACAAAGAAACAACATCATCAACATGTTATCATAAACAATTATTTAATCTAGTTCAATAATTACCAGGTCAATTCCATATCCATGCAAAGGAATAAATCATGATCAATTTAATATTTCACGTAAATAAATGATAGGTAAGGAATATACAACATTAAAAGCATCAAAACTGTCTGCATGATAATGGACCAACCTTAAAAATCAGGATGACCTCTCATGTAAGAATGTAGGATCACTACAGAACAAAGACATAACTCTAGGAATCAATCATTGATAAGGGAATCAAAAAATTAGAAGGGGATGCCACTAATCACCTATTATTATAGAGGAGGTCCATATGATTTGAGAATCCCCAAGGCCTCCTACTACTTATATGTCTCACTACATTAATCATTTACAAAATATGTAATGTTTACACATCATGTAAATATAAGGTTTTAGATATCATAGAAAAACACATAACACCAAATCCTTTAATCATTAAATATTACATAACATGAAAAACCATTTTAATTTTCCAAAATGATATATGAATTTTGAATAAATAATTTGAAACACTTGTACATAGTATATTCTCTAAGTATCTTTTAGAATCTGAATTTTACTAAACTCGCTTAAAACCTCCTCTAAGCAGCATGAGCCTTGGAAACGTCAAAAGGGTTGGAATACATGGATTATATCCCATAAGTTATATACCTATAAAGAATTTTCCTACATGGGAATCCAAAACCAATCCCAAAGATAAAATTAAAATGGGTCATTCAAACAAGAATTTAGTTAGATAACTTTGAAAAATCTTTCAATATCTAGAGCTATGTCACCTCATTCATATAAAAACATGTAAAAAATCATGGAACTGCAAAAAACAGTTCCTATACACTCTCTTAGGGGATATAAATACCAAATTATAGTCAAGATACAATGTGAAACTAGAAGGAACCATCTGAAAAACTAGAGAGGTCAATATCCAGAAAACTATGCATGATAGAAGAGATGAGTTAAACTTCAAAAAACAGAAAGTACTAAATGGGAATCTACTAATCACGTTTTCAAGAAATCTCTACTATTACAACTTGTATCTAAAAGATATGATCAAAGGGTATACTATAGTGACGTGACACCTTATAGTAGCTGTATTTGATCTCCACATGCCACTCCATGAAGGTCACTTCACCATCAACATTGACCTCATCCCAATGGATGACTCGAGAGCCATCGTGAAGATAGGAAAAGAGTCATGACCTATGAAAGTCATCATGTATCCATCTCATCTATGGAAGTTGTGTTGTCTGATACGTCATATCTCCAACATGAGCCGACACCTTGAAAGGCCCAAACAATATGGAGAAATATTACTCCCATGAAGCAACCTTTGTGGCCCATGATGAGGAGTCGCCTTCATAAACACATGATATATAATGTTGAACTCTAAAGGCCTTCATCTATTATTAGTATAGGATTTCTAACAATCTTTTAATGTCTTCATACTATCACAAATTACCTATACCATCTTAGTGTCATTATGTATACAATGGTTCAAATGACTCCATATAAATAGGAAATAAATTATCTTCTATACAATGGTTCAAATGACGCCATATAAATGGTGTAGTAGAAAATATTATTGTAAGAAAATTCATCCAAGGGTAGGTTCCTCATTCATGAACCTCCAAAATTTAGGATAGAAGAGGATACTGGGTCTTTAATAGTATTTATTGTTTATTTTATATGATTATATGACTTTGGATGAAAAAAAGTGAAAAGGTGTAACTATAATGAAAAATAATGATATATATGTCTTGAACCATGGTTTTAAAAGAAGGATTTCAATCAGAGATAATCGTCCTCCAGACCCCATAGAGTCAAACCAACTCATCCAGATACAACCTCAATAGAACCTACAAAAAGATCAAATTTATGATCACTATAAAATGGGATGACTTAATGAAACAATCCACTTCCATAACTATATCTATATAGCCTCCCTAATTATTAGTTAAACCGGTAAAAAAGTCTATCTATATATCCTTCCACTTCCTTTGGGGAACATATAAAAGCTAGATAAACCATTTGGAACATGATACTCTGACTTCACTTTTTTTTCATACCAAACATTAAGGAAAAAACACTATAGCTAATGCTTCAACCCCTGTAACCAAAACATTCAACACTAATATATGTACATCTGTGTCATTCAAGGATGTACTACTGATTGAGAAAAATTGAACTCCTAAAAAACAATCTCATGAATTATTGAATGAATTGATATATTTCCCTAGATAAAACCATGGTCTCTTCAATACTTAGAACAACCATTTAGGGCAACACCAAAAACAACTATGTACGTCTAAATATACACTATTGAACCCACCAACTAGGAATCCTCCAATTACTATACCAAATATAACTACACTGTGCTCCGAGTACGATAACCACAACTTCCAACCTCACAGATATCAAGATTCATCATTGGGAGTTCTCTCAAAACTCACCATGAATCTCTAGATTTATATATTGAATCACTATGTGAATTATTTTTCAATGCATCATCTACAACATTCCCCTTTACAAGGGTGTATGAAACATAAAATTCTTAATCAAATAATAATTCAATCAACTAACACTAATGAAAATTTAATTCACAATGGGAGAAAACACACCTTAGGTTAATATGATCAGTAAGTACCAAAATATTCTCTATGATAAGGTTATGTCACCACAAATTCAATGAAATCCCAAAAACTGCAAACTCAAGATCATAGGTTTCATAGTTACATTCATGTGTATGTAACTACCAATATCCATAAAAAACAACTAATCTCTACTGCATCATAATTTATCCCAGTATAAGATGTTAAGTGTCATATAGAATGTAAAAAACACTCTCTTTTATAAAACAAATGATTGAAGTGCTGAAAAAAATATCCTCCTAGATATCAAAAACCATCTTCCACTAGTTAGTCTACCAGAATGCCTAATCCTCCCTTTTCATAGATATCTCAGGAGTGAAAACATGAGTGAAATTGGAGATGAAAATCCCATAATAGAATGCATGACAAAGGAAGCATGTAATAAACCAAAATTTTCAATAAAAAGATTCATTGTTTGTTGATGTGAATGTTAGACTAGGCTTTGAGATGACACATGATTCCGAGGCCTCGGTCACTCGGAATACATTTCTGATCTTTATTTAAGTACAGTTTAGTGGACGTGTGAGCGGGTTTTCTTAACATTTGAACCAGTGCCTAGATTGAAAATCTGAGGGCACTGTTGAATCTAGAATATTGTGTTTCACATAAGGGGGACCTAACTTTAGTTGGTGAAGGTTTACTGGTAATGATATTTTTTGGACCTTTTGTTATAAAAAATAAAATAAAGTTATTTTATTTTCTATTACCACTGAGCAGAAACACTGCATAACTGAAGTCTAGAAACAAAAAAATTAGAGGTCAATAAATGACAGGTTACCCTTTGGATGTGTAACTACACTGTTCTTGCGATAATTTCACCCTGTTAATTGTGGTTCATTATGTGACGTATTAATGAACACAATGTTTGGAGGGTTCTCTTTAATTATAACAATTCTTTGGACAATGAATAAAATAAATGTTGGAGAACCTCTGACGAAATTCCGATAAATTTCTTCCTCAACTAAGAACGAAGGATGCCGGTAAAGAACCATGTAACACCCCAAGCTTCCATGATACGTTTCCCTTCGAATAATGCAATGGCGCGCATTGTACGCAACTTCGAGATTCTAACACACCACAACCAATCAAACTAGCAGTTCTGAATAGTAATACCTACTTTTTGAAATTTTATAAATTCTATCTCTCAAAATGGACTTCATTTTTGGATTTGGAATATCGAATTTATCCTAGGGTGAAATTTTGGAACTTTTCGGATAACACTTATATTTTGATGAATAGTGAAAATTACTAAATTTTAATTAAAAACAACTTTTTAAATCAAAATAATTTATAGTGATAAATTATATTATTGAGTGGTTTTAAAGTATGATTAGAATATATTTTTACCATTTTATCCAATGGTGTTTTTTATAATTAATTTCACTTTGAAATTGGACCTAAACAATTGTCAATCTTTTGATATATATTGATTCTTAAAAACAGGCTATTTGTTGTGACAGCGGGAATTAATTATAAAATTAATTAATGCAACTTATATGTTCAGAATTTTGTAAAATAGACTTCATTTTTGAATTTGGAATATCAATTATAGCTTAGGGTGAAATTTTGGCATTGTTCTGAAAAATTTCAATTTTTGATGAATAGTGAAACTATTAACTAGTAGTTAAAAAAACTAAATTTTTCATAAAACTTAATTTTACCGCTTCTGTGAATGGCATTTTGAAAATCCGAGAGACAAGGTTAATATCAAGAAGTAAAATGTGGTTCAATGAGATGAAAATAATTTTTTGTGAATAGTAACTTTTTTACTTTTATTTACCACGGTTAAAAGTAAATAGGGTAATTAAGGGTAAAAATGATATTAATATTACCCTAACACATGTCCTAATTCCATTGGAAAAGTGTATATCGACCAAAAACAACCTTAAGAATAAAATATTATCATTTAGGTCTACTTGGATTAGATTAGGACATTTATTATTATTTAATTCAAAGAAGAGTTAAAAGAGTTAAAATCAAAGTTTATTTACTAAAACATTTTTAATATAGGGTTATACATAAGATAAATTCGATTGTAAATATTCATTAGAAATATAATATAATTTCCTACATAATGATATTTTATTTATAATTTTTAAACATTAAATAATTTAATATATTTATGACACAATGATGATGTAGTAATTACCATAATAGTGAAAAATTAAAATAATTGATATTATAAATACCCAAATAAATATAATTTAATACTTTTAATGAATTACACTAATTTTATAGGATAATATGACATATTAGGATTGATTTAATTAACTTTGTTCTAGGTAATCATTCTGTTATGAGTTTCTCAAAAATCAACTATTGAATAGTGTCAAAATTGACATAAAAGAGTTTTTAAAACAAATATTATATTATTAATTGATATTAAATTCCTAAAAATCTACGGTTCAGCCAAGAGACTTATATCATGATAGTTATATCATTAATGGACCACTTGGGGGTCGCTTGGATGTATATAGTATGTTTATTAACTATATAATATAAAAATATAAAGTGACATGGTAAATGTCAAACTAATTAACTAAGAGTTAAAACTAAAAGATAAGGTTAATATAGTAACCCAAACCTGTCTAAATTCTATTGGTTGAATGGTTTTAGACCTATCCCCAGATTAACCTTTGAATAATAAACTTTGGATCCATTATAAACCGAATATGAATTTATTATAAATTAATATTTCTAGCTTTTCCAAAGGTGCCCCTCACCCCTCTTATAAAAGGGCACTCGTCCTTCTCATTTATTCACACCTTCAAAGCCTTTTGGTTCGGCCAAACCCTCCCCAAATACTCTCTCAACTTCCCTCACTACAAAATAGAGGCCTTAGTTTGATTAGAAAGCCAACCTAAGGATCCCTTTTGATCAAATCAAAAGGAAGAACCCGAAGAAGAAGTAATGTTTTCACCACCCCTTTTCAAGTTCATTTCTTCTTCCACTTATTCTTTCTTTGTTATTACCATTCTAAAATAATAACTCCAGTATATTATATATACTGTGATTTTATTATAAATATGGTACAACCATATTCAGTATTCTATCCACCCTTTGAATAACATGTCACCATACGTGCGTACGTACGACTTACCATCTCCACGTCGTGGTGTAATTGTTATTCAATATATTATTATTTGGGTGGGTATAATAATGATGTGTAACTCATTTAAATAATAAATATAACATGATAATGATTTTTTATATATGATATACCATCCAATTATATATTATTTTAATATCAAAAGAATGATATTGTCGCTCGTGCGTACGTACGGACTACCGTCTCCACGAACGCGATGAGATTCATTCTCCATCATATCCATTCAAGTATAATTATCATTTGATGATTTAAAAATAATGTTTAAGAACATTATATCATTCTGGATATGAATAAGATACAACATATCCATGACAACCATGGCTTATGTAACAAAACATATAAAAGAAAATGAGTAAGTTAACACCAGAAACGACGATAATTCTAAGATATTATTAACAAAGCAATGTTAAAAGATCATATATGATATCACATTAATGTATATGATTAATGAATAATTTAATAAAAATTATTTAAACATTATATAGGAGGTTATCTACCCCCAACCAAGGAAAAGTACAAGGTAAGGGGTTTCTTATCTCACTTTTAATTCTGTAAGAATTCCATTGTTCACCACTTATTTATTACATGTGGTGTGTGTACTTCCCATGTTTGTATTCATTATGTAATATACTTTAAGTCATGTATATTTACATCATCATTGTATGATCCGTCTTTCATGGGTGTATGTTTTGTATATTACCAAATCAATAAGGGAATTCGAAATTTCAATTTCCATTTATTCGGCTTTACACAAACTTCATTGATTATTTTACTCCGAGATTGTGTATGGAATAAATATTAATTTGCTTGTAATAATTTCCACTCCCCTTTTCTATGGATATACTTTTGATACACATAATCACTCAATTTATAATTTCTCAAGTCATCGATATGAATTTGATAAGAGTAATTTTAACTCACTCTCCATTTGTTGAGTTAAACATCCAATTCATTGGTGTTGTTTTTATAAGATTATGTGTTAATATCCTTTGATTTATTTACACTGAATATCCAATCATATTTAGTGTATTTATATTTTTCACACATAACTATGTCGATGATTTATCCTTAACCTAATGATACTGCCTTTATGAGATATTTCATCTCAATTTACATTCCATTGATACTTCTTTGTTGATATTCACCAAATCACTTTTATGTGGTGTATATAATGTACTTTGACATAGTATATCATGAATCCCTTTATTCTAGTGATATTAAAATATTTTATTACCTCAATTATTTTTATTCAAGTGTCTCTCTTTTGGTTAGAATCTATAACTAAAATACCATTTTTAAAAGTTTTAAAGACTTTTTCATCTAAATCTTGCTCATTAATGTCCATGTTTTAAAAATGGTTTTAAGGATTTATTTATATGGACATTATAGTTTTAAAATTAAAACTCCTTTTAAAAAGTTTAAAAGTGGTATGGGACACTTTGATTCAAAAATCTATTTTTAAATGGCTTCTTGACAAATAGTGTGACTTTTAAATGATTTCAAGAAAAAGGGGGAATTTTCTCTCAAATAGTTTTGATGATTATTTTCATCTATGTCAACATCCTTCATTATTCTTGATTGAGGTTAATGTGATACAATACAATCTTCCATATTGTATCAAATGAGTTATGTTTGACTGTGGATGTGCTATTTTTATACAATTCATGGTTTGTAGTTAAAGTATTGACATTTCGTATGCTAGTTTTAATACGAATGTTTATGTTATGTTTAAACCTGTTCATATGAGGAATGTATTGGACTTAATAAGTGATGGGTGGAGCCCGCTATAGCTCCTAGATGCATCAGTAGGTCTCATGAGACAAACTAGTGTCTTGGCACAAGGCCTTGGAAAAATCTTATTTATAGTCTTGGCACGAGGCCTTGGATATGTGGTTATGATAGTCTGGCATTATGCATTCCGTCATTATGAAAGTTGTTATTGATATTGCATGTGATTATTCGACTAGTAGAATATCCATGTGAGTAAGTAAATGGAATTATTTTATTTTATCTTTGCCATTTTATCCTGAAGTTCAAGTTTAAAAGGCTTTCGTTTTAGTTATAAACTGCCTTAAGTGTTTATGCTTATCTATAAAAGCTTCTGCTATAGTGTTATCCTTACTGAGCATCTGAACTCACCCCTTTCGATGTTTTATTTTTCCCAGGATTATGAAGAAGTAATTTATGAATGACCTACAGGGATAGTGTGAGGGGGATATGAAGACAAGATGTTGTTGTAGTTTTTT
Organism: Viscum album; assembly: GCA_963277665.1. Lineage (NCBI taxonomy): Eukaryota > Viridiplantae > Streptophyta > Magnoliopsida > Santalales > Viscaceae > Viscum > Viscum album. The sequence continues at coordinate 1,088,929,188 of OY728165.1, forward strand.
TACCTTATGATGTAATGTAAGACTTATGAATATATCTAGTGTTTCCAAGACTACTAAACTAATCGGTCTTTCGAGACTTGATCCTTTGTGATCATGCCAATGTTATGTAATAATGTACCGACTCTGGGTATCTAGGGTCGGGGCGTTATAGTTGGTATCAGAGGAAGTTTAGTACAAACCTTGGAAGCTAGATTTAGATAAACTCTGATTAGAGCACGTAGACCTAAGATGAACTTTGAGGATTAGTATAGAAGAACTTCATATAATTTTGGTATTGTAGAGATTTTGTGAGTTTTCCGAGCAATACATCCCTATCTGGATATGAGCAGGTAGAGGAGGCTCTGGCACAGATGTCCCTAGGGGTAAAACCCGAAAACACCGCTTTGAGCTAGACTCGAACGAGAACTGGTGCACCACAATGGGCCTTGTTGCACTCTTGGTTATGACACTCCCGGGGGATATGCTTAGGATAATTTACATTTTCTTTACAAACTGATTTAAAGTATTATATATATAAAATGAGAGTAAATGACCTTGGTTAATACTAATGTGTTTCAAATTGAGAATATGGTGACATTTTAATATCTAAATGATTGTATGACTAATATTACTCACACAATGCTTTTTGGTTTTAGTCAATGGATGGATTCCAAGGAAGTCATAGTGACTTTGAGAATGATGTACAAGGTAGGAACGGTGGTGGCAATGAGCAAAAAAATGGAATGTTGATAGGCGTAAAAGATATCGTCTTTATGCCAAATCAATTTTCCAAAAATATGATCAACAATATATATATTAACCAATTACCGGACTCAAAAAAGAAGAGAAAGGCGATGAATGATAAGAGCTCAAGTAGTGGAGACTATGGAGAAAGAAATCCTCAATTTCCATCATCCAGGAAATGTGGAAGGAGACACCCAGGAAAGTGTCTCAATGGGACAAAGAAATGCTTTACGTGTGGGAAGGAAGGACATAAAGTGAATAATTGCCGAAGAAAAATGAAGAGTACTATGGAAGAAGATAAAAATGGTCCCAAGAATCCATTTACAGTCATTTTCCATAAATGTAGGGGACCTGGCCATTACCCGAGTGAATGTCCTATTCTATAGGATATTTTCTTGGTCAGAGAAGAATCTATGTGGAAATAAATGGTTGGATAAATGTTTAAAAATTATTAGTGATCCTTATTGAAGGGTTTACTTTGGAATAATTGTCTCTTGTATTTGTAACCCTAACGTTTGCCATGTGAGAATGATATTTATGGAAGAATTATCTTTTCTCTTGTGGATATAGTTATAAATAACCATTTGGTTTTATATGATCATTGGGTTTGAGGAAATTACAAATTATTATAATTTGGGATGAAAATGCAAGGTATGAGATAACATTTGTGGTTAAATTATGTTATGGTTATTTTGAGGAATTTATCTCATTTTGGTAATGTTATAAAATATAGTTTTTGAAAAAGTACAACACATAGACCGTGTGATAACCCGTCGCATCGGACAAAGCTGTGGGAATCAAACCCACAACCAAAGTGCGATTGGGATTTATCGCCTACCACTGGACTACGTAAAGTCCCTGGTTAGTGTGACTATTATTTTTAGTTAAATGATTTTATTGATCAATAATAATTTGATTTGGGATCTTATGTCTTATCAAATGAATACCCTTAGTATAGGAAAATGATTTGGTGATTAAGTGATAAATGTTATTTTGGAAGTTGTTTGCTTTATTGAGAACACTATATGCCAAAGGAAAATAGAGTAGTATGGGATTTCATTTGAGGAGTAATGGTGGATTTTTATCTATGTTTTTATTGTGGATTTATAATGATTTGGGTTATTTATGGAAATGATTAGGTTAATTACTTTTAAGTATGTGACTTTAAGAGTAATTAATGTCATTTGGAGATACAATTTAACGTGGAAGACTACATTTTAATAAGTTTTGGTTTTCAATATTAGTTTTGATTATATTTAAGGATTTTAAGGACAATTGATTATTGAATGGTATTTATTTATCTTTGGGGTATTTTTGGTTTAATTTTGGAAATTAAGATTAGTGTTTATTTCTCTCAAGGAATATCCTTTTAGGGGGTCATTAGATCTTGTACTAACCATTTTGGTTTTGATTAATCTCTAAAGACAATGTAAATATATAGTTCATCCTGCATGGATCATGTGATTCTATAGAAGTTTATTCTAGCTCTTCCAGTGTGACCAAGTCTTCTTGAATACTCATCGTTTAAAAAAAATGAGTTAGTGGTGGTAATTTATTAATGAATGAAACTCTACTTAAAATGTAAGTATATATCTTTATATTCTTAGTCAATATCATAAATAAATTCTTCATCCTTATGTAATGTGACTTAAAACAAAAAAATGTTGTCCGTTTACTTTCCTACTAGGAGACTAATGGTCATTTGTCCTAACACAAGTTTGTGGTTTTCATATTGTTAACTTTCTCCTGATCATGATTTCTATCCCTCTCCATCAAAACTTGACACTTAGTTTATCATCCATATCCATGTTTTCCTACATGGAATCTGAGTATGGGTTATCTTGGTTGACCTTTATACCTCTTTTTCTTTCTTTTAAAGTGATAGTTTTATTGACTCTTTTTCCGATGTGGGACTTTCCATTATATTCCCAAGCACAATTTTAAAAATTGCAGGGACGCAATTTATTGAAGGAGGGGAGAATGTAACACCCCAAGCTTCCACGATACGTTTCTCTTCGAATAATGCAATGGCGTGCATTGTACGCAACTTCGAGATTCTAACACACCACAACCAATCAAACTAGCCATTATGAATAGTAATACCTAATTTTTGAAATTTTATAAATTATATCTCTCAAAATGGAATTCCTTTTTGGATTCGGAGTATCGAATTTATCCTAGGGTGAAATTTTGGAACTTTTCGGATAACACTTATATTTTGATGAATAGTGAAAATTACTAAATTTTAATTAAAAACAACTTTTTAAATAAAAATAATTTATAGTGATAAATTATATTATTGAGTGGTTTTAAAGTATAATTAGAATATATTTTTACCATTTTATCCAATGGTGTTAATTAGAATTAATTTCACTTTGAAATTGGACCTAAACAATTGTCAATCTTTCGATATATATTGTTTCTTAAAAACACGATATTTGTTGTGACAGGGAGAATTAATTATAAAATTGATTAATGAAAAATATATTTTTAGAATTTTGTAAAATAGACATCATTTTTGAATTTGGAATATCAATTATATCTTAGGGTGAAATTTTGGCATTGTTCTGAAAAACTTCAATTTTTGATGAATTGTGAAACTACTAAGTGGTAGTTAAAAAAACTGAATTTTTCATAAAACTTAATTTTTCCACTTCTGTGAATGGAATTTCGAAAATCCGAGAGACACGGTTAATATCAATAAATAAAATGTGGTTCAATGAGATGAAAATAATTTTTGGTGAATAGTAACTTTTTACTTTTATTTACCACGGTTAAAAGTAAATAGGGTAATTAAGGGTAAAAATGATATTAATATTACCCTAACACATGTACTAATTCTGTTGGAAAAGTGTATCTCGACCAAAAACAACCTTAGGAATAAAATATTATCATTTAGGTCCACTTGGATTAGATTAGGACATTTATTATTATTTAATTCAAAGAAGAGTTAAAAGAGTTAAAATCAAAGTTTATTTACTAAAACATTTTTAATATAGTATTATACATAAGATAAATTCGATTGTAAATATTCATTATAAAGATAATATAATTTCCTACATAATGATATTTTATTTATAATTTTTAAACATTAAATAATTTAATATATTTATGACACCATGATGATGCAGTAATTACCATAATAGTGAAAATTAAAATAATTGATATTATAAATACCAAAATAAATATAATTTAAGACTTTTAATGAATTAAACTAATTTTATAGGATAATATGACATATTAGGATTTATTTAATTAACCTTGTTCGAAGTAATCATTCTGTTTTGAGTTTCTCAAAAATCAACTATTTAATAGTGTCAAAATTGACATAAAAGAGTTTTTAAAACAAATATTATATTATTAATTGATATTAAATTCCTAAAAATCTAAGGTTCTGCCAAGAGACTTATATCATGATATTTATATCATTAATGGACCACTTGGGGGTCTCTTGGATGTATATAGTAAGTTTATTAACTATATAATATAAAAATACAAAGTGACATGGTAAATGTCAAACTAATTAACTAATAGTTAAAACTAAAAGATAAGGTTAATATAGTAACCCAAACCTGTCTAAATTCTATTGGTTGAATGTTTTTAGACCTATCCCAACATTAACCTTTGAATAATCAACTTTGGAGCCATTAGAAACAGAATATGAATTTATTATAAATTAATATTTCTAGCTTTTCCAAAGGTGCCCATCACCCATCTTATAAAAGGGTACTCTTCCTTCTCATTTATTCACACCTTAAAAGCCTTTTTGTTCGGACAAACCCTCTAAAATACTCTCTCAACTTCCCTAAGTACAACCTAGAGGCCTTAGTTTGATCAAAAATCCAACCTAAGGATCCCTTTTGATCAATTCAAAAGGAAGAACCTGAAGAAGAGGTAATGTTTTCACCACCCCTTTTCAAGTTCATTTCTTCTTCCACTTCTTCTTTCTTTGTTATTACCATTCTAAAATAATAACTCCAGTATCTTATATATACTGTGATTTTATTATAAATATGGTACGACCATATTCAGTATTCTATCCACCCTTTGAATAACATGTCACCATACGTGCGTACGTACGGCTTACCGTCTCCACGTCGTGGTGTAATTGTTATTCAATATATTATTATTTGGGTGGGTATAATAATGATGTGTAACTCATTTAAATAATAAATATAACATGATAATGATTTTTTTATATATGATATAACATCCAATTATATATTATTTTAATATCAAAAGAATGATATTGTCGCACGTGCGTACGTACGGACTACCGTCTCCACGAACGCGATGAGATTCATTCTCCATCATATCCATTCAAGTATAATTATCATTTTATGATTTAAAAATAATGTTTAAGAACATTATATCATTCTGGATATGAATATTATACAACATATCCATGAAAAACATTGCTTATGTAACAAAACATATATAAAAGAAAATGAGTAAGTTAACACCCGAAACGACGATAATTCTAAGATATTATTAACAAAGGAATGTTAAAAGATCATATATGATATCATATTAATGTATATGATTCATGAATAATTTAATAACAATTATTTCAACATTATACAGGAGGTTAACCTACCCCCAACCAAGGAAAAGTACAAGGTAAGGGGTTTCTTATCTCACTTTTAATTCCGTGAGAATTCCATTGTTCACCACTTATTTATTACATGTGGTGTGTGCACTGCCCATGTTTGTATTCATTATGTAATATACTTTAATTCATGTATATTTACATCATCATTGTATGATACTTCTTTCATGGGTGTATGTTTTTTATATTACCAAATCAACAAGGGAATTTGAAATTTCAATTTCCATTTATTCGGATTTACGCAAACTTCATTGATTATTTTACTCCGAGATTATGTATGGAATAACTATTAATTTGCTTGTCATAATTTCCACTCCCCTTTTCTACGGATATACTTTGACACACAAAATCACCCAATTGATAATTTCTCAAGTCATCGATATGAATTTGATAAGAGTAATTTTAACTCACTCTCCATTTGTTGAGTTAAACATCCAATTCATTGGTGTTGTTTTTATGAGATTATGTGTGAATATCCTTTGATTGATTTACACTGAATATCAAATCATATTTAGTTTATTTACATTTGTCACACATAACTATGTCGTTGATTTATCCTTAACCTATGGATAATACCTTTATAAGAGATTTCATCTCAATTTACATTCCATTGAGACTTCTTTGCTGATATTCACCAAATCACTTTTATGTGGTGTATATAATGTACTTTGACATAGTATATCATGAATACCATTATTCCCATGATATTACAAAGTTTTTATTACCTCAATTATTTGTATTCAAGTGTCTCTCTTTTGGTTAGCATCTCTAACTAAGATACCATTTTTAAATGTTTTAAAGACTTATTCATCTAAATCTTGCTCATTAATGTCCATGTTTTAAAAATGGTTTTAAGGATTTATTTATATGGAAATTAAAGTTTTAAAATTAAAACTCCTTTTAAAAAGTTTCAAAGTGGTATGGGACACTTTGATTCAAAAATCTATTTTTAAATGGCTTCTTGACAAACAGTTTGACTTTTAAATGATTTCAAGAAAAAGGGGGATATTTCTCTCAAATAGTTTTGATGATTATTTTCATCTATGTCAACATCCTTCATTATTCTTGATTGAGGTTAATGTGATACAATAAAATCTTCCATATTGTATCAAATTAGTTATGTTTGACTGTGGATGTGCTATTTTTATACAATTCATGGTTTGTAGTTAAAGTATTGACATTTCGTATGCTAGTTTTAATACGAATGTTTATGTTATGTTTAAACCTATTCATATGAGGAATGAATTAGACTTAATAAGTGACGGGTGGAGCCCGCTATAGCTCCTCGATGCATCAGTAGGTCTCATGAGACAAACTAGTGTCTTGGCACAAGGCCTTGGCAAAATCTTATTTGTAGTCTTGGAACGAGGCCTTGGATATGTGGTTATGATAGTCTGGCATTATGAATTCCATCGTTATGAATGTGGTTATTGATATTTCATGTGATCATTCAACTAGTAGAATATCCATGTGATTAAGTAAATGGCATTATTTTATTTTATCTTTTCCATTTTATGTTGAAGTTCAAGTTTAAAAGGATTTATTTTTAGTTATAAACTGCCTTAAGTGTTTATGCTTATCTATGAAAGCTTCTGCTATAATGTTATCCTTACCGAGCATCTGAGCTCACCCCTTTCAATGTTTTATTTTTCCCAGGATTATGAAGAAGTAATTTATGAATGACCTGCAGGGATAGTATGAGGGGATATGAAGACAAGATGTTGTTGTAGTTTTTTTTACCTTATGATGTAATGTAAGACTTATGAATATATCTAGTGTTTCCAAGACTACTAAACTAATCGGTCTTTAGAGACTTGACCCTTTGTGATCATGCCAATGTAATGTAATAATGCACCGACTCTGGGTATCTAGGGTCGGGGCATTACAAACCAACTGGATGACGAGACCAGATTCACCGTGCGGGGGCGATAACCACCGAATCACGAACCGACGAAAACGAGGAAGGTGATTACGTTGATTATCTTCAGAAGAAATCTCATACTGGTAGGGGTTTTTGTTTTTGATATTGTGATATCCCACCTTCATTATTTCTTGATTTATACAAAGAATGCGGATCAACAGACCAACAAGTTGATCCGCTGATCCTTCTTTAAATACAATATGTTGATGCAAGGTTACAAGTTGGGAGTTATTTCATAATAATCTAATTGTTTCTAAGGCCCCATGTTATAACGCTAATGCAGAAGGCATAGACCAATCTGAACAAGGCCCAAATCCTCCACCGATCTTGTTGTTCTTGTGTTTCCCTTGCATGGTGGGGAAATATGATGAGAAGGAAGAGATAGGGATCGCGTAGTGGCGGCGGTGATCTGAAAGGCATGTAGGCACAGAAAGCACCAAGAATGGACCCCCAGAGCACATCTGGTGGCTCGTGGAATGAACGGCCAGCACACTATGCTGGTGGCAACTGGCGAGGGCCGGAGGAGACCCGCAACAACCTGTCACGAGTAGTGGGAAAACGGTTCTTCATCACATGTTTTTGTGGCCATAGGAGGTTGGACCGATCCGGCCGCACGATAGTAGGTCAACGCTCGCAGGCGCCACTGGCGGTAGTAGACGCAGCTAGTAGGCCGCGGTAGAAAGGGGTGGAGGGACCTCGTGTCACACCGTGTCAGCTAGAGACTGATCGGCCACCTGGAAAACTATTAACCACGGTGGGGAAACGCCACACCGGCTGCATGAAATGGCCCCGCATCTATAGGGCCAACTGAAGACACGGTCCACCTTCAAGCAGATAGGGCCAGAGAGGAGTCGGATGCGGGCCGGCCGAACGGGCTAGACCCGCCCAACAGGCCAGCATGGTTGGGGCGAGTCCCACCCGATGGGTCGGGCCAACCACAGCCCAGACCCACAAACCAGTCGGGCTGACCCCAACGGGTCGGACCTTGTGAAACAGGCTGACCCTTAATGGGCGAGACTTGGGATGGGTCAGGTGAACCCCATGACCTATTGTGTTTGGCTGGCCTGACCGAGTTAGACCATGCCCATACCCAACCGACCCTCGAATAAAGAAATGCCCATAATTGATGAACCAAGTGTCTATTTGGCATACCGTCAGTGGCGTTGGGACCCATATTTGGGAAGCAGTCCCTTTGGCATATTCTGGCAGGCCTGACCAAGCCTGGATTGACCATGGTGCGATCACCCCCATTTCATGAAAGGGGGTGTAACTAATAGACCAAGCATCCTATAAACATGTCATCATTAGTATAAGGACCCTTGTGACAAGGTGGCCCACTGAAGATACTCTAAGTTAGTTTTGACAGAGTTTTATGTGTGAAATGGGTTGTATAGGACTTGAATCCAATTGGGCCATTTTTTATAAAAGTTCCCATGTATCACAGACGAGGCATCTTATCAACATTTCATCTATCATGTTGGGTCCCCTATGATGGGCTGATATCTTCAGTATGCTTTTTGTATGACTTCATACTAGTTGAAATATGACTTATGCCTTGAGGAGTAGAATCTTTTGTTGATCAGGAGTGCTTCATGTGTGAATCCAAGGGCTGTTTGTGACATGAAGATGATGAGCGACCAATACGGGTCAACATTAGGAACTCCAATGTGGGATGATCTAGTTGTATGAATAATCATACCAACCTCTGTGCCAACAACCAATACGGGTCATCGCAAATGACTAATACGGGTCGGCACCAACGACCAATACGGGTCAGTACCAGTAACCAATAGGGTTCAACATCTAGTGAACAATACAGGCTAGCATACAATGACTTATAAAGGTCAACATTAGAGTTACTACAAGTAAGATGATCTGTCATTAGGACTAGTCATCCATATCCCAGTAACTTTGATGTTATACCATTAGATTTTGATGTCTCTTTTTCTTTATGCTTCATGATTTAGATCATTCTTATGATATTACATTTGTGGTATTTTGTGTGATTTTTTCTTTTGTGGATTATTGAGAGGCCTTCAGGGGTCTCGGGGTCCCCTAATAAGTTTTTATACTCACCCTTGCACGAGCTCCTCCCACACATGTGTTTATAGTGCAGAATACTGATGTTCTGAGGCATACATTGGATGTCCAGGGCTTGGTAGAGCTTGGTTCAAAAATAATAGTTGAGATCCTCTTCTATGACTTCAGACTTACATTTAGTACCCTCTATGTATATCTCCAGGGCTAATGAGATGGCTGTTTATTTTCTTTTCAGTTTATAGGGCTTGTATTTCATCCACCTACTTTCAGTTTACAATTGTACTTGTGGTTGTAATTTACTCTCATAGTTATACCTTATTTTTGAAGGATGTTTACTTCATTTTCTCTTTTTGAGTGTGTACAAGATCTCTAAGGTAATGCCTTCCCTATTTTTGAAAAGGCTTTAGGTGCTAGTCACCGACCCCTAGCCTATGGAATGCGGGCTTAAGGTAGCCATGTCTTGGCCCCATGGGATGTGTTGCGACAAAGTGGTATCAGAGGGTGGTCGGTTCTAAAAAAATAACTAAGAGTATACTTTTAATAAGGCAATGGTGTACAGTGTCTTGAGTTATATTTTTCAATATAGGGAGTCTAAAGTTGGTATGGAGGCCGATATATCTATACACTAGGACCCTAAATTCTATTTTCCAACTCAGCACATGAAAACACCGATTTCTAGTTTTTTGAAAATTTTTCTTGATCTTTCTTGAGTCATCTCACAAAGTATAACTTATTTACCATGAAACATCTGTTTCATATAGGATGCCTTTAAGAAGAAATCCATTGATGATTCCGGTTATCGATCATGATAATGGACCACCGAGCAATGAGGCATTGGTATAGGGACAACTCATAGTGATGGATCCTTCAGGTGGTGTATCAGCAACACCACCACCTATTGAGAAGTAGATGCTACTAGTGGATCATGCAAAATATCTAAGTTCATTGAAAGAGTTACATAGATAGAGCCCTCTAAGGTTTTGAGTCAAGATTGACCCCCAGGCAATAGAGAACTAGCTTGAGGCGGTTCCGTGGGTCTCTCACTTAGTGGAGGCACCTGCCGAACAGATCATGATCTTGGCCGCTAGACTTCCTCAGTACTCGGTGAGATTTTCTAACTTCTCATGATACTCCACCTTCATGGTAAGAGACCCTTACATTAGGTCGCATACCATTAAGTAGGGGCTCCAACAAGAGATTATAGCTTCAAAAGTTTCTCTCAGCATCCTAATATAGATTAGGGTGCTAGAGAGAGGTTTGCAGATGGAGAGATTCCTTGATGAGTAGGCACCAATAGTGAGAGGACCTATCAGACAACAAGTAGGAGATTCATCTATAGTAGAAAGTAGACAGACAATGTAGAATCCGAAGTGGGCTAGACCTTTCGGAGGGCAACCCCATGATGCAGGGTCATATGTGTGAGGATTAAGAGGCCGAGGGAGCCACCAACAAGGCATAATCTATTTTTCGTACTAGATACAAGGTCATAGAGATCTTGACTATCTGACTCCCCACATAGATGATTGGAAGATGATGGAGGTGCCACCGAGGTAGTGACAGTGGGAAGATCATGAGTGTCATCCAGGTGGTGGATGAGGCATGGGAGTATGACGTGCAAAGAGAGGTGGTCGGGGTCACCAAGCACAACCACCACCACCCTAGGTGGTCCACCATGAGCTCAGGGAGTAGGTGGATGGGGACATTCCCAGCTAAAGTCTGTAGATGCTCATAATCCTAACATCCCCGAGATTATACAAGGTATGACCTATATCTTTTATACTTTAGCAGCAGTGCTTATCAACAAAGGATCAAGATTTTCTTTCCTTGTCGCAAACATTGTTCTGGACTCTAAGATTCCGACTAAGCTTTTAGCTCAACCTTTTTGATTGGATAATCCTAAAAGAGAAGATTAAGTAGTCACACACTGGTGCCGATAGTGTGATCTTACTCTCAGAGGAGAGAGTTTCAGATGGGATCTTCTAGTAGTGGCGTTGAAGCCCTATGATGTCATTCTTGGCATGGACTGGATATCTTTAGTTCACACACATATTGACTACTTGAGACATATAGTGTGATGTATGCATAGGGATGTAGGACAATGTTCCTTTGTTGGTGAGAAGGAAAATGGAACATCAAGGGATGGATATGTTCTCAATAGGGTGCAGCAGATTACATATCAGCTGGCTTGTATAACCTTCAACATGGTTGATGAGGTGAGGCCACAGTTCGTAGTGGTGGTGGATGAGTACGAGGATGTCTTTCCAGAAGATTTCCCTAGACAACCTACTCATAGATAGGTAGACATCCGCATTGACTTGTACCCAGCAAAAACACCAATATCTACAAAAGCATATCGGATGGACCCTGTGGAGTTCGGAGAGTTGAGTGTATAGTTGGAGGACTTATAGAAGAAGGGATTAGTAAAGCCCATTGTTTCTCTATGGGAATCCCTGTATTGTTTTCCAAGAAGGAAAATGGATGTTTGAGGCTACGCATGGACTTCTGTCTCCTAATCTAGGTGACTGTGATAAACACGTTTTTTCTACCAAGGATTGTTGATCTCTTCAACCAACTAAAGGGATATCATTGGTTTCCAAAGATAGACCTCATATCAGGCTATCACCATCTCATGGTATGAGACAAGGACATACCAAAGACAGACATCAGATGTCAGTATTTCCACTATGAATTCTCGGTGATGCCTTTTGGCATGACCAACGCTCATGTAGTGTTCATGGGGATCTAAAACAGGATCATCCAGCCATACCTTGATCGCTTCATGGTTTCTTCATCGACGACTTCTCGGTGTACTCAGCGTCTGAGGAAGATCATATTGTACACTTGAGGATAGTTCTGGACACACTCTGAGAGCACTGGTTATATGGGAAGATCCCGAATTGTGATTTATTGATATAGAAGGTCCAATTATTGGGACACATCATCTCAGAGGCTAGAGTTTCAATGGATTAAGTGAAGATCGAGGCAGTACATGCTTGGGAGCCACCCAGAAGTGTTACTAAGGTGCATAGATTCCTAGGATCTGAAAGATACTATTAGAGGTTTGTACCCAATTTCTCTGGACTATAATCACCTATGAATGAATTGAAAATGAAGGAGAAACCCTTTATATGGTGAGAGACATGCCAACAGAGCTTTCAATAGATAAGGAAGAGCTTGACCAGCACTCCCATTATGAGGTTTCCAGAATAGGGCACTGACAACATGGTTTACTATGATGCATCAGGGACCAGACTTGGTTGACTACTAATGCAAAATAATGCAATGATTGCCTATGGATCACAAATACTGATGCCTCATGAGAAGAATTATGTGATCCATGACATGTAGTTGGTAGCAATAATAGTCTCAGTAAAGATATGGTGACACTACTTTATGGGAGAGTGGTACATTATTTAATCAGACCATACGAGTCTCAGATATATCTTCACACAGAATGATCTAAATCTAAGCCATCAATGTTTTCTAGTGTTCCTCCAAGACTATGACTTTGAGATAGTCTATACTCCTGGGAAGGGAAACATAGTGACAGATTCACTTAGTCAGAGATTGAGTTCGCATCTACTGAACGAGGCTTCTAAGCAGTTGGCCTCTCTACGAATATCCTATGTGGATAGAGATGAGATAGTCTACCTCTAGTCAATGGTAGTTTCCCCTCCACTCCTTCAGCATGTCTTGGAGGCACCACTCAAAGACAACAACTGCAAGAATACACGTGCTCAGATATCCTTAGGCCCTGAACCTGACAGATATTCTGAAGGTGGGGAGCATGCTATCCTTTTCAAAGGACGTATAGTTTTACTAGTGGCGCTACGAGAGGAGGTGATGTGGGAATTTCATACATTCCCCTTGGAAGTACATCTTGGTGTAATGAAGATTTATTTGGACCTCCGACATCAGTACTAGTTTCTAGTTATGAAGAAAGTTGTGGGAGAGTTCATTTCTGGATGCCTCACTTGCCAGAAAGTGAAGACCGAGTACATAGTGCCGGCAAGATTGAACCAACACCTCGAGATACCAGAGTGGAAGTGGGAAGGGATATCGATGGACTTCATGATGGGGTTAACACATACATCCAGAGGGCATGATACCAACTAGGTGATCGTTGAACGACTCACCATGTCATCCCACTTCTGTGTAATTAGAGAGAAGGGTTCGTTAGAGAGCATGGGATGTCTCTAATTTCAAGAGATCATTCGACTTCATGGGATTCCATTGATGATAGTCTTAGAACCTGACGCACGCTTCACATACTGGTTGTGGAAAGCATTACAGGAGGATTTTGGGACTCTGCATCACTTGAGCGAAGCTATTCATCCATAGACAGATGGCCAGACTAAGTGAACCATCCATACCATGGAGGAAATGCCTCGTGCATGTGTCATTGATTTTGGTCGTAGTTATGAGGATCATATACCCTTGTTGGAGTTTAAATTCAACAATATTTATCACTCCACCATTGGTGTGTCCCCTTTGGAGGCGTTGTACAGAAGACTGTGTAGATCACCCTTGTGTTGGACAGATCCAGGAGAGCCAACACTCGTGGGCCCAGAGATGGTATGAGCTACCGCTGAAAAGGTGCAGGTTATCTGAGAGTAGATTAAGACTGCACATAGATGATAGAAGTCCTATGCTGATAGGAGATAGAGACCACTTGAGTTCTAGGAGGGGGACCATGTATTCTTTCCAGTCTCCCCTTGATGGGGACTACGAAGATTTGGCCGAGTCAAAAAACTCTCACTGAGTTTTATCAGACCATTCCTGATACTTTGGAGAATAGGAAAGGTGGTGTACCATTGGAAATACCACCGCAGTTGAAGAGGGTGCACAACATCATCCATGTAACCTAGCTGGGGAGATATGTGCATGACCCATCTCATGTCATCGACCATGGTGATATGGAGATTGATGATGGGGCGACTTTTGTGAAGTACCCAGTGGAGATAGAGGATCGATATAAACAGACCCTTCATGGGCGTTCGATAACTCTAGTGCACATTCTATGGAAACAAGGGAATCTCCAGGGGAGCACATGGGAGTGAGAGGCTCATATGCATTCTTAGTATCCCTCTTTGTTTGTGTATCCTTCTTTGTCTTTTTGGGACGTAAATCCCCACGATGGGGAGAATGTAATAACTTGGAATTTTCAATACAAAATTTTCGCAGTTTTTTGAAGTGAATGTGAGACAAAGTTTTGATAAATCATGCAATTCTAAGGCATGGGGTGCCTAGAATACTTTTATGAACATTATTTAAGTACAGTTCAGTGGACATGCAAGTGGGGTTTCTTAACATTTGAATTGGTGCATGAATTGAAAATTTGATGGCACTATTGAATCCATAATTTTGGGTTTTGCCTAAGGGGGAACTATCTTCGGTCTGTAAAGGTCAACCAGGAATGATATTTTTCAGACCTTTTGTTATAAAAAAATAAAATAACTTTATTTTATTTTCTATAACCGCTGAGCTGTAGAACTACGTAACAGATGTCTAGAGACGGAATGATTACAGGTCTATAAATGACATGTTACCCTTTGACTACGTAATTGTGCTACTCGTGTTGTTATGTAACCCTATTAATTGTCGTTAGTTAATGCGTCACATTAAGAATGCAGTGTTGGGAGGGTTCTATTTAATTATAACCATTTGTTGGTGAATAAATGGAATAAATTCAGGAAAAACTCAAATGAAATGTCGACAGATTTATTCCTCAAAAAAGAACGACAGACACTGGTGAAGAATCACCTGTAGGATGAGATAGGATTCAGTGAGTGGTGATGAGTGCCACCGAACCACGAATTGATGACAACGACAAACCAGGTTCTGTCAATCATTGTCAGTAGATGTATCATTAAGGTAGGGGTTTTTTGTTTTTGATATTGTGATATTCCTCCTTCCTCTCATCTTTATTTATACATAAAATGTGGAAGAACTGACGAACGGGTTGATCCGCGGATCGTTCTATAAACAAGGGAGGTTGATGATGAGTTATAAATTGGGTGTCATTTATAAATTCTCTTATTGTTTCTAACACCCCATGTTAAAATGCCAACATAGAGGGAATAGACCAATACGAACAGGGCCCAAACCCTACACTGATCTTGATGTTCTTGTGTTTCCCATGTGCGACCAGACAATGGGATGAAAAGTTAGAGATAGGGGTCATGTACTAGCGGAGGTGACTCAAGAGGCTTGTAGGCACAGACAAGACCATGAAAAGACCACTGGAGCACATTCGGTGGCCCGTGTAAACAACTGTCATCGGGCCATGCCGGCGGTGGCCGAAGGAGGGCCAGGGAAACTGGCCGCGAGTAGAGGTAAGGTGGTGCACCATTGTGCGACGTGGTGGAAAGAGGTGGATGGTCGGAGCCGGCTGCGCTGGAGAAGGATGGCGCCCCTAGGCACCACCACCAGCAGAAGCCGCTGCCAGCGGGCTATGGCAAGAGGGGGCGCATGGCCCCACACCGCACCATAACAATGGAGGCCGGTCGACCACCTGGTCGGATATTGCACGTGGTGGGGCAGCGCCCCATTAGCTGGATGAAACGAACCCATGTTCATAGGTCCAACTAAATACAAAGTCCACCATCTGGTGGACTGGGCCAGACCTAGGGAACTGGGCCAAGCCATAATGGGCAAGACCCAAGCAGGGTCAGGTAGACCCCATGAGCTATTGCATCAGGCCAACCTGAATGGTTCAGACTAAGCCTAGACACAATCGGCCCCCGGATAAAGAAACTTATATAACTAATTAACCACATATACATTTTACATGCCGTCAGTGGCATTGGGACCCCTTTTTGGGATGCAGTCCCTTTGGCATATTCTGGCATGCCCAACTAAGCCAGACCAGATCGAGGTGCGATCACCCCCATTTCACGGAAAGAGGTGTAACTAACAGACCAGGCATCCAATCGACGCGTCTTCTCTGGCATAAGGACCCTTTTGATAAGGAGGATATTTAGAGATACTCCAAGTAATTTTTGAATGATTTTGATGTACGAACTAGGTTGGATCATACTTGAATCCAACCGGGCCCTTTTTAGAAAAGTGCCCATGTCTCACAGACTGAGAATCTGATTGATGCATTTTCTATCACGTTGGAACCCCTATAATGGGGTGTTCCCTTGTGTATGATTTTTTACTGAATTAGTACCAGTTAAAATATGATGGATGGCTTGAGGAGCATAATAATTTGGAGATTAGGCGTGCTTTGTGTGGTAATCCAGTGGTCTGTTGTGACATGAAAAATAAGAGAAACCAATATGGGTTAGCATTAGAAACTGTAGAGTGGGATGATACAACTGTACGAATAGTAATACATACCTCTTTACCAGTAACCAATATTGGTCAACACCAGCGACCAATACGGGCCAGCACTAGTGACCAATACGGGTCGACACCCGTGACAAATATGGGTCAGTATCTAGTGACCAATATAAATCAGCATATAGTGACCTATACAGATTAACAGTAGAGTTACAATGGATAGGACGATCTATCTTTACAACTATTAATCCATATCCCAATAATCTCAAAGTTATATGGTTAGAGTGATATATCTATTTTTCTTTGTGCATCATGATTTAGATCATGCTCATGATATTACCTTTGTGGTATTTCTTGTGATGTTTTCCTTTATGGATTTCTGAGATACCTTAGAGGGTCATGGGGTCCCTTATTGAGTTGTTATACTCACCCTTGCACAAGCTCCACCCGTATTTATGTGTTTGGGGCAGACTAATCACTCTCTGAGGTAGACATTGGAGGTTCGGGAATTGGTGGATCTTGGTGCGACATGAGTAGTTGAGATCCTCTTCTTCGACTTTAGACTTATAACTACTACCATCCAGGTAGAGCTCTAGGGTAGATGCAATAGCTTTTTACATTATTTTTATTTTCTCGGGCTTGTATTCAGGCCCACAGTTTTCAGTTTATAGTTGTACTTTTGGTTATACTATACTCTCAATTTTATACCATACATTTGTTTGTTTGTTTTACTTCAGTTTCCTTATGTGAGTGTGTACATATCCTTATGGAAATGGATTCCCTATTCGGGAAAATCCTTAAGGTGCTAATCACCAACCCCTTGGTCTATGGAAGGGGGGCTCTGGGTAGTCACATATGGCCCCCGTGGAATGGGTCCTGAAAAGACACCTCACATATGCCACTATCATGGGGGATCCCCAATAATCAACCAACTGTATATCCAAAGAATCAATAGCTACTCCTTACTGGGAGACCACATGACCCAACAAATAGACTCCAAGACCCCAAAAATCAAAAATCAAAAACTTCCCCAATAGCTTATTATGAATAATAACCCCCAGAATAACAAATAGATACACTATATTCTCCTATATATATATGGATTATAGAAGTATTTCATCAATTAAAACCACTAAAAGCTTATCTGTGAAATTTACAAACACTAAATTCATCAACCCCATTAACAAACCTATAGATTTTGTCCCACCAATTGACCTATAAAACTTGTAATGCCAATGATGATAAGAAAAATATTCTTTATAAATATTTTAATCATCTTTCAGCATGTGATGATATCCTAAGTGAAAATAAATTTTCTGAACCAACCTTCCCCTTTATCTAATCAAGTAAGTCACCAATCAATGTAAGATGATACAATTTCTTCCATTCCACATAATTCAAGAGATGATAATAGATAAAATTCCACAAATATCCATCATCTTTCTCCATGAAAAAAACAACTTCACCCCAAGGTGACACATGAAACAAAAAACACTATGATGCAATATATCATCAAGCTATACTCGTAGCTCTTGAAACTCATAAGGTTCCATCCTATATGGAGACATAATTATAGGATATGTTTTTATTGTATATCAATCTAAAACATGATCTCTAGTCAAGGGGGTAATGCTGAAACATACTCTAGAAAGGTATCATGGTACTCTTAAAAAACCCAGATAAACATCGACTTCTAAAACTCTAATGATATTTTAATCAAATCATCCATCAAGGAAGAAAAGGATTGAACACACCACTGACCCATATGAGGAATATATAAATTGAAAAAAATATTGAATATCTATGAGAATAAAAGAAACATTCTTCCTCTTGAACCAATCTAGGAAATCCTTCACTAAAAACAACAAATCCATGCTAATAAAGATGTCATAAGGTAGCAAATTTATTTCCTATACAAAATAATTTCTCAGGGGGGCAGTTGGGTGTTTTTTATGTTTAGGAGATAGTATGTTTACATGCAGTTCCATGGACTATAGATTCAGATCACTACTCACATTTTAATTCATAATTTCGAATGGGATTATTGAAGGTTTTGAGTACAAATGTTCTTTTTATAATGAATTTACACCAACATACATATGGGATTTTGGAATATATTGTTGAGTTTCTTGTGGATATATTGTGGGTGTGTTTCCAAGACTTAGGTGGGACTTGGGTTAAGCACATATATTTAGTGGATTTCTACTATTGAAAAATTTATCATGATATAATATATATTGAACTATATGAGGCTCTTTATGATCATCCATGAATATCACCATTATTCTAGATAAAAGTAGTTCAGTTAGAGTTGTTGGGAAAAAATTATCATGCTGAAGATGTCAGAGTAGGTTCAACTGATTCAGAAATGTATATCTATGGATCAGAGTAGATAGAAGTGGAATGTTGAGAGACGTCGATGACCCCTGGAGTTTATAGAAGGTTATAGTGTTTTACTTAGACTGTCTCATAGGTTGGTTCATTTTAAGAGATGGAGCCAGGGCATTCTGGTGCCTAGGTTTGTCAGACAGTTTGAGGCTGTATAGAGAATTAGGTTGGTGGCTTTCTTTTTGTCTCTTCCAAACAAATACATCACTGTCCATGATGTTTTTAATGTGTTAAAACATCATAGGTATAAGAATGTCACTTATCATCAGATTGTTGTAGATGTTTTTGTTCTTGAGATAGATTCATCTTTTAAGGTGCATCTAATACATGTCGTGGATTATAGTGCATATGTGTTTTAGGGAAATTCTATGCCAATAATTCGTATATTTTGGAAACATGGATGTGTGTAATAGGACACATTGGAAAGGGAAGAAGATATAAGGGATCAATGCCCCAAACTTTTTGTCTTATAATCTTATGTATTCTTGGGAGTATATCATGATGACGAGCAGTTAAAATATGGGGAGATTATAGGATCCTGACATTTTCTGGAGTTGAATCAGGAATAATTTCAGGAACAATTTTTTCCTTGTGTTTATTACTTTTATTTTGGGTTTTACCATTGTGTGAGATTGGGTGAAAATTGAGAAAAATGGAAGAAATGGAGAAGTGAACCATGGTTTCACGGTTAGGGATAACTGGGTGTCCTAGACCATCAAACCATGCAACCCTAGATAGTGGGGTTTATAGGGTTGGAACAAGATCTATCAAAACGTATACCCTCTTTGGAGTAACTTTTAACCCCTAAAAATGAGTATCCTAGTTTGGGAACATGGTTAGGGGAAACCATGTTCCCATTACCAAAAAAATCTATGTGATAATTATTTTATCTGATTTTTTTTAAAAATTACCTAAACCCCAATTTTAATCCTAATCCAACGCCCTATAACTAGATCATCTATTTCATAATTTTTGATCCCTAATGATGGATTCGAATCCTTCTTAACATCATTTCAACATGATTCTAATCTTCAATCAAAGATCATTACCCCTCTCGGTAAGTGGATTATATCCATTTGGTTTCCCATTCATTATCCTTTGTTCTCTAATACTTTAAAGGAATTATTATTATACATTGAAAAGATATAGATCAATGATTTTATATCTATATCTATATTTCATGGTCGTTGATTATTTAAATATTTATTTATCTATTTTGTTTTTGATGTTGTTCAACATTGTTGTGAGGATCAAATTTTAGAAATTTGGTTAGGGAGAATTCTTCTTCAAACATGAGATAGGTGGTCTATAATACAGATCCCAAAATCTTGATTTAAATAACATTTAAGTAATTGTAGAATTTATCTTTGATGTTTAAAAATTCAATTCTTGGATTGATTTTTTAATTAGATTAATTAAATAATTGTGTTTATATGAAACTGGTTATTTTTAGATTGTAGATTTAGATACTTAACTGTAGAATTTGTTATGAGATTTTGAGTTATTGATTTAGATAATTAAATTGTTAATAAATTATTAGTTATTTATTAGATGCTTTTAGATAATTAATTATATAATTAATTATGATATTTTGAGGGTCTAATTTTTTTAATTAATTTATGAATTAATTAACTTGATTGAAATACTTAATTAATTTGGGAACTAATTAAGGGGAGTAATGTGATAAGTAAATTTTTTGAATTAGTAGTGAAATTTGTGTGCTTAATTAATTGTTGAGTTTTGTAATAGAATTAATGTGGTTAATTGAATTTGGAATTAATTAATGTATTTGACGTGGATAATAAATTATTAACTTAATTATTGTTGTAGATTTTAATAGTTAATTGTTGATTTTAATACAGGAATAGTGATTTTAAATTAATTGTTGAATTAGTAATTGAATTTATGTAGATAAATAATTTTTTAAGTAATTATTTTTTAATGAGTGGTATCTTAGTAATTTGACTATGATGTTTTGAATGGTAATACAGAAATTTAGTTTTCAAATAATAATGTGAACATGGACATTCTATTGGGTGATTTTGAATGGTAACATGGGCATTCAAATATGAATTAAAAAATGGGAACATAGTCATTCTATTGTTTGAATTAAATAATGGTAAAAATAGATTTATAGGATATAATCCCTATCAGACATACTTAGAGCTCCATAATGAGCCTAAAAAGATATTGTGGTATGGGTATCTATGATAACTTGAGGATCTATGTGGTTAAATAAAGATATATTGACAATGTGATTACTATTAATTGATGAATTGTGATTTATTTCTTTATACAACTTTATTCACTTTATACAAAATGGATATTGTTTTAGATACCATTGATGGTGGCATAATGAGTTGTACTCAGACCCTAATTAGGAAATCAGATAGGTTCCCCAATAGATTCCATGGTTTTAGGATATGATAAGGGAGAATTCCATGTGTTAGACTATTGAGTTGGGATAAAGCATGGATGAGGGAACCTGAGGTTTTTCAAGACCTGTCTAGGAGTTGTTTGTGTATTTACATTTGAGTTTTAATTTTGACACATATGACATACTTATCAGGACATGATTAGTTTTTAGATTGATAATGTGTCTCTTGTTTTTAAATCTTGTGACAATTGTACTGTTTGGAATATTGTTGTGTTATATCATGCTTTGGTTATATATTATTCTTCTATTGTTCTTAATTTCCATTAGTGTATTACTCAAATAAAAGATGTTATAGTCTCTTTATGAATGTTATTAATCCCTCATTGATTTTTGGTAGCCTATGGAATATGGGGAGTGCTCTTGATGTAATTTAAACCATCGACTCAATCCACAGGTGTCTGGCAGTAGGGTCCGGATGTTACATAAGGGGTGTTGAAACAAATAAAAAATAATTTCACATTTGAAGAATATTACCTTCTTTAAGGTAACTCCTTTTGTTTCTAAATAAATGGATTACATTGGTAGATTTATTAACAAATCTAGGCTTCTAGGATGAGGGTAGTTATGTTAGAAGACTCTTTGGGAAGTGTTTTGATGATAAAAAGTGGATTTAGAGGTGTTCGTTTGTGGAAGAGTGAATGCCTTTTAATAATTTAGGGGGTGGAATTATTGAAAATTTCAAAAGGTTTACACTATAGGGAGATATCCCTGACCTAATGTACCACGAAATAGAAAAATAATGGATTAAAAGCGTTTTATGGTTAATAAAAATATCCACCACAAAAAAAAAGTCCATTTTAAAATATCATTCCATAACTTCGATGTTTCCCAAATTTTCATTTTGGTTTTTATTAAAGTAACTAAGTTTCTAATCTAAGTAATTTTATCCATTAACAAAAAATAAACATGAGATTTACTTGAAATATATAGACAAAATTAATTCCAAATATGATATATAATTTACTAAATTGAAATCCCAGGTGCATTATAAATTAGTTGTAAAATAAGTGCATCTAACAAGAAAAAAAGACCGCTTTAACCTGGACCGTGGAGACAATGTTTTTACTATCTGTGGGTCAATATGTTAATTAAAAAATATTAATTTTTATATTAATGGACCATATATGGTATTCATTAATATTTTAAAAAAATTATAATATAGTTTTTCCATTAATTTTAAATCATTTTAAAAAATATCATTTATTGTAAAATTACATTAATATGAATTTTGACATTATTTACTTAATATTAATTTAAAAATATCAAAAAAATTGGAATTAAGATATATTAATCTCAAATCTATGCGACTTGATATATTCATATAAAAAAATATTGGAACACAATAATATGTTAAATATACTTTAGTTTTAAGGTTTATATAATCATTTATTTTTATTTAATTGTTAACTAAAACATTCACGTGTTAGTATTTGTTATGATTTTAAGGTATTATATCATATCTAAAAATTAGAGTTAAATTATCATGAAAAAAATTCATGAAAAAAAATTCATTAAATAATAAAAATAATTATTATAACTTCCACTATATAGATTTTCCCATACTCTAAATATGATAAATGTTAAAGGTGTGGAAGGTACTATCATTCCTTTTCTCTTTAGTTAACATATTATATGGGTTCTTTCACGAACTTGTCTCCAAATAACTCATAAAATTAAAAACATGAGGGTTTATGGTTGATATATTGGTATCTAGTTGCTTTTGGATATCATTCTATGTCATTCTTTCTTTTAAGTTCATAGTTTACTTCATTCTTAAGCTTATTTTTACCATAGTCACTATAATTAATTTTAATTACATTTAAATATATTTTTGGTCCAAAAATAACTTGATATTATTATAATATAATTATAATAATGATTACAACTGTTCATATATGTTTTTCTAAATTCAATTTATCAAAGTTTCAAAATAATGTTTGAAGAAATCCCGCAGATGTGGTGAGAAAGTAGGGGTTTGAAATCAAAATGTTCAAAGTTAATATAGTATTTATATATAAATTAAATATACAAATGATTGAAATGTACTAAATTATATTCATATATATATAATTGATCTATTATTACCTCAAAAATATTTTAAAATATAATTTAAATTAATAATTATTTAAATTTAAAGGCTATTTTAACTAAAATGCAGTATTTTTTACTATTTATCAAATAATGAAACTTCTAAAAAAATACCAAAAATTCGACCTAAGTAAATTTTGACATTACGAATTCAAAAAATTAATATTATTTTGAAATATAAAATTTATAAATTTAATGAATTTATTTTTAGAAAAGTTAATTCATTCAATGGCATGAAAACCCAGTCTTCCGTGTAATGGAAGACAAATCAATATTGTGTGTATCATAATATTAACATGGTTTCATGTATAAAAAAATCCAGAAAAAAAAAATATATATATTAAAAAATGACAAAATTTTAAAGTCTTGGGGTGTTATATTCTCCCCACCTTAATTAAATTTTTTCCTTGCAATTTGAATTTGATATTTGTAATCTAGGGTTTGATATATGATTGTAATATTGTTGGAAATTTCCACATCATAAATAAGGTTAACAACATATATTTGTATTCATAGAGAAAAGAATGTGTCAATTTCACCACAAAACTAGGATTTCAAATATGATACCTTCAGTAAGAATATGATATGGTAGAGAAATAAAACTATCAAGTTCTGATGGAGAGTGATATATAACATGTATATATAGATTTTGATGACCAAAAATTCATAAATAAGTGTTTTAAAAAAGGACATTGATATCATAAAAAATTATGATAACAGGATAGTATTTTTTTCAAGAATCATTTCCTAGTGTTTATAAATTATTTCACACTCAAAGAATATTAGTAAATATACATTTCTATAAACACAATCTTTTCCTTTGATTAGGCCTTACACAATTTCCACTTCAACTTCTAGAATAAGATGCTTCATATGGTGAAGTACTAAAAAAATCTTTAAAACCTCATCTAAAGATAAAAAAACCCCTTTTTTAAATGGTTAACCTTTTGACCCTTCTAATTATTATGATCTAAGACATTACAATCAGTTCTGAGGCAGTAAGTAGTATCCAACATACACTATCCATATAAATCATCTCTTTATACAAGCATCATTGTCTCATCATTAGGAACATATGAAGGGTTATATTTCCCTAAACCATTGTTTTCATAGATTAACATTATTCTGGTATTACCTTTCTAGTTGCCCTTAAATATGTGATCTAATAATCCTTATTTAAATATAATTACATTACCATCCTTACATATTTCATAATTCTAATAACTAGTTCATCATTAAAAAAATACATTTACAACATCAATAATGGATTAAATTACATTATAACATTAATAATTTCACTTAAATAGTATCAATAACATAATAATTACCTTAATCCCTTGGATTATTTTGAAGTATATTTCCTAGACATTTGGGTAATTCATTTGCATAGTTCCGAATCTTATTAGAGTAGAGGAATTTTACATTTTTTCTATATTTTGCTTGAAACACAAATTCAATGGCCTTTATCTAGAATCATATAATAAACTCACACTCCCTTAACTCAATTACAAGGGTGTTTATTTTCTCAATTATCACATGCATGAAGATCCTTCAATATCTTCATCCATCATCAATTTTATAATCTACCTTACTCTAATTCCATGGCTTCCCTTTGAATCCATCATACATAGATAATTATTTCTGTATAGTAATAGTACGTAAATCGATTTTATCATATGATGATGTATTTTTGGAAACATGTGACCTTAAATGACTTATCTTAAGACCATAAAAAATAAGAAATCAGGCACTATATGTTGTGTATGTAATCCATAAAATACCAAGATGACCGTATAATGTTAATTTCAAACTCTACTATAAATTATTCATTATTTTTCTTTAATATAAAGAAATTAATCTTAATTTATGTGTGTTTATCATATTTAAAATATTTATCATTGAATGTATCCTTAAAATAATTACATTCTATTATTTCTATTTCATCATCCTCCCAAGTATTCTGGATTTGTGATAACCATTGATTTGTAACACCTTGGATACAACACACTAAAAGTGTAACTTTTTCATTTTTATTGCATCCAAAATCCATAAATATAATACAAAAAGAACTAATATATAATTCATCATCCATTACATCAATTTTCACACTAAATTATGTTGTATATGTTACATAAATCAATCAAAAATTAGAGTGTCTTGTTATGAAACAAGTTGCACAATTTGAGGAGGTTATGTGCCATAACCTAATAAAGCCTATTGATTCATCTAGGCATTGATGTATTGAGAGGAATAACAACATAATCTATACCAAACGAAAACATTATGTTGTTTTTATAAATATATACCCAATTTATATCATAGTGTTATGCGCCAATATATATGTTTTCTAAATCTAGTTCCCTTGGTTTCTGCTAAACTTCTTTAATACCTACTATATTTCCCTGGACCTAGAATCATAGATCTGGTGCATTACATTATTACATCTGAATGATTACAATGAATTTTTTTGAATGAATGGTTAGTTTAGCAGTTTTGGAAAACCATATTTCATACATTATACCCATATTACATTGGGAAACATAATACATAATAAGGAATAATTAAATTCATCCTTGAAACTCAATCAAAGAATTCATATTATTATCCTAGAAAAAGTTCACAAAATAAGGGTGAAATGAAATGCTCAATAAGGGTATGTATGATAGAAAAAATACTGAACCATTGATAATAATCAACATAAAATGGTATAAAACTGATAATACATTCCATTTATATAACTGGATTGGGAAATATCAATATAGAAAGGTATATATATTAAATACATGTTATTTTACCAATAAAATGATAATGAAATTAATCCATAGATAATGGAAATGAAAAAATATTGTGTATAACAATAATAATAATAACTAAATTCTCAATAATGGAGATTCATAATTATTGTATCCCATGTTTCCTATGTATGTATAACCATTACTGTCAATACCTTTCAAAACAAAATTTAAAAGATACTGGTTGCAAAATATTTGGTTTTTCCAACCTTAAATCAACTATCAAGACCATTCACAAGATAGTATAAAACATACTTATTAATAAAACTGAAGGTTTTTACATCGTAATTTATCCCATGATACTACTAAAGCATCGATAATATTACATTAAAAGGTCCCCAACCTGTGTCTTCTATATCCAAATAATTCATCAAATATTGAATAATCAATTTCATTAATACACAAAAGTCCATTATCATAAAATATCCATATTGAATAAATAATACATATTTATTATTAATTCTACAGCAGAGGATAATAATAAGAAATTTTTTTTATGTTGATGATTGGAAATACCAATAAAAGATCATAAAATTTTTTCTGGAGGAAAATAATCATTAATCATTCCAAATTATCCCATACAACAATAATTATTTTTAATAATAATCCTTATGAAGGAATAAAATTAAATTTATTTTTTAAATACCAATAATATAAAATAATTAATTTTATAATATATCAAAATGGTTAGTATATATATGACACAAAAGAAGTTTGCGCTGAAAATGGTGTATGCATTATGGACCGAAAATTGAGACATGAATCCCCTACCTTGAGTCTGACGTGTCACGTGTGTCTTTATCTTCATGAATAATAAACTTATGTTAAAATTTTACTTTATTAAAAAAAACTCCTTTTTACTATCACTTTTAATTCACTTATTACAATGTTATATACAACTATATAAATAGTAATGTTTCTGTTGGGAGTTTTGAAAAAAATTGATTCATGTGTTAAAAGAATTTCGTAAGTCAACTATAGTCAACATGGGCATTCTATATTCATCTATAGAATAATAATCACGAAATAATTATCATATTTATACATCAATTAATCTTTTATAACTATTTATTATATATGGTAATGAAAAATGAACAAATGTTACAATCATAGAGACAATATGTCACATATATGCATGAGTAACATTCTAATTTTCATTGATCATTTTGGAAAGTAGGTAAGTGAAACAATATATCTAGATTATGAAAATTATATTATAAACAAAATTTTACTTAAAAATACTTACTTATTTATAGAATTATTTTGATTTAAAAGGAATCACATTACATCAAAGAGGTAGTTTTCCACACGGCCACAAACGACATTTTCACTTTCTTTAGTGTGAAAAAAGGGTAAGAAATACAATGATATATTTTATTTAAATAATGGTAATTATTTAATTAATATAATATATATTAAATTTATATAAAATATTTTTAATTAAAACCATTCTTACAATATTCTATGTACTCTGAGAATGCATCAGATCACTTTGAGAATGTGGTAGTCCACACTTCCATAAACGGTGTTATCATATTTACACTAAATGGAACACATAATGGTATGTGTAATATATAAATTCAAAATGTATGAATACAATATAAATATCATATATATCATATAAAAACAATGTATCCATGATAATTTCCATCTGTGATAGTGGTAAAAAACGAACGACATCGTTTCGTGAGATGGTAGTTCTCCACACATGAATGGTATGTTCTTTCCCTATTTGATGGAAGTTTGTGTAGGTGTTGGACTAAAACTTAATATAAAAAAAATTATGTATATTTTTTATACTAATGTTATTATATAAACATGTAATGATAATAAATGAACTAGTGTAGAAATAAATAGAACATAAGTACACATTTGAAGAATGTTACCTCTTTTTTGGTAACTCCTTTTGGTTTGAACCAAAGGGCATCCTATGATGAATTTATTCCCAAATATAGGATTATAGGTTTAGGTTGTGGATTTTTGGGGACTATTTGGGCATATTTCATACCTTAAAAAGTGTCTTTAGAGGTGTGAGGAAGGGGAAGAGTGATTTTCTATTTACAATGAAGGCGGAGTGGCATTCTTGTAAATACCAAATGGGATACACTATTGGGATGTCTCAGTTACCACATGTGCCCCAAAAATTGAAGAAAATTATATTAAAGGGGAATTATATTATAGTAAATCCTCCACCATAAAAAAGTGATTTTTTAATTATTTTGTTCTGTCATCTAATGGCCCCAATTTTATCATTTCGGTCTTTATAAAAGTAACTATATTTGTATCTTAAGTAATTTAACCAACAATAATAAATTAATGTAATAGTGATTATAAAATATATACCCACTAAATCATAAATGTTATATATAATTTAAAAATTATAAATCCTAGGTGTGTTAGGAATAAATTTTAAAACAATCGCATGTAATGTGCAAAAACACAGAATTAAACCGGATTGTGCTAATGGGTTTTTTACTATATATGAGTCAATATGTTTATTATAACCCTTCAACTGGTCCATTAGTTGACCATATTTTGAATTTATTAACACTTAAAAATCAATATTTATAATATATGATTTTTATTTATTTTAAATCATTTAATAAAATATCATTTACTATAAAATAATATTAATGTAAATTTGGACATTTTTTATTTAATATTAATTTATCAAATAACATAATAATAACAATATTCATATATATTAATGTAAAAGATATTTAACATTATATATTCATCTAAAAAATAATGGAACTCAATAATTCATAAAATTAACATTACTTTTAATTTTTTTAGAATCACATATTTTATTTAGTTATTAACAAACTAATCAATGTGTTAGAATTTGATAAGAATTTAATGTATTATATAATAGTTAAAAATTAATTTTAAATTATCATAATAAAAAAATAATTTAATTTTCCAAATAATTTTGATAATTGAAACTATGTATCTTACCTCGTACTATAAAGCTTTATAAATGATAAAGGTGAGGATGGTTCCTTTTTTGTCTTTTCCCATTCATAATTTATTATATGGATCAATTTTATGAAAATGTGTCCCAATAACTAATTAAATTCTATCCAAGAGGGGATATGGTTGAAATATTGTTAGAAACATTATTTTGGGCTTGTTTATATGTCATTTTGGCCCTTAACATTATGTTTTAGTTCCCTGTTATGCTTTATTTTACCTTAATCACTCTAATTAGATTTAATTACTCTTACTAATATTTTTCAGTCAAAAATAAGTTTATCCTATTAGAATAAAATTATTATAATGATTGAAACTTATTATTTCTATTATTCAAAATTCAATTCAAATAGGTATCAAAATTAAATTTAATTCTAATTCCACATAAGTGGAGAAAAGGTGGGTTTTTTAAAGTGAAAAATGTTCAAAAGTTCATTTTATCTTTATATAAAAATTAAAATATATAAAATTAAATAATTTGGGTTAATTTATATTTAATTTACCTATTTTGACTTCAAATAAAATTTAAATATAAATTATCAATAATAATTATTTAAATTAAAAGGGAGTTTTAACTAAAATGTTGGGTTTTTCACCATTCAACAGAAAATGAACCCTCTAAAAAGATACCAATAATTCATCTTAAGATAATTTTGAAATTTATAATTCAAAAATGAAGTTTATTTTTACAAATCAAATTTATAAAAGTGTCAAAATTTATTTTTAAAATAGGATCACTATTAAAAGGTGTTAAAACTCTATCTTTCATATAACGCAAGTTAAATCAGTATTACGTGTAGAATAAGATTATCAAGGTATTGTGTGTAAATAAATCTAGAAAAAAAAATAAAATTATTCTAAAATCACAATATTGTTATGTCTTGGGTTATTAGATAGTGTAGTCTTCCTATAAATTTTGGGAACATCGAAAATCTAAATTACCTAAAAAATTGGAAATATTATTATTTTTAAATACATTAGAATATATAAATGATAATTTTTAATAAAATATACACAATATAAATAATAAATATCTTCATGTTCTCTACCTAAAAAGAAAATAATTTATTCACACTCCTGTAAAAAGTTGAAAAAGAATTATTCAAACAACAACAAAATGACTCCATTATCCATTGTAAATAAATAAAAAGGTGGTTAAAATGACCTTTTAACCTAAATTAAATAGAGAAAGAAATTTAATTCAAAACAATTGAAGAACATATATAAGTAACATAAATATTATTGACCCAAAATAAAAAAATATAGTCTAATTTTTGTAAAAACGTTTTCATATTTGATTTTATGTACCAACAAGGGGAGAATGAATGGGAAGCATAAAAACTCCCAAAATAAATAGGTAATATTAATATATGTTGGGTTTAATGTTGAAAAGTATTTAATTTTATTTATTGTCAATATAAAATAGACAATAATGAATATATATGAGATTATACAACTGGTGTATATATTATTCATAACCAATTTTATACACTTTGAACATATTATGTTTGTTCTATTACTTGTTTTTATAGAGTTTCTGAAGATGTATTTATTTAAATAGTTGTTATATTATCATACCTTTTTTACATTGATATATATGTTCAAAATTTATACAACCAATTCTTAGGTTGATAATGATATATGTAGTAATAGACATCATTTCATTTACTCCTCACATAAGAGGGGGAAAACCACCCACCCCTTGATGATTTTTACATAAGTGAGTGGATTCAAAATTTCCTCTCAAGATTGGGAGGTACAAATGAGTTTTTGTGATGATGTATCTCTTGAATTATGGCTTGAATTTAAATAAATGAAATAAAACTCCACCATAATAGATCATTGGAATAAGACATTAATTTGGACAAAAGAATAGGATATTTGGGACTCGAGATATAGCACAAAAAAGTTTATTATTGGTAATAATTATCGTCGATTTTTTAGTTTTTAGTTTTATTATGTGGTCATATTTCTATTTCCCTTGAGTTCATTTTATGTTTCTATTTCCAATACATCATGTTATGAGTTCACATTCTGTCATATATTTAGTATCAAGACATGTTATAATGAAACCTATCATTGGTTATTATAAAATTTATTGAACATATTTAAGATTCTTATTTTTCAAAACACTATCAAGAAATCAATTTAATTTCTCATATATTTATTGTAAATTAATTGGTTAATATAATATTATAGATATTAATTTTATGCTAATTGTATCCAAAAAATTATTTTTGTAGTTATTTACATTTATTTGGATCTTTATTTATACATTCAACTATTCAAATAGGATTTCATGATCATGTGAATATATCTACCAATGGAATATATATATTCTTAAAATTAAAATATTTGAATTTGAATTTTGTTAGAGAGGAACATGGTTATAAGAAATATATAGGTTCCTCTATTTGTAAGTGGATATTGACATTTCCCTATAAACTATTTTAGAAGATTACACTAAGAAAACCACATATTATTGAGAAGATATGGATAAATGTTGATAAACTAATTGTTTACATATTATTGACCCTTATAAATTTGATAGGATTCATGAATTTATTATGGCAGCTAGTTATGAATATATATGAATGTATCCCATGGCCTTTGATATAATAGATGATTTCCAGTTTTAGAATCCACTAACACATCTATGTGATGTGTTTCTTTATGAGGTAGTGTTGTGGATTAATGACCTAAATTTCAATTTTGGGTAATGAATTAAATAATGATTTTGTGAAGTAATATTTTATAATTATATGTTGTTAAAGGTTTTAGAACAAGTTTTGTTCTTTTTCTTTCCATGGGTTTTCATGGTCCAATAGTTTTGATATTTTGGGGTTTTATTTTTTTCTGGGGGCCTTAAGATGGTATAACTAGTGTTGGGATTTAAATCAAATGCAGCCTTATGTGTTTTTAAATATTTATAGAATTAAGGTTTCATGTGATGTTGAATGTTATTATTCTATTCATTCACGTAGGTCCAGTGATGGTGTCTCTTCAATCCCAATAGCAATCAACAATCAAAGAATAATTTTCTATATATTTTTTCAACTCTATTAGTGTAGTGGAACCATGTTTATGGGATGATCCTTGATTTTTTGAAGGTACTAAACACTTATATTCATAGAGTTATATTTTATGACCCTTTTATTTTTTAGGTCTTAGTAATTATGTAAATTCTGTTGAAAAAAATCGATATTATTCTTGAAAATTAATTTTATCCATGTCAATGATGATGTGAGAGTGTGATTGAGTAATTTAACTTAGATTATTGTTTAGAGTTTAAAAATAGTGTAAAATGATTTAGGTTAGTGCAATATTCGAGGTGATTATTTTGATTATTTGTGGCCTATCATGTTTCCTATGGGTTTCATTGACCTATATGATGGCCTTCCACACTGCTCTTGATTTTATAAATTATTGTTTGAAATTTTCAATTTTCAATTTTTATGATTTCGTTATAAATTTATTCTATTTAATTGTAACCTATAATTATAGTTTGGATTTTTTTCATGTTTCAAACTTAATATAAAAAATTATAAAATATAAATAATATGGATTTGAAAGGGAACACAAATGATGAAACTAATGACAATAATTTTAAAAATAATAACAAAGATACATTTAGATCCTATGATAATATTTTCAATATTCTAATAAAAATATGTGTTTCTTAAAGTCTGGTTAAACTATGTTATGGTCAAAATGTGGGCCAGTATTTTGGTTGTTTATATATAAAATTGAGTTCTAGTAAAAACTCTTTGAGTTGTTAGAATTGGCGGTGAGAGGAGGCAAGTAGATGTGGATCTTACCAAGGATTCCAAATTAATATTGTTCTTAGAATTACTATCCAAGTAATATATTTGATGTTGTGGATTCATTACTGTCATTATGGCCACATAATTCCAAAATAATTCATTTTTTAAGTGTAAATCCATTTTTATAGTTTTTCCACCATTATAACTAAATTTCTTGTAAATATTATATAATTATAAATTATTAAAATTTAGTTTGTTAATAATTTATTCAGTCCAAGATTTTCATTAATTTTGTACATTTAATGGAATATATATGATTTGGGAAACAACAAAAAAATATATTTTTTTAAAGAATATAATTATAGATCATATTGGGATTTTGAAAATGAAATTAGGTTTGTTTTTGTAAACAATTTATAACCCACAATGAAAACAATATACCTTTTTCGAGACTATCAGGGAAGTAAAAAAATTATAATGGTGTGTTGAATATGTTTCAAAATGGTGGAAAACCAATAAGAATTGACACTACCCTGAGGAGAGTAAATCAAGTACCAGTTAGAACTGCGTGTAGAAGACATCCACCATCAATGGGGGTTATAGTGGCCCAAAGGACAAGTTGAACCTAAGTGATTGGATAGAGTGAGCCATACTACATTAAAAATTATAGGAAAGAGGACA
Source organism: Viscum album (assembly GCA_963277665.1). NCBI lineage: Eukaryota > Viridiplantae > Streptophyta > Magnoliopsida > Santalales > Viscaceae > Viscum > Viscum album. The sequence continues at coordinate 1,088,962,891 of OY728165.1, forward strand.
TATAAGTAAGTATTTTATATGGTAAAATATTTTACCATTATACTATGAACATACAAATAAGACACAATTTTTATGAAGAGTACCGTCTATTTTATTTGCAACATTGGTTAAACTCACTTGTTATGTGTATGGCTCTAATGTTTCAAAAACCTTCTTTGAATCCGGAGAGGATCTAGACTCTGCCATTATGAAACTATATATAACTATAAAATTATAGTGATTTTAAATGATTTCACAATCATGCCTCTACAATTATCATTAGACCTTTACAAAGTTAAATCATGGCATGGATGACATCTAGGAGAATGATTACACTTTTATAAATCCAATAAAAATGAATTTGTTGCGATATTGTTTTTTAGTCAAAAAATGGGATTTACTACATCATGATAATGATAAAAATATATTGATGTCATGTAGTGATTGATATCATTTAATCTTTGAAGGATAAGGGATACCCCGCATTGAATCATGGACATTAGTTTAACAAGAATATCCATACAAAGAAATAGGTGAATACCGATATTATTCATGCACAATGGAATAGTTCACACTAAAATCACATTACAATAATTTTTTGGAAAATAGTATACCATATTTGGTTGAAAATATATCTTTTTAAGGTTATTAAATACAATTAATATTGTTTAAATACATTTACATGTCCTTATATGGAATTATTTCAGATGAACATTAACAATACATTTGTTTAGAGTGTGAACCCCCATGAACTAACAATACCTGAGAAGTGATGGTTTACACCATAATATAAATATTCCCAGAAGATGATACCTTCTATAAAATCATTATAATATGATCATTTATTATACTAATGAGATATTTTAGGATCCATAACCATATATATTTATGAATACATATAAGTTATAGTTTCTCTTGGATGACTAGTTTACCCAGGAGATGTTTTTGCCATTATATTTATGGGACAATAATTTCTGAGGGATCTATTCTTATAGTGTCAATAAAAAATTAAATTATTTCTTCATATTTTTTCTGTTTTAATTTTTTATATCTCTGAATAATTATAATAATTTCAATAAATATTTTCTTCCAAGGTATGTATGGTATAGGGATTGTGTTCATAAATAATATTTTTATATCTGCACTATAAAAGGGTTTGAAATTCAATTTTTATCTACTCTGTTTTTCTCTTGGGTCCTGGTTCAATTTTTGGCTCTCGTGATGGCATGATGGTTCTTCCTCGACTGCCTCTCTTGCGCTCTGAACTCACGGTCAACCGCTCCTTTCCAGGTCGGAATGGGTGCGTAGGATTTAAAGAGTTTTTGGGCTTTGCATTCTAGAGGCCGTGGATCCCCAAGAATCTATTTCTTATACTAGGGTTTTATCCCCACTATTACTCTTCACTTTATTTTTGTTCCTTTTTTCTCTAGGGTTTTTATCCCAAGTTCCATTTCCATATTTGATTCTTTATCTAATGCGCCTTTGATCTTTTTATGGATGTTTATGTGTTTTTGTGATGGGTTGGTCTGGTGTGTTTTTTTCTGCTGGTTGGATTCTTCGGGTGTTGGGCATCGTAGTGACCTCTATAGTATAGATTATTATTGGTTGATTGTGACGATAGCGATGATGTTGGCCTTCTTTAACATCCACGATTCTAGGATTTTCCTGTGGTTTTTTCGACCTGCAATTTCCTGTTTCATTCTCTGCTCTAGAACCAGGTTTCCCACAGTCACTCTGAGGTGGAGCTGTGCAGTGGACTTCAAGGATCTTTGGGATATGAGTTTGTGTGGGCGACATCAGGGGGAAGACAGTGACGATGGAATGATCCTCAATGATAGTGGGATATGAATTTGAGCAGGCAACTTCTAGAGGAAGAAGATGATAATGGTCTTATCCTCGACCATAATGATGAGTTCGGCTCTGGTGATCTTGATGATGGTTATTGGTAGTGGTACAAAAACTGGTGATAGCATGATGAAGACTGGATCACGGCTCAATTATCATGGTGTCTGATTTATTTAATTTTTGAATTTTGGATTTTTGAGGGTTTCTTGGTTTTTCAATTTGAATTTGAATTTTGAATTTGGAGTGGGGGATCTTGCAGTGCTTGAATTTGTAACATTTTGGAGTTTTTTTGGTTCACACTTAGCCTTTAAAAGTGTCATTAGAAAATAAAAATATGTATTTTGGAAATGTAAGTGTATTTTTCAATGAACCAACTATAAACATTTAATCATGTGTGACCCCATAATGGTTTAGAGTTTCTATTATAAAAAATCATTCTAGTCTCCAATTTCATGGGTTACTCAATGTATTTGACCTTGATAAAATGGTATCCATTGAGATATACCTATTTTAACTAATTATTCCAAGTAGATGAACATGATTTTGTTAATTTTTATAGATATGATCACTTTGTAAATTATTATAAATTTTTTTTAATACTAATTTTATTAAATTTTTTATTCTTTTTTATACCCTGGGATTTTCATGAAATAATTCCAAGACATGATCATGTTACATAGGTAATATACAAATTGAAAAGGAAAATAGGTTCACCATTACAATCCACATATTGAGAGAAGTCTAAAATTTCATAAACTATGGAACGTATTTTATTTTTTCCTCAAAGAAAATGGAGTAATCCGAGGAGTAAGAAGAATGGACATAGTGTTCTGATAATTGAATTAGTTTTGCTGATCATCATATGTGGGGGTATAATTATACATCATTATTCCAAAAATATAAATAAAAAAATTCAATACCAAAATGGAAATCATACAAATAATGTCCATTTAAAACTGTATTCACCAGGTTGGCACACAAACACTACAACACAAACATATTTTTTTGTTCCAAAACACTTTGATAACATTAAATTTAATATTTTGTCCCATGATATAGGTTGGTTGATATTGTGTTATTTTTTATTAATAGATAAATTAATATATAGGATTCAAGGCTAAAAACCACATTCCATCAATACATGGCATGATATAGAATGAACATTTTTAATAAGGTTCTTCTGTCCCTTGAAAACTATGTAAATTCAGGTTAAAAGTTTAGAATTTAATAAATTTGGTGACATATCAAAATAAAATTCAAATGATATGTTTAAAGAAATGTTATAAAAAAATTCACCTTTATGGAATTGAAATGTGGTTACTAATTTATACTCTTTATAAGGTTATATTTCATTGAAATAGTACAGTTTTTGTTTCCACCATAGGTTGATCACTAATAAAATAGTTCATTTAAGTGAGTGAACAACTTTTTAATGAAATGGAAAGGAATATGTTCCAATGGAATGAAAATGAGAAAAAATTTGATGATTACATATGGGTACACCAAAATATATTTGGTATCATGAATCGAGTCTAAAAAAAGGATTATGGATTCAATGATGAAAATTAATAATGTCGAAGGTATATAAACATAAGAGGTTAAGATGATGATTTTTAGGGTTACAATAACATTCAGTATTCTGAATAATAATAACCATATTAGGGGCACCATGCCTGAGAATTAATGTTTCAAAAAATAGAAGGTTATTCTCTTCACATAAAAATAATAGTGATACATTGATGACATTGAATACTAAATCCATTAACAATAATAATGTATTTAATTCTAACTAAAAGTACTAAAGAGCTTCCAAGAGAAATATGAAATTTTAGGTCAACTAAAGAGCCAAAAAGATCAACTTAGTGCCAAGGGGGGTCCTCCCAATGTGAAAACTGTTGTCCTTATTACACATTAATTCATTATTTATTACAAAATAAAACATATAATAAATAAAATATGATCAAGGGCCCTATTTTATTTAGGTAATTAGTTAGATCACATAAAAAATTAAAATTTGGGTAATACATTGGAATTATCGAAAAAATCCTTAACATTAATATAATATTCCATGGTTCTTAAAACATCATAGGTTAAACTGGGGACATACATAAGAAATGGGTGATATTTATAGCATAGTATTAGAATAAAAAAAATAAAAAAATGATGAAATTAATACATTTTAGACCAAAAAAATTCAATTAGACATAACATGGGCTAGAATAAAAATTAAAAACAATGATGCAAGACATAACATGATTACAATAAGGTTACCTGTGATGTGGAGTCAACATTAAACATGACTTAATCATAATAAGTCTAGTTTAAAATCCAACATATTAAAACCTAATGTGATTATGATAATTTCCAATAAACTATACATGGAATCCTATGACGCTAAAACATTATCTAATTCATTAGAGTGTCATCTAGGTGTACCCATAAAAATCATATCTTGAACATGAAAAAGTGTGTGACATATATGATATAACATAAGAAAATATTTCATCAAATTTAACATGAATATTTAAATATTTTATTATTACATACATGGATTCATCCAATAAATGATTTATAGATACATCTAGGTGAATAACCATGTGTTGAATAGGGCAAGGGTATAAACGTCATAAATAGAAAAGCATAGTGACATTTCAGTAGCTTAACAGCTGTACATGAAGATCTATAACACTATTAAATGATAGATAAAGGGGTATATAATACAATTTAATTTAAATGGAAATTATTATCGCTATGTATGAACTTAATCGAACATGAAAATTCAGTACTTAATTGGAATAAAATGCCGAGGAATGTTGAATATAAAAAAGGGTGTTGATGAATCATAAAAAAATTTCAACAGCATAACCGGGGCACATAATGTATCATGGGAGTGATTAATGAGAGTGAAAGGGGTAACTAATAAATTTTACATCCTAATTAAAGTAATATAATTGTAGAAGATAATATCCCATAAATAGGAATTACAAGAAAAATTGTATATCATATACAAGGTTCTAGAATAAAGTGGAGAAAGAGAGGATCTGTTACTAAATTTCAGCATATTAATGGATTAGGTAAATTCTATAATGAGCGGGTATAAATGATCTCTAATTATTTTTAAATCCAATTGAATTTATACATATCTTTATAAATTCTTGGTAAAAAATTATATTCAAAAAGTAAAATTAAAAATAAGTTTCATGAATGGAAATAATGATAAAGAAACCCCTTACTAAATTTATCTATAGTAAAATATTAAGTAATTTATATAATGAGAGGGGGTAAATGATTTATAATAATTTTGGAATAAATTGGAAATTAGGAGGATATTTATAAATATATGAAAATATAAAAAATTCTGATTTAAAAAGATTAATACAAAGAAGGTGCTTGATTTAAAAGAAGAGAGAGAGGTCCATTACCTTTAGAGGGTGATTCTGAAATCTTGGGATATGCTTCTTGAGAGTATAAATGAAGCTATCCATAAATTTATGGAGAATATGGAAGATTAAATATGGGATAATGTAATTTTAGTAAAGATGATTTGGATACTATGTGGAATTATATAGTAAAATAATTGGGAGTTATTCATTATTTCTCAGACAATGGTTTTAGAATGAATATAAAAATATATTTGAAAAATCCATACCATTGATTTTAGACATTTTTTCTTACAATGTGGATTTATTTTAAATCATTGATACGAGAATATGACTAAATAATTTAAATTTTACACTAGTTTATTTGGAAATGATTCATGTTCTTAAAGAAATGATTTTAAGACATTAAAATATAATATATGTTTTGTATTATTCATAATGAATATATAAAATCCATCAAATTTCCTCAAAATAAAATTATTTTTAAGGTTAAACATATATATATAAAAGAATATTTTTTTATTACATCAATTTTTTGTTATTATGATGTAGCAATACACACCATATATTTAAATAGAATTTAATTTTTAACAAAAAATTTCACTGTCTTATAGAATTATAAAAAATCACCACTAGATAATTTAAATGTTCATATTCAAAAATGATATTTATTTTATAAAAGTACATTTCTATAGATGTAAATTTTATCATATAATACAATAATAGACTTTTTTAAAAATGATGGTTTCTTTGGTAATAATAATTTTTGAACCATTGTAGAAATTTTATTGGACTCCATAGAAGTTAAATTATAATTTATATTTCATAAAATATATTTAATTTCTCTATTTTAGTAAAATAAAATTTCTTTTTGAAATTTTATAATTAATCAAAAAATAATTTCTTAATTGAAATTCCATATTCCATTAAAATAAAATTGGTGTTTTATCTTATCAAAATCAAAATCATTTACATTTTAATGAGAATAATAAGTAAATATAATCATTTTTATGTTGAAAATAAAATATATTTTTTATATTATTAGGGTCATGATACATATCCCTTTATTACACCCGCAAACTCCCTAAGGGTATGGTGCGTGATGGTGAGATGTTCATTGGGCGGTTCAGTGTAAATGGTTCCAGTCATGATTTTGAGGAGCTTGAACTTCTCAGGTAAATTATATACCTCATTATTTATTTTTTTAGAATATTGGGCTAGGTTAAGGTAAATTATATTGATTCTATCTCCCTCATAAGCTCTAATAAATGTGCTTCATATGTTATGGTCCTACTGGTTGGGGTCATTATGTTATTTCATCTTTGTCAATTTGTTTTTTCATAACCCTCTATTTATACTAATCATATATTCATTTTTTAATGGATGTTTAATTCATGGTTATGATAAATATTAGTATTTTAAATATTATAGGAGACAATAAAACTAAATAAGTACATGTTTTTTCTATACCTATAATAAGAAAATTTAATTTAATTGCAAAGGGGATTTTATTTATAAAAGTTTAGGGAAGTGCGGTCTACCCCTATTTAAAAATTTATTAGATGAAATATTCAAGTCACACACTAAATCAAATGTGGGTAATTCTATTACATAAACACTTTTGTTTCCCAGGTTTCTTCTTCAAATTTGATGTTTTTCCACATCACTTTGACTATGTGCATTATCTTATTTCATAGAACATTGTTTAAAAAATCTATAATCATTACCAACTACTCATAATATTAAATATCATTCTCCAATAGTAGAACCTCCCTATTTAGATCATCTTAGCAGTCTATTAGGTAGTTACATTATATGGATACATGTAAATATCATGTACTTGAGATAGGTTAGGTAGTAGTGAATGTTTATAGGCCAACATTCTCATGCGATCAAGGCTCTCAAATGGGCTGATGTATCTTGGAATAAGCATTCCCTTATTCCAAAATCTCATGGATTTATTCCATGAAACTATTTAGATAAATAACTTGTCTCAATCCTCAAACTCCATGATTCTTCTATGAATGTCTTCATATATCTTCTTCGAATTTGATCATCTATGCTGTGTTGTGGAATGGCCTTAACCACTTTCCCCATTTACTTGACCATTTTAAGACCCATTAGTTTTCATTCACCAACATCATCCCTACATTATGGGGTTATAAACCTATTCCCATAAATGGATTCACAGGGTTCCATTTTTGTTATGGATTATAAACAATAATTTTATGAGAACTCAACCAAAAGAAGATATTGATTCCATATTTTTTATTCCTATTGATCATGTTCCCAATATATCCTCAACTGTTAGGATAGTCTGTTCATATTGATCATTGGTCTTAGAGTGATAAATAGTGATAATGTTCAAATATAAATTTAGATCATGCTGATGACTCTTCAAGAACATGGTGTTTAATCTTTTATATTAGTAAAATTCAATACATATTGGTGTTCTATGTTGCTTATCGTCTTCTATAATGTTTATCATTGAATGTTAATCAAGTGGAAAGTATAATAATATTCCAATAAATTGAGAAGTAATTCAATGGAAATACAATATAACCCCTGAATAAGTATTTACACTTTATTTCTTCATATTACCAATAAAAAATTATACAGTTATGTTTTGACATTTCAATGTACTTAAGGGTAATGGTTAGGTCATTCCATTTTATTTATTACTCTTGTACTTTACATGCGAACATACAAGATATCTTTATGTTTATTCTAAGATATTATTCTTTATATTGTCCCACCAATAGTTCTCATGGTGATATTAATATATTATTGTGCTCTATGGATATATACAGAAGTAGGAGTTTTTTAATCGTTCAAGAGTTCATTATTTAACTCAAAATTTGATTATTCACAAAGTCATGACCAAAATATTATAACAACTTCTTCAATAGATTTGATCTATGATGATTTTCTTTTCCATATAGATTTATCCTTCATAATTTTCACATCATCTATTTGGTCATTATTTATATTCAGCTGAAGGGATGGTTGAGAAAATATTTGGAAATGGTTGATTATGTTCTTTACTTTATGATTCTCATGTACATCCTTTTCATGTCTAAGAAGGTCTGATCATTCTCAATTATAATCAATGATAAAAAAATTATATTCATTATACACTATATCAATTTCCCATGCTGGTAGTGATATGATAAGTCCTAATCATTAATTATCTTTAACCATATTTTATGTCGAATAATTATATCTTTCTATGTGAACATATAATTTTGGCTCTTATAATTCATATATGTTGAACACATATCTCTAAAGAGATAATGATGCTATATTTTCAATGATTAGATTATTATAGACAACCCTATATAAATCATATGGGTAGTTTTATTCATGAACATTCAATTTCCTTAAGTCATATCCTATCTATTTTTCCTTCTACATTTGTACATAGTTCATTCCCTTATTCTAAGCATCATTGTATACCACAAAAATTTCTCCACATATGGGTAGGATATGTGTAGATGTAGTGATATTACTCATTTTAAGTCCTTTAATCTTTATTCACATTCATTATTCTGAAAAAAATGACTCCATTTTGAGTTATTATGGTTAGTTGTTCAAGAAATCAGGATAAAGTTTTCACAAATTGATGAAAGTGCCTAGATAATCCATAGAAGCCACATATTTAAATTACTATGGTTAGTATTGTCTATCCTTAAATTTGCACTATATTTTAATTTTCCATAGATATCCATTTTCTATTTATGACATTCTATAGGGATATTACTTTATCTAGATATAAATTTGATTGTGAACTCAATGAATCTTTTAAAAGGGAGACCAAAAAATTCATCTGGAAACACATCATCATATTCCCTCACAAATATCATATCTTTATGGATTATTATTTTTTAATTAGTCTAAATCATTTGAACTATATGTTTTTGATATTAGTTAAATAGTATCCATTCTTGATATGATAATACGAAATAATATACATGCTCTACATTTCAGTTCTAGAGAATTGAAGGGCCATTCATGGTAAAAAGGTTGAATTCATTCTCCAAGTAATTTAACTTATCTTTATAAAATAAAACCATTACATAACCAGGATAACATCAAATTACACTAATGTAAGACTAATAATATTATCAATAAAAAACTCCCCCAAACATCAACATGTGATTCAGTAATAATATAAGTTTTCCCTAATGATATAAAATGATTTCTAGTGGTGATTTGTTGTTTACATAAAATCTACAAGATATTCTAGTTGGGTATGAATTGAAATAAAAAATGACATAGACTAATATAAAATATTGGTATAATATATTTCACTTATCATGATCAATCTTAGAATAATAATTTCTGTATTCACTTATTACTTGAGATTGATGATTCACATCTTTCTTACCATCCCTTGAAATAGATCATTACCTTGGATAATTTCCAACTTCTCCAAACATACAAAAAATAAATAAATATGGTACATTATATTGAACTTCATCCCCATTTATCACATTATTAATTATTACATGGGAATCCTCTGCTTTAGTATATATCTTCCAACACATTAAACAAATTATAATTACTTTGTGACAATTACCTTGGTTCCCCTTTCTATATTCATTTTACAAAATTAATTTTTCTTATTTCACTTATCACCTTTATCTAATTAACTACATTTAGATAAAATCCTCCTCTTCTTTTACATCTTTATACATTAAAATATGTCATATTTTTTAATCAATACTTATTATATCTAGTTTTTAATAGACATAAGATGCCTTACTTGGGCTGCCGTCATATTAGGTATCTCATTCGGCATTCATTTCATTTCCCGTTATGTTGGTTATCTACATGGATCCACATATTTTCACCATTTTCTATAATAAATATATATTTGGTTTTTAGTATTTTTAAACTACTAAAAATCTGGAAGGCAATATCATTAAATGGATACTAAATAAATGATATTTATTCCTTAACATATGAATTTGTAGGATTAAATCTATGTTATCCATGACATATTTCCTAAAATAGAATTTGATGGAAATTTATATCCCCTTAATTATGGTTAACAACTAGATTTTGAACTTACCAATGTATATCCCATGGGATATTCAAACCAAGTGTACAGAAAGTCTAATTTTCATGCACTAGGTAATGATCCAGTACATCTTAATGTGCCCGTTTTGGGATTATTACCCTCAGGTACCTATATTACAAATCCACATCAACTTATTGTTCCAATACATGTATTTATTTTTATCTAAACCACATATAATAATTTAAAAAAATATTTAGGGATTTTTAATTCTTCTTAGTCTTATCCCAATGTCTTTTGATATGTTTCTTAATCATAATAAAAAAATGACTACACTTTCTACTAATACCAAATATTACAACAATTTTATTTATTACAAATTAATTGATGATATGTTACAAAATAATACACATAATACAACCCCAAATATTGAGAATCCTAGAATATTTATGTAACAAGGTATATAAAATTACTAGTTAAAATATTGAGGTACATCAAACTTATTGACAAATTCTTTAAAAAGATCACGATATTCCATCATTATTAAAACTACATGGGATAACCTGGGACATACATAAAAATGGGGAGAAGAATATATCCCAATAAGGGAATATACAAAGAATAACATGAATAATTTATTACAAATTTCACAATAGTCATTTTAATGGGTCATAAAATGGGTGATAATCATAAATATGAACAGTGAGTCCTAATATTACATGATAACTAATATGAAACATGGGATAGTGAAAGAAAAAACATTAAACATCAGATCATAGGGATATGATAATTTTGAACATAAAGGAATCGTAACATTGTGATCTTATTATAACATATCATGAACCATATGTGGAATCTCAATTGACTAAAGAATTACCCAATGTATTGGAAGGATATTTGGGCATACCCATCATAATCACATTAGGTACTTGCCGAAGTGTTCCACATAGATCATAAAATAAGATAACATATATCATGAAATTTAATACAAATATTATGGAATCTTGATTAGATACTTGGATGTACACAATAATTGAAGTATAGGTAAAACTATTTTAATACCATTTAGTGAAAATTGGTTTGACTATACACCTCACAAATACACAATTATAGTGATATTTCAGTAGAATAACGACAATACATGAGGAATCATAAAATTGTTAAATTATATATAAAGGGGTGTCACATCACTTGGAAGTTAAATGTATCATATAATATATTTATAATAACATAATCCAATAAGAATATTTTAAAACCAATGGGTATAAGACATGGAAGGTTCTTGAATAAAAATATGGCATTAAGAAATTGAAGGATAATTCCATCAACATAACAGGGGTACATAATGAATCCTGGGAAGGATTAATGAGGTTGTAACTGATCGTTCATCACATGTAAAAAATAATTAATATATATGTTAATGATTATATAAAATAAATATTATTTGGAAGAAATTGTGCATTACATAAATACAGTTCTTCAATAAATAAAAGAATGAGAGGATCCCTTACTAAATTTCACCATAGAAATGGATTGGGTAAATGATATAATGAGAGGGAAAAATAACATATAATTATTAGTAAATAAATTTAATAATATAAGGATCGTTATAATGTCATAAAAACATAGCCAATTTACATTCAAGAGGCTACTTATAAAGAATGTTCTTAAATGGAAAAGAATATAGGGAAATCCCTTACTATATTTCTCTACAGTATGGGCCTAGGAAAATTCTACAGTGAGAGAGAATAAATTATATATAATAATTAGATCATAAATTTTATAGTATAGAGATATTTATATAGTCATTAATAGAGAAACAAATTGATATTAAAAGTCTAAATATAAAGAAGGTGCTTCAATTTAATAGAAGAGAGTGTGGTCAATTAAATTGAGAGGGAGATTCCAAAAGAATTAGTGGAGCTTCTTAAGATCATAGGGGAATATTTGGATTACTCTAGAGAGGGTAGGAAAGAATAATTATAGGATATAAGCTTTTTTCTTGAATATTAAGGGGATCTAGTTTGGTTTTTCATAGTAATAAAGAGGGGAGTTATTTATTATTTCTCAAACTTTGGTTTTGGATTCTATATAAAATATTATTCAAAACCAAAAACCTTCCCTTTTTCCATGGTTAAAAAAAGAATAATTTATTTCATTATTTAATATGTAAATGGAATTGAATAATTAATATATTTCCACTAGTGATGTTGAATCCCTTCATGTTTTTAATTGAATAAATTTAAAACTGTAAAATATAATATATGTTATGAAGGATTCATAAATCATTTATAAAATTAATAAAATGACCTCAAAATAAGTATAAATTTTATATCATTTATTAAATCTCATTTAGGTCTTTTGATGTCATAATACACACCATATATTTATAAAATATTTAATTTTTACCCTAAAATTAAAAATTCTCAAAACATTATGAAAAAATCCTTGTTAGATAATTTTGATGTGTTGATTTCAAAAATAAAAATTATTTTACGAAATTTGTTTTCTAGATATGTAAATTTTCACTTTCAAAATAATAATTTACATTTATTGTGAAATTATGGGTTCTTTGACATAAAATGTATTTAATCCCTTATTAAAATTACAACTGAGTTCATAAAAATTATATTATTGTTTATATTTAAAAAAATTTATTAAATTAGGTTATTTTAACTAAATATATTTTATTTTCAATATATATGTATTCATTAAAAATGAATGACTTCGTTAAAATTACATATTAAAAATAATTGCATTCTGTATTTTTTAAATAGAATCAAAAAAATTACAATGTAACAACTATTAGAAGTAAATATAAACATTACAATATTGAAAATAAAATATTATATTCATATTATTAGGGTCCTGATAAATATAACTTTATTACACCATCAAATTTTTTATGGGTAATGTGCATGATATGAGATTTTTATAGGGTGGTTCGGTGTACATGGTCTGGGATATGATTTTGATGAGCTTTAACTTCTCCTGTAAAGTGATAAGCTCATGATTTAGTTGTTGTATAATGGTTTACACTTGGTCAAGGGAGAATCCTAGTGATGCTATCTCCCTCTGAAGATCTAATAAATGGTCTTCATAGGGTATGATCCTTTATGTTTTTTCAATTTCTTCTTTTTTTACATCAATTGGATTTATCATAGATGAATATTTTTAACAATCACATGATCATAGTTAAATTACATATTTATCAATGTTTGTGTTTCCTAATGGGCTTTTAAATTTATTAGGATGTTAATAAATCAAATATTTTCATGTGTTTTATATATCTATAACAGGCCATTTAATTCAATCAATGGAATGTTATTTTTAAATGTTTAGGTTGTAACAGAAAAGTGAAGGATATATCAAAACAAATTTTATGATGAATGTAATTACCCATAAAAGTTGTGAACTAATGAAAAAAATAACATAATATTGTAGAAAACTAAAATAAAACAAGCATAGAAAGATAATAAATTTTAAAAAAATCTGGGGGAATATAAAGAAGTTAGAGACGAATCTAAAAATGAATCCCCATAACATTTAAGAACACAAGCTAATTATATGGATCAGATAAATAAATTAAAAAATATAATCATAATTTGGTAGTTTCATTGAAACTTTTAGTGAAATTAAAATTTATATTCCTTTCAAAAAATCGGATAAAAATATTTTCACCTTTAATAAAATCATAAATTAGTTTTTTAAAATTATAACATAAATAAATAAATAGAAAAATAACTCTCACATGGGTTTTCTCATCTATGATTTAAATGAATCATCTAATGAAGATAAGACTATCGTAAAACATTTTAATTATTATTAATATTGGAACCAATGTGTTATTTAATTATTATTTTTGATTTTCATCCATGTCTGAACATCCTTTCATACAATATTATTAAAATATTGGGAGTGGAATAGGGGAATACTATATGGGCTTCTATTCAATGAATAATAATAGAGACTAAGTATATAGAAGAAAAAAAATTTAATGTATCATATTAAATGTAGAAATGTTCTATTTCTTGATGTATTTCTTTATAATTGGCCTGGATGAATAGATGACACCACTCATCATTGGAATAATTTTTTTAGACATTTAAAGGGACCTGATTGATGAATAAATAAGAGAACAATCCTATAGGATTGATGGTGAATATGTGAGTTTAACTATTCCCTTATCTCGAGAGAATTCAGAAAAAATAGCATATATATGTTAAAGAATCACGTTAGATACTGATGATGTTTCTTACATTTAGAAGAATATATATGTATTTTGGATGATAAATAATATAATTAGTAATTATATTTATAGAGTTAAGTGATGTTACCTAATATAATTTTAGATACTATACTGATTGTTTCATTAAAATATTTAGTATGGGTTCATGAGGATTGGTTAATGAATGATAAATTTTTTTATTTTTCCCAACTTAATAATCATAGCTGTATTGGCTAGAAAGAGGTTTAAAAATTACAACCTCAATGAAATTTATGAATACATTATAAAAATTAAGGAGGACCTGTCTATGTTCATGAGTCACAACTTCACTATTTGTAAATCTATAATGGGTATCATCCATCCAATATTTTATCACTTGATGGAAAAAATGGTATGAAAAATCAAAAATTAATGTAATCAAATTTCATTTAGGATTCAACCTAGTTTTTTATTTATTGGAAATTGATAGTTATTATTTTTTATAGAAATCATTTTATGATATAAATATCATACATATAAATTTTTAGAAAAAATGACTATAGTCCTTTCACATACACATTTTTATTTATAAGGATCTTGTTTGAATAAGGAACAGTTCTATATAAAGTAGAGTTTAAAAATGAGTTAAGAGAATGAACAACATTAATGGGGGGAAAGAATTAGTATTAATAATTTATTTCTTTACCAACCCATCATTATTTGTTTAGATTCTATTTTTTTAAAATTAAATTCACAATTAAATTTATTTATCTTTTTTCTAAATCTAAAAGAAAAAAATATAGTACATGAATCATGTAATCTTTTAAAATAATTTTTAGTAACATTGAATGTGTAAAATGGAGGATGGAAAAGTGGAGATAAGATTGATTTAATGAATTTAATGAGTCATGATTCCAAAAAAATATTTTCTTATTTTAGATGAAACACTCCCTATAATTAATCATCATTCATTATCTTGATTTATGGTTGATTGATTAATTATCAACGTGTGTTTCATAAGTGATTTCATCAATATAAACATTCAAAATTGAGGTTTTGTTTTAAGAAAATTATTTAATATTCTTCATAATTCACCATTCATGAGATTATTTTATTCCATCTTTCAATTCCACAAAGGTTCAAAACCACATTAACATGATTAAGGAATTATTATTTTTGAGCGACTTTATTCCATGATACAAAATAACACATTCCATCTTTATTTATATCTATATAATCCACCGATGACCTTGACAATAATATCCACATTTCATATTTGTTTTATCCAAACAACATTATCCTTCATATATTTCATGATATTAAATGATTTATGTTGGGGGAAATGGTTTTCAATTATGGAATGATTTTATTTGAATTAAGGATAATATGATTGGTGTTTTTATGTCGTGTGGTGAAATTTTCCTGATCATCATTCATTTTATTCCAAAATTAACCATCTATAAAAAAGGAAAAAAGAAATTAAAATAAATAGATTATGAAAATGGCTTGTTTCTTGGGTAATTCAATCCCCCTTATCTAAAGATATGGTCATGTTATAACTATTACAGTCACTATAAAATGAAGAATTAATACTTTTTGGGAGGAAAGTGTGATATTTTTTCCATGTGAAATAATAAAAAAGGAGATATAAATGAGGAAGAAACATAAATTATATTCATTTTTATATTTGTGATAATTTTAAATGATTTATTGTAGTGAGGGTAATTTCAAAATTATATAGTAGTTTGTTATTTACCTTGTTATTGTTTCTCATTTAATATACACTGGAGTTTAAATTAATATTTGATCATTTATTTATTTGACCTCAATTAACTACGTACACTTATCCTCATAGTCATTTGGATCTTCATTTTATTTACATAGGATTAATTGTGACATTTATCTTTATCAGGTAGTTCTTTTAGTTGAATTTAATTCATTTCAAAAGTATACATACATTTCTTGTATGATGATGAATCTAGGAAAGTCTTATATAATTGATGTTATGAAATATTAAAATGGAGTTTTGTCAAAATTTCCATTCATATTAATGATAAATTTAGTGAATTATATGTTTTATGGGAGGATAATTATTATTTTAAATGAGGAAATTAAACATCATGAATGAATAAAATTGAAGGATAATTTTAAATTTAAAGAACTTTTATTATGTGATACTTGAAAAAATAATTCTATAGATAATAATTAAATAATTAAATTTGATTAGTAATTTATATTTTGGTAATATGGATGCTAAATTATGTTTATTTTTATATTTAATACATAAGGATAATAAGTATTTTATGTGTGTGAAGATTTTGAATATACATTTGATACAAACAATTTTAATGCTATATACAATTATTTTGTCTGTTAATTAATTATTCCGTCAAATATTTTCATTTATTTGATATATTAAATTTTTTGATGTTGATTTGTGTCTGTATAAAACAAAATAAATTTTATTTCTTGAATAATAGAATTACGGATCCAATAAATTATTTTTAAATGAAATGAAAATATGTTTTATAAAAAATAGCGAACCAAAAAAACTATTGAAGATCAACCCAATCATTGTGATTCATCCAACAAAATTTCAACATAGGTATAGTTAGGTGGAAGATTAGAGAAAGGATAACATTATTTCAAAATTGATCATTTTAGAGAATAATAATCATGGTTTAGAACTATGTTCCATTGAGAAACAATATGTAGGGATATATAGAGACCCTCCTTCTAGTTCATCTGTAAGGTATTTGATCGATAACATCCTATCATATCATTTCATATATCGAAGTTGTCATCAAAGAAAGGTTTTTTTGAGACACCAGTCCAATGTGGTAATTTTGACATAAAAATTTTCTATCATTTCGTTCACAATTTTTGTCTATTTTTTTGTAGATAGGGTTTCACCAACTCTATCACATGAGCATACATGGATTTTTAAACCACCAATATAGGAAAAAAGGATCTAAAATATACCTCTGGGAATATCAGTACCCCATTAAATCATAGTAATTCTGGAATCTGGTACTATCATTCCATTATAAATCTCATGTCTCTCCTATGAAGGTAAAAGTTACAACATAAAATGATGAGTGTGAGGCCACACGAATAAATATGATATGATGTAATGGGTTTCATCAAACAATTTCATTCCTTAAATTGAACTCTCAACAATGAGATACTTATGATGAAATTTTGGCACTAAATATTTGATAAGCTCTATAGAACTATGAATGATGAGGTATTGTCCACATGCATGCATGGAGTGTTGTTTATAAGAAGATGTATGAACTAAAAAGGAGATTAATCATGTAACTCATTTCATGAAGGGAGGGTTTTCATTTCTATAAAATCTTTGAATTCATTAGGTATATGTGAGACTTGTTTATATTTAAATATAGAGTAATAATGGCTAAATACAATAGTTTGTCATGTTGAATAACATTATCAAATATTTATAGAAAATTTGTTCATTCCATAAGGATTAATTGGCATTATGTGAGAATGTGTGGCCATGTATTAATTGTATGTGTGAAAAAATGGTTCACACTATAATTCATCATCATCTAAGGGTGGTATAGTTATAAAAAATTTAAAAAGGATATTTTTTAATATTTTAATTATAGATATTAGTCTTTATGATCGATGACCATTAGAATGTCATGGATAAGATAATTCACTAAGGAAAACATTAACCCATGGGATTAATGGTTTCCTATAAATTCATGGGTCCACTACTAATAGGGGGAACCATACAAAAAAGTCTAAAATTGATTCTACTCATTTCATTTTTGTCAACTTTTATTTTCTATAACCCCTAATAAATATAATAATGGGTGAATTATTTTTTTTATAAGGGATTTATTGAATGAATATTGTTTTTCTTAATAATATTTTTCTTTTTGGTTTACGATTTGGTTATGCATTAAACTATTATCTATATCCCTTCCAATTCGACTTCCTTTACCATTGATACAATTAACTGGAAATTTTATTATAATTCTTCGACATTCCATAACAAATCATGCATGAAATTTTATGTCTTAGATGGGATATACTTAATCATTGTAACTGGAAACTAGTTTTTTTGATTAATATTTGAACATAAAAAATGGGGTTACTTTGATATGTAGAATAAATAATATGACCAAGGACCCCTTTATAACTAATAATAAAAAAACACATGGGTAATTAATTTTTCATTTCAATTCATTAATGTCAAAAACTAGATTTTAGGAACATTGTACATATTCTATAGTCTTCATTTTCAAAATCAGTTTTATTAATTATTTTACCATATTAATAAATATATATATATATATTCTAAAATAGTTTGTTGGTTTCAACCTCATACTAAAACATATTGTATAAAATATTTTATATTAGTAGTAGTCCACAAAAAAATATAAATTTTATCTTGATTGATCTATATGAACTAAAGGAAAACCACATTAATTTACACCTTAAGAGGTCCTACCGATAAGATACCTTATAGTGTTTTTGGATATAACTATATCAAGCACAAGAATCATGGGTATAATTTGTAGTATTGTATATTTGTAGAATTAACCCATCATTAGGGAAGCATAGTAAAAAAATGTGACATGGAAGTCTTTCGTGATTAGCTAATGTGATGAATTTTATATAAGAGTTTTTTCATCAATGTTGGTATGAGGAAATAGGCCGTAAATATTCCACTGAGTTTCCCATAGTTGATACTAGAGTAGGGCCAACAACTATCATAGGTATTATTCTATTATATTTTTCATTTTCATGTTCTTTAATTCATATAATTACTTCAAAATAAATTGTTTTATATAAAATTTCCTTTATTATTTATAATAGAATAGAATAATTTCATTTGTAAAGGATCTTGGTACTAATTTATAAATGTTTATTAAATATTACAGGATGTCATTTCCTTATGGATTTCTAGAAGAATCAATCAGACATCTCAAGGTTTTATTATTATTAGTATGAATTCCAAATATATTATTTCATGATTGGATATGGTAACCATGTTTTGTTCCATATTTGAATTCTATAATAGAATTGTTGATTTTGATCACATTTTAGTTTCAAATAAACATACTATAGTTAGTAGGAGTCTCATTCCAGTTGATTAGGTCTATATTAAAGGCATGTGTGTGAGATCATTACCAAAATATCTAGACATGTTCTTAGTGCAGTAGAATTTATAGGGAAACTATTTTTACCTTCGTTAGTTGATCCTTACCCCATTATATTTCCAAAATAAATTTATAGAATAACTCTTATCTAGAAATTTTAATTTATAATAAAAATATTTCCTTGAATAGAAAAGTTTTATATCCCTTTATATCATACGACTCCAACTGATATGTAAGATTATGATTCAACTTTAAGGTCATGAGACAAATGGATTTGTTATACCAATTAATATCCCCTGTTTTAATTGTTTCTATTTTAAGAGATGGTTGTTGTGTGTCTATGTTAATTTTTATACTATCAATCACTGAATATGTTTTTTAACTGGGTCTTCTAACCCTTTTCTCTCACTGATGATCACTGTGATTACTTCAAGGGATTTTATTTGTTCTTAATGATTGATCCCTTTTTATGATACCATTATCATTTAGTTGGTCTGTAAGATATTCATTTAATGGAATTCAAAGGCCAAAAAAGATATTATTGTTTTATGGTAAAACCTTTAAGAATAATCAATAATCTTTTATAGTTATGAATTTAGTCAAAAATTATTTTCATTAGATTTTGGAAAAAATAATTTTTGTCTTAAATGATAATATCTTATATTTTTTATATACTCAAGATAATAATGATCAAATAATTAACTATCTATGTGAAAACATACTGGTTCATCAAATCTATGCCATGCTATGAAAATTATAATTCATTATATGAAATGTTAAATTCCTACGATATATAATCTCTAATGAAAATATCCTAATGATAATTAGAAATTTCAATCTATAATGTTGAGGAAATCTTTAATAGTTTTCTTTTAGATCATATAATTAGTACAATTTTTTTGTTACAATAAAAAATATTTATATTTTAGTTGAAAAAAATACTCTTTTATGACTTAATTGAAGTTGAGTGATGTAAAAGTTTTCTTATCAAATAACTATGAACTAGGAATATTAGGTAATGGATTGGATTATCTAATATGTTGTCCTTATTAAATCTCATACATGGGAGGGATATGCTTTGTGTTTTGATGATTATTTAGCTTTCATTAGATTATTTTTTATAGTGGATCATTAGATTGTTCCTTATGATTTTATACACCTTCCTCCATGTGAATGGGACCATACTACCCATTATTTAGAATTGGATGATGTTGTGGATGCCGAGATGTTTTGGAATAACTACTCGTATAGAAAAATTTCTCGGTGTAGATTAACCAAAAGACCTAATATACATATTTTATCAATAAAAAATGAATATCTGAAAACATTTTTTTGTAAAATTCATTCTATAAATATATTATTCTATTAGAAACTCTCTTTATAAGATAAAAATGGTAGTATATTCTCTTTGTTGAAATGATTAAACACCTATTTAAAATAATGAATTTTTTGGTATTACACAAAATTTCAATGTAGAGTTCCAAATATATTTCATAGATAGTGAAACACCTAAAAAACACTCCATATAGAATACCCTTGATTTAGTTGAAGGATTTAAGAAGAAAACCTTGGGGAATTGTGAAATTGGTTTACTCAGCTGTGTGTGTCACCTTGGGGTGATCCTAATGTTTTTATTATGAATAAATATAGATCCATGCTAAACAAAATTTAATATCATGAACATAAGAGAACAAAAATCAGTAATAACTATCTTATGCCCCATATTGATGACTTGTTTGATCAACTACATGGAGTTCAAAACATTTCCCAGACCGATCTTCATTTTGGATATCATCAAATGAGAGTCAAAAAGTGGGATATATCAAATACATCATTCCATACAAAGAATGGATACTATGAGTACATAGTGAGTCTATTTGGTCATACAAATCCCCCTGGTATCATCATAGATCTAATTAATAGTGTTATTAGATATTAAAATAATAAGTTTGAGGTTGTATTTATATATGATATTCTTATGTATTCAAAGGGTACATAAGATCATGATGATCATTTGAGGATTTTACTAAAGACCAAGAAGAAGGAGAATATTTATAAAACATTTACAATGTTTTTTTAGATATAATGTTTTCATTTTTTGGGTAATAAAATCTAAGGAAACTATATATCAGTGGATCCATCAAATACATAATTTATTTAATGTTTCCCTAAGTTATACACTTTGAATGAGATCCTCATTATTATTGATATGTCATGATATTATTGAATAATTTTTACAACGTATCGAGACTATATAATTCATTCAATATGTTATCATTAATGTGAGGAAACTTCCTTTAGATATAAGAAATGTGAGGAAAATTTCAAGGAACTAAAGAGAAGGTTAGTCAGTTAACTTGTACATATATTACACTATAATAGAAAATAGTTTTTAATTTATTGTGATACATCCATTTATGGGGTGGGATTCATTCTCATGCAAAAAGTAATGGTTATATCTTATACCTCATTACAATTTATGGTTCATGGGAATATTTATCCAACTCATGATTTGGAGTTTGATGTGGTAATTTTTTCATTAAAGATATGATGGGTCATCTTAATGGAGAAAAATTATACATATATTCTGATCATAAAATTATAATGTATATATTAAATTAGAAGGTTATGAATATGATTCAAAGAAGATGGTCAGATATGATTAATGATTATGACTCCTTAATATGTTACCACCCCATAAAAGAGAACAAGTTAGAATATTCATTATATTGAAATTATCTAGTTAGATTTTAAATGATGAGGATCACAAAATATCCAATATATATATTTTTTAAAAGGATGGATCTCTAAATCATGAAGAAAGGGGATAAATGTTGTATTTATCAAATAAATGTTAATACATCTATCCATGTGAGGATTAGAGAGGCACAAAATGAAGATATAGAGCAATAGGTAGAATTTAGAAATGTTTCTTTTAACTCATCCTTGATTTTGAGGGAATAGTAAAATCTAGGACATGTTTATGTATTCTTCCTATACCAGAATTGAATAAGGATTAATTTTATGAGCCTTTTAGTTCATAATTATCTATAAATAATATAAATATTTAGATGCATGTAAATTTTAGAGAGTGTTTTTGGTGGGACATAATGATGATGGATATTGAAAAATATATATATTGGGGATTGTTATGTTAGTATGTTAAGGTTGAGAGAAAAATATATAATTGGATGTTACATATATTACACATACCATAATTTAAGTTCAAAAATTTCAATCAATTTTATCTTGATACTCCAAAAAATTTGAAAGCCCATAACTCTATTTCAGTTATTGTTAATGAACTTAAAAAGATGTCACATTTAATTTATATTAGGGAATATTTATCTCTTAATCATATTAACATAGTATGCCTTAAATAAGTGGTAATTTTACATGGTGTACCATATTAAGTTGTATCTGATCATGATCTTAGGATTACCTCAAAGTTCAGCAAGATTATTAGGCACACTATGGAAATAATATTAGGTTTCAACACAGTTTATCATCTTTAGATATTTGGTTAGTCTAATATAACCATTAAAAACTTGGAGCTTATATTAATATATTGTTATCAATAATTCAAATGTGTTTGGTCTCAATATATTACTCTAGTCATGTTTTCTTATAATAATATCTTTGAATCGAGCATTCAGATGACCCCTTCTGAATCCTCTATGGAAATAAGTTTATAAATCCAAAATTTTGGGATGAAATTTGAGAAAGAAACCTATTAAGACATAATATTTATGAAGAAATAGTATATAAATTTTGAGTCATTCAATTTTACATCAAGGTAGCATAGATTATATAGAAAAGTTATTCTTATAATCATCAGTGAGATCTAGAGTTCTATGTTTGTGAGAAGGTGTCTCTATAAATTTATCCATTGAATATGGTTTAGTTATTTTAATGAAGTTAAATTTAAGAACGTGGTATATTTTCTATATTGATATTATTGATCGAGTAGGGGTGGTATCTTATCACTTTGTGCACCCAAAAAATATCTCTTATGTTAATTATGTGATCCATATATCTCTCATATTTAAGTAAATAACGAATCAATAACATGTAATGAGATCATAGGAAATACCAGTTGATCGTGATATTTTATAAAAAGAACAAATGGTTTACATATTGGATCATATAGATTACATTATGTGGAATAAGGATACACATCTGGTTAATTTTATTAAGAGGAATCTCAAATTTGATGAAGTTACTTGGGAACTCAAAGATGTGATGATATATAAATATCCTCATTTCTTTATCAGATTTATGTTATTTTGTGGGAGAAATTAATTTTAAGATGTGTCAGAATAAAATAACATTATATTTCAAGATATATTTCAATTAAAATAAATTTCTTTCATAGGTTTCAATACATGCAACCATGAGTCTAAATGTGCTGTGAAATAATATACTTTTATAATCTAGCTATTAAATTGTTCTTTATTAATAGTACTTACTAAATTATGAGAAATAATCCTTATACAAGTATAAAATTAATTATTCTTTTATCAATTTATTAGAAATGAAAAAAACCATTTGGAAATAAAAGAGAAATCTTCCTAAAAACATTTTTTAAGTGTAAAATGTGTATTTATCTTCATAAATTAATAATATCCCAATTGATGAATGATTTTAATGACATTAAAATATTATATATTCAAAAAAATATCTAATATACATCTAATACGATCTTTTTCTAGGCCTAGGATATTAATGAATCCATTTTTATTCTAAAAAATATATTTTCTGAAAAACATGTTTTAATTACCTTTTGTATGCTTATTTTAAAATTAATTTCTTCATTTTATAAAAATACAATCTTCAAAAAATGATTCCATTTTTTTAACCACATGTTCTAATTTTGGAAAATTGGTCCCTTATATTTTAGGTCAATATTAATTGTAATTGTTTTAAATTATTATAACCTCGGTATGGGTAAAAAAGATAAAATAGTGTTAAAATAATCAGATGGGGCATTACAAATTCTATAAAAATATTTATACCATTTTATTAGTCTACTATAACAATTTCAAACAAATTTTATAATATTTGATCACTTTAATCATTATTTATTTTATTATGACCTTATATTAGTTTATTAAAAGAATAAATAAAAATATCTCTCTCATCACTTTAATATCTCAAAAAATAATATAAGAACATAAAGAGAGTAATTTTATTTATAAAATATTTATTTTAAAAATAAAACCTTATTTTTATAAGAGTAATTTTTATAAACAATGTAGTTACTGAATAATGACATGAAACACTTAGAAAACACTGACATTGTATTTAATCAATTAATAGAAAAATTAAATGATAGTAAGAATATTAAATGTAATAAAATTTTGATTAATTATTATCTTACTTAAATTTAGTAGATAAATATTACATATTAGTTATCTGTAAAATTATAATATTCAAATTCTATATTTTTAGAGGTTCCTTTAAAGTTAAATTAAATGATTAGTTACAAAATTCACATTAATGATATTTTATAATGAATAATATTTTATTAAATGACCTAAAAATAATGACAAATAACTTATCACTAGAAAATTAATAAAATATTTCTGAAAATATCAACCATGATCCATTTAAGAGTAACTTTTCAATTTATTGGGGCCATTGTAACCATTTAAGATTGAAAGACTTGTTGTCGCGATTAAGGTCAAAATGGAAAATGATGGGGTTAATAAAAAAGATAAGGTTTAAAATGACATGATAAAAATAATAATTTAATCACATGTTATTATTTTTCCCTTATTCTCTTTGTATTTGGATCACTGTCCATTAAATAGAATTTTTCTTGATAATGATATAATTTTTTTTTGTAATTCCAAGTGTATCATTTCCATTCCTTATAAAATTACACCTTTTCCATAATTTATTTACACAGAATTGATCCATATAGATCAACCAAACCATAGAAAAAGCTAATATTAATTTCATTATCTACATTTTAGGGGTTTTGTTCTTCCCAATGGACAATCCCAAAGGTCCTTAATAGGCAATCAAATTGATTTCTATTATAGATACAGTAAATTCCATCATCAATCAATTTATTTTTAATTATTATTTTAACTAATATAATAATATTTTATTTAAAAAAACATAATTATAAATAATATAATTAAATTTTATTATGATTTTGAAATTACCATTATATGTACTATTTAATATCAAATGGGAAGTGAATGTATCGCTCATGAATGCGTACGAATTATCATCTCCACATAGAAATAAAATTTATTTTCAATCATTATATTTCATTATTGATTGTTTTTATGGCTTTAATGTATATATATTAAAATAATTAAATAGTTATTTCTATGTAATTTTAATATCATATCTACTTTCTTACCTTCCTATCTGTTGGAAAATGATAATGTCGCTTGTGCGTACATGTTGACTATCATGTCCATGAAGTGATGTTTTTTATTTCTCATTTTTTTTATTCTGATGCTAAAATGGAAAATTTTATTAAATATATAAGATATATAAGATATAATAAATATTCATTAATGTTTAATTATTATTTAACTTTTTTTTCTTCCATCCATTGAAAATTTGAAATATTATTAATGTGTATGCAAGGCATACCATCTCCGTGAACAATGAAATTGTATTTTAATATATATACCTTATATGGGAGATGATAAATATATATATATAGTGAATATATATGGTATTTATATTGTGATTAAAATTATAGTGATTATTTAACCTTGATCAATTTACAAGGAAAGAAAATACCGAACTCCAATTCTCATAAAAAATTAAACATTTAACACCTTAAAATGATAATTTTAATAAGAAGTTCTTAATAAATGTGTGTTTAAATGTTATAAGTAAAACATATATTGTGTTATAGGTATATATATTTTAATTTCATATAGTTATAATATAATTAAACTATTATAATGGTGGTTAGAGAGGTTTGGTAGCAAATAAAACTTGAGGTAAGGTTTTTATGTTATAATCTCACTGTTTGTTGAGATTGTTTATTATTATGTTCAAAAGATGAAATATTATGGTCTAAATCTCAATAAAATCATGAATTTTCTACTCCATAGGTTATTTTTTGAAATTTATTATTTTAATTTCATTTCAATCCATTTATATTGATCAAATTAACAAAGTAAATTTTAATGAATATTGATTTTATTTTTCTCTACGATTGAAAATATTTTTTCATCCATGTAGCTATTTTCTAGAAATGTTTTTATTATTTTTTTAATATTCTCTAATTATTTTGGAAATTGATTTTACCCATAATTTAATTTTGAAAAATAATTTTAATGGACTATTCTTTTATTATAAATGGCGTACATTTCAATTCTTATCAAATATATGAAAGGGATATTTGTTTTAATGTATAATAACTGAACATAATTACCATCAATCATTAAAATTTAATGATTTTTGTCTTGATTTATATTTTTATATGTTTATTTTCAAATAAATTTTTTTCATTAAAATTTTGTAAAAAAATTATTTCAATAACTTCTTTCAATATCAGAGTGGAATTTTCCTTAAGACCTACTTCAAGTGATATTTTATAAGATTTTTCATCTATGATGACATAAAATGATGTTAAATAGATTTTTATTTTGTATTTAATCAATCAAACCCACCATTATTCATTCTATATATGTTTTATGATTAGGATTAACAAATATTTGTGAACCCTATTTATTTTCCTTGGGTAATACTAAGATGAAATGTTTATGAATCGTATTTTCTTTTACAGAGTTTCAATATGATGAATTATTTGTGATATAGTGGAGCACATATGTATGATTATCAATATGATACATTTTTTCCTAGAATTATATATCCCTCCATTGTATTGGGTAAAGATATATATCTCATGAGAAAAAAAGTATTGGAATGGGGAGTGAACCCAATTTAGTAAGGGAATCTATGTAATATGATAGACTTAAGAGTGAATCTTGACTACTATGATGGGAAAGGAAGTGATCCCAATCACCTATGACAGTTCCTTAAGTGAGCCTTCATTATTTGGAAATGATTTTATATTCTTATGTTTATTCCAAAATCTAATGTCTTTTTCCAATGTTTTGTTATAATGTCTCATGTTATTTTATTACATTATGATTCATTCCTTATAAACTGCCAAGATTACTAATATGAAAAAAATATAATAATTTATGATATGTAGGGTGTGTTTTTAAAATTTTATTATTATATTCTCATACATTATTCACATTTTATATTTATTTTATCAATTATTTCTCCCTTGTTTACTTGAAATGGTCATCTAAGTTCACCCATTCTAATGTTTTCTTTCCCCTGGTTATAATGAAATGTATTATGTATGATATGTAAAGAATTATTTCTAGTTATAGAGAACCATTTAAGAGATTATGTAGTTCTATTATGAACAATTTTTAATTTATACATGTTTCCAATGATTTTAGACCAATATAAATATGTCATGGATCCTAATGTTGTGTGTTAAATATTTTTCTTAAAATAAGTTATATCTATGTATGAAAGGATTGGGTTATTATATATTATTTTTAATGAAATCATCAGAATGATGTTTTATTCAAAAAATTTAATGATATGAAAATAAATTCAATAATTTTCATATCATTCATTCAACCCACTAGAATAGGAGAAAGAATATATAGATTCCTCAAGAATGGGACTAAAAAAATTCAATGAATAGATAAGCAGAATGATAGTAAATATGACACATGTTATCTATAACTAAATAAATAATTTAAGACCCTAATTTTTTATTTAATGACTGAACATACTTGTTCAACACTATAGTGCTCCATGATTCATTACTCTACAAACCAATACTGTCGGTATAGAATGATTAATGCATAAAAATATGGACCCATATTGGGGCCTCACCAAGCTAGGACATTGCATGATTTCCTAACTTCATCAGTTGGGGGTGGGCACCAACACCTAAAATAGGATATTCATTGTAATAGTATTTCTAGTAGATTTATATAAATATTATTCAACCTGAAAACACATTCTATAGTGGATAAAATATATGTGAATCCTCATTTCATAGCGATAATTGAGAAGGATTCAAAGAGGACTTAGAGGCCACTAGGGCCAAGGAAGATGTTGTTCGCACGTATCTCAACATATAGGTCATATCTTCTTGAAATCAATATGTATTGTGAAGAATCAAATATAGTAAAATTATTATCTTCGATGTGTAAATCATTCTACTCCTGAACCTTAAAATAATTGTTTTGGACTATATATACTAGAGGACTAATTATAAAATTATTACTTTTCTGGTGAATTCAAAAAAATTGGGAGATCATATCAGTCCAACCCATTTATGGAAAGCATTCACTAAAATCCATGATATAGAACATAGAAAAAAACCTAAGTAGATCTATCTTCAAATCCACAAACACATTTTAATCCTCATAGTGGGATGATTAATCCCATGATCTTGAATTATAAAATATTTGAATAATATTTCATTATTACATCCAAGCACATCATCATACTTGGGAATAATAAATAAAATGGGATCTATGAAACACTCATTTGGTACCTTTTAAACATTTGGGAGTTTGAAGCATAGGTCACAATGAATAATTTTTATCATGCATATAACAACCTTACTGGATAATATACAGTCATATCCTTTAAATAATAAAAAATGGAAACTGGTATATAAGGGAATATCAGACCCTTGAACAGATTTTATATACTAGATGAAATTTTTGTATATCGAGTTCTAATTGAAAGTGAATAAAATATTATTCTTATAATTATAAGGCCCCAGCCTTAAAACTTACTTAATCTTGAGTTATTACAAGATTACACATTGAGGATCTTTTCTGGTTTAGAGTTTTAGAGAATTAGATCATGAAAATTGCATTACATTCCACTTTTAAACAAAGTGGTTACATAAAAGATAGTATCCATTCTTCCCATCAACGGAAACATATTGAAAATAAAACATGGAATCTTTCTTAACACATCCTTGACTCTATCATCTTATCATGTACCTTTCCCTTGACCTGAAAAAAAACATTTCAAAAACTTGGGATGAGCATAAAAAGCTCAGTAAGGGATATAAAAATATGGAAAGGAAACATGAGTTCATATATACACAAGAATGAAATCATAATTCACCCATAAAACATAGGCACTTTAACTTACCTCATCAAATCATGAATAAATCATAGAAATCATAAGACATAAAGGTAACTTGAGGCATTCATAACATTCTTACGTAGGGAGTAACCCTATTGGTTACGTTTGGAATACCCATCACAGTATATTCCCTAAATCTCTTCGGAGAAACCTTAACGTTTCACTCCTTCGCGTTACCCAATGCATTGGAGAGCTATATCGGGCTCACCCGCCCTTAGTTTATCACGGAACCACCCGTTCTTCATAACAATGCCCAAGAACCATAACATAATCGTATCACATAAAACATGAATAAAGGAAACACAACATTTCCACATTTCAATCACAATATAACAGTTTAAGATATTGAAATAATGAATCCATTAAAAACCATTTTCAAAACCATTTAAAACATTTAATAAAGAGATTTTTGAATCAAAGTGTCCCATACCACCTTGAAGCTTTTAAAATTTTAAACCATTAACATCCATATAAATAAATCCTTAAAACCACTTTGAAAACATGGATATTAATAAGAACGAATAATTAAAACATTTAAAACGATATTTTGGTTAAAGGGGTTTTACCAAAATTAGAGACACTTGAATACAATAATTGAGGAATAACATTTAGTCAAAACTTTGTAATATCATGGGAATAAAGGAATCCATGATATAATATTCCAAAGGACAGTATATACACCATATAAGAGTGAATTGGTGCATAACAACAATGAAGTCTCAATAGGGATGTAAAATGTGATGAAATCCCTTATAAAGAAGGTATCCTTAAATCAAGGACAAATCAATCTCAAAAATATGTGTGACAAATATAAATACACCCAATATGAGTGGATATTAAGTGTAAAACAATAAAAGGTCGTTCACACATATTCAATGGATGACATATTCAATGACTACATGTTCAACCCAAAGAAATCGAAATTGGGTTAAAAAGATCCCTTGACAGCCTAACGACATCACATCAAAAAGAGTTGATGAGAGATAAAAAGTGTATCTCATCACTTGGACATAAAATTTACATCAATAAGGATATATGAGAACATATCCCAACATAGCAATATGTAAATTAACAGACCCAATAAAAGAAGACTTTTAAAAAAAGAGGAGGGTGAAAGGTTCCCTTACCGACTTGGGTATCTTTCAAAACATACACCCCATGAGAGAAGGACAATAGATCTTTGATGTAAATACTCATAAACGAAAGTATATTACACAAAGAGTAGAATAATGGGCAGTACTTACACCACTCAATGGAATTTGTGGCAAATGTAGCATAAATCTCACGGGAATAAAAGTGAGGTGAGAAATCCCTTACGAGAACTCGGCAGCCTAACGGCGCCACATAAAACTTCCAAAATGGATTGATGAGAGAGAATAGGGTCTCTCATCACATGAACATAAAAATTACAGTAGGATTAATATAAAATAACATCCCAATCATCAGAAAGATGAGCTTAAAATAAATGACATAAAAGAGTGTACTTAAAGAGAAAGAGAGTTGCAGGATCCCTTACCTCGGGTCCGACTTGACTCGATCGTTCTTTAACGTCCTGAATAATAAACTTGAGTTAATTTCTATTTGCTTAAGAACCTTTTCCAAGTTCATTATTCCTTTTATATCAATTATTGACATGTTGTGAACATTATGTAATCATTTAAGTTAATAATGTTCATTTTGTCGGTATTTGGTTCTTAAGTCGAAAGTGGACTTCTTACAATTACATGTTGTTCATGTGGCCAAATGTTTATTATATCCAGAATTTTATTCATGTTGTAGATATAATATATGTCATATATATCCAATACATTCATGCATTTATAACATTACATAATCATTTAGAGGTAAGAAATGAAATGCACCGTTCATGGAGACGGTAAGCCGTACGTACGCATGAACGCTACTTCCATTTCTATTCGTATTTTATAGAATGGAATAATAATGATATAAAGGTATATTATAATTCCAGTATAATATCATATTTATTATCATAGTTCCATCCTTTATATGTCCCACATATGGTATTTAACGAATCAAATCACTTTGAGGGGGCGGTAGTCCGCACTTCCTTAAATGAAGATATCGTGTTTACCCATAATGGGAACCATAAAGGTTTGACCAAAATGTAAAAAACAGAATCTTAAGGAAAACATAATCATACTATATATCATATATAAAAATAGTGACATCATAATGGCCGCCTTTGAAGGTGTTAAATGAGTATTGAACAATCATCGTTTCGGGAGGCAGAATTTCACCATCCACGGAAACCGTATGTTCTTTAACCATTTGATGTAGTTGTGTGAGAGTGTAGCTCAAATAAATCTTATAACAACATCCTAGTATATTGAAGATACTGTTGTTGTTACAAAAGAAGTAAATAAAAAGAGATTAGGGGGTTGGAGAAGCAAAATAAAACAAATGAACATGAGAGAAACAATTACCTTTAAAAGTGTAACTCTTTTTGATTTGAGCCTAACGTCTTCCTTTGAAAGGATTCTTCCCAAGGGAAATCCTCTAGGATGAGGAGAGGGATGTGGAGAGAGCAAATGGGCAGGGGTTGGCCGAGCCAAAGGCTTTTGAAGTGTGTGAAATAAGGTGGAGGTGGGGGCCTTTTATAAGAGGAGAGGAGGGGCACTTTTGGAAAGCAAAGAAATATTACTTTATTTGAAAATGCTTTTCGGTTCTAAAGGGTCCCACATTGATATACTTCGTGGATAAGGTGATAAGGCATCGAAATCCACTCATCCAATTGGTTTTGTCCATGTGTATATTGTAGATTTTTCATTATCTTTCCATTTTAATTAAATTGTCAAATAATGATGTCATCGCTGCATCATTATTATGTCATAAATAATTTAATTTCTTTAATGTCTAAAAATTATAAAAAAAATACTATGATATAGGAAACCTTTTTAGCTTTCCAATGACTATTTATAATAAATATTTGGACTTGTATAACCCCACTTAAAAATTGTTTTAGTAAAACATACTATGTTAGTGTCATTTTCACTTTAACATTAAATAAAAAGTATTTTATGTTATTTCCCAACAAAAGTGGATCCATGGGGTCCCCAAGTTAGGCCATGGCTTGTCTTGGTCGGCCATGACACAACCAATAGGGTTGGGACATGTTTCTAGGTCATTTCATATTTTTAAAGTATTATTTATACCTTAAACTACACTAATTATCACTAATCGCGATTAAAAACTTAATAAGTTACTATTCACCAAAAAATTATTATAATCTCATTGAACCAAATTTTACTTCTTAATGACAACCATGTATGTCGGATTTTCAAAATTCAATACACATTAGTGGTAAAATTTCATTTAACTGAAAAATCAGTTTGCTTGATTACCACTTAGTGGTTTCACTATTCATCAAAAATTGAAGTTTTTCAGAAAATTACCAAAAATTCACCCTAAGCTATATTTGATATTCCGAATTCAAAAAAGAAGTCCATTTTACAAAATTCAAATCATATAAGTCACATTAATTAATTCAATAATTAATTCCCGCTGTCAGAGCAAATAGCGTGTTTTTACAAAACAATAAGTATCAAAAGATTGACACCAGTTTAAGTCTAATTTCAAAGTGAAATTGATTCCAATGACCACCATTGGATAAAATGGTAAAAATATTTTCTAATTTAACTTTAAAACCAATTCAAAATATTATCTAATCATATAAATAAATTAGATTAAAAAGAGGTTTTGAATTAAAACACAACATTCTACACTATTCATTAAAAAAAATGAACTTTATCAGAAAGATACCAAAAACTTACACAAAGTAAAATTTGATGTCTCGATTCTTAATAAGAGTTTTATTTGGTCCAAAAGAATGTATAAGAGTGATCAAAACTATATTTAATGATAGTTCGCCATCAAAAGGCGATAAGTGAACCTTTAGTGAAAACTAGGGCATATATGCCTAAAATTGAATTCTTTCCATATTTTAAGCCTCTATCCTTTATTGGATAAATGTAAAAACATTTAAAAACATATATAATCATATTTTAGTTATTTCTATCCATTCCCGCCATTACAACGGCTACATGTTAACTACCATTTAAAAATAATATTATTTTATTATTAGAGTGCAACGTAAGATTCCCAAGAAACTCGTTGTTGCGTGTTGGGTACGCCATCGAGCATAGCGTCCCCTTTAAAGTCATTTAAATATTTTATTCACAAATATGGATAAATATGAAATGTCATATTCTTTATTTACCTGGGATGTTACATCCTTCCCCCCTTTTGGGAATTGCGTCCTCGCAATTTTAAAATTGCGCTTGGAAACATCCTTGAAAGTCCCACATCGGAACAAAAGTCAGTAAAACAAACACTTTAAAATAAAGAAAGATAAGTACAAAGGTCACCCGAGTTAACCCATACTAGGACTCCAAGTATGAAAATATGGACATGGAGGAAAAAACAAAGGGTCATGTTCTGATGGAGAGTGTTAGAAAACATGTTTAGGAGAAAGTTAACCACGAGAAAATTACAAACTTGTGATGGGTTAAACGGTATTCGATTCCCTAGTAGGAAAAGTTAATAGACAACATTTTTGGTTTAAGTTACTTTTTATTGAGGAATTTATTCATAAGGAAACATAATCACTTATCATGTTGACTTTCAACTTTTATTAGATTCCTTAATCAAACTCATATTTTCTCCAAAAGGCGAGTATTTTGGAAGACTTGTTCACATTAAGAGTACCATAATCAACTTCTAGAGAATCACCTAATCCACAAAAGAGAGCTATATACTTCCCATGTCTTTAGACTTTAACCAAAAACAAAACCAAAAAGGCTAGTACAAGATCGGATAATCCAGAAAAGGATAACCCTTTATAAAAATAAAATCTATTCTTAACATCCAAAATTTGTCAAACAAAACCCAATGTTCAACAAGGATCATTCGATAAACAATTTGTCCATAAAATTCTTCAAAGTAAACCAATATAAGATCGAAACCCAAATATTTGAAAGATTTAGTCACATAGTCTTCCAAGTTAAATCGTAACATTTATCTCCAAACAACATCAGTTGCTCCTAAAGTCTCGTATTGAAAAGTAATTAACCTAATCACATATCATCCATGATAGGTTAATCATTTTTATAAATAACCCAAAATCAACTTACTCTTAATTCATAAAATCATATAACTTGAAAGAATCAATCAAACTACCCAGGGACTTCACGTAGTCCAGTGGTAGGAGATAAATACCAGTCACACTTTGGTTGTGGGTTCGATTCCCGCAGCTTTGTCCGACGCGACGGGATGTCACACGGTCTGCGTGTTGTCCTTTTTCCAAAACTATAGAATTCTTAAAACATTCCCCAAAACGAGATAAAATCTTCAAAAATAATCATAACACATTTTAACCTCAATTTCATCTCATGCCCTCCACCTCAATCATAACCTTTAGTAACCCATAATTACCTCAAAAGTAAGGATCATATAAACCCAAATGGTTCTTTATAACTATGTCCACAAAAGAAAAGGTAACTATTACTTGGATAAAATTTGCCTATATTAATCATCAGGGTTACACATAATATAAAAAGTCTTCTAATGTAACCCCATCATCAAAAGAGACATAATACTCTTAAGAATTTCACCATAACTCTTGAAGCCCTTATATGTTGACATCTTACTCATTCAACATTCTTCATGATCCATTATCCATTCCTTTCCAACCTATTCCGAAATACCTCTTTCCTACAAACAAAATCATGAATCATATCCTAAGATTTCAAAATAGGAAAACAACAGACATGAAATAGTACATACCTTTGATTGGTCATTGTCAGTTTCTTCATCCTCAATAGGAATGGCATTAGGTATTGGTAAACGAACATTTGTACGCTCTTGGTGACCCCATTCACGATACTTCTTCATAGAACATGTGTTTGCATAATGACCATGCATACCACATTTAAAACATTCAATTGATCCCTCAGAAAGAACTTCTTTCCCTTTCCTCGAGTCAACGGGATGCTTCCTTTTTCCATTGCAGGTTCTTGCTTTATGACCTTCATTTCCACATCTATAGCATATTTCTGTCCCTTTGAAACATTTCCCTAGGTGTTTCTTTCCACATCTCTGACACATAGGTTTTTGAACACACATACCTTTATGATTATTACCCGCACTTCCGTAGGGATTTGTTTCTTGCATATATGATGCCTTAGAGAAAACTCCAAGGTTTAGGTGGTCAATCATGACTCCAGATAGTTGGTTGAGGATAATCAGAAGAGTTCTCATTGCAGCTCCCATATCATTCAGTTGCTTGCTCAAAAAACTATCACAGTTTCCTTCACATCCACTGTTACTTTGGTGCCTGCTAGATCCAACCATTTACTAAAACCAAAAAGGTCAGTGTGAGTATATAAACAAAACCATTATGTAATAATGAGGAAGATAAACACTAAGATACACTTACTCATTCACTTTATCTAAAACTAGGACTCTTTCTGAAATCCTAACCATTATGGTAATGTCACTTATGCTTAAGGAATACCCTAACCTCTAAAGTTATCTAAACCTCCCTTTGATACCAACTATAAGGCCCCAGCCTTAAAACTTACTTAATCTTGAGTTATTACAAGATTACACATTGAGGATCTTTTCAGGTTTAGAGTTTTAGAGAATTAGATCATGAAAATTGCATTACATTCCACTTTTAAACAAAGTGGTTACATAAAAGATAGTATCCATTCTTCCCATCAACGGAAACATA
Organism: Viscum album; assembly: GCA_963277665.1. Taxonomy (NCBI): domain Eukaryota; kingdom Viridiplantae; phylum Streptophyta; class Magnoliopsida; order Santalales; family Viscaceae; genus Viscum; species Viscum album. The sequence continues at coordinate 1,088,999,390 of OY728165.1, forward strand.
TTGAAAATAAAACATGGAATCTTTCTTAACACATCCTTGACTCTATCATCTTATCATGTACCTTTCCCTTGACCTGAAAAAAAACATTTCAAAAACTTGGGATGAGCATAAAAAGCTCAGTAAGGGATATAAAAATATGGAAAGGAAACATGAGTTCATATATACACAAGAATGAAATCATAATTCACCCATAAAACATAGGCACTTTAACCTACCTCATCAAATCATGAATAAATCATAGAAATCATAAGACATAAAGGTAACTTGAGGCATTCATAACATTCTTACGTAGGGAGTAACCCTCTTGGTTACGTTTGGAATACCCATCACAGTATATTCCCTAAATCTCTTTGGAGAAACCTTAACGTTTCACTCCTTCGCGTTACCCAATGCATTGGAGAGCTATATCGGGCTCACCCGCCCTTAGTTTATCACGGAACCACCCGTTCTTCATAACAATTCCCAAGAACCATAACATAATCGTATCACATAAAACATGAATAAAGGAAACACAACATTTCCACATTTCAAGCACAATATAACAGTTTAAGATATTGAAATAATGAATCCATTAAAAACCATTTTCAAAACCATTTAAAACATTTAATAAAGAGATTTTTGAATCAAAGTGTCCCATACCACCTTGAAGCTTTTAAAATTTTAAACCATTAACATCCATATAAATAAATCCTTAAAACCACTTTGAAAACATGGATATTAATAAGAACGAATAATTAAAACATTTAAAACGATATTTTGGTTAAAGGGGTTTTACCAAAATTAGAGACACTTGAATACAATAATTGAGGAATAACATTTAGTCAAAACTTTGTAATATCATGGGAATAAAGGAATCCATGATATAATATTCCAAAGGACAGTATATACACCATATAAGAGTGAATTGGTGCATAACAACAATGAAGTCTCAATAGGGATGTAAAATGTGATGAAATCCCTTATAAAGAAGGTATCCTTAAATCAAGGACAAATCAATCTCAAAAATATGTGTGACAAATATAAATACACCCAATATGAGTGGATATTAAGTGTAAAACAATAAAAGGTCGTTCACACATATTCAATGGATGACATATTCAATGACTACATGTTCAACCCAATGAAATCGAAATTGGGTTAAAAAGTTCCCTTAACAGCCTAACGGCATCACATCAAAATGAGTTGATGAGAGATAAAATAGTGTATCTCATCACTTGGACATAAAATTTACATCAATAAGGATATATGAGAACATATCCCAACATAGAAATATGTAAATTAACAGACCCAACAAAAGAAGTCTTTTAAAAAAAGAGGAGGGTGAAAGGTTCCCTTACCGACTTGGGTATCTTTCAAAACATACACCCCATGAGAGAAGGACAATAGATCTTTGATGTAAATACTCATAAACGAAAGTATATTACACAAAGAGTAGAATAATGGGCAGTACTTACACCACTCAATGGAATTTGTGGCAAATGTAGCATAAATCTCACGGGAATAAAAGTGAGGTGAGAAATCCCTTACGAGAACTCGGCAGCCTAACGGCGCCACATAAAACTTCCAAAATGGATTGATGAGAGAGAATAGGGTCTCTCATCACATGAACATAAAAATTACAGTAGGATTAATATAAAATAACATCCCAATCATCAGAAAGATGAGCTTAAAAGAAATGACATAAAAGAGTGTACTTAAAGAGAAAGAGAGTTGCAGGATCCCTTACCTCGGGTCCGACTTGACTCGATCGTTCTTTAACGTCCTGAATAATAAACTTGAGTTAATTTCTATTTGCTTAAGAACCTTTTCCAAGTTCATTATTCCTTTTATATCAATTATTGACATGTTGTAAACATTATGTAATCATTTAAGTTAATAATGTTCATTTTGTCGGTATTTGGTTCTTAAGTCGAAAGTGGACTTCTTACAATTACATGTTGTTCATGTGGCCAAATGTTTATTATATCCAGAATTTTATTCATGTTGTAGATATAATATATGTCATATATATCCAGTACATTCATGCATTTATAACATTACATAATCATTTAGAGGTAAGAAATGAAATGCACCGTTCATGGAGACGGTAAGCCGTACGTACGCATGAACGCTACTTCCATTTCTATTCGTATTTTATAGAATGGAATAATAATGATATAAAGGTATATTATAATTCCAGTATAATATCATATTTATTATCATAGTTCCATCCTTTATATGTCCCACATATGGTATTTAACGAATCAAATCACTTTGAGGGGGCGGTAGTCCGCACTTCCTTAAATGAAGATATCGTGTTTACCCATAATGGGAACCATAAAGGTTGGACCAAAATGTAAAAAACAGAATCTTAAGGAAAACATAAACATACTATATATCATATATAAAAATAGTGACATCATAATGGCCACCTTTGAAGGTGTTAAATGAGTATTGAACAATCATCGTTTCGGGAGGCAGAATTTCACCATCCACGGAAACCGTATGTTCTTTAACCATTTGATGTAGTTGTGTGAGAGTGTAGCTAAAATAAATCTTATAACAACATCCTAGTATATTGAAGATACTGTTGTTGTTACAAATGAAGTAAATAAAAAGAGATTAGGGGGTTGGAGAAGCAAAATAAAACAAATGAACATGAGAGAAACAATTACCTTTAAAAGTGTAACTCTTTTTGATTTGAGCCTAACGTCTTCCTTTGAAAGGATTCTGCCCAAGGGAAATCCTCTAGGATGAGGAGAGGGATGTGGAGAGAGCAAATGGGCAGGGTTTGGCCGAGCCAAAGGCTTTTGAAGTGTGTGAAATAAGGTGGAGGTGGGGGCCTTTTATAAGAGGAGAGGAGGGGCACTTTTGGAAAGCAAAGAAATATTACTTTATTTGAAAATGCTTTTCGGTTCTAAAGGGTCCCACATTGATAGAATTCGTGGATAAGGTGATAAGGCATCGAAATCCACTCATCCAATTGGTTTTTTCCATGTGTATATTGTAGATTTTTCATTATCTTTCCATTTTAATTAAATTGTCAAATAATGATGTCATCGCTGCATCATTATTATGTCATAAATAATTTAATTTCTATAATGTCTAAAAATTATAAAAAAAATACTATGATATAGGAAATAGTTTTAGCTTTCCAATGACTATTTATAATAAAAATGTGGACTTGTATAACCCCACTTAAAAATTGTTTTAGTAAAACATACTATGTTAGTGTCATTTTCACTTTAACATTAAATAAAAAGTATTTTATGTTATTTCCCAACAAAAGTGGATCCATGGGGTCCCCAAGTTAGGCCATGGCTTGTCTTGGTCGGCCATGACACAAACAATAGGGTTGGGACATGTGTCTAGGTCATTTCATATTTTTAAAGAATTATTTATACCTTAAACTACACTAATTATCACTAATCGCGATTAAAAACTTAATAAGTTACTATTCACCAAAAAATTATTATAATCTCATTGAACCACATTTTACTTCTTAATGACAACCATGTATGTCGGATTTTCAAAATTCAATACACATTAGTGGTAAAATTTCATTTAACTGAAAAATCAGTTTGCTTGATTACCACTTAGTGGTTTCACTATTCATCAAAAATTGAAGTTTTTCAGAAAATTACCAAAAATTCACCCTAAGCTATATTTGATATTCCGAATTCAAAAAATAAGTCCATTTTACAAAATTCAAATCATATAAGTCACATTAATTAATTCAATAATTAATTCCCGCTGTCAGAGCAAATAGCGTGTTTTTACAAAACAATAAGTATCAAAAGATTGACACCAGTTTAAGTCTAATTTCAAAGTGAAATTGATTCCAATGACCACCATTGGATAAAATGGTAAAAATATTTTCTAATTTAACTTTAAAACCAATTCAAAATATTATCTAATCATATAAATGAATTAGATTAAAAAGAGGTTTTGAATTAAAACACAACATTCTACACTATTCATTAAAAAAAATGAACTTTATCAGAAAGATACCAAAAAATTACACAAAGTAAAATTTGATGTCTCGATTCTTAATAGGAGTTTTATTTGGTCCAAAAGAATGTATAAGAGTGATCAAAACTATATTTAATGATAGTTCTCCATCAAAAGGCGATAAGTGAACCTTTAGTGAAAACTAGGGCATATATGCCTAAAATTGAATTCTTTCCATATTTTAAGCCTCTATCCTTTATTGGATAAATGTAAAAACATTTAAAAACATATATAATCATATTTTAGTTATTTCTATCCATTCCCGCCATTACAATGGCTACATGTTAACTACCATTTAAAAATAATATTATTTTATTATTAGAGTGCAACGTAAGATTCCCAAGAAACTCGTTGTTGCGTGTTGGGTACGCCATCGAGCATAGCGTCCCCTTTAAAGTCATTTAAATATTTTATTCACAAATATGGATAAATATGAAATGTCATATTCTTTATTTACCTGGGATGTTACAATAATAGTTTTAACTCTATTATTATTCGGAAATATTTAAGATTATTTTTCTATATCCACAATAATAATTAAATTTTATGAAAATAATGTGTAAAAGACATCATGGAGGAATCAATCACATATCATTGTTTGTATACATCATATCCAATTTTGAATTATTTACTTTACAAAATTATAGATCCCTAAATTCATTAATGGATGACCACAGATTCATTTTTATATAGAATTTCATTAAACACACCATTAAATCCTTAATTATTCTTTTGAAAAACAATTCGGAATGATTTATAGTAACAATTCAACTTTCAACTCCATAAAATACTAATAACTAGAGGAAAGGATCTACCAAAGGGAGAGAAATCAACTGATGACTGATAATGAAACCTAAATCACTACCCCAAAGGTTTGGATGTGGATCATATCTATCATTTAAATTAAATTAGCGAGGGCTATGTGTTTCCCATCAATTTTATTGTATAAATTACAATGGATTTATGGAGTTATTGGGTAATGAGAATACAAAATATAAGTAAAAATATTATAATAAACTTTTCATCATATGAGGTTAAAGGGAATTTCACTTCTAATAAACGTCCTTTTATGAGTAAAAATGGAACCATACACACAATATAGAGTAGTAATAATTTTGAGTACCTTCACACAACAGGTGGTCTATCTAATCTACCTGAAATATTTACATGGTTCTTTGATCAAATAAAAATCAAACATGATAGAATAATTTAGAAAAATTGTTTTTACACGTTTTCCCATATAATTATAATATTAGTTGTGAATGTTGAATGCAGTCAAGTGGATGGAGGATTTTAATCTTGTAGCGATGGAAATGTACTTGAAAAAAAATTCCTGACTTATCTCTAAGTCCTAAGGAAATCCTCACATTAGCATGAAGATAAAATGATACTTATATATCTTCAATTAATTATAACTATTCTTTTATATCATCTCTTGATTATTTATATGGTGGATCCTCTTCCTCTACCAATGATATTGTATAGGGAGGAGATAATATCCCTAATGATGCTAAAAAATTCCTCGATTTGTCACCCACAGAGTACGGTGACACCACCTCATTCTACGGATGTTGACCATAGAATCCCAGAGATAGTGAATTATTTTATTATATTAGTATAATATATAATAAATCACATACCAAATGAATGAATAGTTTAGTGATGTATGTAAACTAGATAAGAACTTTAATTCTCACATAAATTTGAAAAAATAAAATAAAACAATGAATATTATTTAAGAAAACCATTATTACCTTTAGAATATCATTAAAAATCATTCATAATACACTTGATAGAATCATGGGGAAAGGATAAATAAAAAAATTATGATCTAATATTCTCATTATGGTTATACATAAAGAGGAAATTATAATGTGTGAATAATATGGGTGGAATAAATAATAAACAGAGAAATTACATATAAGTAATCACATGAGCTAGAAAATTATAAATTGATATTATAAATATTCAAATATTAATTGTTCATCAATAAATAATTTAATAATTATTTAATTCATAATGTAGTAAATCTGAATCATTCCATATAGGAATTTTTCTATGAAATATAAAAATACAATCGAGGCCTCATTACACGAAATCTATATAAATACGTAACCCCTCAACCGAATAACCAATATGGTTTGCCTCATGAGACCTATATATTTATTTTGGGGTTGTGTAATTCTTGGCCTCATCCATATTTTAATAATTACAATGTTTTTATCATATAAATAAATAACATAACTTAATAAAAATTCTCTAAAATAAATAACTACACATATTAGAAGAACTATAATTTGAAGTATCAATAGTTTCTCTAGTCAAGAAAATCAAAAACCATCTAGATAAATATGGTGGATGGGTTCCAATGGCTATAACTATATTATAGAATAATATTCAATAATGTTTGTTGATATATATGAAAATACATTCAAAATATCACTGGAAATTTTCTTTCGGGAAATTCTTTTTTCTACATTGAAAAAAGGTATTAAAATCTAAAAATTTACAAGTATTAAGAAAAAAAATTATTTGAAAATAACCTTTTAATATTATAATGGCAGCTTTAATTCAATCTTTGTTCCAGATGGTGGGAAATTTTTTCATGTTGTATATGTTAAAAAAGATTCCATTTAAACTTTTTAAAAAAGTTCTAAAATTACATAATTCAAAAAACTATAAAAAGATAGAATTTAACCCATTTTGTAAAGAGTTAAATAGGGGTAAAATGTATTAATATATCAATTTAGTTTATTAATAAAATCATTTTAGACACTTTTATAGAAAATAAGTATATATAATAGAACGTTTCATGGATGAGTAGGAAAATAATGTTGGTTTTACTCAAAAACATTAGTTTGGTATCTTGAGTACTTAATAAGGTAAAATGGAAGGTAAAATTATTAATTTATATAAAAAATAATATGATAATAAAATATATTGGGATAGAAATTGAATTATTATATAATTTCTCACATGGAGACATAAACCTAAACATTCTCGAACAATGGTGAGACTGGGAAATAAACACTTACCACATGTTCGAATTCAATCGTATCTTTCAAATTATCATATATAATAAATAAATATTTATTGTAAATATATTCTAGAACCATAATCATATATATTAAATCACATATTAATTACATATAATCATTTATCACCTTCTTTATAACAATTTTTTTTTTAAAATCACTATTATGGGTAACAACTCTTTCATTTTCTATATATGTTTAGGTTTGGTATAATTGGACCATTTAATTTTATCATAGATAAGTAATATCCAAGAAAGATAACCATGATATAAATATTATAAAATTTAAATATAAATTGATTTATAGACATCCAAAAAAATATAGAGATAGAATAATTAATATAGTATTCACAGAGACAGTTGGTCATATATATATATGAGGGATAGTTTCACATTTTGATGGATAGAATAAAATAAAGTTAAATAATAATTAAAATATGTAAAACATTATTATATGATATAAAATAATTTAAATTAATTAAATATATCTTAATTTCCTTTTAACTAAAATAGAAATGAAAAATAAATCACATCTCTTCATTGAGGTGGTGGTCTACATGTACGCACGAGTGACTTATTGTTTCCAAAAAGATTAAAAAGTAATATGGTAGTTTATAATGTTATAATTAAAGAATAATAATAATATTATTAGATTCATATATAAATATTAAACCTGTTATAATAAAAACCCATGAAATAGGGTGGTGTAAAATATATCTTATCGTTCTGTATAGACGGTAAAATGTATGTTTGCACGGTTGATACTTTCACTTCCCATTTGATATGAAAGAGAATATATAACAGTTATTTTATAACAATAATATCATTTCAATACATTTAGTTTATTAAATATGTTATTTTATGATATTTAACGTATAATTAGAAGAGCTAATGAAAATGTAAAATAGAAAGTGATCGGTTACAGTGATTACCTCATCTTTAAAACAACTAATTTATATCTCCTCTTAATGAACCTGAGGTAGAAATATTGGGGTGATTTTTAGGTATATAAAATGAATAATATATCATAAAAGGGAAATGGGATGTTATTTTTCAATATATATTACTCAATGTTCTTTAAATAAGAGAATAGAGGGGTTTCCATTTAAAAGCGAGGGAAAGAAAACTCTCAGAATTACTAAAAAGATTAAACTTTAACTAACACATTCTTAGTACAAATGATTATAAATTTACATATATTTAAGATGAAATTGTATTTTTTAAATGTCATCAATCAATAAAATTTGGATTTTAATGTGGTATTTTAAACCCTCTGTTTTATTTTAACCCCATAGTTGGCCGATTTATTTTGTTTTCATAAAATCTCATTATCTTGATTTTTGAAACTATTAATTTAATTTGAAATTAAATACATCAAGAATTAGTTATAATCATAATATAAACTTTCCATAAATTCTTAAATGGTTTTAATTAATTATTAAATTTTTGGATCACAATAACAGACCAAAATTGAATTACTTTTAGTATGTTTTATAATCATTTATTTTATTTTTTACATTAATTGAATAAATATTGTATCTGTGTTGCCTAAAAATGTAGGGTAACTAAATAACACATAAAAGATATAAATAAATTAACATCATTAATACATTTTTATATTTCTTGAAATAATAATTTAGATTCATTAACCACTTTTTATACCAATGTAAACACATAAGAGAAATTTCAAGTTATTATAGTGGGATTTTGTCTCTTTCATTACATTTAATATAATATAGGTGATTTTTTGGGAAAATATTACAATAATTATTAAACATAGATCCTTAGGTGATAATGGTAAAATTACCTTCATTAAATCAGAATTCAGTTGGAAGATGGTGACCTTAACACTTATTTTTTACCAAGATTAACATGATTTACTATTACAATTGTTGAGTCAATAACGATTCCTTATGACTTTTCCATTCCTTCATGTGTGGGGAAATTGTTGAGTTAATAAGGTTTCCTTATGACCTTACCATTCCTTCTTATTTTGAAAATCACAAATACCTTATCTTAAGGAAAATTTCATTTACCCTATGTTTTACTTTCAAAAGGAAAATTTTCAATACCCAAGGAAATTTATCCTTACCATGTTTTAAATTGTTCATTTTGTCTATGTATAAAATTAAGTTTCATATCCAAAACCTCAGAATCATATATATACTTAGATATAAAGAATTATATTTTCAAGATATGAATTCAGGTTCCTAACTCTCTGAATTCAGACTCCGAACTCCTCTAAGTTCTAACTTTGAGTTCTCTAAATTCAGACACTGAAATCTTTTGAGTACTGTATCTGGACTCTCTGAATTCAGACTCTGAACTCTTTTGAGTTCTGACTCCGAGTTTTTCGAATTCAGACTCTGAACTCTTTTGAGTTCTGACTCCGAGTTCTCTAAATTCAGACTCCAAACTCTTCTAAGCTTTGACTCTGAGTTCTCTGAATTTAGACACCGAACTTTTATGAGTTCAGGTTCTGAGATCTCTGAATTTAGACACCAAACTTTTATGATTTCTTGTTCATAGTTCTCTAAATTTAGACACTGAACATTTATGATTTCAGGTTTTGAGTTCTCTAAATTCTGACTCCAAACTCTTATAATTATAGGTTTCGAATTATTATGAATTGAGACTCTGAATTTCCTTAACATTTATACTTCAAATTATATAGAATTATATCTCCTAATTCTTTTGATAAACAGAATCTGAATATCCATGTATTTTATACTTCAAATAGTTTTTGGGTAGACTCCTAACATTCATTTTTTCTTACATTTCAAAAAATGAATTTGGTTAAGTAACCATATTTTTTCTTACTCATGTTTTTGTTATAAAAAGATGTCGTGCATTTAGTTTCTAACTAACTGTTGTTTGAGTGACATGTGTATAGGTCCCTCCTAAATTCATGAAAAAATATAACCGTTGGAGGAGGGTGTCGACTGTTGATAATGTGCCTATAAATAGGATCTCATTTGAAAGAGCTTACAATTTTGATGAACAAGTAGATAAATCCAGAGATTACATGCTTCTAAAGTGATTTCTAGAGAGATAAAATTTATTGATTTGTGTGTACTGAATATATTGTTCAGAATTTCTTCGTGCGACTCTAAATGTTTCTGAGTACATTCAATGGCTTCTATGGATATGAAGACAGAGGTGCTGACTACCTTGATGTTGAGGGCTTGCGGGGATAGCAAGATAGACTTCGATATTCATATTGGGGGCTTACCCTGGTGTGGGTAAGACAATATTTCTTGAAAGTATAAATCAAGGGACCTTTATCCAAGGTTGTTCGATACCCATTTCTTTGGGTTAAAAGATTTACTACATATTACTTGTATTTTTTCACGTTTTCCGATGAGTTTTGATTGTTGAGGAAAGTATAACTATGATATACTTCATTATAATTATACTATGTTATAGTGAGATTCTATATGCTTTATGTAGATTCTTCATCTTTGTAAACATATGTTAAGATTCATTTTTGGAACTACTCTTATGGAATTACATTCTCGGAATCACATTTCCAGAATCAAGAATGTTAGTAGAACTTATAGGTTTTTTGAATTTACCTTGTTTAACCTTATTAAAAAATAAATATTTTTCTAACAGTCTTTAAAAGTTCCCAAAGGATTTTTTAAAGTATACAATTCACCCCCTCTTGAATATTGTGCATCTACAGTATCATTTCAAACCTCAAGTTGGTATCATTATAGAATATCACAATCCATATAAATCTAATAATTGGTATTAAAGAAGGTATCTCATATACTTATATTCACATATAAGATTGCTTGCTCGTGTTTTTCATTGTTCTATATTATCCTTTCTTAGGATATTTTTTTATCCTTGTTTACATACTTTTATAACTGACATGTTTTTGTGGAATGATTTTCCTTAAGATGTCAGGAATCAATGTTGGTTCTATAGACAACCTAAATCCTACATGACCATCTATTTTTGATGGGAATGATTACCAATATTGGAGAGATCATATGAAGACATTTATTATCAAATTGGAGTAGACAATTTTGTCATTCTAACTAGAGGATATAAAATCCCTAACAGGGAAGTTAGTACTTTCACCAACCAAGAAAAGCATGAATATCAACTGAATTATAAGGTACTCAATACATTGATTTGTTCTATGATTAGAAATATATATATCCAAATTTTATCTTGTGAAGCATAAAATTATTTTTGGAAGAAGTATGAAGTTACACACTTTGGAACTTCTAAAGTTATTGAAACTAGAAGATCCAGGATCAGAGCTGAGTATCATGGTTTTTTCTTTCCTTATGGAGAACCTATATGTAAGGTGCAACAATAATTTATGACTATTTTCAACAGCTTACAATATATGGGTGAGAAAGGGTTAGATGATGAATACCTTGTAGAAAAAATCATAGATATCATTCCCAATGAGTGGGAATCCAAGAGAACCACTGTTGATGAGAATAGAAAGGTTACTCAGATTTATCTTGATGAATTTTTTTGAACTCTTCTTCAACATGAGACTAGAATGAAGAGAGATGCTGATAATATTAAGAAGAATAATGGGAATGGAAGTGTTTCTTTTACAACTACTTAAATTCATATGAAAGACAAGACCCCTGAGAGAGTTACAAGATCTAAATCTACTAAGATTGTTATTCAATCCGAACCGAGTGGAAGTGAATCTTTAGAAAATGAGTTATCCAATCTTTCTCAAATGACGAACAACATTGTTAGACAGAAGAACTTTCAATCTAGATACAAGAAGAAAGAAAGGAAAGATAAGAAGGTTTCAGAAGTCAGATGTTATGAATGCAAAAGATTTGGACATATAAGGCCTGGTTGCCCTATGCTTAAGAGAAAAGAAAGAAAAGAGAAACATTCTGAGAGAAATAGAAATAAGTACTACAAAGATAAAGCTAATAAAGTTTTGAAAGCTAATGAAACCTATAGTGCCATTGGTGGAGACTCTTCAGATGAATCATCAAACTAAGAATCTTATGGATAGAAGAATCTTGGTTTAATAGCTAGAATACCTATTTAAAATCATTGTCTAATGGATAAGGTAAACAATGCTGAATCTATGACCATTATATATTTTCAGGAAAATTATATAAATGATAAATATTATAACTATTCTGATAAAGAATATTCTTGTGATGAAGATAATACTTTACCTACCTATGAAGAAGTTTCTAGGTTTGCTAAGCTTCTTGAGAATGAAAATTTTAAATTAAATAAAAAGAATGATAAGGAAAATTTTAGGAATACTATTCTTAATAAGGAAATATCAGATCTTTCTAATGATGTTGATAAGAAAACCCTTGATTTTGAAAGTATTTAAAAAACCCATTAGGAAGTAAATTCTAAGAAGGATAAAATTTCAAAGGATCTAGAAAAAGTAATTTCTAAGAAAAATGTTTTCTATCCTAACTCTAGTGCTAAAGCTAATGTTTTGGAAGATAAGAACATAGTAATTAGACTGAAGTTAGAAATATTTTCCTTAGGAAGTATTTGTCAAACTTTACCTTAGGTAAGGAAAAATTTGATAAGATGTATTCTCAAATCCGACCTCTTAGGAATAATTCTGGTTTTAGTTATACAAATTCAAAACTAATTTTTAGTAACTATTATTTTGTTCCTCAAAGTGCTCCATTATGCACTAAGTGTCAGTGTGGTGGACACTGGGAAAAAATTGTTCCTTAAACAAAACTCAGTCTTTAGGTTTTTATACAGCTCATTTTACGAAGAAAATTTTCATAACAAATATTTTGCTTTCTAAAATTTCTGGATCCAAGAAATATTAGGTTCCAAAAGTCTAACATTCTTGTTTTCAAGAAAATAAGGAAAGCACCAACAGAAATACTTGGTACATAGATAGTGGATGTTCCTGACATATGACTGGTAGGAAAAAAATCTTTAAAAATATTATCAAGATAAAAGGTAGAAAAGTAACTTTTAGAGATAATGTAAAGGAGAAATTATTGGTATAGGTAACATCGTTCTTCTTGGAAAAACATTGATTTCAAATGTTTTGTTTGTTAAATGTCTTAAGCACAACCTCATTAGAATATGTCAATTATATGATGAAGGGTACCTTGTGAATTTTAGGAATGAAAAGTACTTAGTACACAATTTCATGGAAGAGTTCATTCTTTCAGTCAATAGGAAAAAAGAATGTTTATACAATAAACTTAGAAGACCATAGGAGCCAAGACCCACCTTGCCTTAGTGAAATGGAAGATCTTTCTTGGTTGTGGAATAGAAGGTTATGGAATCGTAACCTTATGAACCAATGAAAACTCTATATGATAAGTCTTATTAAGGATCTACCAGAGCTTAGATTTGATTCTTTAAAAGTTTGCGATCCTTGTCAATATGGTAGGAAACACTTAGTAGCACTTTCTATTGCTAAAGCTAAATAAGTAGCAACTAAAGTTGTTATGCTCAACTATTGTGGATGCAACACATACTCACAGACTATGGTATGAGTTTTACCAAAACAAAGATTTTCTGTGATAATACTAGTGCCATTGCCCTTAGTAAAAACCTCTCTCATCACTCTTGTGAAAAACACATAGATATTAGGCATAACTTCCTTAGAGACCACAAAAAAGGGATATCGTTCTTCAATTTATCGGAACACAAGATCAACTTGCTGATATTTTCCTAAAATCACTACCTTCTGATTGATTTGAATACATTAAAAAGATGTTAGGAATGATAACTATAAGGCAATCTTCCTTGTTAACTTCCTGTTGAAACCAATCTCTTTACAGTAATAAACTCCTTTTCATAGGGGGAGTACATTTTCTTATTAGTTAGATCAAAATCTTTCATAATTGAAATTTTTGTACTCAGTTTTTTCAAATCATTCGTAATGAAAATTTTCGTAGTCATATTTTTCAAATCCATTGTAGTGATATTTTTCATAGTAAGATTTTATAAATTTTTTGTAACGAAAATTTGGGTAGATATATTTTATAAATTTTCCGTAATGAAGTTTTTTATATATATAGTTTTTCTAAAATTTTTTTCATAGTTAATGTTTTTTTTAATTTTTTTTCATAATCAAATGTTTGTTTATGGAGTCTAAATTTCTTCAAGAAGAATTTTTCATCAATACGAATAATATTTATAGGAATCCAAAAGCTATGTTTCCTTTCTTGAGTTTTCGTAATCATATTTTACTTGCTGGTATTTTCTTTTTTTTTGAAATTTTTTCAGATTAACTGTTTCTTAAATCTTAATTTTTCTATTAAAACCTCAAAAGATCGGATTCTGTCAAAATTTCTTTGCTGCTATCTTTTGAACCATCAGATCTGATCAGAAAGTTTCTCAACCATTGGATTTTGTATGGAAGCTAAACTGTCTCTTCAAACACCTATATAAAGGAACCCCTGATGGTTTTCCCACATCAAAACTAAATCCTTCACATGTTGAAGCTCTTCCCTTCTACTTAAAACCAGTTCTGAACTTCTTAGATCTTGCAAAAATTATAAATGTCTATCAAAGAATCTTCTCAGAAAGACATGTCAACTGTCAAGAAAATCTCAGAGTAGCAGGTTTATAGAGAAATGTTGATGAATCCAAACTTCTTCACCAAGTATGATTCTATAATCTCGAAAACATCAAGCTCAATAGATGGGACAGTGTTTGCATATCAATTCCAGGAGCTCAAAATTTAGTATATACAAATTTTATTGTAGAATTTTATGAAACAATAAGTTTTTTTAAGGATAAAGGTAGAGATAAGTTCTCTTTCAAAAGATATGGGAAGAATTATGCTCTCTCGTACACCAAGGCTGAAAATTTGATTAGAGTTCAGTATGAAGGAGAGGTTGAATTTTGTTATCATAAGTTTCCATATTTTCAAGGAAAATTTGTTAAGGTGAAAGCTATGAAGTGGCTCGGTTATACAGATTTTGAGACTCTGAATATTTTTTACCTTACTATAAATTTTCGGATTCTCAAATTATGGGTTCAAGGATTCAGGATTCTGAGAAAAGTTGACAATAATAAATTGAAGAAAAGTGATATATATATTTTGGATTTTCTGTTGAACCTGAGAAAGATCAAATAGGTTAAGAATATTCTGATTACGATTAAAAATATAAAGAATGGATATATTAAGGCTCAGATCATTATGTATCCATCCATTCTTTCGAAGATGCTTGTTTAGTGTTTAGTGTCTTTCAAAATTACTTGTAGTTCAATGCCAAGGAATTGCAAAGTCATGCTGGTTAGTGATGATACTCTAAGAAGAATGAATGATGGATTTTCTAAGGAATTCAAAGAATTTTATGAATTGGTTAAGGAAAGAGTTGAATCTATCTCTAAGGAACATGAGGCCTCTAAGACCTCAAATAATGGTTCAAAGAAGAGGAAAGTAAAGTAACTGAAAGAAAATAAAAAAACTCCCAAAGCTAAAGAAACCCAATCCGCACCACCAAAACCTAAGAAGAAAAAAATCTTATCTAGATGAGGTGGTAGCTAAGTGGAGGGAAGACAGTAAGAACAAGAAAGTAGGAGAGCCTAGCTTTGGTTTGGATCCTACTGAAGTAAAAGCTTTCATGGATAAGACTACTGATGAGCTTGAAAAGCAATAAAAAGAAAAGAAACAAAATAAGAAGATGTCTGAGGCTGAAATAGTTCAATCACTTCTGAAGGATTCTAAGACAGCTTCCAAAAATATTCTAGTACCAGAATCCTTCTTGGTAAAAGATTTACTAGAAACATCGGGGAAGAAGTATGTGACTCCAAAAAAAGTTAAAGAAAAAGAAGTTAAAGTAGGAGAAGCAGTTGAAGAAGAAGAAGAAAGAAGTGGTGACACCATATAGTTGATTAAAAAATTTGAGGATTTTCATGAGAAAGAAATCCCTTCAAAAAAATTATCAATCCGAACTTATCAAGCCAAATCATCAATGCTTGATAACCCTAGAAAGGATGATGAGAAGGATGAAGAAGAAGTGAATAAGATGTCTGAAGAAGAATGTTTCAACAATGATTTCATATAACTGGAGGATACTGAGTCAAGATCTGAGAAAGAAGATATTAATGAAGATAAAATTGTTTAGATATATGATAGTGAACATGAATCTCCGGATGAAGAAGCCATTCCAAAACCTGATAAGGGAAAATAAGTAGTTGTTGATACTCCGAGAAGAGTAGTATTGAATAAGAAATAAGTGGGTTCTTCATCGAAGAGAAAAGAAATTGAAATAGAGAAAGATCCCTCACTAAGTAAAGTCTCATATTCATAATCATCTTCCCTAGGACATGATTTCAAAGTCCAATATTTGAAAAATATTGTTGGTAATATTCCAATATTTCCTAGAATTCATTAGAGATTCTAGATGCTTTAACACACTCTAAATCAAAAATCAGATTTAGTATCCATGGTTATGGATAAGTGTGTCAAGCTTGAAGCTAATTTCAAATATTTTTTCATTAACTATGAAGCCCACAAGAGATCTTTCAAGAAAATTACAACATTGTCTAAGAAACTATAGAAGATATGAGGATTCATGAGGAGTTCCAAGAAAGTGTCAAGGATTATTTTGACACCGAATATTGAAAGATCAAGTACCTCAAAAATAGTGTTGAGAAAAATCTGAATCTGGAATATAATTATCAGATTCAAGAAGTGAAATATCTGAATGGAAAGTTGTATTCAGTTGCTCAGAGTTTGAAGAGAGAAAGGGATCTCAGGATTGAGATAGAAGAAAGGATTTCCAAGGAGGAAGAACTCTTGACGTCTCCGGAAGAAACTCTTAAGGCTCAAGAAGAAAATATCAACGCCTTAGAAAAGAAAACCAAATATTTGAATAAGATTCTTAAATGAGCAGAGGAAGATCATAAAGAGCTAAAAAATCTGAAAACAATAGTGTATAATTTGATGCCCAAGGAAAAGGAAGGATAAATTTGTTTAAATCCAATATTTTTTTGTATTTTCCTTATTGTATAAATTTATTCCAATCTTAATAAAATTTTGGTTGCTCGTTTTTGTTTTGATGTTTTGTACTAATATTTCAGGTACCGTACTAAATTTTCCATTCCCTATATTTATTTTTTGAAAATCATAAAGGGGGGGACAAGAAAAATAGTTATAACAAAAGAAGAAATTTCCCTAATTAAAGGGAGTGTTTATCTAAGGAGGAGTTCTTATACAATAATATTTTTGTATGCAATAAAATGCTAAGTCTCATTTTGAAAATCTATAATAAGATCCTTAGTGTTACAAATCCTAAGGGGGAGTTATTAGTATTCATCATTTCCCAGGTGATTAGGGAGATAATTTTTGTATTCAAGTTCTAGGAAAATATTTTCTAAGCCCTTATATTCTTTTTCGAGAGGATGTTCTAGCTATCCAAAAAGGGGGAGATTCTTGAGTCAATAAGGCTTCCTTATGAATTTTCTATTCCTTCATGTTTGGGGGGATTATTGAGTCAATAAGGTTTCCTTATGACATTACCATTCCTTCATGTTTTGAAAATTAAAAACACATTATCTTAAGGAAAATTTCATTTACCCTATGTTTTACTTTTATATGGAAAATTTTCCTTCCCTATGGAAATTTATCCTTAAAATGATTTTCATTGTTCATTTTGTCCAATTATAAAATTTGGATTCGTATCCAAATCATCGGAAACAAATATATACTTAGATATAAATCATTCTATTTTCATGATATGAATTCAGGTTCTGAACTCTATGAATTCAGACTCCGAACTCTTTTGAGTTCTGACTTCGAATTCCCTGAATTCATACTTTAAAATCTTCTGAGTTCTAACTCTGAAGTCTCTGAATTCGGACACCAAAATATTTTGAGTTCTGACTCTATGTTCTCTAAATTCAGACTCCAAACTCTTCTGAGTTCTGACTTCAATATCTCTTTATTCAGAATCTGAACTCTTCTAAGCTCTGACTCCGAGTTCTATGAATTTAGGCACCAAACTTTTAGGAGTTTAGGATCTGAGTTCTCTTAATTTAGACACCGAACTTTTATGAGTTTAGGTTATGAGTTATCTGAATTCAGACACCGAAATTTTATGTGATCAGGTTCCATGTTCTCTGAATTCAGAATCTAAACTCTTATGAGTTCAGGTTTCAAATTCTTATGAATTCAGACTCCGAATTTCCTTAAAATTCAGACATTGAATTCTATAGAATTCTAACTCTGAATTCTTCTGATAAACAAAATCTGAATATCCATGTATTGTAGTCTCCGAATAATTTTTGGGTAGACTCCGAACTTTCATTTTTTCTTACATTCAGAAAAATGAATTTGGTTAAGTAACCATATTTTTTCTTACTCATGTTTTGGTTATAAAACGATGTTGTACATTTAGTTACTAACTAACTGTTGTTTGAGTGACACATGTATAGGTCCCTCCAAAATTCAAGAAAAAATATAACCATTGGATGATGGTGCCAACTATTGAGAATTTCCCTATAAATAGGAACTCATTTGAAAGAGCTTACAACATTGATGAACAAGTTGATCAATCTAGAGATTACATGCTGCTGGAGTGATTTCTAGAGAGAGAGACTTTATTTCTTTGTGCGTACTGAACATCTTGTTCAGAATTTTTTCGTGCGACTCCGAATGTTGCTAAGTACATTTGGGGGATTTTGGTGATTGGAAGATAGAGGTGCCAACTACCTTGATGTTGACGGCTTGCGGGGATATCAAAACAGACTCTGATCATCAAATCGAGGGCTTACCCTGGTTTGGGTAAGACAGACGTTCTTGAAAGTATAAATCAAGGGACCTTTATCCAAGGTTGTTGGATACCCTTCTCTTTGGGATAAAATATTTACTACTTATTAATTGTATTTTTTCAAGTTTTCCACTGCATCTTTATTTTTGAAGAAAGTATAGCTATCTTATACTTTCTTATTAATCTACTCTGATATAGTGAGATTTTATATGTTATAAGGTAGAATCTTCATCTTTGTAAAATGCTGTTATGTTTCATTTCCAGAACTCATTTTCCGAAATTACATTCTCGGAATCACATTTCCAGAATCAAGCAAGTTAGTAAAACTTAGAGGTTTTGTGAATTTACCTTTTTTAACCATGTTAAACAATAAAAAGGTTAATAACCAACTTTAAAAGTTCCCAAATAATTTTTTAAAGTATAAAATTTACCCCCTCTTGTATATTTATCATCTACAGTATCATTTTAATCCTCAAGTTGTTATCATTAGAGAATATCACACTCCAAATCAATCTAACAACAATGGTGTTTAATTTTACCATGGTTATTATTCATAATACATAAAAGGTTAATATTTACCAAATTTGAACCTCATAATTCGAAATATTTAATTTATTTAATCATATGTAGTAACTCTCAATAGAGGAAACTAATTTTATAATATGTGCCAAAAATGCGATCAAAACCACTTAATAGAAAAATACATTTTTTGGAAAAAAACTGAATACATTATTATCTCATACATAAAAAACATTAGATGAATTTTAAAACACTTGATTGATTATATAACATATATATTTCATTAATATCATTCCCAAATAATGGTTATTATATTTTATTAAAATAAAACACTTTGAGTTCATAAAAACATTTTTTCAGAAAAACAACTCCTTTACATAAAAATAATTATTTTTCTATTTCTTATCAGTTGATAATCAATGAATTTATTTTAAATAAAAAATTTCAATATTTTAGTTAGTAATATTATACATTCCAATTTAATGGAAATTTTATAATGGTATAATTTGTTATGGTTTATTTAAACTCAGTGTTTTGTGTAATTCAAAATATTAAAAAATATTTTCAGAGAAAAATATAGTTATATCATAGGGTGTTACATTCTTCCCCCTTAAAAATAATTTCACGCCCAAAATTCCAACACTCTAATAAAAATAAATGAGGAAATATCTATTTTACCAAATCCTAAGGTTCCCATGTAGTATGTTAAAATTTTATTAATCTCTAGAGAACTTTTACCAGGTGAGTAGTCTTGTCTTGTAAAACGGTATCCCTATGATCCAAGACATATAACAGTTATTCCTCTTAGAAATAACCATGATCCAGTGAAAGAAATTATAACTTCATTACATGGGAAGGATTAGGTATGTACTTCATCAACATAAATACATTTATTATGTTGATAACAAGAGAGAGGTTCAGTGGGATCACTAATTGATAAGTTATCATCCCTACTCAATCAAGAATATCAAAATGGAAAATATACATAGGTATCATATTTTTTTCCTTCCAAATCTTGTAATAATTTACTATGGAAAAATTCACTAATTTTTTTTCATTAAATTCAAATTCTAGATCACACTAGTGATTATCACTACAAATTTTCTGTTGAATCTTTGTTTCCATGATGTATTGTTGAATGGATCTAACACTATCTATAATTTCCATGTTTATATCATTTCCACTATGCATTATTTCTCCAACTACACTCTAGTAGTTTGGAGTTATACAATTCTATCCATAGAGTGCCTCATAAGGACCTATCTAAATACATCAGTGAAATATATTTTTGTTAGAAAACTCAACCAGAGAAAAGTTTTGATCCCAAAATCCTTTAAAATCAATAAAAACTCTCTCAACAAGTCCTTTAGTTTTTTATTGATCCTATGGTTTTATTTATTTATTTGAGAATGATAATAATTAATTAGACTAAATTATTCTTCTGGATATCACTAAATATTTTTCTATAACATCGAAGTAATCCTTGAATCTTAATCTGATAAAATATAATATGGTACTCCCGGTAACCTTACCACATCCTTAATGTATATTCTAGAATTATGGTCCAAATAGATATATTGAAAATTACCGACCCCATAATCCCTTAGCAGTTTCATTACATTATTTAATTGTTATAATTACATGGAATTATATCCCGAATGACTGATTATTTTAGTAGTTTTAGAAAACCAAATTATATACATGATACCTATATGACATTGTTAAATAAAAAATAGATCATAATAGATAATAATAACTAATAAATTTCATCCTTCAAAATCATTCAAAGAATTCATCATCATATACTGGGGAAAGGAAACAAAATAAGGGGGATCTCAAATGCTTATTAAGGGTATGTACATAATAAGAAATTTTGAATCAATGAAGATAGTCAATATTGAAATGTAAATAACTGAGAACACTTGCCATTTATATAACTGGAAGATAAAAATAAATATGGGTAGGGAAATAATTGAAACACATTGCATATAATTTATACTATGAGATACAATTGAATCCATAGATAATTTCAAAGAAAAAATCTCACAAATAAAAATAATAACAACAACTAAATATTTCATGAAGGAAAAAATTCATTACTGGACTCCATTTTTTCAAGGTGCATAGAACGATTAATGTTAATACCATTAACAAGATAGTGTAAACATACTTTTTACAAACTAATTTGGTTTTTCTAACCATAAATCTATTGTCAAGACACATCACAAGACAGTTTCTAACATACTTGTTACAAATGAGTATGGTTTTTTTAACTGAATTTGTACCAAGGGACTATCTATGCATCAAAGGGATTAATTTAAATGGTCCCCAACCCATGTTTGGAAAGTCTAACTCATTCCTCATATATCAAATAATTGATTTAGTTAACAATAAAATGTTCATTATCATAAAATATCCATATTCAATAAATAATATATAAATATCAATAATTACTCAGTGGATTATAAGTAACAATGAGGTTTATTGACATTTAAGAACGGAAATACCATTGAAATATCATTAAAATTAATTATGTCAAAAATAATTTTTCAACATTAAAAAGTGTTTCATAACACATTGAAACGTTTGAGTCATAGGACTCATGATGGAAAACATTAAATCACTATTTTAAATTCCATTAATATAAAATAATTCACAATATATTATATCAAAATGGGTACTAGATGTAGAGCCCCTTATGTAAATGTGTTGTATTTTTTGTAAACTAATTTTAATTGATTTTAAATTTTGTTCAATGAGATAATAATATCTCATTGAGGCCAATATTATTATTTAGTTCCAAAGTTAGTGGATCTTGTTTCATGTCATCATGTCTTGATATTTCGTCAAAAAATTGAATGGTTGGAAGAATTTTATTTTTCAAGGTAATGCCTGGAGAATTGTTATGGATTCATTAGATGACATTGGATTTCAAGGTTGAATAATTATCCTCATTAAATATGATGTTTCTTGGATAATTTTTATCTCACATATATAATAGTTTTATTGGAGAACATGTGATATAATCCTTATGATGGAAATGAGAAGAAAATTTTTCACCAACCATTTTCATATTTGATTGGAAAGAAAGATGTTGAAATAAGATAGGGAAGTTACAATACCTTGATTTGTAAATATGATGATTCTAAATTTGGTTGTCCAAATGATATATATGATGATATATGTAGTAATTAATTATATAAATAACTAAAAAAATTGTATTTATGGTGTTTCTGAAGTATATTTTAAGGTGGTGTCGTTTCCTAGTGTATTCAAAAAAAAATCCAAAAAATCATGAGTTTTATTTTTGGAAAAGGAGAGATTTTTTTAAATAATAGTTTGGGGACCATGAAAGATATTTTACATATTTTACATAAGGTATTATTATAAATAAAGGAAAATTGGAAAATTAATATATTCAATATAATAGTGTTATGAGGACCACGAAGTGCACTACACAGACCTCGTAGGGAAAAACAGTTCATGGAAGGAAAAAAGTATGTGGTGAAGGCTATACCACATAAAAAATTTGGGTAAATAAAATTACAGATATTTTTTTATTTATTGTCTTAAATAACATACCATAATCTCATCATTAAGTGAGGGAGAATTTTATTAGAATAAATCATCACTTTTTGAAGAATTGGAGTCTGAAAGAATTCCTGAGGGTTAATTTCACGAAGGGAAGTTGTTCGTGGAGGAAAGATTCTGCAAAAGATGAAGTTTTACACATGATAGGATGAATTATATGGTAGTGGAGTATGTTTAGAGAGTTATTAAACTGAAGTAATGGATTACCACAAATAAAATTTCACCACATATATGGCATCATCCATGGAGCAACGATAGTATATGAGGAATTGGTTTATCACGAAGTAGAGGTAGTTTGCGGAAGGGATGTTTGTCTGTGAAGCACTCACGACACTTTTTTCAAGATAGTTCACATAATATTATGTGTATTTTTGGATAGTTATGGGTTGTTTTCAAAGGATAAATACTACATATATGCATTAGGTGTTCAAAACCTTATCGTGATTTATGAATAAGATGATCTGTGAACACTTGAAATGCATTAATCTTTAACACTCATAGTGAATTATAATGAATAAATCCGAGAAACAGTAATTGGTTATAATAATAAACTATGTATTTTGATAAGAAACTATGAGAATACTCAGATCATACACATTTTATAAATAGGAACACTAATACATAATATTTTTCCTATGATAAATATCATAATGTGCACCTAAACTCATATCAGCACCAAGGAATAATAAAACAAGAAGAAGAATAGTGCATCCAAACTATATTATGTTATTCAAGATATATTAATTTTAATGATTTTATTTTGAGTTGATCTTAATTTATTTAATAATCAAAAAATATTTTGATTACCATAATAAGAAGAATAAATCTTTTTTCAGTTGGTCATGCACTAAAGAAGAAAGGGAAAAAAGAGATGAATATCCTGTGCCCTAATTGATATATACTTATTATAATTTGGGATAGAGTGAATTCAATTCAAATTTTTACAACACATTCATAATATTGTGACTGATAGAAGAATAAGAGCACATAGCTTCTACTTTCTACTATGAATATATAATAAGAGTTACTTCCATGATTATAAGCAAGTAGTAAGTGAAGAGAGAAAGATAAAGGAAGTAATTGGAATAAACAAGGCCTCAACATAGGGGTGACTTTATTGGTTATATAAACCTTTAATAAGGAGAATAATGTGTTGGTAGGGGGTACATAGATCTATCCAATAGCTATAAAACATACACTATTGGACTATTTTCAAAGTGCCACATGAGTGTAAAGGTATATCCTACAAATTGTAACCACAAAAGGAATTGTTTTCGAGTGGTTGTGTTGTCAGGAAATATTTTATACCATTCAAAGAACTAGATACTCTTAATATGTTCTGGATCTTGTAAAAATATTATGTTCTATATTTACTACTTTCATATACATGCATGTTATAAGGAAAAGAGAGTAAGCCAATCAAGATCCTAACAGGTCTAAGAGGGTGAAGGATAAAAAGGTGAAATTGGATTAAAAATTCCCCATAAATGAATCACCCCCCGCCTCTCAATTTAAGGTTTATCCCAAACTAATTCTCTTAGTAAATACCCCACACAAAATAAGTAACTACTGAAAAATTTGTATGCCTCACTAAAGGAAAAGTGAGACAAGAATCTATTACCTTCAGTCTGACTTTTCACAGGTGTCTTTATCTTCCTGAATAATTAATATATGTTAATTATTTAATTTCTTCGAAAACATTATAAATTTTATTATAACTTTTACTTCACTTATTACAATGTTTTATACAACTGTATAAACAATTAAGTTTATATAGGGTGTTTCGACCAAATTCAGTTCAAATATTAAAAATGACTTCGGTAAGAAGACTATGGTCAATAGGGTCTTTCTTTAAACAACTCCAGAATAAAAATAATGACATAATTATCATATTAATACATAAATTATAATATTAAAATCAATTATTATATATAATAATGAATTATGAACTAATGTTACAATCATTGAGATGGTAGGTTGTACGAACGAATGAGTATCGTTTCTATTTTCAATGATCCCAATGGAAAGAAGGAAAGTAAAATTATATCTTTCTTATATAATCATTATATCATAAATAAAATTTTATTTAATCATATAAACTTATATATATAATTCATGTGATGTTAATGAAATCATATCATATTGAAGAGGTGGTAGTACACATATCCATGAATGATGTATTCTATTTTTTTAGTGTATACAAAGGGTAATAAAGAAAATGATATATTATATTTACATAAAGGTAATGATTTTCATTAATATCAAATATATTTCAATTATTTCATATATTATTAATTGACACCATCGTTAATACATTCCATGTAATGTGTAAATGTATCACATCACTTTGAGGATATTATATTACACACATCCAAAAATGATAACATCGTATTTACACTAAATTGAACTCATAAAATAATGTGTTATATATAAATTACAAAATTATTATTACAAAATAAAAAAAATATAAAAAATAGAAATAAATCATCATAATTCAAAACCATGAAATATGGTAATGGAAAAAAACGAACAACATCATTTCGTGCGGTGGTAGTTCGACATTCATGATGTAACACCCCAAGCTTCTACGATACGTTTCCCTTCGAATAATGCAATGGCGTGCATTGTACGCAACTTCGAGATTCTAACACACCACAACCAATCAAACTAGCCGTTATGAATAGTAATACCTAATTTTTTTAATTTTATAAATTCTATCTCTCAAAATGGACTTCATTTTTGGATTCAGAATATCGAATGTATCCTAGGGTGAAATTTTGGAACTTTTCGGATAACACTTATATTTTGATGAATAGTGAAAATTACTAAATTTTAATTAAAAACAACTTTTTAAATCAAAATAATTTATAGTGACAAATTATATTATTGAGTGGTTTTAAAGTATAATTAGAATTTATTTTTACCATTTTATCCAATGGTGTTCATTAGAATTAATTTCACTTTGAAATTGGACCTAAACAACTGTCAATCTTTTGATATATATTGTTTCTTAAAAACACGCTATTTGTTGTGATAGCGGGAATTAATTATAAAATTAATTAATGCAACTTATATGTTTAGAATTTTGTAAAATAGACATCATTTTTGAATTTGGAATATCAATTATAGCTTAGGGTGAAATTTTGGCATTATTATGAAAAACTTCAATTTTTGATGAATAGTGAAACTACTAAGTGGTAGTTAAAAAAACTGAATTTTTCATAAAACTTAATTTTACCACTTCTGTAAATGGAATTTCGAAAATCCGAGAGACACGATTAATATCAAGAAGTAAAATGTGGTTCAATGAGATGAAAATAATTTTTGGTGAATAGTAACTTTTTCACTTTTATTTACCACGGTTAAAAGTAAATAGGGTAATTAAGGGTAAAAATGATATTAATATTACCCTAACACATGTTATAATTCTACTGGACTAGTGTATCTCGACCAAAAACAACCTTAGAAATAAAATATTATCATTTAGGTCCACTTGGATTAGATTAGGACAATTATTATTATTTAATTCAAAGAAGAGTTAAAAGAGTTAAAATCAAAGTTTATTTACTAATTTTTTTTTAATATAGGGTTATACAGAAGATAAATTCGATATTAAATATTCATTAGAAAGATAATATAATTTCATACATAATGATATTTTATTTATAATTTTTAAACATTAAATAATATAATATATTTATGACACAATGATGATGAAGTAATTACAATAATAGTGAAAAATTAAAATAATTAATATTATAAATACCCAAATAAATATAATTTAAGACTTTTAATGAATTAAAATAATTTTATAGGATAATATGACATATTATGATTGATTTAATTAACTTTTTTGGAAGTAATCATTCTGTTATGAGTTTCTCAAAAATCAACTATTGAATAGTGTCAAAATTGACATAAAAGAGTTTTTAAAATAAATATTATATTATTAATTGATATTAAATTTCTAAAAATCTATGGTTCGGCCAAGATACTTATATCATGATAGGTATATCATTAATGGACCACTTGGGGGTCACTTGGATGTATATAGTAAGTTTATTAACTATATAATATAAAAATTCAAAGTGACATGGTAAATGTCCAACTAATTAATTAAGAGTTAAAACTAAAAGATAAGGTTAATATAGTAACCCAAACCCATCTAAATTCTATTGGTTGAATGGTTTTAGACCTATCCCCACATTAACCTTTCAATAATAATCTTTTGATCCATTAGAAACGGAATTTGAATTTATTATAAATTAATATTTCTAGCTTTTCCAAAGCTTCCCCTCCCCCCTCTTATAAAAGGGAACTCTTCCTTCTCATTACTTCACACCTTAAAAGCCTTTTGGTTCGGCCAACCCCTCCCCAAATACTCTCTCAACTTCCCTCCCTACAACCTAGAGGCCTTAGTTTGATTAGAAAGCCAACCTAAGGATCCCTTTTGATCAAATCAAAAGGAAGAACCCGAAGAAGAGGTAATGTTTTCACCACCCCTTTTCAAGTTCATTTCTTCTTCCACTTCTTCTTTCTTTGTTATTACCATTCTAAAAAAATAACTCCATTATCTTATATATGCTGTGATTTTATTATAAATATGTTACAACCATATTCAGTATGCTATCCACCCATTAAATAACATGTCACCATACGTGCGTACGTACGACTTTCTGTCTCCACGTCGTGGTGTAATTGTTATTCAATATATTATTATTTGGGTGGGTATAATAATGTAGTTTAACTCTTTTAAATAATAAATGTAACATTATAGTTATTTTTTATATATGATATACCAACCAATTATATATTATTTTAATATCAAAATAATGATATTGTCGGTCGTGCGTACGTACGGACTACCGTCTCCACGAACGCGATGAGATTCATTCCCCATCATATCCATTCAAGTATAATTATTATTTGATGATTTAAAAATAATTTTTAATAACTTTATATAATTCTGGATATGAATAAGATACAACATATCCATGACAAACATGGATTATGTAACAAAACATTTAAAAGAAAATGAGTAAGTTAACACCCGAAATGACGATAATTCTAAGATATTATTAATAAAGCAATGTTAAAAGATCATATATGATATCATATCAATGTATATGATTCATGAATAATGTAATAACAATTATTTAAACATTATACAGGAGGTTAACCTACCCCCAACCAAGGAAAAGTACAAGGTAAGGGGTTTTTTATCTCACTTTTAATTCCGTGAGAATTCCGTTGTTCAGCACTTATTTATTACATGTGGTGTGTGTACAACCCATGTTTGTATTCATTATGTAATATACTTTAATTCATGTATATTTACATCATAATTGTATGATCCTTCTTTCATGGGTGTATGTTTTGTATATTACCAAATCAATAAGGGAATTTGAAATTTCAATTTCCATTTATTCGGCTTTACGCAAACTTCATTGATTATTTTACTCCGAGATTATGTATGGAATAACTATTAATTTTCTTGTCATAATTTCCACTCCCCTTTTCTGTGTATATACTTTTGATACACATAATCACTCAATTGATAATTTTTCTAGTCATCGATATGAATTTGATAAGACTAATTCTAACTCACTCTCCATTTGTTGAGTTAAACATCCAATTCATTGGTGTTGTTTTTATAAGATTATGTGTGAATATACTTTGATTGATTTACACTGAATATACAATCATATTTAGTGTATTCATATTTGTCACATATAACTATGTCGTTGATTTATCCTTAACCTAAGGATACTGCCTTTATGAGAGATTTCATCTCAATTTACTTTCCATTGAGACTTCTTTGTTGATATTCACCAAATCACTTTTATGTGGTGTATATAATGTACTTTGACATAGTATATCATGAATCCCTTTATTATAATGATATTACAATGTTTTGATTACCTCAATTATTTGTATTCAACTCTCTCTCTTTTGGTTAGAATCTATAACTAAAATACCATTTTTAAATGTTTTAAAGTGTTATTCATATAAATCGTGCTCATTAATGTCCATGTTTTAAAAATGGGTTTAAGGATTTATTTATATGGACATTAATGTTTTAAAATTAAAACTCCTTTTAAAAAGTTTCAAAGTGGTATGGGACACTTTGATTCAAAAATCTATTTTTAAATGGCTTCTTGAAAAATAGTGTGACTTTTAAATGATTTCAAGAAAAAGGGGGATTTTTCTCTCAAATAGTTTTGATGATTATTTTCATCTATGTCAACATCCTTCATTATTCTTGATTGAGGTTAATGTGATACGATACAATCTTCCATATTGTATCAAATGAGTTATGTTTGACTGTGGATGTGCTATTTTTATACAATTCATGGTTTGTAGTTAAAGTATTGACATTTAGTATGCTAGTTTTAATACGAATATTTATGTTATGTTTAAACCTGTTCATATGAGGAATGTATTGGACTTAATAAGTGATGGTTGGAGCCCGCTATAGCTCCTCGATGCATTGGTAGGTCTCATGAGACAAACTAGTGTCTTGGCACAAGGCCTTGGAAAAATCTTATTTATAGTCTTGGCACGAGGCCATGGCAATGTGGTTATGATAGTCTGGCATTATGCATTCTGTCATTATGAAAGTTGTTATTGATATTGAATGTGATTATTCAACTAGTATAATATCCATGTGAGTAAGTAAATGGAATTATTTTATTTTATCTTTTCCATTTTATGCAGAAGTTCAAGTTTAAAAGGCTTTCGTTTTAGTTATAAACTGCCTTAAGTGTTTATGCTTATCTATAAAAGCTTCTGCTATAATGTTATCCTTACTGAGCATCTGAGCTCACCCCTTTCAATGTTTTATTTTTCCTAGGATTATGAAGAAGTAATTTATGAATGACCTGCAGGGATAGTGTGAGGGGGATATGAAGACAAGATGTTGTTTTAGTTTTTTTACCTTATGATGTAATGTAAGACTTATGAATATATCTAGTGTTTCCAAGACTACTAAACTAATCGGTCTTTCGAGACTTGATCCTTTGTGATCATGCCGGTGTTATGTAATAATGCACCGACTCTGGGTATCTAGGGTCGGGGCGTTACAATTGGTATCAGAGGAAGTTTAGTATAAACCTTGGAAGCTAGATTTAGATAAACTTTGATTAGAGCACATAGACCTAAGATGAACTTTGAGGATTAGTATAGAAGAACTTCATAGAATTTTGGTATTGTAGAGATTTTGTGAGTTTTCCGAGAAATACATCCCTGTCTGGATACGAGCAGGTAGAGGCGGCTTTGGCACAAATGTACCTAGGGGTAAAACCGGAAAACACCGCTTTGAGCTAGACTCGAACGATAAATAGTGCACCACAACGGGCCTTGTTGCACTCTTGGTTACGACACTCCCAGGGGATATGCTTAGGATAATTTACATTTTCTTTACAAACCGATTTAAAGTATTATATATATAAGATGAGAGTAAATGAGCTTGGTTAATCTTAATTTGTTTCAAATTGAGAATATTGTGACATGTTAATCTCTAAATGATTGTATGACTACTATTACTCACACAATGCTTTCTGGTTTTAGTCAATGGATAGATTCCAAGGAAGTCATAGTGACTTTGAGAAGGATGTAAAAGGTGGGGACGATGGTGGAAATGAGCAACAAAATGGAATGTTGATAAGCGTAAAAGATATCGTCTTTATGCCAAATCAATTTTCTAAAAATATGATCAACAATATATATATTAACCAATTACCAGACTCAACAAAGAAGATAAAGGCGATGAATGATAAGAGCTCAAGTAGTGGAGACCATGGAGAAAGAAATCCTCAATTTCCATCATGCAGGAAATGTGTAAGGAGATACCCAGGAAAGTGTCTCAATGGGACAAAGAAATGCTTTACGTGTGGGAAGGAAGGACATAAAGTGAATAATTGCCGAAGAAAAATGAAGAGTACTATGAAAGAAGATAAAAATGGTCCCAAGAATCTATTTACAGTCATTTTCTATAAATGTAGGGGACCTGGCCATTACCCGAGTAAATTTCCTATTCTATAGTATATTTTCTTGGTCAGAGAAGAAGCTATGTGGAAATAAATGGTTGTATAAATGTTTAAAAATTATTAGTGATCCTTGTTGAAGGGTTTACTTTGGAATAATTTTATCATGTATTTGTAACCCTAACGTTTGTCATGTGAGAATGATATTTATGGAAGAATTATCTTTTCTCTTGTGGATATAGTTATAAATAACCATTTGGTTTTATATGATCATTGAGTTTGAGGAAATTACAAATTATTATAATTTGGGATGAAAATGCAAGGTATGAGATAAAATTTGTGGTTAAATTATGTTATGGTTATTTTGAGGAATTTATCTCATTTTGGTAATGTTATAAAATATAGTTTTTGAAAAAGGACAACACGTAGACCGTGTGATAACCCGTCGCATCGGACAAAGCTGTGGGAATCGAACCCACAACCAAAGTGCGATTGGGATTTATCGCCTACCACTGGACTACGTGAAGTCCCTGGTTAGTGTGACTATTATTTTTAGTTAAATAATTTTATTGATCAATAATAATTTGATTTGGGATCTTATGTCTTATCAAATGAATACCCTTAGTATAGGAAAATGATTTGGTGATTAAGTGATAAATATTATTTTGGAAGTTTTTCGCTTTGTTGAGAACACTATATGCCAAAGGAAAATAGAGTAGTATGGGATTTCATTTGAGGAGTAATGGTGGATTTTTATCTATGTTTTTATTATGTATTTATAATGATTTGGGTTATTTATTGAAATGATTAGGTTAATTACTTTTAAGTATGTGAATTTAAGAGTAATTGATGTCATTTGGAGATACAATTTAACGTGGAAGACTACATTTTAATAAGTTTTGGTTTTCAATATTAGTTTTTATTATATTAAAGGATTTTAAGGAAAATTGATTATTGAATGGTATTTATTTAACTTTGGGGTATTGTTGGTTTAATTTTGGAAATTAAGATTAGTGTTTATTTCTCTCAAGGAATATCCTTTTGGGGGATCATTAGATTTTGTACTAACCATTTTGGTTTTGATTAATCTCTAAAGAAAATGTAAATATATAGTTCATTTTACATGGATCATGTGATTCTATAGAAGTTTATTCTAGCTCTTCTAGTGTGACCAAGTCTTCTTGAATACTCATCATTTAAAAAAAATGAGTTAGTGGTGGAAATTTATTAAAGAATTAAACTCTACTTAAAATGTAACTATATATCTTTATATTCTTAGTCAATATCATAAATAAATTCCTCATCCTTATGTAATGTAACTTAAAACAAAAAAATGTTGTTTGTTTACTTTCCTACTAGGAGACTAATGGTCGTTTGTCCCAACACAAGTTTGTGGTTTTCTTATTGTTAAATTTCTCCTGATCATGATTTCTATCCCTCTCCATCAGAACTTGACACTTAGTTTATCATCCATATCCATGTTTTCCTACATGGAATCTGAGCATGGGTTATCTTGGTTGACCTTTATACCTCTCTTTCTTTCTTTTAAAGTGATAGTTTTATTGACTCTTTTTCCGATGTGGGACTTTCCATTATATTCCCAAGCAAAATTTTAAATATTTCGAGGATGCAATTTATTGAAGGAGGGGAGAATGTAACACCCCAAGCTTCCATGATACGTTTCCCTTCGAATAATGCAATGGCATGCATTGTACGCAACTTCGAGATTCTAACACACCACAACCAATCAAACTAGCCGTTATGAATAGTAATACCTACATTTTGAAATTTTATAAATTCTATCTCTCAAAATGGACTTCATTTTTGGATTCAGAATATTGAATTTATCCTAGGGTGAAATTTTGGAACTTTTCGGATAACACTTATATTTCGATGAATAGTGAAAATTACTAAATTTTAATTTAAAACAACTTTTTAAATAAAAATAATTTATAGTGATAAATTATATTATTGGGTGGTTTTAAAGTATAATTAGAATATATTTTTACCATTTTATCCAATGGTGTTCATTAGAATTAATTTCACTTTGAAATTGGACCTAAACAATTGTCAATCTTTTGATATATATTGTTTCTTAAAAACACGCTATTTGTTGTGATAGCGGGAATTAATTATAAAATTAATTAATGAAACTTATATGTTTATGATTTTGTAAAATAGAAATAATTTTTGAATTTGGAATATCAATTATAGCTTAGGGTGAAATTTTTGCATTGTTCTGAAAAACTTCAATTTTTGATGAATAGTGAAACTACTAAGTGGTAGTTAAAAAAACTGAATTTTTCATAAAAATTAATTTTACCGCTTCTGTGAATGGAATTTCTAAAATCTGAGAGACACGGTTAATATCAAGAAGTAAAATGTGGTTCAATGGGATAAAAATAAGTTTTTGTGAATAGTAACTTTTTACTTTTATTTACCACGGTTAAAAGTAAATAGGGTAATTAAGGGTAAAACTGATATTAATATTACCCTAACACATGTCCTAATTCTATTGGACAAGTGTATCTCAACCAAAAACAACCTTGGGAATAAAATATTATCATTTAGGTCCACTTGGATTAGATTAGGACATTTATTATTATTTAATTCAAAGAAGATTTAAAAGAGTTAAAATAAAAGTTTATTTACTAAAACATTTTTAATATAGGGTTATACATAAGATAAATTCGATGGTAAATATTCATTAGAAAGATAATATAATTTCCTACATAATGATATTTTATTTATAATTTTTAAACATTAAATAATATAATATATTTATGTCACAATGATGATGCAATAATTACCATAATAGTGAAAAATTAAAATAATTGATATTATAAATGCCCAAATAAATATAATTTAAAACTTTTAATGAATTACAATAATTTTATAGTATAATATGACATATTAGGATTTATTTAATTAACTTCATTTGAAGTAATCATTCTGTTATGAGTTTCTCAAAAATCAACTATTGAATAGTGTCAAAATTGACATAAAAGAGTTTTTAAAATTAATATT
Organism: Viscum album; assembly: GCA_963277665.1. Classification (NCBI taxonomy): domain Eukaryota; kingdom Viridiplantae; phylum Streptophyta; class Magnoliopsida; order Santalales; family Viscaceae; genus Viscum; species Viscum album. Next base: position 1,089,033,256 of record OY728165.1, read on the forward strand.
ATATTATTAATTGATATTAAATTCCTAAAAATCTAAGGTTCGGCCAAGAGACTTATATAATGATAGGTATATCATTAATGGGCCACTTGGGGGTCTTTTGGATGTATATAGTAAGTTTATTAACTATATAATATAAAAATACAAAGTGACATGGTAAATGTCCAACTAATTAACTAAGAGTTAAAACTAAAAGATAAGGTTAATATAGTAACCCAAACCTGTCTAATTTCTATTGTTTGAATGTTTTTAGACCTATCCCCTCATTAAACTTTGAATAATAAACTTTGGATCCATTAAAAACCGAATATGAATTTATTATAATTTAACATTTCTAGCTTTTCCAAAGGTGCCCCTCACCCCTCTTATAAAAGGGCACTCTTCCTTCTAATTTCTTTACACCTTCAAAGCCTTTTGGTTCGGCCAAACCCTACCCAAATACTCTCTCAACTTCCCTCACTACAACCTAGAGGCCTTATTTTGATCAAAAAGCCAACCTAAGGATCCCTTTTGATCAAATCAAAAGGAAGAACCCGAAGAAGAGGTAATGTTTTCACCACCCCTTTTCAAGTTCATTTCTTCTTCCACTTATTCTTTATTTGTTATTAACATTCTAAAATAATAACTCCAGTATCTTATATATTCTGGGATTTTATTATAAATATGTTACAACCATATTCAGTATTCTATCCACCCTTTGAATAACATTTCACCATACGTGCGTACGTACGGGTTACCGTCTCCACGTCGTGGTGAAATTGTTATTCAATATATTATTATTTGGGTGGGTATAATAATGATGTGTAACTCATTTAAATAATAAATATAACATTATAATGATTTTTTATATATGATATACCATCCAATTATCTATTATTTTAATATCAAAAGAATGATATTGTCGCTCGTGCGTACGTACGGACTACCGTCTCCACGAATGCGATGAGATTCATTCTCCATCATATCCATTCAAGTATAATTATCATTTTATGATTTAAAAATATTGTTTAATAACTTTATATCATTCTGGATATGAATAAGATACAACACATCCATGACAAATATGGATTATGTAACCAAACATATAAAAGAAAACGAGTAAGTTAACACCCGAAACGACGATAATTCTAAGATATTATTAACAAAGCAATGTTAAAAGATCATATATGATATCATATTAATGTATATGATTCATGAGTAATTTAATAACAATTATTTCAACATTATACAGGAGGTTAACCTACCCCCAACCAAGGAAAAGTACAAGGTAAGGGGTTTCTTATCTCACTTTTAATTCCGTGAGAATTCCATTGTTCACCACTTATTTATTACATGTGGTGTGTGTACTGCCCATGTTTGTATTCATTATGTAATATAATTTAATTCATGTATATTTATATCATCATTGTATGATCCATCTTTCATGGTTGTATGTTTTGTATATTACCAAATCAATAAGGGAATTTGAAATTTCAATTTCCATTTATTCGGATTTACGCAAACTTCATTGATTATTTTATTCTGAGATTATGTATGGAATAAATATTCATTTGCTTGTCATAATTTCCACTCCCCTTTTCTGTGGATATAATTTTGATACACATAATCACTCAATTGATAATTTATCAAGTCATCAATATGAATTTGATAAGAGTAATTTTAACTCACTCTCCATTTGTTGAGTTAAACATCCAATTAATTGGTGTTGTTTTTATCAGATTATGTGTGAATATCTTTTGATTTATTTACACTGAATATACAATCATATTTAGTGTATTTATATTTGTCACACAAAACTTTGTCGTTGATTTAAGCTTAACCTAAGGATACTGCCTTTATGAGAGATTTCATCTCAATTTACATTCCATTGAGACTTCTTTGTTGATATACACCAAATCACTTTTATGTGGTGTATATAATGTACTTTGACATAGTATATCATGAATCCCTTTATTCTCATGATATTACAAAGTTTTTATTACCTCAATTATTTGTATTCAAGTGTCTCTCTTTTGGTTAGAATCTCTAACTAAATTACCATTTTTAAATGTTTTAAAGACTTATTCATCTAAATCTTTCTTATTAATGTCCATGTTTTAAAAATGGTTTTAAAGATTTATTTATATAAACATTAATGTTTTAAAATTAAAAATCCTTTTTAAAAAGTTTCAAAGTGGTTTGGGACACTTTGATTCAAAAATATATTTTTAAATGGCTTTTGACAAATAGTGTGACTTTTAAATGATTTCAAGAAAAAATGGGATATTTCTCTCAAATAGTTTTGATGATTATTTTAATCTATGTCAACATCCTTCATTATTCTTGATTGAGGTTAATGTGATACAATACAATCTTCCATATTGTATCAAATGAGTTATGTTTGACTGTGGAAGTGCTATTTTTATACAATTCATGGTTTGTAGTTAAAGTATTGACATTTTGTATGCTAGTTTTAATACGAATGTTTATGTTATGTTTAAACCTGTTCATACGAGGAATGCATTAGACTTAATAAGTGACGGGTGGAGCCCGCTATAGCTCCTCGATGCATCGGTAGGTCTCATGAGACAAACTAGTGTCTTGGAACAGGGCCTTGGAAAAATCTTATTTGTAGTCTTGGCAAGAGGCCTTGGCTATGTGGTTATGATAGTCTGGCATTATGCATTCCATCATTATGAAAGTGGTTATTGATATTGCATGTAATCATTAGACTAGTAGAATATCCATGTGAGTAAGTAAATGGCATTATTTTATTTTATCTTTTGCATTTTATGCTGAAGTTTAAGTTTAAAAGGATTTCGTTTTAGTTATAAACTGCCTTAAGTGTTTATGGTTATCTATGAAAGCTTCTGCTATAATGTTATCCTTACTGAGCATCTGAGCTCACCCCTTTCAATGTTTTAATTTTCCCAGGATTATGAAGAAGTTATTTATGAATGACCTGCAGGGATAGTATGAGGGGATATGAAGACAAGATGTTGTTGTAGTTTTTTTTACCTTATGATGTAATGTAAGACTTATGAATATATCTAGTGTTTCCAAGACTACTAAACTAATTGGTCTTTAGAGACTTGATCCTTTGTGATCATTCCAATGTTATGTAATAATGCACCGACTCTCGGTATCTAGGGTCGGGGCATTACAGTTGGTATCAGAGGAAGTTTAGTACAAACCTTGGATGCTAGATTTAGATAAACTCTAATTAGAGCACGTAGACCTAAGATGAACTTTGAGGATTAGTATAGAAGAACTTCATAGAATTTTGGTATTGTAGAGATTTTGTGAGTTTTCCGAGCAATACATCCTTGTCTGGATACGAGCTGGTAGAGGCAGATCTGGCACAGATGTACCAGGGTTAAAACCTGAAAACACCGCTTTGAGCTAGACTCGAACGGGACCTGGTGCATGACAACGTGCCTTGTTCCACTCTTGGTTACGACACTCCCGAGGGATATGCTTAGGATAATTTACATTTTCTTTACAAACCGATTTAAAGTTTTATATATATAAGATGAGAGTAAATGACCTTGGTTAATCCTATTGTGTTTCAAATTGAGAATATGGTGACATGTTAATCTCTAAATGATTGTATGACCACTATTACTCACACAATGCATTCTGGTTTTAGTCAATGGATGGACTCCAAGGAAGTCATAGTGACGTTGATAATGATGTAAAAGGTGGGAACAGTGGTGGCAATGAGCAACAAAATGGAATGTTGATAGGCGTAAAAGATATCATCTTTATGCCAAATCAATTTTCCAAAAATATGATCAAAAATATATATATTAACCCATTACCGGACTCAACAAAGAAGAGAAAGGTGATGAATGATAAGAGCTCCAGTAGTGGATACCATGGAGAAAGAAATCCTAAATTTCCATCATGCAAGAAATGTGGAAGGAGACACCCAGGAAAGTGTCTCAATGGGACAGAGAAATGCTTTATGTGCGTGAAGGAAGGACATAAAGTGAATAATTGCCGAAGAAAAATGAAGAGTACTATGGAAGAAGATAAAAATGGTCCCAAGAGTCCATTTATAGTCATTTTCCATAAATGTAGGGGACCTGGCCATTACCCGAGTGAATGTCCTATTATATAGGATATTTTCTTTGTCAGTGAAGAAGCTATGTGGAAATAAATGGTTGGATAAATGTTTAAAAATTATTAGTGATCCTTGTTGAAGGGTTTACTTTGGAATAATTTTATCTTGTATTTATAACCCTAACATTTTCCATGTGAGAATGATATTTATGGAAGAATTATCTTTTCTCTTATGGATATAGTTATAAATAACCATTTGGTTTTATATGATCATTGGGTTTGAGGAAATTACAAATTATTATAATTTGGGATGAAAATGCAAGGTATGAGATAAAATTTGTGGTTAAATTATGTTATGGTTATTTTGAGGAATTTATCTCATTTTGGTAATGCTATAAAATATAGTTTTTGAAAAAAGACAACACGTAGACCATGTGACAACCCGTCGCATCGGACAAAGCTGTGGGAATCAAACCCATAACCAAAGTGCAATTTGGATTTATCACCTACCACCGGACTACGTGAAGTCCCTGGTTATTGTGACTATTATTTTTAGTTAAATGATTTTATTGATCAATAATTATTTGATTTGGGATCTTATGTATTATCAAATGAATACCCTTAGTATAGGAAAATGATTTGGTGATTAAGTGATAAATTTTATTTTGGAATTTGTTCGCTTTGTTGAGAACACTATATGCCAAAGGAAAATAGAGTAGTATGGGATTTCATTTGAGGAGTAATGGTGGATTTTTATCTATGTTTTTATTGTATATTTATAATGATTTGGGTTATTTATGGAAATGACTAGGTTAATTACTTTTAAGTATGTGACTTTAAGAGTAATTAATGTCATTTGGAGATACAATTTAACGTGGAAGACTACATTTTAATAAGTTTTGGTTTTCAATATTAGTTTTGATTATATTAAAGGATTTTAAGGACAATTGATTATTGAATGGTATTTATTTAACTTTGGGGTATTGTTGGTTTAATTTTGGAAATTAAGATTAGTGTTTATTTCTCTCAAGGAATATCCTTTTGGGGGATCATTAGATCTTGTACTAACCATTTTGGTTTTGATTAATCTCTAAAGACAATGTAAATATATAGTTCATCCTACATGGATCATGTGATTCTATAGAAGTTTATTCAAGCTCTTCCAGTGTGACCAAGTCTTCTTGAATACTCATCGTTTAAAAAAAATGAGTTAGTGGTGGAAATTTATTATAGAATGAAACTCTACTTAAAATGTAAGTATATATCTTTATATTCTTAGTCAATATCATAAATAAATTCCTCATCCTTATGTAATGTAACTTAAAACAAAAAAATGTTGTTTGTTTACTTTCCTACTAGGAGACTAATGACCGTTTGTCCCAACACAAGTTTGTGGTTTTCTTATTGTTAAATTTCTCCTGATAATGATTTATATCCCTCTCCATCAGAACTTGACACTTAGTTTATCATCCATATCCATGTTTTCCTACATGGAATCTGAGTATGGGTTATCTTGGTTGACCTTTATACCTCTCTTTCTTTCTTTTAAAGTGATAGTTTTATTGACTCTTTATCAGATGTGGGACTTTCCATTATATTCCCAAGCACAATTTTAAAAATTGTGAGGATGAAATTTATTGAAGGAGAGGAGAATGTAACACTCCAAGCTTCCACGATACGTTTCCCTTCGAATAATGAAATGGCGTGCATTGTATGCAACTTCGAGATTCTAACACACCACAACCAATCAAACTAGCCGTTATGAATAGAATTACATATTTTTTGAAATTTTATAAATTTTATCTCTCAAAATGGACTTCATTTTTGGATTCGGAATATCGAATTTATCCTAGGGTGAAATTTTGGAACTTTTTGGATAACACTTATATTTTGATGAATAGTGAAAATTACTAAATTTTAATTAAAAACAACTTTTTAAATAAAAATAATTTATAGTGAAAAATTATATTATTGAGTGGTTTTAAATTATAATTAGAATATATTTTTACCATTTTATCCAATGGTGTTCATTAGAATTAATTTCACTTTGAAATTGGACCTAAACAATTGTCAATCTTTTGATATATATTGTTTCTTAAAAACACGCTATTTGTTGTGACAGCGGGAATTAATTATAAAATTAATTAATGAAACTTATATGTTTAGAATTTTTTAAAATAGAAATCATTTTTGAATTTGGAATATCAATTATAGGTTAGGGTGAAATTTTGGCATTGTTCTGAAAAACTTCAATCTTTGATAAATAGTGAAGCTACTAAGTGGTAGTTAAAAAAACTAAATTTTTCATAAAATTTAATTTTACCACTTCTGTGAATGGAATTTCGAAAATCCGAGAGACATGGTTAATATCAAGAAGTAAAATGTGGTTCAATGAGATGAAATTAATTTTTGGTGAATAGTAACTTTTTACTTTTATTTACCATTGTTAAAAGTAAATAGAGTAATTAAGGGTAAAAATGATATTAATATTACCCTAACACATGTCCTAATTCTATTGGACAAGTGTATATTGACCAAAAACAACCTTAGGAATAAAATATTATCATTTAGGTCCACTTCGATTAGATTAGGACATTTATTATTATTTAATTCAAAGAAGAGTTAAAAGAGTTAAAATCAGAGTTTATTTACTAAATCATTTTTAATATAGAGTTATACATAAGATAAATTCGATTGTAAATATTCATTATAAATATAATAAAATTTCCTACATAATGATAGTTTAATTATAATTTTTAAAAATTAAATAATATAATATATTTATGACACAATAATGATGCAGTAATTACCATAATAGTGAAAAATTAAAATAATTGATATTATAAATACCCAAATAAATATAATTTAAGACTTTTAATGAATTAAAATAATTTTATAGGATAATATGACATATTAGGATTGATTTAATTAACTTTTTTGAAGTAATAATTCTGTTATGAGTTCCTCAAAAATCAACTATTGAATAGTGTCAAAATTGACATAAAAGAGTTTCTAAAATAAATATTATATTATTAATTGATATTAAATTTATAAAAATCTGAGGTTCGGCCAAGAGACTTATATCATGATAGGTATATCATTAATGGACCACTTGGGGGTCTCTTGGATGTATATAGTAAGTTTATTAACTATATAATATAAAAATACAAAGTGACATGGTAAATGTCCAACTAATTAACTAAGAGTTAAAACTAAAATATAAGGTTAATATAGTAACCCAAACCTGTCTAAATTCTATTGGTTGAATGGTTTTAGACCTATACCCACATTAACCATTGAATAATCAACTTTGGATCCATTAGAAACCGAATATGAATTTATTATAAATTAATATTTCAAGCTTTTCCAAAGGTGCCCCTCACCCCTCTTATAAAAGGGCACTCTTTCTTCTCATTTCTTCACACCTTCAAAGCCTTTTGGTTCGTCCAAACCCTCCCCAAATACTCTCTTAACTTCCATAACTACAACCTAGAGGCCTTGGTTTGATCAGAAAGCCAACCTAAGGATCCCTTTTGATCAAATCAAAAGGAAGAACCCGAAGAAGAGGTAATGTTTTCACCACCCCTTTTCAAGTTCATTTCTTCTTCCACTTCATCTTTCTTTGTTATTACCATTATAAAATAATAACTCCAGTATCTTATATATTCTGTGATTTTATTATAAATATTTTACAACCATATTCAGTATTCTTTCCACCCTTTGAATAACATGTCACCATACGTGCGTACGTACAGCTTACCGTCTCCACGTCGTGGTGTAATTGTTATTCAATATATTATTATTTGGGTGGGTATAATAATGATGTGTAACTCATTTAAATAATAAATATAACATTATAATTATTTTTTATATATGATATACCATCCAAATATATATTATTTTAATATTAAAAGAATGATATTGTCGCTCGTGCGTACGTACGGACTACCGTCTCCATGAATGCGATGAGATTCATTCTCCATCATATCCATTCAAGTATAATTATCATTTTATGATTTAAAAATAATTTTTAAGAACTTTATATAATTATGGATATGAATAAGATACAACATATCCATGACAAACATGGCTTATGTAACAAAACATATAAAAGAAAACGAGTAAGTTAACACCCGAAACGACGATAATTCTAAGATATTATTAACAATGCAATGTTAAAAGATCATATATGATATCATATTAATGTATATGATTCATGAATAATGTAATAACAATTATTTAAACATTATACATGAGGTTAACCTACCCCCAAACCAGGAAAAGTACAAGGTAAGGGGTTTCTTATCTCACTTTTAATTCCGTGAGAATTCCGTTGTTCACCACTTATTTATTACATGTGGTGTGTGTACTGCCCATGTTTGTATTCATTATGTAATATACTTTAATTAATGTATATCTACATCATCATTGTATGATCCTTCTTTCATGGGTGTATGTTTTGTATATTACCGAATCAATAAGGGAATTTTAAATTTCAATTTCCATTTATTCGGCTTTACGCAAACTTCATTGATTATTTTACTCCGAGATTATGTATGGAATAACTATTCATTTGCTTGTCATAATTTCCACTCCCATTTTCTGTGGATATACTTTTGATACACATAATCACTCAATTGATAATTTCTCATGTCATCAATATGAATTTGATAAGAGTAATTTTAACTCACTCTCCATTTGTTGAGTTAAACAGCCAATTCATTGGTGTTGTTTTTATAAGATTATGTGTGAATATCCTTTGATTGATTTACATAGAATATCCAATAAGATTTAGTGTATTTATATTTTTCACACATAAATATGTCGTTGATTTATCCTTAACCTAAGGATACTACCTTTATCAGAGATTTCATCTCAATTTACATTCCATTGAGACTTCTTTGTTGATATACACCAAATCACTTTTATGTGGTGTATATAATGTACTTTGACATAGTATATCATGAATCCCTTTATTCTCATAATATTAAAAAGTTTTTATTACATCAATTATTTGTATTCAAGTGTCTCTCTTTTGGTTAGAATCTATAACTAAAATACCATTTTTAAATGTTTTAAAGACTTATTCATCTAAATCTTGCTCATTAATGTCCATGTTTTAAAAATGGTTTTAAGGATTTATTTATATGGACATTATAGTTTTAAAATTAAAACTCCTTTTAAAAAGTTTCATAGTGGTATGGGACACTTTGATTCAGAAATATATTTTTAAATGGCTTCTTGACAAATAGTGTGACTTTTAAATGATTTCAAGAAAAAGGGGGATATTTCTCTCAAATAGTTTTGATGATTATTTTCATCTATGTCAACATCCTTCATTATTCTTGATTGAGGTTAATGTGATACAATACAATCTTCCATATTGTATCAAATGAGTTATGTTTGACTGTGGATGTGCTATTTTTATACAATTCATGGTTTGTAGTTAAAGTATTGACATTTCATATGCTAGTTTTAATACGAATGTTTATGTTATGTTTAAACCTATTCATATGAGGAATGCATTGGACTTAATAAGTTACAGGTGGAGCCCTCTATAGCTCCTCGATGCATCGGTAGGTCTCATGAGACAAACTAGTGTCTTGGCACAAGGCCTTGGCAAAATCTTATTTGTAGTCTTGGCACGAGGCCTTGGCTATGTGGTTTTGATAGTCTGGAATTATGCATTCCATCATTATGAAAGTGGTTATTGATATTTCATGTGATCATTCAACTAGTAGAATATCCACGTGAGTAAGTAAATGGAATTATTTTATTTTATCTTTGCCATTTTATGCTGAATTTTATGTTTAAAAGGCTTTTGTTTTAGTTATAAACTGCCTTAAGTATTTATGCTTATCTATGAAAGATTCTGCTATAATGTTATCCTTACTGAGCATCTGAGCTCACCCCTTTCAATGTTTTATTTACCCCAGGATTATGAAGAAGTAATTTATGAATGATCTGCAGGGATAGTATGAGGGGATATGAAGACAAGATGTTGTTGTAGTTTTTTTACCTTATGATGTAATGTAAGACTTATGAATATATCTAGTGTTTCCAAGACTACAAAACTAATCGGTCTTTAGAGACTTGATCCTTTGTGATCATGCCAATGTTATGTAATAATGCACCGACTCTGGGTATCTAGGGTCGGGGAGTTACACATGAATGGTATGTTCATTACCCATTTGATGGATGTGTGTGTAGGTATATGTCAAAACCATAACATGAAAACATTTATTAATTTTAAGATACTTATGTTATTATATATTATTTAAATAATAATAACTGAAGTGGTGGATAAACAAATAAAAGATAAATGCACATTTGAATAATGTTACCTCTTTTTGGGTCACTCCTTTTAGTCTCCACTGAATACATTTATTGATTACCTTTACTTTCAAATTAAGAATTATAGGTTGATTTTAGATATTTTAAGCCACTATTTTGGTAGATTATGGATTATTCAACAGGTTTTTAGAGGTTTGAGGAAGGGGAAGAGTGAATGCCTTTTTATAGTGGAGGGGAGTGGCATTATTGTAAATACCAAAAGATATACACTATTGGGAGGTCTCCCCTACATCCTATGACTCAAAATTTGCAAAAAAATAGATTAATTTGGTATTATAGTTAAGAAAGCATCTAAAATTAACAAAAGTTCATTTTTATAACTTTGATACTTAACTTCTATGATTCCTCCATTTTAACATTTTTGTTTTTATTAAAGTAAATAGTTTTATAACCTAATCAATTAATCCATGAATACTAAATTAAAGTTAAAATTTTTATAAAAATTTACCCAATGAATTATAAACATGATATATAATTTATGAAACTAAAATATCATGTGATATGAAAATTAATTTTAAAGCAAGTGCATGTGACATGCAAAAACTCTGCTTTAACATTGATCATGCTAATAATGTTTTTACTATATATAGACTACATTATAATTATAAAATGTAAATTGGTGAATTTGTGGACCATATTTGGTTTTTATAAACACTTAAAAATAAATTGTTTGGAGATAATTTTTTTATTAATTTTAAATCATTTAATAAAATATCATTTATTATAAAATAACATTAATGCCAATTTTAACTTTATTTATATAATTATGATTTATAAATTTCAAAAAAATATTTTAATTTTGATAAATTTTTATAAAATATATGTAACATGATATATTCATATAAAAAAATAATGTAATATAATAATTTATTATATTTACTTTACATATAGTTTTTATAATCATTTATTTTATTTTATTATTAGCTATATAATCCATGCATTGGAGTTTGTTAAGAGATTATTGTATTATATAATATATAAAAGATAAATTTAAATTTACATGATATAAAAAACTCATTTAAATTTAAATATAGTCTTTTTAACTTAAAATGTGTATCTTATCTCATACTCTAAAGCTTTATATATGTTAATGGAGAGGAAGGTTACTTTTTTGTATTTTTCTATACATAAATTATTATATTGGTCACCTTCCTAAACATGTGTCCCAATATCTCAAAAAATTAGAATCAAGAGCATATATGGTGGATCTACTTTCCTAAAATGGTTTCGGGAAAATTTTATAGGCAGTTTTGGCTCATCATTTTTTTATTCCCCAGTTATGCTTAATTTTACCTTAATCATTGCAATTAATTTTAATTAATTTTTATAATATTTTTTGTCCCAAACGAAGGTGATCATTTTATATTATTAATAAAATACTTATTACAAACATTTATGTATATTTTTATATATTAAATTCACTAAATATGAAAAATTACGATTAATGTCACTCCCACAGATGTGGTGAAAAATTGAGTTTTTAATGTTAAAATGTTCAAAAGTTCATTTATTATTTATATATAAATTAATAATTTCATTTTCTTCAAATGAAATAAATTTTATTAATAGATATTTAAGTTATATATTATGACTTCAAAACAAAATGTAATTTAACATTGATAAATATTTAAATAAAAATGTAGTTTTGAACTAAAATGTAGTATTTTTCCCTATTAATCAAAAAATGAAACTTCTGAGAATAAATACCAAAAAATAACCCTAATATAATTTTGAAATTTTTATTTCAAAAAATAAGATTGATTTCCGAAATAAAATTTATAAAATTGTCAAATTATGTTTTAAAAATAAGTGTACCATTAAATTATGGTAAATCTCTGTCTTCTGTGTAACGCATGTTAACTCATTATTTTTTGTAGGGTAAGATTAACATAGTGTTTCTTATTAAGAAATATACAAAAAAGTATTCTAAAATGAAAATTTTTATTGTGATGTTATATTCTCCACATGTTAATTATATTTTTTCTTCTCAATTTAAACATGATCTCGATAATATAGGTTTTAATATTTGAAAATACTATTGTTGAAAAAACCCACATCATACATAGGGTTAATAACTCATATTCATAATAGGAGGTAAAATAAAATGATAAATTCACAAAATATATCCATTCCAATATGAGAAAATTAGTGAAATATGTATATGGAAGTGAAATACATCAATCATCTTCTGATATTGAGTGATAGAGAATATGTCCAATTGAAAATTAAAAACTACAAAGTAATAAACTAGAGTTAAGAAAAAGGTAATTTATATAATTAAAAATGATTCTAATAGTAAAAATTTTTTTCAATACGTGTTTCCGAACGTTGATAAATTCTTTCACCTTATAATGATATAATTTAAGATACTTTTTAATAAACATAATCATATCCTTTTATTATACCTTGAAATTTCTCCACTTCACCACATTGAACAAAATGATTTATATTATTACGTAAAAAAAATCTATAAAATGTTACCCAAAGATCATCTTAAACCATTTCAAAAAAAACCTTAATACCATTCCAATTATTATGATCTGATACATTGGAATCAGAACCATGGAATTTTTTTGTATCCTATTTACTTTATTCATATCAATCATTTATTATACAAGCATAAGTTTCCCAAGATTAGGATAATATTAAGGGTTATCTTTCCATCATCTATGTGTTTTTTAGATAACAATATACGAAATCACTTTTCATTATACCATATAACATAAGATCTCAAATACTTATTGAAATAGTACTGTAGTAAAATTATATTGTTTTTTATATTTTTTATAACCTGTAAAATAATGATAAAATAATTTTCCAATAGTACTCAAGGATCCAAATACTATGAACATTAATCCTTCCACTTCAACAGTATCAATATCATAAGTTGTAGCTTGATCCTTTAGATTCTTTTGAGAAATATTTGTAACATCCTAGGTAAATAAAGAAATAATACATTTTCATTTTAATTGATATTTTGTGAATTAAATATTAATTTTACATTTAAGGGGTTTCTAGGTTCGATGGCATACCTGATACGCAACAACGAGTTTCTTTGAAATCTTACATTGAACAATAATAATAGAATATTATTATTTAAAATGGTAGTTAACGCCTAGTCCTTGTATTGGTAGGAATGATAAGAACAAACTACAACAATATTATTAATTTTTTATAATTTATCCAATAAAAGTTAGAGGTATAAAATGTAAATGAATCTAATTTTAAGCACAATTTACTTTAACGTTTGATTTACCACCTTTTGATGGATAACCCTCTTTTAATCTAGTTTTTGCCACTTTTATATGTTCTATTTTAACAAATAAAACTTTCATTTAGAATTGGGAAATCAAAATTCACTTTGGGTAAAATTTTGGAATTTTTATGATAAAAATCTATTTTTGATGAATAATGGAGAATACTATATTTTAATTCAAAATCGCCTTTTAATATAATTTTTTATATGGTTATATTACCTTTTTAATTGGTTTTAAATTGTAATTATATTATATTTTGACCATTTAATTCTATATTGTTCATTTGAATTAATTTCACTTTGAAATTGGACATAAACAAGTGTCAATCTTTTGATAGTTAATATTTCTTAAAAACGTGCTTTTTTATTTTGACAGCAGAAATTATTTTTAAATTAATTAATCCAAATTATTTCTTTTGAATTTGGTAAAATAGAAATAATTTTTTTAATTTGGAATATAAATTATAGCTTAGGCTTAATTATTTGTATTTTTGTGAAAAACATCAATTTTTGATGAATAGATAAACCACTAAGTAGTAGTTAGATACTAAAACTTTCATTTAAATAAATTTTTACCACTTTTTAAAATTGAATTTCAAAAATCCGACATACGTGGTTGTTATTAGTAAGTAAAATGTGGTACGATAAGATGAAAATAATTTTTGTTGAATAGTAACTTCTGACTTTTATTTATCATGGTTAAATGTAAATAGGGTAATTCAATGTAAAAAGAATATCATAATAACAAAAAATTTCCTTAAAACTTGTCTCACCTTTATTGTATGAGTCATGGCCGACCATGGGCATCCTTGAGTCTATTTTAGGCCCACATAGAGCCATTTATGAGTTATAATGACACTTTAATTTAATTAACATAAATTAATGGAAAAAATAACATAAACAAATAACTTTTAGTAAATTAATTTTTACAGATGGTTATATAAGTTATATTTTAGATTATAAATATTATTTGGAAAGATAAAAAGATTTCTTACATCATAGTATTTTTTATAACTTTTAGACTTCAAAAAGAAAATATTTATGACACAATAATGATGTAGTGTTTACCTCATTAAAAATGATTAAAATAAATAATATTATAAAGATTAAAACAATATCCAAAACTAGTCAAATTATTATTGGATGAATTTATTTCTACCATGAGTCTTTTTTTATTCTACTTTAATTAGTACTGGATGTTTAGAAACTGAAAATCATTACATAATAAAATTATATTTTCAAACTTTCCTAAAGAGACCTTCCTCCACCTTATAAAAAGCCCTCACCTCTAACCCATTCCTCACACATCTCAAACCCCTTGGATAATCTAACCCCAGACCAAATAATCTTTGAAAATACCTATCCTCCACCTTGGAGCCTTAATTATAGCGTAACTCACTTCAAGAAGTCCTTTTGGTTCAAACCAAATTGAGTTACCCAAATTAATGGTAATAGTTTCTCTTAAATTCATTTCTTTTAGTTTACATCTCCAAACCCTAAACTAGTTTTTCTCTTTTTTTTATAAAAAATGGTATTATTAATATACTATAATGTTTTTATGAGAATGATTCAAACTAGACTTACACACACCTCCATCTAATGGGTAAAGAACATACTGTTTCTCCGGATGGAAAACTAACGCCTCATAAAACGGTGGTTATTCAATTATCTCATACCACCTCTCATGGTGGCCATTAATATGGAACTTTATTTATATATGATACATATTATGTTTATTTTTTCTTTATGCTTCTATATTTTTCATTTATATCATACTTTTATAGATTCCATTATGGGTAAACACGATAATTTCATTTTAGGAAGTACGGACTACCGCCCCCTCAAAGTGATATGATTCGTTCATGCAATATGTGGGATGTATAAAGGATGGAGTTAATGATATTATATATGATATTATATTGGAATTATAATATACCTATGTATCATTATGGTTTAATTTCATTAAAATAAGAAATACAACTAAAAGTAGTGTTCATGCATATGTACGACTTACCATCTCCCAAAACGGTGCATTTCAATTCTTACCTCATAATGTTATGTACTATTATAAATACACATATATACTGTATATATATATATATATGATATCTAATTCATTAATATCATTCTGGATATAATTTTATTTTGACCACATAGACAACTTGTAAATATAAGATGTTCATTTTTGACTCATGTACCAAATATCGACAAAACGACCATTATTAACTTAAACAATTACATAATGTTTATAACATAGTAATATGTGATATAAAGGAATAATAAACAAGAAAAAGGTTCTTAAGAAATTAGAAATTATCATTAGTTTATTATTTAGGAGATTAAATAATGAATGAGTCAAGTCAGACACAAGGTAAGGGACTTCGTCTCAAACTCCTTTCATTGAGGCATATTTTGTTTTAATACACGACTTTATTTTATATGCTATATAAAAACCTTCTTCTTTTCATTTCTTTCAAAGGTAATATTTTTCGACGAATTGTTTTACTAAATGAAAAAAATAGTATTTATTTTTAATGTAAGCGGTAACAACAACCTTTCTTCCGCCGTGAGTATTATTTGATCATTCAGCTTCCTTAACGAGCCATAATGTTTTTAAAAAGAAAATAAATACCATATACTATGTTATCTATTTTGGTATTAAAAATGGTTTTGATAGTGGATTAGTAATTTTAATATATTTAAATGATATATTGTGATTGAAATGTGGAAATGATATCTTTCCTATATTTTGTTTTATGTGTTATGAATATGTTATGGTTCTTGGGAATTGTTATGTATATGGGTGATTCCATGATAATCCTAGGGTGGGTGAGCCTGAGATAGCTCTCCAATGCATTGGGTAACATGACGGAGGTAAACATGAATGTTTCTCCTAAGAGATTTATGGAATATACTGTGATGAGTATTCCTAATGTAACTCACTAGGTAGCTATGATAACTATAATGTAAGTATGATATAGATGCCACAAGTTACAGTTATGATTTATTTTTTCTATGTGTGATTCAAAAATATTATGATTTTATTATGTATGTTAAAGAACTTATGTTATGTATATAATGATAAAGTAATGTTTTCTTTCTTTGTTTTATAACCCTTAATGATATTTATATGCTCATCCCATGTTTTGAAATTATTTTCATAGTACTTAAATATGAATAAGGTCAATAATGGGACTAAGGAAAATTCATTTTGTCTAAAACATAGAACCAAACATGACTCTTTTATAATAGTTTTTTTTGGTTAAAAAATAGGAACTGAGTAGAAGTTTCCACTTTGTAACTTTTGAGATGTAATGTAATAGTTATGACCTAATTCTCTAAAACTCTAAACCTGAAAAGATCCTCAATGTGAATTATTCATTTAATTATAGATTATGTAATGTTTTAAGGTTGGGTCCTTATTTTTGTTATCAAAGGTTGGTTTAGATAACTTTAAAAGTTAGGGTATTGTTAAATTAATATACATAAATTAATTTATATTAATATTGAAATGATAGAATTTACAGATTTCCATGTTGCTTTTCCTAAGATATATCTCTGTTTAGAATGGTTTTCCATAGAGGAAATTGGGAAGCTATATTGGGATGACATCAGGAGGAAGAAAACCTTCCAAATCAGTAACCTGAGATGGTTGAAATCAGAACTGAACAAATTGTTAGAGTGATGGCACAATTGACTCAGGATATAAAAGGTGGTGGTATCCATGCATGAGATCTACCAGATCAACCAGATAGGAACTTGTTAGTAATAGAGCATTTCATGAGGCAATATCCCCTATCATTCAGAGGATCATCTTACCTTGTTCTAGAAGATGGGTGGATTAAAACACTAGATACAATTTTCAATGTTATGGGGTGTTTAGAACATCGAAAGGTTGGTCTCGTTGTTTACCGTTTTGAAGGTGAAGCTGGTCAGTGGTGGTCGATGGTGAAAAATATCAAATATAGTGAGGATCTTTATGATCTTTATTGGGATTAATTAAAAGGTATGTTTCTTGAGAAATATTTTCTTATGGTGTATTATCATAGCATAGAAAATAATTATTCAGAATTGAGGTAGGTGGATGACTCAGTGGCTGCTTATGAAGAAAAAATCACTTGACTGGTAAGGTATACTCCAAATTTCATATGAGATCATGATATTAAAATCAACTATTTTTACATAGGATTAAAGCCAAGATATTGAAGGGATTTAGCTTCTCATGAGTTCAAAAGTTATGAAAATCTTGTTCGATGTGTGGAGAAGGTGGAAATGGAGTTTTTTTGATGACTAGGTGTTCCAAGAGAGAGAAAAAATAAAAGGTCTAGTTGACAGGAAAAGGGAACGAATTCATCAAAAAAGCCTACATGTATAATATCCATCTTGTGAGAAGTGTGGTAAAAAGAATCCAGGAGAATGTTTTTCAAAGTCTGGAAAGTGCTTCCAGTGTGGTGAGTCTGGTCATATTGAACGTAATTGTAAGGAAGATTATCAAGTAGGCAATGAAAAACCAACGATAAGATGTTTTTAGTGTAATTAAATGGGTCATTATGCAAATGAGTGTCCAACAAAGAACTCAACTGAGGGAAACAATGCAAACTACAAGAAGAAAGGGGTGGTAAAATCGTTTGAAACTACTTTAGCAGATTTTGGACCATCAAATTAAGTAGTATCAAGTACTCTGTTGGTTTGTTCAGATTATGCCAATGTGTTGTTTGATTTGGGATCTACACATTTTTTCATTTCTAGAGGTTTTCAAGTAAATTAGGAATTCCATATCAAGATAGTAATGTTGAACTTATTGTAAAAACACCTAGAGGAAATATTCAGACAAAAAGAAATTATAAGAACCTTCATGTCCTTGTGTGTAGAAAGAATTTACCTACAAACCTTATTGTTTCACCTCTAGTAGAGTTTGATGTTATTTTGGGTATGAATTGGCTTTTTTTACCAAGGTAATATTAACTACAAAGATAAAGAGGTTTATTTTAGAAAGATTTTTAGTTTGTGTACAAGAATGAACCCTTACTTTTGATAACATATCAGGAAGCATAGAGACTAATAAAAGATGGAAATTAATGTTACCTTGAACATATTGTTGAAAACAAAGTAACTATTTAGATTAATGATGTGACAATGGTAAAAAAGTATCTTGAATATTTTCCTGATGATATGATTGGTATTATACCTGATTCAAAAGTTGAATTTACTATTGAGTTAGTTCCTGATGCTAAACCAATTTTAGAACCCCCTTATTGAATGGCTCAAATTGAATTTTTAGAGTTAAAGAAGCAATTGCAGGAGTTATTAGATAATGGTTTTTTTCAACCAAGCACATCACTGTGGGGTTCTCTTATCTTTTTTGTTAAAAAGACAAAATGGTTCAATGAGACTTTTCATTGATTATAGATAATTGAATAACATCACAACTAAGAACAAGTATCATTTTCCTTATATCGATGATTTGTCTGATCAGCTCCAGGGAGCTTAGTATTTTTCGAAGATTGATTTCAGGTAGGGGTACCATCAGTTGAATGTAAAGGAGAAAGTCATTCCAAAGACAGTGTTTCATACTAGATATGGCCATTATGAATTTGTAGTTATGCCTTTTGGGTTAACCAATGAACCTTCTATATTCATGGATCTTATGAATAGAATATTTTGTGAGTTCTTGGATAAGTTTGTGGTTGTGTTCATTGATGATATTTTGGTTTTTTGTAAATGTAAAAAGGATCATGATAGTCATTTAAGGGTTGTCTTTCAAACCATAAAAGAAAATAAACTGTTTTAGAAATTCATTAAGTGTGACTTTTGGTTACAAAAAAATTTATTCCTTGGACACATTATTTCAAAAAATGGCATAACTGTTGATCCTGCTAAAACAAAAGTTGTTGAATAATGGCCCATACCCACAAATATAATCAAGATCCGTAGTTTTCTTGGTTTATCAGGTTATTAACAACGTTTTTTTGAGAATTTTTCATGGTTATATAGTCCAATAACTAAGTTATCTCAAAAATGTGTTAAGTTTATTGGGACATAAGAATGTAATTATTGTTTTTAGGAATTGAAAAAAACATTAGTGAATTCTCCTATTTTGGAATTACCATCCAAAAATGGTGAGTTTGTTATCTACAATGATGATTTGTTGAAATGAATTTTTTGTGTCCTTATGTAGAATGTTCAGGTAATTAATTATGTTTCACATCAGTTGAAACCTCATGTGTTAAATTACCCTACACATGATTTGGAATTAGCTGATGTTGTTTTTGCTTTAAAAATTTGGACACATTATCCGTGTAGAGTAAAATGCAAAATATATACTAACAAAAAAAGTTTGAATATATATTCACTCATAAAGAATTGGACATGAGACAGAGGAGATGTCTAGGATTAATCAAGGATTATGATTTCATGATCCTTTACCATTTGGGAAAATAAAATAGAGTGGCTGATGCTTTTATTCGAAAAATTAATCCCACATTAACCATGCTATGTTTGGATTCAGATCCTTTGGTTTTGATTTGATGAACGTTGGAATAGAATTTGTTGGTGTAGGAAATTACACTATTTTGTTTCAGGTGTTAGTGAAATCACCTCTATCATACAGAATAAAGCAAGCATAGAAAGAAGATAACGAGTTACTGAAAAAGGTAGATTTGGTTAAGAAGGGTAAGTTTCCAGAATTTAACATTGATAATAATTGTGTTTTTAGGTTTAGGAAAATATTATGTGTGCCTTGTGATTCATAGTTCAATAATGAGTTGTTATGTGATGCTCATAGTTCTCCATTTTCAGTTCATCCTGGAATTACCTTGATGTACAGAGATTTTCGGGAGTATTACTATTGGGATGGAATGAAAAAAGATATTGCTGACTTTACTGTGAATTGTTTGACTTGTCAATAGGTTAATGCAGAGCAAAAGTTTCCCATAGGATTGATTCAATCTTTACCAATGCCAGAGTGGAAATGGGAAAATATATCCATGGACTTTTTTGTGGGATTTCCAAAGACATCTCAAGGTAATAATGAAATATGGATTACTGTTGATCGATTGAAAAAATATTACCATTTCCTTCCTATTCGAGATACTCTATATCTATATCAACTTTCTCAGTTGTATGTTAAATCGATAGTGAGGTTGAATGAAGTTACCCTCTCTATTATATCTGATTATGATCCCAGGTTTACTTATAACTTTTGGAAAGGCCTTCATAAGTCATTAGGTATTGAGTCAAATTTTAGTACAGCTTTTCATCCAAAATTAGATGGATAGTCAGAACAAAAAATTCAGAACTTAGAGGATATTCTATGTGCTTCTTCACTGGATTACCAGGGAAGTTATTACCAACATCATTCTTTGGTTGAATTTTCTTATAATAACAGTTTTCATTCCAGTATACATATGGTTCCATTTGAGGAATTATATGGGAAGCGGTGTTGGACACAATCTTTTTATGATGAAGTAGGTGAACGGAATATAATGGGATCAGAATTGGTAAAAGAGATGGAAAAAATATTTATATTTATTTATAAGAACATGAGAACAACTTAAGTAACCAGAAAAGTTATGTGGATAACTGGAAGAAGGATCTTTCTTTTGAGGTAGGTGATCATGTCTTTCTCAAAGTTTCTCCATGGAAAAGTGTGATGCATTTTGGAAAGAAGGGAATGTTGAGTCTGAGGTTAATTGGACCTTATAAAATCCTAGAGAATTTTGGATCATTTGCTAACAGAGTGGATTTACGTCCATGTTTATCCCAGGAACACGATGTTTCTCATGTTTCAATATAATGAAAGTATATGTTGGATCCATCTCATGTTTTGAGCCCAGAGGTAGTTCCGTTGGAATAGAATTGCTCTTATGAGGAACAACCAGTTCAAATTCTTGATCGAAGAGAGAAAGTGTTGTGAAATAAGGTAATTTATTAGGTAAAAGCTTTGTGTAAAAACTATATGGTTGAAGAGGCAATGTGGGAATTATAAAATGCTATAAGGGTTAAATACCCCCATTTATTTGATAAGTGAATAAAATTGTGAAGATGCAGTTTTCAAAAGGGGGGAAGGTTGTAACGTCCCAGGTAAATAAAGAAAAAATTGATTTTCCTTTTAGTTAATATTTTTTGAATTAAATATTAATTTTATTTAAAGAGGTTACTATGTTTTATAGCGAACCCTATATGCAACAATAGGTTTCTTTGAAATCTTATGTTTTATAATAATAATATATTATTATTATTTTAAATGGTAGTTAACACCTATCCATTGAATTGTTAGGAATGAATATAACTAACTACAATATGATTATAAATTTTTGTTAAATGTTTTTAAATTTATCCAATAAAATTTAGAGTCTTAAAATGAGAATAAATCAAATTTTAAGAATAATTTAGTTTAAATGGTCGATTTACCACCTTTTGATGGAAACCCCTCTTTAAATATATATTTTTTTCACTTTTATATGTTCTATTTGACCAAATAAAATTCTTCCTTAGAATCGGGACATCAATATTCACTTTGGGTACAATTTTTTAATTTTTATGATAAAATTCAATTTTTGAGGAATAGTGGGAAATACTGTATTTTAATTCAAAACTAACTTTTAATCTAATTTATTTGTATATTTAGATTATATTTTTAATTTGTTCCTAAAGTGCAATTAGATTATATGTTTACCATTTAATCCTATTTTAGTCACTGGAATTAATTTCACATTGAAATTGGACATAAACAAGTGTCAATCTTTTGATAGTTAATATTTCTTAAAAATAGTCGTTTTGTTTTGACAATGGGAATTAATATTAAATTAATTAATATAACTTCTATGTTTTGAATTTGGTAAAATCAAAATCATTTTTTAATTAGGAAAATTAAATATAGTTTTGGCTGAATTTTTGGTATTTTTCTGAAAAACATCATTTTCTGATGAATAGTGAAACAACTAAGTAGTAGTTAAAAACTGACTTTTTCATTTAAATGAAATTTTACCTCTTTTGTGAATTGAATTTAAAAAATCTGACATATATTATTGTTATTAGTAAGTAAAAATTGGTTTAATAAGACAAAAATAGTTTTTGGTGAATAGTATCTTTTGACATTTATTTACAGCGGTTAAAGATAAATAGGGTAATTCAAGGAAAAAAGAATATCATAATAATAAAAAATTACCTTAAAACTTGTCCTAACCTTATTGGATGAGTAATGGCCGACCATGTACATCCATGGGTCTATTTTGGGACCCCATGGAGCCACTTAAGAGAGATAATGACACTTTATTTTAATTAACTTAACGTAAAGGAAAAAATTGCATAAACAAAAATCTTTTAGTAAATAAATTTTTACATTAGGTTATATAAGATACCTTTTTTACTATAAAAAATTATTTGGAAATCTAAAATTATTTCATACATCATGGTATTTGTTTTATAATATTTAGACATCAAATAAATAAAATTATTTATAACACAATAATGATGTAGTGTTTACCTCGTTAATAAATGATTTACAAAAATAATATTATAAAGATTAAAACAATATACAAAACCTTTACAATTATTATTGGGTGAATTTATTTTTACCATGAGTCATATTATCGTCATGTTTAATTATGTTTGAACCTTTAGAAATGGAAAATCATTATATAGTACAATAATATTTTCACACTTCCCTAAAGAGTCCATCCTCCTCCTTATAAAAAGCTCTCACCTCTAACCCATTCCTCACACTTCTCAAGCCCCTTGGCTCATCATACCCCTATCCAAATAAGCTCTCACAATCCCACTCTTCTACCTAGAATCCTTAACATATGTAGATGGCACTTCAATGTGTTCTCTTGGTTCAATACAAAGAGAGTTACCCGTATTAAAGGTAACAGTTTCTCTTAAATTATTTTCTTTCATTTTACTTATCCAACCCCTAAACTCTTTTTATTCCTTTTTTATAACAAAACCAGTATTATTAACATACTAGGATGTTTTTATGGGAAGGATTCGTACTAAACATACACATACCTCTATCTAATGGGTTAAGAACATACTGTTTTCGTTTATGGTAAACTAACGCCTCACGAAACGATGATTGTTCAATTATCTCCTACCACCTCTCATAGTGGCCATTAAGATGGCACTATATTTATATATGATACATATTATTTTCATTTTTTATGTTTCTTTATTTTTCATTTATAGCATACTTTTATGGTTTCCATTATGGGTAAATATGATAATTTCATTTTAGGAAGTGCAGACTACCACCCCCTCAAAGTGATATGACACGTTCATGCCATATATGGGATGAATAAAGGATGGATTTAATGATATTATATAAGATATTATAATGGAATTATAATATACCTATTTATCATTATGTTTTAATTCCATTAAAATAATAAATAGAAATGAAAGTAGCATTAATGCGTATGTATGGCTTACTGTGTCCATGACCGGTGCATTTCATTTCTTACCTCCAAATATTTTGTACTGTTATAAATACATATATATATTGGATATATAAGATATATATGATATCTAAATCATTAATATAATCCTAGAGATAATGGAATTTTTACCACATAGACAACTTGTAAATATAAGAAGTTCATTTTTGACTCAAGTACAAAATAATGAAAAAATGACTGTTATTATTGTAAATGATTAAATAATGTTTATAACATAGTAATATGTTATATGAAAGGAATAATAAACTTTAAAAACGTTCTTAATCAATTAGAAATTAACTTTATTTTATTTTTTGGGATATTAAAGAACTATCGAGTTATGTTAGACACGAGGTAAGGAACTTCGTCTCAATCTCCTTTCATTGAGGCATATTTTGTATTAATAAATGACTTTATTTTATACACTGTGTAAACACCTTTGAAATTTCATTTCATTCAAAAGAAATCTTTTACAACTTTGTGTTTTACTAAATGAAAAAAATGTTTCCTTTTAATTTAAGCTATGACAACGACCTTTTCACCTTCGCGAGTATTATTTGTTATTTTTGATTCCCTAATAAGCCGTAAAGTTTTTAAAAGGAAAATAAATACCATATAGTCTGTAACATATTTTGTTATTTAAAATTGTTTTGATAATGAATTTTTTATGTCAATATGTTTAAATGATATATTTTGATTGAAATGTGGAAATTTTGTCTTTCATTTATATCTTTTTCATGTGTTATGAATAAGTTATGGTTTATGGGCATTATTATGTATATGGGTGGTTTCATGATAATCCTTGGGAGGGTGAGCCTGATATATCTCTACAATGCATTGGGTAACGTGATAGAGGTAAATGTGAATGTTTCTCCTAAGATATTTAAGGAATATACTGTGATGGGTATTCCAAATTTAAGTCCCTACGTAGTTGTGATATCAATAATGTAAGTATGATATGGATGCCACAAGTTTCCTTTATGATTTATGTTTTCTATGTGTGATTCACAAATCTTAGGATTTAATGAGGTATGTTACAGAGCTTATGTTATGTATGTAATGATGAAGTAATTTTTTCATTCTTTGTTTCATAACCCTTACTGAGCATTTTATGGATGTACTATGTTTTGAAATGTTTTTCAAAGGACTTAATGATGAATAAGGTCAAGGATGGGAGCAAGGAAAAGTCAACCTATCTAAAACATGGAACTAGACTTGACTCTTTTTTTAAGAGTTATTATTTTGTAAAAAAAGGGAACTGAGTAGAAGTGTATACTTTGTAACTTTTGAGATGTAATGTAATAGTTATGACCTATTTCTCTAAAACTATAAACCTAAAAAGATCCTCAATGTGAATTATTCATTTAATTCAAGACTATGTAATGTCTTAAGGCCAGCTCCTTATAATATTACCATAACATTTGGTGAATTCATTTGTGTAGTTCCCATTCTACTTATATTGGACGCATTTCACCTTGAAATTTATTTCATTCCTTTGAAATCAAGAACATGGTAGCCATTTTATCCAGACCTATAACAAGCTCTCATTCCCTTCAAGAATGTACCTGGGTGTTTCTTTCCATAATTATCAAATGTAGGAAGATACTTCATTCTCTTCTTTCCATTATCCATTTTTTCAATTTACCTTTCTCTTATTCTATAGCTTCCCTTCTAATCCATTATACTTAGATGATAATTTCACTATCTCAATAAAACATAAATATAATTCATGATATGATGAAAAAATTTGGGGGACCAGTTCCCTTCGAAGATATAGATTAGGCGCTTCAAATAAATTATCAATATTTTACTTCATGTTGTGTATGTAATCTATAGAATACCTGACTAACCTTATAAAGGTAGATTCATTCTCTGTGATACATTCATCATCCTTTTTCATTAAACTAAGTAACTTCCTATTATTCTCAATTTGTTACTCATGTGGGCAATATTTTTCAAAGATTGTCTCCTTATAATCATTATATACTATGAGTTTTATTTCTTTATCCTCTTTAATATTCATGATTTGATATCACCATTGATCATAATATACTTTGATAAAATACATAACTTGTGTATCCTTATCCTTTTCACTAATCCTAAAGCTATAAATATCTTCTCCAAATATTAAATTGATTGCACGACTTCCATTAAATATGTATTTTTATTAATGATATGGATCTCTATCATATAAATAAAAAAAATAAGAGAGTCACACTATGGAACATGTTTCTTCATTTAATAATGGTTATGTGTTTTAATTTGATTAATCATCACTAATATATCTATAACTTTCTCAGTTCCAATACTAGCTACATCAACTATTTCATAATATAAGCCTCTATATTGTCCATGAGTTTGGATACACATATTCCTTCTAGGTTCCATGTCTTAAAAATGGTATATACATGATTATATAATAAAATTATTAACTTTTTAAAATACAAATATGGCATAAAATATAACATAAATTGAAAGAAAATAATATAAATCGCATAATCCTGAACAGGGTTTCTTTGGGAGTCTGATAACTTTTCTTTCTGTCATAATTATTTTAAATGAAAATATTTTATATCCCATGGGTATCACCCATGAGTTCTAAACTAGGTTCATTGTAATGCCCATTTTCATGTTCTAGGTTATACTTCATTCAGGATCGATACACCTTGTCCGAGTTGTTACCCCTAGGTACATCTGTTCCAGAGCCACATCCACTAGTATTATTTAAAAAAAGATGTATTACTAGGAAGAAACCTATAATCTATACCTTTAACAAATAATTATTATTCTCTTCTATACATTTCATCAATGAATACATTTTGTTTAAGTTCCCTAAAATATTTTTTCTAAGTCTTATTTACATTGTTTCTTCTAAACATTCATCGATACTAACTATAAGGCCAGACCCCAGAAGCTCAGAGTCGGTGCATTGCATTATTGAATTTTCATGATTACAAGGAGTAAAATCATTAAAAATGATTAGATTTGTGGTTTTGGAAATCCAAATTCAATACATGATACTCATATTACATTGGGAAATAAAATATAAAACATAATACATAACCAAGACTAATAAATTGTATCCTTGAAACTCATTCAATGAATTCATCATTATATCATTGTAAAATGAAAACAAATAAGTGTGAGATAAAATTCTCAATAAGGGTATGTACATTAGAATGAATAATTAATCAATGAGAATAATCTAAATGGAAAGTTAAATAACTAAGGAGACATTCCATTTATATAACTAGATATTGAAAAATATATATGGAAAGGTAAATAACTAAAATACATCCAATGTAATCAATAAAATGAGAACGAAATGATTCTGTATATATTTTCAAAGAAACAATTACATAGATAACTATAATAATAACAACTTAATTCTCAATAAATGAAATTCTCATGTATTGGATGACTTTTTTCCCCAGTATATATAACCATTACCATCAATACCTTATATAAGATAGTTTAAAACATACAAGTTAGAGAAAAATTTGTTTTTCCCAACCTTAACTATACTATCAATACCTTTAACAGGACATTTGAATACATGCTGGTTACAAACTAGAAAGGTTTTTCTACCTAAATTTATCCCCTTATACTACTGGTGAGTTAAGGGTCTATCTTTAAACAGTCCCCATCCCACTACTTTCATGGCCAAAGCATTCCTCATATATCAAATAACCGGTTAAATTAATCAAAAAGTGTGATTTTTCATCAAATATCCATATTTAATAAATAATTCAGATTTATAAATAATTATTTAGTGTATGATAATTAAAAAAAATGGGTTTCAATGTTGATAAATGAGATTACCGTTGAAATATCTCTAAAATTATTTTTGAGAGAAATAATGATTAAACATGTCATGTACCACGTTAAAAAATGTTAAGCCTTGGACTCATGAAAGAATGAAACTAATAAAATGTTTTAAATACCATTAATATAAAATAATTCATGATATAATATATCAAAATTGGAAATATATACACCATATACAATATGTATGTGGTGAAAATAGTGTATGCCTCACAGAAAAAAAGTCTGACACGAATCCATTAACATGATTCTAAATTATAACGTGTGTCTTTATCATACTAAATAATATACTTTTTTAATTATTTAAATTCTTTAGAACCTTTTTGGTTTATAATCACTTTTAATTCACTTATTATTAATTTTTAAACAACTTATAAATAATTAATTTTATGCCAGGTGTTTTGACCAAATTCAGTCCGTCGATTAAAATCGACTCTGGTATGTATATTATGGTCAATGGGGTCATTCTATATATATATATACTTAATAATATTTATGTAATAATTATCATATGTATATATAAATTATATTTATGAACCCAATTATTAGACAAGGTTGTGAAAAATGAACCAACATTAAAATCATAGATATGGTAGGCCATACGTACGCATGAGTAACGTTCCCATTCTAAATGATCCTTATGGAAAGATGACAAGTAACATCATCTCTTTATGGTATGATAAAAATAAAATAAATACCATTTTATTTACTCATAAATACTTATATATATAATTTTGGTGATGTAAAAGGGATTGCATCTCATCGAGGAGGTGGTGGGCCACACTTCCACGAATGACATTATAACTTCTTTTGGAATCTAAAAAGAGTAATAATGAAAATGATATATTATATATCCATAAAATTTATTATGTCATTAATAACATATATATATCATTTATTTCCCTTATTTATAATTAAAACCATCTTTAATATATTCAATGTAATGTGTGAACATATCACATCGCTTTGATGAAATGGTATTATGCAATTCCACAAATGATGTTTTTATATTTACACTAAATGGAATAAAAAAAGGTATGTTTTATATATAAATTAAAAAAGTATTAAGAGAAGATAAATATCATTTATATAATATATTAAAAATGCATGTATCATAATTCCCTACCATGAATGGTGGTCAAGGAATAAAATGATTGACATTGTTTCATGAGGCAACAGTTCATCATACATGAACAATAATTTATTTTCTTTTTTTATCGATGTATCTATATATTTAGGTATAAAACGTAACATAAAAACATCTAATTAAATTTTTGTCACTGATTTTATTATTTAATAATTCAATAATAATAAATGGAGGGGTGGAGAAACAAATAAACATAAATGCACATTTAAAGAATGTTACCTCTTCTCAGGTAAATCATTTTGGTTTTCACTAAAGGGATTCATTGGTTGTATATACTACCAAATTTAGGACTATAGGATGAGTTTAGGGATATTGGTATACTAGTTGTGATTATTTTGGATGGGAAATTCATTATTTATATGTGTGAGTAAAGGGAAGAGTGAATTTATTTTTATAATGGAGTGGGAGGGGCATCTTGTAAATACCAAAAGGTATACATTATTGGGAAGTATCCCTTACCTCATTCTCTTCAATAAAATGAAAAAAAATAGTTTAAATGAAAATTATGGTCGATAAAAACTACCAACATACAAAAATAAGCGCATTTTTATAATTTTTTTCTTTAACTTCTATTTTTCCAAAATTGTTTCATTTTGGTTTTTATTAAAGTAACTAGTTTTATAAACTATGTAATTTCATCATTAAAAATACAATAATGTGGAAATTATTAGAAAATATAGAAACAATGAATTAAAAATATTATATATAATTTACAAAATTTAAATCCTAGGTGTGTTCGAAAGTAATTTTAAAATAAACACATGTAAGGCGTAAAAACAATTTTTTAACCCAGATTATGGCAACAATGTTTTTACTTACTATTGGTCAATATATTAACTATAATATATCAATTATTCCATTAATGAACCATATTTTTTATTTATTAAAACTTAAAAATAAATTGTAATAATATATTATTTTTATTAATTTTAAATAATTTAATATAATATTATTTATTGTAAAATAGTATTAATGTCAATTTTAACATTATTTATATAATTTTAACATAAAAATATCATAAAAATAATAATACACATATAATAAGTTCAAATATGTTTAACATGATATATTCATCTACTAAAATAACAAAATTTAATAAATCCTTAAATTTTAATTACTTTTAATATTTTTAGAGTCATTATTTTATTTACTTATTAACTAAATATTCCATGTGTTGGAATTATTTAAGTTTTAATGTATTATATCATCCTTAAAAATTAACTATAAATTAAAATAATAAAATAAACTCTTTTTCCTTTAAAAATATTGATTATCCCCAAAAATATATAGCTTCTCCTATAATATAAATATTTATAAATGTTAAAGGTGAGGAAGGTTCCATTTTTCCCTTTTTCTTAATTAACATATTATATGTGTAGATTTCATGAATAGGTGTCCCACTAAATCATAAAATTATATAAAATAGGAGATATGGTCGAAATATTAGAATAAAATTGATTCGGGACATGTTTATAGGTCATTTTTTCACTTATGTTTAAGTTTATGTCCCTTTTGAAGATTAATTTTACCTTAATTGCTATAATTAATCTTTATCACATTTACTAATAATTTTGTTAAAAAAAAATTAATATTATTAGAATATAAATATTATACTGAATAAGTCTTTTTATTTTTATTATTTCGAATTAAATTCCTAGAAGAGGCAAAATTAAGTTTAAATCTAATCTCATAGACATGGAAGGAAAGTATGTTTTTAAAGTGAAGATGTTCAAAAGATAATTTAGTATTTATATGTAAATTAAATATAGAAATGATTCAAATGGATTAGATTGGATTAATAGATATCTAATTTATGTATTTTCACTTAAAAAAAATTATATTATAATTTAAAATTAATAAATATTTAAATGAAAAGGTGGAATTTAACTAAAATGTTGTATTTTTTCACTATGCATAAAAAAAATAAAACATCATAAAAAAATACCATAAATTCTCCAAAAGATAATTTTTATATTATCAATTGAAAAATGATTTTTTTGGCAAATTAAATTTACGAAGGTGTCAAAATGTACTTTTAAAATAGATGTGTCATTAAAAGGCAGTAACACTCGATCATGCAGGTAACATAAGCTAACTCAGTGTTGTGTGTAGAACAAGGATAACATGGTGTTTAATATAAATAAATAAATCAACAAAATAAATTTTATTTTCAAATGAAAATATTTTAATTTCATGGGGTGTTACAAATCTTCTCAAATAACAATGAACTGTGCTGATTTCATATGATGATAGAGTTCAAGACAAATAGTATTAAAAACTTTCAATGTTTTCGGGAGTCAAGGGAAAAAAATACATGGTAATTATTTACCATTTCCATTATATAATGAGTATTGGGTGTATAATTCTCATATAATTCACTATGTCATATATAACTTGCATACATACCTGGCACTAAGATACATACTCTGTAATATATATCTTTATGTTTTCCAACCATATATAACATTTTTTATGTGAATACATCTCCATAATTCCAAGTTGAATAAGTATTTATAAACTATTATCTACATCCAATATCTTATCCTTCATGTATATTATTTATGGGACACATATGTGGGTCTTAAACAACATTATTCTGGTATGTTCATGGTTGAAATTAGGATCATTTCACATCATCTTCTATAATTCCAAATCATTTTTATGCACTTTCGTATCCCTCTATGGGATTGATGGTTGAACATTCATATCAAAAAATAATATATTTTTCCATTCCCCATGATTTCGACATTCACCATATAAAAATCTATAAATATAAGATCTCTATTGATTCTTTTCAGAGATAAACTTGTATCATATTTCTGACAACGAGTATCATCCACCAAGTTCACCGTATCACTGTTGTAATTTATTGATCAATAATAATATTTAGTTAATGAAAACCATATCCTCTAGTTAATATTGAACTATTTGAATGTAAATATATACCTCAAGATTTTATTATTAATATTTATATCACACTACTCATCAGAACAATAATTCCTCCATATTTCTGATGAAAAAATTACCACTGTCAACTCAAAATCATGAGTTAGGACATTCTTCAAATGAAACAATAATTGTAGAGATTCAGAATCTATCACAAGGTCATTATATATGATAAATCATCCTATTACATACTTTTTTTCTTCATTATAGATTATAAATTGTCCTCCTCTACAGGGTAGTGTATGAATAGGAACATTGACAAACCTTTTCTTTGGTTCATTGAAACTCTATCCACATTTATCTATCTATAAGAATGAAATGATTAATTTTTCATATTAATAATTAATTTAAATCAACATTATACATGGAATAGTCTCTCTTGGTCTTCTGAAATCCTCCAATGACCTATATGTCGATGGCCACCACCTCATACCCTCCCCCTTAGTGGGGGAGGTTCATTCTTCATCCCTCAAAGGATCTCAACTATTAACATTATTTCCTTAATCAAACCATAAATACATACCCTCCTTCCTTAAAATTTCTCTCAACCTGAAGGTTCTAGATTTGTGAGATGGATTCCCATAACTATTGATTTTGTATTTATAATTCACTGATTCTTTCTATTTGCTTCATCTTATAATTATTTCTTGAGTCATGAAACACCAATCGTTGGTGGATTCCCTTGACAGTCACATCATTGTATATTTGGGTTTACAGGAGTGGGAAACTATTCAAATCAATGTCTCTAGGAATAATATGGTAAGGTTTTCCTCATAGGAACATCTGATCATGGCTAGGTCAAGTGCACCTCGTATCTACACTGGATTTCTCTTCCTTCTCTTCAAATGGACATATTTTTTTCATATGAGGCATGATTCTCCATCCATTGTGATATTGGTATGATTTCTAGAACTCCTATTTCACATTCAAAATCCATCTATTCATCATGTGTTTGGGAATATTGTAGGACGTTATCATAATTTATATAGTCAAACTAGTGTTTTTTTATCCGGCTTCACTAAGGATTTGTATTGAAATGATTTTTGAAAGTCACTTGTTGATTTTTTTGGTGGTTTTGGTGAAAAATTATTATATAAACAATTGGTTTTCTTTCAATCGTTCTATTATTTTTTCCCCCTATTCAAGAGACTGGGGAATAAATATTTTTTTTAGGTGACGAAAATATATGGAGAAGGATTTTTTCTTGAGTGTGAATTATGAAAATTAGGTCCTAGATGGGATGCCTGTTGATTTTGGAATAACATTGGCTATTTATTTTAGTAGAAACACTGAGGGTCGAGTGTTATCTGATTCTAATAGGCTGGTCACTCAAGATACTGGTATTGTGATCTCATGTGTAGGAACGTAGAAGATGTCAAAGAAAAAAAGCCTATGCTTGATCTAAATGTAATGGATATTTTTAAGAAACTGAAAAGTAATCTAAATGGATTTAGTCATCTTGTTTTAGTGGGGCCATAGGGAACTAGAGTTGTTTTGGTATAATAATTGAAGAAGTTATTGATCATCCTTTTAGTGAAATTCATTTTGAGGTGGAAAGTGATTCCTAAGATAGTGTACTATAAATTAGGGTTCCTCAGATTGAATATGGTATAAGTGGATAGGTGGGCCGGTTTAGATATGAATTTTCTCATGTATTGGGACTCTCCTTTTCAATTGAGGGGTGATAAGATGAATTAGGAACCTCTGATGATCAACATGCAAATGGAGTTACTTAGTGTGTGGTTTTGGAAGAAACTTATACTGACCCTCAATTGATTAGGAGATGTTTCATACAACCATGACTCTTTGATATGTTAGGACTGGAGCCAAAGGATAGAGAGATCAGATCACGTGAAAAAACATTAGTCATTAAGATGAGATTCATAAAATTCATTCCTTCTCAACAATCCATGATAAGTGGGTAAATGTATATGATGGTGAATGGGTGATGGATATATCCCCTATTAAGATTTTGGGGAGTAGAAAGCTTCAATCAATAAAATTATTAGACATGGTAAAAATAAACTAATTTACATTGAGGGATTCAAATCTACACCCCCCCAATAGAAGTTTAGGGAAAGACTACTCAAATGCGCCAAAGACATGTCAACCAGATCTTCTTCTAAGGTATCAAGAAGGTTTGATTCTATTGTTGTCAAAATATTCAATCTAGGTAACTCTCAATATGAATCGTAAACTACCAATGATTATAGTTACCGTAATTATTTTTCATATTAGGATATGTAGTTTTTATGAAATTGGATGGGGGAAATTTTTGTATTCCCTATCAATTTTCCTTGATGTCTCATTTCCTTATTTTAATAAATGCTTAGATTATATCCTTATGAATGGAAATTCTTGGCATAATAACTTAACCCCCAATATGTTAATTTGGTTATTTGATTATATAGTGATGAGAAACCTCAAAAAAATCAACATTAGTATCTATCCAACCCATAAAAATACATATTTCAATTACTATGGATGGTCTAATCAATTTCTCAATAACTTACATTTTTCAAAGATCCCCCGATATTCCCTCACATGATACTATATTCTCTAATAATGAAACATTCTAAATAAAAAATTCACACATGATAAATTTAGCAAAAATCTTTTCCTTCATTAGGGTATTTGTTATTGTACTCAAATCTTTTTTATTCTCATCCTTTAGATTTGAATATATAATAATATTTTATATAAAGACTTCAAAAAACTCTTCAAGGTAATATCTAATAAACTTGTTAATCAAATACATAAATATATAAGGATCATTGGAAAGTATTAATGGAATTACAATGAATTCATAATAACCATACCTCAAATGGATGGTTATATCATGTGTATCATCCTTATTGATCCTTATATAATGATATCCCGATCAAAGATAAAACTTTGATAAATATATTTCTCCTTATAATTGACAAAATATATCATCAATATGAGGTA
This sequence comes from Viscum album, assembly GCA_963277665.1. NCBI lineage: Eukaryota > Viridiplantae > Streptophyta > Magnoliopsida > Santalales > Viscaceae > Viscum > Viscum album. Next base: position 1,089,068,210 of record OY728165.1, read on the forward strand.
GATGATTTCATTTATTCATATTTATTTAGTAAAGTTTCTAATAAGAAATGAAAAGTTAAATAGACCCATATGTCTTTACACGAAAAAGAACAGGTGCAGCCTATGGAGAAACACGAGGCCAAATGAATCCATTAAGTATATTCTCCTAGATTTTCTTCCAAAATTATACTATATTGGCATGTGGAATTATATATAGATTCATTAGAATTGGTGTAACATTAGGTAGGAGTGTTATTAAATAATAAACCTCACAATTCATGGGAAGACTATGAAATTTCTTAGGAAAAACATTGCCATATTCTCAAAAAAATTGGCACATTTTCAATGTTGAGTTTCTCGAAAAGAATTTGAGATAAATATCTCCCATGATTATGAGGAAAACCCAAATATGGAATTAATTTACACTGGGTTTAGAGTTTTATCCTCATAATAAAATATTATTGATAGTTGGTTTAGTTTATCAAAATTAATTTCACATCGTCGAAAATTGATATGGGCTCTATATTGGAAGATCCAATCCATACACAAAATTACATCAAATTCAACTAAAGGAATAATAACAGGTTTTTAATGTAATTATCCTTCCACAAACTTCTACCTATGTGGTGTTATAGTATTGAGATAAAGTCATCCTTCCCTTAATAATTTTCACCACCAACGCAATATCTAACCATTAATATAGTGATATGATACATTTAAAAAATTATTATGATATAAAAGAGTAGCTAAAAAAATAATCAAATAAAACATTTTCAATTATATGGTGGTTAGAAAGTGTCTCATTCACCATGTTTCTAGTAACGTTCACATTGGATGTAGTAATTTAATAAGCCTATACTTCTCCCCTTGGTTTTTTAGTGGTGATTTCCCTTGATATTTGAGGTATTTTTTGAAATAGTGCTTTATCTCATTATAGTAAAAGAACTCTACATTTATGTATTCTCCCTTACCCTTTAATTCATCAATATGATTTAAATTTTCTCTATAATTGAAGAAAACCGAATTTAATTTTAGGCATGTTCTAAGGTTTTTCCTTCGACAAGTATCAAATGATAAAAAATTCTTCTTTCTCTTCTTCCCCTTATCCATTTTTTCTTTATTTTCCTATTATTAACTTTCATTACTTTGATTCAATAAATATTGAAGAATTATTTATCTATCTTGATATCACATGATATTGTCTCATCAGATGATGAGAATGGTCGGGATATTAGTTCCCTTTAAGAAATCAAATTTATCCTATAAAATAAATGTTCAATTTTTCTCTTTGGATTACATACATAGTGTGTAGAATTCTATTTTATCATTGTGAAGTTATCTTCAAAAAATTAAATATTTTACAATTAATTTTATCTCAAAAATGGGAATTGTCTATCCATATATTATATTTTTTTACGAGCGAAATAATTTTCAAAGAAAATTCCTTAAAATCATTCCATTCCATTATTCATATTTACTTAATATCCTTGGTGTTTTAAATGAATGAACACTATTGATCAGCATCTCCAAAGAGATGATAAACTGACATGAATGAATCATACCATTCATTACATCCCATTGTTATAAATATCCTCTATGAGTAACTTATATATTGTTTATATGTTAATGGATTTTTAGTCCCTTTGATGAAGGGAGTTTGTAGATGCATGAAGCGATCTAACATTGTTAAACTGAATTGTGGATTATCAAGTTACTCTATATGAAGAGGGTTATTGTTCAAAACATGAGTGAACCACCCCAATATATTTTTAAAAATTACCTCCATTTTCAACTCAGATTCCATCTTTGCAGTATTGTTTTTGGATAATGCCAACACTGATTACATATAATGATACAATTTCCATTTCTTCCTCTTGGTGCCATTTCTAAACAATGAAACACAATATATCTAATAAAAACATTCAAAATCATAATTAATAACTTAAAAAAAACCATTTACATTAGATGAAAATATTTTATACTTAATCTCAAAATCATATGCTTGGTTTATATAGGAATTTTCTAAAGGATTATCATAGGGTTAAGTTCTTGAATCTTTGTTTTCCTAAATCTTACTCCCATGTATTATAATAAAATACCTTTAATACCAACTAAAAACAACTAGACCCTATAGCAATAGATATTTTTGTTATTTATTACATTATTACTATATACAAGTGTTCATATCCCAATGCACTGAACAATTTAATCGTGTTGGTAAAATAGATAAGAACTTGTAATCTCACATATATTTTAAAACATTTCTTATAGAACACCATTATTTTATTCAGCATATTCAATTATACCAATCATAAATAACTTCCCATAATACCCATGAAATATAATATAACCAAGGGGTGATATCAAATACTCATTAAGAATATTTTGCATCAAAATATAATAAGTCAAAAATAATGGTGCAATAATAAATGATATATAAGAAAATACCGTATATACAATCAAATGAGATATAAACCACTCCATGGATATGAATACTTTTTAAATAATCACATGATTATCAATAACTAATTTCATTATGATGGAATTCATAATTCTATCGATTTGAAACAAACCATCTTGGCCTCATGCCAAGACATCGAAAAACACCATTAATGACTTCTGCCAAGACATCAACATAAATTGGTAAGGACATATAGAAATACCCCATCTAATCTATCTCCTGATACTTAATGGTGCATCATGCGGTCTTTTAAATTTTTTAACCACACATCACTTATTATTTCCAATGCATTCATCATATGAATAATCAAAAAAGACAATCTACAGACTTAAACAATCAATAGTTGTCTATATTAAAAGAAATAGAATATAAAATATCAACACTTCCCCCAGTTATGATTAAAACAAATCATCTAAATAAATAAGGTGGATGGGATCATAAGAGTATACCCTCAATGAATCATAATATTTTACAAATTATTCTTATATATATATATATATATGAAAATATCTTCAAAAGATCTATAAAAGTTTTCTGGAGGAAAAAACTATTTTACATTGAAAAAACATGATTAAAATATAAAAAATTTCCAAATAATAATGGGATAATTTTCTTAAAGGAAAAAATGAAAAATAATTTTCAATGAAATTAGTGGTAATGATTCCTGTAAATTTATTTCCAAACACATAAGATAAAAAACCCTTCTTTTCACTCTTTTCTAATAAGTCAAAAATTGCCAGATTTATAGAATGAAAAGATTTTTTTAATCAATTTTTTAAAAACATAAAGTGGGTAAAAATATATTAAATAAATCATTATATAGTATTAAAAATAATTTAAGATATTTTTAAAAAATATTGTCATGGAATAAAGATATTCCTAACCGAGCTGAAAACATTGTAGATTTTACTTAAAAACATTACTTTAGTATCATGAGTACTTAAAGAGAGGTAAATTTAAGGAAAATAATAATTTCCATAAATAAACATAAGAGTATAAAATATGTTGGATTTTATATAGAAATATAAAATAACACCCCCCAATGGAGACTTAATCATAAGAAAGCCGGAATAATGATGAGGCTGTGGAATAAACCATTACCTCAGGTTCGACATCCTTCGTATGTGTTAAATCCTATTATATAACAAATATAGATTTATTATATATATATATATATATCAATAACCATACTCATATATATCATATAATATATTATTTACTTTTAATCCTTTATCACCCTTTATGGAGAAATTATTTGTTAAAATCATTGTTCAGAGTAATAACTGCTTTATTTTCTATTTATGTTTCAGTTTTGTTGTTTTGGTCTATTTACCTTTATAATATTTTCATCCTGTCAAATATTTTTTCCATGATAAAAAAACATATGAAATCATTATATATTTTTAGAACAAAAAATAAAATATATATATTGGAAAATTAATTACATAGGTCATGGACATGGTTGGTTGTGTGTATGCATAAATATTTCTTCTAGTTTTTAACATGTGGAAAAAAATTTGAAAATAAAAATTCATCACTAAATAATAATTAATAAATCATATAAATAATTAATATTAATTAATTATATCTATATTAACATCTATTGAAAATAGTAATCAAACAAAAATCACATCACTTCATGGATGTGGTAGTCCATACATACGCACGAATGATGTTATTATTTCCCAATAGATTGGAAGGTCAAAAGGTAGTTTTTATATCATATTTTTAGGAAAAAAATTATTTAATATAAATTATATATGAACATTATATAAATAATAATAACCATCCATGAAATATGGTGGGTTAAGATGAATTGTATCACTATATAGAGATCGTAAGTCATATATACCTGTGAGCAATAATTTTACTTTTCATCTGGTTAGAGAGATAGTTAATAATAGTGATTTTATAATGAAAATAAAATTTTAATATTTTTAGGATAAAAAGTTTTTATTTTATTATAAGTACCATATATTTAGATGTGTTGAAGAATAATTAAAAAATAAATTCATTGGTTAAGGCACTTACCACTTATGGCATGGTCCTCGAAGTCCTCTTGAAAACTTGAAAGTAGTTTTTTAAATACGTAGGGTGAGTATACAGGTATACTAAGTAGGGAAAACCAAAATTTATCATGCACAGGTGGGGAGGAATTATAAAGCCCCGTGAGAAAAGAAGATAACTGAAGCACCTATCAAGGAAACTATCCACCCAAACCTCACCAAGGCACACTCCCAAAATAACACGAGTCATATAAATTAATAGTAATAACACATCGATGTTTTGGTACCCGATGCCACTTTCCCACTGGTTATTGAAGACATACTCTATGTCAGAACTCCCCATCCATTGTCACCATAGTCCCACTACCGCCCCAACAACAACCTTTTGGGCCACTGCTACCATAGCTACACATGAAAACACCTAGACCACCACAACCACACGTAACCACGCCCACAGACACCTGGGCTGGAAAAACTACAGCCATGCCTGTAGGGACCTATAGCTTGACGTACAAGGACATTACATTAATTTTGAGGAATACTTAATACATAACAAAAACAGACACACAAAGACCGTAATAGTTTATTGTCTTTGGAAACTTGGAACATAATCTTCAAATCTTGGTGAAAGATCTTCAATATGTCCCACAAAGATCTCTCCTTTTTTTATTACCTAAAACCCTTCTTTACATCCTGGGGAAAATAAAACAAATAAAGGGTGAGATCAAATGCTCAGTAAGGGTAAGTATGGAGAAAATAAAACAAATCATATACATTTGAACTTCAAAACATGAACATAATATTTTAACAACAAATTCCAGAGCAATGACAAAAAACATGGCAGTATATAAGGAATAGATCATAATGGAACATAAATCATGATAAAATGGAATGGGAATAAAACATGTAACTGTGGAAACCATTAATCATATTTTATGATTTCCATAGTACCCTAGTCATTGCTACCAAGACTATCTTAGTAGACAAAGTCCCTTACGGAACCGGGATTACTTGTCGATCCAGCCCTGTATTACTGAACCAGATTTACTTTCCGTTTCAGTCATGTCTATCTCATGAGATATAAAGATTTACCCAATGAATTGGAGGGAGATATAGGTCCCACCCATCTCATATTTAAATAATTCTTACGTGTGCCACAACACAATCATAAATCATGCTTCATAACCCAAATAATAAAATGGGTTTCATAAAAATCATCCCATAATAACATAATCCATATAAAACAAATGGATAACATTTCATCATAAGAAAATTGAAACCATGTAAATAATAGAGACATTATACGTGAAACATACACATATGAAATAATGTCATCTTAGATGGAAAATTGTTTTAATAAAACACTTGTAATGAATTCTTGAGGAAAATATCCTTTCTTCTTTGAAATTATTTTATTTTCACAAAATACCATGCAATTTAAAAAAAGGATTTTGTTGAAAATATTCATGAAATCTTGTTGAGTAAGATTCATGAAAATAAGGCTTTATAAAACTGTAAAAATCTATTCATGCCGTATAAGTTAAAAAAAACATTCTCCTCATACTTTTGCCGGAAAAGTAAAAAAAGTTCATCCTATGGTAAAAAAAAGAAAGATTCCTTCCATAACATGTGGTAAAACTCAAAAATGGGTAAAAAGGATATAAATTAAAAAAATTAAAAAAAATATGGACATGGATGATAATAATAACCCCAGTAAATACTTACGAATAACAATCTTGGATAAGAACAAGATTAGAATAGTTATCCCTTACCTTAGATTTGATATGCTTCGTACGTATCCGAACCTCCTGTATAATGATTTAAATAATGTCATTTAATTATTATAGAATCATCTTCATTGTTATGATATCATATATAGTTCACTTATGACTTTATATTACCCGTTCTTTGGTAAATTCATGTTAAAGTAGAGTTTTTTGTAAAATCTATTCATTTATCGTCCGTGTTTTGACTTGTAATTATTAATATGATTAATTAGATCATGATTACTTAATTACAGAATATAAAACACGATTTATATATAATATATATTCAGAATATACATATATATAATAGATCTATAAATGGAAATAAATACATCGTTCATGGAGACGGTAGGTCGTATGTATGCATGAATGCTGTTTTCGTTTCCTTATTGAATTGACTGGAAATAAGTAGATGACATACATATATATATACAAAAATAAAGTATAATAATTATGTCATATATTTCATGATTACTTATTATATATATTTTATAATCATTCTTGAATTGTTAACATTGAAAATGAATCTCATCGCGTCATGGAGATGGTAATCCGTACGTATGCATGAGCGATGATATCGTTCCCATATTTATTGAATAGAATTGGAGTGAATGATATAATATCGTAGAATAAGTATGATGTTATAATAATCATATATAGTTATTATTTACACCATTATACCCATCCAAGTACGGTGTTGGTGGAAAAAACTTATTACACCAAGGCATGGAGACGGTATTCCGTACGTACGCACGCGCGGTGATTTCGTTTTCCGTAGGATGGGTAGAAGGTGAAATAAGGTTGTTTCATATTTATAAAAACACATCAGTATATGAGTTATACTGATGTTATTAATTCATAATGAAACAACTAAATAAGAAGAAGAAGAAGAAGAAATAAATTTGAAAGAATCCGTAACAGATATTACCTCTTCTTCGACACGTCTCTTTGAAAAATCCTATTAGGGCAATAATATTGGTCTTTCAATAAGAACATGACCTCTAGGTTTTTTCTAGGGAAGTTTATAAGAGAAATGGTCAGGGGTTGTCTGAGAATGAAGGTTCTAAATTGTGTAAAGAGGAGAGGGAGGAGGTTCCCTTTTATAAGGGAAATGAAGGTCACCTTTGGAATTATAAGAAATATTAATTTATAATAAATTCCAACCACACTTAAAAACCTAAAAAATGACTCAAATATGAATATTAGATGATATAGGGTTGATATCCCGTCAAACAATAAAATTTATACAATTTTTGGAATTTATTTTAAATATTATCATCTTAATTTTTCCTTATATAATTTATTTAATTTTATTTGTGGTAATAAAATTCTAAATTTTAAATGATTATAAATAATTAATTATATGTTGTGAATTGTACATAATTGGATAATTTATAACATTTTGGACAATATAAATTTTAATTTATTATTTGTAAATATTTTCGTAATTTTTAAACAATTTTATATTATGTTATTTTTATAAAATAACAATAGTGTCAATTTTGACACTATTCATTTATTTGAATTTAAATAAAATCCTCATAGAACATATGTTGAAAATAAAAGATTTAATAGATTCATAAAATTTCATATGTATCAATAAAATTAGTTTATCACATTAAATAGTTAATATAATATTTATTTTCATATTTTTAAAACCTTTTATTTGGTATATATCTTAATGAAATAATTACTACAACATTTTTGTATAATTATTTAATATACTTATTTGTTGCATAAAAATTGGAAATAAAATCCTATGATGAAGTAAATATAATACCTTTCATAATAATATTCTTACTTCAATTTATAATCTTAAAATCACAACATATAAATTGTTATATTTATTAAATTATGAAGGTTACATCTTTGACATAACTTAAAATAAAATAATATAAATGCCATAATCAGTATTATAAGGCTGAAAATGGTCCAAAAATCTACCCTTGTGTGCTTAGGGTATATATATACTCGACCAATAATGTCTGGTCAAGTTTATGGTCCTTTTTATAGGTATTGTTATTTTAATAAAAACTATATTATTGATTTTTCACTAAATAAACAATTTCTACATCACTATTGTGTCACCATTAATGACAATTATTTAATACCTAAAATATATAAATAAATTCTCATGATGTAGATAAGTTTTCTAGATTTATGGAGTATATTCATGTTGAAAGTTTCATGAATTTTATCACTAAATTAAAATTATTATACTTATAATATTTAATAGAGTGACATGTTGTCACTTTCTTTGGTTTTAATATTAATTAAATTATTTTCATGGTAAAAAGTCTATAAAATGAATGTAATGCAACCCTTAGGTGATATTGGTCGACTTTTAGTCATCCAATATATTTTTGGCATGTGTTAGGGTAATTTTATAATCTTAGGATTACTCTTAATTACCCGATTTATCTTTAACTAAAGTAAATAAAAATTACCATAGTTACTATTCATAATGCCTAAAAATAAATAGTAGCTTATTAACATAATTTGGACCTAATGATTCCAAATATGGAATCAGTTTTTTAATATTTAAATCACAGAAGTTGAAAAAATTAATTTAAAATTAATCCCGTTGTTAAGAAAATGAGTTTTAAAAGTTAAAACATTACAAAATATTGAAATTATTTTACTTATGAATTCAATGTAAAATCAATTATAATGACATAAATTATATTAAATGGTAAAAATATATTCTATTTTTAATTTTAAACCATTAAATATTATAATTTAACCATATAAATTATTATGATAAAAAAGTTGTTTTTAATTAAAATATAGCGTGTTTTTACTATTCATTAAAATATGAAAGTTATCAGAATAATATGAAAAATTTATCCAAAGTAAAATTTTATATCCTGATTCCTAATAAGAATTTTATTTTGTCAAATTTAACTTATAAACATTTCAAAAACTAGATTTAAAGTGGGTTCACCATCAAAAGGCAGCAAAACTGCATTTTTTTAAAAATACTTATTTTACCCGAAAAAATTATTTTATTATCATACCACGTTCTAGAAAATGTGTATGATGAATAATAATGTTATAAAATTCAAAATTTAGTTAATACTATTCATAAAGTCTAGTCTATTATAATATTATAACAATATATCGTTGTTTAGTGAAACCCGGTATTGCGTACAACACACACTATTGAGGAATGCCGCAATTGAGTGTAATGCAAGCCAAGTCAGGGTTGAGTGTAGTGAAAGACTCCTTTGTTGTTGTGTATAAAAGAATCCAACCGTATTTCCTTTATATATTGAATATATATATATACACACACTCAATGCTGCATAGAATAACTACTATCAAACGAACTTGAAATTGTGTGTAACACGATCAAAGAATAGTGTTGCATATACTACAAGCTAATACAATGTTGCGTATAGAACAAACCAATTTTGGTGTAGCATATAACAAAATACATGAAAGAAACTAAAAATAATTTATCTCATAAAATCTCGGGGTGTTACATTCGACCCCCCTTAAAATTAATTTCGCCCTCGAAATTCATCGGGGTTATTAATGGTTTATTACATGAGTGTTTCTTTCATATAAACCCACATCGTAAAAAGGAATACCAAAAAATTTCTTTAAAAACTAAAGTATGAAACATAATGGTTACCCAAATTAACTAATCACAAGGTATCCACATAGGATAACATAGGTGAAAATATAGATATGGAAGAGAAATCTGGTAACACCCGAGACTTTTATGAGAAATATTTTGTTTTTATGTTATATGAATCATCAAAGAGATCTTTCACTACACACAAAACTAGCTTGGCTTGCTTTACACGCAATCACGACCTTCCTCGATATCTTGCGTCGTATGCAATACCGAGTTTCACTAAACAACGATATGCTATTGAAATATTATTAAAACTAACCGTTATTAATAGTAATAACAACTTTTTGAAAATTTTTAAATTTTATTTTCCAAAATGGACTTCATTTTTGGTTTTGGAATATCAAAATTATCCTAGGGTGAAATTTTGGTATTTTTCTGAAAACTTTCAATTTTTGATGAATAGTGAAAACACTAGGTTACTATTTAAAAACCGAGTTTTTATTTAAATAATTATTTATTTTATTTAAATTTATTTTAGGTAAAAATTAATAAATAATACCTATATAAGTTCAAGGTAATTCTATGGAGTCATTTTATAATAATTTTAGATATATAAAATTTTATTGAACTTTTGACTATCTTTTACCCACCTCCTAGGAGAATTTGCAAATTTACATAAAACATAATTTTACCGCTTCTGTGAGTGGAATTTCAAAAATCCGAGAGACATGGTTGATGTCAGTAAGTAAAATTTGGTTCAATGAGATGTAAATAATTTTTGGTGAATAGTAACTTTTTACTTTTTTTTACCACAGTTAAAAGTAAATAGGGTAATTACGATAAAATTGATATTATTATTACCCTAACACAAGTCCTACTTTTATTAGATAAGTTTAATTCTACCAAAAACAACCTTAGAAATAAAATATGACCATTTAGTACCACTTGGATTAGATGAGGACATTTAATATTAATTTATTTAAAGGGTTAAAATAGTTAAATTCAATGTTTAATAAGTAAATCATTTTTAATATAGGGTATTACATAAGATAAATTCCAATATAAATATTCATTATAAATTTAATAATATTTCCTACATAATGGTATTTTATTTGTAATTTTTAGACTTTAAATAATCTAAATTATTTATGACACAATGATGATGTAGTAATTATATTATTTATAAAATATTGACATAATTGATGTTATAAATACCCTAATAAATTTAATTTGAGACTTTTTATGAATTAAAATAATTTTATAGGTTAATATGACATGTTATTATTGATTTAAGTAACGTTTTTTGAAATAATATTTCTTTTATGATTTTCAAAAAAATCAATTACCAAATAGTGTCAAAATTGACATAAAATAGTTTTTAAAAAAATATTATATTATTAATTGTTATTTTATTCCTAAAAATATAATTTTTGGCCAAATGACTTAGATAATGTTATATATATTAATAATAAACAACTTGGGATTCATTTGTCTTGTTATTGTAAGTTTATTAACCTTATAGTGTAAGAAAACAAGAAGACATGGTAAAAGTTAAATTATCTAACTTAAAGTTAAATCTAAATGATAAGGTTAAAATAGTAACCTAAACTTGTCTAAATTTTATTCGATGAGAGGATTTCGAACCATCCCCACCTTAGATTCGAAATAAATCAATTTGGAGCTATTAAAAACCGAATATGACTTTATAATAAAATAAAATTTTTTAGTTTTTCCAAAGGTGCCCTTCTCCTCCCTTATAAAAGGGCACCTCCTCCCTCTCTTCCTCACACCACTTTGAGCCTTCAAACTCGGCCAAACCCTGAAAAATTCTCTTCTCCACTTCCCTAGAAACATCCTAGAGGTCCTAGTATTCTTCAAAGACCAATTTCAGTACCCTAAAAGTAGGTCTCAAAGAGGCGCTTTAAAGAAGAGGTAATGTCCGTTACCGATTCTTTCAACTTTATTTCTTCTTCCAATTTTTATTCTTTAGTTGTTTCATTATGAAGTAATAACATCAGTATCACTCATATACGGATATTTAATTATAAGTATGAAACAACCCTATTTCAACCTCTATCCATCCTACGGAAAATGAAATCACCGCGCGTGTGTATATACAGAATATCGTCTCTACGCCGTGGTGTAATCTATTTTCCACCACCAACATACTTGGATGTGTATAATGGTGAAAATAAATAACTATATATGATTATTTTAAAGTGTTATTTATTCTGAAATAGTATACATACACTCCAATACAATTCCACGATCATGGGAACGATATCATCGCTTGCGTACGTACGGAATACCGTCTCCACGATGTGATGTGACTCATTCTACATGATCTTCATTGCATAATGATTTTATATAAATGAATTGAATGAATGAATATGATATATATTACACTAATACCATTCTGGAAATGACGTATCTATAACCTAAAAAGAATAATAAGAATTTATTCGACAAAACACACATAAGAACAAAAATCAATAAACACTCAAATAACAAGTAACAATGAAATATTACTAAAAAGAAGCTAAGAATATGACCATATATGATATCATAAAAATAAGTATGAATCTGGAATAAGTCAATAACATTATTTAAATCATTATACAGGAGGTTCGGACACTTACGAAGCAAATCGTACCTAAGGAAGGGAAAATATCACAATCTCAATTTTATTTGAGATTGTTTATACATTGGTATTTACTGGGGTGTATTTTATCATCCACATCCATGTTTACTCAATATTTAATGTTATTTCCATCCACCTATGATTTTTTAAATCCAATTTTACCCTTCGGCGAGTTTTTAGTAAATGATATGAAAGTAATCTTTTGTCATTTTTAATGTGAGGTACTTTTTGACTTTTCTGACAAAAGTACGAGAAGAATGTTTTTTTTAACTTATACGACATGAATGGATTTTTAAAACATTATTTCCAAGAATCTTCCTTTAAAAGTTGTCATGTTTATTTTTAATAAACTTCTTTTAGTTTAAAATTGTATGACATGTTAAGAAAGGAAAAATGTTTTTGAAGTAGAAAGGATATTTTCCACAAGAATGAAGTTCAAGTGTTTTATCAAAATTATTTTCCATCTAAGAGAATACAGGGTTCTGTTTCTATCCGTATTATTACATTTATTTGATTATGTTGTTATGGAATTATTTTTACGAAATCCTTTATCTTATATGAATTGTTTTATGATGTCACTATGTTTAAGGATCCCATTTTATTACATGGGTTATGAAATGATGTACAATTTTTGATTTTGTGGCACACATAAGAATGGTATCATTATGAGATGGGTGGGAGCTATATCTCCCTCCAATGAATTGAGTAAAGATTTATATCTCATGAGATAGACATGGCTGGAACAGTAGGTTAAACCGGTTCAGTGAAACAGGACTGAAACGAGGAGTGAACTCGGTTCAGAAATGGACTTTGTCCGCTAAGATAGTCTTGGCAATGAGTCTTTACTAATATGAAAATATTCTCTATGATTATGTGTGTATGCCACAAAGTTTCATGTTTTATGTTATGATTATTGGGATTACATTTCTCTTCTATGATTTATCCCATGTTATGATCTCTTTTGCAGGATAAGATTTTCAAAATGTTATGTTCTTATGGATATTATATGTTTGATATTTCTTTTGTTTACCCTTACTGAGCATTTGATCTCACCCTTTTGTATGATTTCTTTCCCCAGGTCAGGAATAATGTTGTTAAGTAGGATATGCAAAAAGGGACTCTAGATATGATGAAATAAATGGGAGACAATGTAGATGCTTTATGAACCAGTTGTTTATGTTTCCCAGTTTCTAAAGACTCTATACCTATATGGTCCTTTCCTGGTTTTGTTATATGTTGTAATAAGAATGCTTCAATTCTGAAGTAATAACAATGTATGTAAAGTATGGGTCATTATAGATGGTATCAGAGGAAAGGTATAGTCAACCTTTGGAAACTAGGATGTGAAAGCCTTAGTAAGAGCCCTAAGGATAAGTCTAAGCACATAACACAATCTTAGTGTTTTATAAATGGCCATGAACAACCTATGATAAGACCTTAAGTGTGAAATTTTATTCTTGATTGTGTGGTTTTCCTATTATAATTAGTGTTTCTCTCACTATTCTTCTTGGTTTTAGTCAATGGCTGGAACTCGAAGGAACCGTGTTAATGCGGAATGCGACGAGCAATGCAATGATTGTCCCCCTGAGAAACCAAACATTATGGGAGCTGGAATACAAAATATTGTAGCCATGCTCACACAACTTTCCCAAGCTATGATTCATGTAGGACTTCCAAATGAGCAAAGGATGGAGAAACATTCTGTTGAATCCTTCATGAGGCAGCGTCCACCTTAATTCAGTGGGACTACTGATCCATTAGTGGCCGAACAATGGATCAGTACAACTGAAAATATATTTTCAGTTCTTCAATGTTCTGAACATGATAAAGTCATCTTAGCAGTATATCGTTTGGAAGGTGATGCTGATCAATGGTGGAATCTTATTAATAATACAAGGCAAAGGGATGAAATTGAGTCCATGGAATGGGATGAGTTCAAGAACATATTTTTCAATAAGTACTTCCCTCGTATTCTTTGAAAAAAGATGGAGAAGGAGTTTCTTGAACTGAAGCAAAAGGATGATGAATCTGTTGGTACCTACGAAGTAAATTTTACAAGAATTTCAAGGTACTCTTCTGGTATTATTATCCAACCTAAGAGTAAGATAAATCTATTCTTTAGTGGCTTAAAACCACTTCTTCGAAGGGAATTATCCATACGGGACTTCAATAGCTACGAGGAAATCGTTCAATGTGCCCTCAAAGTTGAGATGGAGATTGGGGTAACCCATCAGTCATATGGGTTTGATAAGAAGAGGAAAATGTAATTCAAACGAAAATCTAAAGAGCACACTGAAAAGAAGATGAGTTTTCCCTTATGCTCAAAGTGTGGAAAGAAACATGGAGGGAGTTGTCTTAAAGGGACAAGTAAATGTTTCAAATGTGGAAAGGAAGGTCATTGGGCATTTGAATGCTGCAATGATGGGAAGAAGATGCCTAGTGATGCAAACAAAGAAAATGCTACCCAGAGTGAACCTCCTACACTTTAATGTTACATGTGAAAGTAAATGGGGAATTATTCCAATAAATTCCCTAATCCAAGGGTTGTTGATGATGATCGACATCAACAAACTCTTAAGGCTAAAGACAAAGGAATGTCACATGAAATTTCTATCAGCGATGTGGAGTACGATAACGAAGTGGTTAAAGGTACACTTACCATCCAATATAAAGTAACAAATGTTTTATTTGATTCTTGATCCACCCACTCTTTTATTTCTGAATAATTTTCTAAGGGTATTGCCGTATTACCTCAACAATTAGATGGTGAGTTAGTTTTGACAACCCCTAATGTCACAATAGTCGCATCAAAAGTTTATAATTCTTCTCTGATTGAAGTTTGTGGGAAATTGCTTCCTGCAAATCTTGTGATCCTTCCTATAGTGGAATTTGATGTGATTCTTGGCATGGATTGGCTTTCTCTATATGGAGCTCATATCAATTGCTAAAGAAGGGAAGTCACATTTCATATTCTAGATCAATCTATGATCATCTATCGATGCAAGGATGAACATAACCTTCCAGTGGAATTTTCTTCCATCTTGTGGGTCTTGGTTCCACTAAATGAATGTTATTTATCTCAAATGGTTGGTGAGAAACTCACGATTAAGAATATTCCCATTGTACGAGAGTTTGACGATATCTTTCTGGAGGAATTTCTGGGACTTCTGCCAAATTGTGAAGTCGAGTTTCCAATAGAACTCGAACCGGGTGCTTTGCCTATTTCAAAGAAACCTTACAGAATGTCCCCAATTGAGTTGCAGGAATTGAAGAAGCAACTCCAAGAGAATCTTGATAAAGGATTCATATGCCCTAGTGCGTCACCTTTGGGAGCACCTGTTCTATTTGATAAGAAGAAAGATGGATCAATTAGACTCTGCATTGATTATCAAGAACTTAACAAGATTAATATCAAGAACAAATATCCTCTCTCACGCATTGATGAATTATTTGACCAACTACGTGGAGCTCAATACTTTTCCAAGATTGATCTTCATTCTGGGTATCATCAATTAAGTGTCAAAAGGGAGGATATACCAAAGACGACTTTATGTACAAGGTATGGACACTATGAATTTATAGTGATTCCATTTGGTCTTACTAATGCCCCTACTATCTTCATGGATTTGATGAATAGAGTCTTTAGAGACTATCTTGATCTGTTTGTGGTAGTCGTTATAGACGATATTCTTGTCTATTCAACGAGCAAGAAAGAACATGAAGATCACTTGAGAATTGTATTGAAGACCCTGATAAAGGAGAAGCTTTATTCCAAATTTACCAAGTGTGAATTTTGGCTTCAAAAAGTTGCATTTTTGGGTCACATAATCTCAAAAGAGGGGATATCTGTAGATCCAGCAAAAATAGAGGTTATCGAAAGATGGTCGAGACCAAAAAAGTAACTGAGATCCAAAGTTTTGTTGGTTTGGCTGGATATTATCGACGTTTTGTGAAAGATTTTTCATGATTATCTAATCCACTCACTAGGTTGACTCGAAAAGGAGTTAAGTTCGTGTGGACGAAGGAATGTGAAGAGAATTTCAAGGAGTTGAAAAGAAGGTTGTCTAGTGCACTTGTGCTCACACTTCCTTGTAGTGGAGAAGGGTTTGTGATCTAAAGTGATGCATCCAAGAATGGATTGGGGTGTGTTCTCATGCAAAATGATATGGTGATAGTTTATTCCCCACAACAGTTGAAAATCCATGAGCAAAATTACCCAACTCATGATTTGGAGTTAGCTGCGGTAATCTTTGCATTAAAGATCTAGAGGAATTATCTTTATGGAGAAAGGTGTGATATTTATACTGATCATAAACGTTTAAAGTATATTTTCACACAAAAGGAGCTTAATATGCACCAAAGAAGATGGTTGGAGCTGATTAAGGATTACGACTGCCCAATTCATTACCACCCTGGGAAAGCAATCAAGGTGGAAGATGCATTAAGTCAACAAGACCATGCTAGCTTATCCATAATGAGGATCACAAAAGATCCAATATTTATGGATTTACAAAGGATGGATCTTGGTATTATAATGAAAGGGAAAAATCGCATCTTTCTTAAATTAATGTTCAACCATATATACATGTGAAGATTAAAGAGGCGCAGAAAGAAGATGTCGAGTTACAAAAGAAGATGAGAAGTGTTCCTGAATTCAACCTTGATTGTGATGGGTTAATAAAGTTCAGGAATCGGGTTTGTGTTCCTCCCATCCCTGAATTAAAGAAGGATCTGCTGGATGAGGCTCATAGTTCTTCATTCTCTATTCATCCTGGAAGCACGAAGATGTATAGGGACTTGAAAGAGTACTTCTGGTGGGATGGCATGAAAAGAGATGTTGCTGAATATGTCTCTCGATGCTTGGTTTGTCAAAAAGTTAAAGCTGAGAGACAGAAGTCTAAGGGGATGTTACAACCATTACCCATACCTAAATGGAAATGGGAAAACATCACTATGGACTTTGTCACTGGACTCCCTAAAACATCCAAAGGCAATAATGCTATCTGGGTCATAGTTGATCATCTTACAAATTCTGCCCACTTCATTGCTATTAGAGAGGATTTCTCTCTAGATCAGCTTGCCAGGATATATGTAAAGGAAGTGGTAAGATTGCATGGAGTACCACTTTATATTATATCTGATCAGGATCCAAGATTTACCTCGAAGTTTGGTGAATTCTTCAGCATACTCTGGATGCAAAGTTGAGTTTTAACACTACTTATCATCCTCAGATAGACGGTCAATCTGAGAGGACAATTCAAACTCTAGAAGATATGTTGAGAGCTTTCTCTATGGATTTCAAAGGTGGTTGGGATCAACACCTACCTTTGGTGGAATTTTCTTATAATAATAGCTTTCACTCCAGTATTCAGATGGCTCCTTATAAAGATCTCTATGGAAAGAAATGTAGGACTCCAACTTGCTGGGTTGAAGTTGTGGAAAGAAAACTATTAGGACCTGATCTTGTTGATGAGATGGAAGAAAAAATTTGATCTATTCAACAACACATAAGAGAAGCTCAGAGTCAACAAAAAATTTATGCCGACAACTAAAGAAAAGACTTAGAGTTTGAAGTGGGTGATAAAGTGTTCTTACCAATATCTCCTTAGAAGAGAGTAATGAGATTTGGGAAGAAGGGAAAGTTGAGTCCTAGATATATCAGTCTTTTCAAAATATTGGATCATTTTGGGAAGGTAGCATACCGATTGGCGCTTCCACCGAATCTCTCTCAAGTACACAGTGTGTTCCATGTATCTCTCCTGAGAAAGTACATACCTGATCATTTACATGTACTCAGCTCAGAAGTTGTACCACTGGAGCAAGATCTTTCTTATAAAGAACAGCCGATAGAGATTCTGGATCGTAGCGAAAAAGTCCTACGGAACAAGACCACTCGCTTGGTGAAAGTTTTTTGGAGGAACCACCATTTAGAAGAATCTACATGGGAGCTTTAGGATATTATGAGGGAGAGGTAACCTCATCTGTTTGTTACAAAGTGACGAATTTCGAGGGTGAAATTCATTTTAAGGGGAGTAGAATGTAACACCCGAGACTTTTATGAGAAATATTTTGTTTTTATGTTATATAAATCATCAAAGGGATCTTTCACTACACACAACACTATCTTGGCTTGATTTACACACAATCACGACCTTCCTCGATAGCTTGCGTCATACGCAATACCGAGTTTCACTAAACAACGATATGCTATTAAAATATTATTAAAAGTAGACGTTATTAATAGTAAAAACCACTTTTTGTAATTTTTTAAATTTTATTTTTCAAAATGGACTTCATTTGTGGTTTTGGAATGTGGAAATTATCCTAGGGTGAAATTCTGGTATTTTTCTGAAAAATTTCAATTTTTGATGAATAGTGAAAACACTAGGTTACTATTTAAAAACAGACTTTTTATTTAAATAATTATTTATTTTATTTAAATTTATTTTCGATAAAAATTGATACATAATACCTATATAAGTTCAATGTAATTCATTGGAGTCATTTTATAATAATTTTAGATATATAAGAATTTTATTGAACTTTTGACCGTCTTTTACCCACCTCCTAGGAGAATTTGTAAATTTACATAAAACTTAATTTTACCGCTTCTGTGAGTAGAATTTCAAAAATCTGAGAGACATAGTTGATGTCAGTAAGTAAAATGTGGTTCAATGAGATGAAAATAATTTTTGGTGAATAGTAACTTTTTACTTTTTTTACCATAGTTAAAAGTAAATAGGGTAATTACGGGTAAAAATGATATTATTATTACCCTAACACATGTCCTACTTTTATTGGATAAGTGTAATTCGACCAAAAACAACCTTAGGAATAAAATATGACCATTTAGGCCTACTTGGATTATATTAGGACATTTAATATTAATTTATTTAAAGAAGGGTTAAAATAGTTAAAATCAAAGTTTAATAAGTAAATCATTTTTAATATAAGGTTATACATAAGATAAATTCGACTATAAATATTCATTAGAAATATAAATAGATTTAATACATAAGGGTATTTTATTTTTAATTTTTAGACTTTAAATAATTTAATTTATTTATGACACAATGATGATGCAGTAATTATATTATTAATGAAATATTGACATAATTGATGTTACAAATACCCAAATAAATGTAATTTGAGACTTTTTATGAATTCCAATAATTTTCCGGGTTTATTTGACATGTTATTATTGATTTACATAACTTTTTTTGAACTAATATTTGTGTTATGATTTTCACAAAAATCAATTACCAAATAGTGTCAAAATTGACATAAAATAGTGTTTAAAAGAAATATTATATTATTAATTGTTATTTTATTCCTAAAAATCTAAGGTTCGGCCAAATGACTTATATAAGGTTATATATATTAATAATAAACAACTTGGGGTTAGTTTGGCTTGTTATGGTAAGTTTATTAACCTTATAGTGTAAGAAAACAAGAAGACACGATAAAAGTTAAATTATCTAACTTAAAGTTAAATCTAAATGATAAGGCTAAAATAGTAACCTAAACTTGTCGAAATTCTATTGGTTGAGAGGATTTCGACCCATCCCCACCTTATCTTTGAAATAAATCAATTTGGAGCCCATTTTATTACATGGGGTATGCAATGATGTATGATTTCTGATTTTGTGGCACACATAAGAATGGTATCGTTATGAGATGGGTGGGACCTATATCTCCCTCCAATGCATTGGGTAAATATTTATATCTCATGAGATATACATGGCTGGAATGGTAGGTTAAACCGGTTCAGTGAAATAGAACTAAAACGAGGAGTGAACTCTGTTCAGAAATGGACTTTGTCCGCTAAGATAGTCTTGGCATTGATTCTCGACTAATATGAAATGATTCTCTATGATTATGTGTGTATACCACAAAGTTTCATGTTTTATGTTATGATTATTGGGATTACATTTCACTTCTATGATTTATCCCATTTTATGATCTCTTTTTCAGGATAAGATTTTCAAAATGTTATGTTCTTATAGATATGATATGTTTGATATTTCTTCTGTTTACCCTTACTGAGCATTTGAGCTCACCCTTTTGCATGTTTTCTTTACCCAGGTTAGGAAGAAGGTTATTAAGTAGGATATGCAAAAAGGGACTCTAGATATGATGAAATAAATGGGAGAAAATGTAGATGCTTTATGAACCAGTTGTTTATGGTTCCCAGTTTCTAAAGACTCTATACCTATACGGCCCTTTCCTGGTTTTGTTATATGTTGTAATAAGTGTGCTTCAATTCTGAAGTAATAACAGTGTATGTAAAGTATGGGTCATTATAAATCTAACCATCAAGTTCTGATAGAGGGTGGTAGAGGACATGGCTATGATAAAGACAACAGTCATAAAGCCATAAATTTTTGATGATCTAAGGGATCATCTGATTCATTATATATGAGGGAACTAGCACACCATTTTTGGTTTTCAAGATCATTTCTCTAATGTTTATGAATTAAAATAAATACTTACATGATTTTGGTACATTATCACTATTGTTCGTGCCTTGAAAAATTTATACTTCATCTCTTAAAGAAATTAAGTTGAATTTGTTATTCATGAAGAGTTAGCAGATCATGTGATAGAATGGTGGTTCATTTCATCTGTTTCAATCAAAAGGTTAGAAAAAGTTATCAAATATACATAAGTCCATTTATGGTAAGGTTAATCGTATATAATTCCAAAAATGAACTTATAATTTATCTATCATACCACTTAATAAAATAAAACCAGTCTCTACTAACCAGGGACTTCCTGTAGGCCAGTGGTTGGTGATAAAGTCCTATCACACTTTGGTTGTGGGTTCAATTCCTGCAGCCTTGTCTGACGTGATGGGTTTTCGCCCATCCTATGGGTTTTCCTTTTTCTAAAACTACACTATAATAACATTCCTGCAATAATATCGAAAAACGTTCTAGCCTTAAACAATACTATCTTAATTCATTCCAATCTTTAGGCTTATCCAAAATACTTTTGTCCAAGCTCATCGTATAAAGAAAACAATTACTAGAAATGTCATCTACTGAGCATTTAAATACCATCATTTATCCCCCATATATCATAAAATCTATCTTATTGGTCACATTCCAGACATGTGAATACCTTAATAATGTATTCTCTTGTAAAATGAATACCCATTAAACGTTCGTAAAAACATGAATACTGTCAAAAGCTAACTCTTTCTACATACCAAAATCCCAATAATTCTATATACTCAAACCATGATATCACTTTGTCCTCATATCAGTTATGAGCTCATTAATACTATCAAACATTTATTTATTTTTACCTTACCCCTTCATTATGTGCATATCATCTGCTTTCCAAAATATTTGAATCACTTTTTATGGTTACCGGTACCATATAATTATCAAAAACCACAATAAACCATTACATAGATATTCCAATGTTCCACAATTACTATAAATGAGATTCCACAACATTATTTTGGAATCCCTTTACATAAACACATAATCATTCCAACACATTGTTGTCATACTCTACATTGATAATTGTGATCGCATGTGACTTCCCTTTGTCCTTTTCCTTAAGAGGTTGCTCATGTTGATCATCATTAACCCTTGGATTAGGGAATTGATTAGCATAATACCCCATTTCCTTGCACTTGAAGCATTGAAGTGTTGGTGGTGCGTTCTCTACAGTATTTTCTTTATTCACATCCATAACAAACCTTTTTCTATTACATCGACACTCAGCTACTCAATGACCTTCTTTTCCACACTTAAAACATTTTCTAGTCCCTTTAATACAATCACCACCATACTTATTTCCACACTTTGAGCATAAAGAAACATTCATCTTATTTTCACCATTATTCTGAGATTTCTCCTAGAACTCCATCTTTCATTTCATGTCAAAACCATGAGATGAATATGTAATACCAACTTCCATTTCTACCTTGATAGCACAACACAAAATTTCTTCATAGATACTAAAGTCTATTATAGCTAATTCCCATCGAAGAATTGGTTTTAATCCACTGAAAAATCGATCAACTTTACTTTCAGGTTGTATGATAAAGCCAGATGCATACCTTGAAAGCCTTATAAAATTCGCTTTGTATATACCAACAGATTCATCATCCTTTTTCTTAAGCTCAAGGAAATCCTTTTACATATTTGTTCAAAGGATACGAGGGAAGTACTTATGGAAAAATTAAGTTTTTGAACTCAACCCATTCCATGGATTCAATTTCTTCTCGGGGCCTCGTATTCTTAATTAGAGTCCACCATTGATCTGATTCACTTTCTAAATAGTAAATAGCCAGAATGAATTTTTCAAGTTCCGAACAATGAAGTATGGAAAATATCTTTTCAATAGTACTGATCCATTATTCAGCAACAAGTGGATCAGAAGACCCACTGAAAGAAGGTGGATGTTGCCTAATGAAAAACTCAATTGAATATTGTTCCCTTCTCTGCTCATTTGGAAGTCCAGAATGATTCAGAGCTTGTGTAAGTATAACAATATGATTTTTCACTCCATCTCCCATAACTTTGGTTTTTTCAAGAAGGAAATCATTGCATCATCCACTACATTGATCAAAACGGTTCCTTTGGGTTCCATCCATTATCTAAAATCCAAAAAGAATAGTGTGAGAGGCCAAAATCATGCTAGGGAAAACAACATAATAAAGGGGGAGTACCTTCAATATATAACATCGTAGGGTTAATTCTAATATTGTTACCATAATTCAAGGACTATAAACTATACTTATACTTAACCTTAGGGACATCCCTAGACATACCTTAGAAATATTTCTAGGGATCTCACTAAAGTTTTTGCATCCTAGTTTCCAAAGGTTAACTAATCCTTTCCTCTGATACCAACTATAGAGACCCATATCTTGACATACATGGAAATTACATTACTTTTTTGAAATACTTAATACATAAAAAAAAGATACACATAAGGACAATAATAGTTTAGTGTCTTTGGAAACTTGGAACATAATCTTCAAATCTTAGTGAAAGATCTTCAACATCTCCTATAAAGATCTTCCCTTTTTTTGTTACCTAAAACCTTTCTTTACATCCTGGGGAAAATAAAAGATATAAAGGGTGAGATCAAATTCTCAGTAAGGGTTAGTATGGAGAAAATAAAGCAAACCACATACATTTGAACTTCAAAACATGAACATAATATTTAAACATCAAATTCTTGAGCAATGACATAAAACATGGCAATACATAAAGAATAGATCATAATGGAACATCAATCATGATAAAATGGCATGGGAATAAAACAAGTAATTTTGGAAACCATTAAGCCTATTTTATGATTTCCATAGTATCCAAGGCATTGCTGCTAAGACCATCTTAGTGGACAAAGTCCCTTACTGAACCAGGTTTACTTGTCGATCCAGCCCTACATTACTGAACCAGATTTACTTGTCATTTCAGACATGTCTATATCATGAGATATAAATCTTTACCCAATGCATTGGATGGATATATAGGTCCCACCCATATCATATTGAAATCATTCTTATGTGTGCCACAACAGAATCATAAATCATGCATCATAACCCAAAGAATAAAATGGGTTTCATAAACATCATCCCATAATTACATAATACATATAAAAAAAATGGATAACATTTCATCATAATAAAAGTGAAACCATGTAAATCATAGAGACAGTATACGTGAAACATACACATATGAAATAATTTCAACTTAGATGGAAAATGGTTTTGATAAAAAACATGAAATGAATTCTTGAGGAAAATATTCTTTCTTCTTTAAAATCATTTTATTCTCACAAAATACCATGGAATTTTAAAAGAAAAGGATTTTGTTTAAAATATTCATAAAATATTGTTGAGTAAGCTTCATTAAAATAAGGATTTATAAAACCGTAAAAATCCATTCATGCTGTATAAGTTAAAAAACATTCTCCTCATACTTTCACTGGAAAAGTAAAAAAAGTTCCTCTTATGGTAAAAAAAAGAAAGATTCATTCAATAACATGTGGTAAAATTCAAAAATGGGTAAAAAGGACATACATGAAAACATTTTTTTTTAAAATATTTACATGGATGATAATAATAACCCCAGTAAATACTTACAAATAACAATCTCGGATAAGAACAAGATTGGAATAGTTATCCCTTACCTTATGTCCGATATGATTCGTACGTATCCAAACCTCCTGTATAATGATTTAAATAATGTCATTGAATTATTACAGAATCATATTCATTGTTATTATATCATATATGGTTCACTTATGACTTTATATTACCCATTCTTTTTTAAATTCATGTTAAAGTTGCATTTTGGGTAAAATCGTTTCATTTATCGTCCGTGTTTTGACTTGTAATTATTAATATGATTAATTAGATCATGATTACATAATTCAAGAATATAAAAAATGATTTATATATAATATATATTCCAAATATTCATATATATAATAGATTGATAAATGGAAATGAATACACCGTTTATTGAGACGGTAGGCCATAGGTACGCATGGACGCTGTTTTTGTTTCCTTATTGAATTGAATGGAATGAAGTAGATGACATAAATATATATATATATACATAAATCTAGTAGCATTATTATGTCATATATTTCATTATTACTTATTATATATACTTTATAATCATTCTTGAATTGTTAACATGGAAAATGAATCTCATCGCATCGTGGAGACGGTAATCCGTACGTACGCACGAGCGATGATATTGTTCTCATATTTATTGAATGAATTGGAGTGAATGATATAATATCTTAGAATCAGTATGATGTTATAATAATAATATATAGTTATTCTTTACACCATTATACCCATCCAAATTAGGTGGTGGTGGAAAAACTTTTTACACCACGGTGTGGAGACGATATTCCGTACGTATGCACACGCGGTGATTTCGTTTTCTGTAGGATGGGTAGAAGGTGAAATAGGGTTGTTTCATATTTATAATAACATATCAATATATGAGTGATTCTGATGTTATTAATACATAATGAAACAACTGAAGAAGAATATGTATAAGAAGAAATAAAATTGAATGAATCGGTAACGAGTATTACCTCTTCTTCGACACGCCTCTTTGAAACCTCCTCTTAGGGCACTAACATTGGTCTTTGAAGAAGTCCAGGACCTCTATGATTTTTATAGGGAAGTGGATAAGTTAAATGAGTAGGGTTTGGCCAAGCATGAAGGCTCTAAATTGTGTAAAGAGGAGAGGGAGGTGGTTCCATTTTTATAAGGGAGGAGAGGGGCACCTTTGGAATTATAAGAAATATTAATTTATAATAAATTCCAACCCCACTTAAAAAACTCCCAAATGACTAAAATACGAATATTATATGATTTAGGGTTGAAATATCATAAAACAATAAAATTTAGACAATTTGGGAATTTATTTTAAACATTATCAACTTGATTTATCCTTATATAATCTATTTAATTTTATTTGTGGTAATAAAATTCTAAATTTTAAATCATTATAAATAATTACTTATATGTTGTGAATTGTCCATAATTAGATAATTTATGAAATTTTGGACCATATAAATCTTAATTTAAAATATTTAAATATTTTTGTAAATTTTAAACAATTTTATATTATGTTATTTTTATAAAAAACAATAGTGTCAATTTTGACACTATTCATTTATTTGAATTTAAATAAAATCCTCACAGAATATATGGTCGAAATAAATGCATTAATAGATTCATAAAATGTCATATTTATCTATAAAATTAGTGAATCACATTAAATAGTTCATATAATATTTATTTTAGTATTTTTAAAACCTTTTATTAGGTATATCTCTTAATGAAATAATTACTACAACATATTTGTATAATTATTTAATATACTTATTTATTGCATAAAAATTTAAAATAGAATCCGATGATGAAGATAAATATCATAACTTTAATAATAATATTTTTACTTGAATTTATAATCTTAAAATCACAACATTTAAATTCTTATATTTATTAAATTATGAAGGTGACATCTTGGACATCATTTAAAATAAAATAATATAAATGTCATAATTGGTTTTATAAGGCACCAAAGGGTCCACATATCGACTATTTTATTATTAGGGTATAGATATACTCGACCAATGATGTTTTGTCACGTTTCTGGTCCTTTTGATAGGTATTGTTATTTTAATAAAAACTATATTATTGATTTTTCACTAAATAAACAATTTCTACATCACTATTGTGTCACCATTAATGACAATTATTTAATCCCTAAAAATTCTAAATAAATTCTCATGATGTAGATAATTTTTCTAGATTTCTTTAGACTATTCATTTTAGAAGTTTCATGAAGTTTATCACTAAATTAAAATTATTATACTTATAAGATTTAAGAGAGTGACATGTTGTCACTTTCTTTGCTTTTAATAATAATTAAATTATTTTCAGGGTCAAAAGTCCATAAAATGAATGTAATCTGACCCTTAGGTGATACGGGTCGACTTTTAGTGATCCAATATTATTTTTTCATGTGTTAGGGTAATTTTATAATCTTAGGATTACCCTTAATTACCCAATTTATCATTAACTGAAGTAAATAAAAATTATCGTAGTTACTATTCAAAATGAATAAAAATAAAAAGTAGCTTATTAACATAATTTGGACCTACTGATTCCAAATATTGAATCAATTTTTACAAATTCAAATCACAGAAGTTGAAGAAATTAATTTATAATTAATCCCACTGTTAAGAAAACGAGTTTTAAAAGTTAAAACATTGCAAAAGATTGAAATTATTTTACTTATGAATTCAATGTAAAATCAATGCTAAAGACATACATTATATTAAATGGTAAAAATATATTCTATTTATACTTTAAAACTATTCAATATTATAATTTAACCATATAAATTATTATGATGAAAAAAGTTGTTTTTAATTAAAATATAGCATGTTTTTACTATTCATTAAAATATGAAAGTTATTAGAATAATATGAAAGATTTATCCAAAGTAAATTTTTATATCATTATTCCAAAGAAGAATTTTATTTTGTCAAATTAAACTTATAAACATGTCACAAACTAGATTTAATGTGGGTGCGCCATCAAAAGGCGGCAAAACTGCATTTTTTGAAAAATAATTATTTTACCCAAAAAAATTATTTTATTCTTATACCATGTTCTAGAAAATGTGTATGATGAATAATAATTTTATAAAACTCAAAATTTAGTTAATACTATTTATAACGGCTAGTCCATAATAATATTATAACAATATATCGTTGTTTAGTGAAACCCGGTATTGCGTACAACACACGATATCGAGGAAGGTCACAATTGCGTGTAATGCAAGCCAAGTCAGGGTTGCGTGTAGTGCAAGACTCCTTTGTTGTTGCGTATAATAGAATCAAATGATATTTCATTTATACATTGAATATATATATATATATATACACTCAATGTTTCATAGAATAACTACTATCAAATGAAATTGAAATTGTGTGTAACACGATCCAAGAATAATGTTCCGTATACTGCAAGTTAATACGGTGTTGCATATAGAACAAACTAATTTTGGTTTATCATGTAACACATGACATTAAATTAATTAAAAATAATATATCTCATAAAATCTTGGGGTGTTACAATGCCCAAAGACACCTGGGACCGAACAACTACTGCCACACTCGAAGACACCTGGGCCTTATCCCAAAGACACTTGGGAAACATCCTTCCCCAACACACCTAGTCTATCCACCACAACATACTTTGCCAAAAAAATCTTGGTCTATAATGGACCACTGGCTATAATAGCTATCCTAAAGAGTCTTCAGCTACATTGGAAATGAATCAGAAAAGGAGCTAATAACCAGTCACTCATAGGAGTGTTGGGAAAAATACCCTCCCCCATGAAATGGGGGTGTTCGGCACGAAGTTCTCAAATTGGGTGGGGGTGTGAATAAGAAACAGAAGAAATAAATTATACATATAGGTAAACAAACACTCATCCCAATCCAGGGGTTCCAAAACCAGCCCATACACAATCACCCTTATTATTATTAATTCATAAAAAATCACAACAACTATAACCAAGTCAAAAATCATTCCAAGAAAACAATTTCCCATTAAACCCATTCTTGTTATCACATTCAAGTGGCTTTATTTAAATATGTCTACAATACTTGTCAACTAACAGACATAGCCCCGAGCTAATAAAAGAAAAAAAGTTGAACAAAAATTTAAGCATTCACACTCAGTTCTCTTGTAATCTCACAACAACAAAAGAGTCCCATGAGATCCCATGAAGTACTTGAACCAAACCAAGCCCCAACATACAACCCCAGATGGCCTCAGATCCACAAACCAAAAATTGTACAATAGGGGATCTCATCCCTATCTGTGTCACCCAACATGAATCAAGAAGAACAACCAAACAAATCACCATAACAAAGAAATGGAGTTTTCAGATCTAAACACACCATTACTTTAGTTCCATATTTCTGTTTGGTTAACTGGGGTGACCACACAAGGACTCTTATTCATTGGGAATCCATTTAATCAACCAAGATTATGTGATTAACAAGTTTTCATGTTATAAACATCCAATCACAGAATTATCCATAAAATATAGGTTCATTAGTGCACCATAAAGGACCAACAACGGCCAAAATATTTTGTGGACATTAGCCCATACAATTCACTATATATAAGAAAAAGTAAAAGAGTAGAACAACATCATCAAACACCCCGTTCATTCTTTAAAAACCATTTATTATATTCGTAAGTTTGGGATTCATCCATGACCTGAGAAAACATTATCATACCCACCCCACATGACACAAAGTAAAGAGAGAAAAAGGAAAAAGCCATACTTGGATGATCAATGATCGATGTTTTTCTCCACGCACCAAGAACTGTGGATACGCAACTTGTAGGGGAGGAACTCCGAGGACACCAAAAGTGAGCAGGAAGTCTCTAGAATAGGCACACCACTATCCTCATGAAGGGGGAATCCAAATACACTAAATAATAGAAAAGAGACTTGCCTTGAAGAAGAAAATAATCCCTATGCGATAAAAGGTGAGATCCTGGGAAGTTATAGGAATAAAATATTGAATGAATTTAAAGGAAGATCATGGTTTCACTAGTATTTGGGTAGTCACCCATGATGGAATTAATTTTTATTTAATAATTCTTCTTAGAGAGGTGGCGATAATAGCTATAAGTTAAAGGGTTTTCTTTAAATGAAAAAACCATGTAACGGGGGCATAGTTGAAAACTAAAAGAAAAAGCATGACACTAAAGAAAAGGCCACATGTTTTGGTAAGTCAAGGGTTTCCCGGCTCTTGGGGATTTTAGATATCATTTAAGGGATTTGAAAATTTCCTTGAGCCACTTTAAAATCTTAAAATGAATTAAAAGGAGTTATATGAAAACTGGGGAAGGAAACCCCTGACAACCCGGTGGCACCGATCTGTCAGAATGATCAGTGTCTCACCAATTCGGGACACAATGATCAGTGAGACCAACCAGGGACAAACTGATCGGTGATATCAATCGGTGACACCGATGGGTGACAGCACTGTGGCACCCTGACACCGACACCGCCGCACTCATGACTCATGGATGGATCATGGGCACCCCAACACCATAAATTGACAAAGTATTGGACTGGTGGGGTTCAATCGATTACAATACCCCTTTCACAATATCCTAGAATGATACCCCTTTCTCAAGATCATTAGATCAAACATATCATGATACCTCTAGATCATATAGATCATGCATATGGTGAGACCTCAAGATCACATGGATTGAAAAATATCATCACATCTTCCTATACACACAATTTCTCTATGCATAATTCAATTCTTGATACTAAATTGTGAGATAATTCCACAAGTCCTTCTTTTGATTATGTGGATTTCAAGACACAAGTGCGTGAGTTTGGTCAGGTCATGTGAAACACTTACATGCTTTCAACCTTTTATACTCTTACTTATCATGTGAATCACTTTCTCTAGAATTTTCTTTAGAGGATTATTTTCATATAAACATTGTCATCCATTATGGATGGGATAATTAGTATATATCTGAAAAAATTCATCGCCTTAACTCCAGATATCATGGAATGTTGTCTATTCCACTTCCATAGTAATCATCATCACGTGCTTTAGGTGATCACTTTGTGTGATCTACAGCCGCATTCTATATGTATTTTTCATGATCCCCAAGCATATATCATAAGTGTTTTGCATGATCATCATAATTTTCATTTACTGTGTTTCGTGATCCCATCATGAGTTCTAATGAAAATATTGTGGTCATTGACATTGTCTGATATTACTCCATGAGATCCAATAACTAGATCCACTGACAATAATGAACATTGCATTATCCACTCATGATATCCAAAGACAATCACATGGAAAGGGACATTGTCTTCTAGAACATTTCATGACCTCATCACGAGATCCAAATAAAATCATGTAGTCACATGACTTTGAATAAACATATGATTACTTCTTTATTTCCGTATTCATTTTCTTCATGAACATTAAAATATATTTCTACAAGATCCTCTAACAATCATTTGGTTTCTTCAAGTGATTCACATGATCTCTCCATAAGATCCTCTAAACATTATTTGATGTCTTTAGTAGGTTCTAATGATCCCTCCACAAGATCCCATAACAATAATTGGTTTACTTAAAGTTCTTTATATGACCTCAATGTGAGATCTTTAGACAGTCATGAATTATTTGTGGGATCATTTCATATATTTGGTGTCTATGAGATCAGGCATTATCGATCCCTGAGATCATTCATCTCTCACTCTATGATATCAATCATCTCGAAAATTTTATAATCTAATATATCTTACTCTGTGGGGTCTAACATATATCCTTCAGTGAGATTATACATATGACACTCTATAAGATCATATAAGTTTCAATTCATTGGATCAGAAATTCTGGTTCACTCTTTAGGCCACCTTGGACCACCAGACTTCTTCGAAAACCTCAAACCCTATAAAAAACAAAATCAATCCAAAATTACCACCATGAGAAGTTTTTTCAAACAATCTCCCCTTTTGTTTTTTTAAAACACTAATAATAATCAAAAACCAACTTATTAAAAATTCATGCACATATGAAACCATTTTAATTTTGTTACCTCGGTGATCAAGCATTTCCATAGAAAAAAATCTATCACTACACGAGTCAATACTGGAATGAAAATAATTGGAATCATGAAACTTTTAACAACGAATCACTTAATTATTATACTATCCTCAAGAAACATTCCCATTTATAAAATACTAAATAAGATCAGCCTTCAGGATCACTTCTCAATCTACACTTCAAAACTACTAGTATCATGAACAAAAATTTCACTCTTTTTCATGATTATTATTTATAAATAGACTAGTTTTATCATTGTTATATTTAAAACATCATAAGTCTCATAGTTCCCACTAATAGCTTCTCACATGGTCTTGATTATGTTATTTTCTCCCCCTTTGTCAACAGACCCATAATCCACTCTTTTATTTGGACTAAAACATGGTAAAGAACACATATCAATGTCTAGGGGACAACAGACCATAACTCAGGGAGATTGGGTCCCACATCTTCACTGTTTAAGTGTGGGGAGTTGATTTAACATTAAGTTCAAGTTGATGCTTCTCAAAATATTATTTGATGAAGGATTTTGTTAGATAGAATGTAACTGTTAGGTTGGTCTGAACATACTTAAAATTCCAAGAAAATGCACCATATTCTTCTTGATGAAGTTATATTTGATTTCAATATACTTTTTTCTTGAATTATTAAATAATTTTTCTATGATTTATTCCAATTTTATTTTCACAATGGGTACAAATTAGATACTTCACTTAAATCTCCCACCTTATCATAGAATCCAATAATGTATTACATCAATTTTGAATTTAATCTCCCCTAATCAATAAAAACTGTGCATCATATTCTCTCACTTGGGTCTTGAAATTCTTCTAATCCCATGAGGTAACATTGGTTGATATCTAAAGACCACCTAGAAATGTACACAATTTTTAAATTGTACCTTTGACATAATTTATTGACATTTTATTGTAACATTGATTTTTAGCATTTTTCATTATCACAGTCATATTATTTTTTTATAGTTGTACCCTACTAAAATATTTTCAGCAATATAAATTACCACTTAGAATTGAGTCATTGAAAAAATCTCTTAAACCAACAAAGTCAAAAATATTTTTTTTGGAAACCATAGATTAAACCCATAAATTCCAATGTTGTCCAGATCACACACGAACTTCATTGGATTGTAAGAGTATGAATTTCATCACTTCTTAATATGACTCTTCTATCTAATTAGGCTATATCTCCTAGATTAAATATTCCCATGTCTCCCTAAAAACAAAAAAAAATCATATACTGAAAATATTCATATTATATCTCATTATAAGAGAAAAATTAATAGTCATGAAATAAATAAATGTTGGTACTTATCCCCAATATTAATTCTCTTGGTGAAAAAATAACACGTTGAATGATGTATGATACTAATGGTTGAATATTATCTATGTCTTGGATCCACTAGATAATTCTAGTATAGATTTGATATATCTTTAGTTTCACATTAGGCCCTTCATTAGATAATCTCTAAATTAAATTGTAAACAACATCTAGATTGATATTTGAAAAGTAAAGTTGTTTTATAACACCAATAGTTCAATCTAATACCATATTTGAATTTCAAGAGTCAAAATTCTTCTTATCACGTGTATCTTCATTCAACTTATGCACATGTTTCCTTTCATTACATATACACACCATAGATTTTACCTATCCATTATTCCTTTACAAGTTCAGGTAGATATTACAACCATTTAACATATTGGGAGAGGGGTACCTATGGAATCCTCAATAATATTATTGCAGATGATATTATTGGAAAAAGATTTAATATTTTCATGAAAACCATATACTCATTTTCTCCTTATTCCAACTACCCAGTAAAAATAAAATTTTATGTTTATATAGCTAGGCATTATTTACCCACTCACTGAGTTTTCTTCTGATATGTAGATCTTATAGGCTTTTCCTTTTCACAATTTATCATTTAAACCCAATTTTACAAATTTCATTCTTTGATGCTCCACCAAAATTCCATTTTTTAGGATTCTTTCTCTATGTAGGAATCTTTACACTGGTAGTTTCCTCCAACTACATCCTCCATTTGATGGATCGTTCTTTTTCCATCACTTCTCTCCTTATGGAATGACATGTGAATTTTAATTATATTCTCAATCCAATTTCCTTGTATCATTTGTTCATGTCACCAAACCCTTTTTTACTGAATTGTTAATTTCACTATATATATGTTCTTTTTTTATTGACAAATTGCGTATCTCATCACTTTTTCAACCAAATTTACTCACATTCATCTGATCCAAGTTAATGTGAGTGCCATAGAGGAGGTTATTGGAATACATATGATTGAGCTCCTTTTATTTTCTATAATGTGGTAAATCCATTTTGCAACTAAGAAAGATATCATCTAGTATATGAATTTTAGTATACGCTACTGGATTTGGGGATCCCCTTTTATGTATCTTTTTCTTCTGTATTTTCTTCCAATTTCAATATACTTCCAAATTCCAAAGATTATAAAATGTAAATAATCTCCCATTAAAAACATACCTCACCACATAATTTCTCAAATATGATTTTGATGCAACCACAGTTCTTCTTATGACATTAAATCTTAAGGCTTCCTAACACATATTCATGGTGTTTTCCTTTATTCCACAATAATTTAATTTTATGGATACATTATTTTGAGTGAAACGAATTTCATACTTTTTAATAATGTTTTTCTTATTTTGATATTTTCAAATATTTTTATCTTTAAAATATGAAATATATTACAAACAATCAAAATAAAAACATGAATAATGACCATGAATCCCCTATAAATAGAACATGACATCGTCAATTATTATATAAGATTTTTTTTATATCCATCACGTACAAGATTTTATCTATTTAGAACTATTCAATGCTCTTTTACAATGATTCATGTGAGAGGTTTCATCATATCCAATACAGGATTCTCCCAAACTACATCGAAGTTGGGTTGTAAAAATGATTTCATTTTTTTCCATTAAAAAAGAATATATTATTTTCATTCCCTTATTAAATTCCAATAAATCTTAAAAAAAAAATTTCAATGTATCATTCAATTTAGGATTGCATTAGATTGATCTATTTATTTTTTTTAATGATTCTATATATTCTCCCAAATTTTGAATCTTTTTATCCTTATATTCATGTTGAGATTTTATTTAATGCAATATATGTTTACCACTTTTCATATAATCTACCAATGTTTGGGAAATATTACCAACCATTTCACTTATCTATTTTATTTTAAAATTTATTTAATAAACAAAATATTTAAATCATGCATTCTCTTATTGCAGTTTTTTATTGTCATGTACCAGTTATGATAGGTGTGTAGAAATATCATAATTTATAGATTCCAAATTCAGAATTATTCTCAGCTCATATTCTGTTCTTTAACTTCAAATTTGAATTTTTCTATTCTTCATCATTGGATTCATTATTATCCCTCAGATTGATAGCTACATATAGAGTTCATTTTTTTAAACATTTTATCTAGTTGAATTCAATATATTTCACTTGGATCCTGATATATTTTGACTCATTTTTTTTGAATTTATGACCCAAAACCTTTGTTACATGGAAAAAATACATTGTTTTCCATTTTTGAATTTCTTCATCGTTATTATCCCTAGAATCACTTAGAATATTTGGTTTGTCACCCATTCCTGGAGCTTCATTTAATGAGTAAATATTCTCACTATCCATTTCATACATCTCACCCACCATGAGATCAAACATCTCAAGCTCCATAAGATCAAACATCTCGTGATTTATGAGATTACACATCTCATGCTCCACATGATTAGACATTAAATATCTCCCTTTATCCACTATTTAAAACCATCCTTTTTCAATAAACTCAATCCTATTCAACAAAATAAGTAAATAAAACATAACCATGAGTAATGTTTTCCAAAAAATGGAAAGCCCAAATTTTAGTAGATATGTTCTTGGAATTATCCTCATTTATATGTAAAAGTTTACAATGAAATATTCCAGTCTTTCCTGAGAAGGATGCACCAAAAATAAATCAAAATACCATATAATAACCCAATCTTGGATGTAAATATAAAAATATTAGTTGCCTGAATAAACTCTAATGGTGATTCAATGTTGGTGATCAACAAGATTAATGATGAATGTGTAATTTTAAATTTTGTGTTGATTCCACTAATTGAATTTTTATGATGTTTAATCGATTAATTTTACAATTAGAAAATACCATAATATATTTTAATCTAGAAAAATTATAATATTGATGCATTATATAATATAACTCTAGACCTAAAATTCTAAGACTGAGATGAAACATTTATCAGCATCACATATAATACTATGTTGTGTCTAATAATAAATAATACTATATAAGATATCAGCATTAAAAAACTAGAAACAATTAGGGAAGATATCCTAAAAAAATGATGTTGTCATGCGATAGATTTCAAATAATATTGATTATCTCTAAGGTGGTATTGTTTCATCAAGATGATCCAATAATGAGAATATTCAACATTAGGAAGTAGAAATTATCCTTAATAATGACCAAAATTTTCACAAAATCATCTATAAATGAATCTTTAATGGAATTATCATCACATGTATTGATGGAGCAACCCTCACTATTAAAACAAATGATCACACTAGTTCTTGTAGTTCTAATCTATCATGGACTAATATTTTTGTTCATATCATGGGCTATGATATATATTTTTTTTCGTGAAAAAATATTGTGTGGAATTTATAATAAATTTATATTATTCTATGATACATTTTATTTTCATTCATCAACGTTAACAGTCATTGTATAATATTAAATTTTCATGGTCATTTCATTTTTGGGGAATAGATGTATAAGGGAAATATCACCTAGATATAGCCAGAAAGTTTGAGTATATCCATAATCCCACCAACTTCTCCTCCAAGTTGGTCTAGTCTATATCTATCCGGGTTGTTGGTATGAGTATAATAATCAACATAGTGAATTCAAATGTCATTAAAATATTTTATTCCCTCATAAAACATTGAATAGAAATGGAACCAATTTACTCTCTTATTTATTGAAAAGGTCTCACGGGAAATATAAAATTTAGTCTTACCACTCATCCTATAATGAAGTGGTGGGAAATAGTTAGATATAATCATTCAACAAGACTCCCTCTAGAAATAAAATATAATAATATGGATGGAGATATGATTCTATACACCAATAAACTGATATATTTTTATGGGATTATCACACCGTAGCCCGACTACAATGAAAGGAACACTATATAAATTTGTGTATGTTAAAAAGTTACTACATCCAATAAATTTTATATTAACTCACTTGACATCACAACTTACAACATACTGTTTGAATATTAATAGCCACAAAAGTAACTGGATGAATTTAAATGGCCAGATTAATTTGATTGTTCACACTACAACTCCCCAATGTCAATCTAAACTAAGTAACTAGATATTTAAATAAGAATATTATCATTATATTTCTCATTATATGAAATCTCATAATGGTTCTTAGATTATTGATGATACAAAGGAAAAAAGCCACCAAAACCTCAAAATAAATATTGTGGGCCCTTTTTTAAACACAATTTAGACTCCAATAATGCATATAATGTGATAAAAATAGTGGATACTGCTTCAAGCCATCCCTAAATGTGACATTTAACTAGGATTATTTCATTTAATTTCATGATGGATTCACGTAAATTCTTATCTAAGTGGATATAAACATTTGAAGGTTTCAATATAGTCACAAGGAGTAAAATTGCATGAAAAATGTCTTAGTTTAAAGACATTAAACTGTATATCATTTACTCCATACAATAATGAATTATACATTATAACACTTATATTTTGGTCTTATAATATTTTAATATAATGTTGTATACCCTCCAAAATATTTTAAATATAATTGAAGGTGTTATAGATTCTCTTGTCATGTTCTCTAGTGTGATATGCGTAATTCTTCAATCGTTTTTGGTTTCTCACACTATTCTTGATTCACATTATCTTCATGGTGAGTCATCTCACTCATTAACAAATGGTTAATTCATTCAATTTTTATATTTGTAACCTCAAATATTTCATATGTATTACCTTATCTATTATCTTCATATATGTAGAAGGATCAATATATAATAAATACATGTTCCCTAATTCATGTTTATATGGATGCATAGTGATTCAAACATCACTAATGATGAGGTCAACCAAAAATATGAAATGATTTAAATCCCCTTATTATTAAATATGATCTAGATCCATTTAAGAATTACCATTACAATTTTTTTCACATCTCTTTGTCCTCACCAAGGTAAAATATCCAACACCTAATTTATTTCCTCACAATAAGATGTTTTACCACATATTTTGGGTCATTGTCACAAGATATAGAATTGTGTTAAATAAAATAAAATATATAGAACTAATCAATATATTCTTATTTGTTTGTTTGTGAAATTAATATCTCTCTCGTCAATTTTATCTTTGTATAACATATTCTAGTGCATTGTATGATTGATGCTATGAAAAAATTACCATTCTCATTCATCTAAACATGATTATTATAATACTTTTCTAACATAAAAACAATGCCTTGAAGGATTTTACCCTTTCTAAGATATATAGTTAAAACCAAATCTCTTATCTTTGTACTATGCATGAATATAAATCAAAATTACACCTTTTTTTCTTTATTTGGACCATTAGTTTTATGTTTAGATACCCTTCACTAGATTATCACTTAGATAAAACCATATCATTCTATGCACAATCCAAGTATTAGAAAAACAACCCACATGAAATGTCATTTCCACATTATGTCAAACTAGGAAACATATTTTGAACTATGTTTGGCCATAAATATCTTATAATGTTCTATTCTATACATCCTACTTTCTAACATGAGATCCAAACCCATGTGAGGAATCTTGACATACAGTAATTTTATAAACAGTCCCCAAGTTTAGATTTACAAACCTTGAAATTATATCCCTATATTTGGGAAATTATTACCTTTTTATATAAATACCTTACATGTATTCATATTCTTTTATTTGTCTGATAAAATCCAAGGAAAAACTCGTCATTTGATTTAACAATATAGTATAAAAATACCCCATTTCAGTATATGATCTAAATATATGTCGGAATGTAATTGTAATAACTATGTAGGGAATGATTCATACTATCATAGGATACGTACTAATTCATATATCCCCTCTAATATTCCAAACAAAAAACTCAAACATCATCCTTATGATTAATAATCTTATCCTTACACCATTATTATCCTCTCCATGATTATGTTTATATTATAATTTAAATCTTTATTCAATCGGGGTTTTCCTTTCCCTTAAAAGATATAATTTTTTATGACTTGGTTGAAGATTTATTAACATAAACCATAATATTATAAAGAAAATTATTTTTAACCCTAATCCCAATAAAAAATAAGAGTATGGTCATTGGACCCACTTGTTCAAGAAAAATTTAGAGTTACCTTTTTTCAAACATTTTCATAAAGAGAATGTTCTCAATACATAGTGGTGTGAATTTTATGTTTTTTAATCCCATATAAAATTATCATTTTCTGTAATCTTGAATAATTTATTATATGTTTAAATCCTTATAAAACGTTGATGTGTTTTGGTAACGAGTGTATGTGAATCCAAGGGACGCCTCTATATAATTAATGATAAATACCCCAAATATGGAATTTGATGAGGTCCCATGATTTTATCATTCATCTAGAGTGATATTTTTTCAAAGAATAAGGTTACTTAATCTATAATTCTCTGTTATAATCATGAAAGAACATATCATTTGAAATTGTTCCATTGTCTCTCCATTCATACGTTCTCTACACAACCAACCACTATGTTAAGAAAAATCTATTGTAGCTTAAAAATTTGACTATATAACCAATCAAATAAATCTATATATCATTGAAGTTATTTACATGTTTCTAATACCCATTATGAAGGATAAATGAAGAAACATTTACCACTATGTCATTTATTAGTCCTCATCATGTGTGTAACGCCCCGACCCCAGCCACCCAGAGTCTGTGCATTACTTCGTAACATTGGCATGATCACAAAAGATCAAGTCTCGAAAGACCGATTAGTTTAGTAGCCTTGGAAACACTAGATACATTCGTAAACGTTACATTACATCATAAAGTGAAAAACTACAATAACAAAGTCTCCATAGTCCACACTCATATCCTCTTCTGACTATCCCTGCAGGTCATTCATAAAATACTTCTACACATCCTGGAAAATATTAAAACATTGAAAGGGGTGAGCTCGGATGCTCATTAAGGATAACAATATTGCGGAAGCTTTCATAAATAAACATTAACATTTAAGGCAATGTATAACTAAAACAAAAGACTTTTTAAACTTGAAATTCAGAATAATATGGCAAAAATAAAATTAAATAATGCCATTTACTTACTCACATGGATATTCTACTATTAGAATAATCACTTGCAATATCAAAAACCACTTTCATAATGAGGGAATGTATAATGCCGGACATTCTGAAACATTTTGTCAAGGCCTCGGCCAAGACGTCTAAAATGATTAAGGCCTCGACCAAAACCATAAATCAAATTGGGAAAGGGCCTTGGCCAATTCCACGTCTAGTTGTCTCATGAGACCTACCGATGCATCGAGGAGCTATAGCGGGCTCCACCCGTCACTTATTAAGTCCAATACATTCCTCATATGAACAGGTTTAAACATCTCATAAACCATAACATAATCGTATCACATAAAACATGCATAAATGAAACATAACATTTCCACATTTCTATCACAAGATATCAATACAACACATTGATATAATAAAAACTCTTTCAAAACCATTTTCAATACCAAAATAAAAGAAAAGTATAACATGGTATTTATTTTTCATAAAAAAAAGGGTATGGCTTGTAGAGGAAGCCGAAACTCAAATAATGGTCACGGCGGCGGAGAAGTCATTGTCGCCGCATAAGTACGGAAAGGAAAACATTCCCTTTTTGTCGTTTAGTAAAACACTTCGTATAAAAAAGATTCCTTTTGAATAAATGTAAAAGTCAAAGGGGTTTATACACCGTATAAAAGAAAGTTGTGTATAAAACCAAATATGCCTCAATGAAAGGAAATTGAGACAAAGTCCTTAAAAAGATCATTTTTAAAATAAAATAGATTTGTTATGTGTATTCAATATAAGTACACATAAAGAAAGTACAAATACAAGATAGGACATAATAATATCATGACATAATTTGAAAGTAGGAGATTAACGCAAAGAATGGAAGTTGGGTTTTGAAGTTCCCTTACCTTGTGTCCGACTTGACTCAACCGTTCTTTAACCTCCTGAATAATAAACTAGAGTTAATATCTACCTTATTAAGAATCATTTTCAATTTCATTATCCTTTTTATATCACTTATTACAATGTTATTAACATTATGTAATTATTTAAGTTAATAACGGTCATTTTGTCGATCTTTGGTACTTGAGTCAACAATAAACTTCTTATAATTACAAGTTGTTCATGTGGTAGAATATCCATTATATCCAGAATTATATTCATGATTTAGATGTCATATATATCTTATATATCCAGTATATACATTTATTTATAATATTACATAACATTTAGAGATAAGAAATGAAATGCATCGTTCATGGAGACGGTAAGCCGTACGTACGCATGAACGCTAATTTCATTTCAATTTCATATTTAATGGAACGAAATCATAATTATATAAATGTATAATATAATTCCAGTATAATATAGTGTATAATACCATTTAATTCATCCTTTATACATCCCACATATGGCATTAACGATTCAAATCACTTTGAGGGGGCGGTAGTCCGCACTTCCTAAAATGAAATTATCGCGTTTTACCCATAATGGAAATCATAAAGTATGCCATAAATGAGAAATACAGAAGCATAAGTAAAACATAAAAATATTATATATCATATATAAAAATAGTGGCATCTTAATGGCCACCTTTGAAGGTGTTATATGAGTGTTGAACAATCATCGTTTCGTGAGGCAGAAATTCGCCATCCACAGAAACCATATGTTCTTTAACCATTAGATGTAGGTGTGTGTAAGTGTAGCTCTAATACTTCTTATAAAAACATCCTAGTATATTTAGGATACTTGTGTTGTTACAAAATAAATGAATAAAAAGTGTTTAGGTGGTTGGAGAAGAAAAATAAAACAAAACAACATTAGAGAATACATTACCTCAAAATCGGGTAACTCTTTTTGATTTGAGCCAAAGGCTTCCTTGGGAAGAGTTATGCCCAAAGTGAGGATTCTAGGAGTAAGAGGGGTAAGTTGGGAGAGTATTTTGTCAGAGGTTGGACGAGCCAAATGGCTTGAAAGTGTAAATGTGGTGGGAGAGGTGGGGGCCTTTTATAAGTGGAGAGGAGGGGCACTTTTGGAAAGATTGAAATGTTACATTATTACACAATGTTTTTCGGATTCTGAAGGTCCCAAACTTATATAATTAGAGGATAAGGTGATAAGGTTTCGAAATCTCCTCATCCAATAGGCTTTGGACAAGTGTAAGCCTTGGATTTTACATTATCTTATCATTTTATTTAAATCGTTAAATAATGAGGTCATCGCTGCATCATCATGATGTCATAAATAATTTAATTTATTTAATGTCTAAAAATTATAAAAAAATACTATGATGTAGTAAAACGTTTTAGCTTTCCAATGAATATTTATAGTCAAAATTTGGACTTGTGTAACCCCACGTAAAATCTGTTTTAGTAAAACTACTCATGTTTGTGTCAATTTAATTTTATCATTAAATAAATATATATTAATGTCATTTTACAACTAAAGTGGCTCCATGGGGTCCCCAAGTTGACCCATGGGTTGTCTTGGTCGGCCATAAATCATACAATAGGAGTAGGACAAGTGTCATGCTCACCTCATATTATTAAAACCTTATTTGTACCTTAAACTACACTAATTACCTCTAATCACGATTAAGAACTTAAAAGTTACTATTCACCAAAATATTATTTTAATCTCATTGAACCACATTTTACTTCTTAATGACAACCATGTATGTCAGATTTTTGAAAATCAAATCACAGAAGTGGTAATATTTCATTTAAACGAAAAATCAGTTATTTAACTACCACTTAGTGGTTTCACTATTCATCAAAAATTGAAGTTTTTCAGAACAATGCCAAAATTTCACCCTAAG
This sequence comes from Viscum album, assembly GCA_963277665.1. Taxonomy (NCBI): domain Eukaryota; kingdom Viridiplantae; phylum Streptophyta; class Magnoliopsida; order Santalales; family Viscaceae; genus Viscum; species Viscum album. The sequence goes on from OY728165.1 coordinate 1,089,111,088, forward strand.
CTATAATTGATATTCTGAATTCAAAAATGATGTCTATTTTATGAAATTACAAACATATAATTTGCATTAATTAATTTTATAATAAATACCCGCTGTCACAACAAATAGCGTGTTTTTAAGAAACAATTTATATCAAAAGATTGACAATTGTTTATGTTCAATTTCAAAGTGAAATTAATTCTAATGACCACCATTGGATAAAATGGTAAAAATATATTCTAATTATACTTTACAACCACTCAATATTATAACTTATCACTATAAATTATTTTGATTAAAAAAGTTGTTTTAAGTATTTTTCACTTTTCGTAAAAAATTTGAAGTTCTCAGAAAATTACAAAAAATTCAACATAGGCTAATTTCAATATTAGGAATACAAAAATGAAGTCCATTTTGAAATATAAAATTCCTATAAATTTAAAAAGTGGTTATTACTATTCATAACGGCTACTTTGATTAGTTGCAGTGTGTTAGAACTCGATGTTGCGTACAATGCAAGCTATTACATTATTGAATGAGAAGCGTATCATGGAAGCTCGGGGTGTTACATTCTCCCCTCCTTCAATAAATTGCGTCCTCAAAATTTGAAATTTTTCTTTGAAAATAAAAGGTTGAAAAGATAAAATACCTTTGAGGAAAACCCACATCAGAAATAAGGTTAATAAATATATAACATTAAAAGAAAGCAAGATAAGTACAAAGGTCACCCGATATAGCCCATTCTAGGATTCTATGAAAATATGGATATGGAGGAGAAACAAACCATTAATGTCTGATGGAGAGTTATAGAAAACAGGATTAGGAGAAAGTTTAACTACAAGAAAATCACAAACTTGTGATTGGTTAAACGGTCATTAAATCCCCAGTTGGAAAAGTTAACCGACAACATTTTTTTTTTAAGTTACCTTTTATAATGTTGAGGAATTTATTTAGGAGATTTACTAAGAACGTAAGGGAATATACATACTTGTTATGTATAATTTTATAAATTTTTACCACAAACCCAACTTTTACTCCAAATGGTAATGGAACTCAAAAATATTCTATTTATCCTAATTGTATAAGGTTCCAAATGTTAACACATACCATTTAGATTAGTAAAATTATTTTGTAATAACCAGGAACTTCTTGTAGGCTAGTGGTAGGAAATAAAGGCTTGTCGCACTATGGTTGTGGGTTCGATTCCTACAGCTTTTTCCGATGCGACGAGTTATTCCCCACCCTCCAGGTTGTCCTTTTCCTAAACTATAGTATCATAATATTCCAAAAATAATCTTCATAAATTTTTTAACCTTAAACAATACTATCCAAAGTTCAACTTAATGCATTCCAAACTTTATAGTTATCCAAAATACCTCTGTCCAGACTTTTTCTAAAAGGTCTCTTAATTCCAAAATCAATTTATCAGATTCCCCAAACAAAGTAAAGTTTCTCTTATTGTCACATACTAAAAATATAATTACCTTCAACATATTAAAACCTTACTGAAATCAACAAGTACTGCAGTACAATCCGTATATATATCACATTATTCTTATAACCAGAATATAATCCTTGAGTCCAAAAGCACCAATACATTAATTATTCTGCTTCAAATGTAGTCACAGCATAAGATTGGCCTTGATCCCTTGTCCTTTTCTGAGGTAAGTTTCCTTGACGCTTAGGACATTCATTTGCATAATGCCCCATTTCCCTACAATTGTAGTATTCAACTTTGACAGCCTCTTTCTTTCCCTTGCAATCACGAGCCTGGTGACCCTTTTCTCCACATTTATAACAAACTCCCATTCCTTTTAGGCAAGTACCAGGGTGATTCTTCCCACAATTATCACATAATGGAAAATCCTTCTTTCCCTTTTTCCCTTTATCTGTCTCTTGTTCCACCGTTCTCTTATTCTCTTTCTTTACTTTGTTGTCATAAGACATATAGAATTCCTTTTCTGTCTTGATAGAACATGAGACAATATCTTCGTATGATGAGAAGGATTGTGATACTAAAGCTCGACAGAGAAATGGTTTTAACCCATCAAAGAAACGATAAATATTACTCCTTGGGTTACATATATAATCGGCAGCATGCCTCGCTAACCTTGTAAAGTTAGCCTCATACTTTGCGACATTCTCATCCTCCTTCTGCCTCAAACTCAGAAATTGCCTTTCCATATCTGCTCGATGGTCACGAGGAAAGTATTTTTCTAAGAAAATCTCTTTGAACTCCCTCCATTCCATATTCGATACGTCATCATCTTCCTTTGTGTTTTGAATCAGCGACCACCACTGATCGGCATCTCCAGTGAGGCGGTAAACTGCCATGACAACCTTCTCCCTTTCACTACTCCCCAAGGCATGGAATATTTTCTCCAAGGAATTTATCCATTGCTCAGCTACTATAAGATTTGTACTCCCATTGAAGGTTGGTGGTTGTTGCCTCATGAAACGGTCTAGCATTGATCCTCCACGTTGCGGATCAGGGTGCTCCATACGAGTAAGGTTATTATTCATAACCTGAGTGAGTTGTCCCAGTATGGTAATAAGTTGATCAGCACCAGTTGTATCTCCAGATCCACAATAATTATCTTGGGAAGGAGGGAAATCCCTACACGGAGTTCGTGCATTGATATGGTTTCCATTCCTTCCACTAGGCGCCATTTCTAAACAATGGCATAAACTAGATTAGTTTATGAATCAAAATACATAATTCCATACTTGTAAAACACTTTACATAAATTGAACTATTTATGGATATAATCCATAATCATAAAAAGAATTGTTTTCTTTGAGGAAGTATATACTCATAACCCTTTATAGTGGTTTGTAAATAAAATGAGAATTATCCTAAGCATATCCCCCGGGAGTGTCGTAACCAAGAGTGCAGCAAGGCCCGTTGTCGTGCACCAGTTCCCGTTCGAGTCTAGCTCAAAGCGGTGTTTTCGAGTTTTACCCCTAGGTACATCTGTGCCAGAGCCGCCTCTACCTACTCATATCCAGACAGGGATGTATTGCTCGGAAAACTCATAACATCTCTATAATACCGAAATTCCAGGAAGTTCTTCTATACTAATCCTCAAAGTCTATCTTTGGGCTATGTGCTCTAATCAGAGTTTATCTAAATCTAGCTTCCAAGGTTAGTACTAAACTGCCTCTGATTCCAACTGTAACGCCCCGACCCCAGCCACCCAGAGTCGGTGCATTACTTCGTAACATTGGCATGATCACAAAAGATCAAGTCTCGAAATACCGATTAGTTTAGTAGCCTTGGAAACACTAGATACATTCGTAAACGTTACATTACATCATATAGTGAAAAACTACAATAACAAAGTCTCCATAGTCCACACTCATATCCTCTTCTGACTATCCCTGCAGGTCATTCATAAAATACTTCTGCACATCCTGGAAAATATTAAAACATTGAAAGGGGTGAGCTCATATGCTCAGTAAGGATAACAATATTGCGGAAGCTTTCATAAATAAACATTAACATTTAAGGCAATGTATAACTAAAACAAAAGCCTTTTTAAACATGAAATTCAGAATAATATGGCAAAAATAAAATTAAATAATGCCATTTACTTACTCACATGGATATTCTACTATTAAAATAATCACATGCAATATCAATAACCACTTTCATAATGAGGGAATGTATAATGTCGGACATTCTGAAACATTTTGTCAAGGCCTCGGCCAAGACGTCTAAAATGATTAAGGCCTCGGCCAAAACCATAAATCAAATTGGGAAAGGGCCTCGACAAATTCCATGTCTAGTTGTCTCATGAGACCTACCGATGCATCGAGGAGCTATAGCGGGCTCCACTCGTCACTTATTAAGTCCAATACATTCCTCATATGAACAGGTTTAAACATCTCATAAACCATAACATAATCGTATCACATAAAACATGCATAAATGAAACATAACATTTCCACATTTCTATCACAAGATATCAATACAACTCATTGATATAATAAAAACGCTTTAAAAAACATTTTCAATACCAAAAGAAAAGAAAAGTATAACATGGTATTTATTTTTCATAAAAAAGGGTATGGCTTGTAGAGGAAGCCGAAACTCAAATAATGGTCACGGCAGTGGAGAAGTCGTTGTCGCCGCATAAGTACGGAAAGGAAAACATTCCCTTTTTTTCATTTAGTAAAATGCTTCGTATAAAAAAGATTCCTTTTGAATAAATGTAAAAGTCAAAGGGGTTTATACACCGTATAAAAGAAAGTTGTGTATAAAACCAAATATGCCTCAATGAAAGGAAATTGAGACAAAGTCCTTAAAAAGATCATTTTTAAAATAAAATAGATCTGTTATGTGTATTCAATATAAGTACACATAAAGAAAGTACAAATACAAGATAGGACATAATAATATCATGACATAATTTGAAAGTAGGAGATTAACGCAAAGAATGGAAGTTGGGTTAAGAAGTTCCCTTACCTTGTATCCGACTTGACTCAACCGTTCTTTAACCTCCTGAATAATAAACTAGAGTTAATATCTACCTTATTAAGAACCATTTTCAATTTCATTATCCTTTTTATATCACTTATTACAATGTTATGAACATTATGTAATTATTTAAGTTAATAACGGTCATTTTGTCCATCTTTGGTACTTGAGTCAACAATAAACTTCTTATAATTACAAGTTTTTCATGTGGTAGAATATCCATTATATCCAGAATTATATTCATGATTTAGATGTCATATATATCTTAATATTTTTGCATTTTACTTTGGGATGCAAGACACAAATTCTATAATTTTTGTGGTTTGTTTATATACCTAGTTTTGAATTCTAAAATAATTTTTATTAGTGTGATTCTTCTATTTTATAGATCAATCCATACATTAAACTTAATGATTAGCGTAATTAAATAAATCAAATTATCATTCTTTTTCTTCTATATACTCATTGTTAATCATGAATTGTTGAATGAAATCATGTTACATTAGGTAATTAGATCATCCTTCATATAGGATATTGATATTTAAGTGGATTTTGATGATCTTGTTAGTGAATTTTCTCAACTCATTAAATGTTAATGATAGTATATAATTTACACTAAACCCACTTCCTCACAACCATTTTTTCAACAAAAGTATTTATATTCTTATATTAGATCCTAACTTCCACAATGATATTATCATAAACAAATTATTTAGGGTATAAAATAAATATAGATAATGATAAAGTTATAGGAAAATTATTTACAACCCCACCCTGACTAAATCCCTGGACAGACTCTATAAGTACACACTCAATTTATGGATCTCTCACATCTAGAGTTCTGTAATTGATTACATCAATAAGGTTAATATATTTAGTAACTAATTCATATCCAAACCCTCTCTTTTTATAATGGTAATGTGTAACTGATGATCCCACATGATTCCTATCATTATTGGTTACAGAATACTTTAGTTTAAAGACTATATATAAGGTATATTAAATTGGAGAATATGGGTTGCTAGTGGGTTTTTCACACAAATTATTGGTTTCACTAGTACCCCATCTTGGAAAAAGTCCTTAATGGCATGGAATAATCCAACAACATATAAGTGGGATAGTTAGGGTGGGTTAATAAGACCACCATATTTTCATTGTCTTGGGTCTACATTATCTAAATCTATTGAATGATAAATGAATTTTATTGATTTAAAGTCTTTATAGAAGGAATATATGATACCCATTTAAGAAAAAAACATTATTTTTAATATATAATTGATATAGGGATTTAAAATTAATAAATCATTTAGTGGGGTTATTAAAATATCACCATATAAAAAACATAGTAATGGAATGGTTTTCTTGAGTTCCACTTCCGTTATCTAAAACTATTATGGGGTGTTGTTTCTATATAGAATATTTATGAAATGGAAATGACTCCCCATAACGTTTATTTCATCATTAGTAATCAAGGATATTATTTGAATTTAAGAAGTAATATGTATACTCATATGAGAGTTAGGTTGAGGGATTTTATATTATATTAACATTTATAGCACTAGAAATTCTATAACACCTACCATACATAATTTTTGAATTCCTATTGAAATGATATAAGGTCTTATATTCATGTATATGGACCAAGATATGATAAACATTATCATTAATCTAAACCACTAGATTAACTAAGTGAACTTATTCTATCACTAATTCTATCACAAAAGTACCCACCTCGATGATTCAGTGGGAGTCCCATGTAGGATAGAGCCACCCATTATAGAACATGGATTGGAATACCAATAAAACAATTTATGGTGATATTTTATAGTTAGATGACATGTTGTTATGATGTCTAGTGACCCACCTCTACGGTGACCACCCATTGACCCTCTGTCTTCCTTGAATGATGGGTTGGAGAGATCCTCTTGAACCAAACACTCATCTATGAACCATTCATTTGATGTAATCTATGAATATATATTATATTAATGGAATAATTAACGTATTGTTGAGTACATTTACATTAGTCATTTATTCTTTTTTTTTAATAATTCGTAAACCAAATGATAATTTTTCTTAATGGCTTATAATGTGTCAACAATAGTAAGGAAATAATAATATATCCTCAATATGATAGGGAGACTTCATATTTTTCTAATATGCTATAAAATAATTCATGTATTTCCATGTGGTAAATGGAATTTATTGGTACCCAAAAACCATTGAATGATCTCTTGTGGGATAATATTGGTTCATTGGTATATAAAAAACTAGAATATCAATTTTTATTCATATATATTTACTACCAAAAACAATATTTTGAATACCATTCAAGACATTTTCACCATGAAATCCCATGAAAATTCATTTTAAAAACTACTACTTAGGGGAAAACCACACATCAGACTCTGTATTATATTAGGATCATTTAGGGAAATTGTAAAAATAGATAAATAATTTTATGATATGTTTTTTTCATACTGATCTTGATTATCAAGTGTTAATGGGGATCATTTATATGTATATTCACACCCCTAATGAGTCTCTAGTATAATTTATCCCTAAAATGGGATATGACCCTAGATATAGCTCACAAAAGAAGTGAACCATTTCAATAATCTATTGTGACTAGGTGTTGGGATAATGTCATTTTCTTAAATCCTAATGTTTTATATATGTAGTTTATATGATATTAGATCATCATTGATCTCTATTATGATGAGTGTCTTCAAGGAGTCATTATGGTGAAAAATATTGTAACATGGGTCTTCCATTAAATTTTTGGTAATTTCAACCATTTTATTATTAGAATTTGTCAACTGAAATATGTGATTAGATCCAGAAAACTTTTTCTATTCTGATAGAAATGATAGTGATGATTTTCAAAAATCTAGAATGCTAATAAAACTCAAAAAAAGAATGATTTATAAATTATCAATAACACCTATGTGAGCAGTGTTTGTGATACATGAGCTACACATATTATACAGGATCCTAAAGATGGAAACAGAGTAATTATTTCAATTTAGGGGATTCCACCTGATGAATAATTTTGTTTTTAGACTTTATAGTTTCTAACATACAATTATCATAAAGTAGTCTTCCTATAAAATTGATATCACTTGTTATTGGATGCTTTCAAGGATGTTTCAGGAACACGGTGATAAAATAATATCCATTACTCTATTAATATTGTAGTAGGACCTATTCCAAGTAAAAACCATTGGATTATCATATGATACATTATCTCTAAAACATAAAATATGTTTTTTAAAAATTTAGAGCAAATTAAGAGAGTGGTAATTAGTTAGATCCTAAAAATATAAATAAATTAATGAAAACCATGAAAAGATGGTTATTATTAAAATTTGTTTCATAAGGATTAAAATATTAAAATAAATTTTAACAAAGGAATGAATTTTGTATAATATATTTATTTTATCAAGGAGTAGATTAAGAACTTTTCAATGAATTTATTTATGTTGGAGGTCTCATGTGGACTTATAGAGCGTTTTCATTTATGAGGTAGAGGTGTTACATTCTATCACATCTCATGGATACTTTGTATCACATTGTAGACCCTCTGGTTGTAATCAATCATCTTTCATTTACAGAATAATGTAATGGGGTTTTTATTCCCCACATAATACTTTAGAGATTCTGTTTTAATATTTAATTCCCATACTCTTTGATCATCTTTTTTAGTTGTATACTACCAATATGATTAAACAATTCAAGATTTGGTTAGACAACACTTTCATTAAATACAATATTCTCAACTCAAAAGAGATGTTGATTGCAATAGAGGATAGGCTTTATTATGAGATGACTACAACATTGAGAAATTTTTATTGAAAACACCCACCTTAAATCATGAATCAATCCCGTTTATGTCCAATTTTAACACCTAGAATAAGGAAAACATCCTTTCTTATTAAAGGATTCCATTAGTGATGCACCCTTAATAAATACTCCCTTCAAAAGGTTACTTTTCAAGATATTCCTCTAAACAAGGATCATCTATGGAATGCAATATAAAATACTTTATGAATATTTAATTATACATGACATGCATGGGCTTACCCATGCTCCACATAGCACTCATATTATGTGGATTTATTAGACTCCATATTATCAGTATCCTAATTTCAAGGAAAATATCTTTTATATCGTCATGTTATCTTTATAATCTGTGTAAATCGTTCATATTAGGGTAAATGGGTCTCTTCTAGGCCCTATTATTTAATCAACTTGCCTAATGAAGTTCTAAATTTTAATAAGACCTTTACAACTCCCTTTTTATTTGATTAATACAATGATATTTCCAAATCTAATCCACAAAAAAACCCACCTGATGTACATGATTTGGTTCTCAGAAATGATATATATAACCCCATTTAATAATGTATAATATTGATTAAATTAGGATCACTAATTATCATCTTAGTTAGGTAAAACTCTCAGGGTTATCACAATATTGTATTCTATAGATAGTGGTTGTATTTATTTTAAAGGCACTTTAATGATCTCTCCAAATTCAATATTCTCATCCTAATTATATATTCCAATCAATGAGCCACATTAGAATGGTACATAGTCTCATGTGTAAGCCTATTTTATGTTATTAGTGATTATCTCATCACATGGATACATCAATTAGCCAATGATACTAACATCTGGGCATTAGAAACACATGTGTAAGCCCCGCACATGCTCTTCCAATTCTTCGGATTCATTATGAGCCTCCTCTTATGTGTATGATAGAATCATCTCCTCATTAATGTAATCCACCATTTTCCATTCCATAACCTACACTCATAGAAATTTGTGTAGAACATATTTATATATAAGACCCAATCAACCTTTCTCTATTCCTGAGAAATATCATGGGCCACCTTCTCAGCATTAATACCCAATCCATGATTGCCTCATTAATTATATCACCTAAAATGTTCATCAATATGGTACATTTTATATATGGTAATACCTATAAATTAAATCCTAATTCATACTATATCACTTACCCTATCTAGAAAATATATTTTTTTGTATAATGAATCAAAACTAAAAAAATAAATAATTACCACAATATCCTATATAGTTCATAATTTTCCTTTAAAAAAATTAAATGTATGCAATACCAAATAAAATTGATTTGATTAGTTTCTCAAATATGATACATATTATGCCTTTATAAGGTTAAAATCTAGTATTATAATCTTATTGTATCTTTAAAAGAGAAATATTTCTTTTAAACACATCATTATGGGGCTATATCCCTAATGATTCATCATGTGTACTTCATCAAAACACCATATTCCTTAAGAGTTTAGGAATCCCAAACCATTGGCCCATATTATACATTTTAATCCATATCCCAACCCTCCAAAACAAAATTTTCTTGTGAACACATTTCTAATCAAATAAATTCATTCTCCTCAGGAAAAATATTCTTTAGATGGGAAAGATTGAGTCATCTTTCCCTAAGTCCCACGAAAATTACTTTTAAGATCTATTCTCCAAGTGCTACATTGTGTATGACTTTAATCTTATTAGAAATCATCATGATTAAACAACATTATAAGGAATCATAGAAGTCACCGTCACAAGACCTTAAAGGGTAAAACATTTCGCGTTAATTTTAATGAAACTACATTATATCTTATTCCCTTTACATGGATACATAGTAAACCATTCTAGTAATATTTTTCTCAACACCATAAGAACCTACCACCTATATGGATAATGATAAAATCTAGTGTTTGTAGTTCTTTAATTAAAAATATTCTTAATTAAACCAATAAAAGAATCATGTAGAGGTTATGATGCATACATATGAAATTTTCAATGGAAACCCTCTAATTTAAAAAGATGTTCAAATTTACGGAGAACATATACTACATATAGACACTCAAAATCATTGGATAATGTTGATTAGTCATGGGAACATGGTTGACCAGTGTCACATAAGGATTTGGGAAGAATTTCGAAATAACTCATAAATATATAATTGATGATAAATGATGGAAATAGTTCTATATAAAAATGTGTTTGTTATCTAGAACTGCTACCCACTCATCCATAAGGAATTATAAGGTGTCTCTTGTAATTTGTTAGTGACCTCCTCCTTTCATAAATTGGGTATTTATAGAATTAAGAAAAAATTATGTCATAATGCCATTTACTAGGAATAGTTTTTAGGTAACAATATAATTTTTTATGATATTTTTATATATGAATAAACTTTATTTATTTTATATCTTTCTTTACACAAAACACCGAGTTTAAATGAATTGTGTTATACTATTAAAATTTTATTATTAATATTAAAGTTATTTCATAAATATTTGATTGCAGAGTATGAATAGAACAAAATAAATTTTAGAAATGTATATGTTTCGTCTATATAAAATTAATTCACTAGTTTTTAATTTCTTGTAAATTCTAATAAAATAAATTGAGGGTAAAAATGAGATGTGTTAAAAAAACTATTTTTAAGTGAAAAATGTGTTTTTATCTTCATAAAATAAATTAATGAATATTTAATATTTTTTTAAAAAAATTAGTTAATATATTAAATAATTTTTTTAAAATGCATATGATTTTTTTACATTATTGTGATGGAAGGTAAGCTTAATTTTATGCTTAAATTGCATTTTTATAAAACTGGTTTTGTTGTCTATTACATGCTTATTTTTAAATTATTTTCCACAAATTATATAGAAGATAAATATATTAAAATGGATTCAGAATATTGAATATAAATAATTAATATAATTTAATAATTTAAACATAATATATGGTCACAATTAGAAGAATCATTTAGAATATATTACCATGGTTATGGTAAAAACTGGTTTAGCGAGTATGTTATGCTAAGAGATAAGGTTTAAAATATCAAAAACCCTTCCTTTAATTGGAATGGATGATTTAATTCTGGAATTATACTTCCTATCTTTAAGTATTTCTTATTTTAATTACTTTTTTACTTTATTAATACATTATTAGATTTTTATCATTTCAAACATTCCATGTGTGGCATATCCCTTCCTTATAATGTGATACCACATATCCTATATTACATACACTTAATAAGCCATATATATCAGTCAATACCTACCATAATACCATATTAAAATCCCTTCATATATCATATTTTTCATTTTTTTATCAAAATATTACTTTTCATGGTTTATGTTTTAATCCAATTAATGTTTCTCAATAAAGTGATTTAACTTTTAACTAAGTAATTTTAGTTTTATTTCTTCATCTACTGTATATAAAAAAATATTGTACATAGTTTTGTATCATAAATACACTTTTTTTTATATATCAACAATTTTCAGACTCCTTTCTATCAATTGGAAATTGAAGGTATTTCTCATATGTACATGTGGACTACCACCTCCACGCAGTGATATGATTCATTTTCCATCAACACCATTCATGGATAGTTATTATGATGGATTTAATATTTATATTTTATATTTAAAAAATTTATTCTTCTAGAATTATATTGACTTATCTACCTTAATACCTTTCTATAATTGAAAATTTATAATTTTTCCCATGACTACATGTGGATAGCCATCTCCAGGTAGTTATATGATTAATTTTTCATCACTTTTTTATATAAATAATTATAAAAGTGTATATACTGAATAAATAAGATAATTGTTTAATTATTAATATTATTTATTTGATAAAAACCCTGAAAAATTTAAAATTAACATAACTATTTATCTAAAACATGCATAGAAAACTGACCATTTTTCACACGAATATTCGTTTGTATGAATATTTTATTATTAAATGGATAATTGGACATTATAAAATAATGATAAATTTAAAATTATTTATTAATATGGTTGTATAATATATATATAATAAATCAGTATTTATTGTAATTTATATTTGACCATTTGTATAGAAATATGGAACATTTCTTATAGAATTTATGTTTCAATCTCATTTTTATTGGGAATTTCTACGCTTGAATTTCCATTGAGAAATGTTTTATAGAATTTTTCATTTAAAATGACTATATTTTATTATCTTATGGTAATTTCTAAATTTTTTATGTATTAATTACATTTCCCTCTCTATTCCACTTGAAATTATTGAGGAAATATTTTTAATGAAATGTCAACCAAATTTCCACTTTGGTTTATGAACATATTCTTAAATTTCTCAACTATTGATAATTATTTTAAGAACGATCTTAAATGTACATTAAATGTTTTAACAAGTTCAATTTTATAACATTTGACTTTATTTACAATGTTTTAGAAATGAATCAACATAAATTTTTTCAAAAAAAATCATTTTTTAATTTATTTAAAGTGTCAATGAAATGTTTTCATTTAACTTATACGATATGAAAAAAATCATGGGAATTGTTTTCTTTAAGTATTTTTTTACATGTTTCTTTAATTAATTTCAATAAAATTTTATTAATCTATATTCTCATATTTTTTATATAAAATTTCAACAAAATAAATAGATATTTTCTTGTCTTTTTTAAGAAAGGTTTGAATAATATCTTAGAGGTATTTTTCATCTATGTTCACATCATTTATGTATTTTTATACATCACTAGGATATGATATTATCATACCATCCATATTGTTTCTTTTTAATGTCTAGTGATGATGAATATTTATGTTTCATACTATGAAACCAATTTTATTCCCATGTTTTAATAATGTTATGATGAAACCATTATGAAAATCCATTTGTTTTCAATGTGTTATGCTATAATGAAATGATGAAATATTTTAGAATCCCATTTCTTTTACATTGGTAATGATGTGTTGAAATTATTAATTTTTTATAATCATGTGGAATACATATGTATGATTTTAATTTTTTATGGATGAGTGTGAAATTATATAGCCATCTAATGCATTTGGTAATGATAGACATCTCATGAGATATTAAGGACAGAAATATAGAGGGATCCTAGTTCATTAAAAGACTCTATCCACTTTGATAATATAGTTATTAAATATTTTATTAGAAAATGATGTAATGGGGAGTGAATTCAATCCACTATGATAGCCTCAGCTATGAGTCATGTATATGAAAATAATTTTTGATTTCTATATGTATTCCAAATAATTATATCCTACAATTATGATATCTTATTTTAGATCATGATTTATTAATGTTTATTTCACATAATTATGATTTTTATATTTTTTTACAAAAATTATTTACGTCATGATTCTTCTTAATTGTCTATGATTTATTGGGTGTTATTTTTGTGATTTATGATCACATTCTCATACAATTATGCTTATATTATGCTCACTTATGATCATTGATTAACACATTTTATGTTAACCCTTACTAAACAAAAGAGTCTCCCTTTCATATGTTTCCGCTACTTGGTTATGAAGAGTGATTTTATATAGGGTTTTTCTAAGAAGATTACTTTGTGGGAATATATTTTTGGGAGATATTGAAGATCTCTAAAGAAATAAGATTATTTATGTATCTAGTCTCAAAATTCATTAAACCTTTATGGTTGTAGGTGTATTTTTCATGATATATATTATATATTAATATAAACTGATGTAATATATGTATATATGAAATTCTTAGGTCACCTAAATTTGTATTACAGTAGGGTTTAGCTATTATATTGATATTATGAATAGATAACATTATTGAATACTTTGGGGAAAACACTATGTATAGAATAACATCCTAAATATTTGGTAAAGTTGAGATTGTGGGTTTTTCCTTAAAATGTATACATATATATATACAAGAAGGAGGATGTGGATGTGTTATAGATGTACTAAGGGGTAGTAAATCTAAAATTGGTGGATTTGTTATTAACATGATTTCCACTAGTGCATGATGAGTAGTCCTAAGACTAAAAAGCTGGTTAAACACCATGAGGTGATATTCTTGGGTTAATTATCATTTTTATGAATTGTTGTGATGGAATTGAATAGATCATGAAAATTAATGATTTAGGTTAAAACTATGATTTCAATGAATTAAAATAATGCTTTATGGTTCAAATATTCTATTAATGATTATGTATAACAACATTATTACACAACATGATTATTATTTCACACATAGGGATTTTTTTCTTAGTTAATGGTTGGGCAAAAGAGAATTTTTCTTACATTGAATATGACAGGCTGGGAAATGGCCTTCCTATTGAGAAAGCATTTGAAAGTGGATATAGAATGTTTAATATTTAAGGAATTTACACACAACTATATCATGTTATGAATGGTAAAATTAATCATGTTAATCATCAGAAAAACCAAAATAATTAACAACTCACATTTGATTCCTTTATGTGGAAATATCATCCATCTTTCAGTGGTACCATTGATCAAGTAATTGTTAGGGAATGGATAAGTTCCATATAAATGATATTTTGGATTCCCACTTATTTTCAACATGAACTTTTCTTCCTAGATGTGGATAATTTATAATTCAAGGTAGATCATTTGTGAAATCATATTATGAATATTAAGCAAGATGAGTCCATTTAATCCATGAAATGGGAAGTATTTGAGAAATTATTATTCAATAAATTTTTTCCCAAAATATTTTCATGTAATTATAATGGGAATTTCATGAATTATTCTATAAGGATATTGAATCATTTAGAACCTATGAGGTAGATTTCACCATACTTTCATGGTATTCTTATAGTTATATCATTGATCCTTAACACCATGTTTCTCAATTATTTATTTACTTGAGCCTCAATATCTTCAATTAATGATACAAAAGTGGTCTTAATGGAAATAAATAAATATTTTATGTACTCTAACGATGAATTGGAGATGTGAGACCCTCAGTGTTCTCATGGTTTGGGGGAAAAGAGAAAATTGATGTTTGAAGAAATTTTAATAATAATACACATAGAGGAATGAAAATTAATTTTCCTTCTTATAAAAAGTGTAAAAGTAAGAAAAGTGTAAATGAATTATGGTAATATAGTACATTATTTATCTATAGAAAATAATCCATTGAGAAAAAAAATGTCAAAGTGATGTGACCATAATAGTGAATGAATGGAATTGTGAATATTCTCAACTAAATGTTCCACTGACAATCTAATTCTATAATTAAAAGGAGTATAGACATTATACTAATCATTCCATGAATACAAAAGTTAATGAGGAAAATTATGTTCAATGAAATCTTAATCACTAGGAAAAAGTCAATGTTTAATTGATCATAATTGTTAACATGTGTCACAAGAATGATGTGGTGAATCATACACATACCATCCAATAAATATTTTCAAATGTATTATTTGATTATAAATATACTAAATATTTTATATTTGATAAATTTTCTATCAGTTTCATGCCACCACATCAGTTACCAGATCTTGAGTTAGCGGTAAAAATTCAAAATGTTATGATGATCACATCTCCTGTCCATAACTCCTATTTGATATTTTTTGATGGAATAAAATTCCTAAAACATCATATTCTATCCCTAGATAAATTTAATGTTATTTTAAGCATGTATTAAGTCTCTTAATATAGATCTAATATTAATTTTTGAGGAATGGATGTCATTTTATATATTATGAATCAATATGAGAGCACAATTCAATTTAAGGAATAGTATAAACATCCCATGGAAGTTACTTCTATTGTATGGGTCTTACTACCTATTCATGATGAATATTTTTCTTAGATGGATGGGGATGAAATCAAAATCAATGATATAAATATTTTTTGGGATTATGATGATGTATTTCCAAACTACTTTCCTATTATTCCACCCAATCATGACATTGAGATTTCTATAGGTCTTTTACCTGGTTATACACTTATTTTAATGAATCAATATATAATATCATCAACTAAGTTTAAAGAATTGAATAAAAATCTCTAAGATATTCTTGATAATGTATTCATATATACTAGTCTATAACTATGGGCTGAATTGTTTTCTTTTAAAAAATAATTATCTTTTTATAAGTCATTTCATTGATTATCAAGAACATAAGAAGATCTCAATCAAGAACAAATATACTCTACCTCTTATTAATGGATTTTTTGATAAATTGTGTAGATACCAATAATTTTCCATGATTTACCTTTATTTGTGATATCATCAATTAAGTGATAATAAGAATGGTATATCTATGACAGCCTTTTATATAAGGTATGTTAATTATAATGGTATATTGATACTATTCAAAATTACCAATACCCATACTATATTTATGAAACTAATTTTTATAATCTCTAAATATTTCAATAATTATTTTACATTAGTCATTATATATGATATTCATATATATATATTTAATTTGTATTTAAGACAATGAATAACATTTTATGTATGTGATGAATAACATATGGTATGATCATTTTTATGATAAATTTAACAAATTTGTATTTTTACATTATAGAGTCTCATTTTTGGGTTATATAATCTAAAGTGACTATATATTAGTGGATCCTTCAAAGATATAATTTATTAAATTATATCCCATAAAAAAAATTATTCATACATGTATTTTACATTGGATGGATGGATACTACTATATATTTTTGAGATATTTCACATGGATATATAATAAAATATCGAAGTTTTCGTAGAAGTGATCCATGTTCCTTTGGATAAATGAATGTGTGGAAAATTTCAAAGAGCTAAAAAAAGGTTGTTTAGCACACCTACACTTTCACTACCATATAGTGGAGAATTATTTGTGATACATAAGGATTCATAAAATAAGGAACTTTGATTCATCTTAATTTAGAATGATATGATGTTATATTATGCCTCATGTGAATTGAATGTTCATGGGAAAAATTACCCAACACAAGATTTGGAGTAAGGAAGTTTAATATTTGTAAGAAATTTATGGTAGAGTTATCTTTATAGTGATTGGTATGATATATATATACTATTAAAAATCATGAATTATATATTTATATAGAAAGATTTTAATATATTCCAAAGGATATCATTAGAATTGATTTAATATTTTCACTGGACAATACACTATAGCCCTTGGAAGAAAAACAAGGTGGATAAAACTCTCTGTTGGAAATAAAATGATATTTTTTACATGATGAGGATTGAAATGTTTTCTATTATTATTGATCTGTATAATATTAATCTTAAAATTATGAAGAATTTGTAAAGATCATATCTTTCTTAGATTAATATTCTATCACCAATCCATATGAGGATTAAATAAGTGTAGTTGAAGGGAGTAGAGCTTCAGAAAATGGTGAGATATGTTCTTCAGTTAATACAATATTATGATGGAATGACAAGGTTTTGAAAATATGTATGCATCCTATCAAAACAAGACATTTTGAAGGATCTTCTTTTAATCTTCTAGTTTGTCATTATATATTCATCCTAGAATTATGATTATGTATAGAGATTTGAAAGAGTAGTTATGTCGGGATAACATGAGAATGGGTATTTCATAGTATATATGTTGACTCCTGGTATGGTATAATGCTAAGTATTAGAGATATAAGTCTAATAATATGTTATATGAATTTCCAATACTAAAATGGGAATGGGAAAAAATTATCAGGGATTCCATCATTAAACTTCGCAAAATATCTAAAGGAAATATTGTCATATGGGTTTTAGGATATCACCATACAAATTCATCACACTTAATTCCCATTAGATAATATTTATCTATTCATTTTATTATCAAGATATACATAAAGTAATTCGGTAAATTGCATAGATTTGCATTAACAGTTTTATCTGATTTAGATATTTAATTTTCCTCGAATTTCTTGAGAGTTTATATATAAGCTATGGATAAATAGTTGAGATTCATTACTACATATCGTCCTCAGACCGATGGTATGTCTAATGCGTACACAAAAATCCATGAATATATGTTAGTAAAATGATAAATTTTATATAAATATGGTTAGGCTTAACAATATTCTTTGGTTGATTTTTCATTAATCAATTTTTTTACTACAACATTTAGATGACTATTTATAAAGGCCTTTATGGAAGGGAGTGTAAAACTCCATTATATTGGGGTGAGGATAGATAATGAAGCCTATTAAAACCTAAACTGCTTCAGGAAATATAATATAATGTCACATCGATTCAACAATATATTAGGGAATCTCAGAGTCAATAGAAGATTTATAATGTCAATCATGAATGGGATATGGAGTTCAAAGTTGGTGATAAGTTGATCCAATGAATTTCAATGTGGAATAAAGTTATGAGATTTTTAAATAGGGGAAAATTAATCCCAATATATATTAGTTCCTTATAAATTCATAATTATTTCGGGACATTTTCTTATCTCTTGACAGTACCACTGAATCTCTCTCAAGTTCATGATATGTATCCAGAATCTCTTATATAGAATTACATAAATGATTCCTTATATGCACTGAACACAAAGGTAATACAATTTTATTATGATATCTATTATGTGGAAACAAAAATAGAAATTATATGTCAATGAATAAAACTGATTTGGAACAATACCACTCACGTGATTATTGTAATATGGAAAAACTAGAAATTTTAGGAAGCTATGCGGGAACCTGAAGATGTGATGAGGTTGAAGTATCCCAAATTTTTTATTTTGTAATGGGAGAATTATTATGTAAAAATATCATTAATCATGTAATAATTTCAAATCTCATGATTTTATGATATTTTTTTCTTTAAAATAATTTAATTGCATTAATATTTTCTTTACACTCAAACCCTTTTTAAATGAATTGTTTTTAATATTAAAATATAAATATCTAATGTTTTATGTTTCACATATTTATTAGATATGGCGTATTAATTGGAAAAAATAATTTTTTTAATATCATTATTTACATTTTTATAAAATGAATTCATTAGTTTTAAATTGGATATAAATTACTATAAAAAATTTTGAACGCTAAAATTTATGTTTTTCTAAGAATATTGTTCATATATGAAAAAAATACTTTACTCATAATAAATTAGATTAATTTATATTAATGAATTATCCTAAATAATTTTTTAGATTAATATTTAATAAAATATTCTAAAATTGAACTGATATATTTTACATGAAAAGGAATGAATTCAAACTCAATTTTATGCTTTAAAATTCATTCAACTATAAATGGGTATACTGTATTTTTCAATTATTTTAAAATTAATTTCGACCACATATAGAAATTAAATTTATTGATTTGAATGAATATTTTTAATTATAACAGTTAAAATAAATTAACATGAAAATTTTACTTTTTCATCATAATTAATAGTAAAAACTGTAAAAATGTTTTACTATTGTTAATGTTCAAATGGGGTTACTAGGGTTTAAGTTAATAGATAAGAAATAAAATATCAAAAAATCATGACTTAATCATCTATATAAATTATATTTCAAAAATATAAGTCCTATATTTTCTTCAATATAATTTTTTATCCACTATACATGAGTAAGACATTATAATATTTTTATCTTTTGAACGATTCTTTGCATGCCTCCCCCTCTCTTATAAAAGGATATCACCTAAACTCTCTTCCACACACATCATGATCCTTATAGAATATAAAATACATAACATAATCCATTATTAAAATCCATCTATATATCCTAGGGAAAATTATTTCATAATAACATTCATTCTATTTTGAATAATAATCCAATGTATGTTTCTCAAAGAAGAGGTATAACTCTTAATCAAATTCTTTCAATTTTAATTCTTCTAAAAACTTTTCTAAATACATGGAATACATTCTAAAATAACTCATCTTGTATTTTAAATATAATTATTTGTTATTATGATTTTTTTCAACCACTCCTTACCTATTTTCCCTCAATGGTAATTGAAAGTATTCATCGACCGTATGTGTGGACTACCAACACCACATAGCAATACGATTCATTTTCCATCACAATAATTCCAAGATAGTAATTATGATATATTTCATAAATATTTATTATATTTAATACATAAATATGTTTATGTATTTATAATATCTTATCTACCTTCTTGACGTTCCATATTACAAGAAACAACAATGTCAGTCGTGCGTACATGTTAACTACCATTTCCACGTAATGATGTGATTCATTTTTCATCACTAATTTATATGAATAATTATAAAAATTAAATAATTAATAAAAAATGATATTTTTATTAATTAATATTTTTAATACGATGTAACCATGACCAATTTTCATGTATTAGAACCATCAGAGAGAAACATTCATGTAAGATGGTCCATTTTTAACCCTAATGTTCATTTTAATGGAGAAATTACTAATAAAAGGATAATTGGAATTTACAAAAGGTAATGATAAATATTATGTTATTTATTGATATGTTTCTATAATTTCTATTTATTATATATAATAATTTATCACTTATGAATCAATAAATGTCTTGTGGTAAGGGATTTATGCTTCAATCTAATTTTAATCAGTATTGTCAATGCATGAATTTAATTGGGAAAAATTATAGGTATCCTTTCCTCTATAACCCATATATTTTATTCTATATTAGATATTTATATTTTTTTATATATTAGTTTATTTTATTATCTTTTGGTACTTATAATGATTAAAAAACCTTTTTTAATTAAAATCTATACTTATTTCCTCTTTAGTAGATGAACTTTTTCATCAATGTCTGTGCTCTTCAAAAAAAAATATTAAATCTTATACCTATTCATGAAATGTTTTAAAAGTAACATTTTTACTAAAATTTTAATTAATTAAATGTTTTTAATGAGGATTATATCAAAACATTTTTTGAAAAAAATCATTTTTTGACTTTTTACAAAAAATGTCAAAGAAATGTTTTATTTTAATGTATATGACATGAACATATTTTTACATAATCAAAAACATTTTTAAATTAAAATATACTTAAGATGTTTCCTTGATTATTTTAATCTATAATTATTTTATCCATATTCAAGGAATTTTTAGTTAAAATTTTGTCAAAAATGAAAGGAATATTTCCCATGCTTTCATATAAATATTTGAAGGATATTTTAAAATTATATTTCATCTATGTAAACATATTTTAAGGATTTTTATGCTTCATTCGGGATATAATAAAATTATACAATCCAGTTAAAGTCTATATATATATTATGATGATGATAATTTAAGAATGATTCTATGAGACATAATTATTTCCCATGACTCAATTAAGTTATGATGATACCTTTATGAAACACATTTAATTTCAATGAGTCATTATGTGAAGAAATAATGAAATATTTATAAAACTAGTTTCTTTTCTATAGGTTATCATATTAAAATAATATGAATGATTTATGATATTAACACACAAATATTAATGTTTTTCATTATTTGATGGGTGGGCCTAAAATTATATATCACTCGAGTGCATTGGGTAAATATTGATATCTCATGAGAAAATTGAGGATTGGAATGGAGAGTTAACACATTTTAGTAAGGTACTTGGTCAATTATTATAGTCATGGGTGTGAACACACAATATGGAAATGATCTATTGGGGGATTAAACCCAATACACTTTGATATACATTGTAGTGAGAATTTACTAATGAAATTATTTTATATACTTATTTGAATTACATATAATTATTTTAATTTAACATACATATATATTATACTTATGATTTGTTTTCAGGGATCATGATTGACTATTTATGATTCAAGACCCATATGACTTATGTATTTTTTATAAATCAATTATTCAATGATTTATGAATAAAGATATTCCATATGTTGAGAATGATTATTTAATGTCATTATCATGTTCTAATGAAATTATTCTTTTATTATACTCACTTATGATCATTTATTGATATCTTTAATTTTTACCCTTATTGACCAACCGAGCTCACCCTTTTTATGTTTACTATCCCTTGGTTATGAAGAAAGATATTATATAGCATATGTCAATGAAGTTTACATTGTGGTAAGAACTTTTTGGGTGATGCTGAAAATCATTTAAGATATAATATGATTTATGTATTTAGTCTCCAAATACTCTAAAACATTATAGTTTTTGGGTTGTGTTTTTTATGATAATTATTGAATATTAACATAAATTGATGTAATAAATAATTTTAAAATTCTTGGTCCACCTTAGTTTTATTTCAACCAATCCTTGAAAATTTCATTCAATAAAAAACATTTATAGGTTGTGTCCTATTTACGAGGGTATTTAAATAACATTTTTCAATAAGGGTCCCTTGAAGTGGAATTATAATGTTTTGAATAAGAATCAAGAATAAGCTTTAAAATCAAGTACATTTTTTATTATATTTAATTTATCTATTTCAAAAATTTATTTTTAAACACAATAGGTAGGTCATATGTTTTTCTTCAAATATAAGAACCATGGACATTCAGATAGGTAATAAGAAGTAATTTGAAAACTCACTGTTGTTGAAGGGGGTGATTCCAATGTCTACAAAGAGAATATCACAACATCACATAGACTTGCAGATATATTCTCCCAGAACTATTATTTTTTATTGATTGTTAAAAAATATCCCTAAATTTATATTTATAAACACAATGGGATATTTTATTCATATTTGAAATCCATATTGTTATGGTATTTCATATTTTCCATTAGAAATGCTTTAATCGAAACTATCTTATTACCATATTAAATGATGTTTATAAAATATATAAATCATGTATTATCCATTTGTGTATTGATAATTTTTATTCACATAAAACTAATATAAAATGTTATTAATTTACCTATAAGTATGTTAGATCTTTTTATAGAGAAAACACATAATTATTATACAAAAAATAATTTCATAGGATTAAGGAAATAGAAATATTTAGAAATAAAATCATAAATATAAATTATTTTAAGACTTATGATAGAACGATACACATGAACTATTTTACTAAGATTAAATTATAAAAATCATGTAATTTATGATCTTATATTATGTAATTTTAGTAGTTTTATGCTTCTATAATGAATATAGTTATGAAAAATTA
This sequence comes from Viscum album, assembly GCA_963277665.1. Lineage (NCBI taxonomy): Eukaryota > Viridiplantae > Streptophyta > Magnoliopsida > Santalales > Viscaceae > Viscum > Viscum album. The sequence continues at coordinate 1,089,134,513 of OY728165.1, forward strand.
TTTGATCCCATGAGTGGACTAGTTATAGAATATCATAACCAAGAATTCATTGATCATTTTATTGATGATTTGATCCATTACATAACTCATATTACCTTATACACATACATATAGTGTATATAGTATGAGGTGGATTTATGAAGATTATTATATGTGTTTGAAGTTTTAAATAATTTCATTTAATAAATTTTCATTAAATAAAATCATAAAACCTAACCATATTAAACCTATATTTACTAATATATATCATATATAATTCCATATGAAAACAATATCAATTTAGTCATATATTTTTGTGTTGGATGAGAACCATTCATTATAGATAATATAAAGAACATACATCAAGTAAAACACTATACATGTATATGTTAATAATTCTAACAATACTCACAATATTACTATCAATGAGATAAATATTTATTATTTAGGTTATTTACTATGTTTACATATAAATGAAATAATTCTATAATGTGATAGTGGGAAAATGATATACTTACTTGATTCTATGGTTCCAGATGTATATTAGTTTTAATGGGAACACTGAACTCCATAAGATTTACCAGGAGGAGTGTTTCTTGAGATATTTAGTAAATCTCAATGTTATAACCAATAATATAGTTAGAGACTAAATATTATTAGTTTATTTTTTATAATAAGAGTATTAAATACCATAAAGAGTTTCTAATTAGAAATATTTTGTGAATGGAATGTCCATTCAAATAAATAAATATATTTTATGTGTACAAACTAATTCCATTTTTTGGTGGTTTATCGGGTTTAAATGTCAATATTAATTGTTATTCAAGATGAAACTAGACATAGATGGTAGAATTTCATACCAATAAGGATTTATTGTAAAATTATGGTTCAAAGTTAAGTCTTATCATCATATATAAGGAAACCATTTGAATAATAATCATATAAAAATCAATAAGAATTTAGATATCCATTTATAGATTGATTCCAGAATATTGAACATTGAATAGTTATTTTGATGAATGCTTAATATATTATAGATTTATTAAAAATTAAATCAAGCCATATTCCTATAATATATTATTGTAAATGAAATATTTTTTCATTGGAAATTTTTTTATTACATAGAAGAAATGAATTTTAATATTTATATATTTTTAAGACTAAGTAAAATATAAATCTCTCATGACTAATTAAATTAGTAACCCAAGTAATAAAGAATATGACCTATGAAAATACACCTAATTCATATCTCAAATAGTTTCATTATAGATATTATGAATATATATTAAAAAATAATAGATGGAAAATTCATAAGTGAATTTTTTCATGTGTCATATGGCTTGAAATATATCCATGTTTATGTGTGAAAAAAATTATTCAATTCTTATGAATAGAATTACATTTCCTTAATTTAATTAGTATCTATCTCAATTTACATTATATGTTTTTACAGGTCATTTTATATACAAATAAATAATACTATAAAAATATCATATAGATGTATGAGAAATGAGATATATAATAGTTATAATTGTCCAATAATACTTGAGAAAGTTAAAATTTTATAATCATTGAACATAGAGATGTGGGGAAACCAATTTTCAAGAGGTAGAAAAACTATTTTTCTTAATGATTGGTTTAGTCATATATTGTAGTATGGAAAAATAAATATAAAAAATAGGATCACAATTAAGCCAATGATATCCATAGGTATATAGACAATTTATGTTAAAGCTTCAAATATAGATTATGGAATTAATTAGAAATTATTTCCTTTATATTTTAAATATATACCATGATTGTAATGTATTATCATAACATATATTATTATAATCATAATAAATTTTTTTCTGTGATTTTAGTTTTAGAAGAGAGTAACAAAGTCAAATACAAATTGATATCACATATTAAGGGAATTTCACAAACAGATAAAGACATGTATAATCATTGTAGCCACATAAGAACAATTTAGGACCAGAAGCAATACTCATACCTCCAAAATAAAGAAATAATCTATTCAAGATAATGAGTAATTAGTTAATAGCAGAATATACTGAAATTTGGAGTTGGTGGTATTTTCTTCATAGAACCAACTGAAATTGAACTTCCAATTACCAAAATATTAATACATATATTATTCACATAATAATTATGGTTATACAAACCATTGATTTTTAATTTACTTTTGGGTATCTATCTCATCAAATTGTTATATATTTTCCCCATATATAATGAAATCAATGAAGTTATATAAAAGTATTATTCAAAAAAATTATTATGGTTTAAATAACATCTATTTCATGGGAAAAAATATGTGTTACTATCAATTTTTAGAGTACCATAATACATTGGAACTTTTTCTCATGATCAATTGTCTAACCCAAACCATGGTTATCAATTGTTATTATTTATTTTTTGATGATATATATTTTTGTTGATGTTTGGGTTGTATTTCCAAAGAGGTTTTTTAATTTTTAATGTTTTCATGTTGTTTTTTGACCTACGCATGGTGATTGTGCATAATTTAGTGAGAAACCATGTGGATGGTTAAGTAAAAGGGTGTTTTCGGTTCATTTTATTCCTACACGGCTTGACTTGCATAGCCTATGAATGGTTTGGACCAAACTACGTGACGAAGAGAAGTAACCATGAAACTTTTTGGTGGTGTATAGAACAAGGTGTATGGCTTGAGCATGGTTAATAGAAACCCTGCAACAAGCCTGTGGAAGGATCTATAATTTTGAAAAAACCATTTTACACATTGGCACATGGTTTCCCAAACCCTGTGACCAGACCATGTGGTTCCATTTTATCGAGTAGGGTGTGAATGGTTTTTATATGATTTAGAAATACATGTCCCAACTTTGAAATTTTCAATATTCTTAAAAAGTTAAAATTAAAAAATCTTTTCCTCTTTAGTTTTAACCTCAATTCATTATTCTACACCCTGGTTCGGTTTGGGCACATGAGAGGACCCCAAACACTACTCCCTTTGGCTCTCCATGGATCCTTAATGCTCCTCCTTCCAATCTAGGTGTGTTTCTTTGGATTTTTGGTCATTTTATATTATTCTTCTCTTCATATCTTGTCTCTTTGATCTTTCTTGGTTAGGTTCCCTCTAGGATGAACCCTAGTGTGAGGGTAGCCTAATTTGGGTTATTTCATATGATGTTTGATTATGTAGTTTGTTTCATGGTATTGGTTATTCCTAACCCTAGAGTTTCATTTCATTCACACACCATTAAGGTATGTGTTTACATCCGTTTCCTTTCTAGAAAATTATATGTGATGCATTAGGTTCTTTATTTAATTTTTAAATATTTTATTCATTATTGTGATGTTTTCATATAAATATTTGTAGTGTTTTTACATAGGAAATTTTAGGAAAATATTTTGTTAAGGTATTTCTCCAGTTATGTCTATATATGTACTCAGGTAAAGAATTTGATAAAATTTCAAATTGTTTTTAAAAGTGAAATTAAGTAGTTTAGTTTTTTTTTCACTTTTGGTTTGGTAAAATGTTTTAATTGTGGATTGAAACTTGTGTGTATATATTTGGTTCATTTTTATGATGTTGGATTTTGTGTGCATCCTTGTAATTGGTTATGATGCTATTTTTTTATTTACATGGAAACATGTGTATTTTTATATTCAAATATATATAATACCTTGGATGTGAGAATATATATATGTGTGTGTGTGTGTGCATGCAGTACACATGTAGATATTCACACACAAGATAATGACATTCCATTAAAATATCCATCTTTGAACCCAATTTAAAAAATAACCTCCCCTCATTTCTTCATCTCTTCCGCTCCAAATTCTAAAAGGTTATTCATAAAAAGTATCAATGTTCTCTAAATGTATTCTAGGTTTCTAAATTAATTTTTTTGTTGTCCAATGATGTTTATTTTATATCATGGCTCATTTGTAACCTTAATATATTCTTTGGTAAATAAATGGCACAAAATTCCCATCTGAAATCTATCAATAATAAATGTATTTGTCTTCATTATTTTAGAAATGGATTTTTAGGGAAGGTTAATATCATTATATGTGGTTTTATATTTGAAAATTTAAAGGCCTATTTGGTATTATGTAATGTCTTGGAAAATTTTTTTTAAAACATATATGACATATAGTCCCCAATTGGTACATGTGATCTTTTGTAAAGCAGTTTTTAATTATTACGATGTACAGAATAAGTTAAAAATTTGAATGGTTATATGTATGTGATGGAAACCCCTATGGTCTTCCTTATTATTGGAGGTTCTTTTATTATAGGTTTTAGGGTTTTGGAAAGGAATTCATAGTGGAATATGTGACTTTTTTTTATAGAAACCATGTTATAAACTCCTCATTCTACATTATACCAGTATCATATGATTCAAAAATATCATTTATAGGATCAATTTATGGTTACATTCTAGTCCCAATTAGATGGACTGAATCCCCCTGGATAGATGATAGGCCAGGTGGGATTTTACACTAGTGATGTTACTTTAGAGCATCCAAACTGGTTGTTTACTATGAAGTTACACCACACACTATCATGTGGGTTTGAACTGAGTAAATTTATGGATTTTTTTCTTGGCATGTTTAGTAAATTGCAATTATTATAAATTTGTATGATCTTTTTTATTTTACATCATTTCTGTTATCTATTTATATAGTACTTGTCTGCTTACTCTTATATTGGCCCGTTATATATGTTCATACTGGATATTACCTATTAGTGGTTTATGGTTTTGATTTTCCTTTCATTTATGCATAATTTGGGTTATGATTATTTTTTCCTTTTCTCTTCAAAATAATATTAAAAAGGGAAACATTTTTAAAATTGAAAACCATATTTTTATTTCAATGTTGGATTTATGGAAAATAGTATTGAATGCATTAATGATAAAAAGTCTACTTTAAAAATGTATTTAAATCTATCATTTATTGATAGTTTTTTGAAATGAAATATATGGATTATATAGTGTTTACCTTATAATATGATTCATGATCATAACCTACTTTTTCCATTCAACCGTGTTAGACCCAATATGTTTTTCAGGATCAGGTTTTGGTTCTAGTTTTTTTTTATTTTTGGATTTATTTTGGTTTTTTGTTCATTTTTCAAAATCATTTATCTATATTTTGTATTGATCAGTTTATTTATTTATTTATGATATATGCATTTTTTCATACTCTTTATAATTTCACTTTATCTATTTATTATTGGGTTGAATCATTCATATCATGATTATTTTGATTCCTGACATTAGTTGTCAACCCATGAGGATTGGGAATGCCTCTATGGTCATGAAATGGGCCATCTCAAGTGACTAGTTTGGGTTAATACTGAGTTGGTTCATGAAAAAAAATGATTTCAAATTAGATCTTTTTTGTTTTGGTAATACTATAGTTTAGAGGTAGAATTTTCTGAACTCGGGATGTTGGTTCTAGAAGAATGTTGTGAACACTTAATTTCTCTTATACTCGAGTTACTAAGGGTAGTTCAGGACATGAGTCTTTTATTTTTTATTCTAGAATTATGTCATTATTGGTTTTTGGGATTTTAATTTTTGGAATGAAAATGGGAGTGAAGTGGTGATACCTAGGGAGCATGGAAGGTGTTGTGGCACAAGTAGAACCAGCGTGCATAGTTCAAGATACTTACAGTTCTTAGTGTATGATTATTGCATGGTATTATAGAAAATGTTGTTGAGTTTTCATGACTAGTAGGTTAATTATTAAAAAAAATTATCTGGTTATGGTTTTGGTTTTTTTCATGAGTATATTTTAAAAAAATAAATAATTTTTAGAAAAATGGTTTCTGGTGTGATGAAATGTTTTCATTATTTTAAAATCGATGGAAAGGGGTTTTATTTTTAATGGAATTGTGATTTTAATAGGGAAGGTGAAAGTGTAATTTTGTTTTAACTGTTGATGTGTTGGAATATTTTTAATTTTTAGATGGGGAATTCTTTTTGTAAATGGATGTATTTAAAAACATAATGGTTTTTGGAACTGGTTTTTTGGTTTGTATTTTGGTATTTTTTGTTTATGATCTTGGTGAATTTGGTTGAGGTGATTATTTGTTTGAGTTTTATTGTGGTCTTCATCTTATTTTATGTTTCATGTTATATATAATATGTAATATAGAAATACAAAAAATAATTACATAGAGTCTCTTCTAGTTATTGGTTTTTCCAACACGCCTAATGGAGTGGTGGGGTTGAGTTATTTTTATTTTCTACCTATTTTTCTTGGTATTAGAGGTCTACTATAGGTTACATAATGGTATAGATTGTGGGTTATCATCAATATTAATCCAAGTTAATGTTTGGTGTCGATCAACTTGATGAGGAGGTTTTTTATAGGGAAGTTTGTAGTATGTGGAAATTTGTAATCCCTTGGTGCTCATGAAGATCCCCCATTTAATGATATGTATGAATCAAATGAATCCATCTATGAGATGTCTCCTCTATAAGTTCCACATTTTGGTTTGAAGTACCACCCACTCGTCTGCTTCCAATGTGGTTGGATTGGGAATTAGAATCTATTTTCCTATGATCCTCCTAAAGAGTGTTGATGATTTGGATGTTTTTTTTTCACTTTGAAATGTTCTTCAAGAAGCATTTCAAAAATGATAAGTCTCTAATGGAGTTTATCAACTCCTAAATAAAGGGTAATAGGTGATTCAAGGAACCCTAGCTCCATCTATAGGACCCAGAGTGATTCTCTTAACAATGTCTGGAATAGGTCGGGGTTGTTGCGTTTTCTTTCCCAACTTTAGACCCTAGTGTCAGAATGGGGATGGTTTAAGTTTTCGGGTGTGTATTTTCTTTTTTGTTCAGGAATCCTTTATGTTTTTAGGATTATTGTAACCTTGTATTATTGGAAATTTTTATAGTTATTCTTAATTAAGATTTAGAATCTTTGAATATATATATTTCTTGATGAATTATTTTTGTTTTATGTATATTTATTTTTTGTAGATGCTTCTTCCCTATGGAAGTGATGAATCATGGTTTGGTTCAGTGTTTGTATTGAGTATTTTATTTGGGAGTTCCCATTTTGGCATCATTGAAGTATTTAGTTTTAAATAGTGGGAGACCCACCATGGATATGGTATTCTCTAGTATAGTTCAAGTGTGACTTATAGAGTTTAACGACCACATTGGGGATCGTAGTTACATTTTCATTCATTTTGTTTCATGTTTTGGATTTGATATTCGTTTAGCATGGTGAATTTATATGGATAACGTTTTTGTGGTGGTGAGATTTTTAACACCCCAAACCTAGTTATATTATATTTTTATTTATTTCAAGATAGTAGATATTTTTGTATAGGTTCACGTAAATTTTTATATGAAATTTTTTGAGTTTTCAATGTTTCATGTGGTTAATGGCCCGGTTAATTGTTAGTGTCCATGGTTTGTGAAGAAAATGTGTTTCTGGTTATGAAAGAGGGTGTTTTCAGTTAATTTTTTTCTTTTAATGCCTCACATGAATAATATATTCATGTTTTGGCCCAAATAATTCATGTAAAATGAGTAAATGTTTGCCCTTTGGGTGGTGTGTATGAATAGGTGCATGGATTGCTCATCATTAGTAGAAACCGTCTAGAAATAGTGTAGAAGGATCATAAATTTGGATAAGAACAATTTTGAACAGTTATATAAACTGTACGGTTATTCTATTTTTGTTCCCTCTTCTTCCAATAAGCCATTCACAATTGCTGCATGGTTTGGTAAAATCTGTGACAAAAAAATGTGACTTACCCAAATTCATAAAAATTTTAAATTCCAAAATTTCTCCTTTTCTCATTAACCCCTAATAGGTATTTTCCCCTTCTTCGATTTCAGAGCAATATAGGTACCCTAAATCCTCATCTATTTAGATCTTCATGGATCCTTGTTTATCCTCTTTCAAATCATGGTGATTTTCTTTGGATGTTTGTCCATTTTACCTTCTTCATATATTCCTCTCTTGGTACACAGTTTTTTAATATTTGGGTTCCCTCTTGGAAAAAATCTATAGTGAGGGTTTGATAATATAGGTTATCCCTTTTTATATTGGTTTGTGTGGTTTGTTACATGTGTTTGGTTCTTCCTACTCTCAGAGGCTCATCACATTCACACATAGTTTATGTAAGTGTTATATAATTTTTCATTATGGAACAATTAATTTGATTCTTGAGTGTTTCTAATTAATTTTTAAAAAACTTATCCATGATTATGATGTTTTAATTTGATATTTCGTGGTGTTTTTATTTTGGTAATTTTTTCCAAATGGGTCTTTATGGGATTTATATAAATTTTCCTATATATGTATTCATTTAAGGTGTTCTATAAAATTTTGAATGGTTTTTAAATGGGAAATTGAGTTTTTTAAAATTGGTTTTGGCCTTTTTGGATTTTTGAAAGTTGTTTACATAATAATTGGGCTTTGTGTGTAGTTTTTAGTGCCTTTTATAAAGTTGGATTGTGTGTGGATCCATGTAATTGGTCATGATGCTCTTTGTTTTTCCTTATGTGAAACCATGAGTATTTTGTGATGTTATATATATATATATATATATATATATATAATCCATTGAATATGTTCTTATCCATATTTTTATGAAGATAACATGACGATATCCACACACATGATAATTAATTTCCATTAAAATGTCAATTATTGACCCCAATTTTCAAAACACCCATCTCATAGTTATTCCTCTCTTCTACTCCATATACTGAATTATTTTTCATAAAAACTTACAATCTTCCATAAATGGATTCTAGGATCATATACATATATAAATGTGGTTCTATAACATGTTTTACATATAATTGAATGTTTTCAAACATAAGATGTAGTTTTCTAAATACATGGCACAAAAGGCCTATTTGGAATCTTTATATAATAAATTTCATTTTCATTTTAGTTTTTGAAATGAAATTTTAATGAAAGGTAATATCAGTGGAAATGGTTTCAAATTTTAAAATGTGATGTCATATTTGGAATTCTATATTGTATTGAAAATTAGTTTTTAAGGCTTATAAATCATGTAGGGAAAATTTGTAATTATGATGTTCTAGAATGTGGTATTTATTAAAATGATGTGTAGGCCCTGTTGGAAGATATTAGTGGTAATATATTTTTTATAGGCACACCAATTTTCATCTATTTGACAAGAGGGACTTTACATAGTTGGTTCAGGGTCTGGGAAAGTCATGTATGGTGGCATCTGTCATATGAGTAAAATGAAAGTAATAGGATTCCCTCCTAATTCTACATTGTAATATTATCATGGTATTCATAGGAATAATCTAGAGGGTCAAGTGACAGTTACATTCTAGTATTGATTATATGGATTGGAACCCCCTATATAGAGGATAGGATAAGTAGTCTTTTACACTAGTGAGGCTAGTTTAAATCAGAAATGATGGTTATTTGTGATGTAGTTTCACCATATGCCTGTAGGTGGTTCCAAACTGAGTATTTCCAAGTATTTTTTTCTAGGGAGGTTTAGAAAATGCCCATAAATACATATTCGTATGCTCATGTTTTATTTTATAGCATTTTGGTTATTTTTTATTTAGTTTATTTTTTCATTCACTTGTACTACTCCTTTTTTCTGGCTAGGTTGGATATTTAGTATTGATATTTTATAGGTTGTATTTTCCTTTCATTGATGCATTATTGGTGTTATGATCCTATTTTGTCTTTGGTCTCCAAAATGGGTTTTAATTGAAAATTTATTTTAAAACACAAAACCAAATTTTGTTTTCAATGTGGTATTTCAGAAAAGTGTTATTGATTGTTTTAAATATGAAAACCCCAATTTAATAAATATATTTCAAACAATCAATTATGGATGGTTTTAAGAATTTACATGTATGGATTCTAGGATACTTACCAACTGCGTTGTTTTATGATCACAACCTATTTATACAACTTAGTATTGGTAGACTCTATCTATTTTATAGTTTCAATTTCTTTTCTAGTTTTCCTATATATTGCACTGGTTTTGAGAATGGTGGTGACCAAGATGTCACATGAAGATCATTCATAGTTCTATTTTGGTTCATATTTTGGTTTTTCATTTTCTTTTTTTTTCACAGTCGTTGTATCTGGATTTATTAAGTATTTATTTATGCATTTATTTTTTATTAGTGGATTTTTGTTGTGTACTCCATTCGGTTTCATTTTTATCTATACATTGTTTGGAAAAATCATTCCCAACATTATTATTTTAAATTTCGACACTAGTTTCCATCCTGGGAGGATCAAGAATGCCTCTTGGGCCTTGTCGTGGGTCATCTTGGGAGACTAGTTATTTGTCAACCTAGGTTGGTTCATGAAATTTATTCACAAGGTAATCTCTAGGAAATAATTTATGAAGATAGACCTTTTGATAATACATAAAAATGTTATAATAATAATTTTATATTCAAAATTTAGATGATTTTATTATTCAATAGATATGATATTCTTGTTAATGTATATCATATATCAATTAATTTTATGTATGGATGAAAATTTTAATGTCCAAGGTTTCTATAGAGATATAAAATGATATATATTCCTTAAATGATAAGATATTAATTGAACAGTCCATTAATGAATTTTATTCTTATAAATTAATCAAATAATATCCCTTTAGAATATATATTTTTATGGAATTATCTGGCCAAAAACATAGCCATGGTAGTTTATTCGTAAGTAAATTTTAGAGATTCAAATAAAGAAAAATCAAGCATATTGGTTGATAAATGTTTATGAAATCATCTTGATGAGATATCAAGAAAATGAAATTACATTACTTAATCACTATTTGTTGTAGGTTTTTTAAATTGTGAAATTATCTTTGTTACCTATGGGTTCATTGATGAGTTTTTAAAAAGAATCATATAATTTAGTTATGTTCACCAAATAAAAATGAAGAAGGGTCAATGTGGGTCCAACGTTATGTGTATCCCTAGTCATAGTATTATTCAATGTAAAATTTAATATTATGAATAGATATTATTATTTATTTATTGAATAATATTAATTCCAAATTACCCACTCATATATATCTAGTCACCATAGATTATTTTATATAAAATTTGAGTTGAATATTAAAATAAATATTCATTAATGCATTTAGTTAATATAGTATTTTTTCCTATCAATAATTGTTCATATGGTAATAAAAAATATGTATTGATTCATTAGTTTAGTGATAATTTTAATATAAATATTACATTAGTTATTGAATATTATAATAAATTACTTGTAATGAGTTTATTACATATAATATATATTAATTTATTTAATGAATAAAATTTAGATATATATATATATATATATGGATTGGTAATAAACACATGATATGATTATTGTATTGAGTTTGAGTGGCTAATATAAATGATATCATTTCTATCATATATTTTACATAAATATTGATTTATTTATTAGCAAATGATATTTTAATATGAACATATAAATTTATACAAAAAATATTGTTATTATTGTGAATAAATAAGAGAATATTTATTGTGACGGGACTTGGTGCAGTTATCAAATATTTAGTCCTACCTATATCATCCATTTTATTTCATCTCAAGATAATTTATTTGTTATAACTAATGATGAAACAAAAAAATTATTTCAATCCTGATGGAGAAATAATCCTCCCTCCCTCTCAAAAATAGGATAAATATGAGATATTTTTTATTGGTATCAATGATAATTGATATAATGTAGTTGGTTCATTCACTGAATAACTTGAATTACCAATACCAAAGTTCAAAGATTCATGGAACACATTTAAATAATTAAAATGGAATAATTGTATTGGTTATTCATCATTATAGTGATGAGAATATATGTAATACTTAATTTATTAACATATATTTTATAATTAATTGTAAATATTATTTTATATTAATTATAAATTAAATTTTGATGTTATTTTCTTTGATGATCTTTGGGTCTTTTTTTATGTTTTTTATATATAGTCCAATGAAATACATAATAAACCATCTACATACATCATAAGGACAACATTTTAATTACTCTATAACTATTAAATATTTCGTACTGACATTTAACTATGTATTCAATAAATTTTGTAGAATCCTAAATAAAATCTATTTAAACCTAACTTCCTGTTCAAATACAGTCGATTTTCAAGTTCCATGAATTCTTTCCCAAACTAAAATATAAATATAAAAATTGTATTTATTTGTAAGTCTTCTTAATTTAAGTTAATTTTATTTTTTTATGTGATGATCCATCACAACCAATATATCATAGATATATTTAGTTTTCTTTTGATGTTATGTTAAGTGATACATAAAAATATTTTCCAATAGTTATGTTGGTTTTGGTAATGGTATTATAATTCCCATCGACTTATTATATTATTATAAAATATAATATTATATGATGAACATTGATATATAATCAAAAACTCATTCTTTATATTATTGTACCAAATTTTCACTTAATGATCTCAAGAATAGTAGTTTTTCAAGGTGTATAGATAAATGTGAGTTATTTACATTATGAAAAAAATAAAACATTTTATTTTTCATATATTGTATAAAAAATAATGTTCTAAATTTCAAAATATCATTATTCTCTAGTTAATCTCATGGATTTTCTCTTATTTTGTTATTTCAACTGCCTTTTTTTTCTCCAAATGATAACCTCACTTAACATTAATCTTATTTGTGAAAGATTGTAGTGCAATAATTAAATCAAGTTAATAAGATTACCTTTAAATAAATATTAAAAAATCTACTATTTTATAATATATATAGGTTATATACCTTTTAATCCTCATCATATTCAATTTTTTTGGATATTTTCTAGGTAGTTTATCTTCCGCAATATTCACTATCTTATTGTGGTAATTAATTCTATAGTGAAAAACTATATCATCTTTTATCTTATCCTTTGGTTCATGTAGTTCAATTTCATTGGGAATATATATATATATATATATATATATATATATATATCATAACCTATTACTTCCAGTATTCCATAAAATAGCTCATGCTGGACAATAATGGGTATAATGGCATTGGGGTCAAATCATTGGTGAATGTTATAAAGAAGTTTAATGACTTGATTTTAATTATTCATTAGAGGGATGTTTTGAATCGCAAATAATTAAATGAACAATGAAATTAATGTGAATGAAGTTATTTATTATGATTTAGTTTAATAATAAATGATAGATTTTTACAGACTGATTTTACATTTCATTAAAAATGAACATTTCAAATTAACATTCACTATATAATAAATAATGGTTCAGGTTTGTGTGAAAAATTCTCTAAAATCCATGACTCAAATTAAGAATCAATCCAAGAAAATATTTTTCAGATAAATGGTAAAATAATCCTTAAACCATCATGTTTGAAGATATTTAATAATTCATTAAACCCTCAAACTCATAAAATATTTCAATAATGCCTGATAGATTCTACATAGAAACAACATTTCAATTTGAAAATCAGGATCTACTGTTTCTCTAAATAAATCTATAATCTATAGCATCATATTAACACTAAAGGGATATTTTTTATCCATGTATATGGTTGTTACTATGAAAGGGGATGAACCTAAATGATAAACAATGAAAAATAAAAACAATAGGGAAAGACATGATATACACAAAACAAAATAAAGCACATGAATGGAATGTAATAAACACTCCCTTACAAATTAATTTAATGGTGATTGATGGGTGTCATTACTAATCAATTTGAACAACCATTGAAACCTAAAAATATTTCTTCATATTTTGATTGGAGTAAAATAAATATGGTGATAAATGGATTGAACATAAACATGAAATTATATAATCAACGATAGATATAATATTTTCAAAATTATTCATATGTTTTTAGTGATTTAATATCTACATATTGATCAATTTGATCATATTTTCTTTATTTTTTTATTTTTGGTGAATTTTGATCTTAAATGTGAAAATTGGTTAATTCTGTAAATTTAACAGTTTTAATTCACCCATGTATTTTAATAATAATGTTTAAAATTTCGATTCAATTTGAGTGATTCTATTTTTAGGATCACGTTGTTCAGGGGATACAAATTCTTCTTATAGACCAACATCTCATTTGAACTCCCACAAGCCCAAAAAAACAACTATATTGAAAAGTTATTCTGGTCAATAGAATATACTCATCCTCATTAAATAAGTAATACCTCAGGATACCAACCTCCAATTGAGGATAATTCATATGTCTTAGATATATGACTCAATGAGAAGGATTTCCATTAAATATCATGGAGAAAATTTTCATTAAGGCGACCCTTGAATGAGTTAAATTGGGGTAGGTGGAAAATTTATCAATGGCCTGAAAAAGTATACTTTTTTTAATGTGGCCAAAAAAATTTTAATCATCTAAAAATGATTTCAAATTTAAAGGGGATATATGAAACTCATTCTTGAAAATATTATAAGAACAAACTATGGAATGTTTTGACCATCTTTTGGGAAGAATTGAAGCAAATTTATAGTAGATAGATTCTAGGTGATTAATGTTTTTGTTCTTTCTTTTCTCACTTTTGTTCTTCTTAATTTCTTAAGTCCTTCTTCTTCCAAATTATTCTTGGTTACCCATACCATGTTGGGGTAATTATTATAACTGACTTGGGATAGTTATGTTTTCAATTTTGTGATTTGTGAGGTCTTTCAATTGATTGAAAAAAAAACTCTTTCTCTCTCTTATGAAGTAGGATTCATTTTATAATAGTGGTTTTTATTATCTTGTGTGATGTTATTTTATTTTATATTGAATTTTTATTATTTCTTTGGTAAATGATCATTATCTCCCACCACTAGGTTCTTGTATATATATGATAGAATTGATTATGGATTAGTGGTGATGTACTTGAGGGGCTTTCATATGTGTGTGATGGGTAATGTATGTTCTTAACTGTTTGGGATGAATAGGACTTCATTAGGTATTTCCTATGTCAATTGAGGATATTAACTAAAAATGCCTCTCAAAAGGAAGGAGAGTAGACCAAACTGAGTTCTTGGTAAGGTTTTCACTTAACATCACCATTTTACCAAGGGAATTAGGGGAAACAATGATGGAATCTCACTTACATAGCAGAATAGGATTGAAAAAAATAAAAAAGGATGGAATTTCAATTAAAAAATAAACCTCATCTTGATCACCCATCTCATATAATAGTTTTAACCACTTTTTTTGAAAATTCATCAAGAATATATTTCTTAGTTTTTTTCCATGGTTTTGTTTCTCTCTTTTTGAAAAAAAAAACAAATTAAAAAATACCAAATTTTATCTCTAATTGAAAAGTAAAAATTTATTTTATTTCACTCTTCATCATATGAATGTCTAGGGTTTATCATTAGACTATAAATTATTAATTTGAATAAATTTTATGCCCACACCCATGATATGTATGCATCAAACATTGAGCTATTATTGGGGATACAGTGTATCAAAACAAAAAAACAAAAAAAATAATGAATGAACCATAGTTAAAATAAACATTTAATTTAATTTGATCCTAAAATTGAATGAAAAATAACCCAATTGGAAAAAAATGGGATAGAAAGATTGAGGAAATACACCTCATAGTTTCAAGTGATACTTTTTGTGAACACTCTGAACCTACTCTAATGGTCGGCTATCCCAACCAAACTTTGTGTGATCTCTTCAAACTTCAATTTTATAATCAAAATAACCAAATTACTATCCCTACCTTGTAAACCAATTTTGAAATTCACATTAATACGATCCAATTGATACCAAAATTTCTTGGACTTTTATGTGAAGACATAAATCGGTACATCCAAGAGTTCAGCTATGTATTCTCGGCCTTCAATCAACAAGGAGTGACAAAATAAAAAGTAAAGAAGAGTGTATTCCCCTTCTCACATGATGGAGGAACAAAAGAATGGTTGTATTATTTTACACCAGGGGAGATAAAAATTAGAAAGATCTCAAAAGAAAGATTCTATAGAGATTCATCCCTACATCCAGGATAAAAAAATAAAAAATAGGTTTACATCTTACATTAATCAATTGAAGAGACTCTCTATGAATACAAGTAATATTTCATGAAAATATATGAATGCTGCACAAAATAAGAAATTGAAGAGAATGAATTTCTTCTGTTCTTCAACAAAGGATTTTTGAACAATGATCAAAATCTAGTAGATGCCTAATCTGGAGAAGAATTTATTGAAAATTATACTACTGATATCAATGTTTTGGTTTATAATATTGCACAAATATCATAGATATTCAACACTATAGGTATGGGAACCATAGGAATCCCTGAGGTAAGGAAATATGGTTCTTGCTCACACTTACTTGAATCAATGCTTAATGAAACGACTAGTTTGATGAGACATCATTTTTTGAACCATGTGAAGGAATAAAAAGGCATAAATCACATATTTGTTTTATAATCTTATACTTATCATTACAATAACCAATGTAAAGAAGTGTAGAGGGTAGAAATTTGTGTTGCAGCCTATCAGTAAATGAAATTTCAAAAAATAATCCATGTCAACTGCTAACACCACTAGGATATAGATTCCAACAAAACCAGGACAGACCTTATTTTCAATAGAAATACTAGAACACCCCTCTAATAGAAAAATCCTATAAACAACCCTTCCATCAACAAAAATCCTTTCAACCACCACCATTATATTGGAATAATTAAGATTATCCTTCTATAAGTACACAAAATACTAAAGGGCATCATTTATGAACAAAGGATATATGGAAGGAAGATAATATTGATAATCTAGTTGATCAATTTGGATTTTTATGGACATTATAAAAAATAATCAATGCAAACTACCCTCTAAAAAAATCCCAATCCCAATGTATAATCTCAATATAATGAAAATAGAAAGTGGAAAATGGATCATTACACCCAAACAATGTGAGGATGAATATTCTAAGAAATCATCTCAATATCAAAGCATCCATCCAAAAAAATCATATTAAAAAAATGAGAAAAAGTATGTTTAAGAAGATAAGGGAATAAACTCCTTTCGAAAAATAAAAAAAAGGATGAAAAAGTATATCAAAGAAATATTCCAATCTATATTAGTTGAGATGTAGAAGGTTGAAGAAGAATGAATTCAATGGTAAATTTAGGAAACCTTCCATAAAGTTGAGATAAAAAACCCACTATAAGATACAATCCAACAAATCCATAAGAATGAAAAATTTCTAAAGGAGTTGTTCAGGATAAGAATTTGTCTTGATATTAATGAGAGAATTAGCTTAGGAAGAAGCATCTCAGCCCATATCATACTAATGATACCAAAATAATGTCAATATCTAGGGGGATTCACTATTATTTTCACTATTGGGTATTATAGTTTTACTCATGCATTATGTGATCTAGGAGATTCAATAAATATTAGGCCTCACCTGATATTTTCTTCCTTGGAGACCAGAGAACTAAAACCAACTAGAGTGGTTTCAAAATTATCAAATAGAACCAGCATTTTCCTAGCTGGAGTTATAAAAGATTTACTCATTGGAGTAAAATAATTGTTCTTTTGAGAAGACTTTTATGTCTTTAACATGGATGAAGTGAGACCACCAAACCACACTCCCATCATCCTAGAGAGACTCTTCCAAAAAATAGCGTGAACTATCATCAATGTCTATGATGGAAAAATATCAATGGTACTTGTTGATAGTATATTAAACTTCTACATTATTGATAAAATTAAACGTTATTCCAGTAATCACTAACTTTATGATATCTCCCATGAAGAGGTATTTAACTAATTAATGATTTAGGTATGTTTCATTGATTATTATCAATAAGATAACATTTCAAATTTTAAAATTAAAATTCCTAGGAACCAAAAAGTCTTGATATCATTCTATAGGAAGAGTAAAAATATGACTTTTTAGATGATTTATTAAAATAAAAAGATATGATACCAAAAAAATCCAAACATATAAGTATTAAACCTAAATTCAATATCATCTCTTTAATAACCCCCATGTCTGGAACATAAGCCATTGTAAAGTGATGTGATGTATTATTAACTAATTTTCAGTGAGAAATTTCCTATAATGGTTTCCAATACATATCTCATTCACAAGAAAGAAACATTGATTGAACTAATCAAAAAATGTCTAAGCTATAGGATGGAGTTTAGGTGATATACATGGAATAAATCCCATGTTGTGCTCTCATAGAATATTTTTAGAGATGATTCTTGGCTATCTAGACAACCTCAGAGAAGACACAATCCCCCATCATAGATGTCGTTAAGAAATAGAGAGTGAAATTTATAATATTTTACATCATTAACCTAATCTCCAATTCTCATTGTGTCTACCCCATTAACATAGTCCAAAAAACCATCCTAGACACTGTTACAAATGATTGAAATTAAATAATCTCAGTGAGAGTAAAAAATAGAAAGAGGGTTTGTGTAGATTTAAGGAAGTTAAAACATGTTACATAAAAAGACAACATTCCCATTATGTTTATCTATCAGATGCTAAAACATTAAGTTGGAAAAAATCATTACAGTTTTTTAAATGGATTCTCAGTATACTTCTACGTATCGATCTAACTATAAGACTAAGAGAATATGAAATCCCGATGTATATTTTCTACATTAATATAAAGAATGATTCCTTTCAGACTATGAAACTCACTAGGTAAATTTTAATATTGTATGGTGAGTATTCACTCATATCATATAGAGGACTTCCTAGAGGTATTTCATGATGATTTTATAGTTTTTCGTACTTTATTTGATCATTGCTTAGGAAATTTGGAAAATGTTTTAAAAAATGAATTGAAAATAATCATGTCATAAATTTATAAAAATGTTATTTCATGGATGAAAAGGGAATATTTTTGGGGAACATAATTTCAAAAAAAAGGGATTGAGGTTGATAAATCAAAATATTAAGTAATAAATTCCTGTCTATATCCAAACTGTTTAAAAAAATAGATTCCTTTTTAGAAATGGTAGATTTTACCAAATCTTCCAGAATTTTTTTTAATATTTCTCTCCCTAACTCTTAGTTACTAATAAAAGAATAAAAAATTAATGTTGATTTTGCATATAGGAAGTCATTTGATGAACTTAAGAAAAGTTTGATCATATATCCAATAATGCAACCACACAACTAGGAGTACCCTTTTGAGTTTCATTGAGAAGAATCCGACCAAGAGGTGGAGGATCTATATCAAAAAGAATTGATTACAATCCTCAAGTAATATACTATGAATCATGGAGCTTGGATACCATAAAAATAATTACACAACCACCGATAAGTAGTTCATTATAGTCATATTTATACTAGATAAATTCTGATCATATATTCTTTGAACTAAAGTTGTTGTTTTTTATGATCACACAACACTCATATATTTAATGAAAAATGTGGCTACAAATCCACGGATATTAAGATGGATTCTAAACATAAAAGAGATAAATTTTTAAATTAAAGATAAAATAGAAACTGAAAATCATATGGCTGGCTATCTAAGTTGACTATTCCACACTGCTGAAGTATAAATTCCAAACTAGAACCCACTTCATGATGTGCTTCCTAGAACAAAACACTACATCATCAACAATGAAGTTCCATGGTATTCCAATATGGTAAGTTATCTAGTAACATCTTAGGTACCATCTAATTTAAATTCCCACCAAATTCAAAAGATTAAATATGATTCTGGATATTACATCTGGGATGATCCATTTCTTTGGAATATTTTTAATGATCTAGTGATAAGAATATGATTTTTGGAAGGGAATTTTTTTTCTATCTTTGCGTTTTGTCACACTTTATCTTGTGGATGAAACATTTTACCTCAAAGGAAATCATGTAATGTTTTATAATATGGATGCTACCGGCCCATGCTTTTTAAAGATGCTCATGATTTTGGAAAAGGTGTGTAAAATGTATGTTTTTAAGAAATATTTCCAAGAGAAAAGAAGTTCTTCAAAAAACACGTATTTTTTGTGAAGTATTTTATGTATGGGGGACAAATTTTATTGGAACTTTCCTAATGTAATTTTAAAATTATTATATCTTTCTTTTTTTTTCAAATGGGTGGAAGTAAAATCCACCATGACTGTTGATACTAATGTTGTTGGTGAATTTTTCAGAGATAAAAAATTTTGTGGGTTTTTAGTTCCAAGATGAATCATCAGTGATCTAGGGACTCACTTACATAATATGATAATAGAGGCCTTTATGAGGAAGTATGGGTTTCATCATGAAACATCAACTCCCTATCATCTACAGACTAATGGTCAAGCTGAAGTGTCCAATAGGGAGAGCAAAAAAAATTTGGAAAATAATGTTAATCCAAATAGTAAGTATTGGGTACAAAGGTTTCAAGATGCATTATGGGATTACATGATATCCTATAAAACCAAAAATGGAATGATTCCATATAAGCTGATTTATGGGAAAATATTTCACCTCCCTATGGAATGGGAACATAAGGAATACTGGGATTTGAGGAAGAGAAATTTTGATCATAAAAACATTAGGAATAATAGAATATTATAGTTGTCGAAGAATGAATAAATTAAAAGGATGAATTTAAAAATTTTAGGATTTATAAAGAGATAACAAGACTGTCTCATGAAAAACTGATCTCACTAAAAGACCCTAATCCTGGTAATAGAGTGTTGTTATTCATCTCAAGACTCAAGCTGAGGTTAGGTAAACATTGTTCCCTATGGGTAGATCCATTTATATTTAATCATTTATATCTTTTTAGTTCAATGAATACTATGAAGGAT
The DNA here is from genome assembly GCA_963277665.1 of Viscum album. NCBI lineage: Eukaryota > Viridiplantae > Streptophyta > Magnoliopsida > Santalales > Viscaceae > Viscum > Viscum album. The sequence goes on from OY728165.1 coordinate 1,089,155,298, forward strand.
GTAGAGCAGAATATATTAAATTTTAATGGGAATCAGATAAATAAATTATTTAGAACCATGCCATCATTTCCAATGAAGGAGGTTACACTCCTCTAACCAATTTATCAATAAATCCATTATTTCATACAATTAATTCACACATTCATTCTTATTGTGATTTAATTTCATATCTACGTACATAAAAAATTATCTTTAATTAATTTAGGACACATAATAATTTAATTATGGCAGAGATAACCATTATAGTTTATTATTTTTATTTGTTTTTTTTTTCTATTTTTCAATAAAAATAAAAATAATAAGTTTTTGTATTTTTCAAGTTTTTGAGTATTTTTAAAACTTTTAAGATGAAATGATTATCTTTTCAATTTTTGGAAACCCATGTATATGAGGGAAAAAACTTATCCAATGAAACTAATCATAAATTAATAATGAAAATGACTTCGTTTCAAGGTCAAATCACTGTAAATTTCATGAAAAGTAATCTAATTTTTGAATTGATGACACATCACATTATTACTATCACTGAAATCACATATCCATGATGCTTATAAACCATTTTTTAATATTTTTTTTCATTCACCTCACTACTTGAGAGAACGATACCATGCTGGTTTTAATCACAATTTTATTTATTTTTATCAAAACCTACTGGTATGAGGTGCAACTATTTTAAATGATTGAAAATTTTATTTTGTTTTAAAGACTTTTTTCAAATTAACCCTTTTTATAATGGCATATACTTCACACTTAATCTTTTTATCCATTGTAATATATGAAATTATTGTTAGGTTAGCCATATTACATGCTAATTTTTCCTTTCCAACCTTCTCTGGAAGTAAAATTGCATAATAAAGATGAACATAAATATTGGGGAAGCTCTATTTTAATTTGATACCTAATGTGGTGATACTTGAAGTGGAATATATAAATATCAAGAGATTATTTTTCTACTAAATAATTCATTCTATTGAAATTTTTTCCCTTCTGGAGTATTCATGATAAAATAAGTTGTTCCTTTCTCTAGATTCCAATGTCGAAAAAAATTTGTGCCTATCTGGAAATTTCAAGAAAAATTATGTTTGATAATATTGAAATTTATTTTACTGAAATGATAAATTGTGTGAAATTTCCTTGATTTTTTCATGATTATAGAGATGATTTTCTACTAAGAGGAGTGAAGAGGACACCATACTTTAGTGTAAAACAGAATCATACAATTTTTCTTCAAAAAGAGCCAAACCCACCTTATTCAGCCTCCTAAATTTTCACATCTAAATCCTAAAAAACAAAATCCACTGAATGACCCGAAAAGGACCTAAATATAAATATATGTCCTTCACTCATATTAGATGTATAACTTGAAATTTATCAATCCTATAGTGGCCCTTTCATGAGTTTAGATGAGAAATACATTGTTGAAAATTGACATTTGAGTCGTAATAGAAAATGAAAGTTTGGTAAGTGTTTTATGTGAATGGTAGGAGAAATAAAGTGGAAATATATTTAATCATATGAATTTATAAATTGAACTAATAATTTTGGATTATTCATAAAACCTTTTTTTCTTGGTGTCATTTTTTTGGATCTCATGAATATGTGTTTTAAATTTTCTTTGATTTGATTTTTATGTTAACTTTTCCGGGAGTCAAAGTTTTATGTGTGGGAGAATTGATAGATATTTAATTTAAATAATTATTAATATGTTTTTAAATTATTCAGTCCCCACTAATTAATCAATTTGATCTCATTTTCTTCATTTTATGATTTTTGGTGAGCTATGAGCTTAAATGTGAAAATTTGTTAATTTTGTCAATTTAACAATTTTAATTTACATCTATATCATATGCATAATGTTTAACATTTTCATCAAATTTGAGTTACTTCTTTTTTTAGTATTCAATTTTTTTTTATTCAAATTCTTCTTCTAGATCCAGTTCCCATTCAAACTCCCACAAGACCAAAAAAATCAACTACATTGAAAAGTTATTCTAGTCAGCAGAATGGACCATACCTCATTAAATGAGGTATATATCAGATAAAAACCTCAAAATGTGGTTATTAATAATGGGTTCTAAATATATATCAAGGAAAAATATTCCCATAAATTATCATTGAAAAATTCCTTCATTAAGGTATCCCTTGAACAAGTCAAATTGGGGTATGTGGAATAGTAATCGGCAGCCAACAAAAGGCATCTCTTTTAATGCTGCTATAACATATTGTAAACATATCCAACATCTTTTAAATTTCATGGGAAGATATAAAACTCAATTATGAACATATTATCACAAGGTACCCAGGAATGTTTCATCCATAAGGTGGTTATAATCAAAGAAACATTCTGGAGGACATATTCTAGATGATAAATGGTTATCCTCCTTCATTTCTCTCTTTTGTTCTGCTTAATTTCATAAAGCCTTAATATTACCCATTATTCTCAGTTACCCTTACCATGGTGGGGTAAATATTATAAGTTAATGTGAAACTGTAGGTTTTCTATTTTTTAACTCTATAGATCTTGAAAATTATTGAATAAAAACTATTTCTCTCTTCTTTGATGTTAGTTTCAAATTCAAATAGTTGTTTTTATTATATTGTGAATTTGTATTTTATTTTATATTCTGTTTTTAGTATTTATTTGGTAAATAATCATTATTTACCTCTACTAGGATCAGGTCTATATATGATAACATTATAAGGTCTTAGTGGTGAAGTACCTGATGATCGTCATTTTGTGTGAGAGGGGTAATATACGTTCTTAATTGTTTGGGATGAACAAGACCCGATCAGTTATTTCCCACATCAATTGTGGTTGTTCACTAAAACATAATTGAAATTGGAAGGAGAGTATACCAAACTATGATCGTGGAATGTTTTTCTCACACCATCACCATTTGACCAAGGGAGTGAGAGGAAACAATGGTGGAATCTCACTTAAATCGACCAAGCATAAGATGATTGAATAAAATGGGACAAGGGTATAACTGAAATTAGAAAACAAATACTTGCATGATGACCAATATAAAATAATAGTTTCTAATATTTTTTTCAAATTTTCCTGAAATAACTTTCTTAATTTCTTCCTTTGGTTTTGTTTCTCTCATTTTCAAAACCAAAAAAATATAAAAAAACATCCAATTTTACCTCTAATTAAAATGTGAGAGTGTATTTATTGTACACTCCTCATTATAAGACTACCTAGAGAAAATTACTATACTATAAGTAGGTAATTTAAATAAAAGTGTTCTTCATTCCCATGATAGTCATACATCAATCACATATAAAATTATAATAAAACTGTGAATTAAATTGCGAAGAATTATGATAGGGGGTGTGGTCTCTCAAGTTAAAACTAGATTTTTATTGGTCTAATGAGACCATTATAAATTTTTTTACATTAAAATTATCCTTCTATTACTTATAAAATTATTAAAACTTTTGTTGGTTTTAAGGATAGATATTTAAAAGTAATATTTGTTCATTGCTTTTCCTCTAATTCTATCAATAAAAATATGATGCATGTTTGACCCCTTTGGTAGAAAAATCATGAAATGTTAACATATTCAATTTTATATTATCCATATTACAATGTGGCCTCAAAATTTAAATTTTTGGGACATAATTATCATCTTTTATAGAAGAAATACTAATGTAAAATTCGGTTCCATAAAATAATCATCACATTCCAAAAAAATTACATTCCATGCCTTGATGACCATGAAGATGAATGAATATCAGCAGATTATTGCATTCATAATTGTTAATATGTATTATTCTCTATCTCTAAATGAAATATGATATTATTAATAAGCATAATTTTCCTAAAATTCCCTATTACTGTGATTATCTCTCTTTTCGTGTGAATTCACCCCTAGGAGTGTAACATTTTTCATTTGTAAGTCATATAGTAATACTTTTTATATAAATTCCCCTATCATTATGTATTTAAAAAAGTGTTTAATTTAAATTTTTTTCATTCTTTCATAAAATGTTTTTAAAATTAATCTATAATAAAAAATATAAATTGTACAATCTAATATATACAGTCTATATTCAATATTGTTGTGCATATTTCTAAATTATCTAAGAGTTTTAATGCAATCACAATTAACTAATGCTATTTGTATCATATTAAAATTGTTGTCATTGTAATATAAACCATTTTAGATTAATTTAATCATATATGATTTGAATATCTAGAATTGATAAGTATTGATCCTCTTATTTATGATTAAACAATTTACTAATCTATTATAGAGGATTATTCTTCATTATAATGATCATTTTTTATCATGATAATTAATTCATTTTTAAATTGAAATATCTATATTTATAATAAAGGGGGTGAGGTATGTTAATAGAGAATCACTAATATATGTGAAACTTTTAATAATATTCTATAGTGTTTTCATATTCAATTAACTATATCAATGTGGCTTAGTTTTTTGGTTTTCTATAAAATTTATATTGATATAGGTGGGATTTGTCGTGGTAATTCAAAATATAAGTCCTAATAAATAAGGAAGAAAAATTATTGTAACATATTATAAAAATACTATACAAAACTCAAATATTTATGGATATCATCTTCTATTTAATCAGTTATTTAGGCCAGATGTGATTTATCATAAGAAGAAAATATAGATACATGTTATGGGTTTTCAAAATGAGATCCATTATTATTATAAATATTTAATATAACGATTTAATAATTTTAAATACATAATGATATCTTCCATTCCAAAATAGTTAAAATTGGAATTATATAATGGAAAACATTCCATGTACAACACAGCCACAAATTGTACCAAAGGGTGAAAATTTTATTTTTTGGAAATTATTCTCACTAATATTAATTTTCAAAGGCTTGTAAAGTTTAACATGAATTTTTTCACCACATAGTTTTTTCCTAGATAATGTATCATCTATGTCATGATATATAGTTTAGTTCATGCAAAATAAACATTTTGTACTCTATTAAGAAAATTCACAAAAATAGTTTTATATACAAAACAATATAGAATAAAAAATAAATTTTCAATTTAATATTTTCATTACATATTTATTAATTTGTTAAAAGTTCCACTAATTGTGGGTAGTAACTTTCACATAATATAATCAACTGAATTTTGGTTCTCAAGTATGGAATATCTTCACTCTGTAAAGTTGATGCTATTATCAATAACTAGTGTTACGTGATCTAGAAATTCCATGATATATTTTACACTTTCTCCCATTATATTAAGAGTTTTTTTCAACATATTATTTAAAGCATGTCACATTGGTTTTTGAAATATTTCTTCTAAAATCATGAATTTTTAAATAATGAAATATTAGTTATGAAGAATATGTTATATTAAATCAATATTAAATTGATTTTTTGATCATATATTTATTAACATGTAATTCACTAACATATCAAATTTTATGACATATTATTTTTGAATCCTAGATAGCTTGTGGAATATTTTTTATAATTTTCATTAAACTGATCCATGAAAATTAAATATTCATTCTTTAATACCATTTATAATTCCATACATGATTAAACTATATTACGAAAATAATTATATATAAAATCATATTTTAAAGCACACATACAATATAATGATGTAATGTATCTCAGACAATATACACAACATAATATTATTATAAATGAATTTTATAAATTTTTATTTCAATAATTAATTTATATTATCATCTATCATCATACTATTTGAATGGAATTGGATATGATAATGAAAAATATAAAAAATGGAGAAATAAAAAACATGGTAACTGTTATTAATAATAATAGAAATAAGGAAGTGATATATCATATTTATTAATGGGAATAACATGGAATCACAAAATAGGAGGATTGTAAGAACCTGAGTTTTTAGAAATGGGTCAAAACCTGACCCTATTTAAACTTTTGACTAGTTTTTGAGAAGTCTGGAAAATCTGGGCAGTTTCTGGAAATTTCCAGACTACATGCCGTGTACTTTAAGTACACGCCGTGTATGAGTTACCTGAGTGACCGACCGTGTGCTCCCCGAGTACATGTCGTGTGATGACTGTGTAGTAGTTTCTTACTACACGGTGTGTAGTTTTGAACACGTCGTGTATACCCCCGACCGTGTGAATCCATACATGGCGTGTAGGCCTGTTGGCCAGGTAGAACCGAGGACACACCGTGCTCCCCTTGGACACGCCGTGTAGTCCAGCTGTGTATAAGGAAAACATATGGCGTGTGAGTCCGACAGCAAGGAAAGGAAGAGGAACCCAGTACACGCCGTGTACCTAGAGGTACATGCCGTGTACTCGTGTCAGTAGGTACGTAAAGTAGGTCAGCAGAATCTTTCCATCATATGAATAGTTAAATGAACCATACATGGCATGTAGTCCCAAAGTACACGCAGTGTACTTTTTTTGTGCTAGATCGGGCAGTAGCCTCATTTTGAGGTAGAACACACCATCCTCCACCCGTATACGCGAACCAGGCCAGCCGAACCTCTCTTCCCCTCCCGATCGTCCGTCCGAGACACGTTTCGAGATCTGATTAGTGTGTTGGAACCCCCTCGGTAAGGCCTCGATTCCTCTTTGGTCGTTTTGTCTGATTTTTGTTCTAGAACGAGTTATAGCCCTTTGAGCGGTTTTGAATCTTTCGTAGAGATACCGCGTTTTAGACCGAATTGGCGGGTGTTACTGGAGGAGTAGCATCATGAGAGTCTCAGGTAGGTGGTGCATACTTAATTTTGTGTTTTTGTGGTTGTTTGGGTAACGTGGCCTTCAGCACGTTTTCGGGTATTTTGAGCGGGACCTGTTTTATCTGCTTTGTACATACTGTATTGCTTATGGGACCACTGGGATGCTTTTGGGTATGCCTGGTTACCAGTTTGCATGAGTAGGTCCGGGTGAGGGGTCGTTGCTCATCGGTGCATTTTGGCCAGGGAGCACCAAAATCAATTATTAAATTATTAAGGTGTTAAACTATTTAGTTTAATTTATTAAATCCTGTTAAAATTGTTAGAGGCATTTAAGGCCTTGGTGCTGGTATGGGACAACACCCTGCATAGTGCAATTCAACTATGTAGTTTGTTTTTCCTGGTTATTATTTCTATTTACATATGTTATATATGAAATTGCTGAATTGCATATGCTGGACCCTTTTTGGGTTGTGTTGGGCTTGGCCCGGTTACACTTGAGTGATGCTGATCACTGGTTGTGGCTTTGCGCAGGTTACTTTGGGTGGTTCTGACCATGGGATGGGGCGTTATGGGCGTCAGCTTGAGGCAGTACGTCTGTCAGGTTGGGCATGGCCCGGGATACTAGGATGGCGATGCCATCGGACTTGAGCGACATGGTCTCAGGGACATGATATGTCAGATGTGTTGGTGGCTTTGGACAAATTTGGGTGATTACCGCTCACCGAGACTTTGAGTAGTGTGCACACATAGATACTCCGTGATGAGGTAGTTTTGACCTCTCGTGTGGGTATAGGCCCTCGTAGTTGTGGTTAGGTATTTCTGGTTGGGGGTGATTTCTGTAGAAAGCCACATGGGAGGTGAGGAGTCTTCAGGGGATTGGGCGTGCCTTCAGGATGTCGGTACTTGAGACACGAGGTGTCAGGAGGCACACGGTGCCGGGTTACTATTTTGGGTGTGCCTTCGGGACATCAGTACTTTAGATACGAGGTGTTTGGAGGCACATGGTGACGAGTTACTATTTTGGGCATGCCTTCAGGACGTCGGTACTTGAGACACAAGGTGTCAGGAGGCACATGGTGTCGGGTTACTATTTTGGGCGTGCCTTCGGGACGTCGGTACTTGAGACACGAGGTGTCAGGAGGCACTTGGCGCTGGGTTACTATTTTGGGCATGCCTTCGGGACGTCGGTACTTGAGACACGAGGTGTCAGGAGGCACTTGGTACCGGGTTACTATTTTGGGCATGCCTTCGGGACGTCGGTACTTGAGATACAAGGTGTTAGGTGGAACATGTTCCCGGGTTACATGACAGAGATTCTGGCATTGGCCGAAGTAGGTGACACTCCATGGTGGCTGTTGAGCACTAGTGGAGTTTGTATTTATTTTTTCATTGTACTAATTACTGCTTTCCTGGTAAATGCATGACTGCTTGAACACATTTATTTGGTATGCACCATTGGGTGGTATCCTTTTGAGATTTGTCTCACACCCTGCACGGGCCCCTCGGGACGCATGCAAGCTTTATGGATTTGCATGCAGGAAAGAGGCCAGCTTCAGGAGCTGGGTTACGTTAGTTGTTGCATGGAGATGGTATGGACCTTGAGGTCAAACCTAGCTGGGGTTTACTTTGTTCTGTTTAATTTTCTGTATCAGTATACTTACTTGTTATAGCTACTGTTGGCTAGCCATTGGTGCCCTTTTTATATTCAGTTGTTTATGACCTGCTTTGGATGCATGCTTGGTTGTTTATAGTATTTGTTATAGTTGATTGCTTGCATGTTGTTCTGTTTGATTTACTTTGCATTTTTTTCCTATATTGCTTCCGTCGTTTATTGCTATTGGATATGCTTCCGCTCTGCGGGTCTGGTTCGAGTCTGCTGAGTCTTTCTTTCCGCTGCATCTTTACTGTTATGCTTGGACCAGGACCCTTAATATGATCCTACGAGAGGGTATATCCTCCCCACTATACATATTTAGACCCTCGCTTCTAGTCTGCAACCTTTGGCGTTCAGGGGAGGTGTGCCTAAGGTAGTAACCCCGGACCTGTTCGGCACTGTTCGGGTGGCTGGCTGAGTCTGGGATGTTACAAAGTGGTATCAGAGGAGTTCTTGACATGGATTTAGTAGAAGCATTTTACTGGCTACTAATGAGTTTGAGGCTTCTCGTTTCTTTCTATTGGTTTTACTATTTGGGATGTGGTAGACTGGAGATAGTTTGTTACAGGGAATGGGTTTCTAGCTTGTGCTTGGGTGCCTGCAGCCCCAGGTACGAGGGATGGGCCAAGTTGCCATGGGTGGGAATTGTTGTTTGCTTTTGCTCAGATTACAGTTTATATGATTTCCACCCTGGTGGCTCCCTTGATGTGTGATGTTCTTGATTGTGATATGTGACCCTTGACCCGGTATGGTAAGGGATAATTGGACCTTGGCCCGGTATGGCAAGGCTGGTTTCTTGGTTTTTGATAGACACGTTTTAGGGTATTTCAAATTCATAATTGCACGTATTATTTGTGAAGTGACAATGCCATGTGGATGAAATATCAAATTCCATGATTTATATGATTTAAAATATGAATTGGTGAATTCCTGATAGAACTGCTAGTTGTGAAAATGAGTATGCCATGCTTTATATTTTTTAGAATTGCATGTGGCGGGATATTTTGGTCTGGCTCTTATGAGAGCAGGCAGGTACTATGATTAAGGCAGTGTAACTGTCAGGATTGGGTGACTCGGTCGTCGGTTTGAGGCAATGTGAGTTGTCGGGACGGGCGTGGCCAGAGGTACTTATGATACTTGGCTCTGTTGAGGGCGGGTAAGGAGGCCGTGAGGCCGGGATGCCGTGGGGCATGGGTTGCATTGAGGGGGAGTAAGGGTAGTTGTTATGCACTTCTTTTTACTTCTTTCCTTATATGTGTAGAATATATTGTTATATATATGGGTTGTCTGAACATTTATGGTATTCAGCGGGTTACTCTTTCACGGCTCGATGGAGCGTCAGGCAGAAGATAATACAGTGCCGCAGGATCAGGGTCAGAATTCGGTACAGGCTCAGGGACAAGATCAGGTTCAGGATCCAGTGTAGGAAGGGCAGCAGCTGGGTTTGGCAGCATTCGGATCGTGCCTTGACGAGCAGCTCTGAGCTAGCCTAGTACTCGTCTTGCAGGGGATTGATAGAGGCACGCAGGGTACAAAGCCTTCTACGGCTTATCTGACACGGGAGTTCCAGTCGTAGCACTTGCCGCATTTTCAGGGTAAGGGTGGTCCATAGGTGGCATAGAACTGGATAGAGAGTATGCAGATGATTTTCGAGTAGCTCAAGACACCTCCAGGGCGTAGGGTCAAGCTGGCGACATATATGCTGAGAGGGCCGACGAAGCGTTTGTGAGATGTACAGGTACAGGCTCGTAGGCACGAGGGACTAGCATGGAAGGACTTCGAGGATAGGTTCTTTGATCACTTCTACCCGGAGACACTGAGGGTAGATAGAGCTCGGGAGTTCTTCAGTCTACAACAGGGAGATATGTCCTTTATGGACTACACAGCTAACTTCACAGAGTTGTCCCATTTTGCACCGGGTATGGTGAGTGATGACACAGCTAGGGTGAGGAGCTTTGAGGACGGCTTACGACACGCCATTCGGGTCCAGGTGAACATCTTCAGGCTGGGTTCTTTCTCCGAAGTGGTGAATCAGGCACTCATAGTTGAGGGAAATGAAAGGGAGAAGTCTCTCTTGGGTAGGGAGACAACTTCAGGTGATGGTTTGGACAGCAGGAAGTGAGGGCAGGATGAGTTCCAGCAGGGCAGTCAGGCCAAGGATTCAGCTAGACCACCTCGTGGGAGTTCTTCGGTGATTTGCTTCCAGTGTGGACAGCCGAGACATGTTCGGGTGTAGTGCGACAAGCCATCGAAGGAGTTTCAGGCATGTGGATAGGACGGGAATCTGGAGAGGTTTTGCAGGCAGCTTTCTTTGATAGCCGGCAGACAGGGACCAGGACAGACTGCAGCGTCTGGAGTTGGGTCAGGTTTGGTACTCGGAGAGGGTAGTCGAGGTTCAGCTATCCACAGAGGTCATGATAGAGACAGTGGTACCCAGCTGAGGGGTCAGTGGCTGGAGAGTGGAGTAGCATTAAGAGGTTAGGCGTCAGGCAGCCGTGTTTCAGGGCAGGTGCACGCCGTGGAGCTGCCAGTGGTTGAGCAGGCCGGTGATCCGGTGACAGTTAGAGGTACATCGCGGTGTGGCAATGATCTCCATGTTTCATTTCTGGCATGACCTGTAGAGGTATATCTATTTTGAGTGCACGTGGTGCACAAGACCTTTGTGGACTAACTAGATGTTATTTAGTGGAATTGACACCATATCGGGTGCATGATATATTATATATATGTATGAGATGTGTAGCATCAGGGCATCGAGGATGCAGGTTACATGAGGTGACGAGGGCATCGGGGCATCGTGGATTCGGGTTACTTGAGGTGTCGTGGGAATCATGGCATCGTGGATGTGGGTTACTTGAGGTGTTAGTCACCCGGACCTCGTAGAGGCAGACACCGATGCGGTGCGGGATACTTTGGGTGTCGGAAGCGAGACAGGAGCACCAATGAGGTGCAAGGGTAACGATGCGTCACAGGAGGATTTTGCTTCCAAAAAACAGGTTAGTGAACCCTGTTTGTTTTACGTTTTGTTGGGTTGAGACTGGGTTAGGCAATTCCTAAGGTGGGGAGCCCCCCTTGCGGAATTTAGCCGGAACCTTTGAGACCAGGGTAGTCCGGGTTGTTTAACTGGGATGAGCGTGTTCGGTGCCATCTCTTAGTTTCGTTTGGTAGCTCGGGGATGAGCAAAGTTAAGGTGGGGAGTTTTTAAGAACCTGAGTTTTTAGAAATAGGTCAAAACCGGACCTGTTTAAACTTTTGACTGGTTTTTGAGAAGCATGGAAAATCCGAGCAGTTTCCGGAAATTTCCAGACTACACGCCATGTACTTTAAGTACACGCAGTGTATGAGTTACCCGAGTGACCGGCCGTGTGCTCGCCGAGTACATGCTGTGTGATGACTATGTAGTAGTTTATTACTACGCTGCATGTAGTTTTGATCACATCGTGTATACCCCCGACCGTGTGAAGCCATACATGGCATGTAGGCCTGTTGGCCGGGTAAAACTGAGGACACGCCATGTTCCCCTTGGACACACCGTGTAGTCTAGCCGTGTATAAGGAAAAAACACGGCGTGTGAGTCCGATGACGAGGAAAGGAAGAGAAACCCGGTACATACCATGTACCCATAGGTACACGCCCTGTACTCATGTCGGTAGGTACGGAAAGTAGGTCGGCAGAATCTTTCCATCATATGAACAATTAAATGAACCATACACAGCGTGTAGTCCCAAAGTACACACCGTGTACTTATTTCTGTGCTAAAACGGGCAGTAGCCTCGTTTTGAGGTAGAACACACCATCCTCCTCCCAGATATGCAAACCAGGCCAGCCAAACCTCTCTTCCCCTCCCGATTGTCCGTCCGAGACCCATTTCGAGCTCCGATGAGTGCATTGGAACCCCCTAGGTAAGGCCTCAATTCCCTTTTGTCCGTTTTGTCTGATTTTTGTTCTAGAAGGAGTTATAGCCCTATGAATGGTTTGGAATATTTTGTAGATTTACCGCATTTTAGACCGAATTGGAAGGTGTTACCGGAAGAGTAGCATCTTGTGAGTCTCAGGTAGGTGGTGCATACTTCATTATGTGTTTTCATGGTTGTTTGGGTAACGCGGCTTTCGGCGCGTTTTCGGGTATTTTGAGCGGGACCTGTTTTATCTGCTTTGTTCATACTGTATTGATTATGGGACCACTAGGATGCATTGGGTATGCCCGGTTACTAGTTTGCGTGAGCAGGGCCGGGTGAGGGGTCATTGCTCATCGGGGCATTTTGGTCGGGGAACGCCAAAATGGCTTTATTAAATTATTAAGGTGTTAAACTGTTTAGTTTAATTTATTAAATCCTATTATAATTGTTAGAGGCATTTAAGACATCGGTGCTGGTATGGGACAACACCCTACATAGTACAATTCAACTGTTTAGTTTGTTTTTCAGGGTTATGTTTTCTGTTTACATATGTTATATATGCAATTGATGAATTGCATATGTTGGACCCTTTTTTGGTTGTGTTGGGCTTGGCCCAGTTATGCTTGAGTGATGCTGATCACTGTTTGGGGCTTTGCCCGGGTTACTTTGGGTGGTTTTGACCATGGGATTGGGCATCATGGACGTCGGCTTGAGGCAGTATGATTTTCCGGTTGGGCATGGCTCGGGATACTAGGATGGCGATGCCATTGGACTTGAGCGACATGGTCGCAGGGACACGAGGTGTCAGATGTGTTGGTGGATTAGGACTAATTTGGGTGATTACTGCTCACTGGGACTTTGAGTAGTGTGCACACAGAGATACTCCGTGATGAGGTGGTTTTGACCACTCGTGTGGGTAGAGGCCCCCATAGTTGTGGTTAGGTATTTTTGGTTGGGGGTGCTTGCCGTAGAGAGCCACGTGGCAGGTGAGGAGCCTTTAGGGGATTGGGCGTGCCTTCGGGATGTCGGTACTTGAGACACAAGGTGTCAGGAGGCAAATGGTGCCGGGTTAATATTTTGGGCGTGCCTTCAGGACGTCGGTACATGAGACAAGACGTGTCAGGAGCCACATGGTTCCAGGTTACTATATTGGGCGTGCCTTTGGGACGTCGGTACTTGAGACACGAGGTGTCAGGAGGCACATGGTACCGGGTTACTATTTTGGGCGTGCCTTCGGGACATCGGTACTTGAGACACGAGGTGTCAGGAGGCACTTTGTGCTGGGTTACTATTTTGGGCGTGCCTTCGGGATGTCAGTACTTGAGACACAAGGTGTTAGGAGGCACTTGGTGCCGAGTTACTATTTTGGGCGTGCCTTCGGGATGTCGGTACTTGAGACACGAGGTGTCAGGTGGAACATGGTGTTGGGTTACATGACAGAGATTCCGGCGTTGGCCGAAGCAGGTGACACTCCATGGTGGCTGTTGAGCACTAGTGGAGTTTGTATTTATTTTTTCATTGTACTGATTACTGCTTTCCTGGTGAATGCATGACTGCTTAAACACATATATTTGGTATGCACCATTGGGTGGTATCCTACTGATATTTGTCTCACACCCTGCACGGGCCCTTCGGGACACATGCATGCATGCTTGGTTGTTTACAGTAGTTATTGCAGTTGATTGCTGGCATGTTATTCTGTTTACTTTCCATTGCAGTTGTTTCCTATATTGCTTCCTTTGTTTATTGCTATTGGATATGCTTCCACTCTGCGAGTCTGGTTCGAGTCTGCTAAGTCTTTCTTTCCGCTGCATCTTTACTGTTATACTCAGACCAGGACCCTTACTATGATCCTCTGAGAGGGTATAGCCTCCCCACTATACCTATTCAGACCCTCGCTGCTAGTCGTCAGCCTTTGGCGTTCAGGAGAGGTGCGCCTAAGGTAGTAACACCCGACCCGTTCGTCACTGTTCGGGTGGCTGGCCGGGTCTGGGATTTTACAAGGATCATAAGTAATAAAACTGATTCATATAATTAATGATTTGATATGATATGATCATTTTACTTATCAGAGTCATATTAATGGGGAAAAGTCATTATAAATATAATTCAATCATAGATCCATGAAAACAAAATATAATGTGATTGGATAACTAACAAAATGATATAACCGATATATTTATACATTATAAAATTAAAATACCACCTATCAAATCATAATATTCAATTAATATGTTATCCATATAGAATTGAAATTTTACAAGAATCCCTGATTTAAAAATATACCATGAGAATTAAATGTGTATGATAATAATGTGACAAGAAAAATTAAAATGAATTACTATGTGAATAACCAAAATAATAATTGAATATATCACATGGAATATTCTTGGGTAATGATAATAATTTAACAAGATTAAATAGGCTATGGGTATATGAGGATAGTTTAATGAAACAAGATAAGAATAGTATGGAATATATTTTCAGAATAATCATTCATAAATAATTTAGGAAATTTAGAAGGATTATTATATAGGGATGAAACAAATTCAAATACCATATATCAATATTAGAACCAATAAATTACATGTTTAAATAATATTTAATTATAAGAATAAAATAAATTATTCTATAAAAAATTTACTTATTGATAAATGTTCGATAAGGTTTTCTTAACATATTAATTATGGTATGATACAAAAAAAATTAAGAATGCTTGAATGTAAATTTATATTCCAAGAGATTAAATAGGAAAATAAATAAATCAGAATAACATTATATGTATTAAAAAAATAAAATAATCATGGTAATAAGATATTGATATATATATATATATATATTTTTATTTATATTTAAAGTGGGAGAGAGAGAATGAAAGACCATCACTAAATATTCTGAAAGGATATAAAAAGATTTCCATTTATTCATATTCAATGTCATGTTATACATTCTTATAACCCTATGAATTATAGAATTAAATAACTTAATCATATAGTAAATAACCATATTATTGTTTATTTTGGTTATTTTTGTTTTAATTTATTTTCATTTAATATTTATTTACTACCATATTCTATTTTATAATGATGGTTTGAAATTATTTAATCCATATATTAATAAATATAATATAATATTAGTGATTCTAAATACATTATGTTGAATAGTTTCATAATTTTTAGAATTATTAGGGTATTGGTTTCATTGCATACAATTAGTATGATTATTCTATTGTCTAACAAATACTATAAAATAGATATAAATTTATAGATGTATATGAGTAATAATGATTTGTTGAAATTAATCCAATAATTATAATTAGTTTTAAATGTGATTAATATAATATAAATTTAACCTTAAAAATTCAAACATTATGTTAATTCATAATAAATATTATAGAAATAAATGGAAACTATTATTCTAACTCATTAATAAATAGTGGATTGGAAACTCTAATATCTTCATTTATATGGGTGGTATAATCCCACCATGAGTAAAATATATTATTAGGGTGGCTGAAATTGTGTAAACCAAAATAATATTTTCAATTATAATTAAATTAAAATATAAAATTACTATTTAATATAGGTTAATTTTTGTTTTTTATAGTTTTTGAAATTGGTTAGAGGAAGATGAATAGGAAAAATCATCTGATTTAGAAAATGTACCTTTCCCTTTAAGATTATTTTTCGAGATGAATTTTAATCCATCGATGGTATAATTTTTTACTAGATCAGGTTTTCCAAAATAATTATAGTTTCATTAAGTGGGTAAAAATGTTTTATATTATAAAAATTAGTAGTTTCGGCATTGGAATGAAATATGCGGTTCATGGTTGTATTTATATATGAAGAGGAGGGTTTCTCTGAAATAATATATAGAATAAATTTTTATTTTAATAAATAACATTTCAACAATTTATTCATATGAATAATGAATATATTTTAGTCAAAAAAAATTATTTAACAAGCATCGGCACATGTCCTTAATCACGTGATAAAATTATAATAATTTATAAAATGTAATAATTTATCATTTTGTATTTACTAGAAAAGAAATATATTATTTATCCATGAGGAATAGATATATAGGTTATAAATATAAAATATTTTATTTTAAATGAATAATTTTTTATTCAGTTTTATAAATCAATGATTCATTTTTATGTCACTATTATTTCATTAAAAACGTATCATTTCTAGTAAAAAATAAGAAAATAACAATTTTTTATTTGTAAAACACAAATTCTAAAATGAATATAACTTTAATAAAAATATTTTTTAAATAGATCATTTCCCACATTTGAACATAAATATAAAAATTATTGTTTCATAAAATATGTAAAAACATACTTTATTTATAATATACATATATAAATTCCTTAAATCAAATTATTTGAAATTAATTTTTTCTATTTTTAATATCAGATTTTATTATTTTATCTGTGGTAATTATTATTTAACAACCATGTAACTTTTATTTCATTAAGGTTACCATTTTTATGGTTAGGGTATTATTCTATTTATCAAGACACTACTCTAATTGTTGTGTTTTCAATTATACAGTCATGTTACAATTCCAATAGTCTTATAGTCATTATATACCTTTAAATATTATTATTTAATTAATTGTTAATTTTCCTAATATTATATCATGTTTCTCTATAGAGTAATTAAGAAAATGATATTTTCTTAATGTTATTTAAGGGGTATTATAATAAAATTGTTCTTGTATTGGTCTAATACAACATATCCATTAATTATTTTTATTATTATGTTATGATATAAATTTTTTATTAATTTATTTCATTATACAAATACTTTATTTAGAAATTATTATTTAATAAAACAATTCAACAAAATGATTCTTGAAGAAGAAATTTTTATATAAAATGTATGATGTTAATAAACTAAGAGACCATAAAAATGATCTTTATCTAGTCAAAGATATATTACTATTAAAATTAAGCACATTATTTTGCCTAAAATGTAATTAATTAAATTTCATAAAAAGATGAAAATCATGTCCGTAAAAAACCTAGAATAGTTGGCTCAAAGAAATTAAATTCATCACCTTGTTTGAATAAATAGTTTATATATTTAGAGAAAATATTGTCTTGAATGAAAAAAAAGTTCCTTAAATATTTTTGGACTGGAAAATGACCTTAAGGAAATAAATATTTTTAAATGATTCAATATAACTATGTAATAATATGATCACTTTATTGTTTTACATATACATAAACTCAAATGATGTGAAATATCATACTGATAGAAACACATTGTTTTCATACACCCCTAGATAACATCCTTCATGAAGTGAAACAAAAAAATAAATTAAATCAGTTAAATTCCCCCAAAACCTCCCTTTAAGACCCTTTGAAAAATATTTTACTTTAAATACATAACATCAACAATTATGATATTCATCCATTCACATGATCATTTATTTATATTATTCTTTAACTATAATAATTTTCCATCATCATCAAAAATAATATAATAAAATATTAGTTTAATACTTTTTCATAAACCTTCTATATGCTAAATTAATCATCGAGATTATATATCCTCAAAAGGGGATATATATAAAGGAAATGGTGAGCTAAAATCCTATAGAGAGGATGAATAATGGGAATGAATATAACAAATTAATCAATAATAATACGTGGGTGAGTGAAATAATCGTCCTCTATTTAATATAATATGATCATACCCATAATTATTATATGAATGGTTCCTAAAAAGTTTCAAATTGAAAATAGTGAAACATCCAAAATTTATATCAAATAATTCTATGATGATATCAAAATATATTGGAAAAATAAAATTATGTAATACATATTTTTAAGCTTTTTGTAAAATATAATTGTATCATGTCTTCAAAGAGTTATTAATTAGATATAATTTTTTATAAAATTCATTAGAGGGATCTAAAATTTTGGCTCCATATTTAAAAATATTATTTGTTTTAAATCATACATTATAAAAACAAAACAAAAATATATAGAAATCATAAAAATAAAATAAACACATGGGAGTGAAAGGATAAAATATTAAATTTTATTAGAATATATTTATAAATTGACATGGTTGAACCCAAAAAAATTAATTAAATATATTATTTAAAGCATTCATGGGTACCATTCACAATTAATAAGAGTATTGGTCGTGAAGTGTACAAAAACAATTGTAAAAATAATTGATGATAGATATGAAAATATATCCTTTATCAAAGTCATTAAAGGAAGATAGGAATTAATCCCAATTATATTAATACATACATATCCATAGATTAAGTATATTATAATATGGACTTTATATTGTGTTGTAATAAAAAATAATGTAGAAACATAAGGAAAACATGAAGAAAATATATGATAAAACAAAAAATAATAATTTAAGGAGTTCAAGAATTCCTTATGAACTTTATAAGATACAAATTAGATATAAATATTTTTTATTTAATTTACATATGTAAACACATTTAAAAATATAATTATGGTAATAAATAATAACATTTTAGTCTGATATATATAAAATAATTATTACATAATAATGAATTAAAGAGACAATAAAAAAATTAGAGTGGTCAAAGGAGAAACCCTAACCTAAATTCCTCAATTTCAACATCATATTCACACATAATATATTACTAAATAAATATAAATATTATAGATTTAATTTTTTATTTTAGTTTTAATTTTTTATTTTATATAATCAATTACAAATGTGGTGGAAAATTTTTTGTTCATCTTGTACAATTTTACATCTGATATCATGGTTTTGTTTGTATTTATTTAACCATTATAGAAAATAAATTTAGAATAATGTAAATAAATTGAATTTAATTTATATTTGTTTTATATATGATACATTCACCATTAATTAATATTTTGATAAATAAATTGCAGGAAATTTCCTCATAGGTGGTTATATCAATAATTAATAGGAGGGTTCCAAAAATGTTTAGATATAATGTGTATGTGCATATATGGTAAATAAATACTTTATAGTGACATGAAATCAATAATACAATACTAGTATGATAAATAATAAATTTTATAATTTTATTATAATTTCACATATGAATATAATTTTAGAAGTATAAAATTTGAAAGGAAATGGAAGGAATGTCACCACATCATTAATATTTCCTCCCTCTCAAAAACCCTAATTCTATAAATGGTTGGATAGTTGTAGGATCATAATTTCAATAAGGATCTTAGTATAATTAATAAGAGGTATTTTTTGAATTATTTCAAAATTGGGGTATGTTTGGATGTTATTTATCATGTGGTTGTGGTGGGTTATTTATACTTATTAAGGAGTCATATTTTAGGTTATGATAACATATAAAATAATATTTTAAAACTAATAGTAGTATTTTTAATTGATAATATAATTATTATTTCGTACTAAATACATGTATTTATAAATATTATATGGTTCCACAAAAAAAATATGTTTTAAAAAAAATTATACAACAGAACTGATGAATGGAATAAAATAGTTATTAATTAATAAATAACCTCTTTAAAAATTGGAAGTTATTTTTTATATTTGAAAAATTAATATAATACTTTGAACATATTTCTTATCTTATTAAACAAATTTTTTGACATAAAACCACTCCCAAAATGAAGAGGACATTACTACATATATATTGTTTAACAAAGGATCACTTTGTGAAAAACAATAACATTGCTATTTAAAAAAATAATTATTATTATAAAAAATAAAAACAATAAATATTGGTTAATTAAGAAAAAATAATTCCACAAACTAAAATTCATCTTATATAAATAATTTTAAAATAGAATTAATTTTAATATTTAATCCAGATGGAAATAATTATTTTTTACAAAATAAGTTAAAGAATACTTTATTTGAAATTTATTGATTTGATTTTTTTGGGTTAACTATGTCTAAAATTTAAACATATTGAACCATAATATTTACATTTAATTATTTTAGTGATTATATATTTACGTTTCATTCAATATATTCTTCAAGTAATCAATTCAACATTTTAATAATCATGTTAAAACTATAATCCATATATTTTGATTCTAACATTAACTTGACTATTCTATAGTGGATAAGATATTTTGGATCTATTATGTTGTTTGTATCTGGTGTTTAGCGTGTTGGGGGGAGTCCTGAGGAAGGAACAATAATGCTCAAGCTTAAAGTTTAGGTAGGGTAGGACTACGGTGTAGAGGTCTATGTTGATCCATGGTGGTTATCTCTAAAGTTGGGTTATAGTGTGTAAATTATGATTAACTATGTAGAATGGGGTTTTAGTATATAATGGACTACTATATTGGGGAAAATTCTATAGAGGTCCCCATGGTTACAACATAGGTCTAAATGTGACCAATTTTTGTGGTTTTGTCCATTTGGGTGTCAATTTTTGGGGGGATTTTTGGTTACACAATATAGGGGTTCAAACTCAATATTCTATGCTATAGAAATAAATCATATGTTGTGGTGATATTTCAGTTTTATCATATCTAAGTTAGATTAATAACATAAATTCCAAAAAAAATTAACATAATAGAATTAAGGAATATAGTATACCCCATATGTTGTGGTGTTTTAATTTCTAATCCTTCATATGAATTTAAAGTCCCCTTCAACCCCCATCATTTTATACATTTCCATAAAATTGGGAAATAATGGGAGGGATTTTATTGTACCACTCATCCTCTCCCTCTCTTATTATAGATTATTATATTTGAAGGTTTGATTATTTGTGATCCAAGGTGAGTTATTTATCCCTTGAGGTTTTCCCTCTTTGTTTTTTATGAGGAGATTCTTGGAGGTAGTGATGGTTTTACTTGGTAGAAATTATGTAATGATGTTTATGGTGATATTGTGATCTATTTTACTAAAGGTTTTATTTGTTTTATCATGTTTATTGGACTGTCTATTACTCACTTTTTCATCATTTAGTCACTCAAAATGCTTCGGTTAAAGTAGGGGATTCTAGATAACTCATTTATTTTTTATAAATTGTTGGAATATCATTCCAATTTATTTATCTAGTTAGTTTTATGTATTTAACTATAATGATAATGATCCATATTAAGGAAATTAATGGTTATGTGGTGATTCAAAATATTTTGCAAATTGTCTTGACATTTTTATCATATGTGATGCTTGTTCACTACTATTACTAGAAGTAATTAATTATTCTAATACTTCTTATTTGATTGTATATTCCATTTATTAGAATCAAATTTCATAGAATGACTAATCACATAATAATTATATTGAACTAGTTACATGGGTGAATGAAATTGATATGAAAACATATTTTTATACATATAAAAGTGGTAGTAGTTGATGCTAAAAAAATTATTGTTGATGAGTTGGTGGTGGTTTATATGATTATACAATTATAATGTGATTATTTCTTAGATTAGGTAGTGAAGATTTACTGATTATCATGGGATTTATTTGAGGATGGTTTTTATTCAATCAGATTGATAATGATTTCTATTTTTAGTGAGAGTTATCTAGCGGTACTATAGCGGATTCCGCATATAGAATAGTGGGATATAGATGAGGTAATGGATTATAGAGTACGGTTATAGATAATTTTTCATTTTTGGAAATATAGAATTAATGGGATGTTGTTGTTGATGAATTTCATGTATTATATGGGTTTTATTGGTAGTTTCTCAGTGGTATTGAATATGTTTTTTTTAGAATGAACAAATATTAGGCTCTGTTTGAATTGAATCAGCAAATGGTTAAAATAGAACCATTGCTGGATGAAAATAATGATTAATTTAAAGAAATATGATGGGTATTTTCTTGAGTGATTTCTCATTAAATATATAATTTAATGTCTTAATAAATGTAAATTAGTTTTAAATTGTAAATCAAGAAATGGAATAACGGTATTATTATAATTTTAATCATAATTAATGTTGTTTTTTATAAGAAGTGGGGGTAGTTATGGTGTCATAATTGGAAGTGTTGGTATTGTGTAGAGATGGTAGTGTGGCAATGTATTTTCCTATGATAGTTTTGTTTATTGGTAACTTATTTATCTTTGTCTTTTGTGAGGTATATATAGATATGTGTGTGTGTGATGTTTTTACTTGTGATTTCTATATGCACGACACCTACATTTGATATCCTTACTGACAAAGAACATTCATTTTGTATCAACGGTTCTTCACTAACATCCTTATTTATGAGTGAAGAAATTTAAGACTATTACCTCATTAGTACACCCCCTTCTAGGTGTAGAATCTATTATGATGTCTTGTGTATTGTAGTATCATACTACTCTTGTATATAGTGTAATAGAATACCCTATAGTGTATTAGTGTGAAGATAAGTACATAATATATTGGCTAGCTCTACGGGCTATTGATGAGGAGGTATATGATTTATTTGTGGACTCTATGTGTTATTGACAACAATTTTATTATAATTTAACTAGTATACCCATTAGGGTATTGAGTGGAGAATATATAATAGGTGAACTGGTAGACCTTGTGGGGTTTGATGGGATGTGAAGTGATATGGTAATGTTGATTTGAGGATATATTGTGGGGGATGTGCATGGTAAAAGGAGGGAATGAGGTTGTTGTCTTTAATGATAATGATACAATGTTGAATTTGATATGAGATGTGTGGATGATACATGGTGAATAGATTTTGATATGAGATGATGAGGATGATAAGTAAATGATGTGATTCAAGGATTGTATGTGGGAAACAATGTGATGCAGAACTACAAAAAATTGTATTTGATGTAGATTCTATCTGATGTTGGGACATGATAGTTAAAAACTAATATGGAACTAGTTATGGGGACCCTTTCTAACATATTCATCAAATATTATGTTACCGAGTCAGATTATTATAATTGTTGAGTGATCCATGGTAAGGCTTGGTGGTAGTTGATGTAAATAGTGCTAGTTTCTTCATCTATTTATTCATTGATTTATTATTATGCTCATTAAAATTTCTAGGATAGATCATGCATATGATCATATTGGGTATACATTTGACACTGACCACTACATAGATAAACTATTTTTCTTCTTTCTATAGTGATTTTAGGAACCGAGTTGGGCAATACTCACTACGATCATGGAGTTTACTCTGTGGTGGGTGACTAAGTGTTTTTATGGTATTTTTATCTTAATATTTTTTATATTCATGAATTGTTGGATTATCTAGAAATTTTGTTGGTTTACACTAAGTTTTATGATTGTTTTTCTTATTTATTTCAATTATATATGACGGTAATGCCACCTATATGTTTTTTTAATACACTCTATGATAATATCCATCTGGATGTATATTCTAATCTACCTTTAGGGGTTACTATTTAGGACATGAGGGGAAAGGATGGGAGTATTTTTGGGGGTGGGCATAAAAATATTAGTATCAAAGATTTTGTTTTTTATATATAGTGTAAACTAGAGTTAGGAACTTATAAAAACATGTGTGGGATTGTAGGGAAATCAAATCAGTTGACCTCAGTGCACGAAAGTGTCCATGGATACTATCTAAAACATATAATTTTAGCATACCTATTATCATAATGAAGAACAATGATTTTATTGAATGGCCATATGAAATGGATCTATTTGTGGGGTAGAGACCTAGAAGTGGTACATCTATCATGCTTGTTTTCCCTTGGATTACACAAGGATTCATTGGATAAAATTAATTAATATGAATTAAATTAAATTTAAAAAGATAATTTCATTATACCAAGGTATGGATTTCATTCATTCGTTTTAGTTATTCTTATTGGTTATCATCTATGTGATAGCGTGTTTTAACATAAGATAGTAAACTTGGTTTAAGAGGATGAGTGTTAGAGGAATATATTGTATGAGTTTCAATTTCTGGGATTATTGAAGTATGAGCAGACCATATATGATATGGATATTTAGTACTTGAAAGAGGGACCTACGTCTGATCCAAGATTGGTACATGAATTGGGTACCATTACTAGTCATTCAGATGTCGTGAGTGTTGTGACCATGGTTAAGATTTTATATTGGGGATTGGTAGGATTTGGATGTATCTTGGTTTGATTGTAAATGATAGTTTTAAAAGAATTAATTATTTTGTATGTTGAGGCATGGAATGATCATAGATATTCCCTATAATCAGAAATTGAGATTTTTTGTGAAGGAGCATGGGATCATGTTTAACGGCCACCATTAATTTTTCCTTGATGCCTTCTTCATTGATGATTCTAGATCTCAACCATTCAAGGATATATTGTATCATTTCATTCATTATCCAATATTTAAATTTATATTTCCCACAAATATAGTTGTTTATAATATTTTTTTGATAATTGATATGATACCTGATTAGTTGTCTTAATTTCAATCGGTGATTTATATAGCTTTCTCAAATAATAGGGATCTTAGTGGATGATCACATGTTTATGGATAATCAAGGATTCTATCAATATAGAATCAAGCAAAGAATTTGTGTTCTATTTTATTTATATGTACTCATTCATATGTCAATTTGTGGGGATCTAGGATGCTTTTCATTACATCTGAGAGATACATCCACTGATTATTTTATTGTTCATCTACTCATGTATGTTAGTATATCAGTGGAGAATAGTTTTAGTTTTATCCCAAGAACCAGATTACCCATTTTCCATATAAGTAGTAGGGTTAGTAGGATTATTCACTACTAAGTGGATTAGGATTAGTTATAGTATATCCCAATTATTCCCCTCTCCCTCAAGGACACAGTTCTAAGTGCAGTCATGGAGGTCTTCATCAACACTGAGATAGAGGGATGGGGAATTTGAAGCATTAGGTTATGGTTGTCCTAATACTAAAGGGGATGGATATCATCCAAGATACCATGTGTTTATATTATAACATGGATTATTATTATTATTTATTCTAAATAATCACACTTATTTTATTCACCAATTTATAATCATTTCATGTAACATGTGATGTAGATTCTTTTACTTCCCCTTATATTCTCTATGCCAAATAATGTTCAGAAGAGATTCTTAGATGTGTGTACGGGTTGTCAGAAAATGATTGGACAACATAAATCATATAATGATTTCTTCATAAATAAAATTTTATCAAATAATATAATTCTCAATAATGAATTATATTATTCTATATGCAATATTATTAATTTCCTCTAGAGGATATTTGTGCTTTTCGATGAGTAGGTCTAATGTGTGGCGTTTAATATAGAGAGGTAGCATAAAATTTGTAATAAATATTAACATTCATTATCTCCTAGAAATAATATCATTTAATATAGAGGAATAGTATATTTTGGAGCTTTTGAGAATCATAGAACAGTTCTGTGATTATTTTCTAAGGAGTTCATTTTCATAAAATATTAGTGTGATATTGTAATTATTTCATGAACCACATCATGATAGTTTGAGAAAACATAAGTAAAATTTGAATTATTTTCTCTTGTGTAGTTTTTAAGGGTAGAAATGGTAATTTATCTGATTAATAGATCTCAAATAATTTTTCTAGCCACTGTTTCAGTATTATAATAGGGTTTTTACCATTAGAAACGAGTTTGGTGGAATTATGAGATGTTCACATTTTTTTGGAATATTTGATGTTGAATTAATTACATATTATTTATTCATACTTTTTGATCAAGTGATGTCTTATGTTTTGATCATTATATTATAATTATCACCCCTTTTTTGTGTCCAAGATAGTGTTTTTTCCTAGGTGACCAATAACCTTATCTTGGCCTCTAGGTTCGGGTCGGGCCCCCTTTTCTTCTCTATATTTTTCTTTTCCTTTTTCATTTTTTATTATTATACTATTTATATATTTTTACTTTCTTAAATCATGTGTATGACCCTAATTTGGGGTTATTAATCTAAGATAAAGGATTGGAAAATAGAGAGGGTAGAAGACATATCTAGTGAGAAAGAGTTTCCATCATGGAGCTCAGGAGGGTCCAGATAATTGTGCGAAAGCTACAAAATGTGAATCAGATCAATGATTCAAAATCATACTCCCAAAGGTATGAATGTTTTAAGGAATTCTATATAAATTTTCAATGATTATTTTTTTATGTTTAAATACTTTTTGGGTTATTAGGGACCCCAAGTGGGTTGATCTAGTGGATTCATGGGATAGATAGGGTTTTTAGGATAATTGAAGTGGATTCCCCATTATTATTCCTAAATACATGGCATCTGATTTTATAAATACAGGCCATGTGTTATACATACTTGTTATATATTGGGTTTTAGGGTGAATAATGTGTATTTGTAAGTACACTCCATGTAGGTGTTGCTCAGGGTGTGCCAGGGAATATGGTTATATAGGATACACAGCCAGAGCCCGGGTGAGGCATATAGCCATTGTCTATATACTGTGTTTATACAAACCAAGTGTGGGGGTACCTATCTAGGTACACATTAGGGAAACCCATTTGGTTTACATGTTGTGTCCCTGGGGAGCACGTCGTGTACACGTCCATTTCACATGTCCATGCGGGGATTTGGTACATGGGTTAGTACCCCATGTAAGGTCCACACTATGTAACAGTTGAAAACCAAATATAATTTGGAAAGTTACACACCAATTTTCCTATGTCACATTATCAAGGAGGATCCTAGGGGATACACATCATTTACTAGAAATACATGTCATATACTTTTTCAATTCATGGATTGTTACTCTAATTCTTCACCATAGAGTCAAAATTGGAATTTTGAGTGGTCCATTTTGAGCATTTTTCTTATAGATGGTGATAGTGGAAGTCTATCAACATTTAGAGGTTTTCTAGATGGTATTTCATACTAATATAATTTTTTGGGAGGCCTCATCATGTACGTGGTCCTAGAATCCTTCCAAAGGTTGGGTTATTATTTGGGAGACCCTAATGAGAGTGTGCGCTTGATGATCACCTTGGATCAAGGATAATGAGTGAGTTCATTTGAGGATATATGGATAGATACCACGAAGTGATACTGAGTGTATTTTTATATGAAATTTTCTAGTTTTTTTACTTGTGTTGTTGTTTTTAGGAGTCTTCAGGATAAGATGACATCATGGGATTTCAACTATAGTTGACTATCATTGTTCATGTTTGATATAGGATTGAGGTAACTGTTTAAGGAATAATTTTCTAGGTGGGGTGTTTCTCTATGTTTTCCTTCTGGGCATGGTGTTTTTTTAGTATTCCCTAATATTTGTGGCTTTACATGAGGTTTCCCTTATAAGAATTGTGTTATAGGACGATTCCCTTATGTGCATGTAATCCTTGTAAATTTAATTATGATATTGGATGTGGTTCCATATATTGAGCATGGCTTGAGGTTTGGTTTTGTTGGAAATCCCCTTATAGTGTTTCCAAATTAAGATAATTTTTGGGATCATGACGGATACCCAATTCTTTTTTCCATGTGAAATTGTTGATGTTAGTCTTAGTATCTCCAGTTGACAGTTTGGGTGCTTCCAACTCTAGTGCTTGAGTTTTTTTTGAAGTTGTTATATTGTTATTATTCATGATTGGATGAGATAGATGATATATCTTTGATATTAAAATACTAGGTGTTTTCCTTGATATTGACTTAGTTTCTCTCCTCCCTTGGTAGGTTATAATGGGGAAAATATATAGGGATAACGGATGATCTGTATGATTGCACTAACCCGATTTTATTTGATTTCATGTGATACTGTTAGCAGATCATGATTGATATTTCTCTCACAAGGATTAATTCAATATTTTTCCCTAGTTGGGCATCCTAGAGATTCTATACTAGGTCATTATTTCCAAATTGACTTTGCAGGACTTTTGAGACATGTTTTTATCTGCCCAGGATTGACAAAGAGTTTATACTACCAGTTTAGGTCAAGACATATGAGTCTATGATTCTGGTAGTTGTTATTTTTTTGGTTCCTATGATGATATCCAAGGGTCAATCTTTGAGAATGTCCTTGCGTTGGAATATATAAAACCTTCTTTATGAGGGAGATGTTGTTAATTTTGTGGCTACACAATCCATGTTTCAAAATTCCTCTATCTGAAGATATAGAAAGGTTATTTTTACCTTGGGTATCACAATATAACCCTTTCTTATGTTTTTCTTTTTTTATCCATTTTTTTATTTAATTAAATTTTTATATTTGTACAAGTTGTCTCATTATGATAGGATGGGATTATCATATATTGAATCCACATGATTGAAAAAATATGTTAGGACCACCATTGGGGAAGTCAACTAAGATTCATTTCTCACCCCTTATACGTTAACCTCAATATATATGTAGACATTATGTCTTCTTTCAATTTTATCACAATATTAGGTGTATTGGGATGGGTCTTAATTTTTCATGATTGAAAAAGTATCCTCATATTGATTCTTGTTTTCTGATGGATATGTTCAATAGTCAAAGAGATCTATTATGTACATTTTCCCATAGGATCAATAGATCCATGTGTCTTTATTTTTATTTATTTAATTATGTATGTGAATGGATATATTGGTGAAAAGTGTTTGTATTCTTTTTATTTGAGTCCTCATACTATATTCCAATTATTATAGTATGTTTTAGTTTTTATTTACATAAGAACACTCTAATGTTCAAGGATGTGCATCTATTAAGTTTATTTATATTGTTATTTCACTCTGATATGAGGTAATATTATCCCAACTATATTTTTCAGACCTTCCAACATTGTTGGAAGCCTTTTTTATATGAGAAGGTGCACTTGATACCTTCTTATGATCCAAAGTGGGTGATGGTTTGGGTGGAACAGGAATTGTTCGTGATAGTTTGAGAGAGAGTTAAATAATTTCTCCACTCTAATTTCAATGTAATCTTATCATATAGAGACTTATAATATGTAGGATCTCAATAATTTGATTACAATTTAGTGTATAAGGGCTAAAGAGGGCCTAGTGTTCCTCCACGGGCTTCCATTGTGTTATTCTCTAAGAAGATGGATAGCAGTCTATAGTTATGTGTATACTTCCAGATGTTCAATCAGGTGATAGTTTAGAACCATTACATGCTCATAATTATTGATGATTTTTCTTACCATTTGATGGTACAAATTTACTTTTCAAATGTTGATTTCCAATCTTGATATCAAAAAATGAGTTTGAAGGTGGAGGATATCTTGAACGCTATATTGAGGTGTTTATATGTGAACATAAATGTTTTTGTTATATCAATTAATGTCTTTATCACACCACTATATTCACAAGAATTAGAAACTATCTAGTTCTATTATTTCCATGATCGTTCTATATTTGTGTTCATTGAAGACACCGTAGTGCACTCAATGTCATTGGATGATCGTGTTGAGTACCATAGGGATTTTTTGTAATTATTGGGCATCATCAAAATAATTGAATGAAGTAAAGGGGTATGTTTTGTATGTGTTAGGTGAAATTCCATTGAGATTTATTATCCAAAAATTGTGTGTCAGTGTATCTAATGATGACTAAGGTAGTTTTTTCCCGGCCAGTACCAATGATTTTTATAGGGGTCTGACGTTTTGACGGTCTCATAGGTTATAATAAAAAATTCATTTTGGGATTATATTATGTTTTAATAACATTAATATACTTCACCATTAAGTATTAATAATTCTTTTATAATTATCTTTTTAGGAATATTTTTATTAACGTAAGGAGATGTTGACCGTTCCTCATGTGCTTCAGTTTCCGGATGAGGGGATACATTTAATGTATCTGGTGATTATTTCCTTCTAGGTATTGGTTGTTTCATGATTTTTATATATTAATGATTTCATATTGGTATAATAAATTAGATAGACATTTGAATAACTATTCCACCCATGTTCTTGAGATGGAAGTGTTGGTTTTTTCTCTAAGGTTTTGGGGATATTTCAACATTATTGAGAATGTTGCGGCCCTTATGGATTATAAAAGATGATGGTATTTTTATCTCAAAAATATTTTCATTTTTATAGATAATGTTGATGTATTATCTCTAATAATATGACTTTCAATCATTATTAACCCCATTATGGGTATTTTTATTATGGTTTCCCTGATAAGAATGCCACTAAGAGACATTTTTTCAAATGTCTTGATATTTTTAGAGGGTAATAGAGTATCATGGGGTGATGTATTTTGATGTGTGGGAGGAAAGGGGTATAATATTTCAAATTTTATATTATAGTGAATTCATGATTAGTGAAACATATAGTGAAGTCTCAATGGGGTCCTCGAAGTTAGATGTGATACAGGATTGTTCATCCATAGTGAAGCATCAGATGGTTGGTTAAAGGATTAATACTATTGGATGATGCTAAAGGGGATGTTGGTTTCTATATCGGAGATGTGTGAGGATCTTGTCCATTTGTATCATATCTCATTAATGTTATTGCATCATGGTGTATTTATAATTTATCATATTGTGATGATACATCACTGTTTTAAAGGTATTATGTATAAAATTACAGCGTTTGTTTTGTGGTTCTTATTCAATTAGTAGGTAAGGGTGTCTAATCATGTTATTTATTAATTTTTTATATCATTGGTTTTACCAAAATAGAAATGGGGGAAATATATATAGTTTCCTTAACCTTTCAATCATTATACAAGTTAATATGAAAAAAAAATTGGGTGTATTTGGATCGGTTGATGACATTGGTCCACATCCTAAAAATTAGTAAGCAGTGTTATAAAAAGAAATTTTGGTGGATCTATGAGGATTATTTGGTGAGGATTCACTATGTTCCAATTAATAACATTTTAATTGATTTTTTAGTTTCACCTAAAGATTATGTATTGTATAAAGCATGTGATTGGAACCCAATTAAGAATTTTCACTACTTACCATCCACATATGGACGGGAAAACCATCTAGACATTGGAGTATTTGATGAATACCTTCATGTTTGATTTCCTTGGATCATCGTTAATTAAATATAAATGGGTTGAGTTTATATATAAAAATATATATCACTATTACAATTTCATGTACCCATTATGTGTATTTTAGGAATGGAATTTTAGTTCTATATATTATTGGATTGTGGTAAGGGATTCAGTTTTCCTAAAAATAGATGTGGTGAAAAGTTAGACTATGAATGTTTGGTGGCTTGGAGGTTAATGAATGAGGACCTATAATATCTAAATTCATATTTTCATGAGAATCATATGTATCTATATTTCATGGTTATGGAAAATGTTTTGTAGAGTTTTTCCTCTCATCATAGAAAATGTTTTTCTCATTGGAGTAATATATATCATAATATTATTATTACTTTTTAGGAGTTTCTATACACTAGTGTGGTATAATATCATTTGGATCTTCCTTTTATGTGAATCAAATTCAGTATGTATTCCATATGTTGTTGATTTTTTGATACTTTAAGGATGATTCTCACATCATCAATTTGGAAGAGTGTGTTATCAAATATGATGTGATTTTCATTTAGTCACCATTTGAGATTTAGGAAAATTGTGAGAAGGTTTTCAATGGGTTTTTTATTCTTTTGGTATACATATCATAGAGTCTTGGGGTTTTGCTGAAGAGTATGTTGTAATTTGAGTCAAATATGTGTACTCAGTATCCCATGTTTTTTTAGCATGGTTTTGTTGTGAAATTTGAGAGGGTTATTGATCAATTTTATTTATTTTGTTTAATAATTTATTCTATTTTAATTTTTTTTTCTATTTTCTTGTTATTATATTTTGTTGATGGTGTCATCTCCCTAGAGAGGTATATCCTAGGGAAAGCTTAGCTGGTGATGAATTTTGATCTATATTCTTCTAAGAATGGTTTTGATCCTCATGTATGATAATCATTTGATAGGTAACTAATGAAATATCGTGGATATTCAAGACCCATTACTTCTTTTGTATCATGTTTTATGGGATCCATGTGGAGGCATGTGGAAGCAATAGTTGAGATCAAGATAATACTTCCGTTGGGAGGTATGATCTCTCATGGGGGTTTGTATTACACTATTGCGATCAAATTAATGGTTTGGATATAATGTGATGATATGAAGAACAACATAGATTTGGGTGTTGAGATTTTGGGTTCATCCATTTCGAGGACCTTTTTATAATGGTCTTCATTTTTGTAGTGTAGAACTCAAAGTGGTCCATTTTTTGGGCTCTATTGGTATAGGATTAGTTAAATCATGGGTCTCATATTTCACTATGGGGTGGTTTAGTGTATAGATTTTATGATATGTGGATAATGTTTTATCCATGAAGCTCCTAAAATATAATCATATTTGAGAATTATATACAATAATAATTAAAAATATGTTTAACTTATGGGGGTTTTGAAGTGTCTTATACAACTTACATTAGTGTATATTATTTTTCCATGATAGTATAATTTAAAATAACAATCATTACCCATTCAATTTAATTTGTATCCCATGACCTTGGGTTTCCTTGGTAGATATATTTGGATACTTATCATCCTTTCTCTCAACACATTTTATCCTTGAATTAATGAGGTTAATTTCGGTGGGTCCAAGGTTAGTTCCTTATCCCTTCTCCTGATTTTCCTCTTTATTCTTTCCCAAACAATTAATAAGAATAGTTATTATATTATTTGGGTAGATGTTGGGTTTTAATTTTTCTGGGAATATTATTCTTTACATTTATGATGATTCATATGGAATGATATTGATCATTGGATCATCTCTTCCCTTTCGTTTCATTACAATTAGATTTATAAATATTCAATTTATGTATGGGTTTTGATAAACATGAATTTTTTGTATAAATTATGGGATTATAGTGATTTCATAATCATTGGGTTGGTAGTGTGGATTAATCTGACAATGGTAATGAAATATATTAATGAAACTAAATGGTATGGGGTGATTCGAATGATTTTACTTATTTTAATGATGTTACTCTCATACTCGATTCTTGTTCCTTACTAATGCTAGAAATAATTGATGTTTTTGTCCCCTGTGAATTGATTACTTTTATCCTCTATTAGAATCACCTTTACCAAAAGGGATAATTACCTACAAATTACAATTCACTTATTATATGGAATAAAGGAATTGATATGAAAACATTTTTCATAAAAAATGTTTTTTTAGTATATGATGCTAATATTGTTTCTTGTGTATTGTGGTTGAATTGGTTGTTATGG
This sequence comes from Viscum album, assembly GCA_963277665.1. Lineage (NCBI taxonomy): Eukaryota > Viridiplantae > Streptophyta > Magnoliopsida > Santalales > Viscaceae > Viscum > Viscum album. Next base: position 1,089,188,670 of record OY728165.1, read on the forward strand.
AAATTTTTATATGATTTTTATCTGGTGATTTTGATGTTGGGAAAGTGGGTTAGTTTTGAATAATATTGGAAGCATTGGGTGATGCTATTTTTTATAGATGGTTGATATTGGTTGGATTGTTAGTTTAATGTTTTCAATGGGAGTTGTAAGAGATGTCAGGGGTGCGTAGTAGGATACAAAAATGGCTATGGATCATATAATGGGACAAATAATACCATAACATGGTTATAATGAGTTAATGAGGGGGTCATTATGGGATATGACATGGATGGTTGACATGGGATTTTTTTTCTTTTTCTAGTTGTATGGAATATTTTTTTAATGATGAACATGAAATGGGGTATATTAGAACTAAATAAATTCATGAATAAAAATGAAATAGTGATGATTTAAATGAGTGGATATTTACGAGGAATAATGTGTGAGATAGATTTAGTGTTTTTCTATAAAATATGGAATTTTTTGGATGAATATATCTATATTTTTTAGAAAAATATAAATCTAGAATTAGAAAAAAATAATAATTAATAATTGTCATTTTTGAATAGTAATGGTGGTAGTTATATAAAAGAAGTGGGGATGGGGTTGCTATCATAGTTGTTAGTAGTTGTAGTTTTTGGTGATGATACTATTTCAATAAAATGGTTTATGGTTTTTATACGTTGTGTGAATATATTTAGGTTAGTCATACATGTTGTCTATATTTATAAGATCATAACTTTAATACATTATATATTCCATAGTTTTTAAAAAATAAATCACTTTAATACATTATCAAATATTTTTAGGATTAGAATTTTAGAGAACTAGATTATCACAATTATATAACAAACCCACATATTACAAAATGGACATTTATAATTATTATGCATATTTTCCATAATATAAAAATTTTAAAATAATTTTTTCCCTTTTATGAAAAAACATCATAAAATTTTACTTTATTTCTACATAATTCATATTCATCCTTAAATATGATGAAAAAAATCTGAACATGTGCAAAGAGTCGTTAAATATTAGTAAGGGACATAAAACAAAGAAATAATTTAGTCTAGTGAAAAACCTAAAAACTCGTAAAATGTTTACCTTTTCCACATTACTCATTAAGATTATAAAATAAATCATATCCACATACAGTAAAAACTTTTTTGTCAATGAACTCATTAATACCCCATATAAAGAAAATTCAAACACATATAAGAATTTTATAGCATTATATTCGTAACGCTTTCTTAGTAATGTTAGAAACAATTGGATTGCATTTAAATCTATATGATAAAACTCCCCAATTAAATCACTCCCTATTGTATTTGAATACATGTAACATTACCTATTACATTATAGAGATAAGTTGGGATCACCTATAATATAAAATATATTGGGATTACCCATTGTACAATATATATCAGGATCACCCATCATCATCTATAATTTTTATATCTTTTATAATGAAACAATCATTTTTAAACCTAAAACCTTTCATCATAAAGACAATGAAATACTCTTTTGGACCCATAAGAAAAAAAAATCCATTTTCATATAATAGTTCTGATAAATATTTATTCCTTTTTTAAAAAAATCATAATAATAATAAATTCCCAAATGTGAAGGAATATCATATTCTTTGAAAACCCATGTTAACTTGTAAAGTAACCCAAATAATGAATGTCCCTGCATGACCCATCGGGGTCTTTCTGGCTAGTTCTTATCCATGTTTAACACCCCAGGCCTTCCATTAATATTACTAGACCTAGGGGCTATTATATAGTAGGAATATCTCGCACATTGTAATCCTCATATTAAGTACATGTATGAATGAACACATCTCTAAACACCCATTAAATGCTAAAATGGAGAGTAATGATGATACCATAATGCATGCATAACATATATCCCACATTAGAGTACAAATAAGTAAAATATAATAAAAAAATTAAAATCCTACAAAAATCTAAAGATTACAACCTCCTCGAAAGGATAGGACTACTATCAATTAAAACTCTTGGTACAACCCTAGTCATTCTATCTCATTATGCTATGCATGGTCTTGTTTTTCCTAGGACACCATCAAAGGGTCTATCATCTTAAAAAGACATGTCATGTCCTTAAAGATTCCATGTTGGTATGAGTATACCAATACACAGTAGGAAACCCAAAAATCACAAAACATAACAATAGAAATAGTAGTTACGTATTCTAAAAGGAATGCCAATTCTCATGTTAGATAAAGTAATAAGAACAAAAAAAATCCTAATAGATTACATTTCTCAAAAATGTCTCAACTACAATTATATCTAAATTATTATACTTTAGAAATCATGTTAATTCTTATCTTGGAGAATCCACTCAATAATACATGTTTTCATTTAGGGTTCTCATCTATGATGTCACTCTCATTGGAAATTTCCAAATAATTAATCATTGGATCTCCTAGGATCTCAATACACTTATAAGGGCTCCCACTTAAGGCTCGTAAGGGACACCATAAAACATATATGGAATAAACCACTATGTAGTGTATTATTCTCCCATGTATATTGATCATGAAAATTCCTCAAACCCTAGCTAGGATAATGTTATGATAGAGGATACCAACCCAGGCCTCGTAGAGGGTTTCATGAAAACTCTATTTGAGACTATCCCATAGAGTGGATCACAATTCTATGTAGAATATTTAATAAAAAATTATACCATTATAGGGAAGGAATAAGGTAACACACTCAATAGATACTTGTATAAAATGAATAGATTGAGGGCCTCAACCTTCCATAGAAAAATTACATGAATATTTCATCAGGTAAATGATGTTTCTTTCATACCCTAGGGGTGACATGTATGGTTGTCCCACATGGAATATTATTCTCTATATAAATGGTATTTCCCTTAAGGATACATGGTTTTTATATTTTATTCCAACACTCATCATGTTGTAGGCCCATGGTTGTGTTTTTTTAGCCATGCTGGTGTACTTCGGGTCGTTCATTGTTTATGTCCATGTTTGAGTAAAAGTTCATGCTTGTTTACTCTATTAATACATGTGTGCATGGTAATTTTCATGACTATATACCCCTAGGGTGTAATATAATACATTATAACCCGGTAACATGGTGTGTGACATGTTCTATGTGGTGTGTTATATTCTCACTGTGCGTAAACCCTAGAACATAAGAAATGGGAACACATGGAATGTATTCATGGGACTATACTACATGTAGTCGGAAATTTTCATTAAATTCTATAGTACTGAATTTATTTTCCTCCACCACTTTTTACATCATCTCCACCACTAATCACACCCATAAATCATGAAAATAGTTTTTACATGGCTTTCCATTACTGGTAGAGAAATTTTGGTCATTTGATCCGCTCTATATTCAACTCCTGCCACTAGATTCTACATTTTGTATGACAAACCACAATTGGGGAACACTGATTTAATACTCATCTACCTATAGTAATGTACTATCATACCAAACCTCGATTCCCCATTTATTATGAACCTAAACCTGTAGTATCGATAATTTGAACTATATAATAGTCATGCAATGATCGGTCACTAGGTATTGGTTAGTCCAATGGACAAAGAAATAATGGTAATGAATTTGTAATAAATAAGTGAATAAATACACAAAACTAACAAGAGGAAAAAACCTAGGTCATTATGTGTATGTACATAATTTCAAATCCATCATAATGATGAATGAAGAACCCAAAAATAAATAATATCAGTCCTAAAATCCGAGGATTATAAACCTAATCTAGAAATCCTGAATGACTCTAAAATCAATATATTTGTTAATATATGTCACATTAATCATGGAATTATCAATAGGGAATAAAACAATGAAAAAACACATTAAATTATGTTTGGGTATATTGATGATAAAGAATGAATTTGAGTTGTCAGCATTGGTGATATCAAGGATCTTCTTTGTTGTTGGTTATCCCTTCTATATTCTGATCATTAATCCATGATCCTCAAATCCATTAATCATTTATGACACTCTACTAAAAAATCCATAGGAAAATGAATATAAACCAAGGGTTTTGGACTAGGAATTTATTTATATAGGGTATTAGGTTTGGGTAAATGAATATACAATTAATTATTTAGTTAATTTATTTATTTATTATTCCTCCCATGATTGTGCCCAAAACAATCATCAGACGATATCATGTTCTATGTTGCAGCTATGTTAAAACCCATGATAAAAAAAATTTGGGCTCAAATTTCCCATCTATGTACAATTTAAAGAGTTATTATATTATTTTTGAAAATATATACACAATTAATATAATATATTTTAAAAAAAATATATCAATTTCGAGGATTATCAGGACTCTAAATCTCATGTCATCATAGATTCTAGATTTAAAAATATTCCTTAACATATTTCAAATTAATTCAAGAAAAAAATAAAGATGTTACATTCACCCCACTTATGTATTTTCAACCCAAATAGAAAAAACGCTACACAAAAAATGTGAGGGTATTGATCTTTCATCCAGGTCTTCTACTCTCAGGTGCCATCATTCAGATTCTCAAGCTTCCACCTGACACACTTCAAGGTAATCACTCACCCACAAAGGATATTATTGTACCAATCCATTATCTCAACAAAGAATTATTCAAGGTAGTTCCATATTCAATGTCTATATCACCCTAGTCAATAACATGTGATGTGAAGGACACATACCTCCTCAGTTTTGACACATGAAGACGTCATGTTCCTAGTATAATTATTGTGATATAGGAAAGTATTATTCCACCTCTCCAACCCTATATAATATCTAAAAATTTCCAATTAATATCAAACATAACTTATCATCCCATCCAAACATATGTCATCCATATTAAGGTGATAACTTTATAAATGCATGGTATCCCTCCTTAAACACTAAAGGCCTATTTTTTGATCTGTAAAAAACATAAGTTTTATTTGAGTTCTATTCATATTCTCCTAGATGATATACACCTTTTTTTCATCACTTACACTATCTTGAAGCTAATGAGTTCTGACTCCCCTAGATCAGTCCAGCACAATGGATACATATAGGGTCTCCCAAGCAATTCCTTGAATTGTGATATTATAACGTCGCAAAAGTTGATATTGTAGAACAATAATTAAAAAAGTTTAGGTGATCACCCCAACTATATAAAATGTCCAAAATTAAATCCCATATCATTTCCTTTAGAACATGAATGGTGTTCTAATTTTGTCCATCAGTCTGGTGGTGAAATTTCATTCTTAAACACAACAGAGTCTCAAAGGGCTCCTGTAATCATCAACATGATAGTGATGTGAAGTGATCATCAAGGTCCGAAATAATTCTTAAGGGTAATCTATGAATCAATATTATCTTCTACACATAAAGAAGTCCCAATATATCTACTGGACTCTACACTAGAATATATAGGAAGTTGGTTGACTCTATGCGTCGTTCTAAGATCACACAGAAGGAATTGTATCATCTAGATATTTTTTCTATCCCCACCATGAATTACATAGATATACAATCCCACATCCAATCTTGATCCTCATGGGGCTGATCTAATACCACTAGAAATTCGTTAAGAGCCTTCACCTATTGAAAAGTGATTAATAGAGAAAAAATCTATACTATACACTTCTTCATCCTCACCAACTATAACTGACATCAAAGGACTAAGAATATCTTCTACATATATGGATATACTACTAATGGGGAATCATGACATTCCCTCAAAACCTCTTCATGAAATTTCACTAGTATAATAACCCATATTTTAAAAAGGATGACATGCTCTCCACCTTCTAATAATCCATGAGGAGAACTTCTAGTGGATATCTGAGTACGCAAGGTCTCACAGTCAGTATCCCAATGTCGAACCTCCCAAAAAAATTGTAGATGTTGTGGCGTGACAACCGTCAACTAAATTTAATCTGTACCGTCCTTATAAATAATGTATAATTTTAATGAGTCTAACTACTATGAGGCCTCATCTAATAGTTTAAAATAAGTTTTTCGGCTGATAACATCTTCCACCATATTCCCCTTCTCAAGAATATAGACTATGTCATAGTCATAATTCTATCGAAACACTATCCATAGACTATATATAAAGTTATTATCCATCCTTGAGAATATATACTTGAGACTCTTATGGTTGAAATAGATGATAAACCACTCACCCATAAATTAGTGTCTCCACATATTTAGGGAAAAGACTACAATAACCATTTCCATATCATGGGTTGCATAGTTATTCTCATGTTGTCTAAAAAATTAGGAAACTTTGTCAATCGCTACCTACCTCTACATCAGAACATAACCTAGTTAGGTCTCTAAGGAATTATAGAACCCTATATACTCAATACCCTCCTCTAGAAATATAAATATCAGAGAACTCATAAACCAATGATAAATGTCACGACCTGTCCTCGGGGCTCGTGCCGTGACTACCCCAAGCCCGCCATCCATAGGCCAGGGGCTGGCGACTAGCACCAAAGGTGTGAATCCCGATAAAAGGGAAGGCATTGCGTTTATATAAGAAAATAAACACCACATAGTACAAAATATAAAGTAAACACTAAGTAAAGTGACTAAAAAAGTAAGTGCTGGAAAGTAAATGGGCCAGAATACAAACCCAACTGAAAATACACTACAACTGAAAAGAAAGTACAACATTAGTAAAGTAAATCAGCAACCATTGAGTCGTCCTCCGTCTATCCCATCTGAAGGGTGGGTACACATGGTCTCCTCAGCTCCTCAGGTCCGGCCGTCCACTCTGTGTACGTCCCGCCTGGTAGTCCACCTCTGGGTATCGTCCCGCTCCACAAGCCTCAACCACGTTCAGCGCTGTCTGTCATCTGAAACCAACACAACATAGTGTGGGCATAGCCCGTGCAGGGGTGAGTATATGATACTCAATAGGGACCCCGAGACACTCGATGGTCTCCCATAATCCACAAACGATAATCCACAAAGGAAAGACACAAATACAAATTATCAACCAACTCTTCTTAGGTATATTCCCATACATATACCTAAGTCATCAATTCTAGCTCGGCTCCAACACACGAGCCCAAGTACAACCCAGTCCACACAGGAAAGCATAACCCAATCCACATAGGAAAACACAACCCAATCAACACAGGAAAGCACAACAAAATCCACATAGGAAAGCATGATAATCACATTGATGATAATGATTGAAAGTCAAGACTCAGCTCACATAGTTATATTACTCACAAAGTGGGGTGGAGATGATATATGTATCCTCTGAATCATCTCCCATGTCGAACCCACATAGGATCCAAGTACAGAAATCGTCGCTGCCGAACCCATGTAGGATCCCAGTACAGTAATCATCGCTGCCGAACCCACGTAGGATCCAAGTATAGTCATCCTCGCTGCCAAACCCACATAGGATCCAAGTACAGTCATCATCATCATCGAACCCATGGAGGATCCCAGTACGGTAGTCGTCGTAGTTGCATCCAGCTCTAGGGTTTCCGCGCACAGTATACTCGATTCCGGGAGGGTCTGCTCCTCGAGTCAAAGGGGTGTATACATAAACCGTCACGAAGACCAGAGCTAATTTATCTCATAGTTCCATCCCACATAATAGGGGAAAACCAAGCGAAATGTGCCCAAGTCACAGAGAACAAGTCAACCAAGCCATTTTCCTAAAGTACATGGTGTGTAGGTAAGCGATACACGTCGTGTCATCAAACACCGTGTCATGACCCGCCTTCACCAAAAGGAGGTAAGGGTCAGCAGATTTCCAGGACTTTCCTTCTTTATGTTGAAGGAGAGATAATGACCCCCGAGACCCGCATTCAATAGATCCCAGAGTGGCGACTAGCACCAAGGGTATAGAAATTTCTCACAAATGGAAGGCATTAACCCTTTTTGTTTTATAAGATCGAGAGGTAAGATGATGAAACTCATCAACACCAAGGTAAAAGAAAATTAAATCCAAAAGTAAGCCATTCCCACATGCATGTTCCAAAAGTAAATCCACAAAGTACAAAAGGTGACTACAAAGGTAAGTACCAAAGAAGAAAATCAACAACTGCAACTGCCCCAAAGGTCTGAGTTATTATGGTCCTGAGTGACCCCCGAAGTCCTCCTAGAAACCTAAAAGTAGTTTTATATACGTAGGGTAACCATACAAGTACACTCAGTAGAGAAAACCAAAGACTCTCGTGCACAAGTGGGAGAACGTACTAAAGTCCCGTGAGAAAAAAAAAGAGTAAACCGAACACCTATCCAGGTAAACTATCCACCCCAGGCCTCACCAAGGCACAATCCCCAAATAACGCAAGTCAAGTAATATATATAATCAGAGCACATCGATGTTTGGGTACCCCGCGCCACTTTCCCACTGGTTATTGAGATATCCTATGCATCGAACCAATCCCGCCATTCTCACTGCACTCCCACTGCCACACCCGCCCGCACACACCTGGGCCACAACCACCACACACAGTCCCACTGCCAAATCCTACCCGTAAACACCTGGGCTGCAACTATCACATGTAACCATGCCTACAAACACCTAGGCTAGAACAAACACCACCACGCCCGAAGACACCTGGGCTAGAAAATCCACTACCATGCCCGAAGACACCCGGGCCTCATCCCGAAGACACTTGGGAAACCACCTGCCGCACACACTTGGCCAACCACCACACTACCCTACCCGAAGGTTCTTGGGATAATAATGGACCTTAGGCCATCACAGCCTGCACGAAGATACTTGGGCTATCCGGGAAAGGGATCATAAAAGGAGATAATAACCATCCATTAAGAATAGTGTTGGGAAAAACACCATCCCCCCATGAAATGGGGGTGTTTGTCACTAAGTTCTCAACTTGGGTGGGGCATGAAAGAGAAAAACAAAACTAAAAGTATATATATAGGTAACAAGCACTCACCCCAAACTAGGTTTTTCTTCAGACGGCCTACAGATTACAAAAGCTCTCAAGTCCGAGTCACAACTCTCGCCAACAAAACCCATTTGTCCCATTCTTGTTTTCAAGTTCAGTAATAATGTTCATAAGTTTATGCACTACTAGGAAACTAACACCATAAGCATAACCAAGGAAAGGAATCCAGCCAATCGTCAATTTAAACATTCACACCCGGTTCTCTTGTAAAGTCACAACAACAAAGGAAAAGTGAGAACCCTCGAAGTCCTGGAACCAGAAAACCCCGAGACACTGCCCCGTGTACCCCGAAATGGTTTCTCATAAACAAAGGATCCCACCCCAATTCGTGATATAAACAAGTACCCACCCGGTCTTAAAACTCACAACCACCGAATCCAAAAAAAAAACAGGGGATCCCATCCCCTCCCACATTTCCACCAATTAGCCACGAAAGAAAACAACCAAACCACTGTCACCAATACTAAGTTGGGACATTCCTGTATTTTCAGATTTATAAGATTTAACACACTCCATGATTTCAATTCCATGTTTTGACCAGGGTTAGCACAGAGGGGATTGATCCTGGTGCTTTTAATTTATTCAGCCGGGTATATGTGATTAACCAATTTACATTTCACAATAGGAGTTTACAATTTCAAAGCAGCCATTTAAAACCCCACGAGCGGTTCATTAGTGCACAAACAAAGACCACCAACACCCTCGATTTTCAAAAGGCGTAAGCCAGAACAACTGAGAAAGAAGATCATAATATAAAACGGCATCAACGATCACATCCCCCCCCCCCCCCTTATTTCTTTATAGGATTCGTTCATTATCTTTAATTAGGTCTGGTTTATCCAATTCTACATAATCAAAAGCATGACCACCCCACATGATACACAAAAGATAGATGCGAAGGAGAAATTCCCTACTTGTTGATAGATGATCGACGTTTAGTCCTGGCACAGAACTTTACGGATAACGATGTGGCGCGCCCAATGCACAAGAAGCTATTCGTGAAAAGATGTGATCGAGGAAAAGAGAAACCACAGCTAACCCTTACTTTATAAGAGCCGTGGACGGTTGAGGTGAGAAAGCGAAACTGCGTAAGGCGTGGGCGTCGTGGGTTGACCATGCGGCTGGCAGTTACACACGGAGGTCTCTCGGGATTTTTAGGAATTAATTATGGGCTTTAAATGGTTTTAAAAGGATTAAAATAATTAATTTATGTCGAAACATACGTTGCAGGAGCGGAAAAGTCAGGTACTGGAAAAAGAACGAAAATCTCGGTGAGGGGACACGGTGCCTCCCTCACGGTTCCACCGTCACGGTGCCACTATTTTGGTGGAGCCTCACTTTTGGAAAAGTAATGGGCCAGGAGGGTCCGGGCCATTACCTTAGATAACTCTTAAATAATTCTCATCCTCGAGAATCAAAACAAACCAAGAAGGAAAGAGAGGGCCCGAACAACCACCTCGAAAGATACCTCTTAGAAGTGAACCCATGCTTACCAAAAAAAACTTATCTATCAAGAACCAAGCAACATACCATGACAAACTTCCCAGGCATGTGAGTTGGGGTGTCTCCTCCCCCATGTTAAGATATTATCCGCTTTGGGTGGCACTGACTCGCCCGCACGAGTTTAATCGCATCCACCTTAATGCGTCTTGATTAGGGTTCAGGTTCTCTCCTCCCCCATAGCTAGGGTTTTTCACACACAATCAGAGGAAAGAAAACTAGTACATTCCATATCCAAAAGACAAAACATTCTACCACAACAAGTACAACAAGGAACAAAACTCAAAACAACTCTAGGTACTGGGTACAAATCTATGCTTCCCTCTCCCACGTACTGTCCTCAAGCCCACCATATCTCCACAACACACGAACCAAGGGAATGGTTCGCCCACGAAGCACCTTCTACTTGCGATCCTCAATCATCACTGGTCTCTTCACAAAGGTCACGTCGTCCTTGATGTCCAACTCACCCCAATCAAGGATGTGTGAATCGTCATGAAGATACCAACGGAGATGGGACACATGAAATAAATCATGTATCCTCAGTAGCGGCGGTGGTAATGCTTGCTGATAAGCCACTTCGCCGACCCGCCGCAACACTTCGAAGGGTTTGATGAACCTGGGAGAAAACTTACTCCCCTTGCCGAACCTCCGCTGCCCACGATGAGGGGAGACCTTCAAGAACACATGGTCTCCAACCTCAAACTCCAACGGCCTCCTCTTGGTATCAGCATACGACTTATGTCGGTCCTGGTCCGCCTTCATCCTTCCCCGTATGAGCTGAGCCTTCTCTGTCGTGTTCTGCACCACCTCCGGGCCAAGGATGCCTGCCTCTCCTACTTCGACACAACACATAGGTGAACGGTATAGCCTCCCGTACAAGGCTTCAAACGGGGCCATACCGATGGTAGAGTGATATATATTATTGTAGGCGAACTCTACCAGGGGAAAGTGTCACACCCATGATCCTCCTGAGTCTAGAACACATGCCCGCAGCATATCCTCCAAGGTCTGGATGGTGCGCTCTATATGTCCATCTTTTTGGGGATGGAAAGCAGTGTTAAGTCATAACTGGGTGCCCAAATCATGTTTCAATCCTCTCCAGACTCGCGAGGTAAACCGTGCATCCCTATCCGAGACTATAGACCTTAGAACTCCATGAAACCGCACCACCTCATCCACATACCTTCGTGCCAAAGTATCCACTACACTCGGCTCCCTGATTTCCAGAAAGTGAGCCGATTTCGTCAACCTGTCCACTACCACCCAGATGACGTCATATCCCCCTTGGACCTTGGGTAGTCCCATGACGAAATCCATCAAGATTTCGTCCCACTTCCACTCGAGGACATCTAGACACTGCAGTAGGCCGCCTGGAACTCGGTGTTCAGCCTTCACTTGCTGACACACTAAGCACTTGGCCACAAACTTTGCCACTGCTTGCTTCACTTCGGGCCACCAAAACTTTCCTTTCAGTCCCTGGTACATCTTTGAAACTCCTGGGTGTACCACCAGGGGTGAGTTGTGGAACTCACTGAGAACCTTGCCGCGCATCACTTCTAGAACAAACAACCTTTTCTGGAAAAGCATCTGGTTCTGACCATCCTCTATCCATCCTTCCGAAGCATTGCCCTGGTCAACCTGGTCACACATCACATGTCACTCTGGGTCTCCCCCCTGAGACTCCTCCACTTGTCGAAACAGAGATGACTGCACTATCATCTGATATAGACAACCTCTACCACTATCCATCTTCGCATCCAGGTGTAAGGCAGCCAACTCCTCCATTGCCTTCCAGGCATCCGTCGACTCTCGGATAGCATCCTTCTGCGTCCTCCTGCTCAAGGCATCGGCCACCACATTGCCCTCAGTATAAGAGATCTCGAAGTCGTAATCCTCTAGAAACTCCACCCATCTCCGCTGTCTCAAGTTTAAGTCCCGCTGGGAGAAGATATACCTCAAGCTTCTGTGATCCGTGAAGACCACAAAGCATTCCCCAATGAGGTAGTGTCGCCATAACTTTAGCGCAAAAACGACCGCTGCAAGCTCCAGGTTGTGGGTGGCATAATTATTCTCATGGGGGCTTAGATACCTAGACCCATAAGAGATCACCCCTTGTCGATGCATCAAAACACATCCCAGACCCTGTCCTGAAGCATCACAGAACACCTCATAGGCCACCCCTTCTTCGGTTAATCTCAGCACTGGGGCACAAACCAACTTCTCTTTCAGATAGCTGAAGGCTGACTCGCACTTCTCACTCCACCTGAAACCCTGGTCCTTCTAGGTAAGGGCTATCTAAGGGGCTGCTACTCGGGAGAAGTTGGGTACGAACCTCTGATAGTAACCTTCCAGCCCAAGGAAACTACAAAACTCTGCCACATTCTTGGGTGCTGCCCAAGAAACAACCGCCTCAACTTTTGATGGGTCCACCGCTACCCCCTACTCGGACACCACGTGCCCGAGGAAGTGCACTTCTCGTGTCCAGAACATGCATTTCGACAACTTCCCATAGAGTTGATGATGTCAGAGGACCTCCAAAACTATCCTCAGGTGCTCTGTATGGTCCTCTTCTGACCACGAATTGATCAGGATATCGTCGATGAACACAACCATGAACCGATCCAAGTACTCCCGGAAGATGGAGTTCATAAGCCCCATGAACACAACTCGGGCCTTCGTAACACCGAAGGGCATGACTATGAACTTGAAGTGTCCTTATCTGCATCTGAACGCCTTCTTCGGGATGTCACCCTCTTTTACTCTCAGTTGGTGGTAGCCAGACCGCAGGTTGATCTTCGAGAACCATCCTGCCCCTTTCAGTTGTTTGAAAAGATCATCTATCCTCAGAAGAGGGTAGCGATTCTTGATCGTCACCTGATTCAGCCTCCTGTAGTCTATTCACAACCTGAGACCACCATCTGCCTTCTTTTCGAACAAGACTGGAGCACCCCATGGGGACACACTCGGGCGAACATAACCCCTCTTCATCCGATCATCAATCTGAATCCGCAACTCCCATAGCTCTGAAGGTGCCATCCGGTAAGGAGCCATAGAGATCGGTCGAGTGCTGGGCTGCGGGTCTATACCAAACTCGATATCACACCAAGGGGGTAGAGTCTTTACCTCCTCATGGAAGACGTCCATAAACTCATGGATGATCTCTAGCACTTCCACCATTTCAGCATCTACTGATTCCACTGTCAGCTCGGCCAACAAGGAGAGGAGGGGTTTCTCTCGCCTATTTCCCTTTTGACTGCTCCGCTCGCCGGTGAAGGTAACACGACGGCCGTCCGAGTCCGATAACACCACCCTTCTTCGGAAACAGTCGATGACGACACACACAGATAATATCCAGTCGATGCATAGGATGACATCGTATGGTTGAATCTATAGTAGAAGAAGATCCCTAACCGACTGATGTGGCCCTATCATCAGTCTACATTCCCGACAAACAAAAAAAATGTTAGTCTGACCTCCGACTGGTGTGCTCAACACCAGGGCCTCCAGAAGTCTCTCGGCATCTAGACCCAAGGAACGGGCTAGACTAGGTGCAAAAAAGGAGTACGAAGCTTCGGTATCGAACAAAGCATAAGCAAGAGTCCTAAACAAACTGATCGTACCTCGAACAACCTCCGACCCTGCTGGAACTGCTTCCTTTGTGGCGTGAAACTGTCCATGCCCAGCTCCTCTGCCCCTCAGCTGCCAGCCACCTCCCCGATCATGCCTTGGTCGAGGTCCCTGAGGTACGCCCTGAGGTCGGCCTCCTCATCCTAAGTCTGCCCTCGGAGGAGCGGGAGATCGCTGTCCCTGCTGCTGCTGCTGGAAATGTCTGTCTATAAACTGCTGCTGGGGTGGGCGGTGGGGCTGTCCACCACCACCGTGCTGCACCCGGTTCGGGCACTGACTCTGGAGATGTCCAGGGCTCCCATAAATGAAGCACCTTGGTCCTAGGCCCGAAGAAAAGGGGTGAGGACCAGGGGATCGAAACTAAAACTGATGCGGCCTTCTCCATACAGGTTGGAACCTAGAGTTTCCTGACGTTGGAGGCCTGGTGCTGACGGCCTTCCCCTTTGATGGTCTCAGCTGGATCCCCTCTTATGACACACCTCCTAGAGCGTGCATTCTCTCCACCACTTCGGCCTTCTTCTGGACCTCTAAGTACGTCGTCAAGGTAAAGGGGGTAACAGCGTAGTGGAGGGAGGGTCGGAGCGCTTCCTCCAAACATCTCGCCTGAGACTCCTCATCGAGAAAGAGGTTCGGAGAAAAACGTAGGAGGTCCTTGAACTTGATCCCTAGCTCCCTCACGGACATCCTCCCCTATTGGAGGGAGAGTAGCTCCTATCTCTTTTCCGCCTTTATCGTCGAAGAGCGTAATTCCGCCCAGAACTCCCTCTTGAAATCCGCCCAAGCCACCTCAGCCTCTCTCCTCTCCCCCAGGTAAAGCGTCCACCACTGACGCGCCACTCCCCACATCTGGCTGATGGCCAGAGGAACCCAGTACTTGGTCGGGGCCCGAATCAGGCCGAAAGCTATCACTAGCTCCTCTAGCCAGCCTTCCGTCTTCATGTCAGAGGTTCTGCCCTCATACTTCTCGGGGGCCTGTCGCTGGAAGGCCCGAAGAGTCTTCTACCAAGGGTCATCCTCTTCCTATCGATCAGCTCTCTGCTGATCAGCCAAATTAGTCTCTGGGGCCTCTATTGCATGTACCACACGTGGTCGCCTTCCAGGTGTCATAGCTGCAATGTAAACAAGGAATTCTTAAGCCCATGTAGTTCAGAACATCGTCTTCAAAACTTCTTAAATGGTTTTTTTATTCTTAATTCCCAAAGACATCCCAGAAACACAAGAACACAAGTCATTATGATGCATGTACCTTTCCTAGGGTCTCTACCCTGAAATCAGTGTGGCCTCACTTGGATCACGGGGGGGCCCAAAAATCACATGTCCTAGCCGGTCTTCCCTGGCCTAATTCACACAACAAGTTCAGCCAACACTGTTGCCTTACCATCCCATGCAATCCTCACTATGCCTAACTCCAGACTCCATCCTATCTCTCAACCTCTGCCTCTTATACCATTTTGTCATGACCCACCATATCCAAAAGGAGGGAAGGGTCAGCAAATTTCCAGGCCCTTGCTTCTTTATGTTGAAGGAGAGTTAATGACCCCCAAGACCCGCCTTCAATAAATCCCGGAGTGGCCACTAGAACCAAGGGTATAGAATTTTCTCACAAATGGAATGCATTACCCCTTTTTGTTTTATAAGATCGAGAGGTAAGATGATGAAACTATTCAACACCAAGGTAAAAGAAAAGTAAAGCCAAAAGTAAACCATTCCCACATGCATGTTCCAAAAGTAAAGCCACAAAGTACAAAAGGTGACTACAAAGGAAAGTACCAAAGAAGAAAAACAACAACTGCAACTGCCCCAAAGGTCTGAGCTAGTATGGTCTTTCATGACCCCCGAAGTCCTCGTGGAAACCTGAAAGCAGTTTTATATACGTAGGGTGAGCATACAAGTACACTCAGTAGGGAAAACCAAAGACTCTCGTGCATAAGTGGGGGAACGTACTAAAGTACCATGAGAAAAAAAAGAGTAAACCAAACACCTATCAAGGTAAACTATCCACCCCAGGCCTCACCAAGGCACACTCCCCAAATAATGCAAGTCAAGTAATATATATAATCAGAGCACATTGATGTTTGGGTACCCCGCACCACTTTCCCACTGGTTATTGAGACATCCTATGCATCAAACCAATCCCACCATTCTCACCATAGTCCCACTACCACAGCCGCCCGCACACACCTGGGCCACAACCACCACACGCAGTCCCACTACCAAATCCCACTTGCAAACACCTGGGCCGCAACTATCACATGTAACCATGCCTGCAAACACCTAGGCCAGAACAACCACCACCATGCCTGAAGACACCTGGGCTAGAAAATCCACTGCCACGCCCGAAGACACCTGGGCCTCATCCCGAAGACGCTTGGGAAACCACCTGCCGCACACACCTGGACAACCACCACACTACCCCGCCCGAAGGTTCTTGGGCTAATAATGGACCTCAGGCCATCACAGCCTACCCGAAGATACTTGGGCTATCCGGGAAAGGGAGAAGAAAAGGAGCTAATAACCAGCCACTAAGAATAGTGTTGGGAAAAACACCCTCTCCCCATGAAATGCGGGTGTTCGGCACTAAGTGCTCAACTTGGGTGGGGAACGAATAAGAAACACAAAACTACAAGTATATATAGGTAACAAGAACTCACCCCAAACTAGGTTTTTCTTCAGACGACCTACAAATTATGAAAGATCTCAATTCTGAGTCACAACTCTTGCCAGCAAAACCCATTTTTCCCATTCTTATTTTCATGTTCAGAAATAATGTTCAAAATTTTATGCACTACTGGGCAACTAACACCATAAGCATAACCAAGGAAAGGAATCTATCCAATCATCAATTTAAACATTCACACCCGGTTCTCTTGTAAAGTCACAACAACAAAGGAAAAGTGAAAACCCTCAAAGTCCTGGAACCAGACAACCCCGAGACACTACCCCGTGTCCCCCGAAATGGATTCTCATCAACAGAGGATCCCACCCCAATTTGTGATATAAACAAGTAACGACCCGGTCTAAAAACTCACAACCACCTAATCCAAAAAAACAGGGGATCTCATCCCCTCCCACATTTCCACCAATCGGCCGCGAAAGAGAACAACCAAACCACTGTCACCAATACTAAGCAGGGCCATGCCAGTATTTTCAGATTTATAAGATTTAACACACTCCATGATTTTAATTCCATGTTTTGACCGGGGTTAGCTCAGAAGGGATTGATCCTGGTGCATTCAATTTATTCAGCTGGGTATACGTGATTAAACAATTTACTTTTCACAGCAGGAGTTTACAATTTCAAAGCAGCCATATAAAAAACAACGAGGGGTTCATTAATGCACAAACAACGACCAAAAACACCCTCGATTTTCAGAAGGCGTAAGCCATCACAACTCAGATAGAAGATCATAATATAAAATGACATCAACGATCACAGCCCCCCCCCCTTATTTCTTTACAGTATTCGTTCATTATCTTTAATTGGGTCTGGTTTATCCAATTCTACAGAATCAAAATCACTCCCACCCCGCATGATACACAAAAGAGT
Organism: Viscum album; assembly: GCA_963277665.1. Classification (NCBI taxonomy): domain Eukaryota; kingdom Viridiplantae; phylum Streptophyta; class Magnoliopsida; order Santalales; family Viscaceae; genus Viscum; species Viscum album. Next base: position 1,089,206,283 of record OY728165.1, read on the forward strand.
GTGGCGAAGGAGAAATTCCCTACTTGTTGATAGATAATCGACGTTTAGGCCAGGTACGGAACTTTACGGATAACGATGCGGCACGCCCGATGCACCAGAAGCTATTCGTGAAAATCCACGATCGAGGAAATGAGAAACCCCGACTAACCCTTAGTTTATAAGAGCCACGGACGGTTGAGGTAAGAACGTGAAAACGCGTAAGGCGCGGGGGTCGTGGGTTGACCACACGGCTAGCAGTTGCACACGGAGGTCTCTCGGGATTTTTAGGAATTAATTATGAGCTTTAAATGGTTTTAAAAAAAGTAAAAGAATTAATTTACGTCGAAACTTATGTTGTGGGAGCAGAAAAGTCAGGTACTGGAAAAAGAACAAAAGCTCTGCGAGGGGAGACGATGCCACCGTCACGGTGTCACCCTCATGGTGCAGCTGTTTTGGTGGAGCCTCACTTTTGGCAAAGTAATTAGCCCGGAGGGTCCGGGCCATTACACAACGGGTACTGCCCATGTGAAATGGCCCGTGTCGCAGGGCTGGTCGTGTAGAGAAAAGTAAATACACAGCATTTATTATGGTTACACGCTGTGTACAAACCTCTAGGGTCGGTTCCATGTGTTCTAGCCATGTCTGGCTGTGTGGTGGAGTACATGCCCGTGTACTCCACCCCATGTCCGTGTATTTCTAGAATAAATGTTGTGCCTATTGGCCGTCTGGTTCTGCCTATGTCTGTGTATCACCCAGATTACATGCTGATCCTCGTGAAGCCACTTCCTCCATGGTGGTGGTAGTACACGCCGAGCCTCATAGCCATGTGGTTCTGCCCATGTCCGTGTGTCTCTCGGATTACACGCCGAGCCTCACAAAGCCGCTCCTTCCTTTCAACGAAGATAATACACATCGTGCCTCGTGGCCGTGTATTTCTGTCCGTGTCCGTGTATTTCCCTTGAATACATGCCATGTCCATCGAAGTCTCCTCTGTCAAACTGTGTCGACAGTACACGCCGTGTGACTGGTGTCACACACCATGTGTCACTTCTTCTGATGTCCGTTTCTTCTGCTGCTGAATGCTTGTACCACACGGCGTGTGCTTTGGAAGTACACACCGTGTATACTGGAATTTTCCAGAAATGACGCCTCTGGCCAGCACACCTCTTGAGGAATCCGTACTTTGTTCCGATGTTCTTTTTGCTACAAAACTCTCATTCCTAGGTCATCACAATGTTCCGAGGCCGTTTCTGATGTTTTCGGGATTCCGATCAGCTCTGAAAACTTGCCTTGATTCACCGCTCAAGAATGGTTGGAGAACACCATACAACCAGAATGACGGAGCAATCAGACCATGTTAGTTTGGTCTAGTTAGTTCCATATTATTTTGATAGAAAAAGGTTTAGAGAGAACCAATAACATGGAAGGGAAAACAATGTTGCTCATTCATAAACACACCCCTACCTCGATAAACGTTGACGTTTTCCAGCGACGTGGAAGATGGCGTCGTGGGGTATGGTTTCAAAGAATTCATTGGTGTGCGTCCAAGGAGAGGACGGAGTCTCACCCTAGCTGTGAAGAGATGAAGGAATGGCACATAATCTCTCCTTGTGGTGACAAAGTTCTTCGTCGAAGGGTGTCATTCTTCATGGGAGGATGAAGTTCTTCCAACAATGCTAAAGCTCTCTCCCCCAAATTCCTCACACACAAAAACTAACCAAATAAAATAAGGCCTTCCTTTATTTTATTATTTTTTCAAGCATTTAAAATTTCCAAAATTCAATCACACAATTAAATTAATTAAGGAGGTTCAATTAATTAAATTAATGTGTGTGGGAATTATTAAAGAGGATGAGGAGATGTCACATAATTAAAAACAAGAGGGGGTTTAATGGAGAGTTTAAGGAGTTATGGGGAATGTGAAGGGTTGGGGATCATGTGGGACCCACCTCACATTTATCCTCACATGGGTATTTAGGGTGATAGTGGGTCCCACCCTAACTTCCCCATGTAGAATAAAACCACTTAGGTTAGGAATAAAATTTGTACCACAAATTTTATTCAATTTAATTCGTTATTAATCCCCAAATTTTAACAACTCCTCCTAAGAAAATGCACCTTTATTAAATGTTCTCTTATGAAATTATTGGCGTTGTGGTTCCATTAGTGACCTTAGATTTCAATTCCGAGCTATGGTTCAAAAGATAGAAAAACCCGCTCATTCGTTCACTGAATGTACCCGAGCTAAACTTCAGAAATTGATTCTGGCACACCAGGCCTCGGAATCAGGTGTCGTCAGAAACTGCGTACTTGTAAAATCCCAAAGAATTTAAGAAAAAAATTTCCTTTAAATTTTTGGGTCTTTAAATTACTCCAACCTCAGGGATTTACTTCCCCGTAAAGATACATCGCAAGCTAGGGGAACAAATGATGGTACTGAGCAGGCATCTGAGCCTCACACTCCCATGTGCTCTCCTGGAGGTTCCCTTGATGCCACCTGATGCGCACTAGAGGAATCGATCGTCTACATAGGACCCACTCCTATCGATCCTTGATCTCCATCAGGACCTCCACAAAAGTCACCCCGTCATCGATGTCCAGCTCCCTGTGATCAATGATATGCGTCGAGTCGTGCATGTATCTCCTCAGCTGAAATATGTGGAAGACTTCGTGCACCCGGTGTAACTAAGGTGGAAGATCTAGGTGATAAGACGCCTCACCTATCCTGCTGAGAACCTGGAATGGTCCGACGAAGCATGGAGATAACTTTCCACCCTGGCCAAATCTCTGTAATCCACGTCGAGGTGAGACCCGTAAGAAAACGTGGTCACCATCCTAAAACTATAGTGGTCTCCGCCTCCTGTCATCATAGGAATTCTATCGGCTCTGGGTGGTCCTCATCCGCTCCTGGATGATCTGCACCTTCTCTATCATGGCCTGAACAATCTCTAGTCCTACAAGTGCTATTTTCCTAGGGTCTGTCCAGAACAGAGGTGATCTTCAAGGTCAGTCATACAATGCCTCGTATGGTGCCATTCTTATGGTGGAGTGGTAGCTGTTGTTGTATGAAAACTCTACCATGGGTAAGTGATCCTCCCAGCTGTGACCAAAGCCAAGGACACATGCATGGAGCATGTCCTCAAGAGTCTGAATGGTCCTCTCTGTCTGGCCATCCATCTAAGAATGAAAGGCAGTGCTCAGGCATAGCTTCATCCCAAATGCCTCTTGAAACCCCTTCCAAAGATAGGGAGTAAAGTGAGCATCTCGATCGGAGACAATAGACGATGGACCACCTTGAAGTCGTATGACCCCCTAGATGTAGAGGCGTCCCAATCTCGCCACTGAGCCCTGCTCTCTGATGGGTAAGAAGTGGTTCGACTTGGTTAGTCGGTATATGATCACCCAGATGGAGTCATGTCCTCTAGAAGTATGAGGAAGCCCTATCAAGAAATCTATAGATATCTCATCCCACTTCCACTCTGGGACCTCCAAGGGCTGTACCAAGCCTGCTGGTACCTGGAGCTCCACCTTCACCTGCTGGTAGGTGAGGCATCATGAAACGAACTCTGCCACAACCTTCTTCATACCTGGACACCAGTTCTGTTTTCTGATATCCCAGTACATCTTTGCTACTCCAGGATGTACTGCTAGAGGGGAAGTGTGAAACTCCCTCAGCACCTCCTCCCGTAATGCAACTGGTACCATAGTATGTCCTTTGAAAAGGATGATGTGTTATCCTCCTACAGAAAATCCTTCAGGTGGTTGTCCTAAGGATAACTGTGCACGTCGCGTCTCAAATTCAACGTCCCCATGCTGTGCCTCTCTGACCCGCTGAAGTAGTGGAGGAGTGACTGTGAGTGACTGTAGAAACGTTGATCCATCACTATCCATGAAGGATATCTGCAAAGTAGCTAACTACTCTATCGCCTCTCCAAGAAGCTGAATGCCCATCCTCTGGCTAAGAGCATCAGATACTACATTCCCATTTCTAGGAGTATAGACTATCTCAAAGTCATAGTCCTGAAGGAACTCGAGCCATCTTCACTGTCTCAGGTTCAGGTCCTTCTGCGATAAGATATACCTGAGACTCTGGTTGTCAGAGTAGACTGTAAAGCATTCGCCCATTAGATAGTGTCGCCACATCTTCAAGGTGAAGACCACTGCTGCTAACTCCTAGTCAAGGGTAGAATAGTTCTGCTTGTGTTGCCTCAACTGTCGTGATCTATAGGTGATCATTTCCCGCTCCTGCATCAGGATACACCCAAGTCTGGTCCCTGACGCATCGTAGTAAACTTCGTACCCAACTCCCTCCTCCAGTAGCCTCAAGAAATGGACCTATCCAATCTAGAACTAACACTTAGAGAGCTTACCATAAATTTGGTGCTCTCAGAGTGTGTCCAGTACAACCCACAAGTGGTAGGCATGCTCCTCCTCAGTAGTCAAGTAAATCAATATGTCGTCGATGAAGACTACGACAAATCGATTGAGGTAAGAATGGAAGATCCTGTTCATGAGACCCATGAACATGGATGGAGCGTTGGTTACACCGAAAGGCATAACCAAGAACTCATAGTGGCGATACCGACACCTGAAGGACGTCTTCTGCACATCCACATCTCGAACTCTGAGATGATGATAGCCTGACCTGAGGTCTATCTTCGAGAACCATCGTGCTCCCTTGAGATGATCGAAGAGATCATCAATCCTCAGAAGTGGATACTTGTTCTTCATAGTCGCCTTATTCAGGTGATGGTAGTCGACACGCAGTCGCAAGCTCCCGTCCACCTTCTTGGCGAACAAAATCGGGGATGCCCAGGGTGAAACACTAGGTCGAACGAATCCCTTACCTTGCTAGTCCTCCAGCTGTACCCGTAGCTCACGAAGCTCAGTGGGAGCCATCTGATATGATGGAGTAGATATCGGGGTTGTCCTAGGGTACATGTCAATATAGAAGTCTACCTCTCTGCAAGGAGGTAGTCCTAGAATGTAATCAGGAAAAACATCCACATACTAATCCACCACATCAAGAAAACTCGGACTCCACACAACAACTTCTCCTAGGATGAGACTAGCCAAATGATGAGTGATCGGTTGTCCTCTACTCTGCGTGAGTCCATCCTATGCTGCAAAGGCTCCCTTGTCGCTAGTGAAGGTTAACCTGCTCCCATCAATATGGAAACATCACACCTTGCGCATAATACAATCGATCTGACCATGGATAGTAGATAACCAATCCATGCCCAAGATGATGTCTTAAGGCCTCGATGCTACTAAAAGAAGATCCCAGTCGAAGCTCTCACCTCCTAGAGTAATCTCACACTGCCGGAACCAGTGTGTAATCATCAATTCTGTTCCCATAGGAGTCTCTAGCCGTAAGGATCGAGCCAACGGCTCCGTCGGAATCTCCGAGCTCCGAACAGGGGCAGAGACAATGAAAGAATGACTCGCTCCTGTGTCTATAAGAATTGTATCAAGGGTGGAGTAGATACAGATAGCACCTAGAATCATCTAAGTTGCACCATATTTGTAAGACTCCACTGCCTGAAGTTGAGTCTGCCTCTGTCCGCCAGCTCCCTGTGGTCAGGGTGGGCTTCCTGGTGGTGGTGGTGGTAGAGCCTCAAAGCGTCTCCCACCACCTGTTGCTCGGCCAGCACCTCTGCCTCATCCGCCTACTCCCTACAGACCTCCATGGTTGAAGCTCTGCCTATTCTTGGGTGGTCCCTCAACTATCTGCTGCTCCTCTGCATAGCGGTTCGGGTAGTCACGAGCCATGTGGCCTTGCCCGCCACATGCATAGAACTACCTGCCTCTCGAATGACTGACTCTACTGCGTGTTCCACACACCTCCGAACCAGTATCCTGAGGTCATCCACCTGATGGTCTGGTATGCTTGGACCTCTGTGACGTCTGTCTACTACAGGCTACAGAAGACTCCGCTACGTGCTGCCCTGCAGTAGGTCTCGCTACTGGTGTAGGCTCAGCAAGAAAACTCTCCACAACAAGGGCTCACTCCAGTACTCCTTCCTGCGTCGGAATGCGGAGGGAGATCATCAATGCCCTGATCTCATGCCTCAGTCCCTGCTCAAAGGTCCGGGCCTAGAAGAATGGGTCACGTACCATGTTCGTCGAGTAGCACGAGAGATCGGTAAACCTTGCCGAGTTCTGGGATACTGTCATGCTTCCCTACTGCAGACGTATCCACTCCTGAAGGTGCACCGCACAGAGGGTGGCTGGAATGAACTCCGAGCAGAAGAGGTTCTCGAAGTCTGACCAAATAGAGATGCCTCATCATGAACCTAGAGCATCAGGATCCACCATCTACCTACTACTTTGTGGAGGAGACTCGCTGCAAGGATCACCATGAGGTCAGCTGGTGTCCCTACTAATCTGAAGACTAAAACAACAGCCTCCAGCCAATCCTCAGCTGCCTGAGGGTCCGTCTCCCCATAGAACCTGTGTGGTCTTTGACGCTAAAACTCGTGCAGTGCACTCAGGCGATGTTCACTCTCAGCTGCTGGGGCTGGTGGCATCGGTGGCTCGGTGGGTAGAGGTATTGTCGGTGCATCTGCTGTAATGGGGCCCTGCACCGAGTCCTCGTCGCTCGGTGGGATTCCATCTCGCACAAAACTCGGAACCCTAGATGGCTGCCATTTTGGGGCCATCTTGAAAAGAAACAGGTGCTCCACGGTTAATAAAATATACATGGTGAGCTGACACAAATTAATCACAAAGAAAACTTTTGAAAAACACATGCAATCAATGTTTTCGTGCATTGAGTCGGAAATCAGAGGTCAGGGTCCTGGTGTTTGTATACGTCGGTTGTCGCACCAACACTGGACTCCCTAGACTGATAACCACACTCAATACCCTAAACACTATTACTTTACATGGAAGGAATTATCAGAGTCCTAAGTTTTGCGGTAGAACCGACTCCTCTGATACCAATTTGACACGACCCGTTCTCGGGGCCCGTGTCGTGACTACCCCAAGCCCGCCATCCATAGGTCAGGGGTTGGTGACTAGAACCAAAGGCGTGAATCCTGATAAAAGGGAAGGCATTTCCTTTATATAAGAAAACAAACACCACAGAGTACACAAGCTGAAGTAAACACCAAGTAAACTAAGTACAAAAGTAAGTGCTGGAAAGTAAATGGGCCAGAATAAAAACCCAACTAAAAATACAGTACAACTGAAAATAAAGTACAGCAGCAGTAAAGTAAATCAGCAACAACCGAGTTGTCCTCCGGTTATCCCACCTGAAGGGTGGGTACATATGGTCTCCTCAGCTCCTCGAGTCCGGACGTCCGCTCCGTGTACGTCCCGCCTGATAGTCCACCTCCAGGTACTGTCCCGCTCTACAAGCCTCAACCACGTTCAGTGCTATCCATTGTCTGCAACAAACAAAATGTAGTGCGGGCATAGCCTGTGCGGGGGTGAGTATACGATACTCAGTAGGGACCCCAAGACCCTCAAAGGTCTCCCAGAATCCACAAAGGATAATCCACAAAATAAAGATACAAACATGAAATATCAACCAACTCTTATTAGGTATATGCCCATACATATACCTAAGTCATCAATTCTGGCTCGGCCCCAACACATGAGCCCAAGTACAACCCAGTCCACATAGTAAAGAATAACCCAATCCAAATAGGAAAACACAACCCAACCCACACAGGATAGCATAACCCAATCCACACAGTAAAGCATGACAATCACATCGATGATAATGATTGAAAGTCAAGACTTAGCTCAAACAGGTATACTACTCACGAAGAGGGGTGGAGATGATAGATGTTGCCGCTGAATCATCTCCCCTACTGAACCCACGTAAGATCCAAGTACAGAAGTCATCACTGCCGAACCCACGTAGGATCCTAGTACAGTAACCATTGCTGTCGAACCCACATAGGATCCATTCACAGTCATCCTCACTGCTGAAACCACGTAGGATCCAAGTACAGTCATCATCGTCGTCGAACCCACGGAGGATCCCAGCATGGTTTTCGTCGCAGTCGCAACCAGCTCTAGGGTTTCTGCACATAGCATACTCGATTCTTGGAGGGTTCGCTCCTCGAGTAAAAGGGGTGGATACATCAACCGTCACGAAGACCAGAGTTAATGTATCCCGTAGTTTTGTCCCAAATCATAGGAGAAAACCAAGGGAAATGTGCCCATGTCACAGAGAACAAGTCAACCAAGCCATTTTCCTAAAGTACAAAGCCTGTAGGTAAGCAATACACGCTATGTCATCAGACACTGGGTACTGCCGTTGTGAAACAGCCCGTGTCGCAGGTCTGGTCGTGTAAAGAAAAGTAAATACATGACGTGTACTATGGTTACACACCGTGTCCAAACCTCTAGGGTTGGTTCCATGTGCGCTGGTCATGTCTGGCTGTGTGGTGGAGTACATTCCCATGTACTCCACCCCATGTCTATGTATTCCCAGAATACACGCCGTCCCTCTTGGCCGTATGGTTCTGCCCGTGTCCGTGTATCACCGAAATTACACGTCGAGCCTCACGAAGCCACTTCTTCCATGGTGGTGGTAGTACACGCCATGCCTCGTGGCCGTGTGGTTCTGCCCATGTCCGTGTATCTCCCGGATTACAGGCCGAGCCTTGCGAAGCCGCTCTTTCCTTTCAATGAAGATAATACACATCGTGCCTTGTGGCTGTGTATTTCTGTCTGTGTCCGTGTATTTCCCTTGAATACACGCCATGTCCATCGAAGTCACCTCTGTCAAACTGTGTGGACAGTACATGCCATGTGACCATTGTCACACACCATGTGTCACTTCTTCTGATCTCTATTTCTTCTACCGCTAAATTCTTGTACTACACGACGTGTGATTTGGAAGTAAATGTCATTTATTCTGGAATTTCCCAGAAACAATGCCTCTGGACAGCACGCCTCCTGAGGCATCCGTCCTTTATTCTGATGATCCGTTTGCTAAAAAAACTCATGCTCCTAGTTCTTCCCGATGTTCTGAGGCCGTTTCTAATGTTTTCATGCCTCTGATTGGCTATGAAAACGTTCTTTGATTCACCGCTCAAGAACAGTTGAAGAACACTATACAACAGGAACGACGGAGGAATCGGAACAGGTTAGTTTGGTCTGGTTCCTTCTGTATTTGTTCGATAGCAAAAGGTTTAGAGAGAACCAATAACATGGAAGGAAAAATAGCATTTCTCATTCATAAACACACCCCTACCTCGATAAAATTTGATGTTTTCCAGCTAAGTGGAAGATGGCATCACGGGGTAAGGTTTTGAAGATGGTGTTGGTGTGCATCTGAGGAGAGGACGACGTCTCACCCTAGCTGTGAAGAGACGAAGGAATGGAACATCGTCTCGCATTGTGGTGATGGTGTTCTTCGTCAAAGGGTGTCATTCTTTGCAGGATGATAAACTTCTTCCAACAAAGCTAAAGCTCTCTCCCCCAAATTCCTCACACAACAAAACTAACCAAATAAAATAAGGCCTCTCCTTATTTTATTATTTTACCAAGCATTTCAAATTTACAAAATTCAAACACACAATTCAATTAATTAAAGAGGTTCAATTAATTAAATTAATTTGTGTTGTCATTATTAAAGAGGAAGAGGATAAGTAACATAATTAAAAACAAAGGGGGTTTTAATGGAGAGTTTAAGGAGTTATGGGGAATGTGAAGGGTTGGGGCTTGTGTGGGCCCCACATCACATTTATCCTCACATGGGTAGTTAGGGTGCTAGAGGTTCTAACCCTAACTTCCCCATGTAGAATAAAATCACTTAGGTTAGGAATAAAATTTGTACCACAAATTTTATTCAATTTAATTCTCTATTAATCCCCAAATTTTAACAACTCCTCCTGAGCAAATGAACCTTTGGTAAAGGTCCTCTTAAGAAATTACTGATGTTGCGGTTCCATCGGTGCCCTCATATTTCAATTCTGAGCTCTGGTTCAAAAGATAGAAAAATATGCTCATTTGTTCCCTGAACGTACCTAAGATAAACTTCGGAAATTGATTCCAGGCACACCGAGCCTCAGAATCAGGTACCGTCAGAAACTGCATACTCATAAAATCCAAAATAATTTATGAAAAAATTTTCCTTGAAATTTACAATTCTTTACACTAAAACTCTTGAAAATAATATTGTGTCATTTTTTCCACATTAAAGGTATCCCCTTCCAAGTAAATACAGTTTAGGGTGTCGATATCCTGGATGTATTAGGCACAAATCACTTGTATCATGTAATTACTTGACCATAAAATCCTCAATTCGGTCCATTATTTTTATAAATTGGAATGATTATAAGGAATCAAGTTTTGAATGACCGATCAGTTTAGCAGTCTTCAAAAATATATTACATACATGAACGTTACATTACACTTTCTAATATAAAACAGAACATAAATAATACATTGATAGTTCCATTATTCCCATGATTTAACCCTTTATATCAATCATAATACACTTCTAGGAATCAAGGGAAAATAAAACATAAGAAAAGGGTGAGCTTAGATGATCAGTAGAGGTAAATAATTTAGCAGAAGCTATAAACATTTAAGACAAGATGAAAAATTATAACAACAGCCTTTTAAACATAAAACATGAATATAATATTGTAACAATAAGTAAAACATTACCATATAAACATGAACATGGATATTCTTCTAGTCGAACAATCACATGTAATAACTAATTTCCTAACTAGGGGATTCATAATGTCAGATATAATAACTACTATGTCAAGGCCTTGTGCGAAGACCATTCACAAATATACTATCGAGGCCTTCTGCTAAGAAAATAGTTTGTCTCATGAGACGAAATAATGCATCAAGGGGCTATAGTGGGCCCCACCTATCACATAATTAGTCAAATAAATTCCCCTTATGAAAAGGGTGAAACATAACAAAAATATTCATATCAAAACTAGCTTACGAAATGTCAATAATTTACCCATAATCCATGAATGGTATATAAATAACACATCCAGAGTAAAACATATCATAACCCATTCAATACAATATGGAATATTGTATTATAATAAATCAATCTCAATCAATAATAATATCTAATAAATGATGTAGACATAGTTGAAAATAATGAGTATAACTCTTTGAGAGAACTATCCATTTTTCATGAAATCATTTAAAAGTACCCGAATTAATAAAGGAAGACATTTAAAAGATATTTTTGAATCAAAATGACCCATACCAATTTGAAACTTTTAAAATTAATTATCACTTTAGAACAATCAAATCCTTATAAATAAATCCTTAAAATCATTTTGAAAACAAGGACATTAATTAAAAATATTTAGAAAAATAAATAATTGAATCATTTAAAGTTATGATCTAGTTTAAAATACCTTCCATAAAACCATAAAATAATAATTTTATAAATAGGTTTAATAAACATTGACATGGATGATAAATATTTTCTAGTAAATACTTACATATAAACAATCTCAGATAATAATGAAATCCAAGAATTAACCCTTACCTTAGGTCTGATACTATTCGTACGTATCTGAAACATCTATATAATGTCTTTGAAAAATTATTAACTTATAATAGAATCAATATAATATTTATGATATCACATATGATTCATTTATGACTTTATATTATGCATTTATTAACAATTCCATGTTAATGAATCATTTTGAGTAATAATCACTTTGTTTATCGTATGTGTTTTGACTTTTTTCATGATCATACAACTTAAGTCATTATTTAATTACTTAAAAAATTTATAATTTTATTTATATATCATATATAAATATAAATTGATATATAAAATTGAATACACTGTTTATGGTGATGATAGGTCGTACGTACGCATGAACACTATTTTCATTTTCGTATTGTATAGAAGTAAGTGAATGAAATATAATTTTATGTATATATATATAATCCCAATGAAGTTATTATTTTATATATTTCATAATTATTAATAAAATTTATTCTTAAAATCATTCTTGTATGGTGAACATGGAAGATGAGTCTCATTGTGTCGTGGAGACGGTATGTCGTACATACGCATGAGTGACAGTGTCATTTTTTAAATGGTTAATTGGTATGGAATTTGAGGGAATATTAATTTTAAATAAAAAATATCATGTTATATTTATTATTTAAATCCATTATATTCATCATTAAACACATATAAATAAAGTGTACATGAAAAACAATTTACCCCACAAGGTGGAGGCGGTAAGTCGTACGTACGTACGCATCATAGTATTATTTTTCATGGGATTGTAAAAAATAGGAATATGGATTTCCCATAATACTAACATCATATCAGAATATATTATATTATGAAGTAATTATTTTATTATTTTAACAACTTATTAAGATGAAGTAGAGGAATAAATTAACTTTAAAATAAAGGATAAAAAAATTACATCTTCTTCTTGTGTCTCCTTTTGATTTGCACAAAAGGAATCCTTAAGATGGAATTATTCCCAATTTTTTTCATCTAGGATGATATTAGGTAAGTTTGCAGGATATTTGGGCAGGATTTGGCCGACCAATAGGCTTTCTAGGTGTGAATTAAAGAGAAAGGGAGGCTCCCTTTTATAAGTGAGGTGATACCCACTTCTGAAAAATATGGAAATATTAATTTATTATAAAATGATATTGGGTTTTTAATAGCTCAAAATTTTTTATTAAGAGGGTAAGATGATGGTGGGTCTAAATCCTTTCAACCAATAGTTTTTGGACTTGATTAGGTTGTAAAAGTATCATTATCTTTTGGGATTAACCATTAGTTAAACAATTTAACTCTTACCATGTCATCTTGTATTTTTATAAAATATGACTAATTTATTTACTATAAAATTAAAAGGGAACCTCAAGTGGTTAATTAATGAAAATTTTAACATTTTATATGTAATTTTTTTGAATCTTTTATTTTTATGTTTTTTATATCATTTAATAAAATAGTATTTGTTTTAAAAACTCATTTATGTCATTTTTTATAGTATTTAGTAATTTGTTTTTTCTAACATCATAACACATTGATTACTTATTAAAAAGCATTAAATCATTCCTCACATGTCAAAATAATCCTGAAAATTTGTGGATTCCATCAAAACATTCAATTTATATTTATTTTAATATTTATAATATCATGTATTTTATTCATTCATTAATAAAAAAAATACAACATCGTTATCAGGCCGTAAATTAATTTAGTTATTTAATGTCTAAAAATTAAAAATAAAATACCCAGATGTATTTTTTTTATTTCTACTTATTATTTATAGTGGAATTTATCTTCTATTTAACCTTATATTAAAATGGTTTAGTTATTACAATGTGAATTTAACAATTTTAACTCCTCTTTAAACAAAATATAAAAAATGTCTTAATCTAACACATGTGGATAAAGGATCATAATTTTATCCTAATTTTTATTTTAGTCTAAAAACACTTATCCAATGGAATCAAGACATTTTTTGGGGTAATTTAATTTTATTATAATATTATTTTTACCTTTAATTACCCTATTTACTTTTAATCATGGTAAATTAAATTCAAAAGTTATTATTCACCAAAATATATTTTCATCCCATTGAATCACATTTTACATACTGATGAAAACTGCAAATTTTGTATTTTCGTAATTAATTTCACAAAATCCGTAAAATTATGTTTTATGCTAATTTGCAAATGTGCCTAGAAGGTGTGTAAAAAATGTTAAAAAGATTCAATGAATTATTATATCCAATTCTGTTGTTAAATGACTCAAATTAATTTCATTGGGATAATATAGGTATTATATATCTATTTTTAATTTTAAATAAATTTAAATTAAAAATGACTGTTTAAATGAAAAAGTCAGTTTTTATATACTATACTATATTTTTCACTATTCATCAAAAACTAAATGCTTTCAGAAAAATACCAAAAATTCATCATAAGATAATTTTGATATTTCGAATTCCAAAATTAATTCTATTTTACCATATTCAATTAGTAGGATTTTCTAAAATTACTTTTATTATTATTCACAAAAAAACATAAAAAGTAGTTCTTTTATATAAATAAATTTTCATAATATGTAACTATTTTAACAAAACATATATATCTCAATATAAATATGTTTTATTTATGTGAAAAAATTATAAATAACATTTAAAAATAATATATTTCTATTAATATTAAAATATTTAATTGATGAATAAATATATAATTTAAATAATTATAATACTAATCTGTTGTTTTGAAAACACACAATATCGTGTATAATGCAAGCCAAGTCGTTGTTGCATGAAATATAATCTATAAAATTACTTTAAATAGATAACATAATATGAAATCTTGGGGGGTTACTTTCTCCCATCCTTCAATAAATTTCCTCCTCACAATTTTAAATTGTTCTTTGAAAATAATATTTTTGAAAAAGAAAACATTTTTGTCAAAAACCCACATTGGAAATAAGTTTAATAAAATTTATTCCTAATAAAAGGAAAATATAATTGGAAAAGTCACCACCAAATTAAGATTTCAAATAAGAGAATACTAGTGGCAATAAAAGACACATAAGTTCAGGAAAAATGTAAATATTTATAGGGAGTGATTGAGGTCATCAGTAAAAAAAATGTGAATAAAAAATAGAAAATTGAGGGCCTCAAAGCCCTAAATCAGGGATTATTTTAAATATCATCATTTTAATAAAACATAAGGTATTAGGACAAAAAAAATAGATACTATTTTTTTGAATAGGAGGGATTGAATTACTATCAAGATAAGAACTCAAGAAAATAAACTTGATTTCATTACCTGTCAAAATCATAATCTCCTGATTTGGTTGTGCTTCGGTCTATTTTCACTTCATCCCTTGCACTAGGGAATCAATGCTCAAAATGATTTTTTTAATGCCTGAAACAAATTTTATAAATCATAAGGCCCACAAGTATTTATTTAATACTCTACATATTTAATGAATTCTAAAATGTTATGTCAAAGTGTCCAATAAATTATAATTCAGCCTCAAACCAAATATCATGTTCCCAAATCACACCATTCTAACCTTTAGACTTATCCAAAATACTTGTGACCAAACTCATAGTCCAAAAATTTATATGGGAGGTAAACATAATAAATATCTCTTTTTTCCATATAATAACATGTGAATACCTTTATCATGTATTCTCTTAAAACATGGTAACACCCTGAATTACCCTAAAACTTATTGAATACATTCATACTCCTTTATTCCTTATAAAATACTAGATATACTCCTTAAATCCAAAAATGTGGTAAACTCCAAAAATGATGGAATAAAAAACAATTAATTAGTTCCAAGTTAGTCAATAATATCAAATATAATTTATCCAAATAAATTATCTCTTATTCCAAAATCACTACCTCAATATTATGACCATATTAAAGTCTATCTTCCCCTCAGCCATGTAATTTCTGAAAAGTTTAACTTGTTATTTAGTCACTTTTTTTAGTACCTTACAATCTCAAATCCTCAATAAAATAGTATTGTAGTATAATCCTTATTTATTTCCATAATTCATATAAATAGTACATCATTGATACAACAATCAAATAGAATAATCCATCAACCCCAAAACAAAAATGCATTAATTATTCCACCTCTATTTTAGTAACATCTTATGCTTGACCTTGATCTCTTTGATTCTTCTGGGCTATATTTCCTTGATGCTTAAGACATTTATTTCCATAACTTCTTATTTCACTATAGTTGAAACACTGAATATTAGTCTTTTCCTTCTTCTCTTTTCATTCTTTTTCCTGATGACCTTTTTCTCATCATTCATTACAAACACCCAGTCCTTTCAAGAATTTCTAATGGGGACTATTTCCATAGTATCAGATATTAGAAAATTTTTCTTTCCCTTCTTCCATTTATTTATCTTTCTTTCTTCCATCCTCTTCTTCTCTAGCTTCCCTTCAAAGCTATAATACATAGATAATTTTTACTTATCATATTAACACATGATATTATTTCCTTATATTATGGGAGTACATGGTAGGTTATTTCCCTGTTTAATGTTGTCTTAAGACCATGAAATATTGGATCCTTCTTACTCATTGGAACATGATCATTAGTGGGGTAGTCATTCCTTATACTAGGAACCATTTCTAAACAATTTCATACACTAGATTATGTTATGAATCATAATTCATGATTCTAAACTAGTGAAATAATTAACATAAATTGAAATTTTTATACATATCTAATCTCATAATCATAAAAATGGATTCTTTGTGGGAATATTTAATCATAAATACTTCGTCATATTTTCAAATGAAAATATGAATTATCCTAAGTCTATCCCACGAGAGTGTCAAACTAGGTGCGTAGTAAGGCACTTTTTTGTGTAAGAAGTTACCCCGATTCAAGCCCAGAACACATTATTATAGTTTTCACCACTACGTACATCTGTGTTAGAATCGCGCCCACTTGTAGTATCCACAAAGGGATGTATTTCTTGGATGAACCACATAATCTCTACATTACCAACATTCTAGGAAGTTCTTCTATACTAATCCTCAAATTATATCATAGGGTAATGTTCTCTAATTAGAGATTATCTAAATCTAGTTTCCAAGGTTATTTATAAACTTTATATGATACCAACTATAATTCCCCGGCCCCATAAGCCTGGAGTTATTGAATTATTTTAATACATTGGCATGATTACAAGGGATCATTTCTTGAAGGACTGATCAGTTAAGCAGTCTAGGAAAATAGATTACATATATGAACATTACATTACTCTTTTTAACATAAAAGATATCATAAATATTCTTTTAATAATGACATTATGCCCCTATCTTAACCCAATGTATCAACAATAATACACTTCTTTGAATATTAGGAAAATATTATATAAGAAAGGGGTGAGCTTAGATGCTCAATAAGGGTAAATAATTTAATGGAAACTTTAATAATTTAAGGCAATATGTATAATAAAAGCAAGAAACATTAAAATATTAAACATTAACATAATATGGTGAAAATAAGTCAACCAGTATCATATAAACATAAACATGGATATTCTAATAGTTGAACACTCACCTGTAATAACTAATTTTATAATGAGGGGATGCATAATTCTAGACATAATAACTACTATGAAAAGGCCTTATGCCAAGACCATTCACTAATATTATTTCTAGGCCTTTTTCTAAGAGACTAGTTTTTCTAATCATACCTAACGACATATCTAGAGGCTATAGCCGACCCCACCAGTCACTTAATAATTCTAATGCATTCCTCATATGAAAATGGTGAAACATAACATAAACATTAATATTAAAACAAGCATACAAAATTTCAATACTTTAACCCTAAACCATGATTGGTTTAAAACTAGAACATACTAATACAAACATATCAAAACTCATTCAATACAATATGGAAGATTATATTATAATAAATCAACCTCAATCAAGAATAATATCCATTAAAATATGTTGATATAGTTAAAATTAATCAGCAAAACTCTTTAAAATAAATATCCTTCTTTCATGAAATCAATTAAAATATGAAAAATTTATAAAAGAAGTCATTTAAAATAGGTTTTTGAATCAATATTTCCCATACCACTTTGAAACTTTTTAAAGGAATTAAAATTTTAAAACAATCGTGTCCATGTAAATAAATCCTTAAATTCATTTTGAAAACATGGACATTAATAAAAAATATTTAGAAAAATAAATCTTTAAAACATATAAAATGATGAATTAGTTAAAAATTATCCTCTAAAAAACCATAAAATATTCTTTTTAAATACATTTTTATGAAACATGGACATGGATGATAAATATGTCCCAATAAATACTTACATATAAACAATCTCAGATAATAATGAGATTGAGGAATTAACCCTTACCATAGGTTTGATACTATTCTTATGTTTTCGAGACTCCTTTATAATTTTTTTAAACATTTTATTAACTTATATCAAAATAATAATAATATTTATGATATCACATATGATTATTGAATGACTTTATATTACCTGTTTATTAACAATTCCATGTTAATGTAACATTTCAGGTAATAATAACATTTTTTATCATACGTGTTTTGACATGTTATTCTTGATCATATTACATATATCATGATTTAATTACTTCTAGAATTTGTAATATGATTTATATAACATATATATATATATATATGAAATGGAATACACTGTTCATAGAGACGGTAGGTTGTATGTATACATGCATGTTGTTTCCTTTTTCGTATCGTATGGAAATGAATAAAATATATGTATATGTATACATATACATATATATATCATCCCTGTAAAATTATTATGTCATATATTTCATAATTATTAATAATATATATTCTTAAAATCATTCTTGGATGGTGAACATGGAATATGAGTCCTATTGTGTCATGGAGACGGTAAGTCGTACATACACATGAGTGACGGTATCATTTTATAAAATATTAAATGGTATGTAATTGGATGGAATATTTATTTTAAATAAACAATATCATGTTATATTTATTATATAAATCAATTATAATCAACTTTATACCCCTTGAAATAAAGTGTACTTGAAAAACATTTTACACCACGGGGTGGAGGTGGTAAGCCTTACGTACGCACACATAATGGTATTGTTTTTCATAGGATGGGTAAAAATATGAACATGTTTGTACTATAATATTAAAAAAATATCATCATATATTATATAATTGAGTTATTATTTTATTATGGTAACAACTTATTAAGAGGTAGTAGAAGAATAAATAAACTTTGAAAGGAGGTATAAAATGATTACCTCTTCTTCGGGTATCTTTTTTTATTTGATCTAAAAGACTATTTAATTTGGAATTATGCCCAATTATTTTCCTCTAGGATGGAGGTAGTGAAGTTTGGAGGAGATTTTTTTAGGGTTTGGATGACCCAAATGTCTTTGGGGGTGTTAATTAAATAGAAATGGAGGTTCCCTTTTATAAGAGAGGTGAGGGACACTTTAGGAAAACCATGAAATATTAATTTATTATAAAATGATATTAGGTTTCTAATAGCTCCAAATTAATTTATTTATAGGATAATATTATAATGGGTCTAAATCCTCTCAATAAATTGGTTTTATAGATGTTTATGTCATAAAATTATACTTATCTTTTGTTATTAACCCTTAGATAAATAGTATAACTCTTAACATGTCTTCTTGTATTCATATACTATATGATTAATTTAGTTTCTATAAAATGCCAGGGTAAGCTCAAGTGGTTCATTAATGAAATTTTTTTCATTATCTATGTTATTTGGCCAAATCATTGATTTTTAGGCTTTTTATATCATTTAATAAAATAGTATTTTTTAAAATCTCATTTGTGTCATTTTTTTACACTATTTAGTAATTGATTTCTGTTAAAGTCATAACAACTTGATTACTTCGATCCAAAAGCATTAACTCATACCTAATATCCCAATTTAGTCCAAAAAATTCGTGTATGGCATCAAAACAATCAAATTTTATTTATTTTAATATTTATAATATCAGGTATTTGATTCTTTCCTTAATAAAGAAAATACTTCGTCATTATTGTGTCATTAATAAATTTAATTATTTAATGTCAAAAAACTAATAAAATTCCATGATGTAGGAAATATTATTATATTTATAATTAATATTTATTTTCTAATTTATCTTTTGTATAACCCTATATTATAAATGGTATAGTTATTAAAATTTGAACATAACACTTTTTACTCTTCTTTAAACAAAATATAATAAATGACCTAATCTAACTCAATTAGATCAAACAATGATCTTATTTTTGTCACAAGGATTATTTTGGAAGAAAAACACTTATCACATGTAATTATAAAATGTTTTAGGGTAATTTTATAATATTATAATATTATTTTTACCTTTAATTTCCCTATTTACTTTTAACTGTGGTAAATAAAATTCAAAAGTTTCCATTCACCAAAAAAAAAATTTATCCAATTGAACCACATTTTAATTACTGATGACAACCATGTCTATATTATTTTTTAAATTCATTTCACATAAGTAGTAAAATTATGTTTTATGATAATTTTCAAATATTCCTTGATGGTGGGTAAAAAGATATTAAAAAAGTTCAATGAATATTTATATCTAATTCTATTATAAAATGACTCAAATGACTTATATAGGTCTAATATATATATTATGTATCTATTTTTACTTTCAAATAAATTTAAATTAAAAGTAATTATTAAAATGAAAAGTCATTTTTTATGTACTATATTGTTTTTTCACTATTCATCAAAAAATTAATGTTTTCATGAAAATACAGAAAATTCACCCTAAGATAATTTTGATATTCTGAATTCAAAAATGAAGTCTATTTTATAAAATTAAATTTTAATGAGTGTATAAAATTAATCTTATTATTGTTCACAAAAGGGCATAAAAAGTATTTCCTTTAGGAAAATAGTTTTTCAAAATATATATCTAATTTATCAAAACATATACATTTCAATATAAATATGTTTTATTTATGTGAAAAATTTATAAATGATATTTAAAATTTCTTTTTTCTTTTCATATTAAAAAATTTAATTCATAAATAATTATATCGTTTAAATAATTATAATAATATTGTGTTGCTTTTCAGAAACGCAATCTTGTTTTTAATGCAAGCCAAGTTGATGTTACATGCCATATAAGCTATTAAATTACTTTAAAGTGGTAACTTACTATGAACTTGTAGGGTGTTACATATAATCATATTAGTAAAAGGATTATTCACACCTTTATCATGCTCTTGGGTGGATTCCAAGATAACACTGCCTCAACCTTAACTACGTCCATAACTACACCCTCTATTGAGATGACATGTCCCGTGGAGTGTTACTATTGAATACATATATGACACTAAGAGATATTAACATTAATCTAGTGATGTCAGAGTATATCCTAGACCATCCTCACATGACTTGTGTTCTCCTCCTCAAATGTAAAGTATACTTGAATTTCATCAATACAAACTACAAAAAATAAGACTAAGAATGAAAAAAAAATATTTATTTCAAGGGTCTTATGAACAATTTTGGGGTGTTTTTTACACCATAAGGCATCACCATGAACTCATAATGACCATAGAAATATCATAATGTGGTATTCAAATTATCTATGTCTTGTACTCAAATCTAGTGATAACCGGATCTGAGGTATATCTTTGAGATGTATCTCACACATCTCAAATAATCAAAGAGGTCATCTATCATTGATAATGGATATTAATTCATCAAATACCCCAAGATCAGATGACGGTATGAAAAAACCTCGAGCTCTCATATGAATATTTGGCGAACAAAACTAACACTATCTAGGGAGAAACACTAGATCTGACAAATCAATTCCTCTATAAGTCCTCTAGCTACACCTCCACCTCATGCAGCTCTACAGGATCCATCCAATATAGTGGTGTAGATATAGTAAAATTCCATAATGAAATAATATCTATAATCTTTTCTCTAATTGGGGATGTAAGACTATAACATCCTCAAAAAATGTTTCCATGAACTCTGCCACCACTAGAGGAAGGTGAAATACCATAACATTCACTTTTCCAAGTATAATACTAGAAAAATGAAGAGTAATTGGTTACATACTCATTTTTATGATCCCATATTTTTTAAATGGTTTTCCTTATCACCCTTAAAAGGAAAACCTCATTTTTTTCATTGTGGGCACACTACATTATCCACATAAAATATTCAATCATGGAATGAACTGTGAATATGTTGTCTTTACCTAATATAATATCATAAGACCTCATTACTACTATAAATAGATCTCATGAGAAGCTCTCTCCAATAATATTCAAGCCCTATATTTTTTTAGTGTTTGATTTATAAATCCACTCTGGTTGGTGTGTCTGAGGAGAAAGTTTGATCCAAGGTCTCAACCAGAATATCTAAGTCTCAATCCTGGGAAGTTGAAAGAAAAGTGTGGAAATCACCCATGTCTATCAATACTTCAGCTAAAGTAGATAAGAATCGTATTGGACCACTAATCATCCTAGGATCCTCAACGTCATAGGCCTCTATGGGTTAGAGATTTTATCATCCATATCCACCTGCTCCCTGAGTCAGACATGGACAACCTAGGGCTTTGTGGTGGAAACAAGTCAAAACATTTGTAATACCTAGAAACTATCCCTACTACTATACTAAATCTTCCTCACTATATACCCTATTTATCATTCCATTATCTCCATCTAGAAATCATGATGACTATATCTATTCTATATGTAAAACAGTTTAGACAATATCGAGCAAGGTGTGCCTGATAGTTGAAAAGGAAACAATTAATCTCTCTAGGATGACTAAAACTGTCCTTACAGCTCAAATCCATATACCCTCTATCCTAATATCATATACTAAAGAATCTAGAGTACCCAGATCCGTACATACCATTAGATTCCATGTTATGAGGTCTCAACCCTTGTGTTCCCATTACCAGTACCAACTGTCGACATCTTCTCTCCTAAGAAACCCTCCAACACTTTCAACTACTCCAGAAAAGGTGGGGATGTAAAGTGATATTATTATATGCCTGATCTCTCACTATTGAACCTAATCAAAGTTTTGGGCCTAGAATAATAGGTCTTGAACCATATACATAGAGTATCATGAGATATTGTTGAACCTTTAGGAATATTCATCCATGGTCAGGATTCCATTCTAAAGCCATAGAATCCCCTAGATGCACACCTCCCATAGCATGGTTAGATAAATATCCTCTATAAAGAGTCACTATAACTTAGAATCAGATTAATCAAAATCATCGGGTGTCTATATCACCAATCTACACTATAAACATGTGGATCCTTATTGAAGACTCATCAATAGGGCCACCGTCTGATCTATTGGTCTCTTCACAAGGCATAAAACATGGGTAAATACCTCTAGCTTTTCCTCAACTGCCTAGGGGTTTGGATCACCTTGAAACATAGGCGGTCAATACCTATGAAACTCATTGAGTTAACTCATCCAATTAACATCCTCATTTGATTCATTAATTGTAAACTCCATCTATATGGGTTATGTCAACACTTGAAAACCACATACATGTACCCCCACCTATGAAAAACCCTACATTGAAGCCACGTCACTATGTGGGTTATCATCATGATCCCACAGTGGAATCATATCAAGATGTCTTCATAGAGCCATCCTAAAATATAAACAACACATACCACAGTCATAAAAATTATCTAGGGAGTTGTGTAAAGTTGTACATGGAAACCACAACCCATTCTAATATGATGCACGTACCGATTGTTTCCCAATAACATGTTCCCACATGTACCAAGTCAATAAGAATATTTTTAGAGTTCTAGTGAGTGGATAAATCAACTTCCAAACCAACAATGGAGTCATGGTAATGAAATCAAAACATTTTTTTTAACAGAAACCAAAAGTTTTATTATAAAATAAGGGATTACACCAGACGAAAAGGAGTTTTGTTTACATCTCAAATATAAAGCAGGATCAGCTTGGGGTGGAGTTCATCACTCCACGTAATAGCATGCACCACACTCATGTTTTCAAGATCATAAGAAATCTTGTTAGCTTCTCTATAGGTGTGCATTGCAATAAAACTGGTGGAGGAGAGAGAATGTATGCAGTCAATCCAGCGGGAAGTGAGTTTCTAAGCTAGATGAATTGTACCCTTCCAAATGGCTTGAACTATGGTAGAGGAATCACTCTCAATCCAGATTTTGTTCCAACTGTGAGCTTTAGAAAATGAGATAGCATGAATAACACTCCACATCTCAGCTTCTAAGGAGGAGGAAAATCCACATGAGCTGTAGAAGCATCCAAGGATCTGATCCAAATGATTTCTGAAGATGCCACCACAACCCTCTAGGCCAGGATTTCCATTGGAGGCCCCGTCCACATTTATTTTGATCCACCCCGTAGGCGGGGGTTGCCAAAAAACATCCATCGTAAATTTAGGGTGAGGAAATTCCATATCAACTCCAATGCGCTTCAAGATCCCAATGTATCTGACAGAGTTAGAGCAGTGTTCATTTTGTATCGATGCCGCCTCTCGAATAGCAATGAGAATTCTCATTTTACCTGCATTGAGATTAAATGAGTTTTTACAAAAAAATGTAGTCATTCCTGCCATACCGGATCACATGTAGAATCTATGCAATAGCCACCGTAAACAGATTCTTGATTTGATTAGAGTCCAAGATTTCCATGCATCTCTGAAGCTGCAATGTTAGGGAAGTGACAAACAACCATCTGTATTCAAAGATTTCAATTACATGGTTCCAAAGAGCAGAAGACGTATCACAAGACCGAAAGAGATGATTAATATCCTCCCTATGTTGATTACACATACAACATTTAGAGCAGAGGTTAACCTCGAAAGCCTATAGACATGAGTAAGTGGGGATCTTACCAATACACCATACCAAAGTAAAGCATGAGGGTTTTATCCATGCTTTGTTAAAGTTTTTGATCCATTTTAAAAAGTTGTTTTCATTATTGAAAAAGAAGTTATAGTAACTTTTAGAGTCCAAAATGTCATTATGCGCAGGCTCCCATATGATAAAATCATCATTCCGCGAGAAGGGATAGGAATAAATAATACTCTTGATCTCATTGGGAAGATAGTCATTTTGTGAGTGAAGTGTGTTCTTTATGGTGTCATTGATGTTCAAGGGGGAGTTATCAGGTGACAATAAAGATATAATGGGGGAATCTCGTCCAGTTGTCCAACCAAAATTTCAAATTGGAATCTTTATTGACCATCTATCTAGAATTTGTCATAATAACATTAAACGTACGTTTTATGGAAGGCCAAATAGAAGACATGCAACGATTAAAATTTTTGTTCCTTAGTTTTTCAAGAAATCGAGCTCTAAGAAAATAAGTGTCAGGCGAGTTATTAGAAATAAGGTTCCACGTCAGCTTGGTCTATAGGGAATCATTAAAGAAGGGAAGGTTTTTTATGCCAATTCTAACTTTATCAATGTGTTTACAATAGGTGGATCAGGTTATGGTAACCATTTTCTTTTAAAAAGTACTTCATATCCAAACAATGTTTTTAATGGAAATATTAATGCGCTTTAAATGACTAGCCGACAATTTGTAAATCATCATAGAGTAGACATGTTTTGAGACAATTGTGGATTTAACCAAGAAAATCCTCTTGTCCATAGAAAGATTTTCCCTTTCCAGGAGGATAGGTTCTGATGAGTATTTTCAATGATAGAAGAGAAATAGATAGCCTTAGGTCTACCACAAAACATAGGGACTCCCAGAAAAGTAAAGGGAAATGTGCCTTCCTTGATTCCAAGATCATTTGTGATCATGATTTTCCTTCCAGAGGGGGACTCTTTTCCAAAGTAAATATAGGATTTTTTCCATTTGATATGTTTCCCATAGACTAACTCATAGTGTGAGAGAATGTCTTTTAAATTGTTTAAATTCCTTTTGTCCGCTTTCAAAAACAGGATTATGTCATCTGCATACAAAAGATGAGAGGGGGCATTCAGGTTCCTGGAGGAAGATATCTGATTTAAGTCACCTTTTTCAACTTTTTGTGAAATAAGTCTACTTTAATAGTCTTCGGCAATAGAGAAAAGAATGGCATAGATAGGGTCACCTTATCGGACCCCCTTAGAACATTTGAAGTACCCCAATGGGGAGCCTTTTAAGAGGATAGAAATATGGGCCGAATTGAACAAGGTTATGATTCTGTTTAAGAAAATATAATTGAATCCAAAATTTTATAGAACTTTAAATATGAAATTCCAATCAATAGTGTCAATGGCTTTGGAGATATCAAGTTTTATGGAAACAGTCCCTCCTCTCATTTTCCTGTTGAGAAGGTAAGTTGATTCAGAGGCAAGAAAAATACAGTTTTGAATTGATCTACCTATAATAAAACCAAATTGATTCCAGGAAACCATTATATTACTAATAGGAGCAATTCTATTGGCAATGAGTTTGGTGATAATTTTCATGGGGAAATTTATCAGAGAAATAGGTCGAAAGCTGTGGAGTTCATCAGAATTTTCAGTTTTAGGAATAAGAACCAGGAATTGGGAGTTAAGACACTAAGGGAGAATTCCACGAGAGAAAAAGGCTTTAACCATGAAACAGACATCCTCTTGTAAGACAACAAGGTCCACTTGACCAGTGGTATGTTGGGTGTGACACCCCAAGACCTCCTCCAAATAGGTAATGTGATGGTGACGAGCACCAAGTAAGCATATCCCAAACATAGGAGACCATATATGGAGTATCTTTACACATGAACATTTCTCTAAACAACTATACAATGATGAGTGGTAAAGTATGACTGATACCATAACTCCTGAATAACATATATCCCACACCATAGTATGACATAAGTATTGAAAAAAATGGTCCAAATAAAATCCCATCAAATTGATATGGACTTCAACCTTCTTAGAAGAAGGGTACTAATATCAAGTGATACTCATAGTACAACAACGATCATTCTAAACCACTATTCTTTACCTGGACCAGGTCCTCCTAGTAAACCATCAAATGGTCATTCATTTTCATGATAAGTGATATCTGTAGTAAGAGCCTATATAGTTTGAGTGTAATAATACACATTAGAAAATACCAAAAAAAACAAACCTAAGCCTCAAGAGATTAGTTAGATCATCACAAAGGCATTTCAATAAATATATGAGAATTAGATATTAAAACAAGAGAAACCAAGATATACACATAACATACTCCAATTCTCAAATAGGTGTCAACAATAATTATTTCCACCATATTCTACTCATGGATTCTAGGAAATGATTTTTTGGTATAATCCACTCCCTGAAACATTTAATCACTAAAAGTCTTCATCTAAGAGGGCATGGATGCCAGGCCTTGCTAAATAAGTACTCACTATATCTCTAATGATTTTGATAGACATATAGAAGTTCACAGCCTAATCTCATGGGGGACACAAAAACCCAAAATATAGAATAAACTGCTAAGTAGGGGATCGTATTCACGTGTATATCTATATCAATGATTCCATAATCAATGCTTAACAAGATGATATGATTGAGTTTCCCACCATGATCCTCACAATGGATTCATGATAACTCTATCTGACACCATCCCATAGATGGGACAAAAACCCTATGTTGAGTTTATAATTCCACATTTTACCCTAATAGGGATGTACCAAGGTAACACACTCAACTGATACTTGTCAAACCTGAAGAGATGAAGGGCCTTATCCTTACTTGGAAAATGTACAAGGTCTGTATTGGGGGTACACAATGTGTTTTTCCTATCTTAGATCTTCCCATTACCTTCAACCCCACATGGAATATTCCCCTCTGCACATATAGAATGTTGTTTAAGGATAGATAGTGTGTAGTGGATGGGACATCACTCAGTGTACTTTTATCCCGTTCTCATTTACTACTGAAAATGACCATTTACATCAGGTCATGTCTGTGGTTAGGGTCATGTCTGAGTACCATGTCATGCATGTGTACTATGGCCATGTCTATGTTCTCAGCTATGTTAGTGCCCATATACCTCCAAGGTACACTCCATACCATCAAAACCCGGTCACACAGTGTTTACATGTGTCACATAGAATGTGAAATTTTTCTTTACATGTAATCCTTGTATCCTAGAATGGAGGATTATGGTGTCTCTAGTCATGGGACTACTCATTATGTAATCATATATTACATAAAATTTCTAGAATGTTACGCACATTCACCTAAGCTTCTACCACCATAATATCCACTGCCAATCATGATAATAAATCCTTTATAAGGGGTTTACTATCCTTATATTCCTTATTTTCAAGATTCTATCCATTAGGTTTGCTAAAGAATACATTCCAATTGTACCACGACTCATGACAACCCACAATTGGGGAACACTAATCTATTCTAGATCAACCTATGATCATATTAAATCATCTTCACACATTGATTTATCTATTTATTTTGATCCCAAACCTATGGTATCGTTTGATAGTGGTAATGAGTTTTCACACAATGATTGATAATTGGGTTGTGGTGAAATTGTCATCCAATGAAATATTGGTAGTTATCATACGATGAACAGTGAAAGAAATGAAAAAAACCACACAATATAAATTAATCTCATCCATTATTAAAATCAAAATTGATTTCTTATAATTAAAAAAATTAATTAATAACCCATAAATAAATAATATCAATTCACATATCAGAAGAAGATAACCTTGATCCTCTGAGCATGAATAACATGTGAATTAATCTCTTGGTGGATCTGATTCGTGTTCATAATTGAATAAACAATGGGAAATAAACTAGTGGAAACAAATTCCTTAAATTAGGTTTGTATAAATCACTAATTAAAAATGTATTTTTTCATCATTGGTGAGATCTATGAACCATGTTTCCATTGGAGATCCATGAAATACTCCGATCATTGATCCATGATCCTGATATCTTACAATGCTCCTACATGTTCTCCTCTAAATTAATAAGTGTTATATAGCCATCCCAAAAGTTTTGGAATAATCATTTATATATATTGGGTTTTATTTTAGGGTAAATAAATAAAAAAGTAATCATATAATTAATTTATTTATTTTTTAGTCCTCTCGTGGTTGTGCTCAACACAAACATCTGATGCGCTCTAATGTTCTGTCATATCTAGGGTAAAAATCTTAATCTAGACTCAAAATATGTCTTAAAATTCCATTATGAGTCCCCATTTTCTAATTTCATCAATTTTTTTTGAAAAATTGTGTTCGTGTGATATATTATATATTATATTATTATTATATCAATATCGATGATCAATGGGCCTTAGAATCTTTCATTGTCTCCGCACCAAGATCTGAAAATATTTCTTAATATATTCCATATTATTATAAGAAAAAATTGGGACATCACAATAAATAACCTCTATGATAGTGGGAATAATGGGAAAGTTGTATACCTAAAATGTATTATTTCTTTTTTTTATAAGTAAATTCAAATAATTATTTATATAAAAAGTAATAATACATTTTATAAACCATTTATATTTTTCCAAAAGTGACATAAAATTTCATTTATAATTTATTTATGTAAATATAATGAAAAATTGAAATATAATTTTATGAATATGGAAATAGGGGAATATTATTTAGAAAAACAATCTTCATAACATTTAAAAAAAATATGGTAAAGTGTCCTTTACCTCATGTTTGGCTCATCAAGTATATTTTTTATCATATTTAAAAATAATATTATGTTAATTATTTACTTCATTAATAACCATTCAATGTTTATTATTCCTTATAACTTAATTTTTTCCATCTTATACTCCATTTCAAAATACATTAACTTAACTCTGGACATTTTGTTGATATTCAGCTCATATATCCCAAAATGAATTTGGTAGTTCGACTATGGAAAAATAGATCATGATTATTATATTTAAATAATTTTTATAGTTATTTAATTATAATTTTATTACATTAATTAATATTTTTTAACCATCCATGATTCATGGTTTTGAAAAAAGTAGTTATGTTACAATATGAAGATTGTAGTCTATAAGTATTCATGAGTGGCATTTCCATTTTCCAATAAACATGAGGAAAAAAAGGTAATAAAAATTTTATATTTTCATAATGATTATATTATAATAAATTTAATATCCCTTTTTTAAACACACTTATATACACAAACCATGTGAGTTAGTGACCAAAACAAATACATCGGTTCACAGGGCGGTAGTCAGTATGTCCACAAGAATGATGTTTTTTTATGAATTATAATAAAAGAGTGATAATATTTATTTATCATTACATGATGAATTATTATCATATATAAAATATTATTTAATTTTGATCCATTAACAGAACTCTTGATAAGAACCAGGGATGAAATGTTAAATGTGTCATCTTCATGAGTTGATTGTTTTCATATACACACAAAAGATGTATTAATTTTCTATTAAATAGATTAGTAAATACAAAGGGTTATATAATAAAAAATCAGTATATATGAGATAATAAATTAATTTCATCATAATATATAATATAGGTTTAAAGAAGGTAAAATAATAAATAACTAGAAAACACTTGTTTAAGAACTATACATATTCTCCAAAAACATCATATGTTTTATACATAAATACTTATTAGGATGGTATTGTAAAAAAAGGACCATTGAAACATGGGGATGCATGTTGGGATGTGATTTGGACAAGTATTATCTAAACTAATAGGCTCATTAATTTTAGATAAGAGAGGAGAGTGGGTTTCTTTTCTAATTGAGTGAGAGAAAAAACTTGGAATGTTTCAAAATATTTAATTATATTAACCTCTAACTCAAGAAACATGGCTCTAAAAAAGACCATTTTTTAATGGAATATATTATATGGTGGAAATATGACCATAAAATATGATTAACAAGTGTTTTTAGGTCATTTATGCATCTTATAATTTTATTTTTAACTCTATTAACATTTTTTAAGTCTTACCATTGTGATTGCCTTTTTTTACCAGTCATTATCCCTAATGACAAAAATTAAAGTATCCACATTAAACAATATGGACATGATGATAAAAAACATTGATTTCATTTTATAAAATTCAATTTATATAAAAGGAATAAATTATAATGAAAATAAACCCGCAAAATGAGAAAAAATAGTTTTCCAAAAAATCATTTTTTAGTATAAATGGATTTTATACCAAAATCATGTGTAATATTGACTCAAATGACATTTATTTGATTATTTATTATAAAAAGAAACTAAAAATTTTTTAAATCTAATAAAAAAATAATTATAAATATATGAAAATAAATGATAGTTAGAGAAACCCATATTTTTAAACAAAAATATTACATCTTATTAGAGGAATAATAAATATAATATTATTACCCATTGAAAATTCATATATCTTTAGCTTAATTGGATACATGGAAACATAAAAATATTGTTCATAATATATCTAAATCATCTCCCTATAATTTATTCATAACTATCAGTTTTCAAAGATATATCATACTTAAAACCTTTCAATATAACCTCGGGGAAGGGAACAGAAGAAAGTGTGAGTGTAGATGGTCAGTATAGTTAAGAAAGATAGATATAAATGACCAAATAATAATTAAATGATAATTATGGTATGATAACATTATATTAACATTTTAAAACCATTATTATAATATCATAGATCATAATATTTAGTAATGGAATAAATAATTGAATTTTATTAGACTGAATCATAATGGAATCAATGAAAATTATCAATGAGAGAATAATATTGGTATGAGATATAATTTCGTGGAATAAAAATTAGAATTCAAAATAATTTTCTTATTAAAGTATAACTACCAATACTATCATAGTGGATTGGTTTCACTCCCCATTCCAAAATACTCATAGTTAAGGTTCACTCCTATGAGTCAAATATTGGACAATGTCCATTACTGAACTATGTTAATTCCCCATTACAGTCCCTATTATCCCATGTGATACCTATATTTAACCAATCAATTAGAAGGATATATAGTTATAATACCACCCATTAAATAATGAAAATCATATATATTTATTCCACAATATCAGAAAACATTCAATAGATCATAACTTGTGGAATATAAATGTGTTTCATAAAAAACTCTACATTTTAACAAAGAACAAACCATAGAAAATAAAATAGATTCATAAACATTTCATCATAAAAATCATAAACTATGAAGAAAAAAATAAGGATGTTGTCTTTGGAACATATACCTAGTATATTATATATAGTATCAAAGGATTTAATATTGAATCGAAATACACTTAAAATATTTATTGGAATATTTCTTAAATAAAACACCCTTTTCATTTTAGAATAACTTATTTAAAAACAATTATTTTCTAAAATGTTATGGAAGACTTTTTATTTGAAAAAAAATCCTGGAAAATTTTTATGTAATATTCAAATCTTTTATAGGTCATAATGGTTAGATATTTAATTCTTGTTGTGTATATAGAAAAATGAATCCTTTAACATTATTGGGAAAAAGTTAAATGCCTAATATTAAGAAAAAAGTAAATATTATTCTTTTTAAAATTTTCTGTGAATAATTACAATAATTCGTAAAAATAAATTTAAAAATTCATTATATATTATTAAAAACAATTTAAAGAAATCATGTCCATTAAGAAAAAATATTCCAAACCAACGAAAAATAAAGTATGTTTTTCTTATAAACATTTTCGTACTAATTTAAAGAAAGATAAAGAAAAATGAAAATATTACGTGAAATTAAAACAATAGACAAAGAAAAAGAAAATTCCTGATATTATTCTGAGGTAAGTAATGATATTTCATCATCAAAAACATTATAATAACAATATTGGTAAACAATGAAATTAGAAAATAAAACCCTTACCACTTTAGTAACTTTTCAATTGAAATATCCATGAAAGAATAAATTCAAATAAAAATTTAAATATGATTAACATTTTGAGAACGAATATAATATATATATATAGGTATATAATACTCATAAACATAAATAGGTTCACAACATCAATCGTGTTTCAACAAAACAATATTTTTATGAAGAACTCTAATCACTTTAGTAATATCTGAATAAAAAAATATTGAAAGAGAAACATTATATGGATTTTTATATCCCCATAATTTTCATTAATATTATATTAAAATACATTCATTGGTAGTATATACATTAAAAAAATGAAACAAGTTCTAAATATGGCATATTTATTATAGAAATAAAAAGTGAGATAAGAAACCCTTACCTCATGTTCGATGTGCATCAAAAGATATCTAACCACCTGTAAAATAAATATGAATTAATTATAATTATTTATCAGATTCATTTTCATATTTAAAATATTATACATTAACCACCTATAACATTTAAAAACACATTTTTAATAATTCATTAAACAATTCTCTATTTTTTATGATAACTGTTTTGTTTTCCATGGGAAAGTCAGTTTGGTTGTTTCAGTCTTTGTTCATTGATCAGGTTAAATCATAACTATATTTTTAATGATTATATAAATAAAAAATATAATCATTAAATATATACATATAGATATATAGTCATCTATAAAATGTATAGATATAAAAATGTATTACATCGTTCATGAGGATGATAGGACGTATGTATACATGAACCCACTTTTCATTTTCTAACAAAAAGAAGGAAAAAATGATAAATATTATTTTATCATTATTACACTATATATATATTATATATAAACTAAATATATCTAGAATATTTTCTTATTAACATCTAAGTGAAATAAAAAATGGAAAATGAATCACATCGATTCACTTCATGAAGGTGGTAGTGCACACGTACGCATGATGGATGTTATTGTTTTTAAATGGAATGGAAGGTAAGAAGGTAGATTTGATATAATAATTCATGAAGGTTAATTATTTCATAAATATCATATATATAATTTATACCCATCATAATAGTTGTACATGAAAAATGGTTATGGAAAATGAATCGTATCCCTCCATCGAGGCAGTAGCCCACACGTACACATTACTGATACATTCACTTCCCACTATGATGGAAAGAGGTTAAATAATTATGGTTAAATAAAAATAATAAAATTTAAGTAATTTTATGACACTTAATTTGTTATTTTATGATGAATAAAATATATTTAGAATATATATAAGATGAAATAATTTGAAATTTGTTGGGTTGGATGATTACCACTCTTTTGGATTACCTCCATCAGATTATTTGTTATGAATCCTTGGAATGATTATTTAAGTATAAAATCATATCATATTCATTTATATAGAATTTTATAAGATAATATTTTAGGTTTTTGAAGATATACAAGGCTAAAATAGATATAATGAAGAGAAAGGTGGGGTCTCCTTTTATATTTGGGGGAGAAGACACACATAGAATTTCTTAAAATATTAAAATATAATAAATTCTTACTCAAGAGAAATGGTTCAAAATGAGAATATATTATAATTTGGGATATTATGATGTTAAAATATATCTATATAATTTGATTTATATTATTTTAATTGGAAATCTTACCTTATCTCATTATTTAACCTCTGATAAACATGTTTTCCCTTTAACCATGGTAATAAATTTTTTATTTTTTAACTATTCATTATGGCCACAAATTAATTTGAACTTATTAAAAAATAAATATAATGAATATTAAGAATATTAAACTCATTTTAAAAATTTAAATTTATAAATTTTTAGAATTTAATTTAAAATTAAACCTACAAAACCGTGTTGAAAACCACTTTTCCAAAAATGTGTTTTCTTATATATCAAGTATTTTTATATGAAAATGAACCATAAAATTTATTAAAATTTATTAAATTTGATTAATATTAATATAAATTAAATAATTTTACTTTTATATCCATTTAAAAAATGAGACATCCTAAATGATTTAAATAAAATTACATTTTTCAATAAAAATCAGTATTTTCCATCATTTAAAGAAAAATAAATCCTTTCATAGATTTATAAATAATTTAATAAAATATAATTTTGGAAATATAATTTAAAAAATGAAGTTATTTTATATCAATAAATTTTTTTAAATTATAAAAAATAATTATATTGTTTTCTCACAAAAAATAAATAAAAACCATTTTTGATGAAAATTTTATTTTTGAATCATATAAAAACATTAAAGAAAAATAAGCACTAATTTATCAATATATATGTTTTTTACAAAACATTTATAATTTTTTTTTAAAATGTGGTGATTCCTATTCATATATTAAATTTCACTCTTATGTTACAACATTAAACAAAATTTTGGATCATTTAGACTCGAGCTTTCATATATCATAATATAATAAATAAATTAAATTTATTAGAAGATAAATATATAATAAAATCATAGTTTGTTGCCTTATACCCCCTATAAAATGAATTTTATCTTGAAATTATATCACTCTGATATAAATGATATGAATATCTATGTTTCATCACATCCATGGGTTCCCATGTAGAACATGGAGGTTGTAATTCCTCTAGAGAACTTCAATCGGGTAAGTAATATTGTTTTCTAGCATGTTAACTCAATAATACCATATTTATGCCAATTTTTATTCATGAGAAATATCATGATCTAGTTGTATAACCTCAGAGTTTAGTACATTTATTATGAACATGATATAGTTTTAGTGAATGTTCCATTATATAATAATATGTCCCTACTCAGTCAACAATATCAATGGGTACAATATACATATAGACCATCTTTCCCTTAAATATAAATCTCATAAGCTTCTTCTATAAATAAATTCACTATAATTTTATCTCACTAACAATAAATTCAATATTTTTGTAATGATTATCAATATAAATTTTATATTTACTCTGAGTGGACTTGAATTGTTTTTGAATGGATCTGACTTTATATTCAATTTACTCAGCTTGATGAACTCCCAATAGATTTATTTCTCTAACCTCATTCTATATTATTGGAGTTCAATAATTATTTCTATATAGGGATTAAAACGGATCCATTCCAAAGTTTGAGAGAAAGAAATTTTGGTAAGGAAACTAGATTATAGGAATGTGTCAATACTAAACACCATTGAAATATATAGAACAATACATGAATGTGTCATCCAAGGATTGAATGGTTCTATTAGGATAATTGTTGGTCTGAGGATGAAAAGAACTACTGAAACGAAACTATAAATCTAGATCTTACTGAAGACTTATCCATAACATTGAGGTAAATACCTTATCCAAATCACATGTAATAGAATGTGTTACTCCATTAATCCTTACCAATTAATTAATATATATTATATATATTTTAATAAGAGGGAAATTTTATCTAATAAAAATGATGTGTGGTAACTTTTTAAGGGGGTCTACTACTACCCAAATATATTTATGCCATTTAGACCTTTTGGGTTGTCCTATGTCCAAATATATGGTTATGTTTTCTCATTTATATTATTGTATGGTTAATTTTTGTAACATCCACATAAACTTCTATCACTCAACCTTAACTTTATAACATAACAAGCAATAAGATACATAATATGTAATATCTCTCTTCATTTTCTCCAACCAAAAAAACTCTTTTATAAATCTATATATCATTATATTTTTAGATAAAAATATAATGATGAACTTTGAGATTCATCCAACAACTCATTGAAATATGGTATGATTGGTACATATATGTTACATTATAAATTTCTCATTTCATAAAAAAAATGATAAGATACAAAACATTTCTTACCATTCATTCAACTCTATATCATCCTTATGCACCGCATAAATGTTTACATGTATGTATGGTTGAACACTAATTAAATAAAGATAACATTATAACCTTCCATTAAGATTTCCATATCGATCCTTCTTGAATATTAAAATATTATTCATTTTTTAAACCTGGTTATAGATAATCTAGCTTGATCCCGTTGACTCAAAACATCATCCACCTTTTTCTCTTTCTCAAATAGTTATGTATTGAGAGGTAATAATCTCAATTCAAATCCAACAACAATTTTCAGTTCAAGTACAAATCTTTATGAGAGAGTATATACTTCAAACACTTATGATCGGCATATATGTCACACCTTTATCCATAATGATAAGACCTCTAAATCATTAATTCCAAAATTGCTATAATTAACTCCAAATAATGAGTTGGGTAATTTTTTATCATGAAACATAAATTTTCATGAGGCATAAAAAATAACCATATCATTTTACATGAGGATACATCTCATTCCCTTATTTGATACATCACTATATACCACAACCCCTTCTCCACTGTAGGGTAGTGTATTAATAGGTGTAATGTCTAACCTTCACTTCAGTTCCTTGAAATTTCCCTCAAATTAATCTATCAAAAGGAAAATTTCCCCCTTTTATATTGATATTGAGGTTGGATTAGACACCCATATATATCCAAAGGAAAATTTCTCCCTTTTATGCTAACATGGAGATTAGATTAGATAAACAAAATTAATTCCCTAAAAATCATCGATAATATCCAACCAAACCATGAAATATATGTATCTAAGTCACAGCGGTTCATTAGAACCAACATCCAACAATGTTTATCACTTATGGGACCATAGATATACAATCAATTACAATTATATGATCCAAATAAGAATATTATTTTCAAACAAATTCAAAATTAGTAAATGTTTCAAACATTTAATCCTTACATAACATTTTCAGTGAAATCCTCAAGTAATATTTATACTCTTATTTATGTATATAATTAATAATAATTTCATCTATAAAGACAACCCAAAAGTAATCTGGATAATCTCAAATTACACACTTCATTAAATCAATGAATATAATAAGATAAATAAGTAAGAACAAATGGAATCACTATAAATTAATATTGTACATACCTTATAAGAAATCTTTTTCGTTATGTCTTCACATTTTACCCTAAACTTATAGTATAAAATTATAAGTTAAATCATGTAAAAATATTTATCCCCTCAAGATTGATCAAAAAAATTATCAATATATGTTAGAGGATATCTATTCTTGATTATGATATTTTCATGTTCTAAATAATCAATGAAGAGTCGCATTGATACATATTTATTCTTAACAAAAAGAACTTGTGCACCCCCATGGTGACACAATTGTATAAATATATCCCTTTGAAATATTCTCCAAGAGTTCCTTATTCAATTCTAGAAACTCAATCATGGAAATTCTATTTGAAGTATTTTAAATATTTATACAACCTTATATAAGTTCTATTGAAAACTTAACTTAATAAATGGGATTAAGACCAGGAAACTCTTCTAAAAAGATAATCATAAATACATAAAAAAAATATGAATATGATTTATATTGAGTTTCTTCCCAACTATATGAGATAAATTACATTTTTTAATTCTAATAAATACCCATATAATATATATAATTTCTATTAGAATATAATATTTAGTATCTCATTAATAGATGATCAAAAGATTTTTTGTAATATATAATTTGAATTCTCTTCCTAGTAAATTGATGTTGGATTTATTAAAAGAAATCCTATCCATGCCTATGTAAACATAAAATTAAACTAGAGGGAGAAAAAAGGTATTTTCTAGGAGAACCCTCCCACAAAATTCAATCAGATAAGAGTCCCAAACTTTGTGTGTGATCATATTACCATTTGGGGTTTCTATTAATAATTCAACATTGATTCATTCAGGTTTTTAATTAACATTCACTACTATAAAACTAGGCAATATACATGGTTTATGACCATTGATATACACCCCAAAACTATGGATATAGGTAATATCTACAGTTTAACTGGCCATGGATCTGAATGGAGGGTCTATAGAAAAAATTATATATTCATGGTTCTTAACTATGGAAATATCCTTATTTCCATGATTCAAGCTATGTAATTTTCTATAACCATGCTTCAAACCCTATAAATAGGGATATTTAAATAGTTAAAAACAATGGTGTTACACTCTACCAAGTAGATTTATTTCTGTGATTTTTAATAGTGGTAGTAGAGTAATAGCCACGTTCCAAAGTGTGGGAATACGTATACTTCAATGGTTTAAAATAGTGGAAACATCCTTCTATTTCTAGAAACAAATATGTCTACTTACAATATTTGAAAATTCGGATACATCATTTTATTTTAAGAAAAAAAACCTTTGGTATAATTCACAGCACTTCACTGCACCCTACACTGAATAGGACACTACACTACCAGCACTACCTACACCCTGCACCGCACTACATTGCATTCACCTTACACTACACTACACAATTCACCTCAACCTACACCAGCATACTCGTACTTTTAATTTACAACCTAACATACCACTTTTTTTCCAGATTACAAAAACTACTACCATATGTGCATTCCCCAATCCTTTGGGGAAAAGAGAATAATTGGTGACCAGTTAACAGACTAATGTGATTCATCCATATGTTTTACATCACCAAAGTAAATGATAATATGTACGTCATAGTTAGAACACATGAACATTAATAATAACTACATGAATGAGACAAAATCCTTAAAGTTGTAATCTGAAATAAATCATCAATCATAAAAATCATTATTAAATAGAGACTAAAGAAAAAAAATCATGGGAAGCTTGCACTGCCTGCACCCTGCACCATGTACCTTACATCCTACACTCGTCAACCTACACCATGCACCATTCACTGTACAACACTTCATATAACATGTATTTAATTTCACCCTACACCGCGCACTGATCCTATATACTCATACATGAAAAAATAATTGATGGCTAGTTAAGTGACCGACATGAATCACCCTAAAGATTGATATTACCAAAGTAAATGATAATATGTATGCCATAGTACAAACAAATGAACACAAATAATAACTAAATGAATTATTATAAATAATTAAAGGTTCAATATAAAATAATCCACTAACTAGAATCTAAATTCAAGGGTAAATAGAGTCTATAGGAGAAAAGGTGAGAAATATATATGAATATTGATTGTGATGAATAGTACTATAACCAAACATAACACCAACACCAATTCCACATGGAGTTCGAAAAACTAAACACATACGAAATCCAATTGAACCCACAAAAAATACCAAATCTAATCATATACATTAAATACCAAAAGTGTTGCAAGTAGATATGATTTTCCACCAAAACTTAAATGGAATACATGAGAATAACATACTCAGTGGGGACCAAAAATGTACCCCAAGTCAGTAGTGAAGATTTTATTATATATGTGTGCATGACTACTCATGTATATACATGTGTTATGGAATTTAACTAATAGTTTACATCAATCAAAACATGGTGTTAATAATAATTGAGTTTATAAAATTTGAATTCAGGAGTATGTTTATGTCCTTTATTCCATTGAACTATTAATTTCTACCATGTCAATGAGGAGTATCCTACCATGATTAATAATCGATTATCACTATCCCATTTGTATAAATATTTTCCAACCAACTCTAACTTTTCTGTATGATATACCCTTACTATCAAGAATAAGTATCACTTCCTTGAAAAATCATTCAATTGAGTTCTTCTATAATGATACAATGTTTTTCTAAAAAAAATTAGGAACACCTATATGGACACTTAATTCAACTATAGCCAACAAAGTGACCCTACACACTCTATGATATAGTATATATTTTTCTACCTTTGACTATCTAAATATATATTGTATTGGTTCACTAATATGTTATAAAACATTTAATAACAAAAAGATGTGTGTGTGTGTGTGTGTGTTCATTATGAGATAGACGTATCTACTGTCCATATTGAGATTGTATATGGGTATTCTACTTACCGAAATATATTAATAAGAATAAATTAAATATTAATCATAGTAACACATTTTTACAACACATTTACAAGAGGATTCCTGGAAGCCCCCAAAATTGAACAATAGTATAAGATTCCTTAGACAATTTTATTAGAGAACCTGAAATGAAAATTAAATTTAAAATCATTACAATATGAAACCTAGTTTCAATTATTAACATTAATTCTAAAGATATGATTTATATTTATTATATACACCATGCTATACATAAATCCCTATGAATAATATATTTTATAAAGAAAACATTTGTATATAAATCCCTACACTATCCGAAGTCGTCGAACCCTACAGCATAAAAAATAATAAAAAACCACAAGGATAAAATATAAATAGAACTAAAAAAATAAAAAATATATCATAAGAATTCAAACACTAAAATTCACCAAAGAATATAGTGTATAAGACAACTTCTGGTACCTAAATCCATACCATACCAAAAGCACTCATATAAAACTCAAACCTCCTAGATTACAAGAGAATAAAAAACAATAATTCAATATAAAAATAACACTAATAGAATACAATATACATCACAAGAATTCAAACTATATCATAAAGAAAAAATATAATATTTTAATATCAATATCATCAAAATAAATAAAAATTATATGATAAAATTTAATTTATAAAACAAGAATAGAATTTACATCTAAAATTTACCTCAATATCAACATCACCATAACCATCATGAACCTCATAATCTCCAATAGAAACCACAACATCATTTTCACCTCCCCTCATACTTCAAGAATCAACATCTTTATGATAATTAATATCTACATTTTAATATAAACCCATATTAATGGATGTACCTAATAAATCCTTGTAAACTAAATGAAAATATATGTAATAGTGTTTTTGGTTCTAAATAAATGAAGTGAACATAAAAAATTGAAAATAAAAAATGTTAAATAAGTTTAAATTTAGTGATAAAATAGTATATAAAGTAGGAAATTAACTATTCGACTACTAATATATAATATTAATACATATTTAAGGGATATTAATAAATAGTTTTAAAAAAATATATATTCCAACTCTTAGAGATAATTACTATATAACTAAGTTGAAGAAATATTAATTTCATGAGACATAAAATATAAACCTGAAATAATATGATTTTTTTATGAAAATGTGACTGAATTTATGTCAACCATCATATTTTTTTCATTTATATATGGTCCAAATGATCCATATATAAGGGAAAATAGGAATACAATTTATAAAAATAACTTGGAGAACACAAGTAACAGTCATAAAACCTCTCCAGAAAATGTAAAATAATGCTTATTTAATTTCAAACAGTCGATTCATATTAAAAGAATATAGATTAATATAATTAAATAACTTTTATATTAATAATATTCGTATTTTTTCATTAAATAAGTATACAATGGTTACATTTATTGTGGTATTCATAACCTTGAATAAATTCATATATTATGTATATAATTTAATGCCAAATGGTGTAGTTTAAAAACTATTATGGTTTAAATTTAGTAAGAATAAGGTGAATAGTGTAATATTGTCATGCCTTAAGAATTCTATATATTTGGGAAGATATTTAGTTCTTTATTGATTAAATATTCATAATTAACTAAAAATAAATCTAACAAAACCAGGTGATGTTTTTGTACTTCCCACATATTGTTTTAATGAGCACAAACAACCCAATTATGTATCTACAGTTTCATTTAAGTATTTTCTAGATTCACTTTAATAAGAATTATACAGTTAAAATATTAAACATAAAGATGATATTCAAAGGAAATAATGAATCTTGTGAAATTCATGAGCCTGTGTTAAATCATGTCTTAAAGACATGACATGATGTTGTAAGACCAACGATGAATTTGAATGGATTTAAGGATAGATAATGCATACATTGGAGTTGTGAAGACTATAAATACTATTTATTTCCATTTGAAAAAGATTAAAATATCTCTAATAAGTCCACTAGCTACCCAGACTGGCTACCCGATGGACTCTTATCGGCTACCCGATGGGCATCGTAGACATTAATCAGTTCTTCTAATATCAAATTCTAACTGGTGGCCATGGATTGGCTAGATGTTGGGTTTGATATAGCATGGTCAATGAACTATAATAGAAGGTTCAAAATTTGTTGAATTTCATAATTAAAAAATTAGACTACCCTTGGACTTGTCATGAATCTTGGAGGCTATAAATAGACATATTGGTGTCATGGTAACATACCATATCATCCCATTAATAGAGTCAATGTGCTATGATTTCCAAATTTCTCCCAAGAGCTCTTAATTTAGATGTTATCTATTTCCTTATAATTATTTATTATTTGAATTGTGAAATTGAATAAAAATAAATTCATGATATGTTAAATAGATGTGAAAGGCTAGGAAACATGAAAAAAAAGATATTTATAGATTAATATGTTCAATGCTACAATTCAAGATGCTTTTTATAGAATGTTAATGTAATTTCAAACATAATATCCATTTTATATGTATACAGCAATGTAAAAAATAAATGTTTTTCTGGGTAAGAGTTATTTTAAGCCTTATCATAAGCATTATAAACTTAAAAATATGTTTGGATCAGATTATTTGTGTATGTATAAGTAAAAGAATATGTATTTTTTAAGAATTATACTTTATATTCTATGTATATTTTAGTATTTTTCAATGTGTAGGTATTATTGGATTTTTATATTAGAATGATAAATATAGTTCTTATGATTTATATATAACCTAATGAATTACTTTTTATTATAATTTTTTATTAATAAATTAATATTAATAAATATAGAAACATTTTATATCTATTTATGTCAATGAAGAAAAACTACATAGAAACATTTTAAAATATAATACTAAGTATAGTGGTTCCATAATTAAGGCTATAAAAAAGATGAAATGGTGTTGAAAAATAAATTGCATAAAATATTGTATAATGTTTCAATGATAAAATGTTACTCATTTGTTGATGTTAATGAATGAACAATAATCTTTTGTATAAAGTATAGGGGTAAATGAAATATGTCTACAACTACGGTGTTTAATAGAAATATTGATGTTGATGTAAATAAATATGTAGATTAACTAGACCAAGATTGGAATACTAAGCTATAAAAATATGAAAACCTTATATTGGAAAAACACTTGAATATTTAAAATGATACATATTCATTCTTTTCAAACTTTTTTTATATAAGTAAATTTTAATAGTAAATTGTCCTTTATTTTCCTTTGATGTTGAAGTTCCACAATTGAAATCATTTATGACTACTACATTCAAAAAACATTTTTTTATCAAAATCATGAGGTAAATATCTACAAATTACACAGTAACTAAACTATGAGAGGTGATAAGGGATTTTATTTATAAAGGAAACACCGAACTATTTATATGTATATAAGTAAATTTATTTTAGTTGATTAAATTTAGATGATATTGTAAATAGTTTGGACATATGAATGTAAAATTAATAATGGAGGATTGTAAGGAAGGTAAATTGCTCGTAAATATTCTATTCCTATATATCATAAAACCATTTATTTTAATTTAATTATACATGTCATATATAAGTACTTTATAAAATGTATATAGTTCATTATATTGGTGAATCATTTTATAAGACTATGACTACTGATTTGTGTATTCATATTTATCAATAATTTTATGCACACACATCAATTCTCAAAAAAAATATCTTAAAAATAGGACTAAAATATGTGTGAACATTAAAAATATATTTAAATTTTTTAAAATATTATAATTCTAATTTATTTTTTTCTAAAAAAATACACACGGAATTGATTTTAAATTTATCATAAATAATAATTAACAAAATGAAATATATATATATATATATATATATGATATGAATAAATATTTTTTCCTTAAAAAACAGAGCATCAATAAAGAACATAAAATCCACCTTCAATTACAAAAAATATATATAACATGAGGAAATCCAAAAAACACAAAAAATAACCTATAATTACTTTGGACTTATGAAATAAACAAAAACAATAAGAAAAAAATTATAAATAAAGACATATTGTTGTAATTTTAATTATACTATCAATTATACTAAACATTTATCCTAGGAAATTTGTTATAATTGATGAGAAATTATTGTTTTATATACTTATATAAAATTAATTAGATTTTAATACAAAGGATAATACAATTTTAGAAGGAAAATAAATAGAAATAAAGTGAAGAATAAAAAAATGAAAAATAATTAAAGAAATTTATATAGATGAAATCTCTAAAAAATAAATAATAAAAAATTATAGATTAGGGGAATTTGAGAAGCCTAAACAAAACAATAAATAAATTCAATAAATACAAATTTAATATTATTATCATTAATTAAAGGATATGATAAATGGATAAGATTTTATAATTTTTAATTTTTACTTCATGCTTACATTTTTTAATTTTAAAATAATAAAAATAAAA
Organism: Viscum album; assembly: GCA_963277665.1. Lineage (NCBI taxonomy): Eukaryota > Viridiplantae > Streptophyta > Magnoliopsida > Santalales > Viscaceae > Viscum > Viscum album. Next base: position 1,089,251,071 of record OY728165.1, read on the forward strand.
TATTAGTAATCAATAAATAAGATGCTTAATTTTATTTAAAACTACCATTTGAATGTTTCAGTAGTAAATAATATTATTTAAAAAACAATTACATTATAAAAATATTTGTACAATGCAATGAAATAGGTAACAAATCAATTTATTCTATCATAGAATGAAAAAAAACCATAATATTAAGTTCACAAAAAATTTCAATGTCATCTATAATTTCATCAAAGACAAATTATTCATCAAAAAATTTCATTATCATTTACATAATTTCCATATCCAACTATAGAAACACGTTTAACTTTTTTGTCACCTTGAGAAAATTTCCAATCCCACAATGAAACTATATATGATTTAAAAAATAATGTATTTTAGAAATAATGAAATCAGTAGTTTGAAAATTACTAACCAAGAATGAAATATAGATAACATGAAATAGGAAATCATAAAAAAAATAACTACTAAAATAATTAATGGTGGGGAAAATTTGAGGTATAATTGAAAAATATTGTTATGTGTAGATAAAACATTAAAAAAATTGATATATCAGCATTCCCCAAACCTAAATAAATGAATATTAAAAAAAATATTCAAATAGGTACAAACCAATCATCAATTCAATTCTTTCTTATTACAGTTCCTGAAAAACATGCCTCTACAATTGAAAAACAACTATAGTTGTGTCATCCTAGATATATTATTTGAAAATTAAAAACCACATATTTACTTATATAGTTCTTGAAAATAATAAATTTCTTTCATGGAACAATATAATGCACATAGAATTGGATTTTGGGAAGCCATGAGTATTGAAATATATTTGAATAAGGTTCTTAAATTGACTTAAACATTGGTATGGAATTACACCTAGTAATATAGTAAATAAAATTTCATTGGGCATCAACTGATTAACTTGGTCACTATATATTTTCTATTGATACTTTGTTAGTATATTGAAAACTAAACAATATATGGTTCTTCTATGTATTTTAGAAGCAAATAAATTGTGAACATGAACAACTAGTTCTATATTTTTTTGTTTTGAAAACATAAAAAGGAAAAAAATTAACATTCCTTGTAGTTTATGGATTCTATAAAATTAATCATTTTTTAGAAATTCTAATCATTTAAGCTCATGGATCAAGTTATATCACTAGCTTATACAATTAGTTTACTAAATCAATGTTTTCAAATCAGTAAAAAATATGAATGAAAACAAATTAGAATATACCATCACATCAAATAAATGAAACAAAAATTTATTAAGAACATAACAAAAAATCAAACAAATACAATAAAAAATTATCAAATACTCTAGAACAATGTTAATTTAAACTTTATTAGAAGATAGTATTTAATTATAACTAAATTTAAATGACCTCATAACTCTTCTAACTGAAATTATCAAGAGTATTAAGAAAATTTAAACATATTTGAAATAATAATATAGAAACAAAAATGATTCAATCAAAATAGAGAGAATCAATGAAAAATAATCCACAAGTGAACATCAAGGATTAACACAACAATTTATAGTTAACTTTATATGAAAAAATATAGGATTTAAAATCCATAATATGAAATAATAAAATAACTATAAAATAATTCATTGTGTAAATTAAGTGTTGAAACTAATTCTCAAGGAGTACAAAATGAGTTTCCATTATGACACAAGTGGTAGTAAACATATTGAAAATAATTTTCCATACTAACCCACTATTTGAAAAATCAAAATCTAGAACTGAGATTTTGTACATGAAATAAAGCAATCAAGTTGTATAAAAAATATAAGAAATAATATAAATTTGAACATTAAATCTCTAATAATATATGAATTTTGGTATTGAATATTTTATATTTACATTATTAGAACAATTAAATTCACTAATCCAGTTGAATAATAACCTTGTTCCTAGGAAAAAACTTCTTTATGAACTGTGAAGAATAAAGAGAGTGGCAGTTTCATTCATAAACCCTCATGTATTGAGTGCAAGGAAAGAAAAAATAATTTGTAAACCATTTTTATGGTTGTGTGATAATGAAAATTAATAGATAAAAGATAAATTTTGTAACTAAAAATAAAGATGAAGTAATAGTTATTTAAACTAAATATTTTCATATGGATAATTATGAAATAGAAAAAATGAAATATAGAAAATAAATTTTTACTAATTCCATTCATTTTTATAAATAATTATATCAAGAATAGATGTTCTTATATAGATCATAAAATAATTGATATTAAATGTAATAGAGAAATTTAGTATGAAAGTATAATTAGAAATAAGTTAAAAAAAGGATGAACAAAAAAACTATTTCTACTTATATATTGATTAAATACATGTGAGATGTACTAGAAAACTAGATTCATATGAAAACAAATTTAGACATTCATTGGTATTGAATATTATTTCAAGTCATTAGTGATTCAAATAAATATATCCAACTATATATATATATTCATATAATATCATGTTTATTTTAGTATAAAATATCTCATCAGCAGGTTAGGTGAAAGATTTAGATGTTTATATAATTCTGATAAGGAAACATAAGAATCTGATGTGGTCAAAAATTGGATGGATAAATATAGAGTTCATGATTGTAGAGAAAAGTTCAAATTAAAAACATATATAAATTATTATTTGTGGTTATAAAACTGTAAATAGAAAATATGAAACCATGATTGAGTAGGAACATAAAAACCCTTAGTTTTTTATAGTAATATTTTTTCACAATGGATACATTTTTAGTAGGGGACATTGAAAAGCACCATTGATTTTAGTGGTATGGATGAATGATCACTGGAGATAGGTATGAATTTCTTGGGAGAGAATATATCATGATGTATTAACTATAATAATCATCATAGGAAATGTAGGGATTAGATCATGTTAATCCAACTCATGGAAGCTCTCAGTTCATCTAACAAACTAATTGGAGGAGGATCACACAAAAAGGGGTTGGAGGATTAGAGGAACACATGATAAAGGGGATGTAGGGATCATGTGTGTGATGGAGGAATCAAATTTATAATCCAGTGAGTATTGGATGTGGGATAAGGGATTGGTCAGCATTGCTCGGCCGAGGGAGAATGGTTCTAAGGGAGGGTATTATGGGTGGGAGAGGATCCATGGTGGATATAAAGTATTTGAGGACTCTATTACAACAATAATATTTTTCCCATGGGTATATCTTTTCTAAAGCCACATTTTTCAAATAAATTTTTATATATCTTAACCTATATCCATGAACTAATCAAACCATGGTTATAATTCCATGGATATAGTTTATTTTTCAATTTATAATACATTGGTACTTTTTCTGATATATCGTAATATATATTAATTTCCTCAAATATGTTACTTAAATAATTGAGTATACATATAACCACCTATATTATAACATCTCTCCCCTCTTCACTAGCTTGATAAGGCAAAAGGACTTTACTTGGCCTTATGATGCATCCTCGAGATGCCAGGGGTAGGAAATAAATGCCAAGGGATTCATTAATAGTTGGAGGATTATTTAACCTTTGGGAATAAAACAACCAACCAATCATTCCATAACAAAAAACTACTATATGATTCGTGATATAAATGAAATAAAATTCCATTCATACTATTTATATCAAAAAAACTAAAAAATGTTACCACATTAGAAGACTGCAAAAAAACAAGTACATAGTGGAAGACCTACTAACAAAACTAAAAGACTCTAAGACAAAATCCTAATCATGACAAGCTCTATGATCCAAATCCACAAAACATCCCAAGTATCACTAAACACCGCTAGATAAATGTGATACCTTACCTTTTATCATGTCTTGGTAAATTATATATATAAATAACCCATGTGACAAAGAAGTTCTAAGTAATAAAACTCAGTAGGTTTTCTCCAAATGACTTCCCTTCTGACACCACTATGCTAGAACATATTATCACATATATATTAAAGAATTTATATACAATATGAAAATAAAATTTATCTTAATATGAAACAACTACCATATAAAAATAATTTTTCAATAAAATCCATTTTTTCTTTAGAATGAAATCAAAAAATGCTTAAACCATTACATGAATTCCATTTTTCCATATCCCATTCCTTTATTTGTAACCGCACATCCAACCATGAATTCCATATCGAACTCATAATACATTCAAGTAGAAATTAACTCATCCACTAACCCATCATATAGTGTACCATTTTTATAAGGGCACTTCATGCCCGCATCAATCCCACCCTTTTCACAGGGGTAATTCACTCCCTTTTCCATCTCAATGCATATGAAATCACGCCACACTACCATGCCAAACCAAATTGTATCAAATTAATTTCAATAAAATAATCATTATTATTAAAAACCATTCCATAAAACCTTCTTCGTAAATACAACCAAGAAACCTATTATAAACGCATCATTTTAAAATCAAAACACAAAGTATTTTGTGCAGAAATTCTACAATTTCCACAAAAACATCAAACCATTTCTATATGGGGTTTCTACCATTATTTGGACACATATTTCATGAAAAAAATAAATTAAAACAACTAATTTGAAATCCAGCCTTCATATTCTAAATATATTTGTCAGGATTAATGCCACATACCTCAAAAAACATGGTGAAAATAGAAAACGGCCTAAAAACATCAATGAAATCATGTTAAAACTCTAAAATACCACCTTCAATAGCCTCCCATAAATAAAAAAATAGAAAATGTCACCATATTTGGCATAAAATATCTTAGATATATCCAAATTGGACATAGATATAAGAAATATTGCGATATTGAGTAGTATATCTAAAGAAAACCAAGTAATACTATCAGGAATGATGACTTACCACACGAATCTGGATTCAACACATGAAGATAAGCCTTAGGATCACCTCTAGATCAATTAGAGAAGCCTTTTATACCTTTTGGAGTATAAAATACTGAGTTAGTGCTAATTTGGAGAAAAATGAGGGACAAAAATTAATCCTTACCTAAATACACATTTTGTGGATCTAGTTTTTAAATCGTGCATGGTATGTCGCATAGTTTGGAAAACCATGTCCTAAATATACATCAGCTTCTGTCTTAAGCAGTAACCTCACATAGTTGGCTCTCATAGTTTCCAATACATGATCCAACCATTCTAAATCCTACTTTGTATCTTTACACTATTTCAACTGGGTGGCTGTATGGTTTGGAAAAACTGTTCTTAATTGTGCTCCTTTTCGGAGCCCTCTGTCACATTGTGCATGATTTTTAGTAGATTTTTAATGGTTTCAAATAATGGTAAACCAAACGTGAACCTTTATAAAATCCTAGAAAACAATTAAATAGTTCTAAAAACTTTAAAAAACATCACCCAAACACTTTATGTTCATAGATATTATAAAAGAAAAGTTACTTAATTGAAATCAGGGGGTCCTACATATACATGGTCATTTAATTTTAAATACCATAGTAAAAATAAAAAGTTTAAAATGACTATAAAATATCATATAATAGAGTGGTCAATCTTGAAAAATCATTCATAGGATGTCTAATATATAATTCAATTTTTCTAATCTATGACACCTTATTTTTAAATAAGGTTATCCATGGCCATCAAATATTCAAATACATTATAATGATTAATAAAGAAAATATTAATTAACCCATGAATATCCCTAAAGTGTTTCAAAAAAGGTTTTCTATAAGGTAACACTCATCATACTCTCAAATAATATTTGATATATAATAAAACATCTCTTTTAGAGTTATCATCCAAAAATTCATCTCCATCAAAACTACATCCACAAGTAGTATCTCGATAGCACTGTATTTCTTGGAAAACAACATTCTTTAATTAAAATAACTTAGTATTTTCTTTTATATATAATATTATCCAATGTGTTCTCACTATAATTTTCACATCCTTGCTTCCAAAGGTCACTAAATCTTTATCTGATACCAACTATAGTGACCCGAAATTTTCATATATGAATATCACATCTTATTAAATCGATAATCAGTATATAACTATATAATTCACACTATAATAGTATGTTCTAAGTGTATTTGGAAAATTAGATATATAAAAAACATTTTTAAAATAAATATAAAAAACCTCACACTGGGTTCCTTAGAACTAGAATCCTACATACACATATCGTATAGAAAAACTTTCTTCATAACATGGGGAAAGAAAATATAATAATGGGTGAGCACAAATTATTATTAAGGGGAAACAGGAGATATATAAGTGATCACATAAGAAAAACATGAGAATAATGGTAGGGTAACATGAGATTAGTGTTTTAAATGCATGCCTAGAATATCATAGATCATTACCTAAGTCAATAGACATAAATTATAGGTTCATAAAAAATGAATAAGAATTGAAGAAAATAACATGAAACATTCGAGCTTAATAATTTTATAATACATAAATTTTTGGCATACATATAATAATTGAAAATAATTTCATTATTTAATATCACTCTCAAGAAAATTATATTGGATTGGATTCACTCCCCATTATATCATATCCTTAGTCATGGTTCACTTACCAAATAACCATAGTAGACAAAGCCCCATACTGGACTTGGTTCACTCTTTAGTATTTCATGAGATATCAATATTTACCCAATAAATTAGTGGGATATATTGTTTTGTTACCACAATTAACATGATGAAAATCATATTTATTTATTCAAAAATATCATATTTTAATCATTGAAGCATAACCCATGGATAGGGAAAAAATTTCATAAACATTTAAAAAATTAATCATAACATAACCCACGAAATATAAATGGGTTTCATAAACATCTCATCATAAAAAATCATAAACCATCCAGAGTAATAATAAGGATGGTGTATTTGGATCATATCCTGATTAAATCATAAGTATCATCAATTTATTTTAACATAAATGAAATCTGCTTGAAAAGATTAGTTAGAATATTTGTTGAGGAAAATATAGGTTACATTTGGGAATAAACTAATTAAAATATAAATATTTCAAAATTATTTTGGAAAATATTTTCATAGAAAAAAACATTGGAAAATTTTAAGGGAATCTTCAACTCATTAAGTTTTCATCAATTTGGAATAATCTATTCATGTCATGTAGGTTAAAATAAATATTTCACTCACATTTTTTAAGAAATAAAAATTACCTTGTTCAGAAAATGACAAGAAGCATCATTGAAATCATTTAGCAAAAAAATTAAATCATAAGTTAAAATGGATTTAAACAATCACCATTAATTATTGAAATAATTATTGAAATATTTTAAAATAAAAGATGTAAAAAAAAGAATAATTTTCCCAACCAAAGGGTAAATGAAGTCTGTTATTCTTAAAAAAATCAAACACATTAATTACTAAAGAGAGTAAAATGGTACCATTACATGGAAATTACATGAATAAATATAGTGAAAATAATTTCCTGATATTTTTTAAATTTGGATCATTAAATTTTATCATTAAAATATTTATTATAAATAATCTTCATAAACATTGAGATTGTGACATAAAACCCTTACCGATTGGGTGGATTTTGAATCATTTTACCCATGAAAAATCAAATGAAATTTTAAATATCATGAAAAATATTAATAATCATTATATAACATGTAAATTGGGTATTATATAGATTATATCAGCATAAATAGGTTTATGATATCAAGCATGTCTCAACAAAACAATATGGAGACAAAGAACTCTAACCACTTTGGTAATCTATGAATCAAAACCTCATGAAATATAGAAACATATAAGGTTTTTTAAATCCTTAAAATTTTAATTAAAATCATCATAAAATAAATTATTTATTATTATATACACCATATGACTGAAGAAAATATGGAATATGGCTCATGACTTGTAAAAATAAAAGTGATATAAGAAACCCCTACCTCGATTTTTACTTGCTTAAATTGAATTATAATCTCCATTATAATAAGTTTATATTTATTATAATTATATAAAAGATAAATATTTATACTTATAATATCATATATATCCCAATTATAACATTTTAAGACCCATTTATTAATAATTCATTATTAAAATCATTGTTTTAGGGTGTTAACTATTTTTTCATGGGAGTTTTATTTTGGTAGTTCTGGTCCTTGTAATTTAATAATGGTTCCACCATCTTGAAAATTGTAATCATTATATAAATATAATGTATATTAATTATACATATATATATATATATACATATTCATATAAAATAGGTATAGATTGAAAAATTAATTACACTATTGAAAGACATGGTAGGTCGTACGTACGCATGAATGCTCTTTTAATTTTCTAAAGAAAACATGAAAAGAAAGATAAATATTATTTTATCATTATAAAAACATAATTTTATCACAAATAACATATATATATTATAAATATATCTTTATAATCATCTAGGTAATATAAAAACAAAAAATGAATAACATCGCTTTATGGAGGTGGTAGTACACACATATTCATAAGAAACATTATAATTTTTTAATGGATTATATGTAACATCTGGACCCACCTCAAGGGTTCCTCCCCATATGCCAGAGTCTTCCAACTAGAATCATGGGTGTAAGGATAGTAACTGGGGAGTTTATACCCTCTTCTCAAAGTTTCATAGCAGTATAAAAGTGTAAATAATAGTAAACAATAGAAGCAATCATACATAATTGACAAAGTATCAGAAGAAGGATTTCATATAACTTAACAAAAGTTTCCGATGCTAGTTTATATAGTATATGAATACATGACATTGTATTGATACATGATAGAAAGTAGTAAATAGTATAACACTTTTTTCAAAACAATACTACGTAGGTCTCAAGTAAAGAAAAGAACTAAAATCACAAAGGTGATCTTCACAAGCATCCTGAGCTCTAGCTCGGTCCTTTACGCCTATCTTCTATGTACAAGAAAACAGAAACAAGCAAGGTATAAGGCCCTACGAACAAGAAATTTCTACTCTAGTATCCCAGTGCAATGGCATCCCAAGTAGGGTTTGAGATATAAATCTCAGTATGTTGGAAGAACTGGTGTCTAAACGAATCCCGATAGTGTGGTATAAATTAAATAGGGTGTAAGAACGCATAAATAAGGCAAGTGGTACAATTTAACTAAATCCCCGAAGTACCTGCTTCATCCCTCGGCTGGTGTTTTGACATGTAATCAGTTCAATAATTGATTATTACTCATTTATTCATAATTCACCTATGTATAAGTCCCCTACTGAGTCCAAGGAGTTTCCTCGCAGGTAATACTAGGATAAGCAATGATCAGGACAAATGGGATTTAACCATGGCACATACCTTTCAATGTTGGACCTAAGAAGTGTATCCAAGGCATCCTGTTGTAATATTTAGTAATAAAGTCCCAAGGTAGTATCCACGGCAACGTAAGCCACAAGGGCCTCTAACCCAACAGTATCTAGGTCATGCAAATGGGTAATAGTGTAATCCAAGGAGAATAGTCCAAGTCATTCTATTATGAGACGCCTCTAATGATTTCATCCAATGTAAAATGGGTCTAAGAAAGCACTGGGTCAAAGAAGTGTATCCAAGGCACCTACGTGTCAATGCTGGATCCAAGGAGTGTATCCAAGGCATCTTGTAGTACTACATGGGGCACCCAAATATAGTATATCATCCATGAAAAGAAAATACAATGAATCAGATCTAGGAGGATCTTAACCTAAACCATCTATCCATGAATTTAGAATGGGTTATATGATTTCTAAAGGTATTCTCTAGTCATAATCCAAGACAAGATCGAGTCTAACCATTCTTATTTAATAAATAAGTCATCAAATAATTCATTTTGGTCCAAGACTTTCCATCCATTAGTGTGAATAGGTCAAGTAGCAATGCAACCGTTTATTTATTAGTTCAATGATTTCCTTCAATTAGGGTTGAAAGGTGAAGTAGCATTGAAACCATTTATTCAAGTAATGATTTATCATTAAGTCCATTTGTTCTAAGACTCTCCTTTCATTACTGTGATAATTCCAATTAGTACGCAATCATTTAATAAAATCCATTAAAGAATGTTTATTAATTATGTTTCACTCTTCTACCTTCCATCAACATGGAAAGGGCTGCTACATATATGAAGCCTCAATTTAATTAATCTTAATAAAGATAAGTGATATACTTAGTATACTTTCCTATTCAAATTCCACAATTAATGGTCAATTCAAAGCACATAACATAGGGAGGTAAAGTTATGAGCATAAATGGTACATTCCATTATTAAATTTATAGAATAATTCAACCATTTAATATAGAAGTTATTACCTTTATAAAGGTCAAGCTGAGGTACTCCCTAATAGTGTCTTGAATGTGTCAAAACACTAAACAACAATTACGGAAAACATCACACGTGGTTAAATCCATTTCAAAACTAGGCCTAGCACTTAGGAAGTGCCTTGTCCTTTTAAATAACTTTATGAAGGTAACACTTTTTTTTCTAATTCCATTAGTGACTTGTATGAAACTTGTCGTATTTCAACACAACATTAAGGAACAGTAAATATAAAAATTGAAAGTCAAGCAAGAAATGTCTAACCAAAACTTTTTAGCTTAAAGGCAACGCACCTCCATTGGAGGGGTTTTATTATAAAATCATTATATTTTTTACCTATATATAACTATTCAAATTCATTATTTAAAACATGAAACATACTGAATTAATATTCAAGAGGAATTAAATCAAAAAAAAGTGTGGTAAGTAATTAATTAATTCATTTATATAATTAGAGTATTTGGAAAGGGACACTGCCTTAAGGTGGAAGCAATTCATCCGCTTCAGATCTTGGTGATTTCTAAATAAAAGAAACGGCTCCCCCACTAAGTATATGCACTTCCACACACATGCAAGGACACCTAGCCCCTATGAACACAAATACATGGCCATGGGCATGTGCAAGGGGATCCTTGCTCATATGGTTATGTGCATATACCAGTCGCCACTCACCTACGCATGTATTTATATATATATATATACACATGGGAACACATATCCCAATACATGTGTAATCACTACCAAGGATGTTTACACCTGTAATGGGGGGAACCCATTTACATATATTTATTACCTATGCGTATTCAAGAGAGTCACCCTTGACTTGGGGACTCGAAACCAACAAGAAAGGATAAAAACACTACACATTTAACACTTCAAACCATAACATAATTAATGAACATAATTTAAATGGTTTGGGACCATGAAACAAAGTAAAACTCTCTCCTCAACTATAGACGATGAACCAAATCGAAGAAAACCCACCGTGAATAGATCAACGCCTGACTGATTAATTAATAGGGAGTCAAATACACATAAATATTTTAATTAAAGAGGTGTGAAACAAAGAAAAAGGTATAAAACATACCCTAAAATATTTTCGGTAGACTAAAATCACTAGAACCGGCTCGCCGTTGGTAGTGGTTGTTGGAACACGCAAGAACCAAACCCGACAAAGCCTTCACATGACCTAGCATTGAAGGGAAGTACCAATGAAAACCAGAAAACCCAATAACCCCAAAACATAGGGTTCATTCGCACCTCACCGAGCACCTATTAGGTCGAAGAGAAGCCGGAATAAGGGAGGAGAAGGGTGCATTGAACTTACCTTGAATGTTCGGACACGATTCGCAACAGAAACTAGCCAGATTAATGAGAGAAGAGGTAGCCATAGGGGGAGAGGCACGCATCGAAGGGAGAACCCCTTTGGTGGTGATTTGTGCTATGGGTAGATCCAAAGAGGGTTGAGGGAGTGATATTTTATGATTTATTTTATTTTAACTAAAAAAATAATTAAAAAGATAGGGTTACATGGTTTAATCCACATGATTTAACAAACTATTCACAAACCATATGGAACCCCCTATTTATAAAAACCCCTCATGCACTGTATGTCCCACATAGTTATACTAACCGTGAATAGACCATGTGATAGCCACTTTCCAACTAATACAGTCCGCACGGTTATCTGTAGCCAGCCGCTTGGTTTACCAGGTCGTGCAAAAATCGTGTGGCCTCTGCTGTCTATTAAAACTTAGAGTTTTATTGGTCTGTTACTCCAAAAACTACTTGATCCACTTGAGAAACTTCTCAGGAATTCCCCCAAAACTAAAAATAACGTGTATAAGTTTTCCAACACTCATAATTGATCTCTGAAGCATGGTTTTAAACACAACCAATTTTGAAATTAAAAAAGTTCAAAAACATTCATACATTAATCGGGGTAAAGAACATGAGATTATACATTATACCAACCTTAGAAACTTCTAATCACTGAGAAGACTTTGAGAGTAATGTAAATATCACCATGCCTACAGGGGTTGTGATGTTTCATTCAAACAGTTGAATTATATTTCCAACACCTGATGCAGCATAATTATTTCAAATGTATTCTTCACTTCAGCCTTTACAACCTGATCCAACACTCATTTTTCAACATGAACACTGAAATAGAGCATACACGATATCGTTTAGATAAATACATGATCATGTCATCAACTCGATAAACATCTGACTGATGGCTCACCCTGCGATACATCATAAGATAAGAAAGGGGAATTTCCAATCCATGCTACTCCAACATTAGAATTGATGTACAAGGCACAACTCTGGGTGTTATTTCAACACTCCTAGAATGATTTCTTTAAAATTAAATGGTCAAATTCCGATCTACCTAATAGAACTGGTTGTGCAATCTTTCTCAAGAGACACTACAGACCTTAAGACCCCACATTCTTTCACCTGGAAATGTTCTTTAAAATGGATCCTTACAAATGTAAGCATTATAATAAAATAATAGATAATGAGTCAAGCCATCAGGCCAACGTATCTTGAATATTTCCATCTTAGGCGTCCAACACAAAACAAAAGGAACTGCTAGAGTTCATGAGTCTGACCAAGTTGTTCCTATATGGAAACCTTGGAATCACTTAGGACTTACAAAGCCTCGATCAGAAGCACACTTTTCCGTGTAACACTAACAAGATCATCCAACAAACTCAACAACTTTAAAATATTTAGCACTGTGTAAGATCAATTCTCTCTTAGTGCATCGGGGTTGACATCGTGATAGGGGACATACTCATCAGTTTAAAAGAGTATACATAGAGGATTTAAGACGGGGTATCCAATCAAACATGCCAAGAACTAGGAATATAAAATAGTCAAACTAGATCAAATTTGTGTGGACAAGAAAGCAATGATATGATTCAAGACTTGCAAGCCTCAAAGGCATTCAATCAATAACCAACCATTTACCAATGGTTCCCTAAGGATGTGCTCCTTTAACATGGAAGAATGAATTTACCAGGTTCAACATGGCACTACCCACCTTAAGAATGTTCTAGCCACAAAAGGAAGGAAAACTAACCACTCATAAGCATTATAATTTTATAAAAATGAGACCGATGTTTCAAAACACATGAGTCTTTCGAAAACCATTTTGAATATTGGGATGAAACCGATTCTTTAACGCTCATTTCACTCTTCTTGGAGATGAACCAAGACCATACCTAGTAGTACAACAAGATTTATTTCAAATTAGTATAGCCTCATATGACTATTTTTTGGATGACACCATACCAACACTTTCATCACTAAGAAGAAGAGAGGTTCAAATGACCAACCAAGATGTTTTACATGCCTGAGGCATGTTTATCCTATTGAAAACTAGGACTCTTCAATGGTAAAACCCATATCCAGGTTAGTAAACACATTACCACCCATTAGAACATGGGATTCACCTTAAAATTGAAAGTCATACTTGGGAAAATGCTACCAAATGGCACCAAAAGTCAAAAAGTTCAAGGCACTAGCATGGAATTTATGTTCAAAGGGTTATACCAACCACGGTTTATCCCCTTATAAAGAAAAAGTGTCCCCTCTAACACCAGGTCAAGTCAAAAAAAGTCACTAGGCTCAAACGATGATAATAAAATCATTGCTAAGGAAATGAATGAATATAGAAAGTACTCAAAATTTTGTTCCTATGCATGTTAAAAAAAGTCCAAAATACCCACACAAGAGGTTTTTAAACATTGGAAACCACTATATGTTCCACTTACAAGCCTCTTATAATTAATTGCACATAATCTTTAATCATCAAAAGATTTAATTAAAACCTCAAGGTACCATTTTTCAAAACAAATCACAAGGTACTTGATTTTGAAAAACACCTCAAGGAAAAAACAAGCATGTTATATAAAACTTCATTTTTAAAAATTTAAATTTATGGACATTCTATCAAAAATAGGAAAATTTTCATCTAAATTTCCTTGTATCTTTGAGGCGACCTACAAGGGTCCTACTAAGCCATCTTAAGTTCATTATCATGCAATATAATAATAGTTTCCAAAAATATTATTAAAATTAAAACAACAAAATCGGTATTCTCATAAAAATATTCTCCAACTGACCTACTAGGCTCCAGTTTCATTTTAAAAGCTGACCATTTAATTTCAAATCAAAACTAAACATCTCTCAAATTTATTAGAATATCACAAAGAATCATGTCATCAAAATTAGGATGGGTTTTGATTTCCCAACTCAGGAAGCGCCCAAAAACTTCATTAATTGAAATTCGACTCATGTTAATCGATACCAATGTCAATTCAGAATTTAACATGATTAAACATAATGTTCAAATTCATATGGGTGGCCATCTACCCACCTGAAAATTACTCATACACTTTACATTTTGGTATTTGGCTCCATTTAGTCAAAACCAACTTCACATAACAATTTAATTTAGAAGCCTTTTATGATGGTTCAATTACGTGGTTTACCCTTTCCCAGCCATAAGGTGCCCATACCCCTTACATTTAAAAACTAGCTACTTTCATAACCGCAACTAATACACTTAGCCTATGGAACACTTTACATTTATCAAAGTAAGATTTCATGTCTTTACAAGTAGCTAGCATTGAATAGCATGCTGAAATCACAGAAGTGTGGCATTTTAAATCAAATAAACATGATAATGAATTATATAAACAATTTTAATCCTAAGAATGGAATATCAATAAGGCACAAAATCCTACTTAGTAGGAAATTAGCAAATAAAACTACATGGCATGGAATATATGAATGGTATAAGAATTTATAAGTACCTAATATGATGCATGTAATGCAATTTCCTAGTAACATCAACCTAGGGAAATTTCAAAATTAAAAAATCATTGAGCAGGGTAAAAAACAGCAGTTACCCAAGGTGAAATCATATCAATCATGACATTGAACAGTATAAATAGTATTCCCAACCTAGGCCACATATTCATTTCCATCCATAAAGTGATTAGTCCCATGTACAGCTATTAACAAAGAACTAACACTTTCCTAGTTTCCAATCTACTAAACCAAAATAGTAAGAAAAAATTAAACACCACCTCTGATAACACTTTGTAACGTCCTGACTTGGCTTACCACTAAGATGGTGGTCGAACCGGTCTCCACATGACATTAAGCATGCCTCCATTCACACAAGAGGCTTATGATTTACAGTGAGGGTGTAAGGATATACAGTAAGAAGATTATACACTCTTATTAGAGTATCACATTTGTATAACATAGTAAATACCAATCAATAGAGGAAGAAGTAATACATAATTGACAAAGAAACGGAAGAAAAATTTCATATAACCAAACAAAATTGGCCAAGGCTATTTTATACAATATATGAATGCATTACATGGTATTAATACATGATGGAAGGAAGTAAATAGTACGACATGTTATTCAATACGTTAAAATTTATGAATCGTGTATGGAAAAAAAACTAAATTCCCTAAAGAGATCTCTAAGAGCATCTTGAGCTCCAGTTCAGTCCTTTACACATAACTCTTAGGTATAAGAAAACTATAACAAGAAATGTCCAAGTCCCTATGAACAAGAAAGGTCTGCTCGGGTACACCAGTGTAGTGGTGGCCCGAGGAGGGTGTGAGATATAAATCTCAGTTGCCTGGCACCACCAGTATCTATCCCAATCCTGATAGTTTGGTATAAATTAAACAGGGTGTAAGCATGAATAAATAAGGCAATCTGTACAATGTAACTAAATACCATGTGTACTTGTTTCAGCCCTCATCTAGTTTCTTTCCATGTAATCAGTTCATTAATTGTGTATTACCAGTTTATTCATAAGTCATGTGTGAGTAAGTCAGCTACTGAGTCCAAGGAGATTCCTCCAAGGTAAAATGGGGATAAGCAATGAGTGGGCCCAATGGGATTTTACCATGGCACCCACTTGTCAATGCTAGACCCAAAGTGTGTATACAAGTTATAATATGATTATATTTATTAATAAATTCCCAAGGTAATAACTAAGGAATCATAATCCACAAGGACCTCTAACCCAGTAGTATCTAGGTCTAGCTAATGGTTAAGGGTGTAATCCAAGGAGCATAATCCAAGGAATTCCACTATGAGATGCCTACTGAGTCTAAGGAGTGTATCCAGGGGAAAATGAGTCCAAGTAAGGATTGGGTCCAAGGATTGTATCCTAGGCACCTACTTATCAATGCTAGATCCAATGAGTGTTTCCAATATATCATGTAGTACTACATGGGGGTCCCAATACTAGTACACTAGGTATCCAAAGATAATACAAGGAATGAGATCTATGTAGGTCTTAAACTTAACAATCCATCCTTGAATTTGGAATGGGGTGCACGAGTGCTCAAGGTATTCTCTAATCAGAATCCAAGGTAAGATCTTGTCTAACCATTCCTATTTAGTGAATATGTCATATAACAATTCATTTTAATCCAAGCCTTCTAATCCATTAGCATGAATCGGTCAATTAGCATTTCCACCATTTATTTATTGGTTCATGCCTTGCCTTCCATTAGTGTGGAATGGTCAAGTAGAATTACAACCTTTTATTCAATTAATGATTTATCATTAAGTCCATTTGGTTCAAGACTCACCTTTTACTAGTGTGACAAGGACAAATTGCTTGCAACCATTTAATAAAATCCATTAGGGAATATTTTTTAATTATGGTTCACTCTACTACCTTCCTTAAACATGGAAAGTTGTGCTACTGATATGAAAACATTATTAAATTACTATTATTGAGGCCAAGTGACATACTTAGTATACTTTCCAATTCACATTTCACATTTAGTTATTAATTCAAATCACTTATCATATGAGGGTATAGTTATAAGCATACATGGTACTTGACATTATGAAATTCATAAGATAAGTCCACCATTTAATATAAAAGGTCATGCATTTATAAAAGTAAATCCAAGAAACTCCCAAACGGTAGCCCGATTATGTCAAAATATAAAAAGACAATTATTGAAAATACCACACATGGTTAAATCAAATTCAAAACTGGTCCAAGCACTTAGGTGGTGCCTTTTCCATTTTAATTATTTTATGAAGGTGCCTCTATTTTTCAAATTCTAATAGGGCCATGTCCTAAACATTATATTTATCAAAATAACATCAATGAAAAAGAATTATAAACATGAAAAGTCAATAAAGCATGGTCTAAACACAACTTTTTAACTTTAAGGCATCACACATCCGTTAGAGGGGTTTTGTTATAAGGTCATTATATTGTTTACCAATAAATAACTATTAACATTAAGAATTTAAAACATGAAACATTCTGAATTCATATTCAAGAGGCATTAAATTTAACAAAAGTTCATTAAGTAATTAATTAATTCATTTATAGAATTAGAGGACATGGAAAGGGACCCTACCTCAGGTCAGAACCAATTCATCCACCTCAGCTCTTGGACATTTCAAACTAAAATCAGGTCCCCCCCCCCCATAGATTATATGCACTTCCACACATGTGCAAGGACAACTATCTCCTATGCACACACCCTCATGGACATGGGCATGTGAAAGGGATCCTTAAACATTTGATTATGTGCATATATCAGTCTCCAATCACCTATGAATGAATTTATATATATATACATTGTCACACCTAGCCCCATATGTTTGTAATCACTGCCATGGATATTAACACTTGTAACAGGGGATCCCACTAACATATATTTACTTACCTAAGAATATGAAGGCAAGTCACCCTTAACTTGGTGACTCATATCCAACAAGAAGAGACCAATGCAATACACATTTAACACTACAAACCTTGAAATAATTAAAGGACATAATTTAAATTGTGCGGGACCACAAAACAAAGGAAAACTCTCATCTCGGGTGTCAACGATGAACCAAATCGAAGTGAAACCACCTGGAACAACTCAATTCACTAATTATTAATTAATAGGGTGTCAAATACATTTAAATATCTTCATTCAAGAGGATAAAATCAACGAATAAGGTATAAACCTTACCCTGAAAGGTTTTTGGTGGACTGAAATCACCCGAATCACTTCACCTTCTGTAGCAGTTTCTTTAACACGCAATTACCACACTCGATAAAGCCTTTGCATGACCTAGCATCGAAGGGAAGAACCAAAGAAAACTGGAAAACCATTACCCCCAAAACCTATGGTTCAGATGCACCTCATCTAGTGTATGTTAGGTCGGAGAGAAGCTGGAAGAAGGCATGAGAAGGGAGGAGAGGACACAACTCAAATGTTTCGATAGGGTTTGTGAGTAAAAATATCCATATTGATGAGAGGAGAGGAGGTAATAAGGGATGAGACATACCCGTCGAAGGGAGAACCCCTTTGGGGATTCTGTTCTCTATGGGTTGAGCCAAAGAGGGTTAAGTGAGTGATTGTTTAGGTATTATTTTATTTTAATTAAAAAATATTAAATTAATTAAAAATTTAGGGCCACATATATTAATCCACATGGTGTTATAAATTTTTTCAAATATTTTGGAACCCCCTTTTTAAGAAAAATCCACATGAACTGTCTTTCCCACACAGTTAGACTGACCATGCACCGATGGTGTGATAACCACTGTCCAACTGAAACAGCCCACATGGTTACCTGTAGTTGGTTGCACGGTTTATCATGTTGGGTGAAAAATATTCACCCTCTAAAATCTTTTAAAGATTAGATTTTTTTGGGACTATTACTCCCAAAACGTCTCATGCCACTCAGAAAACTTCTCAGGCCATCGCCCATGCCCAAAAACAACATGTATATGTTTTCCAACACTTGAAATTGAGCTTTGAAGCCTAGTTTTAAATCTTCCCTATCAACAATTGAAAAAGATAAAAACATTTTTACTTTGATCCAGTTAAATAACATGGGATTATAAATTATACCAATCATATTAACTATCCATGAACATTTTTTATGGAAAATCAATTGTATCACTATGTGGGGTGGTAGATCGCATGTATGCATGAGAGATACTTTCATTTCAAATTTTCTAGAAAAGGGGACAAAAAATGGGGAACGTATTCATAAAAAAATTTCATTATATTTGGGATAATTATGTTATTATTTCATGATGGATACCTCTGATTTATAGGAGGGTGAATAAGAAATAATTTGATATAAGTTCGTTAAGATGATAACAGCTCCTTCAATTTTCCTCCTTCACATACATTATTATGGAACATTGTGATAGTAATTTAAAATACGTCCACCTCTACATACTGTATATGGATATTGAGAATATAATGGTTCATATTTTGGCCATGATATATGGATAAAGTGGCTTAAATAGGATATAGAATGAGTTTTCTTTAATAAGTAGGGGAGAGGACACAATTACAAACTCATAATAGATTAAAATATAATAACATCATACTAATGATAAATCCATAAAAATAGATGAGATTGAAAGTTGAAATAACATGTGGTTGAAATAAATCCAAAATATAATTTAGATGAGTTTAATTATAGAATTTACCTTTATCTATTAGTTTAACTCCTCTACACTAGTGAACCTGTTTTCACCTTAACCATGGTAATAGGTGTTTTTACTATTTTTTCTATTCATTGTGACCAAAAATTAAGTTGTCCTAATTAAAAAATATTAATTATTCCAATTAGAAATATTTTATTCATTTTTTAAAATTAAAATCATATAATTGTAATAATTTAATTTAAAATTAAATACACAAAACCACGATGAATGCTTGTTTTCCAAAAAAATCCAATGTATAAAATGTTTTTATTGAAAGACCAATATAAATTTAATTCAAATTTCATAAATTGGATTATTCATAATTTTAATTAGAAAATTTTACTTTTGAAATCATTTAACAAATAAGAACATCTTTAAATCTTTAAAAAAGACAATTTTCTGTAAAAACTCAGTATTTTTTACTATTATTCAAAAAATAAATATTTTCAAAAAATATATCAAAAATACACTACAAAATAATGTTCAATTATTTATTTCAAAAAATTAGTTCATTTTGTTAAATAAATTTTTTTATAAGTATAAAAAATTAATTATTTCATTTTCTAATAAAAATATATAAAATCCATTTTTGAGTAAAAATATACTTTCATAGCATGTAAATACTTCACTAAAAATTGAGTACTTTTTTACCATTATATTTTCTTAATCTAAAAAGAATACTACATAATTTTTAAAAATTGTTTATTCTTATTAACAATTCCAATTTAATGGTTATGATATAATGGTATAAAATATTATGGACCATTTAGAGTTTTTTTTGGTCTTTATCAAATTCTATCGTAGAAATTAAAATTATTTCAATAGAAATATATCAAAATCTCAAAGTGTTATAAAAGGTTTATTAATAATAAGTATTGTTTATTATTCACCCAAAAATCAATTTTCTTAGAAAATTAACAAAAATCACAATATAATAATTTTGACTGTCGTATATTTAAAATTATATCTCTATTCAAATCAAATTAAAAAATTTGTAAATTAAGATTTTATATAAAACATTATAATACATGTAAACCTTTTAGGATGAACAAAAATATTTCCTTTAAGATTGAAAGTTTACTGAAAAATATTATAATAAATAATTATATATAAAAAATAATTCAAGTTTATTAATAAGTAATAATTTTTTTATTAACATTACCTAAGATTTTACATTATTACCCCTTTTAGAAATTATTTCCTAACAATGTTATTCATTATATAAACATATGAGAATATTTTTCCTTTATAGTATTCTCATATTTCTATGATTCCTCCTCAACTATATGGGTTTTCCAAAAAAACACATTACATGAAGAATCACCTTATTCTTCAATACATGATCTATATAATCGAGAATATATACTAGTTATTTCTTATATAAAAGATTCTCTCCAAACTATATCACTTCAGGGCTCAAAGTATGAGAGCCATCAAGAATGAAACATGAAACACATTATGTCCCTCAGATAAACATGGATTTAAGGACACATAGTAATAAATTAATCCAATTTTCACCAAAATTTCATTTAGTCAAGTGATCTATAGACATTGCATTCCATTTATACTTAAATGAATAAAATATTTCTATGGAGATACTTTTAGGAAAATATGGTCACCTACCTCGAAACAAAGAACCAACCTCTAGTTACCTTCATAAATATTTATAATATTTGATCTACAATCAAATTCATCATAGATATTTTTTTTAATCATATCCATTATCAACTCTGGTTTAAAAAATATCATTTCAACTACATCATCCCAACAAGATGGATTTTAATAGTATTTTTTTAAATAATTCCTTAAGCAGTTCCATTTAAAAACATCAATCAAAACTATTATTATAAGAAAAATCATCTAATTAATGATTATGATCCCAAAATACCTTGTAATAAATTTCAATGTACTGAGGAATACCTTCCAATTTAAAAATAATTCAAATATATTGTCTATCAGGTTGAGGAAAAAGAGATGTGGTGAAAATTAATATAGTTTCAAATAACTTCTGAAGTTATTTCTAAAAATTTTGTTTGATCATGGGACCACAGACAGATAATTTAGAGATAATAACTATAGTTAATAGATCAATCAATTTGAAATATAGTTATGAAAGTACATATAAATACATAGTATCTGAAATATGAAAGAAAGGATAATATTTAGTCAATCGGTAAATAATAACCCAAATTTCTTTATTACCTAATGATATCATTGGATATATAACCAATAAATATATAGATATATTTTTCCATTTCCACTCCAGTACTATAAAAGGATGAAGAATCCCTTTCAATAACCATCATCAGTTATTAACATTTATAAAATTCAATAATTTCATTGTAAAATTTCTAATTTATTTCTTTATTCCATCCCAGAAATAATAATAATAAGGGTATCAATACAAAACAATACTATTGGGATTATATAAAATGGGATATCTATTATCTTCACTCAATATACCCTTTTTAACTGGATGATAACAGGCACCCTGAAAATTTTTCAAAATCTCAAAACACCATCCTTGTCAATGTAAAATTTATGAAACTTACCTTTCATTACCAGTTCAACCTTTTTTCTACAAATCATGGTATTACCTTGATCATTATTAATTCCATATAATAAACATGACTACACTGACACACATAAAAATATAATATGTTTCTGAATTCATAATTTATATACCATAATTTATACAATAATTTATCAAAGGATCATGTACCAAATATTTCATGGTTAATGAATCAATATCAGTTTGACTCAATGAATCAACTACATTAACTTCTTTTACTATATGGTAATGAATCAAATTATCATAATACATTATGATATCAATCTGTCTTCTCTTTAACATGTTCAAATCTTTCTGGGTAAATATATACATTAATTTTTTATGATCTTTATATATTTCACATTTTACTCGATAAAAGTGATATCTAAATATTTTCAAAAGAAATACCATAGTACCAAATTATAGATCATGTGTAGGATAATTTAACTCATGCATCTTGAATTTACATGACATATAAGTAATTACATGAACATTAATCAACAAAATATATCAATATTCATTTAAGGAAACATCTGTTTAGAATAAAAATTCCCCATTTCTTGAGGGTAAGGCCAAAATAAGTGTACTTGAAAATATTATTTTTTAGTTCATTGAAACATTAATCACACTCTTTAATCTAGATTAATCTTACTCCTTTTAAAGATAATAAATTTAGTGTCATAGATTAATTATAAACGTTTTGGACAAAATGCTGGTAGTAGGTAAATAATCTAGGATAACATTGAATCTCTAAGTCATTTGTTGGATTTGGTAATTCTTTGACTACATTAATTTTTATAGGTTTAATGGTTAATAAATCCTAAGAGATAATATCCATAATTAATGAAAATAATAAAATAAAAAAACCATATCTACTAAATTTTCAATATATCTTCTTTCTTTTTAAATGTATAAAAAGAAATCCTTATCTTTCTTTTATGATCCTCATGATTTTAAGAATATACCACAGTACCAATAATAAAAATAACCAAAAACTTATTCAAATATTGAATTATAAATATATTAATAAGATATATAAATACATATAGTTAATTTTATTCCCCATCAGTCATAACCACAAACTCAAAATGCTCAAATCTAGTTCAAAATTCCATATTTAGAATATATTCCTCCTTCAACTTTAACTAATGGTATCCAAACGTGTGATCAATCATCCAAAATTACATTTATCCCTATAACCGATCAAAAAAATCATTAATATGAGGAATAATATACTTTTTCTTCATTATAATATTATTCAATTCTCTATAATCAATGAAAATCATCATTAAACCATCTTATTTTTAATATATAAAATAATAGCACACCATTGTAAAGTTCTTGAATTAATGAAACTTTAATCAAGAATATCCTATAACTACTTTTTCAAAACCAAAATTTAAACATGATCTATTTGGTAAGAGGGTTTTAAAATTGTATTATAATCAATCACTATATCAAAAGAAAAATCAATCTTCTGATTAAGAATAATAATTTGTAAATAATCAGGAAATAAATCAACAAATTCATTCACTATAGGGACTTAACTAGTATGAAAATTTTCATTATTTTCAATAATATTAACTAGGTAACATTTAATACCATCCCTAATCAATTTATAGGATTCTTGAAATTTAATAAAAGGAATGAAAAACTTTAATATGAATTACATATCTCAGAAATGTTTCTTATACTAATAAACAAAAACCGAAATCCACATTCATAATAACAACAAACTCTAACATTGGTAGTTTAACATGTTTTTCTTGAAAAACTATCCAATTCAGAATAATAAGAGGATTCATATAAATCTTTGTTCCTTTAATACTTCATACAAGTGATTCACTTAATTTTATATCTATATTTCATGAGGTAATTTTTCCATTTTATATTAAAATTTCTTATAAATAAAGTATTTTAATGATCCATAGTTCAATAGGGCATTCATATAATTTAACTAAACAAATACTGAACCAGTCACCGCTTTATCAGATGGCCCGATATCAAATATAGTAGAATAAAATGATTTTTCCAAAAAATATAATTTATATATTGATGAATTTTACCCATTGTAAATATATTCTAACACAACATAGAATAATTCCACAACTCGTTGTAAATAAAACAGATCACCATTGGATGACTAATTTTTACCATATTCTTAGATTGAAGATGAATTTTTTCCTTGCATTCATTAACATTGGGGCCAAACATACCACACCAGTAACTAATTCATGATCCTATAGAAAATTAAAACAATTTTTTTACCACATTAAGAACAAACTTAGTTATTGAATCAGATTTTATAGATCATGTATTTTTCATTTATTTCTTACTTGACCACTTCTTTCTATTATTATAACAAGGAACAAAAGTGCCAAATAACATTATTTCAACATTATCATCATAAAGAAAACAATTATAAAATATTTATAATTCCCATAAGTCCAATTATATTATTAAAAAAATTAATTCTTAATGAAATAAATTAATTTTAATATCATTTTATTGAGTAAAATTTGGTGCATACCTTGACAATCTTGTAAACATTTCGTCATAACCAACCACAGAATCCCCATCCTTTTTCCTAAATTATAGGAGTTATTTCTTCTTTATTAGTTGAACTACCTTACAAAAATATTTCTCAAATAAAATACTTTTAAACATACCCCTTTCCATGTCATTATGTTCATCTCGATCTCTAGAATTCTTAACCAAATAAAACAGCTAATCTGATTCACCTTCAATATTTTAAATAAAAATGTTTAACTTTTGATGTCTTAAAAATCACATGACATTGAATATTTATTTAGATAATTAATGAATCCTTCATCTCTCACAAGATATATGGTTCTAATAAAAGTTGGATGGCATTATTTTAATAAGTTTTAAACCATCAATTTGTTCCACTATTGTAAATCTAGTACTTCTCAAACATGTATTCCATAACCATTTATATTTTTTTACATAATCTATTACTATAAAAAACTGTGAAATTTCAATTCCAACAATTATAGGTTTCTAGTTTGGAATGATAATGTCCTCTTGATACCAACCTAAATCATCTTCTATTTTTTTCTCTATATAAAACCATTCATAACTTATAGTAATTAGATAAATAAACATCGTAATATTAAAATTTTATATCATGTTACCAAAACATTAAATTAAAATCTCTCAGGGCTATTATATTAACATTATTTTTACCTCTAAATTTATCTAAAACTTTTTACGTAATAATCTATTTGGAACGTACCTTAAAATATATATTTTTATGTTTACATACTATATTTCTCATTCAAGCAGTCCTGGTAACATTTAGGATTCTAGTATTTGAAAATTAGATGATCGCAATTACATAAAAAACAAATATAGTACAATGTTCAAACATCACACCATATCTATTATTTATAATATAAAACTTTTAAAACAAAACACATTTTATTTTAATAAAAACCCTTCAAAACATTCAATAGTATTTCTTATTTATTTCTACTCATCCATAAACCCTATTAAATACATTTTAGTATGTTGGATGAGGAAAAAATATTTATAAGGGATAAAAAACAAATAAATTTTTTATTCATGTGGAAATATGAGAACCCGTAAAAGGTTTACCTTTTCAACATTACACTTTGAGAATAAAAAATAAATCAAATCCACTTGTGGGGAAAAAATTATTCTATATGAAAACTTTAAAACCTCGTTCGCATGAAAATTAAAACCCTTATAGTCATTTTAGATATTTTATTCATAATTAGTGTTAACTATTGTCAGAACTAACAAGAGCCTAGTCAAATCCATAGGATAAGCCTCCCTAGTTAACTTATTCACACTTTCCTTTTACAACTATGATCATTTCCCAATGCATTGGAGACCTATATTAAGATCACCCCTAATATAAGTTTTATTAGGATCACCTGTCATATAATGTGTATCGGTATCACCCATAATATAAGTTGTATCAGACATACCAATAAACATATATAATTCTCAATTACAATATCATGAAAAATAAATTAGTGTTTCTTTATTTTATCGTAATTTTTTTGAATAACACTTATAAGAAGAGATGTAATGAACATTCAATTCTCGAATAAAAATGTAGAGAAATTCCACTTCCTTTAAAAAACAATTAAAAATGAATATTTCCCAAATAATAAGTAATAGGGTATTATTTGGTACATCATGTTAAATTATAGAGTAATGTTGATAATGAATAATTGATATGATGGAGGGAAAATGTGACCAAATTGTATGTATTAAATTAGATTTTTCATTTTCCCTATTATAATTAAAATCAAAATGTTATGTATATAAAAGTAAAAACATTTGTTTTGAAAAGAATTTAAAGATAGTACAAAGATACATAAAAAATTATTTATAACTTATTTATGTTAATATATCTGGATCCATAAAACAATTTGAGGTATATGTATGTGGAGGAAATATATTAAGAAAATAAATCATTAAAAAATTATAACGAGGTTTTATGGTAATGTGTCCCTTACCTTGAGTATAAATTGTAACATAAATTACTTATATTATAAAAAAATAAATCTATATTAATTATTTAATTTATTAATAACCTTTTAAAAAATTTATTCTTATTATTTTATTAATTACCATTTTATATTCAATTTCTTAATAAATTAAGTTTACATAAGTCATTTTTATAATATACTGCCTATATGTCCAAAATGACATATGTAGATTGAATATAGTCAAATGGATCATTACTATATCATTTTAAAAATCTTAATAATGTTATAATTATCATATTTTTATATTAATTATATTTTTATATCCAATAATGAAATAAGGTTTTGAAAATGAATTATGTTACAACATGGAGATGGTAATTTGTACTTATGGATGAGTAACATTTCAATTTTTCAATAAACATGATGGAAATAAGTTAAGTATATTTTTATATTTACATAATTATTATTATATAATAAATATTGTATTTTTTAAATTATATTATATATACAATCCATGTTATATAGTGGTGAAAAATAAAATGCATTGGTTTCTAAGGTGGTAGTATGTATGTTCACACTAGCATTGTTTTTATTTTTTAGTTTAATGGTAAAGAAAGAATTATATTGTTAAATTATCACTAAATAATGAAATTTAAATCATATATATAATATCATTTTTTGGATCCATTATTATTACTCTTAATAATATTCGGTTATGTAAAATGGAACACATCATCTTTATGAGGTGGCAGTCCACACATGCACACAAATAATGTTTTCATTTTCTATTAGATGGTTTGGTAAACGAAAAGGGTTATAAAATAAAAAAAATAAAATTTTAGCATGTTTTATTACTTTATGTTATTATATCACAATGATTGGGATAGGTTTGAAGGTGGTACAGGATGAAATAAAAAATAAAACACTTGGTTAAGAATTATGCCTCTTCTCAGGATAACTTCCTGATTATACCTGAAATATTTATAGTATAGTACTATGATCCAAAAAATACAACCAAGACATCAGGAGGTTTGTTATGAAGGTATTTGGGTATTTATATTCCAATATAATAGTCTCTTTAAGTTCATATAATAGATTATATGGGATTTCCTTTTATAAGTGAGGAAGAGGAAACACATAGAATTTTCCTGAAGATTAAAATATATTAATTAATTTCTCAAAAAAATGGATCAAAAATAGACCATTATGTAATAATAGATAATATAGGATCAAAATATTACCAAAAAATATTATTTTTATATTATTTGTGTTTATTTTTATTCATTATAATATTAGTTTCAACCCTATTATCCTCTTTTAACTCTTACTACGGTAACTGGATTTTTTACCAATGTTCATATTTATAATGACAAAAAATAAAAGTAGAATGATTAAAAAATTTGGACATTTTAAACCCAAATATTGATTTTTTTTTATAAAATTCACATTTTATAAGAAGAACTTTCATTTATAATAATCCGACAAAATGTGAGGTAAACCAATTTTTTAGAAAAAATGAATTTTTAATTGTGGAATAATTTTATACCCAAATAAATTCTAATATTTATTTAAATTAAATTTATAGGATTAATTTTTATAAAAAGTAACCAATTAAATTTTATCAAAAATTAAAAATATTATTTCACTTTATAGTTACAAAAATGAAAATTCTCTTTTCTTAAAAATTGGAATTTTCTACTCTTCATCCAAAATTCAATTTTTTCATAAAACTAACAAAAAATCACTCTAATAATTTTAAATATATGATTTCCAAAAAACAATTTTTAAAAATAAAAATTCTCAATTTTGTAAATTAATCTTGTAAATAAAACCATAAAATACTTGTACCCAAATTTAGGAAGTATGAAATTATTTTATTTTTTACTCAAAAATTACATAATATTCTTATATTGAATATAACTATATAAAACATAGTTATTGAATATTAAAAAACATAAAATTTATTTAAAATAAACATTACAATGGTTTTAATATTATTTATATATTAATTATTTTTCTTTTCATTAATATTCTTACCTTACCTGAGTCGGATACCCATACCAACACCGAAAATGTTTTGGTTATCATGTGTTTTCCACTTACATCAATTTTGGAGAGGAAATTAATGGATGAAAACTCAATATAATTCAATGTCCCTTCATAGTGTATCATGAACTATGATATAATAATGTATGTAAGATAATAATATAGTATTATGTGTTTTAAAAGTAGTCCCAATGGTGTATTGGTGTGAAGAAAAGAACATGTTGTAATGGAAGACACTATGTGTTTTTGATGTGGAGAGACATAATACATAGGTAGAAAATATGGTTTATTGTTGATGATGATACAATAAGTGAACTTAAAGAACCTGTATGGTATTGATGGTATTTGATGGGGCAATTTTGATGTGATGATATATGGATGGGTTCATGCATTTTAGGAGAAGGTAATGAGGTTAGTGTCCTTTATATCCATGATAACTTGTTGTATTGGATATGAGATGTGTGGATGAGAGGTGGTATGTGGGGGTTGATATAAGATGGTGAGGATGATATGGATGTGTTATAAGGCAGGGATTTTGATATGGGACATTGATTTTTGTTGCACAACTATAGAAGTAATTAGGAGCATAGGGTGTTTTACATTAGGGGTGTGAGAGAAAAACAAATAGAGAAGTGGTCATACGTTAAATTTCTTTTATATTATTCTAATATTAATTTAAAGTACTAGAATTTTATATTTGGTAGGTGATCCAAGGTAAGTCTTGGGGGTAGTTGACCAACTTGGATCTTATTTCATTTATATTATTATAATATTAATTTAATTGGTATTTTTATCTTGGAATTTGTATATTTATAACATATTCATCAATTGTGGTATTATATTAGATTTTTGATTCATTGTATTTTGTTTTTTTTCCGTGGTTTAGTTATTTTTTATTCTAATATATGAATTTATTTCATTTAATATTCATATTTTATATCCTCTGTGCTAGTCTCTAACTAAGGGAATATTAGAGATGAGATTTGGGGTTCACCCTTATCATCATTGTAGTCCTAAGAAGATTCCTTAGTGGGTACAGGTTGTGACAATTTCAATGGACATAATTCCTTTACACATCAAATAAATACAACTTATTTACATTATTCTTCATTCACAAATATTTTACTCAAAAATTTCTATAATATATGACAATATTTTTTCTATAGTTTTGTTGTCATTTCTTCAATATTTATTATCGATGTGATGTTTTTATGCGGCAATAGTACATATGAATTTAAAATTACTATTATGTGATTTAACTATTTCTTTATCCTATTTTATTTCTTTTTATTCTTTTTATATATATTTATCTGCCAAGGAAATGTCCATTATTAGTGGTATTTATATTATTAGGTGGTGAATGTGATTTATTTATAGTAAATATATATAGTATCTAATTTATTAATGAAATAATTAATATATTAAATGAATAAAAATAACCATGGAAATATATATATAATTTTTTTGTTACTTTAAAATTTTGATTTAATTTTTATATAATATAATGCTAAGGGAGAAATTTTATAATGATGTGTATTTGAAATTAGGGTTTTTGAATTTTAACCCCATAATTGAATGGTGTCCTCATAATTGTTAATACCATAAACAATTATCTAATGAATCAAAATATATTATGTGATATCATTAACAATTGATCAGGTTAATGATAGAAACGAGTATGAAAAATATTTAATATTATTCAACATAAACATACTGGAAAGTATTACCCTATGTGATCATAGTGGTTATACATGAACAAGTTATTTAGAAAAAAAGGTTTTCAAAATAATGTTTTTCTCCCTAAGGATTCAGTATAAAATTGTTTAAAATATACCAAACACTACTCTGATAGAAAATGAGATTCCATGGACCAGTACTTATAGGTCTGGTTTAATAAATAGATACTTTTCATTCATGATGTTATATTTGTACAATAATGTTTTATGAGATTCCATTATTTATTTTCTTTGTAATCTATTTACATATTACATCATTAATCTATATAATACCTTAAAACATTAGTCAAATGCTTCTTTATAGACCTCGTATAGGTTAACTAAATTTAATTATTGATAAGTGATTTCAAACATACATACACTAAACAAAAGGGGAAGATAATAGTTATTGTAGAGGGGATAATAAGAATTGATAGTAGATAGAAATCAACATGGGTCATGGGTGAACATAATAATTGAAATCACATCATGTTCGTAAGATAATAATCATTAGAAGCATATTAGTGAGTCCAAAATTGTGGAAGATTAATCATATTGGAAAATTATAAAGATTATTCATAGATTTTCATGATGAGATTGTATGATAATTATTGAAACTAACTACATCACATCTATATATAAATATGAGATGTGATAATAAAATACATAATGGAAACACCATTTAGAATAAATATTCAATATATGTCACATTTTTTACATTTCTATAGACCATAAAAGTTTAGGGTCCTTAGAGACTAGTTATATAAAAACATATTTTTACAAATATAATCCATGTATATCAATCACAATAGTGCATAATATGGACATATGGGTATGATAACATAATCAGGTGAACATTATCAATGTAAAAGATTAATTCAAATAAAATAAAATATCTGAAACTCTAAAATCATCTTAGTTACACAATCATGAATAATATAGTACTTCAAGTAGTAATCATCATTTAATATTTTGAAAATAGTTTTGTGGAATCATAGGCATAAGAAGTCAATGCCTTGTGAACATAGTTATTCGTAATCACATCCACGCATTATATATTGAGAGTAGATAAAATATAATCATATTCACACATCTAAATATGAACATAGATATTCAAAATAATATCCATGAATAATCTTGTGATCATAATTAGAAGAAATTGTACTCACACATCAAAATTATGGTAGAGTTATTTCATATCACCTCAACTCTTATCACAATAATCTCTTAAAATATCTATATCACATTACCAAAATAACTGTAGGGATATTACAGACCCACCCATAATATAATACCAATCTATTTATATGAATATTATAGGATAATGAAAATATTTCTCATTTCCTTATAGCTTCACCCACAGAAAATAAGAAACATGTTTAATCATGATTTATTCATTATAATAACTAACCATACATTTATAAAATAAGGATAGTATCATTATTTAATATCCATAATTATGTATAACAAACATCAATAGATGTTTTCATAGATGGAAATACAAATAAAAATTCACTAGAAACTGTTTTGTGGAAAATAAGCTTTTTATTTTGAAATATCTTATTTAAATATAAAACGTTACTAAATAATAGGGAAGAAGTTTTTTTTAAATGAAAAATGGAATATTTTAAAATAATCCTCAAAGAAAAGTGTAGTCAATAAAGTGGGAAAATATTTTGTGTCGTGTATGTTAAAATAAATATTCTTAAAAAATATTAAATAAAATATAGACATGGATGAAAATGATAATCTTCTAAAGAGAAAATAATGTTGGTCTATTTTAAAAACATTATTTCATAATTTTTGTACATAGAGATAGGAAAATAAAAGGGAAACAAGTAATGTATATAAATAAATATAATAGAATAAATTTTATTTTTCTTAAGGGATACATATCATAATATTTTCAAGAATTTATATTTAACAGAAAAAATCCAAAAAAATGAGATTATAACAAAAACCCTTATATCAAGTCTTGTATTTATTCATCTATGTTCAACACTCATATATAATAAATATAGATTTATAATAAATATTTATAACAACTATATTCATGTATATACTACTATATATCATTTTATTATAAATTCTAATAATCCCTTTATTAATAATTCTTCACTGAAATCATTAGTCAGGTGAAAACTGGAATATTTTCCTTGTATTTTTGGGTTTGATGATTCATGTTCTTGAACCTTGATCATGGTTTTATCATATAAATATTATAAAATATTCCATTATAATTATATTTATTCTTTTTATATACTTTTATAATCATTAATATATTATGGTAGTGAAAACTGATTTACATCACTTCCTTGAGAGGTTAGTCTATACGTATGCATGAGTGATGTTTGCAGTTATTGATAAGTGGAAAAAAATAATGGTAAACATTAATTTAAAATTATAGAATAATTATAATATAATAATTATCATATATATTAATTAAATCTTTTTCTATTACCATCCATGTAAAGTATAAATGAAAAATGAATTGCATTTCTTTGTGGAGGTGGTTGTCCACACATACACATTAAAAACATTATTGTTTTCCAACTAATAGGTAGGTAAATAGTTAGATAAGATATTATAATTACATAAGAATGATTATTACATAAATATCATATATTAACCTTAAATACCTCATAATAAAAAATATTTTAAATTGGTGATTGAAAATGAAATACATCACTTCATGGAGGTAGTAGTCTATAAGTACACACATGTAATGCTTTCATTTAACATTGATTGGGGAAGAATTTGAAAAATGGTGGTACAAAAATAATAATAAAATTTCGATGTATTTATTATATTGTATTCACTTTATAATTTTGGATAAAAAATATTTATAGTAATTATGAGAAGAAAAAAACTTTGGAAGAGTCTGGTAATATGATAACTTCTAATTTGAGAGACCTCCATTAGATTATACAATAAGACTTATACATATGGTCAGAGGGTAAGAACCGAAACCCTATAATTAAAGGAAGGAATATAAGAAGGTATTTTTGGGATTATCCATTATATTGGGATCAATGTGTTTAAATAAGGGAGGGTTAAATATACCCTTTTATAAGTGAGTGTAGGGACACACATAAAATTACATAAAATATTTAAATTATATACAAAATATTTCTTATTAAAATTGAATTAAATAGAAATGAATTATAATATAATATATTATAAGGTCTAAATATCTTTATCGAATCATATATATAAAATTTTAGGTTTCTTTTTTATTCTTCTCTCTTAGTTTAACCACTCAGTAAACATGTTTTAACCCTAACCATGTTAACAGATTTTTTACAATTTTTTTATTCATTATGAAAAATATGAAATCCAAGTCATTAAAAAATTCATAAATGATGATTTAATGTATTTAATACATTTTATAAAATTTTATTCCTATAACTCTAAAAAAATCATTTTCAAATAAGTGTGAAAAATACAATTAAAACCTTTTTCAAAAAATAATTTTTACACATAAAATTTGAATTATTATCAATCCATTCCTATTAAAAATAATTATATGGATGTTAATATATTTTATTTAAAATAATATATTTATATTTAATTAAAAACGCCCAATTAAAATTTATTTATTTAATTTACAAATATAAATAGTAATTTCATGCATAAAAAATCTAATTTAAAATAAAATATCTCTTTTCACCTTCAAGTGATTTTCTTTTCATTTTGATGAGTTAATAAATAGTAGATTAATGTTATACATGTGTAAGAAATAATTTTTCATAATTCAGTGAATCATATTCCTTCCCACTTATCCAAAAACTAGTTGATAATTGTTACACTATATAATAATATTTGAAGCAAATATTGAGGTTTATTTAAATTTGATGACACATGCAAGGAAAGCTATTAAAGTGATAAAATTTATTTATATAGAAATATATCATAAAATTTCAAGGTGTTACCTTCTACCCCTTTTTAATAATTTCACACTCAAACTGTTTTCTTAAAAAAATAGATGATACATCTCCCTCATTATACGCTTGGGTTTCCATGTAGCTACCTCAAATTTTGGTTATATCACAACTTGTTGACCAGGTGAGTGGTCATGTTCTACAACAATTTATCTTAATGACATATAATATCCTCTATATGATCCTCAAAAGAGATCTAATTATTCATATTTATAACCTATAAGTTTAGTATATGAGAAGGATCATGTATAAAATTCTAAAAAAAATCATTGAACACATAGTGAACTTGAGAGATATTTCTTGAAATACCCAAGATATAAGAAAATATACCAATATAATCATGAATTTTTATGTGTATTATATATCTAGGGATAAATTATTTCTTCTTTATAATTATTATAAAATTTTTCTAAGGTGGTATTCACATGAATAAATTATCACCATATTTGAACTATTGATATCTCCAATGATTATTATCATCACTTTTATATTGACTCTAAGCTATCTTGATGTGCTTCTAAATAGATATAAACTTCTCTTCTATTTCCAAAGATATCTTATGTACCAATGGATTTAATTTTTCAAATAAAACCTATATTATTCAACTTTTTTATATCCTTACATAGATTTCCTCATAAGGATCCATCTAAATGCTTGATTTAAAGCTATCATTTTAAGAAAACTCTACCAATGCAGTGCATTGATCCCATCCACATTTGAAATACTTATAGAAATATCTTAATATATCATTTATGTATTATATTTTCCTATTATAATGAACATATATATTAGTATGATTTATTGTGTTAAATTTCAACTTCATATTAATTTCTTGTTTAATACTTCATCCAAACATCATGGAAATCCTCAGATCTTGATCAGATATGATTCAAAGTTGTACTCTATGAAACCTTACAAATTTATTAATTTATATTCTATAAAGATAATAAAGAGGAAAATAATATATTATTCATATTAAATATTCTAAATTTCTATCGTGTTCGACTACTACCAAAAGAGAATTTTGGCATTTATATGTTTTAGAAATTTCAATGATAAAATACATAAAAATGTATTCCCAGTTTCATTATAGTATGGGTAATGGTCTTAAAAACCCCTTAAAAATATGTCTCCCATAATTAACAGACAAACGTACTCGGAATCATGAAATATACCATGAAATATCATTTTTCATATTGCCCCACCATAAATACCCTTTCCAAACCCAATATATTTTTTACTTTGAGGAACAATAGATAATCAAGAAATATATGCATCATCCAACATCTCCTTATTAAAATTTGGTATTGATAGGACCAATACTTAATTTATTAAAATATCATTCAATCATAATAATGATTTAATTTAATAACATTTTTTACAGTTATTTATCCTTCTTCTCCCCCACATTAATCCTTACATGGATGGATGGTTGAGAATTCTTCTAAGAAAGATATGATATATACCATTTCATCATTATTTCAATATCAATATTCCATAAATTATTAAGTATTTTATCCCATTAAATCCTCATCTTAGACAACCTAATATTGTCTTTCTAATATATTGCATCATCCACCTTGTTCACCTTCCCAGGGTGGTAGTGTATTGAGAAGTCGTAATATTTTATAAAATACATCCATCTCTTCTGGTTAATATTTAAATATACCTAAAAGATTATATAAATAATGATTTTTAGATCTATAAATATGTCAAATATTTCACCATAATGATAATTTCTACATAATCTCAATTCAATAATTTCAGCTACCAAATCCAAATCATGGGACTAGTAATTTTGGTCTAGAATTTTCAGTTGATGTGAGGCATAATATATCGACAAATAATTATTAATAATAACAAATCCATGTACCTTCTTTGATTAATATTTATAAATCACAAACACTTATCAAATGAAGTGTATTTTGGTCACAGGTTTTACGACCATATTTTTTTTAGCTCCTTGAAATTTTTCTCACATTCAACTATCTATAGAAGCCTAGATATTTTCTATATTTACTTTTTTATGAATTAGATGGCCTTGATAAATCTATCGATAATAATCAAATTTATCCATCAAATACAAGAAAAATATGGATCTCAATTAACATGGTTATTCTAGGTCATCCTTAAATAACTTTTGTCTTTAAAGGGTCTACATATGTACACTTACATGAGATTTAATGACCCATTAATGACAATTTTTATATACAAAATTTAAATGTGGTAATTTTTTCATACATCTCTCCTTCCACAGGATCTTCATAAAATCTTCAAATTATTTTCAGAATCTTCTGTGATCATTGAATATATATATATATAATATAAATACTACAAAAACAGATCAAGTTAATATATAAAGACTATATTCATTAAAACCATAAAGATAGTAGGTGAATATTTATTTCTAAATGGAATTAGTTTATTCTTATAAAGTATATACCTCATATAAAATTTTACCTTTATTATATCCTCTTTATTGACCCTCAATTGATGATATCCATATTGAAGGTAAATATCTGAAAAGTATATAATTTTATATAGTTTCTCAAGAAATTAATAAATACAGGGTAAATGATACTTTTGATTGAAAATAATATTATCAGTTATTGATAATCAATTAAAGTACGCATTGGACCTTACTTATTCTCAAAAAAATAATATATGAACCCCTTGGTGATTTATAAGTGAATAGTAAAACCTTTTCTAGATTATCATGGTGTTTATTCTTTTATACCTTCTATAAAATTGAATAATTTATTTATGTAGTCTTTGAAATAGGCATGACACCATGTGTGAGTACTATTAAATAGTCGACATCACAATTTTGGGGAAGATTATCCATGTTTTCTGGGAAATACATAAGCGTATTCCCAAAAAATATGCATATCTTCAATGTTTAGAATCTCCCAAATACTTTTAAATATATATCGCTCATAAATTGATATTATAACCCATTAAATTGAATTAATTCCCATTAGATTCTCAAATTAATCCTTGAACTGATATAAAATCATTGTTTGGTTCATAATATCAAATCTGACATCCTATCCATGGAAATTGATGTAGTCCTTATATAAATAAATTCAATCCATGCAAAAATAATTACAAAAAATCAACTAGTTGAGGAGAAAAATATTGTCCCAAATAATATTCCAACAAACTTATATGATATATTATTAATAAAATTGAGATGTGATCATTATTCCATTAGTATTTTTTATTACAAACTCAACATATAATCATTGAGGTGTTTATGTGAAACTATTAGAAATTTATTAATATTTAAAAGAGTGGGTATTGACAAATTCAAATAATATATTTTTTGTTCTAGAGTGGACAATATGTGTACCTTTCACCATATCATTATCCTGACCCACTTCATTTATGATTGTAAAGGATTTCCCTTTTTCCTTTTTCTCAGGGGTTTATTGAGGCCTACCATCCTTGTTTTCTCTTGGATAAGGGAAATTATTAATATAAATATCAATCTCCATCAATTTTGGTTGAACATAATTGGTCAAATCCTTATTATCCTTTGTTTAATTTTCTATCATTTTCATCCATCATCGATAATATATAGCTCAACAGACCACCTTCAAAAAATTTAAGGATTACCCACCTCATTTTACACAATTTAGAGTGTCATATCCCAGAAGTATTGGTATATAATTTGTTAGAGTTTCTTTCCAAAATTGGATTTATCATTTTAGTTTCTCTAATGATCTATTTATCTCTTCTTATCTCCAAAACCAAGTGAATAGTTGGTCTTCCTACTCCTTATTTGTACTTTAAAATCACATTAAATGAATTATTTAAAGATAGAAATATATTTTATGGTTATTTCCTTTTGGTAACATAGTTTTATAATGAAAAATAATCAATAATTTTTTTCATAGGGTCAATTAAAAATTCATACATTTATCTTCAAATTCCTATAATATTTTCTTCATAGTTAACAATGGATTCTCCATCCTTATATATTAGCTCTATAAGTTTCCTTTTGATCATAGTATGATGAGTTTAAGGAATGAATTTATTGAAAAATAGACACTACAATTCCCACCATTCTATTAATTTTATTTCTTCCTCTTTCCCTATGTTCATAATGATCATAAAAAATTGATTATCTTTTCATTCCAACTGATATACTACTCATAGAATGCTCTCATAGTATGATCCATAAATAATAGAAAGTATATTTTTCATATCATTGGTCCATTTTATAAGAAACTAATGGATTATAAGAACTATAAAAGGATGGTGTATGTTATCTCATAAAAGACTCAATAGAAT
Organism: Viscum album; assembly: GCA_963277665.1. Taxonomy (NCBI): domain Eukaryota; kingdom Viridiplantae; phylum Streptophyta; class Magnoliopsida; order Santalales; family Viscaceae; genus Viscum; species Viscum album. The sequence continues at coordinate 1,089,289,902 of OY728165.1, forward strand.
ATTTCTCTCTCCTTGGTTCATTCAAAAGATCTTCATGTTTCACATTATTTCTCATTGATTGAGAGATTTTAGTAACTATAGACACAATATATTTTATCCTAGTCATAAATCCATTTAGACTCTCATTAGGAACATCAATTCATTTCATATCACATTCATTATTAGTAAAATTTATTTTAGTTCTTTCCATTGGTTAAAACAAAAAATATCCTACATAAGTTTTTAGAAATAATAAAAAGATTATGAAATCATAAAAAAAATCATGAAATGTCATAATTTATGTCACCTTCTTATCAACCTATAACACTTTAGGTTCATCCTATAAAACTTTGGGTGTATTGTAATTTTTCATTAGTTCAATCCACATATTTTTCATAACATAATCTCCAAAAATGAAGAAACCCTCTTTTAATAGACACATAAGAAACCTATGTATAACATACATAAGTATGAAATTATTTTATATGAATATTCAATATATATCACAATTATAGATGACCAAGTGTTGTAAATATATAGTGTCTTTAGAGACTAGTTACATATTCATCTTATTTATTAAATGATAATCAACATCTCCCACAATGTTAATTATATTAGTACCCTTCTATACATACCATACATTTAACATTAAATCAAATCCTATGGAATTGAAACATATAAAGGGGTTATTTGAAATGCTCATTGAGGATAAATATGGGTGATATCTATCATAAGAGATCATAAGATGATCATAATGGTATTATAACATAATAAAGTGCATAATATAAAGATAAAGGATTCATAACCCGAATATTATAGATCATAACCTCCAAAATCAATACAAATACATAATCAAGATTAATATGGGTTTTGAACTAGTAATCATCATTCAAGAGTTATAACATAAACATGTGTTGTCATAATAATATGAAATAAAAATATTATGACCATATATATTCATAATCATGTCTATGAATAATATATTCATCATATGTATAATAAAAAAACACTTTCATCTAAATGTGAACATAGCTATTTCCAATCATGTCCATACATAATCTTATGAGAATGATCAGTAGTAATCATGTTCACACATAAATATTTGAACAATTGTATTAAAATAATTTCCAAATTTATCATTATGAGCTCATAATTTATCATTATAAAATTACCCTATGCATTGATGGGATATAACAAACCCCTCTATAACATAATCACAATCCATTAAAATTTATGTTGTGATATCAAGAACATATTTATCATTTCGACATATCATAATCCAAAAAAAACAAAAAAGGATTCATCAAGATTTTAATATCATAATAAATTTTCATCCAGTGAATAAAATAATAATGGTGTCATTAGATCATATCCCCAGGTAATTACAATTAAAACCAGTGGATTTTTTCCAAGAGTGAGATACCATTAAAATATCCCTGTAACATGACTTATAGAAAACAAGCCTTTTCATTTTAGAATAACTTATTTAAAATAAAATAAATTCAATAATAATACAAGATAATTTTCTTTGAAAATAAAAATGTAAAATTATAATTCAAGAACATATTTAAATACTGTCTCAATAGTGGGAAAAATATTTCGTAAAATATACATTAAAAAAGGATTTTTTTTTCACTCTTTGTGAAATGTTATAAAATAAAATACTCAAACAAAATATTATAAAAATAATTTTTATCCCATAGAAAAAAATTCAAATAAGGATCAAAATAACATTAAACATTATTATATAATATAATAATAATTATTATATAATACATTTTAATTAAAATATAGACATAGAAGAAAATAATTTACTATCAAAGAATGAAATGATGTTAGTTTTCCTTAAAAAATTATTTAGACTTTTAAAAACGTGGAGACCTGAAAATGAATGAAAATCATGTAATATATAAAAAAACATAATGGAATAAAATATTTTGGATTTAAAGTAAAAGTAGAATATAATTTCCCTCAATGTAAATTTAATATATAAAATCCCGAAAAAAAATAGATTGTAACATAAACCCTTTCCTAAAGTTTCTCATTACTTCATATGTGTTCCAAAATACTATATAAGAAAATATTGATTTATTATATATATATACAAGAACCATTTTTATATATTTTTATATATCCATTTATATATTCTTCTCTTATAAATTCCACTTATCCCATCATTAAAAATTCTTTATTAAAATCATAATTCAAGGGAAAAGTGGTATATTTTCCATGAATTTTTTGTTCAAAATTTCTTATTATTTTACCTTGGTAATGGTTCCATCATATAAATGTAATAAAATATTTCTTTGATATATTATTAATTCAATTTATACACTTTTATAACCATTTGATAATTAGGGTGGTGAAATTGGATTTCATCACTTCCTCGTGATGGTAGTCCATAAGTATGCAGGGGTGATGTTTTCAGTTTACAATGGATGGATTTAAATGAATATAAATAATATGAAACCAATATATAATAATTATTATTACAAAACATTGATATATAATTATTATATTTATCCTTTTTTACCATCAATGTAATGTGGTAATGAAAAATTAATCAAAAAACTTCATAGAGGTGATGGTCCATAGGTACGCACAATCGGCGTTATCATTTTCCAACAGATAGGAAAAGAAGATATTGTATAACATATTATAATTAAAAAAATAATATTTATGGTATAAATATCATATATAAAAATTAAATCCATCATAGTTACCATTAATTAAATGTGGTGATGGAAAAAAACATAACTTCGTAGAGATAATAGTCCATACGTATGCACAGGTGAAGATTTCATTTCCCATTATATGATATAGGGGATTTAAAATTGTTATACCATTATTATTATAATAGATAATTATATTGATGATACCATAGTCATTATATGAGGATGGATATAATATATTTTAAGGTATTTTAATAAATAATTAAACATTAAATGATTTTCTAAAGTTGATTACCTATTCTTGGAGAGACCTCCTTCGGCATACACCTTAAGACATTTTAGGATGGTATTAGGGTAAGACCAGAAGTGAAAAAAACACAGGTAGAGAATATATGAAGGTTTTTGTAGTGTTATCTTCTAATCTAGAGTGATCAAATTTTTTGAATAAGTAAGTAAAAGAGTAGACCTTTTATACGTGTGGGGAGGGACATGAAAGTATTTTGAATATTTAAATAATATAAAGTCACCTTCATTTGGAATTTCCAAAAAATATCCAAGGCGTCAATATTAACACAATATAGGGTCAAAATTACACAATAAAATAAGATTTAGAAAATTTTAAGTGGAATTTCTTTCCATAACTCTAGGTTTAACAACCCCCCCCCCCCAATAAACTCATTTTAACCCTAAATATTGTATCAAAAGTTTACTATTTTTTAAATTTATATAAAAGATATATAAAATATTAATCACTATGAAATTTGGATAAGATTATTCAAAATATTGAAACAATTTTACCAAATGAATTTTTTATATCTGAAACAAATTAATTATAAAATAAGCATTACAAACACAATAAAATCCATTCTAAAAAAATAAATATATAATGTTGTATTAATTATCATTCCATGTATAGTAAAAACAATTAAATGGATATATAAATATATTATTGAATATTTTAACTATAAATTTCATTAGAATTATTCATCAATATAAATAAATTTAATTTATTAAGGTAAAAAACATTATGTTCATAAAAACAATTTTTTTAGAAAAACATTTCTTTTTACCACAAAATATAGTTAGGTTACTTTATAACAAATTGATAACCAATAAATTTAATTTAAACATGTGTAAAATAAATTATAATATATATATTCATATTCATACCCTCCAATCTAATGGATTTAATATAACATTCACAATGAATGATAATATTTTAATAATATATCATGGTTTGTTTAAACTAGATGTTGTATGTAAAAATATATAATGAAGTAAAATTTATTTAAAGGGAAATATATCAAAAAAATTGTAGTGTTATATATATCATTTCTAACTAGGATAATTGTAACATGCCTAAACTTAATGATCTCATTAAATATAATCATTTTATTATTCCATTATAGTAATTCATGATTTTCGACGCATCCATTGTATCAAAATAAGTTCAAAATCATGTCTAATACAAGATAAAGATATATAAAACATGAATAAAAAATTAATAGTTTCACAGGAAAATAAAGCTATATATAATAATTTTATTAAGAATATAAGATTTTATAAACAAAGGGGAACCAAAAATAAGAATGTAACATGGTATTTTGTATTTTTAATCATAACATCAATAAATAAAAATATTATAGGTGATGAATAGTAGAGGATTCTACCAAAGAATAATCCTTAAGAGGTTTCAGAAATAAGTACATCATAATTATAATTTTAGGCTTCTATGTATTCAAAATATGGAGTAAGATACAGTTATATCCATAGAATAAAGAAACATAATAAGAAATAAGGATATTTTGAATATAGTAATAAAAATATAGGAGCAAAGAGATAAGTAAGATGAAATGAATTTATTTACCAAAAAGTAAAGGAATAAATTTCAGAGTCCCCTTATAAAAATTCTATGATATTATAAGGGAATAAATTAATGGGTGTAAAATAAAGAGGTATTTAAGTAATTATAAAATTCTAATAATAAAATAATTATGATAATTATAGTGAATTTTGTATACAACTATTCTGAATTTTGATTAAATAAGAAACATCTTCCCAATAAGTTGGGGATCCAAAATAAAATGTTTTACCTTTGGTCCCATTTTTATTTTTTATTCATACAATTATTATACTGTCAAATTATTTTTATTATATAAAACTCCCTATATATTTTTTGCATTAATTTAAGTTTTATTATTAATTATAATTTTTTAAATTTACTTATTTTTATTTTTTAAATGATAGAAATGAAAGAAACCATTATTTTTTAAATTATTCCATTTTAATTTCAATATTGATGTATTAGTCATTATTATTTACCCATTAGATAAATTAAATTTATATGATTAAAAATAATTTATAAATGATAAATATATATGTTATATAATCAATAATGATTAACCATGAAGGAAATGATAAATAATTAATTGATAAAGTTTTCAAAGGTGGTTTTTATTACCATTGACAAGGCATATGATTAGAGGAAGAGATATAATATATATTTAGATATGTTTTAAAAAATATATTTCCAATATCATAAATTTAATGATACAGTATTATTACCCTCATTAATTATTTTTTGATTACTTTTATAGAATGGATAATGTCAATAAAATATTAGAAGAAGAAAATTTGAAGTGAAGTGGAATGAATATTACATCATCCATGAAGTTTACTACATTGATTAGGTTTAAATTAATTCAATGCTTACAGTGGGTTGTAATGTCCCGGTCTCAGGGACCACTATCCAGTGCCCCAACCTAGGTTGTCACATGACATAAGGCACGCCTCCCCATACAACAGATGCTGCAAACTAGAATCACGTGTTTATGGAGAAATGTTGGGGAGACGATACCCATTTTTTGGAGTAATTCCACAATAAAAACAACTTCAATAGATAGTGTAATGAGTGAAAACAAATAAATGGAAAAAATGTTCCAATTCCAATAAGTAACCAAGTAGAACATGATATAGAAAAATAATGAATACACTTCATGTCATGTAGTAAAATTAATAAATTTACAAAAACAAAAAAACCCAAAGAGATCTTGGTCTTTGACCTGAGTCCCACCCTGGTCTGGACATCCCATGCTCCAACAAAATATCCCATGCTTAAACCACACATTAGGCTCATGTCTGAATCTTATACCTAAAAACAAGTAGAATTTTCTCTGGTATCGAAGTTACATGGCGGTCTGAGCAGGGTGTGAGTACAACTCAATATGCCACCACTAACGATGTATATTGAAATAACCAATATGTACAATAGTTTATGAACATAAAAAAGTTCAAAAAATAAATTTAATAAGGAAATCATTGAATTAATTAATAAACATACTTTGTATCCATTATGTTCTCTAGAGTAAACCAATAAAAAACTAACTAAAGTTATACTAGGAGTCTAATCCAAGGCATAAGGGGTGTTACAAACACACTTAACCATAGGGTATATCACTAACCTTAAAACATCACAACATATTATTTATAATATTCACATAATACGTTTTCATTATTAATTACAATTCAGCACTTATGATATCTTAATAACTAAGTTATTCTTCACCACATGCAATATTGTTTAAAAATTTGTATCAATTACACAATGACCTAAGTCATTCAATTGACATGAATAATAGAAATAAGTGAAATTTCCAAAATCACTAGGGATAAAAATTTCATAAAAATGAATCACACTTACAATAGAGCCTCATTACAGATAGTCTCATTGAATTCAAACATTAGGGGAATAGATAATCATTCTGACTCCCTGACTCATTCATTCCAAGGTGGGGTTGGAGAATCAGTCCAACCCGACCCATGGGACGAGCCGCAGTCCTTTATCCCACCACCAAGACATGCACACATTCTTATTTATTCATTTAACACATGTAGCATATCAAAATCCATGCACCATAATTGATCATAAAATTCAGACTTCACAATTCATTTCAACACTTGAATCATCCTTATGCCTTAACCCATTAACACATGTCAGTTATAAATTAAAAATCCTTTTGAGGCATTCATAGTAGTCCATTTAAACCATTTTTCACATCATTACAGACATACCCTTCTGGTATATCTTTAACTATGCACAATCATCATTTAATTAATTTCTAATCATGCTAACATTCAGATATAATTGTTATGGGTTTTAGCACACTAACCATTATATCCCTTCAATTACAATAGTCTCATCAACCCTTTTTTACTACATCATGACAATCAAAACAATTAAACTACTAATTATAAATCATTTGAATCCACCCTTTAAAACACTGATCATTCTCTTTGAAACTAAAATTTTCCATAGGGCTTTAATTTCTATTTTCAACAATTCAAAAATTCGTTAATAATGTTCATAAGAAAGGGGTCGCACCCCCATTTCAAAAATACATTGAAAATTAATTAATTAACCCCCTTTTCAAATCATTTGAGTTCAACCCTTCTTTAAAAACATTCATCATATTCAAACATAAATTTCATTTAAATTCCTGGTATGACCAAACCTGAACCAATTTTTCCAAAACCTTTTCAAAATCCCTTTAGGAACTTTATGAATTTAACCTAAAAATCATCCAATTTATGTTTTTAACCAATCATACATATCAGAATTTAATTTAAAACCCATCGCTCTCCCATTTCCCTAATCTGAGTAGTTCCTAACTTATTTTACCATTTAGAGGGTTCAGCACACCTCATGGGAAGGCCTATATTCGGTCTCACATCATCAATGAACCTGACAGGGTCTGTGAAGGTTTTCACACCTCAATCTAATGTCCAAGTCATATTATGTATCCAAATATAAGGAAACACAATAAGGATTTACATTGGTATAACCACATAAACATATAAAACATTAAGATTATGGGGAATATCTTAATGGACAACTACCACATTTTGAGAGAGAATTACTATCCCAAACTTCTCCCTTGATTCAAACTCAAAATCTATTTAAATCCCCTACATTAAATCTACAAGAAAAGTGATGGTTTTGGGATTTAGGTGAAGCGAATAGATTCTACAAGCTCAAATCCAACAAATAGACCAATGGTTAGTGTTAGACTCACTCGAATCATCGATTCTCACCAAAATTCCCTCTAAATACCTATGAATCATAGGAGAAACAACTCGTGGAAGTCTTGGAGGGTTTGGTACTCACACATAAAATATAGGCTTGAAATGGGAGAAAAGTAGGGTAAAAATAAATAGGATTGGGAGGAAAACAATAATTTTCCACTTTTTAAAGGCTATGTGGTTTGGACACAAAGTTTTCCAAATCATGTTGCAACCATACCACTCCCTCTATCCAAAAGGTTATAAACTACATGGTTTAATTTGAGAACCCTCATGGTTAGGAAAACTATGTGGTAACCATGTTCTTTCTTCTCTCCGTAAGTGTCTCTAGGCCATATGGTTTCCTAGCCCATGAGCATGTGTTTCTCTAACCATGAACCAACCATGTGCTCCATACTGTTTGGCCTATTTCTCCCTCCTTTCAGGTCCCTAACCCCCAGGATATCCCCACAACATATCACACACCTAGAAACAACTTCATTACCCAAAATAAAATAATATTATCCAAAATTTTAAACAAGTATTCACTTTCATGGATCGTTGAGATCTTAAAACATCTTCACCTTATAACGGCTTGCCCTTCATCCATACTTCTAAACCTTATTATTCCTTTAAGACCAAAGGTTATTCCCCAAAGCCAATATTCCATGTTCAATTTCTTGAACTTTGTCCCATACATGGCCATGTTATCACCAAAATCATACCAAGGATACAATCATTCCCCTGAATAGACTTCCTAGGTCAAACTCCACAAATATGAGTCGATAACCCTTAAAGAAAAAACAACCTCAATCTTATTGTTACCAACATAACCACAAGGTAAAAGTCTTCGTAATGTCACTAAACCACCACACAAAATGATACCAAAGAATCCTACATTACCTAGGGAGATCTTATCAGAACACCCTCAGTCTGATCCTTTCCACATTTCATCATCTAAAAACTTCAAATCATCGCACATGACTTCCAAAAGACTAACAGTGACCCAAACTCAGTGTCACTGAAGGTATAGATAGATTCCCACCACACACCTCAAACTACCCTAGTCTGTAACTCGAGGCCTAATGGCCTCACCCCATTTCCAAACATCTAGATTACGCCCCAAGAATAACCTTAATCTCAAGGCACTCTAGTATCCAAAACCTGATCCCATGCCATCACCAACACCACCCCACTAAGATGTCTCCTAGAAGTGCCCATCCAAATCATATTACTAATCACATCAATAACAGGACACATTCCATCTATAGGGATCCCCACCAAATGATTTAGATCCCCACCCCAATTTCTCAGTGTTGTGAACCTACGCTAACAAAAGTATCCCAATAGAACTTAACTTCTACATTCACAACATTCCTACACATTTTCCAACTCATTCTACCCCAAACATCCATGGAAATTCTATCCATCACAAGATCACAAACTTATTGTTGTGGTGACCTATATTTATCAAACTTGATTTCCTATATCTCAACCAAGACAACTTCATTTTACTAAAAACATTTTCCCTTACCGGGGTGAACTTCACATTAAAAACATTAATCGATGGTGGCTTACAATCCCCCACATCGGTTCCCTTTTTATCGAACTGAGTCATTCCATCTCTACAGACTCACTCCATCTGTGCCCAACTTACAATATTGATATGTATCCCTATACATTGACATGACACATTCTTAATTAAGGCATATCCCATGAACAATAAACACATACTGGGGCCAATTATCAACCTTCGGTGAAACTTCACCACTAAAAATTCTATGTTCCATGAACTATTTTCTTCTCTAGAGAACCCACCAACCCATCTATGATGAAAACACTCATATCACCTCTAAAACCATCCGATGTTCTATTTTTTCACTCGAATCAACCTAATACTACATCCAAGGTCCACTTTTGTAACAACCAAATCTTCCACGGTACGTTTCCCTTTGAATAATGCAATGGCGTGCATTGTACGCAACTTTGAGCTTCTAACACACCACAACCAATCAAACTAGCCGTTATGAATAGTAATACATAATTTTTGAAATATTATAATTTTTATCTTTCAAAATGGACTTCATTTTTGGATTAGTAACATCGAAATTATCTTAGGGTGAAATTTTGGTACTTTTCGGATAACTTTCCTATTTTGATGAATAGTGAAAATTACTAAATTTTAATTAAAAACAACTTTTTTAATCGAAATAACTAATAGTGATAAATTATTAATTTGAGTGGTTTTAAATTATATTTAGAATATATTTTTACAATTTAATAGAATGTTGGTCATTGGATGTAATTTCACATTTAAACCAGACATAAACAAGTGTCAATCTTTTGATAGTTATTATCTCTTAAAAACACACTATTTGTTTTGACGACGAAAATTAATTTTTAAATTAATTAATGCAACTGATATGTTTTGTATTTGGTAAAATAGACATCATTTTTTAATTCATAATATCAAATATAGTTTAGGCCTAATTTTTGGTATTTTTTTGGAAACTTTCATTTTTTTGATGAATAGTGAAACCACTAAGTAGTAGTAAAAAAAACTGATTTTTTTTCATAAAACTTAATTTTACCACTTCTGTGAGTGAAATTTCAAAAATCCAAGAGACAAGGTTAATATCAAGGAATAAAATGTGGTTCAATGAGATGAAAATAATTTTTGGTGAATAGTAACTTTTTACTTCTATTTACCACGGTTAAAAGTAAATATGGTAATTAAGGGTAAAAATGATATTAATATTACCCTAACATATGTCCTAATTCTATTGGACAAGTGTATCTCGACCAAAAACAACCTTAGGAGTAAAATATTATCATTTAGGTCCACTTGTATTTGATTAGGACATTTATTATTATTTAATTCAAAGAAGAGTTAAAAGAGTTAAAATCAAAGTTTATTTACTAAAACATTTTTCATATAGGGTTATACATAAGATAAATTCAATTGTAAATATTCATTAGAAATATAAAAATATTTAATACATAATGGTATTTTATTTGTAATTTGTAGACATTAAATAATTTAATTTATTTATGACACAATGGTGATGTAGTAATTACCTATTTAATGAAATATTAAAATAATTGATATTATAAATATCAAAATAAATGTAATTTGAGACTTTTAATGAATTAAACTAATTTTATAAGTTAATATGACATGTTAGGATTGACTTAAGTAACCGTTTTCAAAGTAATCATTCTGTTATGATTTCCAAAAAAATCAATTATTGAATAGTGTCAAAATTGACATAAAAGAGTTTTTAAAACAAATATTATATTACTAATTGATATTAAATTCCTAAAAATATAAGGTTAGGCCAAAAGACTTATATCATGATATGTGTATCATTAATGGACCACTTGGGGGTCTCTTGGATTTATATAGTAAGTTTATGAACCATATAATATAAAAATACAAAGAGACATTGTAAAAGTGAAACTAAGTAACTAAGAGTTAATAATTAAAGATAAGGTTAATATAGTAAACCAAACCTGTCTAAATTCTATTGGTTGAGTGTTTTTCGACCCATACCCACCTTAACCTTTAAATAATCCACTTTGGATCCATTAGAAACCGAATATGAATTTATTAGAAAATAATATTTTTATCTCTTCCAAAGGTTCCCCTCACCCCTCTTATAAAAGGGCAGTCCCCCTTCTCAATAATTCACACATTAAAAGCCTTTTGGCTCGGCCAAACCCTGCCCAAATACTCTCTCAACTTCCCTCACTACATCCTAGAGGCCTTAGTTTGATCAGAAATCCAACCTAAAGAGCCCTTTTGATCAAATCAAAAGGAAGAACCTGAAGAAGAGGTAATGTTTTCACCACCCTCTATCAAGTTCCTTTCTTATTCAACTTATTCATTCTTTGTTATTTCTATTCTAAAAAATAACTCCAGTAACTCCTATATACTGTGATGTTATTATAAATATGGTACAACCATATTCAGTATTCTATCCATCCTTTGAATGGCATTTCACCATACGTGCGTACGTACGGCTTACCGTCTCCACGTCGTGGTGTAATTTTCATTCAATAAATTATTATTTGGATGGGTATAATAATTATGTTTAATTAATGTAAATAATAAATATAACATGATAATTATTCTTTATATATGATATACCATCCAATTATATATTATTTTAACATCAAAATAATGATATTGTTGCTCGTGCGTACGTACGGACTACCGTCTCCACGAACGCGATGAGATTCATTCTCCATTGTATCCATTCAAGTATAATTCTCATTTAAAGAGTAATAATAATGTTTAAGGACTTAATATCATTCTGTATATGAATATGATACAACCAATCCATAAAAAACATGGCTTACGTAACAAAGAATATAAAGGAAAACGAGTAAGTTAACACCTGAAATGACGATAATATTAAGATATTATTAACAAATAAATGTTAAAAGATCATATATGATATAATATTAATGTAAATGATTCTTGTATAATTAAATAACAATTATTTCACCATTATACAGGAGGTTAACCTACCATCGACCAAGGAAAAAGTACAAAGTAAGGGGTTTCTTATCTCACTTTTAATTCCGTGAGAATTCCATTGTTCACCACTTATTTATTACATGTGGTGTGTGTACTGCCCATGTTTGTATTCATTGTGTAATATACTTTAATTCATGTATATTTACGTCATCATTATATGATCCCTCTTTCATGGGTGTATGTTTTGTATGTTACCAAATCAATAAGGGAATTTGAAATTTCAATTTCTACTCATTCAGCTTTACGCATACTTCATTGATTATTTTACTCCAAGATTATGTGTAGAATCACTATTCATTTGATTATGTCATAATTTCCACTCCCCTTTTTGTGGATATAATTTATAAACACATAATCACTCCATTTATAAATTCTCAAGTCATTGGTATGAACTTGATAAGAGTAATTTTAACTCAATATTCATTTTTTGAGTTAAATATCCAATTCATTGGTGTTATTTTTACAAGAATATGTGTGAATGTCATCTGACTGATTTACACTAAATATACAATCATATTGAGTGTATTTATATTTCTCACACATAATTATGTCATTGATTTATCCTTAACCAAAGGATATGGTCTTTATAAGAGAATTCATCTCAATTTACATTCCATTGAGACTTCTTTTTTGTTTTACACCAAATCACTTTTATATGGTGTATATAATGTACTTTGACATAGTATATCATGAATCCCTTTATTCTCATGATATTATAAAGTTTTTATTACCTCAATTATTTGTATTCAAGTGTCTCTCTTTTGGATAGAAACTCTAACTAATATACATTTTTAAGTGTTTTAATGATTGATTATTCTAAATATTTCTCATTAATGTCCATGTTATAAAAATGGTTTTAGGGATTTATTTATATGGACATTAAAGTTTTAAAATCAAAATTCATTTTAAAAGTTTCATAGTGGTATGGGAGACTTTGATTCTAAAATCTATTTTAAATAGATTCTTGACAAATAGTGTGACTTTGAAATGATTTCAAGAAAAAGGGGGATATTTCACTCAAATTATTTTGATGATTATTTTCATCTATGTCAATATCCTTCATCATTCTCGATTGAGGTTAATATGATACAACAAAATATTTTATATTGTATCGAATGAGTTATGTTTGACTGTGGATGTGCTATTTTTATACCATTCATGGTTTGTGGATAAAGTATTGACATTTCGTATGCTAGTTTTAATATGAATGTTTATGTTATGTTTAAAACTAATCATATGAGGAATGCATTAGACTTAGTAAGTGACGGGTGGAGCCCGCTATAGCTCCTCGATGCATCGGTAGGTCTCATGAGACAAACTAGTGCCTTGGCACAAGGCCTTGGAAAAATCTTATTTGTAGTCTTGGCACGAGGCCTTGGCTATGTGGTTATGATAGTCTGGCATTATGCATTCCATCATTATGAAAGTGGTTATTGATATTGAATGTGATTATTCAATTAGTAGAATATCCATGTGAATAAGTAAATGGTATTATTTCATTTTATTTTTTCCATACTATGTTGAAGTTCATGTGTAAAAGGCTTTTGTTTTAGTTATACATTTCCTTAAATGTTTATTCTTATTTATGAAATTTTCTGCTATATTGTTATCCTTACTAGGCATTTGAGCTCACCCCTTTTCTATGTTTTATTTTTTCCAGGATGTGAAGAAGTAAATTATGAATGACCTGTAGGGATATTATGAGGGGATAATAGTGTGTATTATGGAGAAAATATGTTGTTGTAGTAGTTTTTCACTTTATGATGTAATGTAAAACTTTATGAATATATCTACTGTTTCCAAGGCTACTAAACCAATCGGTCTTTCGAGATTTGATCTTTCTTGTGATCATGAAAATGTTATGTAATAATGCACCGACTCTGGGTAACTAGGGTCGGGGCATTACAGTTGGTATCAGAAGAATTTTTGTACAAACCTTGGAAGCTATATTTAGATAAACTCTGATTAGAGCACGTAGACCTAAGATGAACTTTGAGGATTAGTATAGAAGAACTTACTAGAATTTTGGTATTGTAGGTATTTTTTGAGTTTTCCGAGCAATACATCCTTGTCTGGATACAAGCAGGTAGATGCGGCTCAGGCACAGATGTACATAGGGGTAAAACCTGAAAACACCGCTTTGAGCTAGACTTGAACGGGAAATGGTGCACGACAACGGGCCTTGCTGCACTCTTGGTTACGACACTCCCTGGGGATATGCTTAGGATAATTTACATTTTCTTTACAAACCAATTTGAATTATTATATATATAAGATGAGAGTAAATGACCTTGGTTAATCCTAATGTGTTTCAAATTTAGAATATCTTGACATGTTAATCTCTAAATGATTTTATGACTACTCTTACTCACACAATGCTTTCTGGTTTTAGTCAATGGCTGGATTACAAGGAATTCATAGTGACTTTGAGAATGATGTACAAGGTGGGAACGGTAGTGGAAATGAGCAACAAAATGGAATTTTTATAGGCATAAATGATATCGTCTTTATGAAAAATCAATTTTCCAAAAATATGATAAAAAATATATATATTAACCAATTCTCGGACTCAACAAAGAAGAGAAAGGTGATGAATGATAAGAGCTCCAGCAGTGGAGACCATGGAGAAAGGAATACTCAATTTCCATCATGCAAGAAATATGGAAGTAGACACCCAGGAAAGTGTCTCAATGGGACAAAAAAAATGCTTTATTTGCGGGAAGGAAGGACATAAAGTGAAGAATTGCTGAAGAAAAATGAAGAGTACTATGGAAGAAGATAAAAATGGTCCAAAGAATCCATTTATAGTCATTTTTCATAAATGTAGGGGACATGGCCATTAACCGAGTGAATTCCCAATTCTATAGGATATTTTCTTGGTCAAAGAAGAAGCTATATGGAAATAAATGGTTGGAGAAATGTTTAAAAAGTATTAGTGCTCCTTGTTGATGGGTTTACTTTGGAATAATTTTCTCTTATATTTTTAACCCTGCTATTTTCCATGTGAGAATGATATTTGAGAAAGAATTATCTTTTCTCTTGTGGATATAGTTATAAAAAACCATTTGGTTTTATATGATCGTTGGGTTTGAGGCAATTATAAGTTATTATAATTTGGGATGAAAATGCATGGTATGAGATAAGAATTGTGGTTAAATTATGTTATGGTTATTTTGAGGAATTTATCTCATTTTGTTAATGTTATAAAATATAGTTTTTGAAAAAGGACAACACGCAGACTGTGTGACAACCCGTCGCGTCGGACAAAGATGTGGGAATCGAACCCACAACAAAAGTGCAATTGGGATTTATTGCCTACCACTAGACTACGTGAAGTCCCTGGTTAGTATAACTATTATTTTTAGTTAAATGATTTTATTGATCAATAATAATTTTATTTGGGATCTTATGTCTTATCAAATGAATACCCGTAGTATAGGAAAATGATTTAGTGATTAAGTGATAAATGTTATTTTTGAAGTTGTTTGCTTTGGTGTGAACACTATATGCCCAAGGAAAATAGAATAGTATGAGATTTCATTGGAGGAGTAATGGTGGATTTTTATCTAAGTTTTTATTGTGAATTTATAGTGATTTGGGAATGATTAACCTATAATAGAGAATATGTGATTAGGTTAATTACTTTTAAGTATGTGACTTTAAGAGTAATTAATGTCATTTGGAGATATAATTTAACGTGGAAGACTACATTATTATATGTTTTGGGTTTCAATATTAGTTTGGATTATATTGAAGGATTTTAAGGATAATTGATTATTGAATAGTATTTATTTAACTTTGGGGTATTGATGGTTTAATTTTATAAATTAAGATTAGTGTTTTTTTTCTAATGGAATATCCATTTGGGGGATCATCAGATATTATACTAACAATTGTGGTTTTGATTAATCTCTCAAGACAAGGTATATATATAGTTTATCCAACGTGGATCATGTATTTCTATAGAAGTTTATTCTAGCTCTTCCATTGTGACCAAGTCTTCTTGAATACTTATTGTTCAAACAATAATGAGTTAGTGGTAAAAATTTATTAAAGAATGAAACTCTACTTAAAAAGTAAGTATATCTCTTTATGTTCTTAGTCAATATCATAAATTAATTCCTCGTCCTTATGTAATGTAACTTAAAAAAAATGTTGTCTGTTTACTTTTCCTACTGGGAGACTAAGGATCGTTTGTCCCAACACAAGTTTGTGAATTTATTATTGTTAACTTTCTCCTGCTCATGTTTTCTATCCCTCTCCATCAGAACATAACACTTAGTTTATCATCCATATCCATGTTTTCCTACATGGAATCCTAGTATGGGTTATCTTGGATGACCTTTATACCTCTCTTCATTTCTTTTAAAGTGATAGTTTTATTGACTCTTTTTTCTGATGTGGGACTTTCCATTACATTCCCAAGACCAATTTTAAAAATTGTGAGGACGCAATTTATTGAAGGAGGGGAGAATGTAACAACCCAAGCTTCCACATTACGTTTCCCTTTGAATAATGCAATGGCGTGCATTGTACGCAACTTCAAGATTCTAACACACCACAACCAATCAAACTAGCCGTTATGAATAGTAATACATACTTTTTGAAATATTATAATTTTTATCTTTCTAAATGGACTTCATTTTTGGATTCGTAATATCGAAATTAGCTTAGGGTGAAATTTTGGTACTTTTCAGATAACTTTCATATTTTGATGAATAGTGAAAATTACTAAATTTTAATTAAAAATGACTTTTTTAATCGAAATAATTAATAGTGATAAATTATTAATTTGAGTGGTTTTAAAGTATATTTAGAATATATTTTTACCATTTAAAAAAAAATTGGTCATTGGATGTAATTTCACATTTAAACCAGACATAAACAAATGTCAATCTTTTGATAGTTATTATCTCTTAAAAACACGCTATTTATTTTGACGATGGGAATTAATTTTTAAATTAATTAATGCAATTGATATGTTTTGAATTTGGTAAAATAGAAATAATTTTTTAATTCATAGTATCAAATATATCTTAGGCCTAATTTTTGGTATTTTTCTGGAAACTCTCAATTTTTGATGAATAGTGAAACCACTAAGTGGTACTTAAGAAACTGATTTTTTTCATAAAACATATTTTTACCGCTTCTGTGAGTGGAATTTCGAAAATCTGAGAGACATGGTTAATATCAAGGAGTAAAATGTGGCTCAATGAGATGAAAATAATTTTTGGTGAATAGTAACTTTTTACTTTTATTTACCACAGTTAAAAGTAAATATGGTAATTAAGGGTAAAAATGATATTAATATTACCCTAACACATGTCCTAATTCTATTGGACAAGTGTATCTAGACCAAAAACAACCTTAGGAGTAAAATATTATCATTTAGGTCCACTTGTATTAGATTAGGACATTTATTATTATTTAATTCAAAGAAGAGTTAAAAGTGTTAAAATCAAAGTTTATTTACTAATACATTTTTAATATTGGGTTATACATAAGATAAATTCGATTGTAGATATTCATTAGAAATATAAATATATTTCCTACATAATGTTATTTTATTTATAATTTTTAGACATTAAATAATTTAATTTATTTATGACACAATGGTGATGCAGTAATTACCTAATTAATGAAATATTAAAATAATTGATATTATAAATATCAAAATAAATGTAATTTGAGACTTTTTATGAATTAAAATAATTTTCTAAGATAATATGACATGTTAGGATTTACTTAAGTAACTTTTTTTGAAGTAATCATTCTGTTATGATTTTCACAAAAATCAATTATTGAGTAGTGTCAAAATTGACATAAAAGAGTTTTTAAAACAAATATTATATTACTAATTGATATTAAATTCCTAAAAATCTAAGTTTCGGCCAAGATACTTATATCATGATAGTTGTATCATTAATGGACCACTTGGGAGTCTCTTGGATGTATGTAGTAAGTTTATTAACCATGTAATATAAAAATACAAAGAGACATTGTAAAAGTGAATCTAAGTAACTAAGAGTTAATACTTAAAGATAAGGTAAATATAGTAACCCAAACCTATCAAAATCCTATTGGTTGAGTGTTTTTAGACCAATACCCACCTTAACCTTTAAATAATCCACTTTGAAACCATTAGAAACTGAATATGAATTTATTATAAAATAATATTTTTAGCTTTTCCAACAGTGCCCCTCACCCCTCTTATAAAAGTGAAATCTCCCTTCTCACTAATTCACACATTAAAAGCCTTTTGGCTCAGCCAAATCCTGCCCAAATACTCTCTCAAATTCCTTCACTACAACCTAGATGCCTTATTTTGATCATAAAGCCAACCTAAGGAGCCCTTTTGATCAAATCAAATGGTAGAACCCGAAGAAGAGGTAATGTTTTCACCACCCTCTTTGATGTTCCTTTCTTCTTCAAATTATCCTTTCATTGTTATTTCTATTCTAAAAAAATAACTCCAGTATCTTCTATGTACTATGATGTTATTATAAATATGGTACAACCATATTCAGTATTCTTTCCATCCTTTGAATGGCATGTCACTATACGTGCGTACGTATGGCTTACCGTCTCCACGTCGTGGTGTAATTGTCATTCAATAAATTATTATTTGGATGTGTATAATAATGATGATTAATTCATTTAAATAATAAATATAACATGATAATTATTATGTATATATGATATACCATCCAATTATATATTATTTTAACATAAATAGAATGACATTGTCGCTCGTGCGTACGTACGGACTACCGTCTCCACGAATGCGATGAGATTCATTCTCCATCGTATCCATTCAAGTATAATTCTCATTTAAAGATTAATAATAATTTTTAAGGAATTAATAACATTCTTTATATGTATATGATACAACCTATCCATAACAAACATGGCTTACGTAACAAATAATATAAAGGAAAACGAGTAAGTTAACACCTGAAATGACGATAATACTAAGATATTATTAACAAATAAATGTTAAAAGATCATATATGATATCATATTAATGTAAATGATTCTTTTATAATTCAATAAAAATTATTTCACCATTATACAGGAGTTTAACCTATCATCCACCATGGAAAAATTACAATGTAAGGGGTTTCTTATCTCACTTTTAATTCCGTGAGAATTCCATTGTTCACGACTTATTTATTACATGCGGTGTGTGTACTGCCCATGTTTGTATTCATTGTGTAATATACTTTAATTCATGTATATTTACATCATCATTGTATGATCCCTATTTCATGGGTGTATGTTTTGTATGTTACCAAATCAATAAGGGAATTTGAAATTTCAATTTCCACTCATTCTGCTTTACGCATACTTCATTGATTATTTTACTCCAAGATTATGTGTAGAATCACTATTCATTTGATTATGTCATAATTTCCACTCCCCTTTCTGTGGATATAATTTTTATACACATAATCACTCCATTGATAAATTCTCAAGTCATTGGTATGAACTTGATAAGAGTAATTTTAACTCAATCTCTATTTGTTGAGTTAAATATCCAATTCATTGGTGTTGTTTTTACAAGAATATGTGTGAATGTCATCTGACTGATTTACAATAAATATCCAATAATATTGAGTGTATTTATATTTTTCACACATAAATATGTCGTTGATTTATCTTTAACCAAAGGATATGGTCTTTATGAGAGAATTCATCTCAATTTACATTCCATTGAGACTTCTTTGTTGTTATACACCAAATCACTTTTATATGGTGTATATGATGTACTTTGACATAGTATATCATGAATCCCTTTATTCCCATGATATTATAATGTTTTGATTACTTCAATTATTTGTATTCAAGTGTCTCTCTTTTGGTTAGAAATTCTAACTAAAATACATTTTTAAGTGTTTTAAAGATTGATTATTCTAAATCTTTCTCATTAATTTCCATGTTTTAAAAATGGTTTTAAGGATTTATTTATATGGACATTAAAGTTTTAAAATAAAAATTACTTTTAAAAGTTTCAATGTGGTATGGGACACTTTGATTTTAAAATCTATTTTAAATGGATTCTTGACAAATAGTGTGACTTTGAAATGATTTCAAGAAAAAGGGGGATATTTCACTCTAATTTTTTTGATGATTATTTTCATCTATGTCAATATCCTTCATTATTCTCTATTGAGGTTAATATGATACAATACAATCTTCCATATTGTATCGAATGAGTTATGTTTGAATGTGGATGTGCTATTTTTATACCATTCATGGTTTGTGGATAAAGTATTGACATTTCGTATGCTAGTTTTAATACAAATGTTTATGTTATGTTTAAAACATTTCATATGAGGAAGGCATTGGACTTAGTAAGTGATGGGTGGAGCCCGCTATAGCTCCTCGATGCATCGTTAGGTCTCAAGAGACAAACTAGTGTCTTTGAACAAGGCCTTGGAAAAATCTTATTTGTAGTCTTGGCACGAGGCCTTGGCTATGTGCTTATGATAGTCTGGCATTATGCATTCAATCATTATGAAAGTGGTTATTGATATTGCTTGTGATTATTCGATTAGTAGAATATCCATGTGAATAAGTAAATGGAATTATTTCATTTTATTTTTTCCATACTATGTTTAAGTTCAAGTTTAAAAGGCTTTTGTTTTAGTAATACATTTCCTTAAATGTTTATTCTTATTTATGAAAGTTTCTGCTATATTGTTATCCTTACTGGGCATTTGAGCACACCCCTTTTCTATGTTTTATTTTTCCCAGGATGTGAAGAAGTAAATTATGAATGACCTGCAGGGATATTATGAGGGGATAATAGTGTGGACTATGGAGACAATATGTTGTTGTAGTAGTTTTTCACTTTATGATGTAATGTAAAACTTTATGAATATATCTAGTGTTTCCAAGGCTACTAAACCAATCGGTCTTTTGATATTTGATCTTTCTTGTGATTATGCCATTGTTATTTAATAATGCACCGACTCTGGGTAACTGGGGTCAGGGAGTTACATCTTTCCCTCCTTTAAGGGACCAAAATTTCCCCTTAAAACTCTCATTTACATCTCATTGCCACCATAATCTCTCCAGGGTTTTCTCCATTCATATCTAACTAACACATCACTCCCCACCTTGAAGTATCATTCCCACCACCTTTCATAAGTTATTCAACCACTATGGCTCCCACATATATCACAAGTTGGACCTCAAAACTTGGACATAACTTTCCATCCATTCTAGGAACAACAAAACCAACATTACTTGTAACCCATTACCAGATTTCAAGAATGGAACCCATTTCAGTTAACAACATCCATTCCATCCTAAGGACCTCAACTACAAATAGTCAATAGAGCACTCCACACCACAAGAATTTTACACATACAACCCCAAGATCAAAAGATATGTGGTGTCCTAAATCAAACCAAAATACACTCAAGTCACTAGGCTTAAATCCAATGCATTCTCAGTGGACCTAGTGCAATGTTAGGATATTTGAAATGATCTTCACTAGTGAAACATACACTAATAATTCATCAAAGAACACTAGCACAACTATCCACCACTGATGTCAACTCCCACTATGGGGACACCTTAAATTGTCAAAAGCCTCTGGATTCCATTCTCACCTATGTATCATACTCATTCTATCACCATAACCTAAAAAGGGACTTCTAGTGAAAATTCACTACCACTTCATGACCCACAAAGAACATTCACAAACCAAAATTTCCTTTGGAAACATTGTCATTACCCCAACCTTTTAATTATTACATGAACATGGTGGTTTACACAAAACACACCAACCACCATGTTGAACCACAACCCAACTACATTGTTCATAACTAGCACCTCCCACTGTGATCACAAAGAAATATGGTAACCATTTATGTCGCGCCACCTAATCCTCCATCCCAAAAGGCATTGTTTCCATCCAAAACATGCCTGAATCTAGACCTCCTCAATCCCTCAAGGTCTCACACTCTCCTATGACCATGTGGAACCCGACTACAAGTTATACAAATTGCATATAAATAGAGATGTTCCCAAAACCTTCTCACTAAACTAACCATGCCTTTTGATCCATTAGCCTCACTAGAATTGAGGCCTTATCAATATTCTCATCTAACCAACCAAACACCGTATAATAAAGTCTAGATGTGTTACCACCACTATCCTGGTTTCACTTCCCTACCAAAATTTTCCACCCATTCCTTGGTCATCCATGTCTTATTCATCTATGATCAACATTGATTACCATATCAACCACAATCAAGGACACAGGGAAAGCCTCCTAAGGACAAGGCCTCACCCTAAAACTAACCTTACAAAAAAACAAAAACACTCAAATAGATCCCAAGGAGAAATATAAGGTATAACAATGCACTTTTACCACATTATACGTCACATAACATTCATCGATTCCCCATCTAAACCACACTCACATGATCCTCATCTTGGGGAACCATCAACATTAATCAAACTCTCTTGATATTAACCTTAATTTCCCAAAACAGTTGATTTGATTGGCCACTTGAGTCACAATTCCAAATCTAATAACTTCTCCTCTTATCCCTCTAGGCCACATACACTCAAGGAAACACTCTTTGTGTGCTACATCCAAAGTCCAAAAGTTATGCATGTGTCATACACACCCAAAAGAACCAATAACCCAACCAACCTCTCTCACATTTCAACATAGAAGATCAAATATGGTAATCATGTATTCCTTTGGGTATCTCCAAAGTTGGGTCATCGTAGGATATATAGACAGGGAAAATGGTGCCCTTGTTTGTTCGGCCATTTGAGGTTGGGGAGAGAATCAGGCTGGAGGCATACCATTTGGATCTTCCACAGAAATATTTGGGTATGCCATACATTTTCCCTGTGTTGAAACTACTGCAGTATCACCCTGACCCTTCTCATGTGATTGATGTGGATGATTTGGAGCTTGTAATAGATGCGTCCTTTGAGTATCAGCTGATATGAATGTTAGATTTCCGTGAGAAAGTGTTTATAGGAAAGAACATTATGATAGTTCTTGTATTGTGGAAATATGGTTGTATTCAAGAGGAAACATGGGAATGAGAATAATATATGAGGTCTCTATGGATGGATCTTATTATATAGGAATCATAGATATACTTGGGAGTATAGATTGAGGATGAGCTGTTATAAGGTTGGAATATTGTAAGGCCCCGACCTATATAGGTGATGAATTTGGTTTCATTTCAGGTACTCTTTTTCCTTCTATTGAGTACTATTTATTTGGGATTTACTTTCTTGTGTGTTTGGGTGAGATTATGAGAAAAATTGAAGAAAGGGATATTTTATGGTTGGCACACAGTTAGGGAAAACCATTCACTCAAGCCCAAAAAATCATGAAACCCTGGACAAAGTGTAATTCCATGGTTGGCACATGATTTTTCAAACCATGCTCCCTATTAGGATTAATCACTCACCCCTATAAAATAGGTTTATGGTTTAAGTGTATGACAAGGGAAAACCATGTTCCCCAACCAAGAAAACCATGCACCATAATTTATTTTACCTGAAATTAGATTTTAAATCACTTAAACCCTTAAAACTCAACTTATTCGATGAAAACTCATACAAACTCATCTCTTCACAATTTCAATGTCTCTTGAATGAATTTCAATCCTCCATGGACTTCGTTATTCATAGTTCAATGCACAGATCGAGATCGGAACCCCTATCGATAAGAGAATCTTATCCCTCTTAGTTTCACTTTCATATTCCTTTCTTCTCCCATCATAGAAAGGGTTATTCTTTATGTTTTGATAGGATAAAGATACAGGATTGTAGATCATGATATCTAATTGAAGGATCACGATTTCTTCAATATGGATTTAAGGTTTTATATTGGGATCCCATTATACATCATTGTGCTGCTCATATTTTGTGGATTTTCATTGGGTCATAATTTATCAATGAATTGAGGTAGGTGGTATATAATTAAAATCCAAATGTATTGATTTAAATTTCATTTATGTAGTTTAATAATTGTGATTAGATGTTTATAAATTGAGTTCTTGATAGAATTAATTAATTTGGTGATTTAATTAATTGAGGAAAATTGTGGAAGTTGTGATATTGGAATTTTAGATCTAGAATAGTTAATTATTTGATTAATTAGGGGATATTGATATTTCTAAATTGAGTAACTAATTGTGAATTAATTATAGGATATTGATATTACTGAATTGAGTAATTATTTTTTGAATTTATTAGGTGATGTTGGGATTATTGAATTGAGTAATTAATCATGGAATTAGTTAGGTGATATAGAGATTGTTGAATTGTTAATTAATTTTGGAATTAATTGGGGGATTTTGATATTGTTCAATTGAGTAATTAATTTTTGAATTAATTAGGGGATATTGATATTGTTGAATTGGGTAATTATGTTTCAAATTAATTATGGGATAATGGGATTATGAGATAATCAATTAATTTTAAGTAATGAGATGTAGAATATTAATTACTTTTTGAGTTAATTAATAATATTGAGATGATTAACTAATTATTGAGTTAAATAATTTGTTTGAGATGATTAATTAATTTTTTAATTAATTAATGAGATTGAGAAGATTAATTAATTGTTTATTAAATTAATGAGATTGAGTGTATTAATAAAATATTGAGTTAATTAATTATATTGAGATGATTAATTAATTTTTAATTAATTAATGAAATAATGAATGGTAAAAATGGAATTCATATGAGAATTGAGATCAAGAATAAAGAAAAATGGAATTCTGAGATATGATATGAGGTATGGAATGATAACAGGGGAGTTCTAGGGCAAGATATCTATTGTAGATAGTTTATACTCCAATGTGATCTGAAGAAGGTATTGAGGTTCAGGTGTCCCTAGGAACCTAGGGAATTTATGTGGAGAAATAAAGTATAATTTGGTAATGTTATAATTATTTATATATGAATTGTGATTATTTAATTATACAACCTCATACATTTTTATTGACTAGATGTTTTTTTAGATATCATTGATGGGGGATTACTGAGTTAAACTCACATACTACTCAGGATGCTTGATCATTACCCTAATAGATTTTATGGTTGTAGGATAGGATAAGTGAAGGGGGTCTGTGTTGGGTGGATGAGTTGGGATCAAGCATTGATGAGGGAACCGAACATGGTTTGGGATACGCATGGGAGTATTTAGTTTTTTTACATTGATGTTTCATTTTAACACCTAACACATATTTTGGAATATAATATATATTGTTTAGTTTTTATATTTTACTTCCAGATTTTTGTATCTTATAATACTAGTATTTTGTGGGTTATGATTCCATTTGGTTATTCATTAGATATTGACTATTTATTTATGCCGGTTTACTACTCTAATAAATGAGGGTATAGTCTTCCCATGATCAACAGTATACCATCGCTACTATTCAGCAACCTTGGACATATAGGGAGGTGTGCTTGAGGTCGTTTGAAAGACTGTATTGGGGAATCAGTGCCTGGAAACTAGGATAGGATGTTACATCAATCCACTTTCATTTTGTCATAGTGACTCAACCATGATATTAATAATCCAATATTAGTAGGTTTTCAATTAATCCATAATAAGATAAATCTTAAAATAATGTTCTACTATCTCATGCACAGGCATAACAGTTTGTTATGGATGTTACCGTAAAACCATCATTTTGTGTTCTCATGTTCATTTCTCTTTTAGTAATAATAAATCTTTCACCATTAATAATAATTCTTTTACATTCACAAACCATGGAGTTATAACTAAAAGACAAATCTCTCATTTCCTCATAAATATATTCTGCTAAAAAAGTCAATAGTACAAATATAAATGAATGTAAAACTTAATTAAATATTTATTTTATTAATTTATTATAGTAATATTTCTACCTTCAATTTCAACCAAGCTGAAAAATCATTTCCATCAAAAGTTTCTCCTCTTATCAGAGATAAATAATGATACATTCTATTTATCATGTTTTTATGTTCTTTTCCAAAAAAAATTGAAATAGTTTAGTAGATATGTAAAATTACATGAGATGATATATGATACACATGTTCAGTTTACTTACTTGATTTATTCATCGAATAGAGCATAGTGAGAAAATGTATGATTTTTCATCTCTCTTTCATCAAGGATTAATGTGGTCAATGTATATGATTCGAGAATTCCCCCTATTTGGGGATGTGATGGAAAACGTTTTTCAATTTGATCATAATATTCTTCTTCAATTCTCATTGGTCTATTCTGTCTCGTAGTCATATCATCAAAATACGTTGAAAAAAAATCTATACATTCTTGAGACAAATATCCTCTCACATTAGAACCTTCTATATACTAAATGTTCCAAACATAAAACATCAATTTGAAACTATTTATTTCAGTTGGATACATCCAAAGAAAATAAATGTATCCTATGAGAATTATTTTTGTTTGAATATGGACAGTTATATGCATCATGTAAGTGAAAAAATAATGGTGGAAATACTTTCTATAACTCACACAAAATTAATAGTGCAAATTCTAAATTTTCTTGCATTAGATAATTAGATAATATTTTAGCACAAATGTCTCCAAAAAATGGATCAACCAAATAAGTGAAACCCTTACATTATTGTACAGAAGTTAAAAATTGATATTGGAATCAGCTCATATAAAAGGATTTGATAATAATGAGTCTTCAATGATTTCAACTTCAACACTCTTATATTTACCCATTTACATATTTTCATAAATATCCATCAAGACTTTTAATAGTCTTTAGTACTTCCAAAAATTGATTTTTTTAGGTGTTACCAATTAAAAAGTATATATAGGATTCCATTTCTTTTCACTAAAACACAAAGGATGAAATTCAGGTTTGATTCCATAATCCACTAAGTCTCACCAAGATCATAAATCATCTTTTTTTATTTCCCTTAAAATTTATAAGAATTGAATGCATCATTTCACACATTTTCTTTTCAATCTGAATTACATCTTATAAATGATGTAACAAATTGGTTGGTCAATAAGTAATTTCAAAGAAGATAATTCCCATATTCCAATTATAACTAGTTTCAGTGGAAACATTATTCCTCTATTGATTTTATCTAAGCCTTCATCAATAAAGAAATAGAATCTTTCAATTAATTAAGAACATAAGATCCATACATACATTGAGGTGGATTTTCAATCTCTATAGTATTATCAAATGTTCAATGATTATTCCTATATAGATGGTCTATTGTCAAGAATCGTTGATGTCAATAAAACTAAAACTACGGTGATATTTCTGTTATCAAGATCATGTATTATTAATAAAAACAAGACAAGATAGTTTTCCCTTCATGCTCCATCTATCCATCATTACATAAGTAGTAAAATCATTAATTTTCCACATAAGCACAACACGAATCTAAAATATTTTTTTTAAACATGCATCGTATGTGCACACAACCACTTTATAAATATGTTTCAAATGTTTTATTAATGTTTTGATGTATACAAATATATCATTTCTAGGGTAAAATGGTCTAGATATGAGAATCTCATGGAAGTGAATGGTTTTTTCATAAACATCCATGGATGAAGGTTATAAATGTGTATGAAAACTGTCCATTTTTTGTGTGATGTAAGCATATTCCCAAATGTATTAAAACCATCACATGAATGACCCACCTTCATATTACACACATAATCTCTGAAATTTGGATATTGAGCATAACATTTATTCCATAAAAATCCATCTGCAAGGTGAACCAACTCAACATTATTCTACATTCTCTTGGTATATTTACATCACATTTTAATTCTTATTTCATCAGATATGAAAATATTATGGAGTTTTGGGATCGATAGAAAACACCAAATTACTTTATATAGAACACATTATGGTGTTCCATTAGATTTTGGATTTCTTAATAATGTTTCACAATTTATACAATAATTTTGTTTAGTATTATCCTACGAGAATAAGTTTTAATCTTTCAATAAAGCATGAATTATTTTTAATCCATGTTTATCAACTAAATTTTATTCCATATAATGGTTTGAGGGAATATCTACATTATCTATATGTAATTACTAAAAAAGTTAAGAATGTAATCTATGGAATTATTAAAAATCCTATACATTATTTTCCCATGAAACAGTCATATTAAAAAATCTAGCTTTATTATTTTACCACATTAATGATATACTAGAGTCATGGAAGCATCATTTAATTTTTCACCCTATCAATATCATCATTTTCATTACACACATTAGGTTTTTTCATATCAAAATATTCTTTGGTTGGTATCCCTTCGTTCTCACGGTGATGAATAAATGGAAATTGGTAATCTAATAAATTCTCCAATCTAGTCCCCTCATTCGAATCATAAAAATTTTGAGATTGAATTTTATCACCATTATAATACCACACATAGTAGTTTTTTTAAAACAATATTTGGTTATATGGTATCTAAATTAATCAGGCTCAACAAAGGACTTACAATGCAATCATAACATTATAAGTGTATGTAACCACTATCTGAAGCATTGTAAAATTCAAAATCTAAAAATATCTCTGACTTGTTTTGAAAATATCTTGACATCCAATCAGTTTCGTACATCCATATTTTATCCATTATTTAAAAAAATGATATATTCCATTTCATAAAACCATTTAAGTTACATTGATGTTAAATCAAAAATATATTTAAAGAAATGAGAATTGTTCACTTTATATGAAACCACAACTAACACACTAGTCTATATAATAATATTAATATAAAAGGAAAAAAAACATTATATATTACAAAATACTATAAATATAAAACCATTATATTTAATTCCATTATATCAATGACTAATAACTATACATAATACTATACAAAATTGAATTTAGAATTTATGATTTTATTTTTTTACTTATTCAACTCACTTTTTAACTAATGTTATTATTAAAATACAAATTTAGGTATAAAATATTATTAATTATTGGTAACCATTTTTTATGTAGTATATTCACTTAGTTGGGGTTTTTATCTTTAGTTCTAGTGAATTTGGTTTAATTAAATTTCATTTGATTCAATCTGAGATAGTTTCATTTAAATTTTGGATTAGTTTCGTTAAAATATGTGGCATTTTAGTTTTGTTACTTGGGTTGGATTAGTCTAAATATATAATATAAAATTTAGGTCAGTTAGTTTTAGTTTAGAATAATTTGATTAAATTTTATTAACTTTGGATTTCATCAATTAAATTTTATTATGTTCTAGTAAGTTTATTTCTTCTGGTTTTCTTTGGGTTAGTTTAATTTGAGTTTTTTTTTGTTTGTTTTGGGTTGGGTCAGGATACGTAAATACATTTTTTTTATTTAGTTCTATATTATCAATTTTTTTGGATAATTTTTGTTCAGTTCAGTTTATTATTTATTAGTTTAGTTTTAGACAATTTAGTTTGGTTTTTTTGGTTTTTTTATTTAGTTTGGATTGGTGCATGCCTATTAGGGTTTTTATGATTTTTCAAGTGAGTTCATTATTTATCATTACTATAGAATTTATTTTAGATAGGTTTAATTTAGTTCAATTATTTTTATTTTAGTTTATTTTGATATAGTTTAGTATAGTTCAGGTCTAATCAAGTCTACATGGGTCAGATAAAGTCATTTTAATTGAATTCAATGTGTTTGGTCAAGTCTATTTGCTTATAATATAGATAGTATTTGTTCATTCAGCTATGTTTCATTGTTAAAAGGGTTGATTGGTTCTTTTCCTTTATTTCAATCCTAGTTATGTAGGTTTATTAAAATTTATTTTTCTTAGGTTCTGATCAATTTATTTCAATTTTGTTTATTTTCTGTTGAATTGGGTCTTCATGGTACATTTCACTTTTTTTTAGTTTGGTTCAATTCCATTTTTGTCATGTTAGGTCATTCCAAGTAAATTTGGTTCTATTTCATTTAGAATTAATTTTGATCCATTTCAACCCATTTCACTTAAGTTGATTTGGGTAATGTCAACTCAGTTTAGTCTAGATTGGGTTGACCTAATGAATTTCTTTTCATATCAGTTTAGTTACCATTTGTTTAGTTTGGATTAGTTCATTGTAGTTTGGGTCAAGTCTGGTTAGTGTGATTTTATATTACAATTTGAGTGATAAGTTGTGTAATGATTATTTCATTACAATAATGTGAGGTGGTATTAGAAAGTGTTTTTAATGGTTATATTAGATCATGATTTATATTTTATTTATAAATTAATGTGTGTGTTATGTATGGAATGTAAATTATTATTATTGTTTGAACTATTCTAAAAATTGGATGTCGATGAGAGATGGATTATATTATGCAGTATCGTATTCATCAAGAATAATTCATGGAATATTCAATGTGGCATATGTAAAATTAATATTTAGATTCATTTTAAGGGGTATTGTAGAATAATATTTATTCTATAGAGGATTCAATTTTTATGGAGTTATGAGTATGGGTTTAGAACTATTATTTCCAAATATTAGTGAAAATGTGGTAGATATTTATACTATAAGTGTTCTTGAGGGTTGATATCTTGTTTTAATTGAGTGTAATCGATGCATTATGTTTTATAGGAGAGAACCTATGAGAAAAATTTGTTCACATCTATCACATTTACCCTAGGGGTTTTTATCATTAAAAAATTGATTCAACTATATATATATTAATCCAGGACTCACTAAAATAGATATTTTCATTTAATCAACCATTATCAAATTCATAAATTTGTGATATGAATGTTAATCAATTCCATATTTAAATGATATCAAAATAAATAATATATCATGTCACCTTTAAGTTATTCACAAGGTGATACCATTATCTATTATCCACTTACAAAAAATGCCCTTATTAATGATTCTTAAAAATAATTTTACACAACCACACATTAAAATAGAATAACCTAGCATTAGAAGGTATGATATGTACCTATAAAATAATAAATAATAAATCATATTATTAGTAGTATATATATCATCTAAATCAAGTACTAAATTTCTTCTAAATAATATGAGATCTTATCTCAAGGTTAAGAAAATCCTCCCTTAATTATAGATAATAATTTTATTGAATTTACAATTAACCTATGAAATTAACTCATTATATAAAAAATAACATACTTAAAAATCATAAGAATGTAACATATCACATCGATCATCTCAATACATGAAAAAAAAAATCTCAATATATTATTGTAAATAACAATCATGAAAATAAAATGAAAAGGGGTCATCATGCTGAGATAAAGGTTAATAATTTAAATTTCACTACAATAATGAATGAAATTAGCCATTAAAGAAGACCAAAAAATAGAATAATGAAAAAATGTAATTTATTAATCAAATCAGAAAATTTGAAGTCAATGAGGACCCAATATTGAAAAAATTGTAAGTCGCTTATACAGAACACTCCCAAAATCTACTCATATCATCTCACTAACACAATATATATTAGACTCAATTAATCTAAATCCTTATTTAGGATGTTGGATTAATACCCTTTCACAATAAATCTAGGAAAAATATTGTTTCATAACCATTTTATACATAGCGTGATATTTTTTTTAAAGAAATCCCAATCAAATATAGTGAAACTATATAAGGGATATACTACATGATGTATCTAGAACTCACTAATTTGATGTTTCAGAAAATCTAATGAAAAGAGAATATGAGTATGGGTGTTCACGAATAGGGAAGAAGATGGAAGGTGCTTGTAAGGATTACTTTCAGTAGAAATAAGATCTTGGGAGTGCAGGTTGCAGCTGTGATTTAGGGGGACTTTGTACAGATGGTTTTTTAAATCAGTTGGTATATAAATACCATAAACTCTTTAAAAATGGTTCAATAGAACCATTGGTATTTCATTTTAAATTTCATACTATTAAAAAAATTAAAACCCATTAGAATGTAGTTAATTTAAATGAACATATGCCAATAGATTTCATAAAACCATTAGGATAAGATAATATAAAAAGAATATACACACAATTTTGGAAGACCTTGGGTATAGCCCCATTGGTTTAGCTATTATTTGCAATAGTGATTCCATTTTTTAGATATCTTAGCTAATAAATTTAAATAATTAAAACTGGGGAATTAATTTTTAAATCTAATAAATGCGGAATGAATTTTGAAAATTAAAATTTGAGCGAATGTGTTGATTTTTTTTATAAGATATAATTCATAGACTTCTAATTCTTCGAATTTATGAAAAAAATGATTGATTTTTTATTAATTTTAATTTCCATGAGTGATTATACAAGTCATTTTTCCTATTATAGATAGTATTCTATGATATATTTTTTATTGTGGATTATGAAAATTTCTTAATCGATTAATGCATTCTCTCTTCTATAATTTTCTTTATATCTTCTCAATTCTTTGAAAGTTCAAATTTAAATTGAAAATAATTTAAGCAATTTTTTTAGCCTTTATACTTGGGATAAACATAAAAAAATATCTTATTTTTTACCATAGAAACTGTGAACAACCATTATTATGAAAGAGTGAAATTAAAAAAACTATTTTTATCCTTTTATACCCTTAATCTTTGTATTTTATATAATATTCCAAGGAATGTGTATGTGAGAGAAGTTTTTTATGGTGGAAGGGGATATGTTCTTGGGAAGATCATTATGGTGTGTGTTCCATGGGATTTTGGGAATGTTTATGATTATTTAATTATTCTTCATTGTGTACCCCACCGGAAAAAATGAAAAAAATTGAATGAAAAACAAATTAGATTTTGTGCTTATATGATTAAAGATAATCATTGTTTGACCAATAATTTTGAGATAATTTATGTATGGATGATATATTTGATTGATATTTTTTTAATAGACGTTTTTTTAATAAAATATTTATTTAAATAAGTTTAGGTTTAAAATATTTTGAAAACAAATGGGGAAAGGTGGCATCAGTGATGCCTCTTTTCAGAAAAAAACATATTTTAAATATACATGTTAATATATTTAAAAAATATATGTATTTGTATATTTTTATATATATATATATATTGTTTATTAGATTTTTTTAGAATTATTTCCATTAATATTTGAAAGTGAAAAAATTATGTATTTATGTAATAAATTTTTTGACATTCGAATTAGTTTTAACTTAATATATTAATGAATTTTGAATATTTTAAATTATATTTTATATATTGATTTGATATTTTAAATATCACTTAGATTTTATTAATAATTTATATTATTTCAATGTCACCTACATGAAACATAATAATATTTTAATTTTGTGGCTTTGAAATTCTATAAATACTAAAGTATAAATAAAATCTAAATGGAATTTGACAGAGTTACTTAAAATATAAAATATAATTGAAAATATAAAAAATCTAAAATAAATACTGAAAATTAATTTTAGTGGAACAATATATTATTGTTTTAAAACATTACATCTTTATTTATAATTATTCATTACATTCCTTTCATTTTTAATTATTTACTAGATGTATGAAATTGTTTTTAATTTCATCAATTTTTGTAGATGTTTACGCTATGTTTTATGTTTTATTTATATTTTTTTATAGTTACTATTTTATAATATTTTAAATTTAACTACGTGAAATTTAATAATTTTTCATATGTTTCAAGTAGTTTCATTTTAATTATTATAAAATTTAAACTATAAGTAATATATAAATTAAAACTAAAACACTTGCTTAACATGTAAAAAATGGTTGTTAGTAAAAATAATTTCATTAATTTAATTTAAAGGTAATAATAAAGTGTATAAAATACATTTTTGTTTAAAATACATTAATTCAATATAAAAAATGATCAAAATAACTATCTATAGGTAGGTCATATCCTACACGATGGTGTGTGAATAGTATATCCAAATTCAGATCATTGGTTTTTATACTGGGGTGCAGTATGATGGGTTGTAGAGGTCTCTTTATTAGGTGTTGGAACCTTAAATGTATGATTATATGGAGGTGACTCATTAGAAGAATTTGTTAGCTAGATTTTGTTTTGTGCACTTGATCCTTCTCCAACAAGATGAGTAGAAGGACCTACCTTCATCGCCTGGGGGAACCATATAACCTATGAAGGCTCTAAGATAAAATGTTGGGGCATGGTAAATGACCCCTAATAGATGTTTGGATCATCTATACCGAGAGAAAAATTTGGATATCCAAAAAATCACAAATAGATCTCATTCCTCCTAATGCATGTCCCTAGTCAGCTGAGGATGGTACGCTATAGGGATGACTTGTGCCTGTAGAATTGGTGAAGCCTCCTGTGCATAATGATGTGGCCTACTTCATCACCATCATGTCTCCTCAACATCAGTAGCTTCTAGAAGAAGTTACTTTGTATGAACCTCCAATCCCTAAGCTGGAACCTTAACTCTCTAGGTTGGAATACCAATGATACTATAATGTAAATCATGATATATTGGCATCATCCCCTGAACTACATCATGGTATGATTTCTTCCTAAAAACCTTATCCTCTTCAAGATTAGACATGTGGATAATATTCTGGAGTTGAGTACTCTATAAATATATTCAAAATGACTTAAATAAATCATCAAAAATAAACTAATGAAAATATTTTAACTTACTAGATCCTAGATCCATCAATTGTGTGGAGTAAGATATAATATATCTTTCAGTATATACCATATCTTATACTCAATCTACTCTTCTAGATGGAATCATATTGTACACATACCCTCGATATGAAATGACACTCCTCTATGTGAGAGGTCCAGATACTCTACATGTCATTACTATTATTCAACATCCTGCATCTCTATCATCTTCATGGAATAAATCATTTGTGTAATTCCCTGACCCCAGTTACCCAGAGTCGGTGCATTATTTTAATAACTTGGTATGATTACAAGGAATGAAGTCCCAATGGACCGATCAGTTTAGCAGTCTTGGAAAATATAT
Source organism: Viscum album (assembly GCA_963277665.1). Classification (NCBI taxonomy): domain Eukaryota; kingdom Viridiplantae; phylum Streptophyta; class Magnoliopsida; order Santalales; family Viscaceae; genus Viscum; species Viscum album. Next base: position 1,089,325,096 of record OY728165.1, read on the forward strand.
TACATACATGAATGTTACATTACACTTCATAATATACAAAACAACATAAATAATCATTTATGAATTTCATTATTCCCTTGTCTTAACACTGCATATCAATCACAGTACACTTCTAGGAATCCCAGGAAAAATAACACATAGAAAGGGGTGAGCTCAGATGCTCATTAAGGATAATAATACAGTGGAAACTTTCATAAATAAGCATAAACATTAAAGGCAATGTATAACTAAAACAAAATCCTTTTTAAACTTTATCTTCATCATAATATGGAAAAAATGAAATGAAATAATTCCATTTACTTACTCGCATGGATATTCTACTAGTTGAATAATCATAGGCAACATCAATAACCACTTTCATAATGATGGAAATGCATAATGCCAAACTTTAATTTATGTTTCAAGGCCTCGTACCAAGACCTAAGGGATAACTGTAACCGGAACCCAACCCGGAGAGCCTCTGTAACCGGACTCCATCCCGGAGAACCTCTGTAATCGGACTCCAATCCGAAGTGCCTCTAATAACCGGACACCAACACGGAGTGCCTCTATAACCGGACACCAACCCAGAGTGCCTCTAATAACCAGACACCAACCCGGAGGGTCTGCTGTAACCGGACCCCAACTCGGAGGGCTTACTTTTACCGGTCCCCAACCCAGAACATACTAGTCCAACACCTTCATCTTAAGAAGGGGATGAAATATAACATAAACATTTGTATTAAAAATAGGATACCAAAACATTAATCATAAACCATTAATGGCATAAAAATAACTCATCCATAGTCAAACATATCACAAAACCTTAAATACAATATGGATGATTTGTATCATAATAAATCAACTTCAAACCAATGTAAAATTTATCAAAGGATGTTGACATAGATGAAATCAAAACTATTTGAGAGAAATGTATTTTTTTAAATCATTTAAAAGTCACATAATTATAAATAAAAACATTTACTTTGAAAATATTCTTATAAGCTTGTATTGGAAGCTTCAAATATTTTATAATGGCGGAAAATAGCCGCACCCACCGTATAAGTTAAAAAAAAGACATTCTTACCCTAATTCCGTCAAAAAGGTTAAAAATGACCTTGTTTGGAAAATAATGGAAAGATTCCATTATAAACTTCTTATAAAAGTCAAACAAGGGTATAAATGACTTTAACCCATATTCTGTAAAATAGTAAGAATGTTTTGAAATACATTTTTAAGAAACATGGATGTGGATGATAAAGAGGTCCCAGTAGATAATTATGTATATACAACCTCAGATAATGAGGAGATTGTGAAATAAACCCTTACCAATTTGGTAACTTACGAAACATACACCCCATGAAAGAGGTATCATACAATGAATATGTAAATACACATAAATTAAAGTGTATTACATAAACAATACAATTATGGTCAGTACATACATCACACAAAAGGTATTAGTGGCAATATGGCATGAATCTCACGGGAATAAGGAGTGAGATGAAAACACCTTACCTTGTACTTTTCCTTGATAGAGTGTAGGTTAACCTATTTTATAATAGTTAAATAATTGTTATTTAATTATAAAAGAATCATACATATAAATATGATATCATATATGATCTTTTAATATTTCTTTGTTAATAATATTTTAGTATTATCGTCATTTCAGGTGTTAACTGATTCGTTTTCCTTCAAATACTTTGTTATGTAAGATGGGTTTGTTATGGATAGGTTGTATATTATTCATATCCAGAATGATATCAAGTCCTTAAAATTACTTTTAATCATCAAATGAGAATTATTCTTGAATGTATATGATGGGAAAATGAATCTCATCACGTTTGTGGAGACGGTAATCCGTACATACGCACGAACGCTACTTCCCTTTCATTTTTCATTTTCAAATGAATCAAAAACAAATGATACATAGGTATATTATTATTAAATTATAATATAATATCTTATATATGTTACTTATGTTCATTTACACCATCTTTTATACGTTCCATGTATGGTATGAATGAGTCATATCACTTTGAGGGGGCGGTAGTCCGCACTTCCTAAAATGAAATTACCGTATATATATACAACAAGAAACGAATAATGGTAAAATGTAAAATGGAATTACAGAAACTTATATATAAAATAAATATCGTTAATATAATATTTAATTACAGTGCCATCATAGTGGCCACCATGAGAGGTTGTAGGAGATAATTGAACAATCATCGTTTCGTGAGGCGTTTGGTTGCCATCAACAGAAACATTATGTTCATCACCCATTATATGGAGGTGTGTGTAAGTGTAGTTTGAATAATTCTCATAACAATATCCTAGTATATTTAGGATACTGGTTTTGTTAAAAAAAATAAAATAATAAGAATAGTTTAGGGGTTGGAGAAGTAAAATAAAAGAAAAGAAGCTAAGAGAAATTGTTACCTTTAATTTGGGCAACTCCCTTTTGTTTGAACCAAAAAGGACTCTTGGAGTGCCTTTTTTCTAAGGTAAGGCTTCTAGAAGGATGATAGGGATTTTTAGAGAGTATTTGGGTAGTTTTTGGCCATTCCAAAAGGCTTTGAAGGTGTAAAGAATTGGTTAGAAGTTGTGTCCTTTTATAAGGGGGAGGAGGGGCACCTTAGGAAAATCTAGAAATATTATTTTATGATAAATTCATATTCGGTATTTAATGGCTCAAAAGTGGATTATTTAGAGGTTAAGGTGGGTATGGGTCGAAAACCACTCAAACAACAGAATTTAGACAGGTTTGGGTTGTTATATTAACCTTATCTTTTAATTTTAACTCTTAGTTAATTAGTTTGACACTTACCATGTCACTTTATATTTTTATATTATATAGTTAATAAACTTACTATATACCTCCAAGAGACCCCCAAGTGGTCCATTAATGAGATACCTATCATGATATAAGTCTCTTGGTTGAACATTATATTTTTAGGAATTGAATATAAATTAATAATATAATATTTTTTTTAAAACTCTTTTATGTCAATTTTGACACTATTGGGTATTTTTTTTTTATAAATTCATAACAGCATTATTACTTCGAACAAAATTTATATAAACAATCTCAATAATTCATATTAACCTAGAAAATTATTGGAATTTATAAAAAGTCTCAAATTACATTTATTTGGGTATTTTTAATATCAATTATCTTAATATTTCATTAATACGGTAATTACTGCATCATCAGTGTGTCATAAATAAATTAAATTATTTAATGTCTAAAAATTATAAATAAAATACCATTATATAGGAAATAATTTTATATTTCTAATTAATATTTATAGTGTAAAATATAACATATATAACCCTATGTAAAAAAATTCTAAAAGATATATGCTTATGTCATTTTTTAATTTACTTTAACTTAATTAATGTAAAGTGTCCCTATAACCTACAAGTGGATCCATGGGGTCCCAAAATTGACACAAAGATGCCCATGGTCGGACATGCATCCACCAATAAGGTTAGGATAAATTTTAGGGTAATTTATTATTATTATAATATTATTTCTTACCCTTATTTACCGGATTTACCCTTTTACCATGGTAAATAAAATATTTACCGAAGTAATTATTCAAAATGTCTAAAAATAAAAGTTACCTATTTACACAATTTGGACATCCTGATTCCAAATATGGAATTCATTTTTCCAAATTCAAATCACATAAGTGGTAGAAATTAATTTAAAATTAATTCCCGCTGTCAAGACAAAAAGCGTGTTTTTAAGATATAATAACTATCAAAAGATTGACACATGTTTATGTCCAGTTTAATTGTAAAATTATGTCCAATGACCAAAATTGTATTAAATGGTAAAAATATATTCTAAATATACTTTAAAACCACTCAAATTCATAATTTATTACTATTACTTATTTTGATTAAAAAAGTTGTTTTTAATTAAAATTTAGTAATTTTCACTATTCATCAAAATATAAAAGTTATCCGAAAAGTACCAAAATTTCACCCTAGGATAAATTCGATATTCCAAATCCAAAAATATTTTGAAAGATAAAATTTATATAATTTCAAAAAGTGGGTATTACTATTCATAACGGCTTGTTTGATTGGTTGTGGTGTGTGTTAGAACTCGAAGTTGCGTACAACACATGCTACTGTATTATTCAAAGAGAAGTGTACCATGGAAGCTTGGGGTGTTACAATTTTTTACTATATTAGTGGATAGATAACACATTGAACAAATCCAAAAGGGTGCATGAATCTATCAGGCTGGTGCCACTTGACAATTTCAAAGGTAATGAGAGGAACTGCATCTATATAATTGTGAATCCCATCAGTGTATGATGTGAGAAGCAACTCTAATAGAGCCCAATATAGAATCCATGCAATATGAAATGACATGTGACATTTGATAAAATAATTTGTTACTAAAAACCAAAAAATATAATATAATGAAATTTATCAGTCAACAAAAGAATGTATATACTTACATCGATGGGTAATAGATTATCCAACATGAGACGATATGCACTCATGTTGTGACTTGAAATACTAAAAATATGTTGTTCCTAATTACACCTATAACTTATAGAATAGAAAGTGATAAATAATAATAAATTTAATTTAATTACTCATAATAGAATCAAAAAAATAAACAAAGATAAGTGATCATACCAGCATTCATGTGGAGAATCATGCAGCACATCTATATGAAGATCCTAACCCAAAATAATATGGTAGGGGAAGGGATGTGATCACATGACCAAATCTAAATTATAATGGCACATCCTCTAATATATGATTGATTTGATCAACATGTCGTGCACAATGATCTATAAGTATAATCCCAGAACATAGATCCCATATGTATCTATTATCCTAATCAAAATCCTCTAGTATACCAATATACATCATGTTCACATACATACCAAAGTTATCAGTGCATAGTGTTTTTCCAATGAGAGGACATATGTATACACAAGTGTGATACAAGACAGTATTCTTTTTATAATTAATGGATAACTTTTCAAATTGAATCTCATGGAACCTCATTTAATCAATCTTCCATCTCTAGAATCATCATTTTAAACAATGTTAAGGTCTAGAAATATCTATAAAAGCTCAAGTATATATCTATGGATGGGACCTATAATAGAATCCCCTCATACAGTAAGACTGATTAGAAATAACACATTCTCAAGGGTGATGGTCATATCTCCCTTAGGAATGTAGAATGTGTGTGTATCAAGTCTCCATCTTTCACTAAGCACAACAAATAGGTGATGATAAATAAATATAAAATCCAATAAATCTTATCCATATAATCTAGCACTGTGTAGGTAAGGTATAATGCAAACTGTAGTAAGAATTTTATGATATGGTGTGCTCTATGCACCTTGATCCGTCCAATATCATGGCCCTCTAGCATATCATGTGAAATATGCCTATAATACTCAGTGAGTAGCATAGTATCCTTCATATCAATGTACAAAAATAAAATAATTCTTAAGTATAAAATTTAAATAAAACTTTTCCATTAGAATAATGTTATAACTGGTATAATTTAAGATATAAAATATTTATTCCCATTATTTTATGAAGTTTTTCTTACCAAAATAATGGGTCAGGTCTTCAAGTTTCTCAAATAATATTTGTAAAGTGGTATTCCATATGGTTTTACCTTAGAAAGGGTGTTTTGTAAGATATGGTTTTATATATTTATATATATATATATACATTTTTTATTTGTTTTATAAATGACTATTAGAAAATAAGTTCCATAATTTTATGGAAGGTGATATAAAAAGAAGAAAAAAATCCAATCAATTTATTTCTGCATTATAAAAATAATTATGATCATATAATTTGAAATGAAAAAGAAAAACCCATTAAATAACACATGATTGTTTTATAGTAGACAAGAAATACCTTGAAGTTTTTGAATAGAATAGAGTTTGGTTGATATGAACCTAACTTCATAAATGATGTAAAATCCATCTTATTTTCGAGTGGTAGATTAATATAATCTTCAAAAGAGATATACTTAAAAACTGGATTTTTAGAATATTTCAACCTTCTAATGATTGGCCTCCTCATACGGTGAATATTTCATTAGAAGGATGATAGATTTTGAATAATAAAAACATAAGTACATCCATTTGGAATATTTTATTAAGTTAACACTTGAAAATAAGATGGATTTTACTTCACATTTAAAGTTAGGATAATCTCATCCATACTCTATTCTATGGAAAATTTTCAAGGTATTTATTGTCTATTATAATGAATTCATGTGTTATTTAATGGGTTTATTCTTGTCTATTTCACTTTATATGTTCAAAATTATCTTTTTATCATCAAGAAATAAATTAATTTTATGTTTTATCTTCATTTTACCTCACTATAAAAAACATTTTGTGTATTATTTTCAAATAAACTTTTAGAATAAGTATTTATTTATTGAAATGATGTAACTTTTCATTATAAACTGGCCTGGATACCCTGGTACCCTAACACATGAGCTGATTCCGACATTTCCAAAATGGAATTACCAATCCCCATGGGTTGGTGACTAGAACTTGACATCATATAAGATAAAGGTGCGAATGGTTTTTCTATATAAACAATATAATAAACAAATACATGTCAGTATACTCAAAATTAAACTTCATAAAAAGAGAAGTATAAAATGTATAATAGGTTTATAAACTAAAATTATAAACACAAAGTACCAGAAAGACAAGATAAAATATCCCAATTCCAAAAAGACACATAACTCCAAGACCATAAGATCAATAACAACAACCACCTCTAAGTGGTGTTTCCCCTTGCTTGAATTTGGTAGAAGAAAATATACAAACACCTAAAGGAAAAGGTAGGGTGTGAGATAAAATCCCAGTAGGGTATCATGAGATGTTCCATAATAATAATTCAAAATAATTAACCAAATAATGTATTCAATTTTAATTTAACGGACCAAGAGATATAAGAAAATATTTAAAATAAATTAGGAATTTCATTTCAAATGATAGAAACAATTTAAACAGTGTCTTAATAAAAAATTTATGTAAAATTTTTTATATAAATTCACAAGGCATTTGTAATGTATTTTTACAATCAATGGAATATATCAAAATATTCAAAAATGAGGAATGTGGTCATAATCCAATATTTATGATAGTTCTAGGTTATGGGATCCTCACACTCATATAGTGATAACGACAATGTGAAAAAATTACCCTTTGACACTAGTCAAAGAAAAATTACCAACATCGTACTAAGGATATGATCATCCAATAATTTTATGATAGAGTTGAAAAGTGTCAATCCATTGTTATGGAAATTAAAATATAGTGTGTTTTTTCTAACCCAATAACTACCTAAGATTTTATATGCTCAAAAAACAATCAACAATGGGAAAATTATTTCAAAACTATTAAAAATAAAATTTACCCATTTTCAATTTCAATATTATAATTTCTCATTAAAAAACAATACATTAGTTTTTAATAAATTCATGCCCTTTACTGTGTAAAAATAATGGGTTCTTATCAAAACAATTTAATCCATTTTAAAAAATAAATTTCCAAATTCAAATTATAAAAATAAAATTCGATAATTTCAATTTATCATCCCCACACTAAGTACCTTGGTTTTAGAATCAATTATCCTAACTAGATTCTCAGTCATGGATAAATCAAGATCAACGTCAAGATCACTCCAACTCAGAACATGAGATGGATCAAAAAGATACTTTCATAGTTGAGATACATGGAACATGCTATGTATCAATTCCAACAATAGAGGGAGAGATAAATGTTAATTCCCTTTCCCCACTTTTTCAAAAACCTAAAAGGGTCCCACAAAATGAGGAGTGTTTTCCCCTTTCCTCCCAAGTAGGTGATGACCCAAATGAGGTGAAACAGTGAATAACACATAGTCATCAACTAAAATTTCCAACGATCTGTGATAATGACCAGCATAAGAATAATACCATATCTATGATGTCAACATTGTTTAAGGAATCAAATAAATTATTGATGAATTCTCTTGGACAAAGATAATTCCAACTAAGGAACATTCATTTATCTCTGACCAATAAAAAGGATATTTTCATGGCCTTCGGAAAAAGGCCTCCAAAAGAATAATTCTGATCATGGAATGGTGAGTATTATTATAAGATAACTCAACTAACCCTAAATGGTCATCCAAAGCTCCACCTAAATTAAGGATATATAAACAAAGAATATCTTCAAGAATATGTATAAATCTCTTTTTAATTCCATATGACTTCGGATGGTATGTCATACTCAAATGAACCTGAGATCACAGTGCCTCTTAAAGGCCTCTCCAAAAGTGAGAAAAAAACTGGGAATATCTATCATAAAAAATAGTAGATGGAACTCAATGAAACAAAACAATTTCTTTCACTAAGACTTTTCAGCTCCTCAACATTGGTCGAGTCACAAATGGGTATAATTTGAGCTGATTTAGTCAGCCTATCAATCACAACCCAAATCACCTTATTATTTCTCTAGGTAAGAGGCAACCAAACAAAAAATTTCATAGAAGTTTCATCCCACTTCTAAGTAGGAACTGGGAGTGTCTAGAGAAAACCTGAAGGTCTCTCATTCCCGACCTTGACCTATTGGCATGTACAACAATGAAAGACAAAATCATCAATACATCATCTCAGTACTAGCCATAAAAATATTTTTTGTGTGTCATAGAAAATCATTAGGGTCCCTGAGTGTACTTCCCACTATGAGTTATAGAAATCCCCATAACATATTTACTTACATGAAAAGTTGTAACAAACTGATTATAGAAAAAAGGATACCCTCCATGGAGAACAACTTCTCAGTAAAGGCCTCCCCACCATAAAGAGTGTTCTTAATGTTATGGAATTCATCATCAAGATGATGTTCCTATAGAACCATCTTGAGAATATAGGAGTTTAATTGAACACTATCCAAGGAAAAGTCATCCCCTAATTCCCAAACACAGATATGAAATTGTGAAAAGATATCCATCATATTACACTCTTTTGATGATTTTTTCTCATACTAGGACATAAGTTTCCTACTCAAAGCATATAATACAACATTCCCTTTCCCCGGGTTATAGGCGATGTCAAATTTAATGGATTTCTAGTATTCTATCCAATGAATTTGGTAGAGATTCAAATATTTTTTATAAAATATATAACTCCATATCATGATATTAGAATACATAGTGAAGCATTCTCTAAAAATTTGGTTATGTTAAATCCTCTATACATGCACCACACCACAAGTTCAATATCATGGAGGGTAATTGTTCCCATCTTTTATAATCTATCATGATATATAAGAAATTAAATGATCACCCTTGATATTAATACATACCAAAATTGAACCCAATGTATCACAAAAGACCACATATCCCAGCTCGAACTTTTGAAGAGTCTACACCAACATTTTTGAAAAAATATGTTTCATATCAAAAAATGAACTATGATATTTTTAATCCCAAGAAATCTTCACTTCCTCCCATGTAAGGGTAGCCATTATAGATTCCAACTTTGATAAATCCATTACAAACATTCCATAATATCCACCTAAAACCAAGAAGATTTGAATTTAAAATCTATTTTGTGGTTCTCCCATGTCATAATAGATTTAACCTTTTCAAGATCAACTAAAATTCCATGTTCTAACACCATTTTTTCCAATAAATTCACTCCCTAAATCCATTAATTAGAATTTTATTGCAAAGAATAAAGTCTGTGATTTCTAAAAAATTCAATAACTACTCTCAAATGATTCAAATGATCCTCCTAAAACATATAGTAAAAAAGTATGTTATCTATAAATACCACAAAAAAGTATCAAGATACTCATCAAATATATTATTGATTAAATCTATAAAACTATATAATAATTGGTTAAACCAAATGGCATGAAAATCCACTCATAATGAACATACCTACTTCGTAAGGTTGTTTTAGGAATATTATATTCTTTTATTCTCAACTAAGGATAACAAGAATGAAACTAAATCTTTGAAAACACTTCACCCTTTTTAACTAGTCAAACTGATCATCAATATATGGAAACAAATATTTGTTCTTTACCATAACTAGGTTGAGTTTTCAGTAATCTTCATAAAGGAATAGTGACCCATCAACTTTCTTAGCAAAGACAATAAGCACAGCCCAATGTGACACACTTGGATGTATAAATCCATTCTCTAAAACATCATCCAACTGAGTCTTAAAATATTTCATCTTAGCTGGTTCCATGTGATAAGATGGAATATATTTTGTCAATATACTAGGCACTAAATCAATAGAAAACTATACCTACCTTATTAGAGGAAAACTATAGTTGTTTGAAAGGAATAACACTTTGAAACTTAATGAAAACAAGAGGGAGATCATCACTCAAATATTCACACTCCAGATCAAAAGAAAACCCTAATATTAATTTTCCCAACTCCAGAGAATATGGTATCTTCCTACTCAACCTTGGGACCCATCTCCTTATAAGATATGACTGACTACATAAGGTTCGATAAAGGAGACCCACTAAAGAAAATAATAATTCTGATATTTATTAAAAATAATCCAATACATCGTGAATATGACATCAATATTTTTCATGTAATAAACTAGAAAATACCATGTAATCTTAATCTCCAATAAATATAAAACACATGATAGATAATGAATACCATTATCTCTATAAATTATGAGGTGTTTAGTAATATCTATCACATAAGATAAAAGCTCCATAGAAATATTATGCAGATTTACAATAAGATTAGTATTAATCTAAATACATGGTCCAACAGATCATCAATCTGTGGAAACAATTACTTTTTCTTTACCATAACTAGGTTGAATGTGGCACTTAGCATAAATGCGGAACCTAGATTTATTGTCGCATCTATCATGAATGTATCACCGATCATGAATGTGGAACTAACCAGTAATGTGGCACATTGATGGTCGAGATACACCCCATGATAATGGGATCCTCTCACACTCATATAGAGATAATGGTAGTGTGGACACACATCCCTTCGACACTAGTTAAAGGGGACGAACCAATATCCAACTGAGGATACTATCTTCCATTAAGTTTATCTTAATTTTTTAAAGAGTAAATCTAATGATAGTTTGATTCCAACCTAGAATTTTTTTTCTAATAACTAACTAACTATCTAGTCTTGAATTTGATCAAACAATAATCAATAATGGTAAAATTATTTCAAAAATTTTCAAAATACAATTACCCCATATTCTATTTCAATATGTCAATTTCCATTTAAAAACCAATACATTAGTTTTTAATAAATTCATTATTTTTTCTAGTATAAAACCAATGGGTCCTTATCAAAATAAATATTTTTCCATTTTGTAAAAAAAATTCAAAAAATAAAATTCCTCAATTTCCATCAAATCTAAATCACACCCTAATTCATTTGGATTGGGGATTTTCCACAATTTTCATTATAAAGAAAATAAAATCTCAATTTGAATTAAATTAGTATTTAAAAATACAATTATTATCATTTAATTTAAATAATGAAATTTGTGGTAAAATCAATTGGCCAATATTAAACAAAACCACCTATCGAAACAAAGAGATCACATCTCAAAATGCCCACAATGGGAAATTATAATAAAGAATGTCATCAATGGAGATCATTGAATCAAACCTAGATTAAAGATCTAAAATAAAGGAACTTATATCTATGAACAATAGGAAGATCTAATAAACCCTATATAGGAGAGAAGAATAAAGTGAGATAGAAGGAGGGGGGAATAACTCTAACCAGGGATAGATCAAGCTATGTTCACCTAGATTCAATTCACATTATAAAGGTTTTTTAGGATAAAAAATCACATACATTTTGCCTCTAAGGAATAAGAAATCAATTTAGGATTGAATGGGATCTTCGATCACTTAAATTTGGGGTTTTTGGATGTTAAAATTAGTTTTTGGAATAAAAAAACATGTATGCATGGTTAGCTGGGCAGGGTTTCATGGTTTGAAAAACAGTGAACTCTAACTATGTCCCCATTAAAGTTGTGCAAGATTTCTACTAGGAGGGACTATGGTTTTTGAAACCATGTGATAATTGTGAAGACCCTCACTACCTGGGTTTTCATGGATAACACTAGTAGGGTGCACTATTTTGGGAAACCATGTGCCAACCATACGCACCCGAATAGCTATCCAAAATTTATAAAATCTCTCTCAAAGAACCCCTAAATGAGACCCAACCAAACATGAATAAAAAGAGTTTTGAGTAGCGCCTAAAATCTGTAACTGGTTGTTACAAATTTTTTAATTCTTATCTTGTGAGTTACTTGAGTAAATGGATGTATAATTTTTTAAATATTTATTATATAGTAGTAAATGTATTTTCAAATGTCATAAAATTATAAAAACTTATGGATTTTATATCAGCACAAGTAATCAATAATATGAAAGTATCACGTTGGAGGAAATTCATTATTTTGGTTGAGAGTATCAACTAAGTCCCAAAATGATAAGGAATAATTTTCTGTTATGACCATCCTGATGAGATATGTTGTATCTCCAATGTTTACATAGTTCTTGAGTTCATTCCTTCCCATTCAGTAACCCTTTGTACAACATTATCCCTTTCTATTTCAATATGTTAATGATAGGTATCAATATTGGCATGTCTTGGGGAATTGGGAAATATCAAAACTCCCCAATAGGCATCCATGGTGTAAAATGGTAGTTATAATTGGTTTATAGCTAGTACAATAAATAAACATATGCTTCCCATGATATGTTTATAGAGGCACTTGCTACGATGGTGTATGTTCATGGAAACTGTAATGCCTAAAAGTCTCAATGTTGGTAATACCTCACATCTAGTAATACCACCATGACTCGACTAATGCTATTTGTCATGGGGTATGGAAACTCTTGAACATCAAATAGAGATTCTTCTAGGAAGAAAAGGCACAATAGATAAGCATAATATTATTCAATGTTCTTTTCAATCTCTTGTTTATATTTTATTGTATACCTTATTTTGTAATGAATCCCATCCACGGTCAATTTTACTCAATCAATTACTTACTTGACACAATGATAAAAATGTCTCCTGAACTGGGCTATTTTTAGGTAACTTGTGGAGCTCCTTGAAAATTATAATGATTTACTCTATAATGTTTGTGGTTATGTGTATGTACTTATTCCCTTGTCATATGAAAATGTCTACTTTTCTTTAGTAATGTGCATCAAAAAATCATATATACCCTAATAAGCCCTATGTATTTCTTCTAAAATTATTTTAAACCTTTATTGGTCTGGCTCATATTCTATATAAAATTGGTCATGTTTTACATAAATAAATTTTATCCTTAGGTTTAAATAACAAAAAAATAATAAATATATTTTCTAACAAGCCTCATGATATCATTATTCAAAGGTTTATCATGTAATCTTTTTCTCATGTTACTAGAAATGTGTATGTTGTAGTGTCGATGGTGTGCACTTGGGGGCCTCCATATATTAAGACCCTTGTTGATTTCCCCATAGATTTCCATATGATGATCATATAACAAATAGAAACCCTGAATATAGGTGAAATTGTTGCTGATACATAGAAAAAAACAATTCTATGATTCATAATTTTCCTTCTCCATAATGGAAAATAAAAGTGAACGAGGTGAATAGTTTCTACCATTGGTTTCAATAATCAACAATACACCATTGCATTTTCCATATAGTAATTTTCAATCAATCTATAGTGTCGGTACAATATTGGGTTATGATTTTTAATTGATGTTAATGGTTTTCAATGCTGATACTTATGAAGAAGTAGCTCCAAAGTTAATTAAGGTTGGTTGAAGTGATGATTTTGGGATAACTATTATGGATTCATAAAATTGGATACCACACTTAATAAATCTTCTATATCGTTAAATCATACGATTATTGTACTGGTCCTAGGTACAAAATACATATACACATGTGATACATTGTTTACAACAAAGAAGATTGTTGGATTATCATCCATTTGAGGGTGATTAAAGTTATTTGTAAAGTTATATTCTAAAAATGATAAGAATAATAATAATGATGGTTGAAGATGAAGAGTATTAGTTAAAGAGTTCATGGGATAGGAATTCAAATGTGGCATGCATGGGATTGAAGTATAGTGGTGGACATGAATTTTATACTAATTATTTTTATGTGGTTTACCCAAAAATTTGGAATCTAATCTAGTCGATTATCTAGCGTCGACCAAGGGTGTATGTTGGACTTAAGGTCGATCGCATCCAAGGGATTCCTACTTGGTCATTTGGCCAACTGCATGCAGGGCTTTGTGTGAGCCCACGAGAGTGCACAAGGGAGAGCTCGTGCATAGTTTGGGATGAGGGGCCTAAAAGCAGTGGGTATATAGAATTACCATGAAACCATTATGGGGTGGTACTGGGGAGGGGGGAGGAGAATTATGAGTGCTTTCTAGAGTGGATTTTCATGTAATGTAAAATCAATCAATGTGTTTGTTTCGATATAGGATGAGTTTTTCTAATGAATGGAGTGATCTCAAACATCCAACATATCTCATTCAAGAACTAATTTATTCATCTCATATCATGTCCCACTCATTTAATGAGTGCCATCCATTGTATCTCGTGTCTTTCTAAATTAAATGAGGGAAGTTCGATTCTCTTGTAGCCTTTGTATCGCCCAGTGCTCGACAACACCACTACCACTCACCAGAGATGATGACTGAATCCCCACGACTAATTGTTAGATATCAAATGGGGATCATGACGACATCATGAGTTTGATTATACAAACCAAGACCATGCATGAAATCTATGTCTTTCATTCATAGGGATAACTCAATGAGGAATTCTCGGCTGAAGCAAATGGATTTGTGAGTACATTTCATGCATGGATGAGCTAGAGATTTTGGTTAAATTAGGACCATGTGATTCTTATCAAATTCATGTGAGGATATCGCATAGGGGAAGAAATTTTGATTAAAAAGGGAATAGGTTGAGACATGTGGCATATCTTTTATAAGGGTTTGAAGATCTTAAAAATCAAAGTTCTTAGCTATTCAAAGGCAAGATTTAAATTGAGTAGATCTTATGAGATTTGAATGAAGAAAATATTCGATTCTCTCCTATAAAATGAGGGCCAGTGAGATGGATAAAACAACTACCTTTGGCATATTATAGATTGTTAGTGTTTTCAAAAAACATATCACTCTTTGTTCATTCTTCTATGATAAGAAGCAAGAAGATTTGTGAGCCCTCAAGGCCTTGTGAAGTATGGGAGTCCTATGAACTAACATGGTTACATGAAGAATTATCTTCACTTCCTATGAAAAGATCAATGAATAGCACAAATATGTTACCACACTCACATGACTGGTGTTTAATACCCTCGCTCATGTTTCTTGAAGGCCATTGATACCATGATCCAGTTCTTGAATCTCACACTCCCACTGTGCTTTGCGAATAACCTCACACCTTGTTCATAGAATAACTGTTCATCCCATCTATGAATAAGAACTATAGACCATTCATTTTTACAAAGAGAAGTAGAATTATTCATCCTTTTCATGAAGAAGAACATGAACACCGATGGTTTAACCAAACCCATGGTGTGCTTTGTGAAGAAAACCTACAAATATCACGGGTTAGATGCTCTTATTTGCACGTTGAAAAACTAGACTATTTACAGGTGTTTGTTTGTGAAGAATAAGAACAAATAAATGATTCACATGCACTTGTATGCATAATTAGAGACACCTGAGTGTGCATAACCAATCTACACATGTGACCAACACCCATTTGGGTTTTTATGAATAAAATCACATGAGTATGATTTGTTGTGCATGGTTTCACAAAAATTGAATAAGAGTGAGTGTGTAAGGAAGAGGGTTAGACATACATGCATGAACTCATGTGAATTATTTGAACATACCCAAGGTAGTTTCTATGCACTTGTGAAGAAGGAAGAATTAAAATTTAATAGGATATGAATGCCTACATAAAAATATGGATAATTTGAGATACCCAATACACTCTTGAATACTCATAATTAATACATGTGATCTAACTAGTTTATAAGTAAAGAAAAGGGTTATTGGATAATGTGGAAGATCATTCTTTCATAACATGGATGGTTTGGTGAAATTCAGTTAATAAAACATTAACTACACTAAGAATAAGAGAAGAGTATTGATACTATATGCACTGTTGATATTGTGTATCAAGGAAGGAGAAGAAGGGGATTGTTCCCAACTGAATATATATAATTATTCATATCGGTTTAACTATGATGATTCTAGGAAGATATTCTCCTTATTTTTTTGACAGTCAAAAACTAAATCTGGGATCCTAGAAAAAATAGAAAATTAGGTTTTAGTGTATTTGGATTTGCACTAAAGAACAATGATAAAAATATTGTGAAGCTATCAAGGTTGTTGTTGTAAAGAAGTATGAAGGGTTACTTTCACGCTTCTAAGTATGTAACAATTGATGAGTGGATGATCAAGTAGCATTGTGAAATCCAACAGGTCTCAAAAGGTAGAATAATTCATTAGTGTTACAAACCCTTTTAAATAGGTATAAGACTATCTTGGGAGGCATTATAAAGAATCATCAAGGAGCTATAAGTTGTACTTGGTCATCACCAGTTCGGGGAAGTATAATTGTTTCATTCACCCATCAAAAGTGTTGGGACTCACATTGGCTTAAGTATTGTTTTCTCATAAAACCCATTGTAACCTGTTACTAAATTATATTGGAGAATCTGTGTACTTTTCATACCCCTATATAGAATGGAATAGCTACTCATATTGGGAATTGAACCTTATTAAAATAACATTTGATATTCTTTACATCTTCCACATTATTTCATGCTATAGGGAAAAGAGAATAAGAGAATCATGATCTTAATAGGTCAAGAGGTACTGGGATGAAAAGCAGTATTTGAATTAAAAATTCCCCGACACTGAATTAACCCCCCATCTTGGTGTTAGGAATATCCCAAAATGGTCCTCTCATATAAGAACTGTATAATGAAACTAAAAGTGGAAATAGAGAGGAGGAATTCATAGAAGAGCCGATGAAATATGGCATGAGATGCATCAAGTCGGTTATCTTGAGACATGTGTTAATTCATATAATGATTGAAGAAAACTTTGTCATTGTGTCTCAATATGGCTATCAATTTCAGTAACTCCTGATACATGTCATCACAATAACTATAGACCTTTACAATTTCCTTTTGTTTCTCCATCCATGACTTATTATAGGAAATATTATTACCAAATTTTTGTTGTATCATCTCTTCCACAAGGGCTATAAGAACATCTTGGCATGTCCTAATCATGTTAATGATAATCGATGGCACAAATTCAGCATCCAATGAAGTATGTTCTTGTTCAAGGTTTGGCTGAACACAAGTATGAGTTTCCTAAATCTTATAATTTATCAATCCTCCAAATGTAATATTAGGAATCTCCCTCAAGAATAATATACAATCATACCAATATTTATCACACCATATAATGTATTTTGTACAACTTTATTCCTAAAGTAAAAAACTAAAGTGTCCCTCAGTATTTAATCCTTTTATTATTTTTTCCATTTCATCTTTATTTGGAAAATACCTTCCCACATATAATGTTTTTTCATCTCACTAAATGTATTCTCTATAACTACAGGAAACTTAATTACAGATGTTATAACATCACATTCAAATTTAGATAAATTTTCCATTGCTTCTGACCAAGATGTAAAGAGTGGTGGTTGATTTATTGTGGGTGAAGGCTGTTGTAATATTACTTCATTTGAAGAAATTTACGCCCTAAATTCAGTATCTTCCTCCTCATCTCTCTCTCTATTATATCATTAGAAATATCCTCATCATAAGATGTATTTATATGTATTTCCAGAAGATCGTCTAGGTTTTCTTATTCTGCATCATAGGGAATAGCCCCATTTTCTTAGGATGAAACTTATTCAACCACTATTGTATTCCTGTATATTTTTACATTTGGACATTTTTGTTTTACACTAGAAACATCAACATATAACTCTATTATAGTACCATCTGACCATGGGGAAAATAAATTTATTTCTTAGACCCAGTTCTCATCAGCAGCCAATAGACAAGCTAGATTTTGTAGTGTACCTAGGAATTGTAAATTTCAATAGCTAAAAGACTACATTTATGGATCAGGTCCCAAATTTAAATAACCATGAATTATTTCTTGAATTTATCTTAGGGTTACTCAATCAGATTTCTAAACCATTATTGTTGGTTGTGTATAGTAAGAAGCCCCTTTCTTGGTTTAAATAACCTCCCTATAGTATTAGACATAGGAAAACATGATTCTCTACGTGAAAGTTTTTTTTTTTGATAAAGATTGTGATAGTATAAAGAATATTGACAATGAGGCTTGACAATAAAATCATTATCATACTGAAATTTTAGAATGTCTCACTATATCGTAAAACATGACACAAATGTTTTTTAGAACAATTTTTATTCTTCATAAAGGTATGTTCAGGGGTTTATGAGGAAAATATAAATCATCTAAAGAATATCCCCTGGGATTGTCAAATCAGTTTTATAGAAATTCCCATTTTCTGGTATCAAATAACTAGTGGAAATAGAGTATTTTCCAACACTTTTCTTCCAACAGTTTGAAGAACTATTGGTATACTATTTTTACGTATACCTTTCCCAATGGTTTTTTCAAACCATTGGTATAATGTTTTTAGAATCATGATTTCCCAACGGTTTACCCAAACTGTTGGGAAAGATTTTAATTTTTATTTTGTATACTAGTAGTTTTTTAGTACCATTGGTAAAGATTATATTTCCCAATGTTTTTTTAAAACTGTAGGGAAATGTTTCCCCCAAATAAACAGCATATCTAATTCCCCCGTTTGCGTTATTATAGACCTAAACTGGAGATCTCCTGAAGCTCTCTCTTTAACCTAGGCTACGAAACTCCTGCCAATCAATAGATACCTCTTCAATCAAGAAATTTAATAGTTCTATATTACAAATCCATAAGTGCTACCTTATTTTTAATGTTCTGCATCTATTTTTTTGTTTTATGTTTTGATTTGACCTAAACTAGAGATTCGTGTGGTCTTTGGCATGGTATACCCAAAACATTGATTTGTTTTTTATTTTTTTCTACAGTTCAAGTGTCATGATTGTGTGAATCTCCTTTATTTTAAGTCTTTATACACACTCCTTCTGTATAGATTTAGTAAACCATATGAACTAATGGAGGTTCTTGTGAGATGTATCCCCGCCCAAAGATGGTAAAGGGTTTGTTTAGCCATATGGTCTTGAGGTGGGTAATGGATATAAGGATGTCCCGTGTGAAAGGATTGGGTATGGTTGGGGTAGTGGTGTAGGTGGTTTTCCATTTTTTTAGTGGGGTGATATGGTAGTTTTTATGGACTTTATTTTAGTTGAAAATTGGATTTGAATTTTGTATTTATCATTTTTCTTCGAGGAATAATGGGAAGGGTAGTGATATTGATGATGAATTATCTATTGTTTGGGTTATGGATAGGAATTGTGATTTTGGTTGGATTGGGTATAGTTAATTTTCAAGTTATTATATGGGTATATCCTCCCCTGAACACCCCCCCCCCCCCAGACATCCCCACCCCCTTGGACACCCATCACCCCCCCTGGACACCCCCACCCCCCTGGACACTCCTCACCCCCCATGGACACCCCTACCCCCACCCCACTAGACACCCCATGGACATCCCCACCCCCCAGACATCCCCCAACCCCCCAGACACACCCACCCCCTTGGGCTCCCCCTCACCCCTCCCCCAACCCACTCCACCCATAGACTCTCCCCCCCCCCAACACCCTAGACACCCCCTCCCACACCCCATTGACACCCCCACCCCTGGACCCCCCACCCCCACCCTAGACACCACCCCACCACCTAGACACCCCCACCCCCTAGACATCCCCCCAACCCCAGACACCTCTCCACCCCTAGCCCCCCCCCCCTCAGACACCCCCACCCCCATGGAAACCCCCCCCCCCCCACACCCCACCGCTGGATAGCCCCCCTAGACACCACCACCCCCTTGGATAGCCCAACCCCATGGAACCCCCCCCCCCCCACCCCGGACACCACCCCACCCCCTAGACACCCCACCCACCCCCCCAGGACACTCCTAAAGCTTGGACACCCCCACCCACCCAACCCCCTAGACACCCCCACCCCTTTGGATATCCCCCCCTCATAGACCACCCCACCCCCTGGACACCCCCCAAACACCACCCCACCCCCTAGACACCCCCACCCCCTTGGACACCCCCTGGACAGCCCCACCCCCTGAATAGCCCAACCCCCTTGGATAGCCCCCCCCCCCCCTCCCACCCCTGGACACCCCCCTAGACACCACCCCACCCCCTAGACACCCCACCCCAAAGACACCCCCACCCACTAGACACCCCCACCCCCCCCCCACCCCTAGACACCCAAAACACCGCCACCCCCTGGACAGCACCCCCCACCCCACCCCCACCCCCAGGACAACCATCCACCCTCCCTAGACACCCCAACCCCCTTGGACAACACACCTCCCAAGACACCCCCACATAATAAATACATTGACTTTGGGTATTGGGTGTTATGAAAAATCTTCTAACTTTTCAAAATATTTCAATTTTTTAGAATTAATAACTTATTTTAAAAACTCTCTTTACACATTCTGTATATTTTATGAAAAGAATTCACTTTTTAATATCTTTAACAATGTTCTATCAGGTCCATGGCATCCTATTGTATGTGATAAATGGAAAAAATCTAGAACACATTTCCCCTCAAATTTAGGCACAAATAACTAAATTATTATATCCTTAAATTTTTTTAATAATAAGGTATCAACCCAGGAATAGTTCACTACATCAACTAGAAACCCATTCCATTAAGGATATCTAAAATGGAGATAGATTATCCCATTTAGGAAAAAAATAAATCTCATCATTTGAAATCTCCATGAGCATGGAATCATGCTTCTTTTCCCCATGGAACCCTCGTCTTATGTCATCAAAATCCTCTTAGTTCCTTTTACTCATTCATGGATCAAGATCCACATGTATGACCTTGATTTTTCAATACCTAAGGAACTTTTTACCATCATTTTCATATTATATTTCCCATTTATTCAGAATATATTTTATATATATCAATCAAATAATAAAATAAAAAATAAAATATCTTCGATCTAATATTTACTCAACACCTAAATAATTCTCCTTCACAAGTGTACATGATCTTGTACACTCATTTATAGTTCTTAAAAGATATTCAAAACCTTCCATGAATGTTTTTTTTGTCTAAAAACACTCTCCAGATCCCACATGATCAAGTTATTACTTAGTTCATTGAACACTTGAGAATAATAGGATTATTCTCCTTCAAAGTCTCATGGATTCAAAATCTCTCCTTCTCTTTCACACAAGATGTATAGGACTCTCAAAATTCTATGATAAATTATATATATTCTCTCAATATGAACAATTTTCATGGAATTATTTTTAAAATTGAGGTCAATATCATGGTTTTATATTAATTTATAATATTTTTTTTAATTGCAGTATTTTGTTTCCTTTATATTATGATTCAAATATACGGTAATGTGTCAGTTATGGTTTCATTTAAAGTAAAAAATTATCAATTGATTAAATATATTTTTCATGAAACCTCAATATTATTGAATTTATATTGATTAAATGGATTATTTTTTATAGAATGGATAGAATTTGTATGTATGAAACCAATTGGATATCAAGATATTTTCAAAACAATTTGGAGAGATTTTTATATTTTTCATTTCATAATGCTTTAGATAGTGGTCACATACACTTCCCATGTTAAAATTGTGTTGTAAGACCTTGTTTGAGATGTGAAGATGTCATCTAACACATAACCAAATATGCTTTTCAATCAAACTACTATGTGTGGTATCACAATGTGGAGAAAATAAAATATAAAATTGTTGATGATCCAAATGATAGAACTGGATTAGAGAATTTGTTATGTGACCTATTTCCATTTATTCTTCATCATTAAAATGAAATTATTCTAACCCAAGAATACTTATATATGATCACACATGATGAATTTAATGAAAATGATGATGTTTTCATGGTGAAAAAATTGAATGATGTTGCCACGACTGCAGTATAATGACAATGCAGTAAAATGAAAAAGCTGGAATTTTTAATCCAATTATTTTATAGGAAGAATATATATGGGATTTATAATATTTTCATCAATCAAATTCTTACCTTCTTAAAGGAATTACTTCCATAAGATGCAGGTATTCCCTCAAACCACTATATGGAATTGAAGTTAGTTGAGGAACTTATATTTTCAAGAAACAAAATTCATGCTTTCCCAAAAGATTTTAGTTTATTTGGGGGGGAAACTACTGAACAAAATGACTTTATAAAATGTGGAACATCTCTCTAGAAGCCAAAATATGATGGAATGCCATCTCATGTGCTACAAAAAGTAATGTGGTACTTTTCATTGATTCACATACTCCAAAATAATTTTATGTTTGATGAGATATCAATAAAAATGTGATGGCATGATAACGAGAGAAAGAAGAATAATGATGAGTTGGTTCACCCTGTAGATTAATTTTCATGGTAGAGATTTGATGCTCAATATCTTGATTTTTTAGCTGACATGTATAATGTGAGGCTGGGTCTTTTATGTGATGGTTTTAATTCTTTTGGGAATATTTTTACTTCGCAAAACACATGGCTGGTTTTTATACACATTTATAACCTTTCCCCATGGTTGTGTATGAAAAAAACATTCCCTTTCATGAGTATACTCATATCTGAAACTTCTGATCCTAGAAATTATATAGATGTATACAAGAAACCATTAATAAAAGTGTTGAAAATTCTTTTGGATGTGGGTGTGCGCACATACGATGCATGTTCGAAAGACATATTTCATATGTGTGCTACTCTATGTGGACAATCAATGATTTTCCAACTTATGCAATGATGTATAGATAGAGCACGAATGAAAAACTATAATGTCTTATTTTTATAAAGAATACATGATCCAGGAGACTGAAACATCATTGTAGTTTTAGTTTTATGGGATATTGATGATTCTTTCCAATGGACCATCCATATATATATAATCGTTAAAGATTTTACAATACCATTGAGACAGATGATCCACCTCAGCATTTATCTCAAACTGATGTGCTTAATGATTTGAAAGATTTCAGTTTTTCATTCAGGAAGGGTCAAATGAAATTTGGAAAGAGAATGAATTTTTTCACTCAAACCAGTTACAATTGGAAGAAGATGAGTATCTTATTTGATTTTTCTTATTAGTCAACCAATTTTTTATGTAATTTCTTAGACATAATTTACATTAAAAATAATATATTTGAAATATTTCTTTCGATTCTTCTAAATGATAAAAAAACAAAAGATTATTTACGATCACAGTGTGACTTAGTGGATTGGGTCATCATAACAAAATTGTGTCCTGTGCATATTGGTGAAAATAAATGGAAAGTTACATGTGCTTCTTATGTGATGACACCTATAAAGAAAAAATCAATTTCAGGAAGTACTAGACACTATTCAAGTTCTTTATGTCTATTCAAGAAACAAATCTAAAGGGTTCAACAGAAGAGAGTTGAATCTAAAATCTTTTATATTTTATGATTATCACATCCTTCTATATGAGTTTATTTCAATAGAAATCTATCATGTTTTATCCAATAATGTAAGGGTGGCTGTTATTCAGTTATGCCATTTGTTTAGAGATCTTTTTTTAAAGAAGTTGTCAATGTCTTTCTTGCAAAAAATGTTGGTAGATTTCCCATTAAATTTTTGTGAGTTAGAAAAAATATTTTCTCCATCATTTTTCACATGCATGATGCATATGAATGTTCATATTTCAAATAATATACTTCTTGTAGGACCAATGCATTTTCATTGGATGCATCCAACAGAAAGAAATATGTACACATTAAAGTCCTATGTATGAAATAGGAATCATCCCAAAAGTTCTATTGTGAATGGTTACTTGGTTGAAGAACTTATGGATTTCTGATCTATGTATTTGTCTAATCTTACTGCAAGAAAAAATAGTCCAATGAGAAACAAATAAGAATAGCGTGAGCCACATATAATGTTTGTATCAAGACATGAGATTTTATAATTTATATAATCAAAAAAACATTATTATAATATAATTTAAGAATGTATTATAATATTCTAAAATTTTACACTGATGTTTTATAGTACATTTTTTAATTTTCTTAAAGGTATGTTTAGTGGTTTATAAATAGAATTTGATTCATCTAAAACATATCAATTATGAGTAGCTAATCTGGCATACAATAATGTATGAGTCATCTAAATCATCAGAGTAACAAATAATGTGTGTAGTTAAGCCTATTTTGTTGAGTTACCATATATCATCCTATGTTAATTCATTATTAATCCAAGTTTAATTAATTTATAATAATTATCTAATTAATAGATAATGATTTGTTGTTAACTACTTAATCCTATATTAATTATTCATTAATCATTAATTATTCACTAGTTAATCATTATTTAATTAATGATTAATAAGTAGTTACTTTATAGTTAATTATTATTTAATCATTCTTCAATCATTAGTTAAATATTTTTTAATCATTAGTTAATAATTATTTAATCGTTATTTGACCATTATTTGATCATTAGCTAATCAAAAATTAATAATTTGTTAACCATTCCTTAATCATTGATTAATCATTCTTTATTAATTATGTATTCATTCTTTAATCATTAGTTAATAAATCTATAATTATTAGTTATCAATTTTCTAGTCACTATTCAATCACTCTTAAATCACTAGTTAATCATTCTTTAATCATTAGTTAACCACTCTTTAATCATTAGTTAATATTTATTATATCATTAAGTAACCATTAATTAATACTTATTTAATCTTTCTTTATCCATTAGATAGTAATTATTTAATCAAAATTTAATCATTGTTTAATAATTATTTAATCATTAGTTAATGATTATTAATTCATTAATTAATCATTAGTTAATATTTAGTTAACCATAATTTATTCATTAGTAAATAATTTTTTGTTCATTATTTAATAATTCTTTATTCATTAGTTAATCATCGTTTAATAATTCTTTAATAATTATTTAATCTTCACTTAATCATTATTTATCCATTACTTAATCATTTTTTATTCATTATTTAATCATTGTTTTTTCATTCATTAATCATTAGATAATCATTCTTTAATAATTTTCATCATTAGTTAACCATTCATTAATCATTAGTTAATCATTCATTAATCATTAGTCAATCAATATTTAATAATTATTAAATCATTAATTAATCATTCGGTGATCGGTTATTAACCGTTATTTAAAAATTCTTTAATCATTAGTTAATAAATATTTAATAACTAGTTAATCATTATTTAAACATTAGTTAATCAATATTATTCATTATTTATTAAATTTTTAATCATTGTTTAATCATACTTTATTCATTATTTAATCATTCTTTGATCATTAGTCAATAATTATTTTTTAATTAGTTAATAATTCTTTGGTCATTATTTAATCATTAGTTAATAATTCTTTAGTCAATAGTTAATCAATACTTAATAATTAGTTAGTCATTCTTTAATCATTATATAATCAATATTTAATTGTTTTTTAATCACTATGTAATAATTTCTTGATAATTTGTTATTAATTACTTATTTATTAGCTACTCATTAGTTAAAAATTACTTAATACTTAGTTAATTTTGAATTACTCGTTAGTGTATCATATGTTATTCATTAGTTAATTATTATCTAATCATTTTACAATCATTCTTTAATCCAAATTTATTCACTAGTTAATCAATACTTATTTATTACTTTAGCATTATTTAATCATAACATATTTAATATTCAATTATTATTTAACTATTATTTCACCAAACTATATATAACTAAAAAAAATACTAAGTAAATAACAAATTTACTACTAACTAAAAATGAATCAATTAAATAAAAAAACATCAAAAGAAATATGAAAAAATACCTCTAAATAATGCATCCCAAATTTGAAACTCCTTTTATTCCATCGAAAGTAACGTACATAAAGGAATAATCACCATCAGGATAAGTTAATAGAGAGTGAGTGGAATTAGAAAGAGAGGGTTTGGAATGATTGAGGAGAAGGGGGAGGGGAGGGGTGCCCTTTTTAAAGGGGTTTTGGGGAGAGCCTGTATCG
Source organism: Viscum album (assembly GCA_963277665.1). Lineage (NCBI taxonomy): Eukaryota > Viridiplantae > Streptophyta > Magnoliopsida > Santalales > Viscaceae > Viscum > Viscum album. The sequence goes on from OY728165.1 coordinate 1,089,351,420, forward strand.
CTAATTCTACTTTTCCCATTTATTCTCATGAAATGTAACATCTTGGATACCACCCTTCAACTTAAATTAGTAGAAATGGGTCATCCATGATGTTACCTTTTCTATGTCATCGATACAGGTTGATGAGTAGAAATGGTGGCATCGGCCTTTCCCCATTTCCATATATCTGAAAGGCGGCATGGGCAATACTGCCTTTTAACCTTATTTTTCACATTTAACCTAGAATTATTTTAAAAAATATTTTATTATTAACATATTAAAATAAATCAATGTGACACATTTATGAGTCAAAAAGTCAAGAAAAAATGAAAAAATAGTTTTCAAATAAAAAAAATTAAATAAATTGGTTATAAAAATTTCATTATAAATTATGTCATTGATGAGTGAACATTGAGTTAGTGTATAGGGAAATTTCATTTTGGGGGATATTTTCATCGGTATTGTTTTCATAATCATGTAATATAATTTAATATTTCTCCACATTTTTATATTTAATTTATTTTCACATCATTAAACTACATACCTTTAGCTTCATAGTCATTTGATTCAAATTTTAATGTTCCCATGATTATTTTTTATCATTATCTTTATGGAATGGATATTAGATATACATTTCAAGATTTTGGTATATAATATGAATGTGATGTATAATAAAACACAATCTATATTTTTACTTTAACAGATGAGTGAAAATAATTCAAGGAGAGGTAAATTATAATGGGAATTCAAATTCATAATGAATAAAATGATATGAGTGGATGGAAATATATGCACCATAAACTCCAAAGTGAAATACTAAAATCCATTTGTTACTAAATTTCCTTGAAAAGTGATGAGGTTTAGAAATTTTTACCATGTGATGGGTGAGCATTTATTTTTCCCATTGATAATAATTTAATTTTCGAAACATTGAAAGTTGAATATTTTTAGGGTGTTGTTACTTTGTAAATATGTTTAGATTATATACACAAGGAAAATAATGTGTTTTTTGTGGTGGTATTTGATAATAATATTTCAGGAATAAAATTTTATAAGTATTTAATAAAATTAATTTTATATTTTAGAAGATAATTTATCCAACAAATTAATTCATTCATTTATTTTAAATATAAATAATGTTTTCAAAAATTTTTTGAAAAATGAAATAAATAATAATTAATTATTTTCCATTTGTAAGAATTTTTTTTAATACAAATATTTTTTAGGTGAAGGAAATGTCATAAAATAGTAAATTTAAAATAATTATAGTTGTCAAAAAAATGTGGAAAACAACCAACATACCCTTAACCTGAGCACAATCCACTTAACCTCCTAAAGGCAGTTATCCAACCATCAAGGGAAGGATATCCTTCATGTATTGGTAAAGGGATGTGTGGGTATGCATGTTTAAATAAATAGGGAGAACAATTCATGATTGTGGTCATTCATAGGGCATCATAGTGGATATCCTCTAATATATGGACTAAAGCAAGAGGTTGTATGTGTTGATCATGTCTTGATTCAACAATTTTGATAATTTCTTTTTGGTTTTGATGCTCAAAAACGCCCAAATATATGTTACTAATGAATTTAATTTAAGTGATTTTAAGGAAATTAATATTCATTGAAATATTTATTCTTGAAATATATTTAATTCATTGATCTGTGGGAAATATTTTTTTGTAAGTATTTTTGATGTTTTTAAATGAATTATGGAAACATTGTTCATATCCTACATTTGTAAGTGTAATGTAAGGATTAAACCTAGTTTTTGGAAGAAACCATATGGATTATATTCCCTACATTTAGAAGAAACCCTATATCAGAGAAATAAATATTATGGTTTATCAACCCTACTTTTTTAATCAACCATACACGATCAACCGTACTTTTTTATCAAACATATGTTTTCAACCCCATGTGTAAAGTTTTTTCATCACATTAAGGACCCCTAAGTTTTACTATTAGACTATGGATTTTTTAAATCTAAGATATTATTAGATATTCATGTGATGGTTTTTATGGAAGTAAATATCTTTTCCAATATTCTTTACAACTGATTTGAAAGATGATTATGATTTTTTTAAAGGCTAATATTCAATAAAGTAAAAAATTTCTATTCTTATGGGTAGTTACGACTCAATTGAATTATTTTGAATTAAATTATTTTTGATTTATTGTATCATATTTTTGGAGTTGATATTACCTATAACTTCTCGATCTAAAGTATAAATATTAATATATTCTTCATTGAAAAATTGGAGAAGATACATACATAATGAAAAGTGTTATTTGAAATATTATAAGTGTATCATTTCATTTATAGCTACACTTTTTAGACATACATGTTTTGATTTGTCTAATCAACTAATTGCTGATGCATTTTATTATTACATCTTCTTCTATATGATTGACAAAGAAATATTCATAGATAAAAATTATGTACAAAAATGTTTATACATATGTAAGTAATTTTCTCTTTTACTATTTGAAGAAATTTTATGCAACATTGAAGATATATTTGTTATTTTTTGTCATTGAACATAAATTACATCTGTAATTTCATATTAAAATTGTTAAGTTTAACCTTTGTTTTCTAATGAATCAAACTCTTTTGATTTGGTGTAGTTTTGACTACTCATATTCATTCATGGTTATTTTTAATCTTCTTTAACTAAGATGTGGATTTTTGGTTTCCTATAAAAGAACCATAAGGACCTGTAAAATATTTGTATGGTTCCAACAACCTATAATCAGTTTTTTTATAAGGATATCTGGGTAAGAGGACCTACTAGTGAAAATCACTAAGAACATGGAGTTGAGCAGTTGTTAGAGTGGTCTAGGTGGTCTTTCTGCCCTAAATCACTATACATCACTATGTTCTTTTCATTTATTTTTTTTCACTCATGTTTAAGATAAAATAAAAGTGTTGTTATATAATGAGAGAGGTTTTATAAATATATCAAATTTTTTGTATAACACAATTTATGTCCCCACCCCTTTATGTCTAAGTCTTCATCATTATCATCCTGACCTAAGAATTGGTATAAAAGGAACTTTTCCTGTGGTATATTTTTTTATGATAAATTATTTTATCTTTATCCAATTAAAAAATTTATATCAGAAGTATCAACATAAAATACCAAAGTTGGAAATTTTTTGGATAATAAATAATATTTACCAGCTCTAACATGCATTATCTACAGATTAAGATAAAACTATAACACCCTTAGTTTTTTAGAAATATTTTTCTTTTCAAATTAATTTAATTTATTTGATATTTTTTATTTCATACAATACTAAAAATATTGAATTTTATATTAAAAAACTATGTATGGATTTTCTTATATTAAAAACCAAGTTAATCTTACACAACATGTAGTTTAAAAGTTTCCTTGATCTATACATACATTGAGGTTATCTTGTGTTACACATAACAATGACTTCCCTTGATCGCTTGTCTATCAGTCAAGACCGTTTTTTACCGAATAACAATGTATTATTTAATATAACCTAGTCGTTAAATTAGTATTTATGAAAATGGTTAACTATCTTGTGAAAATATATGGTCTACACAAATATAAAATGAATTCCCTGGTTACAAATTAATTATAAATGAATATGAAAATAGATTGAATATAAAGGAAAATATTATTATACCCACAAAGAGGGTTTACCCTAATAAATTAAATTAATTTTAATTATTGAGTGATGTTAATTTTATATATATGATTTATATTAAATAAAATATTTTTCATATTCATCCAATATATTTTATATGGTTAAAATAATAACAAACCCAATTTTATTCTTAAAACCCTATATTTTTATAAAAATAGTTTTCCCAACTATTAATGGAAAACCCATTTTAAATCCAATTTTTTGAAATTTTATAGATATAATATGTCAAAATAAACATAATATTTGAAATATAAAAATACAAAATATTTTAGGTTAAATTTTAATATTGTTTTTTAAGGATTCATTTTTTAATGAATAGTTAAATATACTAAATTTTAATTCAAAACATTTTTTTCATCTACTTTTTTTATAAGGATAAATTATTTTTTAAAATGATTAAAAAGTTTAATTAGATTATATTTTCATAAATTAATCCAATTTAGGTAATTATAATCAATTTCATTTTGAAATTGGGTATAAATACTTAGCAAACTTTTAGATGTTTTTACATTAAAGACATGTAGTGTCGCCCCATCAGTGAGATTAAATTTAAAATAATTTTTAACAATTAGGTAATTTTAATTGGTAAAAATAGATTCCATATTTTTAATAATCATAATTGATAATTTATAATAATGTAAAATTAATTTTTACCAAAAATATTAGTGAGTGTAGGTAAAATTAATTGTAGTGATTAAGGTAAAATTAAGCTTAATAAGAGAATAAACCTTAACCTTAAGGGCCAAAATGAACTATACACTTGTCCAAACCCCATTTTATGAAAATATTTCATCTAAAAAACTATAAATTATTTAGTTTTTTTATTTTATTATTATTTTATCTTAAAAAACATGGGTACACCTAACTTGTTTTCAAAAATGTTATGTGTGTAATTTCCCTTCCCAATGAAATGTCACCACCTCTCCCACGTATTCACACCTATAAAACCACTTAGGATACTCTAATATCTACCCATTAAAGTCCATAAATTCCATAATTTATTCCTTGATGCCTCACTTTTGGAATAAATACTTCTAAAGAATCTCTTTTTTGAAAACCAAAAAGAGTTAACTGGTTAAGAGGTAACACCCTCCCTCAAGATCCTTTCATTTATTTCCATTATCCACTCCCTAAAATATTCTTATACATAATTTTATAACAAAACATTTATCAAAAATATACTATTATGTTTTTATTATAATTTTTCTACCTACAATTACACACACTTCAATCTAATTGGTATCAAACATACTATTTAAGTGTACGGTGAACTAATGCCTCATGAAATGATGATTGTTCATTTTTCCTTTTCCACCTCTCATGGTGCTAATTATGATGGAAAATATATTTCTATATGAAATATATTAAATTTATAATATCTTAATTATTCTATAATTTTTATTTATAATATACCCTTATTCTTTACATCTTTGTAAATACGATAATTTCGTTAGAAAAGTGTAGACTATTGCCCCCTTAAAGCGATGTGATTCATTCACACACTATATGGAATGTATTAAGGATATGTTTAGTGAAAATATATGAAATATATGAAATAATAATAATAATTTAATTATATTATATACATATATACATATACATAATTTTAATTTACTTTATTTCGTTCAATATATCAATAAATGGAATTTTCTTTCACACATACGTACGACCTACTGTCTCCATGAACAGTGTATTCCATTTCAAAATTCTATATTATATATATTATTATAATACAAATATAATGAAAATTAATGATATTTATATCATGTTTTGCATTCTTTAAATAATTATACAAGTATAAGAACTAATGGTATAACAAATTAGGACACATGAGAAAAACAAAGTAAATATTACCCAAAGCATAACCTTAACATAGAATTGTTATATAGAGGGTAATACAGAGTCATAATCAAACCATATAAAGAATTATATATAATAATAAGGTTATATAATATTTTTATAATAAACCTATATTTATTATACATTATGTTTTTATAAGCATGAAAATACTCAAGACACAATGTAAGGTAATTTCATGACATTTTTTATTTTTGTGACATACATGCTTTATTCACCAACCACTCTATTTGGCTATAATTCCAAAGGATGTATTATATTATTATTATAATTATATTTATTTATATTTACATATCCATTTTATAATACTTCTTTCTTGTGTTCTATTTTTCCAAATTAACCAAACTAGTAAAGTAATTTTGTCTCAATTATCCTTCTTTGAGACACATGCCTTATTATGCATCTATATTTTTCCATGAGGTGTATATAATTGATTTGAAATGTTATAACATGATTAATATTATTTTAATTATAATTTAAGGTTAATAAAATTTAATTTTATTAAATTTTTACTATGGTAAAAATTTACTCAGTGGTAAGAGTTTATTGAAACAATATCACCATTTTTTAAGATTAATTATGATTATAATTCATTTGATTAAATTTTATGATCCATATATCAATAAAACTAATTAATGTTTTTATAATCTCTTTATTCATGATAAATTTATTTATTGGTAACATTTTATACTCTTTTATACATAATATATTTAGGAAAGTGTTTTAAATAAATCTTGACTTTACCATCCCTTCAGTCGAAAATATGTGTTCCTTCAAAACCATGTTTTCTAAAAAGGGTTGAGAAGAATTTTATATTATTCTACTATATTTTTTAAAATTAATATTTACCCTTTTTCTTTTACCAACTTTTTCAAAGGAATATTCTTATCACTTTCTGAAAAAGTCATTTTTTCCTTTTTACCATTCAAAATAATTGTTCTTTTTACCTTGTATGGAATGTAAAGATTTACCCTCTATCATTTCATTAAAGATTAATTTCCATGTTTAAAAGTTTTATTTTTAAGAAAAAAAAATCTAATTTTCAGTGAAATTTATTTCAAAAAGATTTCAATATTTATTTATAAGGTTTCAAAAAAATCAATTAAAGTGTTTCTCAACATGTTTTTTTTATATTCTTTTATAATTTTTCAAGAAAAATGATTTTCAAAATGTTTTCAAGATTATTTTATAAGTTTTAAGGTAACAGTTTTTCAAAATTATTTCAAGTGTTATTTCTAGGTTTTCAATTCATTTTCAAAGAAAATGGTTTTCTAATGGGTTAATGTTTTAAAAATCCTTTTTAAATAAAAAGTGATATTTTACTTAATAATATATATTTAAAATATCATTACAAGTTATTTTCCATATAAGATGACATCTGTTGATGTTACTCGTGATCTTCAAAGAAATTATCCAAAGGTTCCACTCATATTCTTTATTGAATGGTTCTTATTTTGATTGAATAGTTTTTTTAACACCAGTTTCACTTCCATGAGTTATATGCTTTTGGAACCCACTTCTTTTCATGGGTTATTATTTGATAAAATTATTATGAAACCTCTCTCTTTATACAGGTTATGATGTGATTAAATTTTAATGATACCCAATTAATTTTATGTGTTATGATTTTATTTTCATACAACCCATCTATTTTCATGGTTCATGATATAATGAATGTTTTGTGGAACATCCATATATGATTTCATTATTTGATGGATGGGACCTATATAGCCCTCTAATGCATTGTTCATTGACGGATATCTCATGACTATAAATGTTATGTGTGAATCGGATAACATGTTCACTTTGTTATGCATATACATGGTTACATGTTCATAAGTTTATTTATGAACCTCATTACATGTTCACAATGCTATGAGTGAACCTTATTATATGTTCATAATGTTATGTATGAACAAGATTACATTTTCACAAGGTTATTCATGGAATTTGTTTCATTTTCATAAGATTGTGAACTTGATTACATGTTCACTATTTTATGTATGAACCTGATTTCATGTTCACAAAATTATGCATGGACCTATATTCATGTTCATAAGTCTATGAGAGGGCCAAATTTAATTTCCTTAACTTAATGTGTGAATATAATTCTACTTATACATACTCACTATGTTGTAAATTTATTTTTATACCAAAATTCCATGTTCTATTCCTATTTAATGATTTAAACGATTATTATCTCAATTTTTTTATGATTCATGTCTCTTGAACTCTAAAAAATTATTCAATGATTGATTTTTATGATCATTGATATAAATTTTGTTATCTTAAAATGATAATGATCACATTTTTATACCCTTATGTTCATGATATAAATATTAATTTCCTTTATTTACCCTTACTGAGCATTTGAGCTCGCCCCTTTCTTATGTTTCCATTCCCAAGGTTATGAAGATATGTTTTTAAGTAGAGTTACTAATGGTGGATATCTTTGTCAGAATAATTGAAGATATTTCACTAAGCTAGAGGATTTTTGTTCCATGATTCTTAAGGAACTAAAATAATATGGTATTTATGTGTTTGCATTTTGTAATATTTTATGTATTATAAAAAAGTGATGTAATGTCTATATACGTTAATACTGGGTTGTTAGAATTTGTATCAGAGAAAAGGTTAATTAACCTTTGGGAGCTAGTATGGGATAACCTTAGTGAGAATGATATGTACATTTCAAGGGATAAATCTAGTGATATAGAAAAGTATAAAAAAATGTCCTGGAATTTTTGGAAATGGATAAAGAAAGTGGTTTCATAGAAATAAATCCTTTTATAGATACTAAAAGTGTGTGTGGATATTTTATAGATGTTCCTAGAAGTAAAAACTCTTATAATATGTTACAAGTCTGACCCGGGGTAATCTGGTACACAAAAATGGGCCTTATTTCACACCTAGTTTGACACTCCCATGGAATATTATTTGGGAATTAATGAACTGTTCATGGACCATCATGAAGTATTTAAATATAAGTACGCTATGAATAACCTAGTATAACACTAAGGTGTCATATATTATGTATGTTTTTATATTTTATACATATTATAACTGAATTCTCATGATTATTTGATTCCTCATTATGATAACTATTTTTTACTCTATAATTTTGGTTTTAGTCAATAGCTAGAACCCAAAATAACTGCATTAATTTTGATTGTGATAGAAAATGAAATGATTTTTTTATTTAATATCAAAATTATATGGGTGATACAATATTAAACCTCATTTCTATACTCTCGAATATTTTTCAAGATACAAATCATACTAAGATTCCAAATGAGAAAAGGTAGGGACAATATTCTATTTATTCCTTTATAAAGAAATTTCCACGTTCTTTATGTAGGTCTTTTGATCCACATGTTGTTGAAAACTGGATCAGTACCATTGAAAATATATTATTCATTATCTAGTGTGTGAATCATGAGAAATTTATTCTGGTAATTTATCGGTTAGAAGGTGAATGAGACCAGTGGTGGACTCAAATTAAGAATATGAGGAAGCATGATGAAATTGGATACATGAATTGGGATGCTCTCAAGAACTTATTATTCAATAAGTAATTATCGCATTTCTTCTTACGAAGATAGAAAAGGCATACCTAGAGTTAAATCCAAATGATGGTGAATTTTTCAGTATCTACAAGGATAATATCAAAAGATTTTTGAGGTAGACTTCTTGTAGTATCATCCAAATTCAAATTAAATTTGATAGGTTCTTTAGTGGATAAAATCCAAGTCTCAGAAGGTTATTGGCCATAAAAGACTTTAATAGTTATGAATAGAATTTGTGTTGTGAAATAAATGATAAAATAAATGTTGGAGTTACGTATCAATCTATATGTTTTAATATGAAATGAAAGTTGGGGTTCAAAGGGGAATATAAAAACCATGTAGGGAAGAAAAAGTGTCAAACTCATACATTCCAAAAATGTTGAAAAAATTACATAGGAGAGTTCTTGAAGGAGAAAATATGGGTTTTAAAGTGTGGGAAGCCTGGACTTTGAGAAAAAAAATATAGATGTGATGAGAATAGTAAATTCAATGAAATGAGTGGAGAAAAAGATCGGTAGAATAAACCATCCAAACTTCAGTGTTTCAAGTTATTATAGTTTGGGAATAATGTGAATCAATCCCCAATCAAAGAGCTAATATGGATAATAGAACATAATAACCTATGAGTAAAAATTACAAAGAAAAACATTATGAAATTACAATAGATGAAGTTAATAATGAAAATTAAGGGGAAATGTCTCTTTTCCCCCTTAGTTGGGAAGTTCATGTTTGATTTTGTATGAATAAGCCCTATAGTAATATTTTTTTCATCCTTTAGGGATGTTTCATGTGATTATATCCCTATATATGGATTTTGGAATAATAAAATCACATTTAATGTTCTATCAATGCAAGGATGAACCCAAGTATCCCTTAAAAATGTTTTTGGTAGAATATAAATCATATTTAAGGAAGAAAGAGTGATTTATATTTTGGAAGTGTTATAAGTTTAACCACTTATGGAAATTTTATGTCAAACATAGAATACATTTTTTGAGATTAATGTATTATCTCACTATATAGGGGCTTATGCATATCGTATAACCTATTTTTGTTTATGGTAACTCAATACAGATGTCATGACTTATCATGGATCTCATGATCTGTTAGCACTTCTAGAATGAAAAAAATATATCATTAATTTCTTAGGTTAAGAGATGAAGTCTAAATATATCAAGGCACAACCAATGGGTGATATTTTACATATTAAAGGAAATAAAATCATGTAATTATAACTTCCCAAAAAAATTATTCAACCCTATGGAAGGAATCAGGAAAGATAAAAGGTTGTTCTTGTTCCTTCTTTTTCGATGAATCAAATGGTCCCTTATATCATCAGAAATTTATGGCTTTGTGTTTATTAACATTCTTCTGACAATGTTCTCTATCACTCTCCACCAGAATTTGATAGTTATATTTCTATTCCATGTATATGTTTTCACTGGCCAGTAATGTTCTCTTTTGTGGAAACCCAGCAATGTGTTACTCTGGGTAACCATTATGGTTACAACTTTCATTCATAATAGAATTTTTAGTGTTCTTTTATACAATGTGGGTTTCTATTAAAGGAATATAAAATTGTTAAACCTTTGATAACCCAAATGAATTTTGAGGGTGTAATTAATTTTAAGGGGTGTAGAATATAGAACCCTGATATTTTTTAAAATATGTTTTTTTAATTAATTAAATATTTTTGATATTTTTCATTTCACACAACACAAAAAATAGTTTATTTTATATTGTAGCACTATTTTTGTCTTCTTTAATATGAAAAACCATGTTAATCATGCACTACATGAAACATAAGTTTTAGCATACTCTACATGTAACACTAAGGTTATCTTATCTTACATGTGACAATGACTCTCCTTGATGGATTATGTAACACGCAGGACAGAGTTTTACCGAATAATGATATATTATTTAATAAAACATAGATGTTAAATTAGTAGCTATAAAAATGGTTAACTAACTTATAAAAATCAATGTTATAGGAAAATATAAAATTAATTTATTGGTTACAAATTAATTATAAATGAATATGAAAACCAAGTGAATAAAAAAGTAAATATTATCATAACCAAAAAGTTGTTTTACCCAAATAAATTAAATTAATTAAAATTAGTGAGTGATATTAATGTGATATAAATATTATATATTCAATAGAATATCTTTTATATTAACTTAAAATATTTTATAGGTATAATATAAGAACAAATCTAATTTTATACTTAAAAATCTATACTTTTATAAAGTTGGTTTTACAACCTTTTAATGGATAACTCATTTTAAATAAAAAAAAAATTGAATTTTTATATTTTTAAATTTCAAACATATAATTAATCATTGAAATAGAAACATAAAAATTAGGTTTGGATAATTTTTTGGTATTTTCTGTAAGGTTTTATTTTTTAAATGATGAGTTAAAAATACTGAATTTTTACTCAAAATTGCTTTTTTATATAATTTTAACAGAAAGTATAGTCTCATATGATGAATATTTATTTCAAAATGAAGTTCATAGTTATGAAAAACTAGAATTATCTTTTTATAAAATGACTTATAAAGTGATTATATTTAAGGTCATCACCATGAATGACTGAAAAAGTGAAGTTCCAAGGTGATTTGGATGTGTCTAGAAAGTTGTATGAAAACTACAGAATGAATCTATAGAAAATAAAGTTTTTGATTCATTACAAAAATATTATAATAATATAAAAAATAGATTGATCTCAAAATGAGAACTTGAAGCTTTTAACATATAATTCTAAGTCTGATAGAGTTACTTATAAGAGAATATATTTCGAAGATTGATCTTGATAAGATGAATACATTTCTAGTTGAATGGTGTTCATTTTATTCATATCAAGGAATATAATATTTTCCAAGTAGATTAAAACAACTATTAAGAGATTTAACTACTTTAAGTGAAAAAGTTTGATGTTTAAAATGTTCTGAAGAACTATCTACTTCTTCCTAACTCTTATATTTTATTTTATGTTTTTTATTTAAAGTCAATGTTATGTATATTGTTTAGTGAAAATATGTTCTATAAGTTGTTTCATAATTCTATTTAAAAACTATTATTAAGTTATATTATATAAATATATACTAAATATTTGATAAATTAATCTATTATAGTGGGTGATAAATAATTTAACTACTTGTGAAAAAAATAAAAAGACTTTTTTTTCTTTTAGAATATTCTAATTCTTCAAAAATATTATATGTTATGACTTAGGGGTAGTTTTCAGAAAGTAATCGTTTTATTCATTAAATAATTAATATACTCCTTATTTAAAAACCTATATCTATTAATAAAGCATGAATTTAGGGAAAGTTTATTTTAAATACTTATTACTCTTATCTTTTTAATGTCATAAAAAGGGGAAGACTTTTAAAGATTTAGTTTTACATGTTTATCATTAGGGCAGAGAAGTTGGAAAATTTACATATCAATCTTAATGATATCCTTAACAATGGGGAGAAGATATACTTATATTAAAAAGAGATAAATGGGGAGAAATATATAAAAAAGCTAAATTTTTGAAATTATAAAATATTTTATATGATAAATTTATTTATTCATGAGAAATTTTATGAGAATATTTGTTCTTTTAAAAATTGTTTTTTAGTTTTATGGTTTTTTGTATGGGTTTTATAACCATAAAAGGTGTAGATTTTTGAGAATGTTTTTATTCTACAATTTAATTAATTTATTTTTGGTTTTGATTCACACAAATTCCCACATTTGTGTTATAAATGAATTTACTTTTGAGGGAATTTTAGGAAATTAATATTCGTTGAAATATTTGTTTTGGAAATATATTCAAGTCATTGATCTATAAGAAATATCTATTAAAATTAATAATGATGTGTTTAAACGTATCCAAGAACCATTATTCATACCTTATGTTTGTAAACATAACGTAAGGAATAAACCCTATGTTGGGAAGAAAGCGTATGGAACATATACCCTGTATTTGGAAGAAACCATTTATGTGAGAAACAAAAAGTATGGTTTATAAACCCTACTTTTGTGATTAAATTTAGGTGATAAACCTTGATTTTTTGATCAACCGTACATTTTCAACCCTACATCTAGATTTTTTTCATCACATGAAGGAACCCTATGTTGGACTATTCAATGACAGAGTTTTTAAATCTTTGATAATATTTGAGATCCATGTAGCAGTTTTGATAGAATTGAAGATCTTTTCAAGGATTTAATGATAAATTAAAATTATTTTTATGATTTCATTAAAGGCTCATATTTAATGGGGTGAATCATTACTATTATTATGGGAATTTATGACTCTCTTAGATGATTTTGAATTCAAATATTGATGATTTATTGTGTGATATTTCTTAAGCAAGTTTTACCTGGAACATCTCGATCTAGAATATAAATATTGAGATGTTATTAATTATAAAAAATGAGAGAAAATACACATAAGGATAATATATGTTTAAAATATAAAAAGTGTGTCATTAACTTAAAAGCTACACTTTGAAGACATGTTGGTTTTGATCTATCTGATTGGATCACTAAAACTGCATTTTATTATTACATATTTAACTATAAGATCGATGAGGTATTTGTTAGAAAAACCCTTTGGAGAAATAAAATTTTAAACACATGTCTGGTGTTTTCTCTATCAATTTTTGAAGAAATATTGTGCAATGTTAATGATCTAATTGATATTATGTTTTATTGAATATCAATTACTTTTTCAGTTGTTTCTGAAACTGTGATGTTTAACCTATGTTTTCAAATGAATCAAACTCTATTGGTTTGCTAGAGTTTTAATTTCTCAGACTCATATATGGTTAAGTGTTAGCTTCTTACACTAAACTATGGATCTAAGGTTCCTTTTAAAAAAACTAGAATGGCCTATCAAATCTTTCTAAGTTTTCAACTTCCTACACTCAATTGTTTTTTTTTTCTAAAGGTCTCATGATAAGAGGACCTTCCATTTAAAATCACTAACCTCATGAAGTTTAGTTGTTGGTGGAGTGGACTATAGGATATCTATGTCACAAACCACTATAAAACTTTGTGTTCTTTTTATTTATTTATTTTATTTGTTCACTCGTCTTTAATATAGAATTAAATTTTTTATTTATAATGGGAGAGATGTTCTCAATATATCAATTTTTTTCAAGAAAAAATTTCATCCCCCCCCCTTATTTTTTCTTAGTCATTATCATCACCATCCCGACCTAATAGTATGAGTGTACCAACTCCATTCATGCTTATTTTGGAAGATGTATGTGGAACTGAGTATGATATTGGGGAGAATAGTTGTCATAAAAATCATTTTTTGATGTATAATACATCAGGGACATTTCATTTTTACTACAATTTTGTTGTTTCACGCAACAACTACATCGCCCACCTCAGGCATGATTTTTTGTCATTACAACTCATCTTCAATCCATACCCATTATTTCTACAATTAGAGAAATGTAATTACTACTGACTAAATGTCCCAAAGGCCAAAATTTTTATTGATTTTTGATAATACCCATTTTAAGGGTAAAGGGGGGAAACCAAGACTTTAAGGGAATCAGGACATCAGCAAAATTTGAAAAACCAGAGTGTTACAACCCAGAACAAAACTACAAAAAAGTGCTTCACCTAGCATTAATATCATTAAGGAGAACCTCCACCAAAGCATGGCTGCTCAAAAAGTTGTCTCATAAAAGAATTCATGGGCCTGGTACCAATGGCTACCCCATACCCTCTCAATATTCTAAATTTGAAAAGTCATGCCTAGTGAAGTCCACCATATCTATCCTCTACTAAAGAAAAACCATGTATCTTTTCTGGGATCCCCATCAGTCCATCCATTTCACCTCCAACAACAGAATCAAAACAATAAGAACACCCATTTCACAGCCAATTGTGTTCATCACACATAATAGAACCACCAAATCAACACAATAAACATGAACTGCAAGATCTATCAAGATAAGACCTACAAGAATACAGCAGGACCATTAGAAGCCAAAACCAAGGGGCCCTCCCCCCTCTACACCACTCTGAGGCCGACGTCGATCCACAAGCGTCGATGGTGAGACATGATTTAAGAGGCCTTCACGCCTCTGCCTACATAGATCAGAAGCCACGCCTGCTGGGATTGCCCATTGAGCATGGTAGTATGATGCCTCATCAGAGGATACAAAACCAAACTATATCCATGTCCACTGAATAGAGACGCCCTCTCATGATGAACACCTCCAACCGCCCTGATCTGAAACCGGCCCACCAAAGCCAAAGGGTGATGAATCTGATACTTCGCCTAAGTCAACAAAGATATAAGTTTCCATAGTGAACCAAGTCGACGCTGACCCGAAGGACACCAACACCAAGTCGTTTGGGATATGCCTGAGGAGGGGAGGGAGTGACACCGGAGGTGGAAACCCTATCCCTTTGGGAGTGAAGAAACATGCCACTATGAGGCTCCCGGGTTTTTCTCCATATCAGATAAATGTAATTACTACCACTATAAATTTTGAGCTTGATCTCCACACCCATTGAAATGTGGTAAAACAGTATAAATAAATTTTTATAGCATTATTAATCCACTATAAGGTCAAGGAGTGGATGAAAATGCTATGCATATAAGAAGGGAGACACTATCATGGATAAATAAAGAGATGTAAGAGTTAGCATCCTAAATTCCATATATGTAACATGAATGGTTTCAGAATAAATATATAGTGTAATTATGAGTTGAATATAATACCATGTTGTTTGTATGAAATGTTAATAATGTGAGTCTCATGTATGGAGTGTTTGAAGTTACATGTTTTACAACTGAAATATAGTTCATGGTCGGTATCTTCAATCTGTGGTTTAAAATAATAGATATGATCCATGAAAATTTTTGGAAGTACATTGAGAGCTTTCATCGTGAGTATTTAGCTATATAAAATATGTCATAAATTGTACATTTTCAAGGGAAATAATATTAAATATATAAAAAATTTGATAGTTGGATATATCTTTTCCATTAAATAACGTGAAAACCATTATGAAAAATATAAGGGATGAGTCAGACTGATAGGGGAAATTTTCTAGGCTTTGGGACTTCTATTGTTTGATTACCTTTGGATTTTTTTCTATATCCTTGTGGCTAGAATAATGGTGTTGAACTTATATATATGTGATTTAATGATGTGTAATTTAATGTTTAATAGTATTTTATGTTTTAATTAAATTTATGATATGTATTTACTTCTTAATTTATAATTTTATTATCTTTATTTCTTATTCATGAATGAGAATTGGGTGATAATTGAGGGATATATAGTTTTAATACATTTACTAGTGTATGACTCTCTCTATGATCATTGGGTGGGTTATTCGATATTTTTAAATAATTATATAGGTCTCCTATTTTCCTAAAACCCAAAGTACCTGACCATGTGTACCAAGATGTTTTTTAGGGTAGAGAGTGTATATCATGACCATTAGATTCACCCAATGTTGATTATTTGAACTCATGCCTACTAATAAATCATTTCATAAATTTATTCTTGATGAACCTAGATTTGAAATTTCCAAGAATGATTTAATATTCCTGAACATCCAAATTCATCATCATTCTCTCTTTTAATATTTATATGGACTTATTAACTTTCATTAAGATTTTAGGTCTTTACTATTAAATAAATATATTATCCACATTATCATCATTGGATATTAATCATATATAAATTATCTTATACTCCATAATTATATATTTACTTATTAATGTTTTATGTTTTAAAATTCCAAAATTGAGTCCAACCTAAAAGAATTAATGATGCTCTTTAGGTTCATCACCTTATAAAGGTATATTATCAAATATTGGGTGGGGTTAATGTTATAAACTAAGTAGCCTTACCATCAATTGATGATTATGTAAAATTTTACATCTAGGATATTCAATTATCTAGTTCTAAATCACAAGATGCTTTATATTGAAATCCATAAGATTATGAAGTTTAGAATAACTAAAATAAATTTTCCTTGTAAAAAGATATAATAGAGGTCATGTCTAAAAGAAACATCCAAAATGATATATATTCATTAACACGGTGATATCTAGAAACATTATATTTCTTTTTCATGACTTATATAGTAGTGTTAGAGCTTAATATTCTTGTAATAACATATGTAATTTTCTTTTGAAAGGAGGATAATGAAAATCATGTAATCACTATGTATTTGAAATTAAATATTAAATCATTTTTCAACATAAATATTAAATTAACCACATTAATATGTAGGTATACTATTTTTATAGGTCTATAAATGGACTAATAAGTGTTAATTCCATGTTAAAGGAAGAAATATCCCCAAATACATTTTCTTTTTCAAATAAGTTGATCTGTTTTATTCAATGTGCATCTAATTATAAGGTGAATTTATGAACCTTAAAATTTTGGTTATACATCAGCATCAATTATAATGAAATGTTTGTAGATATTTCAACTAATAAGGAATGTTATGTAAAAACCCATTTTATTTTTACTCATATCCATCATCATAAGTCCATGTGTACACAATAATCTTAATATAGTCATTCATGGAATGATTTTCATATAAATATCATGATTCCTCAATAATTTATGTGAGGCATGAATTCATAGTGGATTTTGAACCATCACCTCAAACCCCTGACTCATATGACCCTCTAAGGCATCACATAACAAAAGATGGTATAAGAATTGTTCATGAAGTCATCAAATTAGTTTTCTATTTAACATTAAAAAAATCCATTTGAAAATCATTATTAATATATATACTGTTTGAACATACATGGAGTATATTTTTTCCATTGAGTTGAAGATAAACTCGTTATTTGTGACCATGAAATCCCCCCCCCCCATCATGAGGGAGAATAAATTATTTTTTACTAGTTAAATTATTGCCTCTTAGGCATATGATAATGTATGAAATACCTCATAAAATCAAGGGTTACTTTAAAATAATAAATGTTTAAGAAAAAACATACCTAATAGTTTATCCTATCATATTCATGTATCTAATAGTTTAAAATTCTTTTAATATGTACCACACAGCCACATATCCCAATTGATGAAACTATATGAATTAATATATGTTCTTGTTGATGAATATTTCTATGATTTCCAACTAATTCCCACAAATTACATATATAATCATGTATTGATTTAATAATATAAATTCCACATCCTTCATATTATTTTCACCACAATAATTCTCTTCTTTGGGTAAGTTCAAAATGCATGGTTAATTATGTACCTCCATGGTAACCAGAATCATTCATGTTAAAGAACTCCTATTAGTCCTCTGTACCCTAAATTCTAGTATATTGTTGTTATAAAATCTATCATTCCTTGGAAGATTTTGTATAATTTTCTACAAAATTTTTCATACATAGGTACTTACTCTTTTTATGTAAAATTCTATATCATTACCGAGAAATCATATGGGGTTCTTTATTGGATTTTATCAGGAAATAATCCACATGCCATCCCCCAAACTCTTTATAGACCCAGTCAATGAATTTATTCTTCTTGGACCCTATTTTAGGGGGGGGTTCTAATTTTTATCCTTTATTCCATATAGATGTCCTTACTGTGGGTTACTAACTAGTTATATTCCCCACGCCTTCACTGGGGTCATCTAACTATGTGATCAAGGAAGGATGATTATCTATGAATACCACACATCCCCCATTATTATACACCCACTGCATAGTGATCCCTATCATATGAACATATAAAAGAATAAAAAATTTGTTCTTATCATAGGAATTTAAATGGACCATCATTTTCCCATCATAAATGACATTAAAAAATATGGACTAATGTCATCCCCACAAGATGTTAACTTGTATATTACACACAATTATATGTAATTTAACTAAAATTAAAATAAAAAATATTTAGTTTAATGTTTTTATGAATTTATTCTCCTTGTCACACAACCATACTAGTCCATAATTTTTAATACATATCACTAAATTTTAATGTCTTGTCATTCAGTATAGAAAGAAAATTCTTTAAAAATATTGGATTTTGATTCCCTTCAATATGGGACATTTTGGAAGTACTCCATTGAATCAATCCAAACACAGTGACTCTTAAAAACAAGCACATTCTTGGAAAGTAATAAACAATAATGTGATCACAAATAATACTAAGAGACCATAAATTTTTTAATAACCATTTACATACAAAGATAGTAATAAATTATAACTTAACCCATTAAACCTTCATTGATGGAATTACACATTACAGTAACCATAAGTATTATTAGTGGACTATAAAACCCATCACCACCTAATTCAACATGGATAATGTTATAAAATCTATCATTCTAAATTTAATTCTTAGGGGAACATAAATTCCTTCATAATGAGTAAAATATTATACATTATTAAACTGAAACAAAAAAATTTAGGCCTATATAAATTAAAAAAATACTAAAATGTACATATAATTAATCCATATAAATGTTAATCACCGTAATACACATTCAATTTTCTAGATAAAAAAAATCCATTATAGAAACATATTCATTCTATGATGAAACTAAACTATAGAAAAAATTTAATTATTCTTATAAGATCATAAACTCAAGAATAACCCAACTAGCATATCTTAATTGCACAAAGATATATCATATCCCTATATCTACCCTAGAGACCATCAATCCCCCTATAATAATTTCTATTCATAGATTTCCCTAAAAACCATGAGAAACATTTATATTTTTCTAGAAATTTAAAAAATTATATCATTACAAAATCATATGGGACCTTATTCATTTAGAATACATTATTCACCTTCTTAGAATAAACTAAACGACATCATGGATGGGAAATCCATCATCAATGGAACTAAAATAAATAGTACACATATGTATTACTACTTTACCTTAAATCCCAACATAACCTGATTCCCCTTTTAGGATAGCACTAAAATCACACATAAAGTTGTAATCTATGTTACATCACACTAAACCTTTTTATACCCTTATGTGTTCTAAGAGACATAAAATAAAAGTGTAACTAGTTCGTACTCTAATATGGTATAAACCTTAACTCAACCATAATTTTATCATATATTTCTGTAAAATATACTTATTATCCTTTATTCAACCCTAAATAGAGTTAAATTAAATAATTACATCTTATACAATAATAAATTATGGTATTAAATACACACACCCTTTATTAAGAAGATTCAAATTCCACGTGTCTTAAATAGAAGGTTATATAAATTCATATAAATATATTTAAAATGTACTGGTATATATATAACGACCCATACTTTACATAAATTGTTAATACTTCAAAATTGAAGCGTACTTATTACAACATATAACAAAAACACGAAAGGACCGTATAGGTATAGTGTCTTTAGAAATTGGGAAACATAAACAACTGGTTCATAAATCGTCTATACTGTCTCCCATTTATTTCATCATATCTATAGTCCCTTTTGGCATATCTTACTTAATAACCTTATTCCTGACCTGGGGAAAGAAAACATAAAAAAGGGTGAGATCAAATGCTCAGTAAGGGTAAACAAAAGAAATATCAATCACATCATATTCATAAGAACATAACTTCTGGAAATCGTAACCTGCAAAAGAGAGCATAATTTCATAACATGGGATAAATCATAGTAGTGAAATGTAATCCCAATAATCATAACTTAAAACATGAAACTTTTTGTAATACACACATAATCATAGAGAATCATTTCTTATTAGTCAAGACTCATTACCAAGACTATCTTAGTGGACAAAGTCCATTTCTGAACCGAGTTCACTCCCCGTTTCAGTGCTGTTTCACTGAACCAGTATAACCTACCGTTCCAGCCATGTCTATCTCATGAGATATAAAATCTTTACCCAATTCATTGTAGGGTGATATAGGTCTCACCCATCTCATAATGATACCATTCTTATGTGTTCCACAAAATCATAAATCATACATCATTGCATAACCCATGTAATAAAAATGGGAATCTTAAACATCATGACATCATCAAACAATTCATATAAGATAAAAGAATTCATAAAAATAATTCCATCACAACATAATCAAATCAATTTAATAATAGGGATATAAACAGAACCCTATATTATCATAGATGGAAAATAATTTTGATAAAACACATGAACTATATTCTTGAGGAAAATATACTTTCAAATTCAAAAACATTTTCCTTTTTTAACATGTCATACAATTTTAAACCAAAGAATTTGATTAAAAATAAACTTGAAAACTTGTAAAGGAAGCTTCTTGGAAATAATTTTTTAAAAACCCATTCATTTCGTATAAGTTAAAAAAACATTCATCGTACTTTTGTCAGAAAAGTCAAAAAGTACCTCGTATGAAAAACGACAAAAGATTCCTTTCATATCCTTTACAAAAAACTCACCAAAGGGTATAATTGGATTTAAACAATTTTAGGTGGATGGAAATAATATTACATATTGAGGAAACATGGATTTGGATGATAAAATGCACCCCAGTAAATACTAAATTATAAACAATCTCGGATAAAAATGAGATTGTGATATTTCCCTTACCTTAGGTCCGATTTGCTTCGTAAGTGTTCGAAACTCCTGTATAATGATTTAAATAATGTTATTGACTTATTCCAGAATCATACTTATTGTTATGATATCATATATGGTCATATTCTTAGCTTCTTATTAGTAATATTTCATTACTACTTGTTATTCGGCTGTTTATTACTTTTTGTTCTTATGCGTGTTTTGTCGAATAAATTCTTATTCTTCTCTTTAGATTATAGATACCTCATTTCCATAATGTTATTAGTGTAATATATATCATATTCATTCATTAAATTCATTTATATAATCATTATGCAATGAAGATCATGTAGAACGAGTCGCATCACATCGTGGAGACGGTATTCCGTACGTACGCATGAGTGATGATATCGTTCCTATGATCGTGGAATTGTATTGGAGTGTATGTATACTATTTCAGAATCAATATCACTTTATAATAGTCATATATAGTCATTATTTACACCATTATACCCATCCAAGTAAGGTGGTGGTGGAAAATAGATTACACCACGGCGTGGAGACAGTATTCCGTACGTACGCACGTGCGTTGATTTCTTTTTCCGTAGGATGGATAGATGGTGAAATAGGGTTGTTTCATAATTATAATAACATATCCATATATAAGTGATACTGATTTTATTACTTAATAATTGAATAACTAAATAAGAAGAAGTGGAAGAAGAAATAAAGATGAAAGAATCGGTAACGGACATTACCTCTTCTTTGAAGTGCTTCTTTGAGACCTCCTTTTAGGGCACTAAAATAGGTCTTTCAAGAAGACCGGAACCTCTAGTATGTTTCTAGGGAAGTGGAGAGGAGAAACTGTCAGGGTTTGGACGAGCTTGAAGGCTCAAAGTGGTGTGAGGAAGAGGGGGAGGAGGTGCCCTTTTATAAGGGTGGAGAGGGGCACCTCTGGAATAACTAAAAATATTATTTTATTATAAAGTCAAATTAGGTTTTTTAATAGCTAGAAATTAATATATTTAGAACATAAGGTGGGTAGGGGTCTAAATCCTCTCATAAAATAGATTTTAGACAAGTTTAGGTATCAATTTTAACCTTATCATTTAGATTTAACTTTAAGTTAGATAATTTAACTTTCACCGTGTCTTCTTGTTTTCTTACACTATAAGGTTAATAAACTTACAATATCAAGCCAAAAGAACCCCAAGTTGTTAATTATTAATATATATAACCTTATCTAAGTCATTTGGACGAACCTTATATTTTTAGGAATAAAATAACAATTAATAATATAATATTTGTTTTAAAAACTATTTTATGTCAATTTTGACACTATTTAGTAATTGATTTTTGTGAAAATCATAACAGAATGATTAGTTCGGACCAAGTTAATTAAATCAATAATAACATGTCATATTAACCTATAAAATTAGTTTAATTCATAAAAAGTCTCATATTACATTTATTTGGGTATTTATAACATCAATTATGTCAATATTTCATTAATAAGATAATTACTGCATCATTGTTGTGTCATAAATAAATTAAATTATTTAATTTCTAAAAATTACAAATAAAATACCATTATGTAGGAAATCTTTTTATATTTCTAATGAATATTTATAGTTGAATTTATCTTATGTATAACCCCATATTAAAAATGATTTACTTATTAAACTTTGATTTTAACTATTTTAACCCTTCTTTAAATAAATTAATAATAAATGTCCTAATCTAATTCAAGTGGGCCTAAATGGTCATATATTATTTCTAAGGTTTTTTTGGTCAAATTACACTTGTCCAATAGAATTAGGACATGTGTTAGGGTAATAATAATATCATTTTTACCCTTAATTACCCTATTTACTTTTAACCGTGGTAAAAAAAAGTAAAAAGTTATCATTCACCAAAAAATTATTTTCATCTCATTGAACCACATTTTACATACTGACATCAACCGTGTCTCTTGGATTTTTGAAATTCCACTCACAGAAGCGGTAAAATTAAGTTTTATGAAAAATTCTGTTTTTAACTACCACTTAGTGGTTTCACTATTCATCAAAAATTCAAAGTTTTCAGAAAAATACCAAAATTTCACCTTAGGCTAATTTTGATATTCCAAATCCAAAAATGAAGTCCATTTTGAAAAATAAAATTTATAAAATTTCAAAAAGTGGTTATTACTATTCATAACGGCTAGTTTTAATAATATTTTAATAGCATATCATTGTTTAGTGAAACTCGGTATTGCGTACGACGCAAGCTATCGAGGAAGGTCGCGGTTGTGTGTAAAGCAAGCCAAGCTAGTGTTGTGTGTAGTTAAAGATTCCTTTGATGATTTATATAACATAAAAACAAAATATTTCACATAAAAGTCTCGGGTGTTACATTCTACCCCCCTTAAAATGAATTTCGCCCTCAAAATTCGTCACTTTGTAACAAACAGATGAGGATACCTCTCCCTCATCATATCTTCAAGCTCCCATGTAGCTTCTTCTAATTGGTGGTTCCTCCATAAAACTTTCACCAATCGAGTGGTCTTGCTTCGTAGGACTTTTTCGCTACGATCCAGAATCTCTATCGGCTTTTCTTCATAAGAAAGATCTTGCTCCAGCGGTACAACTTCTGAGCTAAGTACATGTGAAGGATCGGGTATGTACTTTCTCAGGAGAGATACATGGAACACATTGTGAACTTGAGAGAGATTCGGTGGAAGTGTCAATCGGTAAGCTACCTTCCCAACACGATCCAGTATTTCGAAAGGACTGATATATCTAGGGCTCAACTTCCCCTTCTTTCCAAATCTCATGACTCTCTTCTAGGGAGATATTTGTAAGAACACTTTATCACCCACTTCAAACTCTAGTTCTTTTCTTCGGTTGTCGGCATAACTTTTATGTCGACTCTGAGCTGCTCTTATGTGTTGTTGAATAGATCTGACCTTTTCTGCCATTTCATTAACACGATCAGGTCCTAATAGCTTTCTTTCCCCAACTTCATCCCAGCAAGTTGGGGTCCTGCATTTCTTTCCATAGAGAGCTTCATAAGGAGCCATCTGAATACTGGAGTGAAAGCTATTATTATAAGAAAATTCCACCAAATGTAGGTGTTAATCCCAACCACCATTGAAATCCATAGAGCAAGCTCTCAACATATCTTCTAGAGTTTGAATTGTTCTCTCAGACTGACCGTCTGTCTGAGGATGATAAGCATTGTTGAAACTCAGCTCTGTATCCAGAGTATGCTGAAGACTTCTCCAGAACTTCGAGGTAAATCTCGGATCCTGATCAGATATAATAGAAAGTGGTACTCCATGCAATCTTACCACTTCCTTTACATAAATCCTGGCAAGCTGATCCAGAGAGAAATCCTCTCTAATAGCAATGAAGTGTGTAGACTTGGTAAGACGAACAACTATGACCCAGATAGCATTATTGCATTTGGATGTTTTAGGAAGTCCTGTGACAAAGTCCACAGTGATGTTTTCCCATTTCCATTTGGGTATGGGTAATGGTTGTAACATCCCCTTAGACTTCTGTCTCTTAGCTTTAACTTTCTGACAAACCAAGCATCGAGAGACATATTCAGAAACATCTCTTTTCATGCCATCCCCCCAGAAGTACTCTTTCAGGTCCCTATACATCTTCGTGCTTCCAGGATGAATAGAGAATGAATAACTATGAGCCTCATCCAGCAGCTCCTTCTTTAATTCCGGGATGGGAGGAACACAAACCCGATTCCTGAACATTATTATCCCATCACAATCAAGGTTGAATTCAGGAACATTTCTCACCTTCTTTTGTAACTTGACATCTTCTTTCTGTGCCTCTTTAATCTTCACATGTATAGATGGTTGAACATTCATTTGAGAAAGATAAGATTTTTCCCCTTCCATTATAATTCCAAGATCCATCCTTTGTAAATCCATAAATATTGGATCTTTTTTTATCCTCATCATGGATAAACTGGCATGGTCTTGTCGACTTAATGCATCTACCACCTTGTTTTCATTCCCAGGGTGGTAATGGATTGAGCAGTCATAATCCTTAATCAGCTCCAACCATCTTCTTTGACGCATATTCAGCTCCTTTTGTGTGAAAATATACTTTAATCTTTTATGATCAGTACAAATTTCACACCTTTCTCCATAAATATAATTCCTCCAAATCTTTAATGAAAAGATTACCGCAGCTAACTCCAAATCATGTATTGGGTAATTTTGCTCATGGATTTTCAACTGTCGTGAGGCATAATCTATCACCATATCATTTTGCATAAGAACACACCCCAATCCCTTCTTGGATGCATCACTATAGATCACAAACCTTTATCCACTACAAGGCAGTGTGAGCACAGGTGCACTGGATAACCTTCTTTTCAACTCCTTGAAATTCTCTTCACATTCTTCCGTCCAAACAAACTTAACTCCTTTTCGAGTCAACTTGGTGAGTGGATTAGATAATCGTGAAAAACCTTTCACAAAACATCGATAATATCCATCCAAACCAAGAAAACTTTGGATCTCAGTCACTATTGTTGGTCTCAACCATCTTTCGATAACCTCTGTTTTTGCTGGATCCACAAATATCCCCTCTTTTGAGATTATGTGACCCAAGAATGAAACTTTTTGAATCCAAAATTCGCACTTGGTAAATTTGGCATAAAGAATCTCCTTTATTAGGGTCCTAAATATAATTCTCAAGTGATCTTCACGTTCTTCCTTGCTCTTTGAATGGACAAGAATATCGTCTATAAAGACTACCACAAACTAATCAAGATAGTCTCTAAATACTCTATTCATCAGATCCATGAAGATAGCAGGGGCATTAGTAAGACCAAATGGAATCACTATAAATTCATAGTGTCCATACCTCGTACGGAAAGTCGTATTTGGTATATCCTCCCTTTTGACCCTTAATTGATGATACCCTGAACGAAGATCAATCTTGGAAAAGTATTGAGCTTCGGGTAGTTGGTCAAATAAGTCATAAATGCATGGGAGAGGGTATTTGTCCTTGATAGTGATCTTGTTAAGTTCTCGATAATCAATGAAGAGTCTCATTGATCCATCTTTCTTCTTAACAAATAGAACAGGTGCTCCTCAAGGTGACGCACTAGGGTGTATGAATCCCTTATAAATATTCTCTTGGAGTTGCTTCTTCAATTCCTACATCTCAATTGGGGCCATTCTATAAGGTTTCTTTGAAATAGGCAAAGCACCCGGTATGAGTTCTATTGAAAACTCAACTTCACAATTTGGTGGAAGACCCGATAATTCCTCCAGAAAGACATCATCAAACTCCCTTACAATGGGAATATTCTTAATCGTGAGTTTCTCACCAACCATTTGAGATAAATAACCTTCATTTAGTGGAATCAAGACCCATAAGGTAGAAGGAATTTCCACTGGAAGGTTATGTTCATCGTTGCATTGATAGATGATCATAGATTGATCTGGAATATGAAATGTGACTTCCCTTCTTTGGAAATTGATATGAGCTCCATATAAAGAAATCCAATCCATGCCAAGAATCACATCAAATTCCACTATAGGAAGGATCACAAGATTTGCAGGAAGCACTTTCCTAGAAACTTCGATCGGAGAAGAATTATAAACTTTTGATGCGATCGTTGTGCCATTAGGTGTTGTCACAGCTAACTCAACATCTAATTTTTGAGGTAATACAGTGATACCCTTAGAAAATTCTTTAGAAATAAAATAGTGGGTGGATCCAGAATCAAATAAAACATTCACTACTTTAGAGTGGATGGTAAGTGTACCTTTCACCACATCGTTATCGTACTCCACATCGCTGATAGAAATTGCATGTGACTTTCCTTTGTCTTTATCCTTAAGAGTATGTTGACGTCGACCATCATCATCAACCCTTGGATTAGGGCATTTATTGGAATAATGTCCCATCTCTTTGCACTTGAAACATTGAAGTGTAGTAGGTTCATTCTGTGCATCCCTTCCTTTTTTTGCATCATTAGACAACTTCTTCCCATCATCGTGGAATAAAAATGCCTGATGACCTTCCTTTCCACATTTGAAACATTTACTTGTCCCTTTAAGACAACTCCCTTCGTGTTTATTTCCACACTTTGAGCATAAAGGAAAGCTCATCTTCTTTTCAGTGTGCTCTTTAGAATTTCCTTTGAATTCCATTTTCCTCTTCTTATCAAACCCATATGACTGGTGGGTTACTCCAATATCCAACTCAAATTTGAGAGCACATCGAATGATTTCCTCGTAGCTATTGAAGTCCCTTATCGATAAGGCCCTTCGAAGACTTGGTTTTAAGCCACTAAAGAATCGATCGATCTTACTCTCAGGTTGGATAATAATACCAGAAGCGTACCTTGCCATTCTTGTAAAATTTGCTTCCTAGGTACCAACAGATTCATCATCCTTTTTCTTTAGTTCAAGAAACTATTTCTCCATCTTTCTTCAGAGAATACGAGGTAAGTACTTATTGAAAAATAAGTTCTTGAACTCATCCCATTCCATGGACTCAGTTTCATCCCTTTGCCTCGTATTCTTAATAAGATTCCACCATTGATCAGCATCACCTTCCAAACGATGCACTGCTAAGATGACTTTATCATGATCAGAACATTGAAGAACTGAAAATATATTTTCAGTAGTACTAATCCATTGTTCAGAAACTAATAGATCAGTAGACCCGCTGAATGAAGGTGGAAGCTGTCTCATGAAGGATTCAATAGAATGTTGCTCCTTCCTTTTCTCGTTTGGAAGTCCTTCATGATTCATAGCTTTGGAAAGTTGTGTGAGCATGGCTACAAGATTTTACATTCCAGCTCCCATAACGTTTGGTTGCTCAGGGGGACAATCATTGCATTGCCCGTCACATTCCGCATTAACACGGTTCCTTCAGATTCCAGCCATTGACTAAAAAAAAGAAGAATAGTGTGGGCAACACTAATTATAATAGGAAAACCACATAATAAAGAATAAAATTTCACACTTAAGGTCTTATCCTAGGTTATTCATGGCCATTTCTAAAACACTAATATTTCATTCTATTCTTAGACTTATCCTTAGGGTTCTTACTAAGGCTTTCACATCCTAGTTTCCAAAGGTTGACTATACCTTTCCTCTGATACCAACTATAACGACCCATACTTTACATAAATTGATAATACTTCAAAATTGAAGCATACTTGTTACAACATATAACAAAACCACGAAAGGACCATATAGGTATAGTGTCTTTAGAAATTGGGAAACATAAACAACTGGTTCATAAAGTGTCTACACTTTCTCCCATTTATTTCATCATATCTACAGTCTCTTTTGGAATATCTTACTTAATAACCTTCTTCCTGACCTGGGGAAAGAAAACATACAAAAGGGTGAGCTCAAATGCTCAGTAAGGGTAAACAAAAGAAATATCAATCACATCATATTCATAAGAACATAACTTTTGGAAATCGTAACCTGCAAAAGAGAGCATAATTTCATAACATGGGATAAATCATAGTAGTGAAATGTAATCCCAACAATCATAACTTAAAACATGAAACTTTGTGGCATACAAACATAATCATAGAGAATCATTTCTTATTAGTCAAGACTCATTTCCCAGACTATCTTAGTGGACAAAGTCCATTTCTGAACCGAGTTCACTCCTCGTTTCAGTCATGTTTCACTGAACCGGTATAACCTACCGTTCCAGCCATGTCTATCTCATGAGATATAAAATCTTTACCCAATGCATTGGAGGGAGATATAGGTCCCACCCATCTCATAATGATACCATTCTTATGTGTGCCACAAAATCATAAATCATACATCATTGCATAACCCATGTAATAAAAATGGGAATCTTAAACATCGTGACATCATCAAACAATTCATATAAGATAAAGGAATTCATAAAAATAATTCCATCACAACATAATCAAATCAATGTAACAATAGGGATATGAACAGAACCCTATATTATCTTATATGGAAAATAATTTTGATAAAACACTTGAACTCCATTCTTGAGGAAAATATCCTTTCAAATTCAAAAATATTTTCATTTTTTAACATGTCATACAATTTTAAACTAAAGAAGTTTATTAAAAATAAACTTGAAAACTTGTAAAGGAATCTTCTTGGAAATAATGTGTTAAAAATCCATTCATGCCGTATAACTTAAAAAAACATTCTTCGTACTTTTGTCGGAAAAGTCAAAAAGTACCTCGTATGAAAAATGACAAAAGATTCCTTTCATATCCTTTAATAAAAACTCACCAAAGGGTAAAATTAGATTTAAAAAATTTTAGGTGGATGGAAATAATATTAAATATTGATGAAACATGGATTTGGATGATAAAATACACCCCAGTAAATACTAAAGAATAAACAATCTCGGATAAAAATGAGATTGTGATATTTCCCTTACCATAGGTCCCATTTGCTTCATAAGTGTTTGAAGCTACTATATAATGATTTAAATAATGTTATTGACTTATTCAAGAATCATACTTATTGTTATGATATCATATATGGTCATATCCTTAGCTTCTTATTAGTAATATTTCATTACTACTTGTTATTCGGGTGTTTATTACTTTTTTTTATGCGTGTTTTGTCGAATAAATTCTTATTCTTATCTTTAGGTTTTAGATACCTCATTTCAAGAATGTTATTTTTGTAATATATATCATATTCATTTATTCAATTCATTTATATAATCATTATGCAATGAAGATCATGTAGAATGAGTCGCATCACATCGTGGAGATGGTATTCCGTGTGTACGCACGAGTGATGATATCATTCCTATGATCGTGGAATTGTATTGGAGTGTATGTATACTATTTCATAATAAATATCACTTTATAATAGTCATATATAGTCATTATTTACACAATTATACCCATCCAAGTAAGGTGGTAGTGGAAAATAGATTACACCACGGCGTGGAGACGGTATTCCGTACGTACGCACGCGCGGTGATTTATTTTTCCGTAAGATGGATAGATGGTGAAATAGGGTTGTTTCATACTTATAATAACATATCATTATATGAGTGATACTGATGTTATTACTTCATAATGAAACAACTAAATAAGAAGAAGTGGAAGAAGAAATAAAGATGAAAGAATCGGTAACGGACATTACCTCTTCTTTGAAGTGCTTCTTTGAGACCTCCTTTTAGGGCACTAAAATAGGTTTTTGAAGAAGACCAGAACCTCTAGGATGTTTCAAGGGAAGTGGAGAGGAGAAATTTTCAGGTTTTGGCCGATCTCTAAGGCTCAAAGTGGTATGAGGAAGAGGGGGAGGAGGTTCCCTTTTATAAGGGAGGAGAGGGGCACCTTTGGAATAACAAAAAATATTATTTTATTATAAAGTCAAATTCGGTTTTTTAATAGCTCCAAATTAATATATTTCGAATATAATGTTGTTAGGGGTCTAAATACTCTCATCCAATAGAATTTAGACAAGTTTAGGTATCAAATTTAACCTTATCATTTAGATTTAACTTTAAGTTAGATAATTTAACTTTCACCGTGTCTTCTTGTTTTCTTACACTATAAGGTTAATAAACTTATTATATCAAGCCAAAAGAACCCCAAGTTGTTCATTATTAATATATATAACCTTATCTAAGTCATTTTTACAAACCTTAGATTTTCAGGAATAAAATAACAATCAATAATATAATATTTGTTTTAAAAACTATTTTATGTCAATTTTTACACTATTTAGTAATTGATTTTTGTGAAAATCATAACAGAATGATTAGTTCGAACCAAGTTAATTAAATCAATACTAACATGTCATATTAACCTATAAAATTAGTTTAATTCATAAAAAGTCTCAAATTACATTTATTTGGGTATTTATAACATCAATTATGTCAATATTTCATTAATAAGATAATTACTACATTGTCGTTGTGTCATAAATAAATTAAATTATTTAATGTCTAAAAATTACAAATAAAATACCATTATGTAGGAAATCTTTTTATATTTCTAATGAATATTTATAGTCGAATTTATATTATGTAAAACCCCATATAAAAAATGATTTACTTATTAAACTTTGATTTTAACTATTTTAACCCTTCTTTAAATAAATTAATAATAAATGTCCAAATCTAATCCAAGTGGGCCTAAATGGTCATATTTTATTTCTAAGGTTGTTTTTGGTCGAATTAAACTTGTCCAATAGAATTAGGACATGTGTTAGGGTAATAATAATATCATTTTTACCCTTAATTACCCTATTTACTTTTAACCGTGGTAAAAAAAGTAAAAAGTTATTATTCACCAAAAAATTATTTTCATCTCATTGAACCACATTTTAATTACTGACATCAACCATGTCTCTAAGATTTTCGAAATTCCACTCACAGAAGTGGTAAAATTAAGTTTTATGAAAAATTCAGTTTTTAACTACCACTTAGTGGTTTCACTATTCATCAAAAATTGAAAGTTTTCAGAAAAATACCAAAATTTCACCCTAGGCTAATTTCAATATTCCGAATCCAAAAATGAAGTCCATTTTGAAAAATAAAATTTATAAAATTTCAAAAAGTGGTTATTACTATTCATAATGGCTAGTTTTAATAATATTTTAATAGCATATCATTGTTTAGTGAAACTCGGTATTGCGTACGACGCAAGCTATCGAGGAAGGCCGCAGTTGCGTGTAAAGCAAGTCAAGCTAGTGTTGTGTGTAGTGAATGATTCCTTTGATGATTTATATAACATAAAAACAAAATATTTCACATAAAAGTCTCGAGTGTTACAATATATATATATATATCCCATTCACAATAACTCATAAAATTATTATTCTTTTAAAATTTATAAAAATTAAACTAAATTTTATTTGGATTTATTTCATTGAAAATGAAAAGTCGATAAGATAGACCTAGAAAAAATTAAAAATTCTATTATAGGATGTGTTGTTATATACTCCACTAGGTGTTGGAATTTACACCAAATTATTCTTATGATCCCTTTACAATCTAACAAGGAATGTTTTGATCAATCACATAGGATAAGGAAACATAAAAATTAACCTTTGGGGAATCCCAGGTGATATAATAATATAGGGTGAAACATAAAAGTTACAACAAATAATGGGTACTCCATTGTATTTTCATTAAATTATTTTAATAATTATTTTTTTGAATATATGAATGGGTAGTCAAGCAAAAAAAATTAGTTCCTCTTACCGATCTTGACATGGAAATATTTAATTTATGAATACATAACTAAAAGAAGAATCCTTTTAAATGTGGATTCTGAGTCACATCATTGATATTCATTACATATGTGATATGTTATCAAGGTATTTTGGTTAAACCTAAAATAAACCAGGGGATTCTTAATATTTCACCATATTATAAAATCCAAGTGCTAAGAGGATATCCTAGATTCATTTCCTGCATATGGAAAAATGTTTCAAAACATGCTGGCTGGGGACAATTGTTTACAATGTTAATGAGTATTGGAGTGGCCTATAAGTGTAATTTATAATACCATTTGTTTTTTGAAATATTGATGAAATAAATATCATTCCCATTATTCAATATCCCTTTTATATAATGGAAATATATAATATATTATATGGATACTCTAGAGTGGAAACAATGTAGTTTCTTTTCTTGTAAAAATTATTAAGAAAGGAAAAATTATAAAAAAACATAATGATTTTTGAATATGAACTAAAATATAATAAAATTAATAAAAACAATCTTCCATTGAACCCTTTGGTACAAAATTTTGTTCATTACAAGAAGACTCACATGGCACATTTGGTCTCATATATTATTCTATTTATTTACATCCTAAATTTCCCTATCTTGAATAAGAATTTGTTATGATGTGTAATCAATGATAAATAGTCCAATATCTGATTCAACTCTCAAATTTAATTAATGGTTTTGTTACATGTAGACTTCCTACAATACAAAACATTTTTTTGAAAAATAAATCTAAAACTTGGATATTATTAATGTGTTAGTTTTCTATATCAATGAACTTTACCAAATATGTGACTTATACATTGATTTCACCTCCGATGGAGAAATAGAAAAATAATAGTGGATCAAATCTAAATTTCTTTAGCTTAGGAGTCATTTTCATATCTTTTATTATGGTTTCCTTTCAATTCTATTTTCATGTGTCATCAGTATGAACCAATAAATATGCATATTATAAGGCCATAATCACCAATCTATAGTTGGATCATAAAATCCCAATCAGTTGATATATTTTTAATAGAAAACCTAGAAGTGATCAACAAAGTAATTGGAGAGTATATAATTAAAAATATTGATTTTTTTTTCCTTTTGGGTTATACATGTTAAATATTGGAATATTTCCCTATAGATCATGTTTCTAAAAAAACCCTTTACTGCACATGGATAAAGAGATGCATTTCTATTTTTTTAGTGGAACATTTTATCAAAATTCAAAATTATTTTATAATTTCAATTACATATCAAATAGTGGTAACTAATTTGGTCTATAAGGTAATATTATAAGTATATGAGAATAGAAATACCTAACCCCTGAAAAAATATTCATCCTACCAAATTGAAAATTAGATCATTTAGAAGCCCCAAAAGAATGGAAACCTTAAAAATTGTGTCCTTTTTTGGATAGATGTAATACCCAACCTCCTTGTTAAGGTATGACCACTTTTTATTTTGGTTAAACCCCTCTTTTTCATTAAATTAAATATAATATGGTTTCAAATGGTTTTTTAGGAACATGGGAATATTGGAAGGAGTCCATGTCAAGCATCATTAAGGATGTGCTTCCACTAGCTAGCCAATCAAAGGTCACTGGCTTTCGGATGGCCTTACTATTGGTTGTGAGAGCTAAAGAAGCCCACTAGAAAACTAGTGAGACCCATCGGCTAACCAGTGGATCCAGGACATGTTTCTTTTAAAGGATAATAGTTTTATTTTACCCAATTTTTATCCCTTATAGATCACTTGAATGTATTATCCTCTACTCATGCAGCAGCACTCTATTGATCTCCCGTCTCCCCATTTATCATGTTAATAATATCTCCTTAATATCCCTTATAATTTGAGTTCTATTTGAGGAAATTGAACCCCATGTTAATTTTAATAATATGTCTTCTTATTTTACTCATTAAATCTATTTCCATGTGAGTTCTCAAAGTATAAGGCTAATATGTCTTATTTCCATGTATTTTTTTTACATTCCCATTTTATTTGATTTAATATCAAACTAGAGGCATATATTAAACTAGGGGAACTATAATATCCAAAGGTAAGTGGTTAATGAGATATCCCCCATTTTTTTCATTTTATAGTATGCTTCATGTGTGTTTCCAGGCTGGTTTACTATGACTTTTACCTAGAAGCAAAAATTATTTATTTTGTTTTATAAATGAAACTTAGAATCCCTTACAGATATGAACAGACCATTGATATTTTAAAATTGAAACATTAGAAACCTCTTTTATGTGATCATGGATTATGTATTGTTTTTTATATCTAAGTGACATCCAAGAGGTGTCTTAGAATTCATGGATAGACTATAGGTGTGACCTTTTTTAATTGAAAATCAAATGACATGTTTAGAATGGAAAATAATGGAAAGATTATTGACTCTATCCTAAGGTATCAATGTATTTAAATAGGATGTGTGGTTATGTCTGGATTAAATAAATAATCGAGAATGTTTGGATGAGATCCTTGGATTCCTTGGGATAAATGATGTTAAATTAATGGGAATTTTAGGATGGTATCCCTATATTCCATGTGATATAAAATGATAAATAAACAGTAATAATATTATATGCTACTTGGATTCTATATGAATTGTGATTCTATATATGTTTTAATACTAGGATGTGCTCCTTGGACTCTATTTGGTACATAATTTAGGAATCCCATGATGAACACTATGGATTACACATGAAAATAAATACTTGAGAATAATAGGATGAAAATTAAATTATAAATGGTATAAGATATTTGAAATTAAAGGATGAGATCTAAGGTTTTTTGTAGTGACTATGGTTGGCATGATCATCATGATGTGATCAAATACATTTGGAATAAGAAAAAACAAATAGGTTCAATTCTAGTGTTATCACGGAGCCTATGTTTCAAGGTTACTTTATTTTATTTTCATAAATACTTTATCTTCTTAGATAATTAAATGCATTATCATACACTATAATGAATAAAACTAGGTATGCTTTTAGAAGTTGGTGGTGGTGGCCTACTGAGTCGTACTCACACCTAGTTCAGGATTCCAGTTGGTACCCAAAATGACTTCATGGTTGTAGAAATGGGAAAGGGAAAGATCACTATGTAATATACTTTATTTGGGATGTGATGGTGCTTGGTGATGTGGATTGGGGTAGTACATTAACCTCTTGGGGTTTTTGATAGTTTTTGGATCTATTATTTTGGTTGATTTTTAACATAATTATGAATGAATCTGATATGTATGACTCACTGATGACCACACAACATGATTTTATATCATGGGTTATCACTTTAGTAGTTACCTTCTTTATTCATATCTTTATATATTTATGTTTGGTTGGATGATGTCTCTTTTATTTTCTTCTATGTTTAACACTTTCATCATGAGGTAATAGTCTCCCCATGATAACCTCATGGGAACTTATTGTTAGTTATAATCCTTTAATGTATGTGGAGGTACACATTAATCCATGTCGGTCATTGTCCTAGCCCATAGGTGTTGTGGAATCCAATAAGGGACAATAAAAAGTGATATAAAATATTGTATTTTCTATATAATTTGGGGTTTTAATATATAAGGCTAGGATATATAAAGTATTGGTAATGATATCATGTCTAGGTGTAGTTATCCCGTTGACTGGAATGATCCAACTCACTAAGGATAGAATTGATTTTTTTTAGTTTTTACTTTTTTTGTTTAGTAATTTCTATCTTGATTTATGGACTTGGGTGTGATGTTATTTATTAATGGGGTTTTCGCTAATAGCCTATTATTGCAAGAGTAATGTGTTCATGCATAATTCATCCACATTGTAATTAATGATATGAACATTCTTCCTTAATATCATGTATATCGTAATGGTACTAGGGTAGGTTACACAAAGTGTCTACATCAATTTATATAAGGTTTTCACATAAACTCATGGTGGCATTATATTTTTCTGGTCCTTTAAATAGGTAGGATTTTTACTTTGATTACTAAAATAATTAAAATAGTTGTTATTAATAGTTAAATGTGCTACCAATCACTACATATAAAGGTTTTTTCCTTTAAAATGTGTAAATGACACTCCATATAACTACACCTTTTATGGTAATATTTTAAAATTGTTAAATTAAAATTAAAAATAGTGAAATATTTAAGTGGATAAAATATATGATTATTAAATATTATTAGTATACCTTAGAATATGTAGATATTAATGAAAATTGATCCTTGGTTATAGGTGTTTGGGGATGGTTTTTGTATGTAATAAGTGGGAGTTATTCCTTTTCTTCTTTTCTATAAACTATAATTTCATGAACTATTATATTTTGGTGGTCTGAGAAGTGTATATGGAATTATAATGAAATGCCTCCGTGTTGAAAAAAAATATTGTTCTATGAGGTTATGGATGAGAACTCCCATAAGGGTCCCCTTATAGTTCTTCTTATGGTGTCAAATTTAGTTTTATATGATTAGGTTTGGGTGAGTTGACTACGAGTAATGCAGGTGATAGTGAGAGAGGCTCCTTACACTGTTATTTTTATGTCATAGATGATTATAGAATTTCAACTCCATCATCCACCAACGTTCATAAGATAGGTTTTCCCCCAATTATTTCAGTTTTAGATCGATCCCATTTAGACTATCATTGAGAATCCTATGACCCCTTGGGATAAGAGGGAAAAAATATTGATCTATATATAGTAGGGATCAACAAGGCGATAGTGGAACATCTTATTCTAGGATGGGTAGTATATGGCCATGACCTTGAGGGAATTTGAGACTGTTATTTCTTTATCATTTCATCCTAGTAACCCTGAGATCTGATAGGGATAGGTAGTTTATACACCTTAGGTAGGGGATTATGTCACTCATTGAGTATGATAACCACTTTAAAAACTCATTTCCCTTCATCAGTTTAATAAAAATGGATGAGGCAAGTCGAATGAGGAAGTACAAGGATGGGTTGAGGTATATGATCCATGTATAGGTTAATGTCCTCTAGCTTTTCACATTTTCTATAGTGTTAAACTAGTCTATCATTGAAATAAAATTGAGTGTCGGAAATGGATTAGTGCGGGAGGCTTCTGAAGGGATTGGTATAGGTTTGTCTGGCAGTCAAAATAATCATTATGAGGGGACTCACTATGTCAATGGTAGTCAGGGAATCCATGGAGGTAGTTCTCCATAGTGTCACTAGGGTGGTAGATGGGGACATATTTTAAAATAGTGTGAGAAAGAACCATGGGGGTTCCAAACATATGGATTTATGGGTCATTATATGAGGATTTATAGTATAGTACAATAAGAACAATGTAATATAGGTTTTGGATGAGTGTAGGGTTCTTGTATTATTCCACCTACATCATGGTGGGTAGGTAGTCAGGGATCTATGTTACATTTAGGGAATGTCATAGGTCATGGAGTGCAGGTTTAATATTAGATCCTATAGAATGGTTTTGGGTAATGGAGTTAGTCTAGATCATAGGTTTTTTATTTATTCCAATGGCATGAAATGAAACCTAATCTAATTGATTAGGATATCAAGTTTTCAATAGTATGAGTTATGATCTTGATATCTTACACTTTAAGCAATTCTTTTCTTGATATAATACCATCTCTCTCCTTCAAATTGGCTCAATTTGTGAAAGTCGTGTTCTTATACATAAACTACCTAAATATTTTTTTTGTCTATATATATTATGTTGGGCGTGAAACTAGAGGGTATCCACAACTATAGATAATTTTCCCTGAATATTGGTGTTATCAATTTAGGTGGGATATCATTGACTTAGATATGACAGGCTTGAATGCAATTCTCAATATGGAGTACATGGTTCCATACTAAGCATGTATTGACTACTATTGTATTTAGGTGATGTCAACATATTCTGATGATCATCATCACATATATATTAGGTAATGGGGTATAAAATCAAGTCATGTAATACCATATTTCCATTATTTGATTGAGGTTACCACTTAGGTCTTAGGTGTGATGCTATTTGATGTAGGGCTTCAACTAGGTATCTTTCCTCTTGTGGTGGATCCATTCTGGGATGTATTTTTGGTTGAATTCATTGGAATACCACTAAATATGATAATCAATTCCATTCTTGTGATTATGTTGGGAATGGATCCTCTTTCTATCCCATTATATATTATGGATCTAGTAGAGATACATGAACATAATATTGAGATAAAGGACCTAAAATCCAATGGGTTCATCAAGACAACCACCTTCCCTTTGGGATCTCCAATCCTTTTTTCTAAAAAAGGATAATGGTTACTTATGATTATATGTTGAATATAGGAAGCTGATTAAAATGAAGACAATAAACTAGTACCCACATTCTAGGATCAAGAAACTATTTGAATAGTCGAGAGGTTCCCAAGTGTTTTTCCTAGTTGATTTGAGGTCAGGCTATCATCGGGGTAGGGTAAGACCATTGGACACACCTTGTAATCCTTTTTGAATTAGATATGATTCATATGTGTATCTAATTATGCATTTAATCCTAATAAAACGTTACTAATGTGTTTATGGCCTTAATGAACCACATGTTCCACCAGTTTATGGGGTCATTCATTATTTTTTGTTGATTATGTCCTTGTATACTCTGATTTTAGGTAGGAACATGATTTGAATTTAGAGGTTGTTTTAAGCATGATGAGGGAGAAACAACTTTATAAAAATCTCTCAAAGTGACATTTTAGGAAAGACCAATTTCACTTTCTGGGATATATTATATATGATGTTGGTGTATCTCTTGACCAAGAGAAGGTTTTAGTCGTGTTGTCCTGGGAGAAACCTAAGAATGTGTTTGACATATGTAGCTTCCTGGGCTTGTAAGGATACTACTAGGTATTTATTTAGTACTTTTCCCATTAGGTGGATAATTTAATGGGGCTATACAAGAAGGGGATGAAGTTTTTATAGTCTAACTCATGAGAGCATTAATTGTTTGACTTGAGGAATATTTTAATGATGATACCAATCCTAACCCTAACTAATATGACTATTGAGTATAAGGTATATTTTTGTGTATCAGGGATCAGGCTTGAATG
This sequence comes from Viscum album, assembly GCA_963277665.1. Taxonomy (NCBI): domain Eukaryota; kingdom Viridiplantae; phylum Streptophyta; class Magnoliopsida; order Santalales; family Viscaceae; genus Viscum; species Viscum album. The sequence continues at coordinate 1,089,391,344 of OY728165.1, forward strand.
TATAAATAAGGGAGGTCATGTTAGGGATTTTGGGACCCAACTATTGAGACTACACAAATTAAACTATTGAACACATGATCTAGAGATGTAATAAGTTGTAAATTCTATAAAATGATGGGGACATTATTTTTTTTGAGTGGTTTATAGTTTATAAAGACCACAAAATCCTGAAATATATATTCTCACAATAGGATTTAAATCTTTGAAAATGAGTTTGGTTGAATACTTCTAATATTTTTATTTTTAGTTTGCTTATATCCCTAGAATGGGAAATTTGGTTACCGATGCTTTAAGCTATAAATCCTAGGATTAGGTCATTTGGTTCTCTAGTAGTGAATAGTGGTTGATGGATCTCCTTAATGAGATGCATTTGGGGTAATGGAGTACCAAAGGCAAGATATCCATACATAATATTATATTTTTCCTTTGCTTCTGAATTAAATTAAGAGGATACAATTATCTAATCCATAGTTTATGTAATTGAGGGACATCATTTAGGATGGGGATCTAAGACCCAATTGGTCTATTTATGAGGATGAGATCCTTCACATTCCATATCACATATTGGTTTATACAATAATATAGGAAGATTTCATAAGGGGGTATCATACTACTAAGTTGTTGGTGCACCCTCAAATAACTAAAATGTTTTAGGATTTATGACAATAACATTGGTGGATATATATGAGGTAATATATAATGGGTTTTATTATGATAAATTCCACTAGTTTATGGGTGAAGGTTGAGTACTAGTGGACCATTGGTCTTCTATATTCAATTACCATTCATGATTGAGAGAGGAATGACTTTACTGTATATTTGTTTACTATTCTACTAAGGATATCATAGGGAAATGATGTTGTGTGGGTGTTCATGGATTTATTGACTATGGATTCCAATTTATTGAATATTCAGGAGACTTTATTATTTTATGGTTGATGGAAACATTATGTTTTTAAGGATATATGGTTACATTGGGTTCCTTGTATTGTAGTCTCATATTAGGATACTTGTTTCACATATTTATTTTTGTAGGGGATAAAAAATTATCTAGGTATTCATGTGATTATAATCACTACCTACCAACCCCAAACAAACAATCTGTCATAGTAGACTATACAAATCAAAGAGGATATACTACAAGAATAAAACCTTGATTTTTTAGGATATTGGTTGAATCACTTGGACATTTTAAAATTCACCTATAATAATAGCTACATGGAAATAATTTAGAGGGTGCCTTAGGGGGTCTATATAGAAGACTATATCATTCACCCTTCTACTAGATAGAGATGGTTGAGGTGGAAATTATTGGAACAAGTCTTACATATTATATTGAATAGCTTTTCCATTTGATCTGTAATCACATGTTGATAATGTAGAGTAGGAAAAACTATTATGAAAATCAGCATTGTCAGCCACTTGAGTTTGATATAGGAGAATTGGTATTCCATCACATGTCCCTTGTGGGGGGATATAAAAACCCAAACCTTTCTAGAGTTAAATCAGGCTTGATTTTAGTTAATCATTTGACCTTGTTTGAGTAATTTTTTGGTTATAAATTGGGCTTGTTCTGGGTGAAATTTTGAGAAAAATGAAAGAAAAAGGGATGTGAATGGTTGGTGCATGGTTTGGGAAAATCATGTTCCCTAGACAAGATTATTGAGAAAACCTAGGAAGAGGGTATTCACATGGCCAGCTCATGTTTTTTGAAAAAATATTAACCCTACAAAAGAGGTTCATGGTTGGCACCTGGTTAAGGAAAACCATGCACCCCAACCCAGTTAACTGTGTGTAGGAATTAATTAATTTATAAAATTAATTATAAAATTTTCTGAACCTCCAATTTAACCCCAAATTTACCCTCACTTGACCTTAGGTGGTCTATTTGGATTTTGGAGCACTTTGGATGAATTATATGCCCTCTCGACCTTCTTTATTCAAACATTTAAGCCCATATTGAATGTCTACTCCTCTCCCAGTTAGTGAATCCTATCCTGGTTCTTCACTTAATCTTCTCCTATTGTTCTTACTTTATTTCAGAAATGTAATATTCTATTATGGATAAATATAAATCTATTTTTTGAGATCAAGATCAATGATTCTTGATCTAGATCTATATTTATAAGATCTTGGTTTTTTCTTTAATATTGATTTAGGGATTTGAGATTCTAATCTAGATCTATATTGTTATGACACTCAATTTTTTGTGGAATTTCTATTGGGTACTTTTTGGTCAATGAATCAAGGTAGATGATATAATATTCAATTCCCATAATTATTATTTTGACAAATGTATAGATATTTATAATTTCTTACGTTCTTCAGCAATTGAAATTCCTAAATTTGATTAATTACTATGGCCAATTGATTAGTAGAATTATTGTTGAAATACATAATTAATTTGGGAATTAATTATTAGATTTAAGGGCATCAAAATTTGATAATTAATAGGGGGATTAATAATAAAATTTAGTTATTGTGATTTATATAATTAATTGGTAAATTAATTATGATATATTATATTTTTTGAATTGAGATAATTAATTTTGGTATTAATTATGTGATATTTATATCATATATTGAGATAATTAATTATGGAAATAATTATGAAGAATTGATATTTTGAATGAAATAATAAATTATTATAATTTATTTGGATATTTTTAGTTGTGAGTATTTATTAATTAATTGTTAAATTAAAAAATTGGATTGACATACTTAATTAATTGTTGAATACATTTAAGGATATTTAGTGATAAACTAATTATTGAATTAGTAATGAAATTGGATTTAGTTATGAATTGTTGAATTAATTAATATTTTAAATATGATTAGTTAATTTTTATATTAACTAATAGAGTTGTTGAATTTAAGTAATCTTTTAATTGGGAATGGAATATATGTGGATAATTAATCGATGAAATAAATTATGTGTTGATGAATGGTAATATGGTCATTCAAATGTGAATTAAAGAATGGGAACATGGTCATTATAATGTGTTATGTATGAATAGAAACATGGTAATTCAAGTTTGAATTAAAGAATGGGAACACAGTCATTATAATATGTGATGTATGGATAGTAATATGGTCCTTCAAGTATGAATTAAATAATAGGAACATGGTCATTCTATTGGGGGTATTATGAATGGTAACATGGTCATTTATGTACAAACTAAAGAACATTAACAAATGCATTTTAAGATATAACCTCACTTGGGAATACATCGGGCTCTATCATTTGTTTAAGAAGGTATTGATATTTTATATCGCCTTGGAATACTTCATGCTTTAGCATGAGCTGAAGCAGGTATTAAGATATGATATTACCTAGGAACACTTTGGGTTCTAGCATGAGAGAAAGAATTCAATGTGGTACCAGTGTCCTTGGGAACCCAAGAGTTAATGTGATTAAGTAAAGATTAAATGAAAAATGTGATAACTATTTACTTATTCATTTTACTTATTTCATTATACAACTATATACACTATTTGACTGGATATTGTTTTAAACACCTTTGGTGGTGGCCTACTAAGCTGTACTCACACCCAACTCAGGCTGCCTAATCAGTACCCGAATAGAATTTATTGTTTTGGGGTAACTTATGTAATGACCCATAAAATTCAAGGAAATTTTTTTTCTTAATTTTCTTTGGGATTTTACGAAAACGTAGATTTTGACGGCACCTGATTCTGAGGCCTGGTGTGCCCGGAATCAATTTTCGAGGATTAGCTCGGGTATGTTCAGTGAACGAACGAGCGGGTTTTCCTAACTTTTGAATCGGTACTCAGATTCAAAATCTGAGGGCACCGATGGAACCACAATGCCGGTAATTTCTTAGGAAGACCTTTTCTAGAGTTGTGTTTGCTCGGTTGAGATTGTTATATAAATGGGTTAACTGAAGAGTAAAATAAAAATTTCTGCTACAATTTTTATTTCCATTCTAAGCAGTTATAACCTATGCATGTCAGTTGAGGTGGGACCCACAACATCCTAACTCCACTTGGTAGGATAATAGTGAGGTGGGGCCCACACAAGCCCCACCCCTTCAAATCCCTTGAAACCCCCCTCATGCTTTTAATTGTGTAACACACCCGCACCCCATTAATTTTTATCTCCTCCACTTTAAAAACATGTCAATAAAACACTTCATTAATTTGACAACGCACGTTAATTAATTTGGTGAATTCATTTTTAAATTTGAATAGAGTTGGCATGAGTAATAAAATACAGAAAATCCATATTTTATTATTGTTGAATCTTTGTGTGGAGATTTTTGGAGAGGAGTGCTCTGGTCTTGAAGAACTTCATCTTCTTCACGAAGAACGCCGAGTCTACGACGAAGAACTCCATCACCGCAAGGAGAGATCGTCATGCCATCTCCTCTCCTCTCCGAAGCTGGTGAGAGAGGCCTTCTTTGGAGAATGACGACGTGCCGCATCCTTCATCGGGCAAACACCTACGATGATTACAGAGCCTCGTTCTGCGACGCCGTCTTCCGTGACGTCTTTTTCCCGCGATGATCCTCGTTCAATAACTTCATCAAGGTAGGGGTGTGTTTTTACGAAGTTGTTACTCTTTGCATTCTTCGTTAAATATTTGGGCCACCTGTTATCAATTTAACGAGAGGAGGTTGGACCGCCCGAACATGGTTGATCCTCCTCCCCCTCTGTTTTTGTATTCGTTACGGTTCGAATGAAGGCGGCGCGGTGCAACAGCACCGCGCGGAAACAAGGAGGAACGCGGTGAAGATGCACGGTGCCGTCGCGCCGCGCCATTGAGGACGAAAGAAGTCATGGCCGGAGTCGGGCCGCGGCGGAGGGGCGCGGCACCGTTGCGCCGTACCGGAGAACCACGAAGAGGTCGTGGCCGGAGCGGGGCCACGACAGAGGGGCGTGGTGTCGTCGCATCGTGTCGGTCAGACAAGGTCGTGGCATAAGGCCGCAGCGGTGTAGGAAGCGGTGGCCAGAACCGCCGGCCGCCGGCGCATGGAAGGTGGGACCGAGGGGGGTCCCGCGGAGGCACACCGGCCGGCCAACTCGGCCAGCCGTTTCGGAAGAACCAGGGGTCGTAACCCCCGGCTGGTAAAAGAACGGGCCCCCATGTGGGGGCCGCCGTCACAAACAAGGGGGGCAGCGCCCCCCCCCCCCCCCCCTTCCGCGCCCGCTCGGCCAGCGTCGAGCCGCCCAGGCCGGACCGGCCGCTCCTGGCCGGGCCGCCCGCACCGGGCCGGGCCGCATCGGCAGGGCCGGGTCGCACCGGCTGGTTCGGGCTGTGCCAGCCCATCCGGGCCGCGCCCTAGTGGGCCGGACCCGGACCCAAGTCGGGTCGACCCGGTTTGGGCCAACCCAGGGGGTTCTGGGTCGGGTCGGCCCGGGCCCGAACCCCCTAAAAATCGGACCGTTTCATTCTAATGCTCATAACATTGACTACTAACCTCCGATCGACGCACCGTCAGTTGAGATGTGATCCTCGGATCGAGACGGTCGTTTCGGTATATTACACTCAAGGTTTCAAAGAACTTTGGGTATGGCCGGGTTGGTTCGAACACGAAACCAACCGGGCCCTCGGAGCGGAAACGCCTATAACTTGAGCTCTGAAAGTCCGATTGATGTGTCATCGACTCTGTTGGATTCCTCTTAATGATAAGGACCTTTTTGTATTACTCCTCTCGAGGTTTGGACACATTTGGTGTACGGTCGGGATGGTTTTGACTTAAAATCTAACCAGGCCCCTGGGACGAAAAAGCCAATAACTCTCAGACCGGACGTCTGATTGACGCGCCGTCTATCATGTTGAGTTCTTATCTATGAGATGGAACTTTGGGATACATAAACTCCAGACTACCTGTCATTTGATGTATCAACCCCTTGTCTCATGGAGCGGACCCTCCCAGAAACGAGCATGCTGTGTGCAGGAACCCTAGAGCTGGCTACGACTGCGATGATGATGACGACTGTACTAGGATCCTCTGTGGGTTCAACAACGACGATGAATAAACTGAAATCCTCCATGGGTTTGACGGCGATGACTACTGTTCTTGTATCCTATATGGGTCCAACAGTATGTGACTACTATTCTTGTATCCTACATGGGTCCGGCAGTATTTGACTCTATATTTGTATCCTACGTGGGTCCGACAGAGTGGCTGGTCTTGTATCCTTTGTGGGTCCGACAGCTTAGGTGGTCTTGTATCCTACGTGGGACCCATCTTAGATGAATCAATGGATACATCGGATCATCTCTATCACCTTCTGAAGAAGTATACCTATGTGAGATGAGTCTTGACTTTCAATCAATCTCTTAGATATGATTGAATTGCTTCCTATGTGGATTGGATTGTGGTCTCCTATGTGGATTGGGTTGTACTATCCTGTGTGGACGTGATCGAACTTGGGCTCGGTCATTGGAGCCAAACTAGAAATTGATGAATTAGGTATATGTATGGACATATACCTAAGTAGTGTTGGTTGTTACTTCGTGATTGTATCTTTCCTTGTTGATTATCCTTTGTGCATTCTGGGAGACCTTCGGGGGTCTTGGGGTCCCTAATGAGTAGCATATACTCACCCCTGCACGGGCTATGCCCGCACTACGTTATGTTGGAAGTAGACGACGGACAGTGCTGATCGTGGTTGAGTCTTGTGGAGCAAGTCAGTACCTGGAGGTGGACCACTGGGCGGGACGTACATAGAGCGGACGGCTGGACCCGAGGAGCTGAGGAGGCTATCTGTACCCACCCTTCAGGTGGGATTTCCAGTGGACGGTTCGGCGCAGATATTTTACTTTTCACTTTCTGTACTTTCTTTTTAGCTTTACTTTACTTTCAGTTTGGGTTTGTATTCTGCCCACTTACTTTTTTCGCACTTACCATTGTACCAAGTTTTACTTAGTTTTTACTTCTACTGGCTTACTCTGTGGTGTTTGTTTATTTTATAAAGGCAATGCCTTCCCTTTTTGTCAGGATTTACGCCTTAGTGCTAGTCGACAGCCCCTATCCTATGGAAGGCGGGCATGGGGTAGTCACGACACGGGTCCCGAGGACGGGTTGTGACAAATTAGTATCAGAGGAGTTTGGTTCTACCACATAACTTAGGAATCTGATCTTTCTTCTGTGTGAAGCAATAGTGTTAAGGGTATTGAGTGTTGTTATCAGTTTAGGGAGTCCAGTGTTGGTGTGGCGGCGGACGTATCCATACACCAGGACCCTGACTTTTGATTTTCTACTCAGTGCATGAAAACATTAATTGCATGTGTGTTTCAAAAGTTTTCTTTGTGATTACTTTGTGTCTGCTCACCCGGTATACTGTATTGACCATGGGGCACCTGTTTCTTTCAGGATGGCCCCACGACGGCAGCTAGCTAGGGTTCCAAGCTTTGTGCGAGACGATAGCCCACCGAGCGATGAGGCCTCGGTGTAGGTCCCTTTTACAGCGGAGGCACCAACGGTACCTCTACCCGCCGAGCCACTGATGCCACCAGCCCCAGCTGTTGAGAGTGTGCGTCGCCTTAGTGCACTTCACGAGTTCCAACATCAGAGACTACCCAGGTTCCGCGGCGAGAGGTACCCTCAGGCAGCTGAGGATTTGCCGGAGGCTGTAGTTCGAGCTTTCAGGTTATTGGGGACACCAGCTGACCTCATGGTGATCCGTGCAGCGAGACTCCTGCACGTGGCAGCAGGCAGATGGTGGAGCCTGATGCTCTAGGTGCACGACGAGTCATCTCTCCTCTGGACGAAATTTGAGAGCCTCTTCCGCTCAGAGTTCGTCCCAGCCACCCTACGTGTTGTGCGCATTCAGGAGCTACTACAGCTGCGGCAGGGCAGCATGACGGTAGCCCAGTACTCGGCGAGATTTACCGATCTCTCGTGCTATTTGACAGACATGGTACGAGACCCATTCTTCCAGGCCCGGACCTTCAAGCAGGGGCTGAGGCATGAGATCAAGGCATCGATGATTCCCTCAGCATTCCGACGTAGGCAGGAGTACTGGAGTGAGCCCTTCTCATAGAGAGCTTTCTTGCTGAGCCTACACCAGCAGTGAGACCTACCGTAGGGCGGCACGTAGTAGAGTCTTCTGCAGCTGGCAGTCGACAGATGTCACAGGGGTCCAGCCGGACCAGACTAGACTAGTGGGCGGACGACCTCAGGACACTAGCTCAGAAGGGAAAGGCACAAAGCGCAGAGCCATCCTTCTGAGGATCAGATAGTGCTATGCATGTGACGGGCAAAGCCACATGGCTCGTGACTTCTTGATCCATCGTGCAGAGGAGCAGTAGATGGTTGGGGGGCCACCCTAGCAGAGGCAGAGGGTCGACCGTGGTGGTCTGCAGAGAGCAGGCAGACGAGGCAGAGGATCTGGCCAAGCAGAAGGTGGTGGGCGACACTTTGAGGCTTTACCACCACCATCACCAGGAGGTCCACCCCGATCATAGGGAGATGGCGGGCAGAGGCAGGCTCAGTTTCAGGGAGCAGAGTCCTACGACCACAGCGCGCCAGAGATGATTCGAGGTACTATTTATGTATACTCCACCTTTGTTGCAGTTCTTATAGACACCGGAGAGAGTCATTCTTTCATTGTCACTGCCCTTATTCGGAGCTCGTAGATTCCGACGGAGCTGTTGGGTCGATCCTTATGGCTAGAGACTCCTACGGAAGTGGACTTGACGATTATGCACTGGTTCTGGCAATGTGAGCTTACTCTAGGAGGCGAGAACATCAGCTGAGATCTTCTTGTAGTGGCGTCGATGCCTTACGACATCATCTTGGGTATGGATTGGTTATCTATAGTACATGCTCAGATCGACTATATTAGGCACAAGGTGTGGTGTGTTTGCACCGATGGGAGCAGGTTCACCTTCATCGGAGATAAGGGAGCCTTAGTAGTGCAGGATGGACTCACGCAGAGGAGAGGACAGCTGATCACTCATCAGTTGGCTAGACTCATCCTAGGAGCGGTTGACGTGCAGAGTCTGAGTTTTCATGTAGTGGTGGATCAGTATGTGGACGTTTTTCCAAACGACGTTCCAGGACTAACTCCTCGCAGAGAGGTAGACTTTTATATTGACATGTACCTCGGAACAGCCCTGATATCCACTACAGCATATCAGATGGCTCTCGCAGAGCTTTGAGTGCTATGGGTACAGCTGGAGGACATGGAGGGAAAGGGATTCATCTGACCCAGTGTTTCACCCTGGGCTTCCCTGATATTATTCTCCAAGAAGGAGGACGGGAGCTTGCAACTGTGTGTTGACTATCGTCGTCTGAACCAAGTGACCGTGAGGAACAGGTATCCGCTACTAAGGATTGAAGACCTCTTCGATCAGCTCAAGGGAGCACGGTGGTTCTCGAAGATAGACCTCAGGTCAGGCTATCATCAGCTCAGAGTTCGGGATGAGGACGTATAGAAGACGGCCTTCAGATGTCAGTATGGCCACTATAAGTTCTTGGTTATGCCTTTCAATATGACCAATGCACCAGCATTGTTCGTGAGCCTCAGGAACAAGATCTTTCGACCTTACCCCGATTGATTTTTCATGGTCTTCATTGACGACATTTTGATATACTCGACAACTGAGGAGGAGCACGTCTACCACTTGTGGGTTGTACTAGACACACACTGAGAGCACCAGCTTTATTGTAATCTCTCAAAGTTTCAGTTCTTGATATGTGAGGTCCACTTCTTGGGACACGTCATCTTTGAGGTGGGAGTTGCGGTGGATCCTGTGAAGATTGAGGCAGTGCTAGCTTGGGAGCCACCCAGGAGCGTGACGGAGGTGCGGAGTTTCCTTGGTTTGGATAGATACTATCGGATATTTGTGCCAGACTTCTCCAGAGTTGTAGCACCACTTTTAGCTCTGATGAAGAATGGGAAACCCTTCATGTGGTCAGATAGATGTCAGCAGAGCTTCCAGGATATGAGACAGAGATTGACCAGTGCACCTATCTTGAGGCTACCAGAGGAGGGAGTAGGGTACGTAGTCTACTGCGATGCATCAGGGACCGGAATTGGGTGTGTCTTGATGCAGGAGTGGGCAGTGATCACCTATGGAACATGATAGTTGAGGAATCACGAGCAGAACTATGCTACCCATGACCTGGAGTTAGCAGCAATGGTCTTCACTCTGAAGATGTGGTGGAACTATCTGATGGGTGAGCGCTTTATAGTATATTCTGACCACCAGAGTCTCAGGTACATCTTCTCACAGAAGGACCTGAACCTGAGACAGCGGCGATGGCTCGAGTTCCTCCTGGACTATGACTTTGAGATAGTCTATACTTCTGGAAAGGGGAACGTAGTAGCTGATGCTCTCAGCAGGAGGATGGTCATTCAGCTACTTGGGGAGGCGATAGAGCAGCTAGCCGCTTTACAGATATCATTCGTGGATAGAGATGGAGCAGCCTTTCTTCAGTCACTCATAGTCACTCCTCCACTTCTTCAGCGGGTCAGAGAGGCACAGCATGGGGATGTTGACTGTGAGAAGCGGCGTGGACAGATATCCTCAGGACAGACACCTGATGGACTCTCTGTGGGAGGAGAGCACGTCGTCCTTTTTAGAGGACATACCATGGTACCAGCTTTTTTACAGGAGGAGGTGTTTAGGGAGTTTCACACTTCCCCTTTAGCGGTACATCTAGGAGTGGCGAAGTTGTACCAGGATCTCAGACGACTGAACTGGTGGCCGGGTATAAAGAATATTGTAGTAGAGTTCATTTCTCGATGCCTCACCTGCCAGCAAGTGAAGGCAGAGCACCAGGTACCAGTATGCTTGGTACAGCCCTTGGACGTCCCGAAATGTAAGTGGGATGGGATATCTATTGATTTCTTGACTGGGCTTCCACGTACTTCTAGAGGTCATGACTTCATTTGGGTGATTGTCGACCGACTCACCAAGTCAGCCCACTTTTTACCCATCAGAGAGCAGGGCTCAGTGGAGAGCTTAGGATGCCTCTATGTTTAGGAGATTGTACGGCTTCATCATGTGCCATCATCTATCCTCTCCAATCGAGATGCTCGCTTTACTTCCCGACATTGTAAGGGGTTGAAGGAGGCATTCAGGACGCAGCTACGTCTGAGCACCGCCTTTCACCCTCAGGCAGATGGTCAGACAGAGAGGAACATTCAAACCCTCGAGGACATGCTTCGTGCATGTGTCCTCGACTTTGGTCGTAGCTGGGAGGATCACCTACCCTTGGTGTAGTTTTCATACAACAACAGCTACAACTCCACCATCGGGATGACACCATACGAGGCATTGTACGGCCGACCTTGCAGGTCACCTATGTGCTGGACAGACCCTGGGGAGTCAACACTTGTGGGACCAGAGATGGTCCAGGCCAAGACGGAGAAGGTCCAGGTCATCCAAGAGCAGGTGAGGATAGCTCAGAGCTGACAGAAGTCTTATGATGACAGGAGGCGGACACCACTAGAGTTTGAGGATGGCGACCACGTCTTCTTGCGGGTCTCACCTCGACGTGGATTATGGAGATTTGGCCGAGGCGGCAAGTTATCTCCGCGCTTCATCGGACCATTCCAGGTTCTCATCAAGATAGGAGAGGTAGATTAGCGTCTGGCTCTACCACCTTAGTTGCACCGGGTGCACGACATCTTCCACGTATCCCAGCAGAGGAGATATGTGCACGACCTGATGCATATCATCGACCATGGGGAGCGGGACACTGATGACGGGGTGACTTTTGCAGAGGTCCCGGAAGAGATCAAGGATCGACAGGAGCGGGTCCTATGTGGGTGGTCGATTCCTCTAGTGTGCATCAGATGGCAGCACGGGAACCTCCAGGAGAGCACTTGGGAGCGGGAGGCTCAGATGCGTGCTCAGTAGCCTCATTTTTTCCCCTAGTTTGTGATGTATCTTTACGGGGATGTAAAGCCCTGAGGTGGGAGTAATGTAAAGACCCATAAATTTCAAGGGATTTTTTTTTCTTAACTTTCTTTGGTATTTTACAAAAATGCAGTTTCTAACGGAACCTGATTCCGAGGCCTAGTGTGCTCGGAATCAATTTCCGAAGTTTAGCTCGGGTACGTTCAGTGAATGAACGAGTGGGTTTTCATAACTTTTGAATCAGTGCTCAGAATCGAAATACAAGGGCACCGATGGAACCGCAGTGCCGGTATTTTCTTAGGAAGACCTTTTTAAGAGTTTTTTTTTTGCTCGGGTGAGGTTGTTATATAAATGGGTTTACTGAAGAGTGAAATAAAAATTTGTGCTACAATTTTTATTTCTATTCTAAGTAGTTATAACCTATGCATGGTAGTTGAGGTGGGACCCACTACATCCTAACTCCACTTGGTAGGATAATAGTGAGGTGGGGCCCACACGATACCCACCCCTTCAAATCCCTTAAAACCTCCTTCGTGGTTTTAATTGTGTAACACACCCACACCCCCATTAATTTGTATCTCCTCCACTTTAAAAACATGCCAATAAAACGCCTCATTATTTTGACAATGCACGTTAATTAATTTGGTGAATTCATTTTGAATTTTGAATAGAGTTGGCTTGATTAATAAAATAAGGCAAAGCCTTATTTTATTATTGTTGAATCGTTGTGTGGAGATTTTTGGAGAGGAGAGATGTGGTCATGAAGAACTCCATCACCACAAGGAGAGATCATCGTGTCGTCTCTTGTCCTCTCCGCAGCCAGTGAGAGACGCCTTCTTTAGAGAACGACGATGTGCCACATCCTTCATCGGGCGAACACCGACGACGCTTACAGATCCTCATTCCGCAACGCCGTCTTCCACGATGTATTTTTCCCACAACGATCCCCGTTCAATGACTTCTTCGAGGTAGGGGTGTGTTTTTACGAAGTGGTTATTCTTTGTGTCCTTCGTTAAGTATTTGTGCCTCCTGTTATCAATTTAACAGGAGGAGGTTGGACCGCCCAAACATGGCCGATCCTCCTCCCCCTTTGTTGTTGTATTCGTTGCGGTTTGAACAAAGGCGGCGCGGTGACACAGTACCGCGCGGAAACAAGGAGGAACACGACGAAGAAGCGTGGCGCCGACGTGCTGCGCCGTTGAGGCCGAAAGAAGTCGTGGCCGGAGTTAGACCGCGGTGGATGGGCGCGGCGCCATAGTGCCGCGCCAGTTGGACAAGGATGCGGCGGTGCAGGGAGTGACGACTGGAACTGCCGGCACATGGAAGGCGGGACCGCGGGGGGTCCAGCGGAGGAACACCGGCCGGCCAACTCGGTCGGCCATTTCGGAAGAACCGGGGGTCGTAACCCCCGGCTGGCAAAGGAACAGGCCCCCACATGGGGGGCTCCGTTACAACCTAAGGGGGGCAGTACCCCCCCCCCCTTCCATGCCCGCTCGTCCAGCACCGAGCCATCCCGTTCGGCCAGCGCCGAGCCACCCAGGCTGGACCGGCCAGACATGGTCGGTCCACCCACGCCGAGCCGCACGCGCCGAGCCGGGTCAGGCTGCCCGTGCTGGGCCGGGCCGCGCCTGCTGGGCCGGGTCACGCCGGTTGGGCCGGTCTGTGCCCTAGTGGGCCGAACCCAGGTTGGCTCTACCCAGTTCGGTCCGACCTAGGGATTCTAGGCCGAGTCGGTCCGGGCCCGAACCCCCCTAAAAATTAGACTGGTTCGTTCAAATGCCTATAACATGGTCTACGAACCTCTGATTGACACACCATCAGTTGCGATGCGATCCTTGGATCGAGATGGTCTTTTCAGTATATTAGACTCAAGGTTTCGGAGAACTTTGGGTATGGCCGGGTTGGTTCGAACACGAAACCAACCGGGCCCTCGGAGCGGAAACACCTATAACTTGAGCTCCGGACGTCCAATTGGCGTGTCGTCGACTATTTTGGATTCCTATTAGTGAGAAAGACATTTTGGATTACTCCCCTCGAGTTTTGGATGCAGTTGGAGTACGTTCAGGTTGTTGTTTACTTAAAAACCAACCGGGCCCTGGGATGAAAAAGCCAATAACTCTCAGACCAGGCGTCCGATTGATGGCTGTCTATCGTGTTGAGTTCCTATCGACAAGACAGAACTTCGGGATACACCAAATCCGTACTACATGTCAGTTTATGTATCAACCCCTTGGCTTGTGGAGCAGACCCTCCCAGAAACGAGCATGCTGTGTGCGGGAACCCTAGAGATGGCTGCGATTGCGACGATGATGACGACTGTACTGGGATCCTCTGTGGGTTCGGCAGCGACGACGACCGTACTAAAATCCTCCATGGGTTCAATGGCGATGATGACTGTTCTTCTATCCTATGTGGGTTCGGTAGTACGTGACTACTGTTCTTGTATCCTACGTGGGCCTGGCAGTATTTGACACTGTACATGTATCCTATGTGGGTTTGGCAGAGTGGATGGTCTTGTATCCTTTGTGGGTCTGATGGCTTAGCTGGTCTTGTATCCTACGTGGGTCCCAGCTTAGATGAATCAGTGGCTACATCTGATCATCTCTATCACCTTCCGAAGAAGTATACCTGTGTGAGATGAGTCTTGACTTTCAATCATTATCTTCGATATGATTGACTTGCTTCCTATGTGGATTGGGTTGTGATTTCTTGTGTGGATTGGGTTGTACTATCCTGTGTGGATGTGATCGAACTTGGTCTCGGATGTTAGAGTTGAACTGGAAATTGATGACTTAGGTATATGTATGGGCATATACCTAAGTAGTGTTGGTTGTTACTTCGTGATTGTATCTTTCCTTGTGGAATATCCTTTGTGGATTTTGGGAGACCTTCAGGGGTCTCAGGGTCCCTACTGAGTAGTATATACTCACCCCTGCATGGGCTATGCCCGCACTACATTGTGTTGGATGCAGACGACAGACAGTGCTAATCGTGGTTGAGGCTTGTGGAGCAAGTCGGTACCTGGAGGTGGACCACTGGGCGGGACATACACAGAGCGTACGACTATACCTAAGGAGTTGAGGAGGCTATATGTACCCACCCTTCAAGTGGGATTTCCAGTGGATGGCTCGACATTGCTGTTTTACTTTTCAATTTATGTACTTTCTTTTCAGTTGTACTTTACTTTCAGTTTGGGTTTGTATTCTCACCCACTTACTTTTTCCGCACTTACCATTGTACCCAGTTTTACTTAGTGTTTACTTTTGCTGGCTTACTCTGTGTTGTTTGTTTATTTTATAAAGGCAATACCTTCCCATTTTTTGGGATTTATTCCTTGGTGGTAGTCGTTAGCCCCTGGCCTATGGAATGCGGGCTTGGGGTAGTCGCGGCACGGGTCCCGAGGACGGGTCGTGACACTTTAAGTGAAAGGGCCCTATATTAGATGGATAAAATGGGATGAATCTTGGATGAGGGAACCAGACATGGTTTGGGGTCCACTTAGGATTCATCAGTGTCTTTATTTTCATTTTTCATTTTGGAAACTTGACATGTACATTAACATGGAATGTTTTCTACATTAGTTATATATTATTTTTTCCTACCTTGATTATCTTTAAAAATTGGTATTGGTTGTGGTTACATATGCTTCTTCTATTGTTCACTATTTTTTCTGGTGTATTACTCTAATAGCAGAGGGTATAGTCTCCCCATGATTAACTTATCTGAACCCCAATTCTAGTCAGAAGCCTCCAGCATATGGGGACACACACTTGAGGTCATGTGACTGACCGACCCAGTGCACTGGCATGTGGAACCCATGACAGGATGTTACTAAGTGGTGTTAGAGCCGAGTATGCTTTTCTTTTTAAATTTTCGTACTATTTTTGAAAGATATATAGTATAATAGTAAGAGCGGGGGATTATAAATGAGCTCATTCATGGTATTTGAAAACCCATGTGTGAGGGAAACCCAAGTAATCAGGGTGGGATTGTTGTAATTGTTCTTTTTTGTTATATTTGAAAAATACTTCACCTTGGGTGATGCACTTTTTAGGGGATATTGAAATTATTTTTGAAATTTTTGAGAATTGAATGATGGACCAAAATGGAATAAGAGTTGAATCTAAATGAATCCTTCTAGGCACTTAATATTATTTTGGGATATGTATCATTTTAGGCATTCATGAAAAATGGGTTTTGGGTAAGTTGTTGAACTTAATTTGCTTTTTTTCTTACATCTAAAATTAAATAGAAAATGGTTCCTAATATGAATTGATAATGGTAAAATTATTTAATAATATGAATAAATGGGTTTCTAATGGAATGTCAATAATGATAATGAAAATACCCTTTAATAACCAATAAATATGTGTATGATGGTTAAGGGAAGTGTTAGCGCCCCGATTTTGACCATGTGGTGAGATGTGAGGAAAATACCTATTGTGGCTTGTTATGATTTATTTATTGTGTAATTTTTTTAAAGTTTTTTTATGATTCCTAAAACCTGTGTTTGTAATTGTAGAGTTATTTTACCATAGTGATGCTTTTTGAGAGGTAAAAAGAGGAAATGGTTGGTAATGATCTACCAGAAGTGGGACCTGAGGAACGGATAGCGACGGTTGAGGAAGAAGGGGAGAAGTTTAAAGTGAAATTCACTTTAATTATGTAATTTATTGAAATATATCCATGGAGGGTTGTGTAAATCATGTATGACCTAGTGAAATAGTTTCAATTGGATCACCCTCTAACTTTTACTAGAGAGGGTGGACCTAAGTGAGATGAGTTCTGGGTTGATTCCAACAAGACGTTACTTAAACATTTGGAGACATCAGCTGAGAAGAGGGTTAACTTGGATGATTATATGCTATGATGATCAATGAATAACCAGTGTGGAATTTAGGTTTGAAATTGACTGACATATGGTATGTTATAGAAGGAATTCTTGGAGAGTTTCTTGGATCACTTCTATCCAGAGAGGCTGAGGTAAGAGGGAGTAGTATAGTTCATATAGATAACTCATGGGATCATGTCTATGATGGATTATGTTGGAAACTTTATAAAACAGTACTTCTTTTATCCATCATTCTCAAAAGATGGTATATCTATAGATATACACTTTTAGAATGGACTAAAGTGGGAGATTAAGTCCCAAATTAACCTTTTTCGATTAAAGGAGCTTACTAATGTGGTGGATCATGCTATCATAGATGAGGGGAACCTAATGGAGGCTTAAAGTTCTAGATTGATAGTTTATTCTATAAAATCAAGATGTGTGGCTTCAAAGATTATGAAGCTCCATTGTGAGAACTTTATCCATGGTAGTGGGATGTGGGGTACACAAACAGAGGGATCTGTTGTATAGGACATTACTGGTGTGATATGTCATCAGTCCATTAGGCTAGCACACTATCATCGACATTGTCCATAACCACTGGTGTATTGAATATCTTTCCACAAGAAGAGACGTCTAAAGAATATTTGTAGGACACAATGAAAGATGCTTAGTGATGGAGGAGATGGACAGAACCTAGGTGCAAGAAGGGGATATTCTACACTATATCAGTATGGTAGCTGGAGTTCTACTAGAAAAGGTTGTAAAGTAGATGACCTGGTGTTTCTAGGAATGATCGTTCATATTAGCATTGTGGTGCAACTCAGTGCATTCATAATACATCATAATAAAGAGGTCCAAGACAACTACATGCAGCGTAGTTCACACATGTAGATAGCAAGGTTAGACCTTTGATAGTGATATGTACTATTTTTTTGTAGATTCTACATTATCTGGTGCCTTATTTGATAGGGATTCCTCTCATTCCCTTAAATATGAAAAAACATGTTAATGTTTGGATCCTAGTAGTAGATTTTTTGAGTAGGGTGATGACTATATATACCCCATTTGGAGTATGGTCTAGAGACATATGTATGTGCAAATGATGTTATCTCGTGATCAGGGAGTATCATTTTCTATGGGATCTCTATATCCTTGACATGTCAAGATTGATCATTATTATGGGTATTTACTATCTTGTCTCATATGGATCCCACATTGATTTTTTCTATAGGGGAGTGACCTTTTTATCTCCTAAGGGTGAAAATATATTCACCTTGCAGAGTGGGATATCTGGGTAGGCTGAGTTAAACCAATTACTCAGCAACTGGGAGAGATCATAGCTCAGGTTACATGTTTATTTCTAGATGATGGAGGAGTAAAGTCTGATATCTTTCCACTAGTGATGGAATAGTTTCAAGATTTTTTTCTTGAATACTTCTTTGGGTTTCTAGTAGATAGATATGTTGAATTTACTATTGACCTTATGAAAGGAGTAGAACATGATTTTATTCCACTATATAGAATGTAACTGATGGAGCTTCAATAACTCAAGACTCAACTTGATGAATTGGATGATAAGGTATTTATCCATCCAAGTATGTCACCTTTGGGTTCTCTAGTTTTTTTGCTAAGTAGGCCGATGGTACATTGTTCTTATATATTGATTGTTAGAATTTGAATTGGATGACTATGAAGAATCTATATTCTATTCCACGTATCAATGATCTATTTGGCCAATTTAGATGAGATTTTTCATTTTAAAAGATCACCTTGAGATCAAGATATCATTAGCTGAGAGTTCGGACTTCTGATATAACGAGGACTACTTTCAAAAAAAAATATATTCTATATGAGTTTTTTATAATTCCATTTGGGTTAAAAAATTCACCAGTAGTGTTTATGTCCTAGAAGAAAATAATCTTCTACCCATACCTAGATAAGTTTGCTCTAGTATTTATGCGTGAAATCTTGGTGTACCCCAAGAATCATGATGATCATTCCCTACACATTGACATTTTCCTAAGTACACTAATAGATAATAGGATATACACTAAGACATCTAAGTGTTAGTTTTGGATTTGTCATGTACACTTTTTGGGACACATCATCTCAAAGGAAGGCATTTCAGTGTACTCAGAAAAAGTGCAGGAAATGGATTCATGGGAGCATCCCAAAAATGTATTCAATATCTACAGATTTCTATATTTAGATGGATATTATCATAGATTCATCCAAGGTGTTTCCTATTTGGCATTGATACATATAGTTTTGACCAAAAAGAAGATAAATATTGATTTGTCAGAATGATTTGAGAAAAACTTCTAGGAGTTGAAGAATCATTTTACATTGACACCAATCTTGATCCTACCCGATCCAACTGAGGAGTACACTGTGTATTTTGACACTTTTGGGGTTGGACTCAGAGTTGTTTTGATGCATGTTGATCGATTTGTGGTGTATAGGTTTCAGCAGCTGCGGCCCCATGAATTGAACTACCCTACACATAACCTCAAGATAGTAGTTGTGTTTTATTCATTGAATTTTTGTTGCAATTATGTATTAGGTGAGAAGTTTACAGTGTTTATCAGTCACAAGAGCTTAAGGTGTGTCTTTCCACAACAAGATCTGAATCTTTGACAATAGAGATGGGTTACGTATATGTAGTCATTAGATTTTGAGATAGATTATATGCCTGGAAGGGGAAACAATGTTGTAGATTCTTTAAGTAGGAAAAATCAGTCTCAGATAGTTTAGGAGTCTAGTGAAAAGAGGAAGATGATGAATCTACTAGCTAAGATGCATGTGGTGTTTTAAAATATTCCGGAGAAGATGACTCTTGTATTAGTCTGAGTTGAGTCTACAATTTTGATCTAGATTAGAGGCAGGAAATATGTGGATCTAGATTGTTTTACCTTGATATAATTCCTTGAAGGTGGGTAGTGAACTTTATATTATAGCATAGATGAAGATGATATCATATATGTCATGAATCAGGTTGTTGTGCTTTTGGAATTTGGGAAGATTTGATGTGGTAATTTCTTACCTTGATGTGGGTGGTACATCCAGGTGTTACCAAAATTTACCATGACCTATGATGACATTTTTAGTGTCCAGACATGAAAATTGAGATATTAGGGATTGTGACACGATACTACACATGTCAGTAGGTGAAGGAATAGTATCAACGACCTGGGGGTTTTTAGCAACCACTTCCCATTCCGAAATAGAAGTGGTACAATGTGAATATGGATTTCATGTTGGGTATTCTAAAGACACAAAGTAATAATGAACTTGTATGGGTTATTGTAAATTGACTAATGAAAGTAGTTCATTTCCTTCTTATATGACAAACTCTCTTAAATGAGAAGCTAGGAGACTTGTTTGTTCAGGAGGTAGTCCATCTGTAAAGGGTTCCAAGGACTATAGTTTCATACTATGACTCATGATTAAATTCATGCTTCTAGAAGGTCTTTCATAAGTCTCTCAGTATACAGGTATTATTAAGTATGGCCTTCCATCCATGGACAAATGGGAAGTCAGAATTTACTATATATTATATTTAAGATATGTTGTTAGCATTTTTTGTTGACTTCAGTGAGTCTTTGGAAAAACATTTGGATTCAATTGATTTTTCTTATATATTAATAGTTATCAAGAGACTATACAGATATAATTATTCATGACTCTTTATGGTAGGAAATGTAGATCACCCATAAGCTGAAATGAGGTAGGTGAGATAGAGTTTTTGGAACCAAGTCTCATGCTAGAGACATCAGAGAAGGTGTAGATAATTCTAAAGAGTATAGATACGACTTAGAGTAAACAGAATTCATATGCTAAAAGACATGGATGAAAAACATAGTTTTCATAGTGTGATATGGTATTCCTTCAGGTGTCTCCTAGATTTGGTTGCAACCGAATATGGATATAGGACAAGTTGGCACCCAGATTTGTCAAACCATTTGAGGTTGTGGAGTGAATCGGTCTATTGTCATACCAATTAGATATTCTATATAAATATAATGTTATGCATGATTTTTTTCATGTATCACAAATTTGGTAGTATGACCCCAACCCTTCTCATGTGATTGATGTGGATGACATTCATATTTAGGTGGATACGTCTATTGAGGAGCATCTGATACCCATATTAGATCACAGTGAGAATGTTTTTTACGGAAAGACTATGTCAATAGTTTGAGTGTTGTGGCAACATGGGTGTGTGTAGGAAGAAACAGGTGAAAGGAAAGCAGATATATGGGCATAGTGGCCTGATCTTTTTGGCATGGAATCTTAGATATTCATGGGAGTGTACCTCAAGGATGAGATGTTATTAAGTGGAGAGATTGTAAGATCCTGACTATTTATGGGTTTGAATTGGGGGGGTTTTTCATGTACTATTTTGTCCTTATTTTATTGATTTTTGTTTTGATAAAAACATAGAGTGTTTTTTGGTTGAATTTTAAGAAAAATTATAGAAAAGGGTTGTGCATGATTGGCGCATGGTTAGGTAAAACCATGTACCCCAGCCTAGCTAGCCATGTGAACCCAAGCATAGAAGATTTTCGTGGTTGGAGCATGGTTTTGAAACTTTTACCCCTTATAAAAGAGGTTCAAATTTGGCACACGATTAGGGTAAACCATGATCCCGAGGCCAACTAATAGTGTGTGAGAATTAATTATGCTCGGAAATTAATTCCAAATTTTTCCAAACCCCCTAATTATCCACAAATAAACCCCTATTCGACCCTAGGATGTCTTTTATGGTTTTTTAGGTCTCTGGATGAATTCCAAGTCCTCCTGACCTTCGATCTTCATGAATCAATGCTTGGATTGAAGGTTCTCTCCTCTCATGATAAGGGAATCATAATCCTGATTCTTCTCTCAATCTTCTCTAGTTCTTATCAATTTCTTTCAGTGACATAATCTTCCTCTAGGGATAGATATAAATCAATTCAATGTGATATAGATCTATGATTTTAGATCTAAATCTATATTCATAATATATTTATTTTTTATTTAATCGTGATTTAGAATTTTTGTGATTCACATCTAGATCTACGTCATTGTGCCGCTAATTTTTTTGGGGAGTTTGATTGTCTGTTCATTCATCAACAAATCGAGGTAGGTGGTCTAATATTCAATTCACATTGTCATGATTTTGATACATGTTTTCAAATTTTATAATTTCTAGTGTTCTTTAGCAATTGAAATACCTAAATTCTGTTAATTAATGCGGAAAATTGATTATTTGATATATTTTTGAAATAGATAATTAATTTGGGAATTAATTGTGAGATTTAAAGGATGTTGAATTTATAATTAATTGGGGGATTAATTATGAGATTTTAGGATTTAAATTTTGATAATTAATTGTAAAATTAATTATGACATATTAAATTTTTTGAATTGAGATAATTAATTGTGGTATTAATTATGTGATTCTGATATCATATATAGAGATAATTAACTGTGGAATAAATTATGAATAATTGAGATTCATAAGAGATAACAGATTCTAAAATTTTATTATGATATTTTGAGTTTTGAGCATTGATTAATTAATTTTAAAATTAATTAAGGGGGTTTAAATATTAATTAATTGGTGAATTAATTAAATTAAATTAATTGATGAACTAATTATTTAATTATTAATGAAATTGGAGTTATGAATTAATTTATTAATTAATTAATATTAATGATATGATTAGTTAACTGCTAGATTAACTAATAGATTTATTGAATTTAATTAATTATTGAATTAGTATTGGAATATTTGTGGATAATTAATTGATTAATTAAATTATGTATTGATAATGGGTAACATGGTATTTTAAATTTGAACTTAATAATGGGAATACGGTCATTCTAAAATGTGACATGTGAATGGTAAAATGGTAATTAAAGTATGAATTGGAGAATGAGAACATGTCCATTCTAATTTGTGATGTATGGATGGTAACATGGTCATTTGAGTTGAATTAAATAATGGTAACATTCTTATTATATTACTTTAAGTGTGAATGGTAACAAGATAATGCATGTATGAACTAAATAACAGTTAAAAGGAACTTTGAGATATAACCTCACATAGGAATACTTTAGGCTCCAGCATGAGATGAATTATGTACCGAGATGTGATATCACATTGGAATATATTAGGCTCTGACATGATCCAATGAGGGTATTAATATATGATATTATATGGGAATACTTTGGGCTCCGGCATGAGCCAAAGAAGGCATTGAGGTACAATTTTCCTCATGGACCTGGGAGTTAATGTGATTAAGTATTGAATAAATGATGATTTGATAACTATTTTTTTATGAATTGTATTAATTTATTTATACAACTACATACATTGTTTCACTAGATATTGTTTTAAACACCATTGGAGGTGGTCGACTGAGTTGTACTCACACACTACTCAGGCTACCTAATCAGTACCTGAATATAATTTATTGTTGCAATACAGGTTATGGGAAATGGATATTTGTTAGATGGATACATTGGGATGGAGCATTTGTGTAGAAACCAGACATGGTTCGGGACCCACTTGGGAGTCATCAGTTTTTTTATTTTAACTTTTCATTTTATAAAATTGACATGTACATTATCATGGCATGTTTTCTTATTTAGTTGAATATTATATTTTCTTCCATTTATTATCTAGATATATTGGTATTCGTTATGGATATATATGCTTCTGCTATTTTTTATGGTTTATGCTGGTGTATTACTTTAATAAAAGAGGGTATGTTCTCACCATGATTGACTTATCACACCCTCAATACTATTTTGTAGCCTCTCACGTACAAGGAGGTTTCCTTGAAGTCATTTGACCGAATGTCCCAGGAAATCTGTGTATGGAACCCATCCCAAGATGTTACATGGGACACCATCACTTACAAACGTAGGATAGACTAGTGCCTTGGTGTTTGGGGTTATTAGAGATATTAAAAGCAGTTATACTATTACAATACCAATTGAACCTTCCATTTCATTTCAATGTCATGCATAATTTATTTCACATATCTCATCTTTGAAAATTCTTACCCAATTTATCTCATATTCTTGATGTTGATGATATTAATATGGAGACTGATACATCATTTGAGCAGTATCCAGCTCATATTGTGGATTATAGAGTGAATTCAAACTTCGGTAAGTATATTCCTCATGTCTATGTACTATAGGAACATGGAGGTTTGAATTAGGAAATTTGGTATTGGAAATGTAACATATATTACTGGTGGTCATAGTTGTTCATAAATCAAGCTAGTGATGTTTGATGGTGCATATCATGTATGAGATGGATTACGGTGGAGATATTGTAAGACCCTACCCCTTATATATGATAAAAAACTTTTATTTTTGTTAAAACATATATTTTTTGATATTAAAGAAATAAAAAAGATATTTAGGGGGTCTAAGATATATCCAAGAGGCTCAAGAGGAGATAATTGCATGGATATTTAAGGGTGAATTTCCACCAGCTAGTCAGTCTGAGTCCATCAGCTAGTCGATGGGAATTCTATAGGCTAAAAGATCTATTATAATTCCAATAACCCACTAGTCATTCCAACCTAAGTTTTCTTATGGTCAAAAAGTACTTTTATCCCATATTTGACCCTTAAGGCTCAATCAAATTTCCTCTCATCCATTCATTTGGTAGCCCTTTATTAAGCTCATATGACCATCTTCTTTAGTCTTGGAATATTTACTTCATCCTTGTTATTATTTGAGTCCTTTTTAGGAAATTTAAGCCCCACGATATTTCTTAGAGTCTTTATTCTACTTTTATTCTTTAAATATGTTTCCATGTGAGTTCTCAACTTTTAAGAAAAAATTCCATTTTTAGTGCTTTTTCTAGTTTGTCTTTTTCTTCTTTTTCTTCTCAAACCAATGGAGAATATTTTACTAGTGGATATCTTTTAAACTAAGGCTGGTGTGATTAAATTTATCCCTCAAGATTTCATCGTTTAATAGTATTCCCCATGTGCGTCTTTAAACTTGTTTTACATGCATTTAACCTAGAACCAAAAAAATTAACAAATTTTTTCCAAAAAATGAATCCTATAACCCCTTGATAAGTATAAAATGACCCTTGGGAATATTAAATTGGGACCTATTACACCTATTTAGGGTTATCCTATATTATTTATTGTTTCTTGTATCTCAATGATACATATAATAGGGACTTGAGAATGGAATATGGTTGTAACCTTTTTAAATTTAAAATCAAATGACATGTATAGAATAGAAAATAATTGAACTTTTCTTGACTTTACCCTTAGGCATAAATGTATTTAAATTAACATGGTTATCTTTGGCTTAACTAAATAAATTGTAATGTTTGGATGGTATCCTTAGATTCCACGTAACATATGGTGATAAGTGAAATGAAATGTTGAGATGTTCTCCATTGATACCATGTGATATATGGTGATAAATGCATGGGAGTATTAGGATAAGATCCCTATATTCTATAATAAATATTATTCTACACAAGCGTGGGTATTGGGATGAGCTTCTTAGATTCAATTTGATTAAAAATTAAGTAATTCTAGGATGAGATCTATAGATTCTACATTATACCAGATTCTCAGAAATTATGTGATGAGTAATTTCATTATATATGATATATGATATTTAGAATTTTGGGATGAGAACCTGGATTGTATGTGGTGATTATGGGTCAATAATCATCCTGATATTCATAGAGACATATGACACTTGACATAATAGGTAGGTTCGACCCCATTATCATCATGGATATCATGGATTGAGGTTGTATTTTATAATTTATCAAATAATTTATCTTCCTAGTTAATGAAATAAATTAGGGTACACTATATTGGCACAAACTAGATATGATTTTAGACAACATTGGTGGTGTCCTTGTTTCGTTATTTTGGTTATTTTTAGTCTTTTTTATACATGGAATTGACATGTATGACTCAGCAAATGGTGTAATGTGCATTTTATTTTAGCATGGGTTATCTATTTATTGGTTTCTTGTTTTATATCTTACTTTATATATTTATTTATATATGGATAATATATCATTTATGTTCTTCCATGTTTCACACTCATATCACAAGGCAATAGTCTCCACATATTAAACTCACTAACACTCACCATTATTCGGTAGCCTCTTCCAAATGGGGAGGCACCTTTGAGGCCATGTGGTGCACCGGCATGGAGAAAATTTTCAGTTTCTTCTATAGAGGGTGTTACAACTAGGATAAATATTATATGATATATAATAAATAAGTTAACTTAATCATCCATGAAAGTAAAATTTTGGAAATAAAAACTCACCACATGCATGTTTTTTATGAGGACATACTCTAGGGTACTAAAAGATTTAGACATTAATTTCATGAACAAATTTCACATAAGAACTTGTGGTACCCATCAATCATGATTTAATATATCTCATAAAATCATGATATATGGGTACTGATAGCCCTCTATGGTGCATTAATATGTAGAATTTACCTTTTAATTTTGTGGGTATCATTTTCATTAGAATTTCATTCACTAACAATCAATGTTGTTGCATTTTACTAAGTAATATTTTCAATTATCTATTTTTGGAATGCATATAATTGTTCTATAAAAACATTTAAATATTATCTAGTATAATTCCATTCTCACTTACACTAACATATTAACTGTGCAATTTTATGTTTTTCCATTGAAATTAGTTATTATAAATGATTTAATGAAATATTTGGAATCAAACATCATCATATAATTTCAAATCCCTTAAAATATCTTTATAGATAATGGAATAAATTTATATGTGTTTGAGTTGAGGATATTTTATTAAAAATGTTAAATTTTTTTTACAACACTTAATGGTATCAAATGATAGCAAATATATATATATTTCATATAAAAATATGTTATAAAATATCATGAAAAAATACTGGACATAGAAAATAATACAAAACTTGATAATATTTCCCACACATTATGAACCTATCCCAACACTATAAGAACCCCAACTTAAACTATTCAATATTCAATATTTTATATTTAGTGTTTATAATTAAAATTTATATCACAATGAATATAGTGGAATATTATGATCAATTGACCTGTGAAGTGTAATAATGCATGCAATGAAATCAATTTTATGTCCTTGAAGAAAATATATTACATGAATTATACTAACTTGGGGTTCTAAACACTATGTAACTTGGATGTCTAATGACCAATTCAATATAAGATCATTTTTTCCAATGGTAAATAGTTCTATATTTTATAAATTCAATTAAACAATTTGTTAAACCTCTAATATTATAGGAATATTATGATATACTCTTGTTATTATCCAAAATATCATAATCTTAAATCACCATAGATATAATGTCCTATCAATGTGAGGTCTATTTAGAAGTTCTCAGCATGAAAAAACACATCATATATAATGATCCATCCCAAAAAATAATTTTTATTTTATAATATCCTCATTAAATGAAGCTAAATATTTTAAAGCATGATATATAAAATAGATATACAAATTATATGGTGAATGATCCTTTTAGTACAACCATAATAAACATGAAAACTAAAACCCTTCTATTACTAGACTCTACATTAATATTAACTTATAAAAACATGTTTAATTATTTTGAAACTAATATATGAATTTAATTTTCCAGTGAAATATATTTTTTAGAATCCCCTAATCTAAATTATTTTTTTCTAGAATAATAACATAAACTATAAATAATACCATCATATATAATTGATGTAAAATATTATTAACTGTTACTCATTTGATTTTCTTATTATAATTTACTCATTTTCAATATGTAATGACTAAAAAATTAAATAAAATTTCTCTATATTTAGGATATGGATCTATTAATGTTATAAGACCGAACATAATCCTTATATTATTAATTTATAATCAATTCATGTTTTCGTTTATACTCAATTACAAAATAAAGATCTTATATTTTTCTCCTATTTTATTTATGTTGTATCTTCCAAAACAATACATTTTCACTCAATAAACTAATTTGTTCAGTTTCAAAATCACCTCATTAAATTTTTTATTTGAAAAAAATACACTAATTATTTGTCCCATTTATAGAACTATGTATAGAATTGTTATTATCTTGATGGAAAATTTGTTGACACATGGTAATATAATCCTAGTAACTACTATAAATTCCAATCCAATTCCATATTTTTTCTCTCTCTAAGTAACTAATGATAGGTTTTATATGTTGGGGTACCATATATTCCATTATTCATATAATTAGAGTGTGAATACTCATCAATTCAGGTTGGGATTCCTCTACCAGTTACAAACAATTATAATACCTTCCATTACTAGAACTAAATGTGTTGTGATTTTTATTTTATAAAGATATTTTGTGACACATGAATATCAAATAATTGTGCTAGTAGTAAATTACACATTCATGGATTTATCTATTATATCTAAAAAATTATTCTTTGGATTCATTTTCTCTAGTTTAGATCCACTCATTATTCATTCCAAAATCATTTTAAATGCACAATTAGAAGAGGAACACCTGTTTAGAATATTATCCCTATCACCAGAGTAAAAACTATATAACACATTGATACCATAATTATGATCTCATTATATATTATTTCATATACAATTTAATGTTATTCTAAACTTATTAACAACTCATATCCCTTTATTCATCTATTTCTAGATGTGATGAAAGATACAAAAACTTATCATATTGAAAATATGAAAAGGGAAGTGTGAGATATAATGTTGTTATTACTATCTTAGAATGATGTCTCAAGGGTATAGATAAAATGTAGCTATAAAAAAAGATGGTATGAAAATCCTATAGCAATTTACATTTTACCCAACAAAAAATTAATACATCATACCTTTATATAAGAATTTATTAAAAAAATTATCAAACCATACCATCCATTTCTTAATTTCCATATATTTTATCATTGTAATTAATTATAAAAAATGTGATATTTTATCCTATATAGAACTATAAAACACATTAACATTGATTTGTATGTGATCAATCTATGCCAAATCACGATTATCTGGGTGAGGTCATTACTAATAGATATCTTATAACCCAATATTATCCTTTTTCACCTAATTCTTGTATATATATGAAATGAAGTGATTTTTAGTTATATGAAATGAAGTTATTTATAGCTCTCCAATCTAGGGTATATACTCATATCACCTTTATTATCCTGTATCTCACTGTAAAATTAGTTTCCCACTAATTTTCATTATGTCTATTCATAGTCATCCTTGAAAATGTTCCCACTTATCAAAAATTTCATGATGAGACTCAGCTATTTAACTACAAAATTAAAGATTTTGATTTCAAAAATATAAATATTGATAAAAAACTTATCACAGTCCAAGAAAAAATTCCTATATTCTACTCTATTTTTCCACTATTCATTGCATTTGGACATTTCACCAACATGATTTGGCTTGACCATACCTACACTAGGGTTACCCTTTTACATTATATCTCATGTGGGTAAACTAGATGAAAATTATAAATGATATATGAATATAATCATAAATAATGGTTTTATATCTATCAAATCCTCAGTCACCAACATTGGTGATTGGAAAATCATTCAAATAGGGTTGAATTTTATTTTATTGGGAGAGTGACTTCACCTTCAGTAAAAAACACAAAATTATCATATTAGTAATATTATATTTCATATAAATTTCTTAACAAAAAAAATTATATCGCATTGGTCTATAATATATAAAATTATAAAATGATAAATAAATATATATATATATATATATAATAGCTACAACTATAAACATTAGATAACATTTTTTTAGAACGAAAGACCCAAAACTACTTAGAAAAAAACCAAACCTATCAGGATAAAAACCTTTACATGGTGGCCTATAAAATGGAAATTCATTAAATTTTATTAAAAAATGCATGTGTTTATAAAAATGTTTTAATATAGAAATAAAAGTGAAAAAAAATGTTTTTGTTGATCATTTATCTATAATTAAGTCCATGTTATGTATTTTGGAATCATTGGTCATAGAAAAACTTATAGCAAGATCATTTGAATATACCATGTCTTATTTTAGTTCATGTTATATGATAAGAAACTAAGTGTTTCTAATTTTCTACTAATAATGTCCTTAAACTATTATTCCCCCATTTTTTAAGTTATTATGACCAATAGTTATGTCCATGAAACCCATTAAACCAAATCATTGTTTTCTTGCACCCATATTTGGCTTATTTTTCAAATTTATTTTTTTATTATTATATAATGAAAACAACATAATCTAGGAAATAATTTGTAGCGATAAATAAAGATATTCCCTTTGATAATTATTCATTAACCCAAAACTTAATTCAATATAATTATATATTAAAATATATTACCTTAAACATCCAAAACCCTTAATTTTGTCTATGTTTCATGATAATTAACTTCATATATATTCATATTAGATAAAACTTTATGATCATATAACATGGTAAAATAAAATTTATTCATTTCAAAATAATGACATTTATAACCCATTTGGTCTAAATTGTATGACCATAAACTATATTAAATGATGCATAAAACAATTTGGTATGAATATTTGTAATTGTTTGCTAAGAAAAAGTCAACAATTCCATTATTTAAAAAATATTCACTATATGTATCAAAAAATAAGATAATATAATCAAAAGTTAAAGAAAAAATTCTTACGTGATCAATATCTGGACATAGAAAAATTGAATCAATGATTTCTGGGTTTATAGATTTTATAAAAAAAATATATCACCTTATGTTTTTTTTGATTAATTCACTCCAACAATGTACTAAATGTGAATTGATATAAAATTGGATCCTTAAACTAGTATTGATCAATATTTGCATCTACTAAACTCATATATTTTGTCTTGATTTCATTAATACGGTTTATATATTCAAATGAAAATGCAGATTCCTTAAGTAATGATGGAGGCATAGGCACATAATAACGAGCAAAACAATTTGAAGTAAATGCATTTAGGGGGTCATTTCTTTTCATTTCCTTTAAAATCAAAAAATTATTTTCCCCTATATAATGAATAGGATCACATGATCTTAAAATTCCCATAATGGTGTGAAAGTATAGGAATAAATCAAATGATCCTTTATTTTCCTATATACTAAACATAGCCAATAGATATTACACATTCACTACATGTATGGACTTCATATACCCATCTCACCCCATATATTGGATGAATGACTAATTCAAAAACCCTATCCTCCAATTTATAAATCATTTTATCTATAAATTTTCCAATTAAATTTCTATATTTTTTTCTATATTAGTTACTATTGAGGTTATTCGATTTTAATTTTTTCATGTTATATTAGTGAATTTATGCATAAAACACTGATAGTTTGAATCAATTGAGAAACATAAATTTATTATTCATTATTTAGTCAAAAATATTATGAAATATCACTTTCATTAAATATAATTAATTTTTAAATATTATATAATGTAAAAAAAATTCCATGATCCTCCACTTTGTAACAAAAATCCTTAGGTAAATATCAAAATATTTTAGAAGAAAATATAGTCGAGATACATCTCAATAGATAAAAGTGTTTCTAAAGTATCCATTTCAAGGAAATAACATTTTTAGGAAAATATATTGTACTCTTAGAGAACATATTAATATAGAGATAGATCCAGGATATGACTAAATATTCAATTAATGTAATAAATTTCTATATATTTCCTTAGAATAAGACTATTTTAATTTTTAATGAATCCAATTATATTGGGGAATTTTCTGAAAAACAAAATAACACAACATTTCATAAATACCTTTATATGACCCTTACTTGGATTACATTTTGTTGAATTTATATATCAATTTATAATGAAGTTATAAATGGGGCTTATATGTATCATATTATTTCATACAAAATGTTTAATGAAGATAGTTTACAAAAATTTAACAATCTATTAATGTGGTGGTTAGAAAACTCAATCAGATATTGGGTGTGGGCTCAATAAATCCATAATGTAGGGGTTAACCATATCATGTAGTACTTTATACCTTTTTAAATAAATTATATTTCTATTTTAACCATTAATAATAGGGAATATATATTTTACCCATAAAAAAGGTAAATCTTTTTTTAGTTTAATATTTTATATAGTTAAATTAGACTCCCTAATGAAAATTTATTGACATTTATTTTTTTCCATAATTTCTGTTTGATAGTAAATTTTATAAAAAATCCAATATACTTGATTTGGATAATCCTTGGGAAGTAACTGAATTAAAGTATAAATGAAGTGACCTTATGATTCAAAAAATAAAATAAAATGAATGTATTTTACAATAAATATGGTAAGGTATCCCTTATTTTGATAATGTTAAAATTTATCAAGGAAGTCAAAGTGAAACCTTACATAAATGATTGTTTTTCTCTAGAGTGGAATCATATATCATATGTTGTTACCCTCAGGGGACATCAATTCATGGGGTAGGGTTTTTATTCCTCAAGTCCATTTCCCATTCAATGATCATGATTTTAATACTCTCATACAACCTCTATATATGGTCCAACTTTATTATCTCATATAAAAAAATCCATGTTTTATAAAAATCTATTACCCTCAATCATGGGATAATTAATACTACATAAGGTACTTATTCTATGAAAATGGTATACATTCATATATACCCCAAACCAATTATATACATTGATTTATACCCAATAGATGATGCATTCAAGGTAATATAACACACTATTGATCCATACATGACGCTAGAAACTTTAAATAACATAACTCCATTGGTGAACAATTTTAAAACCACAGAGGTTCATGTTAAAAACTAAATCCCATGAAACTCTAAAATGACTGCTTACCACTTAAAGAATAAATCCTATCTTATTAAAAAATTACTCAACAGTGTTAAACACCCTATCGTAGGCCCCCAAGACATGGTTAATCACCTACTCAATTGAAAATAAATATCCCCCATTTTGAATACTCTATGGAATTAATGCAATCACAGTATTCCCCCATCTTAATCAAAGTAAAAGAAATTAAATTATTTGTATGTTATCACGTGGTGTTCCTATGCATCCAATTTTCACAGACACAAACTCCTTTTAAGGATTGATGTAGATATGTACCTCTAATAATGTAGATTCCATTTATGTACACCATTTGGTTAGTGATCATTGTTTCCATGGATTCTCATGTATATTTCCCTCTTTTAATTAAATTTTAAAAACCATTCATCTAGTTATCCTAGTTTTATTTCCTTATATAAAAGATAAAAATCATATCCATGTCACCTAACATAGTATGATAGAAGAAATATTCATATAATCATAAAGTATAAGATATATTTCCTAGTTATAAGATCTAAGAATATATGATAATAGTACTTATGTAGCAAACCAACTCTAATATCCTGGAGCCAGTGTCTTCTTTATTACAATAGCATATGATACATGAAATCTCATGCTGAAGGACCAAATAGTTTAGTAGTCTTAGTAAAATAGACACATACATGAAATTAAAATTTAATTTTATAATATAAAATTTAAAAAGAATTTTATTTTAGAGTTCCATTATTCCCCATAACATATCCCTATATATCAATCAAAAAATACTGCCTGGTATCCTATGGAAAAGAAAACATAAGAAATGAGTAACCTCAAATGCTCAATAAGGGTAAGCATACAATGAAAGCTATGAATAAATAAGTCATAATCAATATATAGAGGCAAATATCTGAAACACATTCCATTAAATAAATAACATGATCATAATGATTTTGGAATAAAATATGATCAAATAATTTCATTTAAATAGTCACATGATCTTGAAACATGACTATGGATATTCGAAAAAATCAAATAATCACAAGGAATTTAAATAAATGAAATAATAATGATTGAATGCACAATGTTGAACATCTAAAATTTACCATCAAGGCTAGTTCCAACACATATAATATCATTGAGGCTTGTTCCATGGCATCTAATCTGACGGAGTCTTATGGTAAGTCATCAATATAAATGGGTAAGGCCTTGACTAAAACCTTATCTTGTTTTTCTCATGATATCTATTGATGCATCAAGGGTCTATATCAGTCCCTTACCATCATATAAAATGTATAATTCATTCCTCATATGAAAGGTTTGAAACATAATAAATATAAACATTCATATTTATACTATAATACTAAATGTAAATACTTTCCCCAATCAATAAACCTTATCATAAACCATTCTGAGTAATATGATGAAGGGTATCAAAATAGATCATCTATAATAAAATTAATCAGAAACCATCCATATAAATAATATATATGGTATTAATGAAACATATACCCAGTTGATCATAAGTACATTAAATTGTTGGTGTCATCGATTCATATAAATACCATAAAAATATCTTTAAAATCATTCTTGAGGAAAACATCCTTCTCATTTTGAAAATCATATTTTAAAACTAAATTTTCAAAAAAAACTTTGGAAAAACATTTATATTAAAATGACATTTGAAATGTATAATATAATCTTTAAAACATTGAGTTTTCATGATGAATAGAAACTTCATACATGTCAATTATGTTAAAACAAATACTCCTTTCCCATTTTTGGGTAAAATCCAAATGGGAATTATTTTAAAAAATTATTTAAGATTCATTTTAAAACATTTTCATAAAATTAAAAATTGGGTAAAAATGTATTTAACAATTTTATTTGAAAATTTTAAAAACATTTTTGAAAAAATTTTAGAAAACATGCATTTTGATAGAAACAAATTTCAGACCAAAAAGGGAAATATAGTAAGATTTTCTTGAAAAAAAATATCAGTTTTTTTAAGGACCAATGATTTGAAAAAATGTTACTTTTTCTTGATTAATTTCATTAATTACTAGAGGAGAATAAAATATATTTATTTTAATAAAGAAATATCAAAAAATCCCCCCAATAATGAAGTAAATATAAATAACCTTTAATAATGAAGAGATTGTGAATTAAACCCTTACCACTTAGGTAATTTTGTACCATAATTCCTAAGAAAAAAATAACTCAAAATAGAACATTAAATACCCTAATGAAAAATGAAGAACCTTTGTGATGTTTTTAAAAAAAATTATATTTTTTTGACAACTGTCATTTTTGTAAAAGAATATTTTCATTATTCAGAATCTTACCCAGTCCATCATAATGAGTTTTCATAAGAAATTTGAATGTCGCTGAATGTTTGTATCCAAACACAAAGGGAGATAAAATATTTATCTTTAATAAGGTTTTTATTTTCATATAGGTCTCTAGGCTTAGGTTTTAGGAATAAGAAGCACAGGATACAAAAACAGTAAAAAAGATGATGTTTTTTTAGCTGCATTATCAAACTCAGATCCATCAACATAAAGTTAAAGTTTCAACAGACTCAGTTTTTGTTATAATTTCAAGAGTTCCTGAGAATTAAATTTATAATTTTACAAAAGAGTTAGATTGAATATTCTTATTTTCATGAGTTATAAATATTTATTACTTTCTAACACAAATAATATGATTCTTTTTTTGTTATAGATTTCTCACAAACCTTGAAACCTATTATGATAAAATATTTTTGAATAAATGGAGGAATTTTAAAGATTTTATCGCTTCCATAAACTCAGACAAGAAATATAAGGTCTAGAAATACCAAACATAAAAGTTGTCAAAATTTATAATGTGTAAATTTTAATAAGTTTAATAAATTTAAAGTTGCTGATTGGAGTCATCATCGGATTTAGAACATTTTAATGAGAATACTATTGTAATGAAAACTACATCATTACAAACATGATCAGAATTACTCTATGAAGGAAAGATGATCAGACTAACTCGAAGAAGGATATCCAATCATATGAACTGTAAAGTGTATAGTCAGATCATAATTAGTACTGTAGGACAATTAGATCATAATGAGATGAAGATAGTTATATAATGGTGAGCTGAAGAAGTTTCATCCTAATGAATCAGAAGAATTTGCATCATAATAATGGTGGGGAAGTTAATCAAACTAAATCAATATAGTTTATTGAATAAGGCATGTCTCAGAGTAATCTTGATAAAGTTTTAAGAAGTAAAAGTTGAAGTTAAAATGTTACTATTTTTTGAGTTTTGAAATTGGAGTATGCAGGAAAAGTTTTCTAACTTCCCAGCTTTTTTTTGAGACACGTATAAATAGAGGCATAGTTTACTAAATATTTTCAACTTTTTACAAGTGTGGAAAATTTGGAGTGCTTCATAATCATTATAAACATTTATTATAGGAATGAGATATCATAAGAATGTTAGACACCTAAAACTTTTGTTTATCAATATGAGGAAAGTTGTATTGAGTAGTTGAGAATAGTTTGAGTTTACATATTGAGAGTGGGTTCAACATACTAAGTTCATCGGACTAAATCCATCATATTGATGAAGTTTGAATTATGTTTTTAGCAGTTTCTAAGAAGTTAAAGGATTTTTATCTAAACAAAATAGAAAGCTTCATCATGCATAGAATGAGAAAGTGAGGATCATATTGAGTTGACTAGACTGATTCAATCAGATTGAGTTCATCAGACTGAAGTCTATCAGACTCAGCGTCATCAAACACAAGAACTTATTTGGAGAAAATTGAACAAAGTCTTTTTTTATCTCAATTTTTTATAATAAAACCTTTTAAACTAATTGGAATCATTATAATCATTACTATTGGGAGATGGAAGGTGTCTAACAAGAGTTGAAACAAGTTATATTCACTTCTTCATAATAGTGGATTTCCATAAACCCATGGGACTGGCTATGGTAAGGATGTAGGTTATTACTCTAAATTTGAACCTTATCAATATCATGTCCTTTGCTTCCTTTCCTTTTTTTCATGCATGATTTTTTGTAAAAAGATGATAAAGATATTAACTCTAATAGGTTTCAGGGGATAATTTTTAAAAATAATTGAAACTTATTAAAATTGAACACTTGATTCAACCCCCCCCCCCCCATTTTTTATTTGATTTTTTTTAACTTCAATTTGTATCAATGGGAACGTTACATTATTGAATCCTTATCATGGATAATATCATTTTTTCAACAGTATAATAATTCATATATTTGATGGAAAAATTTATTATGAATGGAAAAAATTGGATGACTCATTATCTTCTATCACTTGGACTGAAAGTTGTTGATGCTATTACATTGGGGTTCCCACCTATTTATAAAGATTCTCCAATTAATTTTTTTTATAGGAGAAATATTGAAGTTGATCTAAAAATAGAAATTTTATCCTTATGTCCCTATAAAAAAATTTATATAATGTTGATACATATCAAAACATCAAAGAGTATGTGGGACCAACTATAAATTATTTTTGAAGGGAATGATATATTGAAGGAATAAAATCTACATATTTGTTATAGTAAGTATGAATACATAAGAATGATAGTTGAATACACTATTAAGGAATACTTCACCAGAATAAATGAAATTTATTGAAATATCATAGGATTTCGTGATATCCTGAAAGATTCTATAACTATAAAGAATATTGTGAGAAACTTTACAAATAGGTTTGACTCTAATATTTACCCATTAGAAGATACGGATGATTTATCACTTGATGAATTTCATAACTTTCTTATTTCTTATTAAATGAAATCTCCAATGTTTAAAAATAATATGAATGATGAAATGGATTTTGAATGCCTCATAAAAATGAAAATACAATATGTTGAAGATATTGATCCTCGTGAATTTGAAGATAAATATGAGATTATTTTAATAACAAAATGATTTTTCTTATCTCTAATAACTATATTAGAGAAATATTAAAGTACGGTGAAAAAATTCATCTCTGAAGTTTTTGAGTTTAGAGGAATTAGACACTTTTTTATTAATTTTCCTATGAATAAAGTTAGAGAATATTGAGATTATTTTTATGAAAACCCTTGATGTAATAAGTGGGACAAAATTTATAAAGAAGAAAATTCATTAAAAATTTATAAGAAGAAGTTATTTAGAGAAAAAATAAGTATTCTAAGTAATAAATTTGAATTATACTCAACTAAAAAAATTATTATAAAGATGAAGGTTTAGAGAATATTAGAACCTTCACTGAAAAAGTTGAGAAAAAAAATATTCCTCAAATCCTTAATAAGGTAGTGATGAATCGTATAGAGAGTATCAACTCAGAACAGAACTTATTTTATCTCTTGAGAAAAATATAACTCTAAAGAAAGAAAAAAGAGTAATGAATAAATATTGTGAAAAAGTTTATGAGGGAAGAAAAGATGTCATCAAGCATGAGGAAGAATACATTAAGGAGGTCTTAATTTACAAACTTAGAATTGATGAATATGGAAATATGGTTGAAGATCTCATTAAGAATATGTAATCTAAAGAATAAAAAGTTATCAACTTTCAATCAAAACTTCTTGAGTCTGAATTTACCTTCAGGAAGATAAATGAAAATTTCATAAAAGATTCACAAGTAAAATCTAATACTTATAAATTTATTTAGATAACTCAAAACAAGAATTAAGTGAATTCCTCACCCACAAAAAATTATTTTTTCATATGATTTTTCTAAAATTTCATATTCTAAAAAAGTATTGTAAAATCATGGGTTTAAAAATGGTGTTTGAAATCTATTTCATCTACAAAATATGATAACTCACTCAAGAGAAAATATAATCATAATCCATATATTTTTAGATAAGGAAGAATTTATCAATATCAATAAACACTACTATAATTTGGACCTATAGCCACATATCTATATCCACAGACAATAAAAACTGTGGTTATAGATCACTTTTACCCATGATTATGTTTATTGTCTGTGTCCCTATCCCCACATGCAACCCCTCCCCCCCCCCCCCCGCCCTCATGAGTTTCCCATCCCCACTTCCCCATGATCCCGTTCCCTCCCACAATCCTCCTCCTCTTCTGATGTCTCCAATGCAGTCACCCCACCTCCTCGTGACCCTCCTTCCTTGACCTAGCTCTGAAACGGTTCTGATGCAACTCCAGCATGGTTCTGAAACACCAACCTCCCCCCTGGTCTCCTCCTCCTCTCCCAACTTCTCGGATGCGGCCACCCCAACTCCCCACAACCCTCCTTCTATGACATGGCTTCAGGACAGTTTTAACATGGCTCTGGCACAGTTATGATGTGGTTCCAGCATGGTTCTAACATGGCCACCCCACCTCCCAAGATCCTCCTCCTTCGACGCAGCCACCCCACCTCATGGGATCCTCATCATACATGTGATGTATCCATGAATAAAGTACATATCTAGATTTGATTTCATTGGTACCCTATCTAGGTTTGATCCCACACTTTAAGTAGTTTTTAGGTACAGTTGACCATGGGGATTAAAATCCTGAATACCCAAAAATTGAAATAAACATCCTAAAATAAATTCCCATTCCTTATATTCAAAAAAATCAGAGAGGATCCCACACTTGGTGTGTTGGTTTGTGGTAAATGTGACATCAATTTCTAGAAATAAAACTTCTTAGTTCATTTTCGCTTCATCCCTAGATTCCCAATCCCTCACATTTACATTAGGAATGTGAGAATAAACCCTAACTTTATATCATCATCCCTCAATGAGGATAATAATATTTTTTTATGATATGATTTATATGCTCGATGAACCGGATATGTGTATATTCTAAAAGTTTACCTTAGGATAATATAATTTTTTGGAGTTTCACTTGTTATTATGATCCAACCAAGAGCATGATGAGTGGGTCCGAAAAGTCTTGTCTAAATAAATCCCAGTTAAGTTGAACATACATTTCTGGAGGTTATATATTAAGGGCATACCATCTGAAATTAATATCCCTAGAAAAGTAATTTATATACCCTTATCCTATATGTGTTGTGAGAGGATAAAATCCGAGTTAGTATAGAACTTATTTTTTTATGTCGAATGGGCCCTCTTTGCTTCGGCCCTTGTTGGGAAACTTATGGGATTTCAATTTTAGGGGGGTGCATCTCTAAATTTTTTTCTACATTATTTCAAAGTGTTGAGAAACATTCATATATGGTTAATCTTTATGTAATAGTGTTTTAAGTGGTGTGTTGGTGATTTAGGAAACAAGGAACAAGGGTCGTGAAGGCAAGAATATCTCTCTCTATTCATTCAAGTTCATGTTCTCTCTCTCATAGAAAAACTAGGTTCACTTAATCCTATTAGAATAATTTCTCAAAATAAATATTGAAAATGAATTATCAATTTTCATCACTGAGATTATATATATATAACGTTGAAACGGTTATAGAAACCATTCCCACTCCGGTTTACCCTTCCTCAATATCTTAGAATAATCTTGTTACAGACAAACCTCACATGAATAACTCAAATTTGTGACTATTCCAATGTGTGGGAAAACTATTTTAAAACCTAAACCATTGATTCCTAAACCATTATAGTCTTCAAAATCATAGGAATGAACTGAATGACCAACATTAGTAACTAAAAAATCAGAGCTGGATAATGAGTAAATTGGTTAGGGAATGATGAAATTCAACCAGAAGAACATGGGGAAAGTAGTGTATCGAAAATCATTTTTTTCAATACATAACCTAACACGCAAAAGAGAGAGTGAATGGATTGAGATCTTGGGTCATTCTAGGGTATTATTTATGAGGGTGAATTTATTTTATAAGTGATTATTATATAATTAATGAGATAATAATATAAAGACACCCTTCATTATATTCACCATTTTTCACTTTTATTTTATTTCCTTCATTCACTTGTAGTTCCACTCCATTATTTCATTATATTAAAATTAATATTGTTATATTAGTATAGGTGTGAGGATAATGAATGATTATTTCCTTCCATGAACTTGTGTTTTCCTATCTCTTTTCACAAAAAATGTAGTATTTTTAATTTTCTATTGTATTACATTTCTAGATTAGAGTTTCCAATTAGTGGCAATCAAGTTTTGAGGTCTTAATAAGATCAGCCTATAGAATTAGAATTCACTGGTGTTTTTCATGCTTCACTTTGATAAAATTTTTAGAATCATGATTTTTTTAAGTACATTATTATTGAAGACTATATGTTAATGACTATATGATAGAATGATTTAAATTTCTATTTCATATAATACTGCTCAATTGAATCTATAATTGATTAACTTGGATAGAGGGATGGA
Organism: Viscum album; assembly: GCA_963277665.1. Lineage (NCBI taxonomy): Eukaryota > Viridiplantae > Streptophyta > Magnoliopsida > Santalales > Viscaceae > Viscum > Viscum album. Next base: position 1,089,432,239 of record OY728165.1, read on the forward strand.
CAATGCTTATTTACTTTATTTTCAGGTTGGTCCAAGAGGAATATGAATACTTTTTGATGATTAAGTGAAACTATTCTAATATGAAAGAGTGGAAAAAGTGGTTCTTGAAATAGGATTTTCTATATGGAGTTTTTTTATGCTTTCTGGCTCAAATAGTGACTCCTCTTCATAATTATATGAGGTTTAATTATAAGTCATGTTTATATCCATTTTGATTTATGATGAACTTCCATAACTACATCACATAATGAAGGTTCCAATTTTTTACCTTCATTCATGACAATTATATAAAATCATGGGTTTACATGCCAAAAAAATATAATTATTTTAAAACATTTAAAACAATAAACTTTTTTGAAATCTTGATTGTAAATATAAAGTAACAAGAATTGATAATTATTTAGAGTACTTCTCTACTGATATTTTCTAGTTCTATAAATTTGAGGGCCTAAAATGATAGAATATTATTAGGGAGACCCCCAACATAATGAACTTGTTGATAACATGAGTAAAACTATTCTTGAGTGTGGCTGATGAATTATTTCATACTTAAGACTACCAAAATTCTTTTGGGAAGAAGCTGTGACTATGATAGTATAATTTTTTAACAGGTTCCCATATGATACTAATTAGTTCAAACCTACAAATGATCTTTTCGATGGTAAACCAACTTTTCATTACCACCAAATAGTTTTTGTGTGTGCAACCTGCACCTACATTAAAACTGATAAGTTATAACCAAGATCTCTTAAGTATGTTTTTAGGGGATACCCCAAAGGTGTCAGGGGATATATGTTACGAGTTAAAAAATGTAGATAGAAATGGTGTATGATCATTATATATTTTTTATTTCATTAATGTAGTTATCCTAAATCCTAATATATCATACATGATAGTGATTATACAACCCTTAGTGAGACTATTGATCCTTATTCCTCAACTGAGTTAGAAGATGCTGATGAGCTCCCTCCTCCTAATCCTAAAGGTTAATTTTAAAATGAGTCCATTTATGATGATTCTCAAATCTATAATAAATTATTTAATGATAGAGATTCCAAAGGCTAAATCTCTAAAAAACATTAAGAAATGTAAACCTTGAGTAAATACCATACATTGTCTATTTTTTATAGACCTCCCAATTCCATGGACATTGGGAATAAATAAATTTATAAGAGAAATAAATACAAAACTAATGAATGGAAAATAATATTTAGGGCCACATTAGTGGAAAAGGGTTTTCTTTAAAGAGAGTTTATTGATTATGTTAATATTTTTTCACCATTTTCTATGAATTATTCTATTTTTTTACTTCTTGTTTTTTATATTTTAATGACTTCCAGAAAGAATAATTAGATAAAAAAACTACCTTCTTACACGGTGAAATTAAAGGTAAATTGTACATGGAACCACTTTATGTTTACCAAAAGGTGTTTAAAACTAACCAAGATTGTCTTTTAAATAAATCCCTGTATGGTTTAATACTGGATTATTGTTATTGGTATAAAAAATTTGACTCTTTTATGTTGTATATATAATTTAATAGGATCTAGTATGATGAATGTGTTTACTTTAAATGGATTAAAACATAAATTATTTACCTAATATATTCTGATTATATATTGGTTATGTAAAATAGTATGAAGTTTATTAATTATATAATGCATCAATTGAAAACATTTTTTCAAATGAAAGATTTAGTAATGAAAAAATAGATATTAATTAAGATAATCAAAGGGAGAGACCTAATATAATGTTATATTTGTCCCAAAATATTATATCTTTAACTTATTGAAGAGGAACTTTCTTGTGACCTTAAAAACAATTAATGATCCCTTTTCCCAACATTTAAAAGTATCATTGACTCAAGTTCAAACTTCTACTATAGAAACTTAATATATTTTAAATAACCCTTATTCCAACATTTTTTAGTAGCCTAATGAATTCTATGATTGTAACCGGGAAGGACATACTTTTTATATTTTCATTCTCAATATATTCACAAAAAATATAGGGATACTACATTCGTAGTTTTTAAAATGGTTACATAGATTTTTTTCACATATTGTCATCCTATATTTTTGTTTTTTAAAAAATATAAACATTGATGAACTAATTGTTGGATATGTTGATGTTGGTTACGTAGGTAATATGGATACCGGGAAGTCACTTACTAGATATGTCTTCACCAATTTTGGAGGAACCATATAATGGGAATGGAACATGTAATTAGTGGTTTCTCTTTTAACCATAGAAGATGAGTATATTACCCTAACTGAGGCTATCAAGGAGGCTTTATGGTTAAAGTGTATGGTTTCTAAAATGAATTTATTCAATTTTTCAATATTAGTTTATTATTATAGTCTATAAGATTTCCATTTGTAATGGAATTTAGTTTTTCAAAGTAAATTCAAACATACAAAAATTAGTTACATTATATTAGAGATACCATTGTGTAGTGTTGATGATATACCTTCATAAAGAATAAGTTTGGTTTTTTGTTTGATCTAGAAGTTCCCAAAGAACTATGAAACATCATATCCATAGGTGTTTCTACATTATGAAGGGATTATAAATATTTGAGAGGAACCCTCTTCGGATTGTACACACTCTGCTTCTTCTTTTTTTTGTTATTGAAAATAGAATATTTTGATCTTTTTTTTTCTTATTGTTCATACTATTGTTTTGTTACTTGTAACATTTTATTTGAGCATAATAAAGTGGGTTCCTTTTGAGAGGTGTTCTTTCCATGCACATAGGCCTTAAAGGGACCAAATAAAACTAAATATTTTGTTATTATTTATTTTATTTTTTATTTATTTTGAATCAATTTATAATAATCATTCTTGAAGGAATTTATTTGTTATATTAAATGGTGTATACCTAGGGGAAACATACTGTGTTTTTTAAACCACATAACTCAGCATGTATAGGTGTGCAAACCCTAATTTCGCACCCAAACACACATGTTGTGTGTTCTGGGTATATTCCATGTATGATATCGATAACAAAAAATAGGTATCAGAAGATGAAACACCTATTAACCCAAATGATTCACACACCGTGTGTAAAGGAGAAACATGAAATTTATATTAGTTTATATTGGATCGATGTATACTGGCGGTAGACGCCTAAGTAACTCATCAGTCCCAAATATCGCATACCCTATTGGGATAGACTATATAGTTAACTCAACATGGATATATGAAAACATTACACGCCCTATCTTTTACTGGGACACACAAACCATGTTATGAAAAGTACATTTATTATACTATGTGACTTCCTATGTTTTTCATTTCTTCTCACCTGTGTTAGCATCCGAAAATTAAATATTATATTCAGAGTAATTTTATATGTAGAGAATTATGGTATGATAATTTTATACATAAGCTAAGTTTTATGATGAATCTTAATGTGATTGATATTATTTTCCCTACAAAGGATACTACTAGGTTAGGACAACTTTATCAGAGCTGACACATGGTTAAGTACTCTATAAGAGATATGCTAGTGACATGGAACGGTTCCTCATAATTCTATGCAGAGTTATATACTAACTTAGAAACATATTTATTATAGGATTGACTTCCTCTATATTCTTTCTAGGATTTTAACACTACCCCACATACTCAAAGTGGGGGGGTCCTCATTATTCATGACAACAACTACTTCTTTATATGTATGGTTCCATACTTATATCATTTTCAAGTATTTTTCCTTTTCTTGGATTTCATTCAAAAAAATACATGCAGGTGGGGTGCAAGAGGAAGGGTGCAGGGGCGGTTTATAAGGTAGGGAGAGGGTGCAGAGGGGAGGGAAAATTTGCAGGGGGCTGGTAGGGAGGAGGGAAAACTAGAAAGGGGGATGATCTGTAAGGGGTTCTACATGGGGGTCTACTGGGGGAGGGAAAATTGGCAGGGGGCTCGAAGGTGGTGGTCTGCAAGGGGGTCTATAGGGGGTGGTCTGCAGGGAGGTCTGTAGGGCAGGGGAGGGGGAGGAGTAGTGGGTAGGGGTAGGGGCAAAGGGGTATGTAGGGTAGGGGGAGGAGAGTGCATGTGGGGTGAAAAGGGGGAGAGGGTGGTGGTTTGTAGGGCGGTCTGTATGGTAGGGTTGCAAGGGGTGGGGTAGGGGTGCAAGGGGTAGGGCGATTGAGCATGGGTGCAAGGGGGTAGTAAGGGTAGGGAAAACATCCTTCTTATTTTGTTCTATTTAGACCATAAAACTCTTATTATTTCTCTATACTCTAAACATACTTCTTATTTCTCTTTAATTTTATATTCTAAAATAATCATACACAAGAATATTTCAATGTTTTCATTAAATATATGTGTTCTCATTTGTATGTATTATGTTTAATAGAGTATTTTATTGGTCAAATAATTATATTATATGAATCACCATATAAACATTGAATGTTTTCATTAATTAAATGTGTTCTCATTTATATGCATTATGTTTTTAGGATTATTCACTGCTTAAACTGATTTAGGTGCATAAACCAATGAATATTTCAATGATAATGATGTTGTTGGTGTTGGCAGTGCTCTGAGAGGAGGTGATAATGATGTTGGTGTTTCTATAAAAGATGATGAGGGTTATGATGGTTCTGGTGATGCGGATATTGAGGTACATTTCATATGTAAATTTTATTTTTGGTTTATACATTTAATTTTATCAAATTGTTATTTTTATTATGATGATGTTGATATTAAAATTTTATATTGTTTATATTGGAGAGAGTTTTAATTCTTATGATATATATTGTATTATGTTTGAGTTCAATTTTATTAGGACGGTGGTGTTTTTTTCTCATAGCTAGAGGATGTCAGTACTGCAATAAGGTGCAGCTATTATAGAAGTATTTGGTGATTATGTATAGCTGGGTAGGAATTAATTTACATGGTTATTAACTATGGTTGTAGGGTCTAATTTCCATGGTTTTTAAAGTGTTATTATGGACCAAGATCCATGGTTTAACCAAGGGGAGCTATGGGGGGAAGGAAAAATGGTAGGGGGGAGGGTTTAGGAGGGTGGGGCAGGGGGCAGGGGAGGTCTGCAGGGTAGGGGGTGCAGGGGTGGGGTGGGGGTGGGGGTTTGCAGGGTAGGGGAAAGGGTGGGGTAGGGCTATGATAGGGGTCAGACAAGGGGTGTAAGGGGGCAGGTGGGGAGGGAAAACTGGCAGGGGGTGTCTAGGGTCTGTCTTGTGGGGGTCTATCTAGGATATGTATGGGGTTGTCCAGTGTATGGGGGTGTTTGGGGTCTTTCCAGGAGGGGGTGTCTGGGGTCTGTCCGAGAGCGGGGGAGGTTGTCCAGGGGAGTGGAGTTCATGGTTTGTCCTGGGGGGAGGGGGCAGGGGGTCTACAGGGTAGGGGGTGTCGGGGTTGGGGGTGTAGAGGGTGGGGGTATGCAAGGTGGGGGAGGGGTGGAGCAGGGGTGAAAGGGGGTAGGAGGGGAGTGAAAACTAGTAGAGTGAGGTTTCTGGGGTTTAGGCGGTCTTTCTAGGGGGTTTCCAGGGTCTGGGGGTTGTCCAGGGTCTATCTTGGGGGCTGTTCGGGGTCTATCCAGGAGGGGGTGTCTGGGGTCTGTCCAAGAGGGGGGTCTAGGGTTTGTCTGGGAGGGGGGTTTTCAGGATCTATCTAGGTGAGGGTGTCTGGATTCTATCTAGGGGAGTGGAGGTCTGGGTCTGTCCTAGGGGGTGTCCAGGGTCTGTCCAGTGGTGTGGAGGTCTGGGTCTATCATGGGGGGGTCTGTCCAGGGTCTGGGGGTGTCTAGGGTTTGTCCAGGGGGTGTCCAGAGTCTGTCCAGGAGGGGGATATCTAGGGGAGTGGAGGGGGGATTTCCATGGGGGAAGGGATGCTACAGGGGGCTTTGCATGGGGTGTCTAGGGTTTGGGGGTGTCCAGGGTCTATCTAGGTGGGGGTTTCCATGGTGTTTCTAGGATGGGGTATTCAGGGTGTGTCCAGGAGGGGGTGTCAAGGGTATTTCCAGGAGGGGGAGGGTTGCCTAGGGGAGTCGAGGTCTGGGTCTATCCTGGGGGGGGGTCTATCTAGGGGTGTCTGGGGTCTATCCATGAGGGGGTAGGGGCTATCTAGGGGAGTGGAGGGGGTATTTTCATGGGTGAAGGGGTGTTACATGGGAGGATTTGTAGGGGGTGGGGTTTGTTTTTTATAAAATGGGAAACCCTATATCCATGGTTTCAAACCGTAGCTATAAACCTATATCCATAGTTTGAACAATGTCTAAATACCTAAAGCCACGGTTTTAAATGGTGGATATAGTCATGTGTTCCTTAAGATTCTTCCACAATTTCAAACTATGGATTTAGGTGTTTATCCATAGTTCAAACCATGGCTATAGCCCTATAGCCACAATTTGAACCATTCCTATAGGTCATACCCTATATTCACGCCAATACAAGCCAGGGTTCATAAAATCATTACTATAACATATAGCCATAGTTTTGGGACTTGTAGCCATGGTTTTAAACTATGGTTATAGCCTAAATTTCTAGTAGTGAAATATTTATATAGAAAGATCTTACTTCAATAGAAAATAAAGATTTGATGGTTATTTTTGGTTTTGTTGAAGCTATGGGAATATGGTTTATAATTTTTTTCATAACATGTCACTTCCCAGAAGAAGGTTTGAAAAAAGTGAAAGAAATGTTGGAAGAAGGATGAGTAACTTTACTAATGAAAATGAAGTTAGAAAAGAAAAATATCAAGATGCTATAAAATTTATATCAAAAACATAATTTCAATGTATGAAAGAAGTTTTTGTACGATGTGATTAGTCTGGTCATCATTCTAGAATATTTATGACACCCTTTAGGGAAAAGGTTTCATATTGTAGAAATAAAAATGAAGCTATAAAGAAGAAATTTTAAGAAAGGGAAATTATTTTCTAGATTACATTAAAAGTAATTAAAAGGGACAAACCATTGATACATGATAGAGGATGTTATTTACATATGATAGGTGATATAAAAATCTTAAAGGATGTTGAAATTCATGGTAGAGGATAAGTTAAATTTTGTAATTATAGTGCCTTAAAAATCAAAGTAACCAGAACGATTGAGATTGAAGAAGAAAATTTGAAATCTATGGAATTTTTATTTATTGATGGACTAAAACATATCATACTTCGTGTAAGTCAACATTATGCTGATGAAAAAGAAATTTTTTCAAAAAGGATTCTAGTATCATCATAAGTGTGAAATATAGAAAATTTATCACAAAGGAGAAAGAAATATTGGTAATATTTTTCAAATTACAGAGTTTAATAACTCATGTTACTTGAGTTATGAAGATTAAAAAAAATGTGGCACAAAAGGCTTTAGAAACATTGGGAGAAGGTCATGACAAAACTTTCTAAAATTGATGTTTCCCAATATTTGAAATAATTGAAAACAATATATTAACATGTTTGTGTTATTTTTCCGAAAGGGAATATGACTAACAGAATTCACAAGGGAGTTGAGATACAATCTACCAAACCACTTGAGCTTATTCATATCAATTTATGTGAAATGATGAGACATAAATCAACCAAATTTGATTTATACTTCATCACTTTTATTGATTATTACACTTTTATGACAAACATCATTTATATGAAACCTAGTCTAGAGCCTATATAAATATTTAGGTTTTTTAGAAGAGATGTTTATAAAGAAATGGGGGTTTACATAAAGAAGTTTAGAACATATAATGGCACAAAATTCTTAAGAAATTCTTTTGAAACTTGTCTCAGATATCATAGTATCAAATATTAGTATATTGATCCCTAAACTCTATAAAAAAATGGAGTATCAGAAAGAAATAATATAATTTGGGATGAAATGGGAATAAGTATGTTAGAAAAATACAAAAAATAAAAAATAAATTCAAAGGACGCTATTAGTACTTGTGTACATGTTCTAAAAATATGCTTGTTGATTCTAGAAACCAACAAATATTCTTATTAAATTTTTTATAATAAAAAACATTCATTGAATTACATCTAAGTTATTTGAATTTCATGTTTACAAATAATAAAAAACCTGGCTCTGGTAAAGTTTGATGAGAAAGATGGGGAAGGAATTTTTATCGATTATTCACCCAATCAGAAAAAGTTAAAAATGATAGAACAAACTCTTACAATTGTTGGTGGACTCATAACATGTGGAATTAATTGAAAATACAAATTCCTTTAAAAAAGTTATTGATAATGTTGAGGAGGATAAAATGGATATTTATAATGATAGTGAGTCAAAACATCCTTACCAAGTTTTAGGAGAATCGTGTGATGGGGAACGTTTAGCAGGGAAAGAAACATTAAAATTTCCTACCATACAATAACATGTTGAGTACAAAAACATTGTTATAAATTATAAGTCTCCATTTCATACAAGAATAAATTTGATATTAGAAAAATCAAACTTCACTTATCTCAAAAGTTGAACTGGAAAGAGTTTCATAAACTATTAAACAAAAATATTGGGTTTATGCTATGAATAGAGAGCTGGATTATATTGAGAAAAATAAAACATTGTAACTTGTTCCATGTATAGTAAATAAAAAATTCATACAAAAAAATTATTTTTATATAAACAAATTGAATAATCATGGAGAGATTTCAATAATCAAAGCAAGAATTGTTTGTAAAGGTTATGAATACGTGGAAGGTGTGTATTTTGAAGAAATGTTTTCCCGAGTTGCAATAATATAAACTAATATAATGTTTCTATAAGTGTCTGCACATAGAAATTAAAAAATTTATTATATGGATGTAAATTTATATTTCTTAAATAGTGATATTGAGAAACTAGTTTACATTGAACAACCTTGTAGATTTTAACTTGATAATGATCAAAAAAAGTTTTTAGATTGAATAAATACTTTTATAGGTTGAAAAAATCCTTATATTCCTAGTATTCAAAACATTGTAGTTGTTTGATAATGTTGAATTTTTCAAAAGTAAAAGTTGATAGAAAATTATATGTGAAATATTTTGACTCTAAAACTCAAATTTTAATTGTTTTTATGGATGATATAATTTTTTTATGGAGTAAAAATTGTTTCTATTGTGTTTTCTGATGAAATGAAGAAGAATTTTAAAATATAAATTTTGGTTGAATTAACTTTTTCCCATGTTTTAAAAGTGGAACAATAATAAAATAAAATTTTCCTATCTCAGAAAATGTGTGGATGATAATTGTTAAATAATTTTTGGATGGAAGAATCAAAAGAAATTTCTACTCCTATATATATGAGCACAAATATGACTAAAGATGATATTGGAAAAATTTTGAATTAGAAATTCTTTCAGAAGCTGGGAGGAATTATAATTTACCTTAAATCCTTAAGGCTGGATATTGTTTATGTTATGAATTTTTGAACCAGGTTTCAAATTAATTTGAAAGAATAACATATGTTTCGAAGAAAATATAATTTTGAGATATGTAAAAGGAATAGCTTCACATGGGTTTTTATACAAAAGAAATTTTGAGAGGAACATTTTTCTTGGTTGAATGTTGTGTAAGTTGGAATAGTAAGAAACAAAGTTTAGTAACTTTTATCACAATGCAATTAGAATATGTTTCTTCTATTCATGATTTCACTTGGATTTTGTGGAAGAAATTTTAGATAGAATATTTGAATGTTAAAGTTTCTAAACCAATACAGATAATTAGTGATAATCATAGTTTAATTGATCATTATAAAAATATTTTCCAATATTCACGATCAAAACCCAAAAATATACAGTTTCACTTTATAAAAGATAAATTTATTCTTGGAAATATTTTTACAGAATATATCTCAAAAAATTATCAAATTATTGAAATATTCACAAAATAAATGGAAAACGGAAAGCTTATTAAGTTGAGGTTGTAACTTTAGGTTCAATCTCCTCCAATTTTGTGCTAAATATAATAAGGAATCCCCCTTCCATTATTTGGATTATATTGACAATGGGGAGATAAAGTATAATCTTTTTTTCTTTGTATGAAGTTTTTACTTGTCTTTTTTTATAAATATGAAGTTTTTGTTATCATAGAATGGGGAGATAAAAAAGAAAATAGAGAGAAGAAAAGTGAGAAAAGATGAAACTTATGGGTAGTTTATCTTTACATGGAAAAAAATTATTTTCACCAAGGGATGGAATTACTTTATCCAGTAGTGTGCTATCAGGACACTCTCTTTTGAGTAAGGTTGTGTTTTGGTAAAAGTCAAAATTTTAAGTTGTTTACAAAAAGTTGAGTTGCAAAATTTTATGAGAGATGAAAAGGTTGTTAACAAGTGTTGTCAAAAACTCCAAAGGGGGATATTGAAGAATCTTTTGATGTTTTTTATTTTAAAAGTTTTTTATTTTTTAAAAATAAATATTTTTATGAAAGAATTTTTTTATTCAAAATCATACCCAGACCATCATAATGAGTTTTAAAAGATAGAAAAAAAGTTATTGAATGTTTGGATCCAAACACAAATGGATAGAAAATTTTTATATTTAAGAAAGTTTTTTTAGACATAGGTTTTCATAATCAGTTTTTGAGACTGAGTAGCACTAAACACATAAGAAATTTGAAAGATGAAGTCATTTATCAGACACATTATTGGTCTCAGATCAATATGCATGAAGTTAAAGTTTCATAGTACTCATTTTTGGTTAAAAAGCTAAAAGTTCCTAATAATTAAAGTCAGAATGTTTAGGAAGAGGATGAATGAAGAGGAGTAATTTTAGAAGTTATAATGTTTTCATTCATTCTAACCCAAATCATAATATGATTTTTTGTCCCCGAAGATCTCACAAATCATGAAACCTATCATGATAAAAGTTTTTAACAAAATAGAGTAATCCTTTAGATTGTATCAGTTCTAGAAACCCATACAGAGAATATTGGAACCAGATGTACTAGACACAACATTTTTCAAAAGTGAGAATGTGTAAATTTGAATAAATTTGAATAATTTCATACTTTCTGAGTGGATTCATCATCAGATGTAGAACATCATAATAATATTTCCATCATAATGAGAAATCAATACTTATGAAGATGATCTGACTGACTCTGAGAATTAAATATGATCAGACTAACTTTGGGAAGAAAATTCAATCAAACTAACTCTCAAAAGGATAATAAAATAATAATCAGAAGTATAATATAGTTAGATCGTAATGAGATGAATATATCCAAAACTTAGTGATTTGAAGAATTTCCATCGTAATCAATCTAAGGAATTTATATCGAAATTAATATGAGAAATTCAATTAAACTAAATAGAAGTTAGTTTGTTTGAGAAGATATATATCAAAAAAATTGATAATTTTTAAATAAGTCAATGTTGAAGTTTAAATGCAAGATATTTTCAATGTTTTGAAATTTGAGTAAGCGGAAAATATTTTTCAAATTCCAACCTTTGTATTTCTGAGTTTCTTATAAATAGAGGCATAGTACATTCACTTTTTGTAACTTTCCTCATGTATGGAAAAGGTGGAGCACTATATAATCCTTGTGAATTTTACTTTTATGAATAAGATCTCAGAAGAAGGTTGGACACCTAAATTTTTTATTTACCAAATTTGGTAAAATTGTATTGATCATTTGAGAAGAGTTTGAGTTTTGTAGATTGAGAATGTGATCATCATATTGAGTCTATCATAATGAATCCATTGGATTGAGGATGTTTAGAATTAGTTTTGAGTAGTTTTTGAGAGGCAAAATTTTTTTATCTAGATAGAATATAAATTTTCTCCAGGCATATAATAATAAAGGGATAAACGTATTGATTCAATCGTACTGAGTCAATCAGATTGATTTCATCGGACTGAATTCCATCAGAATCAAGGTCATTAAACCATTGAAAATTTGTGGAGAAAATTGAACAATGTATTTTCACTTTTATTTTTGATCAATTATATTATAATAACCTTATAAATTTATGATATTTGGTATGATATATCCTATATGGATATTGAAGGTGTCTAATGTGATTTGTCACAAGTTGTGTTCAATTCATTACAATAGTTAATTTCTGTAGACCCACGAGAGTAGACATGGAAAGGATATTGGTTCTCACACTGAGGAAAACCCATATAAATCTCATGCGCTTTACTTTCTTTTCAATTTCTTCATGCATGAGTACTTACAAAAATATTATAAAGATATGAACTTCTAAAGGTTGTAGGAGTTATGTTTTAAAAATTATTGAAACTTATAAAAAGTGAAAAACTAATTCAACCCCCCCCCCCCACACACACACACACTATCAGTTGTTGTTCAATCCACTAGAACTTAAAAAATGAATTCATGATATAACATACAATAGGTTCATTATATAAACAACACAAAATAAATAAGTGGTGAATATGTTGTATGTCTCATGGAAGTAGAAGTGAGAAAAGACTCCCTTGCATCATGCTTCCTTTTGGTTGAACATAATTTAACCTCATATATAGTTGTTTAAAAAAATATTAACTTATTTTATTATGATATTTATATTTATAAAATTATATATTATCCTTTTATTACATCTTATAACTAATTAATTAATAATATTTCATTATTCTCATGGTATTTGGTGTTATTTTCTTACTTTATCTTGCGTGTTTTGTCATGAATGATCTAATTATTGAAAATATTATATAGTTACATAATATCCAGAATAATAATGATGAAATAATTATAATATTTATACATCAATTATAATTTTAAAACTAATCATGAAATATTGTTATGAAAAAATAATTATGTCACAATCATGGAGATGGTAGGTCATACGTACGCATGAGTAACGTTTCCATTTTTCAATGATAATTATGGAAAGAAGTAACGCAATATTTTATTTATAAAAAATATTATAATAACATATATAAAATATTATTTCTTTAAATATAATTTTATATATAATCTATGTGGTGTGGTGATGAAAGAGATTTACATCGCTTCGTGAAGGCAGTAGTCCAGACATAAACGAATGATTTTGTCCATTTTTAGTGTTAAAAATTATATATTATATTTTTAGAATGATAAATATGTGATAATAATTAAAATTATTTCATTTATATCACATATAATCATTTAAATTATCCTTATTACCTTTTATTCAAAGAGTTAGTGAAAAATGAATTTCATCGCTTTGTGAGGAGGCAGTCTGTCGTACACAGGAGTGACATTATCGTATCCCCTACAGAATGGATAGTAAAAAAGGTATGTGTTGTATAGTAAATAAAAAGGTATAATTATGTTATAAATTTAATATATATATATATATATATATTATCATTCATAATATCCAATCATGATAGGTTGTAATGGAAAAATGTATGGTATCGGTTTGTGAGGTGGTAGTCCACAACACACATGAATGAAGACTTCGTAACCCAATTGATGGAATTGGTGATGGTTCTAGGTGATCCACTTATTATAAAAACATCATAATATATTAAATAAATTATTTTTATCATATCATAATGTTTTAATAATAGTTTAAGGATATGTAGAAATAAATAAAATAAAAAATGTTAATTGAAGAATCTTACCTCTTCTTCAGGTATCTCCCTTATGTTTAAATCAAAGCCTTTATAGTTATCCATATACCTGGAATAATGCTTCTAGGATGATGTGAGAAAATTTATAAGTAATTTACTATATAATTGAATGAACCAAAATGGTTTTAATGTGTGTATAAAAGATAAGAGGGGAGGCCTTTTATAATTGAGGTGAGTGGCACAATTTTAATTTTTTTGAAATATTCAATCATACCCATGTTTTTATCATTCATAAGCCTCCAAAACGATTCATTATTTAGACTATAACATATATGGTCTAAATATGTCTAGTAAATTAGTTTTTTACAAACTTATAGGTCATTTTAAAACCTATCTTTTTATTTTAACCCCTAGTAAATCCATTTTAACCTTAACCATGGGGATGAAGTTTTACTATTTTTCACCATTCATATTGGTAGAAAATTAAGTTGATATTATTATAAATTATAAATTATTATTATTACAAATATGGAATCCATTTTTTAAAATTCAATCCACATAAGTGAAAATTTTAAATTTAAAATTATTCTTAAAGGCCTAAAGAAAAGGTGAATTTTTAGAAAGAAAATGTGAAAACATTTACAATGTTTTTATATTAAAATTCATTATAAAAAATGATTCAAATGATACAAATTAGTTTAATTAATATATAATTTAAATAATTTTACTTTTAATCCAATTTAAAATATAATTTTAGATTATAAATTATTTAAACGAAAGGGAAATGTTCGATTAAATTTCTGTATTTTTTACTATTCCTCAAAAAATGAAACTTTTCAGAAAAATTACAAAAAATAATCCTAAGATAATTTTGATATTATGATTTTAAAAATGAATTTTATTTTTTCAAATGAATTTTATAAAAGTAGTAAAGGTTTATTTTAAATTATGTGCGCAAAACACAGCTAAACCATTTTTATAAAATATGTAGTTTTTTAAAAAAAACTTTTTCTTTTAAATGATTCTTATTTTATTTCTAATAAATATATAACCATAATTTTTATAATATTTTTAGTGACATTTATAACCCCCAATTTAACTTCTAGTATATAATGAGAATTTTTAAATAATATTACTATAATATAGTATCTCATTTTCTTCAAAATGTGTAATGTGTGCATTGTAGGCTATTGAAGATTTGGAATTTATTTAAATATATATATCATAAAGTCTTGGGATACTATACTACCTTCTAATATTGGTGTTTTTTTACTACACACTACATAAAATTATGTTTATATATTAAAATCTTGAAGTGCTAAATTCTCCCCACCATAAATAAATTATGTCCCCACAATTTAAACATGAACTCATTAAAGGGTTTGACATTTGGAAATACCATTATTGAAAAAAAAATCATAAAAGGTTTAATAAAACATACACATAATAAAAGATAAAAGGAGTTACTAAGGTCATATGTAATAACAAATAATTATGTTTCCATATAGGATAATATAGGTGGGAAATGAAAACAAAACTTAGAAGAAAAACATAATTAATTTTAGAGAGTAATGAAGGTAATTGATCACAAGAAAGTAAATGATAAATGTAAAGTTTGGGACATAAGAACCATAAATCTATGATAAAAAAATACCATATAATTCATCATATATGAAGTTAATAGGATAACATTTTTGTTTCAATATTGTTTTCTGAAAGTTGAGGAATTATTTTACTATCCAAGTTTATAAGGATTTATACTTACTTGATAAATTTCTATTTCATGAGTATAATTTCTTCCTTTGGTTCTATTACTCCAATAAATGAATATCCAAAATAGATTTTTTTATGAATAAATCATTAAAATTTACTTTTAATATATCATAATATCCTTAATTTAATGATAATTCAATCATTCGATCACTATTTATTATCATGATAAAATAGTTAGCACAGGTTATCCAATATGCATGAATCTCCACATTGTTAAGTAATACATTAATCTCTAAAACATAATCCAAATTTAAACTTAAAAAAAATTATAAATGGATAAAGTTTTGACCCTTCTAAAATATTAATATCCAAAACTTTAGAAATAAGTTCACTGTATTTTCAAAATGAAGTTATCATTAATCCCCCAAAACAACATGAAGTATCCCTTGATCACCACATGCCAAGCATTTCAATACCTTCATCATGTATTTTCCTAAAACAATTTAATAACCTAAATTACTATGAAAACTTATTTAAAACATTCATAATTAATTATTCCAAAATTAAAACAAAGATTAATATATATATTATTTAAATCCACGGATGATGTAAGCTCTATTAATGATATTATAAAACACTTTTTCAACAAATCATTAATCATTACAAAGGTATTATTTATTATCCAATTTACATTATTTATATCAATCATCTATTTATTCCAATGTTGTTATACTAACATCAAGAATATATTAAGGATTGTCTTTCAATCAATCATGTATTCTTCAAGAAGTTCAACTTTCTACTAAATCATTTTTCTGGTTCATCGATATTTTTAAACATAAGATCTGAAATCCTTTATTAAATGGTACAGTAGTATAATCATTATACATTTTATTATTCTTATAATAATAATATCATTGATAAAATAAAAAATGATAAAATTCTTGAATCCAAACACAAGTACGATAGTAATATCATAATCTTGACTATGATCCATTATCTATTTTGGAGGTATATTCTTTTAACCTTGGGGAATTTATTGGAATAGATACCCATATCCTTTCAATTAAAGCACTATAATTTTGAAATTTACTATTTCCCATTAAAATAATGAGATTGGTGTAATTTTTCACTACATTTGTAGAAAAACCGTTTTCTTTTTAAGAATGTACCAAGGCGCTTATATAAAAAATTATCAAAGATAGTGAACCTCTTATTTCCCTTCTTACCCTTACCCATTATTTACTTTAGCATTCTCTTCTTCTCTTGCGTCCATTTATATCCATAATACTTAGATAATTAATTTTATATCTTTTAGGACATGATACTATGTCCTCATATAATGAGAATTTTTTGTAAACTAATTCCCTTCAAAAGATCGAATTATACCCACAAAATAAATGGTCATTCTTACTCATTTGATTATGTTCATTGATTTGGATACCATTCCTTATTCTATGAGCAATTTATAAATAATTACATACACTTTATTAGATTATATAATTATTAAACTTAATGTATAATCACAAAACTAGTGAAATAGTTAACATAAACTAAATATTTTATACATACCTAATCTCATAATCATAAAAAATGTTTTTTTTTGAATGTTCTAAAACCATAAAAATATCATAGGGGTTTTTCAATAAGATGTGAATTAATAAAATAATATCCCTTGGGAGTGCAAAACCAGGTGCGCAGTAAGGAAGGTTATCATAAATCTGGTGGTGATCGAGTTAATCCTAATACGTCCTTTTTTAATTTATTACCAAAAGGTACATATATGGTTGAATCATTTCTACTTTTAGTATCCAGATAGGGATATATTTCTAGGAAAAAACACATAATCTCTTCCTTATCAAAACATTTGGATGTTCTTTTATACTTATGCACAAAGTCTATCATGAGGTTTTTTTCCCTAATCTTTATTTCACTACATCTATTTCCTAAGGTTTCTACTAAAATTCCACTGATACCAAATGTAGTGACTCAAACCGAGTAGCTGGGAGTCGATGTATGTTGTATTATATTGTTATAAGATATAGGGAATCACATCCTAAATGACCGAATAGGTTAGTAGTCTTGGAAAACTAGATATATACTTGAAATTGATATTTCATTTTAAAACATAAAATAGACAGAGAATTTTCTTTGAGAATTCTATTATTCCCCTTAGCATATCCTCATATATCAATAACAAAAATACATTCTGGTATCCAAGGGAAAATAAAAAATAAGAAAGTGGTGATCTTAGATTCTTATTAAGCATAAGAATATAGTCAGAACTATTAATAAATAAGGTATAGTCAGTATTAAAAGGTAAAGAGATAAAACACATGAAATTTAATCAATAACTCGAGCATAATATGGAAGCAATAAAATAAGATCAAATAATGCAATATAAATAATCACATGAGCTTGAAACATGACCATGGATATTTTAACGAAACAAATAATCACATGGAATATAAATAATGTAATTCATAATGATGGAATTCATAATGTTAGACATTTAAAACATAGATTCATTACTTTTGACAAGACATCTAATACCTTCAGGGATTATTCCATGACATATAATCATGTCAAGGATTATGCAAACAAATCTACAAAATCATTAAGGCCTCGACTAAAACCAGATCTAGTTTTTCTCATGAGACCTAATGATGCATCAAGGGGATATATAGATCCCTTCCCATAACTTAAAAATTCCAATGAATTCCTTATATTAATGGAGTTAATCATAATCAATATAAACATTCATATTTAAACTATAATACTAAATTTGAATGCTTTCACTAATTAATAAACATAATCATAAACTATCGAAATTAATATGGTGAATAGTATAAAAATAGAACATCTACAATCAAATAAATCATAAACCATCCATATAAAGAATAAGGATGATATTAATTAAATATATATTCATTGTATTATAATTACATTAATTTTTTGGTGTCATTGATTAATATAAATACCATAAAAATATCTTTAAAAGTATTCTTAAAGAAAATATCCCTCTCATTTTTAAAATCACCTTTTAAAACTAAAAGTTAGAAAATATTTTTAATTTTAAATAAAAATAAACATTAAAACATATAACTAAATCCTTAAAACATTTATTGGTCTTGTTAGAAAGAAATTTTTTATATGATAAGTACGTTAAAACAAAAATTCAATTAAACTTTTCAATAAATACCAAACAGGAATTGTTTTAAAAATAACATGAATTTTACTTTCAAGAAAATTAATAAGTAAAACTAAATAAAAATTTTATTAATATGTAATTTTTTAATTATAAAAATTTTTTTGAAAACATTTTTATAAAACATGGGTTTTTATGAAAATAGATTTCTAAACGGATAGTGAAATAAATCATATTTTCTTAAAACAAATTCTATAACATTTTAAGTACCAAAGAGTGGGAAAATGTAAATATTACGTGAAAAATATCATTAATAAAAATATTAGAAGAAAAAATATTTTTTTAATATAGAAATATCAGATAATTTCTTTATGAATGACTTAAATATATATAATCCTAAATAACAATGAGATTGTCAACGAAACCCATACCACTTTGGTAAATTTTGTATCATAAGCCCCATAAAATAAATAAATTTAATTGAGACATTAAACACCATGATGATAAATTAATTCATGATATAACATAAAATATGGGATTTATATACACTACACAAAATTAATAATTTTTGAATATGGATTATGTCTCCCATAATTATAAGTGAGACAAGAAACCCTTACCTCACACTCCTATTTGGTTTAATATACTTTAACCTCATGTATAGTTGTTTTAAACATGTTATTAACATATTTTATAACCAAATTAATGTTTATAATATCATATATTATCCTTTAATAACATATTATCACCCATTCATTAAAAATATATCATTATTCTCATTGTTTCAGTAGTTAATTACAATGTTTTCTCAAGAGTGTTTTATCATGAAATAGTTATTTCTTGAAAAAATTATATTATTCCATGATATCTATAATACTAATGAGGAAATAATTATCATATTTATACATCAATTACAATTTTTAAACCAATCATGGAAGATGGTTATCAAAATTCAACAACATTATAATCATGGAGACAGTAGGTCGTACGTACACGTGGGTAACGTTTCCACTTTTCAATGATCACTGTGGAAAGAACATAATTAATATTTTATCTTTATATAAAAATAATAATATCATATATAAAATATTTTTTATTTAATTATACTTATATATATCATCCATGTGGTGTGGTGATTAAAGAGATTCATGTCGCTTTGTGAAGGCATTAATCTACACGTACCCGAATAATGTTATCATTTTTTCAATGAAAAAATGATACATTATATTTTAAAAATGATAAATATTTCATTAATATCATAATTATTTTATTTATAAAATATATTAATTAAAATTATCCTTATCTCCTTCCATTTAAATCATTTTTGAAAAACAAATTACATCACTTCATGAGGTGGTTGTCTTCAATACACACGATCGACGATATCGTATCCCCTGAAAAATGGAAAGTAAAAAATATTTATATATGATATAATGACTCCATAGTTATATTTATTTTATAAATATTATATATATATATATATATACTTTAGATTTGTCATCATTATAAATCTTGAGAGGTGGTAATGGAAAAACGAATGACATTGGTTCGTGGGGTTGTAGTTCACCACACACATGAATGATGATTTCATAACCCATTTTATGAAAGTGGATATGGTTTTAGGTCATGAAATTATGATAAAAATGTACCAATATATATAATATAGTGATTTTATTATATCATAATAGTTTAATAATAATTTAATGAGGTGTGAAGAGAGATAAAATAAAAATTCTCATTGAAGAACGTTACCTCTTCTTTAGGTATCTTCTTTAGGATTGAAACAAATACTTCTTAGGTAATATTTATTCCCAAAATAAGTATTATATGATTAGGGGAGGTAATTTTTGATGTTATTTGGGTAGGTATTTTATAACTAAAAATGGTTTGAATGTGTGAATAAGAGAGGCTATGGGTGGCCTTTTATAAGTGAGGTGAGTTGCCAATTTTAATTGTTTTAAAAGATTCAACCATACCCAACTTTTTATCAGTTAAAAAGACTCCAAAATGGGCCATTATCGGACCTATAATAGTTAAGGTCAAAATATGGCAATAAAATTTGGGTTTTAAAAGTTTTTAGTTTGTTTTTAAATCTTATTGTTTTAGTTTAACCCCCTAGTAAATCCATTTTGACATTGACCATGGTAATTAAATTTTACTAGTTTCACTATCCATTTTGATCAAAAAATAATTTGAACTTACAATATATTATAAATTATTCTAATTAGAAATATGGAATCCATTTTTCCAAATTCAATTCACATAAGTGGAAATTTTTAATTTAAAATTAATCTTGCAGATGCAATGAGAAAGTGGGTTTTTAAATAGAAAATGTTCAAAACTTCACAAAATTATTATATCGAAATTCAATAAAAAATTATTCAAATGACATAAATTAGATTAATTGGTATATAATTTTACTAATTTTACTTTTAAATTAATTTAAAATATAATTTAACATTATAAATAATTTAAACCAAAAGGAAAATTTTTATTAAAATTTAGTATTTTCACCATTAAATAAAAAATGATACTTTTCATAAAATTAACAAAACATACACCCTAAGTTAATTTCGATATTATATTTTCAAAATTTAATTTTATTTTTCCAAATTAATTTTATAAATGTGGAAAATAAAAATTTAAAATTATGTGTGTAAATCACGATTAAACCTCCTTTTAGAAAAAAAAAGTTTTTTAGAAAACATTTCTTTTTGTTTTAAATGATTCTTATTTTATTTTTATTCAATATATAATCATAATTTTCTTAATATAGCTAGTAATATTCATACCTTTAAAGTTAATGGATATTTTATAATGATAAATTTAACTAATAGTATTTTAATATAGTACCATGTTTTGTTCAAACCCTATGTTGCATGCATTGCAAGTTTTTGAAGAGTTTAAATTTATTTAAAAATATATAACTTAAAGTTTTGTGATGTTATATTACCTTATATTCTTGATGTTGTGTTTAATATATTCTATAAAATATTATTTTTATGATTTAAAATATTATGTTGTTGAAACTTATGATATTATATAAAACATTAATTCCACATTCCTATAAGAGTTTGATCATAGTTTTATAAACTAAATTTGGAAGAAAATAGTCAACGTCATATATCCTCACACAAAAATATATAATTATTATAATAACCTAAAAATATAATACAACAGCCCTAAAATCAGAGAATTAAAAGTAATAACTATGGTCTATGTTCATGAACATAAAATGAGCCAATGTAGTCTACCTAACATAAAATTAGACTACATGAATTAGTATGCTTCCAAAAAGATTTTAAAATGTATAGTAAACCCATTTATATGGAATAAAATAATATGAATAATCACTATATAAGAATTAAAAGAATAGTTTATATGTATTTAAATAAATTATTGAACCTTAATTCTAAGGAATAATGTTGAAGGCTCATTTTTAAAGGATCTTTGTCATACCATATCATATGAATTTAAACTATTATGTCATTGTATATTTTTTATGATTCCATCCAAAAGTATATTTATAAGAATACTTTTGATGAATAAATTTTAACATCATGTAACATTATAACTCGTCATATTTATTTTTAATATTATATACAACACTATATAGACTTTAAAAAGTTTTACTTCCCATTTTAGAGTAATATCTAGAAAATCATTTTGACATTCTTGATGGCCCTAAAAATGATGTAAGAGATTTACCATCCAAGATGAAATTGGTTCCCTTTATAAAATCATTTTTTAGTTGAAATAACACGTTCAAACCTTACATTAAAAATAAAAATCAACTCCCTATAATTTTATAGGTTCCTAACTTTTAAACTTCCCCAATTATATGGTTTTATTGAAAGAGAGAATATTTTTTTACAAAATGCAGACTATTAGTTCTATCAGCGTAATTTTTAAGTATACTAGAAGAACATGTACATTGTACATCAAAAAAACTTATACCAAGTTCATAAAATACAATGTTTATAAATTATATATAACATAGTAAAATTAATATTATTAACCGAAGTTATAAAAATAGTATCCGAATGAATTTATCGCATCGACACCTATAAGTCTACTGGATGAACTTTTATCAAGCATACAAAATGTGTAACTTTATATAGTCTACCATATAAATATTTCCATTTCTACTAGATAGAACCTTCATGCACTATAGTGGTTCAAAACATAATAATCATATGTTGAAGATATTTCATTGAACTTTTTGAGGGAAGATGGAGTTTGTATTATGTCATTATAACTACTCTTAAGAAACGTGGAATATGACCATTGGATTTTATCTATAAATAGAGTTTAAAGTTAAAGGATAAGATTATATTGAAATTTCAACTATATAATGCTCCTACTAAGTGTTTTTAACATCTTTTTACTTGAGATAACTTTTGGGTAAACTTTATAGAGTTATCTAAAGTAATTCATTTATGAGTTTTCATTGTAAATTCCTTAAGATTCATCTTTCTCACTGTTTTTTTCTAATATTATTAATTGATGGGTTTCAAGGTTAAAGAGATAGAAGGTTACTCTGATTGGTTTCATGAAGGCTTCCTAAGGATAGGGAACTATATCTTTTCCTGATCATTTGGATCAAAGTCTTCCTAGGTGTAGAAGATAGACCTTATAAAGGGTTAAGTAATGGATACCTTTTGTTGGGTTTAGTGAATTTTGTAAAACATAGGATTGAAGTGTATAAATTTATTAGGAATGACTCTAATTTTTTCTTAAATTATTTAATAAAAACATTATTTCTTCATCATATATGATGTTACATGTTTTATACTTCCATTAGAAATATTATAAAAAAATTATACCATTTGTTATAAACTTTTTCTCACTATTTTTACAAATATAATTAGTAAAATTAATTGTCAGATAAACATTCTTAAAGATATTATAAAAATTATAAGGTCAGTTTTTATAAACTACAATTCACAACTCCCCCCCCCCTCTTGTAGTTTATATTATAAATTTTTTATACTATAAATTTAAATAAAAGATGTTTTTACTTAAAAATTGATTAAACAAATAGTATTTTTTATAAAAGAGTATCTTCTGTTTTAATATGGAAGGTTTTATTTTAGGGAAACATTAAAACTTTTATCCAAGAAAACCCCCAATATTGGATGGTGCTGGCTATGAATATTAGAGTGATTGTATAAATAATATTGTAATCAACAGTAGAGTAGATGGTTTTATTATGATGGTGGTAAGTTACAGAATTCCAAATATGTAAGTTATAAAATTCAATATATAATATAAAATAGAATATTAGTTAAATTATTACGTTCAAAATACTTTTTTGTGCTCCATGACTATAAATTATTATTGACCAATTTAATCATGTGAAATGGATAATAATATATGTAAGAAGTTAAAATTTATTAATTATACAATTTATCAATTTTGGGAGACTCAAAGAACAATTTTATTTATAGATTATAAATATTTTTAATTTATACCTAGTGATTTAGTAACTCAAATGAATAAATTTTTGATGACTATAGTAAATATTTTATAGTCTTTGGGAGAAAAATAATTGAAATGTGAGAAATTGATATAAAAGATTATAGTTATTATGCCTAATGAATGGGAATAAAATTTTATATCTATTTATGATACTAAACATCATAAAATGTTGATTCTAGAATATTTGATACGAACTCTTATGAAATATGAGATTAGGCTAATGTTTGACGTTAAAAAAGAGGAGAAAAAGAAAGGGGTGGCCTTTTCTTCTACATCTACTATAGCTAACAAATCTCGATCATGTGATAGAGTTTATAAATATTCTAATATGAAGAAATATATATTTGATATAGAAATTATTTATTTATAATTATCTTTCTCAATGTACTAAATGAAATAAAACAATCATTGAAAAGAAATATTTTCATTATAAGTATAAGAAAAACCAAAATAAAAAAACTGATGATAAGGGAACTTCAGAAAAGTTTTTTATGAAAATAATAAACCTATACCTATTACTCCATAATATATGAGATTGAAAATTAAGGATAAAAAATAAAGGAAGTTTTATTGTAATAATGGTGAGATACATTTGAAAGCTTTCGATACATGGAGGAAAGTGGGGGAGATAGTTCCTCTGAATGTTCTTCTAACACTTGGAGTGAAAGTAGTGGATTCCTAAAGATATTTCTACTAATAATTCTATACCTGAGATATTGTAGCTACCAAAATTGTAATTTTTCTATTATAAGGAAATAATTTGAGTGAAAAAAGATAAAATATTTTGTAATTGGATAGTTTTTGTTCAAGGTATATGACTGGGAACAAGAAATTTTTCCAGAATATCATTAATATGAAAGGAAGAAAAGTAAATTTTAGTGATAATGGTCGAGAGAAAATTTATTCTATTTATGATATCTAGCTTCTTGTTAAATCTTTAATTTCAAAATTTTTATATGTTATGGGTCTTAAGCACAATCTCATCATTATAATACAATTATATAATGAATATTATTTTTTCGAATTTAGGAATAATAAATATATTGATCAAATTTTAAAAGGTAAATTAATTATTTATTATGATAGGCATGAGAATGTATAAACTCTTGACATAGAAGATCATATAACCCAAAATATATCATACTTAAGTGAAATGAGGGATCAATATTGTTTATGTAATAGATGGTTAGGACACTATAATGTAATAACTTTAGAGAACAAATTTAAGAAATGGATTGTTAGATATCGATCAAAGCTTACCATTAATTCTTCTAAATTTTATGATTTTTCTAAATATGAAATGAAACATAATCCACAATTTAAATTTATTTGTGGTTTTTCAATATTTTGTTCTTTATAGATATTTCACAAGGATTTATTTGATCTAACACAAATAAGAAGTATTTGAGGATAATAATATGTATATGTATTAGTGGATTACTACACTAGATATTCATAGGTCTATATTCTAGCTACAAAGTTAGGTTATATTTTTTGATTTAAAACATTTATATCCCATTTTAAAAATGATAAAATTATAACATTGTTTACTATTCATAGTGATCATGTTGTAGAATTTTTAAATTATGATTTTTAAACTTTTATTAGTAAGAATGGTTTTATATATAACTTTTCATCTCCTCAAACACCTCATAAAAATGGTGTAGTTTGATGAAGAAATGGTATTATTCATTATATTAATTGATCCATGTTAATTGAATATTTTATTGCTAAAACAAATTGAGTTTATGTAGTTAGTACTACATGTTATACACTAAATCATGTTTTACTCAAATAATTTCTTGATAAAACTCCATATGAGTTATGGATAGGAAGAAACCCAAAAAATTAATAGTTATGATTTTTTGGATGAAAATATTCATCTTGAATACTAGAAATATTTCACATAAATTTTCAATAAAATATGAAGAAGGAATTTATCTAGGAAATTCTATAACACATAAGGCTTAACAAGTTTCTAAAAAAAGAAGAAACATTGCTGAGGAAATATTTTATGTAAAATTTAATGAAACTGACCAATTTTTTTAAAAAACCTAAAACCACATCTTCAAGTGATCTTTTTAAAACTACTTTTCAATCTATGCTATAAAATTATTCACATGGAAGAAAAAATAAAGAAATCCTTTTTAATGTTGTACCTCAAAAATAAGATTAATATTTTTTTGAGAATAGTGTTTAAAAAATCCAATAAATTAAACAATATTAATAAATCATCTAACTTATAATATCACTGGCGATGTGGTTAAAATAGTCAAAACTAGAATTTCTATAATAAATGAATGTGAACATTATGTATTTTTATCACATTTCAAACTAAGAACTCTTGATGAGGCATTAGGTGATGAATATTGTAGCACCCCCAGTTTCTAGTAAGTAACCCATATTTTATGATTTTTAAGTATATAATGTTTATGAGTGTAGTTTTGGAGAGGTTGGAGAATATTTGAGATGTTTTTTCTGCTTTTTTAATGGTAAATTTTCAGTTCACATTTTAGAAAACCTGTAAAACACCTATAGGAAAATGTGCATAATGAAACAGGGGCTAAAGGGAAGGCGCACTGGCGGCGCATTTCTTCTCCAAACTGTGATTCAGCCTAAGAGAAACTTGAAACATGAGATAGTTGGTTTTAGTAAGGCTGGGTAATATTTTGGAAATCATTTAAGGTTTTAGATTAGGACATAATCTGGCACACAGTTAGCACGCGATTTCTCTAACCGTGCAACTAACCATGCTGGGGTTAAAAGTGACATCCAAAAATTGTTGATTTCACACATTTTGATTTCTAAATCCCTATTATTTACACATATTTTACCATAAATCAAACTTCTATATTTCAAAAGACTTGGAAATATTATCCCATCGATCCAGAGGTGATCTGAAGGCTTTTCTTGGTGTTTTGATGTCGTATTCTCATAGTAAGTTATTGTTCTTGGTTGCTCTTGGTGAGTTTTCTTATTTTCACTTATATATCTCTCTAATTTTCTTATATATACATCTTTTCTGGATATATATAATATATTTTATTCCAAATATGACTATATCTTTCCTTTTTTATGATAGGGGAAGAGATTTAAGGCTTGTTTTTGGAGTTTCAACCCGATTTTGTGGACATTTTCGTGTCATTTTCCATTTTTGCAGGGTTTTCCAACATATTTTTCTTCACACTCAACTCCTATATTTAGAATATGAAGTTTTTAAATCATATTCCTGGTTTTTATTGAAATTTATTGTATATTCACTATGTTATGTTTCATAAAAAGCCTCTTGAGTGACGGTTTGTGGAAATTGTGAAATTTGGTGTTTTGTTGGAAAGAGATTTTGTTAACGTTATTTTAAAATGATAATTTTAAAATGATAATTTTAAAATGATTGTTGGTTTTATAAAAGGAAAATAAATTTTAGTAAAATTATTTTTTTATTGAAATTGTTTTTTCACACTTTGGTTTAGCATGGGTTTGCATGTTTTTGTGTGTTCATGTGCATTGGGATGGATAAGAGTTTGAAGTAACCCCATTTAAAGGTAGG
Source organism: Viscum album (assembly GCA_963277665.1). Lineage (NCBI taxonomy): Eukaryota > Viridiplantae > Streptophyta > Magnoliopsida > Santalales > Viscaceae > Viscum > Viscum album. Next base: position 1,089,459,598 of record OY728165.1, read on the forward strand.
AATGGATATGAGTGTGATGTAAACCCATCATTGTGTTCCAATAATTTATGGATTAGTGGAAGGATGACTCTCCAATCATGATTATAGGGAGTTCTAGGTTGCACGCATGGTTTGATGTGTTGATATGGGAATGGAATAGATTATTCCAAAATGGAATTCATGAAATGGATTTAAATTATGTCTTTGTTTCTTTCTTAATAACTTATTGTATTTTGTAAAAACTATTTATTTATTGTACTTGTTTATATTGGGATATAAACTTTTTTATAAACTATTTTATATAAACTATTTTATATAGTTGGGTTAACATGTTCTATCCTAGTGGCGTTAGTAGGGAATTCATTAGAGAGAACCTACTAAGTGTTAGTACTCACCCCTGATTTAGAACTTTAGTGATATTACATATATTTTTTATTATGATATAGGAAAATGTAATGTTTCACAATTATTTAGTGGTTAATCTTGGTACTTGGGATATTTTTTGGATCATGGAGCTAGTTAAAGATTTGGATTTTTGTTGGAGTTTTTGGATTTTTTCAGTTATTCCTTCTGATGTGTGCTTAGTTTTTTTGTAGTCCTCTATTTTGGTACTCTTTTGTAGTTTATTTTTCAAATAAATGGTATAATTTTAATTTTCTTTCAATTATATCATGCTTTATGTAGTGGTTTGTTTATGGCGTGTTTGGTTGGTTGTTGTATTTTAAACATGGAAAATCATCCCCCAATTGTTAATTAAGCCCTTGGAATTTATTTCCATCCTTTAGCATCTTGGGGATTTCACTTAAGGCCAAGTAATATCATACCACCTTATCAATCCAATGAGGCGGGGTGGGATGTTACAAGTGGTATCATCTTAGTTCTTTCGATCCATTTGGAACAAGTGGTAATAGACTTGGTTGGTCTTTGAATTGTTCTTGGTTATTGTTCTTGGAGTTGAAATTCATCCTAGTTTATTCCTTGATTTGGATCGTAGAAATAAGTAGGACTATCAGGACTTGAAATATAGAGCCTAAAAAGATATAGCTAACCTTTTTATGTTAAAATTCAAGTTACTAGGGAGTTGGTTACATAAGTTTTTTTATTATAAAAGGTGGTGCCTCAGTCAAAGACCAAGGCACATTTTATTGATCAAAAAAGGAAAGGGATTACAAATGTCTGAAATATGGAACCTTATTACAGTCTTTATGATAAAAAGGGAGCGATTCGTTAGAAAAATCATCTAGCCAAGTAACATCCTGGTTGACCTCCTTATTGGCGAGACTATCAGCAACCCTGTTCGCTTCATGGAAAACATGTTTGGCAATGTAGTTGAGATCCATGAGCGAAGCAAGACATTTCAACCATCGAGAGGTGAGCGGCCAAGCAAGGTGCACTACTCCTTTCTAGATAGCTTTAACAAGAGTGGTTGAATCACTTTCAATCCACAGCTGGTTCCAACCCTTTTGTTTGGAAAAATCCACAGCATGAATCACACCCAACATTTCCTCTTCCGAAGCTGAGGCCACACCACATCCACCAAAAAAGCAGCCAAGGAATCTACCAAGAAAGTCTCTGAAGATGGCACCACAGCCTGCCAGACCCAGATTTCCTCTAGAAGCGCCATCTATATTCACTTTGATCCATCTTGGAAAAGGAGCTTTCCATAAGACCTCAAAGGTGCGTTGAGGTTGCCTATAAGATCCCTCAATCCGGAGACGTTGAAGGATATCAAAGTCACCAATAGAGTTGTTACAATGATCTTTCTGAAGAGTGGAAGCATCCTTAATGGCAATGAGAATACGCATTTTACCTGTATTGAGACTGAATGAGCAATTATTATGAATAAAATTATTTCTATCATACCATAGCCCATGCAGGAGTTCAGCCACCGCAGTCAGAATGAGATTCTTGACTTTCTTAGAAGAGTCTCAATTAACACAAAGCTACAATTGAGAGCTGATATTAGTGGGGATAAACATATTCAACCAAAAATGTCAAGATTATAATTCTAAAGAGTTGCAGCTGTAGCACAAGAAAAGAACAAAGGATTAGCATCCTCACAGTGTTGATTGCAAAGATGACATCTCGAACAAAGAGGAATCCCAAATAATTGAAGACACACTTCTGTAGGGACCCTATTATGGGCGATACGCAAAATATGAGTAAGTCTCGAGGGCTTAATCCATGGTTTGTTAAAAACATTCAACCAAGAAAAATTAGATACATAATTGGTGAAATTGTTTTTATAGAAGATTTTGGAATCAAGGACTCCATTAAAGGCAGGTTCCCAAATTATGAAATCATCCGTGTTAGTGAAGGAGTAATTATCAATGATGTGACTGATTTGATTTAGAAGGGATATGTTATGGGAGTTAACAACATCCCTAATAGTGGAGTTGGTGTTTCCAGGAGTAGTGGTGGAAGTTAGAATGAATATTATAGGGACACCAGTCCAGTTTTCCATCCAGAAATTCAAAGAGGAATTCACACTAACCATCCATCTACAGTTGTTCATGATGTTAAGGAAAGAAAGGCGAATGGATGGCCAGATGGAAGAAGAAATATAACCCACGTTACCATTCCGAAGCCTGGTAAAAAATATTTTCTTGAGGAAGTCCAAGGCATCAGAGTTATTATGGATCAGATTCCAAGTCATCTTAGATTGAAGAGATTCATTGAAAAGTTTAAGATTCTTAATACCAAGGCCACCCTTGTCCAGGGGCTTATAATAAGTATCCCAAGGTATGGTAACAAGTTTCCTTTCAACAGTACTACCAGACCAAACAAAATTTTTAATGCATAAATTGATTTTTTTGAGAAGACTGGCAGGCCAGTTGTAAACCATTATCGAGTATACCATCTTGGAAACAATTGTAGACTTAACAAGACAAACCCTGCCAGCCATCGAAAGAGATTTACCCTTCCAAGATGAAAGTTGTTTGATGATTTTATCCACAATTCTGTGAAAATAACTGGATTTTGGTCTTCCCCAAAATATAGGAACACCCAGGTAAGTGAAGGGTAAAGATCCTTCTTTGATTCCCAAATAATTAATAACCTGACTTTTTCTGTTGGGGGAAAAGTTCTTTCCAAGGAAAACAAAAGATTTACTCCAGCTAATTGCTTGGCCCAAAATATCTTTATAATGAGTCAGGGCATTTTTGAGGTTTTGGATGTTCTTTTTATCACATTTTGAGAATAGAATAATATCATCAGCATATAAAATGTGGGAAGGAATGTTTAAATTTCTAGAGGCCTGAATGGGATTTATCTTGTTTTGGGCTAATAGGCTCATAATAAGTCTACTTAAGTAATCTTCCGCAATAGAAAAAAGGATGGCAGAAAGCAGATCACCTCTCCTAACCCCCTTGGAGCATTTAAAAAATCCTTTAGGTGACCCATTGACCAGTACAGAGATGGAATCCGAATCGAATAAGGTGCGAATCAGGGAAACAAAAGAATCATTAAAACCAAATCTATTGAGGACCTTTAGAATAAAGCCCCAATCCATGGTGTCAAAAGCTTTCCTGATGTCAAGTTTAATGGCCATACTGCCACCTCTAGTAACTTTATTCAGCATATTAGTACATTTAGAAGCAAAGCAGATACAATCTTGAATAGTTCTACCCTTGAAAAATCCAAATTGATTCTAAGATACAATTTTGTTAAAAATGGAAGTGAGTCTGTTAGCAAGGAGTTTGGAAATAATTTTATAGATCGTGTTGATGAGGGAAATTGGCCGGAAAAGATGAATCTCATCTGTATTGTCCACTTTGGGAATAAGAGTAAGAAATTGAGCATTTATTCCATGACGAAGAAAACCATTGGAGAAGAAGGAAGTAACCAGTTTACAAACATCAACATGGATGAGATCCCAGTATTGTTGAAACCATCAGCCCCTAGGGCTCTATCAGGGTTGAGACTGAACACAGTGTCCTTGATCTCATGATCCATAGGAATGCTTAAGAGATGATCATTGTCCTCAGCAGTGTCCATATTAGGTATAATGTTAGGTAGAATCTCCTTACTAATCTCCGGACCATTGAAAAAATTATGGAAATAATCAACAACATGATTAGAAATGGCATCCTCAATGTCAAGAAGAGTGTCATCCACTCTAAGAAAGGAAAGGGGCCTATAGGTTTTCCTGATTTTTTGAAGTTAGTTATAGAATTTAGTATTCATATCCCAATCCGAGAGCCATTTTTTTTTGAAGGCATAGGTCTGGATGAATAGGATAAATAGTATCTCTAATTTCATTGGCACAACAATACAAATGAAATAAAAGATAGTAATGTATATACTGGAGTATCTTGAATGGAAATGCGGGTATTTATCTATTTAGGATAAATTAAACCAATTCCTAGCATGGGAGGTTTTTTAGTAATTGTTCAATAAACAATTTTATCCTCACACGTTCATCATTCAAATAATGATGTAATTATTCGGTTCAAAGAAGGAAAATCTTTCTATCATGGAGTAGGTGGATAAATTCTAGAATTTTGTATGCCTTTAACCTAGGGTTTCATCTTGTACATCCTTTAAGGCATGCATCATTTAATTATGTCAGAAATAGGATATTTTCTCAAATATTGTTGTCATCTTTATTATAGATTACATATAGATAGAAAATCAATAAACTGTGGAAGAAATGGGCATATCAGGAGCTACTAGAGGAGAAAGTATGTTGATTCCCATGGTAAATGGTGGGAACTATAATGTTGGGAGAAATCAAAATAGGGTAGCCAATTTACAAGGTGGGAGCATGAATCAAAATCAAACAAGTGAATCGGTGAACCTTCTTCCATATCCTAAGAGAAAAGTGGGATATTTTCAATGTGGTTCGCTTGACCACATAAAGATAGATTGTGTGGAACAACCTTGAGTATTCCAAAAATACAATAATATGGTGAATCTTCAGAGTTATTTTCATAGTACTCCAAGGTCAAGTGCTTGTGACACTTCTCAGGTGTCGCAAGAATCGTATGCTTCGACGGTACGAGGGAAGTACAGAAATCCCCATCAATAGAATAGATCTAGACATATTGATTCTAGGAATACCATGAATCCTCAAGTAGTGAAATATAAATATGGAAATAAGGAGAAAACTTTAGTGATCAAGAAATTATATGAATATGAACAGGTTGTCATAGATGTTCAATCTGGACCATTAATAGCGAGAGGTATGATTCTTTTGAATTCCACCCTTATGAAAGTTTTATTTTATATGGGTGCTTCTCATTTCTTTATTTCTTCTTTTTTGTTGATTCTCTATGTTTAATAGTTGAGATAATACCTTCTGTGTTAAAATTACAAACTCTTCTTGGTCAAAGAGAATGTTGAGCCTTAGTGTATAGAGAATGTTCAATAAATTTGGATTGATCTGAACTAAAACGGGATTTCTATGTTCTTGAGATATATTCCTATGATATAATACTATATATGTATTGGTTGAAAAATTTTAATTCTCACATTGAATTTTATATTAGAATAGATAGTTTCATGACTTAGGATGGCATTGAGCACCTCATTATAGGAGAAATGAATGTAATGGTCGATGTAATGGGATTGTTGGAACCAGCAGTTTGAACAATATCTTACTAGTTGGCAGTGTTGACTTTGAAATTGATGGAAGATATCAAAAATAGTATTCTTCTAGCAGTCATAGATCAGTTTTCTAATGTATTTTCTAAAAATTTATCAGGGTCTCCACATATAAGGGAAGTTGAGTTTACAATTGAACTCTCTCTGGGGACTAGTCTAATCTCAATTCCATATAATCCAATAGAACCAAAAAAAATAAAGGGAATTTAAAGTGCAATTGGAAGAGAAAGAAAAAAATGTTTTCATTTAGACGATCATGTATCTATGGGAAGCATCAGTTTTTTTTCAATAATGAAGGTGGATCTCTTCAGCTATCTGTATATTATAGTAAGTTTAACCAAGTTACGATAAAGAACAGGTACCACTTCCATGAATTTATGATCTTTTTGATCAATTGAGTGGATATAAATAGTTCTCAAATATTTAATTATGATCAAGATATCACCAATTGTGGGATCAGAAAGAGGATATTCTAAATAAATCATTAAACAGTAGTTATGGCCATTATAAATATGTGGTAATTCCTTTCAGCCTTACGAATTCACCAGCAGTATTTATGGAATTTTTGAATTTCATATTTAGCAATATCTATATTATTTTTTGTTCATGTTTATGGATGACATATTAGTGTATTCAAGAATAAATTTAGAGTTGGAACAACACTTATAGATATTGTTGGGAATTTTTAAGGATCATTATTTGTATTACAAATTATCAAAGTGTGATTTTTTGATATATGAGGTATATTTCCTTGGCCATTTGATCTCTAAAATATGTGTTTCTATGGATCTAGAAATGATATAAGTTGTTATCTCTTGGAAACTACCAAATAATTTCTTTGAGATATGCAATTTACTTGGATTGGCTAGTTATTACCAATACTTTGTTTGTGATTTATCATCACTAGAATCGCTTATAAAATATTTTATAAGGAAAAAGTTTCTATTAAAAAGGAATTATGAATTTCACAAGTCCTTATAAGAGATAAAAGTTATCCTTACATCAGCACCAAGAATGATTTTTCTAGTATCAAGAAAAGGGTATACGGTGTATTGTGATTCATTAGGATCAAGGATGGGATGTGTCCTAATGAAAGGGGGCCATGTTGTTTCTTATGCCTCAAGTAATTTAAGGTTTCATGATAAAAACTACCCAACATAAGATTTTTAGTTAGCATCCATAGTCTATTATTTCAATACTTGGTGTTACTACCTCTTTGGTGATAAATTTACTGTGTTTATGGATCATAATAGAATAAAACATATTTTCTCACAAATGGACTTGAACCTGAGGAAAATAAGATGGATTGAGTATATCCAAATGTTTTAATTTGAATTGATTTATAAACCAAGAAATGGAAATTTGGTGGAAGATGCATTAAGTCTAATGTCATATGCTTAGTTGGAAAAATAAGCTTCAGATGAGTGGCAATTGATGTTGGTCGTAGCTGACATGAAATTGGAATGTGAATACCCATGTGAATTTGTGGCCTTATTTCTTTTTTTTTATTCCTTATTTGTTGGAGATGGTTAATGAGGTATAAAAATCTAATGCAGAATGTGTGGATATGAGTTCAAAAATCAATAGTGGGGAGACCATTGAGGGATGAAAGCTGGATAAGAAATTGGTGTTGTGGTTCATAAATTAGACAGTCTTACTTATGGATTTTCAAAAAAAAATAAACGTCTTCATGCCTACCACCATTCAATATGGGATGTTCATACTAGAATAAATAAGATGTATAATGTGTTGACAACACCGTTTTGGTCGGTTGGTTTGAAAAAAGGGTGGCTGAGGTTGTTTCAAGATGCTTAACTTGTCAGTAAGTTGTGGCAGAACATCAACGACCATCATGTATGATGAGATCTTTACTTATTCTTGTTTGTAAATGGGAGGAGATTGTTGTGGATTTTTTAACAGGTCACCCAAGAATGTTTTGGTAACATGATTTTTATGGGTGATATTGGATCAGCTTATAATGTTTGCTCATTTCATCCTTATTCTTGAAACTCATATGGTGGAGGACTTGACAAAAATATATATTCGAGAAGTGGTAAACATACATGGTATACCTGTTTAAATAGTGTTATAAATAGATCCAAATTTTACATCTCATTTCTAGAAATCATCATAAAAATCCATTCATACATAGTTGACCATGATTATGGTGTCTCATCATCAGATGGACGTCCAATTCGAATGGTCAATAAAATCATTGGAAGACATGGTGTAGGGCTGTATAATAGATTTTTGTGGCTCATGGGAAAAGAATGTATAGTTAGTGGAGTTCTTGTATAACAACAGCTATCAAGACTCGATATATATGGCTCCATTTGAAACATTTTATGGTCTTCTTATTTTTCTCCACTTTTATGGGGGAAAATGGGGTGGACTTCACTAGTTGGTCCAATCATTGTTTAAGAAACAATGGAGAAGATTCAATTAATTGGGAAACAGATGGAGATGGCTTAGAGTCATTAGAAATCATATGTGGATCATCATCAATGGTTATTTTCATTCAATTTGGGTGATCATATATTCTGGAGGATCCCTCCAAGGCTTAGGTAAAGACATTTTGGAATAAAGGGAATGTTATTTTCTCTATACATAAGCCCTATTGAGATACTGAAATAGGTTGGTGAGATGGAATATCATTTGGAATTTCCACCATGGTGCAGGGTTGTGTATAATTTGTTTCGTGTTTCTCTATTTAAAAAGTACCAGCCTGATTCTGATCATTTGATTTGATGGGATCACATTGACCTAGATCTGGATGGTTCATTGGTGCACATGCCAATTCAAATTATGAATATGAAAGAGAATGTATTTCCTAGAAAATCATCGGTTTAGTGTGGGTTTTATGGAAACATTATTAGATTTAGGAAGAGACTTGTGAATGGGAGAAGGAAATGAAAGATCAATATCCATAACTCTTTCAAAGTAATGATGGTTTTTTAATTTTTGAAGATGGAAGGGTCAATGGTGTGGAGAATGTAGAACCTCAGGTTTCATGTAAGTAACCCTTGTTTTATTATTTTTAAGTACGCAATGTTTATGAGTGATGTTTGGGAGATTTTCAAGAAATTTTGAGTTGTTATTTGGAATTTTATAAATTTTCCTAATTGTTTCATGATTTTTTAAAACATTGAGACACCTACAAGAAAACCTTTCATAATGAAATTGGGGCTAAAGGTAAGGCCCACAAGTGGTTTATGATTTTTCCAAACTATGTGGTGGCCTAGGAGAAACTATGAAACTTGAGACAGTGGGAATTGGAATTTTTGGTGAATAGTTTGTGAACCGTGTGAGTCAGCCTTGTGAGGTTCCTTATTAGGATACAAGCTGGTGCATAGTTAGTGCACGGTTTGTCTAATCGTGTGACTAACCATTCATGGGTTAAATGTGAGATAATAAAATTATGGATATAACACATTTTGATCTCTCACTCCCCCATTTTTTCTCATATATGGACCTAAATAAAATTTATCTCTTCCAATAGGATAAGTAAGCTTATCCCATTGATCCATAGGTGATCCAAAGGCTTCTCTTGGTGTTTTAAATTTGGATTCTCAAGGTAAGTGATCGTTCTTGGTTGTTCTTGGTGGGATTTCTTATATCTACTTCTCTATTTATATCATTTTTTTAGATATATGTCCGTTATGGATATATCGAAGACATTTGATACCAAATATGGTAATTTTAAGCCTTTTTTAGAAAATGGGATGATATCTAAGGTAGGTTTTTGGAGTTCCAATTAGATTATATAGACATTTTAATGCCATTTTTTGTTTTCGCCATGTTTTATGAGGTAGGTGTATTCACACTCAACTCCTATATTTATATTATGAATGTTTGATTTAAGATTCATAGTTTTTATTGAAATTTATTATGTATCAGTTGTTTTATGTTTTATAAAAACCATCTTGAGTGACGGTTTATGGAAATTGGTAAATTTGGTGTTTTGTTGGAAAGATAATTTGGTAACATTATTTTAAAATGATGATTTTAAAATGACAGTTGGTTTTCTACATGGAAATATTGTTTTCAATAAAAATATTATATTATTTAAATGGTTTTTCATACTTGGGTTTGGCATGGGTTTGTCATGGTTTAGTGTGTTCATGTGCATTGGGATAGATAAGAGTGTGAAGTACCCCATCAAAAGGTTTGTATGGATATGGTCTTGAAGTAACCCCATCAAAGTTGTCCACTAAGTGATGGATTATTAGAAGGATGACTCACCACTCATGAGTATCAAAGGTCTAGGTCTCATGCATGGTTGAATGTGTTGATATGGGAATGGAATAGATGATTCCAAAATGGAATTCGTGAAATGGTTTTAAATCTTGTCTTGGTTTTTTTCCGTAGAACTTGTTGTGTTTTGTAAAAATGGCTTGGTTATTGAAACTGTTTATATTTAAATATAATCTATTTTAGAAATTATTTTATATACACTTTTTTATATAATTGTTCTATCATGTTCTATTCTAGAGGCATGAGTAGGGAAGTCATTTGGGAGAACCTATTGAGTTTTAGTACTTACCCCTACTTTGTCACATTGGTTCGTTTTCATATATTTCTCATTATGATATAGTAAAAGGTAATGTGTGACACCTATTTAGTGGTGTGTCATGATACTTGGGTTTTCTGTTCATCATGGATCTAGTTGGATATTTGGATTTTTGTTGGAGTCTTTTGGTTTTTTCGATTATGTCTTCCGTTATATACTTGTTTGTTTTGTAGTCTTCTATTGTGGTACTCTTGTGTAGTTTTTATTTTGAAATAATTGTTATTATTTGAGATTTACTTCATTTATATCATGAATATTTTATTGTTTTTAGTTATGTAATGTTTTTTTGTTTATGTTGTTTTAAAAAGGTAAAACCACCCCCAATAGTTAATGAAGTGCTTGGAATTTATTTCCAGCCTTTGGCATCTTGGGGATGTCTTTAAAGGACAAGTAATATCCTACCACCTCCTCAACCCAATGAGGGGTGGTGGTATGTTACAAATATTAGATAAAGGAAAAGTAAAAAAAACATAATGAATTAGATAGTAATAATGTTTGGACTTTGAAAGAGTGTCCTAAATATTTTTGTATGATTGGAGTAAAATGGTTATTCTATAATAATTATGATGAAAATGTAATAATAGTAAAAAATAAGTAAAGAGTTATTAAAATGGATATTATAAAAAAAATATGTTATGTATATAATAAAACATTTTCTTTAGTATTTACAAATGAATCTATTCCTATATTTCTGGTATTTTTATAATTCATAAATTTTATTCTTTATAAGATGGATCTGCAGTGTGATTTACATAATGGATATGTATAGGAGGAAATCTATGTAAAACCAAATCCTAGTTTTGGAAACATAAAATATTTAAAAAATACTTATTAACATACTAAGTCACTCTATGTACTTAAGCAATCCCTAACAGCCTTGTAATATAGTATTATATGTTTTTTACTTCAAAATGATTTTTTAAGGGAGATGTTGATCCGCACATGAGCCTTATCCCAGTTAGAAAGGTCTCTGTTTGTGAATCCAAGCGACCAGGGATCAAATCCAAGCGGAGGACAAATTTCCAAGTACTGTAGAAGTATTGTAGCAGCTACTATGGTAGCACTGTAGTAGGTACTATAGCAGGAACTGTGCAGTATTGTAGAAGGTATTGTAGCGGGACTGTAGCAGACACTGTTTCGGCATTATAGCAGCCAAGAATATGCCCCTGTTTGGGCCTTCAGGCCTCTGATTTGGTCACTGGGTCCTTCATAGGCCTTTAGGCACCCAGGCCTTCGAGTCAATTGGGATTTTGGGCCACTTCAAGGCCTTTGGGCCACCTTTGTGCATATACAAACCAGACAAAAACCTACAAGGAACAAGCTCTACAAGGAGGATGGGCAAGGAGATTTCACCACAGCAGAAGATAAACATATTTCAAAAATGAGAGGGTATGGAACCTACCATTGGGACAATCCTGTGCATGCACGAGAATGCCTAGCCGAACAGCCATGCGATGGTGGAGAGCTGATTTCATAATAAAGATGCTGGGGAAGAGCAATTCCAAGTAGTTAGTCTAGGTTGTATGTAATGTTTGTGCCTATGGGAAATGAATTCCTATAAGGCCTGTGGGCATGTATTATTTCACCTATGGGCATTTTAGGGTTCCACCTCATCCCTTGAAAGGTGGATTATAAAAATCAATAAAAAATGAAGGCCTTCAGTCCATTGGAGGAAGGGAGATGTTGATGCAACCCTTTTTATTAAGAACTTTTTTGATGAAACTAAAATTTTCCAATTTTATGTTGATGACTATATATTTTTATAAACTCAAAAATATATTTCTCTTTCCTTTGTGGATATTATAAAGTTTGAGTTTTAAATGAGTATGATGGGTGAACTTACATTTTCCCTCAGTTTTGAAATTTCTTAAAAACTAAAAGAAACTTTATTATCACAACAAAAGTATATAAAAGTTCTAATAAAAATGTTTGGATATGAAAATATTATGAGTATCACTATCAGAACTTTAAAATATCTTGATATTGATAATCCCAGGAAACCAATGAATCGGAACTTTTTAGAGGGATTATTGGCAGTTTGTTATATCTTTTAGGTAGTCATATGGATTTAATGTTTTATTTATAATTATGTATATTCTTTAAAAATAATCCAAAGAAATTATATATTAAAGATATTTAATAAATTTTTCCTTACCTTAATGTAACTATGGATATTAATTTATTTAATTGTTTTGGAAATGATTTTGAACTAAAAAAATTTAGATGTAGAATTTGGTCGATGTAACACATAAAGGAAAAGTGCATCTTGAAATTTTCATTTATTTAGAGAAGATTTAGTTACTTTTTCTTGTAAGAAACAAGAATCATTATCATAATACCTTATCTAAGATAAATATATAGTAGCCAAAAGTTTTTTTTCTCAAGTGTTATGGATGCAACACACACTCACAAATTTTGGCATGAGTTTTAGTAAAACTATGATTTTGTGTGGTTACACAATATCAATAGATTTTATTAAAAACCTATCAAATCACTCATAATCTAGGTACACATATATAAGAACCCATTTCCTTTAGGATCACACAAAAAATAACATATTATTTTACAGTTTATCATAACCTAGGAATAGCTTACTAGTAATTTGTGAAAATACCACAATTATAATAGATTTGAATATATAAAATTGAAATATGAAACTGTTAATTTAGAATGATAATTTATCTATTTCATGTTTATCAGTCTCCTTATTGTGAAAACACCTCAAAAATGGGGGAGAACATTTTTCCTTATCTTTTAACATCTTTTTCCTTCCTTAAAGTTTTTGTGATTTGTAAAAAAAATCTATATATTGAGATTTTTTAGAAACTTATTAAGTCTCATTGTATTGAGCATTATGAGAAGTTTCATCAGAAAAATTCATTCCATTATATTTATAATGAATCCATGATGTTATTATTATCGGTCAAACATTTATATGAATGTTTATAAAAAAATATTCAAGAGGTCAATTTTTATACCCTTTTTATATGTATTCTATTATTATAAAAATTATAAAAATCTATCTAAAATTTATAAAAAACATTAAAATTTTATCAAAAGAAATTTTTGTTTAATAATAATTTTAATCATTCTAACAAATGTTACAAAACATCAAGAGTTTGAAGATATTTATCTTTATTAAATAAATCACATCATCATTTTCTAAGATTCATTATCAAACATTAATCAATATATGGATTTTAATCTTAGGAATTGGATATAAGGAATTTTAATCATCCTCTTATCATGTGTATATTGTAACATCCCTAGTTTTTCAATGGAGATAATATCTTCGATAGCGTACATAATACGCCACAATGAACTTAAGCATTACCATGTTACCATATAACCAATCTGTTAAAATGGTGATAATTAATAATATTAATTAATTTATGAAAATATTTTTTTCACATAAATTTAATTAAATATTTTTTGGAAAATTATTTATGAATAAAAATAAACCCATTTTTAATTAAAAGAAAATGTTTTTTATAGAAAAACTATTTAAATGAAAATAATTAAGTTTATAAAATAATACAATCACTCTTTATGGATTTTATTAATGAAATATATATTTAATTTCTAAAATTCATCTTATATGTTTTATAGACATGATATAAGAACATATTCAATTTTATGGATAAAATGAATGTTTTTTCTAAAAATGCATTTTTACCACCTTTTGATGGAGAACCCATTTTATATCTAATTTTTCACACATTAATAACTTATTTTTGAAAAAAAAATAAACTTCTTATATTAAATTGGGACATAAAAATTTAATTTGGGTGAATTTTTGGTATTTTTAGGATAATGTTCATTTTTTAATAAATAGTGAAAAATATTGCATTTTAATTTAAAAATACTATTTCAAATAATTTATTTATATAGAGGGGTTATAATTTTAATTGGTTTAAAAGTATAATTTGATTATGTTTTTATAATTTAATCCATTTTCTTCATTTAAAGTAATTTCATATTGAAATTAGATATAAACGCACATCAATCGTTTAATGGTTTTTACTTTTAAAAAAACTCATTTTCTCATTTTCACAATGGGAAATAATTTTAAATTAATTACTAAAAATTATTTGTTTTGAATTTTTAAAAATTTATTTAATATTTTTATTCACAATTTAAAAATTTATTAAATATTTCCCTTTTATTTTTAGACATTATTATTAGTAAATTCATTAATTATTTTATTTAACATGGTTAAAGTGTAAATTATGTAAATAAAGGAACAAAAATAATATTATACTAATATAAAAGTACCCTAAAACTTATCCTAATGCTATTTGATTAGATATTTACGACCATTAACATCCTTGGTTTGATTTTAGGATCCCATATAGCCACTTGTATGTGATAATGAAAAGTTATAATAATTAATTTAAAGTAAAGAGAAATATAACATAAACATATATCCTTTACTAAAAATATTTTAATATAGGGTAATATAAATGATATATTTTACTATAAAGAGTAATTTTAAAAATAAAAAAATTCCAAAATCGTGGTATTTTATTTATAATTTGTATATGTAAAATAAATTTATTTATTTATGACACAATGGTGATTTAGTGATTACCTTATAAATTAAGGATTCCAATAAATGATATTATAAATATTAAAATAAATGTAATATGAAAATTTTGATGCCATAAAATAATTTTATGGATTATTATTACATGTTATATTTGAGTTAATTTAGTTTTTTCAAATTAATAAAGTTGTTATGACTTTAACAAAAATAAATTACTAAATAGTGTCAAAATTGATATAAATGAGTTTTAAAAAAACTATTTTATTAATTGATATAATAGTAATAAAAATATAATATTCTTTAAAATTACTAATATAATGTTAAAAAATTCATTAATGATCCACTTTAGGTTCCATTGGCATTTAATAGTAACTATATTAACCATAAAGTGTAAAAATACAATTAGATATAGTAAGAGTAAATTTATTTAACTAAGGTTTAAAGCCAAAAGATAATGTTAAATGTGTGACATAAACTAGTATAAAACCTATTTTTTGAGGTTATTTAAAAATATAATCATCTTATACTTAAAATATATCACTTTGGATCTATTATAATTTGAAAAATCAATTTATAATAAAATAATATTTCAAAACTTTTTTAAAATACCCCTCCTCCTTCCTATAAAAGGTCACCACCTCTACCCACTTATTCACACCTCTCAATCCCCTTGGATCAACAAAATTATTATCATAAAATCTCCCAAAATTCATCCTTTACTCCTAGAATCCTTAACATGGGAAGAAGTCAATTCAAGGAATCCTTTTGGCTCAAATCAAAAGGAGTTACCTGATTTAGAGGTAACGTTTTCTCTCAAACTCCTTTCATTTATTTTCCTTCTCCAACCACCTAACCACTATTTATTCCATTATTTTATAAAAACACCAGGGTCCTAAAAATTCTAGGATTTTTTTATGCAGAGGGTTCAACCTACACTTACACACACCTCTATCTAATGGATATAGAACATACTATTTCTGTGTACGGTGAACTACTTCCTCACGAAATGATGATTGTTCAATTTTCTCTTACCACCTTTCAGGGTGGCCATTATGATGTGACTTTAATTATATATGATATATATTGTATTTATATTTTCCTTGTTTTTCTGTATTTTTTATTTATAACATACCTTTATGATTTCCAAGTTGTGTAAATACGATAATTTCATTTGAGGAAGTGTGGACTACCGCCCCTCAAAGCGATGTGACTCGTTTCCGCAATACATGGAACATATACAAGATGGTTTTATTAAACCTATGATACATAAAAGAAATTAATATAATATTGTAATAATAATATACATTTATATCATTTTATTATTATTCTTTTAATATGAAAAAGAAATGAAGGCAGCGTTCATGTGTACGTACGGCCTACTATCTCCATGAACAGTGCATTTCATTTATTGTCACCAAATATTATGATATTATAATTAAATATATACTATATATATTATATTTAATTAATTAATAATAGTCTAGATATGACAAACTTTTCACCACATGGACAATTTACATCAATACAAGTTCATTTTCGACTTAACTACCGAATATCGACCAAATATTTGATATTAACTTAAATAATTATGTAATTTTTATAACATAGTAATAAGTGATATAAAAGTAATAATAAACTTGAAAAATGTTCTCAAGAATATATAAATTAAACTATTTTTATTATTCATGAACATAATGATTGTACGTGATGACTCGGACTTAAGGTAAGAGAAATCTTAACTCACTCTCATTTCATTGAGTTAAATATCCATGTCATTGGTTTTGTTTTTACAAGAATATGTGTGAATGACATCTGATTTTTTTACATTATATATCCATTTATATAGTGTTTATTTATTTATTTCACACATAATTATGCAATTTATTTATCTTTAATCTAATGATATGACCTTTATAAGGGATTTCGTCCCAATTTACATTCCATTGAGACTTATTTTTTATTATACAAATATTCAATTTTATATGGTGTATATATTGACCTTTGACTTATTATATCATGAAACTTTTCATTATTATGATATTATATGTTTTATTTAATGTTATTCTTTAATTATTTTTATTCAAGTATTTTCTCAAGTGGTAAGGGACTCTTTAACTAAAACATCCTTTTAAATGATTTAAAATTTTAATCTTATAAATTATTTTATTTCATGTCCATATTTTAAAAATGATTTTATGGAATTATTTATATATACATGAATTTTTTTATGTTTAAATTCCTTTCAAAAGTTCCAATATGGTATGGGAAACTATGATTCAAAAATATTTTTTAAAATATTTTAATTGTGTTTTAAAAGGGGATTGATTATGTCAATAACTTTGAATTTTTTATATATAATTTTTAAATGAAATTTATTGCATTTATGTTTCTATTATGTATTGATTTTTACTTTAAAATTTTACTATTTTTTTTAAATTAATGTGTTTTCATTTTTGAGTGCATGACTTGTAAGGATGAAATGTGATTTCAAAGTGGAAATGTTCTTTTTCATTTATTCTTGTTTTATATGTTATTATTATGTTATGGTTCTTGAAATTGGATAAGTGTATGGGTGGTTAGATGTTAAAAAAAGGGTGAGTGAGCCTATTATAGCTCTCAAATGCATTAGACAATGTAATGGAGGTAAATGTTAAGGTTTCTCCATAGAGATTTAGGGAATATATTGTGATGGGTATTCCAAACATAAACATGAAGGTTACATTCTATGTGGTTGTGAAAGATAAAATTTAAGTATGATATGGATTCCACAAGTTAACTTTATATTTTATGATTTCTATGATGTTTTGTAGGAATATTATGATTACATGATGTAATCTAAGTAGTTTATGTTTTATGGGTGAAAAGTATGATTTTGTAACAATGTTTTCATGGGTTTTAAATCTTCATGGTCTAACAGTTTTATTATTTATTTTACATTCCATTCTAAGAATTTTATGCTCATCTGATGGTTTGAAACGTTTTATAAAAGTTATAAGGATGGGTAAGAGAAAGTAATAAGTCAAGAATATTTTTATCATGAAAAATAAATCATGTTTCTTTTAATGGGTTTCCTTTGGTGAAAAATGTGGATATTGAGTGTAAGTGTCCTCATGAAATGTATGGGTCTATTATGTAATAGTTATGGCTTAATTATTTAAAACTCTAAACCTAAAAATATCCTCAATGTGAATTCTTGACTTAACTCAAAATAATTTAATGTTTAGGGTTGGGGCCTTATAGGTTGTATCAAAGAATGGTTTAAACAACTTTGGATAATAGAATTTTTTTAAGGGTTAGGGATATCATCATGGGTTTATAATTTTAAGGTAGATCATAACTGTAATGTCTTATATAGCCCTTTTTAGGATTTATGGTCTAAAATATTTAGGTGACTAATGGTATTTTTGAATACATTCACCTTTGGGAAAATTATGGGTTATTAATTTTTGGGATGAAAAATGCATGGTATGAAATAAAAATTGAGGTTAAAACATGTTATGGTTATTTTAGAGGTATTTATAATATTTTTTAGAATGTTATAAAATTAAATAATTTTTGAAAAATGACAACATGAAGACCATGTGACAACCTTTAATGTTATACAAATCTGTGGGAATCAAAATCACAAGAAAATTTCGACTGGGATTTATCGCCTACCATTCGCCTACATGAAGTCCCTAGTTAGTATGAATTATAATTTTTAGTTAAATTATTGTATGTATTAAGAATAAGTTGATATTGATAAATTTTGTTTTATCAAATGAATATCATTAATATAGGAAAATTATTTTGTGATTAAGTGATAAATGTTAATTTGGAAGACTTTTGCTATTTTGGGAACACTATATGCCTAAGTAAAATAGAATACTATGGGATTTAATTTGAGGATTAATGGTTGAATTTTATTTTGGAAGAATATATTTTTTTATTATGAAATTATGGTGATTTGGGTTATTTATGTAAGTGATTAACCTGTCATAGAGAATATGTGAATAGGTTAATTACTTTTTAGTATGAGACTTTAAGAGTCGTCGATGTTATTTGGAGATAAATGATAAGATTATTGTGGAAGACTATGTGATCAAATCATTCAGAATTTTGAATTTCAATCCTAGTTTGTATTATTTTGAGGAATCTTATGGACTTTTTTTTGTACAATGGTATGTATAGAACATGGTTATTAATGTTTAATTTTAGATATTAAAAGTAGTCTTTCTCTTTATAAAGGCATATTTTTTGGTAGAATTATTTTATTTTATACAAATCATTTTTTTGTTAATTTTTAAGGGTATTATAAATATATAGTTAACCTTTTGGAGGATATGAGTTTTTATAAGTTCATTATAGTGCTTCAGGCATGAAAAAGTCATCTTGAATACTCATTGTTTGGAGAAAAGATGATTTCATGGTAGAAACTTAATAAAGGATGAAACACTAATTTACAAGTAAGTATGTTACATTATGTTCTTATTCAATATCTTAAATAAATTCCTCATCTTTAGGAAAAGGATCTTATAACAAAAACATTTTCCACTTACGTTTCCTACTATGAAATCAAAGAATGTTTAACACATCACATGTTTGTGGTTCTCTGATTTCTTACTTTCTCTTTATCATGTTTTCTATAACTATTCATCAAAACATGATGGTTATTTTTCTCTTTCATATCCATGTTTTTCTATATGGAACCCTAGTTTGTGTTATCTCGGGTGACCATTGTACATCACTTTCTATATTTTAAAGTGGATGCTTTATTAACACTTTTTATGACTTCGATTTTCGATAAAGGTATTTTTAAGAGTCATACCTTAGTTACCGAACCCAAATTCAAGTTTTGAGGACACAAATTGAAAAATTGGGGGATAATGTAATATCTTCAATTTTTAAAAGAAGACAATATTTTCGATAGTGTACATAATACGTCACATCGAACATAATAATTATTATGTTACCTTATAACCTAACTATTAAAATGGAGGTAATTAATAGTATTAATTGATTTATGAAAATATTTTTTAAAAATTCTTTTAATTAATTATTTTGTGCACAATTATTTATAAATGAAAATAAAACCCTTTTTAATTAAAAGGAAATGTTTTTATGAAAAACTATTTAAATGCACATAAGTGAGTTTATAAAATAATAAAATCACACATTATGGATTTTATTGATGAAATGTATATTTTTAATGTATTAAATGTAATGTTTGAAATTCATGTTATATGTTTTCTATACATGATACAATAACGAATTCAACTTTATAGATAAAATTAGTATTTTTCTAAAAATGTTGTTTTACCGCCTTTTGATAGAGAACCCATTTTAAATATATTTTTTACACTTTTATAAGTTATTTTTGAAAAAATAAACTTCTTATTTGGAATTGGGACATCAACATATACATTGGTGGAATTTTTGGTATTTTTCTGATAATATTAATTTTTTTAATGAATAGTGAAAAATACTGCATTTTAATTTAAAACTGATTTTTCATCTAATTTATTTATACAAAAAGGTTATAATTTTAATTTGTTTTAAATTATAATTAGATTAATTATTTATAATGTAATCCAATTTTGGAAATTTTATGTAATCCAATCTTTTGATGGTTTTTACTTTTAAAAAAACTCTTTTTCTAGTTTTGAAAAGAGGAAATAATTTTAAATTAATTACTGAAATTTCTATGTTTTAAATTTGTAAAAATGGATTCTATATTTGTAATTGTAAGTCCCAAATTATATAAATATGTCTCTTTTATTTTTAGATATTATGAATAGTAACTTGATTAATTATTTTATTTGTCATGGTTAAAAGGTAAATTAGGTTAATAAGGGTTAAAATAATATTATACTAATATAAAACTACCATAAAACGTTTTCTAATAATATTTTATGAGATATGACCGACCATGGTCATTATTGGATTGATTTGAGAACCCCATGGATCCACTTGGATGTGATAATGACATGTTATAATAATTTATTAAAAGTAAAGGGAAATATAACATAAAGTTGTATATTTTACTAAAACAATTTTAATATTGGATCATATAATTGATATATTTGACTATAAATATTCATTATAAATCTAAAAAAAATTATATGTCATGGAATTTTATTTATAATTTTTATACATTAAATAAATAAATAAATTTATCTTTGACATAATGATGATGTAGTGATTACATTATTAATGAAAGATTAAAATAAATGATATTATAAATATAAAAATAAATGTAATTTTAAAATTTTTATGTAATCCAAGAATTTTTTGGATTATAATGATGTCTTAAATTTTATTTAATTTAGTTTTTTTGAGTTAATCATGTTTTTATTACTTTAACAAAAAAAACAGTTACTAAATAGTGTCAAAATTGACATAAATGAGATTTTAAAAACAAATATTATATTATTAAATGATATACTAGTCATAAAAATATAAGATTCAACCAAATATCATATATAATGTTAAAATTTTCATTAATTATCCACTTGAGGTTTGATTGGAATTTTATAGTAACTATATTAACCATATAGAGTAAAAATACAAGAAGACATGGTAAGAGTTAATTTATTTAACAAAGGGTTAAAGCCAAATTATAAGGTTAAATTTGTGACCTAAACTTATATAATACGTATTTTTTTAGTTTATTTCGACCAATAATCATCTTATCCTCTAAATATATCACTTTTTAAATATTATAATTCAAAAAATAAATTTATAATAAAATAATATTTCAAGACTATCCTAAAGTGCCCATCCTCCCTCAAATAAAAGTCCACCAACTCTACCCACTTACTCACACAAATAAAGACCCTTGTCTCATCAAACATCTGACAAAATAATCTCACAACATTCCTCCTTTCCTCCTATAATACTTTCCTTGATAATAAGGCAACTCAAGGAATCCTTTTGGCTCAAATCAAAAGGAGTTACCTGATTTAGATGTAACGTCTTCTATCAAGCTCCTTTAATTTATTTTCCTTATCCAACCCCCTAAATACACTTTATTATATTATTTTATAAAAAACCAGTATGCTTGATATAATAAGATTTTTTTTATTCTATGGTTTTTACCTAAACGTGTGCAAACCTCTATCTAATGGATATAGAACATACTGTATCTGTGTACGGTGAACTACTATCTCACGAAATGACGAATGTTCAATATTCTCCTACCACCTATCATAGAGGCCATTATGTTGTAAATGTATTTATATATGATATATATTATATTTATATTTTTCCTATTCTTCTGTAATTTTTATTTAGAACATACCTTTATTATTTCCATGTTGTGTAAATATGATAATTTCCATTGAGGAAGTTTGGACTACCACCCCCTCAAAGTGACGTGACTCATTCCCACTATACATGGAACATATAAAGGATGATTTTTTTAAACTATAAGACATAAATTACATTAATATAATACTAGTATTATATTATACATTTATATCATTTTACTATTATTCTTTTAATATGAAAAATAAATGGAAGTAGTGTTCATGTGTACGTGCGTCCTACCGTCTCTATGAATAGTGCATTTCATTTATTATCTCCAAATATTATGATATTATAAATACATATATACTAGATATATATGATATTTAAATAATGAATAGTATTCTATAGATTATAGAATTTTGACCACATTGACCATTTTCATCAAAATAAGTTCATTCTCGACTCAAGTATCAAATATTGACAAAACATCTGATATAAACTTAAATAATTATGTAATTTTTATAACATGGTAATAAGTGAAATAAAATGAATAATAGATTTAAAAAAAATCTCAATCAAGTAGGAATAAATTTATGTTTATTATTTAGGAACATAATGATTTTACGTGATGAGTTAGACTCAAGGTAAGGGAAATCTTAAGTCAATCTCATTTCATTGAGTTAAATATCCATGTCATTGGTTTTGTTTTTCCAAGAATAAATGTGAATGAACTTTTATTTTTTTACACTAAATATCCATTTATATTGGTTGAATTAATTTTTTTGAAACATAATTATTCCATTGATTTATCCTTAATCTAAGGGTATGATATTTGTAAGGTATTTCATCTCAATTTACATTCATTTAAGACTTATTTATTGTTATGCACCAATTAAATTTTATTTGGTGTATATACTAGACTTTGAAATATTATATCAGGAATATATTTATTCTCATGATATTTTATATCTTGTTTAATGTTATTATTTAATTATTTTTATCCAAGTATTTTCTCAAGTGGTAAGGGACTCTTTTAATAAAGAATTATTTTAAATTTTTTAAAGATTTAATCTTATAAATTATTCTATTTCATGTCGATGTTTTTAAGATTATTTTAAGGACTAATTTATATTTACATGAATGATTTTATATTTAAATTCCTTTCAAATTTTTCAAAGTTGCATGGGACACTATGATTCAAAAAATCATCTTTTTAAATTTTTTAATTGTGTTTTAAAGGGGAATTAATTATTTCAATAACTTTGAAGGTTTTTTATATATACTTCATGAATGGAATTTCTCACTTTTATGTTACTATTATGTATTTATTTTTACTTTACAATTTTACCATTCTATTTCAAAATAATTTGTTTTCATTTATTAGTGTGAGTATTCTAAAGATGAAATGTGATTTCAAAGTGGAAATGTTATTTTTCCTTTATTCTTGGTTTATGTTTTATGAATATTTTATGGTTTTTTCTCATTTCTTAAGTATACAGCTGGTTCCATGATAAACCAAGGGTGTTTGAGACCATGATATCTCTCCAATTAATTGGGTAACATGAGAGAGGTAAACTTTAAGGTTTATCCTATGATATTTAGGGAATATATTGTGATAGGTATTCTAAACATAACCATGAAGGTTACTCCTTATGTAGTTGTGAAAGATACAATGTAAGTATGATATGGATTCCACAAGTTACCTTTATGTTTTATTATTTATATGATGTTTTGTAATAATATTATGATTACATTATGTAAGCTAAGTAGTTTATGTTTTATGGTTGAAAAGTATGATTTTTTGAAAATGTTTTCATGGGTTTTAAATATTCATGGACTAATAGTTTTATTCCTTATTTTAGATTCCTTACTGAGTTTTTTATTCTCATACCAAGTTTTGAAATGATTTCCATAGGTTACAAGTATGGGAAATTGAACGGAATAAGTCAAGAATAATTTTCTCAATAAAAATAAATCATGTTTTTTAAAGGGTTTCTTTTGGTGGAAAAAGTGGATACTTAGGGTAACTGTCTGCATGTAATGTATGGGTCTATTATATAATAGTTATTGCCTAATTATCAAAAAATCTAAACCTGAAAAGATCCTCAATGTTAACTATTTACTTAAATCAAGATTTTGTAATGTTTAAGGATGGAGCCTTATATATATAGTGGGATTCAGTCTCCAATATCCTCTGTATTTCTTATTCTTGAAAGAAACGCTTATCAGATATTTTATTTTCTTTCTATTGGTTTTATGATTCATCTAATTCTATTTTATTATGATTAATTGTTTTTCAGGGAATATTATGGTAAATTTTCTAAAATAGAGGCTGTAAAGGAAATTTTAATTGATAGAGACTGGTTTTAGAGTTATGCCTCTCCTCTTAAAATTTCAATTTTTTCAAGTGTTGGAATTATTTTTTGTTTCAAAAGAGGAATTTGATCTATATTGTCCAATAATAGTGAGATAATTTTGTGTATCTATTGAGTTCAATGAATAATATGGGTTTAATAACATTTCTTTCAATCTCTTTGAAAAACAACATTATCTCAACATTAAGAATATTTCAAATATTATTGAGATGTCTTTAAAATGAGAATATATGTGTGTAACACATAAGCTACCAAAAAATTTTGTTATTTTGAGAAATCCCATATTTAAATACCTCTATTTTATTCATATAAAAATTTTATGAAGTTATAACATATTTAACCAGACAAAATTATTGTATTATTGTCAATTCAAAACTTCTTCATTCTAATATATGGTAATAGATACATATTAAAGGTTCATGGTATCAATGTATTGTGTTTCTTCTGGAGTATGAGAAAGTACATAATTATAAACTATAGGGTGGAAAATATTGAGGAATTCAAGAAAGTATCAACAAAGAAAAAAATTATCCGTTATATGAAGTTTACTAAAAAAAGGTTAAATTCATGAAGGATAAAAATTTCAAGAATTTACTTGTACCCATTGGAGAGATTGTTTCTTCATATGGAGATAAAATCATTATAAAGATAATGATTTTATTTTTTACTTCTTTGAAAGAGTTTGTAGATAAATAAATCAAAATAATTTCTAATGAATAGTTTGAGGTTATTAAGAAATAATTTTTAAATAAAATAAATCTTGGTGAATTATCTCTAATTTTTCCTCTTTTTTATATAAATAAAATAAAAATACATTGAATGAGTATTTTGTAGAGATTGTGAAAATAAGGAAGAAATGAAGGATGATGATCCATCTTTTGGTTTAGATATTGTTGATTCTTTGGATCTAAAATACAAATTTATCAAAAATAAGAAATAGAAACAAATAAAGAAGCATCAATCTATCAATGAAAGAAAATCTAAATTAACTTGATACTTTTTTAATAGTTTGGAAAATCTAGTGCCCAAATAATTGAGAAATAAGTTTTTTCATCCAATGAATTTACACCTTTTTTCATTCTCCCTATGGTATGTTTTTCTCTGTCCAATAAATTGATAGAAGTTTCAACTATTATATAGTCAATGACCTTTATTATAGAAAATGGTAAAGGATTTGTTGTTGATAAAGAAAATGTTCACCAACTTGGTAAGAAAAATACAGAAAAGGTTACTAAAAAAGAAGTTCCTTTAGAAAAATAATCTCATCCCATATATCTTACTCAATAACTATGTAGAATAAATATAGAAAGGAAGGATAAAATTGTTCAATAATTAAAGAGAGTCAAGAAAGTTAAATAAATGTTATCTCACACCTCAACTTCTCTATCATAAAAACAAGGAAAAGTGGTTTTTTTGAGTTATCATGAAGATTGATCTTCATAAAGTGAATAAAATGAATCCAAATTCAAATCATCAAAAAATGGTTAAACAAATTTAGATATATATATATGATGTAAATTTCACAATATTTATCCATTAAAAGAGAAGAACATGAATACTTAAGATTAGTGGAACCCTTGTTTCCAAAAGTTTCAAGTGATTCAAAAAATTATTATACAAATATGTCAAAAAAAGAAATAAGATGAAAATGAATTACTTCAATGATGAAATTAAATTACTTGAAGAAGTTATGAATTTCATTCATAATATTCAATCACAATGTAAAAACATTAAAGGGAAGTTGATATTTTTGGAAAATTCAATTTCCTTAAAACACCTTAGAAAAATAGTCATCCAAAATGAATATAGATTGAAAGATTTTAAAGGAAATGAGAATGTGGAGTTTCATAAGTAAGAAAGTATCATTATATGGATGAACCAAACCAAGGGATATGTCATGTTTTTTTATCAAAAAGTTAATAGAATTAAGAGGTAAACCAAAATGGTCTTGATGAATATAGTGATCATTAGTAATAAAGTTTAATATTCAAAAAAAATCTATAGATTATGTGAAAACACTTACTATGTAGTAGTATGAGGATATTTCTAGGAAATCTAAGATCCTAAAAGTTCTATAATACTATTTTTCAAAGATAAAATAAGGGGGAGAAGAATATTAGAATACATAGGATGATATCAGAAAGATGAAGGAGATTAACAAAAAACACTCTAAGAAATATTGTTTAAAACTCCTGGATGATTTGTAGTAACTATACATAAATGTTTGGTTAAATGAGGATAGTTATTTTTTCTATATATGTTTTGGATGGATTCTGTATATTCACACATTCATTTTATCTAAAGGATTTGGTTCAATCCTCTTTATTAAAAAAGAAAAATACAAAAAACCCTTTTAAACTGGGTAAGGGAAACCCATTACACTCTAGTAGGTATAGAGGGATCAACCCACTACAAAACCCAGTATATACTCCATTACAGCGACCTGAAAGCATAGAGCAAAGTAACCCAATACATTCCTAACTTACAGAGATCCAAAAAATACCAGAGGATCCCTAAACAAACCCAAGTTCCCCGTGGAAACTCCTAATCCATGACGTCACTACCCACCACAAGTAGCATCAGTGCTATCGCAAACTCCCATCACAAGTGTCACCGCCTGCACCCCTCATGAATCGCCAAGGTCTAACACATCACCAAAGATGCGGGAGGGCTTCCATCAATCCCAACCTGCAATTGCACCCATCAAAATGAGGGTCTCCAGGAATCCTTACCTGATCTTCTCTGAAACCATATCTGGACCAGATCTCTAATGTCACCCACATCCATTAATGGTGCCTACCTATACCATCGCCTTCAGCGTCATCATGCCCACAACCCGCCTATGTCATTTCCTTGATCATCATCACAAGAACCCCCCCTAAAACAGTTCTCACATGGTGAAGCATCGCCGACACCTGCACCTACCAAAGACAAATCTGTAGATCTATAAACTGACGCACCCATAGCACCACTACAAACCTGCCCGGAAGTCGAAATCATCACCACGCTAGGCTGAGGAAAACCCTAGAAGAAGAGATATCTCCACTAAAGAGGAGAGTCCCCACATTAACACATTCATTTTAATTATTATTTCTACATATTTTACTTATAACATTACAAGATCACTTTATAGTTTCACTCTCATAAATTAATTTTAAGATCACAAAGTGGGAGAAATAGATAAAGTTAAAACTCTTATAAGTGTTTTAATCTAGGGGTAGTCAGTTTTCAAATCATTATTTTAATTTCTCTCTTTTAAATGTTGTGTATTATTCTTTTTAAGAAGGGGAAGACTATTGAGTCAAAATAACACTTTATAACCTTATTTTGAAAATCCAAATCTAATCCTTATTTATTTATATGTTTCTAAATTTTATATATCTGAAGTTCTAAAATTTTTTTGATGGAAAGAATATCGTTTTACTAGATGGATATTATTAGTTCTATCAAACATAATTTCGGTAATTATACTAGATATACTTGTACTTTTTACATTAGATTTAAGTATACCAAGTTTATTATACAAAAGGTTTATAAAATATTTATGTTAAAGTATTAATAAGTCTATTAGATAATTCTATAAAAAGGCTATTGAACTAAACATATCAGATAGAGAACAAAAAGTCTATTGGATGAACAATTATCAGGCCTACTGGACAAATAAATTTAGACAATCTACCATATAATAATATCAATTTATAACAAATGGAACTTTCATGAACTATAGTGGTGCAAAAAATAACGATCATTGTATAGAGATATTGTGATGAACTTTTGGAGTAAATAATTACTATTTATGATTTCATTTAAAATGCTCCTTATAAATACATAACATGAATATTGTATTTTTTCTATATATAGAGTGTCCTATTTTAGGAGAAGTAGATTTTTCAATTTCAATAATCAAATGTTTATGTGAAGTTTTTGTAACATCTGGTTAATTGAGAGTGATTCTTAATAAAATTTTGATAATTTATCTTAAGGAATGAATTTTTGGGTTTTTCATTGTTAGTGCCTCATGATTTTTCTTTCAAATTGATGTATATCAGATATTATTGGTAGATGTATTTTGATGTTAGATTGATGGAAGGTTATTCAAGTTAGTTTGATCGAGGGTTCCTATGCCTAGGGAAATAAAACTTTGTCCAATTTTTTTAATAGAGGGATTCTTAGGTTTGGAGGACATATCTTACAATGGTTTAAGTTATGGATGCCATAATTCGATTTTAAAATCTTTCTTAACACTTGAGGTTAAATTATAAAACTTTCTTAGGAAAGTTTTTGTAAGTATTTTTCTTACAAGCTTTAAAAAACATGTATTTCTTTATTATCTCTATTGTTACAAGATTAATATTTCAACAATTAATACTATAAAATGTTTATATTATTATGTATAATATTTTTCTAACACTATTTACAATGATAATCAGTTCAAATCTTTGACTGATAAACTTTCTTTAGAAGGTTAAAATATTTTAAGTTTAGTTTTTATAAACTACGACTCACCCCACCCTCCTAAAGTATATTGTATACTGTTTGGATCCTATAATCTTTACCTTCATGGAAATAAATAAAGACCATAATAAACTCTTAACAATTAATTATGACCTTAGATACCACCAAAAAACTTTTTTTACCCTTTGAATACAATAAATAATTTCCTAACCTCTCCTCTTTTAATGATAGAACTAAAAAACAATGTAAAAACTTACCATTATTTGAGGGACTTAATCTTTAGTTTAATTCATTGAATTTATATTATATAACTAGACTTACAAATTTTTATTATAATTTCTATATTCCATTACACTCCATCATAAACACTTCATATTCAATCACTTCATTAAACATGATCATAAAACACTCACATTCCAAGATAGTTTAAAAAACTAATGTAAACTCTTCACTTTCTGGGATAGAATTAAAGTATAACACTCTAGGATTTAGGAATAATTTTTATTCTTTAAACCACATGTATATCAATTATTCAAATTCTCTATTACTATATTTGATCTTTAGAGTGAAATAAATCATATAATATATGAAAAATATTAAAAGGTTTTAATGTCACTCTTTTTATTACTACCAATTTGGAATTTTCATTATGCAGTTCATAAAATATTTATTTGGATGTAAAATAAGTATATTTTCAATATATATAATTTACATTAAATAAAATAAATGATTTTATAATAGAAAACGATGACTAATTCATAAGAAAAATATTCCTTTTATTGTGAATTTTATATTTTTTGTTACTTTTAATGAGTTATTTCAATAAAATGGATTTGTTAAATATAATTAATGATTGGTAAAATATTAAAATAATATACAACTAATAATTAATGAATTATAAAGAATAATAATTTTATTATTCATGGCTAATCAAAAAAATATATAAAAATAATTATTTTTAAATACAATAATATTTTTTAAATTAAAACTTATTATATTTTAAAAATAGAATATAATTAAATTCATAATTTATATAAATAAACAAATTAATATTAAAATATTCGTCGATAAATAATATTTTAAGGTAATTATAAAATCATTGAATGTTAAACAGATATACATTTAAATGATTTCTATTTTTTCTATATGTTGTGAATTATTATTATAATAAAATAAATTAATCAATTTTTAATATTAAATTTAATTAAGTAAATCGATAATATACATAAAAAAATAAATCATTTAATCATTTTTAATTATCATGGAATAAGAATTCACTAAATTTATGCTTAAAATAATTTTTTTCTAAAAAATGTTTATACGTGTTTTTATTTTTATATTAAAATTAATGATCATAAAATTTATAAATTGAATAATATAGAATAGATTTGATATTAGTAATAATCATGTCCAAATTATGGAATAGTTTTATTTTTATTTTTAGGCTCAATAATAAGTTAACAAGGTAAAAGTCACCAAGAGAAGGGCTATAGTAATAAAAAAAATTTAAATAAAGGGGTAATGAAAAACATATCATAAAATAATTGATTTGAATTAATGAATAAAGTATTTATTAAATAAGCATCATATTATATTCATTTTGGTTAATATTTTAAATAAAATTTCTTGATAATTAATTTTCCTATTATATAAAGTAATAAGTAATAAGAAAAATAACACCACTCTCACTTAAAAAGGGTTTCCACCCCCAACCCTTTCAAATTGACACTGGAAATTCAAATTCACCACATTTACCTAAATTAATTCCATCCCTAATAATCCTCTCCAAAATTGGATATCTTCTATTACATAAATATTGAAAAAATTATTTAATTCAAAAAATGTTTCAAAAGGAAATATGATTTCTTTTTTATTGATAATAATATATTCTCATATTTTCATTTATATTCTACTTCAAAAAATTAAAAATTCTGACTTATCTCTTTAATAAAATATATATAATACCATAATCCTTCTATAATTATAATAAAATCACTTCATAATCATACTCATCAAATGGTTATATCGGGTTCTTATTTGGGTCAATATAAAAATCAACATGAATGATGATGTAAATGTTTATAATTGATAGTTATTAAAATATAATCACTAATGTTATATAATATTAATCTGAAAATAATGTACTATTTTTATTTATTTAATATTAACTATATTATTTAAATAATTATTAATATATCACATTTTATTTCTTAAACATTAAATAAACATGCTATGCATTTCATTTTGAATAATCATAAATGAAATTTTAATGCAGTCAAACTGAAAATTAATAAATGATTGAAAAAATTATATACTAATATATTAGGAATAATAAAAATTATGATCACATAACCATTGAATGAATACTATAACTATTATACTGAAATAGAAAATAAACAATTAAAACTAATATGACTAATAGTTAATATTAACAAAAAAATTATTACATACTATGTTATAAATGAAAATAAATTATCAATTTAAAAATTAATAAATATGAATAGGTATTTTAGATATATTTTTATTGAACATATTATTATTACATAGGATTTTTGATCAAGCCTGACCAAGCAGCAATCAAAATTATGGGTTCTTTTTCTCATTTTATATTCCTTGAGAAAATTTCAAATTATGTTATTATTCATTGATGACATGTTGTACATTTTTACCATTAAAATATTTTATCATAGATAAAAAATTACTCATGAGAATGAAATTTATATTTCATGTTACCTTACCATATCCTTTTTATTAACAAATTTAAAAACCCATATGGATATTTCTTAACTCAATTTACTTTCACAGAGTTATAACAATATTTTTTGAAAATTATTCTTATTAATTAAGTGAAATATAAAATATGATTTTATTATATTTTACTTCTTCTTTATAATTTTTTAATTTTAATTTTCATATCATAATTCAAATTTTTATTAATTATTACACTATAAAACATGAAATCATACAGGTTTTAATTAACTTAATTTAGTTTCATTGAGTTATAACCATTATTCTTCATCTTTATCCATATAAGTTTAGTTTATTAGAACATACTGTTGAATTATTTTGAATTAATATTTTATTTTTTATGTATATACATGTATTTCTTATAAAAATTATTTTAATGGAATCATACTTCAAATAGTATGATGTTTGTATATGGGTTTTTCTCTCAATTTACATTATATGAGATATGTTTTGTAATATACACTGATCTTATATATGTAGTATATATAAACCCTATTTGACATATTATATCATTATTATATTTTTATTTATAATATATTATGTTACATTTCAACCAAAATCATTCAAGGTATATTCATCAAAATGTTATACAAGTAGTGAGGGTTTCATTTCCAATATCACCATGAATTCTATATTTTAATATTTTAAGTCAAACATGACTAAATTTTTATATTTCTTATCTCTAAAACCCAGTATATTTTATTCCCATTTTCTTATTTTTTCATGTATTCTTATATTTTTAGTTACCTTTGTAAAATAAAATCTACTGAAAGTATGCTTATAGATTAAACTAATCTTATCTCTTCTTTACCATGGAGGATAATTTTACTCTATGTCTTTGTGCTTTATATTGTTTTTTGAATGTAATTATGTATGATTAAATAAATATTTAAGGTTATTTTATATTGTCTATGAATTTATTTACAAAATTCTAAATAGAATATTTTTAATGTTTTCCACACACATCATTTTGGAATTTATATCTAAAAAATATGATAAAGATATAATTTTTACATTTTATGTTTGAAAACATTTTCCCTCAGTTATGATTATTAATCATAAAGAAAAATCCTTCCATTGTTTTCATGAATTTATAATTAACTTTTTTCACATTTTTATTTGTTTTTTTCATTTTTAAAAATGATATAGAAATAAAAAAGGACAATTCTTTTTTTCAAAATTAATTTTTTAATGATATTATAAAACTATTTTTATCTATAGAAACGTTATTTAATTATTCTAATTCTCTAATGGGTATATTTTATAATTATTTTATCCACCTTCATACATGGGATAGCTTATAAACTTTATATGAAACTCATTTCAATCCTAGGGGTTAAAAATTATATGATTGAATTATAAATGCTTCCATGGACTTATGTATAACTTATGAATGATGTATTACAATGTGAATTATGGGTCTATTTTAACCCTCTAATGTATTAGTTAATTCTTTATATCCCATGAGATAATAATGTTATATATTGGTATGATTGTGGTCATCTATGCTCAAAACTTTATGTGTGGACAAGATTCTCGTAAAATATTTTCACATATTTATGTGCGGGTAAGATGGTGGGTAAATATATAAAAAACATTTTTTAACAACATAATATTCATTATCTTTGTTCAAAATATTTTTTTCTTATTATTATTCTTCTACTTCATTTATATGTTATATCACGTGCATATACTAAACTCTATAGAAATTGATTATTGTCTTGCATCCCATTTTTCTAACATCAAACTATATGTTTGATCTTTTAAGATAATATATCAATTTATTATTATTTATAGACAACTATTTTTATTACATGTTCATTTTAATCTGATATTTCTTCCATGATAATGTTTTCTCAATACTTATAATGTAACCAATTTTGAATCGTTGATATGTTTCTCCTTGATGAAGATTTGATCTTTGCCCTTCTTCTGTTTCCCCACTTACCTCAAGAATTTTATATAGGATTACTTTTAGAGGTTAGGGTTGTAATGAAAAGTTTATGTGATATGATGAGTAATTTTTAAAAAATAATTTGTTCTTAGTATAGTTGACGAAAATATCCTTTTATTAAAACAAAAAAAATGGGTTTTGTTATGTAAATATTTTTTTCTAATTCGCTAAAAATATAATCCTAAAATTTCATGGGCATGTATGTGAATCAATATTTACAATAATTTATTTAATTAAGGGGTTTTTATGTTTGTTTTATCATTACTAGTATAATAGTGGGGTTTATACAACTATATAGGTTAGGATGTTCTCAGGTGATGATAATTTAAGAGTTATAATTATGATCGTTGGTCGATAATTTTATAGGTGGTCAGGGATTAAAAGGAATATATATTATTCTTAAGGTTTATGTTATTGGTATTTAAATTTATTGATGATACACTATAAGTTTTTATTTGTTATTAGGATGAATACATTGTTAGTGTGTGGAGAAGCCATACTTTTAGTATCTAATTTTATTTTGAGAACATGATGGCTAATTTGGAAAATGGGTTAATTAATTTTTTGAATTTAAGTCGAGAAGTATAAAAAATATAGTGTATTAAAAATAGATTTATGGTAAGGTGCTTCAAGTTATTTTTGGAAAAAATAATATAATTTTTAGAGTAATTGTGATTATTTTAATATTGATTAATATGTGATTTTATGTTACTTTCAGATAAAATGGAATGTTGATTTCTCAGAGCATAATAATCTATGAATTGTGATTTTATAATATATTAATAATAATATCTATAAATTTAGGATAATTAATTTTTAAGGATTAGGAAATCCATATTAATTGGATGAAACATAAGGAAATTGAAGGAAAACTAAATGATTTATTATTTGAAAAGATAGATCCATAGTTGAATTGAATGTTTCATGGGATAGTATAATACATCATATGATTGATTTTTCATATTAATATTTTTATTTATAAGATATTTTTCATAACCTTTTGCTTTAAATATTTGGTGGATTACATGATCTTGAAAATGAGGTTATGAATTACATGTATCTATAAACTCCTATAATAAAGTGAAGATTCATGTTCCATGAAAATGGATATGATGAATAAAAATATATATATATGATTATAATGTAGTATTTGATTATTTTCCTAGTCTTACCTAAGATAGTGAGGTTGAAATATCATTTCAAATTATATCTTGAGACTTTTGTATCTTATGGTTACCCTTTATTTATTTTTTGAGTAATGGAGTTTTGAAGGATGGATTCTTTTATGTGGGCTATAATGTTAAAAATTCAATTTTGAGACAAATTTTCATTTCATAAACCATAAGTTGGTCAATTATAAATATTTTATATTAAATTATTTCACCATAAATGGTTAACAAACCATGAACTATATGAATCAAATTAAAATGGTATAAATCCATTGATTATAAATTTATTGAATTGAAATTTCCTATATAAAGTTTATATAAAGTTTCATTAAACATTAAATATATATTTTTTCATTATAAATAATTAATTTGGAGTAAAATATATGATTTTAGAATATAAAAATAGTTATAATTTCATTTAAGAAAATATATTTTTTTATTAATTAATCATTTTTTAAATTTTGATGAATTTTTTTAAATAATATGGAAAAATAAAATAAAATTAATGATTAGTTGAATATGTAAATAAAATCCAAGATCTAATTATAGAATTATATGAAATTAAAATATTACTGTTCGGGACTAACCAAATTTTTCTTTTTTTAAACCGTACTTTTTATATATTATATGATTTCCTTTAAAATTAAAATTTATCATATCGAAAATAATCAATTTAATGTAATTTTTTCTATATATATATAATCATTGAATCATTGTTTCATGAACCACCCCCTGGGAACCTCTCCTAGGATTACAAGGATGGCGAGAGTGACTGTCGAGGCCCACCTCTAATAGGCTCCAGGTTGGCGAATCACATCAATTATACAAAACAAAAAAATGAGTCATTATCCTTATATGGACCATGAATATATAAATATACCAACAATAGTCACTATAATATAAATAAAAAATACATCTTAATTCAACAATCCATGAATAATATCAAAATAATACAGAACACCCAAAAAAATACACATGGAATCTTATACAGCAACTCCAACAATAATCTTGAACTCTAAGTTACTAATACAAAGACCAGTAACCAAACACACTGTCAAAACATGAATATATATATTTATATATATATATATATTGGGTTTAACATAACATTTATCTTCAGTAGAATTATACCCCTGATCTATCAGGTAAAATATAAAATATAATATAAATGCATTAATAAACAAAAAAACAAAACCAACAACACCTATCATGTCAACTAACACTCAATATCAATAAGTATCACTCACTAAATATCGTATCCAATAACAGTAAACTTTGTTGGATTTTGGTGTCCTAGGACCAACTTTTTTACTTTTATTACATGAATATTAATAAACTTCTTATTACATATTGTTTGTTACTCTACATGACTCTAATATAATAATGTACTGGAGTATACGTCGCATTTATAAGATCATAGAAGTTCCACACTATGATGAGAACATTTATATGATAAGATGATATTTTCATATAATGTTTTTTGGTTGGATATTATACTATGATGGGACACATAGTACATAGATTGTTAAGGGTGAGTACTCATAAATAGATGAGGTTTCTTCTAATGAAGTTCACACTTGGTAATATCCAAGATGGGATATTATAAGAATAGTTCCATCATTAGGAATTACACATTATATTATCATAATATATTCATATCTATCAGCATGTGTAATGGTCCTTATAATTTAATATTATTATTAATACATGTCAAAACTTGCATACTTAAATGTGTTTCATAAACCATGACAGTAACAGTTCGTGGAGAAGTTGAATAAGTTGGGTGCATCCTAAGTGACATGTCATTAATGAATAAGTTGATGAAGTATTTTTTACCTTCCATCTTTACGGAAGAATATGTTTCATCCCTTTCAATGGAATATAATCATTGCATTAAATTTCATGGCCATGGTGTAATGACATGTTTATTTCATATAGTCAAATAAATACATATCGATTATATCATTTGGTGACATGGTTTTACAACCAACATGATGAGATATTGTGAAAAAAAGGATTATATAAAATATTGAGAATTTGTATGTGATTTTTGACATTATGACATTAATTTATTTCTCTTGGGTTCCTTTACCCAATGCTAGATAGTAATTCTAGACTTTAGGAAATCCTACCTAATGCCAATGAAAAAAATATTATAGGGTCACACACTAAGTGTTTCTTTTGATCTCGACTAAATTATATTTGAGTTTATTTAATGGAATAAATATTATTCTATTGTCTAGGGAATAATTTTATTCAAGTTATTTGGATCTTATAAATTAAATAAATATTTATTCATCAATATGGGAATAAAATATTTATTTTATTCATTGAATATTTTAATAAATATTTATTTGTTGTATTGTGGATAAAATATTTATTTAGTTGTTAAATAAATGATATAAGAGTTAGAGTGGACCAAGACTGATTCTGCTGAAAAATATTAATTAATAATACCATTACATAATTTTTTTTTGAGAAATTTGGTGTACACCACAAAAGAATAATATTATAATTATTATTATGTGGAATGGGGTTTATTAAAGGTAACAAATGTTATTTAATTTTTAGTGTAAAATTAAATAATATTTTAACATAAATACGAACTCTATAAATATAGGACTATATCTATTGTGTAGAGCACCCAAAAATTTAGAATAGAAAATTGTTACGCCCAATGAATTATCTCTCAACTCCTACTTACTCTCTCTCTCTCAATAACGAGAAGTGCAAGAGATATGTCTTCAGGACTGAAGAATGAGTGATCAAGAATGAACAAAGAAAGACATTTGACTCACCACTCTAGTAATTGAAGATAGAGTGGTGTTTCTCAGAGATCATAGGTTCACATTTGGATCACTACTATAGGGATTTTATCCTTGGATCATCATAGCATATTGAAGGTAATCTGAAAGGGGGATTTTGAGTGATCAAAATTCACTAACGAAGAGCATTCTTAATCCCAGGTATTTATATATTAAAATATTAAATAAATTAATTATAAATTTGATGTGCAAGATCCTCTATCTTGGTTTCAGGCAATTATTATGAAAATAAATTTTAGTATATTTACCACCTTTTAATGCTTCCACTACATTGATAACCCTCAAGTGGTATCAAAGGGGTCACGTTTAAATTTATAATTATTTATTTGATTTTTGATCTATGCAAAATTTTGGTAATATTTTTATTTCATGTTATTCATTCATTAATTTTATTTGAATTAATATATTATCAATATATTAATCATGTTCGTTAAGTGTTTATATTTCTTAATGTTTTAATAAAAATTGAAGAATGATAGGATATGCCATTGGGATGTGAAAAATCACTGGCCGGTAAAATTGGGTTACACTGTGTGCAGTTGGAGCACAGGTCGTATACCCATGTGCATTATATCAAAAAGTGCCTAGCAATTAATTACCTACGGTGCTTTTATTACAAACCACATGTTGACTGAGCCAACTAAGAAAATGGAAAGTGGATATATAGTGTGTATTCATCATGTACACACCATGAGGTCTGGCTGAGTTGACATGCCAAATCCTCAATCATGTGGCTTTGATACACAAAAACTGAGGTACAGGTCATGTAGCTACATCTATATGTCATGAAGTCTCCCATTAATGGGGAAAATTAAAACTATATTAAATTAAAAAATTATAGCATTACAACCTTATTTTATATATTGTTAAACCATTGTGTGTTTGAAAATTAATAATAGTTCTACATAATTTTAAATGCTAAATTGATTTATTTTAATTAATATGTCTTTATTGGTTCTTACGTTTATTTTCCATGAATTCCACTAATAATTGGTATCTATAAATAAGACCAGATGGTCATTAAGGATAAAGGGAATTTATTTTTTTATTTATTTATTGATTTATTTATCAATGAAATCATTTTTATCTTTAATAATAAAATAATGAATAAATAAATTAATGCTGGTCATTTACTTTTTTGTATTCATTGCATGAATGATCGTCCATGATCTTGACCAGGACCTGTGTTTGTGTTGGATGTTTTAATTTAATTTCTTTCAAAAAAATTCAACTATTTAATATTAAATTAAATAATAGATTCTAATT
This sequence comes from Viscum album, assembly GCA_963277665.1. Lineage (NCBI taxonomy): Eukaryota > Viridiplantae > Streptophyta > Magnoliopsida > Santalales > Viscaceae > Viscum > Viscum album. Next base: position 1,089,498,316 of record OY728165.1, read on the forward strand.
CATCCCTCCAATTGTTATTATGTAGTACCTATGTGTCCAAGGATATTTATATAACCCCTTTTAACCATTACTCTGGTTCCCCTCACCTATGTTTGAGTGATAAATATTTCTAATTAATGGAGCATCCCAAGTCATGTGGAGGGAGTTCAAGATAGAACCATAATTATTTCAATCCAAGTGATACACATGTGGACAGGTGGAATGTTGTAACTCATTCTAAGATTAGAAATTGGAGTTATTTCCCCTATATAAAAGGTTGATTTAATGTCCACTCATTAAATCATCTGTTAGATAAAGATCATTAACGTATCATTTATTTATTTATTTATTTCTATATGTTCAATTATTTATTTTATAGATGAAAGGTTGTGATCACAAAAATAAATAAATTACTATAAAAATACATAAATAAAATAAATTATGAATTAATGTTTTATCCAACATGGTTAATTAATTAAGTAACATCCACTTAATATTAATAAGGTGGGTAGAGGATAAAATAAGATAAAAATTCATGCATAAAAAATTAAAATCACTCAATTAAATATAATGGAATATTAAGCCTTCCATTATTTGATTGAGAATGAAACCATAGAACTAAGTTTAATACATAACCAAAGTTTGGAAACATAGTTTTAGCGATGAGTTCTCATGAGAGTTTTTTGTTGACATAACTAAAATTATATGGAGTTTAATGACCAAAGTATGTTCAATACAAATTCAATGGTAAGTATTGAGGAAATAGATGTCAAGATTTCAGGATAGGGGAATCCACTAAAAATCAAGGATTCGTAATCCCGTAGTTAGAAAGACCTCCTACCTAATTACTTTATTAGGGTTTTCATGTCCAAATTTTCGATCATTACGAAAAGTAATGGGGATCATTTACACTAAAATTTTAAAGCAACTAGAAATTATGAGTTGAATGGTGATGGTTATTGAGACTTAATAAAATAGTGGGATATTTAATAAATAAATAAATAATCATTTAGTTTATAATATCTTAATAATTTTTTAATTAAGTAAAGTACTAATAATTTTCTATTTTTAATTGTAGAATAAAATGACAAGTTCATCATCCACACTATCCCTTGGATAAATATTAGATAAATATAACCCCCTAACTCACAGTAACTTCTAGGATAGGTTTAGACACCTTTGGGTTATGCTACGCTATGAACAGAAATCTTACATACTAGAATCCTCAATTCCTGATCTTCCTACTAAATAAAGAGGTGAGTAATGAATATTTCCTTATCTATGAAAAAAATTTGAGTTATGTGGTCAACTTTCAATGTATTATTCTATCATTGATGTATATTTAACTAATGAAGACTCATGAAAACATTAGTGTGTATATCATGTTTGAGAACCTACACGGTCTTTACCATGAGAGAGATAGAAAGAAATGGTTTGATATTTCCAAGGTACTCTTTTAGAGAAATATTAAAGAGGGTGCCCCAATTGGGCCTCACATAGTCAATATCATTGAATTCATTGAGTTCTTAGAGGTTCTAGAGTTTACAATCCCTGATGAATTGGGAACTGATCTTATTCTAGCATCAATACCTCATAGATTCTTCAATTTTTTTGTGAATTTTAATGTAAAAAACCTTGAAAAGTCTCTTACAGATATTCTTACTCTTCTTCACCAAGTAGATAAGGATACAAAGTTTGAAAACCCATATATTCATATGGTGACCAAATGGTGAGGGAATGAAAAAAATATTTAAGTCCAAATATTCTTTAAAACCTTCCAATAAGAGGAATATCAAGGGGAAAGAAAGGGAATAGGGTTTTGTTTGTTTGAATGGGTAAAGAAGAGCCACCAAAAGAAAACTGAACCCATTTAAAGAAGAAGGTGGAAGCTTCAGTTGTGTTTGTTATCAAGTGAAATTTATCTATTTTTAAAAAATTTGAATTAGATATAGTTTGTGGTTATCACATATGTATTAAAATATAGGAACCATATAGATTCAAAAAAAAATTGACCAAGGAGAGGTAGATCTTCAAGAAGCCAGCATAATGATATTGGTTTTAAGGTGATGTTATTATATGCCTTAAGTTACCTAAAACATTATTTCTATATCTAGATTTGATAAAGATGAATTTAATTTAAAATTTTGGAATAAATATTGATTCTTTTAAAAATACTTCATTTATTATGGTAAGGAACATTTAAAAAAATGTTTTTATGTATTGGATTACACAAACCAAATAATGAAAATCGATAATGAAGTTACTTCACAAGACTCATACCACACCAAAATTTGGCATCACCAGCTAGGTCATGTAATTGAAAATCACATGATGAAATTATATAAAGATGGATATTTAGATTCTTTTCAACTAAAATAACTTGGTTTATATCATTCATGTTTACAAGGAAAATCACCAAAGTCCCATTTAGTGGGAAAGGTGAAATGGATAAAGAGCTTCTTGAGTTGATTCATACTGATGTGTGTGGATCATTTTCTATTAGATAAAGGGGTGGGTACTTAGACTTCATAACTTTTACTAATGATTTTAGTAGAAAAAGAAAATTTATATTTAATGAGGTATAATTTGGAATCTTTTGTCAACTTCAAGGAATATAATAATGAAGTTGAGAACCAGCTTGGTGGGAAGATTAAGAAGCTTCAGTCAGACCGTGGTGGAGAATATCTTAATCAATACTTCATTGATTATCTTGGGGAGCTTGGGATTTTATCTCAACTCTCTTCTCTTTATATACCTCATTGTAATTTTGAATGTGAAAGGAGGAACCAGACTTTGGTGTACATGGTGAGATCAATGATGAGCCATGAAAATCTTCTATTATCCTTTTATGGATACGCGTTACAAACAAAAGCATACATACTAAACCAAGTGCCAACTAAATAAATAGATGGTATATTTTACCAATTATATAATGGAAAGAAACTCATGTTTTCTTACTTACATGTGTGGGGTTGGGAAGAATTTGTTAAGGCCTATTTAAGTAGAAAATCTTCACCTTGAGGCACAAAGTTTGTCTTTATAGGATATCCAAATAAAACAATGGGAAAATACCTATACGATTGTAGAGACCCGTATCTTGACGTACATGGACATTACATTACTTTTGCGGAATACTTAGTACATAACAAAAACACACACACAAGGATCGTAATAGTTTAGTGTCTTTGGAAACTCGGAACGTAATCTTCTAATCGTGGTGAAAGATCTTCAATATCTCCCATAAAGATCTTCCCTTTTTTTCTACCTAAAACCTTTCTTTATATCCTGGGGAAAAGAAAACATAAAAGGGTGAGCTCAAATTCTCATTAAGGGTAAGCAAAAGAAAAATCAATCACATCATATTCATAAGAACATAACTTTTGGAAATCTTAACCTGCAAAAGAGCTCATAATATCATAACATGGGATAAATCATAGAAGTGAAAATGAGATCCCCATAATCATAACATGAAACTTGAAACTTTGTGGCATGCACACATAATCATAGAAAATCATTTCTTGTTAGTCATGACTCAATGCCAAGACTATCTTAGTGGACAAAGTCCCTTTCTGAATCGAGTAACCCTCGTTTCAGTCCTGTTTCACTGAACCGGTATAACCTACCGTTCCAGCCCTGTCTATCTCATGAGATATAAAATCTTTACCCAATGCATTGGAGGGAGATATAGGTCCCACCCATCTTATAATGAATCCTTTCTTATGTGTGCCACATAATCATAAATCATACATCATCGCATAACACATGTAACAAAAATGGGATTCTTGAAACATCATGACATCATAAATCAATTCATATAAGATAAAGGAATTCATAAAAATAATTACATCACAACATGATCAAATAAATGTAATAATAGGGATAAAAACAGAACCCTTTATTATCTTAGATGGAAAATAATTTTGATAAAACACTTGAACTCCATTCTTGAGGAAAATATCCTTTCTTCTTCAAAAACATTTTTTTCCTTTCATAACATGTCATACAACTTTAAAATAAAAGAATTTGATTAAAAATAAACTTTAAAACTTGTAAAGGAAGCTTCTTGTATATAATGTTTTAAAAATCCATTCATTCCGTATAAGTTAAAAAAACATTCTTCGTACTTTTGTTGGAAAAGTCAAAAAGTACCTCGTACGAAAAAATGACAAAAGATTCCTTTCATACATATTACTAAAAACTCACCGAAGGGTAAAAATGGATTTTAACCAATTGTAGGTGGATGTAAATAATATTACATATTGATGAAACATGGATGTGGATGATAAAATACACCCCAGTAAATACTTACGAATAAACAATCTCGGATAAAAATGAGATTGTGATATCTCCCTTACCTTAGGTCCGACTTGCTTTGTAAGTGTCCGAACCTCCTGTATAATGATTTAAATCATGTTATTGACTTATTAAAGAATCATATTCATTGTTATGATATCATATATGGTTCACTTATGACTTTATATTACCCGTTCTTTTGTAAATTCCATGTTAAAGAAGCGTTTTGGGTAAAATCGTCTTATTTGTCCTTCGTGTTTTTAACTTGTAATTATTCATGTGATTACTTAGATCATGATTACTTAGTTCCAGAATATATAATATATATTCAGAATATACATATATATAATATACTGATAAATGGAATGAAATACACCGTTCATGGAGACAGTAGTCCGTACGTACACATGAACGCTGTTTTCGTTTCCTTATTGAATTGAATGGAATTAAGTAGATGACATACATATAAATATACATAAATCCAGTATCATTATTATGTCATATATTTCATTAGTATTTATTATATATACTTTATAATCATTCATGAATGGTTAATGTGGAGAATGAATCTCATCGCGTCGTGGAGACGGTAGTCCGTACGTACGCACGAGCGATGATATCGTTCCCATGGTCGTGGAATTGTGTTGAAGTGAATGTATAATATTTCAGTATCAATATTACTTTATAATAATCATATATAGTTACTCATTACACCATTATACCCATCCAATTAAGGTGGTGGTGGAAAATAGGTTGCACCGCGGCGTGGAGACGGTATTCCGTACGTACGCACGCGCGGTGATTTCATTTTTCCGTAGGATGGATAGAAGGTGAATTAGGGTTGTTTCATATTTATAATAACATATCAGTATGTAAGTAATACTGATGTTATTACTTTATCATGAACCAACTAAAGAAGAAGAAGTTGAAGAAGAAAGAAATTGAAAAGATCGGTAATGGATATTACCTCTTCTTTGAAGTGCTTCTTTGAGACCTCCTTTTAGGGAACTAAAATTGGTCTTTTAAGAAGACCAGGACCTCTAGGATGATACTAGGGAAGTGGAGAAGAGATTTTGTCAGGGGTTGGCCGAGCTTGAGTGCTCAATTTGGTGTGAGGAGGAGGGGGAGGAGGTGCCCTTTTATAAGGGAGGAGAGGGGCACCTTAGGAATTCTTAAAAATATTAATTTATAATAAATCTAACCCCACTTAAAAACTTCCAAAAATGACTCATATTCGAATATTAGATAAGATAAGGTTGTAATATCATCAACCAATAGAATTTAGACATGTTAGGAATTTATTTTAAACATTATCAACATGATTTATCCTTATTTAACCAATTTAATTTTATTTGTGGTAATAATATTCTAAATTTTAAATTATAACAAATAATTACTTATTTGTTGTGAATTGTCCATAATTGGATACTTAATAACATTGTAGATCTTATAAATTTAAATTTATAATTTTTAAATATTTTTGTTATTTTTAAACTATTTTATAATATGTTATTTTTATAAAATAACAATAGTGTCAATTTGGACACTATTCATTTATTTGAATTTAAATAAAATAAATACAGAAGATATGTTCGAACTAAAAGCTTTAATAGATTTATAAAATGTCATATGCGTCTATAAAATTAGTTTAGCACATTAAATAGTTCATATAATATTTATTTTATTATTTTTAAAACCATTTATTTGGTTTATCTCTTAATAAAATAATTACTACATCATTTTTGTATAATTATTTAATATATTTATTTGTTGTATAAAAATTTAAAATAAAATCCTATGATGAAGATAAATATATTACCTTTCACAATAATACTTTTAATCGAATTTATCATCTTAAAATCACAATGTTTAAATTGTTATATTTATTAAATTATGAAGGTGACAACTTTGGCATCATTTAAAATAAAATAATATAAGTGTCATAATCGCTTTTATAAGGCTCAAAATGGTCCAATATTCGACCATTGGATGCTTATGGTTTACATTTACATTTCCAATAAGTTTTGGTTAGGTATCGGTGCATTTTATGGTCACTATTAGTTTAAAAAAAACAATATTCTTGATTTTTCACTAGATAAACAATTTCTGCATCACTATTGTGTCACAATTAATGATAATTATTTAATCCCAAAAATTCTAAATAAATTCTCATGATGTATATAATTTTGTTAGATTTCTGGAGACTATTCATGTTTGAAATTTTATGATGTTTATCACTAATTTAAAATTATTATACTTATAAGATTTAAGAGAGTGACATTTTGTCACTTTCTTTGGTTTTAATAATAATTAAATTATTTTCATGGCCAAAAGTCCATAAAATGAATCTAATACAATACTTAGTTGATATGGGTTTACTTTTAGTCATCCAATATGATTTTGGCATGTTTTAGGGTAATTTTATAATATTATATTTACCCTTAATTACCCGATTTACCTTTAACTATGGTAAATAAAATTTACCGTAGTTACTATTCATAATTCCCTAAAATAAAAAGTAGCCTATTAATATAATTTGGACCCACTGATTCCAAATATGGAATCCATTTTTTAAAATTCAATACACAGAAGTTTCAGAAATTAAATTAAAATTAATCCCGTTGTCGAATAAAAACGGGTTTTTGTTTAAAACATTGCAAAAGATTGAATTGATTTAACCTACGAATTCAAGGTAATATCAATGCTAATGACATTCATTATATTAAATGGTAAAAATATATTCTATTTATACTTTAAAACCATTCAATATTATAATTTAACCACATAAGATATTACGATGAAAAAAGTTGTTTTTTAATTAAAATATAGCGTGTTTTAACTATTCATTAAAATATGAAAGTTATCGAAAAAAATATCAAAACATTATCTAATGTAAATTTTTACATCCTGATTCAAAAGAAGAATTTTATTTTGTCAAATTGAACATATAAACATGTCAAAAACTAGATTTAAGGTGGGTGCACCATCAAAAGGCGGCAAAACTGCATTTTTTGAAAAATACTTATTTTACCTGAAAATTTTATTTTGTTCTTATAACATGTTCTAGAAAATGTGTAAGATGAATAATAATGTTATAAAATTCAAAATTTAGTTAATACTATTCATAACGGCTAGTTCATGACAATATTATAATATATCATTGTTTATTAAAACCCGGTATTGCGTACAACACACGCTATCGAGGAAGGTCGTGATTGCGTGTAATGCAAGCCAAGTCAGGGTTGCGTGTTGTGAAAGAATCCTTCGTTGTTTTGTATAACAGAATCCAACCATATTCCATTTATACATTTAATATATATATATATATATATATATATATATATACTCAATGTTGCATAGAATAACTATTATCAAAATTGTGTGTAACACGGTCCAAGAATAGTGTTGCGTATACTGCAAGCTAATACGGTGTTGCGTATAGCACAAGGTAATCTTGGTGTAGAATACAACACAAGACATTAATTAAATTAAAAGAATATTTTTCATAAAATCTCGGGGTGTTACAACGATCCTTCAGAAAAAAAAATTTATGGTCGATAGAAATACAACATTTATGAAGAAAGATCTTATCTATAAAATAGATAGTTAATTTTAGATAGATTTCAATGAAGTTCAGGCTCAAGATACACAAGAGTTTTCATAGGAATAAATTCCACAAAGCCTCATGGAAGAATAATTTGTTCCAGAGACACAACTACTCGGTAAGAGTACTAGAGAGGTTGGAGAACCAAAAAGGTATGGTTTTATAGTCACCAAGGATGGTGACTCATTATTAGTTGATAATAATGATCCTATAACCTATAGGGAATAATTAAGTGGCATAGATGTTTTCAAGTGGAAGGAAGCCATGAATTCAAAAATAGATTCCATATACCAAAACAAAGTCTAGATTTTGGTAGACCCTCTAATAGATGAAAAGTTAATTTGTTTCAAATTGGTATTTAAGAAGAAATTGTATATAAAAGGATATATCAGTATCAATTAGGCATTATTGGTTGCAAAAGGGTTTAAACAGTATCAAGGAATTGAATACTATGAAACCTTTTTACCAGTTACAATACTAAAATCCATCATAATTCAACTTTCCTTTAAGTATTTCCAGGATAATGAGATTTGGAAAATGGATTTCAAAATATCATTCCTTGATGGTAACTTTAAAGAAGATGTTTATACAACATAGCCCAAAGGTTTTATGACTCTAAAGGATGCCAACAAGGTATGAAAGTTAAAAAAGATCCATTTATAGATTAAATAAAGCATCCAAGTCATGGAACAATCATTTTGATTAGGCCATAACAGAATTTGGTTTCTTAAAGAATTAATGTGAGTCATGTGTTTATAAATCATTTACTGGGAGTGTAGTCATTTTCATATTAGTATATGTTGATGATATATTACTCATTTTAAATGAAATGTTAGTCTTCGAGTCTATTAATTTTTAGTTAAATAAATGATTCTCTATGATAGATTTTGGTGAGGTAGTAAATATTCTTGGGATCAAGATCCATCATGATAGATCCAAGAGGTTTCTCATCCTAATTCAAAGTGTATACATTGAAAAGATATTGAAGAGAATCAGTATGGAACAATCAAGAGGGTATTATTTCTAGAATCACATGGAATTCATCTTTCCGAGAAAATGTTTCCTCTGATACATGAGGAAATAAATAGAATGAAACTGATTCTATACACATCAACGATTGATTCAGTCATGTATGTTATGATATATACTAGGATAGATGTGTCCTACACATTAAGTGTAGTATAAATATATCAAGCTTCTCCAGGTGACCAACAATGGATGGAAGCCAAGATTATCCTTAATTATTTGAGGAGTACTAAGGATATGTTCTTGTTTTATAGAGGAGATGAGGAACTAGTCATCAGAGGATATAAAAATTTTATTTTCTAAATTGATCAATATGAGATGATGTCCCAAGTAGGATACATCTTCAAATTTAATGGAGGTTTTGTAAGCTGGAAGAGCTCAATCTATACTGTGGTTGTAGATTATACAGCATATTTTGTGTATATACTTGATTCTAAGGTAGTAGATATGTATTATGGATTCTCAACTTCATCAAAGTGCTTGATATGGTACCTAGAAGTAAATATCTTATCATGATCTATTCTGATAATACTATAGAAGTGGCTCTTGCAATGAATCCAATGTCATATTAGCAAACAAATCACATACTTCGGAAGTATCATCTCTTGAGGGATTTTTCTCAGAGAGTTTAAGTTGCAGTGATAATTATTTCCATGAAAGACAACATTTTGGTCCCCTTGAATAAAGCCTTGACTTGGTATAAATGTGACTATAATGGGAGTTCTAGTGGACTAAAGATCATAGTCCGTTGGCTCAAGTCCAACTTGGAATTTTTTTTAAAGTTTGAATCCTAGGACCAACTATTTGTACTTTGATTTCATGAATATTTGATGTATTGAATATTAATTTAACTTCTTATTAAATATTTTTTGTTGTTCTACATCACTCTAATATAATAATGGTCTAGAGTATATGTCGCATTGATAAGTTCATAGTAGTTATCTGCTATTATAATAACCTTGATGTGCTATGATGATATTCTCAAATAAATTTCTTTGGTTGGATAATGTACTATGATGGGATACATAGTAGATAGACTATTAGGTGCAAGTACTCATAAGTAGATGAGGCTTTTTCTCATAAATTTCAAACTTGGTAATCTCCAAGAGGGGATATTATGATTATAGACCTACCATTATAAATTCTATATGTTTTGGGGTCATTGGATATTCATATCTATGAGCATCTGTGATGGTCCTTAGACATTAAGTTTATTATTAATTCATTTTGAACTCATGTATATAGATATATTTCTTAAACCATGACAATAATAGTTCATGGAGATGTTAGATACATTGGGTGCATCATGAGTGGAATTTCATTAATGAATATGTTGAGGAAGGATTTTTCCCTTCTATCTTTATGGGGCCAGATATCTCAAACCTTTGATTAGAATAGAAATGTCATATTAAATTCCATGGATATAGTGTAATGATGTGTTTATTTAAGACAGTCAATAAAAGGTACATCAAGCATATAGGTTGGTGACACGATTATGCAACCAGCTTGATGAGATACAGTGATAAAGGAATTATATTACATAGTGATAATTCATATGTGGTTGACGAGATTGTGATGTTATGTTCTTTATATTGGGTGCCTTGACCCATTTCTAGATAACAATATTTGAATTTAGGAAATCTCTTCTAATGTCAATGTGAAATAATCCCAGAGGGTCACACACAATTTGTTTCCATTGATCTCGATTAAATTGTATTTGATTTTAATTAATTGAATAAATATTATTATCAAGTATGAGGAATAATTTTATTTAAGTTATTTTGATCACATAAATTAAATAAATATTTATTCATTAGCATGTGAATTAAAAATTCATTTTATTTATTAAATATTTTAATAAATATTTATTCTCTAGATTCTGGATAAAATATTTCATTATGAATAAAATAATTATTTGGTTATTTAATAAATGATAGAGGAGTTCGAACAAACCAAGACCAAATTTGGTGAAGAATATTAATTTACAAGACTATTACATTATATTTATTATTTCACAAGTCATTGCATGCCACAAAATAATAATAATATAATTATTATTATGTGACGTGGGGTTTATTAAAGGTAATAAATGTTATTTAATGGTCAGTGTGCAATTAAATAATATTTTAAATAAAATCCTAAAAATATAAATAGACGACTATGTCTATTGTGTAGATCATCCAAAAATTAATATTAGAGAAATATTACGAACAATAAATTATATATCAACTCCTCCATCTCTCTCCCTATCAAGAACGATAAGTAAAAGAGATATTTCTTCAAGGCCAAATAACAAGAATCAATAATGAACAACACAAAACATTTGACTAACTATGCTAGAACCCATAGATCAAGTAGTGTTTATTAGAGATCATAGGATCATGTGTGGATCACTTCTAGAGGGATTCTATACTTGGATCCCCACAACGCAATGAAGGTAATAGGAAATGATCTTTTTAGATGATCAACATTCACCAATGAAGATTTTACTTAAGCCTTTATTTCTTCATATATTAGAAAATTAATTATAAATTTGATGTGCAAGATCCTCACTCTTGGTTTCTGGAAATGGTTATTAAAAGAAATTTTAATATATTTCTCATATCTGTGGGTTTCCACTATGCTTGAAACCGTCAAAAATAGTGTTGATGAATATAATAACTAGGTTTACTATAACCATTTCCCCAAAAAACACAATAATTTATGAATGTAAATTTTCTTCTTCTACTTATATTTTTAATAGCTATGTCATACACTTTGTTTTATATCTAGAATAGTAGAGTTTCATGTACATGATGAGAACCAACCTCATCCCCTACATTTACCAACCCCCTCCATATATTTCCATATCATCTAACAACCTATGTAGTCTTCCCATACTCTAGTACCTCGTCATAAATGATGTGTATGGTTTTCCAAAACATTAATACCGTGAAGGGTATTCCTGTAATGATCCAAACTATTATGAATAAAATTACATTTCTTTTTATTTAATTAAATGTTTTATGGATATATAAATCACATGCACTCATTTTGATTTATTATATCTAATTGTATTTAAATTACTATTAAATATCATTACCTTAGATAATATAGTCATTAAACAGTGATCACATAAGTAGTATAAATAGAGTTTTAAAAAATATTTTTCACGCAAACAAAGTGATGGCCTCATCTAGTAGGATTATACCATATGAAGCCCATTTATCAAAGATTTCAAGGGACATAGAATTTTTGGAATTTTTCCAAGACCAAGATAAAGCTGATATCTAATAACTTAAGCATGAGAAAAATGGTTTACAGGAGAAGTTCAAGCTCATTGAGATCATGTCCCAAACCATGTTTATAAAATGACCCCATGAAAGCCCCACCATTTCACTCCTTACTATTATGAATTATGATGGTATAATAAAGTGATATTTACAATGACCCTAGCAATAATATTATGTAAATTATTTTTTATAGAATAATGAATTAATTTTCTCTCTATTATTGTTACTTTGTAAATGATTTTTAAAGAACAAATATTATTTTTTGTTAATATTTGAATTCAATTAAGAAATATATTTTGATGAATTAATTTATTTTTGGAATAAATAATATTTTTAAAAAATATTTTTTATTTTTATTAAATATAAATATTTATATAATTTTCATGTTGTCAAATGTTGTTTTTATTAGGGTTCAAAAACTGTTATTGTCAAAATACTCATCATTTTCAATAAAGGTCAGGTTTTTTAAGGTGAAAATTTACATATTTATAAAATTATTTAGATAAAATGAATATTACTTTTGGAATTATGATGTTGAAATTATCCAATGGTTACTTTTTCATAATTTTCTAAGACAATCGAATTTTTCTGTAAAAATTAAATATTGTATAAATATATTGTGTGTTTTATGACATAATAATGGACCAATAAGGAGGTAATAAATACTATAAATGGTATATTAGTCAAAATATATATTTTATCTTTAAAATAATATTATTTTATGTTTATTTTTTTATTTTATAAATCCTTAGAGAATCTTCCAATATTTATAATATATTTTCAAATTTTGAAATCATTCCTTTGAAAGTGTGACTCACCTCCACATAAGCAAGATAAATATTTTATTATCTTCAGCCCTTGGACTCATAAAATAATTTATTTCACTCCCATTTTCCAGAAATCGTTGTCCAAAACAATGGTATGGTTTTTGGTTTTGAATATTTTATTATGTAGTGTTCAGAACCAAAATAATAAAGAAATCCACCTCCTTTCCTATATAAACCCACCCAAGATCCCATTTCTCTTTACTAAAACTCCTTTAATATTGTCAAAAATATAACATATACTCACTATAGTCCTACCAAGGTTCCCCAAATCTCTTAAGGAGCCTCTCCTAAGCCTTGGTATTCACGCATGCAAGTACAGAATTTATCTCATCACCTTCGAATTCAAGCAGCTTATTTGAGATTAGTTTTTTTTAATTTCAATTAATTGTATTTAAATTTGTTTTTATTCATTACCTTACTATAAAATTGATGTTATTATTATGATATGTATTTTATTCCCCCTCATTTGGCCCCTTAACTATGTCGTTACTATGCCAAAATTCTATAAGAGATTTCTCTCTTCTCATTTCCATTCAAGTACTTCTTTTATATTATGCTTCTTAAATTCCATTTTAATATATTGGGATATAATTTTCCATGATCCCCTTAATTTAAATTTGATTTATAGATGATTATATCCCATTTATCTCTCATTTAACCCTCCTAATAACCTTTACATACACTTCTTACGATACCGAAATTTTGTAAGAGTTCTTTTTTATTCTCCTCTTACTTCAAGGATCATTACTATGTCACGCCTTCTATTTAGAAATAATTATGTTTTGGAATGTCCTCCCATGTCCCTATTACTGTAGATTTAATTTTTAAATGATTATTTATCCCTTTCTCTCTCATATAACCCTTTTATGAATTTCTATATGACATCGTTATGCTGCTAAAATTACACCACGATTTTCCATGGAAAAATCATTATGTACTGAATACCATACCCATTTCTCTATCAATTTAATTCACCTTTATTAAAATATAATTATTTATTGTGGATATATATTAATGTATTACCCCTTTCTTTAATAATGGAATAAACTATTTTGATTAATTAATACATGTTGTATGGTTTATGTGGAACCCATAATCATGAAAATGAAATGATTATGAAGGGTGCACCTTGATAGTGCTCTAATACATTGGATAATGTTTAGTATCATGATAAATCATGTGAAATGAGATTTAAATCATGATCCTTTATTTTAAATGAGCTTTAACTCATTCTCCTCTATGTGCAATGAGATTGGACTTGTGATCCTTCTTGTGAAATGAGCTTGGACTAATATTAATATCATGTTGTATGTTGTTTCCACATTTCTCATGGTATGATTATCATGATAAATCATGAATTTATATTCATGTTCTATTTAATATTCTTTGATATGAATATTTTATAACATTAATTGTCTTCCTTATGTTATTCCATGTTTATTCCCTTACTAGGCATTATAACTCACCCATTTCTTGTGTATGTCCTCTGGTTATCCCATGCAGTGTTAAGTATGAAGGAATGTTGTGTTCATGTAAAATAATTTTTCAATAAAGATATTTCTTTTCATGTTCTAAGTTTTTATGTGGTGTAATTATTTTTCCAAATACACTAGACCTGCCGATCTTATGAGTTGTATTAAGTGAAATTTTATGTAATAAATCATGTTTAAATATGAAAAAAAGAGTAGTGTTGTTGTAGTTGGTATCAGAGGATATGTTTAGTTATTAATGGGATTAGGATTAGAAAAACCTATTGAAACCCCATAGGGATAAGACTAAGTGTATGAAAACATACCTAAATTTTATTAAGTATAGATTAAGTGGTTTGTTAATGAAATACATCCATTTCCATGGACTACAAGTGGACATGGTTCTAGCACATATGTACCGAGGAGTAACAACTCTGATGATATGTTCTGTTCATGACTTGAGGTAACATGGTACATGAAAAAATCCCTTAATGTGCACTTGGTTTGACACTATAGAAGATATTCTTTGGTAAATTCATTATCTCATTAAAAACCATTATTAAGGGGACAAAAAATCCCATAAGAATATATGTTTGGAAGTAAATCATGGATTACATAGACTGAACTCATATGATAAGTAGATAAATGTAATTTATAATTTATCCCATTAATGTCATTGGATTCCCCTTTATGTGTTTAACTGTTTAATATAATCATCACAAATTGTCCTTTTATTCTAGTCAATGGATGAAAATAGGAGGAATCATGCTAACAACCGATGCCGAGGGCAGTGAAAGGATTTCCACAATGAGATTCCCAACCCAATGGGAGAGGGAATCACAAAAATTTTCATGATACTCTCTTAGTTAACCCAATTTCTGAATAGAAACCTAGACCAAGAGGAACACCCAAACCCCTCCCCCGAGAGAGATAAACCCATATTCGAGAGCTTCATTCGACAAAGGACTCCTACTTTCAATGGATCATCTGATCCCTTAATCATGGAGAAATGGATCAATTATATTGAAAGGATATTATCTATCATTAAATTTTATGAACAAGAGAGTTTTTTTCTGGATCTTTATTATATGGAGGGTGAATTTGATCAGCAGTGTACATTAATCAACAATATGAAGCCTAAGTAATAGAGCGAAGAAATGGATTGGAAGGAATTGTGGAAAATGTTTTTTGATAAATATTTTCTTCACACCCTAAATCTTAATATGGAATGATATTTTCATATACTAAATAAAAATGTTGATGAAGTTTATGAGGAAAACTTTACAATACTTTAAAAATATTCCTTCAGTTTTATCGTCTCCCCTGAATGCAAGGTTGGCCGCTTCTTTGGTGGGATAAATTCTAGCCTATGAAAAGCCATAGAAATCCATGACTTTGATATCTATGTGAAAATTATCCAATGTGGCCTCAAATTTGAGGTGGAAATCGTTAAATCTCAGGGGTATCATGGGTATAAGAAGTTAAAATTGGACTTTAATTCCGGTGGTCTAATAGAGAAATCCAATGGTGATAGGAAATTACAACGTAACGCTTGTCAAAGGTACAGAAAGAAGTACCCCATAATTTTCTAAGGGGATAAAGGACATGATTTAGGTGTAGAAGAGGGGGGCACCTATCTAATAATTACAGTTAAGAGAAACCCACCAATGTGATAGAGTAAAGGAGCACTCTGCTTGGACCTCAACGCATTGTTTATAACTACAACTACAAATAACCAGGGATCTTTGTGAACTAGTACCCTAAGGCAAGGGTTTTCAGAGGAAACCAATAACCTATATGGTAGAAAGGGTGATATTTTACCAGCACTTCCATTAAAGTGAAACTCGATAATGAAGTGGAGATAGGTATTCTATTTATTCATTAAATAATAGAGAACTTACTTTCTTATTCCATTTTTATGCATTCCTTTATATCATGAATGTTTAGTAAACCTATTAAAACCCCACCACAAATCATGGAAGTAGATATTTTAGTGAAAATAGAAAATGGGGAAATTATTTCATCTCATGTATATAACTCCTCCCCAATCACAATTTGTGGATTTAACTTCCTGGAAAACCTTGTCACACTTATCTTGGTAAAATTTGATTCAATTCTGGGCATGGATTGGCTTACCCTATATAAAGCCAACATAAATTTACACAAGAGGAAAATCAATCTCCATATAGATAATTGAACCCCAAATATATACAAGTGAAAGGAGGATTATGAATCTTCTTTAGCACCATTATCTCAAGAATGGATATTATTTCCCTATGAGAAATCATATCGATCTCAATTGATTAAGTCTGAGGAAAGAACCTTTCTCTAAGACATTCCTATTGTGAGGGAATATGTTGATGTGTTTCCTGGGGAATTGTTTCATCTTCCCCCTAGCCGAGAGGTTGAATTTTCCATTGATCGTATACCTAGGGCTTTTCCAATATCCAAGCCTTTGTATATGATGGATATTTTGGAACTTGAGGAACTAAAGAAATAACTATAGTATAACATAGATAAAGGGTTTATATGCCCATGTGCTTCACCATGGGGTGAACCAGTCCACTTCACCAATAAGAATAATGGGTCAATGTGCCTTTGAGTTGATTATCATGAGCTTGACAAGATCATGATAAATAAAAAGTATCATTTTCCATGGATTGATTACTTGTTTGATCAGCTATGTGGAGCACAATACTTCTCCAAGGTGGATCAGTTGTCAAGATATTACCAAGAAAGGGTGAATAATAAGGATATCACCAAGACTGCTTTCCATACATGGTACGAGAATTACGAGTTCATAGTGATCCCATTTGGACTCACTAATTCTCCAGTAATCATTAAGACATGATGAAAATAGTCTTTAGATATTTCCTCAACAAATTTTTTGTAGTCTTTAAAGATGATATTCTAATATAATATGAACCAAAGGTGGAGTATGAGGTGAATCTGAGCACTGTGCTAAATACCTTATTAAAGGAGAAGCTCTATGAAAATTATAGCATGTATGATTTATGGTTGAATTAAGTATCATTATTTGGGAATATCATCATAGGAAATGGGATGTCTATAGATAATTCAAAGGAAAATGAAATTAAGGGAGGGTTGAGGCCAACATATGTGATAGATATTTGTAGCTTCTTTGGGTTAGCTAGATATTATCACTAATTTGTGAGAAATTTATCAATATTGGTAAACCCTATTACAAAGATAACCTGAAAGGGATTCAAATTTTATTTTAATGATTAATATGAAGAAAGATTTATGGAGTTGAAAATTAGGCTTATGACTTCCCATGTGCTCACATTACCCAATGGTGGGGATATTTTTATAATTTTCATCGATGCTTTGAAGAAAGTATTGGGATGTGTGTTGATTCAAAATGAAAAATCCATTTCCTGCACCACAAGGAAGTTGAAAATTCATGAGAAAAATTATTCCATGCATGATATGGAGTTGGAAGCTGTGATCTTTGTGTTGAAAGTTTTTCATAATTATCTCATTAGAGAGAAGTATGAAATATATACAGATCAAAAAACTCTAAAATATATATTCACATAGAAAGAGCTAATGTGTGCCAACGAATATGGTTAGATCTCATCAAGGATTTTGATTTCTTAATCCACTTCCATCCTGGGAAAGCAAAAAAATTGGAATATAATCTAAGTAGAAAGGACCCAGAAAGTCTTTTATTCATGAGAATTTAAAGGGATATGGTGTTCTTATAATTAAAGAAGATAGGAATGGGAATAATAAATAAAGGAATATCATCAATTCTTTCACAAATTATTTCTCAACTTCCTATTATAGAAAGGATAAAGGATGATAAAAATATGATTTGGTAATTAAAAAGGAAGTGGAAACTATCAGAAAAGGGAAATCCTTAGAGTTTAATTTTAGTAAATAAATAATTATGAGATTTGGGTCAAGACAATGTGTTCCATCAAATCCTGAGTTAAATAATAAACTTTTGGATGATGCACATAGTTCAAATTTCTCCATTCATCTAGGAAACACAAAGATGTATTGATATCTCTGAGATCACTATTAGTGGGATAACATGAATAATGATATCGTAGAATATACATCAAAGTGATTGGTATATCCGCAAGTGAAGGCTGAAATGCATAAGTATAAGGGGATTATGAAACCATTATCCTACCAACATGGAAATGGGAAAACATCACCAGGTATTTTGTCACTGGACTTACAAATACATCCAAGGGAAACAATGTTATCCAGGTTATTATGGATCATATTATAAAGACTACACACTTCATTGTGATTCAAGAGTATTTCTCACTTGATCAACTATAATGGATATTCATTAGAGAAGTGGTAAGGCTTTATGGAGTACCACTATCGATTTGGTTTGATCAAGATCCAAGATTCACCTCTGTGTTTGGGAAAAGTCTTCAGTTTGTTCTAAAAAATAAGCATAATTTTAGTATGTCTTATCACCCTCAAACTGATGGCCAATCTAAGCGGACTATCCTAACACTTGAGGAAATGTTGATATCTTTCTCAATGGGCTTTAAAGGTGGATGGGAACAATATCTTCCTTTGGTGGAGTTCTCTTATAACAACAGTTTCCACTCAAGTATCCAAATGGCCCCTTATGAATCCCTCTATAGTAGGTAAATAACACTAACATGTTGAAATAAAGTTGGGGAATAAAAACTTCTAGGTTTGGAAATGGTCAAATAAATGGTGGACAAGGTTAATCTCATCCAGTATCACATAAAAGATGCTCAGAGTCGAAAAAATAGATATGAAAACAATCATCAACATGACCTAGAGTACAATGTTGGATAAATGGTATTCCTCCACATATCTCCATAGAAGTGAGTGATGAGATTTTGTAAGAAGTGAAATCTTATTCCAAGTTACATTGGCCTTTTTGAGATTTTTGATTGCATCGAAGCAATTTCCTCTCAACTATTACTCCCACCGAACTTGTCTCAAATACATGATGTATTCCATGTCTCCATCTAAATGAAGTAAAACCCATACCCATCACATGTACTCAATATAGAGGTGGTACCATTGGAAAATTACATTTCCTATGAGGAGAAACCAGTGAAAATAATAGATCATGGATAAAAAGTTCTACAAAATAAGACAATTCCCCTCATCAAGGTGTTGTGGAAAAACCAAAAGTTCGAAGAAGAAACATGGAAACCATAAAAGGAGATGAATAAGGATTACCCTCATCTTTTTTAGTGTGGGAAATGAAATTTTGAGGATGAAATTTCTTAAAGGGGGAAGTTTGTAATGACTCCAATTGTTATGAACAAAATTCCATTTCTTTTAATTTAATTAAATGTCTTATGGATATAGAAATAGCAAGTAATAATTCTGTTTTATTATATTCAATTGTATTTAAATGACCATTAAGTATCATTACCATTGATAATATATCCATTTTACAGTGATAACATAACCAATATAAATATATGGTTTTAACAAATCCTTTTGACATAGAAAAATTAAGTGATGGCCACATCTAGTAGGAGTGTACCCTATGAATCCCATTTATCAAATATTCTAAGGGAGATAGAATTTATAGGCTTTTACCTAGACTAATACCAATGTGAGATCCAGCAACTTATGCATGAGAGAAACTGTTTACAGGAGAAGTTTGAGCTCATCAAGATCACGACCCAAACCATGTTCATTGAACGACCCCTTGAAAGCTCCCCAATCGCACACCTTAATCTTAGGGAATATATGGGTGTAATAAAGGTATATGTATCAAGACCCTAAAAAATATTATATAAATTTTTTATAGAATAATGAATATATTTTCTTTATATAATTGTTACTTTATAAATGATTTTTAAATCACAAATAGTATTTTTTGTTAATATTCAAATTCAATTAAGAAATATATTTTGATGAATTAATGGATTTTTGAAATAAATAATATTTTAATAAAATATTATTATGTTTAATAAATATAAATAATCCTATAATTTTTATGTGGTCAAATGTAATTTCTATTAGGGATTGACAACTATTATTGTCAAAAAAACATGTCATTTTCAATAAATATCAATTTTTATTTCTAAAAGTAAAAATTAACATATTTAGAAAATTATTTAGATAAATTAAATATTATTTTAGGAATTAGGATTTCAAAATCATCCAACAGTTAATTTTCCATAATTCTTCGAGACAGTAGAATTTTTGGGTAAAAATTAAATATTGCATACATATACAGTGTGTTTTATGACATAATAATTGAAAAATAATGAGGTAATAAAAACTATAAAATGTATATTTGGAAAAATATACTTTTTAACTTTAAAATAAATTAATTTTAAGTTTATTTTATTTATTTTATAAATCCTTAGTGAATCCTTTAGGACTTATAATATATTTTAAGATATTAAAATCATTTCTTTGAAAGTGGGACTCACCTCCACATATGCAAGGGAAATATTTTATTATATTCAACTATTTTCCTCATAAAATAATTTCTATCACTACCCTTTTCCAGAAACCATGGGAAAACAATGGTATGGTTTGTGGTTTTGAATATTTTATTATGTAGTGTCAAAAACCAAAATAATAAAAAAGATCCCCCTCCTTTCCTATATAAACCCACCCAAACTCCAATTTATCTTCACTTAAACTCCATGAATCTCTTATAACATCTATCCTTTACTCCCTAGAGTCCTCCCAAGACACCCCCATGTTCTTAATAAGCCTCTCCTAATCATTTTGATTCACACATCCAAGTAAGGGATTTCTCTCCTCACCTTTTAATTGAAGCACCTTCTTTGAGATTAGTTATTTTAAATTAAATTTCTTGTATTTCCATTCATTTTTAATAATTATATTATATATATAATTGATGTTTTTTTATGATATATCATTTTTTCCCTCATTTATTCTCTTACCTAAGACATTACTATGCCGAAATTCTCTAAGGGATTTCTCTCTTCTCATTTCCGTTAAAGCACATATTTTATATTATGCTTCATAAATTAAATTTTCATATGATG
Organism: Viscum album; assembly: GCA_963277665.1. Lineage (NCBI taxonomy): Eukaryota > Viridiplantae > Streptophyta > Magnoliopsida > Santalales > Viscaceae > Viscum > Viscum album. Next base: position 1,089,519,796 of record OY728165.1, read on the forward strand.
GGATATTATTTTTCATGGACCCATTACTTTAAATTTATTTATAAATTATTATATACCATTTCCCTCTCATTTTAATCTCTTAATAACCATTACATACACTTGTTACCATGCCAAAATTTTGTAAGAGTCCTTTCCTTTCTCCACTTACTTAAAGACTCTTTGTTATATCACTCCTTATATTTCCAATTAAATATGTTGGATAATTCACTCCCATGTCCCTATTACTATCCATTTCATGTATAAATTATTAGATACCCATTTCTCTCTCATCAACCCATTTTATGAATTTCTATATGATGTTGTTAGCTGCTGTAATTATACCATGATTTTCTATGCCAAAGTAATTGTGCAGTGAATACCATACCCGTTTCTCTATCAAGGGTAATCTTCTTTATGCACATATACTTATTTATTTTAGATATATATGTATTTATTATTCCTTTACTTGATTGTTTATTAAACTATGATGATTAATGTATCCATGTTTTATGATCTATGTGGCACACTTAAGCCTAAAAACGAAATTATTATGAAGGGTGTTCCTTGATATCACTCCAATGCATTGGGTAATGTTTAGTATTATGATATTTCATGTGAAATGAGCTATGAATAATTCAAATTAATGTGGAATTATCTTTGACTCATGTTATTCCATGTGTAACTATCTTTCACCCATGCCCCTTCATGTGCAATGATCCTTGACTCAGGATAATATCATGTTGTGTGTTGTTGCCACATTTCCCATATTATGATTATTGTGATAAATCACACCTTTATATTCATATTACATTAATTATCTTTTAATATGTCTATTTTTTAACATATATTTTCTTCCTCATGTTATGTCATGTTTATTCCCTTACTGGGCCTTATTGCTTACCCCTTTCTTATGCATGTCCTCAAGTAATCCCATGTAGTGTTAAGTACAAAGGAATGTTGCGGTCATATAAAAGAATTTTTCAATAAATATGTTGTTTTCAATGTTTTAAGTTGTTATTTAATGTACCTAATTTTCCAAAGACACTATACCTATCAATATTTTGAGTTGAATTAAGTGCAATTTTCTGTAATAAATCATGTTTAAATATGAAATAAAGATCAGGGTAGTTATAATTCCAATACATCAACTAAGACTAAAAATGACAATACCTCATAGGGATTTCCATTATATCAAGTACCTCACTAATAATCACTTAGAGGGAGGGTGGGGGATAAATAGTAGTAATCTAGCCCAACCCATGGCATCCTTTATGTAAAGACACTAACCCTAGGAGCCCAAATTCGGTGTTTAATTTATTACTTGGAAAAAGATACAGGTGATCTCATCTAAAAGGACCAAATAGTTTAGTTGTATTCGAAAACTGGATACATATTTGAGTCTTTAATTACATTTGAAAACATAAATTAAAACATAGTGAAATTAAATATTATTAATTCTTAAACTCTTTCAAGGATTCATTCATTATATCCTAGGGAAAGGAAAAAAATAAGGGTGAGATCAAATGCTCAGTAAGGGTTACGTATAGTGAAAGATATAATGAATAAATATAGAGTAATAAAAATGGAAAGGTAAATAACTAAAAACATATACCATTTAATCAATAATTAGTATAAGGAATAATATATCAAGAATAAATGATGATCAAATAATTCCATATAAGTAATCACATTATACATGGATAATATCAATTTCATAATCTCATGGATAATAATAACTGAATTCTCAAGGATGGAAATGATTATTTTTGTATTGTAGTATTAGACATCATGATATCTATACCATCAAGACCTTATGCCAGGAAAGTTTAATTGATGGGTAGGTATACACAAAAAAACCCATTTCATTCCATTTTATTGATTAACCTCATGAGGCTATCAATTCATTAAGGGGATATATAATTTAAATTCCCACCTATCACTGATTTTCCAAAGCATTCTTCATATATCAAATTATCAATTTAATTCATTTAAAATATGACTTATCATTAAATATTTTATTGTGAAAAGAATAAAAATTATCAATAATTCCCAAGTCAGTCAAATAAATTTCAAATTAAACATTATATGTTGAATTGATATATGGTTTAAGAAATAATAGTATCCATGATTAATAATATGGATATTTAAGTGAAATATAATTTCCAACAATCAGAAGAAAGTGAATATTTCAAGGGAAATTCAATGACTAAAAAATTAATCAAGAAATATAATGTCAATACTTTCTATGGTCAAACAGATCATAAACCATCCTGATAAATAATAAAAATGATGTCATTACATCATATCCCTATAAGAGTATATATAAAAAAAGGGTTTCTGTCTTTGAGGAATATAAATACCATTAAAATATCATTAAAACTATCTTGAGTAAAATACACTTTTCACTTTGAAAATCAATTCAAAAAACGAAAAATTTCCAAAATATTAGAAAATTCATTTTTTTCAAAATAAAATTTAAAAAATGTAAAGTAAGATTAAAATAAATTATTGGTTATGCTGGTGTGAAATTTTATTCATGCCAAGTTTTATAAATTAAATATTCATTTCACATTTTCTTAATAAAAGTTAAAATTTACCTTTTATAGAAAATGATAGGAATATTCCTTTTAAAAATATTGAAAATCCAATCACGAGTAAAAATTACTTAAAATAATCAAGGACAATATAAAAAATATTCTTGAAAAAAAATTTAGTAAACATGGATTTTGAATAAAAGGGATTTCTTACCAATGAGAGTAATAAATTTGGATTTTATTAAAAATATTTTATAAATCATTTTATGTACCAAACAAAGTAAAATGATACTATTACATGAAAATTTTTGTAATAACTAGGGGAGAAAAAAATTAAAGTGGTATATTAGAAAATGACCAAATAATTCCCTTCAATGGATATTTAATCATGAACAATCCTGATTAAAATGAGCTTGAATCTTAAATCCTTACCACATTTTTAATTTTAAAATCCTAACCCCCATGAATGAAATAAATTAAAATTAAACAATATATACATTGAATATAAATATATTCATAATAAAACTTCTCAAAGGGGTAGTAGATACACCTCATAAAAATAAATTGGAGCATATTATCAAATATATCTCAACTGAATGGAAATTGAGACGAAATCCTTCACAATGGTCATACCGTTGAATTTAGGAATAATCAATGAATTGATTATATGTATCAAATTTAAAATTTCATGACCCCCCCCCCCAAAAGGGTGCCTCTCTTGGGCCGATAATGAGAGGAGAGAGATAGTGACACCACAATCTGATCTCTAGTAGGCCCCAGATTGGTGACTAGCACTGAGGGTATAGTAAACTCACAAATGAGAGGCATTAACCTCTATGAAAATGCATGAAAAAGAGATATAAGATAGAAGCCAACCAAATCCTACTCAAAATATAATATAAAATAAATCCCAATTATACATACAAAATATCATGCAATAACTACTACAACTGAAAGGTAAATTATAAGTAACAAAAGAATGTAAAACAGCAGCGACCACGAAGCCCAAATAGATCCAACAACCCCAAGACAGTAGTAACCATCCTGATATCCCATCTACTCTAAGTGACCTGAAAAATAGTTTATATATACATAGGGTGATTATAAAAGTATACTTAGTAGGATCCTCTTTAGATCCTCTCATGAAAAATTAAAGAAAACATGTTAAATCATAGTGAACAACAAGTGAAACTAACTCATCACATAAAAAGGTATAATATGTTCCTAGCCTCATCATGGATACTCTCACAAAGTATCACATATAAGAGTATATAATATAATAATGAATATCAAGGTCACCCCGCTACCAATTCCCTACTAGTTTTCCACTTTTCCCAAACATCACACGTCCTAAGCATCTTTTTCCAAAAAGGCGTTCCAGCACACACCTGGGTGAAGCACCACAACATACACCTTGGGAAATACAACCACCATGTCCACATGACCAAAAGTAACCAGGTAGTTTTCAGAAGACACCAATACCCACATAATGTGTATCAAACATCAGTTATTATACCACAAGAAACTATAGCCCATACACCGATTAAGGATCCTCAAGCTATCATAGCCTATACACATTATACCTATAGTAGCACATAGGAAACTATATCCAAAATACATCTGTGTGAAATAAACACAATTCATTACATCCCTCTACACACAAATATGGGGAAAACTAAGTATTGTGCATACCAGCACTAGTAACTACCAAGAGAAGAGAGCAGGTCCAAAGGGGGTAGCATCCATCCATCATCCCACCGGGATGTTGGGGACAACACCCACCCCCCACCCCCAGGGATCAGAATCTCTAGGGTGGCAATTTCCCTAACTGATAGGGTGGAGTATTGTATAGAAACACAAAAAGTATAGGATATAATATATCTCACAACCACATTATGGGTATAACCTAGTCTTAGACTCAACTGTATCTAACATCTCCCAGACTCTTGAATACCACTACTAAGACTATATATCCTACAAGAATAAAACCATTTAAAGTGATATATTAAATTAGTTATCCCTTTTTATCAATTTCACTTTATGTTAATTAATTATTTAATAATTAATTAACCATTATCATTTCCACATTACATTTCATTAGCATTACAACCAAGATCCATGCACTCCAGGCATAACAAAACAAAGTACATTGTTCCTTTAAAGTTACAACCTCTACATTGCATACCAAAAAGTTCCAACCCCATTGGTTAACATCATTTGTTCAATAATTTATTAATAGAATTATCACTTTTTCATAATTCTTTGTATTCTAAGAAAATCATCTAAGTTACCAAACACAAGGGACTCAACCCGATGAGTATATGAGATACCCATTGATTCTTTTCCACAAATATTAGGATCGTAGACCCATACATCCATGAGAAGTTAAACACGAAAATCACATGGCATACCCCATGCCTCTTTTCCTTTTTGGAATGAGGTTAAGCAAGACCATATGAATCGAGAAGTGGGAAAATTAAAAACGATATACAAAGTGGGTAGTATCCATCCATCCTATAGGGTCATCCGTCCTAGAATCACACTACAACACAAGCAGTAAGAAATAAAAAACAAATAAACTGGGCTCTTGGCTCTAAAAAAGGCATTCTGGATTCACACACAACAAGCGCTCATAGCTCCAAAGCATAAGGCAATTTTCTATTTAAAATAAAGAGGGTAACTAAAAACCCTTAAAGGGATTATCTTCATCACACACATGGTTCTTTATTCCATATTGAATTAACCTATTTATTTAAATATACATAACTGCATCAATTTGATTTATCACCAAGCATAACAACAAAAACAATATTCCTTAGCATGCCTCTTTATCTTCACCCAATTAATTTGAAATTAATTATAGCTTTATGTTCTTTACAAATTTCCATCAATAATGGAATGATAAACAAGAAAATCCTAGATATCATACTATCTAGAAAATCAAGTGGAAAACTATTATCACGGTATAAATCAATAATATATGATCGATTCCAATTCTTTAATCCATTTCATATATTTATTATGTAAATTTCATTTTGATCCAGTGGTTAAAACAGGCTAAATCTATGACTACACGTAAAATAATATAGAACCATGAATCACCTACCTCAAAAGCTTTCTGACATTCTTTTTATGAGAACAGGCCAACACAATAGATCATTATCACCTCTCTCGCAATGGATGCATCCACCCGAGGACGCCACGGCATAATCGCATCAACCAACGCCCAAGAAAGGTCCATTGGAATGATATAGAATACATGCCATAACATGGAACAGATAATAGGAGGAAACAGATTGAGTAACCCACAACAATAGAGATAGAACATACCTTCTATCGAAGATGAATTGGCACTTCCTGCTTGCACCAAAAGAGGGGTGTGTAGAAGGTAAAGAACGGTCCAAGGATATAGAACAATTGCATGTATCCTTAGTAAAGAAAGGTTCTTGGTGCATCTTACCAAGAAAAACAATATTGAATAACATGGCGGAATGTATCTTGGCCTTTTGAAAATCTAAATAGAGAAGTGTTTTGGATACGGTTTAGATTTTCCATTAAACGATGATATATTCAAGACTACATGGTTTTACTGAGTAAAGGAACCCTGACCCTTAGGAAAATTAAGATAGGAGTTTTGGTATTTGAATAAGCCTTAAATACCTTAAAAAAGGATTTGAACATGTTTTACATGAAAGAAAATATCAAACAGGTGAAACTATAGGAATCTGGAAACACTATTTACTGGTTGATCTGGAAACACTATAGCACCTATAGATGAAAATGACTTACCGATAGATGTAGCTGACTCACCAACACTGACAGATGAAGATGAATCACTAACACCGATAGATGAAGATGACTAACCAACATTGATAGATAAAGATGACTCACCGACACCAATAGATGAGGATAACTCGCTGATAAATGACACACCACTAGATGACTCACCAAAAATAATTTTTACATATGTCTTACTGATAGAACTATTCATAAAACTGGAAACACAGTTCACAGAATAGGAAATTTTGAAAAGTGTTGGAAATAAGTCACCTTGACCTCCCAGAACACCTCAAACACCATATTTTAGCAATGATATAGACTGGAGAGGTCTGGACCATTAAATTAGATAGCTCTCAAAACATTCTCATCCTCAAGAATCCAAAACTAACCCATATAATAAATAGAAAAAAGGTATGAACAACCACCCTTTGAGATACCTCTCAAGGCTCTCACCACTGAAGGAGATCAACCACTTTATCAAAGGAATAATGAAAAACCACATGAAAACTACAACCAGTTATTAAATACTCTCTCAAGGGAGAGACCTCTCAAAAGAGAGCTATTACAACAAGAAACAAGAGAATCCATCTCATAAATAGGAAAGGTCTACAACCACAAGTTGAAAATCATTACAAGAAAAGAGATAAATATCAAACAGCTCCGGATACTAAGCATGTATCTATGACTCACGTTCCCAAGTACTCTACTCTACACCACCGTGCCTCTACAATACATGAACCAAGGGGATAGAATGCCCGTAAAACACCTTCTCATTATGATCTTAGATCTCAAAAAGCCACTCCTCGAAGGTCGTATCATCGTCAACATCGATCTCACCCCAATAGATGATGTGAGATTTTCATGAAGATAAAAAAATATCTACGACACATGAAAAACCTTGTGTGTCCTATTCATTTGTGGGGGAAGTGCTTCCTGATATGCTATAAATAAAACATGATCCAAGACCTCGAAAGATCCAACAAACTAAGGATAAATCTTACTCCATCGACAAAACTTTTGCTACCCATGATGGGGAGTCAACTTCAAAAACATGTGATCCCCAATGTCAAACTCCCAAGGTCTCCTCCCATGATTGACATAGGATTTATGATGATCATGTGTTGCCTTCATCCTCTTAGGAATCACATGAACCATCTATGTTGTGTTCTATACCAGTTTCGGCCTAAGAATTGCTGACTCTCCAACCCCAATACAACACAATGGAGAATAGAAAGGTCATCTATAAAAGGATTAAAATGGTTCCATATCGATGGTGGAGTGGAAACTATTGTTTTAGGTGAACTCTACCAAGGGTAAGTGCCTCATTAATGAACCTCCAAAATCTAGGACACAAGAGAACAACATGTCTTCAAGAGTTTAGATGGTCCACTCTGTATGACTGTCTATTTGCGGATGAAAAGTAGTGCTAAGGCATAGCTGAGAACCAAAATCATGTTGGAGACCTTTCCAAACCTGGGAGGTAAAATAATTATCTCGATCATAAATGATCATCCTCAGGACTCCTTGGAGTCTCCCCACCTCTTATAGATACTTCCTCAATAAAACCTCCATTGATCTCGACTCCTTGATCACTATGAAATGGGATGATTTCGTCAAATGATCCACTACCACCCATATAACATCATGGACTCCATGAGCTTAAGGTAAATCATTAACAAAGTCAATAGATATTTCCTCCCACTTCCAATGAGGAAAAATATTATGGTTGAAGCAAACCCCCAGGAACACAGTGCTCGGCCTTCACCTTCTGGCAGACCAAACATCGAGACACAAACTCTGCAACTGCATGCTTCAACCTGAGCCACCAAAACTGACTCCTAAAATCTTAGTACATCTTTATTATACTATGTTGCAACTATAATGGAGAAATATGGAACTCTCTGATAACCATCTCATGCATTTCCAAAGGAACAAAAAGCCTTGCCTAAAACAACACCTGGTTTTGTTCATCCTTAGACCAGCCATTAGGGGCCTCTCCAGAAATGAATCGGTCTCTCCAGATCTCCTCCTCAATATCCCCCAATATGGAATCTTCCACCTACTTCACCAAAGATAACTACACCATCATCTGAAAAAGATATCTGATTCCCCCAACTTCTCCCTTATCGAGATATGATGCTGAAAGTTCTTCTATTACTCTCAAGGAACCACCTGATTCATACATAACATCACTATATGAATTCAAGATTAGCGCATCAGCAACTACATTCCCCTTACCTAGTGTATACGATATTTCAAAGTCGTAATTTTGTAATAACTCCTTCCACAGACGTTGTCTCAAGTTCAAGTCATACTTGGAGGAAACATACCTTAGTCTTTTATGATCACTGAAGACCAAAAAGGGCTCTCTAATGAGGTAATTTATCAACAACTTCAGGGAAAACACCACTGCTGCCAACTCAAGATCATGAGTGGAATAGTTAAACTCATGGGTACATAACTGTCAAGGCCCATAAAAAATTATTTATCTCTACTTTCTTAGAACACATACAAAACCCAGAATTGAAGCATCATATAAAATGTCAAAATGAACTCCATCTATTGGCTGACAATGAACTAGAGCATTGACCAACTTCTATTTTAGTTACTCAAAAGCTACCTGACACTGATCAGTCCATACAAATTCCTGATGCTTTCTGGTCAATGTTGTCAGAGGAGTCACAACCTAAGAGAAATCAACTTTTAACCTCCTATAATATTCTATGAGACCAAGGAAACATTGCACCTCTTCCATTATCTTTGGGGATACCCAAGACACAACTACTTCTATCTTCGACGGATCCATAGCTACTCCCTGTTAGGATACAAATTTCCCCAAGAAATGGACTTCTCAAGCCAAAAACTCAAACTTTTAAAACTTCCTAAATAGCTAACATCGATGAAGAAATCTAAAAATAGCATGCAGATGCTCTACATGATCCTCCTCATACATAGAGTACACAAGGATGTCATCAATTAAGACCACCATGAACTTATCCAAGAAATCATGGAACACAGAGTTCATCAACCACATGAACACAGCTAGATAATTCATCACACTAAATGGAATCAGAACAAACTCGTAATTCCCAGGACAAAAATGAAAAGCCATCTTTGGGATATCCTCATCCTTCACATGCATCTGATGATATCCTGACTACAATCCAATCTTTGAGAAGAAAATTTTACCCTTCAGTTGATTGAATAAATCATCAATCCATATAAGAGGATAGTGATTCTTCATTGTCACTTTTTTTCAAAGTGATGATAGTTGATACACAATCGAAAACTATTTTCATCCTTCTTCATGAAGAAAAATGGTGTGCCCCACGGTGATACACTCATCCAAACATACCACACTATAACAGACCATTGAGTTGTATACACAGTTCCTACAACTCATAAGGATCCATCCTATATGAAGACATATATATAAGAGATTCCCTGGCTATATCTTGATCCTAAACTCAATCGCTTTTTGAGAGGGTAATGCTACAACCTCTTCTAGAAATACATCAGGGTACACTTCTATGACCCTGGAAAACACCAACTACTAAACCTATGAGGAACTCAACATCAACTGATCCATCAATTATGCCAAGGATAAAACATGCCTTTGGCCCATCTGAGGGTCTCGCTCACCAAAATACATCGCTGACTCTCCATCAGCATCGAAGAACAACACCTTCCTTCTAAATCAATTCATGATAGCCTGCACTGAATACAACCAATACATGTAGAGGATGACATGGTTATATCTATAGACATAGGAAATCTTCCCAAGAGCGATGATGCCCCAGTACTAGCTCACAATCTCTACATAGTTCAAACAAGTCATCTCGACCTCCAACTAGTGTAGTAAATACCAAGGGAACTAGAAGCCTCTCTACCTCAAGTCCCAAGTCATGGAAAATGGTAGGTGATATGAAGAATTGAATTGGTCCTAAATCAAACAAGGAATACACCCAAGTAAAAAGCAAGAAAAGGGTACCTTCAATGAAATCGGTCTCTCCCAGTACTAGTAATGCTAAAGCATGAAGCTGACCACGACCTGCTACATAGCCTCTCTGACCTTGTTGATGAACACCACCATGGTCATGCTCTGCTCTATATGGATGAGGAGAATTATGGGGATATCCATTACCTGCCCCATCTACTCTCTATTAATCCAAATCCAGTGCAACCTACTACTACATCCTCAGGTAAAACTTCCTCAATGGAGGAACTTGAAGCGGAACACCTAGTGCATGTTGACTATTCAGAAAGGTTGGGCACTCTCATTGTTGATGACCTTATCCTCCACAATATAAAAATCTCTTAATCCCTTGGAATATATCTAAGAGGCACTACCCATAGAGAAATGAGATACTGAGGACTGGTACCTACCCCCATCTGAACAAAAACTCTTCCACCCTAAAAACTAGGAACCCCAAAACACATCTCTACTTTGGGAGGAATCCTGATGACTCCCCTCTAGTGAGGATCAGGTTCTAGCCAACATCCTATCGATGTCCTTTTCCCACACCATCACCTCAAGATATGTCTTCAGTATAAATATGGTGACCTAGTACTGGATCTTTGGACACAAAACCTCCTCAAAATGCCTCACCCAAGCCTCCTCATATAGAAATAGGTCCAAAGAATACAGTAAAAGGTTCCTGAAATGGATTCCAAACTCTCGCACACTGGAGCTCCCCTTTAGAAGGGTAAGAAGTTCCTGGAAACTGTATGATTTTGTGGCCGAAGAAAGAAACTAGTATCTAAAGTTGTCTCAGAACTCCTCCCACAAGACTGTTGACTCTTAGTGATCCCTAATGAATAAGAACCAACACTTCCTCCCTTCCCCAAATAGCATCATCACAACCAACGACACCCAGTTCTCCTTTCAAGCATGGATCAAACTGAAAGTTATCTCAACATCCTCCAACCAATCTTCTATGACTGAATCTAAAATGGATCCCTCATACTTATGTAGACTATGGCGCTGAAACTCTCAGATTTTTCTCCACTAAGAGTCATCACCGTCAACCACTACTCTATGGAGATCGGATGGCACAGCCTATTGAACATATTTTACATGAACCTGATGAGGACGTTGACCTGGAGCTATACCTTCAAAATAACAAACAGTTAGAGTGCCTAAACCAAGAATATAGAAGACTTAACATTAATTAATTAATTGTTTTATTTTATTCATTCTAGGTTAACCTATCCCAAGGTCTACCCATTCAAACACAAGTGCAAAAAAAGATGATGCATGACCCTTTCCAAGGTATCTACCCTACAGCCATCATTAATTCATTTAGTTTCCACCGTAAACATAATATTCTATACATCATATCACAGAGGTACCTAAATAACTATGTCTCAGCTGGTCTCCAATGTTTAAAGAACCTACTAAACATAGCTAACATTGTTTCCCTAACAACCCATGCAATATCACTTTTTCCTAACTCCAAACTCTATATTATCCCTCAACCTAGCTCTAATAATACTCTTTCATGACCCCCTGCCCACAATGGGTACCCCTCTTGGGACATCAATGAGAGGAGATACATAGTGACTCTGGATTTCCACCTCTAGTAGGCCTCGGGTTGGTGACTAGCACCAAAGGTATATTAAACACACAAATGGGAGCCATTAACCTCTAAGAGAACATGTTCGAAAGATAGAGATAAGAAAAAAACTAACCAAATATTGCTCAGACTACAATATAAAAGAAATATCAAGTACACATATGTAATTCCATTCAGGAACTACTAAAGCTGAAATGGATACTACAAGTACCAAAAGAAAGTAAAATGGAAGTGATCATGAATCCTAAATAGCTCCTACAACCCCAAGATAATAGTAAAAATATTGATCTCCCACCTGATCCAAGTGACCTGAAAATAGTATATATATGTAGGGTGAGTATAACATTATAATTAGTAGGATCATCCCTGAATCCTCTCTTGAAAAAGTAAAGAAATCATGCTAAATCACAGTGAACAATAAGAGAAATTAACTAATCACCTAAACAGGTATAATATATTCCTAGACACACTATGGCTACTCTCACTAAGTAATGTATACAAGAGTATATAATATAATAAATAATATCAGGGTTAACCCACTACTACTTCCCCACTAGTTTTCCACATTTCCCCAACATCACACGTCCTAAGCATCTCACTTCAAAAAGGCTTGCATGCAGACACCTGGGCAAAGCACCACAACATGCACCTCGGGCAACACAACCACCACTTCCAAGTGACTAAAAGTAATGAGGTAGTTTCTAGGATCCACCAAAACCTACATAATATTTATCAAACATTTGGCATTATACATCAAGACACTACATCCCATACACCAAGTAAGGATCCTCAATCCATCACATCTTATACACATTATACCGATAGTAGCACATAAGAAACTATATCCAGAATATATGTGTGTGAAATAACCACAATACATTACATACCTCTACACACATATATGGATAAAACTAACTGTTGTGCCTACCAGTACTAGTAACTACCCAGAGAAGAGAGTGGGGACAATGGGGGTAGTTAGCCATCCATTCTCTCACTAGGATGTTGGGGAACCCCCCCCCCCAGGGCTCAAAATACATGGGGTGTTAGTTTACCTAACCGAAAGGGTAGAGTAGCATATAGAAACAAAAAAAAGTATATGATATAATTTATCTCATAGCCACACTATAGGAATAACCTATTCTTTGACTAAACTACAAATAACATCTCTTAGACTCCCAGTTTCCACTACTAAGACTAGATATCCTATAAAAATACAACCATTTAAAGTGATATATTAAGTTATGTATCCCTTTTTACCAGTTTAACTTTACATTAATTAATTAGTTAACCATTAATTAACCATTATCATTTCCATATTACATTTTATTATCATTCCAACTAAGATCCATTCCCTCCAAGCAAAACAAAACCAAGTCCTCTATTCCTTAAAAGTTACAACCTCAGAATTAAATACTAGAAAGATTCAATCCCATGAGTTAACAAAAAAATTTAATCATTTATTAATAGAATTATCCCATTTTCATAATTCCAAGTATTCTATTAAATGAATATAATATTCCAAACCTAAGGTAATCAACACGATAAGTAGATGAACTACCCATTAAGTCTTTTCCACCTATAGCAGGAGCATAGACCCATCCATCCTCGAGAATCTAAACCCAGAAATCATGTGGAATAACCCATGCATATTAGCCTATTTTGGAAGGAGAGTAAGTAAGACCATATTCCTCGATCAGTGAGGAAATTAAAGAAGATATACAAATAACAAGATTCAGTACGCATCCATCATTCACATCCAACCTCTTTCATTGTCTCCAATGTCCTACCTGACACCAACATGCATAAACCGATCCATATTGACACTCTAGGTGTCAACTGCTACCACCACCATGGGCCTCCCAATCCACAGATACCACAACATCCATCTAGGTTTATCCATCCCAGGATCACACCATAATATAAGTAACAAGAAACAAACAACATAGCAACTGGGCTCTTGGCCCTAAACAAGGCATTCAGCTTTCACGCACAACGAGCACTCATAGCTCCAAAGAATAAGGAATTGGGGCCTTTAAAATAAAGAGGGTAACTCAAAACCCTTCATGGAATTATCTTTATCACACAACCAGTTCTTTATTAAATATTGAATTAACTGATTCATTTAAACATGCATAACTACATCCATTTCATTTATCACCAAGCACAACAAAAACCACCAAATTCATTAACATGCCTCTTTATCATTAGATAATTAATTAATAATTAATCCCTACATTACATTATTTACCAATTTCCTTTAAGAACAACATTCTAAATAATAAAATCATAGATATCACACTATCTATAAAATCAAGAGGCAAACCATTATCACATTATAATTAAATAACATACAATCGATTCCAATTCCTTAATCTAGTTCAAAAATTTATTATGTCAATTTCATTATGATCCAGTGGCTAAAACACGCTAACACTATGACTACACATAAAATAATATAGAATACATGAATCCCCTACCTCGAAATCTTTTTTATGTTCTTTGCATAAGAACGGGACAACATAATGGATCACGATCACCTGTACCACAATGACTGTATCCATCTGAGGATTCCATGACACAATCTAATCAACAAAAACCCAAGAAAGATCCATTAAAAATATGGAGAATACATTCCAGAACATAGAAAGGGGAATGGGAGGAAACAGATTGAATAACCCACAACAATAGAAATAAAACATACCTTCTATCAAAGTCAAATTGACACTTCCTGTTTATACCAAAACTGGGGCATATAGGCAGGGAAATCTTAGTCCAAGGATACAGCATAATTACACATCTCTTTAAGAAATAAAGGTTATGGTCACATTATACATATAAAAGAAATATGGAAGAACAATGCATAATGTATCTCGACCTTTTGAAAATCTAAATAGAGAAGCGGTTTAGATACAGTTAATATTTTCCATTAATGGTGGATCTCATCAAGATTATGTGGTTTGACCAAGTAAAGGCACTCAGGACCCTATAAAAATTAATATAGGATTTGTGGGATTTGAATCTGCCATAAATACCTTAAAGAAGTCTTTGAATGGATTTTATGTTAATGAAATGTCAAATGGTTGAAACTGTAGGAAGCTGTAAACATTGTTCACTAGTTGATCTAGAAATAGTGTAACACCTACCGATAGACAACTCACTGATAGATGAATATTACTCACTGATAGATGAAGATGGCTCACTGACACTAATAGATAAAGATGACTCACCGAAACAGATAGATGAAGATGAATCACCGAAATATGAAGATGAATCACCGACACCGATAGTTGAAGATGACTCACCGACATATGAAGATGACTCCCCAACACTGATAGATGAAGATGACACATCAACAGATGAAGATGATTCACTGAAAGATTAAGATGACTCATCAACACCTACAGATGAAGATGACTCACTGACACCAACAGATGAAGATGACTCACTAACAGATTAAGTTGACTCACCGACACCAATAGATAAAGATGACTCATCAACACTGATAGATGAAGTTGACTCAACAATAGTGAGAGATTAAGATAACTCCCCAACACTAGTAGATAAAGATCACTAGCCAACAGATGACTCACTAAAAAATAACTCGCCGATAGCACTGTTCACATCTATCTCACTGGCAGCACTGTTCACAAAACTAGAAACACTATTCACATAACTGGAAATTTGGAAAAGTGTTGGGAATATGTCACCTTGACCTCCTAGAACACCTCAAACACTATATTTCATAAAAGTAATGGACTGGAGAGGTCCAGGACATTATATAAATTCTTATAAAACAAGTGGAAATAAAACATAAAATAATCAAAATACATTACACACATGATCTTATATTATCAAAGATAATGAATAAGTAATATAACCTAATGAAATGAAATTGAGTTATAAAATTCCATACCACTTGGTAACATTCAATCCAAATACACTTGGATAGAATAATAAAAAAATGAATCTTAAATTTACATGAAGTATGAATAATTCATGATATTACATGTCAAAGGGGCAGTATATACACCATATAAAAGAAGTAACGTGAATAATGTAAGCCCTCGGGAGTAAGCTGAGATTAAGCACAATGTACCATCCTCATACCAACAGATATTCTAAGTGGACTTTAACATATTGGAGGATATTCATCAATCATGCATCATGGACTTTAGTGAATAATGGGATGATCACACTTCCTTTATTGAGTTCATATACAGTAACACTTTCAGGATTCGATTTAGATGGAACCTTATGAGGCTCTTTATGTGAGGTTGTATAGCTCATCGCTTTGTTGGAATGAGCTGGGTGAGGCAGCAGTTTTTGGTCCCAATATGGTTCTGAAGTCATATGAGAGAGTACATCTAATACATAAGAGGTTTTTCACCATTGAAAGAAGACATGGATCTTATGCAGTCTATAGGAGGATACCCTTGGAGTTCATTGTGGGATATCTTGTTTTCATAAGAGTGAATCCCCAGTTAGGGAACATATGTATAGGGAAGAGGGGAATGCTAGAACCAAATTTTTTTTACCCTTTGAGATCACTAAGATGATAGGAGTGGTGGTTTTTACACCCCAACCATGGATATTCTTTCATTTTATTCTTTTCTTGGATTTGGATCTTTTTGCTTCGGGTTCAAGTTTATCCCACCACTAAAAATATCACTTATATTCAAGGTTTGGAACTATGGGTATATCCTATAAAACCATGGGTATAGTTTATACCAACGGTTCCATGAATTATGGCCTTCTGAGGTGTCGGTATAGAGTAATACCCACGGTTTCATAGAAACTGTGGGTATAAACCTAGAAATTTCAATAATACCCACTGTTTTAGTTAAACTGGGGACATTAATATATACCCATGGTTTACAAAACTGTGGTTATAGATTATTTAACCATACATAATATACTCATGGTTCATTGATCCATGGGTATAAATACATGTCCCAAACAAGCAGTACCAACCTTCCTTCCATCCTTTAACCTGTAAAAAAATAAAAACCACAGTACATGGTATATATCATGAGTGAATGGAAATAGTTGACATACCAAGTTGTACAGGAATTAATTTATATATAAACATGGGTAAAAACAATCCTAATAAACCTATCAACATGAAATAGTCAAACCGAAACTCATTCTAGTTGAGTTTAGTTATTTTTATTTAGAATATTTATCATGTTTGTCTCAATTTCCCATTGAATTAATTCCCATAATATGTGATTCTAGTGTTTTAACTATCCATAGATAATTTACAAACTTATTGACCCAGGGATTTGCATCCTTTTATATAGTATCATCCAAAGGAATTTGTCCCAACATCATCTAAGACGGTCAGGCTTCACCAATCCAACAACTATAGACAACCATAGTTCACCATTATTAATAATTTTATTAAATGAGCAAGTGGTATGAAACAAGTTATATATATGTAAATTTAAACCTCTACTATTCTCTCAAGTAAATCTATAAAAAACTATTAAAAACCAAAAAAATCAATTGAGAACAAAATATTTCATTAGGAAACTCCTACACATATTAATGCGAAATTGGTGTCTTGGATCACATCATCATTTCAAAATAATCATGTTTTTTAGGTAGTACAATTCCATGATCAAAAAAAAGTGTTTAATAATTATTTATATCAAAATAAATTTATCTCTCAATACAATCATATTAAACCCACATAGATTATTAGTAATAAATTCTAGTACTCGACCCATTATAGCAGTTGAGTTTCTCTCCATCATTATCTTGTCAAACCATTTTATCCACCTAGAATAGTAGAGTTATATTCTTAGTTAATTTATGGAATATTAGTCCATGGAATTTATTAATAGTGATTTTAAGTGAAATAATTGAAATAAAATTGGACTATGACCTATGAGAGTTCAATGAAGGTTTTAATAGAAATTTCAATCCAAACTATCTAGTGTATGACAGAGTATTTTTGGCACCAAGGTATTTCTGAAGTTTCAATGGGATGGAGTATAATAATAAACTCCAAAAATATATAGTAGCTCGTTATCTAATATTACATTATAAAATTGGTTATGAATGTGAATTTCTATTTTGTAGTCCCAACACATTACCATTTAACCAACTTTTATACCCATAGCATTTCTAGAATCAATATATATTGTATTGTCTCCCAAATATTCTCATTGTAAATTCTAATGTCCTTAATCCTTATTCATGGGAATTTAAAATTCATTCCTATACATTACTAATCCATCCCTAGTTACCCATATATCTTAGTCCCTCCCATGGTTCAGAAATATACTCTAATATAGTAATATTGTGATTAACTAAGGTGGATTGGTTATGACCATGAGCTGGCACAAGTGTTTGGGCATCAAGGAATCACCACTAGGGAACAATTTCACCCAAAAAAAATTAATTAAAATAGTATCATAAATAAATAAAATTCTCAAGTCTAGAATTACCATAATATAAATAAAGGGATTGAATAATTCTTCCATATGATTGAAATTTATAAAATTTCCAAGGCTAGATTTACCATATTCAAGTTTGAAGTTTCCAGTTGGAATTTATCGAAGTCCATAATTATGGACAATCCACTAATGTACAAATCATGTGATAGTTTAAAAGAATTTTCAATTAAATATTTTTACCCTAAATCCAAAAAAGTGGTGAAGTATATGGAGTTATATTGTATTCAATAGGGTGAACATCTAGTGTTAGAATATGTTACGTGTTTTTCAATGTTGGGGTTGTATCTACTCGAGTTAGAATTACATGATATCCTAATAGCTCAATGATTCAAAAAGGTTCTTTATTTTAGATTAGTGTTGATTTTTTATTTGTACAATTCACCCTATTATGTTTAAATGGTGTCTCGATCCTTTGATATAGAGGCCCTTACATTTGTTCTCTCAAGAAATAATGTAATCTCCTCCATGATTTGGAGTGGTCTGGAAAGGTCAAGCAGTCGAAATAAGAAGCAGGAAAAATGTGGTCCATCATGTAAAGTGGGAATAAAAAGAGAATATGAAATTTATTCTTCACTGACAACAAAGTCTCAATCCTTATTGTGATATTAGTGTAGAACATCAGGCCATAGAAAGATCTATTATTTTATTAATGGGTCCTTTTATCATGATCCTTCCATTATTTTTGGTTTTTTTGGTTGTTGGTTATTACCAAGTTAATAAGGATTCCTCTACCCTATTCACCCTTACCATTGAGGGAAATGAGGTACCTTTTCCTTTAACATTGTACTCATGTATTACACATATCATTATTTACTAACAATATACCAAAACAAAGAAGACATGTTTCTCCTAAGTCATTGCATCATAATTCATAGGTCTCAACAACTTAGATAATAAATTCTTAAAGATAATGATTGAAATATATAAAAGGAAAACAAAAATATAAATATTTATATGGGTTATGTGGAAATCCATTTGGTTTCTCAGACAAGGGATTAATCTCTATGCTCCTATGTGCGATATGTTTGAAAGTTGAAAGTCTTACAAGGGTCATTTATTTTTTTTTGAAGAGATTGAAAATTCAGTCTAAATATCTCAAATATCATGAGGAATTTACCATTACTTTTCTATATGAGTGTTATTACTTAGAAAAAAATGTGGGGCATGGATCTAATAATGAAAAAAAAAATATTCCTAGAAGAACTAGTGGGATGATTCACCATGTTCCTGACATTGTATCAAAGAATGAGAGTATATTCAGACAACCACAACTATTTATTTTGGAGATATTGTTTTATTTAGGGTTGTGTGTCACTCCACTCAGTGTATATGATAAGGGAATAACTTCTTTCCCACAGTTTTGATCTTCTAATAACACTTGAGTCCTACCATGAGGCAATAGGGTGTTTCTTGTATCTTTGATAATTCATGTAGTGCAACACAACTATCATGAGTTATTTATGAAGCCTTTTATTTATAGGTGGGATGATTAGTAAAAAAATATCATTTTATAGACCTACATGTCTTTAAATCATAGTTATACTATATTTCTACTTTATGGGTGTGTTAGGAAAGTTGGTTTTCAATTGTTTTCACTTTTGAGTTTCAGGGATGATATATTTGTGTTTAATTATGAACTATAACTTTTCAAAAAAATTATTTTTTTAAAATTATATGGGTTAAGTATGTATTGAAATTCCATGAGACGATTAGGCTATGAGGCCAATTGTTCATTAGGTCATTGGGACATTAGGCACTTATGTCATTTAGGCCAAGGCCAATTGGCCATTATGGCATGTTTCCTAGGACCTCCCATGGTTCAAACATAGTAATAGCCTAGTTAGACTCTAATATTGGAATGACTATGATAGAATAAAGTTGATGGGCTATGCCCATGGGCTAACACAAGTGTCTAGGAATCAAGGAATCACTACTTGGGAATAATTCTGGCCAGAAACAATTAATTAAAATAACATTATAAAATAAATAAAATTTTAGTATGATCCATCTATATGTCTGATGTCCACACCGAAGGAAATGAAAATAAATAGAAACAACATGGTATAAAGGTAGACAGAAATGAAATACATTAATTAATCCCTCCACTACCCTAATGTCCCTCCCCTGTAAATAAAACAACTTATCCACCTCCAGTGACCTTTCGGGCCCCTTTATAGAATATATCTACCTCCATTCATAGAAAACAGTAAAAGGCCTAAGTGGCTGACAGATAAATAAAATAAAATAAAAACTAAACTATAACATACCTATCTCTTGTAACTATAAAAATCTTCCACCCATCATTTAAGAAAAAAAATGCATTCCACAGTACATATCCCAAAAATTGGAGTATTATTATAATTATTAAACTATAGAATAGGATAATGTTAATTTACTAATGATGGATTGTAATTTTATATTATAATAGTGTATATAAGTATTAAAATAACTGTAATAAATTTGGAAGAAAATTAACACTTGAAAATCATATTTCCTCATGTATCTACAAATGTTTACAATATAATCCCTCGAAATGAACAAATGTTTTTTAACTAGTGTAGTGTATTTTGTAATGAATTCCATCATATAGGTTATTATTATAATATAGAGATGTGAACTCATTTTTCAAACCATCAAAAAAATTGGATTTTCTTATAGGTAATAAACTACATAAAATTAATATCACTATTTGAGTCATCATATGTAAATATATTGTAAAAGAAATGTTAATGAATTATTATAGATTATGAAAGTTCATAATTTAAAATATATCATAATATATTATATTTAGTGCGGTATTGAATAATCAAATAAAATATTGACAAATTATGATAAGTATGTGATGAACATGAGTTATAAAGTGTGTTAGGAAAATTTGGCATATAAATAGTGAATGGAATTTTGAATTCTTATATAATTTTTTTTAATATTTATAAAAAATATAAATATAAAACTGAGTAATTTAAAAGTGAAATGATTTATAAAAGAATGTAATAAAATAACACCCTACTAAAATAATGAAACATAATGAAAAATAAATATAATGGAAAATCAAGAATATCTTTATTGACATTAACTGAGATAATTATTAAGGATATCTATAGGATCACTGGAATATGAAATTTTAGTCATTTTTTTATTAGTACACTAATGATTCCTTGCACTAGTTCCATCCAATAAAAATATTGAAATCATAGGAACTCCTAGTTTAAAATTAATACAAATTTTTCCTTATTCATGTATGTTAAAAACTAAAAAATAATAACATAGTAACAATAATAAAAACAATAAAAATAATTAATATAGAATGACATTATAGTTGTAGAGGAATTCCAACAGTCATTTAACTGACTCCAATAATTCAATAGACATTGGCCATTCTATACTTCTCAAATAAGTTTTTTACCATTTTAAAATTAAATATATATCTGGTATGTTAAAATGTAAAATAAAAAGAAAATCACAAATATAAGAATTTTTATTTCAAGGTGTCATATTATTTATAGGTATTTTCCCATAGGATAAAAAAATAGAACAAAACAAAGGTAATAATAAAATACAAACAAAAAAAATATTACTAACACTATCATGATATAAATTAGTCTTATTCATAAAATTCATACCTAATATAGATTTTTCAAAGGAACATAAATAAAAAAAATCCCCAAATTAAATTGGTCTAAACCAAGAGAGAAGAATAAACCAACCTCAAATGGTGGATGATAAACCAAGACAATTCAAACTTCTTTGCCTTTGGCAGTTGATGAAAAAACATGCCCAATGTGGACTCAATAGAACCATGATACACCCTAGAAACATAGATCAAAGTTATAATCTCATATCCTCAAAACACCTTGTGTTTGGTTGAATGAAACCATGAAATGGGATATAGGAAAAATCTTATAAATTTATAAATTAAAGAAAATGAATTCTTACCTCAAAGTACCGACCAAGATCCCTCAAGAAATTATTCAAAAATGGCAGGAGGAGAGGGATCCAAGATAGGGGGGTGTCACATGGGTTGTTCGTCCATGGGGGTGTCATGCATGACTAGATAGGATAAGGGGGCTAGGTTATGTTAGAGGAGGAGTGGGAGACGAGTGGGGAGGGGGGATGCTGCCAAAGGAGGGGGAGCTGAGAGGGGTTGGGGGTAGGGAGGTGGAGTCTAAGACGTTGAGGTAGAGGCGGAGGTGGGGAGGTCATAGTTGAGGAGGAGAGGAGAGGGTCGGGTGGTAGAGGTTGGGGAGGGGAGAAGAGGTTTTATGTAGGGGATCCTAATGAAAATAAAAAATTGGGAGGTGAATCCCAATGAAATTGTAAAATCAGGGCAATATACCCATGTTTTAAACAAAATTGTGGGTATAAACTAGAATATATCACTTATACCCATGGTTTATAAAAACCATAGGTATAGATGTGTGGGGATAAACCTATTTTCCATCAGTACCCATAGTTTAAAATTATTAATTTTTGAGTTTTTAGGTGTTTTTATAGAATGTGCATGGTTTGTTCATGAATAGATGAAATCATGTGCCATTCCTAGGAAACCATG
This sequence comes from Viscum album, assembly GCA_963277665.1. Taxonomy (NCBI): domain Eukaryota; kingdom Viridiplantae; phylum Streptophyta; class Magnoliopsida; order Santalales; family Viscaceae; genus Viscum; species Viscum album. The sequence continues at coordinate 1,089,542,678 of OY728165.1, forward strand.
TGTCATGGTGTTGTTTTTCGATTAGTGGTGTATTGTATGGTTTTCACATGGTTTGGAAACTGTGTGACCCAGATGAGTAGGGTGTATCCATTTATATAGTAGGGTGTGAACTAATGGCACATGGTTTTTCAAACCATGCGAGCTACCTGGTCATTAAAAAGTGTGAATTTAACTCCTTGACCCTCTCAGTTTTAACCCAAAATCGGTTTTCTCCTCCCTTTCTTTGTCTAGGCACACCAAGGGGACCTTGGAGACCATCCTCCTTTGCTCCAAATCATCTATAGATTCTTATCCTTCAAATCTAAGTTAAGATCTTTAGATTTTTAATCTATTTCCCCCATCTATCTCCCTTATCTATCAAGTTATTAGGGTTTCCTGGTGGGGTTTCCCTCTTTGATAAACCCTAAAGGTTAGGGTTTCTGTGTGACTCAATTTTCTCTTGATCTTGGCTATGTTTATTGTTCCTTGGCTACTATTCATCCTTCTCTAGGTGTTTCATTGCGTTCGCAATCCATTAAGGTAGGTTATTCTATCCATTTTCTTTCCGGATCATTCCATTATATTCTTGTGCATTTTAAGTAAATTATATATTTGTTTTGAATGTTTGTGGTATGATTTATTGGCTTGGTATTGTTTTTTTGGGTTGGAAAAAATTGGTGGAAGGGGTTTTAAATGGGTTTCTTCAATCATGTTATATCATTATGCACATTATGTGTTTTCTAAAATTTCAATTTTTTCTTTAAAATGATATTTTCTTTTTTCGAGTGGTGTTTAACTTTTATTATATTATGATAAAATTTTTGGATTATAAATTTTTTATCGTATGAGGAAATTGGTTATTTTTATGACATGTCACTTACATGTGGATTGTTGTATTGGTTGGAAAGCATGTGGTGTTTCTCTATAATTGGTTTTTGGGTGACTTCATTGATGTGTGTGGTTTTCTACTAGATGTGCTAGCATCTATGTGTGCATGGGTGCACCCATGGATAGGCACACAAATAAAAATGGCTTTGGAAAAAATTTCCCAACTTAAAAACTGTATTTCAAAAGACTCATCCCTATTTCATTCCTTCTTCAAACTATTGAATCTCAACAAAATGGTCCCTTTATTTTTCAATGACATGAATATGATTTCAAATGATATGGGAAGTTATGGACCATTTTTTACTTTGCATAAATGGTATATTTCCTTTAAAAGAATATGAAAGCTTGTTTGTAATCTTAAAGTGTGTTTTATGTTTTTAGTTTTATCTGAGGTGGTGCTTGAAAATGAAATTAGACATGATTAATAGTCTGATTGTCACTCTTCAATATTTGGTAAATAAATGTAATTTTTGAAATATAAGGCCTTGTTGGAACCTTAGCCAATTTTGAGAAAATATTTTGAAGTCTTTAATTATGTGATGACCCTATTGGCACTTGTGAATGACTCGCTATTTAAAGGGAATCCCTATGGAGTATTTCCCTCTATGGTTTATCATGTGGGTAGTGTATGTGATTGTGGTAGGCAAGTGCGGTGGTGGTAGTTAAGGTGATTCACATGTGCGAGGGACTCCTCTTTTACCAAGTACTTTTACCATGGGACTCATGGGTGTCTTTTAGAGGGTCGAGTGATGGTTTGTTATCAACCCTAATTAGATGGGTTGGTACCTACTTGAACTGATAGGGCTTGGTGGGGTGTTCCAGTGGATTGGTTATTTTAAGGTAGCCATTTGGTCATAGATTGTGTAGCTACATCATATCTCAGAAAGTAAATCTGATTCGAGTATATCTAAGGATCATGATAGGGATGTTTAATAAATGGCCATGGTTTACTATCTATATTTTTCTGTTTATATTTTTCTGCACTTGTTTCCCATTTTATACTTCTTTTTTATTCTAAAAATTTCTTGTTATTTTTTTTTAGATTTTTGTTTGGTTTTGGGTTTACAAAATGATAAACTATTTTAATTAATGAAAATGTAAAGTTTTTTGTTTTGAAAAAGGGGGAGTTTTGTTGTTTATCTAAAATGATAAAAATATATTTTTTATAACTATATCTAAAAATAGTGTTTGTGGGATGTTTTAGGAAAGAAAATATATAGATTTTGTGGTGATTCCCTACTAAGATATTAAGCTCAAAACCTACTTACATCATTCAGTGTTGGTAGCACTGGGAAATTTTGCAGGTTCAGGATTTGTCCCAAGTTCTCATCATTAGAGAAGGTTGGACATGTTCTAGGTTGGTTTGTTTATGGTGGTGACCATGAGGTCACATGGAGATTAGGTTAGTGGCGGTTTGGTTTGGCTTTGTATTTAGTTTTTGGATTTCTCAGTTGTATTTTGCATCTAGATCATCTCATGTATTTATTTATGATCAATTTTTTCCCCATTTCTTAGTTAATTTATTTTATTAGATCTTATTTATTTTTCTAAAAGCATTTCCACTTGGTTTATATTTGATGCACAGTACTATTTTCCAGCCTGTGGGGATCAGGATTGCCCTTCAGGCCATGTCTTATACTGGGTTGGGTGTCAGGTCATATGGAACCCCAACTTGGTTCATGATAGTGTCATACTTTCTAGACCACCCTTTTTTCTATCGAGGTATACAAGATGTGTTCCATGTGTCACAACTTCACACGTACATACCCGACCCTACCCATGTTGTTGATTGTGAGGACATTGAGCTTCATAATGATGCATTTTATGAGGATAATATGGTGTGTATCTTATATCTAATGGAGAATGTGTTGTAAGGAATGATGGTACCACTAGACCAGATTCAGTGGTAGATCAAGGAGGAGATGTGGGAGTGTGATTCTGTTGTTCGACATCAGTGGCCTATGTTCTTTAATAACAAACTCAAGAGATAATTCTATGGGATGATAAGTATGTATAGGGGGAGAATTTTAATATCCTAAATTCTTAAAGATAATAAAACCCCTCTTTATTAATAATTTATAATTTTTTTTATGTGAAAATTTAATTTCTTCAATAAAAATCACTTAATAAATGTTTAGAAGTATTTAAATAAGCGTAAAAACCAAATAGAATCATGAAATATTCTATGGGATGTTTTCAAAGTTTGGAGATGAGTTATTATGAGATTCTAAGACCGATAGAGCTTAGAAACATAAGAAAAAAATATTAAATATATTATATTATGCACTCATGATTTATCCAAAATTATTGAATATATCTCAAATAGTGCATCGTATGAGAAATATGAGACCATTGTTAGGTCCAGGACAAGGGTTATGCCCTATGAAGAACATAACAATTGTGTGATTTGGGAATTTAGTAAGATCTCATGTGAGGATAACTTATTTAATATTTTTATTATATTATTTTTTTAAAATAATTTAATATCTCCCAAATGGGTCATCGTATGAGAAATTTGAGACTACTGTTAGGTCAGTTACATGTGTTTTACCATAAGTGGGGCATAACATTTGTGTGTGTTGGACATTTGATAATATAGTATGTGAATATAACTTATTTAATATGTTAATTATAATAGTTTTTAGAAAATAATTTAATACCTACCAAAAAATGAGTTGTATAAGAAATATGAGACCACCATTTGGTCCGACAAATGTGTTTTTCCCTTGGAGGGATATAACTTTTATGAAAATCATGTGTTAGTAACATAAAATTCCATTATATCTTTTAAAATATATATTTATATTATTCTATTATTTTAATTAAATAAATTTATTATATTGATCATCTTGTCTACAAAAAACCCAGAAACTACCTTTTTTAATAATCTCAATTTCCAAAAGCTTAAGTTTTAAACCATTTTCACCCATTTCAGTCAGCAACGCATTAAATGAGAGAAATTAATGATGATGCCATAAATTTTTGGATAAATAATAGATTATATTAAGTGTTTAAAATAGTTTTTAAAATTTCTTCGATTTTGAGGTTTAAAATAGATGAACCATTTTGATTTTGTGTGTGATGCCATCAAGTCAGGGTGATCCTGAAACATTTTTTTGTGAAATCTGATAACCTAACTATAGTTTATTACCATATTGTGTGGGATAGATTTATGTTTTATCCTCTTCAGAGAGTTTTTTAGGAATTTTTTTCCATTTTTTTATTTTGTTAATTTATATCATTTTTTTGATCTCTAAATTTTGAAAAAAAATTCTAAAAATTAAATGAAAGATAAAATCTATATTTTTTTCAACGATAATTTACAAATTTTCAATTGTTAAATCACACAAAATTTTCGAAAGATAAAAATAATGAATTATCCAAAGATAATTAAAACGTATCATCTAGGGATAATTGATAAAAAAATATCAAGAGATATTTTTTTTGAAATTATCTAACAAATAATTAAAATTATTATAGACTGATAATTTCATAGAATTATCCCAAGATAATTAATGATAATTTAGAGATTATCAATGGATAATTATTAAAATTATAAAATGATGATTTTAAAATTATCAATGGATAATTAGTAAAATTATCAAATGATAATTATGAGATTATCAAAGGATAATTATTAAAATTAACAAATGATAACTATGAAATTATCAAGGATAATTATAAAAATTATCAATTGATAGTTGTGATAATATCAGAGGATAATTTATGGAATACAAATTTTCAAATGATGGTAAACTATCAAAGGATAATTATAAAGGATAATTTATGATAAATTATCAAAAGATAATTATAAAAGGAAAAATTAGGAAAAATTATCAAAAGATAATTATAAAGGATAATTTAAGAGAAATTATCAATGTATAATTATTCTTAAGGAAAATTTTTTGAGTGCATGCATTATCATATAAAGATAATTCATAAATTATCAAGGAGATAGAAATCATTATCGCATGTGATATTTATTTCTTTCTGAAATAAAATATGCGGTTTTGGTTCTGTGAGTCCTTGATGAATCTTGAGAATTGAGATGTTAATGATTATGATAATAATCCTATGAGGATTTGTTCTTGACTGTTATGGTTTCCACTCCAACCTTCGAACCACATAGTGTGGTTTATTATTTCCATTGAAATTGATGACATTAAGGTAGGGTTTTCTTACCTTTATAGGACTTATATATTTATGATGTTATCATGATGTTATGTTATTCTAGACTAAATCATGATTTTTCTAAGATGCATGTGGGTGTGTGACTAGCCATGTGCGTACTTGTTTATGTGTGACTATCTTGACTTTAATATTGGTGTGGTTTATCACTCCATGTTATGGAACATTGTGTTTTTTTTGCAGCCGGTGGAATTGTGTTTTAGGTACCAAGATACTTAGGTGGATCCTTGAGGTTGTATGTACAAGGTTTCCCAACCTGACTCAATCTTAACATACTTAAAGGTAGACGTGGTTATGCCTATAGTGGGGAAATCATAGTGACTATCTAGAAGTTACTAAAACACTCAACTGGATCCTTGAGTTTGGGTGTATGAGGTTACCCAACCTAACACAGTCCTAATTTCTTTAAAGGTTTATGAGGCTACCCCACGTAAAGGGGAATTAATAGTGTCTATTTTTAGGATACTAAGATACATTGGTGGATCCATGAGGGTGAGAGTTACATGGTCCATTAGCTGATTACCCATCATAACAAGTCCTAACATCCTTAAATATAGATATAGATACCCCTATTAAGGGGAAGGCATAGTGGATTACTAAAAGATACCAAACATGGATTTCTATAGACTTGGTTTTTGGTTGATTAAAAGGATAAGTGGACTTGTTATCCACCTAATGGAACATGAAACACTCCGATGATAACCACTATAAGGGTGGGGTGAAATTTTGACATGGTGGATCAATTAGTATTCATGTAAAAACCACTAGCTATGTGGGTTGATATTGGTTACATTGACATAGGTATGTTACTTCTCAACATCCTTAACAATAATGAGTAGAAGTAGGTGGGGCCAGGGTTCATAGTATCTTTGTTAGTGCATGATGACTCAGAACAAGTATTTTTACTAATAATTTACTGATTTCATGATATACATTGATATATATTGTGCACTGTGACTTCCCAAACTCATATGCCAGTAAACTATTTCCCAATCCCAATTGTATGCATGGCCTCACACATATCTCCTTGAATGCTAGATGTTTCTGAATAGTAGAGTGAAACACAACGGATAAGGAATAACAAATAAATAAGACCATATGGAACATAAAATTCAAGAATTATAAACACTAGATCAGTAACCAACCAAATAATAAGGATATATAAACAAATAATGAATAAAAATAAACTAGTAACTAGAATTTGAATCATATAAAAAATGATGATAATGTATTTTAGGTATCTATAAAGTAGTAAAACATGGATACAACCAGCAGGAAGCAGTATTGTACATGTTAAATAAAATGAATCAAAAAGTCCATCCAAGAATCTTGAGCTTCTTCCTGGTTGTTTTCTATCCAAATCCATCCTAATTCATTCAATAAGTCAATAATATGTAAGAGGATTCATCCCCTTATATACACATGCAATCTAGTTTTCTTCTTGAGCACCATAGGTGGCCCGTATAGGGTGTGAGATAAATCTCAGTAGGCCACCACCAATGGTATCTATAAAATATCCAGTCAATGTATATAACATAGAATTGTGCAGATATAATAATGAAATCGGTAATAATAGTTGTTAATGGGTTGGATCGGGTTCCTTATGGGAACCAGGAAGACAATACCTGCTTCGGCTCGTGTTGAAATAACTCTAAACTTGTATCAAAGGATGAAATGCCTAGTATCACATATATAAGGGAGAAAAATACCAGTATCATAGTAGTAAAGGGGAAACCATTCTCTTTATCAAATTTATAAGGCACACCATGGATGGTATTATGGTAAGGGATACCATGCCTGTAGGGTATCCCAAGGGACGGAATTCCCATATAGTATCACAAGGGATGTCATTCCCATATTGTATCACAAGGGGCATCATGCTTGTATAGTATCATAATTTTATCAGGGTCTCCATTCCCATATCGAGTCACATATATATAGGGTTCTCCATGCCCATATCGATACAAAATTTTCAAGGGTTTTCATGCCCATTTATTTTTAAAAAAAATACAAATTTCATGCCCATTTATATAAATTATACATAAGGGTCACCATTCTTATTTACTATATTCATCAATTTTCATCATTCCCACACATCTTTAGTAAAAAAAATTTATTTAATACAAGATAAGTCATTATTCATAATTCATTTACATTTAATTATGACAACGGAGTAACCATTTTTTTAAGTAAGTGATGTGAGCTCACCACTCACTTCAATTCAATTCATTAAAATTATAAAGGGAACTAAGCATGATATTCCATTTAATTTAAGATATATCAAAATGATATCACCATTTAGAATTAAAACCAAACACTCCAATTGATTATTTTTTCATTTACTCATATAATCCAAAAAGGCATGTAAGAGGGGACACCAAAAGGGATACCTCACTATGAAGTTAAAAAATCAATATGAATTTGGGTTCTAGCAAGTCATTAGGATCCAAGAAAGGAAACAATTTCACAGAAGATCTAATTTAGGGGAAACGAATGGTGAAACTAAAATGTAGCACATATCAAATATTATAAAACAACGAGAAAATAGGGGAGAATTTATAAACCACCTACCTCATGCTCATACAAATATCATTGTCTAGTATAGACCTATAATTCTAATTCGATTAGAATAAATCTAAATAACAAATTAATTACCTGAAAATGGAATATGATCATAAACCTTGATAACTCCATCGAGAAGAATACAAAAAAAGAATGGTGAAAAAGGAATGTACTCTTATCTGGATGAATCCAAAGAGATGAACGGTGCTTTGATTGAACACCGGATTAAGAAAAGGGATCAAAATCTATGGAAGAGGGTTTTAGGGAGATCCACATAAATAAGTATGGTACTTTGTCACTAAAAATAGAAAATAAGAATAGGGATGAGATTATTAATAATTTAAGTTAATTTTTTTCTTTTACCCTTGAAAAATAGAGGCACATGGTTTGTCACACAGATATCCAATCCATGGGCCAACCATGTGCATGAAACTTCCTCTAGGGGTCCCTAAATGATTAGTCTACATGGTTAGGGAAACCATGCACCAACCATAAAATATTACTTTACAAAAAACTATAGATATTTTGTATTATCTTTTTCACCCTAGCACACGGTTTGGGAAAACCATGTACCCTACTTCACTCCATTTTCTAGACCTCCATAGTTAAGGATAACCATGTGGTATTCCCCACACGGTTTCCCCTAACTATCTAGCCTACCCTTTTTACCACCAACTAGGGTTTTCGGATCTGAAAAATCCCCACACACCCTAAAACATTTATTACCACAAAGTTCACCCATATTAGGTCCTAAAATAATAATTAAACCAAAAATAAGGGGTTCATACCTAAGGTAAAAATTGGGTTCTTACAGTCTTCCCCCATAAAGAAACTCATTCCAATTTCACCTTCCAAGGGCATAAAAATTTCATCTAAGAGTAACTCCATCCACTTAGAATGTACTACGGCCTCCCACTCCCAAGTCTCATCTTGTACCCATCCATGCTACTATGGAACCCATACTAAAGGGAAATACCTATGTCAGATAACCTTCATGCTCTGATTAATGACTTATATAGGATACTCTTCAAAATAAGAATTAGTATCTAGCTCAATGTCTTCCGGATCAAAAGTTTGAGACAGGTCATCATGATATCGATGAACCTATGAAACATGGAAGATTTCATGAATGTAATGGTATCTATGAGGTAATAGAAACTGATATTCTACCATCCCAACTCTCTTCAGACTCTAAAATGGACCAAAAATTCATGGTGGAATATTTTCTTTCCTTCATATTTATCTAGTCCCAAATATGGGTGATACCCATAAGAACACACGATCCCCAAACTCAAACTCTAGAGGTCATTGACATCGATCAGAATAATATTTCTATCAATAATGAGAAATAGACATCCACTTCATGGTAAGTTGAACCTACTCTAAAGTTTTTTGAATGATATGAGAACCTAGTATAACTACCTCTCCAACCTCTAACCTGTGTAGGGGTGAACAATATGGCCTACTGTATAGGGCCTCATATAGAATCATCTGTATCATCTCATAATAATGATTTATGTATGAGAACTTGATGAGAGGGATATGAATTTCCTAATATCCATTCAAATTAATGAAATATTCTCATATAATTTCTTCTAACACATGTATTGTCCTTTCTGACTAACCATCATTTTGTGGGTGAAATGATGTGATCAGAATCACCTGAGTACCCATATCCTTCTACAACCCCTTTTAGAACCTTGATGTAAAATAAGAATCCCTATCTGAAATGATAGTATGAGGGAACCCATGTAGTCATATGATCATATGTAAAAAAATATTCATATCTCATTAACTATAAAACTATCTCAAATAGGAAGGAAGTGATATACTTTCATCAGTCAATCCACAACTACCCAAACTATGTCACTACCTTGAGATGGTCTCAGTAATCTGACTAGAAATTCCATTGAAACATCCTATTATTTCCATTTTGAGACCGATAATGGATGTATAAATCTATTAGGTCCATGATTTTCCTCCTTCACCTATTAAAAGGTGGAACTCCTAGTGATAAAACAATCTATCCGACACTTCATCCCTGAACACCAATAATATAAGTGCATGTCAAGATACATGTTAGAGATATCTGGGTGAACTTCCCACTGAGAAGCATGTGATTGACACATTATATCCCTTTTCATATATGTGGTAACCCATATACACCCATGTATATGCCGGATATTATCATCATCAATAGACCAATATAGAGCTAAGTCCTCTCCAGTCATACTCTCTCATAGGACCAAGTCGTCATGATCAAAAAATTGCCTCATCTTCACCATCTCTAAAATTGAAGAGGTCAAAGATAACGATTCAAGTACATACTTTTTATAATATTCCTATACATCTATATGCATCTTAAAAGCAAAATCCATAATCTTCCATTCTCTAATGGCCTCATTAACTGCCTATGTATAAGTCCTCATACTATAATCATCAGAAATACCATTTCTCTTTCCAGGTGTATAAGCTAGCTCTAAGTCAAAGGACTGGAGATATTCAAACCATATTCACTTCTGGATATTTAAGTATCACTCTGTAAAAATATACCTGAGGATTTTTTGGTCTTTAAACACCAAAAAACTCCCTCCAAGCATGTAATGCCTCCAAAAGCACAAGGCGTATACAACAGTTGCTAAATCAAGATCATGTGTTAGGTAATTTATCTCATGGGGTCTCAAAATTTTATGATCTATATGAAAAAAATAAATCTCCATGCAACATAAATTCTGCTAGACCAATACTTGATACATCACAACAGACTATATAGATCATACCCAACTCTAATAGAATCAAGATCAATGCTAGAGTTAATCTCCTTTTCAGCTCATGAAAGGATGTCTCATAGGATTTATACCATATAAATTTCACACCCTTCTTATTTAAGCCAACAATAGTTATTAATAAATGATAATTCATTTATAAAATGCTTGTAGTAACTAGCTATCCCCAAGAAACTTCATATATCAAAGAACTTCTTGGGCTGCTCCCAAGTAACCACTACTCTCACCTTCTCTGAGCCAACTAAAACTAATACCTACAAGATAATATGTCCCAAGAATTGAACCTTGTCAATCCAAAAATGACATTTACTAAACTTACCATATAGGTGGTTCTCTGTAATTGTATTCAAAATGATCTCAATATGAGTGCCATAGTCATTCCAAGTATGAGAATACACCAAGATGTCATCTATAAAGACCAAGAAAAAGGAATCTAGATATGGATGGAAACCCATATTCATAAAATTCATGAAGATGGAAGGCGTATTTGTAAGACCGAATGGTATCATAAGATAATCATATAAGCTATACTGACTATGAAAAATCCATATTTGGAATATTTGAATGTCTGACTTGAACCTAATGATAACTCAATCTTAGGTTGATCTTTGATAAATACCTCACTCATCTATGTTGGTCAAAAAAGATAATCTACGTGAGGTAAGGGAAACAATATTTTCACTATAATCTGATTAAAATTTCATTAATCCTTAAAAATATTGAGGGTTAAATCCATTTTCTTGTTGAAAAGGGCTGGTAAAGACTAGGAAGAAATATTGGGCAGTATGAAACCCTTAGCCTCTAAATCCTTTAACTGCCTCTTCAGATACTGCAACTCAATAGTAGTCATCCTATAAGGAATAATGGATAATGTTATAGATCTAGGCACTATATCAATATTAAAATCTGCCTATCTCTTAGGAGGGAGTCCAAAAAATTAATTGGGGAATACATCCTTGAATCGATCAGCTACAGGAGTGAATTGAATATGATGTGATCCCTGATCATTCATGTAAAGGATATAAATTTAGGCGGTCACTCCACCTATCCCAAGATACTCTATTCAATATCTACCATCTTGTACATCCCACTCTCCCATGTGAATATAGTCACTTCCATCTAGTGATTTAAACGACACCCTCTAGTGATAAAAATCCACATAGGCGTGATAGGGAACCAACTAGTCCATCATGAGAATGTCGTCAAAGAATTTTATCTTGAGGATGAAGAGGTTCCATAATAAATTATGTTTTCATACCATAAGGGGATAGTCCAATCATTATCATATTCTCTATTATCGTATAACTAATGTTGTATCTAGAATAATCATCCCACAAGAGTAATCAAAATGAAGTTTGAGACTCCCCACAACCGGAACAACTATAAAAGAATGTGATGCACCAGTATTAAAAAAGTAAGAAAATATAGTGGAGGATACAAGAATAGTATCTAAAACTATATATGGTTCAACATCCTACTCCTCTGGTATATGATTCACTAAATAGATATGTCTAGATCCATGTCCATGTGTTGTAACCTGACTACATGGACCATTTTTACTCTACTGGCACTGTATATCTAAATCATGGATACCATGACCATGACCTCTTTCTCTGCCTATATGTCTAGTATTAATACAGCTTCATACCTAGATAGATACTGACGAACATTCTCCTGAATGTAACGCCCCGACCCTAGTTACCCAGAGTCGGTGCATTATTACATAACATTGGCAAGATCACAAGAAAGATCAAATCTCGAAAGACCGATTGGTTTAGTAGCCTTGGAAACACTAGATATATTCATAAGTTTTACATTACATCATAAATTGAAAAACTACTACAACAACATAATGTCTCTACAGTCCACACTATTATCCCCTCATAATATCCCTGCATGTCATTCATAACTCACTTCTTCACATCCTGGGAAAAATAAACCATAGAAAAGGGGTGAGCTCAAATGCCCAGTAAGGATAACAATATATCGGAACATTCAAAATAAGCATAAACATTTAAGGCAATGCATTACTAAAACAAAAGCCTTTTAAACTTGAACTTCAACATAGTATGGCAAAAGTAAAATGAAATAATTTCATTTACTTATTCACATGGATATTCTACTAATCGAATAACCACATGCAAAATCACTAACCACTTTCATAATGTTGGAATGCATAATGCCAGACTATCATAACCACATAGCCAAGGCCTCGTGCCAAGACTACAAATAAGATTTTGTCAAGGCCTTGTGCCAAGACACTAGTTTGTCTCATGAGACCTACCGATGCATCGAGGAGCTATAGCGGTCTCCACCCGTCACATATTAAGTCCAATGCATTCCCATATGAAAAGGTTTAAACATAACATAAACATTTGTATTAAAACTAGCATACGAAATGTCAATACTTTCACCATAAACTATGAATGGTATAAAAATAGCACATCCACAGTCAAACATATCACAAAACCTTCAATACAATATGGAAGTTTTGTATCATAATAAATCAACTTCAAATAATCTTAAAATCCATCAAAGGATGTTGACATAGATGAAATCAAAATTCTTTTTAAAGAAATATCTCCTTTTATTTTGAAATCATTTAAGATCCATATAAAATAAAACATTTTCTTTGAAAATATTCTTATAAGCTTGTAAGGGAAGCTTTGAAGATTTTATAACGGCAGAAAATAACCGCACCCGCCATATAAGTTAAAAAAACATTCTTACCTTAATTCTGTCAAAAAGGTTAAAAAGGACCTTGTTTTGAAAACGACGGAAAGATTCCTTTATAAACCTCTTATAAAAAGTCAAACAAGGGTATAAATGACTTTAACCCATATTCTTGTAAATAATAAATATGTTTTGAAATATATTTTGAAGAAACATGGATGTGGATGATAAAGAGATCCCAGTAGATTATTACGTATAAACAACCTCGGATAATGAAGAGATTGTGAAATAACCCTTACCTTGTACTTTTCCTTGGTTGGGGTAGGTTAACCTCCTGTATAATGGTGAAATAATTGTTATTAAATTATACAAAAATCATATACATTAATATGATATCATATATGATCTTTTAACATTTCTTTATTAATAATATCTTAGTATTATCGTCGTTTCGGGTGATAATCGATTCGTTCTTCTTAAATGTTTGGTTACATAAGACATGTTTGTAATGGATAGATTATATCTTATTCATAATCAGAATGATATTAACATTATTTTTAACCCTAAAATGAGAATAAGACTTGAATGGATACGATGGAGAATGAATCTCATCGCGTTCGTGGAGACGGTAGTCCGTACGTACACACGAGCGACAATATCATTCTTTTGATATTAAAATAATATATAAATGGATGGTATATCATATATAAAGAATCATTAACATGTTATATTTATTATTTACATGAGTTACACATCATTATTATACCCATCCAAATAATAATATATTGAATAACAATTACCCCACGACGTGGAGACGGTAAGCCGTACGTACGCACGTATGGTGACATGTTATTCAAAGGGTGGATAGAATACTGAATATGGTTGTACCATATTTATAATAACATCACAATATATAAATGATACTGGAGTTATTATTTTAGAATGGTAACAACAAAGGAAGAAGAAGTGGAAGAAGAAATGAACTTGGAAAAGGGTGGTGAAATCATTACCTCTTCTTCGGTTTCTTCCTTTTGATTTGATCAAAAGGGCTCCTTAGGTTGGCTTTCTGATCAAACTAAGGCCCCTAGGTTGTAGTGAGGGAAGTTGGGAGAGTATTTGGGCAGGGTTTGGCCGAACCAAAAGGCTTTGAAGGTGTTAATAAATGAGAAGGAGGAGTGTCTTTTTATAAGAGGGGTGAGGGGAACCTTTGGAAAAGCTAGAAATATTAATTTATAATAAATTCATATTCGGTTTCTAATGGCTCCAAAGTTTACTATTCAAAGTTTAAGGTGGGTATGGGTCGAAAACAACTCAACCAATAGAATTTAGACAGGTTTGGGTACTTATATTAACCTTATCTATAAGTATTAACTCTAAGTTAATTAGTTTCACTTTTACAATGTCTCTTTGTATTTTTATATAATATGGTTAATAAAATTACTATATACATCCAAGCGACCCCCAAGTGGTCCATTAATGATGAACCTATCATGATATAAGTCTCTTGGCCGAACCTTAGATTTTTAGGAATTTAATATCAATTAATAATATAATATTTGTTTTAAGAACTCTTTTATGTCAATTTTGACACTATTCAATAGTTGATTTTTGTGAAACTCATAACAGATTGATTACTTCGAACAAAGTCAACTAAATCACTCCTAATATATCATATTATCCTAGAAAATTAGTTTAATTCATTAAAAGTTTCATATTATATTTATTTCGGTATTTATAATATCAATTATTTTAATTTTTCACTATTTTAGAAATTACTGCATCATCATTGTGTCATAAATAAAATAAATTATTTAATGTCTAAAAATTATAAATAAAATATAATTATGTAGTAAATCTTTTTATATTTATAATGAATATTTATAATCTAAAATCCAACATATATAACCCTATGTAACAATTGTTTTGCTAAAAGATATATGCTTATGTCATTTTTGTATTCATTTTAACTTAATTAAAATAAAGTGTCATTATCACTTACAAGTGGATCCATGGGGTCCCAAAATCGACCCAAAGATGCCCATGGTCGACCATGTATCAACCAATAGGGTTAGGATACGTTTTAGGGTAATTTAGTATTATTATAATATTATTTTTTAACCCTTATTTACCGGATTTACCCTTAACCATGGTAAATAAAATATTTACCGCAGTAATTATTCAAAATGTGTAAAAATGAAAGTTACCTATTTACATAATTTGGACATCCTGATTCCAAATATGTAATCCATTTTTCCAAATTCAAAATACAGAAGTGGCAGAAATTAATTTAAAATTAATTCCCGCTGTCAAAACAAAAAGCGTGTTTTTAAGAGATAATAACTATCAAAAGATTGACACTTGTTTATGTTCGGTTTAATTGTAAAATTATGTCCAATGACAAACATTAAATTGAATGGTAAAAATATATTCTAAATATACTTTAAAACCACTCAAATTCATAATTTATCGATATTAATTATTTTGATTAAAAAAAGTTGTTTTTAATTAAAATTTAGTAATTTTCACTATTCATCAAAATATAAAAGTTATCCGAAAAGTACCAAAATTTCACCCTAGGCTAATTTCGATATTCCGAATCCAAAAATGAAGTCCATTTTGAAATATAAAATATATATGATTTCAAAAAGTAGGTATTACTATTCACAACGGCTAGTTTAATTAGTTGTGGTGTGTGTTAGAACTCGAGGTTGCGTACAACACACGCTATCGCATTATTCAAAGGGAAACGTACCGTGGAAGCTTGGGGTGTTACATTCTTGCCTCCTTAAAATAATTGCGTCCTCGCAATTTCTAGGGTATTACTGCATAAAAAGACTCGGGTGGTTCTTCATCATAAGTTCCTCGGGTTCCCACGTTGCCTCTTCCATCTTATGGTTTCTCCACAAAACTTTTACCAGACGCATCGTCCGGTTTCTCAGCACTTGTTCTCTCGTATCAAGAATCTTGACGGTCTCTTCGCAATAAGACAGATCGGGTTCTAGTTCTAATTCTTCATAGGTGAGTACATGTGTTGGGTCAGGCATGTATTTCCTCAACAGAGATACATGGAACACATCGTGAACTTTGGAGAGACTTGGCGGCATTGCCAATCGGTAAGCTACAGCCCCAATTCGTTCTAGAATTTCGAAAGGTCCGATGTACCTGGGACTCAATTTGCCTTTCTTACCAAAACGTATGACTCCCTTCCATGGAGATACCTTCAGGAAAACATGATCACCGACTTGAAATTCCAAATCCTTCCTTCGATTATCGGCATAGCTCTTCTGCCTACTTTGAGCTGCTTTGATGTGATTTTGGATTACTTTCACCTTTTCCACCGTTTCCTCCACCAGTTCTGGGCCTACAAGTTTTCTTTCACCAACGTCATCCCAACAGGTTGGTGTACGACATCTCTTTCTGTATAACGCTTCATATGGTGCCATCTGGATACTCGAATGGAAGCTATTGTTATAGGAAAATTCTACCAGTGGTAAATATTGATCCCACATACCCTGAAAATCAAGTGAGCAAGATCTCAACATGTCTTCTAAGGTCTGAATAGTCCGTTCTGATTGTCCATCTGTCTGAGGGTGGTAAGCAGTGCTCAAATGAAGTTCAGTATCCAGGGATTTCTGAAGACTTTTCTAAAATCTTGAAGTAAAACGGAGATCACGATCAGAAACAATCGATAAGGGAACTCCATGAAGTCTCACAACTTCATTAATATATAGTCTTGATAGACGTTCCAGGGGTAGATCTTCTCTTATAGCAAGAAAATGTGCTGACTTGGTAAGACGATCAACAATAACCCATATTGCATCATTCCTTCTAGGAGTCTTTGGTAGCCCCATGACAAAGTCCATCGTAATATTGTCCCATTTCCACTCCGGTATGGGAAGAGGTTGCATGACTCCTCCAGGCTGTTGCCTTCCAGCTTTCACTTGTTGAAAAACCATACATCTTGACACAAATTCAGCAATCTCCCTCTTCATGTTGTCCCACCAAAAATGTTCCATCAAATCTCTATACATTTTGGTGCTCCCAGGGTGTATAGAGAAATTGGAACTATGAGCATCATCCAGAAATTCCTTTTTTAGATCAGGTAAATCGGGAACACAAAGTCTCTTCCCGAATTTCAAAATTCCATCTTCATACACAAAGTCTCTCAATCTCCCATCATTCACAGCTTTAATCTTCTTCTGAAATTCTTCATCATCGGTCTGAGAACTCTTAATCCTTTCTAGTAAAGATGGTTTGGAAACCATTTGAAAAAGCATTGATGTTTCACCTTCCCTGGTTATTCCCATGTCCATCTTCACTAGATCCATGAAAATTGGATCCCTTTCAATTCTCATCATGTTCAAAACACCATGGTCTTTTCTGCTCAAATCATCTGCCACCTTGTTTGCTTTCCCCGGGTGGTAGTGTATCGTGCAATCATAATCCTTGAGTAATTCAAGCCATCTCCTTTGCCTCATGTTGAGTTCTTTTTGTGAGAAAATATACTTCAAACTCTTTTGATCAGTATAAATCTCACATTTTTCACCATAGAGGTAGTGCCTCCATATCTTCAAAGCAAAGATCACAGCTGCTAACTCAAGATCATGAGTAGGATAGTTTTGTTCATGAATTTTCAACTGTCGTGATGCATAGGCAATAACTCTATCATTCTGCATAAGGACACAACCAAGTCCTTTCTTTGATGCATCACTATAAATAACGAACCCATCATTCCCCGATGGTAGAGTCAATATAGGAGCATTGACTAATCTTCTCTTCAGTTCTTTAAAACATTCATCACACTCTTTTTTCCAAACAAATTTAACCCCTTTACGTGTGAGCTTCGTTAATGGGTTAGCCAATCGGGCAAAATTCTGGACGAAACGTCGATAATAACCTGCCAAACCAATAAAACTACGTACATCAGTTATACTCGTAGGTGCTGGCCATTCTTGGATTGCCTTGGTCTTAGAAGGATCAACAGAGATTCCATCTTTAGAGACAATATGGCCAAGAAAAGAAATCTCCTGAAGCCAGAATTCACACTTTCTAAACTTCCCATATAATTCATGCCTCCTCAGAGTCTTCAAGATAATGCGCAAGTGATTTTCATGATCTTCATAGGTTTTGGAGTATACCAAGATATCATCAATAAATACCACCACAAATTCATCGAGATACTCCTTGAAAACTCTATTCATCAGATCCATGAATACAGAGGGTGCATTAGTCAATCCAAACGGCATTACATTAAACTCGTAATGCCCGTACCTGGTTCGAAATGCTGTCTTCGGAATGTCTTCTTTCTTCACACACAACTGATGGTATCCAGATCGAAGGTCAATCTTTGAAAAGTATTGAGCTCCATGCAGTTGGTCAAATAAATCATCAATACGAGGTAGGGGATACTTGTTCTTTATCGTTATAGCATTGATCTCCCTGTAGTCGATACATAACCTCATAGATCCATCTTTCTTTTTAACAAAAAGAATAGGGGCTCCCCACGGAGAAACACTAGGGAGAATAAATCCCTTATTACTCAATTCCTCTAGTTGTTTCTTTAGTTCGACTAATTCTACAATGGCCATTCTATAAGGGGTCTTCGATATAGGCCTTGATCCAGGAATCAAATCAATGGAAAACTCAACTTCTCGTTCTGGAGGATATCCAGGTAAATCTTCCGTAAATACATCTACAAATTCTTTCACAACAGGTACATACTCTATTTGAACATTCCTTTCCTCACCGACAGTTATTTCATTCTCTTCCTCCCCAATAATTGAATTAAGTTGAGCTACTGGGGGTGGATCTAAATAAGAATTAGGTGGTGATGATTCTGCTCTAAAGATAAGGTGTTCCTTATCATTATCATCAAGAATCGTAACCTCTTTCTTCTTACAATAAATCTTCGCATCATAGTCCGAAAGCCAATCCATACCGAGGATTATATCAAACTCAATCATAGGTATGACGATGATATCAGCAGATAACGAACATTTATGTGCTCTAATGGGGACTGATTCACAAAACTTTGTTGCAATGATACTTCCCTTAGGAGTTTTTACTGACAACTCCCTTATTAAATCAAATTGGAAATATCTAATTTTCTTAGCAAACTGGGAAGATATGAAACAATGCGATGATCCAGAATCAAATAATTCATTTGCTAAACTTGAGGAAACCATTAAATTACCTGCCACCACGTCTTTCGGAGCTTCTACCTCAGTAGTAGTGATAGCATAAGCCTGGCCTTGATCCCTTGGCCTTTTCTGAGGTAAGTTCTCCTGACGATTAGGACATGCATTCGCATAATGCCCCATCTCCCTGCAATTGTAGCACTGAACGTTGGTAGCTTCCTTCTTCCCCTTGCAATCACGAGCTTGGTGGCCTTTTTCACCACACTTGTAACAGACTCCCATTCCCTTCAAGCAAGTACCAGGATGTTTCTTCCCGCATTTACCACAAGATGGATATTCAACCTTTCCCTTCTTCCCCTTATTTCCATTCCCAGATTGATCAGCAGGTCACTTCTTCTCTTGCTTTGCTTTAAAGTCATAAGACTTAGAGAATTCCTTTTCGGT
The DNA here is from genome assembly GCA_963277665.1 of Viscum album. Taxonomy (NCBI): domain Eukaryota; kingdom Viridiplantae; phylum Streptophyta; class Magnoliopsida; order Santalales; family Viscaceae; genus Viscum; species Viscum album. The sequence goes on from OY728165.1 coordinate 1,089,562,335, forward strand.
CTTGATAGCACATGAGACAATGTATTCGTACGATGAAAAGGATTGTGAGACTAATGCTCGACGGAGAAATGGTTTTAACCCATCAAAGAAACGATCAATCTTACTTATTGGGTTGCGAATATAATCTCCAGCATACCTCGCTAACCTTGTAAAGTTAGCCTCATACTTTGCGACATTCTCATCCTCCTTCTGTCTCAGACTTAGAAATTGTCTTTCCATATCTGCTCGATGGTCGCGAGGGAAGTATTTTTCTAAAAACAGATCTTTGAACTCCCTCCATTCCATATTTGATACTTCATCATCTTCCTTCATGTTTTGAATCAATGACCACCATTGATCAGCATCTCCAGTGAGGCGGTAAACTGCCATGATAACTTTCTCCCTTTCACTGCTCCCCAAAGCCTGAAATATTTTCTCTAGGGAATTTATCCATTGCTCAGCTACTAAGGGATTTGTACTCCCATTGAACGTTGGTGGTTGTTGCCTCATGAATCGATCTAACATTGATCCTCCACGCTGTGGATCAGGGTGCTCCATACGGGTAAGGTTATTATTCATAACCTGAGTAAGTTGTCCCAGTATGGTGTTTAGCTGATCGGAACCAGTTGCATCACCAGCCCCACTATAATTATCTTGAGCAGGAGGGCAATCCCTACATGGAGTGCGTGCATTGATACGGTTTCCATTTCTTCCACTAGGCGCCATTTCTAAACAATGGCATAAACTAGATCAGTTTATGAATAAAAATACATAATCCCATACTTATAAAACACTTAACATAAATTGAAATATTTATGGATATAATCCATAATCATAAAAATGTTTTCTTTGAGGACGTATATACTCATAAACCCTTCATAATGATTTGTAAAGAAAATGAGAGTTATCCTAAGCATATCCCCTGGGAGTGTCATAACCAAGAGTGCAGCAAGGCCCGTTGTCGTGCACCAGTTCCCGTTCGAGTCTAGCTCAAAGCGGTGTTTTCGGGTTTTACCCCTAGGTACATCTGTGCCAGAGCCGCCTCTACCTGCTCGTATCCAGACAGGGATGTATTGCTCGGAAAACTCACAAAATCTCTACAATACCAAAATTCTAGGAAATTCTTCTATACTAATCCTCAAAGTTCATCTTAGGTCTACGTGCTCTAATCAGAGTTTATCTAAATCTAGCTTCCAAGATTTGTACTAAACTTCCTCTGATACCAACTGTAACGCCCCGACCCTAGTTACCCAGCGTCGGTGCATTATTGCATAACATTGGCAAGATCACAAGAAAGATCAAATCTCGAAAGACCAATTGGTTTAGTAGCCTTGGAAACACTAGATATATTCATAAGTTTTACATTACATCATAAATTGAAAAACTACTACAACAACATAATGTCTCTACAGTCCACACTATTATCCCCTCATAATATCCCTGCATGTCATTCATAACTCACTTCTTCACATCCTGGGAAAAATAAACCATAGAAAAGGGGTGAGCTCAAATGCCCAGTAAGGATAACAATATAGCGGAACATTCAAAATAAGCATAAACATTTAAGGCAATGCATTACTAAAACAAAAGCCTTTTAAACTTGAACTTCAACATAGTATGGCAAAAGTAAAATGAAATAATTCCATTTACTTATTCACATGGATATTCTACTAATCGAATAACCACATGCAAAATCACTAACCACTTTCATAATGTTGGAATGCATAATGCCAGACTATCATAACCACATAGCCAAGGCCTCGTGCCAAGACTACAAATAAGATTTTGTCAAGGCCTTGTGCCAAGACACTAGTTTGTCTCATGAGACCTACCGATGCATCGAGGAGCTATAGCGGGCTCCACCCGTCACATATTAAGTCCAATGCATTCCCATATGAAAAGGTTTAAACATAACATAAACATTCGTATTAAAACTAGCATACAAAATGTCAATACTTTCGCCATAAACTATGAATGGTATAAAAATAGCACATCCACAGTCAAACATATCACAAAACCTTCAATACAATATGGAAGTTTTGTATCATAATAAATCAACTTCAAATAATCTTAAAATCCATCAAAGGATGTTGACATAGATGAAATCAAAATTCTTTTTAAAGAAATATCTCCTTTTATTTTGAAATCATTTAAGATCCATATAAAATAAAACATTTTCTTTGAAAATATTCTTATAAGCTTGTAAGGGAAGCTTTGAAGATTTTATAACGGCGGAAAATAACCGCACCCGCCGTATAAGTTAAAAAAACATTCTTACCTTAATTCTGTCGAAAAGGTTAAAAAGGACCTTGTTTTGAAAATGACGGAAAGATTCCTTTATAAACCTCTTATAAAAAGTCAAACAAGGGTATAAATGACTTTAACCCATATTCTTGTAAATAATAAATATTTTTTGAAATATATTTTGAAGAAACATGGATGTGGATGATAAAGAGATCCCAGTAGATTATTACGTATAAACAACCTCGGATAATGAAGAGATTGTGAAATAACCCTTACCTTGTACTTTTCCTTGGTTGGGGTAGGTTAACCTCCTGTATAATGGTGAAATAATTGTTATTAAATTATACAAAAATCATATACATTAATATGATATCATATATGATCTTTTAACATTGCTTTATTAATAATATCTTAGTATTATTGTCGTTTCGGGGGATAATCGATTCGTTCTTCTTAAATGTTTGGTTACGTAAGACATGTTTGTAATGGATAGATTATATCTTATTCATAATCAGAATGATATTAACATTATTTTTAACCCTAAAATGAGAATAATACTTGAATGGATACGATGGAGAATGAATCTCATCACGTTCGTGGAGACGGTAGTCCGTACGTACACACTAGCGACAATATCATTCTTTTGATATTAAAATAATATATAAATGGATGGTATATAATATATAAAGAATCATTAACATGTTATATTTATTATTTACATGAGTTACACATCATTATTATACCCATCCAAATAATAATATATTGAATAACAATTACCCCACGACGTGGAGACGGTAAGCCGTACGTACGCACGTATGGTGACATGTTATTCAAAGGGTGGATAGAATACTGAATATGGTTGTACCATATTTATAATAACATCACAGTATATAAATGATACTGGAGTTATTATTTTATAATGGTAACAACAAAGGAAGAAGAAGTGGAAGAAGAAATGAACTTGGAAAAGGGTGGTGAAATCATTACCTCTTCTTCGGTTTCTTCCTTTTGATTTGATCAAAAGGGCTCCTTAGGTTGGATTTCTGATCAAACTAAGGCCCCTAGGTTGTAGTGAGGGACGTTGGGAGAGTATTTGGGCAGGGTTTGGTCGAACCAAAAGGCTTTTAAGGTGTGAAGAAATGAGAAGGAGGAGTGCCTTTTTATAAGAGGGGTGAGGGGCACCTTTGGAAAAGCTAGAAATATTAATTTATAATAAATTCATATTCGGTTTCTAATGGCTCCAAAGTTGACTATTCAAAGGTTAAGGTTTGGATGGGTCGAAAACAACTCCACCAATAGAATTTAGACAGGTTTGGGTACTTATATTAACCTTATCTTTAAGTATTAACTCTAAGTTAATTAGTTTCACTTTTACAATGTCTCTTTGTATTTTTATATAATATAGTTAATAAACTTACTATATACATCCAAGAGACCCCCAAGTGGTCCATTAATGATGAACCTATCATGATATAAGTCTCGTGGCCGAACCTTAGATTTTTAGGAATTTAATATCAATTAATAATATAATATTTGTTTTAAGAACTCTTTTATGTCAATTTTGACACTATTCAATAGTTGATTTTTGTGAAACTCATAACAGATTGATTACGTCGAACAAAGTCAATTAAATCACTCCTAATATATCATATTATCCTAGAAAATTAGTTTAATTCATTAAAAGTTTCATATTATATTTATTTGGGTATTTATAATATCAATTATTTAAATTTTTCACTATTTTAGAAATTACTGCATCATCATTGTGTCATAAATAAAATAAATTATTTAATGTCTAAAAATTATAAATAAAATATCATTATGTAGGAAATCTTTTTATCTTTATAATGAATATTTATAATCTAAAATCCAACATATATAACCCTATTTAACAATTGTTTTGCTAAAAGATATATGCTTATGTCATTTTTGTATTCATTTTAACTTAATTAAAATAAAGTGTCATTATCACTTACAAGTGGATCCATGGGGTCCCAAAATCGACCCAAAGATGCCCATGGTCGACCATGTATCAACCAATAGTGTTAGGACACGTTTTAGGGTAATTTAGTATTATTATAATATTATTTTTTAACCCTTATTTACCGGATTTACCCTTAACCATGGTAAATAAAATATTTACCGCAGTAATTATTCAAAATGTGTAAAAATGAAAGTTACCTATTTACATAATTTGGACATCCTGATTCCAAATATGTAATCCATTTTTCCAAATTAAAAATACAGAAGTGGCAGAAATTAATTTAAAATTAATTCCCGCTGTCAAAACAAAAAGCGTGTTTTTAAGAGATAATAACTATCAAAAGATTGACACTTGTTTATGTTCGGTTTAATTGTAAAATTATGTCCAATGACAAACATTAAATTGAATGGTAAAAATATATTCTAAATATACTTTAAAACCACTCAAATTCATAATTTATCAATATTAATTATTTTGATTAAAAAAAGTTGTTTTTAATTAAAATTTAGTAATTTTCACTATTCATCAAAATATAAAAGTTATCCGAAAAGTACCAAAATTTCACCCTAGGCTAATTTCGATATTACGAATCCAAAAATGAAGTCCATTTTGAAATATAAAATATATATGATTTCAAAAAGTAGGTATTACTATTCACAACGGCTAGTTTAATTAGTTGTGGTGTGTGTTAGAACTCGAGGTTGCGTACAACACACGCTATCGCATTATTCGAAGGGAAACGTACCGTGGAAGCTTGGGGTGTTACACTGAAGGTGGATATATCACGGATTCTCTCCCACTCAACTCATATGGGAAGGTCTTGCATAATCATTATATATTCCCAAATCTCTTGTAGACTTAGCACTCGAAGTGGTCTCTGGGACACTGGGGATTCTTATATCCATGTGTCCCACACTAGTGGCATACCATGTAATTGTCTATGGAATCCATTTGGCTGATGATGCTTGTGCAAATTGTATCAAATCATCTCTTCTAACTTCTTGTAGAACCACTACTCTGCGTGTGTTCTGAACTACCATGGCTCACACCATTTACTTCTCTCATGTTCCACTCACTGATAATGGCCTAGTTAAATATTCCAAATATGGAATTCATCTACAAAACATTTACCTGAGAATAAATAGGATACCTCATACCATCCAAAATTTTCATACCTTCACTATCTCGTCAGTAGTGTATATATGCACAAAACGTTGAAGCTATTTAAAATAATAAGAATAGTCTATGGTTGTCATCAAACCCTATTTTAGGTTCATGAACTCCCTATCATGATTAGACCTAAGGGTATCTGGAAATAAATAATCAATCTCAAACATAAATCCCCCCATTTTTCTTCTTGATACTAACTAGACTGATTCAGTATATCCCACCAGCCTTCGATGGATCTTGGAAGAATATAAGTAGTGAGTTTCACTCTCCTATTGGTAGGTGTCTCCATAATTTTGAATATAGTCATAAGAGTCTCAATCAATAACTCTTCCACCTATGGTCCTCAATCCCCTAAAAATATGGGCAGATTCTACTTCTAGAACTCTAGAGTCAACTCTCTAATTGAAGGGGAAAATTATGGAGATCTTTGTAAGGTCTGTATAAGTCATATGAAATCTCCATAAAACTGGTCATCATTTCCCATGTTTAGAATAGGAATAGGTTCCATTACTAGAGGTATAAATGGTGCCTCAGTGCCCACCACCTTCAGAGCATGGTCCTCACCACCCTCTTGGAATATGACAAGAGGACTTCATGATAGAATTGGTCTACAATTTCCAAACACACACAAGAGATAAATATCGATAATGGAAAATTCCATGGATATAGAAATAGAATAGGTACAAAGTCTTTCTATGTAATAGTCACTCCCCTCTTCCAACTCAAATAATCAGGTCTGGGTGATAAAAAAAATTATACAGAATAACAAATATGTTACAAACTTCCCACAACTAAGGTCAGGACTTGATCAAACTTTGTGTTGCTTAAATTTCAATTTCATTTTTTTAGTTCATATTTATATCATCGTTTTTCTTTAAATGGGTGAACCAAACGGGTCACCAATTATTATCCATAATGTACCATAAACATTATGAACCAAAATGTGGTATTCATTTAATCCATACCATAACAAGTTCCATTCCATGCAACTAATTTCCCATGACTTAATGTACCATATTTGACTTCTTAGGGTGTCTATTATATCCTATAAAAGAAAACATTGTTTTTTATGGAAGTAACTCTAAGTACCAACTATGTTTTCTTAATTACTTATAATAATCGATTTCCATTAAAAATATATTTATAGAAATCAAAGCACTCAATAAAAACATAGTCATTGCAATCAACACCATGCTCCAATATGGCATGGCATATGAAAGTAATGTGAATTTCCTACAAGGTGACTAATATGATTCATTCTCAATAATTCCTTACCCTAATCTCATCCCTCTAAGAATAAATGATAAACTATAATTATATATATAGAAACATCACAATTTGAGTGCATTACCCAATGGTGGAATCAAATCAACTATAATAGGAAAAAATAAGAAAATAGTAATTTCCATTTAGGGAAATTTGGATTTTCTATATACATAGGTTAGCTACTCCTAAGAACAACTCATTACCAAATAATGTAATATTCCAAATCTCCTGTATTTTTTCTCAAAATAGTAAGGTAAGAAAATAAAGCTACTCTAATACTAATTTTTGATGTCCCAAATTCGGATGCCACTAAATAATGCTGCAAGATCGATTGGCCACATAGCCTAAATCACATCTCTATGAACTCTAGAGGATTCTGAATAGCATTGATGTCCTAGGGTGTGTTCTTAGGGATACTATTCCTTCATTACCAAAGTGGAATATAATAAATACGAAATAATAGATAAATAGCAGAAGCATAATATAACCAGATGGAATTGAAGAAGTAGAAAATATAAGCACTGAACGGGTATCCCGCCATAGTAGAAGCAGATATAAAAAATATGAAATAAGAATCAACTGATAACTGGAATACGGATCATATAAAAAAGGATTATAATGTATATCATTTATCTATAAAGAAAAAACATGGATACAAAGAGCAAGTACTGGTACTATTCAAGCTATGAAAAAAGAATCCAAAATTATATTTAAGCATATTGAGCTCCTTCCCAGTCATCTGTTACCCATCTCCATCATAATTTGTGTAGTAAATCAAGAATCTATAAGAGGATGCTTCCCTTAATATAAACCAACAATCATGTAGTCTTCCCGGGTATCATAGGCATCCCGAATAGGGTGTGAGATAAATCTCAGTAGGCCACTACCAACGGAGTCTATAAATATCCAGTTTGTGTATATAACATGGTAGTGTGAAGATATAATGATTAAAGTAGTAATAAAAATTGTAAATGGGCCGAATCTTGTCCCTGGATGGAACCATGTGGACACTATCAGCTTCGGCCCATGCTAAAATAACTCTGAACAAGTATCAAGGGACCCAATGTCTGGTATCTCATATATACGGGACACCATTCCTCGTATCATAGTATTAAAGGGGACTCCTTGCCTAGTATCACATTTATAATGGATGTCATGTCTGGTATCATAGTAAGGGACACCATTCCTATAGGGTATCATAAGGGATTTCATGGTTGTATAGTATCATAAGGGACGTCATTCCTGTATAGTATCACAAAGGATGTCATGCTCGTATAGTATCAAAATTATATCAGGGTTTCCATACCCATATCGTATCACATTTATATAATGGTCATCATGCCTGTATTGATATAACATTTTCAAGGGTCTTCATTCCCATTCAATGTAAAGCAATAAGTATTGAATTCCCATTAATAAAAACTATACATAAGGGTTACTATGACCATTTAATATATTCATCAAGGGTCATCATGCCAACATATATTTAGTAATAAAAACCATTTATTTTAATATGATACAAGGCATAATTCATAATTTATTTACATTTAATTATGACAAGGGAATAACCATTTTCTAGTTTATGTAAGTGATGTGGGATCACCACTCACTTCAATTCAAATCATTAAAATTTTCAAGGTAACTATGCATGCTATTCCATTTCATTTAATCCATATCAAAATGATATCACCATTTATAATTAAAACCAAACACTCGAATAGGTGCTTTATCCATATAATCATGGAAGCCAAAAAGATGTGTAAGAGAGAACACCCAAAGGGAAGGCTCACTCTAAGGTTAAAAAATCAATATGAATTTAAAAAATTCGTTAGGATCCAAGAAAGGAAACCTATTTGAGGAAGATATAATTTAGGTGAAACGCATGATAAAACTGACGTGCATCACATATCACATATTATGCAATAATGACACTTAGAGGGAGAATTTATATGCCACCTACCTCGTGCTCATAAAACTATTATCATCTAGTATCAGCCTCTAATTCATCCTAGATTAAAAGAAATATGAATAACGAATGAAACCCTTAAAATAGGGCATATTATCCTACACCTTGATAACTCCATAGAGAGGAAGACAAATAGAGAACACCACAAAATGAATTTATATCATACCTAGAGGAGGCCAAAAAGATGAATGGTGCTTTGATCGAACACCTGATAAAGAAACAGAATCAAAATAAATGGAATATGGGTTTTGGGAGATCCTTATAAATAATGAGTGTGTTATGTTTCTGGAAATATGAAATAAAAATATGGGGTGATATTGTTAATAATCTTAGGGAATTTTGGTCATTTACCCAAGAAAATATAGGTGACTGGTTTGGCCACATGGTTGGCAAAATCGCGTTCCAACCATGCATATGGAACTGCCTCAAGGGGGACCCTGCACAGTTAAGCTGCATGGTTAAGGAAATAGTGTTCCAACCATGAAATATTACTCTACTAAAAAAGTATAGATATTTCTCATGGGATTTCATCCCCTAGTTCATGGTTAGGGAAAACGGTGCGCCCTGCTTCACCCCACTGTCCAACCCTACATGATTAGGGATAATTGTTCTTCTTGCCCTGCATGGTTTCTCCTAATCATGTGGCCAGTATGTTTTTCATACCGTCTAGGAATCTGAGATCCAAGCAATCCCTAATCACCCATAAAACCATTATAACCTCAATAAACATCCATATTAGGTTCTAAATAAATAATTTGACTAAAAAATTAATGGATCTGTACCTAAGGTAAAAACCTAGTTCTTATATGAACTTATAGTAAGGACGCATTGGTGGTTTCCTATGAAGTATTTTACTCAAACCCTACTTAGGTTTTTTGATTCTCTTGTAGATTTTATGACCAGTGATCTGAAGAAGGGAAACGGTCCTTTGGTGGATGGTTGATCAGTGGAGCATAGAGATAGAGCATACTGAGGAAAACACCGTAGGACCCCACAGAAGTTTGTTTATTTACTTATCATTGTATTTTCTACAAATTATACTCTGTATAAGCTTTCCACTTTTGGATATCTTATATTTATTTCATTTATTCAGTTTTTACAATTTAATATGGTTGTTTATTATTTTGATTTTTGATTATTATCAATCTTATGACATTATACTGAGGGTATAGTCACCCCACATATAGACTTAGACCCTTTCTAATAATCATAAACCTCTTTCATATGCAGTGGCATACATGGGTTCATGTATAATTGAGCTTAGACTCGGTATTTTGGGTCAGGATATTACACATATCATTAAAATATTCCTCAATGAAGTGAAATATAGACAAAATCCCTTACCTAAGGTTTTCCTTTAGTTGCACATGATTTAACCTAATGTATAATGGTTTTAAAAATTTATTGATTTATAATTGAACCATATTCATATTTATAATATCATATATTATCTTTTTATAACATCTCATCACCCATTTGTTAATAATATTTCATTATTATCATTGATTCTTGTGTTAACTGCATCATTTTCTCATGCATATTTTTTCACTGAAGTTATGGTTCTTGCATATTGTATATAGATCCATAATCTCTATAAATATATTAATTTTATAAATATCATATCTATTCATTGAGTACATATTTAAAAACATTATTAAAATTTGTACATGGAAAATCAATCTCATCGCTTCGTGGATACGATATTACGTACACATGATCGTTGATAGAATTTCCTAATGGGTAAAAGGGTAGAGAATTTTATGATATATTAAATTATAAGAATTTATATTATATACTGTGTGTAAAATATATTAATTATTTTAATTTTTATGACTATCCATATGAGTCGATGATGGACAAAACTTATATCGGTTTGCGAGGTGGCAGTTCACCATACACACGAACAATTGATTTGTTTCCCATTTGACATAGAAGGAGATTCCTAATAACTATGGGATCAATATAATAATATATAACTATATGGTATATATTGGTTTTATTATATTTTAATTACTAATAAATATTTTATGGTGTAAAATTAATAAACAAAAAGTAGGAACTTAGTGAATATAATTACCTTTTCTTAGAAGAACCTTGTTTGGATCTCTTATTAAGGACCCTAGGGTTGGACTTTTGGGAATACTAGAAACTCTAGAATGTGTATAAGTATTTATTATAGATATTTTTTCAGTATTTGGTCAACCTAAATGGCTTGAGATATGTGAATAAGTGAGGGGAGGGAGTGCCCTATTATAATTGGGGATGAGGGACATTTCTATAAATGCCCAAAAATATCCAATAATGGGAATTAAATCTCACCCTAAGTGCCTCAAAAATAAATAAATATTGTAGTGGAGGTAATTTAAGGTCAATAAAACCCTACAACATACAAAAAAATAAACATTTATTAAACATTTTATTCCATATACTCTAAGTCTACTAACTTTTACTATTTTATTTTACACCTCGGTAATTACTTTTTTATCCTATGTAATTTATCCTTTAGACATAAAATAAAATGATCCTTATTAAATTATTTATACCCAATTATTTTTAATATTAAATAAAATTCATAAAATATAAATCCTATATGTATATATAATTAAATTTATCATAATCACATGTAAAACGCAGATCCCTGTTTTAACCTTAATCCTGGTATATAAATTTTAATGTCTTTATTTACCATTATGAACAAAATTTAAGTTAAAAATATTAAATAATATTAATAAAGATGATTAAAAATATGGAATCTATTTTATTAAATTTTATTCAAATAAATGGAAAATTTTAATTTAAAAATAACCCTGCAAATTGTGTCGAAAAGGCATTTTTAAAGAAATGCATTTTTCAAGAATAAGATGATCTTATACTCACAATATGACTTTTAATAATCATGTGATGGATTTAAATTAATATATTTAGATATATAATCTATATATTTAATATAAATATTTCCTTATTATTGGTTATTTTAGTTATTTTAAAATGGAGGAACATTATGCTCTTAAAAACAGTTTCTGAAATATATATTTTTAATCATAGAAATACATTTTTACTAAAATTGGGTATAAAGTTGATTAAAATGTAATAAAATATTTTAAATATGAATAAAAAAATTATTTAATAAAAAATAATAAATTCATTATTTGACTTTTAAATAACTTAATTTATTGAAAATAAATGACAATTTTATAGAAAAGATGTTTTTTCACTATACACTGAAAACCCACTCTTTTAAGAATAATCCCAAAATTTCACCCTAAAATAATTTTAATATACTAATTTTAGAAATGATATTATTTTTATAAAATAAAATTTATAAAAATGTTATAAATTAATTATAAATTCCAAACATATAATGTAAAATAAATCCATTTTTGAGGAAAATGTATTTTTGGAGCATTAAATGATTTTATTGAGAATTAAGTGATTATTTATAAATACATTATATAAATTATTTATACATATTTACATAATTTAATTAAAAAATTTCATTCTCTTAAACTTAAAATATAGGTTATAATAGTTACATTAAATAATAACATTTTAATAGTATATCACAATTCACTTAAAACTCAGTGTTTTATGTTGTATATGTTATTGAACACATTATTATTATTTTAAAATATCAGGGTGCTACACTGAATGTTGGGAAAAAACACATGGAACCTAAATAATTTTTGGTGTTGTTGAGGGTTTCCAACTTATGTTGGGTGACTATAGAAAATAGAAAAAATACAATTATGTAGAATCTACATAGTGACACATCCAAAAGGGTCTGCACCAACCTGCAACACCAAGGACCACATACATTATCACAATATAACCAACTTTCTTCACTATCACTGCCAACTATAACACTTAAAACCACCCACTTTCTCACAAAGAATATTCTTAAAAATTATTCACATATTCCCATTTATCCAAACCATTACACCATTTACAAATTGACACTTCTCCAACCAATTACATTCATTAAATCATTTAATTAAATAATTAATGACTACCCACTCTCTAACAAATCCCAACACTTATTCGTGTTTCATTTTTTTCATTTATGTACCCATAGTCAAATCCAACAAACCTTTTTTTGATTTCATAATTAATGATTACATTCCATTAAAATCAGACAACCAAAAATGATCATGCATAATTCAGCTATGACATTCCTCACAAAAATAAACTCATACATTCATTAAAATCATGGAAATGGATCCACATACCCACTAATCAAACCACATACTCAACTAGAAACCATTATTCCACCAATGGAATATGAAATAAAACCCACTACATAATCTTATTTCAATCCCCACAATTATTAAAAAAAATAATATAAATAACAACGTACAAAAACACAAATAAAAAAGAAACATTAGGAAAAACCATGTTCTTCCATGATCAAACAAAATTTATTATCAATTATCTTCTTCCACACAAATGATTCAATTACTATCATTAAGTGGTTATAATTTTAATAATATTTAATCCCAATAAATAATTATTGTATCAAAACACAAGGCTCAAAAATAGATATGATTTTCAGTAATATAATTATGAAACCACCAAGTGTAAAAGTGGTGGTCTAAAAGAAATTAAACACATATAGATTCACCCCTTAACTTGAGTTTCATTTTGGTTCAGTTCAATATATTAGTAAGGTTAACTTATAATCCTAACCCTAATGTGTTAAAATTAATTTAAGCCTAATATTACATAGGAAAAGGGATATTTTTCTAATCCCAAATCTGAATTAGAATCTTTTTGATAAACCATGTGAAGAAAAAGTGAAGAAGAAACTCCCATAAAATTATAACCTCCACAAATAGGTATCTGAAACTTATAGGACATCATTACCCATAAATATTTAGGCACAATATAACCCAAACTAGTGAATCTCATGACCACAACATTCACTATAGAAATAAATAAAAGAAAAATATAATGGAAATAGAGAAGAATTATTTTATATTGATAAGGATTGGTCTCTTATATATGGGTATCATGGTCTATATAAATATTTTGAAGTTACTCTGCAAGATTCACCTTGGTCTCCCATGAGTCAAGAAAAGTTATTGAAGAGTGATTTGTTTTGAAATGGTTCATAAATTTATACCCAAAAAAATTATTAAGGACTACATTGAAACACAACTAGCTATGATGCAATTAGTTTTTTTTTACTTGAATCTATGGAACAATGCAATGATATATACTATATTTAAACCCAGTATAATTCTACTATGCAATCCACATTTTAGTATGAGTATAGATCAAATAAACCTAGGGTATGTCTATGAAATAACTCATCACGATATTCCACCACTACCTCAAAATCAACAAAGCCTTATATCTTGACAACCCAAGTCCCTATAATACAAAAACTAGTTATGCCACAGATATTGATCTATAAGCTGAACCTCAATGATGCAACTCAACTCTACGCCATACTCACTCTCAAGTAAAAAAACTACATGAAATAGCCACTCTAAGTCTCTACACTATATATTTCCTACATTACACAACTAAGACTCCACCTACACATCACCAAACTAAATCACATCTCTACATTGCATCCATGATAAAATCAATACCGTTTCCCTTATAGTTTTAGGTATTTTACCATTTTTTTACTTCATTTTCATGTTATTAATTTTTTTTCTTGTGTTCTAGATTTTCTATATAATTTTTATATATTTTTTATGGTTTTGGGTGGTCATGTGGTTATATCATGGTTGTTGAAAATTTTATGAAACTTCCTATAAAACTATATAGGAGGGTTTGGGGTAAACTAGGCTAGGAAACGGTAGCGAACAATTTTTCCTATATCAATAAACTTCATAAATGTATAGAGAGTATATATTTTTAATGTTAATTCATCATTTTCCAAGCTATGTGGCCAAACTATACAGCCCTATGTGTCACCTTACTAAACCCACAAAGTTGACACCCTAATTTCAAAATTGTACGGCCAAATTATATAACATAATTAATTAAGTAAAAAAAATTAACATTAAATCTATAATAATCCCTAAAATTCTATTTATTGCCTATTTTATTATGTCTCTATACTTCTGAGGTTGCTTTGGGAAATCATGTGGATTTTACTTACTTTGTTTTCCAATTATAGCGGATTATTGGGTGTTATACCTAGGAAATTAATGGTATGATTTATATTTACTCTCATCATATACAATATCAAAAAAAAATATAGAAACCTTATAATGGGTATTCCATGATAAAATCTATTTTCTATTATACATTTTGAGAGAAATTTTCTTGTAATAAATTAAATAAAAGATAAGGAGAGATCATGTATATAATTCCATGGTTCTATTATTTATAATGAACCCAAAGAAGGTATGTGACTTCTCTTCCTTTGAACTTTTCCTTGAACATAAAGTGTTTTGTTTTAAAAAATAACTCATCTATGTTTCTTGATGAAAACCCATTATGATCCCTTGTGTTTTAATGACTTAGAAATAGTGGGTTATGGTTTTCTCCCACAATATGATTAATTAAATGGATATATGGGAATATTGTTTCCAAAACAATGTTTTTGGTGTGATAACAACGAATAGGAGTTAGTTTCATGGGTTTATAATTCATATTAAGGACCTTTTATATTCATACTTCGTTGATTTTTGGATTTGGGGGAACTCTGGAATATAATACTAAGTGATGAATTGGGTTTAGAGGTACAGGTTTCACTCATGAGTTAGGACTATTTAGTGGACATACAAGATGGGATCTCATTAGTTAGGTATTTTTATGTGTCTATGTATGAATAGATTTAGTGACCTTATTTGTGTGATTTATTATCAATGCTTATGTATATGTATATCCTTCATAATTATTTAATAATTCTGACTTCTATTTGATAATAAATGTTATATAACTTATTATTTTTCTAATGGCATGTGTGGTAAGTCTTCATGATTATATACTGAGTTGTATACTATCCCAATCATATGCTCCTGGGTGTGTATAAATATAGTATTTATCATGATATGGGTAAGGGTAAAGTCACTTACATTACTATATGATCACTTTAATGTTGCTCTCTTTTCAATTGGAATATGTATTTAGAGATGTATTTCATTGGATTTGGTCATCATTCCATATCAGTCCACTAGTTTCTCTTGGTGTCTTTGGTTGTTTTTTTGTTGTAGGGTTTCTAGTATCTTTTTTACTATTGTGACTCTGATTATGTATTTGTTTTTCTATGTCATTACTTTTCTATATTTTTATAACATGCATCATATTAATTATATTATATTGATTTTTTCTATTATAGGATGTAATATTTGGGGGTAAATAATCCCCTAATAATTATAAATACCCCTTATATTTATTGACAAACATTTTTTTCTTGGTGATTTTACATGTGGATAGTGATACTTCAGTCCTTCCCTAGACAATCATTCAATTCAGGGTGTTAAAATTGGTATCTATTCCATGTTCTTCAGTTGAAGGAATCCAAGTCAATGGATTTGGTTGGGTAAAATTGGGGTTTTAAAATTGGTATAAGTTCATACTCATTCATCAATCGATAATAGTAATTGTAGTAATAGGTGTGTCAAGACTGAAAGGATACCATAAAAAGTTATAACAAGCCTTCTTATTTTGAATATCATGTTACTAGGGTAGTTCTAGTACATAAATTTTATAAAACACTTCTAGGCATGTTTTCACCTCATTATCATAAGTTTATCTAATGAAAGTTTAGTATCATGCATTAGAAAAATGTATCTTAGTAGTAATTCATCATTTATATGATATTGTGTGATAATCTATGTAATTATTTTATATATTGTACATGATATGGGATTGAAATATTCTATTTTTACTGAGTGGTTATTTTTCTTTGACTATAGGAAAATGTCACCAGTCAGGAGACTAAGGAATCACTAAGAGGATACTAATGATAACATAGTTAAACTTGAGGAACCACATATGAATAAGAAACATTTTAGAATAATTTTAGAGGTATTCCAAGATCTTGAAAATGAAAATTTACCTGAAAATCTTGTCATCTGGATCACTCAATGGAATTCCAAAGGTAAGGGACACTAATCTTTCAATGTGACTTTATACTTGAGAAAGAGGAGTCATGGATTGGTAGAATGAATAGAATCATAAATTTCTAGGAAATCCAAGAAAAAAATATTATTAAGGTAGATGTGTATATGATCAAATAATATACACGAAAATGATTCTATCTTTCCATCCAAGTTATGCATGACTAATAGCTTACATGGGAGGGTTTTTAGGAATTATTCGACAATGAATTATTTTTTTATACCTTTCTTATATAATGAACCATTTATTTTTTCCAGCTAAAGCAATGGGAACCTTTTGGTTATATAATATGGACCATAGTTTACATAGCTTGCTATTTTTACCCTATATGTAGAAGTTAGTGACTCACTCAAGGAACGAGTGTTCGAATTAGGTATGTGACTAGACATTCCATTTATAATGGTGATGTTTTTCATTGAAATTTACATAGACAAGGTGAACAAGGCTATAGAGTAAGAGAATAAAATCCCAAGAAACATCAGAAGAGGGAACACCTTTTTATTCCTAATAATTGTTGGGAACTCTATTATATTGAAGAAGTTCATAAGGGAGAGTTGATCTCAGGGTTATAGGGTATTAGAGAACCATTCCATCAGATCTATTTCCCACTATCCATGTCATAGTAACCATCTTAGTTACTTTTAATGTAGTTCTTTAGAACCCATGAAGAGAAAATTTATAAAATTTACCAGACACTATTATAATTTTTATATAAAGGGGAGTCTTAAGAATTATTTTAAAAAATAGATAAATTCAATAGGTAGGGATATTTAAAACCTATCTGAAGATTCTCATAGAAATCAAGGATGATCTCATTAGAAAATTTCTCATTATCATAGTCGAGGTAGTCATGTTGATTCTAGAAATAACTAAACACCTCCGTTGGAACCACCTTAGCTTGGGAGAAATAATAAGCTAAGATTAGTGGTCAATAAATTTATTGGGATGATAAAATCCTACAAACTGAGGATACAGGTTTCTTGATGGTATGAGGTACTATTTTTCTTGACTCTAACTTGATTCTTTTTTGTTTGACAGTAATGTTTCCCGTTATTTTATTACATTTAAAGAGGTAAAACTATTAGAATTGATAATATAAATGATTCCTCACATTAATATAATCAATTCACCTCTCAAATTATACAGTAATATTTTATATGTATTTTCACTAAAGTAAACATGTGGTATTTTATAGCTTTCATTACACGTAACCTTGATTCAAAATAAAATATGATGTAGTATACCATTATAACACAATCATTAAATTGGAAGGTATGAATAGAAAATACATATTATTAAAAATGTTTTAAAATGTTTTTAATAATGAAAATTTATTAAATTTATTAACTAATACATCAAAAATAATTACATATTTTTCTTAAAGTTGTTTTATGCTTTAAAAATATGTTTTCCTTAAAAATGGTTTTTATTGCATTTTATTCATGGAAATTATTGTAAATTTATTTCATTTTTAGGAATTTTATTTTGGATAAATAATATAAATTTTTAAATAATCGTTTTAATTTTACCATAGGCGGAACGTCTTTTATTTTTCTAAAAAAAATTGTTTCCAGTGAATAATGAAAAATCACGATTCTAAAAAGTTTCATTTCATTTCACTCAAAAAATTAATATAAAAGTACCATTATTTTTATAACTTAATATTGATCTAAAATTGTTATCATTAAATTATAAATAATATAATTATTTAAATAGTAATTTTCATGATTATTTATTTATGTATAAGTACAGTTTTCGTAATAAGAGCACTTTTTTCTAAAAACTATATTTATGTGCACAATGTGTTGTTTTATAATAATAAGTTAAATTAATATATATATTGATTAGTAGTTTTAATTAAATTAATATATTATATATTATATAAAATATTTTAACTTTCCTTTTATGTTTTTCATAGGGAATGGAATAGATGTGAATTATGTTTTATGCTTAAAAATTAATTTTTCTAAAGATAGGTTTTGTTGTGTTCTGGGAGCCTATTTAAAATTAAATTATAAATCTTTTATAAATTAAATTAGGTAAAATGGATTAAATATTTTGAATCATAATAATAAATATAATTTAATAGAGTTAACTTTCTTTTTATACATAAGGAATAGTAAAATATTAATATTTTGTTACCACAATTTTGGTAAAAATGGGTATACCCTGGGTTAAACTAAGGGATAAGGGTGGGAATTACACATAATTTTTTTAATAATTATTTTTTAAAGATAATTAAATGTATTATATACTTTTATTTCAATTTTTTCCATTTTTGGAAAACTTTCTCATGATAGTTACCACTTATTATTGAAATCTTTTATGCAATTACATGTGTCGCTCCCCTCACTTATAAAAGGAAACTACATCTCCTACCATATTAAAAAAATGTGACTTATATCTTGGAAATTACCTACCCAAAAAACAATATATAATCCTTACTCTCATCCATAATCCCCTTTTCATCATCTAATATCACACTTTCAAAGATTAAGTAGTGATCCAAAGGAGGGGTCTCAAAGAATATGTACAAATATTAACTGGCCCCTTTAAATTTTATTTCATCTTCCCACTCCTCTAAAAATATTTTATATATCATAACATGATGAAAAAAAAATTCTATATACTGATATGTTATTATGATTATTTTATAACTATTTTCCACCTATTTTCCCTCAAATGGGAAATGAAAGTATCGCTCGTGCCTACGTGTGGACTGCCACCTTTATATAGTGATATGATTCATTTTCCATCACCACTTCACATTGATAGATATAATAATATATTTAATAAACATGTATTTTATTTATATTATAATTATGTTTATTTAATTATGTATTATTATTTATATTTCTTTCCTTCTTTTCATTATAAAATAAAAATAATGTCAATTCGTACGTTTGGGAAACCATCTGCATGAATGGTATAATTAATTTTTCTATCTATACCTTTTATGGATTATTATAAATGTTTATATAACTATTATATATGATATTTATATAATTATTAACATTTTTTATATGATTAAACTGTAGTAAATTTATAAGTATTAGAACTACTGAACTGAATATTTTATGAAAAATAAAATAGTTAACCCCTAAAATGTCAAATTTAATAAAGAATTATTAATAAATAGTTATTAAACTATTGTAATATGATAAAATATGATATTATTAGTATTAATATGGTTCTGTTATATAATTATAATAAATTTTAATTTATTATACTGTAATTTAGATTGATTTTAATGTAATAAAAACTTGAGGTGAGGTTTTTACGTTACAATCTCATTTTTATCAAGATTGTTTATGGTAAAATTTCCTACGATTAAATTATAAGATATATCTCTCTTAAATATTATTTATTGTATTATCTTTTGGTTATTTTTTTTAAATCAAAATTTTTCTTTTCAATTTTCTCTCCCTATGTACTCAAAAGTCTAAAAGAATATTTTGTAGGAAAATGGTCTTTTTTTCTATTCGGTTGGGAATATTTTTCTACCATGTACATATTTTCATAAGAAAAAATTAAAGAATATTTTTAAAACTACAAAAAGGTTTATTAAATACATTTTTACCCTTGTTTTACTTTCTATAAAAAGGTTTTGAATGAATTTTCTAGTCATTTTTTGAATAATTTACTTTTAACAAACAATGTGAATGAAATATTTATTTTAACATACACCTTATGAATGGATTTGAATATTTTTATGAAAACTCTTTGATTTGTGGTTTCATTTAAATTATTAAATTTTTTTGGTATAAAAAAAATTCCTTATTTTTTTGGAAATTTTTTGATTTTAAATAAGTGGTTTCAATTTGAAAATTGTATTTTCCTTAAAAATATATTCAATTGATCTTTTAAAATAATCTTTCATCTATGATAACATGATTTTATGTTACTTATACATCACTATGGATATGATCCTATTTCACCATCCTTATTCTTTCTCTATATGTTTTATGATTATGATGATGAAATATTTATGAATCTCGTTTTCTTTTCCAAGGGTAAAGTTATGGTGAAATGTTAAAGTTTTTCAAGATCTTGTATAATATATATATATATATTATTATTATGAAATGGTAGGGTCTATTATATGCCTCTAATTCATTAGAAAAATATTAATGTTTTTTGACTTCAAAGGTTAAACATGAGGTTATTATCAGTCTGGATGAGGGTACATAGGAGGTTATATCAAGACCAAAGTAGGTACGTGAGTGGTTATCCCAATCCTAACATCTGTCAAATGTCTTAGGGGTTCCCTTGACATAATAATTCTATGATTATTATTCTTAAACACTTTATAATACTATTTTATCACATGATATTATGCCAATATTATTCTCTCATGGCTCATATTCATTGTTTACATTATGATTTATGTCTTATGAACTGCCAATATTTATACCATGACACATTATTATGATCTATGAATATCTGGGTATGACTTTTAAGATGTAAATATCATGTTATCATACCTTTACACTCATGTTATTTTTAAAAATTATCTCTCATTAATATATCATTTGTTTACCCTTTCTATGTGTTTAAGTTCCCCCTTTATTATCTTTCATTTTCTTGAGGATATGAATAAAGGTTTTAAATATTTTATGTCTAATAAGGGTGCTAGTGGTGGAAATTATAATGGGAGATGATGTAGATTTTTATGTACCAATTTTTTATATATAAAAGTTTCCAAAGGAACTAAATATTTGTAGTTCTGGAATATATCATTATGATATTTAATTAATATTCATCTAATAAGATGTAATGTTTATATTTATTTTATTTGGGTCACCTCAATTGGTTTTTGAAAAAGGTTTAGTTATTTTTGGAATCTAGGATGATGAAAATTTAGTGATAACCCTTGTGATAATCCAAAGTATGTGAGAAAATACTTTTTTATTGTAAATAAAGGATTTTGGTTTACTAAGAAAATATATTCCTTTATGGATACTGGAAATTTAGTTCATTTATGGCATAGAAAAACCTAGGGCTAACTATACTAAAAGGGGTGTATTCAGTATTTACTCGATCATCACCGGTGCTTCATGAGTGGTCCTATTACTGCACACCTATCTAGACACTCTTCAGGGATATGATTGGCATAATTAACATTTTATTTATGATTCTTTATGAAGTATTTTAATAGATAATTACCATGGATGACCTTGAATAAACCTGAGGTGTTATAGGTCTAAAATAAGGTGTCAATATCTATATATCCCACAAATTATTTTCATGATTATATGATTTCCCACTGTGATTATTATTCCTCATAATATGATTTTTGGTTTTATTCAATGGTTGGAAATAGAAGAATCCTTGTTAATACTAAATATGATGGAAAATTTAATGATTTTACGCCTGATTTATTGAATTTTATAGGAGTTATAATATAAAATCATGTTTCTTAACTTGTACAAAAATCTCTATCCATGAATCAAGTTGAGTTTCTAAATAATAAATGGATGGAACAATATACTATTTATTACTTCTTGAGGATATAGTCACATTTTTTTAGTGGGTTTGTTGACCCACTCATTATTGATCAATGGATTAGAATAACTTAGAAGATATTTTCCATTTTCAAATTCTTATAGTATGAAATATATATATAGTTGTTTATCATATATAATGTAAATCGTATCAATGGTGATATATTATCAAAAATATAATCAAAATAGAAGAAATTGAATCCATTTAGTGGGATGGTTTTAGGAAGTTATCTTTCAATAAGTACTTTCCCTATATTCTTTATACAAAAATGTATAAGGAATTACATGAGCTAAAGTCTAAGGATGATGAATCCATTATTACCTATGTGTCAAATTTTACATGACTTTCAATGTATTCTTTTTATATTATCAATGCACACAAAATTAATATTTATTGATTCATTATTGGATTAAAATTAAATATAAAAATTTAGGTATCCATAATAGACTTCGATAGTTATGAAGAAATAATTCAATGTGATATCATGGAATAAATGGATATTGATGTAACCCATCAAACCCATAGTTTGGATTAGAAAATAAATATGTAATTCAAAGTAAATTCTAATAAAAAACCATGCTGTGAATAAAATTAGTCCCCCTTTTTTCCAAAAGTGAAGAAAGAAACATAGAGAAATTTTCCTTAGGAGACTAGTAAATTCAAGTGTAGAAAGGATGGTCCTAGATAAATTTAATACTAAAGTAATAAGAATAAGTTGACTAATGATGAAAATATAGAGAAAGATCTATATAATGAAACACTCATTCTCTAATGTTTCAAATTAAAGGAGTATATTCATTATGATAACCCATGCTAGAATTTGAGATTTAATGATTATATTCAATGTTAGAAACATATTAATCCCATAAACATAGGTAAATCTCACGTGATCGCTATTGTCGATGTGGGGTATAATAACGAAGTGATGAAAGGTGTAAATACCATCCACCCTAGAACTTCTATTATCTTATTTGATACAGATTATATACACTCTTTTATGTCTATAGAATTTACTAAGGGTTTCATATTACCACCTCAATGATTAGATATTGAATTAGTAAAAAAACTATTAATGGTATGATAATAAATTCACAAGTCAATGATTATTCTCTTATTAAAGTGTTTGGAATTATACCTCCTATAATCCTATCATTCTACATGTAGTTTAATTTTATGTGATTTTTTGAATGTATTGTCTCTATTTATATAGATTTCATATAAATTATAAAATAAAGGAAGTCACGTTTAAAATTATGAAACAACCAAAGATAATTTATGAGTGTAATGGTTAATATAGACATCCAATGAAATTAAATCCAATATATGGGTCTTGATTCCTATTCAAATAGGTTATTTATCTCAAATGGTTTTGGAGAAACTCAACATCAAAGATATACATGTTGTACAAGAGTTTATTGGTGTCTTTCAGGAAAAGTTTTCTATTATTCCTCTAGATCATGATTTTCAGTTTTTAATTGAACACATACATGGTCCTACACCTATTTAAATTAATCCATATATAATGGACCTAGTTGAGTTGTAGGAATTAAATAAGAAACTATAAGATAATCTTAATAAGGGATTCATTTGTTCAGGTGTGTCACAGTGGGGTGCACCAAATCATTTTGTTTGGAAAAAAGCTGGATATATGTGACTCTGCATTGATTATCAGGAATTTAACTAGATCAAAATCAAGAATAAGTATCCTATGGTCTATATTGATCATTTTTCTGATCAATTATGATCAGATAAATATTTATCCAAGATTGATCATTAATCTAGAAACTATAAATTGAGGGTAAAAAGTGAATACATTCCTGGAAATTCTTTCATATGAGGTATGGAAACTATGAATTTATAGTTATTTCATTTGGTATTACTAACTACCCTCCTATATTCATGGATATAATGAATATTGTATTTAGATATTACATTTATGAGTTTTTGAAAGTATATCTAGATGATTTTATTATATATTCCAAGTGTCAGGAAGATCATTAACATCGCATAAGGATTTTGCTAAACACCCTAAGGAAGGTTAAGTTTTGTGAAGAATTTACCAATTGTGAATTTTTGATACATAATGTTTCATTTGTGGGTTTTATAATCTCAATAGTGGGTATATCAGTGGATTCATTAAATATGGAGTCCATTGAATGTTATAATATACCAAGTATGGTGATTTAGATCTCTATTTTTCATGGATTGGATAGATATTATCAATGCTTTGTGCATGATTTTACAAAACTATATTATCCACATAAAAATTTAAATCACAAGTGAATCAAGTTCCTTTAGAGTGATGATTGTGAAAAAAATTAGGGAACTAAAGAGAAGGTTGGTCAATGCATCTATTCCTACATGAACCTATAGTGGAAAATGAATTATGTTTTATAGTGATCCATCTAAGGAGGGGTGGGATGTTTTATTATGTAAAATGATATGGTGATAGCCTATGCCTCATGCTAATTAAAGTATCATGATAAAAATTACTTGAACTCATGATTCATATTCATCTATAGTAATTTTTTTATTAATTATATGGAGGAATTATCTTTATAGAGAAAAGTGTGACATATATACTTGTCATAAAAGTTAAAATAATTTATTAACCAATAAATAATTAAATATTATAAAAAATATGGTTATATTTTATTAAAGATTGTGACTACTGAACACATTACTACTCTGGGAGAAGGAATAAGGTGGATGATGGTTTGAATCAAAAAAAATCATGCTAGATTAGTTATGATGAGGACCACTAATGATCCAATATATATGGATTTTTTATGGATGGACCATGAAATCTGAAATAAATGGGGGAAATTTTATCTTTATCAAGTGATTATCTAACCATCTAACCATGTGAAGATTAAAGAGGTGCAATAGAATATGTAGAGTTATAAAATAAATTGATAAATATTAATGATTTCACCCTTGATTCTGATAGAATGATATGGTTTTTTAACTGATACTGTGTTTCATAAATATAAGACTTAAAGAAGAACTATTAAAATGATTACATATTCCATCATTCTCTATTCATCCTGGAAGTATAAAGATGTATATAGACCTTAAGAATCATCTCTAGTGGGATAACATGGATATTGATATTTTAGAGTTTGTACCTTTGTGCTCGGTATGCTATTAAGTTAAGGCTAGGAGGAAAAGGGGATATTAAAAAATTACCCATACATATATAGAATGGGAAAATGTCACCATATATTTCCTTGAAGGACTCCCCAAGATAAATAAATTTAATAATTTTATTTGGGTTTTGGTCCATCACCTTATAAAGTTAGAACATTTCATTGATATAAAAGAATATTTCTCCCTTGATCTTATTTTCATGATATAAATTAAGGAATTAGTAAGGTTTAATGGGTACCATATTCTATTGTCTTTGACCAAGATCCAAGGTGTACATAGATGTTCTAGAGAAGTATTCAGCAAGATCTGGATATAAAGTTTTTAGTACTACATATAAATCTTAGACATATATTTCCATGACACCCTCCCTCCATAGATACCCCTTCTGGCCTAGAAGTTAATAAAGGGAGATGATAACCCCTGAGTCCCACATTTAGTTGGCCTCGAGTTGGGGACTATCACCATGGGTATACAAGCCTCACAAAATGGGAGGCACTCCCATTTTTTAAGAAACATGATTAGGAGATAATATGTTTCATCCCAAAAAAACTCTTAGATATATATATATAATAAATACAAATCCATCCCACATGCATGTTAATAATAAAATTGTTACAAATACAATGAAAACTACAAAGTAAATTCCAAAAGTAAAGAAAAGCAGCAACACGGAAACTATCCAAAAGTCTGAGCTAGTAAGGTCTAGCATGTTCCACATAATCCTCTGGGAAACCTAAAATTAGTTTTATATATGTAGGGTGTGAATACATGTATACTCAAAAGGAAAACCAAGATCTGTCTTGTACATGTGAAAGAAGCATACAAATTCCCCTGTGAGAAAATAGTAGAACCAAAAGCACCTAAGAAGGTATACTAACAACCCCAACCTCATCAAGTAATTCTCACCAAATAACACAAGTCATGTAAATTAATATAATTCACATCAATAATAGAGTTTTCCACACCACTTTCCCACTGATTAGCCGCTCTCATACCCTATCGGGAAACTTCCTAGCGCCCCCACACCTTCTGAACACACAAGATCACAATCCACCCGCACACACCTGGGCCTCACAACCACACCTATTCCCATCACTAAGTCCATAATCCACATCAAATATCACCCGTAGACACCTAGGTCCCATACCACACCCCATCCCACCCACATACACCTAGGCCACATACCACGTCACATCCTGAAAACACCTGGGAAAGAAGAACACATCTCATCCCAAATAAACCTGGTAAAACACAGCTCACCCGCACACAACTAGGTCCCAAAAACCACAACCTTCCTAAAAAATCTTGGTTTAACACTACATATAATAAGGATAAGGGAAGTGTAGGTGTCCAACCATCCATCCTCCCACCAGGATGTTTGGGAAAGACACCCTTCCCCGTGAAGATGGGGGTATTCGGCATATAGTACTTAACTAGGGTGGGGTGCATATAGAAATCACAAAGGAAATACATATATATATATATAGATATAATACCAAACACTACTTCCCAACCTATGGGTTATCAAACAAAAAACTATCTCATAATACTGCCAACTTCACTACAACCTCTATTTCAATCACCACAGAACAAGCCACAACTTATTTCCAATTCCCAACCAATTTTATTAAACCATTACCATTCATTATTCACAACTCATTTATTAATTATATTAACCAAACCAACCTAATCTAGTTCAAACATTATTAACCAATTATTTATTCATCTATTCCATTACTATCTAGGAAACTACCAAGTACATCATATAACAAGCAACACAAAAACACATCATTGTACAGCCCGATCACAAGCCCACAATTCAACACTTATCATCCATTCCAAAATAAATCAATATCTCAACCCGAAATTCCATTACACCACCCAAACCAACCCATATCACAAATCCATGCTATAAATCCTACTATAGAACAAGTCAAAAAAATACCACAAACATCCATGCCCATGCAGACAATGACAGAGTGCCAAAGTTGAAAGGTAAACAAGGAATTCCAAAGCCTGAGTAGTATAGAATTTTAATTTAAGATTCATTTTAATTCATTATTTTAATCCTATACATTTTAAACTTACCAAAACAACCCAACTCAGACAAGAACACAAGTCATTATGATGCATGTACCTTTCCTAGGTCTCTACCCAGCAAACGGTGTAGCCTAACATGGTCCTTCGGTAAGGTCATATTCCTTGCATCAAATCATGGGGGAACTAAAATCTCATGTCCTAGATAGTCTTCCCTACACTATTTCATGCACAAAGTTCACCTAAAACTATTTTCCTACCAACCCATGAAATCCTCATTGTGCATAACTCCAAACTTTATCCTATCTCTCAACCATCACCTCTGATACCATTCTGTCATGACCCCATCCCTCTAGAGATACCCCTCCTAAACTAGTAGGGAAAAAAGGTGATGATGACCCCAAAGTCCTACCTCTAATAGGCCCCAGGGTGGTGACCAGCACCAAGGGTATACAAGTCTCACAAAATGGGAGGCATTTCCGTTTTTAATGAAACAAGATCTACAGATACGATGTTTCATCCCAAAACAACTCCAAGATATATATATATATATATGTATATAAGAAATAAAAATCTATCCCATAAGAAATATTAAAAAAGTGTTTAAAATACAATGAAAATTCCAAATTAAATACCAGAAATAAAGCTAAGTAGTGACACGACATTTGTTCCAAAGTCCAAGCTAGTAAGGTCCAGCACGGTCTACGTAATCCTCCTAGAAACCTGAAAGAAATTTTATATATATATAGGTTGATCATACAGTTATACTCAGTATGAAAACTAAAGTAACTCATGAACATGTTAAAGAATCATATTAATTCTCCTGTAGGAAAATAGCATAACCAAACAACACCTAAGAAGGTATACTAACCAGCCCAACATTATTGAGGCACACTCACCAAATAATGAAATTCAAGTAAATTAATATAACGAACATCAATAATAGGGTACCTCACACCACGTTCCCATTTATTATCCACTCTCACACCCTAACAACAAATGTCCTAGGGCTCCCACCTCTTCCGAACACACCACATCACAACCCACCCACACACACCTGGGCCTCATAACCACACCCCATCCCATCCCTGGGGCCACAAGCCACATCACATCTTACCTGCAGACACCTGGGGCCCATACCACATCACATCCCTCCCACTAACACCTAGGCCACATACCACATCACATACTAAAAACATGTTGGAAATCACAACACATCTCATCCTAAAGACATCTGGGAAAACACAACTCACCCGCACACACCCAGTCCCCACAAACCACAACCTGCCCAAAAAATATTGGGTTACATCTACCTGGAAGAAGGAGTAGTTAAGAGTGGGTGTCCATCCATACATCCTCCCATTGGGATTTTTATGAAATACACCATCTCTTGTGGTGATGGGGGTGTTCAGTATATAGTTCTCAACTAGGGTGGGTACGTATAGAAATCATAAAGTAAATATATGTATATATAGATATAATATGAAACACTCCTACCCAAAATATGGGTTATCAAACAAACAACTAGATCACAATACAAACAACTTCACTGCTACCTCTAATTAAATCACCACACAACAAGCCATAACTTATTTCTAATTATTAACCAGTTTTTTTAAATCATTTCCATTCTTTATTCATAACTCATTTATTTATTTTGTTTACCAAACCAACCCAATCTAGTTCCAAAATTTATTAACCAATAATTTATTCATCTATTCCATTATTATCATTCCAACTACTAAGCACAACACATATCA
Source organism: Viscum album (assembly GCA_963277665.1). Taxonomy (NCBI): domain Eukaryota; kingdom Viridiplantae; phylum Streptophyta; class Magnoliopsida; order Santalales; family Viscaceae; genus Viscum; species Viscum album. The sequence goes on from OY728165.1 coordinate 1,089,591,478, forward strand.
AGAAACACAATAATACATCATTGCATAGCCTGATCGTAGCTCTAATACACAATACTTCTCATCCATTCCACAATCAATCAATCTCTCAACCTGAGATTCCATTACACCACCTGAACCACCCCACATCACACATCCATGCCCAAAACCCAAATACAGAAAAAGTGAAAACAATACCACACACATCACACCACTGCATGAACCAAGGCAAGGTGTATATAGATTTAACAAGGCATTCCTCACTCAATTTACACGTGTTAATTCATGGGTTATCACAAAAATACACTACTACAAAATGAAGCTATAGCCACGGACCTATAGCCACAGTTTTATAAGTCCGTGGCTATAGCATGGTTATACCAACGGATGAAAATTCATCTGTGGCTATATGTGCGATTTGGCCAATATTCTCTCAGGCTCCTCCTATGAAACCCTCCCCGACTCACTCCCCTCCCCCGACGCACTCCCCTCCCCGGACGACCGTGCCTCCCCCCTCCCCGGACGACAGCGCCTCCCCCGACGCCGACGGACTCCCCTCCTCCCCCGATGCACTCCCCTCCTCCTGACAACCTCTCCTCCCCGGATGACCGCGCCTCCCCCGACGGACTCCTCTCCTCCGGACGGCCCCGAAGAACTCCCCTCCTCCCCCGACGGACTCCCCTCCTCCCCTGACGGACTCCCCTCCTCCCGACGGACTCCCCTCCTCCGGACGACCGCAACTCCCCTGCTCCCGACGGAATCTCCTCCTCCGACGAACTCTCCTCCTCCCGACGGCCTCCTCCAGACGACCTCATTACTGGTATCTTTATCATTCCATTTTTTATCATTTCCAGTATCTTTATCTTTAACAATAGTTTTTTCAAAATCTATATCATTAGTAATTAGATCCTTCTCAAGAATATTTCCACTCTTTTATGTAAGATATTTCTACTGCTCGGGTCGATCCTCATGAATAAAGATACTAAATCATACCATTTTCGAATCTGAGGAATCCAGAAATTATATAGGGTATGTCAACATTTTAGAATTGTGTTCCATGGATTTTGGTTTGATTTCCATCCCTTAAATATCGTATGAGGCATCGTGGTTTTGTATAGGGTAATACTGTAGATTAACATCAAGAACTAGAACATTAGTGTAGGATATGCCTTCATCTTCCAATTATTTTCTACCATATATATCTATTTTTGAAGGAATACGAGATTTCTAGTTGTTCTAGTGAAATTAATGGGGCTTATTCCCAAAAAGGAGGAAAATATGAGAATATCATGGTGATATAACCATATGTAACATATGATTTTACAATTAATCTATGGTTTTTCTTAGAGATAGATGGTTTATCCATCATTGCACATCCGATAAGGATAGGAATCAAGCCTTATATAGTTTTGTATGGTAGATCTGTTAGATTTATGCAACACCAGAGATGGTGAAAACCATGTGAATAATGGGTGCATGCATATAGTTTAGGTTCACAATGCCTTGATCTACTCTTCTTGTTTGAGTTCATGGAGCTTAGTGAAAATGAAAATAGTTTATATTCTTGATGATTTGAGTATACAGAGGATCTTTAAGGACAATAATGCAGTGAAAAATGCTTAAAACCCATGTGAACGGATACCAGGATGTCCTATAACAAATGAAGTGATCCTGAAGATGGTTGATCAATGTTTAATATCATACCTCTTGGATGACAGAAAACAATTTACATTCATGATTCATGGGCTACAGAAACAGGTATATTTTGAAAAAAAATTCAATTCATGAATGAGGTTGAATTTGATTTGAATTGAGGGCAGGACATCCCACGCACCACACAAATACCTCAGAAAAAAATTCCATATCGTATAATGTTATAATGATCAGACCGAGATGAATGTAGATGATATTTTAATTTCATGATGCTTGGAATATGTGTAATTTGGTTTCACAGTAATATATGTGTCACAGAAGTGGTAAAACCTACTGTAAATGGACCCAAATAGTCTTATATACCATGTTCACACCATGAGATGGACTACACACAAGTTAAAGTCATAATGTTGTGTGTGTAAATGGGAATAAGGGGATGTAGGGTTGAAATATATTTATCTAGACCTATAAATGAGAGGTATAGGAATTACAATGTATCCCAGGAAAATGGTAGTCAATCAACACATGGTTCAAAATTATGTAATAGTAGGATTTCAATTCCAAAATTGGGGGAAATCCTCTCTCGTGAGGGAATCCCAAATTTATGACATGGGTAATGCTAGAGTTTAGCATCGTGTTATATGGATGATGGTTTAGTTCATCTCATATCATATGATTCATATTGATTCCAAGTGGGGTGATTTTTTAGACAATATCATACATATATTATGAGGCACCATGGTTATAAAAATTTTAAGACCTTTCATATCATCCCATAGTTATCATATGAGTCATCTTAATTTTATATCGAGTAAGATCATTATTTAATTTTGTGTGCCTAGGATGTCAATATCTATAGTTTAAAGTCATTAAACTTAAAAAATATTGGTAGAAAATAGTTATTTTCATAATTCATGGAATATGACTCCTTGTTTATGTTCAAATATCTTAGATTAAGGATATTTTTAAGGTCTTGTTGCTTTGACCAGTTATGAATATTTTAAGGTCATACTAGCTCGACCATGGGGTTTCTGGTAGTTTAGGGTCATAAATTTTGGAACATTTGTGAATATTTTATATTCATAATTTTGGAACCATGAAAATATTTTTAGGTTTTATTTCTTGGACCATGGGTATCCTCATGTGAAGTACTACTTCAGAAACATCACATTGGTGGGAGGTGTGATACGATCTCTATATATGGTGATCAAAGAGTATACCCCGTTGGAATAGACCTTATGAATGAGGTAAGGTCATTCCCACTTGGGCACCAACTTCGGTTTATTTATTTGGGTATCATCCTTGTTCTGAGATCCAGTACCATGTCACCGTATTGTATGGAGCAGAGGAAACCATATTTTTGAATTATATTTTCATCTAGTTTTGGTTTCTCTCTAGATTGGGAAATGCTTGGAAGTTGTTCTCTATGAGGGATTCCAAATCATCCAAGTGATCTTCTTTCATTCTTTCTAGACTATTGTTATTGTATAAATCTATTTAGATCTATGGTATCTAATCCTCGATGGGAATGACTTACTTGGTTTCACATACTAGGGATATGAGGTCACTGGGGTGGAATTAAGAGTCATCATCCAATAGGTATAGAGGAAATTCAAGAGATTATCAGGCCAACTCTTATTTTTTATAACCCAGTGTTTTCTATAGGATAATAGATTGTTTCTTATTTCATTCTTCAATCTACACATTTTCCTATGAATTCTAGCCACGGACCTATAGCCACGGTTTTATAGGTCTGTGGCTATATCTTTTATACTGCCACGGTTAATTATTTCATCCATGGCTATATCCAGCAGCCCCGTTTTTTTTTCAAACCCATCGGGCTCCTTCTCCTCCCCCTCGTGATTCCTCCTCCTCACCGCGCCCTCCCCCTCCCTGATGCCTCCACGCCAAAGCCTCCTCCGCATCGCGCCCTCCTCTCTACACCCTCCTCACCGCGCCCTCCTCGCCGTGCCCTCCTCCTCTCCGCGCCCTCCTCCCCGACGCCTCCTCGTCACGTCCTCCTCCCCGACGCCTCCTCACCGACACCTCCTCTGTGATGCACCCTCCTGGGCACGCCCTCCTCGCCGCGCCCTTCGCGCCGCGCCCTCCTCTCCATGGTGTCAGTGAGCATTACTCGGTTATAGAACTGAATAATATGGATGAGGGTGGTCCCAAGAATCCCTCTGTTTTCTCATTTTCAACAAGCGGTAATGTATCGGAATAGGTTTAAGGGAGTGAGGCCACATTCATGAAGAGTTCTACAGAACTGGGAGGTATTGTGATGGATAACCATTTTGATCTTTTGTCGTATGATGAACTAGTCCATAATTTTGAACAATACCTGGTCAGAACTGTTGGAGAGGAGAAGGTCCCTAAAAATTGGTCATGTGATGAATGTTCTTTCCACTTTTTAGGTAATTTAGAGGACGAGGTTCAGGATTAAATGTATCCATGTATGAGAATAGTAAGATAGGGAGGGTCAACTAGAAATATAAAAGGTATTACTCATATTTTTCACTACCAATGGGGACTAGGTCTATGAATATGTCAAAGGAAAAATAGAAGGAATGTAACCCACCTCTCCAAGGTGGTCTTTTAGTAGTCAGATATTCCTGATAATCCTTTCAAAATTCTTGTGAAATCATAAGATTATGAACCAATTAAAGATACCCTTTCCTTTACTTTGAAAAATTATAAAATTGAGGATTTTTGTTTTGATAAGAGGTTGGAGGAGGTTGAATAAATCACTTCTAACTTAGAAACACTCCTAGGATCCCCGGTTTTTCTTTAAAAAGAGCAAGATGACCAAATTAATGAAGTTTTTTATTTAATTGAACAAGATTTTCTTTTATATTATTGTGATTTTTTTGTGTATGATTTTGATTTCTCTTCTCCCTATGTATGTTGTGTAGATTCAAGTGAACTTCATGATTTACTAGAGGTACATGAGAAGGTTATTAATACACCTGATGAGAAACTTTTGAAACTCAAAAAATCTAATTGTAATTCAAAGTTTGGGAGTGGTCGAAGAGCAAGAGGATATTTTGAAGTTGCGCACTAATGAAAAAGTGGATATTGATACATATGTGGTTTTTAATAAAGAATTTATATAGGATATTGAATCGGATAAAAAATCACATCCAAGAATTGAATTTTTACTATTTATGCACATCACTCCTCAAGTTGAAAAAGAGGGAATATACCCCCTTTTCCCCCCTTTCCACTACTCCTAGGAAGTTATAATTTCAAAGTGGTGAAATTAAAAGTATATGAAAATTTGGTGTTAAAAAACTATTTGAGTTGATTACTATAGCTAGAAAGAAGATTTTATGCTAGTTCTTAAGTAAGAAGACACATCCTCCATCTAATTGGGGTTGAATCAATGATTTTTCAACTGTGAGCAATCTAAATATAGAACCCCTTGGGGGATAAACCCAAGATTATCTTGTTACTTTTTTTAGTTTTTTTATTTGACCTTCTTTAATAATGTTTTTTTGATTGAGGTCTTTTTTTTAGGAAGTTAGGTGGGTCACTTCACATGGCAGCCCATTTTGAGTAACTTCTTTCACTCTAAGAAAATTTTCAGGTTGTTTCCTTCCACCCTTAAATTTTTAAGAGTTTAAATTCTTATTATATACTTAAAATTAAGTGTGAGGTAAGGGTACACAATTTTTTTATAATCCTAAATTTTATAATTCTAAATCATTGTTTAAACATTCCTTTTTATTGATTTTTATTAAAAAAATTATGTTATTCACATAGAATAAGTGAATGTATGTTATAATTTCTATTTTTTAGTACTTTGGTGAGCATAATTTCACATCCTATTGAAGTATAGATTCAACGATTTTTATAGATCTAGAGAAGTTATATTTCATAGTAACTTTGTACCAATCTACCTTAGTTTTTACTCTAGTTTTCTTCTGTTTTGAACTTTAAATTTTATAAATTAATGTATATGTTTACACTTATAGGAGATGATATTTTGGAAACCAAAGGTATTTATTCAACAAGAAAAGAAGGGAAATTTTTTCCAATGATCTCAAATGAATAGAGCATCTACACCATGGGAGTAATAGTTTAAATTCTATGATTTTTCTACTTAAACTTGAAAATTCACTTATTTTTTTTAGTTGAAATAAATGGTTGGAAGTTGCCTTTTAATAAATTTTGTATGATGAAATAATCTTGTTAAATCTGTTGGTTGTTACTTCCTTTTTTACTACCTTTTTGTGTTGAAATTCTGGTGTGTATTCTTATTTTAATGTTTTACTAAAAATCATTTTTGAACTTCAAATGTTAACATGCATCTACATTAAAATCCATGAATATGTGTTGAAGTTGTTAATATAGTAACTAGTGGGTATCATTCATGCATTTTGTGTGATTGTTTGAACTCTATGTTCTTCATTTCTTTTGTTTTTAATATATTAGTTATATGCTTTGTTTGTAATTAGATAAAAAAATTCTTTATTGTTACAAATTGATGCATATATCTAATTAATCATTTCTACCATAGGATGAGGTGGTTGGTGTCGGTTCAAATGCGGGCACGTTGGCATGCAACCGACAAGCAAGGGGGAACATCCATTCTTGGTAATGGGAATCTATGTGAACTTAACTTCTCAATTATTGGTTTTGATTAGAGTGATATTAACATATTATTTTGTTCCCATGTAGTTTTACAAACATAAAATAAAAATTTAATCATAGTTTTATGGTTCCAATTCTAAAATCTTTTTTATGAGCTGAATTCTACGGTACTCAATTGGTGTGCACGATATGATTGTATCACCTTCTTTCTTCCATAAACCTTTTACAGTTTGATGAAGATTGGGTGCAACTGGTGATGAAATTTTTGAAGCTCTAATTTCTAATAGTTGAACTTTTCAAAACAAAACATTTTACTCTTAAGTAAGCTTTGATTTGTGGTTCTTGCATCTACTATTTTTGCAGGATACATGTTTGTATTCAGGCACATAAACACAAATATATTTCTTATCAATTATTTATTCTCTACATAATTACTTCTGATTTATTTTGATCTTTTTTTCTTTATATCTTGTAGGTAAAATATAGGCTTAGGGTGAAAAAGAAATATGCACCCAAAGTACTCTTAAGGCACCATTTTGTATGATGGTAACATTTTGGTAAGTTCATTTATTTCTTTTTACCATACTACATCATGTATGTTGAGAGGGGTCTTTGATTTGTGGTTCTTGCATCATATATTTTGGTCTTTTGTTATATTTATTGAAAATAGTCATTTTATTTCTTGAAGTGTTTTTGATAATATCTTCGGGATGTATTGAAGTATGATAGGGGGCTGGGTGGAGGGGGGCAGGGGGTAGGGTGGAGGGGTGCAGGGGGGGTAGGGTGTAGGGGGGTAGGGGGCAGGGGTAGGGGGGAGGGTGGAGGGGGGCAGGGGGTAGGGAGGGTGCAGGGGGGGTGCAGGGGGTGTTGTGCAGGCTAAGGGGCTGGGTGGAGGGGGGCAGGGGGCAGGGGGTAGGGTGCAGGATGGAGGGGGGCAGGGGGGCAGGGGGGGAGGGGGAAGGGGGCAAGGGGCAGTTTCTCTATACCATTACTCCAATTATTTTTCTTGTTATTTAATTTTGGGTCACTGGTTGCGCCCAAATTTACCCTACTGGTAAAAGCGGTCGTTGAAGTACAAGTAGGGATCGAATCCACAGGGACCGAAGAAGTAACCTTGAGACGCTATGATTTATTGATGGATTGGCTATGAAGTGGCCAACTTTGAGGTAGATTTTAATTGTAGAACTAAAGATATAATTTAAATAAGATATAATAAAAAAATGATGTGAACTAAACAATTATTGATGGTGGGTTGATCTTAGGGTTTTGCTTGGGGTGGATTGGATGAATTTCTTTTCTTAGAAAATTTCATGTCATTAATTCAAGACATATCCAAACAATGAGATAATTCTTCCAAATCATTCACCAATTTAATCCCTACACAATTCCAAGGCTAATCACTAATTCACTTTAAGGATCACTTTAATGAGCACTCAAAGGAAATAGATCGTAATAGCACTCAAAATGTGTCATCGTTAAAGTTGGCAAAGATGAGAAAGAATGTAACTCATCAAATGGAAATCCTAAAATAACGAATAGATTTAAATATTAAGTACATGAAATAACATTCAATCCATGACCTTGCTACTCCCTTGGATCAACCCTTAAGAGGTTAGCCCTCCATTGATTATATTCTACCAATGGAAGCAGGATGTAGACTTACGGGGGCGGAATTGAAGAAGAAGAAAATTATTAAAAGAACGAACACTCCACCGTTGTGTGATTGAAATCACAAGTGTTGGTGTGAATAATTTCACACCATGATTCAACGGTATCAACGTGTGAAGAAAAGGAAAATAAAAAGTGAAGAAGAAGAAGAAATTTTATTAAAATAATAAACCTGAAAGAAAAACTTACATGGGAAAACTTGATGATGCGATTACAAATTGAAAGTAGGAAATTACAATTGAAAGAAATACAATGGATGAAAAAAAAACATGGATTCAGAGAAAAATGTTAGATTCAAGGAAAAATGTTAGATTCAAGGAAAAATGTTAGAAGACAATTCCTTTCAGCATCATCTCCTTATATAGGCATATTAGGAGCCTTATGTCTATCCCCCAATAATTAATTCACCCCCCAACAATTAAGAGAGTCAAAAGGAAATTGACGTTTCGAAGTTGATCCGGAAAAGTGTCCAGATTCGTCCTCCATTTTAACGTGTACGTTTGACACTTCATAATGCCGAATCCGAAGGTGTCATAAATATAAACTATCTTCGTCCATGTGTCTTCTAGAAGATCCCAAAATTTCAGGACATTTGGCTCAGCCGTTTGAAAGTTATGGTCGAAATGGTGGGACGGATTTCTGTGCATTAATGACGAGTCCACCATTTAAATCTCAACTTCAGATCCATTTAGCATCATGAAAAAATCAGAATTAGCTCCGGCCGCAGTTGAATAAAATGATCCTCATATTTTTATCTTTCTACTGTATATATTTTAGCTTCATTGGGCTTGGTTTCTGGGCCCCACATGTTTTTTGATGGGCCTTAGGCCCATTATGCTTTTTCCAGCAAGTTTCTGGCTTTAGGCGCAAAATTCTTCATCTTCCTTTGGGATTCATCCATCGGAACTAAAAGATAAAATGTTCCAAACAAAGTAATCAATCATATCCCAAAATTGAAAATTAAAATGATTAATATTGTAATTTCCACAAGTAAATTATTGAGTGGGCCCAAATTGACATTTTAAGCATGAATTGCACAATGATGGGAAATGAAGTTCAATTTCTGAATTGGACTAAAATTGATGTTTATGAACTTTTAAAAACATTAATATTAAGATATTAACAATGAATATTAGCCACTTTCAGTGACTAATCACACCCCCCAACTTGAGTTTTGCTAGTCCCGAGCAAAATAAATTACAAATATGAAATTCAAATCCCTTTTTCCAAAAACATTTTAATACACATTGCTCACCCAAATATATAATACCAAAAAAATTATGGAACCCATAAAAATAATTTAAAACAAGCTAGGTCCATAAGCATATCCCAAGCCCAAGCCCATTCCTTTGTTCAAATTCATTGCCACATTTCATCCAATTCCAATTAAACATGATAAAGTGTTGTGTATCATAAAAGATATGGGGCCCATTTTATTGTTCAAGGGGAAAAAATGGAAGCGCTAGGTGGGAATCACATTAAACCTTAAGATGAGTATCCCTTTTTTATATTTTTTTTATTTTTTATTTTTTTTTAACCACAATAGATATGAAAAGACTAACTCTGGGCAAGACAACTATGGAGTCACGATCCCCAAGTGTCGGACGCCACACATATTGTCAATTTCATGCTCTACAATAGAGATATAAAGCCTAACTCTGTGCAAGACAACTATGGAGTCACGATCCCCAAGTACCGGACGCCACGCATTTGGACAAAACATTGCTCTATGTGGTCATTTTTTGTTTTTTTTTTGTTTTTTTTGGATACTCAAATTAAACTAAAAGTGACCCCAGAACCCTATGCTATAATGAAAGGGACCCAAGAACTCAAATTTACACCCATGATCCAGTAGACGTGCATTGTGGCATTTTTATTAAGAGGATGAAAATGTAAACATTGAAAAATCAAATCGGACAACCGCACTTTCCAAAAACTATGCTCATGAACTTAAACTTGCATTAAAATCAGAATCAAGGCATTCAAAATTTATTTGATATCCAATTTTAGAGTTTGCAATGTGTGTTATCATGTTTATGGTTAATGGAATTTTTCTTTTCATGCATGTTTTTATTCAAAAAAAATCATTTTTTTATCCCCCCCCCCCAACTTAGAATAACACTGTCCCCAGTGTTTAAAGAAAATAAAAGTTAGAAGGGGGTAGGAGAGGAGTTCAATGAAGAAATTTAAAATGAAAATCATGGAATGAAGTCACCTGGTGGTTGATGATGATAGCGCATTCCAATGTCTCCCTTCAATCCTGGGTTTGAGTCTCAGCGGCTTGGATGGTGGTGAATGGATTTTCCTTATGGATTTCAACATGTCCTTTTATTTTTTTTAACCTATAAAAAAATTAAAACAAAACAAAATAAACTGATGATACATTGTCTTCTTTATATTTTCTGGGTAAGGTATTACTCAGAGATCACGCCACGTGACACGGATGAATATGGCGCTCCCCTTTCATACCCATCCTTACTCATAAAAGAAGAACAGGTCAACAGTCTATGGTAATTTATTATATGAAAAATAAAATGATTCAAAATTATTAGAAACATGAAAACCATGGGTTGCCTCCCATGCAGCGCTTTTGTTTAACGTCGTTGGCTCGACTTTTACCCCCCAACTTATCCAATTCTAACTTTCAGCATTTTAATTAACCCATCTTTGTCCACTTCAGCTTTATTCATATTGATTTTTTTATAATTTGATTCATTTGAAATCCTATTTTCTACAATGATTGGAAAAATCCAAGGAATATCTAAAATGGTTGATCGTGTTTTATCTGGAGTATTTCCTAAGATTTTAAGGTTCATTCCTACATTATTGGTTTCATGAGATGGATGAATGATAACTGAGAGGTCTTGTTTGTACCCTATGATGGGATGCCTGAGTGGGGAAGTAAGGACATTGATTTTAAGTTCAGGTTGGATAGGACATTCAAAAATAGATAAGGAATTAGAATCAATATCAATTTCATTTTCAAAATTTCCAAACACAATTGGTTCCCTTTGAATTGAAGATTCAACCCCAAAATTTTCTAGATGAGTTTCATAAATGGGTATGGGTTTGATGTTTGTGATTTGTCCTAATGGTTTAGTGATTGGTGTATCTGAAAAATCATCATTGTAGAAATATTCCGAATATTCAATCTCTGAAGAAAAATTTCCCTCTTGTGAATTCATGAAATCAATTTCATCCTGATTTAAACACTTGTTAACAATTCCCTCATGTTCATTAGCTTGACTTTGAAAATTACCTGACCAATTCACTTCATTATCCAACTCTGTTTTCCAAGATTCTAAAGTGGGTTCATCACTAAATTCAAATAAGTTATGTGGGTAACAAGATTCTTCTATAAGTGATGTGGAAGGGATAACCTGAGTTGGAGTGGGTTCCAAAAATGATTCAATGCTTTGTAGTTCTACTCTCAGTGATGAAACTTCTGAATTCATTTTATCCATTTTTTCACACAAATGTTCAATAATTTTTTCAGAATTAGGATTGATAGATGTTTGGACCTCATGAACTTCATTAAGTTTTATCTCTTCAATCATCCTCGAGAGGTATGGAAATTGATCCTTTAAAAAATCAGCATCCCATTGATTGTACAAGTTATTGGGTGTGGGGTAATCATTCAAGTGTTGATCAAAGTAATTTTCTATCTGAGGGGATTCCCATTGTTGATTTTCTATTTGATTCCAGCCTGAGTTTATGAAAGGAAATTGTTGATGATACTCCATTGGAGTTAAATGAAATTTGGATATGGATTTTTTTTTTGGACACACGAAAACAGAAAGGGGAAAAGAAAAGAGAAATATAGGGTGAGAATAGAGAATTTGGGGTGAGAAAAGAAGATGAGTGTCTAAGGTACTTACTTGGGTCCCCGGCAACGGTGCCAAAATTTGATTGCGCCCAAATTTACCCTACTGGTAAAAGCGGTCGTTGAAGTACAAGTAGGGATCGAATCCACAGGGACCGAAGAAGTAACCTTGAGACGCTATGATTTATTGATGGATTGGCTATGAAGTGGCCAACTTTGAGGTAGATTTTAATTGGAGAACTAAAGATATAATTTAAATAAGATATAATAAAAAAATGATGTGAACTAAACAATTATTGATGGTGGGTTGATCTTAGGGTTTTTCTTGGGGTGGATTGGATGAATTTCTTTTCTTAGAAAATTTCATGTCATTAATTCAAGACATATCCAAACAATGAGATAATTCTTCCAAATCATTCACCAATTTAATCCCTACACAATTCCAAGTCTAATCACTAATTCACTTTAAGGATCACTTTAATGAGCACTCAAAGGAAATAGATCGTACTAGCACTCAAAATGTGTCATCGTTAAAGTTGGCAAAGATGAGAAAGAATGTAACTCATCAAATGGAAATCCTAAAATAACGAATAGATTTAAATATTAAGTACATGAAATAACATTCAATCCATGACCTTGCTACTCCCTTGGATCAACCCTTAAGAGGTTAGCCCTCCATTGATTATATTATACCAATGGAACCGGGATGTAGACTTACGGGGGCGGAATTGAAGAAGAAGAAAATTATTAAAAGAACGAACACGCCACCGTTGTGTGATTGAAATCACAAGTGTTGGTGTGAATAATTTCACACCATGATTCAAAGGTATCAACGTGTGAAGAAAAGGAAAATAAAAAGTGAAGAAAAAGATGAAATTTTGTTAAAATAATAAACCTGAAAGAAAAACTTACATGGGAAAACTTGATGATGCGATTACAAATTGAAAGCAGGAAATTACAATTGAAAGAAATACAATGGATGAAAAAAAAACATGGATTCAGAGAAAAATGTTAGATTCAAGGAAAAATGTTAGATTCAAGGAAAAATGTTAGATGACAATTCCTTTAATCATCATCTCCTTATATAGGCATATTAGGAGCCTTATGTCCATCCCCCAATAATTAATTCACCCCCCAACAATTAAGAGAGTCAAAAGGAAATTGACGTTTCGAAGTTGATCCGGAAAACTGTCCAGATTCGTCCTCCATTTTAACGTATACGTTTGACACTTCATAATGCCGAATCCGAAGGTGTCATAAATATAAACTATCTTCGTACATGTGTCTTCTAGAAGATCCCAAAATTTCAGGACATTTGGCTCAGCCGTTTTAAAGTTATGGTCGAAATGGTGGGACGGATTTCTGTGCATTAATGACGAGTCCACCATTTAAATCTCAACTTCAGATCCATTTAGCATCATGAAAACATCAGAATTAGCTCCGGCCGCAGTTGAATAAAATGATCCTCATATTTTTATATTTCTACTGTATAAATTTTAGCTTCATTGGGCTTGGTTTCTGGGCCCCACATGTTTTTTGATGGGCCTTAGGCCCATTATGCTTTTTCCAGCAAGTTTCTGGCTTTAGGCGCAAAATTCTTCATCTTCCTTTGGGATTCATCCATCGGAACTAAAAGATAAAATGTTCCAAACAAAGTAATCAATCATATCCCAAAATTGAAAATTAAAATGATTAATATTGTAATTTCCACAAGTAAATTATTGAGTGGGCCCAAATTGACATTTTAAGCATGAATTGCACAATGATGGGAAATGAAGTTCAATTTCTGAATTGGACTAAAATTGATGTTTATGAACTTTTAAAAACATTAATATTAAGATATTAACAATGAATATTAGCCACTTTCAGTGACTAATCAGTCACTACCCATGCCTTTATCATACATGTATTTAGCTTTTGGATATTCATCTTCATTTACCATATTGGAGGTGACGATAACCTTCTAACTGATTGAAATTTCCTCATCATCATCATACCATAATACACGACTTAAGTGTGTAAATTTATCCATATACTATCTAGGATAAGATTGTGACTCTATGGAGGCCTTATTCTTAGTAATCATTACAGTAGGTACTTTCGTGAAACCCCATACTGATCATTATTTTTAGTAGGTAAGGGATTCTGCTGCAACTTATTTTGATGATCCTTGGGTGTAATCATATTCAGTGAACATGGTGAGGTTTCCTTCATGGATTGTTCCTAGATAGCTATGTATGAAACATGCATGAGGGGTCCCTCAGAATGTGTCATCATCAATTAATGATAGGTAGGAACCTGCAAGAATTTTTTCCCAAAAATTGTGTGAGTACCAATAGAGCTATCCAGGCAGGGGGAGGGGTGTCTGGCCGGGGGAGGGGTGTCCGGCAGGGGGTAGGGGTGTCCGGCAGGGGGGATGGGCTGTCCAGGAAGGGGGAGGGGTGTCCAGCAGGGGGAGGGGTGTCCAGCAGGGGGAGGGGTGTCCAGCTGGGGGGAGGGGTGTCCAGGCAGGGGGAGGGGCTGTCCAGCAGGGGGGAGGGGTGTCCAGGCAGGGGGAGGGGCTATCCAGTATGGGGGAGGGCTGTCCAGCAGGGGGAGGGGTGTCCAGTAGGGGGGAGGGGTGTCCGGCAGGGGGAGGGGTGTCCGGTAGGGGGGGCGGGCTGTCCAGCAGGGGGGCGGGGCTGTCCAGCAGGGGGGAGGGCTGTCCAGCAGGGGGGAGGGATGTCCAGCAGGGGGAGGGATGTCCAGCAGGGGGGAGGGCTGTCCAGCAGGGGTAGGGGTGTCTATCAAGGGGGAGGGGTGTCCAGGCAGGGGGCGGGGCTATCCAGCAGGGGGCGGGCTGTCCGACAGGGGGGCGGGCTGTCAGGCAGGGGGGCGGGCTATCCGGCAGGGGGGAGGGGTGTCCGGCAGGGGGAGGGGTGTCCAGCAGGGGGGAGGGGGTGTCCAACAGGGGGAGGGGCTCTCCGGCAGGGGGGAGGGCTTTCCAGAAGGGGGGAGGGCTGTCCAGCAGGGGGGAGGGCTGTCCAGCAGGGGGAGGGCTGTCCAGTAAGGGGGGAGGGCTGTCCAGTAGGGGAGGGCTATCCAGCAGGGGAGGGCTGTCCAGCAGGGGGAGGGGTGTCCAGCAGGGGGGAGGGGTGTCCAGCAGGGGGGAGGGCTATCCAGCAGGGGGAGGGGCTGTCCAGGCAGGGGGAGGGGTTGTCCATGTAGGGGGCGGGGCTGTCCAGCAGGGGGGAGGGGCTATCCAGGCAGGGGGAGGGGCTGTCCAGGCAGGTGGCGGGGCTGTCCAGCAGGGGGAGGGGCTGTCCCGTAGGGGGGAGGGGTGTCCAGCAGGGGGGAGGGCTGTCCAGTAGGGGGGGTGTTCAGCAGGGGGGAGGGGTGTCCAGGTAGGGGGAGGGGTTGTCCAGCAGGGGGAGGGGCTGTCCTTGAGGAATGTCTAGCTGAGAAGGAGCATGAATAGGTGTAACAGCAGGTAGAGTAAAATGTGGCAGCCCTATTAGTATATGTCATGTGTAACCTATAGGGTGAGGTCTGTAATGATGGTCCTAGACATGTTCTGGTTGTGTAAAAAATGTTGGGAACAATCTATTTTCTATTTCTTGATTCATGTATGTTGGTTGTGGGTACCCCAGGTGACCTCTTTTTAACCTTCTTTGTATTTTTTCTAACATATTTTTTGGTATTAATATTTTTCCCTTTCAGAGTATCTTTCAACGAAGTATTAATAGAGGATGGCTTGCAGAATTTCTGTACAATTCTGCACTTATCAGTGGCATGGGGGGGTCCAGCAGGGGGAGGGGTGTCCGGCAGGGGGGTTGTCCAGCAGGGGGGAGGGGTGTCCAGGGGGTGCAGGGGGTGTCCAGTGGGGCTGTCTAGTTAGGGCATGGGGGCTATCCAGTGGGGTGCAGGGGGCAGGGGGTAGGGGGCAGGGGGCAGGGGGCAGGGGGAAACACATTGTGGTCACGCTGCGGTCACGCCGCGGTCACGCCGCGGTCACGCCGCGGTCACGCCGCGGTCACGCCGCGGTCACGCCGCGGTCACGCCGCGGTCACGCCGCGGTCACGCCGCGGTCACGCTGCGGTCACGCCTCGGTCACTCCGCGGTCACACCGCAGTCACGCTGTGATTTGGCCCTGCTCCAGGATGACACCCTGCGGCGGTTACTCCTCCAGGACGACACCCTGCGGCGGTCACACCTCGGTCACGCCGCGGTCACGCTGCGGTCACGCCGCGGTCACGCTGCGGTCATGCCGTGATTTGGCTCTACTCCGGGACGACACCCTGCGGCGGTTACTCCTCCAGGACGACACCCTGCGGCGGTCATGTCGCAGTCACGCCACGGTCACGCCGTGATTTGGCCCTGCTCCAGGATGACACCCTACAGTGGTTACTCCTCCAGGACGACACCCTACGGTGGTCACGCCGCGGTCATGTCGCGGTCACGCCACGGTCACGCCGCGGTCACGCCGCAGTCACGCCGCAGTCACGCCGTGATTTGTCCCTGCTCCAGGACGACACCCTGCGGCGGTTACAACTCCAGGACAACCGCGGTCACGCCGTGATTTGGCCCTGCTCCAGGACGACACCCTACGGCGGTTACTCCTCCAGGACGACACCCTACGGCGGTCACGTCGTGGTCACGCCGTGATTTGGCCCTGCTCCAGGACGACACCCTGCGGCGGTTACTCCTCCAGGACGACACCCTGCGGCGGTCACGCCGCAGTCACGTCGCGGTCACGCTGCGGTCACGCCGCGGTCACACCGTGATTTGGCCCTGCTCTAGGACGACACCCTGCGGCGGTTACTCCTCCAGGACAACACCCTGTGGCGGTCACGCCGCGGTCACGCCACGGTCACGCCGCGGTCACGCCGCGGTCACGCCGCGGTCACGCCGTGATTTGTCCCTGCTCCAGGACGACACCCTGCGGCGGTTACTCCTCCTTAGAGAAACATTGAATGGTTAGCTCTATAATTTTTCGTATTTCCTCATTCCTAAACTATATCTCCTCTCAACACTGCCTCTCATCCATCTTTCCAAAAAATGTGCATAGCAGGTGGTACAAAGGCTCAATTCAACTGAAAACATTGGTTTGGAATTGTCTGGAATATTTTATTGTACATCTATCACATAATATTTGTTCGGTAATTCTTCTTTTTCCTCATCCTCTTCACATGTTGTCCGAACCAGATCATCCTCATCCTCTGCACATGTCGTCTAAACCGGATCAGCCTGTTGTGATAGAAATTCAATGTCTCATTTTGGATGTTTTAGATGAAATTCCTTCCATAATTCCCTCATCTCATGTAGCACTCATTGGAGGAGGATGATCACTGCCAAGTTGAGTTTTAAAGGCTGCACACAATCTGTTTGATGCAATTCCAAAGAGGCTGTTCTATTCTGAGGGCCTATTTCATGCTGGAGTTCCCACATTTCCCCCACAAGCTGGTAAAGGGAGGTTTGTTTGGGCCTATGCAAACAAGGCTTGTTTGTTATGGAAAACGATGCAACTGGAGACCTGGTTTTCTTGAAGAGTTTCCATGAAGGGTCTTCACTGTAGAGGAGACTAGCTCTGGTTTGTATTTGGTAGTTTCTTCCATGATGGTTCCCACAACCGTTTGACTGAATTTCACACCAAACCAAGCCCTGCTAGTGACTATTTTTCGATGCACTATAAAAATCCCATGGCCAACCCACCAAAATCAAACCAGCTATTCCAGGGCCATTTCCACTCTCACTAAAAAATCCAAACTCAATCCCTACTACAATTCCAAGCTCCCACTTCAATTTAGCCAATATGAACTCCTTCCCAGTCCCCCACTATTTTTCAATCCACCTAGGCAACCCATCCACAACTTGACCACCAATCAGGCCTACCCACCTCTCAACTTCTAAGCCACCAACCCCACATTTTCCACCAGGCATCCCACTTTAAAACCATTCCAAACCTCACCCAATTCTAACCAATTAAACCAGACCCCTTAAAATTTGAATCCCTCATCTAAATTCCTGTTCCAACTCACTTATTTTAGACCCAATCAGCCCTGCCACTTCAGAAAAACAAGAGCATCCTACTTAAAATCCATTCCAACTTAGTTTCCTTCATGCTTGCCCCCATGAGTCCACAGCCTCACCTCAAACAAATTATTAACCACCTGGACACCTGGAAGCCACAAGAGGAGAGAGAAGGTTTATATATTTTTTTTGTAATATTTTATTCCATTGGAAGAGAATTTGTTGGATGCTGCCACTTGTAATGAGGTACTTAATTTCCTCTCCCTCTTTCTTCCATTAAATATTAGACAGATCCTATGTAAAAAATCATTCTCCACCTCCGGGGAAGGAACTCTTAGCTACCGTTCTTCTTTTCTTCTTTCTGCTGATGAATAAAATTCCCCAAGTATATTGGGAAAATTTTATTACCTCTTCTTACTTACAGCTGATTTCAGCATTCGGATTTGGTCTTTTAGCAATAGCCCCTGACATCCATCTGTTGTCTAGGGGGTCCAGTGGGGGGGGTCCAGTGGGGGGGTCCAGTGGGGGGGGGTCTGTCCTGGGGTGTCCAGGGTCTGGGGAGGGCTGTCCTGGGGGGTCTGTCCATGGGGTGTCTAGGGGGTCCAGTGGGGGGGGGGGGTCTTGTCCTGGGGTGTCCATGGTCTGGGGGGGTCTGTCCTGGGGGGGTCTGGGTTTGGGGGGGTAGGTTCTGGGGGGTGTCCATGGTCTGGGGGGCTGTCCAGGTTCTGGGGGGGGTCTATCCTGGGGTGTCCAGGGTCTGGGGGGGGCAGGACTGGCAGGGGTGTCCAGGGTCTAGGGGGGGGTCTGTCCTGGGGTGGGGTCTGTCCTGGGGTGTCAAGGGTTAGGGGGCAGGGGGTAGGGGGCAGGGGAAGGGGTGTCCAGCAGGGGGAGGGGTGTCCAGCAAGGGGAGGGGCTATCCAGGTAGGGGGCAGGGCTGTCCAGCAGGGGGTCGGGCTATCCGGCAGGGGGCGGCCTGTCAGGTAGGGGGTGGGCTATCCGGTAGGGGGGAGGGGTGTCCTGTAGGGGGAGGGGTGTCCAGCAGGGGGAGGGGGTGTCCAGCAGGGGGAGGGGCTGTCCGGCAGGGGGAGGGCTGTCCAGCAGGGGGAGGGCTGTCCAGCAAGGGGGGGGAGGGCTGTCCAGCAGGGGCGAGCTGTCCAGCAAGGGGGAGGGGTGTCCAAAAGGGGGGGGTGTCTAGCAGGGGGAGGGCTGTCCAGCAGGGGTAGGGGGGGTGCTGGGGCAGGGGGGGATTGGTGCAGGGGGGGTGTGTTGGGGGCCTGGGTGCAGGGGGGCAGTGGGGGTGCCGGTGGGGGTGGATAGTGGGGGTGCAGTGGGGGGGAGGGGGACCTGGGTGCAAGGGGTAGTGAGGGGGCTGGGTGTAGGGGGTGGGGGTGGATATAAGGCTAAGTGCAGGTGGATGGGGGTGGGGCTGGGGGCCTAGGTGCAGGGGGGGTAGTGGGGGTGCGGGGTGGGGGTGGATAATGGGGGTGCAGTGGGGGGGAGGGGGACCTTGGTGCAAGGGGTAGTGAGGGGGATGGGTGTAGGGGGGTGGGGGCTGGATATAGGGCTGGGTGCAGGGGGGATGGGGGGGCCTGGGTGCAGGGGGGGCAGTGGGGGTGCAGTTGGGGGGAGGGGGACCTAGGTGTAAGGGGTAGTGAGGGGGCTGGGTGTAGGGGGGTGGGGGTGGATATAGGGCTGGGTGCAGGGGGGATGGGGGGGGGCTGGGGGGGTGCTGGGGGCCTGGGTGTAGGGGGCAGTGGGGGTGCGGGTGGGGTTAGATAGTGGGGGTGCAGTGGGGGAGGGAGGGGGACCTGGGTGAAAGGGGTAGTGAGGGGGTTGGGTGTAGGGGGTGGGGGCTGGATATAGGGCTGGGTGCAGGGGGGATGGGGGGGCTGGGTGCAGGTGGTACTGGGGGTGGAGGGGGGGTGTCAAGGGGGGGTGTCCAGGGGTGTCAAGGGGGGGTTCTAAGGGGTTCTATATAGAGGGGAGAGTGGTGGTGTGTAAAGGGGTGGGGGATGTGCTAGGGGGGGTCTGTCCAAGGGGGAAGGGAGGAGTTATAAGGGGTCTGTCCAGTGAGGGGGTGTGCAGGTGGGGGGGGGGGGCAGGTTCTGGGGGGGGTCTGTGTTTGGGGGGCAGGTTCTGGGGGGGTGTCCATGGTCTGGGGAGGTGTCCAGGTTCTTGGGGGGGGGGGGGGTAGGGTCTGGGGGGGCAGGGTCTGGCGGGGGGGTCTTTTCTGGAGTGGGTTCTAGGGGGGTGTCCAGGGGCTGTCCCGGGGTTTAGGGGGTGTCCAAGGGGTGTGTGCAGGTGGGGGGGTGTCCTGGGGTTTAGACTAACTTACTTACATATCATTCTTAAATTTTAGTTCTATATCATGTAGTATAATTATGAGTTCATATTTCCTCCTGAACTGAATATTTAGAAGTTAAAAACAATATGTATATTTTAGTTGGATTACTACAAAAATAAAGATATATTGTAATCGTGAATTGAAGTATAAGAAAAATTTATTAATTAAACTACTTTTACAGTTAATTTAGTAGGTTTCATTTGTATTGCAAGCATGCTAACTGAATTAAATTTTGTGGGGGGCGGGGAGGGGGGTGTGCAGGTGGGGGGGGTCTGCAAGGTAGTTGGGGAGGAGGGCAGGGGGGGTCTGCAGGAGGTGTCTGGGGGGTGTCTGGGGGGTGTCCAGGGTGTGTCCAGGAGGTGTCCAGGGGGTGTCCAGGGTCTGTCCAGGGGTGTGTCCAAGGGGTGTCCCGGGTGTGTCCAGGGGGTGTCCAGGGGGTGTCCAGGGGGTGTCCAGGGGGGTGTCCAGGGGCGTGTCCAGGGGGTGTCTAGGGGGTGTCCAGGGGGTGTCCAGGGGGGGGTGTCAAGGGGGTATTTTTTTATGGATTTGGACACCCTATAGCCACGGTTCTAAACCGTGGCTATTGGTTTATTGCCACGGTTTTTAACCGTGGCTATAGACATAATGCCATGGTTTTAAACCGTGGCAATATATTCTGTCCGGCCTTTAGTATAGCCATGATTGAAATCGTGGCTATAGGTATACATCCACGGTTTGAACTGTGGATGTATACCTAAAGCCATGGTTGAAACCATGGCTATAGATTTAAAGCCACGGTTTGGAACCGTGGCTGTAGGTCTAGGCCTATATCCACGCCAAACTTAGACACGGTTCGAGGAACCGTGGCTATTACCTATATCCACGGTTTAGAACAGTGGCTATAGCCTGAATTTCCAGTAGTGATAGTTTAGTATTGAGGAATCCATTTATTATCCTAGTGTATGTGGTTAACTAATTCTATAATAATTGTTTGATAGAAAACCAAAAACCAAGAATTCTAGAATCATTACTCGATGAAAAAACAAGTACCACTAATAGTCACTATTTCAATGGTAGTGAGCCCATATATATCCTAATATCTTCAAAAGAAACAATAACATAGTAAAGCATATGTTACTTTAACAACCCCCTCTTTATGAATATAAAACCAATTCAATTATCTTTATTAATCATGGGTCATCTATTTTCACAAAATATACATACATATACCCATCCCTCATGATTCACAACTAATAAATATGAAGTAAAACCAACCTAATATAAAACAGGATTAGAACTTCATGATTGTTGTAGGACAAGGTCGTGTATGCAGCAGGAAAATCCAAGGAAAACATGAACCTACTAGTGCAGCACAAAGACATGACTCCTATGTGAATAAAGGTTTTGTTTACCTCATACCAATAGATAAAAATAATTAAATAACAAGTATAAATGTGTTTTGTCCCTTATAAGATCTAAAACAGGGTCGTGGTTTGGATACACCTTTAATTTTCCATTATTGTTGGATCCAGTCAAGATTATGTTTTTTAACTAATTTAAATCCCTCAGACTCTTAGTAATTTAATAATATAAATCATAGGCCTTGAAATGGCTCCAAAACCATTTAAATATGGTATTAAACTTATTTTACATCAAATAAAGTCATCAAAATGGTAAAACTAGAAAAATGGAAAAATTGTGAAAAAGGGGGGAAACTGTTGGAATGAATCACCATTAGATGAGATACCACTGTGAGTAACCATTGGAAGTCACCGTTAGTGAGCTACCATTTTGATTCACCATCACAATTCACCGTTAGGTGAGTCACAACTTGGTGAGGCACCGCTCATGAGTCACCATTTGGTAAGATACCGTTTGGTGGGTCATCATTTGATGAGCTACCATTGTGAGTCACCATCATGAGTCACCATCATGAGTCACCATCGTGAGTCACCATCGCGACTCACGGTCGTGATGAGCTACTGTTGGAAAACTGGAAAAACTAGGAAAATTTTGTAAAGTGTTGAAATAAGTAAACTTGACCTCTTAGAACACATTAGAAACTAGATTTTCATAAAGTAACGGACATGAGAGGTCCAAGAAATTACATCATATACCTCTTAAACTATTCTTACCCTTGAGAATTTCAAACCAAACCCAGAAGGGAAAGGTGTCCAAATAATTATCTTGTGAGATACCTCTCAAGACCTTTGTTACTCCTCAAGCACCACCACAAGATAAACATTCCAACCTAAATTATCATAACACACACCATGCTATAAAAATAACCACACCATATTAAACACCTGAATTAGGGAATCCCATCCTCCATTTAAGTTATTATCCTCTGTAGGTGGCACTGACACGCTCGCACAGGTTTAATCGCATCATAGTTAATCTATCTCGATTAGGAGTCTGGTATTCCCCTTTTCACATGTTAGGATTTTATCATACATTACACCACATACAACTCAAACCAATGGAAAAAACTCATTTCATAATAACAAGGTTCAAACATTACATTTCAAAAAAATAGAATAAATCAAAATAACTCTGGGTACTACATACGCAGCTATGTTTCTCCCTCCCAAGTACTCTTCTCCAGGACACCATGCCTGAACAACATGAAAACCAAAGGAATGGTCCATCAACACATTACCTTATCTCGATGATCCTAGATCTCTATCTATCATTCCATTTATGTCACATCTTCCTCGATATCCTACTCTCCCCAATCAAGTGCCAGGGATTCATCGTGAAGATATCGATGAAGTTGAGAGATGTGGAATACATCATGGATCTTCTCTAACTATGGGGGAAACCCCAACTAGTATTCCACTTCTCCAACTCATCCCATCACCTAAAAGGGTCCAACAAACTTGGGAGAAAACTTTCTCCCTCTGACAAACCTCTATTGCCCATGTCATGGGGAAAACTTCAAGAACACATGGACCCCAAACTCAAACTCCAATAGCCTCCTCTTGTGATCATCATAAGACTTTTTTCTATCATGTACCTCTTTCATCCTCCCATGAATGAGATGAACCTTTTCTTTCAAGCTCTGTACCACATCAGGACCTAGAATAGCTATCTCCCCAACATCTATCTAGCATAATGAAGAAGAACATAGTCACTCACACAAGGATTTAAATAGATCCATGAAAAGGGAATAATGATAGATATTATTATAATAAAACTCTACCAAGGGTAGGTTGTAACGTCCCGGTTCTGGAAGCCACCCAGAGGCGCCCCATACCCGGTTGGTCACATGGCCTCAGGCGCATTTCCCCAAATGCCAGAGGCTGCCGACTAGCAGTGAGGGCCTTGGGTGTGATAGTGGGGAAACTATGCCCTCATTAGAAGAGTACACAGCGGAAATAGATAAACATGCAATAGCGGAAGTAGTAAATAACCAAAAATAATAAACAACAGAACACTAAATCAACAAACTGGAGCACATATGTATATATGGAATGATGCAAGATACAACTCTAGGAAAGTATCCAAACAAATCACAATGCTAAAAACACCATATTTCCAAAACAAGTACAAAATAAAAGTGAATAGCTCCTCATAATCGCAAGATAAAGCTTGATCCCTTGCTCTCCTGCTCCAAGTAATCAAGTTCTGGAAGTCGAAGGGTGATTTCCATTGTCTATACCTGCAACAACATAGTCTGCCTGGGCCCAAAAGCATGGCCCAAACAGGGTGTGAGATAAAATCCCAATAGGGAACCACCTGAAGATTTATGCCTAACAGTCAGTGAGTATATTGCAGGTAAAAGTACAATAAGCAGTAAACAACAATAGGAAGTAGTAGGAAGTAAACAGGAAGTAGTGAAGCAGAATGATACACAACTATAATCAATTCACAACCAACAACAGCAGTAAATAAAAATAGCTAACACAAACAGGAAACCCACTGGGAAGTACCCACATCCATCCCCTCTAGTCCTAACCAAGAAATACCACAACCCTCTGGGCAGTGCACTCAGCCTAACCCCTCTGGCTTGGTCATACGAATTTATGAGACTCTCTGGGGAAGCTCACTCAGTCAATTCCCCTTATAGTATAGGGTAGTTAGGGACTCTCTGAGGAAGATCACATGGTCTAAACCTCTTATCCCCAAGTTCTAGAGACTCTCTGAGGATGCTATCTTGGTCAATTACTCCTATAGCCTCAGGTATACCACAGACTCTCTGAGGAATCTCACTCGGTCAATTCCTCCTCTAGCCTGGGAAGGTTCTTAAAAAGATTCAAAAAAGGTAAGACTCTCTGAGGAAGCTCACTCGGTCTACCCTCCTATAATATATAATATCTAAGACTCTCTGGGAGCTCACTCGGTCCATTCCATATAGTCTGTAATGTCCAAGACTCTCTGAGGAAGCTCTCTCAGTCTACCCTCCTGTAGTCTATAATATTTAAGACTCTCTGGGAAGCTCACTTGGTCTATCCCTTATAGTCTATAGCACCAAGTTCTCTCAGTATCGTGTCAATCAGTGCTTAATAATGCTATAAGACCAAATTAAACCTATAGAGCTACTTGGATAACCAAAGTAAACCTATAGAGCTACTTGGATAAACATTCTACAGGGCAACGAACATGTTATGAATTTCACTCCAACCTAAAATCACAAGGCATGGAAACAGGTGTAACAGCCAAAGGAAAATAAGACCCAAAGGTCATAAACAGATCAAAGCATGGGAAAAAGATCCAAGCACAAGAATTTATCCTCTAAAAAGATTTATTTACCTCTACACAATCATACAAGCAAGGCATGAAAACAACAAGGGAAAAAAGGTAAACACGCAATACCCCGTTCATGGGTATTGGTGGAATTTGCACATAAAACTCAAAGACTTTGAACGGTAAGGCACAAACCACCTACCTAGATCCTAGGAGGTTGATATACTTGAACCACGACGAATGATTCTCCCTTGAACTTCGTATATATAAGAAAACTTCCAAAATGCTCAAAACACGATAACTTGAAAATGAGGAGGAATTGGAAAACAAGGCCCAAGCAGAAGGAAGAACCCACTGCTGCAATTCCAATGCAATAGACCATGCTCAAATCAGAGAATGGGCGGAGGAGTGGTGGCTAGTCGAATATTAGTGGATCCTCAGTGCTCTTGGACAAACAGAACCTAGAAGAAGACCTTTCTATGTGTCAGGCGCGACCCTGGTCTGATTAATGAAAAAAAATACACTGCGTGTAGTTTTTAGAGTACACGGTGTGTACTAGGTCTTTCCGTACTTCTCCAAAATCGGCCTCCACATCACACCTACACACCGTGTGTGTGGCCCGAACGCGGCCAGCACATGGCTTTGAGCAGGAAAAGAGTACACGACGTGTACTTCAAAAATTTCCAAAAACTTCATTTTCTCAAAAACTTCAGAAAAAGGAAAAACATACCTTAAACGAAGATCTAGGTTCTTACATAGGTGTTGTACCCAAGATCCTCCAAAGTCTATGATGTATGCCAGTAACATATCCGCTAACATCTAGATAGTCTGCTCTATCTATCCATCTATCTGAGGGGGGAAAGAAGTGCTAAGGCGTAGCTGGGTATCAAAATCATGTTGTAATCCCCTCTAGACTCATGAGGTAAACCATGCATCCTGGTATGAAAAAATGGTCCTCATAACTCTATGAAAATAAACCACTTTATCCACATACCACTTTGCTAAGGAATCCACTATGCTTGACTCCTTGAACACTAAGAAGTGAGGTGATTTCACCAGCTAATCCACTACTACCCAGATAGCATCAGAACCTCCCTAATATATGGATAACCCTATGATAAAATCCATTTATATTTCATCCCATTTCCACTCAGTAATATCCATGGGATACAAAAATCCACTAGGAACATCATGTTCGGATTTCACTTACTGACAAACCAAGAACCTAGCCAAAAAAAATTTCCACTTCTCGCTTGATCCTGAACCACCAAAACTACATCTTCAAGCCACAGTACATTTTATAAATTTCAATGTGTACCACTAAATTTGGGTTACAAAAATAATAAAGAACTAACTTGAGCATTTCTATAGGAAAAAACAACCTCCCGTAGAATAGTATCTGATTCTGACCATCCTCTGACCATCCCTCTAGAGCATCACTATACCTAAAATGATCATGAAACGCCTCTATGTCTGACACTCCCCACTAAGAATACTCCACATACTGCATTAGAGAAGACTAGACTTTCATTTGGAATAAATAGCCTCTACTACCATCCATCCCTATATCTAAGTGAAAGGATGTCAACTCCTCCATCACATTCCAAGTGTCTGCATATTTTTGACCAACCACCTTCCATGAAATTATACTCAAATCATCAGCCATGAAATTATTATTTCCATAGGTGTAGAATATTTCAAGGACATAGTCTTGAAATAACTCCATCCACCTCTATTTCCAAAGATTCAAATCATGCTGGGAAAGGATGTACCTCAAGATTTTACAGTCTATGAAGACCACAAAGTGCTCCACAATGAGGTAATTCCACCCGGGATTCACTGTAAAAATAACTGCTACAAACCCCAGATCATGCATGGCATTGTTATTCTCGTGGGGACATAATTTCCTAGAACCATAAGAGATCATTCCTCACTGCTACATTATAACACATCCCAAACCTAGATGGTAAGCATCAAATAATAACACAAACATCACCCTTTCCTCAGGAAACTTGAGAACTAGGGCACTAACCAAATTCTCCTTTAGGTAACCGAACATTTCCTGGTACTGATCACACCAAAAAATATCTTGGTCCCTTCTAGTCAGATCTATCAATTGGGCTGAAACATGAGAGAAATTGGGTAAAAACCTCCATTAATAACTTGTTCGTCCAAGAAAACTGTGAACTTCTTCCACACTCTTGTATGTTGCCCAAGAAACAAATTATTCAACCTCTGATGGGTCTACCATGACACGCTTCTGAGACACCACATATCTGAGTAAATGTACCCCCCATGTCCAAAACATATACTTGGAAAACTTTCCATAGATCCGGTGGCATCGAAGAATCTGTAGGATGGTTCTGAGATGCTTGGAATTCTCCTTCTATGAATTTGATTAAATCAAGATATCATCGATGAATATGATGATGAACCGATCCAAAAAATCATAGAATATGGATCTCATGAGTCCCATGAATATGGATAGTTTGTTCATAATAGTGAAAGGTGTGAATATGAACTCAAATTGCCCATACCTTCATCTGCAAGAATTCATTGGAATATCAACCTCCTTCACACTTAAATGGTAGTATCTAGACTGAAAATCGATCTTAGGAAACCAAATCACCCCTCTTAGATGGTATAAAATATCTTGTATACTTAGAAGAGGGTAATGGTTCTTAATCGTCAACTAATTTAACCACTAGTTGTATATGCACAACCTCATACCACCATCCAAATTCTTCACAAACAATACTTGAGAACCCCATGGAGACACATTTTTTTAGATAAAATAATTCTTCATCAGATCATCTATCTAAATCCTCAATTCTCACAACTCCAAAGGTGTCATTCAATAGGGATTTATCAAAATCAAAGAAGAATCAGGTTGTAAGTATATCCCAAACTCAATATCATGTCTAGGGTGTAGAGTCATAACCTACTTAGGAAAAATATCTAATAACTCCCCAACAACTCTAGGAACCACCATCATCCCAACTTCTACTGATTCCACTAACAGCTCAGCCAATAAGGAAAGAAGAGGCTCTATACACTAACTGACCATCCAACAACTTCTATAACCAATGAAAACCACATGAAAAACATCAATATATAAAAATAGTAATATCCTCCTAAATAATTTGATAATATCATTCATGGAATACAACCATTATATGCTGATAATAACATTGTATGGCTTCATTTGTAGAAATAAAAGATCCCCAAAGGACTGATGCATCCCCATCATCAGTTTACATCCTCAGCACACATCAAATAAGATGGTCTATCCTCCGACAGGCATACTAAACACCAATGGAATGGGAAGCCTCTCTACATCTATTCCCAGATTATGGGATTGAGTGGGTGTAAAAAAGGAGTGAAAATCTCATGAATCAAAAAATATACAATCAAGGGTACTAAACAAGCTGATCGTACATCTAACAATCTATGATCCTAAAAAAACTCATGCCCCTGCTACATGCAACTGAACACACCTAGCTCCTCTACCCCTATACTAATGACTAACTCCATGACTATTCCAAGGTCGAGGTCCATAAGGAACACCTTGAGTTCGGTCCCTACGTGCTCCATATCCCCTCGATGGAGAAAAATCTTTTTATCCATGCTGCTGAAACTACCTAACTGACAACTGTTGTTGAGGCTAGCACTGAACTGGACCTCCTCCACCAAACTGAGCTCAAGAAACCAATATTCACTGACTATGAAGATTTTTTTGGAACCCATATAAGAAACATCTCATCCCCAATCCCATAGAATGTGAACGAGAATCGCTGGCATCAGAATGTTAGAAGGGAAACTGCTGAGTTCGAATCTCTTCCAGTTGAAATTTATATGGTCTTAAAACCTGGAACCTTCCATTGAAAACCCTACCCCTCAAAGAACTATGATGGCTCCCTCCTTACAGTATACCTCATCATGAGTGTATCTTCTAGATTACCTCCACCTTCTTCTGAACCTTCAGATACATTGTAAACATAAAAGTAGTTACAGTATACTAGATAGAAGTGTGAAGGGCCTATTCAAGTCATCTCACATGAGAGTCCTCATCTGGAAAGAGGTCTGGGGAAAATTGAATAAGATCCTTGGACTTTATCCCAAGTTCCCATGATGACATACTCCCCTGCAAAAGGGAGAGTATCTCTTTCCTCTTCTCAGCCTTCATAGTCGATGAAAGGAACTCTGCCCGGAGCTCCTTCAAAAATTTAACCCCCAACACATATGTCTTCTTCCTCTCCCCTAGATAAATCTCCCACCACTAACACATAGCTCCCTGAATCTAAATAACTATAAAAGGAACCCAATACTTTGTTGGAGCCCAGATCAAACTAAAGGTGATCTCAAGATCCTCAATCCATATCTTTGTCTCCATGTCTGAAACACCACCCTCATAATTTCCCAAGACCTACTGGTGGAAAAAACATAATTTTCTTTGCCACTGGTCATCCTCCTCCACTAGATCAACCCTACTCTAATCAATTGAATCAGCCTACTGAGCCTCAACTGCTCGAGCCACATGAGGATGACAACCAGGTGCCAAATATGAAAGGTAAACAGTTAATTACGAACTCTGAGTAGTATAGAATTTTTATGTAAGATTCATTTTAATTCATTATTTTCATCCTATCCATTTTAACATTCCCAAAACAACCCAACTCAGATAAGAATACAAGTCATTATGATGCATGTACCTTTCCTAGGTCTCTATCCTAAAAATGGTGTAGGCTCACTTGGTCGTTCAGTGAACTCAAAGTCCTTGCATCAGATCATGGGGTCCCTAAAATTTTATTTCCTATCTAAAATTACCATTCCTATTTCATTAACCAAGATCACCTTACACTATTTCCCTACCAAACCATGTAATCATCATTGTGCCTAACTCCAAACTTCTTCTTATCTATCAACCATCACCTCTTATACCATTCGGTCATAACCCCCTCCCTCCATAGATACCCCTCTTGGGTTCGTAGTGAAGAAAGGGAGATGATGACCCTAAATTCCTGCCACCAGGAGGCCTTAGGGTAGTGACCCGCACCAAGGGTATACAAGTCTCACAAAATGGGAGGCATTTCCATTTTTAATGAAATAAGATCAGGAGATAAGATTTTTAATCCCAAAAAAACTCCTAGATAAATATATATATATATATATATAAGAATGGAAAATCCATCCCACATTCATGTTTAAAAGAAAACTATTACAAATACAATAAAAAATCCAAAGTAAATACCAAAAATAAAGATATGTAGTGGCACAAAAACTATCCCAAAGTCTGAGCTAGTAAGGTTCAGCACAGTCCATGTAATCCACCTAGAAACCTGAAATAAATTTTATATATGTAGGGTGAGAATACATGTATACTCAATAGGAAATCAAAAGTCTCTCATGCACATGTGAAATAAGAATACTAATGCTCCTGTGTGAAAATCGCAGAACCAAACATCCTCTAAGCCAGTATACTAACCACCCCAACCTCACTGAGGAACGCTCACCAAATAATTCAAGTCAAGTAATGTAATATAATGAAAATATATAATAGGTTACTCTAAAACACTTTACCATTGATTAGACACTCTCACACCCCAATGGAAAACATCATGGTGCCCCTACCTCTTCTGAACACACCACATCACAACCCACCCACACACACATGGGCCTCACAACCACACCTCGTCCCATCATCAGGGCCATGAGCCACATCACATCTTTTCCGCAGACACTTGGTCCCCATACCACATCACATACCTCCAATAGACACCTGGGCCACATAGAACATCACATCATGAAAACACCTGGTAAAGCACAACACATATCATCTCGAAGTCACCTTGTAAAACACAACTCACTCACACACACCTGGACCCATAAACCACAACCTACCCAAATAATCTTGGGATACCACCTCCTAGAAGAAATATCAAGGAAGAGAGGGTGGACAGTCATCCATCCACCCACCAGGATGTTTGGTAAAGACACCCTCCCCTATGACGATGTGGGTTTTCAGCACATAGTGATCAACTAGGGTGGGATGCATATAGAAATCACAAATGGAATACATGTATATATAGATATAATACTAAAAACTCTTTTCCAACCTATGGGTTCTTAAACAAAAAAACAACTCACAATACTACAAAGTTAGCTGCTACCTCTAATGAAATCACTACACAACAAGCCACAACTTCTTTCCAATTCCCAAAAAAAAAATTTAAACCATTATCATTCTTTATTAACAACTCATTTATTTATTCCATTAACCAAACCAACCCAATCCAGTTCCAAACATTATTAACCAATTATTTATGCATTTATTCCATTAGTATCCTTCCAACTACCAATCACAACACAAAACAAGAAACAAAACAACACATTATCACATAGCCTGATCATATCCATGATGCACAACACTTCTCATCCATTCAACAATCAATAAATATATTGACCTAAGATTTCATTACACCACCAAAATCACCCCACATCACACAACCATTCCCACAACCTTACTACAGTACAAGTTAGAACAATCCCACACATAGCACACCACTGCACAAAACAAGGCAAGGAATATTTAGATTTCAAAAAGTCATTACACACTCAATTTCCGCTAATTAATTTAGGTTTTATCACAGAAACAGTTTGGTCCTAGGGAATCCATTTATTATCCAAGTGTACATGGTAAACCGGTTCTATAACAATTATTCAACAGTAAACCAAACATCATGAATTCCAGAATCATTACTCGGTGCGCAAACAAGGTCCTCCAACATCCATGACTTTTAATGGGTAGATATCCCATATAGATCATAATAACATCAAAAGAAACAATAACATAGTAAAGAATACATTACTTTCCCAACCCCGTGTATGTTAATTTAAAATTGATTCAATTATCTTTATTAGTCCTCGATTAACTATTTTCACAAATAAAACATCCATATACCCACCCCACATGATGAAAAACTATTAAAGATAAAGGAAAACCAACCTAAAAGAAAATGTGATTAGGGCTTCTTGATTTCCCCAAGACAGGGGTGCGTATGTATGAGGAAACTTCAAGGAAAACATGAACCAACTGGTGAATAATAAAGGCACGAATCCTATGGGGAGAAAGGTTTTGGGAACCTCTTACTAAGATATAACAAGAAGGAAATAACAAGGATAAAGGTTTTTTCCCCTTAAAAGATATAAAACAAGGTCATTGTTTAAATAAATATTTAATTTATCATTAAAGTTGGATCTAGTCAAGATTATGTGATTTGACTAATTAAAATCCCTCAGACACTTAGTAATTTAAATATATAACTCATAGCCCTTGAAAAGGCTCCAAAACCACTTAAATATTTTATTAAACTCATTTTACATCAAATAAATTTGTCAAAATGGAAAAACTGAAAAACTAGAAAAATGGAAAAACTATAAAAAAGTGGAAATCTGTTGGAATGACTCGTCGTTAGAGGAGTCACCTTTGCGAGTCACTTGTGTGAGTCACTGGTGTGAGTCACCATTAGAATTCACTATTGTAGATCTACTATTGTGAGTCATTTTTGAGATTCACCGTTAATTGAGGCACTACTCAGTGAGGCATCGCTTGTGAGTCACCATTTTGCAGGTCACTGCTCAGTGAGCTACCATTTGATGAGTCGCCATTTGGTGAGATACTATTGTGAGTCACCATCATAAGTCACCATTGTGAGTCACCATCATGAGTCACCATTAGAGGTCACCATCGTGATTCATCGTTATGATTCACCATCATGATTCATTATCACGATTCACAATCACAATGATCTACCATTGAAAAACTAGAAAAAATGGGGAAATTTTGAAAAGTGTTTAAATAAGTCACCTTAACCTCCCAAAACACTTCAAAAAATGGATTTTCATAAAGTAATGGACTAGAGAGGTATGGAACGTTATAGATATTCAGTATTATAGAAACGTGCTAACCCTATATAATATATTAAGATCCTTTTAATTTGATTTAAAATGTGGGTGAGATCAAAACCATCCTCTAGTAAAATTATCTTAAAATAGTATATTTTACTTGATAATTCATATAGCTCTTTATGAATACTTATATGGAAATATGTGAAGAAATATTACATTTTGGGATGAATTTGGAGAAATAAAGTTATTGGGATGTGATTAGATGAGGAAATGGTTGAGAAGGTTAGATCCATTTAGGAGCACATCAAATAAGCTTAGAGTTGATAGAAGAGTTATCCTGAAAATCATCAGTGAGATCTAGAATTAAAATTCTGTAAGAATGTATTTCTATTAATTTCTACAAGAAATAATATTATGATATTCATAAATAAGGAAAACTAATACCTATTTATATTGGTCTCTTATAGATTATTAATCAAATAGGGATGGTAACTTATCACTTTTATCTTCCACTAAATCTCTCTTAACATCATGATGTGTTCCGTGTATCTATAATGATTAAGTACATACATGATACTTCATATGTACTAAAATAATTGTTCTTACCAATGGAGAATGATCTCTCATTTTAGGAACAACTAGTATAGATTTTGGATTGAAGAGAGAAAATTCTGCGAAAAAGGACCACTCACATGGTCAAACTTTTATCCTGAAACCATAAATTCAAGGAAGATGCATGAGAACCCAAGTACAAATGAAAGTGATGGAATTATGAGGGGAAACTTATTTTAAGGGGGTATAATGTAAAACAATATGATTTTATATATTTTTTCATCAAAATAAACATGAGGTATTCGATAGCATGCCTTTCACGCATCCCCGAGTCTAAATGAACAGTGATATAGTATATCTTTATAATATAGACATTAAATTATTATGTATGAATAGTAATAACAAAATTATGAAAAATATTTATAATGGTTTAAAATAATGAAAATAAATTTATTTAGGATTAATTAATAAGTACCCCATTTTTATTAAAATTGTTTTATTCTTCGGAAATGTGTTTTCTTCAAAAATGGTTTTTATTGCATTTTTGAGAGAGAACATTATAATTAATTTATACCATTTTAAAAAAATATGGAATTAATTTAATTTTTTAAATCAAATTTTATGTATTACATTATGGTTAATTTCTACTATTTTTCTAAAAACATTTATTTTTTAAGGAATAGTGAAAACACCATTTTTTGTAAAACTATAATTTTTTTCATTAAAATAGATAATTTAAAATTCCAATTAATTTTGAATTTGATATTAAATTAAAATAAGACATATTTTATTATAAATAATATATTTAATTATATATTAATCATCATTATACTTTATTTTGGTTTAAATTTGTTTTTGGGCATAAAAACACATTTTTTTAAAAACTATTTTTATGCCCGAAATATTTTTATAACTTAATAAATTAAATTAATCTCTATTTATTAGTTTTTATGATTAAATATAAAGATTATATATTAAATAAAATAATTTAAAATTAATTTTATTTAGTTTTTAAAGCATGGAAAGGAAGTAAATTCATTTTTATGCTTAATGTTGTATTTTTCTAAAAATGGATTTTCGCAGTATTTTGTGCGACTATTTAAAAATAAATTCTGACACTTATAGAAATTAAATATAATAAAATGGATTCCATATTTTTAATCATAATAATTAATATAATTTAATTTTTTCAATTTAATTTTTTTTCTTAATGAATATTAATTACTGTAAAATTTTGTTACCGTGATTAAGTTTAAAACGGTTTACTGAAGGAGTTAAAATAATAAATAAGGGTAATAATGCCACATAAAGTAATCTAATTATTATTATTTGAATATATTTAAAAATTATATTATCTTATATTTGAATTATTTTCCATTTTTTCCACTTTCTTATGATAGTGACCTTATATTATTGAAATATTTTTAAGTAAATCTGTATGTTCCCTTCCACTCAATTATAAAAGAGAACCTCTTCTCCTCCATTATTCACAAAACCTGATCCTTATATATAAGATAATACCATCCCTAAAACCTTCATATATTTCATACCTTCATCCTTGATCCACTTTTATTCTTCTAATTCAAATATTTCAATACTTAATTTGTAATCCAAATGAGGTCTCCCAAAGAAGAGGTATAAATCTTAACTAGGACCTTTGGGTTTTATTTCTTCTTATATATCCTTTAAACCCATTGTATCCATTATAAAATGATATCTCTAGTATCATAAATATACATAGATTTTATTATAATAATTTCGCAACCATTTTCCACCTCCTTTCCATCAAATGTGAAATAAAAGTATTACTCATGTGTATGTTTGGGTTATCGCCTCCGCGTTGCGATGTGATTCATTTTCCATCACCACATAACATTTATTGATATAATGGTGGATTTAATAAATATATAATATATTTATTATATAACTATAATTTCAGAATGATAAAATAATATATATCTTTCTTTCATTATTTTTGCTAGAAAATGAAAACATTTATGTGTACATACGGACTACTATCTCTATAAATGGTGTAATTAATTTTTCTATTTATAACCCTAATGTATGGTTATAAATATTTATATAATGAATATATAAGATATTTATATCATTATTGTTGGGCAAAAATCCCTCAAGGTATCATTGAAGCATTTTTGAGGTGATTGTGTTTGTTGACAAAGTGGACATCTGAGTTGTGATTGTTGACAAAGAAAAACGATGACATACAACTTTGTTGACAAAGAGGATTTCATGGTGGAATGTCGAGTTCAAGAGCTGAGTTCAACGATCCATGTTTGATTCAAGAATGTCGATAAAAGGAATGGATGATCTGGAGGTGGTACAAAAGAACAGATACAAGGTGGCGCCGTTTTCCAGTGTTTGCCAAATTTTTGGGCCTGAAAATCGGAAAATGAATAAAAGTGTTTTTGGCAAAGGGACTTGCGCGCCACGGACTTGGAGAATAGGAAACTTGCACGCCATATGTTTTTCAGGATCAGAAGATCAAAATATGCAAAGGAAATAGGTTCGCGCAAGTTTGGGAGTTGGTCGCGCAAGTGTCTAAAAGGAGAGAAGACTTGCGTGCCGAGATTGGGTCACGCAGGTGACTTGCGCGCCGTCGCGCAGGGTGGTCAATTTGCCTATAAATATTGGACCACCCCTCCTCATTTTCTGCCGGAGTTCAACTCTTTGAGAAATCAGAGCTCCCGTCGGGCAGGTGTGGTGGTCACGCAGGTGGTGTGTGTGGTCGCGCAGGTGAAGTTGCGCGCCAGTGGTTGAAGTTGTGCGCCGGTGTTAGAAGTTGCACGCCGGTTTGCAGTTGCGCGCCAATAGTGGTTTGGGCATAAAAGGAAGAGAGTCGCGCAAGTTTGAAGTTGAGGAAGCTTGTGTCGCGCAAGTGTCATAGGAGGACTTGCGCGCCCGTTGTGACTTGCGCGTCGATACTTGCGCGCCAAGGTTGACTTGCGCGCCAAGTAAGGTTTGTTCCAGAAGTGTTTTTCGGGCTGCGTGGAAGCTGGAAGTTTTCCCGATACCTTTGGTGCAAAGAGATATTCATCTACGGGTGAAAGTTTTACTTCAACAGAGCATCTACAAATAGAGGAAGATGCATTCATTCATGCAAATGAAGAGACCTACAGGTCTATAAACTGTGAGTGGATTCCTTCCAAGAGCAGTGAGCTTAGGAAGAGGAAGAAGGTGATCCTCTCCACTGGCAGTGAGCCAGAGAGAGAGAAACAGGGAGTGACCCTTGGAAAAGCAGTGAGCTGACCCTAAACTTGTAAAGGCAGTGAGCCTAAGAATAGAAGTGATCTAGCCCGAACATTGTAATCCACAGCTAGTGAAGTCTAGTGGAATTTGGTACGAACCGGCAACTTGTCGGCGTATGCTCCTTGGACGTAGCCCTTAGCGGTGAACCAAGTAAAAATCTCTGTGTCTGCCTGCTTACTTCCCTGCATTGCATTCAAAGCATCATCATCAGGTAAAGGAGACAACTGATCACAGTAACCACACAAATGCAAACAAAGTGACCCATGTAACAAAGAGGTCAAGATCCAGTGGGGCAGAAAGAACTTTGAAAAAGAATATCCATACCCTGATTCACCCCCCCTCTCAGGGTATATAGGCCCATATTGGCCCTAACAATTATTAACATTCTATTAATAATGTAACCAATATTAAATTACAAGTATTATAAATATCGAACAAAAACCTTCATGAAAAAAGAAATAGTTAACATCTCAAAATGATGATTTCAATAAACAATTATTTATAAATTTGAATCAAAATGATATAAGTTGATCATATATGGTATTATTTCTATG
The DNA here is from genome assembly GCA_963277665.1 of Viscum album. NCBI lineage: Eukaryota > Viridiplantae > Streptophyta > Magnoliopsida > Santalales > Viscaceae > Viscum > Viscum album. The sequence continues at coordinate 1,089,628,490 of OY728165.1, forward strand.
AATATGTTTTTGGTATACAATTTTAATAAATTTAAATTTATTATACAGAATATTAGATCACTTATAATGAATGTCTGAATTGAGGTAAGGGTTTTACATTACAATATGATTTGCATAGGGATTATTTATTATTAAATTACCAATGATGAATTTATATGATCCATATATCATACATCATATTTAATTTATTTTTATATGTTTATTTTTTTGATATAATAAGTTTTCATTTTATTTTCCTCCCCCTAAGTACTCAAAAGTATAAAATAATATTTTTTCTAAATACCAACCTTGTTTTTCTTTTCGGTGTTGAATCATTTTTATCTCATGTACATATTTTCATTATAATGTTTTTGAATAATTTTTTAACTATTATACAAATATTTATTAAATTAATTTTTACCCTTATTTTACATTATATAAATATGTTTAAAAATATTCTTATTTTCATTTTCCAAACATTGTACATTATACCAAAAGTCTTAACAAAATATTTTTTTAACATAAACTGCATGAATGGAATTTCCCAACTTCATGAATACTCATCGCTTTTTTGATTCCTTTATATTTTTATATGGTTACTTCAATTAATATACTTTCCTAGATATTTTAAAAGAAAATTATATTTTAAATAAGTGGTTTCAAAATGAAAACGTTATTTACTTTATGAAAAATTTACATGATCTTATAATGGTATTTTTCATCTACGATAACATCCTTTGATGTTACTTATGATACACTAAGTATATGATGTTATGAAATCATACTTATTCATTATATCAATGGTTTATGATAATTATGATGAAATGTTGATGAAACCCATTTTTATATGGGTTAAGTTATGATTAAATGATAAATATTTTAATGATATTATGGTAAACATATGAGGGGATTATGATTATGTAATGGGTGAGTCTGTTATAATAATTCAATGCATTGGGTAAGGATTAATGTTTTACAATGTCAAATTGTGTACTAGGAGTTATCCCAAACACAAATTAGGGTACACTGGAGGTTATCCCAACCCCATATCAGGTACATGGGTGGTTAGATCAAGACTAATATGTGATGAATGTCTTAGTGGGTAGCCTTGAAATAAGTTTTCTATTATTATGATTATTCCACATGTTATTAAAATCATTTATGACATGATATTAGGAAAATGTTATGATCTCCTGTAACATATTATTTTTTCCCTTATGATTCATGTCTTATAATCTATTAAGTTTTATTTTATGACACCTGATAATGATCTATGAAGTTCTAGGTATTATTATTCAAATTTGAATATCATGTTCCCATAACCTTATACTTATTTTTTGATATAAATTATTGTTGAATTATATCTCCCTTTTTTACCCTTACTGAGCATCTAATCTCACCCTTTATTATGTTTCCTTTTTCCAATAATATGATGAAAGGTTCTAAGTATGATTCATATAAGAAGGGTGCTAATTGGGAATAACATGGTTTGAGATGATGTAAATCTTTTATGTACCAGTTTATTATGTATTCAAGTTTCCAAATACACTAAACCTTTATAGTTCTTATGTGTATTTTAATGATATATAATCAATATTAATCTAATGATATGTAATATTTATGTTTGAAATATTGGGGTCACCTTTTCCCTAAAAATGAGAACACAGAGGGTACAAATATTTAGAATTTCTCATCACCATTATATAATAACACTTTTTTTGTACATTACTATCATAGACATGTACATAATCAATCACATTATTGGAATTTGTTTAGCCTGTAGTCTTCAAGGCTCATTTTTAATTCTATGTTTAGAAAGTTTCTTTCACATCTTTTGATGGTGTTGTTCTTCTATTAAAAGGGGAATAGGATGTGAATAAAAGTAGAGAAACAAATTTAGTAAAATTTGTTAGGATAATATCATAAAATTGGAATCAATCACCTTAGGCTCTATTAATGTAGAAAATCATAGATATTTTCTTGGCATAGTAGATCGATAACCATATGGATTTTTAAACATTTTCTCTAGACTACCACCTAAATAAGATATAGAATTTTCTATCAACACACTCCTTTGAATGAAATTTATATCACTTACAATATATTTAATGGAATTAATACAATTATGAGAATATAAGGTCCAATAAGGAAAAGAGAAAATAAAGGCCTTCAAAAAAACATGTATGCCCACTTAGGCTGCTCCGATTCATTTTTTTAAGAATGCAGTTGGTACACTCTTAATATTCATCAATTATCATAAGCTATAAAAAGTCACAATAAACAATAAATACCATATTCCTTGAATTAATTACCATTTTCAACAATTAAATGGGTCATATTAGTTATCCAATATTGATTCTGATTGGTTAATCACCAACTCTGAGTCAGTAGAGAGAATATTCCAAATATTTCTTTTATGTGTCATTAAATCCAATATTAATACTTGTTTATTCCATTATATATAATTAATTCACTATAAATATTCACAGAGTTGGTGAATTTTATCTTTCAAAAATACCTATATTCATTCATTTTGGAATTCTTTGACAACATTTTAATGTAGTCTCACATGAAAGATAGAAATAAAAGGCATAAGGAGATTGTGTTGAGTATATTTTTGAGACCTCCACCAATATTCCAAATTCTCTATATGTGAATTTTGGATATAGGACATCTAATTCCTTAAGCATATCATCCAAGAAAAATGAAAATAGGTTTATCTAGATAAAACTTAGGCCGTTATTTTTAGAGAACCTCCTATGAATGTTTTTAAAATACATATTATTCTAGGAGTAGAAGAATATTATAATACTTTTTTCAAGAATTTTCACAACGCTCTTCTCCCATTACTATGGTGATGGGAAATTTTATTCTATTTAGATAGATTAGTGATTGTCAAATCACCTATAATAAACTCATGTATTGGCTGACATAGGTTCCTAACCTTGTCCTATTAGAACTTGGGGAGGAATATATGGTCCTTTGTGATGTGTATGGATCATAATTTCATTATTTTATCTTGTACGGAGATCATGTCCTATCTTATGTCTTAGAGAAATTAAGATACATTAAATGAAATATTTAACACATGACTTGGAATTGGGTTTTTTTATATATTTAAAAACATAGTAACTCAATTTCTTAGGTGTAAAATTCATTTTATTAATGAATCGCAAAAACAAAAAAATCATAAGTTTACTTTGACATGTTCTATACTCCTATGAAAAAAAATTCAATTTCTAGTTCATTAATTCATAAGTTCTTTAATCAAGTGGTTAGAGAGGCACATGACTAATGGAAAATATTGGAGGTGATTGTGGACATGAACATGGAATGTATTGAACATAATGATGTTTTTATTTTATTTAAAATTACCCTTATTCCAAACATAGTTGAAAATGTCAAAGAGGATCAATATTTAGACCATGATTGTCTCATTATTAGGTAAAACCAAAATTGTGTAGAAACAATTGATGGATAGAAAAAATATTAAAATTCTCTATTACTATTTAGATATCAGATTATCATTTCACCATATTTTTATGACCAATAGTTTCATGTATCTCATCATTAAAAATGGGAAATACACCTTGGTATATAAAAAATTTATAGGGAAATAATGTATCATTTCTGGTGGTCAAGTATGAAAATAAATTTAGTTGAATATATCACAAAATTCCTAACATTTAAATAGGTAAAGGTCAAAAATTGAGGGCCGGGAAATAGGTTTGAATCATTTCCCATACAAGTATGTAAATGGGGGTAGATTACTATTTACTTTGTCACTAGTCTACCAAGAATACATCGAAATAATGAAATCATTAGGTTTATTATTGAATTAATATCAAATTCAACATACTTCATTTTAGTCTAGGATACAAATATGGTAGACAACATGGAAAAGAAAAAAATCCAAGAGGTGGTTAGATTACATGGGATGCCTATTTTTATTGTTTATTACAAGAACCCTAGATTCAACTCATGGAGTTGGGAATCCTTATAGAAAATCCTTTTAATCAAGTTGATAATGATAAATTCATATCATCCATAAATAGAAGTCTATTTATGGTTTATGAGTAGAAATTAGATGATGTGCTAAGAGATTTCTTAATGGGACTTTTTAGTTAATAAGAGGGATTTTTTAATTTGTTTGATTATCTTGTATAAATAGTTATTAGACCATGATACATATTGAAATATATGAATCATTGTATCAAAACCTATGTGTCTCTCTACTTTATTTGGTATACTGAAAAACATAACTAATTGAATAAATTGTAGTGCATGAGGCTATTTAGAATATACACTTGATCGAGAAAGGGAAGTCAATGGTGTTGCGACATCATAAATACTATATAGATCATTATCATCATCCATTTTCTTTTTATGTGACCAATCATGTATTATTTTTTATTTCACTAAGGTAGGGTAAATGTAATTTGGGTAAGTAAGGGACAATGGATCTTCATTATGTTAAAACTCTTTGAATTCCTTATTTAATTGGTTAGGATTCTTAGTGACTAGAACTAAAACAAAGATTTAGTTAAATTAATAATGTTTTAAGCATCTTATAATTAAAGAATTATAAATACATTCTTGATAATGTTATTAGTTGGGATCATATGACTCTAGATCCTCTTGAACCATTTATTTACACCCTGATATTCATTCTAGATAGGAAATACATGGTCTTACGTGGAAGATAGATATTGTTTTGTCCATATTATGGAAACATAGATTGATACAGGAACAAAATAGGTAATGATGAAATATTATGATATAATAATGGTTGAAGATGCTTCAAAACATTGGTAACCTCATGTTTCTTTAGGATGGAAAAGAAAATGGTTGAGAGAATGTGACACCACAAATTTTAGTTATTTTTTATTTTTTTACAATAATTATATGATATTAAATGATTTGGTTGGGTATAAGTATTTTTTAGAGGGTTTTTGAAAGTTTTGGAAGGAAGTAGTATCCCACACCAATAGTAGAAATAGTGTGTGGAACATCCTAAGTAACTATTCATAAGGGTGTTGGGGAAACTTAGTAAATGAACCATTTATCCTAAACTGTTAAATGTTGTAAATTTTCTGAAATTGGATATTTTAATGGTTGTAACAAAGTTTTCCAAAATCTATATCCAAACTATACAGGCCTAGGTGTCACCCTAAATCTCCAACACCGTCAACACATGGTTTTTCCAAAAGGTGCATCCAAACCAAGAGACATTATTAATTAAATATAAAAATTATAATTTTAATCTTCTTTAATCCATAAATCTCTCAATCACACCTGTTTTATTAGGGATCTTGACTTCAAAGTCTCCTCTTTGTGATTTCAAGGATTTTCTTCACTTTGGAGGCCAATTTTAGTGGATTGGTGGGCATTGGACCAATAAATCAAAGTTAATGATATTGTTTCCTTTCCCCATTTAGAATGTCCATGTTTTATTTTGATAGGAACACTAAACTAGGGATACCATTCTAATAACTATGGCTTATTATGGATTATAATGGAAATACTCTTATAATACAATAAATAGAAGGTGATAATAGATCATGTTTATGATATTGTGGTGTAATTCATTATAATGAAACTATTGACATTAAGTGGATTCTCTCTCTCTCTCCTTTCCCTAGAACTTAAAGTCTTTGGTTTTTAATAATAAATAATTTTTGTTTCTTGATGAAAACCCATGATGTTTCTCCTTGTTTCTATAAATTTGAAACTATTGGTTTTGGGATTCACCCACAAGGAGTTCAATTAAAGTCTTATTTGGGAAGAAAATTTAAAAGGAATGGTTTGTGTGATATAAATTTGAATTGGAATGGGTTGTGTGTGTTCATAGTTCATATTAGGGCCTTCTTGGATTTGTACAAGTATATTGTGTTGATTTGGGGTTACTGTGGATTATATTCATTAAAAATGACATTGGGTTATAAATATAGGTCACACTCATGTGTTAAAACTATTTTGTGGACTTGTGGTATGGGATCCCATTGGTTGGTCATCTGTGTGTGTGTGTGTGTGTGTCATGGCATGCATGACCTCCATGGTATTATTTATTATCACGACCTGACCTAATGGGGCTCGAGCCGCAACTCCCTAAGCCCGCCTTCAATAGGCAAGGGGGTGATGACTAGCACCAAGTAGGATATCACACACATTGGAGGCCTTATCCTAAGGTACTTGTATGCATTCATCCACATACACATCCATGAAACAGTATATAGATATATAAAAACTAAAAAGAAATGAATGCATACAACTATCCCCAACCAGAGTATAGTAAAAGTAAAAAAAGGGAAAATATAGGTCCCACTAAAAGAAAACTTCCAGTGTCCAACCTGCTCATATGGAGGGGATCGCTATCAAAATCACCATCAGAAAGCCCCTCGTTCAAGTTTTGATACACCCCAATCAATCTAGCTCACTAAGCTCTGCCTGCTCTAGGTCCTCCTAGGACTCTGTCGAAAGGCCGATGTTATTCACAAGACACAATACATGTGTGGGAAAAGCCTATGTAGGGGTGATTATAAAGTTATGCAGTAGGCACCCTAAAAACCTCAAAATAAAAGGATAAAGTGAAAGAAAACAGTCCACTCATTCTAGTTATATGGAACCTACATAATATAGAAACTTCATCTCAAGACCATCCTTAGATAAACACGACTAGTAAGCTCAGACCATAGGGTGTGTCATCGAATATTTTAAAACACCATAAGGAAACCTAGAAATCAACCATATTTACTCATCTTAGGAACCAATCCTCATGAGGGTTTAACCTCATCACCAGTGATAGGTTCTATTCAAGACTCTCTCTACATCAACACACTAGGCCCAACACTAGTTCCCAACACCATAGATCTTGCCAACGCTAACCTGCACCCTGCGCAAGGTCTAAAGTACCCTAGTGGAGATTCTTGTGCCTATCCACTACCCCATGGTCGAGGGAGTACTAACTCCTAAAATAACATGTGAAACCTCAGTCACTCCAGTATAGAGGGTCCCATACATCAGACCATCGAGAGAGCACTAACTCTGAACTAGGAATCATGTGTAACATGTGGAGGGGCCCACTCCCCACTACCAACTAAAACATGGGGGACCATTACTTTGTAGGTGTGAACCCACGCCCTGCTACGATAGGGGAGTAACACCATGATAAACATGATTCCTCACCCTAACACAGTAGGGGATCACCATTTTGAAAAATGTGAGCTCGTACCCATGGTAGGGGATCACCACTGTAAGGATATAGGACCCGCTTCCTAGCTTTTAAGGGGATTATCGACCCTACCATCCAACAATATTGGAGAGCCCACACCCTATCATATTAGGGGAGAAGTCCAACTGCATGAAAATCATGGGGAACCCACACCCTAGTCCAATAGATGAGTAACAAACCTTGAGGAAACTACCCAAAGGTAATGAACTCATGCCCACATTGTGGGGAGTCCTATCTCAACCTAAGCAGAGAGGTAAGGGTAACCCATAACCTAGTGGCACAGGGGTGTACTTGACCCAACATCTCTCTTCACAAACCATCGATCTCAAACATTGGCCCAATACCGCTCCAAAATATTCTTACTCTATTCAAGACACCTCATATCCCTAAAGTTGTAACGGAGGCCACCATCACATTCTATGTGAAAAAACATGCAGGATAGGCTATTTACTGTCCAAAATCATGCAACCGGTGAAAAGGTCACATTTCAACATAAATTCTCAAACCAAGCCTCGTGTGGCCTACACCTCGATTTTGATTTATGCACCTGAAATTAGTCTTGAAACATCTTCAATAAAAACATGGTATAAACACCATTGAAATCATTCCAATAGGACATCAGATGCAAGAGATAGGTCTGATAAAAGATTCACCAAGTAATAATATTTATATCAATATTATTAAAATTGGAAATTTTAGGTCACTATTCCTTGATCCTGATATATAAATTCCTCAAAATAGTCTCAGAAGACTTTCCTTGATGATATGAATGTTTGTCCATAGACCACATGAAAATCGGACACCCGGTTTGAGAGATACAAGGGTTCAAAACACTCACGACCTGTTCTGGCCCATTACAATTGGACCAGCCCGCTCTGGTCAATCCGCTTCGCTTGGACCGGCCCACACCATCTTCTCCAAATCCCAACCATAGTTGGCCCCCTCTCCACATCCCACACACTTAGAATGCTACTGCTCTGGTCCCCCCCCCCAACATTCTGTGTCGCTGCCGCCCAGCAGCCCCCCGTCCGTCACGGCCCGTGCCACCTAGCCACCACTGGCAGCTCTAACCACTGCACTGTCTCACTCCACTAGCATCCCACCACACCACCTTCTTCTACAGTTGTGCCTCACTATAAACATATTCATAGCACCATTGGAGATTCCACAGGCCACTGGGAGCACCCCGGTGGGTGGAAAAATGAAAAGAAGACATATATGGGTCCTCATATCCTAATATACATAGATTTAGTGATAAATCATAGAAAAAAATGATTAAATAATGGTATCAGGATTAAAACTAAAATTTCTTACCTCATGGTGAAATTTCGATGCTTCTAGGTCTATTCGGTGCTTTGAAGTCATTGTTGCTTGACCTACAAGTGTCTGCCATCAAAATCTGAGACTGACAATGCTTCGTTTTGACGATCCGACCTTAAGATCATTCTTCAAAGAAGGAAAATAGGGAGGGGGTTGGTACCTCCCACTCTACACACCAAGGGGGGATAAGGGTATTAATTTTTTTATTCAATATTCTTCAATTATCATCATGAACCCCGAATCGCCACTGACCTGACACCCGATATGGAAAAGTTTATGTATTTCCTTGGATAAACATGGAATTTTAGACTCAACCATAGTTTTAGAAATTTGATCTGAGAATCCATTTAGGATTTATTCGATCGGACATCCAAAATAAATTAATTTAATTTATTTATAGAAACTCCCTCAATAACATTCTCCATATAAAGCCTTAATACAAAAAACTTATACCCGCCTTGGTTAAACAGTACGCTCGGGACTCAAAGGTGCACTCGGTTTTCTAATATTCACTATTGTATAAGAGATAACCCATTTCCTTTATGTGAATAGTATAATAATACTTGATAATTTTATAAAATTAATTCTGGGCACATCAGGCCTCGATTTTTCATGCCATCTCAGTGCCTAGCTCTAGAAATATATGTATAAATATTCCAAAGTCTTATAAGAAAAATCTTGAGTTGGTACATCCTCCACACCTTAAGAATTTTCTTCCCCAAAAAGCTAAATGCTTGGTACGAGGGAAAGAAAATGAACTCTCAACAGGGCCTTCCACAGCAGCGAGTTCACCAAAACCCACAATAAACCCACCTTGTGTTCCCATGCTGATAACAAGCACACACTCTAGGGAACCCAAGGCCACATCCAAGTCCAACTCATCCTAGGTCGACATCGTGCAACTGGGCACATGTATCCTCAACTGTGAAAGGTGGAAAAACACCAAGTGCCTGATCTTATAGAGTCATAGGTTCTAGTGTTAAGCCACCTCACTAACCTGATGTAGGGACTAAAAAACCCACTACATACACACAAGTCAAAGGAACTCATCCACCACAAATAAATACTATTCACTTTGGGAAGCACTAACTTTCTCGCATGGTTTTGGATCGCATCTCAAGAATTCATCTTAGTGGAGAAATCATCCCCCATTCCTGTGAGTCTAAAGCCACGCTAAACCACACCAATAAATCCTCAAGCGACTCACATACCAAGATGAAGTTGAACACATGAGGGTAAAAAAATAACATATGGCTACCCAATGCACATTGGGTCTCACTAGCCCTCATTGAAAACTCCAATACACAACCCCCCACCCTAAAAAAACAAGCCAAAGGGCCCCATCCAATGCACCTTGACAATGTCTACTTTGGGAGGCACTAACTCACCCACACAGATTTAGTCAGGTCATAAAAATTCATCTAAGTGGGGAACAATCCCACTTCCTCATGCATTTGAAGCTACGATGAACAACACTGACACAGGGTCTTACTGATGCCCAGTGTCACTCTATACACACCTCAAGAAAGAAATGTAAAGGAAAGAGTACCACCTAATAGAGTCTATAAAACCTAGTATAGAATGTAAAAAGGTCATAGAGCGTACCTCCATCCATCTGTGGAACCTATGGTTCAATGGCCTCTATGGACTATAGTTGTCCCTGCCCCCATACTCTAGCTCTCTAAGCCTTAGGTGGACCACCTGTGGGTGGTGGTGGTGGAAACTCGTATCTTCTTCCACCTCCCACTATAACACTATCTTCTCTTCCACGTCCACTACCTTGTAGACCTCTATGATCTAAATGATTCCTCTACCAAGGAAGCCTATCAACCATCTTCCTCTCAACATCATGGTGGATCGGAAAATCTCTAGAAAGATGTACCCAACCATTGAAAACCTAGGATCGCCTCTCATATTGCTGGCCAGAACCCTGTCCTGGCTCCTGACCCTCATACCCACATGCCTGGGTATGTTCATGGGTATGCCTCCAGGGTTTTGATATGGATGGCAGCTACCTCCCAGCTGTGGCTGACATCTTATCCTTAAAAATCCCACTATGGGCCATGTCTTCCTGTCCCTCTTCTAGGAATCTCTAGACCACCATAGCCTTCTCTAGTACACCCCACTGTATAGGTGATAAAGAACAAGGATACCACACCATCCTAGACATATCTATGGAGGCTCTGTTCAAAAGTCCAGATCCTATAGAATGGGTCCCATACCATATCTAGGGAGTAATAAAATAGGACATTAAACTTCATCGAGTACTCTGTCACTATCATGATACCCTACTGAAGCAATAGAATCTCCTAGATTTTCACTGACCTTAGCGTAGTAGGATAAAAATCCTCCCTAGATAGCTACTCAAACTCTGACCAAGAGATTATCTCCTCATCATGGGTCTGCTTCACAAGACTTAACTAGTGCCTAGATGAACCATGAAAAGGTTCTCTTCTAGGACCACCATATGATCAGGAGATTTCCTAACTAGTCAGAAAACATGTGTGAATTTCGCGAGCCAGTCATCAGCTATCTGGTGGTCAAGTACACTGAGGAACTTTAGAGGTAGCTGCCTCTAGAACTCATGCAGTGCACTCATCCTGTGCGCATCCCCATCCTGCACTGCCAGCACAACCTGCTGCTTGACAGGTGGTGGCTCAACTATCAGACCACCCAGAGGTCCATCCTTAGAACATATTCCCTTCACTGAATCCTCACCATGGGGTGAATCATTATCACAATCCCACTGTGGAACCCTGTATGGCTGTCGGCATGGATGCATCCTAAAATAACATCAAGACTCACCATGATCAAAGAGTATATCTATGTACATTACTCAACAAGGATAAGTAAAACCCGAAACTCAGTTCTATGTGATACATGTACCATTATTTCCCTATGAATAGTGTTCTAATTTCATGTGTCAAGAGGCAGGTTATCAGATTCCTAGTGAATGGATACGTCAACTGTCGTACCAACAATGGACTCCCTAGCCTAAAAAATAAACTCAAAACACTCTAACATTGTCACTATGAAACCCAACCCAAGATCATGACTACAATCCCAAAGTGGAACTAACCACCTCTAATACCACTCTATCATGACTTTTCCCAATGAGGCTTAAGCTGCAACTTCCCATGCCTGCCTCCAATAGGCCAGGGGCTAGCGACTAGCACCAAGTAGGTTATCACACACATGGGATGAAATAGCATAAGGTACTTGTACGCACACACCCACATAAACTTCCATGAAATAGTGTAGAGATATATAAAAATTGAAAAGAAATTCATGCATAAAACTATCCCTAAATAGAGTATAGAAAAAGTATAAAAAAGGAAAATATAGGGACCACTAAAATAAAACTGCTAAAGTGTCCAACCTGCTCAGATGGAGAGGATAACTATCAAAAGCAACATCAGAAAGCTCCTTGGACAAGCTTTGATACACCCCAATTAGTCTAGCTCACAAGGCTCAGCCTACTCTGTATCCTCCTAAGACTCTGTCGAAAGGCATATGGTCTACACAAGACACAAGAAATATGTTGTCAAATACCATGTAGGGGTGAGTATAAAGATACTCAGTAGGCACCCCAAAAACCCCAAAATGAAAGGATAAACTTAAAAGGAAACATTCCACTCATCCAAGCTAGAGGGAACCCAAATGTGAGAGACACTCCATCTCAAGACCATCCTTGGCTAAATGGGACTAGTTAGCTCAGACCACAGGGTTTGTCATCAAAGATGAGATAATGACACAAGGGAAACCCATAAATCAACCAGATATACTCATCTCAGGCACCAATACTCATGAGGTTCCAACCTCATCGCAAGCAATAGGTTTTATTTGAGACACTTTATTCATCAATTCACTAGGCTTAGCACTAGTTCCCAACACCAGAGGTCCTTCTAATGCTGACCTACACCCTACGTAAGGTCGAATGTACCCAAGTGTATAATCACACCAATCACCACTACCCCTATGTCGAGGGAGTTATAACTCATAAGCGAACCCATAAAACATCAGTCACCACTATATAGAGGGGTCCATGCCTCAGACCGTCGAGGGGAAACTGACTCTGAACCAGAAATCACGCATAAAATGTAGAGGGGGCCACTCCCTACTACCAACTCGAACACATGGGAGCACTTCTCTGTAGGTGTAAACTTTTTACCTAGTATGATAGGGGAGTACCACATTGAGAAATTTGAGCCCGCACCCTAACATAGAAGGAGAGCACTATTCTGAAAAATGTGAGCTCGTACCCATGGTAGAGGAGAATCACCATGAGAGACGTGGGCCCACATCCAAAGTAGGGTAGCACCACTATATGAAATGTTATTCCACACCCATGGTAGGGTATCACCACTACAAGGATTGGAAAACCACTCCCTAGAATGGCAATGGAGTACTGACCCTACCATCCAATGAGATTGGAGTCCCCACACCCTCTCACGGTAGGGGAATAGTGTAACTACATGAACATCATAGGGAACCCACACCCTAGTTCATTAGGGAAGTAACAACCCCTAAGAAAACTACCCAAAGGTAACAAACTCATACCAACATTGTGGGAGTCCCGTATCTACCTAAGAAGAGGGTTAAGGGAAACTCGCACCCTTGTTCCACAGGGGAGTACCTGACCCAACGTCTCTCTTTAGGAACCACTGATATCAAACATCATCCCAGCACCACTTTGCATGATTCTTTATCGATTCAACCAACCTCATATCTATAAATCCAAAATAGATTCTACCATTTCATTCTATCTAGAAAAACATGAGGATAATCTATTTACTTTCCAAAATTGAGCAACCAGTGAAAATATCACATTTCACCACAAACGACCAAACTGAGCCTTATAGGGCCTACAACTCAATTCCAGTTAAAGAACCTGAAATTAGTCTTGAAACTTTCTCACAAAAAACAAGGTCATAACGTCGCTAACAGTGTGTCAATCGTACATTGGATGCATGAGATACATCTTGTACAAGATTCTCCATATAAAAATAATTATATTATTATTATTAAAATTAGATGTTTCATGTCACTGAGCTTTTATCTTGAGACTTAAAGTCCTCAAAATGGTCTCAAAATATCTTCCTCGATGATATAAACTCATGGTCATAGATTTTATGCAAATCAGACACCCAATTTGAGAATTACAGGGGTTTAAAACACCCTCGGCTCATTCTGGAACATTACAGTAGGACCATTCTACTCCAGTTGGTCCTGCCCAGCAATAGGACCACTCTCTATGGACCATGCACCCAGTATTCCACTGCTCTGAACCCCCTGGCACTCCGCGTCACTGCCACCCAACGGCCCTTCGTTCACCATGGTCCGCACCACCCAGCCGCCACCGGAAGCTTTGACCATTGTGCCCCATCCACTAGCAATTTTTTGCATCATAGTCCTCTTCCAGCAACCTACTGCATCACCTTACTCAAGATTATTTATTTTCTATAACATTTCTAGAATGCCACTAGAGCTTCCACAGACCACCGGGAGCACTCCAGTGGCCAGAAAAATGAAACAAAGATAAAAATCTGAGATCCTCGGATCCTGATCTACACAAGATCGGTGAAGAATCAAAGAAAAATGCTAAATTAACAAGGTTTTTGGGATTAAAAATCAAACTTCCTACCTCATGGTAAAACAAAGACACATTGGGGTTGATTCAATGCTCTGAAGCTTCTGTTGCATGATCCACGAGCATCAGCCGTCAAAATCCAAGACCAACGACGCTCTGTTTTGATTATTTGGCCTTCAGATCATTCATCAGTGAAGGAGAAGAGGAAGGGGTTGTTGCCTCCTGATGTGCACACCAAGGGGGGAAATAATGGGATTAACTTTTTAAAAATCTTCTTCATTTTACATCCCAACCCCTGGCTCACCTCCGACCCAACAACCAGCGTAACAAAGTTTAGGTCATGCCTAGGGTAAACATAGCATTCCAGACTCAACTGTGGTCTCAAAATTTTGATCTAAGACTCCATTCAAAAGTTATTTGATCCAACGTATATAATAAATTAATTTATTTTATTTACAGAAATACCCTCGATAACTTTCTCTATATAAATCATGCGCCCACAAAACTTATACCCCACCTAGGGTAAACAGCATGCTCTGGACTCAAATGTGGACTCAGTTTTCTAATTAGAGATACTATTTAAGAGATAACCCCTTTCCTCCATGTGGATAGTATAAAAATACTTAATATTTTTATAAAATTTATTATGGGCACATTGGGCCCCAGAATTGCACGTTATCTCAGCGCATTTCTCTGGAAATATATGTAGAAATATTCTAATGTATTACAAAGAAAATCTCAATTTTCTACATTTTTTATCATTACTTATGTATATGTAAATATTTAAAAACTATTTTATATTTCTCAATTTTATTTTATATTAAATGCTAGATAACTTTTTCTTATTCTAGTGTCGTGTGTGGAAAGTCTTGGTGATTTCCAAGAGGGTAGTATACTCACCACTTGAATTTGTACCGAGGTGAATATATAGATATTAAGTATCATTATATAGGTAAGTAGATGATATCATACTCTACTAGTGGAGAACCTTAATGTTGTATCCCTTTCACATGGGACTTAGAGCTTGGAGATATATTGTGGTGGATTTTGTCATCATGGAAAATAGGTTACTTTGTTTCTCCTATTAACATTGGGTCATTTGTGTATGTGTATATATTGGTGTCTATTTTACTGTTGTGGCTTTGATTATGCCTCAAGCTTTTTATATCTTTGGATTTACATTTTTCTATATCCTATATCTTTTTTATTTTATTTAGTTGAGATTATATATTATAAGTTGTATTGATTTTGAGTAAATCATCACCCAAAGATTTCATATACCCAGGTTATTTACTTTCAGCCTTTGGTTTCTTAGGGATTTCACCTTTGGTTAGTGGAACTTCATTCCATCCCATGCTAATGGTTCAGGTTGGTTTATTAAATATAGGGTCACAAAAACTATCAACCCAAGCCTCCAAGTCGCAATAATGAAACTATGATGTAAGTCATTAAATCCACCCTTACATGAAACTTAAAAGAACCTTACATAAGAATCCTATGATGTTGATGCATATTCCACACCAATAGCCTATACTTATGTAATATTACATATAGAATAACCTATTCCCTGGCTCTATAATCTATTTCCCCAACTAAAATTTCAACTTTAACTCTTCCACATTCCTCTCATGGATTCCTCACGCTCTTCTAACACCCAAATCACACTAAGAAACACATCAGGAAAGTACTGAAAATTACATTAGATAACACTCAATCAATTCCTATACCCAATAATTTGAACCAAACATGGAAGGAAAATCACCCATGATACCAAATCCTCAACTCCCCCTGGGGTTATACCTTTAAAACAAGATGATACAATTAAAAAAGCACATAACACTAGGAGGAAAAACTAAGTAAAATAACTACAAAGAACAAAATAATTCAATTTAATACCCAAAAAAACTATCTCATCAATGAAGAAAAATAGAATCTCAAAATAGCTAGAGATATTGAGTGTACATCTATGAGTCACACTCTCTTATGATCTCCTATAGGCCACCATGCCTTCATAAAATGTGCATCATGGGGATAACACACCCATATAGAACCTTCGCTAGAAATACATGGATATCAAATGGAAACTATAAAAACATATCATCATCCCATAAATATATATTTTCCTAATCGATGACAAGAGAATTATCTTAAATATATCATTTAAAATATAAAACATGACATATATCATGGATCCTTTCCAACTATGGAGGATGCACCAACTGATACACTAATTTTCCATTGTGATTTAAAACCTCAAAAGGACTGAAAAAATAAGGAGAAATGTTACTCCCATGAATAGGAATCCACTACCCACGTTAAGGGAAACCCTAAAAAACATAAGATCATTGGCCTCAACCCCCATAGGTCTCCTTATTTGATCCTTGTATGACTTGTGACTAAACTATGGAACCATCATCCACTCTCAAATCGTTTGAACCTTCTCATCCATGCTTTTCACTACATCCATCCCATGGACTCCCAACTCCCAAACCTCAGTCCAGTACAATGGTGAAAGGAAAGACTGCTGATAGAACATATTGAGTGAATCCATGCGAATGGAACATTGGAATGTGTTGTTATATTCTATCTCATCCAAGGGAAAGTGCTTCAATATAGATCCTCCAAAATCCATAATTCAATCCCATAACATATCCTCTGTAGTATGGATGGTATGATTAGTATGTTATCTATTTGAGGATGTAATATAGTGTTAAGGTAAAACAAGGATCCAAAATCACAATTCAACCCTCTCCATAATCATGATATAAATCAAGGATGTCAATCAGAAATGATAGTACCTAGTACCTAGTTACACCACCTCATTCATATACCCGTAACATAAAAACATCCAAAATACATAACTTCCTAATCACTACAAAATGTGATGACTTGGTCAACTGATCCATGATCACTCATTGAACATCACAGAATCCCTGGTATTGTGGTATAGCAATGATGAAATCCATCGATATTTCCCTACACTTCTAGTTGAGGGAATACAATAACTACAAAAAAATACCTATAAAACAATGCTCCACCATCACCTAATGATAAAACAAGAATCGTTATACAAACTTTGACTCTTAAACCTTTATATAAGATGTCCAAATATAACCCTTAAAATTATATTTCAACTTTGAAAAACTAGGATGCACAACCACTGTTGAGCTATGGAACTCTAATAGAATCACCTCATACATCATCGATGGAACAAACAACCTTCCCTAAAACCTCACTTGATGTTGATAACCCTCCCACCGACCCTCTTATTAATCACCATTGATGACTCAATATCTTATCACATCAACCTTTGAGTCTCCCCAAAAATAATTCTCCACCCACTACATAAGGTATGATTAAATTATATTATGAAATAGGAAACCTCTATCATTGACATACTATGTATCGAGATGATTCAATCTCTCCCATCCCTATCTAAACATTTTTTATTCTCAAAAAATATCACCTTGTTACTTTCTACTTAGTGCATATTTAAATACATTCCTTGTATCAAGGGTTTAGGATATATAAATGTCATAATCTTGGAGAAATTCTATCCCACTATGTTTTTAAAGATTTAAAACTCCATGAAATAAAAAAAATATCTCACGATCATATGAACCATGAAGAACATAAAATTATAACTTTTTAAATAATTTCACCAAAACTTCATAAAAAATCACCACCAATAGCTAAAGATCATGGTTGGAATAGTTAATCTTGAGGGGATTTAACTTATTATTCACATGTGAAATCAACACTCTATGCTAATCAAATATCTAGAATTTGAAGGATGGGATCACTAATTAACCTTACCAACAGGTATAAAACATTTACTTACACTATTCAGTTCGTAGGAAATCATGTTCATTCTTGGTCAAGGATGTTATCCAGGCCACGACTAAAGAATAATTGAACATGAACCTCTAATATTAGTATATAAAAATGAAGAAATTATAGACCAATATAACATTAATGGGTTCTATCCATGAATAATTGACTTTAATCTTCGATAGATCCACTTATACCCATTGTTGAGACACTACATGGCTAAGGATGTACACCTCCCGCATCCAAAACTTGTACATTGACATATTCCTATAAATATTATAGTGTTGAAGGGCCTCCAAAACTACTCCATGGTACACATCATTATTATCCTCATTCCTTGAGTATACAAGGATGTTGACAATGAACATGACAAAAAATTATCTCAAAAATCATGAAATATAGATTTCATGAGTCTTAAAAAATGTTTGGGTGTTTATGACATCAAACAATGTAAACACAAAATTTAAGTTTCCATTGAGACATGTTAATGATAAATTCAGGATTTCTTCCCCCTATACCAAAATTTGATGATATCAATACTATAGATTGATCTAAAAAATAGCTTTATACCTTCAACTAATTGAAAAAATCATCAATCCTTGAAAGAGGGTAAATTTTCTTTACCATCACAAGATTCAACCTCCTATATTATATACATAACCATAAACTATTGTCCACAATATTCACCAACAAAACCAGATAACCCCATAGATACACACTAGGTCAGATAAAACCCTTATAAACTAGATATTCAATCTAAATAATCAACTCCCATAGCATAGTTGGTGCTATATGATTCAGAACCATTGAAATCGGTGATTTTTCTTGTTTTATCTAGATCTCATTCATGATATCACACCAAGGAAGTAAATTCACAACCTCTTTGAGAAATAATAAGGAATTAAATCCATGATTTTATAAAAATATACTATTTTTTCCTCCACTGATCCAAATGAAAATATTTCTAACTAGAACAACAATAGCATCAAGAACCTATTTCCCATTTGATTCACCCCCTTTCCAATGAACATTACACACTATCCTACCTCATAATTAAACCCAACTATCCCTTGGAAATAGTCGATAAATGTGTGCATAAAAAACAACTAATTAATACAAATGATGAAATTTTATAACTATATATGAAGAATAAAAAAATTATTAATGACTAATGTTTCCCAATCATCAACCCACAACCCAATCATACAACAAGAAAACCCATATAACCTTCAACTAGAGTAGGCAACCCCAGTGGAACTAGAAGCCTCTCTGCATTGAGTTCTACTAAATATAACAAGGTGTGTCAAATTAATTTTTTAGAAACTCCTATGTTAAATAATATATAAATAATGGTAAGAGATAAATAAATAGTACCTTAGAACATAATAGGCCCCTCTAGTACTAGAAAATCAACAACATGAAGATATCCACATTTTTCTCCTCTGTATCATTACTGATGACCACCTACACATCCACACACAACCATATATCCCTATCGATGAGGGACATAACAAGTTTTTCCTATTCTAGATCCATTTCATGTTAGTTTCGCATAAGTATATGATCTCTACTACTAGCATAGAATCTAAACCAACTACTACTATTGAGGATAAAATAGAAACTGGACTTTTACACCACATTGATCCTTATGGATGGTTGAGAACTAAAACTACCTATTATCATACCTTACAAAAGCATAGAAAATCAGTCCATAGCCTTTAATAAGTCCATGGGAACTGGTGGCCTTAGATAAATGAGTAGAAACTTACTAAGGATTATGCACTTCCAGTAAGAACCTCAATGATCTATATACCTAAGATAATCCTCTCGTTGCTATACACCTTATGTGACCCAAATGTTTCCCCTCTAGAGATAATACTAGCTAATTATACATCCTATCAATAACCTTATCCTTATTTTTCCCCACTATGTATATAGGAATCAAAAATCAGGTGACTATATATATAATTACTCGATGCACCAAAAGTGGGTCCTTAAAACTAATCTTAAGATCCCATATAATTAGGATCCCCTAGTGAAGAGAAGTAATCTCTTGTCTCTTCACCACCTTCATTGTCAATGATAAAAACTAGAATTTACATTTCTTCTAGAAATCATCATAAGAAACATATTCCTCATATATTTCCCTGATATATAATATCCACCACTATTGAACAGTTATTCACATGTGACTAATGTACAATGAAATCTGATATCCATCCATTGGTAGGATGAAACTAAAAAAGATCTCAAACTTCTCCATCCAGCACATTATCTCAAGATTAGAGACACTCCACTCATATATATCCATCCCCATATGATGAAATTCACACACCATATTACTCTAAATCCCATCCTTCTTTCCTATGTCTAAATGATAATAGTTAGGTAAGAACTAAACACTAAGAGGGGGTGAACCATTTATGGTTAGTGTTATTAAAATTTATATTTTTATCACTTTTAAATATAACTTCTTTACTAGATAAATTGAATGATCCTATTTTTTATCTCCAATCACCTTCATATCTGAATGCAATAACTCTTAACAAAGACACACATAAAGTTATGATAGAATTTATATGGTTCACCATTAATGATGAAACAATAATCCTTTTTGTGAACTAGTAAAACTTTATATCACATAACTAGCTTGTAAAACAAAATGAGAAAAACAATATTGTCTCCAAATATCATAGAGGTTGAATCACACACACATTTTTTGTGCATCCAACATTAAGGTACATCTCATACTTTTAAAATTATATGGGGTAATAATGAAAGGTTCAACCAACAATTTACAAAACTGACAAGTTATTGGTATGTTTTTAATTTCTTATTATTATTATCTTTCTCAGTATTAAGTCAAACTTTTAAATTTTTACACATATCACAACATACCACCTCTTATTATTCATTTTATTCTATGAGAATTGAAGTGCACATATCACTTTTTCTTTTGGTGAACTTCATAGCCAACTGAAGCACTTCTTATTCTCCCTCCATTATAAACCCTACCAGAATCATGATAATAATTATGATGATATTTATTTTCATTAAAGAATATATTATTCAGAATCATAAATATTAGTCCATTATTCATAATATACAAATTCTAGAATCAAAGGTTGACATATTTCTTTGAACTCATTTGTCAATAGATAATGATCGCAAATCAATAATTTAAAGCTAGCATCACACTAAATTTATGATGTTTTAATACCTGGAATGTATCCAAAGTTTCATATAATGAATATTATCTTAAGATATTAAAATATAGAAAACTTTTGTTTTTTTCTAGAATTACATTAGGAATTGATCGTATCATGCAACTATTAGTTCATAAACTATAAGAAGAAAGAAAGTAACTATATAGATCAAACATATTTTTGATCACTTATCATGTAGATAAATTATATGAACAATATAATATCCAATTTTACAATCAATAAACTACATGTATCAAATTAATGTAAAAAAAACATGCATTTTGATGGCACAAAGTAAAATAATCAACCATGCATATATAACTGACAATGAGGATCAACTGTAATTATAATTAGCTAACCATACAAATCAACGATATGAAGAAAACCAATAAAAAATGCCTATATAACTAAAAATAAGGGTCAAATACATGTATAGTCTACTAACCATGAGGATCAAATATGAGAATTTTTGAAATTTCATTCCACTTTCAACTGAAAGCATGAATATGCTACTGACTGTATCATTAAATTGACCCATAATAAATTCATGTTCCTTCCAGAATTATTTTTTTCCTATAATAAAACATAATGATAATTTATATCTTGATATATATATATTTATTTATTTATTTATTTAAAATATATCATATTACATCATAATAAATTATCTTCTTTCATTCATGCCTCATTTTCATTATTTTAGCACCTTTGCATACTTATAAACCCCTTATTTATGTTCTTTGAAACATTCTATCAGAGTGTATTGAGTTCTTTTGTATATATGAGAACTCCCATATGAAATTTGAATGTAAATCATGGTTATACTCCTACTTCAATAGAGGAACAATACTTGAAGATAATCAGCTTGATGTGTGTCGGTGATGCACAAAGAAGATGAATAAAGTACACAACTTGATTTTGAGCCTAATAACTTGTAGAATTTAAATAATAAACATAAAATTTTGATAATTTCCCATATAATAAATTATTTTGTGTGGAACTATTTAATAATACATGGTTTCTCATCAATGAATCATTGAAATACCAACTATTGATTACGCTCTCCAAGGGTGTGCCATGCCAACCTATCTGTTACAGGCTAATCACCAACTTATTCTATGAAACCTTTATTTATGGGTAAACCTACATGAGGTAATATTCTACTTAACATTTCCACTATTGGATATTAGGATCACCTTTCATCTTGTCTAGTAAGTCCCTCTGACAATGATTATCTTCTCATGTGTATGGTCAACCTTAATCTAGATAACTTTTTGGCTAACCCCTTATCATTTGTGTTATTAACTCATCAAACCATTCCAAACTCTGAACAAAACATCCAGCATCATATTTTCTTATTCATTATTTCTATAATATATATATAGTATTTTTAATTTATAAATTCTTCATGTAACATAAATTCATCAAAAAAATTCCTTTAACATGTATAAATGTTACATATACTTCTAAAGTTAATAACACCTTATTACATCATTCCACTTCCTTTCATATTGACATAAAAAAACATTGATATTTCATTAAAAATTATTGATAATAAATACAATACACAAAAATTGTAACCAAAAATATCCCACTTAGTATTTTTTGGAAATAATTTATAATTAATATGTCAAATATGTGTTCCATTCCTTCTCTCCCCCTTTCTCATCAAAACATTCATATTTCTTTCTCTACCCCTTTTTTTCAAGAAATAATATATACATGGGAAAGGTGAATCAATTATTTCATAATAAATCATCCATCAACCATTCCACTCTATGTCCACTTGATCCATCATCCATGCAGAAAACAATAGGGTTTTATTTAGATAAAAAAATATAATCCTTATAAAATAATGTGACACCAAATTAAATGAGACCCCCTTCTAAGGTTCTCATAAAATATATAGAAAAAAATTAATGAACTTAATTTTACATAGAGTTAAAACCATTAAAGAACAAAGTAGGAATGAAACTCCTGGAAAAAAAATCTTTGAATCATCATCATCATTTTTCATTTATCTCATTGATTAAATACATTTTTATTCCCCTTAATTTTAATGACTAGTTTTTTTATCAAGGATAAATGATAAAGAAATAAAACCTTTTTAATGAAATAACTTCATGAACATTAAAGAATATTATGATTTTCTTAACATAAAAAATCTAATATATTTTTATTTCTTCTTCACTTCACTCCCCTTAAAGTAGACACTCGAAATAACCTTCATCATTATAGAACTCTTCAAAGTATGGATTAAATTATATTACATAATGAGAATTCACTAAAAAGGATCTCTTCTATAAGATCCAAACCATTTATATAGATTTCACATGCTTGTATACATGTAATATTTTTCATTATTTGGAGTACTTTTTGTTTGGGTTGTAACTGGGGTGCATTTGGATAAAAAATTGAGAATTTGGAAGGAGATTGGGAAGTTCACGGTTGGCTCATGGTTTTACAAAACCATGTGAACCCGAACAAAGGGGATTTTCATGGAAGGTGTATTGTTTTTTAAAATATGTACCCCTTAAGGAGAAATTGTGCACCCCCCACCCCCACCCTTTAGAAGATGTGCATGGTGAAGGTACACAGTTTGGAAAACCATACGCCCCTACCCAGCAAACCATGTGTGGGTTTTTAATTAAAATAAAAATTAAATTTAAAATTACCTGAACCCCTGAGACTCACCCAAATTGACCCTAACTTGGGAAAAGTCATTTTATATCATTTTCAAAGCCTCTCGAATAGATTCCAAACCCTTCTAACATCCTTTCCTGGAGAATTGAAGGGTGGATTAAAGATCTTCACCTCCCTTGGAATGTGTTTTCTTCCAATTTAGAACTCTCTCCCTCTCTATTATACTCATCTTCCCATATAAAATAGTGATGTTTATCTTCTATTGTTTCTAGATCTTGATCTAGGTTTTTTAGATCTTTATCTGTTTAATCTTGGATTTAGTTTTGGATCTAAATCCCATTTCTTATTCCATTCTGGATTAATCCATAAAAAATTGGGTATTCTTCCATTGGTGAACGTTTTTTCAGTGAATTGAGGTAGGTGGTTTGTTATTCCAATCCCAATGTCTATATTTCAATTATGTGTATGTAATTTTATAATTTATATTGGTTGATTAGAAATTTATTTTCCTAAATTGAATTAATTAATTTGGTTGATTAATTAATTAAGTGACTGTAAAATTGGTAATTTTTGGGATTTTTGATTTTGAATAATTATTTGTTTAATTAATTATGTGATATTGTGATTGTGTATTTTAAATAATTAATTACTGAATTAATTATAGGATATCGGGATTGTGGATTTTGAATAATTAATTATTTAATTAATTATGGGATATTGGGATTGTGGATTTTTAATAATTAATTTTTGAATTGATTAATGGGATTGATGTGATTAATTAATTGGTGGATTAATTAATGGAATTGGTGTGATTAATTAATTAATTAAGTAATTAAGTGGATTTATGTGATAAAATAATTTTTTAATTAGTAATTAAATAAATGTGGTTAATTAATTTTTGAATTAATTAATCAAATGATGTGAACAAGAAATTCTTGAATTTGACAAAATAATTGGTGAATTAATTAATGTCATATTTTGATATATGTGACTTGAAATGATGAATTGTAACAATGGAATTCATATGTTACTTGAAATGATGAATGTCAACAATGTCATTCATATGTGACTTGAAATGATCGATTGTAATAATGGAATTCATATGTGAATTGACATTGTGAATGGTAACAATGGAATTCATATATGACTTGAAATGATGAATGGTAACAATGGAATTAATATGTGACTTGAAATGATGAATGGTAATAATGGAATTTAAATGTGACTTGAAAATATGAATGGTAACAAAAAAATTTATGTGTGAATTGAAATGATAAATGGTAACAATGACATTCATATATGAATTGAAATGATTAATGGTAAAAATGGAATTTATATGTAACTTGTAATGATGAATGGTAACAATGAAATTCATATGTGAACTAAAATTATGAATGGTAAAAATGAAATTCATTTGTGAATTGAGAGTTTATGTGGTTAAATAAAAATAAATTGTTTACTTTATTGATTTTATTTATTTTTATACAACTGCATACACTATTTTGATTGGATATTATTTTACACATCATTGGTGGTGGCCTACTCAGCTTTACTCACACCCTACTTGGGCTGCCTGATTAGTTCTCGAATAGATTTCATGGTTGTAGGATAGGTTAAGGTAAAAGGCCCTATATTAGATGGCTGAGTTGGTATAGAGCATGGATGAGGGAACTGGAAATGGTTCAGGACCTGCCTGAGAGTTGTCAGTGTCTTTATTTTATTTTGAGTTTTTCATTTGACACTTGAAACGTATTGGCATAACATATCTACTATTTAGTCTGGATATTATATTTCTTGTTTTGTTCATCATGTGATATTTGTATTATTCTTGTTATTGGTTATATCCTATTGTTATTCTTGTTTATTTATGTTATTTTATTACTTTGATAAAGAGCGTATATTCTCTCCATTATAAATAATAGACCCTCACTGCTAGTCAGCAATCTATGGCATATGGAGAGGCATTCCAGAGGTCATGTGACCGACCGGCTCGGGGCACTAGTGTGTGGAACCCATGTCAAGACATTACAAAGTGGTATCAGAGAAATTTATTTTCTTTTTATTTTATCTTACTATTGGGAAAGGTATACAGGATAACAGGAGGAGTAAATTATTAGTTAAGAGCATGTGTATGGGAATAACTAAACCATGTATGAAGTTAAAATTCAATCACTCAAGGTGGGATTGTTGTTGCTAATATGTGTTGCAACAATTGATGTTATTTCACCTCAAGTGATACACATGTTGTGTGATGTGATTATTGTTTCTGAGTTTTTCTAAGATTGGAATCATGGCCCATATTTTCATGATATTTTAGTATGCATGCATTATTTTAGGAACTTAGGATTATTTTATGAAATGGATCGTTTTAGGCATGCATAGGAAAATGGTTTTGGGGTAATTTGTTGAACATGGACTATTTTTCCTTTCTTATGAAATTGAACTAGAAAAAGTGCCTAATGTGAAATTGAAAATGATAAATGATGAAAAATGTGAATAAATGGGTGTCTAAAGTGAAACTTGAATAAGGATAAAGGGTTACCCTTTGTTAACCATGTCCTAGAGGTAGGATGGTTGAGGGTAGTGATAACCCCTCAGTTTTGACCACATGGTGATGTTTGGGGAAAAGGTTGGTTATACCTTAATTTGAACCCCTCTTGTTAACTATGTTAATCTTGTATTATGTGTCCACAAGAAAGTGTTTATAATTATAGATATATGCATCTATGAATAAGATTTTTAATAGGTTGATGGGAGTATATGGATAGATATTCTCCTCTAGTATTGGAACCGGAGGCACTGGTAGTGTCGAGTGAGGATGTTGGAGAGAAGATCTGTGATAAATTTTCTTACTTCAAGCAATTAATTGAAAGAGACCCAGGGTGGGTTCTGAAAAATATTTTTGATTTGATGAGTTAGTTTTATTTGAAACACCCTCTAACTTTTACTAGATAGGGTATACATTTGGGATATGAGTTTTGGATTGAGTCTATCCAAAATATACTTGACCATTTAGAGACTCTAGATAAGAAGAGGGTCAAGTTGTCCACTTACATGTTGTGAGGATAAATGAAGTGCTGGAGGTATGTTCAGGCCTAGATAGGGTAGGAAGACAAGATGGATTGGAAGGAATTTTTATAAGATTTCCTTAAAAATTTTATCTAGCAATGCTAAGATAGGAGAGAGCAGTTGAGTTCATGTGGTTGACTTAGGAGAGTATGTCTGTGATGGAATATGATAGTCACTTTATGGAATTACAGTGCTTTTCTCTAGTGTTGGAAGGGGATGACATAGCTATGGAAAGGAATTTCCAGGATGGTATTAAATGTGATATTAAGTTCCAAGTTAACCTATTTTGGTTAAATATGTTTTCTTATGTGGTGAATCATGCTCTCATAGTTGAGGGGGTCTTGAAGGAGGCTTCCAGTGCAAGACGGATGCTCACTACTAGATGATCAGAAGGTACATATTTTGAGAGAAGGATGTTTCAATACGATAATTTTATCTAGGGTGGAATCCTAAGAAGTTTTTAGGAAGAAGGGTTAGTTACAGAGGATCTTACTCATGTAATTTGTCACCAGTGCGATAGGTCGGGACACTTTCATAGACATTTTTTCTGACCACTAGTGTATTTATGATCTTGTGATAGGATGGGACATCTATAGAAGTTCTGATAGAAACCATGATAGATGAGTAATGATGGAGGAAGTAGAAATAATCAAGGTGTGTGAAGGGGATCTTTTGCACCATATCAGTTTGGCAGTTGGAGTTCTGCTAGCCATTATAGTAGAGGTAGTGGAAGAGGTGCTTCTGGGAAAGTTCACCCCTTTGGGGACTCAGACTACATTACAAAGAAGAGGGGTAGTCCAGTTACAATCAACTTAGCCTAATCTTGTGGATAGAGAGTCTTGACCATCAATAGTAATAGGTACTATTCTTGTATATTCTACGCTATCTAGTGCCTTATTTGATATTGGTTCCTCTTATTCCTTTATTTTTTCACAACTTTTTAATGGATTGAGCCTTGCAGTGGAGTTTATGGGTAGGGTGTTGACGAGAGATACACCTTTGGGATTATGATAGAGATACATTTGTTTATGTAGAGTGTGTTCTCTCAATTTTGGAGAGTATCATTTTCTAAGGGATCTTTACATCCTTGATATGTCAGGGTTTGATCTAATTTTGGTTATGGACCAGTTAGTAGTATACAAATACCAAATTTATTTTTACCAGAGGAGAGTAATTTTTACATCTCTTAAGGGTGAAAACTATACTCACTGAGGAGAGTGGGATATCCAGGTGGGCCATGCAGGGCCAGTTCACCAACAACTAGGGGAGCTTACAGTATGGGTTACTAGTCTGTTTCTAGATGATGGAGGGGTAATGCAGGATTCCTTTCCCCTTATAGTAGATTGATTTCAATATTTTTTTTATAAAGGCTTAGTAGGGATGAAACCTAAGATAGATGTAGAATTTACCATTGATCTCATGTCGGGGGTTAAACCAGTTTATATTCCACCTTACAGAATGGCAATGACGAAGCATCAAGAGATCAAGAATTAGCCAGAGGAGTTATAGGATAAGGGGTTTATACATCTGAGTATTTCACCATGGCGTTATTATATTTTGTTTGAAAATAATGTTGATATAACTCTGCACTTATGTGTTGACTACTAGAAGTTTAACCATATGACTATGAAGAACCAGTATCATCTTCTGCATATCGATGATCTCTTTGACCAGTTTAGGGGACCTTGTGTTTTATCAACAATTGACTTGAGAATAGGGTATCATCAATTGAGAGTTCTACCTTCTTATATTGACTTATATTTTCCATATATTGTTTTCTGATACTATATGGATTATTTTTGAGACCAACAACTGAGACAGTGTGCAATTTTGAGGCCCAATGTTCCCATAATGAATGTTTGAAATATATTAAATATATTAAATAAAATGCATGAATTGTTTTCTTAAAAAGGTTGAATAATATATAAATGGGTTCCCATATTAGAAACTCAAGGGTACGTACCATTGAATTTAGAACACAAATTTTATCCTAAGAACAACTTAACCTTGGTTGTCGTAGGGAATTTATGGAAAATTCATCATGGAATTAAAATAGATAAAATAATTATATAAATTATTTAATTTATTTAATGATGTAGTGACCTAACTTCCCTCTCTAAATACATTCTTATGGAAAAATCGCATGGTTAGCCACATAACCCTATAAATTGTAGAGATACATTGAATCCATTGGATGAGATCTTGTTAGAGAACAATGATTGGATCAAAGATCGATGTCCGATGCGAGATGGGATCGAAGGATCTCGCTAACAAATGTGAAGCAGCTTCATTATTCATCAACAATTGATCCAAATCGAGGTATGGTGGTTGTTTAATTTGATTAATTTCTCCATTATTGGTTCCTAGGATAAACACAGATTAATTGACCAATGTAATAATCCATGGATCATGTCTATTTTGTAGGATGGGTTTATTGTGGGGTGATTTTGGAAGAATTACTTTAAATTTTTTATTCTTAATTTCTGATTTTAATGGAAATAAATCAAGATCAACATAACTTAATAAAACAGTTGTTTTCACTTGTTTCTTGGTGAAATGATATGAAATAGTTGATTTGGGATCATCATGACATGGAGATGGTGTGAAAAAGGAAGCATGGTGAATCGAACGACAGTGGGTACTTGATTTTGTGTTCTTCATTATTATTCGATGCATAATGAAAAATGACATGTAGATCCATTTTTTAAATAAATCTGATGTTCAGAATGAATTTTTTTTCAATTAAAATTCTCATATAATGCATTTCATTGGGTTTTTTGGCAAGGCATATCCATATCAGAGGCTGAATAAGTGGAGAAGGTGTGCGGAGGAAAAACCTATGATTATATAAAATCATGAACCACATGGTGTGTAATCTAGGATTACTCGGTATGTGGGGATCCCTGTGTCATGGATAGGGTTTTTTGTAGGAGTTAAGTATCACATGGCATGTGGCCCTATAACACATCTTCTAACCTCTCTTGGAAGACTCATTGTGTACCTCGGAGGGTACACAGACATGGTGTAGAGTGCATGATCAGCCTACATACTGTGTACCCCCCCCCCCCCCACACACACACACACATACACACAGACATGTCCTAGATGAGTACACAGGCTAATAGTTTTACTGGAACATAGGTAGACTATAAAGGCATCCTACATTTTATTTAATTTTATACAGACACGGACACATCTTGAGACATGGTCTGTTTACATGGGAAGGACTCGGGGTCAAGGGACATGGGGTGTAACCACTTCTACCCACTGTATACATTATTATACAAGGATTATAGCACTTATCCTCTATATCTTGGAAAATCTTCATTAGGGTGTGTTTCCCTTATCCTTTCTCTAAGGTTTAGGATGGTATTATCTCCTACTGCTAGAAAAATGATCCCTTCAACAGGACTTCATGGATAGAGTCATTAAAATCCCTCTATGAGGTCTATAGTGAGATCCTTTATTCATTTTCATGCCCTAGGTGGATTTCTTAGTATAATTATGACCAAAATTATGTGAACACCAATCCTCTACTTAGCAGGTTAATCTGAATTTTTTTTGGTATCACCCTATGCCCTTGGTCATGATCTTCATCTCTGTATTGTATTCTCTTCAGAACTTTAGTTCTACTTATAATGATGATACCTGATGAGAACTACCTCTCAGATGGTCATCATTATTGCTATTAGACTCAAGAGTTCATTATCCCATATTAGTGTTATGCAGAATCTTCAAGATGAAATCCTAGGATGGTATACTACGGTGGTGACATACCCCTAGACTTTGTGTATATTTTTAGTATATCTAGATATTTGTATTATATGTGTTGTAGACATATACCTATATAGATATGATTGTTTATATTTTTTTATATGCTTTTTGGTTTCTGGGTTTTCTACTAATTATTGTTATACTCACCCCTCCACAGTCTTTTCCCATGTGTGTTGTGTCTTGTGCAGACGATCAGCATTTAGCATTTATATGGAGTCCTTGATAGACCAGAACTAGATGGTTATTAGTGAGACCATAGAGACCAAGGTGTGTTCCTATGGTATTCTAACATCAACCCTAGTTTTCTTTTTGGTTGGTCCTGTGTTACAAACTTTTGTGGTGGGATTATATTTGGCCTTGTTTACTTTCCTTTACATCATTTTATAGTCAGGTTGTATGATTTAGATGTATGCATGCATAGTTGTTTATTTTTTTCCATTTCATCATTTTCATAGGCTTGGAGATGTGTGTGTGTGTACAGGTACTTAGGCTAAGGCCTCCCATGTAAGTGATATTCCTTCCCTGTGCTAGTGCCAGCCCATAACCTATTAAATGCATGCTTCGGGAGTTGTGGTAGGGGCCCCATTAGGATGGGTCATGACATATTGGTATCTGAGTATTCAGTTCTAACTTAGGACCAAGAGTCTGTGATATTGTTTTGGGCAATAGTGTTAAGTGTTTCAAGTTCAGATTTCAGGCTAGGGAATCCTATATTGGTGCGGCGGTAAATGTATCTATACATGAGGACTCTGATCACCTATTTTTCTACTCAGTACATGAGAACATTGGTTCTATGGAAAACAATGGTACATGAATCATAGATGAATGGGTTGTTTTTTCCATATCCTTATTGATTCAGCTCTCCAGATATACTCATTGACCATGGTAAATCTAGTTTATTTCATGATTCCTCCATGAAATATACTAGTTAGGACTCAGTACCTTGATAAAGAGGATGATCCTTTCCAAGATTAGGTGTCGATACAAGCAACAGTTCTCAAGGTGTTACCTCCAGGTGGTGTTCCATCTATACCAACACCAGTAGAGCACCATGTGGTACCCACAGTACTAGAATATTAGGTACTCAGGTTGAGTGCACTTATTGAGTTTCATCAATATAGACCCCTTAGGTTTTAAGTAGATCCAAAACCATAAGCCTCAAAGGACTGTCTTGAGGTGGTGACTCAAGTTTTTGTCTGGTCAGGACACCATCAGATTAGATGGTGGTCCTTGAGGCAAGCCTTCTTCATGGCTCGACAGGTGACGGTAGGGTTTGGTGACCCAATCTTATGAAAATGTGAATCTTTAATGGATAGAGTTTGAGAACCTTTTCATAGAGTATTTATCACCAGCTATGTTATAGGATGTACATATCTAGGAGCTTCTGCAACTCCAATAGAAAATCATGATATTATATGAGTATTCATCGAGGTTTACGAACCTCTCCAGGTACTCGATGGATATGGATCATAACCAGTTTTTCAAGGATTGAACTTCTGATTGAGGTATTCAATGAGACATATGAGAAATTTTTATCCCTCTATTAATTCAAACCTATGGTAGGGTGTTAGGGTGATCTTTTATGGTTGATAGTTTCTATGCTAAGAAGATACAACTGATGGTTGTCAACAGTGGGAAAGCGGTAGCAGAGACCTTAAAAGTGGGGAGCCAACATCAGTCCCAGGGACCTGGTTGTGCGATACGTTTTAGTAGGAGTTCCCATGATAGAGATATATGTTAAATGGATCAAAGGGTGGGTCCAGTCAACCCAGGGATAGGGGATGATACTCATGTGATGGAAGGGGAAATATTTCCCAAGATTGTCGAACCCACCGTATAGCTGATAGAGAGACTGTAGATGGGCCGCTGAGGTAGAGGGAGTGGAAATAGTGGGTATGTTTACAAGGAATCACGTGTAAAAGAGGATCTTGGAGAGTATCATGAGGTACTCAACACTTTGACTTATTACCACCACTACCCCCAAGTGGTTCATGCCAGGCTTGGGGAGTTGGATGAAAGGAGTGGGGATAGCTATAGGAGGTTGAAGCTTATAACCCAAAGGATCCTGGAATGATTCTAGGAATGATATATGTCTTTTCTATCTTAGTTGTAGTACTGATAAAAATAGGTTCTATTCATCCCTTTCTTTCCACATACCTTGTACGAGACTTATAGATTTCATTTTAACCTTTGGTTGGACCTTTACGCTTGTAGAATCCTACTGGAGAAGACTTAGTGATCACACACTTGTGCCGATAGTGTGACCTGAATCTTGGAGGTGAGAGTTTTTGTTGGAATATTTTAGCAGTAGGGTTTTGGACTTAAGACATAATTCTTGTTATGGACAGCTTATCCACAGTTCATACCCATGTTTGATTTTTTAGGGGAAGGATGTGGTGTGTCCACCGTGAAGGAACTAGGTTTTCCTTTGTCTGTGAAAGGGAAACTCTGGCAGGGTAGGATGGACTTGTGCATATTATGGTGCAGCTGATTAATCATCAGCTGGATAGCATGACCATTAGTGTAGTTGATGTTATGAGTTTCCTTTTTCCTTCAGTTGGGGAGGAGTATGGGGACATTTCCTTGAGGTTGTTTCAGGATTACCTCCCCACAAAGAGATATACTTATACCCTGATCTTCACGCCAGGATGGCATCGATATATGCACCATCATATCGGATGGCTCTCATATATCTTCACAAGATGTGGGTGTAGTGGAGGACTTGTAAATGAATGGATTTGTTAGATATAGTGTTTTACCCTGGGTAGCCTTATTGTTGTTTTCTAAGAAGAAATATGGGACCTTGAGGTTATGTGTGGACTACCAACACTTGAACTAGGTGAAAGTGAAGAAAAAGTACCACTACAAAGGATTGATGACCTCTTTGATTAGTTGAGAGGGTCACGAGGGTTCTCTAAGGTTCAACTTGGGTCAGGCTATCACCAGTTGAATGTACGGGATGAGGATATTGATCATACCACTATTCACTGTTTTATTCCACCCATACACCATTGTTTTAAACTAGTTTTGTAATGACTATTCTAAATATAATAATAAATTGAACTTTATGTTTTAATCATTTAATTAATGTTAATCAACATTATAATGGGCAATGTTACTTGTTTTTATTATTTCAATGTAGGTGGAGGTGATTTGGAGGGCCCTTGATGAAGTGGAAGAAAAATGGGCCAAAATTGCATGGATCCATGGACATCTTTCCACTATTTTGAATATTACACGAAATCTGTGCCTCCAAATGGGATGAAATTTTGTGATACTGTCCACAATTTAATAGGATACATTTCATATTAAGGAATCCAATCCTGATTCGGCTTCTATGGGGGCCATCCGAACTGATCTGTCCTAGCCACCGAATATGGACCAAGTCAAATGCGGTGTTCTATATTTTATCAATATCTTGAGCTGTAGTTGTTTAAATTGTTCCACACTTTTGGTGGAGACATTCAAGAGGTAGGGATATAACTTTTCTATTTTTTCCAAAGTGAGATAAGGCTTTCTGAAGGCCAAAACATGTGGTATAATTGGATTGATGAAATCTGTGTGCCTAAAACCACCTTCCAATTTTATTATAAAATGAAACCTTGGGATCCCCATTTGCAAGTTAGAACCAGAGGTGAAGTTCTGCCATTTTGGAGTACCAAAGTAGTCCTCTCCTCATCAAAGAAGTTCTGGAGGCCCATATCCACATAGGGGATCAAGGATGAAGAAGGAGTTCCACTTGAGCTTCCTCCTCCTCCCAATGTCGAGCTAAGTGGCGGGTGATCATTGCGAGGGAGCTACACACATGAAGAGGGAGTTCCGACACATAATTCTCTACCGGTTTGGTGTATATTTTGTATTGTAGTTTATATGTATCTTAACTTATTTTTATGCATCTAATTGAAACACCTTTTATTTCATAATCAATCGGTGTGAAATTTTAAATGTTTGTCTTGTGTTGTTCCGATTGGATAACATAAGAACCCTTTTCTTTCCCAAACATTTGAGATTTCAATGTTCCTTTACAATCCTTAAAGCATGGTAAGGGGCTGGAACTTGACTACATGATTGTTATGTCATGTTTTAGTTCTAATCGCATCATTTTAAGAGGCTTGTGGGTACCCAAGATCTTGGTTAACCCTCAAGCAAAGGATTACACTAAAACCTAATAATAAATTAAGAATGAGGAACTCTTCATGTGATGTAGTAAATTAGAAATTATCACATACCTATATTATATTTTACAAAAATCCACTTGTTTTTCAACTCTTAAACTATTTAAATTAAGTCATTTTGTTTTAGAAATTGTTTTCAAAGAAACCCCCAATTTAAGTACTTTTTATTAAAAACACACGCTCTAAACCTATCAACGCTCCTTGAGAGACAACCTAGGGTCTACCCTAGACTATAAATCAACCTTAAAATCATAATAAATTTGATGTGTCATGACAAAGCGGTCAAATTTTGGCACCGTTTCCGGGGAGCGCTTTGGTTTTTTGTGTGTGTTTTTGATAAAATTTTTGTAATTTTTGTGAATATTTATTTATTTTATCTTCTACCTTTGCATTTATTTTTTTTCTAATTTATTTATTGTGTAGGTTCTATATATGAAGCGTTCTACTCTAGGATACCTACAAACTTTCAAACCCAAATCGGAGAGGATCCTACATCAATGAAACCGAGACACACAAGACAACACTTTGAAGGAGGAGACATCACATCTTAAAATTCTTCTTGATCCTTCTTCTTCTTCTGAAACCAAAGTTAAAACTGTACATAACTTGTATAACATGGTGGAAAATAATAGAACACTAAAAGAACTAACCTCTCCTGATGTTGATATCCGACCCACTTACATTCAATTACAAGGCGAGGCACCCAATTTTGAACTAAAATATGGTTTAATTCATTTATTACCAAGATTTCATGGACTGCCTGGAGAAGATCTACATAAGCATTTAAAAGAATTTTATACTGTGTGTTCCACATTAAAACCTGCTAATGTGGATGAAGAACAAGTAAAACTTAGGTAATTTCCATTTTCATTAGAATACATG
Organism: Viscum album; assembly: GCA_963277665.1. Classification (NCBI taxonomy): domain Eukaryota; kingdom Viridiplantae; phylum Streptophyta; class Magnoliopsida; order Santalales; family Viscaceae; genus Viscum; species Viscum album. Next base: position 1,089,664,190 of record OY728165.1, read on the forward strand.
GCTAAAGATTGGTTGTATTATGTTAATTCACCTATTAGAGGTTGGGCGGACATGAAACGACTTTTTCTTGAAAAATACTTCCCAGCCTCTCGAACTGCAACAATAAGGAAAGAAATATGTGGGATAAGACAATATTAAGGATAAACCCTTCATGAATATTGGGAACACTTTAAAAGATTATGTTCAAGTTGTCCACACCACCAAATAAGCGATCAACTTTTAATACAATATTTTTATGAAGGTTTAATTCCAATAGATCGTAACATGATTGATGCTACTGCAGGTGGTGCATTAGTGGATAAAACCCCAATCACTGCAAGGACCCTAATTGAGACCATGGCACAGAACACTCAAAAATTCAGTTCAAGGTCTAGTGTACCCATTCGAGATGTCCATGAGGTGCAAAGTACTAAATTCAAGAAGAATGTGGACACAAAGTTTAAAGAGGTAAGTGCCCTTCTATGCCAACTTGCTCTTTCCCAAGGGAAATTAAAATATCCTCCTCCCATACATTGTGGTATATTCTCTTATGATACCAACTATTCTGACCAATGCCCCCAATTGAGAGAAACTTCTGAGATTTTTGAGGCAATATTCCTAGGATGCCCCTATAACTAACCCATTAGGAAAGAACCTTACTATCCATCCAACCCTGGGTGGAAAGACAACCAAGCCTATAGGCATGGGGGGTATTAAAACTAGCCTCATCAACCATGGAACCAACCAGGGCAAAGTAGTCATCAACCACCACCACCCAGAAATTTTCAACCACCCCAAAGGCCTTTCCAACAACCCCCTCCAAAACCTGAGCCTAGCCTAGAAGATATGATGAAACAAATGGATGCCAATAATCTCCAGTTCCAACAAACCACCCAAGTAGCCATACAAGACCTCAAAACCCAATTAGGCTAACAAGCTAACTCGGTGGGTGAAATCCAAATCCATGGGTCCGGTAAACTACCCTCTCAACCACTTGTCAGCCCTAGGGATAAGGTAAATGTTAGTTCCATCACTCTTAGGAGTGGAACTCAACTTAAAATCCAAATAACACCTCCATTAGAGTCATCCCCTCCTAAGGAAACCACCATCCCAACCACTAAAAAAGGTTCAAATGAGGTGGAACCTTGTCTTGAGAGAAGTCCTACCAAAGGAAAGAGTGTGTCTATTGATGAGTTACCAAGCCCAAGCATTCCTCTTCCATTTCCTCAAAGAGCCACCCAACCAGGGAAACAAAATGAAACTGAACTTGATAAGGAAATCTTGGAGGATTTCAAAAAAAGTGCAGGTTAACATTCCATTGATTGATGCCATGAAGCAAATTCCACATTATGCTAAGTTTCTAAAGGAGATGTGTACACATCGAAGGAGACTTCATGGTGATGAGAAGGTAAGTTTGGGGAGGAATGTCTCAGTATTGATACAACCATCGATTCCCACCAAGTGCAATGATCTTGGAACATTCTCAATTCAATGTACCATAGGGGAGTATTCTTTTCTAATGCTATGCTTGATCTGGGTGCCTCTATTAATGTGATGCCTCACTCTTTACTCTTCTTTGCAGGTTGGCGAACTAAAGCCCACAGGAATAGTTGTTCAACTAGAAAATCAGAGTATGGAACACCCTTCTGGTGTGTAAGAGGATGTTCTTGTGATGGTTCAAAATTTAATATTTCTTGATGATTTTTATGTGCTAAAAATGGAAGATGATAGGATGAATGGACACACCCCAATTATATTGGGGAGACCTTTCTTGAAAACCACCAAAGCCATAATTAATGTCCATAATGGTACATTATCTATGGAATTTGGTGGTGACATAGTCTATTTCAACATCCTTGATGCCATGAAGCACCCCTCAGAAGAACATTCCTCTCTCTTGGTAAATTCAATTGATGTACTCCCTTCCCCTAAAATCACTTCATTTGTTTCCCCTGATCCCCTTTCTGAATTTTCCTCTTTGATTGAAATTCTTGGTAATGAATCATGTGTTGATTATTGTAGTGGTCTATAAAAGTGTCATGCATGTTTATTAATTGATAATTTCTTGAACACTGAGGATCACATGACCATCGATGATACTGCTACACTTGTAAAATCTAATTCCTCATTTGAGGATGATACCATCAAGTAGTTAGATGATATTAGTGACCTCTCACTTTCACACACACTCTAATCAATCCAAAATCCACTTGAATTGGAACTAAAGAAATTGCCTTAAGATTTAAAATATTCATATCTTGAGAATGGAAACAAGTTGCCCGTCATCATTGCTAGTTCACTCCCTCCTGAGCATGAATTGCGACTGCTTGAACTTTTGAGGAAGTATAAACAATAATTGGGATGTACACTTACAGAAATTCCTGGTATTAGCCCATCAATTTGTATACATCATATTTTATTAACTGATGAGGCTAAACTAGTGAGGCAGGCACAACGTCGACTGAACCCGAACCTCTTAGAAGTAGTTAAAAAGGAAGTAACAAAATTATTGGCTGCTGGAATCATTTACCCCATCTCTGATAGACAATGGGTCAGTCACATTTAAGTAGTTCCTAAAAAAATGGCCTAATGGTAATTAAAAATGAAAAAAATGAATTGGTTCCAACTCGTGTGCAGAATAGTTGGTGTGTCTGTATATATTATCGCTGACTAAACCAACACACTAGGAAGGACCATTTCCCCTTTCCATTCATTGACCAAATGTTAGAAAGGATAGCGGGGAAGTCCCATTACTGTTTTCTTGATGGGTATTTTGGATACTTTCAGATCCATATTGCCCCCGAGGATCAGGAAAAGACAACCTTTACTTGCCCCTTTGGCACATTTTCCTATAGAAGGATTCCATTTGTCCTGTGCAATGCTCCGGGTACTTTCCAGCGATGTATGGTTAGTATTTTTTCAGATTACCTGGAGAATTGCATGGAAGTTTTCATGGATGATTTTATTGTTTATGGATCATCTTTTGATGAATGTTTAAGTAATCTTGGTTCTGTCCTACGTTGCTGTATTGAAAATAATATTGTATTAAATTATGAGAAATTCCATTTCAGGGTGCGACAAGGTATAGTATTGGGACATGTCATTTTTGGGGCTGGTATCCAAGTAGATAAATTGAAAGTGGATGTTATTTATTCCCTACCATTCCCTAAAAATGTACGTGATGTGCAGTCTTTCCTAGGTCATGCTGGATTTTACCGACGTTTCATTCGTGAATTTAGTAAAATTGCACTCCCCCTCTCCCACTTACTCCAAAAAGAAAAGGAATTTTATTTTGATAAGGAATGTGAAGAAGCTTTTAATAAGTTAAAATGGAGTCTCACATCACCCCAGGTAATCCAACCACCTCAGTGGGATTTACCATTTGATCTCATGTGTGATGCCTCTAACTATGCTGTTGGGGCAATCTTATCACAAAGGGTCGATCGAGCTTCACATGTCATTGCCTATGCCTCACGTACTTTGGACCCTGCCCAAGAAAACTACACCACCACTGAAAAAGAATTTCTTTCCATTGTTTTTTCCTTGGATAAATTTAGGTCATATCTTATAGGGTCCAAAGTAATTGTTTTCTCAGACCATATAGCCCTCCGGTATCTCCTAAAGAAACCAGAAGCCAAACCACATCTCATTCGTTGGATTCTCCTCCTTTAGAAATTCAATATAGAAATTAGAGATAAAAAAGGAGCAGAGAATGTGGTGGCCGACCATATCAGTAGGAGCCTCCCATCCTCAGACATTGTCTCATCCCCCTATATTCCCATTAATGGCATGTTTCCTGATGAGCAATTGTACAAAGTGCAAGATGCTATTCCCCGGTATGCTGAAATTGTAAATTATTTGGTAGCATCTTGCATTCCTACTGATTTCAACAAAAACCAAGCCAGTCGTCTAAAAGATGAGTCTTGTTGGTACATTTGGGATGACCCCTACCTTTGGCGCACATGTAGCGATCAGGTCCTTAGGCGTTGTGTTCCCGATAGCGAGTTTTAGTCTGTCCTTAGATTCTACCACACTCTTGCTTGTGGGGACCACTTTGGTCCCCAATGGACTACTCGCAAAGCTCTTTATTCTGGTCTCTTTTGGAAAACACTTTTTTGGGATGCCCGTGAATTTTTTAAATCTTGTCCTCGTTGTCAAAGAATGGGGAATGTCTCTAAAAGGAATGAAATGTCACAACAACCCTTGCTCTTTCATGACATTTTTGATGTTTGGGGCATTGACTTTATGGGGCCATTTTCCAATTCTTTTGGAAACTTGTACATTATTTTGTCCATTGATTACGTATAAAAATGGGTAGAGGCACGGGCCACAAGGATAGATTATTCCAAAACAGTTGTAGAATTTTTGAGAACTCAGATCTTCTGAAGGTTTGGATTACCTAGTTTCATCATCAGTGAACAGGGTTCTCATTTCTGCAACTGAACAATGCAATCATTTTTGCATCAGTATGGGGTCGTTCATTGAGTATCTACTGCGTATTACCCACAGACTAATGGTCAAGCTGAGGTATCAAATAGAGAGGTAAAACAAATTCTTGAAAAAACGGTCCAACCCAATAGAAAAGGTTGGAGTCTTCGACTTGATGATTCATTATGGGCCTACTGTACTGCTTTCAAAACTCCCATTGGAATGTCACCCTATTGTCTTGTGTTTGGAAAGAGTTGTCACCTCCCTGTTGAGATTGAGAACCATGCCTACTGGGCCATCAAACAATGCAATTATAATCATTCTGGTGCAAGTGCTTAAAGGAAGTTGCAGATTCAGGAGCTAGAGTAAATGAGAAGAGATTCATATGAAAACTCTAGGATTTGTAAGGAGAGAACCAAGGCTTCCCATGTCCATCTTATCCTTCATCGTCAATTCCATATTGGGCAGAAGGTCCTCCTTTATAATACAAGGCTGAAGTTTCATCCTGGTAAGCATTTTTCCCGCTGGTTTGGACCATACATTGTTACTAATGTCTCTCCATTTGGTGTTGTTCAGGTTCAAAATGAAGAAACCAAGCAAACATTCACTGTCAATGGGCAGCAGCTGAAGCACTTCCATGAATCCATTCCAGAGTCCCCGAGGGAGGAACTCCATGTTCAAGAAGAAATCTATGAATGAAAACCACCAGGTTTTACCCTTCCTTTCCACACCCTCTTTTCTTACAGTGAGGACACTGGACATTCTAGGTGTGGGGGATGGGTACATTCCTGGGTTAGTTCGGAATTTTCATCGTTTTCTCCTTTATTCTCTTTTTAGCCTTCTTTATGGTATTTTCATTTTTCTCCATCAACAATTTCGAAGTTCGATGATTTGGTGACCATAAATGGGGGAAAGTAAAAATACCATAACGAAGGCTAAAAAGAATTTTTTTTTATGAATTTAACATCGGGGAGTGATTTTATTTTAGTTAATTGGTTTTATGTAAATGATATAAATGTTTGTATCTATGAGAATCCTTTGAGATGATTGATGCTCCTTATGTGAGTAGTTTTTGGGAAAACTGTGTCACTAATATATCCACAAATTTTTGCACCAAACCACAAAGTTTGAATATTTCATACTTAATATAAGTTAAATATATGTTGGGTTAATATTTTTCAGATTTAAAAGATATTTCCATACGTTCGTTCCTTATCCGATCTGTTTCATTACTGTACCAGATTGACCTATGCATGTGTACCTAATTTCCTACTGTTGTACGCCAACAAAAAAACAAAAAAATTGGTTGTGTCTTGTGCAGGTCAAAAATCACTCATCATCAACCTTTTATCTTGTTATAACTATTGAAATTAGTGTCGTGAGGAGATCAAACAAGGGTTGAGAGATGAGTGTGAGATTTGTTCCAAATGAAACTTCAAAAAAAATATAATAAATGAGGGGAGTGATGAAATGTGCAACATATGGGGATATCTAGGTCGGGAGCTTATGGTTTGACTTCTGGGAATTCTTAAATGAGTGGGTCTTGAAAAATGATTGCAAAGAATGTAGGAAAGGTTCGGTGAAAAATCATTTAAAGTTGAATAATGTTAAAATAACCTATATTTATTTGATAGAAAGTGGAAAGAATATCATGGAATGGTTTTCACACACACACATAGAGAGTTATTGTACTAGTTGACTTTTGAATTCCTTGATCATGTTGGTGTCATAAATCTCTTTGAATTTTATTATGATATGATTTATGAGACATCTTTTTCCATTTTCACTAGGAAGAACTCCTTGGTGTGGTTTGTGCATTGATCACATTACTTTGGTGAATTAAAATTTCCTCAAATGCTAAATCTTCATGATATTGTAAATATTTATATATGAAATATTTTATTGGGATATGTGACTTTTCCCAGGAGTTAAAATGTTTAGGTGTGGGGGTGTGATCGTACCATGATTCACTGTTTTATTCCACCCTTACACCGCTGTTTTAAACTAGTTTTGTAATGAATATTCCAAATATAATAATAAATTTCACTTTATGTTTGAATCATTTAATTAATGTTAATCAACATTATAATGGGAAATTTTACTTGTTTTTATTATTTCAATGTAGGTGGAGGTGATTTGGAGGGCCCTTGATGAAGTGGAAGAAAAATGGGCCAAAATTGCATGGATCCATGGACATTTGTCCACTGTTTTGCATAGTACATGAAATTAGTGCCTCAAAATGGACTAAAATTTTGTGAATCTGTCCAAAATTTAATAGGGTACATTTCATATTAAGGAACCCAATCCTGATTCGGCTTCTATGGGGGCCATCCGAACTGATCTGTCCAAGACACTGAATATGGACCAAGTCAAATGCAGTGTTCTGTATTTTATCAATATCCTGATCTGTAGTTGTCCAAATGGTTCCAAACATTCTATGGAGATATTCAAGAGGTATGGATACTACTTTTTTATTTTCTCTAAAGCGATATAAGGCTGTATGAAGGCCAAAACGCATGTTACAAGTGGATTGATGAAATCTGTGTGCCTAAAACCACCTTCCAATTTTCCTATAAAATGACACCTTGGGCTCCCCATTTGCAAGTTCGAACCAGAGGTGAAGTTATAACATTTTGGAGTACCAAAAGAGTCCTCTCCTCATCAAAGAAGTTCTAGAGGCCCATATCCTCATAGGGGGATCAAGGATGAAGAAGGAGTTCCACTCGAGCTTCCTCCTCCTCCCAATGTCGAGCTAAGCGGTGGGTGATCATTGCGAGGGAGCTACACACGTGAAGTGGGAGTTCCGGAACATAATTATCAACTGGTTTGGTGTATATTGTGGATTGGAATTGTTCTTTTATATCTATCTTAACTTATTTTTATGCATCTAATTGAAACACCTTTTATTTCATAATCGATCGGTGTACAATTTTAAGTGTGTGTCTTGTGTTGTTCTAATTGGATAACATAAGAACCCTTTTCTTTCCCAAACATTTGAGATTTCAATGTTACTTTACAAACCTTAAAGCATTCTAAGGGGCTGGAACTTGACTACACAATTATTATGTCATGTTTTAGTTCTAATCGCATCATTTTAAGAGTCTTGTGGGTACCCAAGATCTTGGTTAACCCTCAAGCAAAGGATTACACTAAAACCTAATAATAAATTAGGAATGAGGAACTCTTCATGTGTTGTAGTAACTTAGAAATGATCACATACCTATATTATATTTTACAAAAATCCACTTGTTTTTCAACTCTTAAACTATTTAAATTAAGTCATTTTGTTTTAGAAATTGTTTTCAAATCCACCCCCAATTTAAGTACTTTTTATTAAAAACACTTGCTCTAAACCTATCAACGCTCCTTGAGAGACGACCTAGGGTCTACCCTTGACTATAAATCAACCTTAAAATCATAATCAATTTGACGTGTCATGACAACATGGTCAGATATACCAAAGGTGGCATTCTGATGTCGCTATGGTCAATATGAGAAGTTGGTGATTCCCTTCGGTGTGAAATTCCCCTACAATGTTCATGGGACTCATGAATAAAATCTTCCAACCTTTCTTAGACTGGTTCATGGTAGTCTTCATAGATGATATCCTTATGTACTTGGTGTCCTAGGGGGAGCACTTGAGACACTTGAGGATAATTCTAGACGTACTCTAAGAGAACAAGCTTTATGAAAATATCTCAAAGTTCTAATTCTAGATTCAAGAAGTCCACATTCTAAGACATCTTATCTCTATAGATAGAGTGGTAGGGGACTCATCCATGGTTGAGGCAGTTTTATATTTGGAGATGTGCAAGATTGAGATGTAGGTGTATATATTTTTTGGTTTGGAAGGATATTATTGGAGATTCATACCTAATTTTTCTATAATATCGGCACCCATGACATATTTGACTCGAAAGGGGTAGCCTTTCATGTGGAAAAGGAGGTTTTGGTAGGATTTTTAGTAGTTGAGGCAGAGTTTGATGAGATCTCCCATGTTGATATTCCTATGGGAGGGTGTAAAGCTTGTAGTATTCTATGATGCATCAAGAACCAATATTGGTTGTGTTCTAATGAAGAGGCAATCAGTGATTTCCTATGGTTCACACTAGTTGAGACAACATGAGTAGAACTATGTGACCCATGATCTTGAGTTAGCATCTGTAGTCTTCACACTGAATATATGGAGACACTACCTAATGGGAGATCTGTTTATCTTTTATTTTCATCATAAGATTCTCATTTATATCTTATCACAAAAAGATATTAACTTGATATAGAGGTAGTGGATAGAGTTCCTCCAGTATTATGACTTTGAAATTAACTATACTCTTGAGAAGGGGAATGTGGCAGTAGATGATCTCAATAGGATATCTTGTTTGAAGTTTTTGAACGATGCATTGGAACAGTTGGACTTGTTCTAGATATCTTTTTTGGATGGTGATGGATCATCTTACCTCCAATCAATTATTTTCACCCCTCTACTCTTGCAGTGAGTTAGAGAGGCACATCTAGGGGATACCAACTGTGATATCCTATGTACTAATGGACTTTATAAAGGTAGATAGCATGCTTTTCTTTTTAGATGATGTACGATGGTACCAATAATGTTATAGTAAGAGGTTCTAAGAGAGTTTCATACATTTCCTTTGGTTGTATAACTAGGTTTGGAAAATATGTACTAGGCCTCCTATGTCAATTTTAGTGTCTAGGGATGAAGAAATGAGTTGTGGTGTTTGTCTCTAGATTCCTTACTTTTTAGTAAGAGAAGTATGATCACCAAATTTCAGCAGGTTTGGCTCAACCCCTTATGATTCTAAAATGGAAGTGGGATGGGATATACATGGACATCATGATGGTCTTTCCATATATGTATAAGGGAAATTATTCCATTTGGGTGATCATAGATCAACTGGATAAGTCATACCACATCCTATCTATATGAGAATAGAGTTCAATAAAGTGAATGGGATGCCTCTACATGAAGAAGATAGTTTAACTCCATGGAGTTCCATTGAATATTGTTTTATACTGTGAAACTCGCTTTACATCCTAGTTATGGAAGGGGTTTTATGAGGCTTTTGGTATTGAGTTTCACATGAGTACATCATTTCACCCCCAAACTGATGACCAGACAGAGCAGACCATTTAAATTCTAGACTACATGTTGTAAGCTTTCATGTTGAACTTTGTACGTAGTTGGTACGATCACCTACCACTGGTTTATTTTGTGTACAACAAATACCATTCCACCATCAGTTTGTCACCATTTGAGGATTTTTATGAGTGACCCTGTAATTCACCACTTTGTTGGACTGAACTGGGAGAGTTGGCACTCATGGGCCTGGATTTGGTGTGAACAACTACCTAGAAGGTGAAAATCATCTAGGAGTGGATGAAGACTGCATAGAGATATCAGAAGTCTTATTCAGACATACGAAATAGGACTTTGGATTTTGAGGAAGGATACCATGTTTTCTTATGGGTTTCACCTTGATGTGGATTGTGGAGATTTGGCCAAGGTGGAAAGTTATATTTGAGTTTCTTTGTCCCTTTCCAAATACTATGTAGAGTTAGTGAGGTGGTGTATCACTTATCTCTACCTTTATAGTTAATAGGGGTACATGATGTCTTCCATGTGTCATAGCTAAGGAGGTATGTGCATGACCATCACACATTTATCGACTGGGGTGAGCCAAAAATTGGGGATGGAGATACCTTTTTTGAGTACCTGGTAGAGATAGAGTGTCGGAAGGAGATGATCCTTTATAGAAAATTGATTCCTTTAGTGTATGTTTGATAGAAGTATGGTAATATTTAGGAGAGAACGTGGGAGGGGGAGGCATTGATATGTGCTCAGTACCCATAACTTTTGGTGTAGCCCTTGTTTTAGATTTTTGAGGACGTAAAGCCCCAAGGTTGGGAGAATGTAATGACTCAAATTTTCCATGTATTATTTTTGTATATTGTATAGATTTTTTTCAAGACTCGGAATTGAGATGGCATGTGATTACGAGGTCCGGTGTGCCCAAAATAAATGTTTGAAATATGTTAAATATATTAAATAACACACACACACATTTTTCCTGAAAAATTGGAGTAACTTATAAAATGGTGCCTGGATCAGAAATCTAAGGGCATCATTGAGTTCAAAACATAGGGTTTACCCTAGGCAAAAGTTAACCTTGGTCGTCATAGGGAATTTGTGGAAAATAAATCATGGGTGTAAAATGGATAAAATAATTAAATAAATTATTTTATTTGTTTAATGATATAGAAAACTAGTTTACCTCTTTAAATACGCACTTATGGAAAAAAATTAGGGTTGTTTTCATAACCCTATGAATTGAAGAGATCCATTGGAGTTGTTGGAGGATATCCCATTGGTGTGCATTGACCAAATCAGATATCAACGATTGTTATGGGATATGATCGAAGGGTCTCACCATGTAACATGATGCAGCTTCATTCTTCATCAATGATCGATCAAAATCAAGTTAGGGATGTTTTATAATTTGTTTCCTTACTCCATTCTTGGTTCCTATAATAAACATCGATCAATCAACCAATGGATTGATCTGTGGATCATGTGTATTTTATGGTATGTGTTTATTGAAGGGTGATTTTAGGAGAATTAATTCAAATTGTTGATTATTCATTTTTTATTCTAAGGGAATAGAATCGAGATCAATATAAACATTGATCGAAGTTCATTGCTCTTATTCTATTCCTATGATTTTCTCCCCCAATTCATTGTTCACCATGGGTGTTCTTTATATTTCCTGGGGTTTTACCTATCTTAATTAATCGATATTTGTGCATTAATTTCATGGATAAATGATTTTAAATAATAGATATGGTATCATCATGACAAGGAGGTGGTGTGAAGACAAAATCAAGGTGAACCGGATGACGGTGGATACTCAATTTCAAATTCTTCGGTGTTCTTCAGTGCGCAATGAAGAATGATGTGTATATCCATTTTTCAAATGGATTTGATGGTCAAAACACATTGTGTGTCAATAGTGAGGATCATAAGATTTATTTCCATAAGTTTTCTAGAAATGCATAGCCAAATTAGAGGCCAAAGCAGTGAATAAGGTAGTTGAGGAAGAACCTACGATTCTAGGAAATTGTGAACCACACGGTGTGTAATACGGGATTACATAGCGTGTGGAGCCCCCTGTGTGGTGGATTGTATTTCTAGTATGAATTAGGGATCACATGGTGTGTGACCTCTCCCAGGAGACTCGTCATGTACCTTGGAGGGTACATGGACACGGGGTTGAGTACACGGGCAGCCTACACGCTGTGTACCCCCCACCACCACATAGACACAACTTCAAAGATTACATAGGCTAAGTTGTGTACTGAAACATGGGTCGACTACATGGGTATCCTATACACCATTTACCTTTACACATATAAGGACATGGCTTGAGACACGGGTCATTTACACGGTCAGGACCCAAGGTCAAGGGACATGGTGTGTAGCCCCTTTTACACATTGTGTACTTTATTAGACATGTCTTAGAGCCCTTTTACTCTATATCATGGAAAGTTTTCATTAGAGTGTGTTCCCCTTATCCTTTACTTAAGGTTTAGTATGTTATTGTCTCCTACTATGAGGACAATGATCCCTTCAATAGGACTTCTTGTAAAGAGTCATTAGAATCCCTCTATCATGCCCGGAGTGAGATCTTTTATTCATATTCACGCCCTAGGTGGAGTTCTTGGTATTATCATGAACAAAACTATGTAAGAACTAATCCTATAATTAGAAGGTTAATATAGATAGTGTTTTTGGTGTCACCCCATTACCTTGGTAGTTATCCTCATATGTATATCATATTCTCTTTAGACCTTTGGTGTGTACTTATAATGATGATACCTGATGATCACTACCTTTGGGAAGGATGAAATCAGTGCTATCAGACTCAGGATTTTGTTCTCCTAGATGATTACTACATGGAATCTTCAAACTGAAATCCTTGGCTGGTATACTACGGTGGTGAAATACATCTAAACTATATGTTTTTATTGAGTATATATGTATATTCTTATTATATGTGTTGTAGAAATATACCTATATAGAGTTAACTATTTTTAATTTGTTGTGTTCTTTGTGATTTACAGGTATCCTGTTGATTATTTTTATACTCACCCCTATATGTTCTTTTCCCATATGTGTCATGTCTTATGTAGATGATCGAACTTTAGACAGAGTCTTTAATAGACTAGGACCATAGAGTGCTTAGTGAGATCAAATAGACTGAGGTGTGTCCCTACCGTATATTGATAGTAGTCCCAGTTTTCTTTCAGGTTTTATTTTTGTTAAAAAGTTTTGTGATGGGCTTGTATTTGGCCCTATTTACTTTCCTTTACTTCCTATCATACTCTGGTTATGATATTTAGATGTATGCATGCATGGTTGTTCATTTTTTTTACATTTCAGAATTTATATAGACTTGGTGATTTGTGTGTGTGTGCATGTACTTAAGCTAAGGCCTCCCATGTTAGTGATATGCCTTCTCAGCACCAATCACTGTCCCCTGGCCTATTAAAGGCCTGGTTTGGGAGTCATGGAATGGGCCCCACTAGGACAAGTCATGGAACTTATGATATACCAAGGAATGCTTTTAGAAGTAGGTATAGCCTTTATGAGTTTGTATTAATGCTATTTGGGTTGACCAATGCTCCTACTGTGTGTATAGCCTTGATGAATAGAATCTTCCATTTGTATCTGGATCAATTTTTTGTATTGTTTGTGGATGATATCTCTATGTTCTCTAAGACTCATGATGATCAAGCCCAACATCTTGACATCTCTCTGAGTACACTAAGAGAGAATCAGATATATTCCAATCTAAGTGTTAGTTTTGGGTTTATCAGGTACACTTATTTGGTCACATCATCTTGGAGGAAGGTGTGTCGGTGGACCCAAAGAATGTTCAAGAAGTTTTTTATGATTTGAATTTTTGGCAGTATTATCTATTGGGTGAAAAGTTTATGGTGTATATAGACTACAAGATAATAAAGTATATATTTTTGTATTGAGATTTGAATCTCCTACAGTGGATGTGGGTTGATTATATGAATTCATTTTATTTTTAGCTAGCACATATGCCTAGAAAGGAAAACAGTGTTGTGGAAAGTTTAAGCATAAAAACACAGACTCAGGTAGTTTGGGAGTCTAGTGTTGTGTGGAAGATGATGACTTTACTGGCTAAGTTACATTTTTTTGTTCAGGAGAGTCAGGAGAAGATGACTCTCATATCAGTTTCAATGGATTCTACAATTTTGGTCCATATTAGAGATAGAAAGTATGTGGATCTAGGGTATTAATGCTTACTGGAAAGCCTGGAATGTGGGGAGAATTCTTCATACTTGATGATATATGAGGATGAGATCATCTATATTAGGAATTAGGGTTGTACATATGAGTATATGGGTGGAGTTGATGCATTAATTTTATTCCCCAAAGTGGGTGGTTCATCCAGGTGTGACCAAAATGTATTGTGACCTACGATGATAATTTTGGTGGTCGAGGATGAAAAAATAGATTGCAGGGTTTGTGAAATGATACTACACCTTTCAAAAGGTGAATCCTAAGCATGAATAACACTGAGGTTTACTAAAATTATTTCCTATTTCGTAATAGAAATGGGATGATAATACCATGTATTTTGTTTGGGTATCTCAAGGAGTCATTGGAAGAAAGATGCTATTTGTGTTGTTGTGGAGCATTTGAAAAAAGGTAGTTTATTTCTTACTAGTGTGGGAGACTTTATTAGTGTAGTAGCTGAGAGACTTTTATGTTTGAGATATATTTTATTTTTATGTGGTTTCATGAACTATATTTTCATATCATGACTCGTGATTTAATTTTCACTTCTGGAAGGGCTTATAGAAGGTGATTAGTACATAGGTTTTTTTTAGTACATCATTCCACCCATAGACAGATAGGAAATCAGAGTGTACTATTTAGGTGCTTGAATACATTCTACGATCATTAGTCCTTAACTTTGGAGGATCTTGGGAGAATCAATTATCATGGGTGGAGTTTGACTATAACAACAATTATCAGGAAAATGTTCATATGGAACCATACAAATCACTTTATTAAAGACCATATAGAACAAATCTATGCTGGATAGAGGCAAGTGAGTTAGAGTTGTTTGGACTGAGTCTCATGCAGGAGGTGCCTGAGAAGGTTTAGTTGATTTGGAAGCATATATATATGGATCATAGTAGACATAAGTAATATGATGATAGATTTAGATGAACCCTAGAGTTAATAGAGGTTGATCATGTATTCATTCGGGTGTCACCTAGATTGGGTCACCATAGGATACGGAGATAGTGTAAGTTAGTTCCCATGTTTACTGGATTGTTTGAGATTATGGAGATAATCATACTGGTGGTGTACAGATTGTCTCTACCACATAGTTACAGTGTTATAAATGACATTTTTCATGTGTTTTTACTTCATTAGTATCACCCCAACCCTTATCATGTGATCGATGTGGAAGATGTTGAGCTTGAGATAGATGCGTCCTTTGAGGATCATCTGATATATGTGTTGGATCATAGTGAGAAAGTGTTGTGGGGAAATAAGTTTTCGATAGTTTGAGTATTGTGAAAACATGAGTTTTTTTAGGAGGAAACATGGGAGAGATATGCAGATATTCACTCTTAGTGCTTGATATTTTTACCTATAAATCTTAGATATTCTTGATATTATAGCTCGAGGATGAGCTGTTATGAGGTGGGGAGATTGTAAGATCCCAACCTTTTATAGAGATGTCACGAGCTTATTTATAGGTATAATTTTGCCTTTTCTTATTATCATTTGTTTGTTTTGTAACTAGGGTGTATTTGGATGACAAATTGAGATGTTTGGAAGGAGATTGGGAAGTGCACGGTTGGTGTATAGTTTTCCTAAATCGTGCGCCCCAGCCCCAGCAAACCATGTGAGGGTTTTCAATTAACCTAAAATTCAGATTTGAAATTACCCAAACCCCTAAAACTTACACAAATCAACCCTAACATGAGACAATTAATTTTTTATAATTTTCATAGCCTTCTAGATGGATTCTAATCCCTTTTGACCTCTGTTATTGGTGAATCAAAATGAATATTGAAAATTTATACCTCCCCAAGTATGTGTTTTCTTCCTGTTTAGATCTCTACCTCTCTTCCGCTCCTCTTCCTAGATAAAATAGGGATGATTATCCACTATTGGATCTAGATCTAGATCTAGTTTTGTTAAATCTTGATCTTTTTTATCTTGGATTTTGGATTTGGATCAAAATCCCATTCTTCATCGTGTTCTTGATTAATATGCTGCAAATTGTGGATTCTTCCCTTCGAAAACGTTTTTCAATGAATTGAGGTGGGTGGACTATTATTTGAATCCCAAAGTCTATATTTCAATTATGTGTATGTAATTATAGAATTTATATTGGTTGATTAGAAATTGAGTTTCCTAAATTAAATTAATTAATTTGATAGATTAATTAATTAAGTGATTTTGAAATTAGGGATATTGGGATTGTGTGTTTTGAATAATTAATTGTTGAATTAATTATGGTATATTGGGATTGTGGATTTTGAAAAAATAATTTTTGAATTAATTATGGGATACTGGGATTTTTGATCTTGAATAATTAATTTTTGAATTAATTATGGGATATTGGGAGTGTTTGTTTTGAATAATTAATTATTGAATTGATTAATGGGATTGATGTGATTAATTAATTAGTTAATTAATTATTGGAATTATTTTGATTAATTAATTGATGAATTCATTATGGGATATTGGGATTGTTTGTTCTGCTTCAATCTCTCAACATATTCTGATGATTCTTCCACCATTTCCTTCCACTTATTACATCTCTTAAATTTATTCTCAAGCTTAGAAAAAGAATCCTTAATTTGAGTCTTTGAATCACCATTAGAATTAATCTGATTATCTCTATCTTTATTGATCATGGGTTCTGACTTTTCAACCGTATCCATCATGGAAGCATGCTTTCCCATTTTAAATTCGGGTTCTCCTTCTTCACAAAATTCAGTATCCTCATCTTCCTCTTCACAGACTAAACTCTTCCTCTGAATTTTATTTCCAGATTTGAAGTCTCTCTTTTTGAAAAATCTTTTTTGAGGCTTCTCGATTTTCTCATCTTCACTATCTTCATCATTGATCTTTCTTAAACACTGAGAGGCAATGTGCCCAACTTTTCCACAACAAAAACATGCGAGAGGTAAATTCCCTTTAAATTTCCCTTTTCCCTTCTGGAACTTCTTTGCAATGAGAGAAAGAATTTCTTTTTCTTCTTCATCTTCACCGCTACTATATTTTGAAATTTTCAGTTTATCCATGGCCTTGAACACCATTTCCTTGCTCACACGAGTCATAGCATCTTCTGGTTTGACTCTCATTTCATATTCTACCAAGATGCTCAGTATATCATCCAGAGAAAGTTTGGAAAGATCTCTTTTCTCAAGGGCTGACACCTTTGCATTGTACATGGGTGGAAGTCTTATTAATATTTTCTTTACTATATCAATGTATTTGATTTCTTCGCTGAGGCCCCAAATTTCTCCAACCACTTCAGTAATTTGATTGAAGAATGAGTCTGCATTCTCGTCTGGATGCATCTTCAGATCATCAGACCGATTGTGCAGGACTTGTAATTTTGCCTCCTTCACTTTGATATCTCCTTCATAAATATTTTCGAGTTTATCCCACATGGATTTTGTTGAGGTGCAACTCATTACCTTTAGATAGATATGATCAGAAAGGGCTGCGGTGAGTGCATTTTGTGCTTTAGCATCTACATCAAGAATTTTTCTATCTGCATCAGTCATAGCCAGCCATGTTGGATCAGTGACATGTATACCTTGCACAATGGAAAACAGAACTTCCATTCCAAGGGATCTTAGATTAGATCTCATTCTGTTCTTTCAAATCTGAAAATTACTTCCATCGAAGAGAGGTACTCTCCTAGTATTGATTGTATTCTCCATGACGAAAAAGGACATATCTAACACCAGTAACCTTGCTCTGATACCACTTGTAGGACCTCGAGACACCCTGAGAGGGGAGGGGTGAATCAGGGTGACAACTTTTTCTTTTAAAACTAAGGATCTTGTTCCCATGTTGGTAGGAACTAGTTAAACCTGTGTGAATAATAAGATCAGTAATGAAACATTCACATGCATAGAGATGACACAGGAATTTTTACTTGGTTCACCACTAAGGGATACGTCCAAGGAGCATATGCCGACAAGTTGTCGGTTGTACCAAATTATACTAATCTTCACTAGTTGTGGATTACAAAGGTTTGAGAATAGTCACTCTAACCCAGGCTCACTGCCTTTACAAAGGTTCAGGGATAGCTCACTGCTTCCCTCGGGTCACTCCCATTGACTCCCCCTGGCTCATTTCCCTTAGTGAAGTCACACTCAGTTTATAGACGTGAAGTTCTCTTCATCATTGAAAAAGAATGCATCCTCTGTTGAATGTATATGCTCTGTTGAAGTCCAAATTTAACTCATATACTAATCCCCCTTTGCACTAAAGGTATCGGGCAATCTTTCATTTTTCGTGCAGCTTCAAAAGGATCGGCGTACAACAACCTCACCTGGCGCGCTTTACCAAGATCGGCACGAAAGTTTCAAGAATGATGCGCAAATCACTTGCGCAGTACAAAATCGGCGTGCAAGTGACGCCAACCCACTTGCGTGACACTGCCTCTTTCAAATCCAAACTTGCGCAACGCTGCGCCTTTGATTCCCAAACTGCCTTGGTCGTACAGCTAACAACCGGCACGCAACCTCTACTTGTGCGACCCAACTACCACTTGCGTGACTCAACCACATGCGTGATGAGAACTCAAAAAATCTCTAAGTCTTAAACTCTGTTACAAATGATTAGGGGTGGTCCTCTATTTATCAGCAAACTGGACCCCCTGCGTGGTGGCGTGCAAGTGTCCTCACGGCGCGCAAGTCCCAGCCCGTAGCTCCAACCGCCCTCACCTCTGTCGCGCTACTCACTTGCGCGAACACACCAATACTTGTGAAACCTGCTTTCCTTTTCCATATTTTTAAGTTCTGATCATGAATAACAACTGGCGCGCAAGTTTCCAATCCTCCTAGGCATTGGCACGCAAGTCATTTTCTCAGCGCGTAGGTCACTTGCGTGACCAGCCCAAAACTTGCATGATCCTTATCCCTTTGCCATTTTTCCATGTTCTGATTTTGAAAAACATATGGCATACAAGTTTCCACTCCTTCAAGTACACAGCGCGCAAGTCTCTTTTCCAAAAACACTTTTCTTCATTTGTCAATTTTCAGGCCCAAAAATTTGGCAAACACTGGGAAACAGCGCCACCTTCACTATTGTTGTCTGTGTGAACTGTATGATCACTTTGCTGGTACACATTCCTAAATTTAATTGAGGATTAAAAGAAAAACACAAACCATACTCCAATTCATGCATAGAAAACCATGGTTCCAACAGAATGGAGATAAAGACAAGAAAAAAAAAGATTTAGGACTCACCATGGATCATCAATACTCAATCTCCCAAACTGAGGATTAAATCCAAGAATTAAGGGGAAATAAAGGTATTCTAAAAGATCCCTTCAGTCACACATGAGTTAAGGGAACAAGTAGCAAATGAATGAAATTAGTGGGAGTTTCCAAATTTATAACCAGCTAGAAAACACTAGTTTGTGGCTCATCCTCACACACTAACAATACCAAAACTATGATTTGTAGTATGAGGATTTATATTCATCCCATTACTGATTAATATGAAATAAATATCTAAAATTCACACTATAAATCCCCCAAATTTCACTTATCCAAAATCCATTCAAAACACCTAAGTTGATCAAACTAATGATAGGTCATATCATGACCTACACTATTGCATCATGACATGACCTGAGAGATATGCACCAAAAGGAAAGTCTCTTTGATACATTCCATGATAAGAATAGTCATATCATGAATCTTAGCTATAAAAAACCTCACCACTGGCTAAAATGAATCATTTCGTGAACTCATCATACCATGACATGAACCATAATTGTATTACTTATGAAACAATACCACAGATAAATTGATCCATGTCTCGAATGGTCATTTCATAATATATTTATCCCAATTAAAATTTCATCTCCATCAATGATCATCTCCCCCTAAAATACTTTTGATGCCTCTAAATAAAAAACCTAAAAAAGTAATAGGTCGATATGGTCCATCCCCTTACATTAGATCCCATATAAATGATTCTTATCCATTAGAAAAAATCCAAACCTAAAAAGGAAAATCCACATACACCACCAACTAAGAAATCTCGAGGTGATAGCTCTCAAACTAGGAGACACTACAATCCAAAACATAAACAACACTAAGAGAGAAAACTAATGAAATTATCAATAGAAAACTACATAACTAAATTCAATAAAAATTCCGTCATTCCATCAAAAATTAAAAATAATGTTCAAAACATTTCAATATATTGAGTACAAATCTATGTATCTTTTTCACAAATACTCTTATCTATTCCCCCATGCCCCAAAAAAACATAAAAAGTGAATAATATTCCAACACAACACATTTTTCAATGATATTGAATGTAAAATAGTCTCTCCATGATCCTTGCCTCAAATTAAATATTTAACTCTTCCTAATTCAATACATTACAATCATCCTAAAGATATCATTATAGCTACAACACTTGAATGGAATATGGTATCGATCTATCTATAGAGGAAGTGCCAACCAATATGAATCCTTGTCAATATGTTGCAACACCTCAAAGGGACTAATAAACTAGGGAGAGACCTTACTCCCACAACCAAACCTTCACTACCCATGATGTAAGGAAACACATAAAAACTAATTATATCCAACCTCAAAATACAATTGCCTCCTCCTGTGATCATCATAAAAATTTTGAGGGTACTTCCCCACCTTATTCCACTCTTGAACCATGTGAATCATCTCATTAATAAATTAAACTAAATTAGGTTTGAGATTCAGAAACTCCTGAGCCTTGATATAGAACTGTAGATATCGAAGCGGATACCTATATAATGCCTTGAATAGACCCATACCAATGGATGAGTGAAGTATTTTGTTATAAGAAAACACAACCAATGGAAAATACCTCACCCAAGATCATCCAAAATCTATCATGAACTATCCTAGAGGGGCCCATGCTGCGACTACCTCAAGCCCACCTCCAATAGGCTAGGGGCTGGAAACCAATGCCAAGTAGGCATATCCCATAAATGGAAAGAATTTTCCTAAAGTTATTGTACACATGCACACATCTCTAAGACCATGCAATGATAAAATGTAAAATAACTAAAATAATGCATGCATACATCTAAGATCCCACAATAGAGATGATAGTAAAGTGATGAAAATAGAAAAGGGGTAAAAAAATAGCCCAACCCAAAATTTTATAGTATCCAACCTGCTCCAAGGCTGGGGAATAAGTCAAAATCATGCTCTCAATAAAAAACTCTATCTATCAAGATCCATCTATGCTCCACATGATCTATGTCCTCCCAAGACACCATCAAAAGGGTAATCGTTTACATAGGACATGACACATGTGGGCAAAGTCCATTCAGGGGTGAGTATAACAATACTTAGTAGGACACCTTTAAAACACTAAATGTGAATCACTAGGGATATTCAGCTCAATACAAGATATAACAATCAATGTATAGCAGAAACAAATAACCCAGATATATTCATGAATGACACCACACTATCTGGTGGTCATAAACAACTACCAACCATAGGATTCTTCTCAAATCAACACTCATTCCAGGATATCTCACTCCATGATCCATGCTATCATTGGAGACACTAGACAAAGAGGTTTGGGCCATTGAGTAAGCTTGCTAGTCTAAGGGGACCATGATATACAAACAGGGGGCCACGCCCAAAACCATTGGAGGATACCATGAACCCAGTTTGGATCAACCCATATCGGGGATCATATATCAATGACTCTAAAAACCATACCAATACGGCCTTCTATATGTGGGATCAATACCCTGCTTAGGAAGTTCATTCCAATACCAAAAACTCCAACTAGGGATGATAGAGGATCTCACTCTAGTCTCACGGAGGCACACCACAAATCTATTTGAGACTTGACCTCTAGAGGGGATCATAATCCAATCATGTGGATGTCATGATACACTATACACTTGAGGAAAAGGACCAAGGGAATGCAGTCAACCTATAAAGGTCCAAAATAAGAAAATTAAGATCCTTAAGAACTCTTTAAGGGACTACATAGTATGTCCCATGGGGTGCATGGCATGTCCATCTATCCCAATTCCTACCCATGTGGAAGATCCTTACACGGTATGTAGTCTTCATATGCATGGTGTGTAGAAGGATATACATGATGTGTTGAGACACATGGTATCCTACCCATGTTTCTTGGTTGTGTTTGTGTACCAAAGTTGTGTTTGTGTAATGGTTTGTGTTCGTTAAGCCATGTTCGTGTGGGAGTACACGGCATGTCCGTGCTCATGTACTCCAACCCATATCCATGTACTTATGAAGTACACACCAAGTCAACCATGGAGGTTCACACACCATGTGATCATTATCTTCCTCCTAAACCCTAGACACCACTGAAGGGGACCCACACACCGTGTAATCCCAGATTACACACCGTGTTCTACGGGATTTTTTAGAATCCCAAATTCTACTTTTCACATCCCATCCGATGATTTGGATTCAATACCACAATATATTCTCTATGAAATAGAATATCCAATGTCTTCTATGCCTCACATTCATTAAACAATGCATCCCATCTTCAAATCTATTCGAAAATTAGATCAAATCTTCGTTCTTTATTTCACGTCAAAGAACATGAAATCAGGAATCATCTCTCACCAAATTCAATTTGTCTCTATCATTTCACATCTTTCATGCTATGTCTATACTATATCTACAATATCATATAATTGCACCAAGAAATGGGTGTGTAATGATTGATTGATTGGGAATAGTCGAGTCATGGACCAAACGAAGAACACTCATGATGGACAATGAATCGGAGGAGAAAAGAAAAAAAATAAATGAATAAACCTAGATTAATATTCGTGTTGATATCGATTCATTTACATAAAATAAAAAATGAAGAGATTAAAATTAATTCTCCCAAATCACCCTATAATATAACCCCTCCTGGAAGGAGATTGATCGGCAAATCAATTCGTTTATTTATTGATTTACATTTTTCATATAAATTAAGAATGGGAAATTTAAACAAATTAAAACACATTCCCTACCTTTATTTGGTTCTATCACTGATGAATAATGATTATTGTGTCGTGTTCATTGGAAATATTTGTTGAATCGGTTGTATGTCGATCATCGATCCATTATCATGTCACTAGTCACTTGAGATAATCCCTCAGATCTCTCTCTAATGGTCCTTTGGTGTCTCTAGGGTTATGAATCTAACCCTATATTTCCAAAATAACAATCAATTTAAATATTATAAAATCGATGCATCATCAAAACAAAATAAATTAATTTCATTTAATTATTTTATTTATTTTCACACCCACATAAACTTTTCCAAAAACATCTCAAACCAACTAATGTTAAGTAGAGCCTAGGGTAAAACCATTATTTTGAACTCAATGGTGCCCTCAGATTTCTGATCTGAGCAACAATTTCAGATTTATTACACTTTTTCAGGAAAATTTTGTTCGCATGAAAATTAATATGTTAATATATTTCAAACATTTATTCCAGGAACATCGGGCCTTGGAATCTCTCTCTATATTAGTGAGTTGTATTGAAAATAATCCATATAATATACAAAAATAATACATGGAAAATCTGAGATGTTCAATTCTCCCTACCTTTAGGATTTACATCACCGAAAATCCAAAACAAATGATACTCAAAAAGATGTGGGTACTGAGCATGAATTTGAGCCTCCCACTCCCATGTGCTCTCCTGGAGATTCTCATGTTGCCACTAGACATGCACAAAATAAATCAATCACCCATAAAGGATCCCCTCCTGTTGATCCTTGATCTCTACTAGGTACTCAGCAAAGGTCCCTCCATCCTCGATTTCCATCTTTCCCCAATCAATAAAGTGTGATTGGTCATGCACATACCTCCTCAACTATGACACATGGAAGACGTTGTGTACCCAGTCCAATAGTAGTGGTAGAGTTAAATGGTATGCTACCACACCGAATCTATACAGTATCTAAAAAGGAACAATGAATCTTGGATATAACTTTCAGTCATGAACAAATAAACTCATTCCACATTAAGGTGATACCCTTAGGAACACATGGTATCCTTCTTTGAACTCCAAAGGCCTTCTTCTCCTATCAGCATAAGACATCTGATGGCTCTTTGTAGTCTTCATCTTATCCTGGATGATCTACACCTTCTCTGTTATAGCTCACACCAATTCTGGGTCCCTTAGTGCTGACTCTCCTAGATCAGTCAAACAAAGTGGTGACCTACAGGGTCACCCATACAAATCTTTTAATGGCTCCATATCAATGGTGGAATGGTAGTTGTTTTTTTAAGCAAACTCTATAAGTGGTAGATGATCCTCTAAAATATGTCCAAATTCCAACATGCTAGCTCATATAATTTCCTCCAAAACCTGAATGTTCTGCTAAATATGGCCATCATTTTAGGGTTGGAATTATATTATCAAGTGTAATTGGGTCCCAAATGCCTCGTGAAATACCTTCCACAACCAGGATGTAAAGCAAGAATCATTATTAGAGACTTTCATCGATGGAACTCCATGGAGTTGAACTATCTCTTGCATGTAAAGGCATCTCAAGATCTCTACTGGACTCTACTCCCGAATATCTAAGAAGTGTTCTGACTTGGTGAGTTAGTATGAAATCGTATAGATGGAATTATTTCCCTTGGATGTATGTGGTAATCTGGTCATGAAGTCCATATATATCCCATCCACTTCAACTCTGGCACCTCAATGGATTGAGCTAAACCCGCTAGAACATGGTGATCAGCCTTCACTTGTTAACAAGGCATCGAGAGACAAACTCTGCAACTCCTTTCTTTATCCATTACCACCAAAACTGACATTAGAGTTCCTAGTACGTCTTTTCCACACCTAGATAAACCTCCAATGGAGATATATGAAACTCCTTTAAAACATACTCCTGCAACTTCACAGGTACCACCATTCATCCTCTAAAACGAATGGCATACTCCCCACATTTATAAAATTCATTGGGATTTTTTCCTATAGATATCTGAGAAGGTATGTTCTTATAATTGATATCCCTAAGATGTGCCTCTCATACTCTATACAAGAGTGGAGGGGTGATAACCATCGATTGGAGGTAAGTTACTCCATATCCATCCATAAAGGATAAATGAAATGAGGCTAACTACTCTAATGAATCATTTAGAAAATGCGAACAAGATTTTCTACTAATCACATTTTTACCATGTTCCCCTTCCCATGAGTATAGACAATTTTGAAGTCATAATCCTAAAGGAACCCTAGCCATCACCTCTGTCTCAACTACTAAAAATCTTGGTGACACATTTCTATCCACATGAATGGTTTTACATTACGAGTCAAAGTTATCATGGGTGCTTATATTCTAAAGAAATCAGTTATTAATCTATGAAAATAGCCTTCCAACCCAAGGAATCTCTGCACCTCTATCATGATCTTAATTGGATCCCATTCTAACATTTCCTCGACCTCGGCTGGGTCCACTGTCACTCCATCTTCTTAGATAACATGTCCCAGGAAGTGGAACACCTAAATTGAAAATTGACACTTAGAGAGCATCCCATAAAGTTGGTGATATTAGAGTTTGTTTAGGGCCATCCTTAAGTGTCTAACATGCTCCTCCATGGATTCCAAATATACTAGGATTTCATCGATAAAGACTACCACAAACTGATATAATAAATTCTGAAAGATCTGGTTCATGAGTCCCACAAACACTATGGGGGTGTTCAATATGCCAAACAGAATGACCAATTAATCATAGTGAAAGTAACAACATCTAAAGGCCTTTTTTGGTGTATCCTTGTCATGTACTCATAACTGGTGATAGCCTAACCTAAGGTCAATCTTTAAAAACCATCACACCCCTTTCAAATGATAAAAAAGTTCTAATATTCTTGGTATTGGATAATTTTTTATCATAGTCACTTGGTTCAAGTGTTGTAAATCCATACATAACCTCAAGTTCTCACCCGACTTCTTGGAAAATAACACTGGGGATGCCCAAGGTGAAACACTAGGTCTCACTAATCCCTTCCTATATAAGTCCTACAACTACATTCTCAACTCTTGAAGCTCCATGGGAGACATCCAATATGTTGGTGCACATATCGGTGTCATCACAGGATGCGAGTCGATGTAGAAATCTACCTCTCAGCAGGGAGATAAACCAGGAACATCTTCAGGAAAGGTTTCCTAATACTCTACCTCCACTACAGGAAATTGGGAACTCATAACATTCACTACACTAAGGGTTAATCTAGCCAACTGATGATTAATCATCTACACCCTCCTATTCAAGAGTTGATCCTATGCTGCCTAGGTTTCATTTTCTCTAAAAAAGTAAAAATCGGTTCCATCACTACGGACACACCGTATCCTCCGCCTAAAACAGTCAATCAGGGCATGAGCTGTAGATAGACAATCTATACCTAAGATGACTTCATAAGGTCTAATTTATATAACAAATAGATCCCATATGAAACTCTCACATCCAAGCATCTATTCTCATTTTTGGAACAAGTGTAAAATTATTGAGTCACCACCCATCAGAGTCTCCAACTTCAAGGGTCGAGTCAAAAGATCAATCAGAATCTCTATGCTTAGAACTAGAGAAGTGGAAAGGAAGTAATGGAAAGAATATATGTCTATAAATACTACAACTAAAGTATACAAGACATAGATCATACATCATATCATCTTTGGATCCTCAGAGTCATAGGTCTTCATAGCTTGTAGTTGGCCACATCCCTGCCCACCAACTCCCTGAGCCTGGTGTGGACTACCTGGGGATGGTGGTGGAAATAGGTTGAACCTTCGACCACCTCCTACTAACTTGTTAGCCCCACAACCAAATTCTCTGCCCTATGTACCACCCTACTTCTATTTTTTCCTCTGTCTCAGTGTCCCCTCAACTATCTCTTGATAAACTACACGACAAGTCAGGAAATCTTGTGCTAGATGTCCTTGAACGTCGTAGGAGAAACACCACCTTTCTCATGGCTGATTCGAGCCACCCTGGGAGCCCTTTAATATTGACCCTAAGTCTTGAGATCTCATCCTAAAGCATCTGACCTACTTGGATCTCTGGAACTTTCATCAAATACCTATTTCCAAGGTCTTAACTATTTGGTGTCCACTTCTATCTCCCACTATGACTGTCTTCTCTTCCAGAAAACTTTCTACCAACTAGGATCTGTCAAACACTCAAGAATAGAGGGAAAATTTAAGAGACGCTACTTACAACCTGATGTCCTAGTGTAATCCATTTTCAAATGTTATATCCCTAAAGAAATAGTCACATACCATATCCAAGGAGAAACAAAATAGATCAGTGAATATCACTGAGTACTCTTTCATGGCTATATTGCCCTGCTGCAAATGCAGAAGCTCCTGTATTCATACCAATTGTAATGTGGCTAGATAGAACTCCTCTCTAAATATATTCATGAATTATTTCTATGAGATATTTTTTTCATCATGTGACTGAGTCGGCAAGATCCACCATTTCCCCAAAGAGCCCTGGAGAAGACTCACTGCAAGGACTATCATCTGATCAGCGTGTTTCCTCATGAGGAGGGAAATGTGAGTGACTACCTCTATCTAATCCTTAGCCACATGGGGGTATGGCTCTCCCCAAAACTTGGGAGGTCACTGCCTCTAAAACTTTTACAATGCACTCAACCTGTGTGCATCCTCGGCTGGTAGTGTCGGTGCTATCTTCTGCTCAATGGGTGGTGGTATAGCTGGTAAACCACCTGGAAGTTCTATCCCAAGTACAATTCCCTGTATAGATGTCTCTTCGATAGGAATATTGTTTTCCTGATCATGTGGTGGAATCTTGTATGGCTATCTAAGTGGAGGCGTCCAAAAATTTAAACAAGATATACCACAGTCAAAGAGTATATCTAGGGAGCTAACTCAAGAAGGACATGGAAAGTACAACCCATTCATATATGATTCATGTACCATTTTTCCCCTGTAACTAGTGTTCTCATGTACCGAGTCGAAAATTAGGTGATAAGAGTCTTGGTGTATGGATACGTTGGTCACCACACCAACACTGGAATCCCTAGCCTGAAAGAAAAACTTGAAACACTAACCATTGTTTCCCCAAACCAATCTCACTAACTCGGGTCCTAAAGTAGAACCAACCTAGCTTTAATAGAAATCAATCACAGCCTATCCTAGAGTGTCCCATACTGCAACTACCCCAAGCCCGCCCCCAATAGGCCAGGGGCTGGGGACCAATCGCAAGTAGGCATATCCCATAAATGGGAGGCATTTTCCTAAAGTGCCTACACACACTCACACATCTCCAAGCCCATTCAATGATGAAATATAAAACAAATGAAACAATTAATGAATACATCTAGGGTCCCATAATAGAGTATGATTAAAAGGTGTTGAAAATAGAAAAAGGGCCAAAAATAAGCCAAACCCAAAATTGTAAAGAGTCTAACGTGCACTAAGAGAGAGGACTAAGAAAAAATAACACTCTCAATAAAAACCTAGGTCTATCAAGATTCATCTATGTTCCACCCACTCCATGTCCTCCCAAAACACCGTTAAAAGGGGCATTATCTACATAATACAAGACACATCTGAACAAAGCCTATGCAGGGGTGAGTATAAAAATACTCACAAGGAAACCCCGAAAACACTAAACACGAAGAACCAAGTATATTCAGCACAATAAAATATATAATAATAAATTTATAGTAGAAAAAAGAACCTGGGTATACTCAATAATGAAACCAAACCACCAGGAAGTCATAACCAACTATCAACCATAGGATTCTGCTCGAAGCAATGCTCATTCTAGGAGATCTCACTCCATGAGCCATACTATCATCAGAGACACTCGACGAATAGTTTTAGGAAATTCGGCCCTACCTAAGGATGATCACTGGTCTAAGGGGACTATGATACATAGAAATGGGGTCATGCCCAGAACTGCTGGGGGACACCACAAACACAGTCTAGATCAACCTACTACACAGGGGATCATATATCAATGATTCCACAAACCATGATGATATGGCCTACTAAATGGAGGATCAACACCCTATTTAGGGAGGTTATGTTGATTTCACAAACTCCAACTATGTATGATAGAGTATCGTTGTAATGCCCTGACCCTAGTTACCTAGAGTCAATGCATTATTACATAACATTGGCATGATCACAAGAGAACAAGTCTTGAAAGACTGATTAGTTTAGTAGAATGGAATTACTAGATACATACATAATTTTTACATTACATCATAAAATAAAAAAAACAACATTGTGTCCCCTTTGGACACACTCATATCCTTTGGCATATCCCTTAAGGTTAATCATAATATACTTCTTCACATCCTGGGAAAAAGAAAACATAAGAAAGGGGTGAGATCAGATGCCCAATAAGGATAAAAATATAGCGAAAACCATCATAAATAAGAATAAACATTTAAGGAAATGTATAAGACTAAAACACAAGCCTTTTAAACATAAAATTTATCATAATATGGAAAATATAAATCAAATAATTCCATTCACTTATTCATACGGATATTCTACTAGTCGAATAATCACATGAATTATCAACAGCCAATTTCATAGTAATGGAATGCATAATTCTGTACATCATAACCACATAGTCAAGGCCTCATGCCAAGACTACAAATAAGATTTTGTCAAGGACTTGTTCCAAGACACTAGTTTGTCTCATGAGACTTACTGATGCATCGAGTAGCTATAGCGAGCTCCACCCGTCACATACTAAGTTCAATGCATTCCTCATATGAAAAGGTTGAAAATTAATATAAACATTTGTATTAAAACTAGCATATGAAATGAAAATACTTTAACCATAAACCATGAATGGTATAAAAATAGCACATCCATAGTTAAACATATCACAAAACCTTCAATACAATATGGAATATTGTATCATAATAACTCAACTTCAAACAAACATAAAATCCAATAAAGGATGTTGACATAGATGAAATCAATCCAAAAACTATTTGAGTGAAATATTTCTTTCTACATTGAAATAATTAAAAATTAAAGAAAAAATTTATTTTGAAAATATTCTTATAAGTTTTTAAGGGAAGCTTTGAAGGTGTTATAACAGCAGAAAATAGCCACACCCACCGTATAAGTTTAAAAACATTATTTTATTAATTTGTTGAAAATGTCATAAAGTACCTTGTTTGGAAAGAGAAGGAAAGATTATTTTAAAACCATTTTATAAAAATTAAAACAAGGGTATAAATGACTTTAAACCATAGTCTAGTAAATAGTAAAAAATGTTTTGAAACATATTTTTACGAAACATATATGTGTATGATAAATAGGTACTAGTAGATACTCACATATAAACAACCTCGGATAATAAAGAGATTGTAAAATTAACCCTTAACTTATACTTCTCCTTGGTAGAGGGTATATTAACCACATATACAATAGTTAAATCATTGTTATTATATTATACAAGAACCACATACACAAATATGATATCATATATGATCTTCTAATATTTATTTGTTAATAATATATTTGTAGTATCATTGTTTCGGGTGTTAACTGATTCGTTTTCCTTTATATATTTTATTACATAAGTCTTGTCTATTAAGGATATGATGTCTTTGATTTATATCTAGAATTATATTAAGTTCTTAAACATTGTTTTTAATCATAAAATGAAAATAATTCTTGATTGGTTATGATGGGGAATGAATCTTATCGCGTTCGTGGAGATGGTAATCCGTACGTACGTACGAGCGACAATACCATTCTATTGATGGTGAAATAATATGTAATTGGATGGTATATCATATATACAGAATCATTAACATGTTATAATTATTATTTAAATCAATTATACTCATTATTATTCCCATCCAAATAATGAAGTGTTGAATAACAAACTAGACCACATCATGGAGATGGTAAGCCGTACATAAGCACGTATGGTGACTTTTTCATTCAAAGGATGGATAGAATAATGAATATGGTTGTACAATATTTATAATAACATCATATAACGTAGAAGGTACTGGATTTATTATTTTTTTATGGAAACAACAAAGAGAGAGAAAGTGGAAGAAGAAAATAACTTTGAAAGAGGTGATGAAATAATTACCTCTTCTTCAGGTGATTCCTTTTGATTTGATCAAAAGGTCTCCTTAGGTTAGATTTCTTATAAAATTAAGACCTATAGTTTTAATTGAGGGTATTTGGGAGGATATTTGAGTAGGTTTTGTCTGAGCCAAATGGCTTTGGAGGTGTGATTTTTAGAGAAGGTGAAGTACCCTTTTATAAGAGAGGTGAGGGTCACTTTAGGAAAAGCTTGAAATATTATTTTATTATAAAATCATATTCGGTTTATAATGTCTAAAAATGAATTTATTTTGAGGATAAAGTGGGTATGGGTCTAAATACTCTAAAATAATAAGTTTTATACAATTTTAGGTCACCATTTAACCTTATCTTTTAGATTTAACTCTTAATTAAATAGTTTAACTTTTACAATATCTTCTTTTATTTTTATATTAAATGGTTAATAAACTTACTATAAAATGAAAATAGAACCCCAAGTGGTTCATTAATAACATATATATCATTATATAAGTCCTTTTTAAGAACCTTATATTTTTAGTAATATTATATCATTTAATAATATAGTATTTGTTTTAAAAACTCATTTATGTCAATTTTGACACTATTTAGAATTTGGTTTTTTTGAAAGCCATAAAAACTTGATTACTTCAAAAAAATACATTAAATAAATACTAACATTTCATATTAACCTATAAAATTATTGTAATACATTAGAATACTCAATTTACATTTATTTTTATATTTATAATATCAATTATTTTAATCTTTCATTAATAAGGTAATTATTGCATCATCATTTTGTCATAAATAAATTTAATTATTTAATGTCTAAAAATTAAAAATAAAATACCATTATGTATGAAATTTTTTTATCTTTTGTATGAATATTTATAGTCGAATTTATCTTATGTATAACCCTATATTAAAAAAAATTAGTTATTAAAATTTGAATTTAACACTTTTAACTCTTCTTTAAATTAAATAATAATAAATGTCCCAATCTAATCCAAGTGGATCAAAGAGGATCATATTTTATTACTAAGGTTGATTTTGGTCTAAATACACTTATCCAATAGAATTAGGACATTTTTTAGGGTAATTATAATATCATTTTTACCTTTAATCACCCAATTTGCTTTTAATCGTGATAAATAAAATTCAAAAGTTATTATCCACCAAAAATTATTTTCATCCTATTAAAACACATTTTAATTAATAATATCAATTGTTTCTCTCAGATTTTAAAATTCAATTCATAGAAGCAGTAAAATTATGTTTTATGCAAATTTGAAAATGTGCCTAGAAGGTGGGTAAAAGACGTTAAAAAGTTCAATAAACTTTTATGTATCAAATATTATTATAAAATAACTCAAATGAATTACATTAAAATAATATAGGCATTATGTATATATTTTTAATTAAAATAAATTTTAATAAAATAAATAATTATTTGAAGAAAAATTCAGTTTTAAACAATAACGCAGTGTCTTTCACAATTCATCAAAAATTGAAAGTTTTCAGAAAAATACCAAAAATTCACCCTAAGTTAATTTTGATATTAAAAATACAAAAATTAAGTCCATTATGAAAAATAAAATTTTAAAAATTTTAAAAATTGAGCATTACTATTCATAACGGCTAGTTTGATTGGTCATGGTGTGCTAGAACTCAATGTTGCGTACAGCGCAAGCTATTGTATTATTCAAAGAGAAGTGTACTGTGGAAGCTTGGGGTGTTACATTCTTCCCTCCTTAAAATAATTTTGTCCTCAATATTTCTAGAATACTACTACAGAAAAAGATTCAGGTGGTTCTTCATCATAATTTCCTTAGGTTCCCACGTTGCCTCTTCCATCTTATGGTTTCTCCATAGAACTTTTACCAGACGAGTCATCTAGTTTCTCAATACTTTTTCTTTAGTATCAAGAATCCTGATAGGCTCTTCACAATAAGATAGATCGGGTTCCAGTTCTATTTCTTCATAGGTGAGTACATGCCTTGGGTTAGGTATGTATTTTCTCAATAATGATACGTGGAACACATCATGAACTTTAGAGAGAGTTGGAGGAATTTCCAAATGATAAGTTACAACTCCAATTCATTCTAGAATTTCGAAAGGCCTGATGTACCTGGGACTTAATTTACCCTTCTTACCAAATCATATAACACCCTTCCATGGAGATACCATCAAGAGAATATGATCTCCTACTTGAAATTCCAAATCCTTCCTTCGGTTATTGGTATAGATCTTTTTCCTACTTTGAGCTGTTTTGATGTGGGTTTAGATAATATTTACCTTTTTCATTGTTTCCTCAACAAGTTCTGGTACTACGAGTTTTCTTTCACCAACATCATCCCAACAAGTTAGTGTGTGACATCTCTTTCCATATAACGCTTCATATGGTGTTATTTGAATACTTGAATGGAAGCTATTGTTATAAGAAAATTCTACCAGAGGTAAATACGGATCCCACATACCTTGAAATTCAATTGAGAAAGATCCCAATATGTCTTATAAGGTTTTAATAGTTTGTTCTGATTGTCCATCAGTTTGAGGGTGGTAGGCAGTGCTTAAATAAAGTTCATTATCTAGGGATTTTTGAAGTCTTTTCTAGAATCTTGATGTAAAATGGGGATTACGATTAGAAACAATCGATAGGGGTACTCCATGAAGTCTTACAACTTCATTAATATATAGTCTTGCTAAACATTCAAGTGGTAAATCTTATCTTATAGAAAGAAAATATACTGACTTGGTAAGATGATCAACAATGAACTATATTTCATTATTCCTTCTAGGATTATTTGGTATCCCCATGAAAAATTCCATCCTAATATCATCCTGTTTCCACTCAGGTATGGAAAGAGGTTGCATGAATCCTCTAGGATGTTGTCTTCCAGCATTCACTTGTTGACAAACCATACATCTTGACACGTGATCAGCAATCTCCCTCTTCATGTTGTCCCACCAAAAATGTTCCTTAAAATCACTATACATCTTAGTGCTACCAGGGTGTATAGAGAAATCGGAGCTATGAGCATCATCCAACAATTCCCTTTTTAGATCAGGTATGTCAGGAACACAAATTCTCTTCCCAAATTTTAAAATTCCATCTTCATATACGAATTCGATCAATCTTTCATCGTTTATAGATTTAATTTTCTTTTGAAACTTCTCATCATTAGTCTGATAACTTTGTATCCTTTCTAGTAAACATGGATTGGAAACCATTTGAAAAATTATTGATGTTTCACTTTCTATGATTATTCCCATATCCATCTTTACTAGATCCATGAACATAGGATCCCTTTTAACTCTCATCTTGTTCAAAACTTCATGATCATTTATGCTCAAATCATCTACCACATTATTTTCCTTCCTCAGGTGGTATTGTATAGTGCAATCATAATCCTTGAGTAGCTTGAGCCATCGCATTTTCCTCATGTTGAGTTCTTTTTGTGAGAAAATATACTTCAAACTCTTGTGATCAGTATAAATCTCACATTTTTCACCATATAGATAGTGTTTATATATCTTTAGAGCAAATATTATAGCTGTTAACTCAAGATCATGAGTGGGATAGTTTTTTACATTAATTTTTAATTGTCGTGATGCATAGGCAATAACTCTATCATTCTGCATAAGGACACAACCAAGTCCTTTATTTGAAGCATCTTTTAAATAACAAAACCGTCATTCCCCGATGTTAGAGTCAAGATAGGAGCATTGACTAATATTCTCTTCAATTCTTCAAAACATTCTTCACAGTCCTTTGTACAGACAAATTTAACCCCTTTACGTGTGAGATTAGTTAATGGGTTAGACAATCGGGCAAAATTCTGGATGAAATGCTGATAATAACCTACTTAACCAATAAAAATGTGTACCTGGGTTATACTCATCGATGCTGGCCATTCTTGTATTGCCCTTATCTTTGAAGGATCAACGGAGATTCCATCTTTAGAGATAATATGTCCAAGAAAAGAAATATCCTAAATTCATAATTCACACTTGCTAAACTTCTCATATAATTCATTTCTTCTAAGAGTCTTTAGAATAGTGTGCAAGTTATTTTCATGATCTTCGTAGCTTTTGGAGTATACTAAGATAACATCAATAAATATCACTAAAAATTCATCAATATATTCCTTGAAAACTCTATTTATTAGATCCATAAAGACATAGGGTGCATTAGTCAGTCCAAAAGGCATTACTATAAACCCGTAATGCCTATACCTGGTTCAAAATGCTATTTTTGGAATGTCTTCCTTCTTCACACACAACTGATGATATCCAGATCAAAGGTCAATCTTTGAAAAATATTGAGCTCTGTGAATTTGATCAAATAAATCATCAATGTGAGGTAGTTTATACTTGTTCTTTATTGTTATAACATTGATCTACTTGTAGTTAATGGACAACCTCATAGATCCATCTTTCTTCTTAACAAAAATAACATGAGATCCCCATGGAGAAACAATATGGAGAATAAATCCTTTATTACTCAATTACTCTAGTTGTTTATTTAGTTCCACTAATTCCATAGTGGCCATTCTATAAGGGTTATTCAATATGGGCCTTGAACCAGGAATTAAATCAATAGAAGATTCAATTTCTCATTCTGGAGGATGTCCAGGTAAATCCTTTAGAAACACATCAATATATTCTTTCACAATAGGTATATCCTCTATTTTAACATTACTTTCATCACCCATATTTATTTAATTTTATTCCTCCCCAATAATTGAATTTAGTGGAGCTACTGGGGGTGGATCTAGATAAGAATCAGATGGTGACGTTTCTGCTCTAAAGATAAGGTACTCCTTATCATCATCAACAATTGTAACCTCCTTCTTCTTACAATAAATTTTCACAACATGGTCTGAAATCCAATCCATACCAAGGATTATATCAAATTCAATCATGAGTATGATGATGAGATAAGTAGATAAAGCACGTTTATATGCCCTAATGGGAACTGATTCACAAATTTTTTTTGCAATCATACTTCTATTGGAAGTTTTAACAGACAAATCCCTTGTTAAATCAAATTGGAAATATCTAATTTTCTTATCAGACTAGGAATATATGAAATAATGTGATGATCTAGAATCAAATAAATCATTGGCTCAATTTTGGGAAACTAGTAAATTAACTTCCACCATGTCATTTGGAGATTCAACCTCAGTAGTAGTGATCGCATAAGCATGGACTTACTCCCTTGGCCTTTTTTGAGGTATGATTCCTTGGAGCTTAGGACATTCATTTCCATAATGCCCCATTTCTCTATAATTGTAGCATTCAACATTGACAACCTATTTCTTTCCCTTGTAATCATGATCGTGGTTCCCTTTTTCACCACACTTATAACAGACTCTCATTCCCTTTAGGAAAGTACTGGGGTGTTTCTTCCCACATTTACTGCATGATGGAAATTAAAATTTTCTCTTCTTCCCCTTATTTCCATTTCTAGAGTGTTCAGCAGATATCTTCTTCTCCTTCTTTTCTTTAAATTCATAAGACTTATAGAATTATTTTTCTATCTTGATAGCACATGAGACTATATATTCATACGATGAGAAGGATTGTGAGACTAATGCTCAATAGAGAAGTGGTTTTAACTCATCAAAGAATCGATCAATCTTACTCCTTAGGTTATGTATATAATCTGCAGCATGCCTTGATAACCTTTTAAAGTTAGCCTCATACTTTGCAAAATTCTCATCCTCATTTTTCCTTAGACTCAAAAATTGTCTTTCCATATCTGCTCAATGGTCATGAGGAAAGTATTTTTCTAATAAAAGATCTTTAAACTCCATATATTACATATTTTATACTTCTTAGTCCTACTTTGTGTTTTTAATTAATGACCACCATTGATCTGCATCTCCCGTGAGGCGATAAACTTCCATGACCAATTTTTCCCTTTCGTTAATCCCCAAAGCATGAAATATTTTCTCTAAGGAACTTATTCATTTCTCAACTACAAATGTATTTATAGTCCCATTGAATGTTGGTGGTTGTTGCCTCATGAATTGGTCTAACATTGATCCTCCATGTTGTGGATCAGGGTGTTCCATATGGGTAAGGTTATTATTCATAACCTAAGTGAGTTGTCCCAGTATGGTTATAAGCTATTCAGCACCAGTTAAATCACCAGCTCCACTATAATTGT
The DNA here is from genome assembly GCA_963277665.1 of Viscum album. NCBI lineage: Eukaryota > Viridiplantae > Streptophyta > Magnoliopsida > Santalales > Viscaceae > Viscum > Viscum album. Next base: position 1,089,701,196 of record OY728165.1, read on the forward strand.
CTTGAGTATGAGGGAAATCCCTACATGGATTATGTGCATTGATACAATTTTTATTCCTTCCACTAGGCTTCATTTCTAAACAATGGCAAAAACTAGATTAATTTATGAATCACAATACATAATTATAAACTAGTAAAATGCCTAACATAAATTGAACAGATTATGCATATAATCCATAATCATAAAAAAATGTTTTCTTTGAGGATGTATTTACTCATAAATCCTTCATAATGGTTTGTAAATAAAATTTGAATTATCCTAATCATATCCTCTAGGAGTGTCATAACCAAGAGTGCAGTAAGGCCCACTGTCATGTACCAGGATACCTCAGGTCAAGTCCAAAACTCTTTGTTAGATTTTTCACTCCTAGGTACATATGTGCTAGATCTGCCTCTACCTGATCGTATCTAGTCCGGGATGGATTACTTAGAAAAATCACAAAATCTCTATATTACCAAAATTATAGGAATTTCTTCTATACTAATCCTCAAAGTTTATCTTATTGTAATGTTATCTAATCAGAGTTTTTCTAAATCTAGTTTCCAAGGTTTGTACTAAACTTACTTTTATAACAATTGTAACGCCTCGACCCTAGTTACCTAGATTTGGTGCATTATTACATAACATTAGAATGATCACAAGAGATCAAGTCTAGAAATACCGATTAGTTTAGTAGCCTTGGAAGTTCTAGATACATACATAAATTTTACATTACATAATGAAATAAAAAAACATTATGTTCCCTTTGAACACACTCATATCCTTTGGCCTATCCCTATAGGTTAATCATAATATACTTTACATATCTTGGGAAAAAGAAAACATAAGAAATGGGTGAGCTCAGATGCTCAGTAAGGATAAACATATAGTGGAAACAATCATAAATAAGCATAAACATTTAAGAAAATGTATAAGACTAAAACACAAGACTTTTAAACATAAACTTCAGCATAATATGGAAAATATAAATCAAATAATGTCATTTACTTATTCACATGGATATTCTACTAGTTGAATAATCACATGAAATATTAATATCCAATTTCATAATGATGGAATGCATAATGTCGGACATCAGAACCACATAGTTAAGGCCTTGTGCCAAGACTACAAATAAGATTTTGTCAAATCCTTGTGACAAGGCACTAGTTTATCTCATGAGACCTAACAATGAATCAAGGTGCTATAGCAGGCTCCACCAATCACTTACTAAGTCCAATTCATTCCTCATATGAAAAGTTTGAAACATAATATAAAAAATCGTATTAAAACTGGCATACTAAATGTCAATACTTTAACCATAAACCATGAATGGTATAAAAATAGCCCATCCACAGTCAAACATATTATAAAACCTTCAATACAATATGGAAGATTGTATCACAATAAATCAACTTCAATCAAACGTAAAATCCAACGAAGGATATTGACATAGATGAAATCAATCCAAATACTATTTGAGTGAAATATTTCTTTCTAAATTGAAATCATTCCAAAGTGAAGAAAACGTTTATTTTGAAAATATTTTTATAAGATTTTAAGGGAAGCTTTGAAGGTGTTATAATAGTGTAAAATAGTTGTACCCTCCGTATAAGTTAAAAAACATTCTTTCCTTAATTTGTCGAAAAGGTTATAAAGTGCCTTGTTTGGAAAGTGACGGAAAGATTCCTTTCAAACCATTTTATAAAAAGTAAAAAAAGGGTATAAATTAATTTAACCCATATTCAAGTAAATAGTAAAAAAAATTGAAATACATCTTTAAGAAACATAGATGTGGATGATAAAGAGGTCCCAGTAGATACTCGCATATAAACAACCTTGGATAATAAAGAGATTGTATAATTAACCCTTACCTTGTAATTTTCATTGGTCGAGGGTATGTTAACATCCTTTATAATAGTTAAATAATTGTTATTAAATTATACAAGAACCAAATACATAAATATGATATAATATATGATCTTCTAATATTGCTTTGTTAATAGTATTTTAGTAGTATCATTGTTTCAGGTGATAACAGATTCATTTTCCATTATATGTTTTGTTATGTAAGTCATGTTTGTTATAGATTTTATGTATTTTATTCATATCCATAATGATATTAAGTTCTTAAACATTAATTTTAATCATAAAATTAAAATTATTCTTGATTGGTTATGATGGGGAATGAATCTTATCGCGTTCGTGGAGATGGTAATCCGTATATACGCACGAGCGACAATACCATTATATTGATGGTGAAATCATATGTAATTGGATGTTATATCATATATAAATAATAATTAACATGTTATATTTATTATTTACATCAATTATACTCATTATTATACCCATCCAAATAATGAAGTGTTGAATAACAAACTACACCATAACGTGGAGACAGTAATCCATATGTACACACGTATGGTGACTTTTTCATTCATAGGATGGATAGAATGATGAATATGGTTGTACCATATTTATAATAAAATCACAGTATTTATAATTTATTGTATTTATTATTTTGTTCTAGAAACAACAAAGAAAGAGGAAGTGGAATAAGAAAAGAACTTTGAAAGCGGTGATGAAATAATTACCTCTTCTCCGGGTGCTTCCTTTTGATTTGATCAAAAGGGCTCCTTAGGTTGGATTTCTGATCAAAGTAAGGCCTATAGGTTGAATTTATGGTATTTTTAAGGATATTTGAGTAGGTTTTGGCCAATCCAAATGGATTTGGAGGTGTGATTTTGAGAGAAGGTGAAGTACACTCTTATAAGAGATGTGAGGGTCACTTTAGGAAAAGCTTGAAATATTATTTTATTATAAAATCATATTCGGTTTATAATGGATCCAAATGGATTTATTTAGAGGATAAGGTGGGTATGGGTCTAAATACTCTCAACCAATAGGTTTTAGAAATGTTTAGATCACAATTTTAACCTTATCTTTTATATTTAACTTTGAGTTAAATAGTTTAACTTTTACAATGTTTTCTAGTATTTTTATATTACATGGTTAATAAACATACTATAAAATGTAAATAAAACCCAAAGTGGTTCATTAATGACATATATATCATTATGTAAGTCATTTTTCCTAACCTTATATTTTTACGAATATTATATCATTTAATAATATAGTATTTTCTTTAAAAACTCATTTATGTCAATTTTGACACTATTTAGTATTTGGTTTTTGTGAAAGTCAAAAGAACAAGATTACTTAAAAATAATAAATTAAATCAATAATAACATGTCATATTAACCTATAAAATTCTTTTAATGCATTATAAGTCTCAATCTACATTTATTTTTATATTTATAATATCAATTATTTTAATCTTTCATTGATAAGGTAATTAGTGCATCATCATTGTGTCATAAATAAATTTAATTATTTAATGTCTAAAAATTATAAATAAAATACCATTATATATAAAATATTTTTATATTTATAATGAATATTTATAGTTTAATTTATCTTCTGTATAACCCTAAATTAAAAAGGTTTTAGTTATTAAAATTTTAATTTAACACTTTTATCTATTCTTTAAATAAAATAATAATAAATGTCTGAATCTAATCCAAGTGGATAAAAGAGGATAATATTTTATTACTTAGGTTTATTTTGGTCTAAATTCACTTATCCAATATAATTATTACATGTGTTAGGGTAATTTTAATATCATTTTTACCTTTAATTACCCTATGTACTTTTAACTGTGGTAAATAAAATTCAAAAGTTATTGTTCACCAAAAATTATTTTCATCCTATTGAACCACATTTTACTTACTGATTTCAACTTTTTCTCTTGTATTTTTGAAATTTAATTCACATAAGTGGTAAAATTATGTTTTATGAAAATTTGAAAATGTGCCTAGAAGGTGGGTAAAAGACGTTAAAAGGTTCAATAAAATTTTATACATCTAATCTTATTATAAAATGACTCAAATGAATTAAATTGAACTAATATAGGTATTATGTATCTATTTTGACTTAAAATAAATTTAAATAAAATAAATAATTATTTAAATAAAATAAATAATTATTTAAATAAAAATTCGGTTTTAAACAATAACGCAGTGTTTTTCACTATTCATCAAAAATTGAAAGTTTTCAGAAAAATACCAAAAATTCTCCCTAAGATAATTTTGATATTCTAAATCCAAAAATTAATTCCATTTTGAAAAATAAAATTTATAAAATTTCAAAAAGTGGATATTACTATTCATAACGGGTATTTTGATTGGTCTTGGTGTGCTAGAACTCGAAGTTGCATACAATGCAAGCTATTGTATTATTCAAAGAGAAGAATGTAGTGGAAGCTTGGGGTGTTACAATCGCACACCAGTTTCACAGAGTGAAACCACAACTCTAAATGAGACTTTACCTCTAGAGAGGATCATAATCCAATCATGTGGTTTTAATATCACATTGTACCCTTGAGAAAAATGACCAAGGGAACACACGAAACCTATACAGGTAAAAACTAAGAAAATGAAGAACCTCAAGAACTTTTTATGGGACTACACAGTGTGTCCCATGGAGTACATGGTGTGTCTATCTATCCCAAGTCCTACCCATGTGTAATATCCTCACACAACATGCAGTCTCTATATACATGGTGTGTAGAAAGATATACATGGTGTGTAGAGACACATGGTATCCACCTCATGTCGCTTGGTCATGTTTGTGTACCAAATTCATGTCTATGAATCAGTCTGTGTTCTCCAAGTCGTGTCGGTGTGGGAGTACACGGCGTGTACGTGCCTGTGTACTCCAATCTGTTTCTATGTACTTCTGAAGTACACATTGATTTAACTAGGGAGGGTCACATTTCATGTGATAGGGGTCACATGTCGTGTGATAATTATCTTCCTATTTAACCCTAGATACCACTAAAGTGGGTCCACACATTGTGTAATCCCATATTACACACTGTGTTCTGCAGGATTTTCTAGAATCCCGTATTCTACTATGTGCATCTCGATCGATGCTTCATCTTTGATATAATGATCCATTTTCCATGAAATCAAAGATCCAAGTTTGTACATACCTCTTTGTTGTTGAAAAACATGTCCCATCATTAGATCTTCTCAGAAATCAAATATAATCTTTATTCTTCATTTCACACCAAAGAACGATAAAACATGAATCTTCTGTCGTATGGTTCACTCTGTCTCCATCATCACTCCTTTTTTATTCTATGTCAATCCCAAATCTATTATATCACATCATTGTTCCAAGAAACAAGTGTTCAATGATTTATTGATTGGTAATAGTCGAGTCATAGACCAAAAAATGAACGCCTCTTACGAATGATGAATCAGGGGACAAAATAAAAAAACAAATGAGAGGAATGAACCTCGATCTATGTTCATGTCAATCTCAATTTTTTCTGTAAAATAAATAATGAATAGATTCAAATTAATTCTCTCAAATTACCCAGTAATAAACCCATCCCTTAAGGTGATCAGTCCACAAATCAATTCATTTGTTAATTGATTTGTGTTCATCATAGAAATTAAGAATGGGGAATTTAAAAAAAATTAAAACACATGACATACATTGATTTCATTCAATCAATAAAGAATAATTATTTCTAAATCATTTTCATTAGCAAGATCCATCAAATTGGTTGTGTGGAAATTTTTGATCCATGATCATGTAGTTATTCACTTGAGAGAATTCCTCGGAGCACTCTCCAACGGTCCTCCGGTGTCTTTAGGGTTATGTGACTAACCCTGTATTTCCAACATAATAATATATTTAAATATTTTAAAATCATTTTGTTAGAAAAATGAAATAAAATAATTTAATTTAATTATTTTATTCATTTCTTCACACATGATAACTTTTTCAAAAATAGCTCATGTCGACTAATTTTAAGTTGCACCTAGGGTAAAATTGTCATTCTGAACTCAGTAGTGCCCTCAAATTTCTAATCTAGAAACCCATTTAGGATTTAATCTATTTTTTAGAAAAATCACGTGCATGTATAATTTAATATTTTAATATATTTAAAACATTTCTTCTGGGTACACTGGGCCTTGAAATCACACGTCATCTCAGCGCCTAGTCTTGAAAATATTCAATATAATATACAAAAATAATACACAAAAACTTAGAGACATTATAAAATACACTACAGAAATCCAAAACATATAATCCTATATCAGGATGGTCCAAAATATCTACCCATATTAAAAAACCTCTATGTCCCATATATATTTTATTTTTGTTCCTTGGGTTGGTTAAATTATGATTCAGAAATGTTAGAGATGTTTTGTGGCTTAAAAATGGTTTTTTTAAAGAAAAAAATGAAACATGGGATCGACTAAATTTTGTTATAAGACATGTTAGGCCTAGAAACCACCTATATGAAATGATAAGGGGAAAATTTCCCATGGTTATGTATGATCTCATGTGTGAGATATCAGGGGTCTTCCTATGAACTATAGAAAATTTGGCCACCACCATGTTGTGGTGAAGGTAATAGTAGATCCAAGAAAACCAAATTTCTTATACCACATTGTAGAGGGTAATAGTTTTGAGAATAATGGTATTAGTGTGATCAAGGTCACTATTCCATGGTGGGAAACACCAGGTCTTGCTAACTATTATTTTAAAATTTGAAGTAGTTCATTTGGTCATTGATCTTCTGGGGGAAGTTTCACCTCTTGATAATGTAATATAGGATCATTAAGAGGGGATGTTTAATGAATTTTAAGATCAATTTACCCTCTATTAATACATTACCCCACATCCTCTTACTATTTTTTATAATCTAATCTATTCCAGGAAGAGTTTTCATGTTCCTAATTTGGTCCTTTAGTGTTCTCCTTCAGTTTTGGTGGATCTCTTCAAGGTTTTAGAGGACTTGATCACTTTATTTCCATTCACCATTTTTTAAGGTTACTATCTTTCCTCCATTGGAGAGGTATGTGTCTCTATCCATTCTTTCTTCCCATGGTATACCTTATGGTTCTTTGGTTTTTCAATTGGTTTTGGTATATTAAAATGATTTTTTAAAAACTGTGAGGATAGGTTTCCAATCCATGATATGAACTTGATATTTAGTGTCATGTGAAAAAAATTTAATTAACTTCTTATTTAAAAATATTTTTATGATATTTAAATGTTCTATATAATTCATCAAAGATGGTTTTGACACAAAAATGGTTTTCTAATCATGGGAGCAGTAATTCTTCACTTATAAAAACATTTTTTAAATTGTGGGCTTGGATTCTCTTCCATGTAATGGTGGACTTTAGAACTTTGGGAAAAACTTGGGGTATTTGGTTTTTAGGTACCTAGGATTCACTAGGTTGTATATGGTTTCATGGATGTCCCATTATGGTATAACCCTGAGTTGTAGGACACTTTTTTATAGTTCATAGACATTAAAATGATGCATGTACATAACATTCCCACATATTTTATAGTGAATTTATTTTCTATAACTATTTAAATCTATATACCTTACATGTATTTTTTTAAACTCTAGATTTATTTTAATATATAATTATTTAAAATAACCAAAAGAATTATTTATTAAAATTTCATTTTAAATGTTTTCTAAAATCATATTTGAATGCTTGAACTAATGGTTTCTTGGTGAAAGACTTCGTGTAGATTCATGGTGGTACCCACAGGTCATTTTCCTTAGGCCTAGAATATGAATTTGGGTGTATATATACATTTTTTCCGGATATAGTTAATGGAAAGCATTTTGTGTATCTAAAATACTTCTCTCGGTTTATGTCGCTTTATTGTGGTTTGGAATAGAAGTGAAGATCAGTCACATGGAGACTTGGTTATTTGTGTATTTACGATTTAGTCTTTTGGATTGTTTTTCTTATATATCATGGTCATATTAATTTTCTTACATCTTTTATTCTATTTTTATACCTATACATATTTTATATGAGATTTTTTGGGTTTTTTTTAGTGTGAAATAATTTTAATGTTTACATGTTGATTCCCAAGTGCTCGTCACCATCCCATGCCGATTGGGAACATGCATCGATCCTTATGGTGGACCATATTTAGTGACATGTCTGGGAGAACTGGGTTGGTTCATTACAAAAATGTTATCATATCTAATGGTTTTTCTAGTATGTTTATAAGATATAAGTTAGGACCATTTGGGCTTTAGTAGTAAGTGTGAAAGTGTGTCATGCCAGCTCACCTTCATATCTGACCTCGAGTTATCATTGGTGTTTGGGATTTTTCTTTAAGCATGAGCTTGATTTGGGGTTATTTAGAAGAACTTGGTTTTGATTTTATTTAGTTAAACCATGTCATTCCTCTCTATTGATTATATTATTTTCTAAAATCCATGATGTTTAGTGGATTTAAAATAGATTCTTAAAGTTCTTATTTTAGAGTCAATTGGGTGTTATCTTTTTTGTTCAATATATAATGCCTACCAGAAAGACCTCTTTGAATTAGAGGGAAGTAACTGCTTGGAATTTATCATAATAAAACCCTCCATTTAACTCTACTTTAGTGAAAATTATAATCAAAACTATTTAATCCATTGGTTAAACAATTGGTGGAAATCAGGAATGGAAGGTGGACAATGGTTTGGGGTTTACCAAGAAAAATGCACCAATAATTAATGGTGATAGAGGAACCTAGGAACCTAAGGAATGGATTGAAAAAATTTATATGATCTTCCACATTATAAAGTCTTTATAGGACTCAAAAGTCATCTTAGATACATATATGGTGGAAGGATCGTGATGAATGTAGTGGGATTCTATTGTGTTATCCAAACTACATGAGGATTATCATTTGGATCAATTTTGAGAAGACCTTCACCCAAAATTTCTCCCAGAAACATTATGTGTGGTGAAGGATCAAGATTTTATGATCATGGATCAAGGAGAACATTTAGTGATGATGTATTCTACTTGTTTCACTGAGTTGGTTTAACTATCTCTAAGGACTACTTAATGGATATAAGGTTTGAGAATGGTCTGAAGCTTGATAGTTGATTAATGATTATTATCATGTACCAACCAACATTTTATGATATATTTGATAAATTGGTTATGGATGAGGTGTACATAGATAGAAACATTTTTCTCAATTTAACTATAGTGGTAGAATGGTGTAGAAAGGCCATTTCTTATGATTAGAAGAGGAATTGCAGTGAGAATCACCAAAACTGGGGTTGGGGTTTTAAGAAAGGGTCAAGAAAAAACCATGTGGTCTATATCCAGTGTGGAAAGTATGGTAACACAAATCCTATTTGTATAAAAACACCTAGATCATGTTGTTTATGTGGTTAGTCTATACATCTCAAGAGCTTCTGTGAGAAATTGTAACAAGGTAGAAGATATTGACCATGGTTACCAAAGGATCGCATTTTCATCCAGTAATTTCTAAAGGATTCTGATCTCACTCTTGTGATAAATGGGATACTCAAGAAGAGAAGAGAACATATGGAGAAGCATAGATTGGAAACCTATATAAAGTGGAATGTTCACTTGAGGAATCTAAAGTGGGGCTAGCTACTGTGATTAGAACTGTAATTATTTAGTCTCTTATAGTTCAAGCTCTATTTGAAACTATTTCATCTCATTATTTTATATCTTTTAATATAATTGATACATTGGGTATATATTTTTAACTCATGCATTTCATGATATACCTTTACACACCACTGGGAAATATGAAAGAGAAAGGTGTTTGATTTTTTGAGTTCTAGGTTATGATCTCCGACCATGAGATCATGTGGGATTTTTTATTCCTTGTTATTGATATATTCAACTTTATCATTGGAATGGATTAGATGGTTTTTTAAGGAATAAATCAATTGATGACATTGTTGAATGCTATTTCTCTCTTCTGATGGGGTTACTAACATATTTTAGGGTAAGTGGGATCCTAAATCCGGGAGAGTGAAGCTAGTTGTTCCTAATGTCAGAATGTTCTCATGCCAACTGATGGAGATATTTCTTAATTAATTTGACTGGAATTTAATTTATCCACTTCTTTCAATTGTTGATGAGTACCTTAAAGTATTTCCTAGTTATTTTTCTTGGTTACCACCCAATATAGTGGTCGAGTTTACTATTGACCTACTCTAGGGTATAAGTCCCATCTACATGCATATAATCATGTAGAGCCCACTGAGTTTAAGGAAATTAAGGTTCATCATATGAATCTTAATGCCAAGTGATTTATTTATCTGAGCATTTCAACTTGGGTTTTTCTATTTCTCTTCACAAATAATTCCAATGGAAGCCTTAGGCTATGTGTTGATTACCAAATTTTGAATCAGGATACTATTAATAACACTAATTTATTTCATAGTATTGATGATATTTTTGACCAATTCAAGTGATCCTAATGGTATTCTAAGATTTTTTTTAATCATGGTACCATCATTTAAGTTTTTGAGAAGATGATATTACTACAACTTCATTTATGAGTAGTCATGGAAATTTTGATTATTTGTTTATGTAATTTGGTCTTACAAACTCTCTTACGGTGTTTATCGATTTTATGAATAGAATATATCATTAGTTCTTGGAAAAATTCATGGTTATTTTGTGGATGATATTTTGGTATACTCCAAGTTGGAGGAGGAACATAGGGAATATCTAGAAAGAGTTTTTAGAACTCTGAATGAATATAATCTATATGGAAATATTTCTAAATGTTAGTTTTGTATCTAATATTTGACATTTCTGGGCCACATTATACCTCAAAGAGGCATATCAATTGATCTGAAAAATATTCAGGCAGTTATGTCTTGGTAGAAACCTAAGAATGTGTTTGATATTTAGAGATTATTAGGTTTGGCTAGTTATTACATACATTTTGTTCTAGATTTCATGAAGTATGAATCTCCTATGACAAATTTAACCCATATAGGTGTTATATTCAAATAGTGTGATAAGTTTCAAAGATATTTTAAGAAACTGAATGTAACGTCTCGGATCCGGAGCCCCTCCACTGGTGCCCCGTGCCCGGTTCTCCACATGACCACAAGCACATTTCTCCAAACGCCAGAGGCTGCCGACTAGCAGTGAGGGCCTTGGTAAGTTATTGGAGAAACTATGCCCTCATTTGGTAAGGTATACAAGGTAAGAAAAACAATAGTCAATAGTAGAAGCAGTAACAACATATATAACTATAACCAACAGCAGAAGAATAAATATATAGCAATAATGATAATGATGCAGTAGGTACAATTATCTAAGGAAAGCAGCAAACACAAAAACATGCTGAAATACAACTGAACACAAGTACTAAAGCAACATCAAAAGAAAAACAGATGAGAAACTCCTCAGCATCATAAGCCTCAGCTCAGTCCCATGATCTCCAGCTCCAGTGCAATCAAGAACCTGAAGTAGAAGGGTGCTTGCCCTTATCTATACCTGCAACAACATAGTCTGTTTGGCCCCAAAATCATGGCCCAAACAGGGTGTGAGACAAAGTCTCAATAGGCAACCACCCAAAGATCTGTGCCTAACAGTCAATTAATACATGGCAAGTAAATTACAGGAAAAGTAAATAGGAAAATACACAGTAGCTACAATTTACAGTCTAGCATATAAACTACACAAGTAAATAACCAACAAAAAGAAGAAAAACACGTAACCCTCTGGGTAACTCTCACTGCCTAACCCCTATGGTTCAACGTACAAGTACTAGCAACCCTATAGGAGGCACACACAGTCTCACTCCTCTGGTTCAGCTAAGAGTAGACTTTATAAGGAAGCACTCACTGTCAATTCCCACTATAGTCTCGTATAGTGCTAAAGGATCTCTGGGGAATCACTCAACGTCTCATTCCCCCGGTGGCCCGCGTCAAGGAAGTACAAACTCACTAAGGAAGCACTCATCGTCAATTCCCCCTGTGGTCTCGCATCATATTAAAAGACACTCTGGAGAAGCCCTTACATCTATTATCCCTATAGTCTACTACACTAGGTTCTCACGGTCCTATATAAAAAATAACATGCTCAGTGCATGTAAATCGCCCAAGTAAACCTCAAGAACTACTTGGCTATCATTCAAAGGCACAACAGCATAATATTATAACAGTTCCACTATCCTACAACTAGGCATGGAAATTAGAATAATTCCTAATAAGTAAAACATGCAAATCAAGTCATAGGAACACAGTACAAAATATCCAAATTCACAAGCAATCACATCTACTTAAGCAATCAAGAAAAGCAGGCAAACAACAGGGCAAAACAGGAAACACGCAATACCCCATTAAAGGGTATTGGTAGAAATTGCACATAATATTCAACAACTTCTTACAGAAAGGCACAAACCACCTACCTCGATCCTAGGAGATCGATATACATGAAAAACGATGACATATTCTCCTTAGAATATCGTAGATCTGAGAAAACGTCTGAAACACATGAACCACGATAACTTGATAAGGAGGAGGAATTTGAAAACAAGGCTCAAGCAGAAGGAATAACTCACCACTGTGATTCCAATGCAATTAACCGTGATTTAATCGGATAACGGAAAGAGAGGCGGGGGCTCTTTGAAGATTCGTGGATCCTCGGTGCTCTCGGATGAACGGAACCTAGAAGAAGACGTTTCTGTGCGTCAGGCGCGACCCCGGTCCATTTAGTGAAAAAAAAGAAATTACATGGTGTGTACTTTTAGAGTACATGGAATGTACTAGGTCTTTCCGTACTATACCAAAATTAGCCTCCATGCCACCCCTACACATCGTGTGTGTGGCCCAGACACGGCCAATACACGGCTTCAAGCAGGAAAAGAGTACATGGCGTGCACTCAGGAAGTACACGGTGTGTACTTCAAAAAAATTAGTAACATTATTTTTCTTAAAAAACTCCAGAAAAAGGAAAAACATGCCTGAACGAAAATCCGGGTTCTTACAAACTTCCCCCCTTAAAGAAATTCATCCCTGAATTTCCCTAATGAGGCAGAGAAAAAGAACCCCCGAACAGCTCCAGCCACTGCGATCGTACATCGGCCTTCCTCTCCCAAGTCTCGTCCTGTACTCGCCCATGCTGCCATAGCACTTGTACAAGAGGGAGAGACCACCCACGGAGAACCTTCATACTACGATCGACAATCTGGATGGGATGCTCCTCAAACGATGCATCTGCTTCGAGCTCAACCTCCTCAGGATGAAAGACATGAGACGGGTCTGAAAAGTAACGTCAGAGCTTAGAGATGTGGAAGACATTATGCATGGCCCGGTACCTCTGGGGTAACTGGAACCGATAGCCGACCAGCCCAACTCTCTACAAAATTTCAAACGGTCTGACGTACCATGCTGAAAGATTACCCTGTCTCTGAATCCTTTTGTGTCCCAACCTTGGTGCGGCACGCAAGAAAACCTAATCCCCAACCTCGAACTCCAGAGGTCGTCTCCACTGATCATCATAAGACTTCTGCTGAGACTATGCTGTATCCATCCTCTTCTGAATCAACTCTATCTGCTTAGAGGTCTCTTGAAGAAGATGAGGTCCCAAAAAAGCTACATCTCCTACCTCCAGCCAGCATAAGGGTGATCAGCATGGCCTACCATACAAAGCCTCGTAAGGTTCCATCTGAATGGTCACCTGAAATCTATTGTTGTAGGCGAACTCAACAAGAGGGATATGCTTCTCCCAAGAACCACCAAAGTCTATAATGCAAGCTCAGAGCATATCCTCAAGCACCTAGATAGTGCGCTCGGACTGGCCATCAGTCTGAGGATGGTATGTTGTACTCAAAAGTACTTGTGTACCCAAGGCCTTCTGAAGTCCCTGCCAGAACCGAGATGTAAAGCGCGCATCTCTGTCTGAAACAATAGAGTGTGGAACTCCATGCAGACGAACAATCTCTCTGATGTAAAGTCATCCCAGATCATCGACACTGAAGGTCTCCTTGATCGGCAAGAAGTGAGAAACCTTCATGAGTCTGTCGATGACAAACCAAACAACATCGTTCCCCCGAGGCGATCTTGGCAACCCGGTCATGAAGTTCATCGCAACATTGTTCCACTTCCACTTCGGAATGGGTAACTACTGTAAAATTCCTGCTGGTCGTTGATGCTTCACCTTCACCTGCTGACAAGTAGAACATCTCATGACGCAACCAGCAATATCTCTCTTCATACCTGGCCACCAATATTGGCGATGAAGATCCTGATACATCTTGGTGATGCTAGGATGAACTTCCCAAACTGAGGAATTAAAATCCCACATCAACTCCTCGCGTATGTCTACTGGCACCCATACGCGTCCCTGGAAATGCAAGATCTCATCCTCACCCACTGTCTATCCAAAAAGAGGGTCCTCTCCTGACACACTCCCCCACAGGACTAATCCTTCTGAGTCTGATAGTTGCCTCATCCGTACATGATCAAGTATTATAAAGGTAACAACTATAGAAGATAGGAAAGTATGTCCCTGTCTGTCGTGCACCTCCAGATGCATCTTAGAGAACAGAGCCATAAGCTGCCACTCACTGTTGGCCTCCTGAACCGCCTGAATCTAAGTTCTCCTAATCAACGCATCTGCCACTGCATTTCCCTTTCCTGGTAAATAGGAAACCTCGAAATCAGAAGACTGAAGATACTCGACCCACCTGTGTTGCCTCAGATTCAGATCCCGCTGAGTGAAGATATACTTGAGACTCTTGTGGTCAGTGAAAACCACAAAGTGCTCTCCCAGAAGATAGTGTCTCCAATAGCATAAGGCATGAACAACAGACACCAACTCCAGATCATGTGTTGGGTAGTTCCTCTCATGTGGCCTCAACTGCTGAGACCCGTACACGACGACTCCATCTCCCTGCATAAGCACAATGCCCAGCCTGATACCTGAAGCATCACAATAAACTCCGTACCTCAAAAAATATGACCATAAGAACTTATCCCCCTTATTGGTCAGACCTGTCAAAGGTGCTTCTAGGCGTGAAAAGTCCTGAATGAAGCATCTGTAGTATCCATCCATCCCTAGAAAACTCTGTACCTCAAAAACGTTCTTCAGCTGCTCCTAGGAGACTACAGATATCACTTTCTCCGGGTCCACAGATACTCCTGCCTCTAAGATGACGTGACCCAAGAAATGAATTTGTTTCATCCAAAAGTGTCACTTTGAAAGTTTAGAATAAAGCCAATGCTCTCTCAGTGTACTCAGAACGATCTCAAGATGTGTGGCATGGTCGGGTTGAGTGTGGGAGTACACCAAGATATCATCTACGAAGACCACAATGAAGGAGTCCAAGTAAGGATGGAACACTCAGTTCATCAGTGCCATGAAAACTGTAGGTGCATTCATGAGACCGAATGGCATGACTGTATACTCGTATAGACCATACCTGCTCTTGAAGGCTGTCAGAGGTATATCTGATGGTCTAACGTGCAACTGATGATAAATGGACCTCAAATCGATCTTTGAGAACACCCAGGCTCCTCGAAGCTGATCAAATAAGTCATCGATCCTTGGCATGTGATACCGGTTCTTGACCGTCAATTGGTTCAATTTCTAATAATCCACACAAAGCCGAAGGGTACCATCTACCTTTTTCGCAAACAGTACAGGAGAACCCCAAGGAGAAGTGCTGGGTTGGATGAAACCCTTTCTCTGTAACTCCTCCAACTGCTTCTTGAGCTCTTGAAACTTAGGTGTAGCCATCCTATAAGGAGGAATGGACTCTGGTACTGCTCCTGGAATGAGTTCAATCAAGAAGTATACCTCACACTCTAGAGGAAAACCTGAAAGTCCTCTGGAAATACATCCCTGAAACGATCCACCACTGGAGGATAGTTCAACTGTGAAGTCCCCTGATCATCCAGATAAAGGCTAGCAATCTGGGCTATCACCCTTCCTAGTCCATGATGCTGGAGTCCTGCTCGACCCGCCTGAACATCCCATTTGCCTCTATGAAGAAAAGATTCACCCTCCGGTGAAATGAAACTCACCCTACGGTGATAACAACCGATGACTGTCTGGAAGGGAACCAACCAGTCTATCCTAAGGATGACATCATAGCCTATCATATCTAGGATATAGAGATCCCATAAGAAACGATACCCTGAAACCTCGAGAGGGCACTCTCTACACTGACGTATACTAGATGTCCTTGTTCCCAAAGGTGTGTCTAGTGTCAATGAGTCGGCAGAAGAAAAGATACAGAGCCCAAGGCTTTCCATGACAGCAACAGAGATAAATTTATGCATAGCACTAGTATCGAAAAGATCTAAAGATAAAACTGAGGCTACTAAAATCGTACCTCGAATTGTAGAAGGGTCGGGATCCTACTTCTGATAGGTCTGCTACACGGCGAAATACTGGCCTACACCGTGGCCCTGCGCCCTTGGCTGACCACTCTGAGCTAATCCACCTTGCTGGTGTTGAGGGACTGGTGGTTGACCGCCACGGCCTCGACCTCCACCTTGGCCCAAACATCCGGAAGGACTCCAGTTCCCCAACTAGTGAGAAACTGGTGGCGCTTCTTCTGAACGAGGAGTCATGGAAGAACCCCGGTCACCAGCTACTGGTGAGAAAACCTGGCAGAAACACTAAAGGTGGCCCATCTTGCTGCAAGATCGGCACTCCATGGGGTCTTTCTGGCACTGTGGCCTCATGTGCCCTGACCGGCCACACTGTTAGCATGCCACCTGGCTTCCTAATGATGCATCTCACTTCCTCGGATCACCGCGCATAGACTCCCTACGAAACTTCTTACTGTCATCTGGAGGAAAACTAGCTCTGGAAGTAGAACCACCCTGGCTCGCAGCTTCAGAGTCTCTCAGATTGTGCTCCGCAATCAGTGCCTGATTGACGATGAAAGTGATGGAAGTCAACTAGAAGATATTCACCTGTGAGCGGATCTAACACCTGAGTCCATACTCAAACTTGCTTGCTAAAAACACCCCACTTCCATCCCGGAGGGGTGTGAAACACTGCATCTTGGTGAAACAAGAGGAATACTCCATTAAATAAAGAGTACCCTGCTCTAATCTCATGAACTCTTGGGCTCGGTCGGCCCTCAGGGTCTCCGGGTAAAAGTAGTCGTAGAATACGCACTGGAACTCCTCCCAAGCCATAACCTGCTGATGACCCACCTATGAGATCACGTCCCACCACCTCTTGGCGGAGTCTTGGAGCATGTAGGTAGTGATATTGACCCGCCTCTCTGGAGGTGTCTCTAGATGCTCGAAGATAGTCAGCATGGCTTCCAGCCATGACTTTGCAGCCTGTGGTCCTCCTTCCCCCGAGAAAGTGGGAGGATGTTGCTGCTGAAAAACCCACATCAAGTATACCATAGTTGAGGCAGGAGGTGGGGCTCCCTGAAAGGTCTGCATCATCCTCATAAAACCTTCCCTGAAATGTGCATCAGTGCATATAACTGGTATGACAGCTGATGCCAAGGCTGGCCCGACTGGAGGATCAGAAGGAATTCCCTGATCAGCCATATCTGGCATCTGATCACTACCTGACGACAGACGTACAACCGGAGGACGTCTCGGAGGCATTTCTCTGAAAGATCAAAAGCACACCTTGATCATAAAAACAAGGATAGAGAACACAAGAGTGCAAAACGGGAACATGGAAAGGAATACACACAAGTTTACAAAACATGACTACACAGCATGTATAAAAACTACACGGCATGTCTTCTTAAGCCACTAACATGGGCGTGTACCCCTACCCTACAGGTCGTGTAACACCTCAAACTACACAGTGTGTTGACCCCACACACGGTGTGTACTTGAAAATTATTCCCCTACTCGAGTCTCTTTACACAGCTAACCCACATGGTCCGACTTAACCCGAGACTACACGACATGTTCTGAACAAACACGGCGTGTACTAGACAAGGCTTCGGTGGCCCGTGTTGTTAAACACACGGTCATCTACACAGATAAACCTTACATAGTGTGTTCCGAACAATCACGGCATGTATAGATGAAGGTGACATCATCCCGTGTTGTTCATGACACGACCGAGTACCTGAACAAGACTACACAGCGTGTTCCGAAAACACATGGCGTGTCTAAGAAAAGTTAATACAGACCCGTGTTGTTCGTGACACGGTCGGGTACCTAGACAAGACTAAACAGCATGTTCCTTTATAACAAGGTGTGTTCTACTCGAGCTTCCCTGATCTGTGTTGTTAGTGACACGGCCGGGTACACAGCTCTAAACTACACAGCGTGTACCTACCGTACACGGCGTGTTCTTGAAGTTATTTCTACAACAGCGTGTCCTTGCTCACATGGTCAGTGAAATGGTCTAAAAACTACACGGTGTGTAGTCAAAAATTATATGCCATGTATTCTGGTTTTTTCTGGGCAGTAGATCAAAAACTACATAGAATCCCAAAAAACACAGAAAACAAGGCAAGGAGGTGCCAATTTCTGATTCGTGAGGGCCCATAACACCTCAAGAATCATAATTTGGCATTCATTTAATCAAAGTAGGAAACAAACAATCCTCTAACAAGGAAGCAGAGATTCAATCAAGAATCTATCACAATAGCATGCATAATCTACACAAGTCTATCACAACAGCATGCAATCGCTAATGCACCCTAGATAGCATGGCAAGAAATCATGGCATGTGATTTCTACAAGTGCCTATATGATGCATGAGATGGAACACCATCATCTCATCGGGTTTTGATAGAAATAAAACCACAATCGTCAAGGAAATAACAACACAAAGCATGTGGATCACTCTAAGGTAAATCATATCAACCGTAAAATCTCAAAACCAACAAACTGCAATTAACAAGGTAGTATAGCTTTTCCCTGTACACGGGTTAGCTACTCCCGAGCATAGCGTAATACCAAGTACTGAATCCATCCTATCCCTGGATAAAGTCTCCAAACAGTAAATCAAGAGAAAAGAATCCCTCTGATACCACTTTATAACGTCCCGGATCCGGAGCCCCTCCACTGGTTCCCCATGCCCGGTTCGCCACATGACCTCAAGCGCATTTACCCAAACGCCAGAGGCTTCCGACTAGCAGTGAGGGTATTTGTAAGTTATTGGGGAAACTATGCCCTAATTTGGTAAGGTATACAAGGTAAGAAAAACAATATCCAATAGCAGAAGCAGTAACAATATACATAATTGTAACCAATAGCGGAAGAATAAATATATAGCAATGATGATAATGATGCAGTAGGTAAAAGTATCTAAGAAAAGCAGAAAACACAACAACATGCTGAAATACAACTGAACACAAGTACTAAAGCAACAACAAAATAAAAATAGATGAGCAACTCTTCAGCATCGCAAGCCTCAGCTCGGTCCCATGCTCTCCAGCTCCAGTGCAATTAAGAACCTGAAGTAGAAGGGCGCTAGCCCTTATCTATACCTGCAACAACATAGTCTTCTTGGGCCCAAAATCATGGCCCAAACAGGGTGTGAGACAAAGTCCCAGTAAGCAACCACCCAAAGATCTGTGCCTAACAGTCAATGAATACATGGCAAGTAAAGTACAGGAACAGTAAACAGGAAAATACACAGCAGCTACAATTTACAGTCTAGCATATAAAATACACAAGTAAATAACCTACAACAAGAAGAAAAATAGGTAACCCTCTGAGTAGCTCTCACAACCTAACCCCTATGGTTCAACCTACAAGTACTAGAAACCCTCTAGGAGGCACACATAGTCTCACCCCTCTGGTTTAGCTAAGAGTAGACTTTCTAAGGAAGCACTCACCGTCAATTCCCCCTATAGTCTCATATCATGCTAAAGGCTCTCTAGGGAAGCACTCAACGTCTCATTCCCCCTGTGGCCCATTTCAAAGAACTACAGACTCTCTGAGGAAGCACTCATCGTCAATTCCCCCTGTGGTCTCACATCGTATTAAAAGACACTCTGGAGAAGCCCTTAAGTCTATTCTCCCTATGGTCTACTACACTAGGTTCTCACGGTCCTATGTGAAAAATAGCATGCTCAGCGCACGTAAATCGCCCAAGTAAACCTCAAGAACTACTTGTCTATCATTCTAAGGCACATCAGCATAACAGTATAACAGTTCCACAATCCTACAACTAGGCATGGAAATTGGAAAAACTCCTAATAAGAAAAACATGAAATTCAAGGCACATGAACACAGTACAAAATATCCAAATTCACAAGCAATCACCTCTACTTAATCAATCAAGAAAAGCAAGAAAATGACAGGGAAAAACAGGAAACATGCAATACCCCGTTCAAGGGTATTGGTGGAAATTTCACATAATATTCAACGACTTCCTAAAAAAAGGCACAAACCACCTACCTCGATCCTAGGAGATCGATATACGTGAACAACAATGACAGATTATCCTTAGAACATCGTAGATATGATAAAACATCCGAAACACATGAACCACTATAACTTGATAAGGAGGAGGAATTGTAAAACAAGGCTCAAGGAGAAGGAAGAACTCACCGTTGTGATTCCAACGCAATCGACCATGCTCAAATTAGAGAATGGATGGAGAGGCGGGGGCTCGTTGAAGATTCGCAGATCCTCAGTGCTCTCAGACGAACGGAACCTAGAAGAAGACGTTTCTATGCGTCAAGTGTGACCCCGGTCCGTTTAGTGAAAAAGAAAGAAAGTACACGGTGTGTACTTTTAGAGTACACGGCATGTATTAGTTCTTTCCGTACTCCGCCAAAATAGGCCTCCACGTCACCCCTACACACCGTGTGTGTGGTCCGGACAAGGCCAGTACACAACTTCGAGTAGGAAAAGAGTACACGGCGTGTACTCAGGAAGTACACGGTGTGTACTTCAAAAATTTCCAAAAACTTTATTTTTCTCAAAAAACTCCAGGAAAAGGAAAAACATACCTGAATGAAAATCTGGGTTCTTACACTGAATGTGAGGTTAACTTTAACTCTAGTTATTATTTCTCCAATTCTAGTTTTGGGTTATTAAATTTTCTATGATACACTAGGTATTGGGTCAAGATGTATTATAATGCTTGGGTATCAAGTCTTGGCCTATGGTTATCACCAACTATTCCCTCATGTGAAGAATTATTCAAACCATTATATTGATTTTTCTATAATTATGCATAACCTCATAACATTACACCACTATCTATTTAGAGAGTGGTTTAGTTTATATTCAGATTATAAGAGCATAAATTCTATTATTACTCAAAGGTATGTAAACCTATGAGATAGATGATGGGTTGAGTATCATCAAACTTTTTATTTTGATATTGTTTATGCACATGGAAAAAAGGAGTCTGGTCATTAATGAATTAATAAGGAATTTAATGACTTGATCATTGATGGAATCAATATAGGAATAGTCTTTGATGAGTTTATTCACTAAGATGTGCTTGTATGTAGATAAAGCTAGTGGTAAGGTGTGTATAGAATGTGTAAAAGTTTAATCTTATTTTGATGGTAGAATTCATCTTGGATAGGAAATAGGAAATTATGTTCATAATTCTAATAAAATCATTTATGGTGGGGAGACTACAGGTGATTTCTCCCATTATTCTAATGTCTTCTTATATTTTTAGGGTAGATTGGTCATCCTGATACTCTAATACATGAGTTGATGGATAGTGGACATCAATATAGTTGTTCCATGAACTCTAGTACTACCAAGATTTATCATTAATTGAGACATCGGTATTTGTAGTTAGGGATGAGGTGTTAGATTGATGACTTCATATCATAATTCCTTAACTATATGAATGTTTTGGTGGAGTACCAAAGACTGGCTATTTTTTTGTATCCTTTACCCATTCCAGTATCAAAGTGGATTGATGTATCCATGGAATTCATTATTGGTTTACCACATAATCCTAGTGGGAATAATTTGATTTGGGTGATCATTGATCGACTCATGAAATATGATCATTTACTCCCAATTTAGGACATGAATAATGTTGATGAGATTCGTCACCTATATGTACAATAGATCATGAGACTCTATAGAGTGTCTTTTATAGTTATTTTTTATAGAGAACTATGATTTACATCCTGGTTTTAGAATAGTTTACAAAAGATGATGTATATACAACTAAAGTTATGCATGGGTATCACCCTCATATATATGGATAGACTAAGTGAGCCATTAAAATTATTGAGGATATGCTTCGGGTGTGCAGGCTTGATTTCAGTGGTATATAGAAAAGTAATTTTTCCTTGGTTAATTTTTCATATTATAATATTTATTTTTCTTCGATTAAGATAGAACATTTTGAAGTGTTATATGGGTGATCATATAGATATCCTTTTTTGGGAATAGTTAGAAGAGTGGCCTAATCTTGGACCGATTCTTGTTCAAGAGATGATAAAAAAGGTGCAGTTGATCCAAAAGATGATAGTGACATCTTAGATTCACCAAAAATCTTATGTGGAATATAATTGATGTTAATTGGTGTTTTAGGTTGGTGATTAGGTTGTCTTAAGAGTTCATCTAAGTTTTGGACATTATCACTTGGGAATCTAGGGTAAGTTGGCATCAAGGTCTATTATCCCTTTCAATATCATAGAACATATTGTAAAGTTTTATTTTTTGTTGGACTTAATATCTCCCTTAATTTTAATTTCTAGTTTATTTCATGTTTCCCAGATGAAGAGGTTTTTTTAGATCTATCCCATGTAATAGGATGGGATGATGTTTATCTTGAGCCTGATACCTCAGTGGTTGAGAAACCAATTCAGATTATGGATCATTAGAATAAGGTATTGCATTGTAAAACGATTCCCTTATTTTATGAACTATGACAAGGAGAATGGGATATCCATGAGATGTGGGAGAATTAAACTTTGATGATGTAGTAGTGGACATATCTCTTTATGAGTCTAGAATCATGAATACTTTTTGCGGATATAAAGTAACATCATTTATAGAATTTTGAAACCCTTTAGGTTATAGGTAGGTTTTATTTTTGAGCCTTGGGTTGTTAAATTTCATATTTGGAAGTGTTATAGGTGTTTTGTTTCTTAAAAATGGATTTAAGAACTTATCTATACAAAATGGGCTATACCATGCTATGGTCCAAGACATATTAACCCTAGTAACATCTCATGTGAAATAGGAAAGGCTAAAATGCCCATGGCTTTGCATGGTCTTTGGAATGGTATGTTGGGTGTCTTCCTATGGACCATGAATAGAGTATCCATGACATTTTCATGGTAGAGATAATGTTAAATCCAAAATACACATGGTTTATACACCATTCTATATAGGATATTCATTTTAGGTACCATTGGGTTGGTGTGATCAATGGAACTACACCATGATGGGGAAACACCAAGTTGTAGTGATTTCTATTTCAAAATTTTAAATGGATAATTTTGTTTTTGATATTATAGAGTATGTTTTTCCTCTTAATGAGGCCATGTATTATCATTTAGAAGTGATTTTTAATTCATTTTAAATGTAATTTACCCTCTAATAAGTCATGTTTCCTCCTCATCTTTCTAAGGTTTATGATTTGATTTATTTTAGTAAGAGTTTTCACATTCTTATGTTAGTAATTTAGTATTGTCCTTAAGTTTGAGAGGATCTTTTCAAAAGTGAAAAATTTTACTCTATTGGAAAGGTATGTTTCTCTATAAATTAGGTATTTTTATAAAATATCATAGAGTTCTTGTGTTTTCATTTGGTTTTGTAATATTAAAATGATTATTTTGAAAACTGTGAGGTTTGATTTTAAATCCATGACATGAACATGATCATTTGTGGCATGTGTAAATGTTTTAATGGCGTTTTTCATTAAAAATAATTTTAAAAACTTTATGTGTTCGATAGAATTCCTTGAGGATTATTTTGACTCTAAAATGGTTTTCTAAGCATGGGAGTGGTAATGCTTCCCAAGTGGAAATGTTTTGTAAATTATGGGCTTGGATTCTCTTACATGTAATGGTGGAATTCAAAACTTAGGAAAACCCTTGGGGTATATATTTTGTAGTGACCTTGGATTCACTAGGTTAGATAGAGTTACATGGATGTCCTAGAATCATAGACCCTTGACTTGTAATCCATTTTCACATAGTTTATAAACATTGTGGTGAAGCATTACTTTACTTACCCACTTGTTTTAAAGTGAATGGATTTTCCTTGACTATTTCCCTTTAGATAACTTACTTGTATTATTTTTTATTCTATATTTATTTAAATATGGAATTTTTTAAGTAAACAAATGATATTTTATTGAATAAAAATCATATGAAATGTTTTATGTAACTGGATTATCAATGTTTGAACAAATGGTTTCTTGGTGAAAGAATTTGTGTAGATTCATAGTGGTACCCTACCTGGTGTTTTCCTCACACTTTTCATTTTCCTAAGGGTATATGAAAAGTTTTTTCATAATATAGTTAAAGGTAACGATGTAGTGTAGTGTGATGACCTCTCTTGGTGTATTTCACTTTTTGGTGGTTTGGGATGGTAGTGAAAACCAATCACATGGAGACTTTGTTTTTGATTTGTTAATAGTTTATATTTTTATATAATATTTCATATATATCATTGTAATGTATAAATTATTTCATGATTTAACATGGTTTTTTATCTCTACTTTTTTATATAAGACAAGTTATGTTGTGCTTTTAGGATAAAATCATTCCCATGGTTATGAGTTGATACCCGGGTTATTATCACCTTCCCATGGTGATCAAGATTGTGCTTTGGCCTTATAGAGGGCTAGCTTGGGTGATGTTTCAGGTCAACCCAAGTTATTTTGTTACACCTTCCATTTGGGGTTGGGCTGCAGTGCTAATTCATAACTAGGATCTAAAATAATGTTTCAATACTCTCCAAACTCTTGAGGTAAAACAAGGATCCTGATCAGAAATGATGGTCCTCAGTACCCCATTAACTAACACCACCTCATGTAAATATCACCTTTACAAAGCCTCAATAACACCATAATCCCTAATCACCATAATGTGGGCCAATTTCATCAACTGGCCCATGATCATCCAAATAGAATCACATATGACCTATAATCATGGTATAACAATACTAAAATCAAAATATATGTCCTCTAAAACCCACTCGATGAAATCCTATGGTTTTAATAAACCACCTAGAATGTGATGATCTTCCTTCAACTAATAGTAGACCAACCATCATGAAAAAAACACTCTCACTGGATTATTTTTCTTAGGCCACCAAAGTTTAACCCTCAAGGAATGATACCTCTTGGACCCACATTAATTCACTACCACTTCCAATATATGAAATTCACCGAGTACCACCTCTATCATTATTTATAGACCAAAAATATTTACATAAAACATCACCTGATGTTGTTCATCCTCTAACCATCACTCTAGAGAATCATTATGGATGACTTGATTCAACATCACCTATACCTATAAGACTCCACATCCCCTGGCTCTATGGGTGATTAAATTATCATTTGAAATATGAAAAAACTACCATAGTAATCCTCTACATAAACTATAATCATATTAAGCTTCTTCATCCCTCTCTAAACATCTCCAGATTACCAAAAAGTATCTCTATGTGACTTGTTACTCAGTGCATCTACAAACACATTCTCATTCCCTAAGGTGTTTGAGATCTCAATGTCATGGTCCTAGAGAAACTCCATCCACCTCCACAATCACATATTCATATTCCATTTAAATAAAATATACCTTAGGCTCTTATGATCTGTAAATACCACAAAGTGATCAATGATCATGTAATGTAGCCACAACTTTAGGTAAAAAATCCATCACAACCAATTCAATATCGAGGGTGTCATATATATAATCCTATGGGAATAGCTGCTTAAACCCATATGATATTACTTCCCTCTACCACTTCAATAAATTCACAACCTGAGATAAGAAGAATCAAAAAATACCTTAAACATCACTCCCTCCTCTACTATCCACAAAATAAGAGTACCGATAAACCTCTCCTTCAGGTGGTCAAATGCAGTCTGGAACTGATTAGTCTATGGGAGTTCCTAGTTATTCTTAGTCAAAGTGGTCAACAGGGCTATTGTGTGATAGAATTTAAACATAATCCTTTGATAATATCTCATGAAACCAAAGATATTATTGACCTATAAATCATTCTTGGGTGATTTCTATTATAAAATAGCATCAATTCTCATTTGATCCACCACCACACCATACTGAGACACTATATGTATATGGATGTTCACCTCTCATGCCCAATCATACACTTGGAAATATTCCCATAAATTTGAGGATTTCAAAGTACTTACAAATCACCCTTAAGGTTATTATCATTCACCCCATCTTCCCATGATTATATGAATATATTATTGATGAACAAGACCACAAACCAATCCCATAACTCACAAAAAATAGATTTAATGAGTCCCATGGATGGGGAGTTTATGAAAATAAATGGAATGGCCTCTAATTATAAGTTACCATTGTAATAATTAAAATAATCCTTCAAGATATCCTCCTCATTCAACTTCATATGATGATATAAATACCATAGATCATCCTCAGAAAACAAACTAAATCCCTTCAACTAGTCTATGAGATCTTCGATCATTAAAAGAGTGCAATGGTTTTAGACCATCACCAGATTCAACTATTAATAGTATATACACAACCAAATATCCCCATATTCCATCTTGGTTAATAATATAGGGGCCCCTCACAATGAAAAGGTAGGATGGAAAAATCCATTATACATCAGATCATTAATCTCAATCTTCAGATCCCAGAGCTCAGAATGTACCATCTAGTAAAGTGTTATTAAAAGTATAGAAATAATAGATTGAAATAGTATTACAAACTTGATATCACACCAAGGGGTTAAATTAACAACCTCTTAAGGAAAACATTTGTAAACTCCCCCATGACTCAAGGAAACACAAATGCTCACACATCCACTAGACCCAATGATAGAATAACTGATTATAACAATAATAGATCTAGGAATATATGATTCACTTGATTCTCCCCTATTCCAATGATCATTTCATGTTATCCAACCTCATCATAAAACACTTCCCTATTCTCATTGAAATAAATAATATCATGCACAAAATATAACCATTTTATTCCAAGGATGAAATCTTATGGTTGTATCTAAAGCAGAATTAGATCCCTACATGACTTTTGTTTCACCTGTATCGGAATAAAACCATGGAATATCTCATATATAATCCTCTAACATCTAACTAGTATGTTCAATACTTGGGTAACTTGAAACCTCTCCACCTTTAATCTCATGGAACAAACCATGGTGGTTTCAATAAAGGAGTAAAATTCTACATAATCAAACAATACATATACAATATTATATGATTAGAAAATGGTACCTCAAAGATTAAATAGTACCTATGGTACTATCATGTCCACAATGTGAAGCATTCCACATCATGCTTCACTATGTCATTGTTGGTGACCACCTCTATTGTCATTAAAATACCTATTCCCCTAAGGTTTGGGGACATTACAGAGATCTCCTTTACCAACTATTTCCCATTATTGTAGGATAAAGTCATGATTCAATTTCTAAAAATATGCCATTTGAGGAAACTATTGCTTCTATGACTGATAAGGTATATTTCCTCACATACTATGTTGAGCCCCTATAATAGTTATACATTATGACTGCTGATAACCAGAGCTTCTATAGAAAAATAGAACTGAAATAATGCTCTATTAAGGTGAAAAAAACTACTAGACTTAGAGATATGGGAGGTATAATACTAACATGTTCATCTCCCAGTCATCTAGATCCTCAAACATCCTAACACCTAAAATCCACCACCAATACCCATACTCCTCAAGGAAACCTGATGTCTCCCATCTCAAGATAATTCTAGCTAATCATGGGCTATCTAAATCACCATATCCTTCTTATACACATCCAAATATGTAGGTAAAATAAATAAAGTAACCAAATATCATATAACTATATTAATAACCTCCTCTAGACATTGAGATCTAGAATCCTCATATAAAAAAAGATATAGGGTGAAGCAATGAAGATTTTTAAACAAGATACCCCACTCTCATACACTCAGGATTTTCTCTTGAAGTGAGAGAGACTACATCCTATTCACTTACCATGTCATTGAAGATAATAACTCCTCATGAAAATTCCATTGAAAATAATTTTAATAAACATTCTACACCTTCTGCACCCTAGAATAAAAAATCCATCATTGTCTCACTACTTCCTGCATCTGATTAGGGACTAGTGAAACTTGATACTTAGCCCTATCACTGATCAAACTAAAATTGATATCGAGATCCTCCATACATCACTCTTTCTTCGTATTAGAGATTCACCCCTCATACTTCACTAACCCCTAACATTGAAAATCAAAGAAGTTTGTCCTCTAAGACTTGTCTTCCATAGGTGGGTCAACCAACCCAAAATCAACTAATTCAACCTGATGGACCTCTCCATCCTGAAGAATGTGAAAATGATGACCAAAAATTATCCCTACTAACAATAACCAAACATCTAATCTATGTGTAATAGTATTTGAATTATTAATTCCTTTAATTATATTAATTTCAATTTCCCTAAAATTATCTAAATTCAAACACAAATTAAATCAAGCATGATATATGAACCTCTCCTAAATCTCTACCCTACAAGTGGAATAATTTCACATGGTTGTTCATTATATTTAGATTCTATGCATTAGATCACAGGGGTCCCTAAACTCTTGTGTGGTAGCTGGTCTCCCTGACCTATATCATGCAACATGATCAATTATTATTGTTTACCTATAATACCATGTAATAATCATGGTGACTTACTCCAAAATCTATCCCAATTATCAAAAAATATATCTTATACCACTCTGTAATGACATGTACCCACTAGGATATCCTCCCAGGCCTGCATTGAAGACCAAAGTGCCCCCCAAAGCCCACCTCCAATAGGCCCCAAATGGGTGACTAATGCAGAGGGTATAAAACAACCATGTGGTAGGTGTTTCCATTTATATCCTAGTAACACACGAATAAAACCAATAATAAAATATATAATATAAATAAAACAAGATACAAAATAAACCCATGATGTATGAATATATCATAAAAATTTTAATCCAAATATATAATACCAATTAATCCTAGGTATAGACTACACTAAATATCCCATGCTCTAAGATAGTATTATCTAGATCAATCACTAAACTCACCCAATAAACCTTAATATAATATATATTCATATGGGAAAGAATAAAATGTATAATCAGTAGGATTATACTTAAGATATATCTTAAAATATGGAAGATACATAATTATGCATCAATTAACAAACATTATCACCAAAAAACCCCAATAATGTCCACTACTACCCTGCCTCACAAGGGAACACATTTAAATTATCTCATCCAATGAAATAAAATAGTATCAAGGAATGTAGGAAAAGGTTCCCCACAAACACATCCCCATTTAATTTCCACTTTTACACCCAAACATTAAAATTCCTATGCACAATGACTCTAATATCTGATGTCATTTAGGTCACAACCCTACATACCCCAATCTCTCTTAGGTTCTGTTATCCTATATCGGTATAAATATATCCAAACTATAACCTTAATCATTTAATTAGTAAAAAAAAAATCATCCTCATAATTTTATATCTTTTTTCTTTTATTATACCTCATCTTCACATCCCTTTTCCAGTCAATAGGGTATCATGAACATGAAGGACATCAACTGAGTTCCCACCTCCTACCATGCATAACTCCCACCAAACCCCATCACATCAACATATATCTTGGTATGGTATCATAAAGATGAAGGATATTAACCTCATTCCCCCCTCCTATAATGTATGATCCCCACAATGTACTAAATCCCTAATGTACTACACCTGAAGGGAGAGTTGGGGAGAGGGAGTAGCTAACCATCCACCCTCACCAACCTATATATTGGGTAAAACACACAAAACCTAAATCATCTTGGTATTTATGAGGTTATCTAACTCTATTGTATTGTATATAGAAATCCTAATAAAACCCATCATATTTATATATCTATAAACCACAAAAAATCCCAACCTAATGGGTTTTCAAAAATACAGCATCATTACCATATGTTATCAACACCATAATAACATGTCCCATCTTAGTATCACTATTATCTATAGATATCTATTTACATTTTTTTGAGTTACTCAAGGGTTTGGAGGGTGGTATAGAAGTCTGGATCAGGTATTGACATTTACTTTCCACTACATGAGCTATAACGGATCCACTAGCTAGTCGATGATACCCATCCTCCAGCCCATGGTCTTGGATGAGGAAATATTTTCCTTTTATTTACATTGTACAAATAGTGTGTTCCCACTAGCTGGTTGGTGATCCCAAAAGTGGTAAAGATAGAATGTTTTAGCCATCGGCTCACTGATGGGTCTCCATCAGCTAGTTGGTGGAATCACTAGACATGGTTTTAAGTAGGCTTTGTTGTGTTTTTATCCTATAAACCCCATTTAATTATTTCACCCTTATCCATCAACCATAGAATAACACGTAAAAACATTGGGATCCCTCTTTGGTGATTTCATCCCTTCCAACATCAATTTATAGTGGAACTAAGTGTCTTTAATTGTGACGATTCCTGATTAGTTTGTTTAACTCCTTTTGGCCTTCGATATACCTTCTTAAACTTGAATCATTCTTTATAAAGGTTGTTACATCCAAGGGATTCATTATATCTTATATTGATAATGTGTCTTTGTGATTTTAGGCTTCTCTCTTTCCTCCCTTTAGATTAATCTACCTTGATTTGGTGTTCTCTATCAAAGGCGGTATGTTTTTTGATCCGTTGTGGCTTATTCCAGAATATTGTGATGTTGGTGTTTCTATGCCATTTATTCTTATGATTAATGTGTTTCTTGAATTATTATTTATTCCATTTTAATTTTTTCAAGTAAGGTTTATTAATTTTGAATAATAAATGGACCTTTTTTATGAAAATGGTATTTGGCATGAGTAGTTTCATCTAGAGAATTAACCCTTTGTTTTAAAATGAAATCGACTTTTTTTCTAATCATGCTGGATTTGGTTATTGGAATGAAATGACTTTTAAAGAAAAATTAGGTAGATTATTTAAAGTTATTTCCAAATGGTTTAATATGTATGTTTCTTAGAAATGTGTTTTGGAATGATTTAAAGAATAACTTGTAACAGTTTGTTTTGAAATGGTTGATTGAAATGATATTTATAAATGTTTAAATGAATTTAATGTTAATTTGTGTTATTTAAATAAATTATTATTTAAAAATTTAAAGTGGTTTTAAATGGATGTAGGCATATATATGTTCCTTTTGAATGGATGGTTCAAAGTAATGTTTTATTTAATGGATAAAGGTTTGGTTTATCAATTTGATTTTCCTTAAATATCCATTTTCAAATTTATTATGTAAATCATCATGTTGATAAAATCCTCTATAAACCCATTATATAATATTTTCCTTGAAAAATGGTGTTTGGTATACATGATGATGGATTTTGAAAAAGGTTTTTATTATCTACGAGGAAGTATGGGGTGAGGGTGAGATATAAACCTTGCATGATTGTGTATATTTATGTTTATGTGGATCCATGTTTTCTACTTGTTATCCCACTCACCTCTATTGATTAGTCATGGTAAACCTAGTAGTCAAATGATAGACCTATATTTATTCTATGCTATTATAGGCATTCACCCCGATTAGAATCTCCCAAGTGAATGTGGGATCAGGATGGTAACATTCACTATAGAGGTGGGTTTTCACTAAACCAAGAAGCTTTTTTACCTATAGATATGACATTTGGATTCAGTGGGTCAGGATTTTTATTAGCCAGTCTTGGTATAATCACTATCTTATCTAGGATTCACCCATGACACTTGACCCAAAAAACTTGATTCATGATACATGATACAAGATAAAAGGCTATGATCACTCAATTGTTACTTAACACTAAAGTTTCTATGTTTAACTACATTAACTATTATATCAGCATGTTTCTATTAGGAACATTCATTATCCACATATCATCATTTGGTATATTGTATTGTTCCATGATATATGGTATGAAATCATTGCTTCTTTATGACCTATTGAGTTTGTATTGTGAAGTGATTTTCAAATATTTTATAAAGAAATGGTATTTGTATTAAATGTTTTAACATGTTTTCCAATTTAAAATTATAAATGTATTTTCAAGGGAAAAAGTAATGGTTTGTGTTTTATATTGTTCAATAATAGATTTGACGGCTTTATAACTCTTTAAAACTATGTAATGATTTATCATATTTTAATTCAGTGTAAAACCAATTTTCTTATAGTTGTATTCAAACTATAATATCTGAATTAATTTTGTGGAAGAAATTATATAGACTCTTTAGTGGGATACAATTGGGATTTGTTTTCTCACACCCTCTATACATCATCTAGTATATACAGTCTTCATGTTTCTTTAATAGGTTTTCAGGTTCTCCTCAAATTACTTTCATGGTTTCATTGTTGGTGGGATGAGAGAAGGTGACTTGGGACATGGTGGGTGATTATGGACCATGAGTAGGTAGGATGTCATAGTCCTATTTTTAGTTTCTATTCATGGTTGTTATGTGTTATCACCTTGTATAAGGATGTCATAGTCTTGTGAGATTCCATTTTTTTATATTTATATCTAGATTTTCTTGTATTGGTTTATTAATTTAATAAGTTTTCTCACATTATTCTTTGGATTATGACATCTTATGTTTATTAAAATCATCCAAAATGTTTTTCTCGATGCCCAAATGCTTTTCACCAGCCTGTGGGGATTGATAACACCCTTCGAGCCAGTGGAAGGCTAGGTTAGGTACTAATTAAAATGAAAATATAGGTTAATTCATTATAATTATTATTAAAGGAGGTTTTCTTTGAAATACATTATTTTATTTTGGGTGAGTTTTGGAAGAAAAGAGATTAGGTTCATTTCGGGACTCAAGGGGTAGTTCATGAATGGGATCCTAATCACTGGCCATTGTGATGAAACATGAGTTACCATGTAAAGTGGAGACTTGAGTCATTTATTTCATATTTTGAATGATACTTATATTCCTAATTAGGTAATATTTGATATTGGGGATCTCATATAGGTTTTTGGTTGGATCAAAGAAGTGACCAGAGCTCCATAGTGCCTTCGCAATATAGTATACTATGAATAAATTGTATGGTGGATCTAGAAACCAATTCCATAAATCTCATATGGCTTTGTGTTGTTTAGAAACCCATGCAATCGAATAAGGGATAGTTCAATTTTAACCCCAAACTTGACACCTTATTCCATTACTTCTATGTTCACTTCGCTTACATTAGGTTAGTATGGTTGGTTTTTTATTTTAGGATAATTGATAATGGGTTTGGTTTCTTTAATTCTCATATTTGATCATCCTAGTTTAATTTTTGGATTTTTTTTAAATATTTTTAAAAATAAAATTAGATATTAAAAACTAGTTTCCTTTGAATTCTTAAAAAAATGATTTCAAATTGCCAAAGAGTGTGTTTTTCAGGATGTTTGGTTCATGAAACTAGTTTTTCAAATATTATTATAAGATAATTTTAAGGATTTTTTTAAGAAAAATGTTTGATTCTGAAGTGGATTTTAAATAAGATTTTAGGGAGAATTCTTTGAAACCATGGACTGAATTCCATGATCCTATAAAATATTATAATATTTGATGGATTTTTATAGAGAATGCACATTTAAAAAATAAATTTATAATGGTTTAAAATGGGAGGGAAACTTGTGTCTTTTATTGTGGTGGTGTTTTAATAAAAGTGATTTGTGGTTTACATGTGTTTTGTCTTGGTTTTTTTTATAATAATTTTTTTGGAATGATTCATGATGTGTGAGTTGATGAGGTAATGTTTCATGATGCGAATAAATGTCTCCTAGAAAGTTTTCCAAGAAATTTAAAAAGATAGTTCAATGGTCTGATCTTCAAAGTAACCCTTCTCATCAACTAAAAGTGGAGGTTCATGTGTAATTATCTTCCTAGACTCACAATAGAGTGGTGGAGTAAGAATATTTTATAACTTTAGACTTCATCCAAGTTTTCTTGAATCGTTTTCTACTATTTTATATAGGTTATTACAATTTTCTTAAGGAAATGTGGTATCTATAATAAATTGTATGGATCTTTGATTCTTTCAGGAGTCATGATTCTCATAATTCCATGTCCATATTTTTATTATCAGAAGGACCTGGCTGATAATTATGGGAATTTATGGTCCCATCCTACCTATATCTAAGTATGTATTGAAATTTCTTTAAGTCAGTTTTCATTCGATGGTAATATAATGGGGAAGTAAAGTAAAATAATGATTTTAAGATCATGGGTATTAGTCAAGTTCAGTGGCTGGTTGAGGAGTATTCCATGTAATTTTCAAGTTTAGTATGAATCACACCTGGTATTATTACTGATGATTCCCTTAATGATATTTGTTTTAAAGTAGGTATATACCTATACCTTGGAGTTTTCATATCAGAAATCTATAAAACCTCTTATTTGAAGGTTATTGAAAGGGCCTTGCTAGTGTAATTGGATTTAGAGAAATGAAAAGAAGTGGATAATTCCTCTTTTTTTGTCTTAGGTAAATATGACTCATCTGGTGAATCATGTAATTTGGTTGAGTAGTGTAAATATTCTCAAAGTAAGAAGAGGTAAATTGTGTTCTTCTAGTGTGGGGAACCTGGGAATTCAAAGTCTTCTTTTGTAAAATCTCCTAGAATTTTTTTCATTATGGCCTCTTGGGTCACCTTAAGATGTTTTTTAAGTTAGGTAACCAAAAGGGTAATTTTCAAGTGTAATCAGTTTTTGTTGACCTTCATTTATAGGGATATTTGTGGATTATTTTGGAATCATTATGTGTTCTCCATTATGGATTGTGGTTAGTTTATTTTATGGTTTGTTATCATAATGATGGATTTGTTTTCTTAATATCTCCTTAGATACTGCTTGTAAAATTTCTCTCATTTAAGATGTTATCCTTCATCTTAAATGATTTTAATCCCTTGAGGTTTTTTATACTCTTTTGGATGTAATATATCTAGTTCTAGGAATATCTCCATGTTTTGGGTTATGGTATTTCAAAATCCCTTATGTTCTCTTCCATGGGTGTCTCTTTATGGATGGTGTTGAAAATCATTTTGGTTAGTGGTTTTTTCTTTTGTATTTAAATGTTTATTATATTTTGTTCATATCTAAATCTTGATGTTTTGGGTGATATCCCTTTATGAAATCTCATGGTGCTTTGTTTGTGTGTTGACCTAGTTGTTTTGTGCTCTTTCCAGTTGGATTGGGATATGACTTGGGAAAGTATTTAGGAAACTAGAACTATTATTATTCCTATTGGAATGGGAACTTAGAAGTGTAGGAGTTTTATTTGATGACTTCATCAAGGGGTGATACTCTATGTTGGAAACCCTAGGTTGTCATCGAGTATATGCCTAAGATATAAAACCTTGTCAGTTTTTTTCCATGCTTATGGATGTTTGGATCGTTGATAGATCTTGAGGGATTTTTCTCTTTTCAAATCATTAAGATTTCTTGAGTTTAAAAAACCCATGTAATTATAGAATAATTCATTTTAACATTTATTAGTATTCATTACATAGATATTTATATTCATTATGAATTTTTTAAAACAAAAATCAAATAGTTATATTAAATTCTTTTATTATATGATTTTATTTAAAAGTTTAATTTTCAAATTTTATAATTTAAATTATAAAAATGAATTTAATTTTTTAATTTATGATGTAAAAATATCTTAGGATAAATTTTAGATAATTTTCTAAAAAGTCTAATTTTTCAATGAATAGAGAAAAATACTGATTTTTTTTTAAACTGTATTTACTTTTAAAATATTTATAATGTAAAATTATATTTTGGATTGTTTTTTAAATTCAATTTTTTACTTTTTATTTAAAATGATCCAATTATGGTTTTTTAAATGATTTTTATACTTGAATTTAGTAAAAAATGATTTGATATTTAAAAAGGACATTATTCTAAAAAACCATTTTCTCTTGCGTTATTCCAGTTTAATATAAAATTAAATTCTACCACTTATGAGTTTTGAATATCATAAAATGGATTAAATATTTTGAATCATTAGGTCAAAATTTAGTAAATATTTCACTTTTATTTTTGGACATTGTAACTAGTAACAGTAGTAATTTTTCTTACCAAGGTAAAGGGTAAATAAGGTAATTATGGTTAAAAATAAAATGATAAGGACTAGAAAATGAATCTAAAACCTGAATTAATTTTATTGGATGATTCCATTTTATACATACTCGTTCAATATTTTTTTATATTTTATTTTTGTTCCATTTTCATGTGACTATAACCTTTATAATATTTATTTAAAGAAATGTCAAAAATGTCACACTCCTATTTTTAATAACTATAATATTTTTAACATCGGGATAACCAGATGATATGTTCAATTATAAACATTATTTTGAAATATAAATGATATATATTAATATTGGTAATTTATTTTAAATTTTTAGTGAATAAATAATTACCTTAAATGTTTATATAATGTTTAAGCGGTAATTATTCGATTAATGAAAAAATAAAATAAATGATATTAAAAATTTTAAAAGTAATATAATATGAAATAATTAATGAAATAAAAAAAATCATAACTATAACATGTTATGGATGTGTTAATTTATTATATTACAATTACTTGGTTTTCTTGATGTTACAATAGACAAAGTAAATGAATATTTCTAAAATTGACATTGTTGATATTTTATGAAAATAATATTTTATTAAATGATAGAAAATTAAAAAAAATATTAGATTTATAAGAACTAAGGGTTTTTGGTTAATTTTATTAAAATTTGTACATTTATGGTTCATTTTTTATTTTATAGTAACATTATTAACCCTTCATGTGTAGAAAATTTTAATATTGCATTAATTGTCAAAAGTGTTAATGAAGGGTTAAAACCAAAAGATAAAGGTAAAAACATAGTTAAAACCTATATAATTTTTATTTAATGGGATTATTTTTATCCATAATCATCATATATTTTAAATAAATTAGTTTTGATCTATTTGGAATTAAAATTTAATTTATATTAATTTAATATTTTGAGAAATTCCAAGAGTACCCCTCTTCTCTCCTGTAAAACAGAATCTCTTGTTTCTTTTAATTCACAATTAAAAACCCATTTTAATTGGAAAATATCTAAAAAAATACCTTACTAAAATCCTTAAAATAATTATATAGGTCTTTTTTAGTCATAATACCAACCCTAAAGGGATTAAGGTGTTAATCAAAGGAGACTTTCCAAAGAAAACGTATAGTTTTTAACCGTGTTTTTTTGTTTTATTTCTTCTTACACCTCATTAAAATATTTATTAAACATGATTATATAATAACACAATTATATTAAATATAATTATGTTTTTTATGTTAATTTCACTACCTACATCCATCTCATATTCCATCAAATGGGAAATGAAACCATCATTTGTGTATACGTCGGACTATCGTCTCATGAACCGATGCAATTCGTTTTCCATCACCATTTCTCACAGATTGTTATAATGGTGGAATTAATGTATATATATTGAATTAATGAAATATTTATCTTTATAAAAATATAATATATCATTTAATTTCTTACCTTTCCATTCATTGAAAAATGATAATGTCGTTTGTGCATACGTGTGGACTACCACATCCATAAAGCGATGTGATTCGTTTTTCTTCATCACATCACATTGATGATATATATAAGTATAATTAAAGAAAAAATATGATATTTATTATATTATTATTATTCTTTAATGATAAAATTATACTAAACTTTTTCTATAATGGTCATTAAAAATAGAAATGATAATCATGTGTGCTTACAACCAAAAATATCCATGATTGTAACGTAATTCATTTTTCATAAGAATATTTTATGGTTGGTTTTAAAAGTATAATTTATGTATAAAAATTATAATTATTTAATAATTAATATTTTTTATATGATGTAAAAATGACCTCTTTGATAATATTCGACTTATCGAATCCATTTTGGACTTATGAAACGAATATCGTTGAAACATTCGACATGAATTTAATTGATTAAATAATTAAATATAGCATGGTAAGAGATAAAATAAAGGGAAAAATAAGCTTTGAAATGGTTATTAATAAAGTAAATAATTAACCTAATTTTATTATTCATAAATATAAAGAACATATGTGACGAGTTGGACTCAAGATAAGGGACTATCTTTTAAAAATACTATTTTAAAGTTTCCCTTAAAAATATTTTTCTTCCATGTACGTATTTTTAAAATTATTTTATTGATGGATTTATATGAACATAAGTGATTTATAAATGGTATTTTATGCCTCATTTTACTTTCTTTCGATGGTTTTAAATATGAATATTTTTATAGAATGTTTCGACGTTCTTTACAAAAACACAAAAGGAATGTTCTATTTTAACATATACAGAGATAATGAATTTTCCCACCACCATATACATTATTTTATATTTGTATTCCTTTAAAATATTTCTTGTTTTCTTTGATAAAAAACCATCTTTACCTATGTTATATTTATTTTTAAAAATAGTTTTAAAAAATAATTCATATTTTAATATTTAGAAATGTTTTCTTATGGGTACAAAGAATGTTTATATGATATAAGAGTTTATATATTATGTTATGGTTCTTGGGAATTGTTTATGGGTATGAGTGGTTCCATTATAAACCAAAGTTGGGTGATCATATTATATATATCAAATTTATTGGGTAATGGGATGGAGTTAACCAAATAGTTTTCTCCTAAGAGATTATGAGAATATAATACCATGATTATTTTATGTATAACCGGGATGGTTATTTCAAGTGTAACTATGATGGTTACTCCAAAAATAATTA
Organism: Viscum album; assembly: GCA_963277665.1. Lineage (NCBI taxonomy): Eukaryota > Viridiplantae > Streptophyta > Magnoliopsida > Santalales > Viscaceae > Viscum > Viscum album. The sequence goes on from OY728165.1 coordinate 1,089,740,031, forward strand.
TGATGGTTATTCCATGTGTAAGTAATGATTATATAAAAATGATTCCTCAAGTTTCCTGCATTATTTATTTATTATTTATATGTTTTTTATGGAAATCTTATTATTTCACAAGGTAAATAAAAGTATATTATACTTTGTAAGGTTGAAAAGTATAACTTTGAAAAAAACCTATTGTGAGTTTTTCATGATTTCAAATAAACCTTGTGAGTTTTATTTTTCCTTTAATGTTTCTTATTAAAGGTTTTATGGAAATATTTTGGCAGAGAATGTGATTTCTTGGTTAAGAAAATGTTCATTTTGAGCCCAATGTTTATTTTTAAGAAGGAAAATTTTTATAAGTGTTTGTAGACTAGCAGTTTATTTCTATCTTTTTATATCCCTTACTAAGATTTTTTTTCTCATGCTAAATTTTATAAAAATAGGTTTTAAGGATGGGTAATGTAAAGGAATAAGTCAAATTTAAAGTCATGAATATTTTTCATGAAAAGAAATCATGTTTTACTTTAAAAAAATTATATTGTAAAAAAATGGATACTGAGTAGAAGTATCCTATTTGTAATATATGGGGTTATTATTTAAAGTTTAGGACCTAAATCTCTAAAACTCTAATCCTGAAATATATTTGGGAATTAAATAAAATGAAATCTAGTCTAAAGATTCAATATTTATTAATATTTTAAGGTCGGATCCTTATACATTGTGCCATCACTTTGGGGATTCTTATTTTATGATTAGGTGTTATTTAGGGTGAGTATTCAAGGTATCTTATTTGTTTTCAATAGATGTTTACTTGGCATCTATTCTCCCCTTGTTCCACTATTTTTGTTAGTTTTAAAATGGCGGGGAGACCTAAGCTAGGTCTTTGGTCCTTCTTGGGTTTTCACTCTTCTCAGTGATGTTAGGATGTTGTTTGAAGATATGTAATGATATTATAGGATCTTATATAATAATTCATGGTAATTTTGATATCCCAACCTTTTGAGTTTTTTATAGTGAATTTTTCATTGTTGAGTCTTCCTTTGTTTCATAAATTGTTCACCTCACAAGTTGGGTGTGGAAGTTCCTTTTATCTCATTATTTATACCTTTTTTACTGGAGTCTTTTTGGGTATATAAAACGATATGGTGGGGATAATTATCACATCATGGTATCATTTTTATCTATGAAAATATCTTAACATTTGTTTTCAGTTTTTTCTATGGGTCAAAGGGCCGATTGAAAGTATGGAGTTGGTGTGGACCTGCACCTGTAGCTACAGAAGCTATAGGTGGTCCACCAGCTCACCAGTGAGAGCCACTAGCCTTCCAGTGGGCTTAGTAAGGAAATAAATTTCTGTTATTTCCTCCATCCTTTTTTTGGGTTACCACTATCCATCCTTTGAGCTTGAAAGTGAATATAGTAGAATGATGTAGCCACTAGTGAGCCAGTGGGTATCCACCATCTAGCTAGTGGCATTAGTGGGTGCGGTTTTTTGGTTGGGGTTGTTGTGTATTTTTACTGTAAAAACCCATTTTTATTATTTATCCCTTCTCCCATGACCCTATATTGATCCATACGATCCTTGGAGCCCTATTTAGTGATTTTGGTGCTCCTATCCCCAATTCTTTATGGATCGAAGTGTCGTTCTACGTAGTGTTTCCTAATCGATATGTATAACTCCTTTTTCTCTTAGATCTCTCTTCTTATTCTTGATTAATTTTTCCTGAAGGATATCACATCAAAGGGATTCATTTGATCTGATATTTGTAATGTGGTTTTGTGGTTTTAGGATTATCACTTTCTCCCTTGAGATATCTCTCCCTTGATTTGGTGTTCACCATCGAAAGTGACATGTTTTTGGATTTGTTGTCGCTCAATCAAAAATATTATGATATATGTGCTTCTATGTCATTTCCTCTCCATATGATTCATGTGTTTCTTGAATTATTATTTATTCCATTTGAATTATTTTAAGCATGGTTTATGCATTTGGAATCATAAATGACACTTTTTTATGAAAATTTTTTTTAGCATGAATAGTTTCATCATGAAAATTGATTGTTTATTTTAAAATGAAAATGATTTTTTTAGTAAAGTTGATGGATTTGTTTTTTAAAATTAAAATCCTTATTTTAATTAAAATAGGTTAAATCATTAAAGTTAATTCCAAATGGTTTAATGTCTGTGTTTCTTGAAAATGTGTTTTGGAATGATTTTAATAGTAACTTGTAATGGTTTATTTTTTGAAAATGTTGATTGATATGATATTTCAAAAAAAATAAAATGATTTATTGGTACTTCATATTCTTTTAATAAAGTCTTGTTTGTAACTTTAAAATGGTTTTAAAAGGATGTAGGTATATATGGATCTTTTGAATGGATGGATCAAAGTGATGTTTTATTTAATTGATAAATGTTTATTTTATCAATTTTGTCTTCTATAAAGGAATGTTTATCACTTTATGAAGTAAACACTCTTATTGAGAAAATCCAAGATGATACGCTTATGTATGATTTTTTTTTGAAAAATGGTGCTTGGTGCATATGATGACGGGTGCTAAAAAATGTGGTTATTCTCTATGAGGGGGGATGGGGGTGAGGGTGAGAACTAAACCTTTAATGATTGTACATGTTGATATTGATGTGGATCCACATTGTGATCATTACTTCTTATTATCTCACTCAAATCTATTGATTGGTCAGGGGAAACATGGGTAGTTAGATGAAAGACCTAGATTTATGTTATTCTATTGAGGACTTACACCCTAACTAGTGTCCCCCTAGAGAACATGGGTACATGTTAGAAACATACTCTGAGGAGGAGGGTGTGTTCTATACTGGGAAGATTTTGTGCTTATAGATAGACCATTTGAATTCATTTGGTCCTGATATTTATTTTCTAGTCTTAGTGGACTCACTATCCTATTTAGGATTCAACCATGACACTTGATCTTCAACACTTGATTCATAATAAAAGATATTTGATACATGACTCTGGTCACTCGATCATTACTTGACATTGGAGTTTTCATGTTTAACTACATTCATTATTATATCATCTTTTTTTTATGACTAACTTTCATTTTCCATGTATATTCAATTGATATGTGGTACCTTCTCATAGATTCATTATGCCTTTTTGAATTTAGATTATGAAGTGTTTTTCAAATCTTTTCTAAAGAAATAGTATTTTCATGACACATTTTAACAAGTTTTCCCCTTTAAACATCTAAATGGATTTTCAATGGAAAATTAATGGTTTGGGTTTTATATTATTCAAAAACTAAATTTGATGGATTTGTAAATCTCTAAAATTATGACATGCTTTATCATCTTTTGTTGCAATGTAAAACTTGTTTTCTTATAGTTATATTCAAACTTAAATATCTAAATTACTTGTTGGAAGGAATTGCATTGAATCCTAGGTGGGATCCTACTAGGATTTGTTTTCTCACATCCTGCATACATCATTTGGTGTATTCATACTTAATGTTTCTTTAGTAGGTTTTCAAGTTCTCTTTATCTTCCTTTCATGGGTTCATGCTTGGTGGGCCTAGGAAAGGTGACATGGGACACAGTGGGTGGTCATGGACCACCAAAAGGTGGGTTGTGGTAGTTTGGTTTTTAATTTATTTTCCTGGTTGTTATGTGTCATCTCCTTTTATCTATATGTCATATTCTTATGAGATGTCATTTGTGTATGATGATATCCAAATGATATTTAATTGGTTTATTAATTTGATTAATGTTTCTTTTTTATTTGGATTATGTCCTATTTTTTAGAAGAAATCATTTTGAAAGGTTTCTCTTGATGTCCAAGAGCTTTTCACCAGCCCATAGGGATTGGGAACGCCCTTCGGGATAATGGTGCAATGGGTTAGGTGTTGATTCAGATGTCAATTTAGGTTAGTTCATTACATAACATCACCACCCCTTGCTATTTCTTTCATCTATTACATAACAAAAAAGCCAACCATCCACACAAAATGGCACCCTAGTGTATACAACATCTCAATTAATCATATCATTAATCCATTTCTAGATTCCCATTTAAAATCCATGTTATATTAATAAAACCATTACATTTTATGTTTAATAACAACCACACCCAACTAATTTCCCTTTTTAATTTAAAGTTCATTATTTCAAATTATATTCTGTTACTACCAAGTAACTTCAAAGAACCCCACAACAACCAAACATGCCATTATCCCACAATAAACTTTTTTCCCTCTTGACAACCAATGAAAGTCCACTACTAACCCATTGCACATCCCACACTAACATCCCATCTAACATCAACTAACCTCCACCAAACCGAACTGCAACATAGTCTTTCCACCCAACACATATTATCCAAAGAGGCCTCACTTCCCCTAACAAACCAAACTATACAGCCTCACTGCCCACACATTCCAACCAACACATATGAACCCAACTATAGTAATCACCTGTATAATAACCCCAATATAGAAACATAATCACACAAGAACAAAGAGCACATAAAAACCAATTCCAGCAACAACCATTACTATAGCCATTTTTTATTAGCAAGAAACAATATTCCATTACAAATTCTCACCCAACCGGTTCAGTTACTATCTTTAGAAGATTAAGATTTTATGGAAGGTGAATTCCAGTAAGCCATTGATACCTCAACACACAATTCTTAGCAATATAAATAATTTCATGAAATAGAAGGGATAAATCATTAATCATGAGAATAATAACATGAAATGAAGAAAAAAATCATGTGGATATCCCTTCCCCACCAATTTCATTTATCTCTGGTTCATTATCATTATTAGTTAAATCTATAAAACGCATCCAAAGAGAAAAAAATCATTTTTATCCAACAATTTACACAAAGGAAATGTGTTTACTTGAATCCTATATAGTGACTAGAGATTTCCAAATAACTACATCAATACTAGGAAAGGAAGAAATTATCTCAAGAGTGATATCACACCATGTGAGACTCTAAAAACCTAAAGAACAGTGGATGGTGTCTATCTCTCAATCGAACTCCCACAATCCTGCTAAATCTCATATTTACAACCTTTTTTGGGTGATGAAAAAAGAGAAAACCAAGAAAGAATTCACCAATATGCACATTAGATATCTAATACTAAATTTCCCAAGATGAGAGTTAAATAAAATAAATAGAGGTCAGAAAGGTCTCCTAAAATCTCCCATTAGTCGCCCATGAGTTGAGGAAACTATTAATGAATGAATGAAATTTATAATAGTCTCCAAATTTATACCCAAGTGTAAAAAATAGCTTTTGGTGTGAAAGGTTATCAACACACCATGATAATTCCAAAACACTAATTCATAGTGTGATGAATTATGCTCACATTAGAACTAGTTTATATCCACCAAAGATCCAAAAGCAGCACCACAAATTCCCTAAACCTTGCTCGTCCAAAACCAAATCCCAAAACGTGAGTCAATCCAATCAAAGATAGGTTAGACGATGACCTACACCACCGCAATGTGATATCACTTGATACATAGGCTCCAAAAAAACAAGCCTCCATGATACATGAAGAGATAAAAATAGTCACAATGTGAATCTGTGATGTGAAAAACCTAACCACTACCTAGAAAAAATCCTTTCATGAACTCATTAGACCACACCACAACCAAGAATTACATAACTACAAACACACTACTATAAAAAAATTCACACCATGACCTTAGTGGTCGCACTATGACTTACTACTCCCAACTAAAATTTTAGGTTCATAGCACCTTTCTCCCTCAAAACTCTTATTGAACCCTCCAACTCCAAAAAGCCATGATGTAACAGACCAGGAAGGCTCAGGCCATTACACATTTATTCATCTATTTTTTAATGAAATGTTTAGTCCCCTATAAATATATTATTAAAATATTTATCATTTATAAAAATATGTTTTTTCAATTGGTATAAAAATATAGACTATATGAATTTTTTTACATGGTTAGTCCCTAGTGGTAAAATTAATCATTAAACAAATGACGGAGATTGATGTAATATTGGGGAAAATTTGGATCAATAATTTTAAAACTCAATGTTAATATAGATAAAATGATTTTATAATTTGATAAATGGTTTTAAGAATAGTGAATTCTAAATGAGGGATTTCTTAACAAAAATATTGTTTTAAACAACTCATATTTTTCTTATTTTTCAAATTTCTAGGTATAAGTATAGGATATATAAAAATTAAGAGATATAAAGATATAATTATGGTTGTTGTACGTATTATGCATCAATATATTGATGCATTTCCTATTGAATTGAATGAGTTTTACATGAATAATGTGGTATAATTCTCAAATGACCCCATTTGAGATGAAAAACCCACATTTATATTGTTATAGTTGATTGACCTCATTGATTTAATTGATATGAATTGGAAATTAAAATATATTATGAATAAAGGATAAATTCATATGAGCTTAAAAATAGGGGACTACCCATATTGTTTCAATGAATTAGGATAGAATACTGAGGCTATGCATTTTTATGTGGATCTCGACAATAGTATATTAAATAATAAGTATCTTTTAGCTTGAATCGATATCTTAGTTGACCTAATATAAGGGGATCACTATTTCAAGTAAAATGACATTGGTTCTTCATACTATTAATTAATGGTGATAAAAGTGTATATACCATTTTAATATGTTTATAAAATGTATGGAAACTATTATCTCATGGTTTTCCCTTTATTATTACATAATAATCAATTTAAATTTGTTGACATAATGAATATAGTTTTCAAGGATTAACATGAAATGTTTTTAGTGTTGTTATCTATGATATTTTGATAAATTCTAGAAGGAATGGGGACTATAAGATCCATTTATTGATTGATCTGGATACATTGATTGAAATGAATTATTTTAGATATTTGGAAATTTTTAATTTTAATGCAATATGTTTTTCAAAGGCTATATTGTAACCATGAATGGTATATTCATTGACTACTCAATGGAAAGTGGTCAATGAATGGTCAATTTTTTGGTTCATTAGTTAATACATTCAAAGTGCCTTACTATTGATGCTTATTTGAAACTATTTCTAAAATATTAAGTTTATTGAACATGTTACCATGTCATGGGTCAAATTCGGAGTGATAATAGAATGTGATTAGATTTTCTAAAAGAAAAATGAAATGCATGTAAAGGCAGTAGTGTTGAAATTTCTAAGAGGGATGGATCAATTTACCATCTATATTAAATCATTAATAAATGGTATATAGTGTGTTATAATGTAGAGTGAGGGGTTTTTTCCCTATAAATCATAGTGGATATTGTGGCATGAGAAATAATTTACATGTCATGACTTAGAGTTGGTAGTAGTAATCTTATCTTGAAAATATGGTGTCCCTGCCTTTATTAAGAGAAATGTGGAAAATATAAATGTAAAAATGAGATTGATATATATATATAAATAAAAGGGACTAGACAAGAGTAAAATGAGATAGATATAGTTTCTCAAAGAGTATGATTAAGATATATAGTATCATGTTTGGAAATAAATACATGGTTTTCAGTGCATTGAGTAGGAAGAATCATTAATTTTATTTATGTTATGATGAAAGTGGTTGATCTTCTTCTAAAGGATATATTAAGGATGGAAGTATTAATTATGGAGAGTAAATTTCATAAATTCCCTATGTAATTTACCAATAATATATACTTAAGAGGATTTAAAAGGGTATAATATGTGTAAATGTGACTATGAAAGTGAAATAAAGTTGTAGGAATTAGGAACTTTGCATATTTTAACATCGATGGTACAATATTTTGTTCTATTTCAAAGTTATATTTTCCATAAAAATCTATGATAAATATAAATTTTCCTATTAGTGATCACATCATAGTTTTTTTTTTCAAACATCCTTATAGTTCTAAGCTATATAGTGATCCTTGGTGACATTTATTTCTTGATGATATGATTGGAAAATATATAATTATATAGAAAGTTTTTTTGCATTAAAATAAGTGATAGTTGAGAGGAAATTTAAAAATGGTCTTATGATACATCTATCTATACCAATGTAAAATTGGGATTATATTACAAAGGAATTTATCATTGTTCATTATATAACCTCTATGAGGAACATGACAATATATGTTTTTACTAATTTACATAGAACTAAATTTCTTGATATTTAAAAGGATCTAACTCTTATGAACCCTTCAAGATTAAATATTAATGTGGTGAAAAAACTACATATTATAGCACTATCAATGGTATATTATCTTGATTCTCATTTTACATTATTGTTCGTGAGTGGTATTCAGGAGGATTTAAACAATGAGGTAAACTTTGCATCCACATATCATCCATTAATTTATTGGTAGTTTAAAATTAATATATATTCATGGGGGGACATATTGAGGTTATGTAAAACTACAATGTAATGATGTTAAAGTGTAGATTATTGTCACCTATCATTTCATGACTCCCCAAACTGGAACCCATCCTGAGCATGCAGACAAGACGAGTGAGACCCAAAATGCCCGCCTCCAATAAGCCCTAGATTGGAGACTAGCATCGAGGGTATAAAACATGCCCTCATATAAACCACCTATCAACGTCATGATACAAATAAAACTGTTTCAATAATAATCCCACAATTCATGATTTTATCAGGAAAATACAAATCCCTTAATAAATTACCAATAAAACTCTCATTCAATGACTCCAAAGCTAGGCTTGGGTTCTAAGCAAGTATTATCCATCTCAATCATCAAATCCACCCTGAAAACATGAAATATACATATGGTGTTAAGCATAATATTTATACTCTATGATCATACCCAAGACCTTTCATACATAAGTGAAAGAAGCATGCTAGTGAATAATTGAACAAACAACGAAAACAATAACCTCGTATCAGGTCAACTACCACCCAAGCTCACTAAGGCACAATCAAAAAACATCATATCAAGTAGTAAAATGGTATTAAGGAATATAATAAAAGGTATCATGTCACCACTTCTCCACTGATTTTCTGCTCTAAAACCACAAAGTTAAATTTCTTATGCTCATCTCTGCTATATCCACCAGTCTCACACCAATCACGAGTCTAGTTTGGTGATGTATCATGAACACGAAGGAAAACAAACTCACACCCTCTGAATGGGTTGGAGGTCTTCATGGCCATCAAATTAAAATTTATTTTCTTCTACTCTCACTAGTATAGTGGCAAGCAGGTTCGGCCCACGGGGAAGGATGGTGAGATGTTTTAAGGGTCTTATTTAGCCTCAACTACTGAAAACTAGAATTAGAATAGTGGAAAATGGATGCGAGCAGTGTGTGAAAATGATGAATAAGGAGAGGATGAAAAGATAATGATGTTACGTCTAACCTATGTTAACAAGTAGGAGCATGCAGAAAGTGATAATGAGGGAAATTTAATTGAAGAAACTAGACCAAATGATGTTCTTGAAAACAGAATAACTGAACTTGCAAACTAAGATGTCATTTTCTAATGAACACTTATAAAATTGAAAACTCACACTTATCTAGTCCTATTGAATAAACTCTCAATTAATTATCATAGGAAAACAAACCAAGATTTCTTCAAACTACTCTTCACCAATCAGTGCTTCGAGTAAGATCAAGAACAAGTTTGGAAGAATGAAATCCATGAAGAGCAAGTTGTAGTCCAGTTGAGAAATTAAAATACAAACATGAAAAGAAAAATCAAGAAAAACAATCAAATTACCTCATGAAATTTACATACAGTGAATGTTTGATGGATTTTAGTAGAATGAACAAGCACAAAACAATAGAGATTCAGAAGGAAATATAGAGGAAAAATATAGAATATCCTCTCTCTTGAGTTGATGTTTATCTCCTCCCACTCTATCTTTAATTTCCCCTCACACTGTATCTCTGGTTCGAGCTTCTATAATGACAACCTACTCTCGACTCTGGAGCTATGGTGTTAGCTCTATCAATTTAACTCCCTCCAAAATGTTTCTCTGAAAACTGTCTCGGGGTCCTCCTTCCTAAAAGGCTCTGTTTTAAATAAATTTTTCATCACCTCCAACACTGACCTAAAACTGCACTTAAATAAAACATCATCTACATGGTCCCCTTCATAGCATACTGTCAGCTCCATGTGACACGAGAATAACCTTAAAAACAGAATTAAAAAAATGCATGTGCGCCCTTTTTTAAATGACTCTGGTCGTTGACTGCGTACTGTTTCATTCCATATTGACCCCCAACTCAATGTCAGTAGGACTCCTTCAATAGAATTCAAACCATTCATTGGCTTTAAAATAATCAAGTTCGACTTCATCTGAACACTATTCCTCAACTTCATATCAACAGCCTGATCTTTAACCCATAAAACCAGTACTCAACATTGCAACACAAACTCATTCATGAGGTGAAACTCTATTAGAGAAATTCAATGAACATCAGCCATGCACCAAAAGATAAACTCATGACCACAACTTCAGGGGTCTCGAACCTCTATCTCCTTCATCGAATCTGCAAGTATAAAATTCAAGAGCCAACAAACACAAATTATCTCGCAACATACCTTCTTTATTGGGTGCACTCGGCTTGGTATATTAGGGTTATGTCGTCTTCATCAATTGATCTTCTTCAGTTCATTAAATCCCAAGATCGAGCTTCTCAGCGTGCATCTTCAGCGGTTTAACTCTGCGGCCATGACATCAAATCTCAAGGTTCTTCAATCGGCGGGTTCGGAAGGCATCGGATGCCTCGGGTTCAATCTGGTTCATTTCAATGAATGATGATGACTCGAACCCAATTTTTTTTGCCACTTCTGGTTCCTAGATCATCATGAAGTCGACATCAAGCTCCACGACTCGGGGTTCTTTGCGGGATGCGGCTTCTGGCCTCGATTCCGAGATTCAATCTTTCTCAAATGAAATTGTGGTAGCAAGATGGTACCGTGGGGCGAAAAGTAGCATGGGAACGATTGTAGCAGTAGTATAATTTCTCAACGGTAGAGGGATTTTACTCTAGCGGTGGAAGGAGACGGTCTAAGGATTAGGGATGGTGGCGGTATTGAATCTGGCGGTATTGAATCTAGAGGTATTGCGATCCTCTGGCGGTAGTATAATTTCGCCTCCATAAGGTAGAAAATAGATTAAATAGACAAATTAAAAATTAACATTAATCAAAATATTGAAACATTAAAAAAATAAAGATTGTAAATTATAAAAGAAATTCAATTAATTAATTAATACACAAATTATAAGTAAAAAATTCAAAAAAATAAAACAATTAAACAAAAGTTTAAAAATTAAATAATTGAATTCCATTTTTTAATTAATTAATTAAATTAACTAAAAATTTATTCATTAAAAAACAAAAGATTGAAAATTAAATTCAAACTCATTAAAAAGTTAAAACAATGAAAGATTAAATATAAAATTCCAATTACTTTAATTAAATAATTAATTAATTAACAAAATAAAGAAATGATAAAAATTCTAAATTGTTTAAGAAATGAGATTTAAAATCAAAATTCGATTAATTAATTAATAGAATAATAGCAAAAACAAAAGGTAATAAACATTTAATATACAAAATTCAAAAAATAATCGAAGATGTTAAAATTTAATATTAAAATATAATTCAAAATGGATTTAATACAAGAAATGTTGCGGAAAAACACCGCAAATAAATGTCGTATAAAATTCTCGCACTTCGGATGTTCCTTTTCTTCAAGAAATCAATCAATCCAAATTCAGTAGAGAAAATGAATCTTAAAATTGAACAAAACTGAAATGCCCCAGTGAATTGATTTTCAAAATGATTTTCCCTCATAGGTTCTATTAAGTGAAAAGTATGTTTTCCATCTTAAAAATAATCAATCTTAGTGAAAATGAAGTTACAGTTTTACAAAAATGATCAACTTTGAAAAAAAATTGAGTTAAACAAATATCAATTTTCATTTAACTGGGACCTCCAAACTCCCCATCAACTATAGGTGAATAGAAACGCATAATTAAATAGCTCAACATATTTTGGACGCACTACTGGATGAGTGGACATTAATAAACAGTAGTACAACATAAATAACCCTTCCAGTATAAGAAAAAATAGAATGAGAAAAAAGAAGTCCAACCTGGATTAAGATTTTCATTTTGTATCCCATTTAAATGAATATCTTATAAGTTTTAATCCAAATCAAAATATTTCAAAATCAATGATAGTTGTAAAACATTCTCCCAAAAATGACCCCAAAACAAGTAATCTCAAGGGGAAAAGAAAAATGATTTACCTAATAAACTGATGTGGTATTAATGATTAATCTCTTCAAAGTGGCATCACAACTTTCAAATTTGATAAAAATTGTCACCCATCGAAAATGATTAAGTGATGCTTAAAAATCACATTTTTGAAAAAAAAAATTAAGGTGTTTTTGATGGGTTTCATTTAAGAACAGTTTGGCTCAATTAAGAACCCTCCTCATACTTAAAACTCAGTAATGTCCCTATTATTGAATCTCAAGGTGGAAGACACCTAAAAATGATTTGGATTAAACATAATTGGTTATGAAGAATTGATAAATCCTATTTTGAGGGGTGATAGGAGAGTTCAAACAAATTTTACCACACAACAATCACAAAAAAAACATGCATGAAAGATTCCTACTGGCAACTTCTTAGCATGTTATGTCATGATCCGTCCCCCAGGGCTAGTGCCATGACTACCAAAAGTCCACCTTCCATAGACCAGTGGTTGACAACTAGCACCAGGAAGACATATCCCTAAAATGGGAAGACATTGCCTCAAAATCTGTACACATGCAGACAGGGCACACTGCGCACAAGAAAAACACAACGAAAGAAGAATGGTACAACCACAACTAAAAACCACCACTAAGTGTAAAAGTAAGTACTAAAATTAAATGGGCCGGAATACAAGACCAACTGAAATGGAAGTACAGTAAAAAGGAAAAACAGCTCCTAAGGTCATTCGCCAAGGATCCTACCTGAAGGGTAGGTACAACTCGTCACTACGACTCTCCATGTCAACTGGTCACCTCCGTGCACCGTTTATCAATCACCTCTGAGCACCGTCTGGCCCTGAATCCTCAAGACTCAGTCAAGTTATCCATCGTCTACACAAGACACAACAAGATGTGGGTGAAGCCCATACAGGAGTAAGTATAATAATACTCAGTAAGGACATCGAGACCCCTGAAGGTCTCTCAAAATTCCACAAAGGAAAAACCAAAAAGCGTGATCTCAATCACAAAGCACAAAGAAAAAGATAGCTCACACCATGTATAACTTAAGTACAAAAGTACAGATCATTAGTCGTAAAGCTAGATCATGTTATTCTGTCAAGAGGCTCTGCTGCTGACCCACACAGGATCGCTCGATGCTAACCCACAAAGCATCGCTAGGTGCTAACCTACACAGGATCGCTCAGTGCTGACTCACACGGGATCACTCGCTGCTGACCCACACATAATCACTAGGTGCTGACCCACACATGATCGCTCATTGCTGACCCACACAGGATCTCTAGGTGCTGACCCACATAGGATCGCTCGGTGCTGACCCACACAGGATCGCTATTTACTCTTCACGTCACAGCCAGCCTGTAAGAACCCTGACCTTCTTTTCAGGTATGAGTTTTCCTTTTATGGCGTTTTTTAGAAAAATAGGAGAATCTAGAAATTTAAAGAGTACATGTCGTGTACTTTGGAGTACACGCTGTGTACCCGGTTGCCACGGGTGACCATGTACTGGTCGTGTAACGGCCGAGTACATGGCCGTGTGGGGTGACCTGGAGACCACCTAAAATAGAGGCCGATTAAGGCACGTACACGCCATGTACTTTTAAAGAACACGTAGTGTACTTTTCTTTTTAATTGTTATGTCATATCGAGGTCACTTCTAATCGATAGAAACCTCTTCTTCTAGGTCTGTCTTGTCCAAGAGCGACAGATACCGACGAATCTTCTATGGGCCTCCGACTCGTTGTCCGTTCTCCAAATCAAACCCCATCGATTGCATTGGAATTTCCACGGTGAGTTCTTCCTTCTTCTAGAGCTTCATCTCTTGATTTCGCCTCTTTCATGAGATATCCTCGGTTGATCATTTTTTGATGTTTTTGTAGATCTACCACGTTCTAGATCGATTCAAGGGTTGACGCCGGAGTATATCGATCATATAACACTGAGGTAGATGGTTTGTACCTTTCTATAGTTATTCTTTTAATTTTATGTGCAAAAGTGCCCAATACCCTAGAACGAGGTATTGCGTGTTTAGGGATTTAGCCTTGTTAACGAATGTTATGCTATATATGCCTGAGTAGAGGTTGTTTGATTGTGAATAAGGTTATTTTCCATGCTATGGATGTGCTGCCCATGTTTTTTTGGTTTTGACCATTTGGTATAGCTTTGTCATTTAGGATGCTTACTTTCTATGCTTAGTGTTATTAGGATGGAGTGTTTTATTCGATGTTGTTATATTCATGTATTTGTTTAGCCAAGTAGTTCTTGAAAGCTGTTAGCCAAGTAGTTCTTAAGGTTTACTTTGGCTGTTGAACATCGTTGTGCACTATTGACTTACATAGGATTGTGGGAACCTTGTGTAGTTAGACCATAGGGGGAATAGGTGCTGAGAGCTTCTCCATAGTGTCTGTTTACTTTCACATTACAAGACCATAGGGTGGATGGACGTGAGTGCTCCCTCAGAGTATCTATAGTTCCTCATTGTGAGACTATAGGGGGAATTGGACGTCGAGTGCTTCCCCGAAGTGTATGTAGTTTACTAATGAATGACCACACAGGGAATTAATGGTGAGTTCTTCCTCAGAGAGTCTTTGTTTGCTTGAAACCAAAGGGGTTAGATCGTGTGAGCTACCCAGGAGGTCATTATATCCTTGAATAAGTTGGACATGAGGGGTTAGGCTGTGAGAACCTACCCAGAGGGTTACTTGAGATTATTTGGTTGAACCAGAGGGGATAGGATGTGAGTACTTTCTAAAGGGTTACTTATTTTGATCAGCTGCTTACTTGATATATGATAGTGAATGCAATTGAAATATTTGGATTGTTTACTTTTGATTACTTCCTTGGTTACTTCTTCATTTTGCTTATTGCCTGCAATATATATTCACTGATTATTAGGCACAGATCTTTGGGTGGTTTCCTACTGGGATTCATCTCACACCCTGTTTGGGTTATGCTTTTGGGACCAAATATATTATATTGCTGAAGGTATAGATAAGGAAAATCACCCTTCTACTTCAGGTACTTGACTGCTGTGGAGTAGGAGAGCATGGGACTAAGCTGAGGCTTGCGATGCTGCTAGAGTTTTTATTTTCTTTATACTTTGGTTTAGTACTATATTCCATAATTGTGACTTGTTTGGATGATTTCCTAGACATATGTATCATGCATCATTTATATATGTGCTCCAGTTGTTTATTTCTTTCTATCTTCCACTGTTTACTTACTACATGTTATTACTGCTTCTGCTATTGTATATCTGTTTATTTCTACTACGTTACTCTGTAAATAAGGGCATAGTTTCTCCACTATCACACCCAAGGCCCTCGCTACTAGTTAGCAGCCTCTAGCATTTGGGGAAATGTGCTTGAGGCCATGTGACCAACCGGGTACAGGGCACCTCTGGGCGGCACTCGGAACCGGGACGTTACAAAGTGGTATCAGAGAGATTATTTTCTTCTTGACTTACTGTTTGGAGCCTATAGTTAGGTATAATATGGAATAAGTAGTTGGTAATAAGTTGTGCTCAGGAGTAGCTAACCCATGTACAGGGAAAAGCTAATTTACCTTGATTATTTCAATTTTTCTAGTTTTGCAATTATTACGGTTGATTTGATTTCACCATTGGGTGATTCACATGTTTTTTTCTATTATTGTTGATATTATTGAGGTTCTATTTCTGTTTCAACCCGATGAGATGAGGGTATTCCATCCCATGCATCATATAGGCACTTGCTAGAGATCACAAGTCATGCATTCCTGCCATGACATTTAGGGTGCATTACTGATTGCATGTTATTGTGATAGATATGCATGCTGTTGTGATAGATGCCTTGATAGGATACATACTGTTTGATAGGGTATTTCTAATGTTTAAAGTTTACTTGAATAAATGCCAAACTTTGGTCCCTGAGGTTTTATGGGCCCGTATGGATCGGAATTTGGTGGATCATTTCATTTTTATGCTTTTTTATGACATGTATAAGATGAAAAGATTTGATTCACAGGGATTATGGGCCTCATGGATTGAGATTTAGCACTTTAATGTCCATTTTCATGTTTTTATGGGTTCCAGAGTAGTTTCTGAGGCTTACTGTCTGGAAAAACCCAGAATACATGGTGTGTATTGCTAGATACACACCATGTATCCTTCTATTCAGGAAGGAACTATTTTTCTTAAGTATACACCATGTACTATATGTATACGCCATGTAGTCTCTAGCCGTGTCACTAGCTGTGTGGGCAGAGACACGGGGTTGGGAAATCTTTGGTGGAACACACCGTGTACCAGACATACACATCGTGTGTTTAGACCGTGTGTTCAGCTGTGTGACCAACGACACTGGTGGATTATGGGTAGTTAATACATTTTGTGTCTAGAGTAAACACATTGTGTAGAGTCAGCTGTGTAACCGACCATGTGACTAACTACACGGGTCAGTGAAGTTCTTTCTAGTACACACCGTTACTGGAACAAACATGCCGTGTAGTCTTGCTCTAGGATAACCATGTGGATTTAGTCATGTAGAAGAACTCGGGAAGGGGAAGAGGATTCAATTACATGTTGTGTGTTAGGACAACATGTCATGTGTATTGGGTGTTACACGACCAGGGTTAGCAGGAATACACGCCCATGCGAAATATTAAGGGAACACGCCATATAGGAGTTGTACACACTGTGTATCCACCTTTTAAAATTCTTGAATGCTTTATTTCTCCTGTTCCCATATTGAAATTCTAAGTTTCATTCCTTGTTAATTTTGATCTATGGTGTGCATTTGACCTTGCAGATTCATGCCACTGAGACGTCCTCCGATTGTACGCCAGGTACAAGGTTGTGATCAGACACTGGACATGGTTGATCAGGGACTACCAGAAGATCCTCCATTCGTGCTCGTCTTGGCACCAACCATTATCCCGGATACAAGTGTCGATGAACAGTTTCAAGAGGGCTTCATAAGGTTTATGTAGGCCTTCTAGGGAGCACCACATCATGCCCCGTCTATGGAAGAATTGATGTGGGTCTTTCCCCAGCAACATCCTCCCACCTTCATAGGGGATGGAGGACCTCAGGCTTCAAAATCATGGTTAGAGGCCATGCTATTGATCTTCGAGCATTTGGAGATGCCTCCAGAAAGGAGGGTGAATCTCACTACATAAATGCTATGGGATTCCGCCAAGAGATGGTTGGATGTGATCTCACAGGCGGGACGCCAGCAGGTTATGGCTTGGAATGAATTCCAATGTGCCTTCTATGATTACTTATACCCAGATACTTTAAGGATCGATCGAGAATGCTGATGTCTTGACGCTAGACACTCCTTTGGGGACTAGAACGACTAGTGTACATCAGTGCAAGGAGTGCCCTCTTGAGGTTGGTGGGTGTCACTTCTTCTGAGACCTCTATGTCTTAGAGATGACACACTATGATGTCATTATCAGAATGAACTGGTTAGTTCCCTTCCAGGTTGTTGTCGACTGTTATCTCCATATGGTGAGTATCACATCACCAGAGGGTAGTTTATTCTTACATAAGGGAGAATGAGATGTCCAGGCGAGCAGAGTGGGACCCGAGCATCATGAAATTGGAGGAGTTATAGCCCAGATTGGTAGTCTATATATGGATGACCAGGGGACTTCACATTTGGACTTTCCTCCAGTGGTGGATCGTTTTAGGGATGTATTTCTATAGGAATTTTCAGGTTTTCCTCTGAAGAGAGAGGTAGAATTTTCTATTGATATTGTGCCAGGAGCAGCACCGATGTCTATTCCTCCTTATAGGATGGCTACACTAGAGTTACAGGACATCAAGAAGAAGTTGGAGGAGTTGTATGCAAAGGGTTTCATCCGACCCAGTACTTCTCCTTGGGGTTCGCCTATCCTTTTTGTGAAGAAGGTGGACGGTACCCTCAAACTTTTTGTGGATTATCGAAAGCTAAACCAGTTAAAAGTGAAGAACTGATATCCCTTACCGAGGATTAATGATCTCTTTGATCAACTTCAAGGAGACCAGGTGTTCTCAAAGATTGACTTTAGATCCGGTTATCATCAGTTGCATGTTAGACTATCAGATATACCTCTTACAGCCTTTCGAAGCAGGTATGGTCTATACAATTATGTGATTATTCTATTCGGTCTCACAAAAACACCTGAAGTTTTCATGGAACCGATGAACCGAGTTTTCCATCCATACTTGGATTCTTTCATGGTAGTCCTTGTGGACGATATCTTGGTGTACTCTCACACTCGACAAGACCATTACACACATTTTGAGATCATTTTGAGTACACTGAGAGAGCATCAGTTATATGCTAAGATCTCAAAATTCCACTTTTGGATGGACCAAATTCACTTCTTGTGTCATGTTATCTCAGAGATAGGAGTATCTGTAGACCCTGAGAAAGTGAGAGCAGTAGTTTCCTGGGAGCAGCCGGAGAATGTCTTTGAGGTACAAAGTTTTATAGTGTTGTATGGATACTACAAACATTTCATACATGACTTTTCACACTTAGTAGCACCAATGAAGAGCTTGACTAAGAAGGGTGCGAAGTACTTGTGGTCAGATTCTTGTGAGTTATCCTTTCAAGAGCTGAAAGGGAGGTTGACTTCAGCACCGATACTAGTATTGCTAGAGCTAGGAAAGTGCTATACTGTATACTGTGATGCATCAGGTATCGGGATGGGAGCTATGCTTATGCAGGGGGAAGGAGTCATTGCATTTGGGTATTGGAAGTTGAGGCCACATGAGAGGAATTACCCAACGTATGATCTTGAGTTGGCTGCAATTTTTCATGACTTACGCTGTTGGAGACATTATCTATTGAGAGAGCATTTTATGGTTTTCACTGACCATAAAAGTCTCAAGTATATCTTCACTCAGTACGATCTGAATTTGAGATAGTGAAGTTGGGTTGAGTACCTTCAATCTTTTGACTTTGAGCTTTCCTACATGCCTGTTAAAGGAAACACATTAGCTGATACGTTGAGTATGAGGACTCAGATACAGGTAGTTCAGGAGGCCAGTAGTGAGTGGAATCTTATGGCTCTGTTATGTGAGATGCATTTGGAGGTGCACAAAAGACAAGGGCAGACATTTCTTTCTTCTGTAGTTGTTTCCTCTACTCTACTTGATTGAGTGCGAATGAGGAAACTATCAGATTTTGAAGGATTAGTTATATGGAAGAGTGTGTCAGGAGAGGGCCCTATTCCTAGATGGACCGTGGGAGAGGATGAGATCTTGCGCTTCCATGGACGTGTATGGGTGTTAGCATACATACACAAGGATCTGATATGATATTTTCATTCCTTAGTTTGGGTAGTTCATCCTGGTGTCACTAAGATGTATCGAGATCTGCACCATTAGTATTGGTGTCCAGGTATGAAGAGATATGCTGCTGGGTTTTTCATGAGGTGTTCCACCTACCAGTAGGTGAAGGTGGAGCATCAACGACTAGCAGGGCTTTTACAGTAGTTACCCATTCCTGAGTGGAAGTGGAACGATGTCACGATGGACTTCATGACAGGCTTACCGAGGTCGCCTTGATATAATGATGTAGTTTGGGTTATCATTGATAGAATCATGATGGTTGCTCAGTTCTTGCCGATCAAGGAGACCTTCAGTGTTGATGAGCTAGGAAGGTTGTACATATGAGAGATTGTACGTCTATATGGTGTTCCACACTCCATTGTTTTAGACAGGGACACACGTTTTAACTCTTGGGTCTGGTTGGGATTATAGAGGGCTTTGGTTACAGAGGTACTTCTGAGTACAACTTACCACCCCCAGACAGATGGTCAGTCTGAGTGTACGATTCAGGTGCTGGAGGACAGGCTTCGAGCATGTATCCTAGATTTTGGAGGTTCTTGGGATAAGCTCATACCTCTTCTGGAGTTTTCCTACAATAATAGTTTTCAAGAAACTATTCAGATAGAACCTTAAGAGGCTTTATACAGTAGGTCATGCTGATCACCCTTATGTTGGTTGGAGACAAGAGAGGCAGCTATGCTGGGAATTTGTCTCGTCCAGGAGACCATAGACCAGGTGGAGTTGATTCAGAAGAGTATAACTACTGCACAACCACGATAGAAGTATTATGCTGATCGACGAAGATAACCTCTGGAGTTCAAGGTGGGAGAACAGGTTTTCCTGTGTGTTACACCGAGTTTGGGACACAGGAGGATTAGGAGACAGGATAAGCTTTCGCCAAGGTACGTCGAGCCGTTTGAGGTTTTGGAGAAATTTGGGCCAGTTGCCTATCAGTTGCAGTTACATCAGAGGTACCAAGATATGCACGACATCTTCCACGTTTCACATCTACAACATTATTTCTTAGACTCGTCCCATGTTTTTTAACCTGAGGAGGTTGAGCTGGAGGTGGAAACATCATTCGAGGAGCATCCTATCCAGATTATTGATCACATTGTGAAGGTTCTTTGTGGTCGGTCTGTTCCTCTGGTAAGAGTGCTATGGCAACACATACGAGTATAGGATGAGACATGGGAGAGGGAGCCTGACGCACGATCGTAGTGGTCAGAGCTGTTTGAGGATTCTTCTTCTACACTACCTTACTAGGGAAATTCAAGGATGAATTTCATTGAGGGGGGAAGTTTTTAAGAACCTAGACCTTCTTTTCAGGTATGGGTTTCCCTTTTATGGTGTTTTTGAGAAAAAGAGGAGAATATGGAAATTTAAGGAGTAAACGCCATGTACTTTAGAATGAATGCCGTGTACATGGTTGTCGCGGGTGACCATGTACTGGCAGTATAATGACCAAGTACATGGCCATGTGGGGTGACCTGGAGACTTCCTAAAGTGGAGGCTGGTTAAGGCAAGTACATGCCATGTACTTTTAAATAACACACCATTTACTTTTCTTTTTAATTGTTATGTCGGACCAATGTCGCGTCTAATCGATAGAAACCTCTTTTTTTAGGTCTGTCTCATCCAAGAGTGAGGATACCAACGAATCTTATCTGGGCCTCCAACTCGCTGTAAGTTCTCCAAATTGAACTCTGTCGATTGAGTAGAATCGCCACGATGAGTTATTACTTCTTCTAGAGATTCATCTCTTGATTTCTCCTCTTTTGTGAGATATCCTCATTTGAGAGATTTTGACATTTTTGTAGATCTACCATGTTCTAGATCGATTCAAGGGCCGACACCGGAGTATATCGATCGTACAACGTTGAGGTAGGTAGTTTGTACCTTTAGTCATTGAATTTTATGTTCAAAAGTACCCAATACCCTAGAATAGGGTATTTCATGTTTAGGGATTTAGCCCTGTTAATGTCTGCTATGCTTTGTGTGTGTGAGTAGAGGTTGTTTGATTGTGAATAAGGTTATTTTCCATGCTATGGATCTGTTTCCCATTTTTGTTTTGGTTTTGACCATTTGGTCAAGCTTTTCCAGTTAGTCTGCTTACTTTCCATGCCTAGTGTTGTTAGGATGGAGTGTTTTATTCGATGTTGTTATATGCATGTAGATGTTTAGACAAGTAGGCCTTGAAATCTGTTATCCAAATAGTTCTTAAGGTTTACTTTGGATGTTAAGCATCGTTATGCATGATTGACTTACACATGGTAATGGGAACCTGGTGTAGTTAGACCATAGGGGGAATGGACGCTGAGGGATTCCCTAGAGTGTTTGTTTACTTTCATGTTACGAGACCATAGGGGGGATGGATGTGAGTGTTCCCTTAGAGTGTCTGTAGTTCCTCATTGCGAGACCATAAGGGGGATTGGACATTGAGTGCTTCCCCAGAGTTTCTGTAGTTTACCGATGAAAGACCACAAGAGGAATTGATAGTGAGTTCTTCCTCATAGAGTCTTTTTTGCTTGATACCAAAGGGGTTAGACCGTGTGAGCTACCCAGAAGGTTGTTATATCCTTGTATAAGTTGAACCAGAGTGGTTAGGCTATGAGAACTTACCTAGAGGGTTACTTGAGATTGTTTGGTTGAACCAGATGGATTGGGCTGTGAGTACTTCCCAGAGGGTTACTTGTTTTGATTAGCTACTTACTTGATATATGGCAATGAATGCAATTGAAATTGTAGGATTGTTTACTTTTGAGTACTTCCTTGTTTACTGCTTCATTTTGCTTATTGCCTACCATATATATTCACTGACTGTTAGGCACAAATCATTGGGTGGTTTCCTACGGGGATTCGTCTCACACCCTGTTTGGGTCATGCTTTTGGGCCCAAATAGATTATATTTCTGCAGTTATTGATATGGGAAAGCGCCCTTCTACTTCAGGTACTTGACTAATGTGTAGCTGGAGAGCATGAGACCAAGATGAGTCTTGAGATGCTACTGAAGTTTATCTATTTTCATTGTACTTTGGTTTAGTATTGTATTCCATCATTGTGACTTATTTGGATTCTTTCCTCGATATATGTATCATGCATAATTTTTGTATGTGCTTCAGTTGTTTATTTATTTCTATATTCTGCTGTTTACTTACTACATGTTATTACCACTTCCACTATTGTATATTTGTTTATTTTTGCTACGTTACTATGCCAATGAGGAAATAGTTTCCCCACTATCACACCCAAGGCCCTTGCTGCAAGTCAAAAGCTTCTGGAATATGGGGAAAAACACTTGAGGCCATGTGACCAACCGGGTATGGGGCACCTCTGGGTGGCACCCAGAACCGGGACGTTACACAGCCACTGGATTCCTACACAAATCACACTTGATTCTGGGAGGATCCACTCCTCAAGACATTAGTCATATTTTAACCATCACGAAGTCCCATGCAAGTAACCCAATGAACCTCCATGTCATAAGGGTTCCAATGCAATAGATGATGCATCAACCAGACGCCCAGTCTGTAAGTTATAGGCATTTTATTGTTGAGGGCCCGGTTGGATTCAGATTCGATCCAACCCTACGATACTCTAACTTTCTAAAAACTCATGTGGAGTATATCATAGGGACCGCCTCATCCTAAAGGTTCCATCACCGTAGATAGTTCATCAAACAGACGTTTGGTTTAAGAGATATTCCCATTTAAGCGTAACTGGGCCAAAAAGGGTCAGGGTCCGGTCCGACCCGGTCAGACCGGCCTGACCCGGCTTGCTGGGCCCGGACCGAATGAGGCTGGGTTCGGTCCGGTTCTCCTGGGATTGGTCTGGCCCACTGGCCACGGGCTAGGCCCTCTGGGTCGCGGGTGCGGCCCAGCCTACCCGACTGGGCGCGGCCCACCGAGCAGCGAAACCGTAGGCGCTGGGGTCCGCTCCCCTCTCGAATGGACATAAGTCCATTCAGTTTCAAAGAAGTGGTGCCAGTTGGTGCTGCACCACCTGGCTGGTCCCCCTGGTCCGGTCACCTACGGAACCCACGGACCGCGGGTCCGCCCTCCGCCGTGGCTCGAAGTGTAAAGACCCAAAATTTCCATGTAGTTTTTTTTATTAAATGGGAATTTTACGAGTCCGCGAAAATTGACGACGCGCGATTCTGAGGCCCATAGTGCCCAGAATGAATTTATGAATTTCTTTTCAGGTATGTTTAGTAAACGTGCGAGTGAGTTTTTCTAACTTTTGAACAAGTGCTCGGAATTGAAATATGAGGACACCGTTGAACTCGCAGCGCCGTTATTCGCTTAAGGCGACTTTCACCTCAATGATAGTTGGTCGAGGGTGAAAGTTAATTTTTGGGGTTTTCATGAAAAGAATAAAATAAAATAAAGTGTGTAACATTTTATTTTATTTTGTTTTGAAACTCCCATGTGGAAGTTTCACAGGTGGGGACCACCTGAATTAACCTCCCATGAGAGGTTATGGTGGTGGGTACCACCCGAGCCTAACCTCCCATGAGAGGTTATGGTGGTGGGGACCACCTGATGCTTAAACCTCTTGAACTTACCTCTTAATGAGGGAGAAACCTCTCAACTCCCTCTTTAATGTGGAGGAGACTCTTGAGCTTCCTCCACATTAATTGTGTCAACACCATACATTAATTTTTCCAACATGTGTGTGTGTGTGTGCCAACATAATTTCTTATTAAGTTAAATTATATTGGCACCTCTTTCTTTTGGTGGGAAAAGGAGAAGGAGAGAACTCTTTGGAGAATCGTGGAGAATCCCATCCTCCAATGAAGAATGCTCTCGCTAATGAAGAACGCCTTTGACTACGAAGAACCAAAGAACGAGCCCGGGATCACAGGCATGTGGCGGGCGCGACTAACACCGATATCTTCGACTTCCTCCAATGTGGGACGTCTTTATCTATGAAGAATCTACGTCCGTACTTCCTTCTCATGCCAACATCAATGAACAATCCAAGGCATGTGTTATTATTAAATTCTTGAATTTCCTTCGTTTAATTTCCTCGTTCTTGGTAAGCATGGCGAACGTGGATCAACCAAAACGAGTTGATCCATGATTCATATTAAATTGAAGAGTTTGTTGTTCTTGACTCCTGTTTTTGTTGAGCCGCTTTCTACCACTCTAACGTCGAGGGTGAAGGCCAAACAAACATGGCCCGACCGCTCTATCGTTCTTTCTTATTGTGTTCTTCGCGTTGGAAGAAAGTGGCTTACACCACGATGACGAATAAAGAGAGAGGCCGGCTAAACCAACCGTCGATGAAGGCATGACGCCCCACCGTCCACGGCTGAGCCGCTGCCCACGCCGCCGTCGTCTGCAGCTGAGCCGCAACTGAGCCGCCACCGTCGTCCCCAGCTAAGCCGCCGCCTGAACCGCTGCAGCCATCCACAGCTGCGCCGCCGCCTGCGGCATCGCTGCTCGAGCCTCGCCGCCGCTGTCCCCGGCCGCACCGCCACCCGAGCCGCCGCTGTCGTCCCCAGCCGAGCCACCACCCACAGCCTCACTGCCCGAGCTACTACCACCATCCATGGATGAGCCACCACCCGAGCCGCCGTCACCGTTCGCATCCGATCCGCCGCCCGCGGCCTCGTCGCCCGAGCCGTCTCCATCATTCGCAGCCCCGCCGTGTAGCTCGTGGTCTTGCCGAGCCACCCCTCAGCCGAGCCGCCCATGCGGCACCCCCGGGCCAATCAGCCCTCATGGAACCCCTCAGCTGAGCCACCCTTGAGGCACCCCGAGCCGAGCCACCCTCGTGGCACCCTCCGCGGCCGAGCCGCCCTCGCGGCAACCCTCACTGCCCTTCGTGGCCCCTCGCGACCTTCCAGACCATTTAGCGGGCCGGGCCACCCATCACGGGCCGGGTCGAACCCAGCGGGCCGGTCCGAACCCAAAAGACAGGGTCAGACCAGACCCAGACCCACTACGACCCATTTATGCTCTTTTGGCCATAAATTTGGTACCAGACGTCAGTTTGATGAATCATCAATGGCGTTGGAAACCCTGGAGTGAGACGGTCTCTTTGGTATACCCCACTCGAGTTATGGGTAAAGTTAGGGAATAATTGGGTTGGATCGATCACAAATCTAACCAGACCCTTGGGACTAAAAGGCTAATAACTCATAGACTGGATGTCCGATTGATGCACTGTCTATTGCGTTCAGACCCATATGACATGGATAACATTTGAGATACTTCTTCATGGGAAATCGTGGTAGTTGGAGAATCGACCAGTGGCTTGGGAAGAGGACTCTTTCGGAGATGAGCAAGCCTAGTGCGGAAACCTAGTAGCTGGTTGTGATTAGAAGAGTGATCCTAGCGATCCTGTGTGGGGTTAGCTACTAGCGATCGTGTGGGGGTCAGCTCTAAGAGATCCTCTGCGGGTCATCTCCAAGCGACCCTGTGTGGGTCAGCTCCGAGCGATCCTGTGTGGGTCAGCTCCCAGCGATCCTGTGTGGGTCAGCTCCTAGAAATCCTGTGTGGGTCAGCTTTTAGCGATCCTGTGTGGGTCAGATCCTAGGGATTCTGTGTGGGTCAGCTCCTAGCGATCCTATGTGGGTTATCTCTTAGAGATCCTATATGGGTCAGCTTCTAGCGATCCTCTATGGGTCAGCTCTGAGTGATCTTGTGTGGGTCAGCTCCAAGTGATCCTGTGTGGGTCATCTCCCAGCGATCCTGTGTGGGTCAGCTCTTAGCGATTCTATACAGGTCAGCAGCATAGCCTCTTAACAGAGTAGATTATTTGTTAGATATAACTAATCATCTCTACTACCATACCTAAGTTATACCTGGTGTGTGCTGAGTCAGTACCTCTGTGTCTTCCTCATGATTGAGATGGATTACTTGAAAAATCAGGTATATGTATGGGCATATACCTAAGTAGGGTTATCTGTTGATTTCATACCTTGTGGTTTATCCTTGGTAGATTTTGTGAGACCTTGAGGGTCTCAGGGTCTCTACTGAGTATCATTATAATCACCCCTGCATGGGCTACACTACTGGAAAGATGATCTTTCCCAACACTTCTATACCAACGGTTTGTAAAAACCGTTGGTATAGCTACCATTTCCCAACGGTTCACCAAAACCGTTGGGAAAGGGTCCTATATCCCTCCTCTTTCCCAACGGTTCATCAAAACCGTTGGGAAAGAGTCCTATTTCCCAACGGTTCACCAAAACCGTTGGGAAAGAGTCTTATTTCCCTCCTCTTTCCCAACGGTTCATCAAAACCATTGGGAAAGAGGCCTCTTTCCCAACGGTTCACCTAAACCGTTGGGAAAGAGTCTTATTTCCCTCCTCTTTCCCAACGGTTCATCAAAACCGTTGGGAAAGAGGCCTCTTTCCCAACGGTTCACCAAAACCGTTGGGAAAGAGGGGGAGGAATTCAACCTTCGGCCAAAATAAAATTCAAGCCATCCAAACCTATCCCAACGGTTTTAAAAACCGTTGGGAAAGGGCTATCCCACCCAAACCTATCCCAACGGTTTTAAAAACCGTTGGGATAGGTTCTTTAATTTTTTTCCAGCTCTACTAACCGAGAACATTATATGAATCAAAATTTTAAATAATTATGATAATACATATATATATTTATGAAATTATGTTTACAAAGTGATGTTAGCTTAGTGGTTAAGTCGTTCGATTATAAACGAGGGGTCGTGGGATCAAATCCCAGCGGATGTTTTATTTTTGGAATTTATATACCAACGGTTCCATTACCGTTGGTATAGATTTCATATTACCTATACCAACGGTTTCCAAAACCGTTGGGATAGGTCTATACCTACGGTTTTCGGAAAACCGTTGGTATAGACCTATCCCAACGGCTTACTTGGCTACGGTTCTCCAAACCGTTGGTATAGGCTATACCAACGGTTTGGAGGCCTATACCAACGGTTCCAAACCGTTGGTAAAAGTTAGTTTTCCAGTAGTGCTATGCTCGCACCTTATTGTGTTGGATGCAGATGATGGACAACACTGACTGGGGACAAGGGTACTAGGACTGGACGGTAATCGGAGGTGGACCATATGGTGTGTCGGTTCGCAGAAGAGACAGGTGGATGTGGAGTGCTGAGGAGGAAATCTGTACCTACCCTTTAGGTAGAAATTGAGGTGGACGATTCATGAGCTGCTTTTCACCTATCAGCCATCTTGTACTTTCCAGTTTTCCTTGTACTTTCCAATTGGGCTTGTATTCTAGACCCTTTTTCTTATTTTACTCACTCTATTTACTATTCAATTTACTTGAGTTTATATCTTGTTGTGTTCTTGGTTGTGTGTTTACAGGTTATAAATGCAATGCCTTCCCAATTCTAGGTAATTATGCCTTTGGTGCTAGTCGTCAGCCCCTGGCCTAAGGAAGGCGGACTTGGGGTAGTCACGGCACGAGGCCCGGGGGATGGGTCATGAAAAATTGGTATCAAAGGGAGGTTATACCGCAAAACATAGGACTCCAATATTTCTTTTAATGACAATAGTGTTAAGTGTAGTGAGTGTGGTTATCAGTTTAGGGAATCCAGTGTTGGTGCGGCGACCGACGTATCCATACACTAGGACCCTGACTTCTGATTTCCGACTCAGTGCACGAAAAAACTGTTTGCATATGTGTTTTTAAGAGTTTTCTTTATGATATTTTGAGTAACCTCACCAGGTATAACTTATTAACCATGGCGCACCTGTTTCTTTTTAGGATGCCTCCACACAGACAGCCAGCTAGGGTTCCGAGAGTTGTACGCACTAATAGACCACTGAGCGATAAGGACTCGGTGTAGGGCCATTTTCCATTAGAGGCACCAGTGGAGGCCCCAACGGTACCATTCCCCATTGGTCCACCGATGCCACCAGCCCCAGCAGCAGACGGTGCATGCCACTTAAGCATGCTTCACAAGTTCCAGCGCCAGAGGCCACCCAGGTTCAGGGGAGATACGGACCCAAAAATAGTTAAGGATTGGTTGGAGGTTATATTGAGAGTCTTCTGACTGGTAGAGACACCAGCCGGTCTCATGGTGATCCTTACCGCCTACCTTCTACAGGCAGCAGCTGGCAGATGGTGGAGCTTGATGCTCTAGGTTCATGATGAGGTGACACTTCTCTAGGCAGAATTCGAGAGCCTATTTCAGGCAGAGTTTATCCCAATGACTCTTCGCACAATGCGCATAAAAGAGTTTCTTAATCTACAGTAGGGCATCATGATTGTAGATCAGTACTCAATGAGGTTCTCTGACCTCTCATGCTACTCCGCTGATATGGTGCGAGACCCTTTCTTCAGGTCCCGAACCTTCGAGCAGAGACTCAGGCGGGAGATCAGGGCTTCAATGATCTCACTCATCATCCCGACGCAGAGAGATCCCTCTTAGTGGAGAGTTTCCTTGCTAACCAGTCACCTACAGCTAGATCCACCACCAGTCGTCACGTAGCGGAGCCTTCTGTAGCCAGCAGCAGACAGATGTCGCAGAGGTCTAAGAGGACCAGACCTACAGGTGGATGCCTGCATGATTTAGGGCCAGTTGTGCGGGGCACACGAGACAGAGCCAGTCATACCAAGAGTGGGTAGTGTTACACATGCGGTGGGTAGGGTCACATGGCTCGTGACTATCTGACTTGCAGTACGGATGATCAAAAAATGGTCTAAGGACCGCCCAGGCAGTGACAGAGGTTCGACCGAGGAGGTCCATAGGGAGTAGGCGGACGTGGTAGAGGAGCTGGCCGTGTAGTTGGTGGTGGGTGACGATTCGAGATGTTACCACCACCACCACTAGGAGGTCCACCCCAACCATAGGGAGCAGGTGGAAATGGGAGTGCTCAGCTCCAGGTAGCTGAGGATTATGATCATGGTGCTCTGGAGATGATACGAGGTGCGATCTGTGTCTACTCCACCTTAGCTGCAGTTATTATAGACACAGGTTCTGATCATTCTTTTATAGCCACTTCCCTCGTTCAGAGCTCGGAGATTCCGACAGAGCCGTTGGCTTGATCCTTATGACTAGAGACTCCTACGAGAGCGGATTCGACTATTATGCACTGGTGCTAGCAGTGCGAGCCTACTCTAGTAGGTGAGAGCTTCAGCTGAGATCTCCTAGTAGCAGCGTCGAGGCCTTACAACGTCATCTTGGGTATGGACTGGTTATCTACAGTCCATGATCAGATAAACTGTTTTAGGCTCAAATTATGGTGTGTCTACATGGATGGGACCATGTTTACCTTTACCAGTGAGAAGGGAGCCTTTGTAGCATAGGATGGACTTGCCTGGGGAGGGTGCAACCGATCACTCATCAGTTGGCCAGCCTTACCCTCAGAGCAGTTGATGTGGAGAGTCTGAATTATCCTGTAGTGGTGGAACAGTATGCTGATGTCTTCCCTGATGATGTCCCGGGTCTACCTCCTTGCAGAGAGGTGGACTTTTACATTGACTTGTACCCTGGTATGGCACTGATATCTACACCATCATATTAGATGGCTCCCACGGAACTTCGTGAGCTACGGGTACAGCTGGGGGATTTACAGGGGAAGGGGTTCATCCGGCCCAGTGTTTCACCTTGGGAATCCCCGATTCTATTCGACAAGAAGGCGGATAGGAGCTTGAGGCTTTGCGTTGACTATCAGTGCCTAAACCAGGTGACCATGAAGAACAAGTACCCACTTCTGAGGATTGATGATCTCTTTGATCATCTGAAGGGAGCATGGTGGTTCTCGATGATAGACCTTAGATCAGGTTATCACTACCTCAGAGTACGAGACGAGGATGTGCATAAGACGACCTTTAGATGTAGGTACGACCATTATGAGTTCTTGGTTATGCCATTCAGTGTAACCAACACTCCAGCAGTTTTCATGGGACTCATGAACATGATCTTTCAGCTATACCTTGATCACTTTGAAGTAGTCTTCATCGATGACATTCTGATCTACTCAACCACTGAGTAGGATCATGCATATTATTTACAGTTAATACTAGACACACTCTGAGAGCACCGAATTTATGGTAAGCTCTCGAAGTGCCAGTTCTGGATCCGAGAGGTTCACTTTCTGGGACATGTCATCTCGAAGGCTGGAGTTGCAGTGGATCCAGCGAAGATTGAGGCGGTACTTGCTCTAGAGCCACTCAGGTGTGTGATAGAGGTATAGAGTTTCTTGGGTTTGGATGGATGCTATCAGAGATTTGTGCTATACTTCTCCAGAGTTGTAGCACCATTATCAACATTGAAGAATAAGGGGAAACCCTTTGTTTGGTTGGAGAAATGCCAGTGGAGTTTTCAGGAGATGAGGTAGAGGCTGACTAGTGCCCCCATCTTGAGGCTTACAGAGGAGGGCATAGGGCACGTAGTCTACTGTGATGCATCAGGGACTAGACTAGGATGTGTCTTGATGAAGTAGCAAGAAGTGATCACATATGGTTCTCGACAGCTAAGACAACATGAGAAGAACTACGCTACCCATGACCTGGAGTTATCAGCAGTAGTCTTCACCTTGAAGATGTGGTGGAACTATCTAATGGGAAAACATTTTACAGTGTACTCTGATCACAAGAGTATCAGGTATATCTTCTCTCAGAAATACCTGAACCTGAGACAACGAAATTGGATTGAGTTCTTCCAGGACTATGACTTCGAGATAGTCTATACTCCTGGGAAGGGGAACATTTTTGCAGATGCACTCAGCAGGAGGTCTAGTATACAGCTGCTAGGCGAGGCGACAGAGCAGCTGGCTGCTTTGCAGATATCCTTTGTGGATAGAGATGGATCATTTTTCCTTCAGTGTCTTATAGTCACTCCCCCACTTCTTTAGAAAGCTGGGAAGGCGTAGCATGGGGATGCTGACTGTGAGGCACAGTGTGCTCAGATATTCACAGGACATTCACCTGATGGATTTTCTGAAGGTGGGGAGCACTTCATCCTCTTTAGAGGATGTACCATGGTACCAGTTTCACTTCAGGATGAAGTGTTGATGGAGTTCCACACATCCCCTCTAGCGATACATCTAGGAGTGGCGAAGATGTACCAGGATCTCTAACGACAGCACTGGTGGTAAGGAATAAAGAAATAAGTTGCAGAGTTTGTCTCTCGGTGCCTCACTTGTCAGCAAGTGAAGGCGGAGAATCAGGTACCAGTAGGCTTGGTTTAGCCTTTGGAGGTTCCAGAGTGGAAGTGGGATGAGATATCCATGGAATTCATGACATGACTTCCACGTACATCCAGAGGTCATGACTCTATCTGGGTGATCATCAACCGACTCACCAAGTCAGCCCACTTCCTACTAATCAGAGAGCAGGGTTCAGTAGAGAGCTTGAGATGCCTCTATGTGCATGAGATTGTGTGGATATATAGAGTACCCTTGACGATTGTCTCCGATTGTGATGCACGTTTTACTTCCTGGCTATGGAAGGGGTTACAAGAGGCTTTCGGGACACAACTTCATTTGAGCACCGCCTTCCTTCCTCAGATGGATGGTCATACTGAGCAGACCATTCAGACCCTCGAGGACATATTGTGTAATTTTTTCCTCGACTTTGGTCTCAGCTGGGAGGATCACATGCCTTTGGTGGAGTTTGTGTACAACAATAGCTATCACTCCACCATTGGGATGGAACCTTTCGAGGCATTGTATGAGCGACCTTGCATATCACCCTTGTGCTGGACTGACCCAGGGGAGTCAACACTAGTGGGACCAGAGATGGTACGGGCTACCACAGAGAATGTGCAGATCATCTAGGAGCAGATGAAGACTGTACAGAGAAGGCATAAGTCTTATGCTGACAGGAGACAGAGACCTCTGAAGTTTGAGGATGGCGACCACGTCTTTCTACGGGTCTCACCTCGACGAGGTTTTTGGAGATTTGGCCGAGGTGACAATTTATCTCTGAGGTTCATCAGACCTTTTCAGCTCCTCAACAGAGTTGGCGAGGTAGATTACCGCTTATATCTTCCACCTCAATTGCACCGGGTGCATGGCGTCTTCCACGTATCCCAACTAAGGAGATACGTAAACGATCCTTCTCACTTCATCGACCATGGCGAGCTGGACGCCGATGATGGGGAGACTTTTATAGAGGTTCCAATTGAGATTGAGGATCGATAGGAGCGAGTCCTTCATTGACAGTTGATACCTCTGGAGCATGTTCGCTGGCAGCATGAGAACCTCCAAGAGAGCACATGGGAGCGGGAGGTTTAGATGCATGCTCAGTACCCCCACTTGTTCCCTTAGTTTGAGTTGTGGCTTATGGGGACGTAAAGCCCTGATGTGGGGAGAATTTAAAGACCCTAAATTTCCATGTAATTTTTTTATTAAATGGGAATTTTATGAGTCCAAAAAAATTGACGGCGCATAATTCTGAGGCCCAGAGTGCCCAAAATGAATTTATGAACTTTTTTTCGGGTATGTTCAGTAAACGTGTGAGTGGGTTTTTCTAACTTTTGAACCAGTGCTCAAAATTGAAATATGAGGACACCATTGAACTCGCAGTGCCGATATTTGCTTAAGGAGACTTTCACCTCGATGGCAGTTGGTAGAGGGTGAAAGTTAATTTTTGGGATTTTCGTGAAAAGAATAAAATAAAATAAAGTGTGTAACATTTTTTTTGAAACTTCCATGTGGAAGTTTCATAGGTGGGGACCACCTGAATTAACCTCCCATGAGAGGTTATGGTGGTGGGGACCACTCGAGGCTTAAACCTCTTGAACTCCCCTCTTAATGAGAGAGAAACCTCTCAACTCCCTCTTTAATGTGGAGGATCCTCTTGAGCTTCCTCCACATTAATTGTGCCAACGACATACATTAATTTTTCCAACATGTGTGTGTGTGTGTGCCAACATAATTTCTTCTTAAGTTAAATTATATTGGCACTTCTTTCTTTTGGTGGGCAAAGGAGAAGGAGAGAACTATTTGGAGAATCGTGGAGAATCCCATCCTCCAACAAAGAACAATCTTATTGATGAAGAACACCTTTGACTACGAAGAACCAACGAATGAGCCTAGGATCAGAGGCGTGTGGCGGGCACAACGAATGTCGATATCTTCGACTTCCTCAAACGTGGGACGTCTTCATCTACGATGAATCTATGTACATACTTCCTTCTTGCACCAACATCAACTAACAATCCAAGGTAGGGGTTATTATTAAATTCTTGAATTTATCTCATTTAATTTCCTCGTTCTTGGTAAGAATGGTGAACGTGGATCAACCAAAATGAGTTGATCCATGATTCCTATTAAATTGAAGAGTTTTTCATTCTTGACTCCTATTTTTATTGAGCCTCTTGCTACTGCTCTAACACGGAGGGTGCGGGCCAAAAAAACATGGCCCGACCCCTCCTCCGTTCTTCCTTATTATGTTCTTCTTGATGGAAGAAAGTGGCTTACACCATGATGACGAACGAAGAGAGAGGCCGAATAAACTGGCTGCCAGCAAAGGCATGGTGCCCCACCATCCACGGCCGAGCCGCCGCCGTCCGCAGCCGAGCCGCCGCCCGCGGCCTCACCGCCCGAGCTGCCACTGCCATCCACGGCTGAGCCGCCACCCGAGCTGCCACCGTCGTCCGCAGTTGAGCCGCCACCCGTGGCCTCACCGGCCGAGTCACTGCCGTCGTCCATGGCCGAGCTTCTGCCATCGTCCGCAGCCCCACCGCGCTGCCCGCGGTCTCACCGAGCCACCCCTCTACCGATCCGTCCACACAGAACCCCTGGGCCGAGCAGCCCTCGTGGCACCCTGTGGCCGAGCCGCCCTCGCGGCATCCTTGGGTTGAGCTGCCCTCGCCGTACCCTCTACGGCCGAGCCACCCTCGCGGCACCCCCCGCGGCCCCCCGCGGCCTAACAGACTGTCCAGCAGGCCAGGCCGCCTAGTATGGGCCAGGCCAGAACCAGTGGGTCGAGCCGAGTCAACCCAGACCAGGTCGGCCCAGGCCGGGTTGGGCCAGTTCGGTCCGACCGGGTCGGACCAGACCCAGACCCATTACGACCCATTTACGCTCTTTTGGACATAACTTTGGCACTGGATGTCTGTTTGACGAACCTTCAATGACACTGGAAACCCTGGAGTGAGACGGTCCCTTTTTTAATATCCCACTGGAGTCTTGGATAAATCTGGGGAATAATTGGGTTGGATCAAGCATGAATCCAATCGGGCCATCGGGACTAAAATGCTAATAACTCACAAACTGAGCCTCCGATTGACGCACCGTCTATTGCATTGAGACCCCTATGATGTGGTGAACCATTAAGATACTTCTTCGTGGGACATCGTGGTAGTTGGAAAATCGACCAGTGGCTTGGGAAGATGACTCTCTCGGAGACGAGCACTCCTAGTGAGGAAACTCAGTAGTTGGATGTGACGAGAAGAGTGCTCCAAGTGATCCTGTGTGGGTCAGCTCCAAGCAATCCTGTTCGGGTCAGCTCCTAGTGATTCTATGCGGGTTAGCTCCTAGCGATCCTGTGTGGGTCAGCTCCTAGTGATCCTGTGCGGGTAAGCTCCTAGAGATCCTCTGTGGGTGAGCTCCTAGCGATCTGGTGTGGGTTAGCTCCTAGCGATCCTGTGTGGGTCATCTCCTTGCGATACCGTGTGGGTCAGCTCCTAGCGATTCTGTGTGGGTCAGATCCTTGCGATACCATGTGGGTCAGCTCCTAGCGATCCTGTGTGGGTCAGTTCCTAGTGATCCTGTGTGGGTCAGCTCCTAGCAATCCATTGTGGGTGAGCTCCTAGCAATCCTGTGTGGGTGAACTCCTAGGGATCCTGTGTGGGTTAGATCCTAGAGATCATGTGTGGGTCAGATCCTAGTGATCCTGTGTGGGTCATCTTCTAGTGATTATGTGCAGGTCAGCAGCAAAGCCTCTTAATGGGGTAGATGATTCAGTCGATATAACTAATCATCTCTAATACTGTACCTAAGTTATACCTGGTGTGAGTTGATTCAGTACCTCTGTGTTTTCCTCATGATTGAGATGGATTACTTGAAAACTCATCTATATGTATGGGCATATACCTAAGTAGGGTTATCTGTTGATTTCATACCTTTTGGTTTATCCTTGGTGGAATTTGTGAGACCTTGAGGGTCTCAGGTTCCCTATTGAGTTTCGTTATACTCACCCCTGCACAGGCTATGCCCGCACCTTGTTATGTTGGATGCAGATGACGGACAATGCTAAATGAGGACAAGTGTACCAGGACTGGATGGTGTTCGGAGGTGGACCATACGACGTGTTAGTTCGCAGAGGAGACGAGTGGACATGGAGGGATGAGGAGGTGATCCGTACCTACCCTTCAAGTAGGAATCAAGGTGGATGATCCAGAAGATTCTTTTCACCTATCATCCATCTTGTACTTTCCAGTTTTCCGTGTACTTTCCATTTGGGCTTGTATTCTGACCCCTTTTTCTTACTGTACTCACTCTGTTTACTATTCAGTTTACTTGAGTTCGTATCTTGTTGTGTGCTTGGTTGTGTGTTTACAGGTTATAAAGGAAATGCCTTCCCAGTTGTAGGAAATTACATCTTTGATGCTAGTTTCCAGCCCCTGGCATAAGGAAGGGAGGCTTGGGGTAGTCATGGCATGGGCCCTGAGGGATGGGTCATGACACGAAGCCGGGACCTTCCTTCGCGGTGCGCTGCCCTACTCCAATGCGGCCAGCAAAGTCCAACCACCCCTTTTTGTCTGCCGTGTCACCTTCGGGCACCTCCTCTTTCTCACGGCCGATGGTAGCCGACCCCTGCCTCCTCCAGTTTTTAGCATCGTTGCGCCGACGATGCTTCCATGGGCCACCGGCGAAGCTCCGGTGGTCCGATTCCTTTCTCATCTGCACCTACAGGCCTCCCAGGATGGCGCCTACACCACATGACCCAAAGTTTCGCCTTTCTGTCATATTTTTCAGTCGCTCATGAATAACTCCACCAACCCAAGATTGGCGGAGGTTTCGATCATTTTTCAGCTCGGCCCGTGCCCTCCGCATTAGCGTTATAACATGGGAATGATTATTTAATCATAAAAAATCCCATAAAGAAACCCCACATTATCCTCCTGCATTAAAGATCTAAATGCATATCAACCTGTTGGATGGTTGATCTGTGTTTTTCATAATATTCAAGAATGTGGAAAAAAGGGAGGAATTAAGCACATAACCCACTACCTCGAATACGTTGATAGACAGTGCAGATGAGGAAGATGGGACCACTTTCGAAGCATGTTCGTTGGCGTTCGTCATTGTCTGGTTCAAATTCTATAAGGCATCGAAGCTCTGTTCTACGTTGGAGGAAGTCATTGTTGGCACTTCATCAGAGGTTCCTCTCATGAGTGCACAAGAACCATGCCCAATATTTGTTTAAATAAATGTGAGGAACCAACCGCGTTGCATAACATTAATTCAGTTCATTAATGAACCACATTTAGTGTTATATTTAAACAACCAACATCTAGGTTACATAACCCAAGGGTCAAGTCATTGAATGACCTATTAACTTCATGGTTCCGCCACGTCACTAAATGGTTACAAAAAGAGATAAAATAACGCATGGAGTTATTTTATTATTTTTTGTAAAGTCTAAAAGTTAAAATTTTCATCTGACCCTTTCCATTCGAAGTTAAGCTTTGCCTAAGTGAAACCCAACACTGTGAATTTAACGGTGCCCTCAGATTTTTAATCTGAGCACCAATTCAAAAGATAGAAATCACCGCCCGCACGTTTATTGAACGTACCTTAAAAAAAGTTCAAAAAATTATTAACAGTCACCCTCAACCCATGCCGATCGAGGTTAGGATCTACCTAATGAGAACATTCCCTCACAAGTTCAACGGTACTCTTGTATTTCCAATCAAAGTTACTATTTAGGAGTTAAATAATTTAACAATAAAATAATTACTACTTAATTATTTTATTTACGGCCAAAAAATAACATCCATTGTTGGCCCGAGTTGGCCAAGGTTAGGATTTTCCTAAGGAAATCATACCCTTACGAGCTCAACGGTGGTCTCCGGTTTTCAATTTGAGTCACCATTTGTGAGTTATAATCATTTGAAAAATAAAATAATTTTATTTAATTACTTTATTTATGATTAGTCCATTTTTGGGTTTTCTCACTAGAGGCATGCACCGACTAAACTTAAGTCGCGCCTAGGGTAAACCCGCCATCTTGAATGCAATGGTGCCCTCAGATTTTTGATCTAGGTACCCGTTTAAGAGTTATTCCACTTTTTTAGAAAAACTACTCACACACGCTATTTAAATCTTAACATTTTTTTGATGGATCATTTTGGGCACTCCGGGTCTCAGAATCACATGCCACCAATTTTAGAAGTCTCATAATAATCCTATATAATTAAAAAAAATTATACAGATATTCTGGGACATTACATGTTAAGTGAAGAAAAAGTGCACCCAAAGGTTTCATATATAGATGTGAACTCAAGGATGATTCCCAATATGGGAATTAAGGAGCATGCACAACCATGGTTTAGAGTACACAATGAAAATTAAATAAAAGTAATGACCAACAAGTAAAATCATGAAAATCATGAATGCATGAAAATAATTCCACAAAGTAGCAGTAGCATTTAGAAAATTAAGGGATGTAATAAAGTAAAGAGATTAAAACAATTACTCCCCTGTATTATGAAAGAATTAACCATTTGAACATTTCATATATAACCTCCCATTTGATAATTGATTCATAACTCTCGTTAATAAGTGGAAGCTCCTACAAAAGAAAAAAATCAACATTAGTTTAAAAAAAATTAAAGTTCAGAGAAAAAATAACCAAAGATAAGGAACAAGGGAAGTGTTATCCAGTTTTCTCAAGATGCATC
This sequence comes from Viscum album, assembly GCA_963277665.1. Taxonomy (NCBI): domain Eukaryota; kingdom Viridiplantae; phylum Streptophyta; class Magnoliopsida; order Santalales; family Viscaceae; genus Viscum; species Viscum album. The sequence goes on from OY728165.1 coordinate 1,089,778,365, forward strand.
TATTAGATGCTAAGGAAAATAGTTGAAACTTATATTGTTGGTTGGTACCAACTTTTAATCAGGTCACTAAAACTACTGTGACCACTCCTCATGCATAATAACTCCATCAAAAGCACTCACACTTGACACAGAATGCTAAAATTGGTCGCTCAAGTATAAATCCTTCATGTAAAAACAAATAAATAATAAGAAAAAACATTAATGATTAATAAGTAATGACCCTGAAGTTGTGGGAGTGTATGGTAGTAATCATTGGCCCAAGTGAGCAAGGAAAAGGATTGGTATGTACAAAAAGAAATGAGGGATTTTTATTCAAAGGAAAATAAACCCAAAAAAGAAATAAAATATTTATTGAATCATGAGTTATATCCCAAGTAGCACTATTTTTATACAACCCATCTTAACTCTCCTAAAAACTAATTATAGTCACTAGGTGGATGCGATTTCCAAAGTTGGAACCACCACATTTTCATGGCCCATTTATTTTTAGTTGATAATTTTTTTTCTAGGGAACATAATATTATAAGAAAACACACAACTTTTTCAACACTTGAAAATTACCTTAGGGAACACCACTTTTCATAAAATAACTTCTCAAATGATTCCCTTAGAGGATTATAAAAATCATTACCTGAGCCCGCATCCCTAATGTTTTCTAGGGATTCCAACTCAGGTGAAAAAGAATGGAATCCCTTAACCTCAACCAAGAAACTCTTATGCACATCAATATAAAATAAATTACAAGAATGAATCTTAGTAGGTATATTTTCCACTTCTATAATTGACTCATATTTGAAAAAAATAGAATTTTTGTGATGGGGTAGTGGTGTACAAGGTTATCCTAAGGATGTGTTGTTGGATTGGTGTAGCCCAATCTGTTCTGAATAACGATTGGTCCAAATTCTTCTGGCCCATACTGCGCACCAAGATTCAATTTTGCGGGTCAAGCTCTGCGATGAGCTCATAGGGGGTTATAGGTGAAATACAACCTACTCTAGGGGTCTGAGGGATGAAGTCCCCCGACCCAATTTTGGGGGGACTATGACAACTCTTGCCAACTATAGTAGAGCTGACCTACTGACACCGGCATGGCACTATAGCAATACAGACTTTTGGAATGACTATTGTAGCTCTGTGGACATCCAGCCTCTAGCCACTATAGCACATTGGACCTGGGTGGTCACGACACTATAGCGATGTAGACTTTTAGCCACCTTTTACTGGTACACAACAGAATTTTTGTGTGGTTGGCGGAATAGTGATTCATCCTCCTTATTAGTCTATTTTAGGCTAGAGATTCCGTGTGATTGAGAACCCTAAAACTCCCTATAATTTTGTGCTCTAACTATAGTGAAATTTCTACCTCTCCATGGACATAGGGATCATTTCCAAAACTATGTAAATCTCTCTATCCAAGATCTTATTCTTCTTCTTTTGTTTTTACCTTTTACTCTTCTATGAATCATTTTTTTACTTTGTTGCTCCCAATGTTTCTGCAACATGTGTAATTATTCTTATAGCCTATTTCCTCACTTCCAAACTCTAAAATATCTAAAACAGGGATATAAATATTTGAGTTTAAACAAACAGTCTCAAGAAGAGGGTTATAAAATTCAATTTGAAAAGATTTTTGAATATTTGAATTCAATTTGAAATCCTCTTCCAATTGTATTTGAGCTATAAAAATAAGATCAAATGCCCTAGTTTTGAATTCTATAAGACAAGGAGTGTTTGAAAAATGATCAAATACATCCATTTCAACCTCTATTAAGACAAAATCCACAGACATAAAATCAAAAACATCATTTTTCATTGTTGGTTGGGTGATATCCTTTTCAACCTTAAAACAATTGGAATGAAACTTAATAATTTTAATAGAGTGACCATACTCCCGAAATTATGCTTATATAATTACAATATCTCCAAGTGGGTCTTGAAAATGTGAAATAATTGAAGCTCTATAAAAGTTGTTCATATGTTCATTATTCTCAAATTTTTCTTTTAACACGACATCCTAAGGATTAATCCAATGAACATACTATTGAACCACTTTATCAAACAATTTTGACATTAAAACTATTTGTTCGTGGAGGAACCTTATAATAAGAGTTAAACCACCACCCTCCATTTTACCAATTTCAATAATTATTTTCAAGAAATAATTATCAATGATGAAACAAAGAAGTGTAATTTTATTTTATATTTTTGTTTTTTTGTTTTTGTTTTTTCTTGTTCACTGTTTTTTATTCTCTTATTTTTTTTCTTTAGACACTTAAAGCACACCTTCCTTAGAAAATATTCCAAATCTTGAATGGGATGAAGGTAATAATGGAAATAAATGGACAATTTATATTATCCTACTCTCACTAGTATAGTGGTGATCAAGGCTAATCCATAGGGAAGGTTGGTGAGATATTTTAAGGGTCTTATTTATCCTAAAATACAAAGAATCATAACTAGAATGGGGAAAAATGGATGCGAGCAATGTGTGATAATGATGAATGAAGATAGGATGAAATGTTATTGGTGTTAGGTCTAACCTATGCGAACAAGTAGAAGTATACAAAAATAGATAATTAGGAAAATTCAATTGAGTAAACTCAGCCAAATGATGATGTTCGTGAAAATAGAGTCAACTAAACTTGAAAACATATAATTCATTAGCCAATGAACTCATTTTTAATTGAAAACACTCAATAATATAGTCCCACTGAATAACCTATTGATTCATTATGATAGGAAAAAATTCTAATAAGTCTTAAAACTACTCTCTGCCTCTCAGTGCTTCAAATAAGATCGATGGTAAATAGAGAGGTGAATTAGCGATGGTTGTATTAGAGTGGGTTTAAACCCCTTCTAAATTTGTTCTAAATTAATTGGAAACTAGAACTTTAGAAGGGGTTTAAACCCTTTCTAATTTATTTATTATTTAGAGGTGGGTAAAATGCCTCTAATTGATTTTAGAAGGGCGTATTTAGAGGCTGTTTTTTAACGACCCCTAATTACTCAGAGTTTTAGGGGTGTTTGGAACTGCCCATAAATGTGCCACTTTTTTGACAAATATGTTTTCTCATCTCATTCAGTCATGCCAAGTACCTCCCTACCATTCCACCCTATCCCATTAGTTACCACCCCTCATCCCCGTTGAGGGCCTCCCTCCCATTCTATCGTGCTAGTTCACCTCCAGTTCTCCCCCAATCCTCCAACTGGAGAACCTCCATTATGCATGCAAATTGTCTCACTAACCCTCATGTAAAATTCACATATGTGGGGATTCGAACCCCGATCACCAGACAAAGAACGCCGACAACCCCCCCAAGTTAAACCACTATGCCACTTTAATATATGATGTTTATATACACATCAATCTATTTATATACATTTCATTCTTTATTAAATAAATATTATTTATATAATATATTTAAATAAAGTTAAATATATAACATGTATATAAATTTAAATAAAATATATATTTATATTTATATTTACATACATTTGAGTAATTATATTTTTATATATATTTATAATTCTATTTATTTTATGTATAATCACATATGTTTATATATTTATAAATATATGTAGATAGATTATTTATGTACTTAAATACATATTTATATATTATATACATGTTTATTTATAATATATATATATATCAGTATTTATTTAATATATTTATATAATTCCTTTAAAAATATATTTATATAATGTATTTAAATACATATATTTATGATTATGCATATTAATATATATTTATTTGCTTAAATTGTATAATATTATATATAATTAATATTATATCAAATATAATTTATACAAATATTTTATATGAAATACAATTTATGAAAATATTTATACAATGTTATATGAAATACAATGTTATATTATATATAATTAATATGTATATTATATATAATTAATATTATATGAAATACAATTTATAAAAATATATAATTAATATTATATTTAAAATTACCAGGGAAGGGAAACTACAAATCTATAAAGAAGCACGCAAACACACACATTTAGGAAGCCAGGGAGACTCGAACTCGAGACCTCTCCAACACACCACAAGGCCATTTTCCACTAGATTAGGCCTTGGTGGCATATAATTTATATTATATGAAATATAATTTATAAAAATATTTATATAATGTATTTCAATACATATATTTATTATTATGTACATTAATATATATGTATTTCAATAAATATAATTGTATGATATTTTGTACATTAATATATATTTATTTGTATAAACTGAATTTCATATAATTTTAATTATATATAATATAAAAGCATAAACATATTTTTTAAAAACATATTTTTTATTTTTATAATATAAATTATAAAAACTATAAGCTTGGGTTTTTATATGATATATTTTTTAAATAAATTATATTTATGTATATATTTATATAATATGTTTATTCTTTTATATTATATATAATTAATATTATATGAAATACAATTTAAGAAAACAAATATATATTAATGTATATAATATTATAAAATTATATTTTTGTATACATATAAATACAATTAAATAAAATCATATAAATATTTTACATAATATGTTCATATAATGAATTTAAATAATTTATATATTGTGTTTAAATTATATATGTATGTATGTAAATAAATTATCCATTTAAACATTTCATGTGTAACCTCCCATGTGATAATTGAATCAGAACTCTGGTTAACAAGTGGAAGCTCCAATAAAAGAAACAAATCAACATTAGTTTTAAAAAATAAATTTCGGAGAAAAAATAAATAAATATGAGGAATAAGAGAGGTGTTATCAAGTTTTCACAAGATGAATATCCTAGATTATATGGATAATAGTTGAAACTTATACCACTGGTTGGTACCAAATTTTAATATAGTCACTCAAACTACCATGACCAATCCTCATGCACAGTAACTCCATCAAAAGCACTACCACTTGACACATAATTCTAAACTTGGTCACTCAAGTATAAATACTTCAAGTAAAAACAAATAAATATTAAGAACAAACATTAATGATTAATAAGTAATAACCCAGAAGTAGTGGGAGTGTAATGTAGTAATAACTAGTCCAAGTGAGCAAGGAAAAGGATTGGTATGTACAAAAAGAAATGAGGGTTTTTTATTCAATGGAAAAGAAAAAAAGGAAATAAAATATATTGAACGATGAGTTGTCTCCCAAGAAGCGCTAGTTTTATAAACCCCATATGAAATCACCTAGAAAATAATTATAGTCACTAGGAGGATGAGATTTTCAAATTTTGAACCACCACATTTGTTTGGACCATTTATTTTTAGGTGAGAAATTTTTTTCTAGGGAAACTAATCTTATAAGTGAACACACCACTCTCTCACTTTCTGAAAATTCCCTTTAGGAACATCAATTTGCATAAAAGGACTTCTTAAAGGATTCTATTAGTGGATCATAAAATTCATCACCCAAGCCCACATTCCTAGTGTTTTCAATGGAATTAAACTCAAGTGTAAATTAAGGGGATCCCTTAACCTCTACCAAGAAACTCTTATGAACATCAATATAAAATAAATCTCAATAATGACTCTTGGAAGGTATATTGTCCAATTCTGTAATTGAATAAAATTTAAAAAATAGAATTTTTTGAAGGGATAGTGGTGTACAAGGTGATCCTAAGGTTGTGTTGTTGGATTGTTGTAGCCCAATCCATTCTGGATGATGATTGGGCCAAATGATTTTGGACCATACTGTGCACCAAGCTGCAACTCCGCGGGTCAATATCTATGGTGAGATCGTTGGGGGTTGTAGGAGAAACACACTCCTGCTCTGAGCGTGGGGGCTGAAGGCCCCCAGTCCAAATTTTTGGGGACTATAGAAACTCTGGCCGATGGTTGCAGAGATGACTCACTAACATCGACATGGAACTACATCAGTGCAGAACTTTAGCATGACTATTATAGCTCTACAAACTTCCACCCACCAGCCAGTGTAACACCTTGGACTTGGGTGGTCATGAAACTATAGTTTTGCAAACTTACATCCACCTTTTACTATTTCACAACAGAATTTCTGTACGGTTGGTGGATCAATGCTTCGTCCTCCTTATTAGCCAATTTCTAGTTAGGGCTTCTACGTGATTGAGAACCCTGAAACTAACTGTAATTTTTGTGCACCCAACTATAGTAAATTTTATTTCTCTCCATGGAAATAGAGATCATTTCCAAAACCACATAAATCTCTATGTCCAAAATCTTCTTCTTATTATTTTGTTTTTCCATTTTACTCTTCTCTGAATCATTTTTTCACTCAATTTATACTATTGTTTCCTCAACATGTTTCATGATCCTCACATCCTCTTTCCTCACTTAAAAACTCTAAACTATCTAAAATAGGGATAGAAATGGATGAGTTTAAACAAACAGTCTCAATAATAGGGTTATCAAATTCAATTTGAAAATATTTTTGAATATTTGAAATCAGTTCGAAATCCTCTTCCACTTGTATCTAAGCTAAAAAAATAAGATCAAATTCCCTATTTTTGAATTTTACAATCCAAGGAGTGTTTGAAAAATGATCAAAGACACCATCTCAACCTCTATTAAGACAAACCCCAAAAAATAGAAAATCACAAACATCATTTTTCATCATTGGTTGTGTGAGTTCTTTTTGAACCTTAAAATAATTAGAATTAAACTTAGGAATTTTAATAGAGTGAAAATAATCCGTTTATTATGATTATATAATTAAAATCTCTAAAAGTGTGTCTTGAAAATGTGAAATAATCAATGCTCTGTAAAATTTATTCATATTGTCATTATTCTCAATTTTTTATTTTAAAATTACATCTTGAGAATTAATTCAATCAACATAATCTTGAACCACTTTAGAAAACTATTTTTGAGATTAAAACTATTTGTTCATGGAGGAAACTTATAATAATAGTTAAAATATTATCCTCCATTTCATAATTTTCTAGCATGATTTTCAAGAGATAATTATCAACGATGAAATAAAGTAGTGAAATTTTATTTTATTTTTTAATTTTCGTTTTTTTGGTACACTGTTTTTTATTTTCTTTTTTTTTCTATAGACAGTCAATGCACACCTTCCATGAAAAATGTTAAAAATTTTTAATGGGATAAAGGTCATCATGTATATCAAATTATAATTTATATTCTCCTACTCTCACTAGTATAGTAGAGAGCAAGGTCGATCCATATGAAAGGTTAGTGAGATGTTTTAAGGGTATTATTTAGCCTAAAATACAAAGAATCAGAACTAGAATGGGGGAAAATGGATACGAGAAGTGTGTGATAATGATGAATGAAGATAGGATTAAATTTTATTGGTGTTAGGTATAACCTATGTGAACAAGTAGAAGTATGAATAAAGAGATAATAAGGAAAATTAAATTAAAGAAACTTGACCAAATGATGATGTTCTTGAAAATAGAGTTAACTGAACTTGAAAAATTAGAAGTCATTATCCAATGAACTCTTAATCAATTGCAAATGATTGCTCATATAGTCCCAATAAATAACATCTTTATTTATTACAATAGGAAACCATTCTAAGAATTATTAAAATTACTCTTCACCTCTCGATACATTGAATAAGATCACTGGTAAATAGAGAAGTGAATTAGTGGCAGTTGTATTAGAAGGGGTTTAAACCCCTTTTAATTTTGGTTTGAATTCATCGAAAACTGGAAATTAAGAATGGGTTTAAACCCTTTCTAATTTATTTATTATTTAAAGGCGAGTAAAACCACATCTAATTTATTTTTGAAGGGAATATTTAGAGGTGTATTTTTAACCTCTCCTAAATACTCAGAGTTTTAGGGGTGGTTTGAATGGCCCATAAATATTACACTTTTTAAAAAAATATGTTTTCTTATCCTGTTTGGTCATGCCAAGTCCCTCCCCCCCATTCCACCCTGTCCCACCAGTTATCTCCCCTTGTCCTCATCGAGGTCCTCCCATTCTATCGCTCTAGTTCCCCTCCATTTCTCCCCTAATCCTTCAACAGGAGAAACTCTATTGTGCATGAACCTATCCCACCAACCCTCATGTAAAATTGACCTATGTGTGGATTCAAACCTGGATCACCAGAAAAAAAACGTTGCCACCCCCCAAGCTATAGCACTATGACATGTTAATATCTTATTTTTAAATACACATCAGTCTATTTATATACATTTCATGCTTTATTAAATAGATATTATTTACATAATATATTTAAATACATTTAACTATATAACCTATATATTAATTTAAATAAACTATATATTTATATGTATATTTATGTACATTTGAGTAATTATATTTTTACATATATTTATAATTATATTTATGTTACGTATATAAATATATGTTTATATATTTATTAATATATTTATGTAAATTATTTATGTAATTAAATACATATTTATATATCATATACATGTTTATTTAAATAATATATATATATATATATATATTTATTATATTTATATAATTAATTTAAAAATATATTTATATAATGAATTTCAATACATATATTTATTATTATGCACATTAATATATTTTTTTAAAACTATGATGCCTTGTTCAAAAGTCCAAAGCTCTAAAATATATAAATATAAAAAACAAGGCTACAAAAGTCTGAAGGAGGGAAATTTATTACAATTTTTTTCATGTAACGAGATGAGATCTGTTGGGAGGTTCTCCATCCATGTAACTTTTCTATTAAATAAATTATTAGAAAGACTATCTTCCACCCTATTCGCCTCATGTTAAGCATGATTGATTATATGGTTGACCTCTAAAAGTTGTTGGATGCAAACCATCCATCTTGTTGTGAGGGTCCATGCTAGGTGAACCACTACATATCGAAGGGCCTCAACAAAGTTAGTGGAGTCACTTTCAATCAATATTTTATTCCATAATTTTTTACTTGATGAGACCAATGGAAATAATAACGTTTTACATCTCTGATTCTAAGGAGGAGGCAAAAACACACGTACCATAGTAATATCCCAAAATATGACCATTGTGATTTCTGCACACGATTCCACTACCTGTGGGGCCAGGGTTTCCTTTTGTGGAACCATCCACATTTATTTTGATCCAGTCAGGGAGAGGAGGTTTCTATAATACTTCTAACATACCTTTTGGCTGACTGAATATTCATTTGATTCTAATCTAATGAAGAATAATAATATCCCTAACCGAATTGTTTCAGGTACATGTTTACATCATTACATCTTCCTTGATCACAATGAAGATCTTAGCCTAAGATGTATGAAGATTGAAAGTGTTATTGTTGTGAATGGTAAAATTTATTTTATACCATATGGTGTGAATCAGTTTAGAAATATAAATAATGAAAATCTGTTCAATTTAAGGAGAGTTTTCCATAGTAGTTCATCTTTGAAGATGTAGTTCAATGGAGTCCAAACCTGTCCATCTGAGATCAAAAATTTAAAATATGTATTTTCATAATATAGAAGCAATAGAAAAAGATAGGAACATGTGGTCAACATCCTCTCTATGTTGATTACACATACGACACTTAAAATAAAGCTGAATACCAAATAATTAAAGATTGCAATCAGTGGGAACTCTATTTTGGGATATTCTCCAAACTAGGGGGAATTAGAACGGTATAACCCATTATTGTTTAAATCTATTTAAACAAGAAAAATCATGAATATAATTAGTGAAATTATGATTTTAGAAACTTTCAGAATCTAGAAGACCATTATGATTGAGTTCCCAAACCAAAAAATCATCAGTGTTGACAAAAGGGTAGTTGTTAATAACAGTATTGATCTCACAAGGTAAATACAAATCTATAGAGAACATTTAGTCATTTATTAAGGTATTAATATCATAAGATAGATACATAGAACCAATCATAGAGCTAAGAGGGTAACAATTCAATTTATCCAACCAAATTTTCAAAGAATATTTTTATTAACATTCCATTTAGAATGATACATAATTTTAGAAAATGAGAGCTTGATAGAAGGCCAGTTAGAAGATTCCATGTATAAAAAATTACATTTTATTAGATTTTTATAAAATCTTACCCTAAGTAAATAAAAGGATGATGGGTTATTATTTATGAGGTTCCACATGATTTTAGCTTGAAAGAATTCATTAAAGAAGAAATGTTTCTTAATATCGAGGCCACCATTTTTGAGGGTTTTACAAAAATTATTCCAAGGAACCATGAAAAGTTTCCTTTCAAGATTAATTCTTGTAAAGACCAGAAAATTCTGTGGATTTTATTTCTTAAATACATGGGATTTTTATGATTCCGTGAAAATTTACAGCGCTTGATTCTGACGCCCAGTGCGCCCGGAATCAATTTATGAAGTTTTGTTCGGGCACGTTCAGTAAACGTACGACCGGGTTTTATAACTTTTGAACCAGAGCTCGGAATTGAAATATGAGGGAACCATTGAACTTACAGCGCCAATATTCTCTTAATAAGACTTTCACCTCGACAATAGTTGGTCGAGAATGAAAGTTAGTTTTGGGGTTTTAAAGAATAAATTAAATAAAAATAATGTGTGTAGTTTATTTTTATTTGGTGGTTAGAACATCCAAGTGGAGGTTGGGGGTGGGGGCCACCACACCTTAACCTCCCATGAGAGGTTATTGTGGTGGGGCCCACCCAAACATAACCTCCCTTGGGAGGATAAATTTTGGCGGGGACCACCCGAGCTTTTTAATCCCTTTAACTCCCATTTAAGTGGAGAAAACTTTTGACCTTCCCCACTAATTAATTGAGCTAACTCCACCCCATTAATTAAGTGAGTTATCTCATTTAATTAAAACCACATTTTGAATTCATGCCAACAATTAAAATAATATACAATCTATTATTTAATTTGGGTTGGCATAATTCATTTTTTGGAAGGAAGAATTGAGGAGGAAAGAAATCTCCAACGAAGAACGACCACCGAAGAACAAAGAACGCTTCATCCACCAGCGATGGACACCTTCTTCCTTCTTCAACCAGAACAAAGGAGGGGGCGCCATCCTTGAAGAACACCGATGATGCCATCCTCAGCTTCTTCATTTCTGATGTTAACGAATTGACGTCCGCCTTCCCGCGACATCATCAACGAAAAATGAATAAGAGGTAGGGGTTTGAACTTGATAATTGTTGCATGTTCTTCACATTTATTCTAAGATTAAGAATCAAAGCTGCTTGATATCATCCTAACACAGAGGGCGCAGGCCGAACAAACACGGCCCGACCCCTCCGCCTTCTTTGTGGATTATGACGCTCAACATGACTTGAGTTCTGGTTGAGCGTTACCCATCATAAATGGTTGTGGATCGAAGGAGACGACCCGAGGAATGCGTGACTTCTTCCGGAGTGATAATCAGGCCACCAAAACTCATCTGGTGACCCGCGGAAAGATCGCCAATGGTTGGTGCGACGATTGTCACCTCATGGATGGTGGCAGTGCAACCGCACCACTGAAAGAGAAGGTCATGACCGATGGACCGTAGAGGTGCAGCAGCGGCCTGTGTAAGGCCGGCCATGAAAGAAGCCAGCGGCCTGAGCCGCCGGGACACCAGAGAAGGCATGGAGAAACCAGCGCCACGCGATGGCCGAAGGAGGGCCATGACCCTTGGCCGTGGTGGTGCAACAACGTCTGGCTTGAGCTGGCTGTGAAGAAGACTAGCGACCCGAGCCACCGGGTTGCCGGAGGAGGCGCGATACAATGGCGTTGCGTGGGAGTAGCTAGCCGCTCGACCATCCAGGAGGAGCGGGACCCTGTTGGGTCCCGCGTGACGTAGAATAGGGCCACCTTGTGCTGGTTTTCCTCCCACCTGAATGGCTATGCCGTTCGAGTTACCAGGGGGTGCACGGCCTTCCCCCCTGGTCGCGGCTGTGGCAGACTCCCCATGGGCCGCCGGTCCGGACCCATAGCGGGCCGGGCCGCCGGGCCGGACCCATCATGGGCCGGGCTGCCCGACGTGGGCCGGGCTGCCCTTGCAGGCCATGTCACCCCCGCAGACCAGGTCGGACTTTCAGATCGGGTCAGACCCCAGTCCGGACCCGTTTTGGCCTGTTTCCACCTTTTCGCCCATAACTTGGGATATAGGTGTCCGATTGGAAAACAGTATGAGGTGATAGAAATCTTGGAGCGAGACAGTTCTTTTGACATACCCCACTTGAGGTTTGGATGCAATTGGGTTATTGTTGTGTTGGATTGAACCTAAATCCAACCGGGCCCTCGGAACGGAAATGCCCATAACTTTCAGACCGGGCGTCCGATTGACGCACCGTCTATCGCGTTGTGTTCATTTTGACGAGGTAGAACTTAGGGATACATAAAATTGGGATGAAAAGGCATTTTATGTATCAACTCTTGGCTTGAGGAGCTAACCCTCTTGGAATCAAGCGTACTATGTGAAAACCCTACGGATGGCTGCGCTCTGACGACTGTTCCTGGATCCTGTGTGGGTCTGATAGTTCTTACTTCTGTTCCTGGATCCTATGTGGGTTCGACAGAATAGCTGGTCCTAGATCTTGTGCAGGTCCGGAAGCTTAGCTGGTCCTGGATCCTATGTGGGTCTGACAGCTCCGACTACTATTTTTGGATCCTGTGTGGGTTCGACAGTTCCAACTACTGGTCCTGGATCCTGTGTGGGTCTGAGAGCTTAGATGAACCAGTGACTACATCTGATCATCTTTAACACTCTACAAAAGTTGTATACCTGTGTGAGTTGAGTCAGCAACTCTTGTGTTTCCACGTGAAGGAAATGGATTACTTGATAACTTAGGTATATGTATGGGCATATACCTAAGTGGGGATATCTGTCGATTTCATACTTTGTAGTTTATCCTTGTTAGATTTTATGAGACCTTGTGAGTCTTGAGGTACCTACTGAGTATTTTTATACTCACCCCTGCAGGAGCTATGCCCGCACCTCGTTGTGTTGGATGCAGACGACAGACAGTGCTGACAGAGGCTGAGAGCTCCAGGACTGGACTGTACCCGGAGGTGGACCTTACGACGAGACAATACATAGAGGAGTTTGATGGATGTGGAGTGATGAGGAGGCCATTTGTACCTACCCTTCAGGTAGGATCCGTGGTGAACGATCCATGAGCTTCTTTCACTATTCAAATATTTTGTCTTTTTTCAGTTGTACTTGTACTTTACAGTTGGGCTTGTATTTCTGGACCTTTTTACTTTCCATCACTCTTTTTGTATACAATTTTTACTTAGTGTTTACTTCCATATCTTACTCTGTTATGTGTGTTTGCAGTTTATAAAGTCAATGCCTTCCTAGTTTTTTAGGGATTTTCACCTTTAGTGCTAGTCTCCAGCCCCTGGATTATGGAAGGCGGGCTTGGGGTAGTCACGACACGGGTCCTGAGGAATGGGTCGTGAAAAATTGGTATCAGAGGGAGGTTCTACCATAGAACTTAAGACTCTAATATATCTTTTCAGTGAAGTAATAGTGATAAGGGTGTTGAGTGTGGTTTTCAGTTTTGGGAGTCCAGTGTTGGTGCGGTGGCCAACGTATCCATACACCGGGACCTTGAATTCTAATTTCCGACTTAGTACATGAAAACACTGATTGCGTGTGTGTTTCAAAAGTTTTCATTGTGATCTTTTTGAGTCAGCTCACCAGGTATAACTTATTAACCATGGAACACCTGTTTCTTTTCAGGATGCCTCTATGCAGATAGCCATCTAGGGTTCCGAGAGTTATATGACATGACAACCCACTGAGCGACGAGGTCTCAGTGCAGGGCCCCATCACAGTGGAGGCTCCAGCGGTACCACTACCCGTTGGGCCACTGATACCACTAGCCCCAGCAGCAGACGATACACACCACTTGAGCGCGCTGCATGATTTCCAGCGTTAGAGGCCGCTCGGGTTTAGGGGTGTGATGGACCTGAAGGCAGCTGAGGATTGGCTAGAGGCTATGGTGAAAGTCTTCAGGCTAGTAGGGACACCAGTAGAATTCATGGTGATCCTTGCCACGAGTCTCCTTCAGGCAGCAGCAGATAGATGGTGGAGCCTAATGCTCCAGGTGCATGATGAGGCGACGCTACTCTGGGTAGACTTCGAGAACCTATTCTGGGCGGAGTTTGTCCCAGCCACCCTACGTGCGATACAGATCCAGGAGCTACTGCATCTACAACAGGGTAGCATGACAGTGGCACATTACTCAACAAGGTTCACTGACCTATCGCATTACTCCACAGATATGATGCGGGACCCATTCTTCAGGGCCTAGACCTTTGAGTAGGGGCTCAGGTGAGAGATCAGAGCTTCGATGATCTCCCTCAGCATCCCAACGCAGGCAGGGGTGTTGGAGCGATCCCTCTTAGTGGAGAGTTTCTTTGCTAAGAATTCACCAGCAGTGAGACCCACCACCAAGAATCACGTATCAGAGTCTTATACAGCAAGAAGAAGACAGATGTTGTAGAGGTCCAAGTGGACTAGACCATCCGGTGGATAACCTCAGGACACGGGATCAGCTGTGCGAGGCACACGAGACAGAGCCAGTCATGTGAGGAACAAGCAATGTTTCACATGTGGCGGGGAGGGTCACACGGCTCGTGACTGTCCAACCCACTGTACGGATGATCAGAAGACGGTCAAAAGACCGCCTAGTTAGAGAAAAATATTCGATCGAGGCGGTCCGTAGGGAGAAGGTGGACATGGTAAAGAAGCTGGTCGAGCAGCTGGCAGTGGGCGACGTTTCGAGGTGTTACCTCCACCACCATTAGGAGGTCCACCCCGACCACATGGAGTAGGTGGACAGGGGAGAGCTTAGCTCTAGGCAGTTGAGGCATACGACCGTGGCCCTCCGGAGATGATTCGAGGTACGATCTATGTCTACTCCACCTTAGCTGTAGTTCTTATAGACACAGGTTCCAATCACTCTTTCATTACCACATCCCTCGTTCGGAGCTCAGAGATTCCGAAGGAGCTATTAGTTCAATCCTTACAGCTAGAGACTCCTACAGGAGCTGATTCGACGATTACACACTGGTGCCAGTAGTGCGAGCTTACTCTAGGAGGTGAGAGCTTCAGCTAGGATCTCCTAGTAGTGGCGTCGAGGCCTTACAACGTCATCTTGGGTATGGACTAGTTATCTACAATCCATGGTCAGATAGACTATATTAGGTGCAAAGTGCGGTGTTTCCATACGGATGGGACCAGGTTCACCTTCACCGGCGATAAGGGAGACTTTGTAGCATAGGACAGACTTACTCAGAGGAGGGTGTAGCCGATCACTCATCAGTTGTCCTGCCTTACCCTCGGAGCAGTTGATGTGGAAATTCCGAGCTATCCTGCATTGGTGGAACAGTACACAGATGTTTTCCCTGAATATGTTTCAGGACTACCTCCTCATAGAGAGGTAGACTTCTACATTGACCTATACCCCGAGATGAAACCGATATCTACTCCAGCATATCGGATGGCTCCCTCTGAGCTTTGCGAGCTGAGGGTACAACTAGAGGACTTGTAGGAGAAGGGATTCATCCGACCCAGTGTTTCTCCTTGGGTAGCCTCGATTCTGTTCACGAAGAAGGCGGACGGGAGCTTGAGGCTCTGTGTTGACTACCATCTCCTGAACCAGGTGACTATTAAGAACAAGTACCCACTTCCAAGGATTGAATACCTCTTTGATCAGCTAAAGGGAGCTCGATGGTTCTCGAAGATAGACCTCAGGTCAGGATATCAACAGCTCATAGTTCGAGACAAGGATGTGTAGAATACGACCTTCAGGTGTCACTATGAGTTCTTGGATATTCCCTTTGGCGTAACCAACTCTCCAGTAGTGTTCATGACTCTCATGAACAGGATATTACAGCCTTACCTTGATCGCTTTGTCATAGTCTTCATTGACAACATTCTGATCTACTCAACTACTGAGGAGGAGCATGCCTACTATTTGTGGGTAGTACTGGACACATTCTGAGAGCACCAGCTTTATGGTAAGCTCTCGAAGTTCCAGTTTTGGATTTTTGAGGTTCACTTCTTGGGACATGTCATCTCGGAGGTTGGAGTTGCAGTGGATCCAATGAAGATTGAGGTGATACTTTCTTGGGATCCACCCAAGAATGTGACGGAGGTATGGAGTTTACTGGGTTTGGCTGGATATTACCAGAGGTTCATACCAGACTTCTCTAGAGTTGCAGCACCACTATCAGCCTTGAAAAAGAAGGGGAAACCCTTCATATGGTCAGAGAGATTCCAACAGAGCTTTCAGGAGCTGAGGAGAGCCTGACTAGTGCCCCCATCTTGAGGCTTCCAGAGGAAGGCATAGGATACGTAGTCTACTATGACACATCAGGGACCAGACTCGGGTGTTTCCTGATGCAGGAGTGAGAAGTGATCGTATATGGTTCTCGGCAGCTAAGACAACATGAGTAGAACTACGATACCCATGACCTGGAGTTAGTAGTAGTGGTATTTTCCTTGAAGATGTGGCGACACTATCTGATGGGTGAATGTTTTACCATGTACTCTGATCACAAGAGTCTCAGGTATATCTTCTCTTAGAATGACCTGAACCTAAGACAATGGTGATGGCTTGAGTTCCTCCAGGACTATGACTTCGAGATAGTCTATACTCCTGAGAAGGGGAATGTTGTAGCATATGCACTCAGCAGAAGATCTGGTATACAAATGCTAGGAGAGGCAACAGAGCAGCTTGCTGCCTTGAAGATATCCTTTGTGGATAGAGATGGATCAGCTTTTCTACAGTCTCTTATAGTCACGCCCCCACTTCTTCAGCGAGTCAGGGATACGTAACATGGGGACACTGACTGGGAGACACGACGTGCTCAGATATCCACAGGGCATGCACCTGAGGGATTTTCTGAAGGTTGGGAGCACGTCATTCTCTTTAGAGGATGTACCATGGTATCAGTCTCACTTCAGGAGGAAGTGTTGAGTGAGTTCCACACTTCCCATTTATTGGTACATCTAGGAGTGGTGAAGATGTATCAGGACCTTAGACGACAGCACTGGTGGCTAAATATGAAGATGGAGGTAGCGGAGTTTGTCTCTCGATGACTCACTTGTCAGCAAGTGAAGGCGGAGCACCACATACCAGCAGGCTTGGTACAACCTTTAGAGGTTCTAGAGTGGAAGTGGGATGGGATATCCATAGACTTCGTGATGGGTATTCCACATACATCCAGGGGTCATGACTCGATTTGGGTGATCGTCGACTGACTCACCAAGTCGGACCACTTCCTACCGATCAGAGAGCAGGGTTCAGTGGAGATCTTGGGATGCCTCTACATGAAGGATATTGTGTGGCTACATGGAGTACCTTCATCTATTGTCTATGATCATGACACACACTTTACTAACCCACTATGGAAGGGGTTGTAGGAAGCTTTTGGGACGCAACTACATCTGAGCACTGCCTTCCACCCACAGATGGATGGTCATACTAAGTGGACCATTCAGACCATCGAGGACATGCTCCGTGCTTGTGTCCTCGACTTCGGTCGTATCTAGGAGGATCACTTAACTTTGGTAGAGTTTGCCTACAACAACAGCTATCACTCCACCATAAGGA
This sequence comes from Viscum album, assembly GCA_963277665.1. Classification (NCBI taxonomy): domain Eukaryota; kingdom Viridiplantae; phylum Streptophyta; class Magnoliopsida; order Santalales; family Viscaceae; genus Viscum; species Viscum album. Next base: position 1,089,795,916 of record OY728165.1, read on the forward strand.
CAGAACCTTTCAAGGAATTGTACGGGCGACCTTCCAGATCACCCTTGTGCTGGACAGACCCTGGGGAGTCAGCACTGGTGGGACCAGAGATGGTACGAGCTACTATAGAGAAGGTGAAGATCATCCAGGAGCAGATGAAGACTTCACATAGCAGGCAGAAGTCATATACTGATAGGAGACGGAGGCCTCTGTAGTTCGAGGATGGCGTCCATGTCTTTTTACAGGTCTCACCTCAATGAGGTCTACGGAGATTTGGCCGAGGAAGCAAGTTATCTCCAAGATTCATTAGACCTTTCCAGGTCCTCAACAGAGTTGGTGAGGTGGCTTACTGCTTAGCTCTTCCACCTTAATTGCACTGGGTGCATGACTTCTTCCACGTATCTCAGCTGAGGAGATATGTTCACGACCCTTCCCACATCATCGACCATAGAGAGATAGACGTCGATGATGGGGACACTTTTACGGAGGTTCCAATGGAGATTGAGGATCGACAGGAGCGGGTACTACGTGGATGGTCGATACCTCTAGTTCATGTTCGTTGGCAGCACGGGAACCTCTATGAGAGTACATGGGAGTGGGAGGCTCAAATGCATACTCAGTACCCCCATTTGTTCCCATAGTTTGAGTTTTAGCTTACGGGGATGTAAAGCCCTGAGGTGGGGAGAATGAAAATACCTAGAAATTCCATGGAATTTTTGTTCTTAAATACATGAGATTTTTATGAGTCCGCGAAAATTTACGGCACTTGATTCTGAGGCCCGGTGCGCCCGAAATCAATTTCTGAAGTTTTGTTCGGGTACATTCAGTAAACATACAAGTGGATTTTTATAACTTTTGAACCAGAGCTCAGAATTGAAATCCGAGGGCACCGTTGAACTTGCAGTGCCAGTATTCTCTTAAGAATACTTTCACCTCGACGACAGTTGGTCGAGAATGAAAGTTAGTTTTGGGGTTTTAAAGAATAAATTAAATAAAAATAATGTGTGTAGTTTATTTTTATTTGGTGGTTAGAACCTCCAAGTGGAGGTTGGGGGTGGGGGACACCACACCTTAACCTCCAATGAGAGGTTATGGTGGTGGGGCCCACCCGAACATAACCTCCCTTGGGAGTATAAATTTTGGTGGGGACCACCCAAGATTTTTAACCCCTTTAACTCCCATTTAAGTGGAGAAAAATCTTGACCTTCCCCACTAATTAATTGAGCCTACTGCACCCCATTAATTAAGTGAGCTATCTCATTTAATTAAAAACAACATTTTAAATTCATGCCAACAATTAAAATAATAGACAATCTATTATTTTATTTGGGTTGGCATCATTCATTTGTTGGAAGGGAGAATTGAGGAGGAAAGAACTCTCCAACAAAGAAAGACCACCGAAGAATGAAGAATGCTTCATCCGCCAATGACGAACACCTTCTTCCATCTTCAACCGGAACAAAGGAGGGAGCACCGTCCTTGAAGAACGCCGATGACTCCATCCTCAGCTTCTTCATTTCTGACGTCAAAAAATTGACGTCCGCCTTCCCATGACATCTTCAATGAACAACGAATATGAGGTAGGAGTTCGAACTTTATAATTGTTTCACGTTCTTCACCTTGCTTTTAAGATTAAGAATCAAAGTTGCTTGATATCATCCTAACGCAGAGGGCATGGGCCGAACAAACACGACCCTACCCCTCTGCCTTCTTTGTGGATTATGAAACTCAACATGGCATGAGTACAGGTTGATTGTTACCCATCATTAATGGTTTAATATCGAAGGAGATAACCCAAAGAATGTGCGACTTCTTCTGGAGTGAGAATCGGGCCATCAGAACTCGTTCGGTGACCTGCGGAAAGTTCACCGATGGTTGGTGTGACTATCATCACCGCATGGACGGCGGCGGCGCAACCGCACAGCCGAAAGAGAAGGCCGTGACCGATGGACTGTGGAGGTGCAGCGGTGGCCAGTGCAAGGCCGACTGTGAAAGAAGCCGGTGGCCCGAGCCGCCGGGACACCGGAGAAGGCGCGGCGCAACCGGCGTCGTGCGGTGGTCGAAGGAGGGCCGCGACGGTGCAACAACGGCCAGCTCGAGCGAAGACCGGAAACCCGAGCCGCCGAGTCTCCAGAGGTGGGGCGACACAACAGTGCTGCACTGGAGCGGCTGGCCACTCGGCTATCCCGGAGGAGCGGGACCCCGATGGGTCCCGCGTGACGTAGACCGGTGCCACCTGGCACCGCTTTTCCTCCTACCGGAATGGCTATGTCGTTCGGGTTACCAAGGGGCGCATAGCCTCTCCCTAGATGCGGCTGAGGTGGACCCCCCATGGGCCGCCGTGCCGCCAGGCTGGACCCAGTGCGGGCCGGGCCACCCAGCGCGGGTCGGGCTGCCGAGCACGGGCTGGGGCGCGCAACCTTCCCCCCTGGACGCGGCTGAGGTAGACCCCCTTTTTGCCCATAACTTGGGATACGGGTGTCCGATTGGTGAACCATCTATGGAGACAGAAATCTTGGAGCGAGACAGTTCTTTTGACATACCCCAATTGAGGTTTGGACACAGTTGGGGTATGGTTGGGTTGGATTGAACCTAAATCCAACCGGGCCCTCAGCATTGAAATGCCAATAACTTTCAGACCGAGCGTCTGATTGATGCACCGTCTGTCGCGTTGTGTTCCTTTTGAAGAGAAAGAACTTCAGGATACATAAACATGGGATGACGTGGCAGTTGATGTATCAACTCTTGGTTTGAGGAGCGAACCCTCCTGGAATCAAGCGTACTATGTAAAAACCCTGCGACTGGCTGCGCTCTGACGACTGTTCCTAGATCCTGTGTGAGTCCGACAGTTCTAACTTCTGTTCCTGGATCCTATGTGGGTTGAACAGAATAGCTGGTTCTAGATCCTATATGGGTCCGACAGCTTAGTTGGTCCTTGATCCTGTGTGGGTCCAACAACTCCGACAACTGTTCCTGGATCCTGTGTGGGTCCTATAGTTCCAACTACTGGTCCTAGATCCTGTGTGGGTCTGACTGCTTAGATGAATCAGTGACTACATCTAATCATCTCTAACACTATACAAAAGTTGTATACCTGTGTGAGGTGATTCAGCAACTCTTGTGTTTCCACGTGAACAAGATGAATTACGTGATAACTTAGGTATATGTATGAGCATATAACTAAGTGGGGCTATCTTTCGATTTCATACTTTGTAGTTTATCCTTGTTGGATTTTGTGAGACCTTGAGAGTATCAGGGTCCCTAATGAGTATCGTTATACTCAACCATTCATGGGATAGGCCTACACATCGTTGTGTTGGATGCAGACGACGGACATCGCTGATGGAGGCTGAGAGCGCCAGGACTGGACGGTACACGGAGGTGGACCTTCTAACAAGACAATACACAGAGGAGTCTGGAGGATGTGGAGTGTTGAGGAGACCATCTGTACCTACCCTTCAGGTAGGATCTGTGGTGAACGATCCAGGAGCTTCTTTCACTATTCAGCTCTTTTGTCTCTTTTTCAGTTGTCCTTGTACTTTACAGTTGGGCTTGTATTTCCGACCCATTTTACTTTCCAAAACTCTTTTTGTATACAGTTTTTACTTAGTGTTTACTTCCAGCTCGTACTCTGTTGTGTGTGTTTGCAGTTTATAAAGGCAATGCCTTCCCAGTTTTTAGGGATTTTTGCCTTTAGTGCTAGTCGGTAGCCCCTGGCCTATAGAAGGCGGGCTTGGGGTAGTCATGACACGGGTACTGGGGAAAGGGTCGTGACACTTACAATCTAGAATTTTTTTAATCTAATGTTAAGTATTTTAGTAAAAAAAAATAGTCCATTTATAAACCATCATGGATAAAACTATTTTAGATTCACTGGTGTATTTAACAATACAATGTCGGCTTGCCATCAATAATGATTTTTCTTTCCAAGCAGAGATTTGATTATTAATTTGGTCAACTATAATGGAAAATTAAGTGTTTTTTAGATTTCACTAGAAGAAGTGAAATCCAAGGTACATGAAGGGGAAAGATCCTTCTTTTATACCAAGGTCATTTATAATTCTAGATTTTCTAAATATGGAAAATTAAATGGATTATTTTTTCTAGTTTATTGATTGACCAAACACATATTCATTGTGAGAGAGGTAAGATTTAAGATTTTGGATGGTCCTTTTGTCCCCCTGAAGAAATAAAATGATATAATATTCATAAAAAAGATGAGAGGGAACAATCAGGTTTCTATGAAAAAATATGGTTTTAATTTTACCTTTGTTAACCAAATTGGTGATAAGTCTATTAAGGTAGTCTTTAGTAATAACAAACCTGATGAAAGAGAGAGGGTATCCATGTCTGACACCTTTACTGCAATTGAAGTATCCCTTTGGAGTACCATTAATCAAAAAAAAAATGCGAGAAGAACCAAACATGCTTTTAATTTTGTTAAAAAAATGTCACTAAATCCAAAATTTTTGAGGACCTTGAAAATAAATCTCCAGTCCATGGTGTAAAAATATTTTCTAATGTCAAGCTTAATGTAAATTTTACCCCTTTTTGAGTATTATTTTATAAGTTTGTACTTTCAGAGATAGGGCATATGCAGTCTTGGATATTTCTTCCTTTGAGGTAGCCAAACAGGTTCAAAGATACAATTTTGATAGCAATGGGGGAAATCCTATTAGCTAAAATTTTATAAATTATTTTATAAATTGTGTTAATAATATCAATGGGTCTGAAGAGATGAATTTTAGAAGCATCATCCACTTTGGGAATAAAGGAGATAAACTGAGAATTAATAACATGAGGAATATATCCATTAGAAAAAAAGTATTTAACTAGATTACAAACATCATATTGGAAAATATCCCAATTGTGTTGAAAAAATAATTAGTGAAGTCATCAAGATCAGGGTAACAATCAATTTTTAATCTAAAGACAGTATCTTTAATCTCATGTTCTATAGAAACACTAGTCAAGAGAGTGTTTTCATTGTTACCCACTATGTTATGAATGATATCTATCTTTATGTTATTATTAATATTAGGTCTATTAAATATATTTCAAAAGTATGAGACAACATGATTGACCAAACCTTACACATTATCAATGATGTTATCCCCATATTTAAGGAAGGTAAGAGGTCTATAATCTTTCCTAGCACTTTGCAAAGCATTACCAAATTTAGAGTTTCTGTCACCATATTTAAGCCAGTTAATTTTGAAAGATTGTTTTCAAAGATTATTTTTTAATGTGATAAGAGAGTTTAGCTTCGTGAAAAGTTCAATTTATTGATTAGGATCTTTAGAAAAGTCAGTGTTCATATAATCAATCTGAATTTGGTTGAGAGTGTTTTCGTGGGAAGCAATTTTATTATCAGTTTGATTAATTTTATATTTGCACTAGGATTTTAGATTTTGTTTTAATATTTTTAATTTCATAATATAGAAAAAAGTATCCTTTTTAGAATTAATAAAGTTCCACGTGTCCTTGAAAATATTATCACAATCAATAACAGAAGTCCATGCATTATTAAATTTAAAGGTAAGGATAGGTTTGGATAAGCTTGTATTGAGACTAATTAAAATAGGTTGATGATCCAAATTTAGTCTAGGTAGGGTGATGTTGAAAATGGTATTCCAATTATCTAGGGATTGCTTGTTTGTGAAATCTCTTTAAAGTTTACTAGCCATAAACCTATTATCAGTCCTTTTATACAAAGTATATTTAGCACCTACTAGATTTATCTCCATGATATTGTTCTCTTCAATACAAGTTTTAAATTCCCTAGAATAAATGTTCGAGTGAGAAGGGCCCATATTTTCATTAGGTCCAAGAATATAATTGAACTCTCCAAATATGTTCCAATGGGCTTGAATAGTGATTTTTAAAGAAGAATGTTTTTCCAAAGAGATCTTATATCTTGGTACCTATTATTTTCATAAATAAAAGTACATAGGAAATGTGAATTTTTCAAAATTAGATCACATGTGAAATCTTGAGTGTCAATGTTATAAACATGAACATTAGAAGAGTGATAAAAGATTCAAAGAGAATCTACTGAGTTTTTGTTATATGTAATTCTAATAAAACTGTAACTATATTTCTATAAACTAGAAAAACTAGCAAAAACATTAATTTTTGTCTTAGTGATAGTAAATTTTTTTGGTTATGCATGAATACAAATATTTTTAAAGTTACAATGGTGTCAGGGTTAGAAATACCCTGAAAATTCTAATAAATTATATTCATTTGAACTTACGTTTGGGGATGGGCCTCTCCTTTCTTTTAACCTTCAGATTCCTTACTCAGTGTGGATTTCCTATGGGGATTGACTGACTTCACCTTGATTTGGGGTGAGTCTCTACCCTTCTTGATCATTGAAAGGTTAGGAGAAATAATATTATCATGTTTACCTATTATTTACTCTATCTTATTCTTTGATTTTTCACCATTTTATTGTTTATTGGAGACATAAAATTCAATATGGATATAAAATTTCTTATCATCATTATCATTGTAATTAGGTTTTATACCCATGTTTCCTATTAGAATGTTATTAATGACACCTATATGAATTTTTTCAGATGATGGAGGCCTCATATTGTGTTCATGAGAGCCTTTTCCCTTCACCATTCCTTGTTCAAATGTGCAGTTCAGAGGCTTCTATTCCATAGGGGGTCATGGGTTATTCCTCTTGTTTGAGGGTGTAACTAGGGGGTTAAAAATTAAGGAAGAAGAGGCATTCTCCCTTTTGTTATCATTTGCAATGTTAGAAGTTACCATAGGAGGAAGTGAAAAATCCTATGTACTGGTAATATCCTTTGAGTCCCCATACCTTTACTTTTTTCCAACCAAATCACCCATGGAGATTATAGTAGGTCCCGAATGTGTGTTCATGTCTCTAATAGGATATTCATATTTTTTGTTCTACCTAGATATAGTGTGAAAAGGCTTGGATCTGAGGCTACAATTCTATCCATTGTGATTTTGGGTCACAATTTATGGGGCATGATCAATAGGTCTATTTTACTTGTCTGATCTAGTTGGATATTGAGTATCATCACCATCTGGGGTAGGGTTATTAAACCCATTAGAAATAGGGAGAACAATGGATCTATCAGCATCCCTGGAGGCATATTCATTGTCTAACTTATTTGATGAGGTATTTGGATTATTGATGTTGTATTCAATGATGGAGTATTCACCAGTCACATGGACCATATTCTTAATCTATGTGGATTGATAAGAGTTTCCCATAAAAAATCCTTGATCATCATTCATGTCCTCTGATTTAACCACTTTGCAGTGCTTAGAGTCTTCAATTTATAATTCCTATTGAAACTGTTTGATAGTTTCCACAACAAGGGTATAAATTTCCTCAAAAATACATTTTTCATCATTTTCAATATCCTTATTTTCAACCAAGTCATCCCATGATTGTCTAGGGGATCCTTTGAGGCAAATGGGTCATTAGTTATTTTACCCATTTTTCATTTATTTTCAGGGAGGACTCATGATTCTCCAGAACACAACTTTTATCCTAATTATGACTCTTGCTTTTAGTCCACAACTTATCAGTGGGTGGATTGACTTGTTATTTCACCACTATAAAATTCATAATGGAGTTTCCAATAATCTTGAAATAATCAAAAAATGGTGGTTTATGCTCATATTATATCTTGAACTCAGTTTTATAATCTTAATCATTGAAAGTAATGACAGGAGGTAGTTTTGATTCAAGATTCCCTTCTACCATAACTCTTGCATATAGACCCAATTATCCATTCAAAGTTCTTTGGTCAATATTTAAAGGGACCCCAATGCAAGAGGTGATATCATTAAAAATTTCTAGTGCTAAAAATACTAATTAAGTCCATGAAATGGGACCCAAAATTGAGCCATAGAGTTCCTATGGGTGAATGGGTTGAAAGAAAAATCCCATGTAGATAAACGAAGTAAAATCAATTTTAGTTGATTTTTGCCGATTTTCCAAACTTGATCTAAGTCTTCCAAGGAATGCAAAATTAAATGGGTGTAACCTTTATTAATTAGAACTAGTTTCCAATTGGTTGTTCCCCAATAGTGGGTGATTCTATTCTGGAGCTCAGGAACCATCCACAGTTTGTCCCCTTTCAGATAATTTTTTCCAAGGATAGGGAACTTACACATTGGTGCCCTTTGTTGAAGTGCTTCAGGATCAGTGTCAACCAAAAATCCTCAATCATCCAGCCTTTTAAACATTGGGGTCATTGATGAAGAAGCTTTTTAAAAATCTGACCCCTTAAGAGCTTCAATGAAAGATATCCCTTTAGTTTTTTCATGCAAAGAACTAATGGATACATCATCGGGGAGAGATTTTTCCTCTTATGAATTTGGTGTAGTCTGTGTGAAGTATCTCTCCTACTCAGGATCAAAGGAGGCCATGAACAACCAAATCTATCAATCCAGAATTAATTCATCATTGAGTATCAATGAAGTAGAGTTTGTAATGTGACTATTCACAAGGTCTCACGGGGAGCTGCAATCCATCCATCCCATCAATCACATTAGTATATATTTATATATATAAATAGAATAATATTATATAAATATAATATTGTATCAAATACAATTTATACAAATATTTTATATGAAATACAATTTATGAAAATATTTATATAATGTTACATGAAATAAAATATTATATTATATATAATTAATATGTATATTATATTTAATTAATATTAAATGAAATTTAATTTATATAAATATATAATTAATATTATATTTCAAATGTTTAGGTAAGGGGAACTACAAAGCTACAAAGAAACACGTAAACACACACATGTAGGAAGTCAGGGAGAATTGAATTCGAGACCTCCTCGACACCCCACAAGGCCATTTACCACTAGATTAGGCCCTAGGGACATATAGTTTATATTATATGAAATAAAATTTATAAAAATACATATATAATGTATTTCAATACATATATTTATTATTATGTACATTAATATATATATATATATATATATTTAAATTAATATATATGTATTTCAATAAATATAATTGTATGATATTGTGTACAATAATATGTATTTTTTTATAAATTTTATTAATATAATGTTAATTATATATAATATAAAACCATAAGAATATTATTTAAAAATATATTTATTATTTTTATAACATAAATTATAAAAACTATAAGATTGGGTTTTTATATGATATATTTTTTAAATAAATTATATTTATGTACATATTTATATTATATGTTTATGAATTTATATTATATACAATTAATATTATATGAAATACAATTTAAGAAAACGAATTTATATTAATGTATATAATATTATACAATTATATTTTTTTATACATATAAGTAAAATTAAATACAATCATTTAAGTATTTTATATAATATGTTCATATAACTCATTTAAATAATTTTTATATTGTGTTTTAATTATATATATATATGTATGTATGTATGTATGCATGTATGTATGTATACATGTATGTATGTATGTATATATATATATATATTTATTACATAATTTTATTTTTTTAATAGTTGGGGTTCACCACCCACTCTAATTTAAGACATTAGAGGGGGTTTTGAACCCCCTATAATTTAAGACATTAGAAGAGGTTTTTGAAACCCTTATAAAGTCTAGTTGGATATTAAACAAAATTGTTAAAAAATTTAGTGGGGGTTCAAAACCCCCTCTAATTTAAGAAATTATAGGAGTTCCATAACTAATTCTAAATTTGATGATTAGAAAGGGTTGTACATAACCCCCTCTAATTTATATAGAAAATGAATTTGGAGGGGATTGTGCGAAACCCCCTCTAATTATATAGAAAATGAATTTAGATGGAATCGTTCATAACCCCCCCTTTAAATAAACCCCTTTAATCTGCTATGTTTTTGAAGTTACTACGACCTGGTTCATTCCATCTCGACCCCAACTCAATATCTGGAGGACTCCTTCAACAGAATTCTAACCATTCATCGGTTTCAAAATAATATACTTTGACTCCATCTGAAAACTATTCCTCAAAGTCATATCAATAACTTGATCTTTAACCAAAAAATGGAAAATTTTCTATTATACAGTAAAATAAAAAACAAATTCCCATTATAATGATTAGGGAAATCAATTTCCCAAAGTACCGTTCTGGGTGGGGGTGGTTTGCTGAAGGAAGAGCACCTCTTTAGAAGGTGCCTTCTAGTGAAATATATTAAAGAAAATGCAGCATGTAAAAGTGCCTTCATCAGAGAGATAAACTAGAAGGCACCTACTAATAAGGTTCTTTCTTCAGAAACACTTTTAAGAAGGTACCTTCTTAATATATATATTTAACAAGGCACCTTTTGAAAAGGCATCTACCCTTGTGTTATTTTCAAAAAAAAAGTTTTTTATTTGTATTTATTTGTTTTGTTTATATATAATGTGATGCATTATGTAATTAATAATAAAAATATGATTATTAATAATTTCTCATAGTAAATATAAATAATGTAATAAATAATATATATAATTAGACATTTAAATAAATAGCAATGATTAATAATCTAATTGATATTAATTATTTTATTATCAATGAAGTTAATAATAATAATATTATTAAATTTTAAAAATAAAATATATATTATTAAATTTTTAAAAAATTATTATTTGTTAAAATAATTAATATTTTATTTTTATAAATAAATTACAATAAAATTATCATTAAATATTTTAATAATTAAATAATAATTATGCACATATAATCATTTCAACTTAATAATTATTTATAACTAATAAAATTATTAATTATATTATTATTTAATAATATTAAATACATAACTAATTAGATTATATTTAATATTTAAATTTTTATTTTATTTTTTTATTTAAATATTAATTATATTACTATTATGGTTATTATAAATGATAAATAATTGTATTATAAATTGTTAAAAATAATAATGTTATTAACAACTATATTTTCTATATTAAACATTTAATTTATATTTATTTTAAATTATTTTATTAACTAATTTATTAGTTAAATTAAGAATTATATTATTTAATCATAATTCATAATTATTGTTTTAATTATTGTAAATATTTTAAAGTATATTTATTATTTATGAAGAATGAAATTCATAATTTGTAACAATAATAAAATAATTAATAATTAATAATTATTATTTTTTGATGTTCCTTTTATTTTTAATTAATTATTATTTTCCCATTCAGTGTTTTAAATTTCATATAGTTTTTTTATACAATATTTAATGAGCATAATTTTTTTGAAGTGTAAATTTTATGTTTTTAATCAATAAAAGTTGTGTAGTTTAAATTATTTATGGTTTGTTATATTTATAAATTTGTTTTTATTTTCAACAAGTTTTTATATGTCTAATTTTTTTTCTATGTTTCATTTACATTAGCCATATAGTTTATATTTTATTATCTTTCAAATTCAACTATTGGAAATGTAATAAGAAGTTTTTAGAAAATGATGGTCTTTAAAAACATGCGCTGTAGAGGGCGAGCCACCCAAATGAGCTCCGATTACTATGAAATCACAAGACAACAACCATAGATTGATTTTTGAATTTTAGGAAATGACAGTGAGTCAGACTGAGGAGTCTCCTGATACAAAAGAAAACACAGTTTCAGTAATTTAAAACGCTAAAACATGTGTTTCATTATTGAAACCATATAAAAGGATATCCAATTGATGTGAAATTTTATCAAATTTTTTTTAGAATTATTTTTGACATGTGCGAGCAGACGATGCATCAATACGACTTGTGATGCGCTCCAACAGACTAAATAATGAGATCTTAGAAAATGTCGATCTTTAAAAATATGCACCACAAAGGGAGAGCCATAAAAATGAGTTTGGATTTATATGAAATCACATGACAACAACCATAGAAAGATTTTTGAATTTTATGAATGATGGAGTGTCAAACTGAGGTGTTGTTTTCTCAAGACGATGGAAAATGTAGTTTCAGTAATTTAAAACACTAAAACATGCATTTTACTTTTAAGACAATAGAAAATGATGTCCAAATGATGTTAAATCTTATAAAAGCTGTCTTAGAATTATTTTTGACATGGGAAAGCAGATAACGCATAAATCTGATGTGTGATTTTCTCGAACATGCTAAATAAGGAGTTGTTAGAAAATGTCATTCTTTAAAAACATGCTCCACAGAGGGAGAGCCAGGAAAATGAGATTGGATTACTATGAAATCACATAAAAACAAACATATATTGATTTTTGAAATTTAGAAACTGACAACACATCAAAAAAAGTTTTATTTTTCCCAAGGCAATGGAAAACACAGTTTCAGTAATTTCAAATGCTAAAACATGCATTTTACTGTTAAAAACATTTAAAATGTTCTCCAATTGATGTGAACGTTTATAAAATTTATCTTAGAATTGTTTTTTATGCGTGTGAGTAGACGGCACTTAAATCAGACGTGTGATGTGTTTGAATGGATTAAATAATGAGTTTATAGAAAACATTGGTCTTTAAAAACATGAGTTAAAGAGGGAAATCCATTTAAATGAACTCTAATTTTAGAAAAATAACTTGAAAAAAACTGTAGATATATTTTTTAATTTTAGTAACTGACAGCTTGTCAAACTGAGGTGTCATTTTCACATGACTATGAAAAACACAATTTCAATAATTTGAAAAGCTAAAACATAAGTTTCACTATTAAAACCATAGAAAATGACATCCAAATGATGTAAAATCTTAACAAACCAGTCTTACAAATATATTTGATATGTGTGAGCAGACAGAGTGTCAATCTGATGTTTGATGTGCTCGAATGGACTAAATAACGAGTTATTAGAAAATGTCATTCTTTAAAAACATGCACCATAGAGGGAGAACTAGACAAATGAGCTCATATTACCGTGAAATTATAGGTAAAAAATCATAGATTGATTTTTGAATTTTAGAAACTGATGGTGGGTCAAACCGAGGTGTCTGAAAACATAGTTTCTGTAATTTAAAATTCTAGAACATGTGTTTTACTATTAAAACCATAGAAAAAAAATATTTAATTGATGTGAAATATTATGAAATCTATCTTGGACTTATTTTTTACATGTTTGAGAAGATGACATTTCAATCTGATGTGCAATGTGATCAAACATATTAAATAAGTAGTTTATAGAAAATATTGATCTTTAAAAACATGTACCGCAGAGGGAAAGCAGGCCAAATGATATTTTATTATTGTAAACTCACACAAAAACAACTGTATATTGATTTTTGAATTTTAGGAATTGACAGTGTATCAAACTGAGGTGTTGTTTTCCTGAGATGATGGGAAACATAGTTGAAGTAATTTAAAATGAAAAAACATGAATTTAAATATTAAAACCATAGAAAATTATAGCCATTTTATTTTAAATCTTATCAAAACTATCTTAGAGTTATTTTTGACGTGTGCGAGCAGATGGCGCATCAATCCTTCCTATGATGTGCTCGAACGGACTAAATAAGAAGTTATTAGAAAATTTCATTCTTTAAAAAGATTCACCATAAAGGGAGATTCATCCAAATGAGCTCATATTACTAGTAAATTACATGAAAACAACCATAGATTGATTTTTGAAGTTTAGAAATTGATGGCATGTCAAGCTGTGGTGTCGTTTTCCCAAGGCCATTAAAAATGCAGTTTAAAAAATTTAAAATGTTTGAACATGTGTTTTATAGTTACAACCATATAAAATGATCTCCAATTGATGTGAAATATTATGAAATTCATCTTAGACTTAGTTTTGATATGTTCAAGCAGGAGAAACTTCAATCCAATGTGTTATGTTCTTGAACAGATTAAATAAAGAGTTTATAGAAAATGTCAGTTTAAAAAACATGTGACACAGAGGGAGAACCAAACAAATGAGCTCATATTACTATTAAATCACATGGAAACAACTGTATATTGATTTTTGAATTTTAGGAATCGAAAAAACATCAAACCGAGGTGTCTTTTTCCCATGACGATGGAAAATATAGTTTTAATAATTTAAAATGACAAAACATGTGTTTCACTATTAAAAACATAGAAAATGATATCCAATTGATATGAAATCTTATCAAATATGTATTAGATTATTTTTTACATGTGAGAGAAGATGATGATTCAATCTAATGTGTGATGTGCCCAAACAGACTAAATAAGAAGTTATTAGAAAAAGTTATTCTTTAAAAACGTGTTCCAAAGAGGGTGATCCATCCAAATTGAAAGAAAACCATAGATTTATTTTTGGATTCTAGAAACTGATGGCATGTAAAACTGAGGTTTCATTTTCCCAAGGCGATATAAAAAGTAGTTTCAATAATTTAAAATGAAAAAACATGTTTTTTACTATTAAAACCATAGAATACGATCTCCAATTGATGTGAAATCATATAAAATATATCTTAGACTTATTTTTGATGTGTGAAAGTAGAAAAGACTTCAATCTAACATGTTATGTGCTCGAACAAATTAAATAATGAGTTTTTAGAAAATATTAGTCTTTAAAAATATACACCATAGAGGGATATCTAGAAAAATGATCTCGTATTGTTTTTAAATCACATGAAAACAATCTTAGATTTATTTTTGAATTTTAGAAACCAACGATGCATCAAACCGAGGTGTAGTTGGATCAATATGATAAAAAATGCAATTTCATTAGATTCATTTTTTTAAAAGAAAAATATCACCAATGATTATTAAATAATATATATTAATATACATAATTAAAATTTTGAATTCAATGAAACATGAAAGTCAATATATTCCCTTTTAAAATAATAAATAGAACCGATTATTATTAAATAATAAATGACATCAATGAAATGTGAAGGTAATGCATCATCAATGCCTATGTGTACATACATGTCTTCCAGTCCCACACCTTGGCTCTCTGATAGTATGACCATATCGACTAGTTAATCAAGAAGGTTAGGGATTATGCTCGGCTATAGGTCCAGGTGCGATGTACCCAGCTACATGTCTAGGTGAGAAGTCCTTAATTGTTGGTCTACCAGTATACCTAGAACTGGTATCTCTTCCGCTCAAGTGTTGTACATGTAACTGAAAGGTAGCTAGATCCGATCAAGGAAAATAACTAAGTATAAGCCCCCAATTGGTGACCCAATCTGAGGAATGTGGCACTATAGGAGATGAATATGGCATAAGGGTCACAATATCAAACTCATTCAGGTAACCAGTGCCCCACTCTGAAGAAGGGTGTGTGAGGGATGTCTCAAATGATGCCATGTGTGATGAGGAAGGCCCAGTTAGTGGGTGTGTAGTGGTTCCCCACATAGAATAAGGGTGTATGGGTAATGTCTCGAATAATGCTATGTGTGATGAAGATGGTCCATTCGGTGGCTGTGTAGTGGTATTTAGAGCCATCTGCAAAGTGGAAAGATAAGAATGATATCGATGTGAAGGCCGGTCATCATCGATGTATGATGGATCAAACATGTAATGAGGTAGAATGGGATTATAGTTAGGAGTATGCTCTAAATTTAGAGAGATTCTCTCAGAACAATGCAACGCACCTATCGTAGAATCAAGAACTATACTTAACTCATCAATATTGAATACATCTCGTGTCCTAGGTGTGATAATATTATAGACTCGATCGATCCCATCACCTTGAAAAAAACATTAAAAAACCATTAATAAAATAATAATTAATAATCAAGAAGTTTATTAAAATTAAATTACCCATGTATAATATGACCCTCTAATTTGAGTGATAAATCGTCTGGTCTCTCTCATATACCATAACATGTACTCAGTACAGAGGTCACGATGAAGACATCCTCTCAAATATCCAGTGGCACAATACTTCTCGCATTATTCCCACATGTATATGTATGTATCATGTATAATATACCAATATTGATCCCATTTTCTTGTAATTTTAATATTGTGCACCTCTGCAATCTACCTTGGCGACCCAAATTCGAACTATATCATGACCCTATCGGGTTGGTACCACTCAATAATAGAAAAATGGATTAGTGGCACCATGATAGTAGAATGATGTATCCCCATCATACAATAATCTATAATATGATATACAATATCACCTATATATGGTATCCAACTAATCTACACAAATAAATAAATTTAATCATTCATTAAACAAAGAAGGCATAATTATATCAACAATGATTGATGTAACATCCCAGGTAAATAAAGAGAAAGCATTTTTCATATTTATTAATATTTTTAAATTAAATATTAATTTTACTTTAAAGGTAATTCTATGTTTGATGGCGTACCCAAAATGGAACAATGAGTTTCTTTGAAATCTTACGTTGCACACAACGTTGAGTTATACCGAAAATAATATAATAATATTATTATTTCAAAGGGTAGTTAACGCCTAGCTGTTGTAATTGAAAGAATTAACAAAACTAACTAAAATATGATTACATATGTTTATTAAATGTTTTTACATTTACCCAATAAAATTTATAGACTTAAAATGAGAATGAATCCAATTTTAAGCATAAATACTCTAATATTCTTTAAAAGGTCTGTTTACCGCCTTTTGATGGAGAACCCTTTTTAAATATAATTTTTGTCACTTTTATATGTTCTATTTGATAAAATAATATTATTATTTAGAATCATGACATAAAAATTTACTTTCGATTAAATTTTTGTATTTTTCTGATAAAGTTCATTTTTAATGAATAGTGAAAAATACTGTATTTTAATTCAAAACTGCCTTTTAATATAATTTATTTATATGGTTAGATAATGTTTTTAAATGGTTTTAAAGTTTAATTAGATTATATTTTTACCAATTAATCCAATTTTGTTCATTTGAAGTAATTTCACTTGGAAATTGGACATAAACAAGTGTCAATCTTTTGATATTTATAATTTATTAAAAACACACTTTTTGTTTTGACAACGGGAATTAATTTTAAATTAATTTCTGAAACTTATATGTTTTGAATTTGGAAAAATTTATTTCATATTTAGAATCAGGAGGTCCAAATTTTTTAAATAGGTAACTTTTATTTTTAGACATTATGAATATTTATTTTAGTAAATATTTTATTTACCATAGTTAAAGGTTAATCTAGTAAATAAGGGTAAACAAATATTATTATAATTATATTAAATTACCCTAACATGTGTCCTATTCCTATTGGTTGATACATGAACGACCATGGTTATCCTTTTGTAGATTTTGGAACCCTATGGAGCCACTTGGGAGTGATAATGACACTTTATATTAATTAATTTAAAGTAAAGACAAAAATGACATAAACATATATCTTTTAGTAAATAAATTTTTAAATGGGGTTATATAAGTTATCTCTTCGAATATAAATATTAATTATAAATATAAAAATATTTCCTAAATCATGATATTTTATTTATAATTTTTAGACATCAAATAAATAAACTTATTTATGACACAATGATGATGCAATGAGTACCTTATTAATGAATGATTTAAATAAATGAGAATATAAAATTTAAAAAACTATCCAAAACCTATAAAATTATTATTGGATGATTTTATTTAGAACAATATTCATCTTATATTCTAATTTAATGAGTTTTGGACCTTTTGAAACTGAAAACCAGTTTATAATAAAATAATGTTTTCAAACTTTCCTAAAGAGCCCCTCCTCCCCCTTATAAAAAGCCATCACCTATAACCCATTAATCACGCCTCTCATGCCCATTGGATCATCTAAACTCTACCCAATTAATCTCCATACATCCCTTTCTTCCACCTAGAATCCTTAACTTAGGCAGAAGGCACTTCAAGGAATCCTTTTGGTTCAAACCAAAGGGAGTTACCCGATTTAAAGGTAACATCTTCTCTTAAGTTCTTTTCTTTTATTTTATTTCTCCAACTCTCTATGATATTTTTATTTTTTGTTTACATAAAAAAACCAGTATACTCAATATAATAGGTTGTTTTTATGAGAAGGATTCAAAATACACTTACACACACCACCATCTAATGGGTATAGAACATAATGTTTCTGTGGACGGAAAACTACTGCCTCACAAAATGATGATTGTTCAATATTCTCCTACCACCTATCATGGTGGGAATTATGATGGAACTGTATTTATATTATGTTTATGTTTTCTCTATTCTTATGTATTTTCCATTTATATCATACCTTTATGGTTTCTATAATGGGTAAATATGATAATTTCATTTGAGGAAGTGCGGACTACCGCCCCCTCAATGTGATATGACTCGTTCATGCCATATGTGGGATGTATAAAGGATGGAGTTAATGAAATTATGTATGATATTATACTGGAATTATAATATACCTATGTATCATTATGTTTTCATTCCATTAAATATGAAATAGAAATAAAATTTGCGTTTATGCGTACGTACGACTTACCGTCTCCATGAACAATACATTTTATTTCTTATCTCTAAATGTTATATACTATTATAAATACATATATATACTGAATATATATGATATATATGATACATAAATCATGACTATAATTATGTAGATAATGAAATTTTGACCACATGGACAACTTATAATTATAAGAAGTTCATTTTTGACTCAAGTACCAAATATTGACAAAACGACCATTATTAACTCAAATGATTATATAATGTTTATTAAATGTTAATAAGTGATATAAAAAGAATAATAAACTTAAAAAAGGTTCTTAATCAAGTAGAAATTAAATTTAGTTTATTATTAATAATATTAAATAATAAATGAGTCAAGTCAGATACAAGGTAAGGGACTTCGTCTCAATCTCCTTTCATTGAGGCATATTTTGTTTTATACACAACTTTCTTTTATATGGTGTATAAAAACCTTTTACTTTTAATTTAATTCAAAGGGAATCTTTCTATATGAAGAGTTTAACTAAATGACAAAAAAAAGTTTCTTTTTAACATAAGCAGTGACAACGATCTTTCTGCCGCTGTGAGTATTATTTGATCTTTGGATTTTTTAACAAGCTGTAATGTTTTTAAAAGGAAAATAAATAACTTATAATCTTTTATTTATTTTGGTATTGAATTTTTTTTGATAATGGATTTGTTATGTCAATATATTTAAATGATATATTGTGATTGAAATGTGGAAATGTTATCTTTCCTTTATGTTTGTTTTATGTGTTATGATTATGTTATGGTTCTTGGGCATTATTCATGCATACAGGTGGTTCCGTGATAATCCTAGGGTGGGTGAACCTGAGATAGCTCTCCAAAACATTGGGTAACATGAAGGAGGTAAACGTTAATGTTTCTCCTAAGAGATTTAGGGAATATACTGTGATGGGTATTCCAATGTAACTCCCTATGTAGTTGTGATAACTACAATGTAAGTATGATATGGATACGACAAGTTACCTTTATGATTTCTGATTTATATGTGTTATTCATAAATCTTATGATTTCATGAGGTATGTTAAAGCGCTTATGTTTTGTATGTATTGATGAACTAATGTTTTATTTCTTTATTTTATAACCCTTACTAAGCTTTTTATTCCTATCCTAAGTTTTGAAATGTTTTTCACATGACTTAAAGATGAATAGGGTCAAGGATGTGATCAAGGAAAAGTCATGCTGTCTAAAACATGGAACTAGACATGACTCTTTTTTCAAGAGTTTTTATTTTATAAAAAAAATGGAAATTGTGTAGAAGTGTCTACTTTTTTAATTTTTTTGAGATGTAATGTAATAGTTATGGCCTAATTCTATAAAACTCTAAACCTGAAAAGATACTCAATGTGAATTATTCATTTAATTCAATATTATGTAATGTTTTAAGGTCGGGTCCTTATAATTAATGCGTACCTCGTTAATGGAAAAATGATCAAATAGAACATGATAATATGAAATAGAATGTGAAGATCTATATACATTTGTCTTCGAGTTTCTCTAACTATGAATATCAAGTAACAAAATTTAAAAAATTATATAATTAGTATATTATATTGAAAGAAAAATGTGTATTAAACTTTTAAAGTACCTATGAGAAAATGAGATCATACACAATTCATTGAGTTGTAAACCAAAGACGAACCAAGGTGAAAGTGTAAGGAATCATATCCATGATCATTCCTATAATAACAGACAATAATGACCTATCTTCTTCACCTCCATGTGAGATTTCCTACATAGCTCTCTATAAAGATATACCAGACATGATGAACCCCAACTATACCTTCCAGCACACTCGAAATCTCCAAGAATAGGTAGGTGAATTAGATGAACATATGATCCATAGTGATATGGAAATAAAGTACATCTAATAAACTATAGAATGCATGTTCAAGAATATCTATACAGTGTCACCTCATCGGTATTTGGATTAACAAGGCTGAAATGAGTGTCCAACGAGGACATTCATAACCCACCACCTCTAAGGGTCCCCGACGCTTCTGGTAACAGTAACTCAAAATATCCATGAAATTGTAATCCCACATATATATCATCAAACATGTAATAAAATATCCATCAATAGGAATACCTAATAATATAGAGACATCCTGTAATGTAGTCATATTCTCCCCCTGAGGCATATTATATATATGCATCTCTGGTCTCCATTGCTCAACCAAAGAAAAAATGAGTAAAATATAAATGAGTATATACCCACACATGTGCAACCCATAGAACTTGGACTGATTCAGATAAGGTATGATAGGATCTGGTGGTCTCTCATAGTGAAAGTGATGAGCTCTTTAGAATTTTAGTATCTGATCTTCACCACTATCCCATAAATACTATGATATGTTCTCACTTTGTATGGTAAGAAGAGATGGATCCTCAGTGCCTGGATATATGTATGCTGATTCCATCTATGTAAATGGAAAAAGAAATGATAAACATATAAATCTATTAAATAATATTTATGTTGAGTGGAAAAAATTAATACAATGGAAATTATTCATCTAATAAACCTTTAAATATAGATAGTAAAACAATAGTAATAATCAACCCATCGTAAAAAAAATCAAGTAGGGAATGATGATAAACCCTCCATGCTATCATTCAAGAGACAATGTCTCTAATTGTGTCCCTCTTCCCTATAAATACCACATTGTTGATGCATCCCTTTCTCTAGAGTCAATTCCATTTCATTTCTCATACGTGTGGATTTCGAACAACCTTTGTGTTGGAGTTGGTGTCCAATGACAAAGTTTTTGTACTTTAATTACATAAATATTCAATGTATTGAATATTAATAAAACTTCTTATTACATATTATTTGTTGTTATGCATGACTCTAATGTAATAATATCCTAGAGTATATATCACATTGATAAGGTCATAATAGTTCCCCACTATAATGATAACCTTGATGTGCTATGCCGATATTCTCAAATAATGTTTTGTGGTTGGATAAAATCCTATGATGGGACACATAGTACATAGACTGTTAAGTGCGAGTACTCATAAGAAGATGATAATTCTTCTCATGAAGTTTGCACTTGGTAATCTCCAAGATGGGATATTATAATAATAGACCCGCCAATATAAATTCATCATGTTTTGGTGTCATCATATATTCTTATCTACAATCATGTGTGATGGTCCTTAGAATTTTGGATTATTGTTAATGCATGTTACAACTCACATACTTAGATGTATTTCATAAAACCTGATGATAATAGTTCATGGAAAAGTTGGATACATTAGGTGTGTCATGAGTGACATGTCATTAATGAATAAGACGAGGAAGGATTTTTCCTATCCATCTTCAGGGTGGATGATATCTCTACCCTTTTATTGGAATAGAACCATCACAATAAATTCCATGGCCATGATGTAACAACGTGTTTATTTCAGATAGTAATAGAAATAAATATCGAGCATATAGGTTGTTGACATGGATATGCAATCAGCTTGATGAGATATTGTGAAAAAGGGATTATATTACACAGTGATCATTCGTATATGGCTGTTGTTGTTGTGACATTAAGTTTTCTCTCTTGGTTGTCTTGACTCATTGCTAGATAGTAATCTTGGACTTTCAGAAAGCCCTCCTAATGACAATGAGAAATAATCCTAGAGGGTTATACACTATGTGTTTCCATTGATCTAGATTAAATTCTATTTGAGTTTAATTAATGGAATACATATTATTCTCAAGTTTGAAGAATAATTTTATTTAATTTATATTGATCACATAAATTAAATAAATATTTACTTGCCGACATGAGAATAAAATATTTATTTTATTTATTGAATATTTCAATAAATATTTATTCACTAGATTGTGAATAAAAAATTTATTTATGAATAAAATATTTATTCGGTTATTTAATAAATTATGGAGGATTTCGAACATACCAAGAACAAGTCCGATAACAAATATTAATTAACAAGACCGTTACAGAATATTTGTTATTGATAAAGTTGGGGCGCACCACAAAATAGTAATAATATAATTATTATTATATGGAATAGGGTTTATTAAAGGTAATAAATTTTATTTAATGGCCGATATGCAATTAAATAATATTTTATCATAAATCCCAACTCTATAAATAAACAGTTATGGCTATTGTGTAGTGTATCCAAAATTGAGATTAGAGAATTGTTTTGCATAATGAATTATCTCTCAACTCAGGTTTCTTTATCCCTCTCAAGAATGAGAAGTTTAAGATATATTTATTCAAGACCAAAGAATGAGCAATCAAGAACAAACAAAGTAATACATTCGACTCGCCGTGCTAGTACCCTAACTCTATAAATAAACGGTTATGTCTATTGTGTAGTGTATCAAAAATTGAGAATAGATAATTGTTTTACATTAATAATTATCTCTCAACTCATCCTTCTTTATCCCTATCAATAATGAGAGATTTAAGATATATTTCTTCAAGACCAAAGAATGAGCGATCAAGAACAAACAACGTAAGACATTCGACTCACCGTGCTAGTACATGGAGATCGATTGGTGTTTCTCAGAGATCATAAGAGCATGTGTGGATCACTTTTATAGGGATTCTAACCTTGGATCCTCACAAACATGATAAAGGTAATCTAAAAGGGTATCTTTAGAGGATCAAAATTCACCAATGAAGAAATTTATTAATCCTAAGTATTTATTTCTTCAAATATTAAATAAATTAATTATAAATTTTATGTGCATGATATTTTATATTAGTTTTAGAAAAAAATTATTAAAAGAAATCTTAATATATCACCCACCTCTTCTTGCTTCTACTACACCCAAAAACAACAAGTGGTATCAGAATAATAATGTTTAAATTTAAAATTATTTATTTTATTGTTGATCTATGTGAAATTATGGTTATATATTCATTTCAAGTTATTCATTCTTTAATAAAATTTTAATTAACATGTTATTGACATATTAATCATGTTTGTTAAGGGTTTAATTTTCTTAAAGGTTTAAGAAAAAATGAAGAATGACTGAAGATTCCATCAGGAAGTGTCAAATCATTGATTGATAAAATTGGGTTACACAACATGTGGCCAGAGCACACACCATAAACCCATGCGCATTGTATCTAGATGCACCAAAAAATTAAATACATACTTTTCTTTTATTGAAAACCACGTGTTGACCAGGCCAACCTGGAACATGATAAGTTGATATAGGGTGTGTAGCTAGCATATACACTGTGTAGTCCAACCTAGTTAACATGTAGAATCCCTAGGTGTGTGATTTGAATATACAGAAACCAAGGTACATGGCGTGTAGCTACATGTACATGCCATATAGTCTCCCATTAATGGAAAAAATTAAAATTACATTAAATTTGAAAATTACATCATTAAAACATTATTTAATTAATTGGAATACTATTGTGTGTTTGAAAATTTAATAATGGTTTTAAAAAATTTTAAATGATTAATTAATTTATTATAATTAATATATCATTATTGGTTTTTTCATTTATTTTCCATGAATACCATTAATGATAGGTATCTTAAAATAATATCAGATGACCATTAAAATAAAAGGAAATTAATTAATTAATTAATTAATTAATTAATGTAAGGACATTTATCATAAATAATAAAAGAGAGAATAAAGAAATGAGTGCTAGCCATTTACTTTTGTGTATTCGTTGCATGTATGACCATTCATGAGCCTGACCAAGACCTGTGTATGTGTTGGATGTTTTAATTAAATTTATTACATGAGTTTACCATTATTTAATATTAAATTAAATTATGGTATGTGATTCATCCATCTCTCCATTATTATGCAGGACCTATATGTCTAAGGATATTTATGTAAACCCATTTAACAAATCCTTTGGTTCCCCTCACCTGCGTGTGAGTAATAAATATTTGTAATTAATGGAGCATCCTAAGGAATGTGGAGGTGGTTCAATATGGAATCAAAACGATGCCAACCTAGGTGATACACAAGTGGATAGGTGGAATGTTTAACTCATTCCAATACTGGCAATAGGGGCTATTTCCCCTATGTCAAAGGTTAATTTAATGTTTTCTCATTAAATCAACTATTAGATAAAGCTCATGAATGGTTCATTTAATTAATTAACTAATTATGTCTATATAATTATTTATTTTATGGATTCAATGCCGTGATCGCATGAATAAATGAATTAATGTGCAAATATGGAAATTAAATAAATAAATTATGTGTAAATGTGTTATCCAACATGGTTAATTAAATAATACCCACATAATATTAACAATACATGTAAAGGATAAAACAATATAAAATTTATGCATAATAAATTAAAATCCCTCAATTAAATATTATGTTTGACTAAACCTTCCATTACTTGATTGGGAATGAAACCTTAGAACTAAGTGTAGTATATGGCCAAAGTCTGTACACTTACATTTATATTAGAGTTCTCATGAGATTTTTGGTTTAACTTAACTGAAATTATATTGAGTTTAATGACCAAAATCTATTCAATATAAATTTGGAGGAAAGTGTTGAGGAAATCTATGTCGGGATTTTAGGATAGGGGAATCCACTCAATTGATCAAGGAGTTGCAAGTCCATAATTTGCAAGACCGTCTACCTAATTACTTTATTATGGTTTTCATTTCCAAAGTCCGGATCGTTAATAAAATTAATGGGGATCATTTCCACTAGAATTTTAAAGAAACTAAACATTATAAGTTCAATGGTGAGGTCTATTTAGATTTGATAAAATAGTGGGAGATTTAATAAATAAATAAATAAAAACATTTAATTTATTATATATCGTATATTTTGTAATCAAGAAAAGTACTAATAATATGATCTTTTTAATTATAGAATAAAATTAAAATTTCTTCATCCACATTATCCCTATGGTCAATATTGGATAAATTTAACCTCCTAACTGGAAATAACTTCAAGGAATGATTTAGAAACATTATAGTTGTGCTACACCATGAGTGGAAATATTACATGTAAGAATCCTCAATACCTGATCTGCCTGCTAAGGAGGCGAGTGATGAAGAGTTCCTTATATATGAAAAACATTTGAGCATCGCGATATATTTTCAATGTTTAATGATTTAATTTATGTCTAGTTAACTAATGAAATCCCACAAAAACATGGATGCATATAGAAATATTGATCACCTCCATGGTCTATACCCAGAGAGATATAGATAAGAACAATTTGATATTTCTAATGTGCTATTTATGAGAAAGTTTAGAGAGGGTTCTCTATCTAGGCCTCATGTAGTCAATACCATTAGCTACATTGAGCACCTAGAGGTTATAGGGTTTAAACTACCTAAAGAAATGGGCACCAAACTCATTTTGTCATCAATACCTCATAGATTCTCCATATTTGTTGTGAATTTTAATATAAACAAAATTGATAAGTATCATCCATATCTTATTACTCTTCTTCACCAAGTAGATAAGGATATGAAGTGTGAAAAACCTTCTGTCCCTATGGTAAAAAATGGAAAGGATGTGTGAATAGATTTAATTCCAAAGTTTCTTCACACCCTTCCAAGAAGAGGAAGATCAAGGGGTAGGCAAGGGAATAGGATGTTGTCTGCTTCTTATGTGGAAAGAAGGGCCATTGGAAGAAAAACTGCACCCATCTAAATAATGAAGGGAAAACTTCTTGTGTGTTTGTTATTGAGTGAAATTTATTTTCACCTACCAATTGGTTATTAGATATAGATTGTGGTGCTCACATATGTATTCAAATACAAGAACCAAGTAGATTCAGAAAGATCAATTAAGTAGAGGTAGATCTTCAAGTATCCAAAAGATCCAATCTTTATGTTGTAGCTATCGGGTACCACCACCTCATGTTTCCAACTAGAATGATCCTAGTTTTAAAGGGTTATTATTTTGTGCCTTCAGTTACCAAAAACATTATTTCTGTATCTATAATTGATACATATGGAATTATTTTCAAATTTGGGAATAAATGTTTCTTCTTTTATTAAGATATCATTTTTATGGTAAGGAACATTTAAATAACGGTCTTTATGTGTTGGATTACACGAACCAAATAATGGAAATCGATAATGAAGTAACTTCACATGACTCATACCACACCCAACTTTGGCACCATCGGCTAGGTCATGTAAATGAAGAGTGCTTGACTAAATTACATCAAGATGGATATCTAGATTCTTTTGAACTAAAACCACTTGGTGGATGTCACACAAGTTTATAAGGAATAATGACCAATACCCCATTTAGTGGGAAAGGTTAAAGGGCTAATGATATTTTTTAATTAGTTCATACCAATGTGTGTAGACCATTTCATGTTAAAGAAAGTGGTCAGTAATCATACTTCATAACTTATACTGATGATTTTAGTAGATATGGATATGTATACATAATGAGGTATAAGTTAGGTTATTTTGAAAAATTTATGGAATACAAGAATGAAGTTGAGAAATATATTGGTAGGAATATTAAGAAACTTTGCTCAGATTGTGGTGGAAAATATCTTAATAAAGACTTCATTTATTATCTACGGGAGTTCATGATTTTTTCTTAACTCAATCCTCCTTATAAGGCTTAGTGGAATAGTTTAATCGAAATGAGGAACCAAACCTTTTTGGACATGGTTAGATCAATAATGAGTTATGAAAGTATTCCATTATCCTTTTGGGGATACATGTTACAAATAGAAGCATATGCACTAAACCAAGTGCCAAATAAATCAATAGAAGGTATACCATAACAATTATGTAATGAAAATAAACCTGTGTTGTCTTACTCATATATGTGGGGTTGTGAAGCATTTGTTAAGGAATATTCAGGTAACAAGCTTTCACCTCGAGGCATAAAGTGTATCTTTATAGGATATACCAAAGAAATAATGGGATACTACATATACAATCCTTCAGACAAAAAGTTTGTGGTTAATAGACGTCCCACATTTCTTGAGGAGGATCTTATCTCTAAAAGAGATAGTGGGAGTGAGATAGACTTCGATTAAGTTTGAGCTCAAGATATAAAAGAGTTGGTATAGGAACAAATTTCATAAAGCCCTATGGAAGAAGAAATTGTTCCAAAGACACAATTACTATGTAGGAGTACTAGAGAGGTTATAGAACTGGAATGGTATGATTTTGTAGTCACGAAGGATTATAAATCATTATTAGTTGATAATAATGATCCTCTAACCTATAAGGAATTAGTAAGTGGAACATATGTTTACAAGTGTCAAGAATCCATGAATTCTGAAATGGATTCCATGTACCAAAACCAAGTATGGATTTTGGTAGACACTCCAATAGATATAAATACCGTTGGTTGAAAATGGGTATTCTAGAAGAAACTAGACATGTAAGGATAAGTCAGTACCTATAAGGTGTGGATGGTTGCAAAAGGGTTTAAACAATGTTAAGGCATTGACTGTGATGAAACCTTTTCACTAGTTTCAATGCTGAAATCCATTATAATTCTACTTTCCACTGTGGATTTTCTTTATTATGAGATTTGGTGAATAGATGTCAAAATAGTATTCCTTAATGGGAACCATCAGGAAGACGTCTATATGAAATTTCCTAAAGGGTTTGTGACTCCAAAGGATGCCAACAAGGTATTTGATTTTCAAATATCCATTTATGGATTAAAGAAAAAATCCAGGTCATGGAACATTCATTTTGATGAGGCCATAATGAAATTTGGTTTCATAAAGAATGAATTAAATCTATGTGTCTATAAATGGTTTAGTGGGAGTGAAATAATTTTTTTAATAGTATATATTTATGACATATTACTCAATGGAAATGAAATATCAGTCTTACAATCTATTAAGGTGTGGTTGAATAAATGTTTCTCATTAAAGGACTTGGGAGAGGCTACATATATTCATAGGATTAAGATCCATCGTTATATATCAAAGAGGTTTCTTGGATTATGTCAAAGTACATACATTGACAAGATATTGAAGAGATTCAGTACAGAAAAATCCAAGAGTGTAGTGTTTCCAGCGCTACATGGAATTCATCTTTCTAGGAAAATGTTTCCTCAGACGCATGAAGAAAGAAACATAATGATAATGATTCCATTTGCATCAATGATTGGGTCAGTTATATATGATATGATATACACTAGGATAGATTTTTTCTACACATTAAGTGTGAGAGGAAGATATCAAGATGATCCAGGTGACCACAGTTGGATGGAAGTCAAGACTATCCTTAAGTATCTTAGGCATACTAAGGATATGTTTGTGGTTTATGGAGGAGATAAGGAACTAGTCATTAGAGTATATGTAGATGCTAGTTTCTAAACTGGTCAAGTTGACATGAAGTCACAAATGAGATGCATATTCACTTTGAATGGAGGTGTTTTGAGCTAGAAGAGCTAAAAGTAGGTTGTGGTTGGATATTCTACAGTAGATTTTGAGTATATTGCAGCTTCAGAGGCAGTTAAAGAAGCAGTATGGATGCACAACTTCATCCAAGATCTTGATGTGTCACCTATCAGTAAAGATCCCATACCACTCAATTGTGATTATACTACAGTGATAGATCTTGTAAAAGATCCAAGGTTATATCAGCAGATGAAGAAAAGACTTTGGAAGTATCATATCTTGGGTGATTTTTTTCAGAGAGGTGAATATATAGTTATCGGTATTTCCATATAAGAAAACATGAAAAACCCCTTGAATAAAGCCTTAAATCAGTAAAAAAATAACTATCATGTGAGTTATATCAGACTGAAGGTCTTAGGTATTTGTATCTAGTACAAGATAGATTTTGTTGGATTAGGTGTCCTATGACCAACTGTTTATACTTTTATTAAACAAATATCTGATGTATTGAATATTAATAAAACTTTTTATTACATATTTTTTGTTGTTATACATGACTCTATTGTAATAATGTCCTAGAGTATACATCGTATTGATAAGTTCATAGCAGTTCCCCTATATGATGAGAACCTTGATGTGCTATGACAATATTATCAAATAATGTTATACGATTGGATAACGTACTGTGATGGGACACATAGTACATAGACTTCCAGGTACGAGTACTCATAAGTAGATGATGATTCTTCTCATGATGTTTGCACTTGGTAATCTCCAAGATGGGATATTATGAGAACAAACCCACTAGTAGGAATTCTTCATGTTTTTATGTAATCAAATATTTCTATATAATAGCATGTGTGATCGTCCTTAGACTTTAAGATTATTATTAATGCATGTTACAACTCATGTACTTAGATTTATTTCTTAAACTACGACAATAACAGTTTATGGAGAAGTTGGATATGTTGGGTGCGTCACGAGTGACATGTCATTAATAAATTAGTCAAATAAAGATTTTCCCTTCCATATTTATAGAAGATTATATCTCGACTCTTTTATTGGAATAGAACCATCACATTAATTTCCACGACCATGGTGTAACAACGTGTTAATTTCATGTAGTCAAAGAAATACATATCGACCATATAGGTTGGTGACATGAATGTGAAACCTGCTTGACAAGTTATTGTGACAAAGGGATTATATTACATATTGAGAGTTTGTATGTGGTTTTCAATGTTGTGACATTATGTTCATTCTCTTTAGTGCCTTGACCCATTGCTAGACAGTAATCTTGGACTTTGGGAAAACCTGCCTAACGACAACGAGAAAGAATACTAGAAGGTCACACACTAAATGTTTCTACTAATCTTGATTAAATTATATTTTACTTCAATTAATGGAATAAATATTATTAATAAGTCTGAGGAATAATTTTATTCAATTTATATTGATCACATAAATTAAATAAATATTTATTTGAAATCATGTGAATAAAATATTTATTTTTTAGTGGATATTTAAATAAATATTTATTCACTAGATTGTGAATAAAATATTTATTTACAAATAAAATATTTATTCGGTTAATTAATAAATGTTGGAGGAGTTTGAACAAACTAAGACCGAGTCTGGAGAAAATATTAATTAACAAGACCATTACATAATATTTGTTATTACACAAGTTGGCACACACCAAAAAATAATAATAATATAATTATTATTATGTGGAATGGGGTTTATTAAAGATAATAAATGTTATTTAATGCTCTATGTTCAATTAAATAATATTTTAACTTAAATCCTAACTCTATAAATAGACAACTATGTTTATTTTGTAGTGTATCCAAAATTGATAATAGAGAATTGTGGCACATAATGAATTCTCTCTCAACTCTTACTTATCTCTCCCTCTCAAGAATGCAAATTTTAAGAAATATTTCTTCAAGAACAAAGAATGAGAAATCAAGAAAAAACAAAGAAATACATTTGACTCACCGTGCTAGCACTCGGAGATCGAGTGATGTTTCTCAGAGATCATAGGAGCACATGTGGATCACAACTAGAGGGATTATATACTTGGATCCCCACAAGTGCAATGAAGGTAGTCTGAAAGGGTCCTTTTGGATGATCAACATTCACCAATGAAGAAATTTCTTAAGCTCGTGTATTTATTTCTTCAAATATTAAATAAATAAATTATAAATTTAATGCAAAAGATCCTCACTCTTGGTTTTGGGAAACAATTAATAAAAGAAATTTTAATATATCATCCACATCTGCACACTTCCACTTCCCCCATATCCAACACTTTTCCATGGAAAAATGATGGATTCTGAACAACAATTGGAAGAAGAATATAGGAATTTAATATTGATACACCTCCAATTGGGATCCACTCTATACCATAGCAATTTTACAATGTGTCAAGTCGATACACTAGATCGACATAAATCTACCATGAAAGGTGAAGATGAGAAAATGATGCAATTACATATCAAAAAGGCATATTGTATGCTTGGAAGTAATCACATTCATAGGTCCAGTTATCAAGAAAAATGGCCATCACCCGACCATCTTGAACCTCTTAAACTTCAACCTAACTTCCTTTCATATGAAAACGGTTCACTTGATATGATGTGGTATGAGTTTTATTATCCTCAAGCTCCTTTATAAAACTTTTCAAGTATTAATAACCCTATAGTAGTTATTTCTCAACATCTTATGATATATCAACATAGTATTTGATAGATTTATAAAATGTATAAGAAAAAGTAATCATGATTGTTAAATTTCTAACCCCTTGAGGAAACTAATAATTCATTCAAAAATGTTTTTAGTTTTGGTCCCATATCTCTTCCCTTCATAAAATTCCAATGACCATTTTTTTGGGATGCGCATCATGTATTTGTATACATCCTCATTTATTCTTTATATTTCTTCCATTATTTGAAAGAAAATATATTGTCTTTGTTCATATGTTGTAAAGGAATGTGAGAAACATTTAAAAAGTTCACATTGATATAAAATGTGCATACATACTGAATGTGTATAAAATTTGATTCAATACCTAAGTTGATTATTTCTTTCTTCATGTTGTCATTGTGAAATTTTTTCTGCACATTACTAGAAATATGTCTCATGCAGTAACGATGGTAGGCATGTGGGGGTAACCATCCAACATCCTCGATATTCACTACTTCTTTGATAGCATGATGATGATCTGAAATAAGGAATCTCCCATGATTATCGGTAAAATGAACATGCCAAAAAGATAGAAACCAATTTCAAGAGTCCAGATTCTCCTTATCTACTACCGTAAATTCTAGTGGCATGAGACTTCTATTTCCATCCCAAGTGGAAGCAATAAAGATAACTCCATTATAATTTATATATGTAAAATTTTAATCCATATGTATGAATTTTTTATAGTGTATGAATTTTTCAATGTGTAAAAGGAATGCCCATAATATTTGATGAAATTGGACTTTGTCTGCAGAGACGTGATTGTTCACCACACGCTCCACTATTTCAAAACCACTAATTAATTTACAAATATATTTTATACAATTAAATTATATATATATACACACATCCAAAATAGAATGAAATAATTCATACAAAAATATTAATGATATATATATATATACACACACACAACACAATAATGAATAAATGAAAATTAATTAAAAACAACGAATTCCAAATTAATATATAAATTAAATAAAATTTTCATTTTTATTTTTAACTTTTTTTAATTTATCATAAAATATCAAACTGAAATATTTGATTTAATTTTTTTATCAATTTAAATTAAATACAAAATAGTTATTTTCTCTAACTTAAAATATAAACTTACAATTAACTCACTGTTTAATATATATATTTTTACAATGCAATAATATATTAATAACAAAATTTCTAACTAACTAAGACAAAAAGTATATTAAAAAATTCTATAACATATATATTAATTATAATAATAAATTAATATATATCTTATACAATCTAATAAATATATTAACTAAAAATCACTAATTAATTTAGTAATGTATTTTATACAATTAAAACAAATATATAACCAATAAAATGCAATAATTTTTATACAATAAAAATAATGCAATGTTATGAAATTGTCAATGAAATAATATAAATCATTAAATTGAATTTTAAAAAACTAATATAACAGTTATAATAAATATTATTTCCATAAAATACACCAAATATTAAATTAAAATTTAAAATAATCCTATTCTTTAGGTAGAGGCTTCACGAAAGAGATATGTACCATAAATGGAGTGGGAGGGGTTCACAGGGGGGGCTCACCACAGGGGTTTGCGAGGGAGGGGTTCTTCATAGGGGGTGTCACCGACTGGGTTGAGTAAAATGGTTTCGAAGAACCAAATCTACACTTTTCTGGAAAGTAAGATTCAAATTCAACAATCAAGGATCATAGGTTGGGTAAAATAGTTTTAGAAAACCAGATTGACATTTCACCGGGAGTGGGATCTATATTCAAGAGTGCTGAATCAGAAGTTTGAATTCGGTATGAGTTTTGTAAATCATGATGACATAGGGTTATTTATGGAGGGGGAGGGGGGTCTCCAACTAAGTGATGAGATACAATTTTGAGTGATGTTTTAAAGGATAGATGAAGGTAGTCTCTCACAGACCACCTTTTTTTATTTTCAATGAAGGCTTATTCCTAGAATGCACCTTCCTTAAAATTTATTCAAAGAAGAAACTTTTTAGGAAAGTTAATTTTTCAAAAAAAATTATAGAGGGAGCCTTTTAACATAACATTTTCTTAAAGATAAATTTTAAGAAGGCGCATATGGGGAAAGAGTCTTCCAAATAAAAATTTCTTAGAACGTTCTTTCTGAGATGGTGCTATAAATGTTACGCTAACTAAAAAAAGAAGTCTTATATCAGGAAAAATCTTAGGTTTTATGTTATTTAGGTAATTTATTTTTATATTATTATTACTTATGAAAAAAACTCACCCAAAAACCCAATAATCAACCTTTCAACACAGAATAATTCATGTGGAGAAACTCCATCAGGGAAATTCATTGATCATCATACATGAAATAAAACATGAACTCATGAACATAACATCAAGGGTTTAAAACCCCCATATCCTTCATCAAATATACAAGTATAAAATAGTAGATCTAAAAAATACAAATTACCTCTCAAAAAATCTTCTTCAATATTCACGTTCATCTTGCATCATCATTGTCAGGTCATATTACTCAATTGATATTCTTCAGTTCATTTAATCCCATGACCGAGCTCCCCAACTTTCATCTTTGGTAGTTTAACTTTTCATCCAAGAAATCAAATCACAAGGTTCTTTGATTAAAGAGTTCGTAGTGATTCATATGCCTCAACTTCACTATGGTTTAGTTCGATGAATGATGGCGACTCGAACCTGCAATTTCTAAATAGTTCTAGTTCGTAGGTCATTAATAAGTTGTCATCAAGATTCGTGGATTGTGGTTCTTCATGGGAAATATCTGTAAATTAATTTCATTTTATTTTAGATATTTAAAATTTGTGTTTATCATATAGATAAATAAAATTATAAATAATATAATAAATATCTTGATCCATTGAATCTTTTGGATTTGAGTCTCCTTGATTTTCTCCCACTTAAAAGGATTTCTATCCTTTGAATATTCTCTCTTCCATAGCAAAATTGATGGAACATACCAGAATTAAATTGAGAAATAATTGGAAAGGATGGGACCCTTTAAATAAGTATATATTTTTTTCATGTTTGTTTATTTACTCCACTGTCAAAGTCAATAAATTTGAAAATTGTATCCCCTATTATCCCATTATAATAATATCAAAGAAATATGACATGAGTTATTCCAAAGTTCTCCCACTTAACTCATGTGATATTAATTTATAATTTTTAATATTAAATCAGTCATTATGTGCATTTATATCTATTTTATCATGTATAAAACATTCATCATAATAAAGGATAATGTCCACATGAGTCATGACCGTCGTATATTATCTATTAATATACTACCTTCCATGTAATACAATATGAAAATTTTCACTATCATAATTAAAATGGGCCATATATAATTTCCCCAATGACAATGTCTTTATTTAAGACTATGACTGTTGTCATTATATAATTAAATCATGTATACTTATTGAAGAAACAAGCAATATGATCAAAACATTTATAACTCCAAGTGTCAACTATAATAATAATAACAGTCAATACATGCAATGAAACTTAATCAGTGATAATTCCCAAAATTTCAACATGTCCAATAAATGTCTTGGGAGGTAACCCTTTCATCAAAGGGCCATCATTCCTAAGATTTGTTCTAATATGTTCAATTCACACCTTACATTTTTGAACTTCCTCTTTAATTACAAAGTAATTTAATTCCCCATGTTTAACTCCATTGGAATATCGGTCATTATTTGAAAATAATACTATTGTGGTATTGTCACAATAAATTTTCAAGGGCTTGGTGATGCTGTTGATAATTTCAAAACCTGAAATAAAGTTCTACAACCACCTATCCTAATTCGTAGCTTCAAATCATGCTACAGATTTAGGTTCCATGGTAGAAGCAGCTATAACCAATTTTTTTCTCTTTTACATGATATTGATCCTTCAATTAGAATATACACATAAAAAAGTGGACTGTATTGTATAAACACAACCAAAAAAGTCTGAATTAGAGTATCCAATCAAATCAATATCATTGGATCTTTTATAAGTAAGCATGTGATTCTTTTTTCCTTGCAAATATCGCAAAACTTTATTTACATCTCTCCAATGACCCAGTATAGGATTACTTTGTTATCTTCCTAACATACCAAATGTATAGATAATATATAGCCTTGTACATGTTTGATCATACATCAAGCTTCCAACAATAGATGCATATGGAATTTATTCCATCTATTTTCATTCCAAATCATTTTTGGGATAATGATTGAGATTGAATTTATCTCTATTCTGAATTGGAACCAGTGATGATGAATATTTTTCTGTTGAGTCAATAAGGTTTCCCTTATGACATTTCCATTCCTTCTTATTTTGAAAATCACAAAAACCTTATCTTTAAGGAAAATTGATTTTATAAGGAAAATTTCTTTTATAAGGAAAATTGCTTTTATAAGGAAAATCGCTTTTATAAGAAAAATTATCCTTATCATATTTTCATCCATATTTTTCTTAAGTATAAGATTCGGATTCATTCCTATATTCTCGGAATTGCTTGAAACTTTGATATGAGGTATTCTGTTTTTAGGATCCGAATTCTGGACCAGAACTGTAATAAAGTTTCACTCCGAAATCCAGATGAGAACTGTAATAAAGTTTCATTCCGAACTCCGGATACGAACTCTAATTAAGTTCTACATCAGATTCAGGATGCGAATCCTTATGAAGTTTGACAACGAATTATGATAATGAATTCTCATTATGAATTCTGATAATGAATTCTCATTACGAATTCTGATAATGAATTCTCATTACGAATTCTGATAATGAATTCTCATTACGAATTCTGATAACGAATTCTCATTACGAATTCTGATGTTGAATTCTCATTACGAATTCTGATGATGAATTCTCATAACGAATTCTGATGACGAATTCTATTTCCGAATTCTAATTCCGAATTCACCTATTAGATAGAATCTGATCATCTTTGTTTTATGCACTCCAAATTTATTTAGACTCTGAAAATTATCTTTGGTTAGACTCCGAACTTTCATCTTGCTTACGTTGTTATAATCTGTCTACTCTTTATTATTTTTCTTACACTCCGAACCTTCACTTCGAAGCTTTCATTCCGGACTTTTGAGTTAGAATTAAAACGGTGTTGTACATTCTGTTACACTTGTTTTGTTATAAAACGATGTCGTCCATTCTATTTTAAACTAACCGTTGGCTAAGTGACACGTGTACAGGTCCCTCCAATTTTTAAGGAAAATATGACCGTTGGGAAGGAGGCCGACCTTACCTATAAATAGGAGCTCATTTGAAAGAGCTCGGTGCTGAAAGGCTGACTGATCTTCGACTCATGTGATTACATGCTTGAAGTGATTTCTAGAGAGAGAGGCTCTTATTAACTCTCAAAGCTTCGTGCGACTCCAAATGTTGGTGATTACATTCGAGGACTTCCGGGGATAGGAAGACAGAGGTGCCGACTACCTTGAAGTTTGAGGGCTTCCTTGCTGAGGAAGAC
This sequence comes from Viscum album, assembly GCA_963277665.1. Classification (NCBI taxonomy): domain Eukaryota; kingdom Viridiplantae; phylum Streptophyta; class Magnoliopsida; order Santalales; family Viscaceae; genus Viscum; species Viscum album. The sequence goes on from OY728165.1 coordinate 1,089,832,880, forward strand.
AGAGGTTGCCAACTACCTTGAAGTTGAGGGCTTGCGGGGATATCAAGACAGAGACACTCCGATCTTCGTATCGAGGGCTTACCCTGGTGTGGGTAAGACATACTTGCTTGAAAGTATAAATCAAGGGACCCTTATCCAAGGTTGTTGGATACCCTTCTCTTTGGGTTAAAAGACTATTATTTTGTTACTTGTAGTTCTACTACTTGTTTATTTCCACTGCATTTTGTATTATAAGGAAAGTATAACTTTCTTATACTTCCTTATTTGTACTCTATTCCATTTAGATTCTATACGCTTTAAGGTAGAATCTCATATTGTAATCTTTTGTTAAGTTTCAATTTCCGGAATCATATTTCCGGAACCCACATTCGGAATCTCTTTCCAAGTTTTCATTTGGTATTAAAGGTGTTGTGAATTTGCTTAAGTTTAACTTTGTTAAACTTAGCCCTTTCCTTTAATCGAGGAAAACATAGTTATTTGTAACTAAATTTAAAGGTTCCAAAGGAATTTTTAAAGTATACAATTCACCCCCCTCTTGTATATTGAGCATCTACATCACTATTTCGATCCTACAATTGGTATCAGAGGTTGGAAACCTCATACTCTATACCAATCCTACAATTGGTATCAGAGGAGGTCTCTGAAATACTTATACTCGCGTATAAGTTTTTCTTGCTCACTTTATCATTCCGAACTATTACATTCTGAACTTTTCCATTCCGAACTTTGTTTTTACGAATCTTTTCTACTAACAAGTTTGTGTATCGAAGGTTATTTTTAGTATGGCAGGAGTCAATGTTGGTTCAATTGATAATCTAAATCCTACAAGACCACCAATCTTTAATGGTAATGACTATGAGTACTGGAGAGATCGCATGAAAACTTTTGTTATCAATACTGGAGTAGACAATTTTGTTATGCTTACTGGAGATTATAAAATTCCTGACAAGGAAGTTAGAACTTTTACTAATTAGGAAAAGCAAGAATGTCAACTCAACTATAAGGTACGCAATACTTTACTGTGTTCAATGAATAGAAATATATATAGCCAAATTTCTTCTTGTGAAGCAGCTAACTGTATCTGGAAGAAGTTAGAAGTTACACACTTTGGGACTTCTAAAGTGATTGAGACTAGAAGAGCTATGCTCAGAGATGAATATCATGGCTTCAATTTTCCTTATGGTGAACCAATCTGTAAAGTGCAACAGAGATTTATGACTATCGTCAACAGTCTACAGTCTATGGGAGAGAAAGGTCTAGATGATGAAGCTCTTGTGGATAAGATAATTGATATCATGCCCAATGAGTGGGAATCCAAAAGAACTACTATAGATGAGAACAGGAAAGTGAATCAGATTTCTCTTGATGAGCTTTTTGGAACTCTTCTCCAACATGAAACTAGAATGAAGAGAGATGCTGACAACATCAAAAAGAAGAATGGAAATGGTACTGTTGCTTTTACAACTACATCAAATCATATGAAAGCTAAGACTCCTGAGAGAGTAACCAGATCTAAGTCTAAGAAGATGATAGTTCAGTCGGATTCTAGTGAGAGTGAAATCTCTGAAAATGAATTAACAAATCTTGCTCGAAGGATGAACAAGATAGCTGGCCAGAGAAATTTCCAATCCAAGTATAAGAAAAAGGACAGGAAAGATAAGAAATATGGATAAGTTACTTGTTATGAATGCAAGAGAGCTGGACATATAAGACCAGATTGCCCTATGCTCAAAAAGAAAGAAAGGAAAGAAAGACATTCTGATAGGAACAGAAAGAAGTATTATAAAGAAAAAGATAAGAAAGTTCTAAAAGCTAATGACACCTGGAGTGCCAGTGGTGGTGACTCTTCAGATGAATCTTCTGATTATGAATCTTCAGGACAGAATAATCTTGGTCTTATAGACAGATTACCTATTGATAATAATTGTTTTATGGCTAAGGTACGAAATGCTGAATCATTGACCAATGTTTCTCTAAATTCTAATAATAGCAAGTATTATAACTCTTCTGATGAAGAATCATCTTCTGATGAGGAAAATACTTTACCTACTTATGAAGAAGTCTCTAGGTTTGCTGAACTTCTTGAAATTGAGAATTCCAAACTCAATAAGAAACTTGATAAGGCAAACTCTAGGAATTCTATTCTTACAAAAGAGATATCAGATATTTCTAAAGATCTTGATAAGAAAAATGCTGATTTTGAAAGTATTTCAAAAAATCTTAAGGAAGTAAGTTTTGAGAAGAACAAACTTTCTAAAGAATTAGAAAAAGTAATTTCTAATAAAAATGTTTTCGAGCCTAGATCTAGTTCTAAAACTAATGATTTTGAGGATAAAAACTTGGTTGTAAAACTCAAGTCTGAAATTTTTTCCTTAAAGAAGTGTTTATCAAAATTTACCCATGGTAAGGAAAATTTTGATAAAATGTATTCCCAAATACGACCTTTAAGAAATAAATTCGGATTTAGTTATACCCATGCAAAACCAGTTTTTAGTAACAACTATTTTGTTCCTCAAAGTGCCCCATTTTGTACCAAGTGTCAATGTGGTGGTCACTAGGAAAAGGATTGTTCATTAAAAAAACCCAATCTTTAGGATTTCACAAAGCTTACTTTTCTAAGAAAATGTGGGTACCTAAAATTTTGTTATCTAGAAATCTCGGATCCAAACAAATTTGGATTCTAAAAGTCTAATTTTCTTTTTGATTTCAGGAAAATATAGAGAGTACCAGCAACAATACATGGTACATGGATAGTGGATGTTCCCGGCACATGACTGGTAACAAAAGCTTTTTTGAAAAGATTATCAAAACTAAAGGAGATATTATTCTTCAATTTATCGGAACACAAGATCAACTTGCTGATATTTTCACAAAATCTTTGCCTTCTGATAGATTTGAATATATTAAACAGAAGTTAGGAATGATAACCATAAGGTAATCCTTCTTAATTAACTTTCTGTTAAAAAATTCTCTTTACAGTAATAAACTGCTTTTCATAGGGGGAGTACATTTGTTTGATAGAATAACAAAGTTTTTTCAAAGTTTTTTTTCAAACTTTTCGGAACAAATATTTTCAGAATGGAATTTCCAGAACTGCAATTTTCCAGAATGGACATTTTCCTACAGAATACTTCTGAAATGGAAGTGTTCGTATTGAAAACATCCAGATTGGAAAATTTTGTACTGGTATTTTTATAATGAAACTTTCGTACTGAATCTCTCATAATAAGTTTTTTTTCTCCCCTCAAATTCTTGGAATTTGTTTTTCGTACTGAGTTTTCCGTAATGATTTTTCTGTAATGAGTTTTTCCGTACTGAGTTTGTTTTCCGTAGTAAAGTTTTTGTGAACTTTGTCTTTTCATAAAAAAGATTTTTTCGTAGTCATTTTTATATTACCCATTACGAATAATCCTCCTAAGCCAATCCGAAAGGTACGATTACCTTACTCAAGTTTTCGTAGTCATATTTTACTTGCTGGAATTTTCTTGTATTTTGTTTTCGGATTATAGTTTTTCTTAATTCTTTGTTTTAATAAAAACCTCATAAAGATCAGATTCAAGTTTTCTTCAGAATTCGTTTTCAACCGTCAGATCCGATCTCAGCTTATCACAATCGTTCGATCAACCGTGGAAGATGAACCGTCGTTTCATTGCCTATATAAAGGAGACCCAAATACTTGTCCCACATCGATTTCAATCTCCAGCGTCCCGAAGCTCTGCCTCTCTGTTTTAAGGCCGTTCCGAACTTCAGATTTCTCCATTCCGAACTTCTCAGAGGTCATCAGATCCAAATGTCTGTCGAGTTAGCTTCTCAAGAAATGTCATCCTCTAAACCTATTTCACAATGGTTAGTTTACAGAGAAAGACTAGTCCATCCGGATTTCTTCAACAACTATGATTCTCTTATTTCGAAGAACATTAAGTTGAATGGGTGGGAAGATATTACTGTGTCCAAACCTGGGAATCAAGACGATGTTTTTTCGGAGTTACTTGTTGAGTTCTATGAAACAGTTTCCTTCTTTAAGGAAGATAATAGGGAGAATTTTTTTTTAAGTCTTATAGAAAGACTTATAATCTTTCTTATACCAAGGCAGCAAGCTTGGTAGGGCTGACCTATGAAGGAGAAGCAGAGTTCATATATCATGTGTTTCCAGATTCTAAGGGTAGCTTCGACAAGGAAAAAGCCTTGAAAACTCTCGGAATCTCAGATGACAAAGCTCCAAAGATTTCTAGTTTTCCTACAAATTTCCGGATTCTGGAGTTGTGGGTACAAGGTCTTATAGTACCGAGGAAAGGTGATAAAGACAGCCTGAAGAAGAGTGAGATCTATATCTTAGATTTCCTGATAAATCTAAGGAAGTTTAACTTCATTAGGCACATTCTTATAACCATTGAGAATCTTAAGAAAGGAAATATCAGAGCCCAGATCGTAATGTACCCAGCAATTTTATCAAAGTTGATAGTTCGGTGCCTTGAGTCTTTCAAGGAAGATTTCAGATCTAAACCAAGGGTTTTCAAAATTTTGTTGGTCAGTAATGATACCCTTAAGAGGATGGATGTGGCTTTCAACAAGGAGACTGGCGAGTTCTTCGATTTACCTAATCAAGAAGCGACTCCGAAGGCTGCTGAATCGGAATCATCTAAGCCAGTAAAGAAAAGAAAATTGAAATAAGTTGCAGCTGAAGTACAGGATCCTAAATCTAAGGAAGTTCAAACCACACCTCCCAAACCAAAGAAGAAGAAGGCCTTTCCTGATGAGGTTGTTGCGAAGTGGAGAGCAGATAAAGATAAAAGAAAAGAAGGGGATCTGCAGTTCAGATTGGACCCTGCGGAGGATAAGGCCTTGAAGGAGAGAACTGCTGATGAGCTTGAAAAACAATTAAAGGAAAAGAAGCTCAAGAAGAAGATGTCAGAAGCTGAGGCAGTCCAAGATTTGTTAAAATTTAATGAAATAGTATCCGGAAGCATTCCAGTTCCGAGATATTTCTCCTTGGAATCTCTACCTGAGACTCAAGGAAGAAACCTTAATTTTCCGGAAGAGATTACAGCTGAACATGCTGAGAAACTCGAGCAGATTCAACAAGTGCAAGAGGAAGAAGTAGTTGCTGAAGGAAGTGGTGAAACAGGAGATTTATTGAAAGAAGTAGATGATTATAAGGGGTTGCCTTCAGAACACTTGTCACTCCGAACTTCAGAGGCTGAATCCTCTAAGTTAGTAACCCTAGAGAAGGATAAGAATGAGGAAGATGTTGTTCAAAAAGTTGTTGATGATATTATTCAAGTATCTACTAGCGAGAAGAAAACTCCAGATCAATAATCGATTCCGAAAAAAGACAAGGGAAAGTAAATTCTTGCTGATACTCCGAGTTCAGTGGTGGTAAAAAGAAAGGAAGTTGGTAGTTCTTCAAAGAGAAAGCTTTACCTTATTGAGGAAGAAAATTCTCCAAGAAAAGTTTCAGATTCAGAGTCATCTTCGGTGGGGCATGACTTTGTTGTCCAGTCTTTGAAGAAGTTGGTGGGAACCATTCCGACCTTCTCAAGTATTGACTCAAGATGCCAGATGCTCCAACATGATTTAAATTAGAAATCAGATTCCGTATCTATGGTTATGGACAAGTGCATTGAGATTGAGGCTCAGTTCAAAACCTTCTTTGTTGGATACGAACCTCATAGAAAATCTTGTAAGAAGATGACAAACTGGTTGAAGAAGTCTGTAGAAGAGATGAGGCTATTTGATGAATTTCAAGACAATGTTAAAGATGCTTTTGAGACTGAGGACAAGAAGATAAATGAGCTGACTTCTTCCTTTGAAGAGAAGCTGATAGATGAAAAGAAATTTCGGATTCAAGAAGTCAGAGATCTGAATGGGAAGCTAAATTCTGTCTCTCAAAACTGGAAGTTTGAAAGGGATCATCAGATTGAGTTTCAAGAGAAGATGAAGGCTCAGGAAGAAAAGATCAAAGCTCAGGAAGAAAAGCTGAAAACCCAGGAATAAAAGATTGAAGCTCAATCTACAAGAATAGTGGTCTTAGAGAAGCAAGCTGAAGAAGATCATAAATACCTGAAAAAGATCAAGACTATTCTTAAGGGGCTTATTTCGAAGGAAAAAGATCCGAAATAGCTAAATCTGATCTTTTTGTTGTATCTAATTTTCTTTGTTGCCGAGAGTTCAAACGTAATGAAATTTATGCTTGTCGTTTCTTTTGTTGTTTTAACTAATGTTTCAGGTACTTTGTTATTTTTTTTCCATTCCCTCGATTTTTTTTTGAAAATCACAAAGGGGGATAAGAAAAAGATACTTAAGAAAAAGAACTCTAATAAGAGTTTATATAAGGGGGAGTTTCTCATTAAAGAAAACCTTCTTATTCGTAATGAAATGTCACTCCGGAAATCTAGAATATGATCCTTAGAGTTTCAAAGCCTAAGGGGGAGTTATTCGTATTCATCAATAACCTTAAAGCAAAGGGATATAAGCCTTAATGTTTTTCTTTCTTCTTATAATTTTTTTTCTTAAGGATGTTTGTGCTTTCCAAAAAGGGGGAGATTGTTGAGTCAATAAGGTTTTCCTTATGACCTTTCCATTCCTTCTTGTTTTGAAAATTACAAACACCTTATCTTTAAGGAAAATTGCTTTTATAGGGAAAATTACTTTTATAAGGAAAATTGCTTTTATAAGGAAAATCGCTTTTATAAGAAAAATTATTCTTATCATATTTTCATCCACATTTTTCTTAAGTATAAGATTCAGATTCATTCCTATATTCTCGGAATTTCTTGAAACTTTGATATGAGGTATTCTGTTTTTAGGATCCGAATTCTGGACCAGAACTGTAATAAAGTTTCACTCTGAAATCCAGATGAGAACTGTAATAAAGTTTCATTTCGAACTCCAGATACGAACTCTAATTAAGTTCTACATTAGATTCAGGATGCGAATCCTTATGAAGTTTGACAACGAATTCTGATAATGAATTCTCATTACGAATTCTAATAATGAATTCTCATTACAAATTCTGATGACGAATTCCCATTACGAATTCTGATGATGAATTCTCATAAAGAATTATGATGACAAATTCTCTTTCCGAATTCTAATTCTGAATTCACCTATTAGACAGAATCTGATCATCTTTGTTTTATGCACTCCAAATTTATTTAGACTCCGAAAATTATCTTTGGTTAGACTCCAAACTTTCATCTTGCTTGCGTTGTTATAATCTGTCTACTCTTTATTATTTTTCTTACACTCCGAACCTTCACTCCAAAGCTTTCATTCCGGAATTTTGAGTTAGAATTAAAACGGTGTTGTACATTCTGTTACACTTGTTTTGTTATAAAACGATGTCGTCCATTCTGTTTTAAACTAACTGTTGGCTAAGTGACACATGTACAGGTCCCTCCGATTTTTAAGGAAAATATGACCGTTGGGAAGGAGGTCGACCTTACCTATAAATAGGAGCTCATTTGAAAGAGCTCAGTGCTGAAAGGATGACTGATCTTCGACTCATGTGATTACATGCTTGAAGTGATTTCTAGAGAGAGAGGTTCTTATTAACTCTCAAAGCTTCGTGCGACTCCAAATGTTGGTGATTACATTCGAGGACTTCCGGGGATAGGAAGACAGAGGTGCCGACTACCTTAAAGTTCGAGGGCTTCCTTGCTGAGGAAGATAGAGGTTGCCAACTACCTTGAAGTTGAGGGCTTGTGGGGATAGCAATACAGAGACACTCCGATCTTCGTATCGAGGGCTTACCCTGGTGTGGGTAAGATAGACTTGCTTGAAAGTATAAATCAAGGGACCCTTATCCAAGGTTGTTGGATACCCTTCTCTTTGGGTTAAAAGACTATTATTTTGTTACTTGTAGTTCTACTACTTGTTTATTTCCGCTGCATTTTGTATTATAAGGAAAGTATAACTTTCTTATACTTCCTTATTTGCACTCTGTTCCATTTAGATTCTATACGCTTTAAGGTAGAATCTCATATTGTAATCTTTTGTTAAGTTTCAATTTCTAGAACCATATTTCCGGAACCCACGTTCGGAATCTCTTTCCAAGTTTTCATTTGGTATTAGAGGTGTTGTGAATTTTCTTAAGTTTAACTTTGTTAAACTTAGCCCTTTCCTTTAGTCAAGGAAAACATAGTTATTTGTAACTAACTTTAAAGGTTCCAAAGGAATTTTTAAAGTATACAATTCACCCCCCTCTTGTATATTGAGCATCTACATCACTATTTCGATCCTACATTTTCCATCCTAAAACTCTCTAAAATTTTATTGATGTATGACTTTTGAGATGATCCCAATAAACCTTGAGTTCTATTATGGGATATTTTTATTCCAATCACATACTTGGCTTCTCCCATGTCTGTCATTACAAAATTATCAGAGATGAATTTTTTGGTCTAACATAATAGACCAAGATCATTTGCAGTAAGCAATATGTCATCAACATATAGGATCAAGAATATAAATTTACTCCCACTAATATTTTAATATATACATTGATCAATGATGTTTTCCTTAAATACGAAATATAAAATGGTATCATTAAGCCTAATATACCATTGTTTGGAATCTTTATCAAGTCCATATATTGAATTCTTCAATTTACATTCCATGTGTTCCTTTCCTTCAATGGAAAAACCCATTGGTTGATCCATGTATACATATTCCTATATGCTTCCATTTAGAAAGGCTATTTTAAAATCCATTTGATGCAACTCTATATCATACCGAGTTACCAATGCCATAATAATTCTGAAAGAATATTTATTAGAAACCAGTGAGAAGGTTTTCTTATACTCTATACCATTATTTTCAGTGAATAATTTTGAAAAAAGTCTATCCTTGTAACATTAAAGGTTACTAAGAGAGACATGTTTGGTTTTGAATACCCATTTACATCCAACTCCCTTGCATCCTTTATGAAATTCCATAAGGTCCCATACTTTATTTTGTTCCATGAAATTCAACTCACATTTCACGACATATAACCATTTATCAGAATTATCACACTTTATGGCTTGATAATATGAATCTGGATCATTATCAATGACAATATAATTTTCTATTTCATGCATATATACAACATATTCATTAGAAATAGATGACATTCTTTCCCTTTGGGATCTTCCTAACACTATTTCTTGTGGTTCTTCAACAATTTTTCATTGTGAATTTGGGAAACATTATTTTTTTATTCTACATGATTATTTTGTGATGTAATATTTTGAGGAACAACAATATGTGAAGTTTGAATACAAGAAAATGTAACTTGAAATCTAACTTCTTTAATTTTCACATTTTTTGGAACTTCACTCTCATAGGATTCACCATTCTCAATAAATCTAGCATTTCTAGTTTCAAAAATTCTTAGACAATGGTTAGAAAAATAAAATATACACCCCTTTGATTTCTATAGATAACCAATGAAATTTCCACTGATTGTTCTTGCATCCAATTCTTTTGTTATGGATTATATGATCTTATTTCTGCCTGAAACCCCCATACATGAAGGTGTCTTAAACTAGGTTTCCTACCAGTCCCAAGTTTAAAAGGAGTTTTTTGAACTTATTTACTAGGAACCCTATTCATTCAATACACAAAAGTTTTTAAAGCATAAATCCAAAAAGATAAGGGTAAATAAGAATTACTTAACATACTCTTAACCATATCCATTAATGTTCTATTATGCCTTTCTTCTACACCATTTTTTTGTGGTGTACCTAGCATAGTGTATTGTGCACATATTCCATGACTTTTTTGAAACTTTGAAAATGGAACAGGGTTTTGTCCACTTTCCTCAAATATTCCGTAATATTCATCACCCCAATCAGACCTTATGACCTTTACCTTTATATATAACTACCTCTCAACTTCATTTACATAAATTTACATGGAATTTATTTCTTGATATTTCGCATGCAATAAATATACATATCCATAATCTGAAAAATCATCAATAAATGTGATACAGTATTTTTATTTACCGAAATAATTGACATAAAATGGTGTACATATATCGATATGTATGATATTAAGGAGTTGAGTACTTCTTGTGGCACCTTTATTTGTGTATTTTTTTGTTTTACTTTAATAAAATCCACACAAATTATTATGTTGATAAAATCCAAATTTGGGAGGATTTCAGTCATAATCAATCTCTCCAATATTTCTTTGGAAATATGACCTAAAAATTTGTGTCACAAATAAGTAGAATTTTCATTTACTAAACCATGTTTAGTACCAAAATTATGATGCAAGGTCATAAGTGTTTTAGTATACATATTATAAAGATTTAGTTTATATAAACCACCATACAATAAACCAGATCCAATCATGTGTGTGTGCTTAAACAAACTAAAATTTCCATTCCCAAAAATTAAAAGAGTATCCAACAGAATCAAGTTTTGATAAAGAAAACAAATTCCTAGATATACTAGGATCATAAAAGGTTTCACATAATTCCAAAATATATCCATTATCAATGATTAAAAGGTAAGTCCAGGTAACTTCAACTCTAGACTTTACTCTATTCCCCATGAAGATGAACTTATTAGTTGGGATTGTGATTTGTGTTGAAAGGAATCCCTGCATTGTATTAAAAACATGTGTCTTACAACCAGAATCAATCCACCATGTATTATGTGGAACTTCAACTAAGTTTGATTCATAACATGTATAATAATTTTTCTTACCTTTCTTTTCAAACCAATCCTTAGGTTTCAGACAATCCATTTAGAAATGTCCAACATTCCTATAGAAATGGAATTTATCTTTATTTTCATTCTTCTGGTTCTTTCTAAAGGAATTATTAACCTTCAATGGTCCCTTTCCTTTTCTATGATTTTTTATACCATGCTTCTTTCCTCTTTGATGATGCACATAATGGATGGAGTGGATTCCTAGACTCTTTAAATGCATTTCCTCTTGAACTATCATACTATTCAATTCATTCACATTATATTTATCTTGCATGGTATTTTGGTTCATTTTGAATGGTCCATACTTAGATGATGATGAGTTTAGGAAAAACTGTACAAGGAAAATTTTATCCACTTCCATTCTTAAATACTTAAGTCTTGCTACAATATTTGTCATTTCAATGACATTCTCATGCATAATATGAGAACCACCAAACATAATGGTTTCCAATGTACTCATTAATGTCCCAAAAAGAGATTTATTAGTAATTTGAGATCAATATCCCACATATTTCAAATTTTTTTTAGTGCTTTCAGTTTTAGGGAGACCAGACATGAGGTTACAGGCTATGATAATTCTCATTAACATCAAACTTAATTTGATTGATCTTTCCCATGTTTTATAATATACTATATCATCATTTCTATTTTCATAAGTTATAGTAGAAGGTTTCTCTACTTGGAGTGCTAAATCAAGATCTAATACACCAAGTTGAAATTGGATTTGTTCACTCTAATAAGAAAAATTTAATCCATTAAAGATCAGAACATATGATGTATGTGAGTGAAATAATGATGAAAAATAACTACAATAAATAAATTCTTAAAATTAATGCTTTGAAATAATAATAATACATTTATTCATATGAATTATTTAACATAAATGTGTATTAGTGTTCTCCATTGGGTGATACACTAATACACAAACATAATTGATACTAATTAAATTAACTTTATTTAGAAATAATATACACATTAATTAGATTTATTTATTATCATTGGATATATAAATAATCTCATAATGCATATATATATATTTCAAACAATTATATTCATAAATTATAGGAATATTCAAATTGAATTAGGGTAATTAATAAATATCTCATAATAATGAATTTTAATTACTCATAAGATATTATAATAGTATCAAATTTATGAGAAATCAATATATATTACTTTAACATAATTTTGAAACAATTCTAACTTTATGATTTGACTATTTTGGTGATTAACAAATCTCACGCAGTTTTGTTCCAAATATAAAACATCATAATAATAACATAGTTATAAATACAAATAAATTTTAAAAAACATAAATCCAATTTTTTTACTATTTCTTTAATTTGTTTAGCATAAAACATAAATCATTAATAATTATTTCAAATAATGACAAATCAATATTTTTTTAATTAAATCATTTAAAACTTTCAAACGAAGAAAATAGAAGAAAAAAAATTATAACAATAATCATTATTTTTTCATTCAAATAATGAAAATCATTTTTTTAAACTATAACTTCATCCCATTAAATATGAAATGATAATAATAAATAAATAATACCAAATTTTAAAATCATGAGAAGAATTTAAAAATTTTGCACAACATATTTGAATTTTAAAACAAATATCCATTATGATATTTAATATTATTTATTTATTAATAAAACTACATGATAATAATAACATCATAATAAAAATTATTATATTTTTTTCAGAAAAAATGATCCAATAAAAAAAATGCACAACGATTAAATTTTTTTTTCCCAGCCATGATCTCAGAAATTTCACATAAAATATTAGATTCCCATGTATTTTGAAACCAATTAAAAATTATAATAATAAATAAATAAGAGGTTTCAAAATCTAAAACACGAGGAGATACATTTTTTTTGGATTTCCAAAAAAAATTGCACAACAAATTTCAAATTTTAAAATGCATGAGGAGAGAGGCAATGTTTTGGGATTCCCAAAAAAACTGCACAACAACTTTTAAATTTTACAACATATGAGGAGAGAGGTAGTGTTTTGGGATTCCCAAAAAAAATTCACAGAAACTTTCATATTTCTTAATAAAATTGAAAATCCAATTATCAATAATAATAATAATAATAATAATAATAATAATAATGGAAATGCACAATGGATTCAGATGTATGATTATTAAATTAACAAAACACCTAATAAATTTAAACATGTAAAAACATAGATTTTATAACATTCCTATGATGAAACTGGTAAATTAATTTCATTTAATTTAAGATCTTTAAAATATGAGTTTATCACATAGATAAATAAAATTCAAAATAAAATAAGATATACATTGATCCATTGAATCTTCTGGATTTGAGTCTCCTTGATTTTCTCTAACTTAAAAGGATTTATATCCTTTTCTTATTCTCTCTTCCATAGCAGAATTTATGGAATGTAATGGAATTAAATTGAGACATAATTGGAAAGGATATGTCCCTTTAAATAGGGATAAAATGGTTTTCATGGGTGGTTATTTAATTAACTGTCAAATTTCATAAATTTGATAATTTTATCCCATATTATCCCATAATAATAATATTAAACAAATATGACATGAGTTACTCTAACAACTGATCTCGACCTCGGTTTCGAGCTTTAATCTTGATCGAATGAAATGGTGGTAGTTGTATTAGAATTATCAATTGTAACATAGGGATTTTACTATGGAGGTGGAAGGAAATGGTAGTAAGGTTATGGATAGTGGCTATATTTCCTTTAGTGACCGCACAATCCTTTGTCCATAGTATAATTTTTCCACAAATAGTAGATAAATTAAACAAACAAAAATAAATATTAAACTTAATGAAAATATTAAAACATTAAAAAAGTGAGGTTTAAAATCTTAAAAACAAATTTAATTAATAAATTAATACAAAAATTAAAATTAAAAATAAAAAAATGTTAAAATAGTTAAAGAAATGTTTAAAAATTATATAATCAAATTTTTTTATGTTAATTAATTAATAAAATTAAATAAAAATTTATTCATAAAAAATCAAAAGATTGAAAATTAAATTCAGAGTCATTAAAAATTTTAAACAATAAAAGATTAAAAATAAAATTAACATTTCTTTAATTATATAATTAATTAATTAAAATAATAAAGAAATGATAAAAATTATAAAATAATGGAATTTTAAATTACTGTAACTAATTATTAAATTATTTAAGAAATGAGAATAAAAAATGAAGTTATATTAATTAATTAATAAAAAAGTAATAAATATTTAATACATAGAACAAAATAAATAATCAAAGAAACTAAAAATGAATACTAAAAAGGTAATTCAAAATTAATTTAATGAAAAAATTCAAAGAATGAACAATTGATATATTATTCAAGAAATAGAACCCAATTATCATAAATTTTATTGATGTACTAGATCCACTAAAAATTAACCACAAAGTTATAAATAACTATTAATTGACTAACTTGGACATTAAAATAAATAATTAATACAAGAAATGATGTGAAAAAACACCACAAATAAATTCCACATCACCCAACCCTTCCATGCATGACCCCCACCATGCACTACCACAAATAAATATATGTCTCCACCAACATCATGTACACATATCACCACTAAATGTATATTAATCACCACTAACTGTATATTAATATGAATGAAATGAGAGCTAGGTAGTGGGGTAGACATCCATCAGCCCTCACCAACATGGATTTTGGGGGAAACACCCAAAACCCAAAATATTAGAGAATTTGTATGGATATACATTTTAATCGGAGTGTGTTCATAAATAAAAATTAAAATACATGCACATGAGTATATTTATAGAAACAATACTAATCTTTGGGTTCACATCAAATTTCTCTAACATAGATCACAACACAATCCCCCCCATAGAAATTTCCAACAACTTGTGTAACTTCAATAATGAAACTCACCAAAGAAAATAGCTAAAAAAATCAAATAAATCCCCTTCTTTTGTAATATATTTTTTCCTTCCTAAATTTAATATTTACCAAACAATCTATGTTTATTAAATTATCTAAGTACATATTTAATAGAAAACCACTGCTAACCAATTACCTAGATTTATTTATACATCATAATTTCAGGTCCAACTGCTTACATAGTCAATTATAACCCTCATTCATTTACCAGTTTAATTAAATATTATTATGTTAATGAAGGGAACATTAAAAAAAAATAAACCCATAAAAAGTACCCACATCCCTTAATGAATACCACGTTCCCTCTATCAAACTAAAGAAATACCACCACAACCCCACTGCATAATCTACACTAACATCTCATCCATCATTTACTGATCACTACAAACCAAAATACAATGCATCATACATTCAATAGAATAACCCCACCACCCAACACAACCTTACCACCCACTACCTAACACAAAATAACTAAAAAAATTGTATCTATCCATGGTTAACACTACATAAAATTCTTGTTGTCAACCAAATAATCATATCTATAACAAAACATAATTCCACAACACTTTGACAATAGGTTTTAGTTTCTGAAACTTTCATTCATCCTAGTTGACAATATTCTTTCAGGTCCAATCTCGTTTATCACACAACTGGTCCATTAATATCATTAAGTGATTAGAAATTTATGGAGGGTGAACCCAAAACATAATCATAGATGAAAAAACAAGGCACTACAACAAAAATAATGATTTTCAACAATAGTAATGGAAAGTATCAATTTTTTAAGAAATTTCATGAAAGAAAGTAAATACCCCAACCCATCAATTTTACCCCAACCCATTAATTGTCAAATTTCTCTCAGAAGACATGGGATTCACCCCAACCCATCAATTTTACTTTGGTTTGGTTCATTATATTCATTAGGAATATCTTGAATACTTACCTAAGGATAACAAAATAATTACCACATAATAATTTACAAAAATAGGGGAGAGTTCTTAGATCCCCTAAATCAATCAATGATTTCTGAATTCTTGTGAAAGGATATATTAAGGAAGAAACAATAACCAAGAAAAACCATGAAAATAATATCCAAAAAAACCAAAACTATATAAATACCCATCGATATCAGGACATAAAATCACCCATGAAAACCATCTTCATAGACAAAACCTTCTCCCAGTAAGTAATGGAGAGGAAATATATAAGGGAATAGAGTAAACTCACCTTTAATCATTATTGTTCAATATCCTGAGGTATGGATCAAATCAAAATGAAATTTAGATGAAGGAAAACCTATATACACACTTAGTTCACCGAATAGTATAGATATGTTAAGGAAGAGTGAATATTTTTGAAGAAATTATCAAATTTACACCTAATATAAGGTTAATGGACCACATTAAAACGTTACTAGATACACTATAATGAATAGTTTTTACCCAAAACTATAGTACAAGGACCAAGGATACCATAATGGACTCAGTGAAATGAGACTATGATTATCACACTAAAAACATCTCTTAGATCCTATATGCCTAGGGTGTGTTTTTTGGAACAACATATACACCACACCATTACTACACTAAAATCAAAAGTGACATAAAAACTTTCATGTAGTCTCCTAGCCTGACTCACTCATAAGTTGCTAAACCAAGTTGGAAACATGGACTCAAGTTAACCTTTACATATGCTAAAGGATACCGAATATTAGTTAAATCCTATGTTGATATGGTGGGGAGACTATACCCTCTTTTATCAGAGTAGAAAGACGAAGATATAATAAATGTTTGAACATAGGAAACATAATAAATGGGGAATAATGGAAGGTAAATAATCTAGATATAATAAATAGACATGAATAAACCATAAGCACTACCACATCCAGAAATATATATAAAATGGTGTCATGTCATGATGCTTTACAAAAATGGGGAATACAAGGAAACAAAGAAACATGCATATAAAAAATGTTATACAAAAATGAACAAAATAACAAAATCTATCTCAAATATAATCACAAGTATAAGCTCATTTATCTACTCCCATACTTCATCCTTGTACAGAAAGTCTATTGTCTATGGTCTGATGCTTCCCTTTGTCCCTACCTATATCCATGAAGCTGGTCTGGGTACCAATCGGAGGCCTGAACATGGAGTGAGATAAAACAAGTAGGTCACCACTAAGAGTGTATAATACTATTTAGTATGGGAATATATAATGATCAATGTAAAGGTATCATAAATAAGGGTTACAAATAAGTAAACCATGTTGGTCCAAGTTTCCCACGGAACACCTGTTTGATACCACCTACTTAAGCCTAAGAAATAATTTCTCTGAACATTTATTAAACAAAAAAAATAATGGGAATAATGAGAATTAAATAGGAATGGTTTATATGGAACATCATCCCCTTTAACTATACATATAAAATCTAGAAAATTGTGTCCATTAGTTAAGCATAGCCACAATGGAGCATCATTTACATTAATCACAAATAAACATGAAGTAATGTCATGTCCAGTGATTCCAAATAAATAATATGGAACTTCATTTATATTATTACCATTAACTATAAGGAGAATAATTTCCATAATATCCAAGTGAACAATAATAAATATAATTTCTATAATCATAAATAACAATAAGGAATGTCATGACCAATACATAAGCCTATCATGATGTAAACACATCCATGTAAAGTTATATTCAAGGATAAATAGAACAAATCATTCCATTATTCAATACAATTCATAAATAAAGTCATAGAATTGATATATAATATGAAAGGGACAAGGTGTAAAATTCTTGACACTAGATCATTCTATTATCTCACTTTATAAAATTTCACTCGCCAACTCCAAGCCAAAAAAACCTCAGTGGTGTATTGGTCACAAGGGGAATGTAATTCATTAAGGCATATAATAGAAATCATACAAGGGGTGGTTTAGGTTGAGTTATTCAACCTCTAACTATTTATCAGAGTCTTGTAATATGTCTTGAATTAATCTTCAATAATTAATTTAAGGGTTTATCAATTTTAGGATAAAAATTGGGAAAGTATGGTGTGTGGCACAATGTAAACATCAAATAAACATAAAATTTTTTAGGGGAAAGTATGATACCACCAACCTTATATGGTCAGTAGACTCACCTTTCATTACCATCCTTTTACTTGGGCAAGAACAAAATAAATTGGATAAATGGAAAAATACCATAAAAACAGGGCATATTAGCTCTCACAGATTTAGCATTCTGTATAGTGAGTTAAATGGAGAAAATAAGTAAGAATATTGAATCAATTATTGAGACCGGTCCAACAAGATGAATGTGGAGAAATTTCAAGCTCAAATTAACGAGGTATCAAAAATAATAGAGGATGGTAAAAGGGATATTATAATGAGAGGGAGGTTTTTTGTGATTTTGGAAATAAAATTGGATAGTAAGGGTTAAAGGCACAGAGGAAAAAATGGTAAATTTTACCATTTTAAATGGGTGCATAGTTTTATCATATAGTTGGACAAACCATACACCAATAGTGTGTAGACACTTCCTAAAGTGGCACCCCCTTGTAAAACTAGGCACACAATTTGACAAATCATGTACAACCTGTGTGTGCTCACTATCCAACACATCCACCCCCTTGAATGGTTATGCACATAGTTAGAAAAAATATGTTCCAACTGTGCTCAACATACCTACAATTTATTGTAGGTTTCTCATGGACATGTGGCCTCCCTCGCATGGTTAAACTAGATATGCACCTACATTCTTGGTCTACATGATTGAGCTGCATGGTTACTACTAACAGTGTTCCAACCATGAACCTCTATATATTTCTCCAAAAAACCTGATCTCTAAGTTTTGAACAAGCCCCTAATACTCCTAAAACCTTACTTTGACTCTTAGGAACTTTCATATATATAAAAATAAACGTTTAAAATCAAATTAAATGGATTTTTTCCTTCTTTAAAAACTAAAATGTTACAATATCCCCTTATTAAAGCAACTCTTCCCTAAGTTACCCTTCTGAGGGTAGTTGAGCATCATCTGAGAAAAATTCCATCCAATGAGCCTGTATATCATTCCCTCTCTTCCACATCTTATATTTTACATGATCATTATTTTATAGCACCCAAACTATAAGAACAAACCTACTCCGGGGAGCCTTCATGCTCAGATCAATGATATGAACTAGATACTCCTTGAAAGAAGCATCATCCTCTAACTAAATTTCCTTAGGATCAAAATAATAAAATGTTTCTGAATGATAATGATGAATCTGAGATACATGGAACATGTTTTTCATTCCACGTATATTTTAGAAAGTACAAGTCGATAATCCATTGGTCCTACCATTTCCAAGATCTTGAAAGGTTCGATGAATCGAGGTGATATATTCCCCTCCCTTTGAATCCATCTATAACCCAATCTAGGAGAAAATCATAAGAAAAACTGATATCCCACCTCAAACTCTAGAGGTTGGCGGTAATGTTTAGTATAATACTTGTTCCTTGACCATGTTATAGCCATACAGTTCTAGATAAGTTTTACTTACTTAGATGTATCCTGAACAAGACATGCTCCATGTAGTGATGCCTCACCTACCTCTAGCCTACATGGGGGTGAACGGAATAACCTACCGTATAAGGCCTCATAAGAAGGCATATGGAAAGTTTCTTGGAAGCTATTAATATAAAAAAACTCAATAAGAGTTAAATGTTTCTATTAATAACCTCTAAAATCAAGAATGGATGCTCAGAGAATATCCTTCAACACTCTTATAGTATTATTGGATTACTCATCGGTTTGGGGGTGATATGTAGTACTCAGAAGCACCTATGAACCTAGTGCCTTCTATAACCCCTTTCAGAACTGTGATGTGAATCAAGCATCCCTATCTGATACAATGGTTGATAGAACTCCATGATAGTGTATGATCTCCATGAAATATATCCCCCATAACTCATCCACTTAAAATGTACCCTAAATAGGTAAGAAGTGGGTGACCTTTATTAGTCTATCAATAATTAACAATATTTCATCACTGCCTCATGGGGATCTCGGTAAGTGCATTGAAAAATCCATTATGATGTCATCCTATTTCCACCAAGGAAAGGGAAATGGATATACAAGTCTTATTGGACATTTGTGTTTCACCATCACCTATTGATAGGTGGAACACCGAGTAACGAACCCAATTATCTCCCTTTTCATACCAGGTCACCAATACTGGCAGAATCAATCACAATACATCTTCATGAGACTGGGGTGTACTTCCCAAGAATAGGTGTGATAATATTTCATCAAATCCTCTCTTGAATATGTGGGTACCCAAAATGAATCCATGAATTTTCAAGATATCATCTCCATCAACGACCCAACCAGGTGGTGGTTCCTCACCCAAAACACTCTCCCTTAGGACTGAAACCTCAAAATATAAAATCTATCTCATATTCAATCAATACGTAAGTGAATAGTTCACTAATAAAAAAATGATTATAGGTTGAATAATATAGATATTCACCTCTAAGTTCATGTAAGAAAATTATTTCATCAACAACCATTCATTTCTAACCTCCTTCACTACTTATTTTTGAGTCTCCCTACTCAGAGCATCTACTACTACATTGCCTTTCCCAGGTGTATAAGAAATCTCAAAGTTAGATGACTATAGGTATTCAAACTATCTTCACTATCTAAGACTCAAATCACACTATGTAAATATGTATTTTAGGATTTTTTGTTCCATGTATACAATAAATCATCCTCCTAATAAATAATTTCTCCAACAATGCAAGGCATGAACAACTGTAGCTTTCTCGAGATCATGTATTGTGTAATTCCTCTCAAGAGGTCTCAACTAGTGAGACCCCTATTCCATGACTCTATATCCCTATATAAAAAAATTCTCCTAGACTAATTCCCAATGTGTCATAGTATTCTATATCTCTTATTACCATCTCTAAAGGAATCATGATTGACATAGAAGCTAGTATTACTTTCAACTCTTGAAATGATTTCTCACAAGATTTAGAGCATAAAAATTTCACACCCTTCTTAGAAAATATCATGTTTCCGACTCTTTCTCCGGGGCGCGCACGTCCATCTGCTTGAGCGCGATAGGCACGGCTTTTGTTACCCCACATTCTTTCTTTCCAAAGGTGGAAAAAATTCGCTCCTTGTTCAGGGATGTCTGCTCCTTGATCGAAATGGGATGATCTGTTTGCGATGCTTTTTCTGGGGCGCGCACGTCCGTCTTCTTGAGAGTGATAGGCGTGGCTTTTGTTACCATGCATTCCTACTTTCCAAAGGTGGGCGGCATTCTCTCCTTGTTTAGGGACGTCTGCTCCTTGATCGAAACAGGATGATGGGATGTCGGTTCTTCCTTTCATGGATTCCTCCTCGGAACTCATCACCTTGTCCGGGTCTCAATCATTGATTTAATATGTTGTTCGTAAAACTCTCCTCGACGCCATACTTTCATGGACACCAGTTAATTACACTGCTTCTGTCAGGACATTCCAAGGGGTCTGGTCAGGCCAACAACCTTCAGTTGGGGGAGTAGTCACGTTGAGACATCACTAGCATGTCTGGACGCTAGGGAATTGGCATGTCTGTCTTTTGTCCCTTATTATAGGGATTATCGAGGGCATGGAAGCCCAAGGCATCCCACTTCGAGCATGGGGAATCATATGACATAGGCATGTATCTGAGGTTTTCCTCAGCTTCCGGTGTTTAACACTGGGTTTGCCGGAAGTTTAACATCCTACAGAGACGGATCAGGCTGATCATAACACTAACTAGAGTGGATCAGATTGAAGAACCCCTCATGAGGGATCACTGATATGGGGGATAGCACGTGGGTGGCTTCCCGAGTACTGTGAAGGGGAATGAGGTGGCATGACTTCACCGAGATGTGGTGGCCCAGGTAAGAATCAGGGTGGATAATGGTTTTGGTCTTGAGCCCCAAAGAGACTTCCTACGTACCATGCCTTGACATGGATCAAATAACTTGTAGTTTGGGTATGGATTCTGGTGAACCGGAATGAATGAGGACCTTGGTCCAATGGATGGTGGGCTTTAACCTCAGGGAGGCTTCCTGCATACCATGCCTTGACATGGATCAAAGTCCTCATAGTTTATGATGGGGGCCTAGCACACCGACACGAATGAGGACCTTGGTCCAATGGATGGTGGGCTTGAACCTCTGGGAGGCTTCCTACTTACCATGCTTTGAAATGGATAAAAGTCCTCATAGTTTGGATGGGTGCGTGTCGGTGAACCGACGTGAAGATGGACCTTGGTCCGATGGATGGTGGGCTTGAACCTCAAGGAGGCTTCCTACGTACCATGCCTTGACATGGATCAAAGTACTCGTAGTTCAGATGGTGTGGGGCATACACTCTAGGGCACCCAAGGTGTTGGTGAACCGAAGTGAAGGAGGTCGGAACGACCAGGTGGTGGGATCGCAACGGCTTACCGCTAGATTGGGATATAGTTTAACGTCATGCGGGATGGGGGCGTATCAGAGAACCGACGTGAATAAGGACCTTGGTCCACTAGGTATTGGGCTTGAACCTCATGGAGGATTCCTACGTACCATGCCTTAGCACAGATCAAAGTCCTCGTAGTTCAGAATGGGATGTAGGTGTTGGTGAACCGACATGAAGATGGACCGGGGGTCCGATGGGTGGTGGGCTTGAACCTTGTGAGGTTTCCTACGTACCATGCCTTGACATGGATCAAAGTACTCATAGTTCGGGATGTTGTCGTCAGCAAACCAACGTGAAGATGGACCGGGGGTCCAATGGGTATTGGGCTTGAACCTTGTGAGGTTTCCTACGTACCATGCCTTGACATGGATCAAAGTCCTCATTGTCCAAGATGTTGTTGTCAGTAAACTGACATGAAGATGGACCAGGGGTCCAATGGGTAATGGGCTTGAACCTCGTGAGATTTCCTACGTACCATGCCTTGACATGGATCAAAGTCCTCGTAGTTCGGGTTATGGGTGGCATCATTGTTGGTTCTTACTCTAAGCTCACGTGAGTCATGCTCGGTGTGAGAAACAAGAGGTAGCAGAGACCCAACGATCACATTGCGAAAGGTGCGTCCATGAGAAGCAGAGTGGGGATTACGCATAGAGTAGCCTGAGAAGTGGAGATTGGGACTTACTCCAGGATGGAGGCCTGATGGTGACAAAGTGCAGCGGGAGAGGGAAAGGGTACCCCTGCGTCCATTTCCCCTCTTGGTCCTTGGCACCTGGGAAGTACGGAGGTGCATGGGTGCTACCTCTTACAAGAAAGGCTAGGGGGTTACATCAGGATGACCGCCCTTCCCCCACGGACAAACACTACTCCCAGAAGGATGATATCATCTCCTGTAGAGACCAGGGGGGAGGGGGCGTGTAGAATGTCCAAGGTTAGGGACCCCCATGTGAGAGGCATGGGGAGATGTCACAATTTAACATCGTGTGTTGAGGACGGGGGTGTTGGAAAGTTTAACGTCCTGCAGCTCAGATGAAGTGGGTTTACTCCACACCACTAGGACTTACATAACCAGTACCCTCTGCTCCTTGTAGGAGGGAAGGTACCAGCAATGCTGTACTGAAGGGGGGTCATAGATTAAACCATCGAGTGGTTCACGTTAGCGTGGCTATGCGAAGAAGCAATAACTATTAGTGTGCCTATGCGAAGGAGAATTAGGCAAAGAAATGCCATGGGCGGTATCATCCATGGGACTTTGAAATCACATCGTGGGAACCTGGAGGGTCAGACGAGAAAGGGATTTTCCAAACAGAGGGGTCCATAGGTGGGGACCTTGTGGAGTTCGGTCGCTTTGCATGGTGGAGGGCACTTGTGAAGAGGTGTGCTTCACGAAGTGGGGTGCCTTAGCCTTAGAATGGGGCGGAGGTGCAGACGAAAGGTGCTTCACGAAGTGGAAGGGAATTCGTAGAGCACAGCCTCACGGAGCAAAGGTGCCTCGCGAAGCGAAGTGTCATGAAGCAATGTGCTTCGTAAAGTACAGTGACCCAGCCTTGGCATACAGATCACATGTACGGGAAGGGTGTTTTGCGAATAATAAACGCTCCATGACAACCCAGGTCACCTTGGGGATCCCCTTCCTTTGTGAAGGCCCTTAGGCTTCATGAAAGGCATCCCTCTCAGAAGAGGGGATCAAAATGGGGCAAGGCGGAGGCATCTCGTGAAGAAAAAATACCTCGTGTAGCTCATGGTTAGCAGAGAAAAGGGTGCTTCGCGATTTGGGAGATGAGAAGTTGAAAGGTCGGATTTTACATCCATTGGGATCAGGAGGAATCCGGTATTTATAGGCAAGAGGCACTGCGGAGCAGAGATAACGCGGCACAAAGATGGATTCGGTTGCTTCGCGGCGAGTCGTGAGCGTCAAGGGCGTTGGCGGAGTGTACCGACTCTGTTGCTTCACGGCGGGCTCGAGAACGTCAGAGGTTTTCACAGAGTGTACTACCTTTTTTTCTTTGTGAAGGGCTCTTGGACATCAGGGGTGTTCGTGGAGTGTACCGCCTCCTTTACTTCATGGCGGCCGCGTTGCTTGGGGGGACTCCGCGCCGGGGCTTCGTGAGGCAGGTCACGAGGCCTCTTTTTCTTTGTCCTTTTCATCCAACATTTTGGCACCAAAAAATACCCCCCTCAAACTTGGAGTCGCGGAGGGATCAAGGGTCGAAGTGTGAGGGAAATCACTAAAATCATTGGCCATTCGCGGTGCTGACTTGCGAAGAGGGCGCGCGAGATGAACAGGGGCTGCGTAGGCCGATGAACCGCGAAGCTCTGCGCGGGCTGGACGCGCCGCGAAGCTTCTAGGGCTGCTACCTATAAATAAGGGGGCCGACCTCTCTTTTTTTACTTTCCCTCCATAAATTTGTCCTTTTTCGCTCTCGATTCGTGAAGCTCCGCATACTCCGGAACTGCTCACCGTGAATCGAGCTTCGCGGAGAACCGCGAGTCTTTGACTCCACGATAGCACCAAGCGAACATGTTCTTGTAGGCCTAGGCCAGGCTCCATGACTTGGATTTGAGAACAAGCTCCGCAAAAGAGCTCCGTGAACAAGCTTCGTGGCCTGGCCTAAAATTTGTCCGAGTTCTGAAACCCAATGGCCCATCAAGAAGCTATGCTGGGGGTGCTTGCAGATGCCGCACAGAGGGATGAGATGGAAAATTATATGGTCCTAGGAGAGTTGGTCCGTAGCCACTCAAACCATAATTCATTGATGGAACTGCTATCGGAGAGCCAGAAGAATTACCCATTGTGTAAGAGACTACCCTTGTATAGCTTCGGACTGAGGGATGACGTCTTCATTACTGAGGCGAGTAGGGACGAACTAGCTTGCTGGTTCAGAAGCACACCGTGCCAGTGCCAATGGTTCAGAGTGGCTGATGGTCATGCACGGGAGGACTTCACACATGTCACCGCCGACTGCCTTTACAAACACCTGAACAATGTTGATGGGAATACATTTCAGCTGGATACTTCCCCTCCCATTTACCGCACAATACTGAAGGCAGCCTTGAGGTATTTGAAGAAAGGGTGGTCCGATGAGTGGGACCTACACCAGGGCGGAAACTTCACAAATGACTGGGCATGGTCCTACTGGTTAGGTGCCTCATGCGAG
This sequence comes from Viscum album, assembly GCA_963277665.1. Lineage (NCBI taxonomy): Eukaryota > Viridiplantae > Streptophyta > Magnoliopsida > Santalales > Viscaceae > Viscum > Viscum album. The sequence goes on from OY728165.1 coordinate 1,089,858,179, forward strand.
GAGTTCAGAGATGATCTGAGGAGGGTGGGTTTGTAAGAGGCATCCCAGGTCTCCCAATTCCACATATATCAACCGAAACAGCTGATGCCGGAGCTGTTGAGAAGATGGTCATCCAGGACCACACATTTCACCTGCACCATGGGGAGGTTGGCATCAGTCTGTGGGATGTCCATCAGATTTTAGGGGTCCCGATCTTGGGAGCTATTTATGATGAGTTCCTTCCCATCATGAGTGCATGGGAGGATCCGGAGCAGATGCCACAGCTGGCACTGTCACTGATGGGACTGGTCCCCGGAGAAGATAAAGAAGCGGTGAGGGATGTCCACTTTAAGAAGTAGTTCAAGAAGTTCCTGAACTTCCCGAAGGATCGAGAGTTTCCCCTGAGGCCTCAAACTTTCCCAAAGTGGGATAAATGGGGAAAGGATCATTCATATTGGTGTCTCTTAGAGGAAAACCAATGGAAGACCTGGGGTTTCAGTGTCAACACCGAATAGCAGCTGATAGTCAGACTGGAGGTGTTTATCGCGGCCCTTATCTGTGGTTGGATCTTACCCATGAGAGATACCAACATGGGGGTGTGGCCCAACTCATTCATCATGGAATCCATGCTGGCCACAGGAGGGCGGGTCAATCTGGGGATCCCGATGCTCGCCATATTGTACAAGATGCTACGGCATGTTAGCGAGGGAAAGAAGCCACCTAGGATATGTAGGCCCTTCCATCTTCTGTATGGGTGGATCACAGTGCACATCAGGGGGGTTTATGAATATCTAAACCCCATATCACCTCCGGGGTCAAACTTCCACCCATCCATTCTAAATTCTTCCAGGATATTTCCAGCCAAATTGACCATACCCTTGGTACTAAACTGGGTGTGTAAGGTGGACGAGTTTAATTTCCACCCATTTCCATTGTCGACGGGGGTACTCACCGATGACAGTCAGGGGACAGAATAGAATATGGCCTATCTCCTGGCCTTCCAAGGTGGAGTCTTGGTGGCACTGGTGGATTGCGAGCCTCTTTGCAAGCCGTATACCCCGCACCAGTTTTCAAGGCAATTCCGGTGCCTGCAGCAGCTGACCCCACAGGCCTACTGGGAGGTGTGCCACGAGGATCACCCGTGTCTGATGAGGCAATTGTGGCTAATGTTCTCACAGGAAGATGGGAAAATGTGGAATGCATTGCCTCTGCCTACTGCCACCTTTGGACTGGTGAAGAAGTATGCCATAAGGTGGGAGGCAGCTTACCCAGGGGAAATGCTGAAGTAGCCAACCGTTCGAGCTAGTGATGGCAGGCCTCCCCTATCCCGAGGTTGGGGTTGGAGGGCGGAAAGGGCCTCTCGCGGTGGTGAGGCTGCCGTGGTGATGGGACCTTCACTAGTTGAGGGTGAGGCAGCGTCGACAGATCCAATAGTGGCAGTGGACCCGGTGGTCCCAGGAGAGAAGAGCCATCCGGAGGGGCGGCCACCGAGGGGATTACACAGGATATCTGCTCAGGCTCTGGGGAAACGGTTGCACCATATCAACATGCCAGAGAATGCGGTTTTCCCAGAGGCTTGGGACATTTAGGATGTCAACTGGAAATTCCTCGGCCTTCCCGAGATGTGGGAACACCTGAACTGCCTCAGGATGGATTTACCGGGTATATGACATGTCCGGGCCAGTTTTATAGTGTCCCCAGCAGAGGCGAAGCAATATCTGGATGAGATGGAAGACTTTTTACATTCCAGTAGTGGCCCGCATCCAATGACAGACTGGGTGAAGGTACTGCTGGATCAGACGGTTCCCCCACAAATATCGGCCGCCGAGATGATAGAGCTCTTCCCCCTACCGGAATAATCAGACGAATCCTCTGGGGAGAATGAGGTCGGTGGAGGGAGCCCGTTGGAGGAAGGAGAAGTTGGCGATCAAGACTCGGGTCTTGACGATTTCGCAGAGGCTCTTGAGGTAACATTCCAAGTTTCTTTCCTCAGGGTCTGCTCTCAGGACATTATGGACTTCTTACCAACGTCTAAACCATGTAGGAGGACTTTGTACACAGACCTCGCTCTCGCACCTTGGTGGGTGATGATACAGGACCCACGGAACCCGCACCGGTGGTAGCATCCAGTTCTGTGTCTAGTGGGGCTAGGACATCTGAGGTGGCTTCTCTAGAGTCTCCAGACCTTCCGACAATATACGGAGGGCCGCGCTTTGGGGTCCCATAAACATAAAATCAGGAGAAATACCAGGATTTCAATATCTGTAAGTCATTTCCACTGAATTCATTACTGCCACACATTGATCATGCCAACTAACGTCCATGCCCTTCTCTATTATGTACAGTTCTTCGACTGGCATGGGCCACTGTGGCGAGGCTGGTCGGGATTTCTAGCAACGCTCCTCCTAGAGGCATGCCAGTAATCATGGAGATAGTTACCCAGTCCAACCACGCTGTAGCTCCCCCCATCATTGGTGGGTCCACCAGCGGGGTCATGCCCGAGGTCATTGAGGTGGGGTCCGACGATGAGGATCTACCGGTCGACCCAAGTTCCGCCACGTCTAATCCAATGCCAGCTGTCGCACCTGATCCCACGCTATATGTAGATCTCGATAAAGATTTCCTAAGGGTATACCCTGCATACGAGCCTGCCAACCGCACAGACTGGGACGAGACGACCACTGACGAAGAGGACAACGATATAGTCCGCCGCCGATCATGGAAGTTGATCGTATGATTTATCGAAAAGACCCCCAGGCATTATGGCTGGATTATATGGATAGACTTCTCTTGCGACTGCGCGAACTATGTTCTGGGGGAGTGGATGACCAGTGCCCTCATCTTCTCATCCGAGATCTCATGGTAGAGAAGATTCGGGAGTATGATCGCGGCCTCAGCATGGGTTGGCAGCGGAGGAAGGTGATGAACACCAAGAAACTCTAGGAGGCTGAAAATGAAGTCCAACGACTATGGATCTGGGTGTATGAGAACTCATCCTCTCTTAATGCACAATCAGAGCTGATCTTACAATTGAAGGCCTAGCTGGAAGAGGCAGAAGAGCATATAAGGCAAGCTTCCAAAGAAATGGATGTCATTTAGGCCGACATAGAGCGAGCCCAAACTGAGGCTGATGAATTGTGCCCCATCGCTGTTGAGGAGGAGCGGGAGTTGAGCTGGTGTCAGCAACTCCTGGACACCACAAGTCGAAGGTTGGTAGAACTACAAATTTATTTTGACAGGGTCAACCCGTCCATGGGAGGAATAAACCTTCGAGTATTGTATGGATCACAAACTCTCAAACGTACTTTTATATTTCGATTTATTTGATGTTGTAGCATGCATGAGTCTCGTTATCGAGGTTGGATTCATATGCATCTGTTATATTCATGAAATGACTAGTGGTCAGCCCCTAAACTTATGTGGGTCGATCCCAGTGTGAGGAACAAGGGGTGATAACCATGCTATTCCATCTAAACATAATGCGTTGACCAAGCTTTGGGTATTCGGGGTTTAAGTAACCAATCTAGATCTTCCGGGAAGACATGGGAGAGGCCCGATCGGAGGATTAGGACCTCAGAACAATCGATGATCCATTCTTCTGATGTTCTCTAGTGCACGAGCGGGGTAATTCCAGGGGTGTTGGGATTAGTTCTAACATAGGGAAGTGGAAGGTGCGAACCACGATACCCAAAATTCAGAACACTATGGGGGGGGGGGGGGGTGGAGTGATAGTAAAGGATAACTATTGACCATGTTCAAAACACAATATCCTTGTTGCATTATCCTAAAATGGGGATAATAGATGAGGGCCGACCATTGACCAGGTTTGAAACATGGGGCTTGACTCAAAAATGCTATCCATTAGTTTTCCGGAAACATTGACCCAGGATAGTAGACATGCCATGGGCCGAGCATCCATACTGTTAGGGGGTTCCTCCAGATATTAAAGAGGATGGGGGTCTGAATAAGGGGGGCACGCAAAGCGTGGAATGTGGAGTGAGGGTTTTTTTGAACAGAATCCAACAATTTTGAGGTTACTCCATTGTGGTGGAAGCACAACAGATGGATGCATCGGTTTGATCATGGATCATTCCTTCTTTCAGACAGGACCTCTCTGGGGAGGGAGTCGTCACTTCCTCATGTCATCTTAGGGCATCCCAGACTTGTTCGGGGTACAGTTACAGTTACATGGTCCCTCACGAGGGGTCAGTCCACGGTCCGGAAATGGGGAAGAACAGGATTTTACAATCCCTAGGACTGGACCCTAGGCGAAATACCAGGGTGTCTCTACGTATCCCATAAGGATGGGAATCAATCCATACATTGTTCTGGAAGTGCAGTATAGTCATAGACCAACACTGAAAGGTGAAATCCTCTCTGGAAGAGGCTCTGGTGCATCCCATAATCAACGTGGGGTATTCTGAACTTGTTCAGGGTAGAACTGCAGTTTAGTGTCATGCGTTGAGGACATTCCTGCAGTTTAACATCATATGATAAGACGTGATAGGGAAGAGCCCAGAGATCATGTGATGCAGTAGCTATGAAACCGACGTGAATGAGGACTTGGAGTCCAAATCACACCACGTATCCCCAGAGGAAACTCTTCAGTTCGAGGTACCAAGAGTGAGAATTAAGCTGGGCCCGAAGTAGAGTGGTCGAGCATTCCTATGTACCCCATGAGAATGGAAATCAAGCCATACATAGTTTTGGAAGCTCAGTTTAATGTCATAAGGGATGATGAGAATCCTAGACGCATTGGTACACACCCTATTAAAACTACTAAGCCCACGTGAGTCGTGTTCAGTGTGGGAAACAATAAGTAATTTTGGGACTTTCCCAACACAGGAAGGGGCATGTTAGGATGAAGGGATGCTCGGTGAACACCAGCCCAATGATGCTAACTCATCCATGAAGTGCACCTAGACGCACGAAGAGATAAAGCTGAGTATGTTGGAATTCCACTTGAACATGAGGAAGTGGAAATGTGTGAATCATGATGCTCAAAATTTGTATCACAATGATGGTGGAGTGATGATGGAGGATAACCATTAACCGTGGCATAAATGCAGCATCCACATTGTGTTATCTTGGAATGGGGATAGACAGATGAGGGTTGGCCATTGACCATGTTCGAAACACGGGACCATGTCGCAAATGTCGTCAGAGATCCACAGGGACGTTGGCTCGAAACGATAGGAGAGCCCTTAGGCCCATCATCCATAGAGAGACCTTAAGCCTAGAATCCATTTCATTCGAGGGTCCTTTGGGATGTGAAAGAGGATGAAGATCCAAATGGAGAGCCCATGAAGCTTGTTCATGGAACGAGGGGAATTTCTCCATGAAAACTCCACACTTCGGGCTCTTTTTCAAAATGCATCTGAATACGTTAATGAGACGTATTAGATAGAGGGATACGAGTCCCTTCCAATAGGGAGATCTTAGTTTAGGGTCATAGAGTTTGGACCATGAATGGGAGGAAACATAGGAGGAACATAGTGGGGTAACTAAAATATCCGACGTGAATGGTAACTGGGGGTTCCGACCACCACGTGTTCCCGGGAAGATGTTTTAGGTCTAGGGACCAAAAACGAGAGTTGAGTTGGGCCTGAAGCAAAATACAAAGGTGTTCCTACGTACCCCATGAGGATGGGTATCAAGCTGCATGTAGTTCTTGAAAGAGTCTTATTTTTAGGTCTTAGAACTCGGACCATGAATGGGTAAGGAGAGAAGGAGACACATGGTAAGGTGGTTACAAAACCCGATGTGAATGAGGACATAAGCCCTACTTACCATGTGTTCTATGGGGAAGTGTCGAGTCGAGGGACCGAACATGAAAGTTAGGCTGGGCCCACGGGGAAGTGCTCGGGCACTCCTACATATCTCATGAGGATGAGAATCAAGATATACGTAGTTCTTTCAAGGAGGAACAATACGGTAAGGTACCAGTGCAAAGGATGAAAGGGGTTTGGGGGTCTAGCCCTCGCACCAAGAGAAGTGGAATTTGATAAATCTTGTTTGTACTTTAAGGCAAGCGGTTTTTTTTGTGAAGCGACAAGCCTAGGGTAGCAAGCCCTGGCATCGCCACAAGAATCAAACCATAGTAGGCATTGAAAAATGGCATGGAATATAACCAATACCCAACGTGATGTCCCCTATGATGAGGTCATCACAATGCAGTGCCATTTTTTTGTTGTGCAGCCAAGACGATAATTTCACGGTTTAGGGTCATGTGATGGGACCAAGCATGCATTTTAATGTCGCACAGCGCAGATATAGCAGAGACGATGCTAGGCAGGGAATGTGTATGGTGCAATAAAACATTCTCGTCGTGAATGGGGACATGGTCCCGTATCACACCGTACGAAATTCTGAGAGGGAGACCTCAGGCCAAGGGGCCTACATAGAGGTAAGAGGTAAAGAGGAGGAGAGACTAGCTCCCAAATGAGATGGACCTGAAAACGAGATGTCCGGGCGGTCCTACGTATCCCATGAGAGTGGGAGCGGGATAGGAAACATGTGGGATAATTTTTAGAATGGGGTGCATGTGGTGCGGATCTTGCAAACCCGACATGAATGAGGACATAATCCCACGCCACGCCATGCGGTCCCGTAGTAAAAGTCCAGAAGGCGGGAAAGAAAAGACAAATTAGCAGAACTCAGGTTGGACCCAAAGGCGAGAGGTCTGGGCGTTCCTACGTATCCCATTAGGATGGGAATCAAGACGTACATAGTTCTGAGGAGATCTTAGTTTACGGTCTTAGAGTTCGGACCATGGGAGCCCAGAAGGATGCTGTATTGTAGCTTTTTTCCCTGACACGCAGAGGTGCACTGAGGGATAGTGCCAAGAGTGTCGAGATTCCACCTGGACATGATGGGGTGGAACATAATGTGAATCATGAAACCAACATTAAAGGCCTGAAGGGGCTGGCGTGATGATGAAGGATTACTGCTGACCATGTTCGCAACACAGCATCCTGTCGCATTAGCCTAAAATGGGGACAAAAAAATGAACATTGACTGCTGACCATGTTTTCAACACATGATTTGTATCAATTTGTTGTCTGAAACCCTCATAGGAGTTGCCCCGTAACGGTAGGAGAGCCCTTAAGCATAATATCCATGACTTTCTTGGGGGTCCCTCCGGGTGTGAAAGATAACGGAGGTCTGAATGAAGGGGAACACAAAGCTTGAAAAGTGGAAGGAAATCACCTAAGTTGAATCTGACACTCTTGGTTCTAGACCAGAGTACTCTTAACACATGGGAGAACCACTGAAAGGGGTCGAGGGACTCAACTTGAGGGCGACAAAGAGATGGAAGATTCTTGGGAGAAGGGGGGCATGGTTCCAAAAACCCTGTACCACACCTATATATCCCCCTCATGGAGAGGGACATGACAAGGGGCCTAGGTGATCGGGACATCGGGGGATATCTAAGAGATGGGGCTAGACTCGAAGTCTATACATTCGGGTGGTTCTACATAACCCATAAGGATGGGAATCAAGCCATATGTAGTTCTGGACGAGATCTTAGTTTATGGTCTTAGAGCTCGGACCATGGGTGGAGTGAAAACCCTCCAAGTAAGAGCAGACCTCAACCCAATCCCTAAGCCCATATGAGTTAAACTCAATGTGGGAAACAAGGGAGGAAGATGTCTATTGCAATACCTGGAATGCATGCCAAAGGGAAATCGGTGCAGATCCCCTATCACGGCTTTGGTCCTCCTAACGTGCAGATGCACACTAAGGAGTAGTACCAAGAGTTTCGAATTTATACTTGGACATGATGAGGTGGAGCAGGGTGTGAGTCATGTAATTGACATTTTGGGCCTAATGGGGTTGGTGTGGTGATGGAGGATAACTGTTGACCATGGAGGAAATGCAGTATCCATATCGTGTTAGCCTGAAATGGGAACAACAAATGAGCATCAACCACTGACCATATTCGCAACGTGAGATTTGTATCGATTTGATGTCTGCGACTTTCGGGGGCGTTGGCCCATAATGGTAGGAGATCCCTTAGGTCTAGAATCCATGCCACTCGGGGGTCCCTTTGGGTGTGAAAGGTGATGGAAGCCCTAATGAAGGGAACCAAAAAGCCTGAAAAGTGGGTGGAAGCATGTCCGAGCAGAGTCTGACATTCCAGGTACTAAACCAGAGTACCCTTAAGCGCACTGGTGAACCACTGAAGAGGGTTGACGAAGGTGTCCAGGAAGGAGAGGGTAGGCCAAGGGGCTAAGGTGAAATGGAGATTTCTGGGAGATGGGGCTGGGCCCGAAGTATAGACATTCAGGTGGTCCTACATATCCCATAAGGATGGGAATCAAGCCACACGTAGTTCTTAACGATACCCAGGGGGAAGGATAACCTAACGAGGATATGTATGGTGTGGCAAGTAACCCTACGTGAATGAGGACATAATCCCGCACCACACCGCATAGTACCATAAGAGAGAACATGGGCCAGGGGCCTGAAAAGGCCAAGGGGCCTGAGGTTGGGCCTCGGTCAGGAAGGCCTGACTGGCTCGCAGTTTAATGTCTTGTAGTGAGGAAGAGGAGGGGAGTTGGATACCCCAAACAAGGGAGGTGTATGACATGGTGAATAACCCAACGTAAAGGAGGACATAATCCCGTACTGCACAATCCCATGAGAGAGTGGGGCCAGGAAATGCCATGGGGCCTGAGGCTGGACCGCGGTCAGGAAAGCTTGACCAACTCGCAGTTTAATGTCTTGCAGTGAGGATGAGAGCCAGGGTAAGGTATCTCATCCAGGGATGTGTACGGCATGACGAGCATCCTAACGTGAAGGAGGACATAATCCCACACCATATTGTACAATCCCATAAGAGAGAACCTGGGCTGGGGCCCTGAAAAGGCCAAGGGGCCTGAGGCTGGGCCTCGGTCAGGAAGTTCATCGCTTGGAGATACAACGGGGTGGAATGAACCACTACGCTCGATGTTTGGGACATCTTGGTGTGGACCTAACGATACAAGAAAGCTATTGACCATGTTCGAAACACAGTGTCAGGAGCAACAAATGAGTGTTGACCACTAAACATATTCGAAACATGGGATTTGTATCAATTTGTTGCTCGACATCCTCAAGGGCGTTGGACTGAAGTGGTAAGAGAGAGACCTTAGGCCTAGCATTCATACCATTCAGGGGCCCTTCCAGACGGGGAAGGTGACAGAATCCCAGTTAAGGAGTGGGTGAAGCATATCTGTACCCATCTCTCAAAGAGGCGAACGTCTCCAGGGAGCGGGACGTACGACCAGATCGTGGTTAGCTCGATACAAATTGGGTAAAAAGTGAACCCTCACCATACATTTTAACCCGGGGGGGGGGGGGGAGATTCTGGCATTTGGGCTGGGCCAATAGACGAAATGTCCAGGCATTCCTACGTATCCCATAAGGATGGGAATCATGCCACACGTAGTTCTTGAAGGCCATGCAGTTTAAAGTCGTGCGGTGAAGATGTGGGAGGATAGAAGAACAAGAGTGGGAACATGGTGTGACCATTATAATCCTCATATGAGTGAGGCTAAGGAAGCTTACTCCACATCATGCAAGGACCCTCCAAGGAGACTATACCCAGGGGGGGACACACAAAGAGAAGAGCTCAGGGTTGGGCTCAAGATGGGCATCTGAGCATTCCTACATATCCCACTAGGATGGGAATCAAGCCATACATAGTTCTCAAGATGCTGTTTGACATCATGTAGGATGATGCACAATTTAAAGTCATGAAGGACTGGACAGTTTAAGGTCATGCTGGACCATCGTGTAGTTTAGGGTCATACGGGACCATCCAGTTTAAGGTCTTGCAGGACCATACAGTTTAAGGTCGTGCAGGACCATACTATTTAAGGTTGTTCCAGACTGTAAAGTTTAAGGTCATGCCAGACCTTAATGGATCAGGAAAAGTATTTCTTGAGGAACTTGGCATTGATGGGAGGAGTTATGCGCTCACCATCCATGGTCACCAAGGAGTGTGCTCCATTAGAGTAAACCTTTTGAATGATGTAAGGTCCCTCCCATTTGGGATTCAACTTGCGTGGTTTCCTGCCAGGGATCATTGGAGTTTGGAGGGCCAACACTAGGTCTCCTTGCAGGAAAGAGCGGAGATGAACCTTCTTGTTGAAGGATCTAGCTATCTTATTCTGATGCCTTTCCAGATTATGCAGGGCACGGAGCCTACTTTTGTCGAGTGCTTCCAATTCAGCTAAATGGATTTCAGCCACCTTATTTGGTGCCTGCTGGTCATAGACTGCAGTGCGTAACGATGGCAGCTGGATCTCGATGGGCAGGACGACCTCATCCCCCTACACCAGGGAATATGAAGTCACCTGGGTGGAATTGCGAGTCATCGTCTGATAAGACCAGAGGGCATTGGGGAGTTTGTCCGGCTAACTATTCTTGTTCTGGCCAACCATTTTCTGAAAAATGTTAGAGAGGGTTTTGTTTAATTCCACGATCTGTCCATTTGTCTGCGCGTGATAGCGAGAGGTATGGTTTGAATGGATATTGTACTTGGCATACAATTTCTTCAGCTCAGCTGCTCGGAAGTTTGTTCCATTATCGGTGAGCACTACATGAGGGACTCCGAATCGGTAGATGATGTTGGAGCTCACAAAATCAACAATGGATCGGGCCTTGAATTCCTTGAGTGGGACTGCCTCTGCCCATTTGGAGAAGAAGTCCGTAGCGGTCAGGATGAACCTGCACTGGCGAGCTGTCGCCGGTGGGTATGGTCCCACGACATCAATCCCCCACACTATGAAGGGACAAGAGTACTTGGTAGAGTGGAGAGGTTATGGTGGCTGATGCAGGAAATTAGCATAAACTTGGCATGCACAACATCTCTTGGTGAACTCGATACAATCGTGGATCATAGAGGGCCAGAAGTACCCCAGTCTCCGGATCTGATGGGACAGCTTTGACCTAGCCTGATGGGCTCCGCAGGAACCGACATGAACCTCTTGTATGACCTGATAAATATCGACTCCTTGAATGCAATGGAGTAGAACACCATTAAAACCACGCTTATAGAGTATCTGCTCAAGACTGGGACCACTCTAGAGGGTAAATAGCAGTGCGTGGAGTCGGATCCACTCGCGCTCGGCCCGATCATCCGAGAGACATCCATTTTGGAGATACTCGACAAAAGGTGCTCTCCAGTAGGGAGTCCTCTCAACCACTACATTTGAAGAACCTGGGGCTCCTGATGTGGAGGATCCGACTGTAAGATGGCTTATCCGCGGGCCATCTTCATCCTCTAAGATGATGGGGGAAATGACTCTTCGGTGTGCCACATGTATAATCAGATCATCCTACTCGGGTTCTGCAAGTGACACAGCTAAACTGGCCAAAGCGTCCGCTCGGACATTCTGTGACCGAGGGACATGGGTAACCTCTGGTCGATAAGGGAACTGGGCCATTAGATGGAGGGTGCACTCCAACAATGGCACGAGATCTAGCTTCCTGACAACATAGTCACCATTGAACTGCTTGATGACTAGTTCAGAAACCCCTTTCACATGAAAATGGGGCACATTGATCTCAAGGTCCAGTTCGAGGCTAGTGATGAGAGCTTGATACTCTGCCTCATTGTTGGTGCAACCTTCTGACAACAGGAATGAGTACAACAGAATGGCTTGCACCGGAGTGATGAAGACGATACCTAAACCCACTCTGTTGAGCCTAGGATCATTGAGCCTCCTACCGGTGGGGCTCAGGAGGCACCGTCGAAGTGAATTTTCCAACATGAGACAAAATTATCTACTGAGAGGATTGCTTCATCAGGAAAATCTTGGTCCAGGGATTGATCCGTGGAGGTTGGATAGGAAGCTAGGAAGTATTCCAATGCCTGCCCCTTGATAGCCTTCTGGGGCACAAACATGATGTCAAACTGCTGGAGAATTACCACCCACCGCACTAGTCTGCCAGTCAACATAGGGCAGTTAAGGATGTACTTTAGTGGGTCTACCCGAGAGACCAACTGTACCTCATGGTGCTGCAGGTAATGTCGCAATTTCTGTATGGAAAACACGAGTGCAAGACAACTCTTTTCAATGGGGGAGTATCTGGTCTCCGTATTGAGGAGCATGTGGCTAAGGTAGTAGAGGCTATTCTTTGTCCCCTCATTGTTCTTTTGGGCGATCAGGGTGCCGAGAGACCATTCTAGGGCAGTCACATAAAGGACCAACAGCTTTCTGGTGACAGGTGGCATCAAGACCGGAGGGTGGAGTAGATACTACTTTATTTCCTCGAAAGCGGTCTAGAACTATTTGTCCCATTCATAGGCAAATCCTTTCTTCATGATCCAGGAAATGAGCTTACACTTTCCATCCATATTTTCAATTAATCGGCATATGTAGGCTAAGTGGCCTTGAAGACCTCGAATCTCTTGAATATTACTCGGGGGAGGCATCTGGCTGATGGCTTTGATCTTCTCTGGGTCGATCTCGATGCCCCGATATCTGACAACTAAGCCGAGAAACTTCCTGGAGGTGACCCCAAAGTCACACTTCAATGGGTTCATCTTCAAGTGGTGCTAACGGAGGAATCCAAATACTTTCTCAAGGTCCTTGACATGGTCATGGAACTGACGGGATTTGATCACCAGATTGTCCACATCACACTCCACCAATGTTCTGAGAATTGGCTTGAATATGCGGTGCATGGCCCACTAATAGGTGGCACCTGCATTTTTCAGGCCGAAGAGAATAACCTGGTAATATAAAGTACCTTGGGGGGCCCTGAAAGCGGTGGCCTCCTTGTCTTTAGGGGCCATCCAGATCTGGTTGTACTCGGAATAACCATCCATAAAGGAGAGGGCTTGGAACCCGGCCGTAGCATCAATCAACAATTCTGTCACTGGAAGGGGAAAATCATCCTTCAGACAGTGGTGATTGAGAACGCGGAAGTCAATACAGACTCTGATCTACCTGTTCTTCTTCCTGACTGGCACAATGTTGGCTAGACACTTGGGGTATTGGACTTCCTTGATGAAGTTGGCTTTGATGAGATTGTCAACTTCGGCCTCAACCATAGCACCGTGAGAAGGGTGCATCCTTCTGGGAGGCTTCTTGAACCCGCGATGGTTTGTCAGGAGACCGAGTCAGTGGAAGGATACCTGGGGATCTAGTCCTGGCATCTCGCTGTAACTCCAGGAGAACACATCACAATGTTTTTTAAGGAAGTTCACGTACCGTTGCTGCTCCTCGAGGGACATGGCGGCACTGATTAATGTGGGCCTCGGATCTGCCTCGCTACCAAGGTTCACCTATACCAGTTCGTCGACCGTGGTAGAGACGCCTTCTTCAAAGGTAGGAGGAGCATCCTATAGATTCTCTTCTCCACTTGTGGAGGGATCTTCCATAGGGTGAGTCACTTCCGAGCCACCAGACTCTGATGGGAAGCCGGTGCCAGCCTGGGTGGTGGTGGTCAGCACATCAGGAGACTCATGCGCCACTGAGACCATGATGATAAAGGAAGTTGACCCAATCCCATCTGGTCTTTGGCTAAGAGGGCCACACTTGATGATGTCAAAGAAATAGTGGCACGTCGGCTTGAGCTGGTTAATCCCAGCCCAGCGAAATAGAAACGTATGATGTATTTCCGTTGCCATGAGCTGGACGTCCCGATACTGTACAGGGGTAGGAGGTTCCGGGATCACCCGAGCCTGGTTGGTGTAGGAGTACAAGGTGATTTTTCTCCGTCACTTGGACCTAGGAATATGCCTTCCTCTCGTACCTGAAACAACAAAACACTGCCCCATTTCAGGGGTCGTGGCCTCCATTCGATGGATTGGGAATACATATGCATCATCCAGACCTGCCCAGGGATCACTTGTGACTGGGGCGGGTTCAACATCACATTCCAGAATCTGCTTATCCTTAATCTTGTAATATTCAACATCCAGATAATGATCTTCACAAGAGGAGAAAGGAGATGTGTCTCTTGGGAGAATGTCTAATCGACCATTGAGGGAGTATTTGAGGAATTGGTGATATGATGAAGGGACTTCTGCATGCAGGTGGAGCCATGGCCTTCCCATCAATGTGTTGTATGCAGTGTCTTGAGAGAAAACCACGAATTTGGTACTAGAAAATAGGACACCGAACTGGGTCTTCAAACAGATCTTTCCGACCGGGGTCTGCTCGGTCCTGTCGTATCCCTAGATTCTTAGGTCAGAGGGAGTTAAATCATCCTTAGACAACTCTAACTTCCGTAGTGTCTGAGTCGAGATTAGGTTAATCCCAGATTCCGTGTCAACAAGATAGCGGCGGACCTCCATGCCATTGAACTGACTAGTGATGTATAGTGGATGAATGTGCCCCTATATGGGAGGGTCTTCGTCTTCACCAGAGAATGAGATAACTGCCCAGAATTTGGCATTCTCAATTGTCTCAGCATGGAAGACTTCTGTAGCTGCTACCTCTGTCTCAAACTTGAGGGGGCTCCTTAGAGCCTTGACGAGCGCCTCACACATGTCTGAGGATAGGAGAAGAGCCTCAAGGATAGAAAGACTCACTGGGATGCTGGAAAGGTGCTTCAGAACATCATACTTCCATGCCAGGTGCGAACTTCTGCTTACAGGAGGCCGCTCTGTGATTGGAGGCATGACGGGCCGTGCTGGCTGGCTAGTTCTAGGAACGCCTTGTTGTTCACTAGTTGAGGCCTGAAGAGTAGCTGCCAGATGAGGACCAGACAAATGAGATTGTCCTATAGTAGGGTGAGACTGGACATGGTATGGACGAGGTAGCTCTGCCTGATCTAGTAGCACGAACAACTACAGAGGTAGATCTGAGGACTCCAGATGAGGGGGTTACATGTGCTGAGATCTATGCTGGGCCTGCTGTCTGGTCTCAGTGGCATGCACAGCTTGGCTTAAAGTTCCAGCTGACATGCCTTGATGGACCATGTGGCCACGGTTCCGCCGATGATGACGTCGGCTGGGGACGTTGGGGAGGTTCGCCTGGCATCCCCCCTCGTCGGGAGTCATATAGGGATTTACTAACTCAACGGTATTAACCGATGTGTACCCCTGACTGTCACTTGACGAATCATCCACCACTGGGCGGATTCTGGGAGGGATCCCTATCTCAGGGGTCATGAAGTCACTGAGAGTGTGAGATGACGACGACATTGGTGGAGCGTACTGCTTCTTCTTGTGCCGCTGATGCTTGCTCTTCTGGGAAGAGGCCAGCTAAGATGATGACGCAGAGGTATTGGCCGCAGCTTCTGAAGGCTCTGACTGATTTAGGCATGCCCAGATAATACCATGGGTGCAAGAAACTATTTTACGAGCCATCCAGTCATTGTACTTATGGGATCCATGGCAAGGAACCTGTTGCCACTCACCTTCGATGTCTCTACCACTTTCTGACCTCACAAAGACACCCACCACTTGTGCCATGGCCAGGCCCAACCTGACTATGTTGTTGTCGAACTAGTCTTGGAGCCAGTATTTAAACACATAACACTGATTGAGGGTGTTCACCAGGATCCGATGATAGGGGCAGTAGTTGGGGTGATCGGTGAGATTCTCCTATGTCGGCCTTTTTCACTAAGGTAAGCGCACAATCCCATACTCTAGGGAACTACGGAAGTAACCGGGGACCTGATCCTCATTGAACGAGTAATTCTGGTGTCTTTTTTCCGGATAGGGGGATCGAGGAGCCTGGCCCTGATGAGGGGCCTGAGGAGCCAACCAAGGAGGCAGAGCCTGATTATCTCGCCTAGGTGGCGGTGGCGCATTACGCGGGGGAACCTTCGAATTCTGAGGCGGTCGCTGCTGGGCAGGAGGCTGTGCCTGAGGTGGAGGGCCTCTGCGAGGTTGCAGAGCCGGTGCTACCGACAACAATTCTAGCTGCCTGGGAGCTTCTATTTGGTCCACTGCGACAAGCTCGGCTCTGGCAGCCCTCCTTGCTAGGATCACTAGGGGAAGCAGACGTGCCTGACTAGCCTATTATAGAGCTTCCTCAAGGCACTAGGCCTTATCTGAGAAGTATCAGAACCCTCTGGGGTAGTTCTGAGTGATCAGGTAAGGAACCAGTTCTATTTTGACATTCCCCACACACATTGTCAGTAATTTGTCCTAAGTCAGTGGCATGTCGAGGGAGTATGTGATCCCCTTCCACCAGGTAATGAAGTCCACAACTCGCTCATCGGGCCTTTGCTTGAACCTGAAGAGGTCTACGATGCTATTCTTTTGCGTGGTGGAGCTGAACTGGTATAGGAATTTCCAGAGAAGATCCTCCCAGCCGGTCACTGATCCAGCGGGAAGCTGGCTGTACCAGACAAACGCAGGTCCCTTTAATGTCTACGCAAAACATTGGAGTTTGGTGGCTTCCTGTTGTGCTGGAGTGCCCAACATGGGGCCACACTTGGAGGAAAAGTGGGCCAGGTGTTGTGGCAGGTCCCCTATTCTATTAAAGGGCAAGAAAGTGGGATTTCCAAAACCTGGGGATGTAGGCATATCATCCACCCATGCTGGATATGGCTTGCCATCTGGTGGGACTGCCACCTGCCACGTTTCCAACGCCTCGAGGCAGGTGATGAGTTCCACCATTGGATCGTCCGGGTGGGGGTCCCTGTCTTGACAGGGATCCCTAACCAGGAGTGCGTTATAGGGCTCTTCGACATGGTAGACGGGTTCAATGGCTCGTGGAGTGGCTGGTGGAATGGCTTGCGGGGCAGCTGAGGGAACCCAGGATGGATTCCTCAGATTTCCACGCCATTCAAGAGGGTTTGGTGAGACATATCATGCTCTATTGCCGTGAGTTCCATCTTCAACCTTGTCTGTGGGAGCGGTATGATCAGGGTTTCCCGGAGGCATCTCGCTAGGAGGGAGTTATTCCTGCCCCTACTACCCCGGCCTAGGATTGTCATAGTCAGGTCATCTCTCTATAGCATGTTCGGCCAGAAGTCCGTCGACTAGCCTCTTCTGCTCAGCAAGTTGCTGGCGCAACTCGGCCTTCTTGCGGTCTTCCTCCATCTTCTGCACTGAGGCGGATGGGTCAGAGTGCTTGACAGCTCTGACATGCTCTTTACCCTTGTCGGCATTTCGACTAAGTACCAACGACTCGGTGGGCACAGGGAGACCTAGGAGATTCCTCTGCTGGCGGGTAATCCTCCCTGATGGGTCCAACAATGGTGGCACATCCTCAGGGGGTAAGTCTCCATCCATAAATTCCATATCTTCCTTCTTGTCCACGACATCAGCCATATGGACCATGACCCTTCCTCGGGGCATGTTCTCAATATCGCGTATCGAGTCGGGTTGTAGTCAAATAGGGATGAAGAGGAGGGAAGCGTACTTCCCCCAGCAAAGGACTTGAACATGGGGGGTAGCTTCCTTGATGATTTTTCGGAGTACTCTGAAACTCTGAAAGCATTTTTGTTGGAGGGTCCTCTGGCGACCTGGTGACTTAGGGCGCTGGTCCATGGGGAGTGCAGCCAAATTGACCATACGACATTAATTGCCAATTTACTCAAAGTGCACTTGGATCTTGGGGTACACCACCCGATGATACCGAATACAGAAGTACTTCACCCATAGGGTTTTACAGAAGCACTTGACTTCCTCTGGGGCGAGGGATTCCGACGCACAAAAGATCGATGCTGCCGTCGGCCAAAACTTCTCTGGGAAGTGATCCGCCGCAAGAATGTTCCAGAAGCTCATGGGATTGAATTCAGGGTCTAGCCCCGTATTTCCCCACTTGTTAACCGGAGTCAGATAGGGAACTGATAGTAGTAATGAGGTGGACCATTGAGACAGTAAACTGGGTAGTGGAGAATACGGCGAACGAGCCAATTGGCTGCCGAATTCCAGGCCATCCTTCGAGGAGTGCGGTGACCTGACCACTACATCACGACACGACGGGCTGACAACCACATTTTTTGGTATAGGGATCGCAGTCATCGGCGATGGGTCACACTGTTGCTCAACCGCCATCGGTACCCAAAATAGCTCTCCATGATCCTTGGTCGAGGTGGAGGGAGTTTCTAGTGGTGGTGGCGGTGACTGCACGGTCGGAACCTGTGGGACTCCCAAAATTTCCTCCTCCTGGATGTACCTGTGAAGAGAGGTGGGAATCCGGTGGAATTCAGACTCTGGAAGGATGAGGCTGATATGCCCTATTCCTGACCCAGTCCTTGACACAGAGGACCGAGGGAAGGGTTCCACCGCTGAGTCATACTCTTCTTCGGAATCAGAGAAACAGACCAGTTTGATCTCAATCTGAAGCTTTTCAGTATTCTTCTTGTGGCTGCGATGACCCGCCTTCCTACCCCGAGATGGCTCTTTGGGGAAGGGAAAATTCCCAGCATGAGGAGGTCCTTCAGCCATACTAGTGTTGGGGCGGGGAGTACTTCCTCCTGAGTGGGCCGGGGTGCGAGGAGCACCGGGGAAAATGTAAAAGGGACATAGGGAGGAACTTCATGCTGGATGCTAGTACGGGTGGGACCCCCGCTGGAACTAACGAGAGCACGGGTCAGACCTCCATGCCTGGTTCCCTTTGTGACGTCAGTGTGAGGAAGGTCCCCGTACTGATCGGGCCGAACACGAGTAGGACCTCCGTGCTGGGTGCTGGAGAAGTGAAGTTGATCTCTACCCCTCTGGTTATAGGACGAATATGACCTCTGTCGGCTGTTATAAGGACGT
Organism: Viscum album; assembly: GCA_963277665.1. Lineage (NCBI taxonomy): Eukaryota > Viridiplantae > Streptophyta > Magnoliopsida > Santalales > Viscaceae > Viscum > Viscum album. The sequence goes on from OY728165.1 coordinate 1,089,876,825, forward strand.
GAGGAGGGTCCTCACATTGGAGAGTGACTGGATGTACAATGTCCCTACCCCGACGGTTCGTGGTAGGAAGGATGGCTCTATACCCAGTGTAATGAGTGCGGGAGAGGCTCCCATATGAGGTGTTTCTTCCACGGGGAAGGACCTCATTCGGGTTGAAGGTGGCACATGGCATACCTCCGAGCCGGGCCTGGGATTGAGAAAGGCATGCATCCTCTGTGGTGGTTGCACGGGGAGGGCCCCCGTAGTGGGTGTCATTGCTGCGGGTTAGTCCGCGGTGGCCACTGCCTGTGCCTGCTACCAGGATAGTCGATCCAGCCTGCCTGTGGGGTGGTTGGGGCCTCGATCCAGGTCGGGCATATAACTGCCCCTGCTTAGCGCATGCAGGGGGTTGATGATGCTCTTCGGCAGCGGTTCGGGCCATAGTAGCCACTGACGTTGATGCCCCTTGATGGGCATCCTCCTCGTCCTGTGCCCGACGCTGGTGTCGGGTCAACCGAGCCGGTACCGGTGGTGCAGGTAGGTAGTTCACCTGCTCTTCAGCTCAGGGAACTAGGTGGCAGTGCTGGTGAGGCCTAGTGGGGGCCCTCGCTGGGAACCACTGGGACGGAACTCTGGCCAGGCGGGCCCGAACATCCCCTACCTCATTGGCGTAGGGCATAGAGTCGTTGAGGCGTTCCGGGGAGAGGCTCCTGAAACAGTTGAATATCGGAGTAGGGAGTAACGGCTCCCTGAACGGCCCTCGGGGGTGGCATTGACGGCAAGGCACAGACGCCTCTAAATCTAGGTGGGCCATGTACCTCGTAGGGATGACCCCTTACTCCTCATACCTACGTACAAGGTCATTGATTACCCTTCATTGGATAATCTCAGATGGGGAGAGGGGGTGTGGGCGCCCAGTAGTCACAATGGTCGAGGCCGTCGTAGAAAAGGACGAACCACGCGGGGTAGCCGCGTTGAGATTTCCCCTGCCCCCGCGTCGGTGGGCGGGAGGTGATCGGGTTCCAGATGCAGCAGATGGGATCCTGAAGGCAGGGAGATCAGCTCATTAGTACTAAAAGAAAAAGAAATCGACACCCAGTGCCCCAACACCATTCCGTCTTCCATGGTCGGTAAGAGGGATCCACGCTGACAATGTCGCAGATCGAGATGCCCAACGTTTTGACTGCCCCAACTTCTGGTGAGTTTCACACCAGGCCCGCTATTTGCTTGGCGGGACCCAATGCCAGATATCTATATCTGGTGACACATCAATCTACTGATGTCTCAAGCGCTACTAATCTACACATGGAGGAGAAGAACTTCACATCGGGTTCACCATTTCTGTTTCTGATGCTTTCGTCAGGGCGCACGCGTCTGTCTGCTTGAGCATGACAGGTGCATCTTTTGTTACCCTGCATCCCTGCTTTCCAAAGGCGGGAGACATTCGATCCTTGTTTAGGGACGTATTCTCCTTGATCGAAACAGGATGATGGGATGTCAGTTCTTCCTTCTGTGGATTCCTCCTCAGAACTCATCACCCAGTCCGGGTCTCCCTCATAGATTTAATACGTTGTTCATGAAACTCTTCTCGGTGCCATACTTTCATGGACACCAGTTAATTAATCTGCTTCTGTCAGGACATTCCAAGGGGTTCAGTTAGGGAATAAACCTTGAGTTGGGGGAGTAGTCATGTTGAGACATCACTGGCGTGTCTGGATGCTGGGGAATTGGCGTGTCTGTCTTTTTTTCACTTATTATAGGGCTTCTCGAGGGCGCGGAAGCCAGAGGCATCCCACGTCAAGCGCGGGGAATCATATGCCATAGGTATGTATCTGAGGTTTTCTTTAGCTTCCTGTGTTTAACACTGTGTATGCCGTAAGTTTAAATTCCCGCGGAGATGGATCAGGTTGATTAGAACACTAGCTAGAGTGGATCAGATTGAAGAACCCCTCTTGAGGGATCACCAATATGGGGGCTAGCACGTGGGCATCTTCCCGAGTACTGTGAAGGGGAATGAGGTGGCATGATCTCACCAGGATGTGGCAGCCTGGGTAAGAATCAGGGCGGACAATGGTTTTGATCTTAAGCCCCGAAGAGACTTCCTACGTACCATGCCTTGACATGGATCAAAGACCTCATAGTTCGGGTATGGATGCCGGTGAACTGATATGAATGAAGACCTTGGTCCAATGGATGGTGGGCTTGAACCTCAGGGAGGCTTTCTACGTACCATGCCTTGACATGGATCAAAGTCCTTGTAGTTCAGGATGGGGGCCTGGCACACCGACACGAATGAGAACCTTGGTCCAATGAATGGTGGGCTTGAACCCCATGGAGGCTTCCTACGTACCATGCCTTGACATGGATCAAAGTCCTCATAGTTCGGATGGGTGCATGTCGGTGAACCGACGTGAAGATGGACCTTGGTCCGATAGATGGTGGGTTTGAACATCAAGGAGGCTTTCTATGTACCATTCCTTGACATGGATCAAATTCCTTGTAGTTCAGATGGTGTTGGGATTACACTCTAGGCCTCCCAAGGTGTTGGTGAACCGATGTGAAGGAGGTCGAAACGACCAGGTGGTGGGATCACAACGGCTTACTGCTAAATTGGGATACAGTTTAACGTCATGCGGGACGGGGGTGTATCGGAGAACCGACGTGAAAGGACCTTGGTCCACTGGGTATTGGGCTTGAACCTCCTGGGGGATTCCTATGTACCATGCCTTATCATGGATCAAAGTCCGCGTAGTTCAGAATGGGATGTGGGTGTTGGAGAACCGATGTGAAGATGGACCGGGGGTCCGACGAGTGGTGGGCTTGAACCTCGTGAGGTTTCCTACGTACCATGCCTTGACATGGATCAAAGTCCTCGTAGTTCAAGATGTTGTTGTCAGTGAACCGACGTGAAGATGGACCGGGGGTCCAATGGGTAATGGGCTTGAACCTCGTGAGGTTTCCTACGTACCATGCCTTGACATGGATCAAAGTCCTCGAATTTCAGGATTTTTTCATCAGTGAACTGACGTGAAGATGGAATGGGGGTCCAATGGGTAATGGGATTGAACCTCGTGAGGTTTCCTATGTACCATACCTTTATATGGATCAAAGTCCTCGTATTTTGGGTTGTGGGTGGTGTTAGGGTCGGTGCTTACTCTAAGCTCACGTGATTCATGCTCGGTGTGAGAAACAAAAGGTAGCCAACACCCGACGATCACGTCGCGAAAGGTGCATCCGTGTGAAGCAGAGTGGGGCTTACGCATGGAGAAGACCGAGAAGTGGATATTGAGACTTACTCCAGGATGGAGGCCCGAGGGAGAAAAAGCATAGAGGGAGAGGGAAAGGGTACCCTTGTGTCCATTTCCCCTCTTGTTCCTTGGCACCAGGGAAGTACGGAGGTGCATGGGTGCTACCTCCCGCAGGAAAGGATAGGGGGTTACATCAGGATGGACGCCCTTCCCCCACGGACAAACACCACTCCCAGAAGGATGATATCATCCCCTGTAGTGACTAGGGGGAGGGAGCGTGTAGAATGTCCAAGGTGAGGGCACCCCGTGTGAGAGCCACAGGGCGATGTCACAGTTTAACGTCGTGTTTTGAGGACAGGGGTGCTGGGCATTTTAACATCCTATAGCTCAGACGAAGTGGGTTTACTCCACACCCTTAGGACTTACATAACCGGTACCCTCTGCTCCTTGTGGGAGGGAAGGTACCGGAAATGCTGTACTGAAGGGGGGTCACAGAGCAAACCATCGAGGGGTCCTCATTAGTATTAATATGAGAAGAAGCAATAGCCATTAGCGTGCCTATGCAAAGAAGCATTAGGAGAAGTAATGCCATGGGCGATATCGTCCAGGGGACTTTGAAATCACATCGTGCGAACCTGGAGGGTTGCACGGAAAAAATATTTTCTAAGTAGAGGGGTCCATAGGTGGGGACCTTGTAGAGTTCGGTCACTCTGTGTGGTGGAGGGCACTTGAGAAGAGGTTTGCTTCATGAAGTGGGGTGCCTCAGCCTTAGCATGGGGCAGAGGTGCACATGGAAGGTGCTTTGTGAAGTGGAAGGGCATTCGCAGAGCATAGCCTCGTGGAGAAAAGGTGCCTCGCGAAGTGAAGTGTCATGAAGAAATGTGCCTCGCTAAGTACAATGACCCAACCTTGGAATGCAGATCACGTGTATGAGAAGGGTGTTTTGTGAAGCATAAATGCTCCACGACAACCCGGGTCCCCTTCCTTCGCGATGGACCTTAGGCTTCACGAAAAGCATCCATCTCGGAAGAGGGGATCAAAATGGGGAAAGGCGGAGGCATATCGCGAAGAAAAAATACCCCGCATAGCTCATGGTTCGCAGTGCAAAGGGTGCTTCGCGATTTGGGAGCTGAGAAGTCGAAAGGTCGGATTTTCCATCCGTTGGGCTCGGGGGGAATCCGATATTTATAGGCAAGAGGAGCCATGGAGAAGAGATGACGCAGCATGAAGAGGGCTTCAGTTTCTTCGCGGAGGGTCACGAGCGTCAAGGGCGTTGGCGGAGCATACCACCTCTGTTTCTTTGCGGCGAGCTCGCGAACGTCAGGGGCGTTCACCGAGCGTACCACCTCCTTTTCTTTGTGACGACCATGTTTCTTGGGGGGACTCCGCGCCATGGCTTCGCGAGGTAGGTTGCGGGGCCTCTTTTTCTTCGTTCTTTTCGTCCAACATTTTAGCACCAACATATCATAAGAGGTGTTTCAAGGAAAGAAAAATCCTGAATAAAATGTTTATAATATCCAACTATCCCCAAAAAACTCTATATATCAAAGATTTTATTGGGTAGCTCCCAATAAACATCTGCCCTCATTTTCTTTGGGTCAACACATACTCTTGAATATTAGATAATGTGAACTTGTAAGTGAACTTTATCAATCTAGAATTAACATTTTGTGAGATTTTCATACAACCTATACTCTCTCATTGTTCTTAATATGATTTCAAGGTGTTTGGAATTGTTGTATCAATTATGAGAATACACCAATATATTTTCCATGAAAATCATGATGAATGAATCTAAATCCAAGTAGAGAACCCATTTAATTAGGTCCATAAAAACCACTGGAGCATTCGTGAGACTGAACAACATAACCAAATACCCATAAAAACCATATCTACTATGAAATGTTGAAAGTGGTATATCTGAAGGCCTAACTCATAACTAATGGTATCCTAACCTCATAATCAATATTCAAAAATAAACGATCTCTCTTGATATGATCAAAAAGGTCATCTATATGAGGTAGTGGATACCAATTCTTAATAGTCAGATGGTCTAATTTATAGTAATCCATACAAATCCATAGGGCATCATTCTTCTTCTTGCTGAAAATCATGGGAAAATCCCATGGTGATGTTTTGGGTCATATAAACCCTTTGGATGAAAAATCATCTAACTTCCACTTGAGCTCCTACAACTCAGTAGTGGTCATCCTGTAAGGAGGAATTGATATTGGTGCTTCTCTTAGAACTAATTCAATAGTAAACTCTACCTCTATATTATGAGGTATCCTAAAAAATTCATCAAATAATACATCCCTGAAATGATCTACAATAAGAGGTAAATATACTTGATGTGTTCCCTGATGATCTAATAAAGACTACAAGTCTAGGCTATCACTCTTCCCAACCCATGATTCTCATGTCCAGCTAGACTCACCAGGAAATCCCATTCACCCTTGAGAATATAGTTACTAACCTCATGTGATATAAAGGAAACACTTATGTGATAAGGGTCAATTTGAGCATGATATGGGGCTGTAAAATCCATCATAATAATTAAATAAAAGTCTGACATCCTAAGGATTAGGAGGTTCCATACAAAATGATAGTCACCCATCTCAAGGGAGAATTCCTTACGATGGAACACACTCTCTAGTTGCACTCCCAATGAAGTACCAAGAGTAATCACTCCATATAAATACTTTATCTCAAGGATAAGTATTTCCAAAATTTCTATATATATATAAAGGATTGATAAGATCATATATCAAATAGAAAATACACTAAAGTAGAGGCTAATAAAATTATACCTTATACTATAGAAGGCCTAGAACTCTACTCCTTGGAGGAAATTTGTACTGCATATATATATCCTGATTTGTGACCCTGAGATACAACTTGACTATATTGTTTTGGTCTACTCCACTGATGTTGTAATTCCTATGTATGGATCCCCTATATATTACCACCTCCCTTGCCTAAACATCCCATAATAATCTAACTATCATCCTGGTGAGGATCCACTAATCCAAATTTTAAGGGCGGGTCTGGTATGGATCAAGTTCCACTAAAAATAGATGAGAAGGTCCTACCAAAAAACTAATGGTGCTTCATCCTGCCATGGGATCAGCACTCTATGGGGTATACATCACACCGAGGATTTAGGTGGCTTGTATTCTCATACTGATGACAAAACATTTAGTTATTGATGTAGGCACTCTGACTTCCACCACTCTAATGAGAACTCTCTAAGTGATGCTTCCTAATTTTGGTTGAATTAATATCCGTTCAAGGTGTTCCACCTCCTTGCATGACACCCTCATCATCTCTCTGATTATGCTCAGTGATGAGGTCCTTATTCACTATCCTCGATACGGAATTAAAATGGACGATCCTCACCTGTGATTGGATTTCATACCTAATTCCATCCTCAAACCCCCTAGATCTTGATATCTCATTACCTATAAGAATCTATGTAGAGTGATAAAGATCATTAAAGTGAGTTAAATAGTACATAATGGACATAGTTCTCTATAAAAGGTGTATAAAATCCTTAGCTCAGTCAGCCATCCAATTATTAGGATAGAAGTAATCATAGAAGTCCATATGAAAATCTCTCCAGACCATAACCCAATATTATTCTGCCTTCATGATAACAACCCACCATATCTTGGAGGATCCATGGATCATGTATGTAGTGGGATTCACCATCCTATCAGGAGGTGTATCAAGGTTCTCAAATATAGATTTCATGTCCTATAGCCATGACTCTATAGCCTAGTTACCTCTTTCCCATGAAAATATGGAAGGGTGCTACTGTTGGAACTCTCTAGTCAATTCTATCATAGAAGGGGAAGGTTGTGGAGCTCCCTGTATAGAATGCACTAGCCATAATAATCCCTCTTGAAACTAAGCATCAATGCCCAGATCAGTAATAGTTGGAGGCATCACAAGTGGCACTACATGAGGTAATACGAGTGGCTCAAGTCCCACCACCTATAGAGCATGGTCTTCACCACCCTCATGGAATGTGGCTGAGTCAATCATGGTGTAATATCATTATAATTCCAAACACACACATCAAAAAAAGGTTTGATAATAGAAAAAAATCATTGAATAAAGAATACAATAGGTACAAATCCTTTCTATATAAGAGTAAACACGCCCTTTTAATCCTCCTAAAGTTAAGTATATATTACATAGAAGATCATAAGGATCATAAGTGAAACTACCAACTATCCACTAATAAGGTTAGGTCAAGGTAAGGTTTTCTATTTCATGTTAATGGTTCCAATAAATGGAATGTCAATTCCTTGTTATAGTGGAAAACACCCTTTAATATTCAATTGGAATCTCCATTTAATGGAAACCATTTCACTCTAGTTTTACAATTCAATAGTTATATATATATATTATGGTTTAGTTAGATGAGATACCATTACTAAGTTATAAATTCATAACCTTATAAGTTACAATTGGAACATCATATAACTACAATGATACCTGTTACATCCGGTATTAAGATGGAAAATTTTGTATAAATTGATTTGATTTGATGGATTTTCATTCCTAATTTATATATGTACATGCTTTATAAATTTAAATTAGCTTTAATTTAATTGAAATAAACTAATGTTTCAATCCATATAACTCAATATACATGTCTCAAACATGTAATAATTGGTTAATTAAGGTTCCACCATCAATATATTTAGGAAGACATAATTTAGTCTATGGAAGAAACTTTAATAACCAATTATTTACCTCATTCATATTAAATAAACATTAGTCAATAATTGGTATATAACTCAAGTCACATTTGCAATACTACAGGGAATACTCACAATAAAGTAAACATGGCATTGCATACACTTGATATTTAAATCCTTAGGTTCTTATAATAATAAATGAATAAATTCCTCCTCTACATACTGGTATAAGGGTAAAAATTAAACCCATAATGATATTGAAAATAATAAACACCATGAATTATGTGTGTCACCCATCTGTGAAATTGGTACAACTATAACAAGAACAATCCATAACAATAATTCTCATTCCATGAAATTTTTCATTTTCATTATATGTGGGTTAGATACTCCTAGTCCCAAGCTCAATACCAAATTCTGACACTTTCCTAGTCTCCTCTCTACCAACCCAAAATAAAAAGACAAAAGGAAGAAATATGATCTAATACCACTTTGTATCATCCTAGGCCTGAATCACTCATAAGTAGTTGACCCCGATTGGACACACATCCTCAATCATGCCTACTCATATGCTAGAGGCTGCCGACTAGAAGTAAGGGCTTATGATGGTACTGTTAGAAGTCTATACCATCTTTTATCAGAGTAGTAGCACAATTTTATAATAAATTTATGAAAAGTAGAAAAATAATAAATATGGAATAAATGAAGGTAAATAAAATATATATAATAACCAGACATGCATAAACCATAAGTAAAACCACATCCTGTAACATATATAAAATGGTTCCATATAATGATGCTACAAAAAATGGGGAATACAAGGAAACAGAGCAGCAGGCATGTACAACATGATATAAAAAAATAAACAAAAGGCCAATATATATCTCCAATACCATCATGATAATAATCTCATTTTTCTAATCTTGTACTTTATCTTAGTATATAAAATCAAGCATCCATAGCTGGATGCTTCCCTTTGTCCCTAATTGCATCCATGATGTCTATTCATGTTAGGACCCGACCTTAAAAAATACATATTATAGCTATTTTAAAAATAGAAATCACTTTTTTTTCTAAATATCTTTTAGGTTTATTTTTTTAGAGAATTATAAAAAACTCTTACAAAGTAAACTCATACATTACATGTGGACAATTATACTTAGTATCCATTTTTTTCACCAAAGGAAACCCTTTTAAAATAAAACATGTTTTATTTTCATGAAATATCATTACAAATTTTATCTTGACTGCATCATCATCCCTACCCATCCTTTATCATATAAAAAATATTTGAAAACTTGGGATGAGCATAAAAAATCTCAATAAGGGACATAAAAATAAGGAAAACCATTAGTCAAGTGAAAACATGAAAACTCATAAAATGTTTACCTTTAACTTAAATGTTCTATGATATAAAACATCATGAAAAAAACATACAAATTTTTCTCAAAGAAATACTTTAAAAACCATATAAAGAAATTAAAAACCCATTTCTGGTAACTTAAAGAATCACATTCATAAAACCCTTTCAAAACCCATTTAATTGAAATAATCATATGACAAAAATCCAGTATAATCATTACTTAATGTATTGAAGAGCTATAATGGGGATCAACCTTCATATAAGCTATATCAGGATCACCCGTGAGATATAATGGGGCTCTACACTTCGTATAAGCTATATTGAGATCACCTATGAGCTATAATGGGGCTCATCCCTTTATATAAATGGAATAACCAATATGGTCAACTCTCATCTCTATAATACCCAATTTATTGGAGGTTATAACATAAACACCCATCCTTGGTTTATCAAAAAACTAACTGTCATTTTTTTATCATGTAACCACCCATCATTGGTTTATCATGTAACCACCCATCATTGGTTTATCACATAACCACATGTTATTGGTTTATCATGTAACTACCTATCATTGGTTTATCATGTAACCACCCATCATTGCTTTATCACGTGACCACCCATTATTGGTTTATCACATAACCACCCTTCATTGGTTTATCACATAACCAACCATCATCATAAAAATTTCCCAAGAATTATAACATAAACATAAATCATGAAAGATTGCAATATAAAAACACTCTTTTAAGAAATTAAACCTTTCCTTTTGAAATCAATCATTTTGAAATATTGCACATGTACAACAAATTTTTTTTATTTAAAACCATATAAAATTTTAATTTAATCTTAAAAATATTAAATAGATATAAAAGTATGAAATTACAATCATTATATGTATGTAATAAAAACTTTATTTTCTTAAAAGTAACTTTAAAATATGTTTTTAAAAAGAAATATCTTAACATAAAACCTTAAAAAGATTCCTTTTTAAAAAAAATTGAGAGAAGTTAGAAAATAAAATTTTTAAAATAATGATGTACATATAAATACATTCACAAAAATAATTTTAAAATCAAGTAAATGGAATATAAATATTTTGAAAATAAATCATTTAAACATTTAAAATGAGGTTTTTAGTTAAAGAGTCCCTTACAAAAATCATACCATTGATGTGAGTGTTGATCAATGAATCATTTACGTGAATCCACTATAAATCCACATAAATAAAGTGTAAATATAACATAAGATAATAAAATTTAGTTTCACACATAATCTTATCATGATATAATCAATGAAGTAGAAGGTTAACTGAAATAATGGAAATTGAGTTTAGAATTCCCTTACCTTGAGTCTGGCTTGTCACGTACATTATATATATTCCTGAATAATATAATTAGGTTAATTTATGCTTTATTTATATAATTTTTCAGGTTTATTATTCCTTTTATATCACTCATTTCTATGTAATATACAATTACTTAATCATTTAAGTTCATGTCGGATGTTTCGACGATATTAAATACTGAAGTCCAACGTGGCTTCAATAAGTCAACTATGGTTAAAGTGGTAATTGTTACATAATATAAAGAATAATATTCATGAAATAATTATCATTTTTATATATCAATTATAATTTTAAATCCATAAATTAAATATGTATATTAAAAATAAACTATGTTACCATCATGGAGATGGTAGGTCGTACGTATGCATGAGTAACATTTCCATTTTTCAATGATCATTATGGAAAGAATGTAAGTATAATTTTATCTTTTAATAATGATAATAATATCATAAATATTTTATTTATTCTATAAATTTACTTATATATATATATATATACCATTCATGTGATGTGGTGTTGAAAAACTAATCACATCATTTCGTAGAAGTGATAATTCACATGTATGCACAAACGACATTATCATTTTTCTGTGCATGAAAAATTAAGAACATAAATGATATATTATCTTTTAAAAATTATATATATTTCATTAATATAATATATAAACTTTAATTATATCATTATAACCAGTATTGAGAAATTGATATGGAAAATGAATTACATTAGTTAACGAGGTAGTGGTCCGCCATACATAAGAATGATTAATTATTTTCCCATTTTATAAAATTGGAGATTGATATGTGGCATGAAAATAACACAATAAAATCTCAGTATATTTATGATACTTAATTTATTATTTTATCATGGTTTAATAAGGTTATATAGAGGTGAAAAAATAAACAAAACGGAAACACTTAATTATAAATGATACCTCTTCTTTAGAAATCCTTTGTTGTATAACACCTTAAGACCAATAAGAATGGTGATATGACTACAATAAGACCTATAGAATTTGTGGAGGGATTATAATAAAGGATTTAGAAATATATTGGATGAAAAAAATATTTTTTGAAGTGTGAATAAAAAGTAATACGAGGTTCTCTTTTATAAAAGAGGAGAGGCAAACTCTTGGAACTTATCAAAATATTAAATTAAAATAAATTAATTTTGTAAGGTCATGTATTTAGAGGAGGTATGTAATTATTTAAATTTTGGTTTCAATATATCATTTTTGGTTTATTAGATGCTTATCAGGAGTATGAAGGGATCCAGGGGTGTTCTGATTACTCAGTACATGAAAGAAATGAAAACTGGTCCAACCTGTGCAAGGAACATTATTGACACATAAACAACGCACGATTAAGTAAATCATGTGAGGTGGGAGGAAAAGTTATGTATCTTTGGATAGTGGAATTACACATGGTTTTCACACAATTTAAAAACCATGCAGCCCCCTAGATAACCATTTGGATCATTTTTTCTTAGATAGTGGCTTTCATATGGTTTGTGCACGACTTGGAAAACCATGCGGGTAAATAATGCACCCATTTAAAAGTTGAAAAAATTACAATTTTTCTATTAATAGATTTTAAATAATCAGATATTTTCTCCCCAATTTCCTCCCTTTCAACCCTGGTGGTGTACAATAACCCTCAATAGTCTCAAGGATCAATCTCCCTCATTGTTATTACATTTATAGCACTGTTGGTTTCAGATCAAAGCTTCTGGTGATTGTAATCCTCTCATTTATTCTTTTTTATAGATTTAGGATTGTAAATTGGTAAATATTGTTCTAAATTCCCAAAAATATCTTTTTCTGGTGGAATATAGGTTTAAGCTTCAAGGGGTTAATGAATTTAGATCTAAGGCTATGATTAGGAGTGAGTTCGTCAATGGATTTGAGGTAGGTGGTCTATAAGTTATATCCCATAGTTGTTGTGCTGATTTGTGAATGTTTGGTTGCGTTCTTGTGTTCCTTCTTGTTGTTACTTGAATTCCTTGGGTGAGATTTGGTGAAATTCACACGTGAATGATGATTTGAACCCCTTAAGGTCCCCATGGGATGTGTTGAGGATGAATTGAATGATTTAGGCCCACCCATGGGGTGCGCCAACATCCCCAGACCTAGGAATTGGTAAATCCAAGGGTGGAATGAATGTGTGATAAAATATATCCATTTTGAACATGTCGATATGTTTAAATGAGTCAAAAATGGAATATTTATAGTTTTACCAAGATTTGATAATGGATTAAGGGGTTGTTTTTCATGGCATAATAATGGGTCAATTGGGTTAATTGAAATTATGCCAAAGGGAATATGAATTGAGTTGAAATATTAAAGAGGGTTAATGTGTGTAGGATGATGAAACTTTAAATTAGGAATTTATAGTTAATTAAGTAATATAGTTAATGGGTTATAATAATCAAATTGTTGAATATGCCTAATGGGTTGGGGAATGAGAATGAGAATTGGGATAAATGGGATATGCAATGTAAATGGTAAAGTGTTAAATGGTTATGGAATAATATTGATTCCCATGTTGATTTTGGATGTACCGTGGTTTTTATGTATATTGTTTAAGGTATGGTTGTGATATGGTATGTGTGGTGAATTGGATATATAAGCATGTGTACATGGCTTGGTGGTGGGATAAAGGACTGAGGATCCTCCCATTAGTTAGGTTGGACTAATGCTCTAACCCCGCCTAGGAATTCATGGGTTAGAGAGTCGGGCTAATGATCTATTCCCCTAATGATTTCATTCGATGAGAGTACCTAGAAGGAGTCTCCAAGGTATGTTGTAATGTGTTTATCCCTAGTGATATAGGGACTTGACTTATTCACTTATGCTTAATGTTTGACTGTCCTAAACCCTTGTGTAAATGATATAAAACCCTAACCCATGGAACACATGATTTTAATGCAAAAAAGTAAAGAATATGATGTAAATGATGAAATGGGACTAATTTTAGAAATGGTTACGATAAATATTGTTAACTAATGTCACATGAGTAGTATTTTGTTTACTAGTAATTTTTAAGGTTTCACCTACTATCTATTGACTGGATATTTTGTAGACATCGTTTATAGTGGTTTACTAATTTTTACCCACACCCTGATTGGTCCACCATTGGGTACCTGAGTAGATTTTATTATTGCGGGGCAGGAAAGGGGAAAAGGCCATGTTATTAGGAGTTGAGTTGGGATTGGGATGTACATGGAAAAGTTTCTAGACTTGGAGTTAGGACCGTTTTGGGGATTCTATTTTTTTATTTATTTTAGGTTTTGTTCATTTAGTACTGTTAGGAAGACATAAAATTGTTTAGTATTTCATTGTGATGTGTAGGTTGTTGGGAGATGCTTGGATATTCATGGTTATTTGTTATTAAATTTCTTTATGATATTTTATTTATTTTCTATTGTGGATTACTTTGGTAAAGAGGGTATAGTCTTCCCACATGACTCATCAAACCCTTGCTACTAGTCAGCAACCTCTAGCATATAGGGAGACATGCCTGAGGTTATGTGACAACCCGACTCGAGGCACCAGATTAGTGGCCTTTGGGTTGGGGATATTACAAAGTGGTATCAAAACAGGTCTTTTCTGTGACTTACTATCTGGGGATGGTAGATAAGAGGTTTGAAAAGTGTCAGACCTTGGTAATGAGATCGTGTGTGGGAGTAGCTAACCCACATACAATGGAAAACCCAAGTCACCTAGGGTGGGAATTGTTGTTCTTGTTGTACATTGTTACACTTGATGATATCTCACCATTGGGTGATGCATTTGTTGTATGATGTCATAGTTTTATGATGTTTTTATCATGGACAAAATGGAATGAGATTGTGCATTCATGAATCATTATAGGGAGATAAGTATGTAAGAAACATGCATTATGATAGGTACACACATGGGATATGTGTTTTGGAGTTATATGGTATAATTCTTTTGACCAATCTAAAATGACTTGAAGAAAATGGTGTCTAATAAAATGATGAAAATGTGTAAAAGGGAGATAAAATGGTAAATAATCATTAAATAATTGTGTTTAATTGAGGGTTGTAAGTGAATCAATATATTGGTCATGAAAACATGTTAAATGAGAATTGTTCCTAAGAGAAATATTTACATTGTATGGATATAGTTTTGATATTTTTTCTAATATAAAACTATAACTATTTAAGTTGGTTTACCCATGTTATCCATGGCCCATGGTAGGGATGGTCAAGGGTAGTGTTTAGTATGTGACAATGACTTATGGTATAATGTGTTTGAATGAGTTATTTATAGATGGTAGGTATCCTTCAATTATATGAATTGTGAAAGCTTTATGTTATGTGTTCCAAATATCGTGTTTGTCATTGTATATAAATTACCCAATGAATATGTGTACCAGTTGAGTGATAAGAGGATGTCACCAATAATAATCATCCAAAAGTGGAGCAAGAACACCCGGGGATTCAGGGAAACATGGGAGAAGAGAAGTTACATGATAAATTTGTTTGTTTCATACATATGATGGAAAGGGACCCCAGTTGGGTTGTTCCAGGTATGTTTGAGTTGACCAAGGATTTTTAGTTACAATACCATCTGATGTTTGCTGGATAGGGTGGACCTTAGGCTGCATAATTCTAGATAGAGTTTATTCAGATGATTTTGGATCACTTGGATACCCCTACAGAGAAGAGAGTCAATATGGAAACTTATATGCTATGTGGCTAGGTGAAAAACTAGTGGGATGTTCTATTTTAGACCCAGAAAGATGATAGTATGGGTTGTAGATATTTTTAGGATAATTTTCTAGAACACTTATATCCTAAAACCTTGAGGAAGGAAAAGGATGCAGAGTTTATGAGGTTGACCCATGGATATATGACATTTATGGAATATGCAATCTATTTCAATGACCTGCAACATTTTGTTTTAGATTTTGTGGGTGATGATTTGACCATGGAGAGACATTTAAAATATGTAATAAGGTTGGGATCATGTCATAGGTGAATATATTTTACTTGAAGAGGGTCATTGAAGTGGTGGATCAAGCCCTTATATTAGAAGGAATCCTCAAGGAGGCTTTCAGAAGTATACACACAGTTCAATATGGGTGAACTAGTGGTGAAACTTATGATAGTAGGAAGTGCCACTTCAAGAATTTTTACAAGGGTAGTGGTGGAAAGGGTAGTTAGAAAAGGGAACCAGTCTCTCAGGTTAGTGACTGTGTTTGCTGCTATCAGTGCGGTAGGTCGGGACACATACGTAGTCAGTGTTCCCGACCACCAGTTGAGTGTTGAGTTTGTGTTCTATTAAGTATTGTGAAGAATTTCTCTATAAACTTTAAACAATCATAAAATGATGGAGGGATTAGGCTAGTGCAGAGAAAAAGCAGGGGGATGATTACCCCATATCAGGAAAGAAGTTGGAGCTGCACAGGCTGTACCGGTAGGGGTGGTGGATGTGGAACTATGGGGTGAGATCGTCCAACCCAGCATGGTAGTATAGTGTGAGGTAGTTAGGTTAAATCTTAAGGCATATATGGAGGCCATCTTCATACAGTTTAGTCTACACCAAGAGGTGGTGAGGCTAGACTATCTTCTGTTCTAGGTACGATCCGTGTAGTTTTCGTGCTTTACAGTTATTTATTTGACACAAGTGTCACACATTATTTTATTTATTCATAGTTTGTAGTTTTTTTGGGCCTAGACATGGAGCATAAATGTGGGGTTATGTCAATTGATACTCTATTAGGGGTGATAAATGAGGATATCAGACTATGTAAGTGTTGTTCTCTAGAGGTTAGTGGGTACCATTTTCTATGGGACTTTTTCATTCTCAAGATGTTAGGTTTTGACCTAGTTTTTGGGTATGGATTGGATGGTGTTGTACTATACCAAAATCAATTTTTACCATTGTTGGGTAAATTTCACATATCTTTAGGGAGATACATATTCCCATCATGGTAAATGGGATGTTCGACCGAGTTGTGTGGGTCCAGTTTTCCAACCATTAGGAAAACTCACATACCAAGTGGTTTTTCTTATGATGGATAATAGAGTAGTTGAGGAGAATCTCTTTCCACCTGTGCTAGATCGATTTCAAGACGTGTTTTTTAATAATTTCTCAGGGCTACCACCAGAGAGGGATGATGAGTTTACAATAGATTTGTTGTTGGGAGCAGAGCTAGTTTCCATTATACCAAATATAGTGGAATTGGAATAAATCCATGAACTTAATGCTCAGTTGGAGGAATTGGAGAATAAAGGGTTTATATGTCCTAGAACATCTCTATGGAGATCTCCAATACTATTTTTAAAGAAGGATTATGGATCTTTGTAGTTTTGTGTGGACTATAGGAATATGAATCAGATGAAAGTTAAGAATAGATACCCTATTCCTCAAATTGATGATCTATTCCACTAACTAAGAGGTGTTTCGATGTTTTCTAAGATCTATTTGCGATCGGGGTATCACCAACTTGGGGTAAGGCCTTCTAATATTCTATGGAAAGATTTTAGGAGCAGTTATAAGTTGTTTGAATTTGTGGTGATTCCATTCAGGTTGACTAATGAACCAACCGTGTTCATGGATTTAATGAATCAAATATTTCACCCATATCTAGATCAGTTCATGGTTGTATTTGTTGATGAAATCTTGGTGTACTCAAGAACTCATGATGATCATACCAAACATATTGACATCATCTTGAGTATACTAAGAGAGCATAAGATTTACCCCAATATATCAAGGTATCATTTCTGGATTGATAAAGTGAATTTATTGGGTCACATTATCTCTGAGGCAGGTGTATTAGTGGATCCATAGAAAGTGTAGGCTACTATGTCTTGGGAGCTTCCCAAGAATGTTTCTGATGTTCCGAGTTTTTTGGGATTGGTCAGTTACTACTGACGGTTCATTAAAGATTTCCCCTGTTTGGAAGTGCCACTTTGGGGTTTAACCCAGAAGGTAGTTAAGTTTAATTGGCCTTAGACATGTGATAATGATTTTCAAGAGTTGAAGAAGCAGTTTATGATAACACCTATCATTATTTTACCCGAGCCAGGTAAGAGGTACACCGTGTTTTGTGATTCATCTGGTGTTGGACTTGGGGTAATTATTGATGCAGGACAATTGATTTATAGTATATGGGTCAAGATAGTTGAGACCTCATGTAATAAATTACCCTAATCATGATCTTGAGTTGGCTGTTATGGTTTATGCCTTAAATTGTTGAAGGCATTACTTATTGGGAGAGTGGTTCATGGTCTCTACGAATCATAAAAGTATAATGTACATTTTATATCAGCATGATTTAAATCTTCAGCAGTGAATATGGGTTGAATACATGAATTATTTTGACTTTTAGTTGGTTTACACACTAGGAAAAGGGAAAGGATTTGTGGATTATCTAAGCCAAAAAATTCAAAATCAGGTGGTTCAAGAATCAAACTCTGAGTGGAGAATGATGGCCTTGTTTGATGAGATGCACCTCGAGGTGCAGTATGGGTACAAAAACATGACCCATTCATCCATAGTAGTTGAGTCTGTGCTTTTGAGTTGGGTCAAGGGAATATAGCTTAAGGATATGGAGTTTTTGACTATGAAGGAAAGTCATAAAGGTGGGGATTCACCTTCTGGTTGGGATATTGGTACTGATGTATTTTTCTTGTGTTCGTGGTTGTGTTGTGGTGCCAATAGGTGTGTGAGAATTGTTGATATGTGAGTCTCAAGCATCAAGGTGGGTTGTGTACCCAAGTTATACTAAGATATATCAAGATATTAGAAGGTAGTATTGGTGATCAGGAATGAATAAGGAGGTTGCGGGGTTTTTAGCATGATGCCTTAACTATTCATAGGTGAACATTGAGCATCAATGCTTAAGTGGTTTGTTACATCCATTGTCCAATCCAGAGTGAAAGTGGGATGGCATAATGATGTATTTTGTAGTGTAACTTCCAAGAACACCATGAAATAATGATACAATTTCGGTGGTTATGGATCAATTGACTAATGTGGCTCATTTCTCGTCGATTCGTGAGACTTTCACTACTGATCGGTTGGGTGAGTTATATGTTTGAGAGATAGTGCAGTTACATGGAGTACCAAAAAATATAGTTTCACATCATGATATTCATTTCACATCATGTTTCGGGAAGTGATTAACAAAGGTTCTAGGTTACCAAGTGTTTTTGAGTTTAGATTTTCACCTATAGATGGATGAGAAGTTAGAGCATAAGATCCAGGTTTTAGAGGACATGTCGAGGGATTGTGTACTAGATTTCGGTGGTTCATGGGAAAACACTTGTCTCTTGTTAAGATTTTATACAAAAATAGATTTTAGTATACAATTCAAATGGTACATTTTTAGGTTCTCTATGGGAGCCCTTGTAGATCTATGTTATGTTGGTTTGAGGATGTAAAATCTAATTTTTCAGGGCCGAGTCTCATATAAGATATGTTGGAAAAGGTTCAATTGATTTAGAAACACATGGAAACAACTCAGAGTATATAGAAGTTGGATGAATATCATCATCATAAACCTATTGAATTTATGGTGGGTGATAGTGTGTTTCTTCGGGTTTCTCCAAGGTTGGGTAACCATTGGATTCAAAAATAGGGCAAGTTGGCACCTTGGTACGTGGGGATATTTGAGATTATGGAGAGGATCAGATAGTTTGCTTACAAATTGGCTCTCCCAAAGTGATATGGTGTTATGATTGATGTTTTTAATGTTTCACAACTCCAGCAGTATCAACCAGATCCATCTCATGTGGTTAACATTGAATATTTTGATCTTGAGGTTGATGCGTCCTTTGAGGAGCATCTGGTTTGTATCGTGGTCCGTATTGAGAAATACTTGTAGGGAAAGGTTGTTACTTTAGTTCATGTTTTTTTGGATACACAGTAAAGTTCAAGAGGAAACTCAGGAGTGAGAATCAAATATGTATGCCTAGTGTCCTTATATATTTTATTCGAAAACTCAATGATGCTTGGGAATGTCGTTCAAGGATGAGCTGCTATAAGGTGGGTAGGTTGTAAAATCCTGGGCTTTGAGGCTGTATGTCCATATTTAATTTTTTGTTTCAATCTCTTTTTTTTGGTTAATTATATTCTTATCAGGGGTATTATGGGATTTGGGGGTGTCCTAGGGACTCATGACACAAAATAAAGGAACACTGGGCCAACTTGTGAAAGGCGCATGATTGTTGCAAGGCCGATGCACAGTTAAGTAAACCATGCAAGGTGGGAGGCCAAGATTATTAGTTTTGTATAGTGGAATTACTCAAGGTTGATGTACAGTTTCCAAACTATACAGGGGCCCCTGTGTAATGATGTAGCTCATTTTTCTTTAGATAGTGACTTGTTCATGGTTTGAAAAACTATCCAGGTAAACTATATGGGTAAACCATACACCCCTTTAAAAGTTGAAAAAATTACAGTTTTTCCATTACAGGATATTAAAGTCTCACTCAATTTTCTCCCGTATTTCCTCCGTTGTAAACATAGTGACTAAAAATAACCCTCAAGAGATCTCAAGGATTGATCTTGCACATTTCTATGCCATTTAGACCATCGTTGGTTACTTATCGAAGCTCTAGGTAAGTCTAATCCTATCATTTATTCTCTTTTCTAGATCAGGGCTTGTAGCTTGGGAAATATTCTTCTGAAGCCCCCAAAAAATATTTTTTATAGTGTAATATAGGTTTAAGATTCAAGGGGTTCTTGAATCTAGATCTAAGGATACAATGAAGAGTATGTTTTTCAATGGATTCGAGGTAGGTGGTCTACAAGTTATATCCCATAGTCGTTATATTGATTTTTGTTTGTTTGGTTGCGTTATTAGGTGCCTTTTTGTTGTGCCTATTAATAATTGGGTGATATTTGGTGAAATTAAAATCTAAATGATGATTTTAACCCCCCACGGTCCCTTTGGGATGCATTGAGGATGAATTGACCGATTTTGGGCCACCCATGGGGTGCGCTGACATCCTCAGACCAAGGAATTGATAAAGTACAGGGTGGAATCTATTGTGATAATGATGAGTTGTATTGAACATGTTGATATGTTTGAATTAGTCAAAAATATAATATTGATAGTTGTACCAATATTTGACAAAGGGTAAAGGATTTTTTTTCATGGCATAATAATGGGTAATTGGGTTAATTGAAATTGTGCCAAAGGGTATATGGATTGAGTTGAAATCCCTAAGAGGGTTATTGTATGTGGGATGATGACATGTTAAATTGATAATGGATTGTGAATTGAGTAATATGTTTAATGGGTTATAATAAGAAATTTTTTGAATACAACTAATGGGTTGGGGCATGAGAATGATAATTGAGCTATATTGGTATGCAATTTAAATGGTAACATGTTAATGGGTTATGGTATAATATTGATTCCCATGTTGACTTTGGATGTATTTTTGTTATTATGTATTGTTGTTATTATGTATATTGTTGAAGGTATGGTTGTGATATGGTATGTGTGGTGAATTGGATATATAAGCATGTTCACATGGATTGGTAGTGGGATAAAGGACGGAGGTTCCTCCCACTGGTCGAGTTGAACTGATTCTCTAATCCCACCCTGGAATGCATGGATTAGGGAGTCAGACTAATTCTATATGCCCCTAATTATTGCATTTTATGAGAGTACCTAGAAAAGGGCTCTAAGGTAAGTTGTGATGTGTTTATCCCTAGGGAGATAGGGACTTGACTTATTCTTTTATGCTTAATGTTTGACTACCCCTAACCCTTGTGTAAATGATATAAAATCCTAACCCATGGAACACATGATGATAAGGGAAAAAGTAAAGAAGATGATATAAATGATGAAATGGGACAAATGATATAAATGTTTAAGGTAAAGAAGGTTAACTAATGGAACTCAAGTATTTTTTTACTATTCATTTATTTAATGTTGTATACACTATCTGTTTAGACTGGATGTTTTGTAGACATCGTTGGTGGTGGGATAATGAGTTGTATACACACCTTGTTACCCGAGTAGATTTCATACTTGCAGGTAAGGAAAGGGGTAATGGCCCTATGCTTGGGAGTTGAGTTAGGCTTGGGATGTACATTGATGATATTTTATACTTAAAGTCAGGACAATTTTGTGGATTCCATTTTTTGTCTTTATTTTGGGTTTTGTTCACTTAGAATTGTTAGTAAGACATGACATTATTTACTGTTTCATTGTGACGTTGTACCTTTTGGGATATGTTTGGTTATACATGGTTATTGGTTATTACATTTGTTTTTTCTATTTTATTTATTATTTGTTGTGGATTACTCTGGTAAATAGGGTATAGTCTTCTCACTTGACTCATTAGACCCTCACTACTAGTCGAAAACCTCTTGCATATGGGGAGGCATGCATGAGGTCATGTGATGACCTGGCTCGAGGCACCAGATTAGTGTCCTCCAGGTTGGGGAAGTTACAATTTTTTTATTCCAAAAGGATCTAAACTGATTTATTTCAAAGATAAGATATGTATGGGTCTAAATCCTCTCATCCAATAATTCTAGACAAGTTTAGGTCACATTATTACCCTTATAATTTTGTTTTAACCCTTATTTAACTCCTTTAAATACACATCAGTCTATTTATATACATTTATTATTTATTAAATAAGTATTATTTACATAAAATATTTAAATACATTTAAATATATAACCTATATATAAATTTAAATAAACTATATATTTATATGTATATTTACATATATTTGAGTAAGTATATTTTTAAATATATTTATAATTCAATTTATGTTATGTATATACAATATGTTTATATATTTATAAATATATTTTTGTTATTTATATACTAAAATACATATTTATATATTATATACATGTTTATTTACATAATATATATATAAGTATTTATTTAATATATTTATATAATATCTTTAAAAATATATTTATATACTTTATTTCAATACACATATCTCTACAAGAAATCCGGGCAAGGGACATGTCAGCTTTTATCAATGGTAATCAGAAAGCACTGATAAAAGACACACTTTTATTAGTGCCAGCTAAAAGCAATGATAAAGGTTCCTTTTATCAGTGCTAAAACAAGCACTGATAAATGTGTACCCTTTATCAACATTTTTTGGTGCTAATAAAGAATAGATTTATCAACACAAATTTTTGTGCTGATAAAAGTTTTTAAGAAAAAATATTATTAATTTATATTAAATGATTATATTTATATTAAACAATAGTTTTTATTTATATACATTAATTTAAAAACACATTTTTATAGTTAATATAAATATGATATATTATAATATCTATTTTTTAATAATTCAAATATATATATAATTTAAAAAAACATATTTATATGTTTATAAATAAATAAATATATATATATATATATATTTAAATAATTATAAAATTATAATAATTTTTAAAAATGATAAATATATTTATTATATTTATAATTATATATAAATAATTTTTACATATATTTATTTATAATTGTAATTATAAATATATATATATATGTGTGTGTGTGTGTTTAATGAATATATATATATATGTATATATATATATCATTAGATAATGATAATATTAATTGTTGTTATTTATGTTTATGTATTAATGTGTGAGTATAATTGATCCTATATGATCATAAAGTTTATTTTTTGACATGATTGTGACTTATGTTCTAAATGTTATGATTACCTATATTATGATGATGCACACATACATATGTTATGTATTCATCATTATGAATATTAATTTATAAATTGACACTCATATGATTCAATCATGTTATACCCATGAACTTATGATGTTCTCATAAATACTTATAAAATTTCAATAAATACATTTAAATAATAAATTTATTTATTCAATTTTTAATTATATAGAAATAATTTTTAAATTTATTTATTTATAATAATAATAATTATTATATATATATATGTATTTAAAAAATTATAAAATTGAAATAAATACATTTTTTATAATTTTAAATATATATATTTATATATTAACACACACACACACACCCATATATATAAATATATTTATAATTATATAATAATATTTATAAAAACATTTATTTATAATTATATTATAAAAATATATATATTTATTTAAATAATTATAAAATTATAATAAATATATTTATAATAATTATAATTTTATAAATATATATAACTGTACAAATATATTTATAAATATATAAAAATATTTATTATAATTTTATAATTATAAATAATTTTTGAATAATTTTTCTTTATCAGTGATAAAAAAGCACTGATAAAGACATGATTTATCAGCACTATATTTCCAATGCTGATAAAGGAATGTTTTACCAGTGCTTTAGATTCTGGTGCGGATAAAAACATCCTTCATTATCACTTTCTAAAAAGAAATGATAAAATCATTTCACTTTTTTAGAAATGGAATACTAGTAGTTCCAATTGCAACTCGAGCCCCAAGCTTCCATGGAAGTCAAGATCTGCCTCTATCGCTTTCACCATCTCTGCCTCCACCTCCCCCTATGCCGCCCCCACCTCTATCTCCACTACCCCTGCCTCCGAATCTACCTCCTCTACCTCTGCTGTAATGACCCAAAGTTTTTCAATGGAAGATTCCCTTCTTATATTTATGTCATAAAATAACATGAAAACAAAAATAATGAACTACTAAGTGATAAGTGACCTTCAAACATAAGTTTGTCACTCCTATGTTTGGAATTTTGAAAATCCGACATACACGGTTGTGTTCAAGATGGTTTTGGATTCTAATGAAACAAAAATAATTTTTGGTGAATAGTAACATACCCTTAGGAATAGTAACATACCCTTATGAATAGTAACATGACCATTATGAATAGTAAATCATCCAACATAAGAGTAAAATTACCTAAGAATAATAAAATAAAATTTAGACATCTTAGATAGTGACAATTTGACCTTAGTAAACGTTTTTGGTATTTTATAAGTCATAAATAAATAATTATAATTAATTAATTAATTTTAAAGAATATTTATTTCCCTTAAATGTATTCATAAATTATTGAATCAATGTCTAATAGTTTTTAGATAATTTTATAATACCCTACGTAATTTTTGAAAGAACTATAAAATCAGTTTTAATCTTAAAAACTGTTTTTTAAGTAAATTATGATTTTATTTAAATATTAAATTAATAATATTTAGAAAATTATTTTTGAAAATTGAATTCATTTTTGGATTCTACACGTCAAAAAATGGTTGGGGTAAATTTTTGGGATTTATTTAAGATACTTGAATTTTTGATGAATAGTAGAATCCGATAATTCACAATAAATGCTAAATAATGTATTATTTGAGTCATCGATGATGTTCTACTGATGTAAGCCTACTTGGTTAGGGATTAAACTATAAAATTACTATTATTGGTCATCCAAGACTCACTATTCCTTGTTTTAGGGGAAATTAATAAACTAATGAATTTTATATTAAGGAAACCCCTCTCCCCTCCACTATAAAAGACACCCTTCAATCCCTCATTTCCCCACACCTCTCAAGCTTCAATCCTTCTCTAAAATCCTGCCAAACATATTCCCTAGAACCTCCCCCACGTCCAAAAGCTTCTGGTCTCATCAAAAGACCAAGAATAGCTTTCTTAAGGAGGATCTCAAGAGAAAGATTTAAGAGGTAATTTCTCCCCCTCTTCTCCTTTAATTTCCTTTCAAGTTCAAGTTCCTTTCTCGATCTCTCCCCACCTATATTCATCCAAATTGTTTTGTAACTCCATTATTATAAATATAATGTAATTTTATGATTCTAATGGGATATTATATCACCCCACACCCTTTCCCTCTTCCTTTTATTTTAGAGAATGTTGTTCATGAGGTGTTAATTTATCACCTTCAAAAACGACATGCTCTCTTCTTCCATTTCTACCTTCATATCTGGTTATCAAAACATTTTTATGTTTGAACAAGAATATTTTATATTTATTATGTTCTATTTTAAGTTCTGGAAATATCCTATTTCCATATTACTAAGTGAAAAGTTAAAACAAGATTGTTGTGATCCAAAAACCACTCAAATTAACCCATATAATCATCATTTAATTCTTATCTAATGATTCACCAACATGGATATAATATAATTCATTATAAAATCATTCAAGCTCCTGTAATATCACTAATAACATGTAATATCATTTCTGGATGTTTACCCATGATATACCCGAACTTCAATTTAAGAATAGAAGCGAATCACCCAAGAAAAACCATAAAAACGAACATCCCCGAACAATTTTTTTTAAACTCTATAAGTCATCCAAAGGAACAGAATATGACACAATGAAACCAGAATGAACCATATTAATTTACACATGGTTCTAGATTTCTAATTAAT
Source organism: Viscum album (assembly GCA_963277665.1). Classification (NCBI taxonomy): domain Eukaryota; kingdom Viridiplantae; phylum Streptophyta; class Magnoliopsida; order Santalales; family Viscaceae; genus Viscum; species Viscum album. The sequence goes on from OY728165.1 coordinate 1,089,902,841, forward strand.
TAATATAATGTAATTATAAAGGGCATTAAAGAGAAGGAAGCATTTGGGTACAAGGTAAGGGGAAATCTCGAACCCAATTTTCTTCCTTCAGGTTCTCCCTCTTTCACTCCATTTTTGATATGGTTACTCTTAAAAGATCATTTTTTAATCATTTAATTTAATTTTATGGGATATAAATGTTTTTCACTGGTTTTTATGTCCATCAAAATGTTTTCCAAAAGAACTATTCTTTCAAGAACTCACCTTTTAGCTCTCATTCAAGGTTGACAGTTCTTGTATCAAGTATATTGTTCCCTTTTTCTTTTGGGAACCCAAAGATTATGAATGTTTTATTATGATATGAAAACAATTACTTTCCATGGGTTATTTATGTAAATGTTTGATATGTTTTCTATGTGGCAAGCATGATAATGATAATGTTATGATGTGATGGGTGGGCCCAGAATTATATAGCGCAATATGAATGTTTAAATGTGATGGGTGAACCCAGAATTATATAGTGCTCCAATGAATTGGGTAAAGTGATGAATCTCATGAGTAAATGTGAAATGATGTGTGAACAAAATTCTAGCTTGGTTCACAAGTATGTGTGGTATTTAACCACTAAGACATGATGTTTCATTTTTATGCATTTCCACATTTCATGTCTTTTATTTATTCTCCTCTCATGTTCATGAGCTTTTGCCTATGTTATGATTACACTCACCCCATGATATATTGTTCTTATCTATCCTTTTACTGGGATTTTAACTCACCCCTTTTTTTGTATATCCTCAGGTGGCTACATGTACTAAGGAGAGGACAAGTGCCAATAAGAAGCAATAGAAGAAGAAATTAAATGAATGTTTATGCTTAAAGATGTATTTGTTAAGTATGGTCCTAGTTTTCCAAAGACACTAAACCTTTTAATCCTCTAAGTGTAATACTATTATGTTGTTTATCTTTGAAATGATGTAATAGTAATGTAAGAAAAGGCTAGGATTCTATAGTTGGTATCATAGGTAAGGTTTAGTTAATTTGGGAATTAGGATTAGTGAACCCTAAAGAAAACCTATAGCATGAGACTAAGTACAAAAATGCACACAATAATATTTTCCTAGGGATCCCATATGTTATGTTTTTGGTATAATTGTTTAAAGGAATAAGTTATTCATGACTTGTTTAGTTATATTTTGTTCTATCCTTTTCTATTTTAGAAAATGGTGGGAACCAGGAGAAATCAAGCAAACAACTCATGCGAGGGCCAATGCAACGATTGCCCGAATGACATCCCCAATGATTTGGGAGGTGGAGTTAAAAACATCATGGCCATGCTTACCCAATTATCTCAGGTTATGAATAATAACCATAATAATGGGGAACATCCTCCTTCACCAAAGAGGGAGAAACTAGCTATCGAATGTTTTATGCGGTAACGACCACCGACGTTTTGTGGATCTTCCGATCCACTAATTGTGGAACAGTGGTTTAACTCCATAGAGAAGATCTTTTATGTGATTCACTGTTTTGAGATGGAGAAGGTGACTCTAGACGTTTATCGTCTAGATGGAGAAGCCGATCAATGGTGTAATTTGATTAAGAACACCAATCCAAGGGAGGAAATTGAAGAGATGGAATGGGAAGAATTTAAGATAATGTTTGTTAATAAGTATTTCCCACGAAATCTTCGCACGAAGATGGAGAGAGAATTCATAGAGGTCAGGCAAAAAGAAGGAGAATCTGTCACAACCTATGAAGTGAATTTCACAAGGCTCACAAGGTATGCTTCGGGTTTTGTTATCAACAATGATAGAAAAATTGATCGATTCTTTAGTGGATTAAAACCACACCTTCGAAAGGCTCTTGGAATTCGAGACTTTGGGAGTTATGAAGAAGTTTTTCGGTGTGCTCTCAAAGTAGAGATGGAGTTTGGAGAATGGTCTCATGGCTATGGTGATAAGAAGAGAAATATGGAGTTTCAAGCTGGTGGATCTAATGACAAAGGTGGGAAGAAAAACCAACGACCCACATGCCAAAAATGTGGGAAGTTGCACCATGGGAACTACCTCAAAGGGACGGGGAAATGCTTCAAGTGTGGGAAAGAAGGACATCATGCTCAAGTGTGTCGAAAATACATGAAAAGGAAGTAGAATATAGCCGATGAAAGGAGAGAACCACTCGTGGTTCAATGCTACAACTGTAGGGAGCTAGTGAACTATGTAAACCAGTGCACTAAACCTCGAGCCCTTGAGGGTAATCAGCGTCAGCAGCCACCAAAGCCAAAGGAACAAGGGATGGATTATGCCATCACTACTGTGGAGGTGGAGCATGATAATGAAGTCATACAAGGTATACTTCCTATTCACTCAAGAATGGAAAAAGTATTATTTGATTATGGTTCTATGCATTCCTTTATATCTTGAAAGTTTGCTAGAACTATAGAATCGAAGCCCCGAAACCTTGAAGTAGAGATATCTGTAAAAACACCAAGTGGTGCAATAATTGCAACCCAAGTGTTTGAATCTTCTCCTGTTGATGTATGTGGGAAGATTCTTCTGGAAAATATTGAAATACTTCCCTTGGTGGAATTCGATGCTATAATGGGAATATATTGGATCTCATTATATAGATCACATATCAACTGTCGGGAAAAGGAAATATCTTTTTATATTCCGAACCATCCCATGATCCTCTAAAAATTCAAGGAATATCATGAATCTCCTTTAAAAAATCCTTCAATGGTGTGGGTGTTGATTCCCTATGAAGAAGCATACCTCGCCCAAATGGTTGAGTCGAAGGAAAGTTCAAACATTGAGGAAATGCCCATCGTGAGGGAATACGACGATGTATTTCCCAAAGAGTTACCTGGAATTCCCCCGTACGTGAGGTAGAGTTATCAATTGAACTCATAAGTTTCCCTATAGGATGGATCCTATTGAACTGGAGGAGTTAAAGAAGCAGCTGCAAGAGCATTTGGACAAAGGGTTCATACGACCAAGTGCATCACCTTGGGGTGCACCAGTGCTCTTTGTGAAGAAGAAGGATGGAACAATGCAGATGTGTATCAATTATCAGGAACTCAACAAGATCACCATAAAGAAAAAGTATCATCTCCCAAGGATTGATGACTTGTTCAATCAGTTAAGAGGATATCAATACTTCTCAAAGGTGTATCTTCATTCTGGATATCATCAGGTAAAGGTGAAGAAGGAAGATATTCAGAAGACTTCCTTCCGTACAAGGTATGTGCACTATGAGTTTTTGGTGATGCCCTTTGGACTTACGAATGCCCCTTCAATCTTCATGGATTTTATGAATAGTGTATTTAGACATTACCTCGAAAAATTTGTGGTAGTGTTTATCGATGATATTCTCATATACTCCAAGAGAAAGGAGGAACATGAAGAACATATAAGACTTGTGTTGGAGACATTGAGAAAGGAGAAGTTGTACTCCAGGTTCAGCAAGTGTGACTTTTGGATGAATCAAGTCATGTTCTTGGGACATGTGATCACAAGTGAGGGAATTTCTGTGGATCCTTAAAAAAATGTGATTGAGGAATGGCCCAGGCCCTCTAGTGTCACAGAAATCTGTAGTTTTCTTGGATTAGCTGGGTACTACCGATGTTTTGTGAGAAACTTCTCACAATTGTCAAGCCCACTAACTAAGTTAACAAGGAAAGGGGTAAAGTATGTCTGGACGGAAGAATGTGAGGGAAGCTTCAAGGAGCTAAAGAGAAGGCTGATCACTGCACCTGTACTCACACTACCAAAAATTGGAGAAAGTTTTGTAATATACAGTGATGCTTCAAAGAAAGTCTTGGGTTGTGTACTCATGCAAAATGATAATGTGATAGCCTACGCCTCACGACAGTTGAAGATCCATGAGAAGAACTACCCAACGCATGATCTAGAGCTGGCAGTCGTGATTTTTTCCTTGAAAATCTGGCGGCACTACCTTTATGGCGAGAAGTGTGACATATACACCAACCACAAGAGCCTAAAGTATATATTCACACAAAAGGAGATCAACATGCTTCAAAGGAGATGGTTAGAGCTAATCAAGGATTACGATTGCTCTATTCACTATCATCTTGGAAATGCAAACAAGGTAGCTGATGCTCCAAGAAGAAAAGAACCTGCTACTATATCCATGTTGCGGATTGAGAAAGACCCTATCTTCATGGACATGTAAAGGATGGATTTGGAAATCTTAAGGGCATGGGATACATCCTGCCTTGCCCAAATTATTGCACAACCATCCATCAAGGAGAATATTAAGGAAGCAAGAAGGGGAATGTGGATATACAAAAGATGGTGAATGCAGTAAAGGAAGGGAAGCTGCAAGAGTTCCATATCGACGATGATGGTGTGATTTGGTTTGGAATGCGGATTTGTGTGCCTTCATCACCCGGGATAAAGAAAGAGCTATTGGATAATGCACATAGCTCAACATTCTCTATCTATCCTGGGAGTACCGAGATGTACCGTGATCTTCGAGAAAACTTCTGGTGGGATAACATGAAGAAGGAGATTGTGGAATATATATCAAGGTTCTTGGTATGTCAGCAAGTTAAATCTAAGCGGAAAAATTCCAAAGGTATGATGCCGCCATTGCCTATACCCATGTTGAAATGGGAAAATGTTACTATGGACTTTGTCACGGGTCTCCCGAAGACGTCAAAGGGGAGTAATGCGATATGGGTTGTGGTTGACCGACTCACCAAGACTGCCCATTTTATCGCTATTCAGGAAGACCTATCGCTTGAACAACTTGCAAAGATATATGTGAAGGAAGTGGTGAGACTGCATGGTGTTCCAATATCAATTGTCTCTGACCGTGATCCAAGGTTCACATCTAAGTTCTGGAGGAGCCTTCAACATGCTTTGAAGACTGAATTAAATTTCAGCATGGCCTATCACCCCCAAACTGATGGCAAGTCTGAAAGGACTATTCAGACCCTTGAAGATATGCTAAGAGCCTGATCTCTAGAATTCAAAGGTGGATGGGATTAGAATCTCCCATTGGTTGAGTTCTCATACAACAATAGCTTCCACTTGAGTATTTATATGGATCCATATGAAGATCTTTATGTGAAGCGATGTAGAACTCCAAACTGTTAGGATGAAGTTGGAGAAAGAAAGCTACTTGGGCCCGATCTTGTTCAAGATATGACCGAGAAGGTTCAATTCATTCAGAAACACATCAAAGCTACTCAAAGTTGACAAAAGAGCTATACTGATAACCATCGAAGGGAATTAGATTTCGACGTTGGATATAAAGTCTTCCTTCGAATATCTCCCTGGAAGAGAGTCATGAGATTCGGAAATAAAGGGAAGCTAAGCCCAAGGTCTATTGGCCCCTTTGAAATCATTGACCGTATAGGAGCCGTGGCCTATTATCTGGAACTTCCACCAAATATGGATCAAGTTCATGATGTGTTTCATGTATCACTACTGAGGAATTACATACCAGACCCCTCACATGTACTAAACTCAAAGGTGGTGCAGCTAGAAGATGATCCCTCTTATTAGGAGCAGCCAGTAAAGATTCTGGATCAGAGAGATAAGGTTCTACGCAACAAGACAACCCATCTTGTCAAAGTGTTGTGGAGGAACCATAAGTTTGAGGAAGAAACTTGGGAACCAGAAGAGGCAATGAAGGAGAAGTACCCTCACCTGTTTGTGTAAAGTGAAATTTCGAGGGCGAAATTTCTTAAGGGGGGAAGAATGTAAAGACCCAAAGTTTTTCAATGGAAAATTCCCTTCTTATATTTATTTCATAAAATAACATGAAAACACAAAATAATGAACTACTAAATGATAAGTGACCTTTAAACATAATTTTGTCACTCCTATGTTTGTAATTTTGAAAATTTGACATACATGGTTGTGTTTAAGATGGTTTTTGGAGTCTAATGAAACAAAAATAATTTTTGGTGAATAGTAACATACCCTTAGGAATAGTAACATACCCTTATGAATAGTAATACAACCCTTATGAATAGTAAATCATCCAACATAAGAGTAACATTACCTAAGAATAATAAAATAAAATTTAGACATCTTAGATAGTGACAATTTGACCTTTGTAAACGTTTTGGTATTTTATAAGTCATAAATAATTAATTATAATTAATTAATTAATTTTAATGAATATTTATTTCCCTGAAATTTATTCATAAATTATTGAATCAATTTCTAATATTTTTTAGATAATTTTATAAGACCCTATGTAATTTTTGAAAGAACTATAAAATCAGTTTTAATCTTAAAAACTGTTTTTTAAGTAAATTATGATTTTATTTAAATATTAAATTAATAATATTTAGAAAATTATTTTTGAAAAATGGACTTCATTTTTTTATTCTAAACATTGAAAAATGGTTGGGGTAAATTTTTGGGATTTTTCTGAGATACTTGAATTTTTGATGAATAGTAGAATCCGAAAATTCACAATAAATGCTAAATAATGTACTATTTGAGTCATCGATGATGTTCTGATGATATAAGCCCACTTGGTTCGGGATTACATTATAAAATTACTATTATTGGTCATCCAAGATTCACTATTCCTTGTCTTATGGGAAATTAATAAACTAATGAATTTTATATTAAGGAAACCCCTCCCCTCCACTATAAAAGCCACCCTTCACTCCCTCATTTCCCCACACCTCTCAAGCTCCAAGACTTCTCTAAAATCTGCCCAAATATCTTCCCTAGAACCTACCCCACGTTCAAAAGCTTCTGGTCTCATCAAAATACCAAGACTAGCTTCCTTAAGGAGGATCTCAAGAGGAAGATTTAAGAGGTAATTTCTCTCCCTCTTCTCCTTTAATTGCCTTTCATGTTCAAGTTCCTTTCTTGATCTCTCCACACCTATATTCATACAAATTGTTTTTTAACTCAATTATTATAAATATACTATAATTTTATGATTATAATGGGATATTATATCACCACAAACCCTTTCCCTCTTCCTTTTATTTTAGAGAACGTTGTTCATGAGGTGTTAATTTATCACCTTCAAAAACGACATGCTCTCTTCTTCCATTTCTACCTTCAGATCTGGTCATGAAACCATTTTTATGGTTGAACAAGAATATTTTATATTTATTATGTTCTATTTTAAGTTCTGTAAATATCCTATGGCCATATTACTAAGTGAAAAGTTAAAACAAGATTTTTGTGATCCAAAAACCGCTCAAATTAACCCAAATAATCATCATTTAATTCTTATCTAATGATTCACCAACATGGATCTAATATAATTCATTATAAAATCATTCAAGATCCTGTAATATCACTAATAACATGTAATATCATTTCTGTATGTTTACCCCTGATCTACCTGAACTTCAATTTAAGAATACAAGTGAATCACCCAAGAAAAACCATAAAAACGAACATCCCCGAACAATTTTTTTTGAACTCTATAAGTCATCCAAAGGAACATAATATGACATAATGAAACTATAATTAAGAATATTAATGTAAAAATGGTTCTGGATTTCTAATTAATTAATATAATGTCATTATACAGGGCATTAAAGAGAAGGAAGCATTCGGGTACAAGTTAAGGGGAAATCTCGAACCCAATTTTCTTCCTTCGGGTTCTCCCTCTTTAACTCCATTTTTGATATGGTTACTCCTCAAAGATCATTTGTTAATAATTGCCTTTAATTTTATGGGATATACATGTTTGTCACTAGTTTTTATGTCCATCAAAATGTTTTCTAAAAGAACTCTTCTTTCAAGAACTCACCTTTTACCTCTCATTCAAAGTTGACAGTTCTTGTATCAAGTATGTTGTTCCCTCTTTCTTTTGGGAACCCAAAGATTATGAATGTGTTATTATGAGATGAAACCAATTACTTTCCATGGGTTATTTATGTACATGTTTGATATGTGTTCTATGTGGAAATCATGATAATTATAATGTTATGATGTGATGGGTGCGCCCGGAATTATATAGCGCATTATGAATGTTTAAATGTGACGGGTGCGCCCAGAATTATATAGCACTCCAATGAATTGGGTAAAGTGATGAATCTCATGAGTAAATGTGAAATGATGTGTGAACAAAATTATATCTTGGTTCACAAGTATGTGTGGTAGTTAACCACTAAGACATGATGTTTCATTTTTATGCATTGCCACATTTCAAGTCTTTTATTTATGCTCCTCTCATGTTCATGATCTTTTTCCTATGTTATGATTACGCTCACCCCATGATATATTGTTCTTATATATCCTCTTACTGGTCTTTTAGATCACCCCTTTTGATGTATATCCTCAGGTGGATACATGTACTAAGGAGAGGACAAGTGCCAATAAGAAGCAATAAAAGAATAAATTAAATGAATGTTTATGCTTAAAGTTGTATTTGTCATGTATGGTCCTAGTTTTCCCGAGACACTAAACCTTTTTATCCTCTAAGTTTAATACTATTATGTTGTTTATATTTTAAATTATGTAATAGTAATGTAAGAAAAGGCTGGGATGCTATATCCTCCCCCACCCCTGCCTCCGTTGCCCGACCTATAGCTCCGCTACCCCTTTCTACCCTGAACCCACCTCTACCACCCTTGGCTCCGCTATCCCTGTCGTTGCCTCCACCTCCACCTCTGCTCTGTCTCCTCCACCTCAGCCCTCAACTCCGCCTCCGATGCCCCTTCCTCTACCTCCGCTATCCCCTTCACCATTTCCCCAACCTCCACTTTCCCTAGCTCTACCTTTTCTATCCCTGTCATCATCACCACCTCCTATGCTTCCCTCATCGCTACCTCTGCTTCCCCCACCATCCCTTTTGTCGGACCATAAGTTCAAAATAGTCTAAATTATGTCTGCATATATATTTATATTATTCTTGGAAGTACTGTGTTTGGGAGATATATAATCCATGTTTTCTAGGAAAATAGAGGTATTTGATCTAGATTTTATGTTGACATTGAAATATTGATTAATTCCCTTTTTTCCTTAGACTTATAATTGTCTCACATATGATTAGTGGTTAATTAAATACTCCTCGCTATGATTTATGGTATTATTTAAGTTTTAACGAGAAAAAAATTCTATGCGGTCATATGATTGGACCATTTAAATTTTAATATCCAAACGTGTATAAAGGTGAAAAAAATCTAGAGATTTTGAGGATCATAAATTATGACTGAAAGGGGGATATATTATATCTATCTCTTATTATTTTAGATTTTTATGTATGTAAGCATTGTGAAAAAATCCAATTGGAAAAAATTATTTTTCTATTGGGTTTTATATGGTATTTTTTGATAATAATTAATTATGTTTGATATTATTCAACATTGTGGAAGAATAATTAACGATGACTGGTTTTATTGGATATCGAATGATTTATGAAAATATATCCATTCATTGAAAGAGGATTCATGTCAATGAAAATGTTTAATAGAGGATTCTATATTTTTTTTCTGTGATTGGGTTTTTTTAAAGAGTTGGATAAGTTTTAGAATGAGTTGGATATTTTTGAGAAACGTAATAGTCATATCCATATCATAGTGGATTTAAACACCACATATAACCCCCAATGAAGTTCAATTACCTATGTATTCAGATCATCCTTGATAAGATATTTGAAATAATTATCCATCCTATAAACTTGAACTATTATATTCCCCTTATTTATGATCTAAATATATGTATGTGTTACATTTCATAGAATTATATTTGGCTAGATTCACATTCCTATGGGATATATATTGATTCCTTAATTTCATATCTTTTTCCTGACCTTAAATTCCACTTTTATAATAATTTACCCTTTCATTTAAACTTTAATAGTACATTATAAACCAATTCATGTAATTTTTTATATAATATCCTATTTTAGTACTTAAAATCTTGTTTTGTGTTTGGAAAAGAATATTTTTGAATGGAAAAAGAAATTTTAACGAGTGATTTGATTTTAAAACCAAATTTGTGATGGAATGAAAAGTATTTTAATAGTTGTAAAATGTTTTAAATATGGTTTATCTTCTATTTTAATTTATACATGAAATTCTTGGTATTGAAATTAAAAGTGTATTTTGAGAAATGCATTAATTTTTGAAACCATGTGTGAAGATTTTCTTAAAACAAGGAATTTATTTAATTTGAAATGTTTTATATATTAGAATTGGTGTCCTAGAACCAACTATTTGTACATTGATTACTTGAATATTTAATGTATTTAAATATTAAATATCTTATTTCATATTCTTCATTATTTTTCCTGACTATAATATAATAATGTTCTAGAGTATTTGTTGCATTAATAAGGTCATATAAGTTCCCCGCTATGATGAGAACCTTGAAGTGATATGACAACATTATTAAATATAGTTTTGTAGTTGGATAAAATACTATGATGGGACACATAGTAATCAGACCTTCAGGTGTGAGTACTCATAAGTGGATGATACTTCTTCTCATGAAGTTTTCACTTGGTAATCTTCAAGATGGGAGATTATGAGAACATACCCGCCATTGGAATTCTGCATGTTTTGGTGTTATAAAATATTCCTATCTGTGAACTTGTGTAATGGTCTTTAGGCTTTAAGATTATCATTAAAATGTGTCACTACTCACATGCTTTAATTTACTGATGAAAACCATCATGAAATATGTTGGCGAGAAGTAGGGTATGTTTGGTGCATCATGAATGACATGTTATTAATGGATAAGTCGAGGAAGGATTTGTCCCTTCTATTTATAGAAGTTGATATCTCAGAACTTTGATTCAAATAAAACCATCAACCTAAATTTCATGGCCATGGTGTAATGATAAGTTTATTTTAGGTAGTTAAAGAATAATGTATCATGAATATAGGTTGATGACACTACCAGGAAACCTTCTTGATGATATATTGTGACAAAGAGATTAATTTTCATAGCAAGTGTTTGTATGTAGGTGTCGTCATTGTGACTTTAAGTTCTTTCCCTTGGGTGCCTTGACCTGTTTCTAGAAAACAATCTTGGACTTTAGGAAATCCTACCTAATGCTAATGAGAAATAATCATTGAGGGTCACACACTATGTGTTTATGATGGTCTTAATTAAATTATATTTAACTTTAATTAATGGAATAAATATTATTATCAAGATTGAGGACTAATTTTATTCAAGTTAAAATGATCACATAAATTAAATAAATATTAATTCACCAGATTATAAATAAAATATATTTATTTATTTTATTGAAAATATCATAAATATTTATTTACTATTTTGTAAATAAAAATATTTATTTAGGAGAATAAAAATATTTTATTTGGGTGTTCAATAAATAGAAGAGGAGTTTGAATAGACTAAGAATGTGTCTTTCAATAAAATAATTATTTTACAAGTCAGTAAATAATGTTTATCTAGTTGGTACAAGAAATAATAATAATAATGTTATCATTATGTGGCATGGGATTTCATTTATGGTTCCGTTTTGTGCAAGTTGGCACACTAAAAATAATGGTGTTGTTATTATTATTATGTAGCATGGGTTTTCTCTAATAGTTATAATTTCATTTAATTTTTTTTTTCACAATTAAATATTGTAACTGAAACCCCATGTCGATTAAAAGGCAGGTATGTCTACTGTGTCAATCCCTGGTGAATTGAAAATTTTTGAGCCAAATATTTTATCTCTCAACTCCTCTCATCTCTCCCTCGCAAGAACGAGATAATTTGTTTAATACCAAAGGTAATTGATCAAGAACGATCGATGAAAGACATTCACTTCCCCATGCTAGCACCCGGAGAATGAGTGTCATTGTTTAGAGACTATTAGAGCACATGTAGATCACCTCTAGAGGGATTCTACTTTTGATCCTCTCGAGCACAGTGAAGACAATCCGAAAGGGTCACTCCGGACTATCAACAATCATCAATAAAGAAAGTACCAAAGACCTAAGTATTTAATTTCATCAGAAATTAATAAATTAATTATAAAAATGATTTGCAAGATCCTATTTCTCAAATCTGATGATTTTCATATCTTTGTCTATGACTTTGATTTTAATCTATGGATACTGGCATTCATCTTCATATTGATCCCAGATTGGTCATCGATCACAGAAAAAGAAAAGTTGGGCCCTCCCAACTACCATGCTTCCACTACGTCTAGATCCTTGAAGTGGTATCAGAGCGGGTCTCATCATTTTTTATAATTATTTAAATAATTCCTTAATGATTTATGCATTAATAATTTAGTTTTTTAATTAATGTTTAATCATTCTTATAATCTGAATTTTGATATATGTTCTTCCTCTTTTCATTTCTCGTAGATCTAATAGAAACAATTTTTTTATTAAAATTAAATTGAGGATCTCATCAGGAGGCACCGACGATTCTATCCAGGTAACACGATAGTACACACCATGTATTTAGAGTTACAAACCATGTAATATTCCATACATTCCATGTAATCCGGATTACACACTGTGTAGTTATGTTCAATGCATCAGGATTAATTTAGAAATTACTCAAGTTGTGTGCATTAATGACATGCAGTGTAGTTAATTCCTACACTACTTGTTGACCAGGATAGACTTACACATAGTTAGCTAAATTACATGATGTGTAGTCCACTAGACATGGAGTGTAGTCCCTTCGGGTCAAGGGCCAAACTGTGTATCCCATACACGGCTAAGACGACTGGTAACTATGTAACCTAGAGACAACATGGTGTGTGGCCCACTGGACACACCATGTACTCTGATATTTCCGAAGTATGCCTCACATGCCTCACATACCGAGTCCCTAGGCTTTTACTTTGGATAAGACGATGAAGAAAGTACACACTATGTAGTCGGAACTACATGTCGTGTACTTTAACAAATTATATAGAATTAAAACTTTATTTTTTGTGTAATGTTCAAAATTACATATCATATAGATTCGAATGAGTGTTCATCGTGTTACCTCCAAGGTTATGGATGATAAACTCAGGGAAATTAAGAAATGGATTAATATAAAAGTATTGATTATTTAAAGATAATTATTAATCGATTCAAGTATGATTTATCTTAATAAGAATGATTAAAGAATTGAATGCTAGTTTTGTTAACTAAATAATTCGTTGAATGTATGTGGATGGTCATGAGCTGGACAAGACCATTGTATGTGATTGGTTTCCTTTTAATTTATTTTAAATTGAATTATTGTCTTGAGGGCCATCACTCCTCATTAATATGTAGGGCCTTTGTGTCTAGGGTTTCTTTTATGTAAACCACCCTTTTACCCCTTACCTACGCGTGATTTAAAAATCACATGTAATGGATGGATCTCCCAAGCTCGTGGAGGCAGTTCAAGTAATGAGTTAAGGAGAATCCAATACAATAAGATACAAAGGTGGATAGGTGGAAAGCTGTAGACGCAAACCATAAATGGTTCAAGATGTTTCTCCTCTAGGTCAGCGGTTAGTTTATCAACTGCTAGATAAACTATCCATTAGAAGATCTCTTGATCACTCCCTTTACTGTGTTTTTCAGTTTCATGGTTTTTCATTATGAATATATTATCACAACTATATAATTAATTAATTAACAAGCATTTAAGATGGAACTAAAATAAAATAGGCTTATGCGTAGATATTATCAAGTCATGGTTAATCACTTAAGTAAGCCCCACTTAATATTAACAAGAATGTGAAAAAGATAATAAGTCAAATATGCATAAGAGATAAAAATACCTCAATAAAATATTAAATCTTCCTAAGCCTTCCTTTACTTGATTAAGGGAAATAATCAATAAAACAGAGTGTTTAACCAACCCTTGTTGGAAAAATTACTTTTATACAGGAATATCTTATGAAAGTTTTGGGTTTACATAACCATTTTACATCAATAGGAGTATCCCTCGCTAGACATGGTGTAAGTTTGGAGGCAAGTGTTGAGGAAATCCTAGTCATGATTTCAATATTGGGGAGTCCACTCAATAGTTCAAGTAGTTGCAAGCTTGTAGTTGGAAATGACATGCCTACCTAAATACCTTCAAATAGCTTGACCAACCCTTTTTGGGGTTATGAGAAGTAGAATATATATCCTTGCCACTAGAATGTCCTAGAAAATAGACTTTCCAAGTTCAATGGTGAGGGACATTGGGAATTGATAAAATAGTGGGAGACTTAATAAAATTAATTTATTATTTCTCATAAACTATAATCAATAAAGTACTAATTATCTTCTATTTTAATTGTAGAATAAAAATGGAAAGCCTGTCAACCAAACTATCCCTACAATAAATACTGGATAAAGACAAAATCCTCACCGGTAGTAACTTCTAGGAATGGTTTTGATACCTTTGGATCATTTTATTCCATGAACAGAAATCTTATGTGATAGAGTCCTCATTAACTAATCCTCCTGCCTACAAGGTGAGTGATAAAGAGTTCCTGGTATACGAGAAACATATGAATGATGTAGTCAATGTTTGATGCTTGATTTTATCATCAATTTCTAGTGAACTCATAAAGTCTCATGAAAGCATGGATGCCTATAGAATGCTTGAGAGCCTCCGTGGTCTTTAATAGGAGAGAGAAAGACATGAACGGTTTGAGATCTCCAACGAACTCTTTCAGAGTAAGCTTGGAAAGGGTTCCCAAGTTGGGCCTCACATATTCAATCTCATTGAATATATTGAGTGCTTGGAGGTTCTAGGGTTTAAACTCTCTAAATAAATAGGTACCGATCTTATTCTCTCATCACTCCCTTAGATCTTCTCTAGTTTTGTTGTAAATTTCAATATGAAAAACATTGAGAAAGTCACTACCATATATTCTAGTCCTCCTTCACCAAGTGAAAAAATATATAAAGAAAGAAAAGCCTTATGTCCTTATGGTGAATAAGAGGAAAGGGAAAATGAAGATATTTAAGACCAAATATTCTTCACACCCTTCCAAGAAAAGATAGATCAAGTGGGAGGGAAGGGAACATGATAATGTTTTTTTTCATGTGGCAAGAAGGGTCACTGGATGAAAAACTGCACCCACCTAACGTAGCAGGGGGAATCTTTAGGTGCGTTTGTTATTGAGTGAAATTTATATGTTTCTACAAATTGGGTATTAGATACAGTATGTGGTGCTCACATATGTATCCAAAAATAGGAACCAAGTAGATTCAAGAAAATTGACTGAGGGTAGGTAGATCTATGAGTATCCAACAGAGCTAGAATTGTTGCTATAGGTGTTGGGAAATACCATCTCATGTTGCTGACTGGGATAATATTGGTATTAAACGGTTGTTATTATGTGCTTTCTATAACTAAAAACATTATTTTCATATCCAGACTAGATACATGTGGATTTATTTTCATGATCATAAATGAATGTTTCTTCTTTTATAAAGATAGCATTTGTTTTGGTAAGGAACATTTATATAATGGTCTTTACATGTTGGATTATACAAACCATGTAATGGAAATCGATAACGAATCTATTTCACATGACTCATACCACACCCAACTTTGGAATCACTAGCTAGGTCATGTAAATGAGAAACACTTGACAAAGTTACATCAAGATGGATATTTAGATTCTTTCAAACTAAAATCACTTGGTGTACATCACACATGTTTTCAAGGTAAAATGACCAAATCCCCATTTAGTGGGAAATGATGAAAGTGATAAATATCTTCTTGAATTAGTTCATAACAATGTGTGTGGACCATTTCTAGTTGAAGTAAGGGGTGGGTACTCATACTTCATAAAGTTTTACTAATGATTTTAGTAGATATGGATATATTTACTTAACGAGGTATAAGTTAGATTCTTTTGATAAATTCAAGGAATACAAGAATGTAGTTGAGAACCATCTTATTAATAATATTAAGAAACTATGCTCAGACTAGGGTGGAGAATATC
Organism: Viscum album; assembly: GCA_963277665.1. Lineage (NCBI taxonomy): Eukaryota > Viridiplantae > Streptophyta > Magnoliopsida > Santalales > Viscaceae > Viscum > Viscum album. Next base: position 1,089,918,687 of record OY728165.1, read on the forward strand.
TTGATCAAGACTTCATTGATTACTTATGGGAGTTTGGGCTTCTATCCTAACTCACTCCTCCTTACATACCACAGTGGAATGGCATAAGTGAAAGGAGGAACCAAACCTTGTTGGACATGGTGAGATAAATGATGAGTCATGAAAGTCTTCTATTATAATTTTTTGGATATGAATTAAAAATAGTAGAACACATACTAAACCAAGTACCAAATAAATTGATAAATGGTATTCCATATGAGCTTTGGATTGGAAGAAAATCCACATTGTCGAATTTACATGTGTGGGGAAGTGAAGCATTTGTTAAGGACTCTTCAGTTAAAAAAATCGCACCCTGAGGCACTAAGTTTACCTTTATATGATACCCCATAGAAACAAGGGGATATTACCTATACGACCCCTTATAAAAAAATTTATAGTTGAAAGATACACCATATTCCTTGAGAGGGAGAACATCTTCAAAAGAGATAATGGTAGCGAGATAGACTTCGATGAAGTCAAGGCTCAAGGTACACAAGAGTTGGTACAATAGAAGATTCCACAAAGATTTATGGAAGAAATATCTATTCCAGAGACACAAGTAATGTGTAGGAGTACAAGGGAGGTTATAGAACCAGAACAGTACAATTTTCTAGTTATCGAGGATAGTGACTCATTATTAATTTATAATAATGATCCTCTAATATACAAAGAAGTTGTACGTGGCATAGACGTTTCCAAGTAAAAAGAAGACATGAATTTTGAAATGCATTCCATATACTAAAACCAAGTCTGGATTTTGGTATATCCACTAGTATATGTAAATCATGTTGGTTTCAAATGGGTATTCAAGAAGAAAATAGACATGGAAGGAAAAGTCAGTACCTATAATGCATGACTGGTTGCAAGAGGGTTTAAATAACATCAAGGAATTGACTACGATGAAACCTTTTCACCAGTTTCAATTATAAAATACATCATAACTTTACTATCCATCGTATCTTACCATGACTATGAGATTTGGAAAATGAATGTAAAAAAATCCTTTCTTAATGGGATCTTTCCAGAAGATGTCTATATGACACAACCTGAATGGTTTGTGACTCCAAAGGATGGAAATAATATATTCAAGGTGAAAATAATCCATTTATGGAATAAGGAAAGAATCTAGGTCATGGAACATTTGTTTTGAGGAATCCATAACATAATTTGGTTTTATAAAGAACGAATGTGAGCCTTGTGTCTACAAAAAGTTTAGTGGGAGTGCAATTGTTTTCTTAATAGTATTTTTTGATGACATATTACTTATTGGAAATGAAGTACCAGTCTTACAGTCTGTTAAGGAATGGTTGAATAAATGCTTCTCCATAAAGGACTTGGGTGAGGTATCATATATTCTTGGGATCAATATTCATCGTGATTGATCCAAGTGATTGCTGGGCCTAAGTCAAAGTACATACATTAACAAGACACTGAAGAGGTTTAGTAGGGAACAATATAAGAGGTTATTGTTTCCAGCATCACATGGAATTCATCTTTCTAAGAAAATGTGTCCTCATACACATGACGAAAGAAAGAGAATGGCATGGATTCTATATGCATCAGTGATTGGGTCAGTCATGTATTCTATGAAATGTACTAGGCTAGATGTCTCCTACACATTGACTGTGGTAGGAAGATATCAAGATGATCCGGGTGTCCTCCATTGGATAGTAGTCAATACTATCCTTAAGTATATAAGGTGTACTAAGGATATGTTCCTGGTTTATAAAGAATATGATGAACTAGTCATCAAAGGATATAAATATGCTAGTTTCCATACTGATCAAGATGACATGAAGTCACAAATGGGATACATCTTCACTTTTAATGAAGGTGTTGTGAGCTGGAAGATCTCAAAGAAAGGTGTGGTCACAGATTCTATAGTAGAGTCCGAGTATATTGCAGCTTCTGAGGAACCTAAAGAAGAAATTAGGATGTGGAGACTCATCCAAGATCTGGATGTGGTTCCTAGTAGTAAATATCCCATCACACTCTATTATGATAATACTGTAGTAGTGGATATCGCAAAAGATACAAGGTCACATTAGTGAATGAATCACATATTATAGAAGTATCATCTATTGAGGGATTTTTCTCATAGAGGTGAGGTTGTAGTGAGAAGTATTTCCACAGAAGACAACATGGAGTATTCCTTGACTAAAGCCTTGACTCAGCAGAATCATGATCATCATGTGAGGTCTAGCGGACTGAAAGTTGTAGGCAGTTGGATCTAGTCCAAGAGGGAGTTTGTTGGAGTTGGTGTCCTAGAGTTAACTGTTTTTACTTTTATTACATGAATATTTGATGTATTTAAATATTAAACATCTTATTACATATATATCATTCATTGTTCTGCATGACTATAATGTAATAATATCTTCCGAGTATTTGTTGCATTAATTATGTCATAGAAGTTCCCCACTATGATGAGAACCTTGAAGTGATTTGATAATATTCTTAAATATATTTATGTGGTTAGATGAAATACTATGATGAGACACATATTATACAGATCATCATGCGTGAGTACTCATAATTGGATGAGACTTCTTCTCATGAAGTTTTCACTTTGTAATATATAAGACAAGAGATTATGAGAATAGACCTACTAGTAGGAATTTTTCATGTTTTGGTGTCATCGGATATTCCTATATGTGAGCATGTGTAATGGTCCTTATACTTTAATATTATCATTAAAAAGTGTCATGACTTGCATACTTTGATTTTCTAATGAAAACTATCACACCATATGTTGGCGGGAAGTAGGGTATGTTGGGTGCATCATGAATGACATGTTATTAATGGATAAGTTGAGGAAGGGATTTTCCCTTCCATTTATGGAAGTTGATATATCGTCCCTTTGATTGAAATAAAACCATCACCCTAAATTCCATGTCCATGGTGTAACGACGAGTTTATTTCAGGTAGTCAAAGAATGACTCATCAAGCATATAGGTTGATGACACTATCACGAAACCTGCTTGATGAGATGTTGTGACAAAGGGATTATATTACATAGTGAGTGTTCATATATGGATGTCGTCATTGCTACTTTAAGTTCTTTCCCTTGGGTTCTTTGACCTGTTTCTAGATCGTAATCTTGGAATTTAGGTAAGCCCACATAATGCCAATGAGGAAGAATCACATAGGGTCACACACTAAGTGTTTCTGGTGGTCTTGATTAAATTCTATTTGAATTTAATTAATGGAATTAATATTATTCTAAATACCAAGGAATAATTTTATTCAATTTAAAATGATCGCATAAATTAAATAAATATTTATTCATCAAATTGTGAATAAAATATATATATTTATTTTATTGAACATTTAATAAATATTTATTCACTAGTTTATAAATAAAATTATTTATTTAAGAGAATAAAATATTTTATTTGGGTGTTCAATAAATGGAAGAGGAGTTTTAATGGACCAAGACCTTGTTCATTGATAAATTAATTTATTTAAAAGTTAGTAAATAATTTTTATCCAGTTGGTATAAGAAATAATAATAATCCTATTATCATTATATGCAATGAAATTCCATTTATGGTTTTGTTTTATGCAATTTGGTACACTATAAATAATGGTTTTGTTATTGTTATTTTGTGGCATGGGTTTTCCCTAATAGTTATAGTTTCATTTAATTTCTGTTTCAAAATTAAATATTTTAAGTAAAACCCCATGTCAATTAATAGGCAGGTACATCTATTGTTATAATCCTCAGTGAATTGAGAATTGTTGAGCCAAACATTTTCTCTCTCAACTCCTCTAATATCTCACTCTCAAGAATGAGAGAATTTCTTCATGACCAAAGAATAATCTATCAAGAACAATCAATGTAAGACATTCGTTCACCGTGCTAGAACCCAGAGAATGAGTGGCACTATTTTGAGACCATTGGAGCATGTGTGGATCACCACTAGAGGGATTCTAATTTTGATCCTCATGAGCACAATAAAGAAAATCCAGAAGGGTCATTCTTGATGATCAACGATCATCAAAGAAGTACCAAATAACCAGGTATTTAATTTATTCATAAATTAATAAATTAATTATAAATATGACGTGAAAGATCCTCTTTCTCAGATCCAATGATTTTCATCTATTTGTTTAATTCTTTGATTTTAATATGTGGATACTAGAGTTCATCATCGTATTGATCCCAAATTGGTGATCGATTATGGAAAAAGAAAACTTGGGCCCTCCCAACCCTCCACGCTTCTGCTATATCCAGATCCTTCATGATATGTGGTTGATTTAATTACTAAAATTTAGAGAAATTTTTGGAAATTTTTGGAAATGGTTTAACATGAAAAATATGGATTTCATTTTTAATAGTTTGGATTGTTTTCAAAGTGTTCATGTATTTGTGAAAGTGCATTTGGAACGAATTGGTTTATTTTAAAAAGGGTGTGTTATTTTAAATAGTAATTTGTGTAAATGGTTGGATTTTTTAATGGTATTTCAAGTGTGGTTTTATAAATAGTTTTCAAAGGACATCTGAAATGTAGTTTTCCATAATATTTTAAGTTTAGATTTTCATATAATTAGGAAAACCATTACATTATATAAGGAATACAAGTAGATTGATAATAACATCATGGAAAGGGTATGTCATTAACTCTATCAAACCCATAGGATATCCATAATTACCTCACTCCAGAAAAATTTAAATTAATGTTTAATCTTATTGCAACTCTTAAACCTACATTGCATCTAACATAACCTATATGGTTTAAATTAGGGTATTCCTCTAAAATTAAATCTTCTTTTAGGTTTTATGTTATCTTATAAGGGGATGAGTCTTCGGAAACAAAATGAAATAATAATTATCATTAAAATGTTCAGTTACCATTATTTTAAAGGCCCCTTTTGTGTATTTATTTCATTAAATATTAATATTACTGAATGAAATAGGATGGATATGAATAAATAATGGATGGATGTCAATATTTTGAAAAAAGAGTATGAAGATGGAGTGAAATAGTTCATCAAGTTTATAAAAGATCATGCATATAACCCTTCTCAAATCCTTTTTCCATATTTACAGTGTTGTTATTAAAGAATAATTAGTCTGGAGGAGTTTAAAGAACACTTGATTTATCATAGAATATATCGAAGTTATAAATGTTGGAATAAACATAGGTAAAAAGTGAATATAGCTAGTGGATAGGAAATCACTGTGTTTTATGGATCATTGGATATGATTACAAGTGTAGATAATGAATAAGACAATATCAAGGATGTGATTATAGATGTGAATGATGATGAATATTTTATTGAATAAATGACAAGTACAGTTGATGTTGAACTTTGTGATTGACCAAAATTGTTTGATAAGTTAAAGAGCTATGCAAAAACACCATTGTATGCTGGTTGCAATAAATATACAACATTTTTAGTTGTACTAAACCTATATAATTTTAAAGTAGGAAATATATGGAGTGATGCCAATTTTACAGAACTATTTGCTCTCTGGAATGACATGCTTCCAGAATATAATGATCTCTCAAGACGAACATCGATGCAAATCGAATGCTACGATCAATGGGTATGATATATAAAAGAATAAACACCAACATGAATGGTTTTATATTGTTTCTAAAGGACTAAAAATAACTTATAAAATTCCCAAGGTGTGGTTTTTATTGATACAAGTAAGGTGAATATGGTCCTATGAAATTTGTATGGTACTTTCTAATCATTACAAGGTTCATGCGCCTCTATGGAAGTGAGGAGACTATAATGAAATGTACGTGGCACACAGATACAAGAATTAAAGATGGGAAACTACATTGTAGAATAGAATCTCCTTCGTGGAAGAGAATTGGTCATGAGTATCCTAAATTTTTAAATGATCTGAGAAACCTTTGTCTCGCGTTATCTACAGATGGAGTTGATTCTCGCTCAAATTTACCCAAGAGAAGAAGGTAAGACGGTCCTTGTAGTTTAGCTTGGGTTATCGAATCCACAGAGACCTAAGAAGAAACCTATAGACACGTACATTCTATGGACTGTTTTCGGCTATGAAGTGGACAACTTGGATTGATTTTGGATGGGTTTGAAAGATATCTAATAGATTTAAGTGAATTCAATTTAAAAGAATGAGTTGATCCTAGGTTATCGCTCGAGCTAGATTGGATGTATTTCCTTTTTAATGATTTCAATTTCTTATATTTGAGATGGGTTAATTTAATGAGATAAAACAACATCATAACTTACTGTTTTAATGCCTACACCCTTTAATACTAATCACCTATACACTTAAAGGATCAAAGTTTTGAGCACTTCAAGGTAAAGGTTCGTATTAGCACTTGAAGTGTGTGGCCTTAAATTCAACAAGGACGATGAAGTTTAAAAATCATCGAATAAAAATCTCAATTAAAGAAGTGATTATACATTAATGAGGTGATAAATAACATCCAATACAGCCCCTTTCTACTCCCTTGGATCAACCCATAAGTGGGTTAGCCCTCCATTGATCCCATGGTTTTAATGGAAGCGGAAAGTAGACTCATGAGGGAGGAAATGGAAAAGTAAAAGAAACGCAATAAAATAACAATCACTCCACCGTTGTGTGATAATCTCACAAGGTTTGGTATGAAAAAGTTCAAAAATTGAACCAATGGTATCAAATTGATAAGGATAAGAACAGAATAATAAGAGAAGAAGAACTTTTATTAAGAAACAAGGATGATTTAAAACAACTTACATGTGGAAGATAAATTTGAGACAACAAAACCGCAGAATAACATTACAATGAAAGAAAGATCAAAGATTTTAAATCCTCCAACACCACCAACTTAAATAGGAATTTTTGAGCCTTTGGGTCGATACTCCAACAGTACAAGTCATCCCACTTGAGTATGGTAGGTCTAGGGTGGTGGAATGTTTGTGGAAAGAAGACCTTCCACCCTTGACCCGATAAGGCATCCAGCTTTCATGCACCGAACAGACGTGCTTCAAAAACCTTCTAGATGGCCGAATTTGGGTGGGACATAGAAGACGTAAATTAATCTAAGGATGTCCCCTAACAGCCTGTAAAATCTCAGACCAAAAGGAGTTATGGTTTTTGAGATATGGTTTAATTGGTGGGATGTTTTTCTGGGCCGCAAAATCTGGCTCAGAATTTTATCTCTAACTTGGGCCGCCTAAATGACCACAATTTAGGCCGAATTAGCATTATCTCATGAAGAGTTATTTTTCACTATACATGTCTTCTATAATCCCACGAAATTTGGGATTAGGGGGGCCTGTATTTTGGTCCCCACAGTCTCATCAGTGGTATGGTGTCCAATCTGCTTTCTCTAGAATTGCTTCCTTTCATCACAAATTATCTCCATCTTCTTCCATAAATTCTCCATTAATCCCTGAATGAAACATGTTTATATTGGAGTGTAGATCAATTTAAAAAAATATCAAATTAAAATATGTATAATCAGATGAATCATTGGGTACTTCAAATGATGTTAAAAAATGTACCACATAATAGTGCATTTTAAGAAGGTATTACAATCATAATGTGAAATGATGTTCAAAGTGTAAAATGAACTAAAATGTTGTTTATGAATAATAAAGAAAATGAATATTATATATATTAACAATAAATATTATCCTCATTTAGTGGCTAATAACACCCCCCAACTTGAGTTTTTCTAGTCCCGAGCAAAATATATCTCAACAATATGAAATTAGAATTCCTTTTTTGAAAAACATTTTAATTCACAATGATCACCAAAAAACCTTATACCAAACAATCATGAAACCCATCAAAATATTTTAATACAAGATAGTTTCATAAGAAGATCCCAATCCCAATCCCATTCCTTTGTTAAAATTCATTGCAATATTTCATACAATATCAATTAAGTATGAGGATGTGTTGTGCATCACAATAGACATGGGGGTTCATCTTTATTCAAGGGGGGAAATTACGGAAGCGCTAGGTGGAATCACAATTCAATATTAAGATGAGTATTCATTTTTTTTGTATAATTTTTTTTTTGTTTTTTTTTGTTGTTTTTTTTGTTTTTGCAATTTTTCCATGGTAATTGAAGTTTCACTCAAAAGAGTCAACCCCTGTAGCGAGACTTTGTCGATGACTCCCAGGCTCAAAGACCTTAGGGCACCAAGTGAAGCTCACATACTCAGGCATCATCTCGAGTTAACTCAGTCAAAAATAAATTCAAATTACCAAAAATAGAGATAAAATTACTAACTCTGGGCCAGACAACTATGGAGTCATGATCCCCAAGTGCTGAAAGCCACGCATTAGGTTATTTCATTGCTCTACGCGCAAATGTTTTTTAATATGTTTTTTGAATACTCATATTAAACTAAAATGATCACCAAACCTATGATATTTATTTAGGGGACCCCATGAAATCAAACTAATATGCCACTATCCAAGGGATATGCATTGTGATCTTTTTTTATTTGGATGAAAATATAAACGATGAAATATCACATTGGACAGCCACACTTTCTAAAATCTATGCTCATGAAATTATACAAGGATTAAAATCAGAATCAGGGCATGATAAATTATTTGATATTCAGTTTCAAAGTGTGAAATGTGTATTACCATGTTCAAAGTTAAAGTAATTTTTCCTTCCATTTACACTTTTTTTTTCAAATCATTCATTTTTTTGACACAAAAGCATTTTTTTATTTTATCTCCCCCAAAACATAAAACAAAACTGTCCCCAGTGTTTAAAGAAAAGAAAATTTAGAAGGAGTAGAGGCAGATAATGGAAGTTCAAAAAGGAAATTGAAACTGAGGATCATGGAATGAAATCACCTGGTGGTTGAAGTTGAAGTTCTTGCTGCTCCAAATTAGTCCTTTGATCTCTTGGGGGATGTAGGCACCTCCTTGATTGAACATGTATCACCCAAAATAGTACCTAAACAAAAAGAAGAACAAACCAGACAAAACAAACAACACAACGACTTATTTAATTCCAAGTATCATCATTTTTATGGTTTTTCCTGTTTTTCTGTTTTTTTAAATCAAACTAATGATACATTGTCTTCTTTTAATTTTCTGGGTAAGGTATTAATCAGGGATCACACCTCGTGACACAGATGAATACGATGCTCCACTTTCATACCCATCCATACTCATAATAGAAGAACAGGTCAATAGTCTTTTTTTTAAATATAAAAATGATTAATTAATCCTATTTAAAATATAAAGTTTATTAAAACAAAAAAATGATAGGAAACTTGAAAAACATGGGTTACCTCCCATGCAGTGCTTTTTTAACGTCGTTAGCCCGACATGGACCCTAAATCTATCAATTTTTTACTTGTTCATAGGTTGGATCAGTTAACTCAACCTCTATTTCCTGTTTATTGAATGGTTCAATGAATGGTTTTAAACTTTGACCATTGACCTTGAAAATGTAACCACTTGTGGGATCTTGAATCTCTACTTCCCCATGGGGGAATACATGATGCACTATGAATGGTCCTAACCATCTAGACCTTAACTTTCCCAGATGTAAATGAAGTTTTGAACTATACAAGAGCACAAGTTTTCCCGGTTCAAAATGTTTGACCTTGATATTCCTATATTGGTAGGCTTTAACTCTATCTTTATTGATACTTGAATTTTCATAAGCCTCCATCCTTAGTTCCTCTAGTTCATTGAGATTTAATTTCCTTTTTGTTCCGGCCAATGAGAGATCATAATCCATTTTCTTAATTGCCCAAAAGGCCTTATGTTCAATTTCAACAGGTAAATGGCATGATTTTCCATAAACCAACCTATTCGGCAATGGCGCCAAAATTTTATTCTCGCTCAAATTTACCCAAGAGAAGAAGGTAAGACGGTCCTTGTAGTTTAGCTTGGGTTATCGAATCCACAGAGACCTAAGAAGAAACCTATAGACACGTACATTCTATGGACTATTTTCGACTATGAAGTGGAAAACTTGGATTGATTTTGGATGAGATTAAAAGATATCTAATATATTTAAGTGAATTCAATTTAAAAGAATGAGTTTATCCTAGGTTATCACTTGGGGTGGATTGGACGTATTTCCTTTTTAGTGATTTCAATTTCTTATATTTGAGATGGGTTCATTTAAGGAGATAAAACAACATCATCACTTACTGGTTTAATTCCTACACCCTTTAATACTAATCACCTATACATTTGAAGGATCAAAGTTTTGATAACTTCAAGGTAAAGGTTCATATTAGCACTTGAAGTGTGTGGCCTTAAATTCAACAAGGACGATGGAGTTTAAAAATTATCGAATAAAAATCTCAATTAAAGAAGTGATTATACATTAATGAGGTGATAAATAACATCTGTTGTACCCCACACTCTTTGATTTTCATGATCACAATCACTTTAATATGTGTTTAACATTGTGTTTAAGTGTTGTGGATGATAGGCACAAGGTTGCCAAGAAGTTGGCCCAAGAATGGACTTCAAGTGGACTGAAATTCAGTCCACCGGTCAGCCGGTGGCTTGACCACCGGCCAGCCGGTGGCACCCTGACTCAAGGCTGAGCCACTGCCTCCCCACCGGTCGACCGGTGGCTCTGCCACCGGTCGACCTGTGGCATCCAGCCCAAATAGTGCAATCTACTGTCTTTCCACCGGCCAGCCGGTGGCTCCTCACCGGTCGACCGGTGGAGCCTGGATCAAGACTCTTCTTCTCTACCAAGGCACCGGCCAGCCGGTGGAGATGTACCGGTCGACCGGTGGCCCCTGGACCAGACTTCTCCTCCACTGCCAAGGCACCGGCCAGCCGGTGGAGCTGTACCGTCCAGCCGGTAGCACTGGTCAAACTAGCCGTTGGCTTTGACCAGTCAACTCCAAAAGCCTCCCAACGGCTCCGAGGCCTTTTCCAATGGCTCCAAAGCCCTCCAACGGATACTTGAAGGTTCCTAGCCTATAAATAAAGGCCTAGGAAGCCCCGGAACAACATACAAGCCACCGGACACATTTTTACATCTTTGGCGAAGCTCCGACGGATTGTTCCAAGGGAACCCAAAGTGCTCCAACAACTTCCACATCCAAGAGCACCTCCATAGAAGCTTGGAAGCGGCCCTCAAACATCATCAATCAATCAAAGGCGCCCAAGGCTTCTCCATTACGGGTTTTATTGTTTATCTCTTTTTGAGCTTTAAAATTGGGTTTGTGCCTACAAACCCCAACTCTTTTCTCATCTCCCCTTCTTTGGGTTCTCACACCACCACTAAGGTGTGAAGAGGTTTTCTCAAGCTTTTCCTTTAAAAGGCTTGTGTCTCGGTGAGCTAGTCTTCACCCGTAAAAAGACTAGTGGGTTCTTGCTAAACCATTAAAAGCAAGTGGGTTCTTGCTAAACCAATAAAAGCAAGCTGTAATAGGTCCTAGTGCTACCTTAAAGCCTAGTGGGTTTCTTGCTAAAACCATTGAAAAGCAAGCGGTAGGAATCTCTCAACGGTTGAGTTGGGAGCGGAGACGTAGGCCGGGTTTTGGCCGAACTCCGTTATCAAGTTCTTGTGTCTTGCCTCTTTACTTTCCGCTGCATTTATACTTTGATTTAAATTTCTTAATCAATTTTTTAAAAAGGCAATTCACCCCCCTCTTGCCATCATTCCCTCGCTATTCTTCCGACCCATCAATTGGTATCAGAGGGCGTATTTGAATAATTCCCTTACCGGTTTCAAATTAAAGATCCTTTTTGATGGCTTCTACCGCTTCAACCTCTTACGCCCCCGAAGGTTTTTCTTTGGATCGTGCTCCATTCTTTGATGGAGCCGATTATTCTTTTTGGAAAACCCGCATGACCACATTTCTTAAAAGCACCAGCTATCCAATTTATAGAATTGTTATGCATGGTTTTTCCCTCTCCTCTCCCGATGAGTCTAAATGGACTCCCAATGACATTGCAAATTTCGAGCTTGATGGCAAAGCCATGAACGCTCTTCATTGTGGTCTTGATCGAAATGTTTTTAATTGCATTTCTTCTTGCACATCTTCTCATGATATTTGGAAGTTTTTAGAACTAACCTATGAAGGTACTAGCGAGGCTCCAAAGCAAGAATCCACTCAAAAGCTAGAACCCGCTCAAAAGCAAGAACCCGATGCAAAATCCGTACCCGCTTGCCCACTTCACAAGAAAAGGGCCAAGAAAAATAAGGGAAAGAAGAAGGCTTCAAAGGCATCTTGGAGTGATAGCTCCTCCTTCTCCTCCTTCTCCTCAAGCGACCAAGGTAAAAAATGCTTAATGGCAAATCATGAGGTATCATCTTCCGACTCCTCTTCCTCTTCTAGTTCTTCTAATTCATTTAATCATCTTTCTTATGAAGAACTCCAACATGCTAGAGACCAACTTGAAAATGGTTTTCATGAACTTTCTTCAAAATTTGTCGCTTTAAAAAAGAATTTCAAAAAACTTTCCTCCGAAAAAGACCAACTTCTCAAAGAGAAGGAGGAACTGTCCCTCAAAATCCAAAATTTCCCAAATGTTGATTCCATGGAATCAACCATCAAAGACCTTAGGGAGACCCTTGCTAAGTTCACCCAAGGGGAACAAAATTTGAACAATTTGCTTGGTTCCCAACGTATATCTAGAACCACCCAAGGGTTAGGATATACCAACCGAGCTTCCTCCTCCCATGCTCAAACTGTTTTTGTAAGGGGGAGCTCCGATTATAAATTTTGTAATTATTGCAAGAAAACCGGGCACCTAATTTATGAATGTAATTGTAAAAACACCCGGTATGGTCAACCCAAAAGTATTTTCTTTTCCGATGAGTTTTATAGGAGAAGACCCGCCATGAAACAAATTTGGATTGAAAAATCCCTTTTGGCGAGTCTCACGGGACCAAAATTTGTCACGGTTTCAAAAACCGCTCCCCGGTGATTAGTTGTTTTTATTTAGGGGGAGTTAGGTTCTTTTAAGCCTTTTTGTGAATTAAAAATTTTCTTTCAAAATTAAGCTTTTAAATTTCAAATTTTTTTTTTCAATCTTTCAATTTCAACACTTGGTATCAAATTTTTCATTTCAAAATATTCAATTCGAATTTTTAATTCAAAAATCTCTTTCAATTGGTTTTTGATTCAAAACTTTCAATTCAAACTGATATTCAAATTTTCATTTCAATTTCAAAAATCTCAATTGATTTTCAAATCTCTTTTTGTTTTTCAAAGTGTTCCCTCAATCAAGTTTTATGCCCCGTGCTATTTTGATAATCACAAAGGGGGAGAAATTTCTTGATTGATTGGGGGAGAATCTTTTTTATCACGCTTAGTATTTATTTTCAATTTATCATTTAGGCATGCATTTCATTTAAGTTTTTACATTGCTTGATAAGTGATTGTGATCATCAAAATAGGGGGAGATTGTTGTACCCCACACTCTTTGATTTTCATGATCACAATCACTTTAATATGTGTTTAACATTGTGTTTAAGTGTTGTGGATGATAGGCACAAGGTTGCCAAGAAGTTGGCCCAAGAATGGACTTCAAGTGGACTGAAATTCAGTCCACCGGTCAGCCGGTGGCTTGACCACCGGCCAGCCGGTGGCACCCTGACTCAAGGCTGAGCCACTGCCTCCCCACCGGTCGACCGGTGGCTCTGCCACCGGTCGACCTGTGGCATCCAGCCCAAATAGTGCAATCTACTGTCTTTCCACCGGCCAGCCGGTGGCTCCTCACCGGTCGACCGGTGGAGCCTGGATCAAGACTCTTCTTCTCTACCAAGGCACCGGCCAGCCGGTGGAGATGTACCGGTCGACCGGTGGCCCCTGGACCAGACTTCTCCTCCACTGCCAAGGCACCGGCCAGCCGGTGGAGCTGTACCGGCCAGCCGGTAGCACTGGTCAAACTAGCCGTTGGCTTTGACCAGTCAACTCCAAAAGCCTCCCAACGGCTCCGAGGCCTTTTCCAATGGCTCCAAAGCCCTCCAACGGATACTTGAAGGTTCCTAGCCTATAAATAAAGGCCTAGGAAGCCCCGGAACAACATACAAGCCACCGGACACATTTTTACATCTTTGGCGAAGCTCCGACGGATTGTTCCAAGGGAACCCAAAGTGCTCCAACAACTTCCACATCCAAGAGCACCTCCATAGAAGCTTGGAAGCGGCCCTCAAACATCATCAATCAATCAAAGGCGCCCAAGGCTTCTCCATTACGGGTTTTATTGTTTATCTCTTTTTGAGCTTTAAAATTGGGTTTGTGCCTACAAACCCCAACTCTTTTCTCATCTCCCCTTCTTTGGGTTCTCACACCACCACTAAGGTGTGAAGAGGTTTTCTCAAGCTTTTCCTTTAAAAGGCTTGTGTCTCGGTGAGCTAGTCTTCACCCGTAAAAAGACTAGTGGGTTCTTGCTAAACCATTAAAAGCAAGTGGGTTCTTGCTAAACCAATAAAAGCAAGCTGTAATAGGTCCTAGTGCTACCTTAAAGCCTAGTGGGTTTCTTGCTAAAACCATTGAAAAGCAAGCGGTAGGAATCTCTCAACGGTTGAGTTGGGAGCGGAGACGTAGGCCGGGTTTTGGCCGAACTCCGTTATCAAGTTCTTGTGTCTTGCCTCTTTACTTTCCGCTGCATTTATACTTTGATTTAAATTTCTTAATCAATTTTTTAAAAAGGCAATTCACCCCCCTCTTGCCATCATTCCCTCGCTATTCTTCCGACCCATCAACATCCAATCCAGCCACTTGCTACTCCCTTGGATCAACCCATAAGTGGGTTATCCCTCCATTGATCCCATGGTTTCAATGGAAGCAGAAAGTAGACTCATGAGGGAGGAAATGGAAAAGTAAAAGAAACGCAATAAAATAACAATCACTCCACCGTTGTGTGATAATCTCACAAGGTTTGGTATGAACAAGTTCACATCTTGAACCAACGGTATCGAAGTGATAAGGAGAAGAACAGAATAATAATATAAGAAGAACTTTTATTAAGAAACAAGGATGATTTAAAACAACTTACATGTGGAAGATAAATTTGAGACAACAAAACCGCAACATAACATTACAATGAAATAAAGCTAAAAGATTTTAAATACTCCAACACCACTACCTTAAATAGGAATTTTTGAGCCCTTGGGTCGATCCTACAATAGTAAAAGTCATCCCACTTGATTATGGTAGGTCTAGGGTGGTGGAAAGTTTGTAGAAAGAAGACTTTCCACCCTTGACCCGAAAAGGCATCCAACTTTCATGTACCAAACAGACGTGCTTGAAACACCTTATATATTGCCGAATTTGGGTGGGCCATAGAAGAATTAAATTAAGATAATGATGTACCCAAACATCTTGTAAAAGGTCAGACCAAAAGGAGTTATTGGTTTCAGGATATGGGTTAATTGGTGGGATGTTTTTCTGGGCCGCAGAATTTGGCCCAGAATTTTATCTCTAACTTGGGCCACCTACATGACCACCATGGAGGCCGAATTAGCATTATCTCCTGAAGAGTGATTTGTTCCTATAAATTTATTATATAATATCACGAAAGTTGGGATTAATTGGGCTTGTATTTTGGGCCCCACAGTCTCATCAGTGGTCTGGTGTCCAATCTGCCTTCTCTAGAATTGCTTCCTTTCATCACAAAATATCCCCATCTTCTTCCATGAATTATCCATTGATCCCTAAATGAAACATGCTCATATTGGAGTGTAGATAAATTTACAAAAATATCAAATTAAAATATGTATAATCAGATGAATCATTGGGTACTTCAAATGATGTTCAAAAATGTACCACATAATAGTTCATTTTAAGAAGGTATTACAATCATAATGTGAAATAATGTTCAAAGTGTAAAATGCACTAAAATGGTGTTTATGAATAATAAAGAACATGAATATTATATATATTAACAATGAATATTATCCTCATTTAGTGTCTAATCAGGAGTGAATCCTTTTGGTTTTTAAAGAAGCACTCAAATTACATTGCTGGTTATGTTGGTAAATTAAACGTACCACCATGGTTATGCATGAAACAAAAATAAATCATGTTATCTATGTTTATATCAGGACTAAAGCAACCAATTAATGATATTTATGTTTATTTGGATCTATTGTTCAAGGATTTTAAATTATTGTGAGATTTAGGTATTATGTTGTATAATGCTTATAGAAATTAAGATTTCACGTTGAGAGCCATGTTGCATAGGATGATAAATGAATTTCGTATTTATGGAAATTTTTTCAGATACAGAATTAAAGGAACTCAAGGGTGAACCATTTGAGAACAGGGTACACAGTCAATTAGTTTAAAACATTCATCAGAAATAATGTTTCTAGGATATTATAAATTTCTACTATGACATCCTAAGTACTAATACTGGACGACATCATTCAATTGAAGTTAAAAATAACATACAAAACTATCTCTACTAATAGGAGATCAAATGTTTGAGAAAGTAAAATATGTGGAAACTGATTTTGGTAAACCATTTTATAAAAATAATACAAAAACTAATTATAAAAAGAGATCATTTTTTTGAATTACCATACTGGAATTTTCTGTGCGTCAGAAATTTTCTTGTTGTTATGCATGTTGAAAAAAAATTATTTGATAGTGTCATTGGAATATTGCTAAATGCACCCGAAAAAACAAAGGATGTAATTAAGGATAGATTTTAAATGGTTGAAATGAGAATACGAGAAGAGTTAGTGCCAGTAAAGGGTGAAAAATGAACTTTTCTTCCTCCAACTACTTGAACTATTTCCAAGTAGGTGAGATATCAGTTTTGAAACTTTTAAACAACATAAAGGTTCCATAGGGGTATTCATTGAATATCAAGAACATTGTGTCAATGACTGATTTAAAGTTAAAGGGTCTCAAATCACATGATTTACATTTTTGATGCAAGATATAATTCTTATATATTTATGTTGATTTTTTTCCAAGGATATTGTCATATATTAACCAATCTATGTTTCTTCTTCAAATATATATGCATAAAAGTCATAGACTCAGAGAAATTACCAACTATGGAAAGATAAATTATCATCATATTATGTTAATTAGAAATGTTATTCCCACCAACATTTTTTATATGATGGTTCATTTGATGGTTAAATTAGTGAGAGAGATTTGACTATATAGTCATGTATACTATAGATGGAAGTACCCCATTGAACGGTATATGAAGATTTTGAAAGGGTATGTCAAAAATCAAATTCGACCAGAGGGTTGTATTTCAGAGCGATATATTGTTGAGGAAACCATTTAATCCCATACTGAATACTTGTCTTGTGTGGAAATCATTAGTCAAAAAAAATATCATCACTCTTGGAAGCTTGTGGGTAAATGATTTTTTTGAAGAGATGTTGTCACAATTAATATTACAAGTCAGGATCAAGCCCATCTTTATGTTTTTTATAACATTTTGGAGGTTTTCTTATATGTTGAAACCCACAAAAAAAATTATAAGGCATTTTAATCAATAAAGGGATGAATGATAGATATCAAATACACATAATAAATAGTTTATAGGATGGTTTCATGACCATATTTTTAAAGAGTCAGATGAAAATTTGGATTCAATTTAACAATAAATTTAATGGTTAGACGGAGGAACAAGTGTATATGTATTATCTTACAATGGTTATGTAATTAATGGTTATACATTCTATACAAATGAACATGATAAATATAGTACCATGAAAAATAGTATAGTTACACTTGTGGCTGAAGTGATGCATGTTTCCGGTAATAAGGAAAAGAATATAATCTATGCAAATATTTCATACTTTGGTATCATCAAAAAAATATGGGAGTTGGATTATACAACATTCCAAGAGCTGATTTTTCAATGAAAGTGGGTTGATAACAAGAGTGATATTAAAATATATGAATTAGGATTCATGAAAGTTAACTTCAATAAGTAAGGGTACAAAGACGAACCATTTATAATGGAATTGTTGGAAGTATAAGTGCTTTATATTCCAAATCCAACAAACTAAAAGTGGTAAATTGTTCTATTATCTACTAGAAGAACTAAATGGTTAGATGAAAATTCAAATAAATATGACCCTTTATTGAAATATCAAAATCATTTCATAGTGGTACCAATGTAGAGGGTGTTTTTTATGTCACGGGAGACCATAATAAAGTGATTTTGATAGTTTATAGAGGGTTCAAATCCATTTAGACTTTAAAAAAAGAGTGTTAAATAATTATTTTATATTTTTTTGTAATATATATCATGTTACCTCATGTTATTATCCATTCGATGTTGTATTTATGTACTCTAAATTAAATGTTAAACCAATTCTATAGATAATGACTTCTGCATGTTCTGGTGTTTTTAATCCTGAGGTACAACAGGTCTCTCAACTTGTAGTTGGTCACAATGTAGAGGAATAATAACCTTCTGCACGTGCAGGTTCTCCCAATCCTAAGGAACAATAGGTTTCTCAAACTATTGTTTCTTTTAGTATAGAGGTACAATGGAAATCTATAAATGTTAATACTATCACTCCATAGTAACAATATATTGATGATGTGGAATATGAGGAAATGGTAGGCGATGAAGGACCAACGATGCAGAAAAAATAGGAGCATTATAGTTTGATGTTGTTATCAAAAACCATTAAGGTGAAAATCAAAGGCATCAATTAAGAGGTCAGATGAAATGCATGAGACCAGCATGTTAACCCCAAAAAGTCCATGTTCAGTAGTTACATTTTAATCATCACTCGTTAATGCATTCCGATTGATGTAGATTTGTGGAACCATATTGTGTTCAGGATTAAGACACTGACGTGGGAAGATATTATAGTAACATTATTATAACATTTCTTTATTTTACTAAAAAATAAAATAATGTAACATTGACACACCCTTCATCATCCCTTGTAGAGTATATTTATAGTAGAAGAATCCCACAAGAAATATGTATTAGTGCTTGTTGGAAGGATTCACAGAGGATTTTGTATAATTCTAATAAGACATCATCCTAAAGATTTTGAAGGGAAAATAAACATACACCCATATCTTATCTACGCACACCTGATATCCCAAGAAGAGTGGGATACATTTACTGGTCTTCATGTAGACGTGTCTTTTCAGGTTCATTGTGGCTAGTAATAAGTTGTTTGGTGATATGTGTATTTATCACTTTGATTAACAAATGTTTAGTTATTAAATGAAAAATGAGTTCTGAAAATAAATAACAGGAAGAAAAACAAACATACCCTACCATAAAGCAAGGATGGACATGCTTAACTTGAAAATTTTTTGTATATATTTCAAATCTCCCATAATACTTTTATATGACATGAAACAATATCATAATTATATTACATTGTTTATATGAAGATCGATAACTCCAAATCCAAATCCATTTTCATCCCACACCATGTGATATTGAAGAAGGCATGTGTAAATAAATATGGGATACTAATAGATTAAAACACACAAAAAGTGTGGGAAACATGTGTAAGTATGGTATAATAAAAATTTGTTTTCCATTAAATCTCTATAACATAAAAATGATTACTTATTTTACTATATTTTCTATCCTACATAGTCATTGGAATCAAAAACACCAGTACCAAATGGACACCTATTATCGGTGGCCTTGAAGTGGCCAAAAAAGTATGGCCATGTCAGATGTGAGAGTTTTGGGGTGACACCCCAAACATTTTTTTGATAAAAAAAGTAAGAGGAGAATCAAGTTAAAGAAATGAAACGGATGAGTGAAGGACTAAAAACCCTTGAAGAACATTTCCAATGGTAAAGAGATATGCTAGTAAATTTTATGGGGAAGAAGGAAAGATAATAAAAAACTCAATAACAACCATTTCCTGATGATCTCCCCCCCAGAATTTAGGGGAGCCATTCCCTTTAAAGAGGTGTCTTGGATATGGTAATAAATGTTCTAATAATTGTTTCTATAAAATGTTAATTAGAAAAAAACTGATACCTTTATTGTACTGATATTATACAGGGTGATAATGAATGTGATTTATATCTATCAACACCCACCCATTACCTTGTAGGGAGGGATACAATGTTCAATATCCAAAATGATTTTATACACAAAATACCACTTCAAACGTGTCATATAAGAGTGTAGATTAGTGTTATCCATGATATGAGTGTTGAGCTCCCTATTCCAGTTATTGAGGAAAATATTCATAAGGTTGAACAATCTGTTGAAACATTCATTATAGGGATTCCACATCTTGTAAAAAACATTTCAACAAGGAAGTATTCATTTCTAATTTATTTTTCAAGATAAAAATTTAAAAATTAAGGAAAAAAGGTCCGAACTAATGACTTTTATTATAGACATACAAAAGGAAGAGGTTGAAATGAAAGACTGACTCAAAACCATATAAAGGATTGAATAACCGATCAAAAATATCTACCAAAAGAACCTTTACCCCACCCATTCTATATCTTCATTTACTATCATTTAAGGTTAATATGGATACAAATTTATAAAATGGTTGTAGTCACATAGTTAATTTTTAATAAAATATATACGAAGAGGATGTTCAATACCTCATTGGTGTTGAGAATATAAGTGAAATCCTTGACTATGATTGGTTATGTGCATCCATTTTAAATCTATAAATGAGGTATTTTTTGATGATTTGATTTTCCAAAAGTTGATATACTATGTTAATTATGACTAAATACATTTCATATTTTGGGAAGGCATATATATAAAAAACAATTAAAGGGATTTCCCCATGAATTTTTTTTGAACTCGTTAATCCTTACATATCCTTCACATAAAAAACAAAAATAGAGTCCACAAAAAGGATTACATAGTGGAAATATTGGTCAAATATTTTGAAATAAAACTTTCAGATGAAATAATCTTCTTAATACCAACTTTTTAGGGGTAAAAATTAAAATTTAATTATATAAAATATATTTTTATTTTTTTCATTACATATTACCTTTTGTGTTTTTAGGAAATGTTGGATACTCATTATGGTCAATTTGGATACTCCAAATATTTATTTTTTGGATTCAATGCATGGATATCCAATGGACCTACCACACATGATAGAATTTTCAATTTGTAATACACTACATACAACGTTTTAGAACTAAACATCAAGTTATATAATTAAGATTATGTTTTAATGAGGATTATCTTATGATAGGGTGGTACATTAATATCGTGAAAAATAAGGAATGATGCCAAATACTAATCATAAGGACCATGAAAAATTCTATGACTAGACAAGTATTAGGGTATATATAATAAGATTTCACTATATATAAACATATAAAAACAAATTACTTATTCACCTCAAAGTTTCTATGGTGTCTAAAACAAACCAATGGAAAATATTGTGGTTATTATGTTCGTATATTTATGATAGAGATCATATTAAATCATTAAACTAGCATCCCATAAGAGGTATTTTTGAATATAATTACTATTTTTTAATATTTATTAATCCTTTTTTTGTTTATATTTTTTTAGTACTACTATGACTGTCTAAAAGAATCATATTCACAAGACAATACATATTTTACTAGAAATGAATGGGCAACATACCTGATGGAATAATGTACACAAATAGCATGAATATGTGACTTACATAGAAGTAGTTTATTGCTTCATATTTATGTTTAATTTACTTCTTTTTAGTATTACTCACATAAGAATTTTTTTCTTATATAGGTGGATTCATTTTTTCAGGCCAGGGTGGTTTGTTCGAAGATGATCATGCTAGTGAGAGACAGGACTTTGAGGATGAAACTTAGAATTCAATGAAAAGTTAAAGGTTTTTGTAATATACTATGTCTTCTTCATAATATTATATATTCTCTATTGCATTAAAATAATATAAATTAAATTCTTGACTACTTAATTTAAAAAATTTAACTTAGTAAAAACCAAGAAAACTTGATCAGATTGCCTTAATAATTTTGGATAGTGATTCATAAGTTATTTGTGACATATGAGAATGAGTATCATTTAAAACTAATACAAAATGTGATCGGTATGACTCAAAATGTGTGTTTCCAAATTGAAATGACATTTTAGTAAAAAACACATATGTTATATTGAAAACTGATAAAACAATTTCGGATTATTTTGATACTTTAGGAAAACAATATATAAGTCATTTTTGATGTGTATGAATGAAGTTAACATCAATATGATGCACGGTGTGGCCAGTATAACTCAAAGTGTCTCTTTTTATTTAAAATTGACATTAATTTT
This sequence comes from Viscum album, assembly GCA_963277665.1. Lineage (NCBI taxonomy): Eukaryota > Viridiplantae > Streptophyta > Magnoliopsida > Santalales > Viscaceae > Viscum > Viscum album. Next base: position 1,089,940,870 of record OY728165.1, read on the forward strand.
AGTAAAAAGAACAAGTGACATATTGAAAATTGGGAAAAAATCATTTAGATTGTTTTCATATTTTAGGAAAATGGTCTATGAGTAATTTGTGATGTGTAAGAGTCAACTAAAACTCAATACAATGCACGATGTGGATGGTATGACTCCAAGTGTGTCTTTTTATTTAAAATTGACATTAGTTTAAGTAAAAAAGAACAAGTAACATACTGAAACCAAGAAAATGAATTTAGATTGTTTTGATACTTTAATATAATGATCCATGAGTCATTTTTTACATGTAGGAATCAACCAAACCTCAATATGATACACAGTGTGACCAGTATGACTCAAAGTGTTCGTTATCAGTTTAAAATTGACATTTTAGTTCAAAACATGTCCCTCACTGAAAAATGGAAAAATTTCTTAGACTTTCTAGATAATTTTTTTCATCAATTCATAATTAATTTGTGATGTGTAGGAATGAGTCTCATTTCAAACCAATTCACGATGTGACTGGTATGACTCAAAATGTGCGTTTCATGTTTGAAATGACATCTTAGTAAAAATACCACTAGCATACTGAAAACCAAGAAAACACATTCAGATTGTTTTGATACTTCATAAAAAAAATATGTAAGTAATTTGTGATGTGTAGGAATCAACTGCATCTCAATATGATGCACGGTGGGATTGGTATAAATAAAAGTCTCTTTTTATTTAAAATTGACATTAATTTTAGTAAAAAGAACAAGTGATATACTGAAAATCAATAAATCACATTCGAACTGTTTTTATATTTTAGGAAAATGATCCATGAGTCATTTTAGACGCGTAGGAGTCAAACAGACCTCAATACAATGCATAGTGTTAACGGTATGACTCCAAGTGTGTATTTTTATTTAAAATTGACATTAATTTAAGTAAAAAGAAAAAGTGACATACTGAAAATTGAGAAAACAGATTCAAATTATTTTTATACTTTAGAAAAATGATCCATGAGTAATTTTTGACTTGTAGAAATCAACCAAACCATAATTAGACACATGGTGTGACCTGCATGACTCAAAGTGTTTGTTATTAGTTTAAAATCGACATTTTAGTTCAAAACGTGTCCCTTACTGAAAACTAATAAAACATGCTCAGACTACCTTGATAATTTTTTTAAAGATGTTCATAAGTCATTTGTGATGTGTAGGAATGAGTATCTTCAAACTGATGCATGATGTGACTGGTATGACTCAAAATGTGTGTTTCTAGTTTGAAATGAATTTTTAGTAAAAAACACATCTAGCATAATCAAAACCAACAAAACACATTTGGATTGTTTTGATACATTAAGAAAATGATATATAAGTTATTTTTGATGTGTATGAATCATAACCACTTTAATATGATGTGAGTTGTAGCCATTATAACTCAAACTTTATATTTTTATTTAAAATTGAAATTAATTTTAGTAAAAAGAACAAATAACATACTAAAAACCAAGAAAACACATTCGTATTGTTTTTAAAGTTTAGGAAAATGATCTATGAGTCATTTTTTTGTGTAAGTGTCAACTGCACCTCAATACAATGCACGATGTGACTTGTATTACTAAAAGTGTGTCTTTTTATTTAAAATAGACATTAATTTAAGTAAAAATAACTTATAACATACTAAAAATTGATAAAATGCATTTAGATTGTTTTGATAATTTAGTAAAAATATCCATGAGTAATTTGTGATGTGTAGGAATCAACCACAACTCAATATGATTCATGGTGTGACTGGTGTGACTAAAAGTGTCCATTATCAGTTTAAAATTGACATTTTAGTTCAAAACATGTCACTCATTAAAAACCAAGAAAATATGATATGATTTTCTTGATAATTTAGGACATAGATTTTTAAGTCATTTTTGATGTGTATGAAGTATTATCAGGTAAAACTGAAGCACGATGCAACCGGTTTGACTCAAAATGTGTGTTTTAAGTTTGAAATGACATTTTAGTAAAAAACACAACTAAAAAACTGAAAATTGAGAAAATTCATTTTCAATATTTTGATACTTCAGGTCAATGATACATTAGTAATTTGTGACATGTAGGAATCATCCTCACTTCATTATGACACACAGTGTGATCAGTATAACATCAAATGTGCCATTATTTAAAATTGACATTAATTTTAGTAAAAGATTAAGTGACATACTCAAAACTGAGAAAACACATTATGATTGTTTTTATATTTTAGAAAAATGATCCATAACTCATTTTTGACATGTAGAAATCAACCCCACCTCAATACGATGCATGGTGTGACTGGTATAACTCCAAAGGTATCATTTTTATAAAATATTGACATTTTATTAATATATTATTTTATATTAATTTTTAATTTTTTTATTTATAGTATTAATAACATAATAGTTGTTTTCTTATATACGAAAAATCTTTTTATTTCATTGTGATGATTTGTTCGGTAACTGATACCCTGAGCAGACATTTTTGAGAGGGGATCATATGCATCAAAAGATGAAATATTAATATTTTTAAATTTTTGTTGGATAATTGTAAATGTAATTATATAAAACATTTTATAAAATTTATATAGCAAGGTTTTTTATATATACGAAAAATCTTTTTATTTCATTGAGATGATTTGTTCGGTAACTGATACCCTGAGCAGACATTTTTTGAGAGGGGATCATATGCATCACTATGTGTTTTTTATATTAATAGCACATTGTAGCCAGCTAGGCCTTTATCATAACTGTGATTAAAAATACTTTTTTAGTGATGTTAAAGGGAATATGTGTTGTAGTTTATTTATTATTATGCACACTAATATATATTTATTTTTATAAATTGTATAATATTATATATAATTAATACTATATGAAATACAATTTATAAAAATATATAATTAATATTATATTATAAACAATCGGGGAAGAGAAACTAAAAAGCTACAACACACAAACACACACATGTCAGAAGCCGAGGAGACTCGAACCCGAGACTTCCCGACACCCCCACAATGCTCTTTTCCACTTGCCTTGGCCCAGAGGGATTATAATTAATATTATATAAAATAATATTTATACAAATATTTATAAAATGTATTTCAATACATATATTTATTATTATGTGCATTAATATATATGTATTTAAATAAATATAATTCTATAATATTATGTACTTTAATATATATTTATTTTTATAAATTGTATTTCAAATAATAATAATATACAATCATAAAATCTAATATCTAATAAACACAAATCACCTCACTCTTATTTATTCGACACTCTCAGCTAATGTCAGGTCGTCTTCCTCAATTGATCTTCTTAAGTTCATCAAATCACATGATCGAGCTCCCCGACTTACATATTCAGTAGTTTAACTTTGCATCCATGAAATAAAATCTTGAGGTTCTTTGATTAGTAGGTTCATAGGGCATCAGATTCCTCAGCTTTGATCTGGTTTAGTTTGACGAATGATGGTAACTCAAACCTGTAATTTATAGACGGTTTCGGTTCATAGTTCATCAATAAGTTTACATTTGGCTCCACAGATTGTGGTTATTTATGAGATACAACTCCCAATATTAGTTCTGAATTGTAGCATAGGGATTTTACTATGGCAGTGGAAGAAAATGGTAGTAGGATTAGGGATGGAGGTAGTATTTCCTCTATAGGATGCACAATCCTTTGGTCGTAGTATAATTTTTCCTCTTGATGGTAGTAAATAAATTAAACAAACAAATTAAATATTAACATTAATCAAAAAATTAAAACATTAAAAAACTAAAGATTAAAAATTTAAAAACAAATAAAATTTATTAATTAATACACAAATTATAATTTAAAAATTATAATGCCAACGATCTTGTACCCTATTGGTACAAGCTCTTGCTTGGCATCCAAAAGACCCGGGATCAAATCCGGGCAGGGGTGAATTTCCGGGTTACTGTAGCAGGGCACTGTAGCAGCAGTGGAACTGTAGCAGCGGTGACACTGTAGCAGCGGAGGGACTATAGCAGGTACTGTAGTGACGGCGGTTACTGTAGCAGGTATTGTAGCAGCACGGGTACTGTAGCAGTACTGTTCACCGAGGGGTCCTTTGGGCCAAAAAATGGGCTTTCAAGCCTTATATTCAGGCCACTTGGCCTTGGGCCTTAGGGCTATGTAATGGGTCACCCTCTACCCAGTCTAAACAGGTCTTTGCTTTAAATAATAAATTGAGGCTTCGGCCCCAACCTTTAAAAAAATAATAATAATTTAAAAATTATAAAATTTTAAAACAGTTCAATAAAATTTTAAAAATTATATAATCAATTTTCTCTTATTAATTAATTAATAAAATTAACTAAACAGTTATTCATAAAAAATCAAAATATAAAAAATAAATTTCCAACTCATTAAAAAGTTTAAACAATGAAAGATTCAAAATAAAATTGATATTACTTTAACTGAATAAATAACTAATTAAAAAATAAATAAATGATAAAAATTATAAAATAATAGAATTACAAATTATTGTTAATAATTATTTAATTATTTAAGAAATGAGATTACAAATTAAACTTTGATTAATTAATTAATAGATTAATAAAAAAAGTAATAAATATTTAATTCCTAGAACACAAAAAATAATCAACGACACTGACAATTAATACTAAAAATATAATTCAAAATGAATTTAATAAAAAAACTTTAAAGAATGAGTAATTGATATATTATTCAAGAAAACAAACATAATTGTCATAGATTTCATTGATTTACTAAATCCACTAAAAACTAACAACAATGTTATAAATAATTGTTAGTTGACTAACTTGGACATTAAAATACATAATTAATATAAGAGGTGGCGTGAAAAAATACCACAAATAAATGCCACATCACCCACCCCCTCCATGCATGACGCCCACTATGCACTACCACAAATAGATATATGTCTCCACCAACATCATGTCCACATATCACCACCAAACGTATATTCATTACCACCAACTGTATATTACTATGACCCAAGTGAGAGCTAGGTGGTGGGGTAAACATCCATCATCCCTCACCAACCTGTATATTGGGGTAAACTCCCATAACCCAAAACATTAAGGAATATGTAAGGATATCCATATCAAGAGGGGTGTGTTCAAAAATAATAGAAAAAATACACGCACATAAGTATATTTATAGAAATAAGACTAATCTATGGGTTCACATCAAATGTCTATCACAGATCTCACAATGCAATCCTATCACCCAATAGAAATTTCCATTAACTAGTGTAACCTCTATAATGAAACTAACCAAAGAAAACAACCAGAAAGAAATAACATAAATCCCCTTATTTTATAATATATTCTTCCCTTACTAAATTTAATATTTAGTGAGAAATCCATGTTTTTTAAGTTATCTATGTCTATATTTAATAACAACCCACTTCCAACCAATTAACCAGATTTATTTATACATCATAAATTTATGTTCAACCCTAAAATGGTCAATTCCATCCCTCATTATCCAATGGCCCGAAGGCCTTACTTTTTTATTTATTTTGATAATACTCCTTTCAAGGGGTGAGGTGGAACCCTTACAAGGCCCGTAGGATTAAGTATTACATGGATCATAGGCCTTAAAGAAATTCATTTCCCGTAGGCTTCAAACATTACATACAACCCAGACTAACTACTTAGAACTACTCCTCCCTAGAATCTTCATCAGGAAACCAGCTCTACACCTTCACATGTCTATTCATCTAGGCTATCCCATGTATGCATAGGATTGTCCCTATGGCAGGTTCCATACCCTCTCATTCTTGCAATCCGTGTAGCTTCTGTTGTGGTGAAAGCTCCTTGCTCATCCTCCTATAGAGCTTGTTCCTTGTAGGTTTTCTAGTTTGCATCTGTACTTAAGGTTTCTTTAAGGCCTTGAGGTGGCTTGGAGGCCTTACTGGACCAAATTATTGGGTGCCCCGAAGGCCTTAAAGGACTTGGGGACCAAATCAGTGGCCTAAAGGCCCAAACAGGGGAAAATTCCCAGCTGCTTCAGTTCCAAACAGTGCCTGCTACAGTTCCCACTACAGTACCTGCTACATTACTACACAGTTCCCACCACAGTACCTACTATAGTACTTCTACAGTCCTACTATAGTACCTTGGAAATTATTCCTCCACCTAGATTCGATCCCGGGTCGCCTGGATGCACTTAAGATTCCTCACCAACCAGGCTGAGGCTCATGTGATCTATCCTTCATTCATTTACCAGTTCGTTTAATTAAATATCATTATGTTACTAAAGGGAAAGTAAAAAGAATTAACCCATGACATTATCCCTAAATTAAAACCATTTTCCCTCTATAAAACTGAAGAAATATCACCACAACCATGCTACATAACCCCCACTAACAATCCATCATTAACTCATCACTACAAACTAGCATACAATGCATGATCTTCTCACTGACGCAACCCCACAACCTAACACAACCCTACCACCTACTACCCAACACAAAATGACTAAAATAATCAAATATATCTATAGTGAACACTTGATAACATTATTTATGTCAACCACACAATCATATCCATAAAAAATGTAATTCTACAACATTCAACAATAGTTTTTAGTATATGGCACATTCATTCATCCTTGTTGAAAACATTCTTTCATTTCCATTTTGGTTTATCACACAACTGGTCTATTATCTTCATTAAGTGTTTTAGAAATTTATAGAGGGTTAATCCACAACACAACTATATAAGCAACACATAATACTCTATAATAACAATTATTTTCATCAATAGTAATGGAAAAGTATCAATTTCCTAAGAAATTTAAAAAGAGAAAGTAAACACATGGGATTTAACCCATCCCATCACTTTTATTTTAGGTTTGGTTCATTATATTCATTAGGGAAATACTTACTAATTATCGTAGGATAAAAAAATCATGACAATACAATAATTTACAAAAACACAAGGGAGAGTGTTTAGATCCCCTATATCAATCAATGATTTCAGAATTATTGTGAAAGGAAAAATTATAGAAGAAATGATAACCAATAAAAACCATGAAAAGAACATTACAAACATCCAAAACTATAGAAATCACTATCCATATCATCAAATAAAATCTCCCATGGAAACCGTCTTCAAATACACAACCTTCTCCCAATAAGGAATGAAGAGGATATCTATAAACAAAGAGGGGAAACTCACCTCAACTCATTATTGATCAATCTACTAATGTACAGATCAAATCCAAATGAAAGGGGGCTGAAGTAACTCATAGTGACACACATTAATTTCCTAATATTTGAGATACATGAATAATGAATTAAGAGTTTTGAAGGAATTATCAAATTTACACCCAATATAAATTTAATGGACCACATAACAACATTACTAACTACACCATAATAAATAAATTTTCATCCAAAAATACAGTAAAAGTTCTGAGGCTACACCATATTTGACTCAGTGCAATTGGCCTCTGATAGTCACTCTACAAATCTCTCTTAGATCCTATATTCCCAGGGTGTGGTTATGGAACAAAATATAAGACACACCACACTACACTAAAATCAAAAGGGATATAAAAACCAACTTGTTGTGTCCTGTCCTGGCTCACTCATAAGTAGCCAAACCCAATTGACCATATGTCCTCAAGTTCACCTCCTCATATATCAGAGGTTACTGACTAGTAGTGAAGGCCTATGGTGGTATAGTGGTGAGACTATACCCTCTTTTATTAGAAAATCAATACAACGATATAATAAATGTATAAATAGTGAAAACATAATAAATAAGGAATAATGGATTGTAAATCATCCAGATATAATAAAAATATAGGCATAAACCTAAAGCATAACCACATCCAATAATATATACAAAATGGTGTCATGTCATGATGCTATACAAAAATGGAGAATACAAGGAAATAGAGAAACATGCATATACAACATGCTATACAAAAATGAACAAAAGATTAAAATATATCTAAAATAGAATCATAAGTATAAGCTTAGTTCTCTAATATCATACTCCATCCTAGTACAAAAAATCTAGTTTTCATAGCTGGATACTTCCCCTTGTCCCTACCAATATCCATGAAGTCTGTCCAGGAACCAATTGGTAGCTTGAATAAGGGGTGAGATAAACTCATTAGTCCACCACTAACGATGTCTATTACCATCCATTATGTGAATATATAACAAACAATTTACATGTATCATAATTAAGGGTGATAAATAAGTAAACCATGTTGGTCTGGGTTTACTGTGGAACACTCATATGATACCACCTCCTTTAGTCTAAGTCAGAAATCCTACGAACATTTATTAAATAACAAAAAATATTGGGAATTATGAGCATTAATTAGGAATGGTTGATATGGAACATCATATACTTTAACTATAAATAGAAAATTTAGAACATAGTTTCCATTAGTTAGGCACAACCACTATAGAACATCATGTCCATTAATCATAAATAAGCATAAAGGAACTTTGTGCCGTATGATTCAAAAAAATAATATAGAACTTCAGATCCACTATTACCATTAACTATAAGGAGAATAATTTCCATAATTTACAAGTGAACAATAAGGACCATCATGTATATAATTGTGAATAACAATAATGAATATTTTTCTCAATAAAAAATCATACAATGATGTAATCAGGTTCATTTAAAGTTATATTAAAGGATAAAGAGAATCATTCTTTACATTATTCAATAGATTTCATCATTCAAGTCATAGAATTGATAAATAATATGAAGGGGACAAGGTGTACAATTCATGTCACTACATCATTATATTATCTCAATTGATAAAATTACACTCACCAACTCTATTCCAAACAAACCTCAGTGGTGTCTTGGTCATAAGCGGAATGTAATTCACTTAGGAATATAATAGAACTCTCCCAAGGGGTGTTTCGGGTTGAATTCATCAACCTACAACTAGTTATCAAGGTCTTTTAATATTCATAGAATTATGATTCAATAATTAATTTAGGGGTTTATGGATTTTAGGATAAATGATAAGAAAGTCTTGCATGCGTTAGAATGGAAACATCATATAAACACACAAACATTTAAGGAAATTATGATACCACCTACCTTAGACAGGTAATAGACTCCTCATCCATTATCTACCTTTAACATGATCTAGAATGAAATAAATTTTAGAAAGGGACAAATACCTTGAAAATAAGTCATATTATCTAATATATATTTAATATTTCATACAATGAGTTAAACAAGTAAAATAAGAAATAGGATTGAGGAACTTACTAAGACTGATACAATGTGACAAATGGGGAGCAATTCGGAGCTCAAACAAAGGAGGTATAAAAAATTCTAGATGAGTGATAGAGGGAGCTTCCAATAGGAGAGAGTTTTTATACGATTTGGGAAAAAAGGGAGAGGAAGCGTTAAAGGAATAGAGGTAAAATGATAAATTCCCCCATTTTATATGGGTTCATATTTTGGACACATGGTTTCCAAATCATGCACCAACTGTGTATACCCATTTCATTAAGTGGAACCACCATCACATAGCTAGGCAGATAGTTTGACAAACTATGTGTAATCCATGCATGCTCACTATCCAACACATCCACCCCCTTTCACGATTAGACAAACTGTGCACCAATCATGATTAACACACTTGTAATTTATAATAGGGTTTTCATACTAGTTTGGACTTCCTCACATGGTTAAACTAACTGTACACCTTTATTCTTGGCCTGAATGGTTGAGTTTCATGGTTACTACTAACAGTGCACCAACCATGCACCTCTACTTGTTTCTCCCAAAACTGATGCTCTGGGCTTCGAATAATCCTCCAACACTCTTGAACCCTTAATTTAACTCTTATGAACTTTTATATAGATAAAAAGAAATGTTTAAACCTAAAATACATGGATCTATACCTTTATGAAAAAATGGGACGTTACAACCTCCCCTTATTAAAACTAATCTTCCCAAGTTACCCTTCCAAGGGTTGTTTAGTATCATATGAGAAAAATTACAACCACTGAGCACATATATAGGTCTATATCTCCCATGTCTTATCCTATAATGATTCATTATTTCATAGAACCTTAACTAGAAAAATTTTCCTACCTTGGAGAGCCTTTGTGATCTGATCAAGGATACAAACTGGATGCTCCTTAAAATAAGTATCAGCCTCCAACTAAATTTCCTCTGGATAAAAATAATGAAACTTGTTGGCATGATCATGATAAAGATGAGATACATGGATGATGTAATGAATGCCACTATATCTCTAAGTAAGTACTAATTGATAAACCAATGTCCTGGACATTTCTAAGATCCTGAAAAGTCCAATGAATCAAGGTGATAGCTTACTATGCATTTGAATCCATCCATGTACCAATATAGGAGAAACTCACAAGAGTTCCTGATATGCCACCTAAAACTGTAGAGGTAGGAAAAAAAATATCAATATAAGACTTATTCCTCGACTAAGTTGTATCCATATGCTTCCTAATAAATTTTACCTAAAATCATGTCTTCTGGACAAGTTGAGGTCCTAGTAGTATTGTCCCACCTACCTCTAACCAAACACAGGGTTGAACGACATGACCCACTGTATGAGGCATCATAAGGATCCATGTCGATAGTTGAATAGAAGTTGTTATTATAATTAAACTCAGAAAGAGTTAATTTTTTCAACCAAGAACCTCCAAAATCAAGAATGCATGCTCAGAGCATATCCTCCAACACTCTTATAGTATGCTCAGACTGACTGTCAGTTTGGGGGTGATATGTTGTACTCAAAAGAACATATGAACCCAGTTTCTAATGTAACTCCTTAGGTTTGGGGGTGATATGTTGTACTAAAAAGAACCTATGAATCCAGTTTCTAATGTAACTCCTTATAGAAACATGATGTGATTCAAGCATCCTTGTGTGATACATTGGTACATGGAACTCCATGAAGGCATATGATATCCCTGACATATAGCCTCCCTTTCTCATATACTGAAAAGGTATCCTAAATAAGTAAAAATTTGGTGACTTCTGTTAGTCTCTCAATAATAACATATACTAAATCGCTGCCTCATGGAGATCTCTGTAATACCATCAAAAAATACATAGTGATGTCAACACATTTACACTTCATAATAGGGAATTTCTATAAAATTCCCACTGGTCAGTGGTGTTTTGTCTTCACTTATTGATAGTTGGAACACTGAGTAATGAACCCACCTATCTCCCTTTTCATACCAGGACACCAATACTGGCAGCATAAATCATGGTATATCTTCATCTGATTAGAGTGAACTACTCATATAGAGGCATGAGACTCTTGAATTAAATCCACCCTTACTTTTGTGGGTACCTAAATGCATCCATGAATGTGGATGATATCATCCCCATCAATGAACCAACAAGGCAGTGGGTCCTTTCCCAAAACACTCTCCCTTAGGACTAAGACCTTAGGATATAAAAGTTTTCTCATCTTCAATCTATCCATAAGTAAAGAGGTCACTGATAAAGAAGTGATTATAGGTTGCCTAAGACAGCTATGCACCTCCAAGTACATCTTAGAAAATTATAACAACAACTAGCATTAATTTCTATCCTCCTTAATTTCATATGTTTAAGTCTTCCTTCTTAGAGAATTGACCATTTCATTTCCTTTCCCAGGTGTATAAGCAAGTTCAAAGTCAATAAACTATAGGTATTTAACCCATCTTCACTATATGAGATTCAAATGATGTTGTTTGATGATGTATTTGAGAGTTTTTTGGTCCATGTAAACAATGAATCATTATACCAATAAATAATTCTTCAAATAATGCATGGAATGAACAACTGTAGCTATCCCTAGATCAAGTGTTGGGTAATTCCTCTTGTAAGGTCTCAACTAGTGAGAGGCGTACACCATGACTCGATCTCCCTATATCTGAACTACTCTTAGAACAATTCCTAACGTGTCACAATAAAATATATAATTTTTTACCATCTATGGATGAATAAGGATAAAAAATAAATCCAATATTCCTTTAAAATAGTAAAATACTTCCTCACATGATTTGGACCATATAAATTTCACCCCCTTCTTTGGTCAAGTTTATAAGATGTGCTACAAGGATTGAGAAATCCTGAATAAAATGCCTGTAATATTCATCTAGCTCCAGGAAACTCTATATTAAAGACATTCATGGGATTCTACCAATAAACAATAACCCTCACCTTCTTTGGGTTAACATATACTCTTACCTCTAAGATAATGTGTCCTGGGAAGTGAACTTTATCGATCCAGTACTGACATTTTGTGAGCATAACATGCAACATATTCTCTATTTGTATACTCAATACGATGACAAGGTTTTTGGCATGATCACTTAAATTATAAGAATACACCAAGATATAATATATGAAAACCATAATAAAATAATAAAGATAAAGGTGGAAAACCTAATTTATTAGCTCCATAAAAACTGTAGATGTGTTCATGAGACCAAACATCATAGCCAAATACTCATACAAGACATGTCTACTACATAGTTTATTATGTGGTATATATGAAGTTATGATTCATACCTAATGGTATCCCAACCTCAAATCAATATTCAAGAATACCCTAGGTCCTCAGAGCTGATAAAAAATTCCATTTATATGAGGTAGTAGATACTAATTCTTAACAGTAAGCTGGTTCAATTTCCAATAGTTCACACAAAGCCTGAGGGTCTCATCCAAATTCTTATAGAAAATCATGGGTGAACCCCATGGTGATGTACTAGGTTATATAAACCCAATGGATCCAAAATCCTCTAACTACCTCTTGAGCTCCTACAACTCAATAGTGACCTTCCTATAAGGAGGAATTAATATTGATGCCGCCCTTGGTAGTAACACAAGGGTAAACTATACCTTTCCCTCATGTGGTATCCCTAAAAACGTTTCAAATAAGACATCCCTAAAATGATCTACTACAGGAGGTAAATCTACCTGAAACTTAACCCGATCTTCAAAATAAATACTATAAATCTGGGTTGTCACTCTTCCCTGCCCATGATGCTCATGTTTAGCTCGACTCGCCTAGAAATCCTGTTCACCCTTATGAATATAGTTACTTCCCTCATGTGATATAAAGGACACTCATCTGTTATAAGATTTAATATGAGAATGATATGGTAATATCCAATCCATCCCACGAAATACATCAAATCCTATCATATTTAGGATGAATAGGTTCCATATGAAATGATAGTCACCCATCTTAAGGGGGAATTCCTTACATCAATACACACTCTCTAATTTCACTCCCAACTGAGTATCAAGAGTCACCAATCTAAAGAAATAATTTTATATTTTGAGGATAATACATTCTATAAATTATATATATATAAAGGAGTGAGAATTACCTTTTTAAAATCAATCAGACACTAAAGTACAGGCTAGTAAAATTGTGTCGTGAACTACACAAGGCTCAACACACTTCTCTTCGGAGGTCATATGTACTGCATATATCAGGACTGATCTACATCCCTTATATACAATCTAATTACACTATATAATTCTTGTCTTCAATATATATAAGACCCATGTCTAGATACCCTGGTCATGACCACCTCCTCCACTTGAATGGCCAGTAGTACTACAACTGTCTGCCTAGTGAGGATCCACTTATCCTTTTTCTAAGGGCGTAGGTAGTATGGATCCTATACCACTAAAAACAAATGTTAAGGTCCAAAAAACCAATTAAGGTACTATATAATACCATAATATAATTAATCTATGTGGTATCTATCACATTGAAGCTTCAGGTCCCCTATCTTCCCACACTGATGGAATAACACCTAGCTACTGATGCATACACTCTAACTACCATCACTCTAATGAGAACTCTCTAAGAGATGCTTCCTACCACTGGTTGAAGTAATATCTGGTCTAGATGGTGAAACACCATGGCCCATACCTTCATACCCTCTTATATTATGCTAAGTAATGAGGGATTTATCCACTATCCTTGATACGATAATCAATGGGAAGATATTCACCTATAATCGTATGTCATACTTGAGTCCATCCTCAAACCGCCTAACTATGTACAACTCATAACCTAGAAGAATAGGTTTTAAGTGATGAATCTTGGTTAAGTGAGATGAATAGTCCATAATAGACATACTTATAAATTGTAGGTGAATAAAATCCTTGGCTTGGGTAGCCCTCAAAGTCTTAGGATAGAAGTAATCAAAGAAGGTTGCATGAAAATATCTCCAAACCATAACCCGATGTTGGTATACCTACATGATAACAACCCACCATCTCTTGGAGGATCCAAAGATCATGTATATATTGAGTTTCAAACTCTTATTAGGTGGTGTCTCAAAGTGCTCAAAGATAGATATCATGGCCTCTAGCCATGAACCAACAGCCTGGGGACTACCTTCCCCTGAAAAGGTAGAAGGGTACTGCTGGTGAAACCCTCTAGTCAACTCTACCATAGAAGGGGAAGGTGGTGGAGATTCTAATATAGATTTTACTATCCATAAGAATCAATATTGAAACTAAGCATCAATTCCCAAATCATGAATAGTTAGAGGTTTCATAGGTGGCACTATAGGAGGTAATACGTATGGATTAGGTCCCACCACCTATGAAGAATGTCTATGGACACCCTCTTGGGGCATGAATTGAGGCTACTGTGGTGTCATATCTTTATAATTCCAAACATACGCCTCAAAAAAAGGTTTTATAATAGAAAATATCATTGAATAAGAAATATGACAGATATAAATCTTTCTTATATAAGATTCATCAACCCCCCTTTTCTCCTCATAAATTCAGTTCTACGTGATATAAAATATCACAAGGATCATGGAAGACACTCACTACTGACCACTACTAAGGTTTAGTCAGGTTTATGTTCTTAGTTTCACAATAATGGTTCTGGTACATAGTTTTTTAATTTCATGGTATAGAGGAAAACACCATTTAATATGCAATTGAATTTTCCATTTAACATCAACCATTTCACTCAAGATTTAAAATTCAACATTTATATATATATATATTGGTTCAGTTATGTGATATATCCTTCCCAATTTATAAATTCCCAACAATATAAATTACAATTAGAACATCATGTAATTATAAACAAACCTGTTACATCCAGGCTCTAGATGAAAAAGACCATATAAAATGATTTGATTTGATGAATCACCATTCACAATTTATACAAGTACATGATTTATAATGTGTAATTGGAATTCATGTAATTGAAATCAACTAACATTTTAATCTATATAACTCGATATAGATGGATCAAACATGTAATAATTGGTTAATTAAGGTTCCACCCTCAAGCTATATAGGATAGAACCATTTAGGTTGAGGTAGAAACTTTAACAACCAATTATTTACCTCATTCATCTTACATAAATTTTATTCAATAATAGGTATATCACTCATGGAACATACATAATACCATAAGAAATTCTTGTAATAAAGTAAACATGTAAAGACTTATACATTACATTTAAATCCTTAGGTTTATATAATGATACATGAATAAATACTTCCTCTACACATAAGACCAAGGATAAAAAGTGAACCCACAATAAAATTAACAATAATAAATTTTAGAAATTATGTGAGTCACCCATCAATGAAATCAAAACAACTGTAACAAGAATAATCCAAAGCAACAATTCTCATCTCAATTAATTTGGATTCTTCCTTATACATGGGTTAGCTACTCCTAGGAACAAGATCAATACCAAATTCCAACACATTCTTAGTCTCCTATATACCAACCCAAAACAGTAATCCAAAAAAAAGATACTCTAATATTAATTTGTAGCATCTAGAGCCCAGATCACTTATAAGTAGTCAAACATTAATGTCCACATGGCTATAAGTATGCCTCCTCATGTACCAGAGGTTGTTGACTAGAAGAAAGGGACTATGATGGTACAATTGGGATAACATACCCTTCTTCATTATAGTATCAACTCAATGATATAATAAATTTATGATAAAACAAAGCAAATGAGGAACAACATAAGGTAAATCCTTTATATTTAATAAATAGATAGGCATAAACCATAATCAAAACCACATCTACTAACATATACAAAATGGTTTTATGTCACGATGTTATACATGAATGGAAAATATAAGTAAATAGAGCACAAAACATATACAACATGCTATAACAAAATGAAAAAAGACCAAAATCTATCTTCAATAAAATAACAAGCATAATCATGGTCATCTTATATTATACTCTATCATAGTATAGAAAATCTAGTGTCTATACCTAGATGCTTCCCTTTGTCCCTACCTACATCTATGAAGTCTATCTTGGTACCAATCAATAGCCAGAATAGGGTGTGAGATAAAATTAATAGGCCACCACCAATGGCGTACTATCTAGTATGTGAATATATAATGAGAAATGTATAATTATAATAAATAAGGGTGATAAATTAGTAAACAATGTCAGTTCGAGTTTCTCATGGAACACTCGTAAGATACCAATTGATTTAGCCTAATATAGAATGAATATAAAAATTTGTTAAATTAAAAAAAATAATGGGCATAATTACCATTAATTAGGCATGGTCGATATCAAACATCATTATCTTTAACTATAAATAGACAATGTGAAACATTATGTCCATTAGTTAGGCATAGACACTATGGAACATCATGTCCATTAATCATAAATAAACATGAAGTAACAACATATGATATGATTTCAAATAAATAATATGGAACGATATGTCCATTATTCATATTAACTACAAGGATCATCATGTCTATAATTTACAAGTGAAAAATAAGGAACATAGTTTCCATAAACATAAATAACAATAAGGAACATTGTGTCCAATACATAAAGCTAGCATGATTTAATCACATCCATGTCAAGTTATATTCATGTATTTTTTTAAAAGGTTGGGGCTGAAGTCTCAATTAATTATTAAAGCAAAGACCACTTTTAATTCGGGTTAGAGGGAGACCCATTACATATCCCAAATTCCCAAGAAAAATTGGCCTGAATACAAGGCTCAAAAGACCATTTTTTGGCCCAAAGGACCCCTTAGTGAAAAATATTGCTATAGTACCCACGCTGCTTCACTACCTACTACAGTACTACCACCACTACAGTTATGCTACCGTTCCTCCTCTGCTACAGAACCACCACTGATACAGTCACCGCTACTACAATACTGCTACAGTTCCCTGCTACAGTACTACTACAGTACCAGAATTTCATCCCTACCCAGATTTGATCCTGGGTCTTTTGGATGCCGAGCCGGAGCTTGTACCACTGGGGTACATGATGTAATCACATCCATGTCAAGTTATATTCATGGATAAAAAGAATCACTACTGGAACTATTCAATACATTTAATCATTAAACCCATGGAATTTATAAGTAATATGAAGGGTCCAATGTGCACAATTCATTCCACTACATCACTCTATTATCTCACTTTATAACATTTCATAGGCCAATGTTAATCCATACACACCTCAGTGGTGTTTTTTTATAAGGTGAATGTAAGTCATTAAGTCATATAATAGAACTCACCCAAGGGGTGTATTAGGTTGATATTTTCAACCACAAACTAGTTATCAAGTTATCATAACATGTATAGAATTAATATTTAATAATTAATTTAGTTTTTTTATCAATTTTAGGATCAACATAAAAAATACAAATGTACGACACAATGAAAACATCATATAAACACCCAAAATTGTAGTGAAAAGTATGATACCACCTAAAATAGATGGGTAGTAGACTACTTCTATGTTATAAGTATTTAACTTGGGATTTAATGGATGAAATTGTATAAATAGACAAATACCCTAAAATTATGGAATATTAGCTTGCACAGATTTATCATTCCATACACCAAGTTAAATGAAGAAAATAAGTAAGTGGATTGAATCACTTACTAATATGGATCCAACATGATGAATGGGGAGTGATTATGATCTCAAATGAAGGATGTTTCAAAAATCATAGAGGAGAGACAAAGGGAGCTTCCAATTAGAGGGAGGTGTTGTATGATTTTAAAATAAAAGGGGATAAGAAGATTTAAAGGCATGGAGTGAAAATGGAAAATGACACCATTTTAAATGGGTTCATGGTTTGGTCGCATGGTTGGACAAACCATTTCCCCACCATATGAACCCACTACCTAAAGTGTCACCCAGTCTCATGTCTATATGAATAGTTTGAAAACCCATGCATAGCCTATGCATGCTCATTTTCCAACACCTCCACCCCCTCACACAGTTAGGCATATGGTTAGAAAAATCATGCACCAACTATGCCCAATATACCTGTAATTTATTGCAGGTTTTTCATGGATGTGTGGACTCCCTCACATGGTTAAACTAAACATAAACCTCTATTCATGGGATTCATGTTATATATACATGGTTACTACTAACCATACACCAATTGTGGGCCTCTTCCTGTTTCTAAAAAAATGGAGCTCTAGGATCTGAACAAGCCCCACATGCTCCCAAACCCTTCCATTAACTCTTATGAACATTCATATTGGTAAAAATAAAGTTTTAAAATAAAATTAAATAGATATATATAGAATAAATTTCTACTAAAGAATAATTCCATATGAGATTATATCTTCTCCTAGAGTCATGCCACACCATCAGTAGACATGTTTGACCACTGATACACCTCTATAGGAACCTCCGACACAAGGGTCAAGAAAAAAGGATCCAATTGAATCGATAGGTCTTATACAAGGTATTTATTTAGGGATAGGACTTATGTATGTTCACTAAAATTGTGACTAGGGAAGAGAAGACATAGGTCATACCTTAAAACACACCTGAATCCTCCAGGTCAAAATCCCCTATTGCCTGAAGCTATAATTCCCTCTGTCAACCTATTATATATAACCAAGGCTTGATCCAACACCAAAGCTCATCCAAAATGACCCCAAAACATATAATTAAATAGAAATAATTCAACACAACTCAACACTATCCACTCTGGGTAGCACTAACTCACTTTCACAATTTTAAATCATGTCTTCAGAATGTATCTTAGTGGGGGGAATTTCCCTCTTCCTTTTATTATTGAATTCACATCACACATCACCACATAAAGGATCCATCACTGCTATATGTTTCATATAATAACTCTAGATTATTAGACCAAAATATTCCCATGAGTGGTCCCTACTCAAGGTGAAAACCCAAACCATCACCTAGCTAAACCTTGGTCACCCTCAGAGTTGTTGTAAAGTGATCCTTTCTGAATAGATACTTGTCTTAGTCCTGAGATAGGATCAAATCATAAAAAATATGATCACCTAGACCCCCTCTTGTTCCATACATATCCTCCATAAATATGGTTGTGAACAAAACCATCTGATTGGTTGAGGTCCAGACACTAGAAGACCTAGAACAATGCCTCGATGCAATCCAAAACTACCCAGGGGTTAGGCTCACTGTAAAAAATCTATAGTTTCATCACTGGAACTCATGAAACATGCTAAACCTACACGTATCATCATCATGACTTTATAGATCCATCAACTTCCCAACACATTAACAATCAACCATCAGATCCACTGAAGTATTTATACACTACACAACAAGTTATAACACTATCAAATGCCTACCTATAGAAAACAAAACATGATTGGTTTCCTATCTGAGGCCTCATAACACAATCTATTATTTTTATGATTCTGTCATGAAATCTTAGATGGATTTCATCATGAAAGAATCTTGAAAATTATCAAGACATAACATAATCAAAGTGAATATCTTGGGAAATAACACAAGAACTATCAAAATACATAATACTATATGATGAATGTACCGTAGGTACCCTATAACTGATATCTTTGTATGAGAAGTCAATAATAATTTATTAAAAGTTTTGGTGAATGGATATGTTGGATGCTGCCCAAATACTGAGTTCCCTATCCTGAAATCCATACTTGAGACACTCTATCACAACCCAACCCACCAAGTACTA
This sequence comes from Viscum album, assembly GCA_963277665.1. Classification (NCBI taxonomy): domain Eukaryota; kingdom Viridiplantae; phylum Streptophyta; class Magnoliopsida; order Santalales; family Viscaceae; genus Viscum; species Viscum album. The sequence continues at coordinate 1,089,960,864 of OY728165.1, forward strand.
CTTGGTCGGAGGAAGGTCGAGTGTGACTACCACAAGACTACCTCTAATAAGTAAAGGGATGGTGAGAAGCACTAATTAAGAAATAATTAATATGGGAGGCGTTATCCTAAGTACATATATGCATGAACACACATCTGTCTCCATGAAACAATGTAGTGATATTAAAATAAAAAGGAGATCTATAGTGTAAAACATGCGTGTATCAACCTATATAAAAAAACATAGTATTGTAGTACATTAAAAGGAATAAAGGTGGAAAATAGACACCCAACTAGAAAAAAACTGTAAAGAGGGAAGAACTAAAGAGATCCTAGATCACAATCTCCAAGGTCATCCACAACATACAGTCAGTGACAAGAGCTGATATACTCTACAGAAACTAGGTCCACCATGTCACTATTGATTTTATTATCATTTGTATAAGACTTTACATGTGTGGGAAACACCACTATATGGGTGAGTATCAACATACCCATTAGGCACCCCAAAATCACCAAACACAAATAATCAATAGGTAAAGAGTTTCAACTAAACACCATGAAGGTCTATATAGCAGAACATGAGACAATACCATAATAACTGAGATATTCTCAAAAGAAAATCTAAGAAATATAGAAAGAGGATACCCATATCTACATCCTAGTCAAGAATTATGAGTCATCCATTTGTTCCAAGGAGACCACAAATGAAAACCAATTCCATGTGTGAACTCACAAGAGTCAGAGTAGAGAGGTCTGCCCCTCACTACTGCTCACCAAAAATGAGGGAGGACTACCTATTTCTAAGAACCTCACATAACCTATAGAAAAGTGTGTAGGGACCTCACATCTCCATTGTTACCCACAGTCAAGGGAGTGTGATCTATAGCTATACACCATGTGTAACCTCCTAATAATATGAGTGGAGGGGCTTGATCCTTTCTACTACACTCCACATCCAATCAAGCACCAAATCACATGGAGGAACCACTCTTTATCAAAGCTAAAAGATATGGGAGTACCACTCTATAGATAGAGAAATCATTCCCCATGATGTATGTGGGAGTACTAAATCTACCTATGTAAAGAGTATTGGGGATCAACGCCCTAGTGTGACAGATGAGTATAGACCATGGAAACTCTCTTGTGATATAACCCTATTACTACCAATGGCCAAGCATCACTGAAGTAAGAATAACCTAATGTTTTATCTATGATGTCAAAATAAAGGACACCATCACATTTCATGTGGAAAACTACTCAGTATAGGTCACTCGTGACTAAAAACTGAGTCTCAAAGAAGGAGATACATATGGAATAAGTCTTTGATGGTATTACATGATGTGTCCTCCTAGGGTACATGGAACATATCACTAATCCATACCCTAAACACATATCTTCATGTCAATTGATGTGTAATAAAAGTACATGAAATGTACTTGTTTTAAAATGGAATGAATCCCCATGTCGACACATCAGCGTGCGATCACCTGCACATGACTTATCTAGCCATCTGAATATACACAACATATACATGAAGTACATGCCATATCCTGTAATACCAAGCATATGAACATGCCCTCCGATCCATGCCTGTGTAAATCAGTTCATTCCCATGTACAGTGCCCCATGCCTATGTACTTGGTTATGTACTACTACATGTCCATGTCCTCTTAACATGGAATGTCTACCCATGTTCTCATCTACATGTCATACTCCCTCTACATGACATGTACACTTAGAACACGAAATATAGTTCCCAAAACTCATTCTCCCCCCCAAATAATAAACAACATGTTCTCCTACACTATACACCATGTGATCAAGACTTCTAAATTTAAAATCCCTATGAACCTCCTAAATCCCGCTATTTCCTCATGATTTCATACATATTGACCCCATGAGATCCATATAAGTCACAAAAGGGCTTAAAATATTCAATACAAATGCATATATGTGGAAAGGTAATATAAAAAATCACAAATCGACCTACCTCATTGTGAAATTATGATGTTTTGGGTCCAAATGCATGCCCAAAAGCTGTTGCAACTTGATCTAAACTCGATTCTCATCAATAATAAAGTTTGGAAGAACCTCTTCTCCCTTATGATTCTATACATCATGCGAGGGAGAAACCATCTCCCTTACTCTCTTGTGTGGGAACGAAAATAGGAGGATAATATTTATTTCATTATTTATTTTAATTAATTAAATACCCTAACTCATTTATCATGCCCTCCAATAATCTCTTTAAACCAAGAATTCAATGATGACCAACTTTATATTGTGACTAGGGTAAAACTCATATCTTGGAAACGACCATGCTCTTGGATTTCCCATATGAGGTCACGAATAGTGGGAAAATCATTTATACTGAAAAGATTCATGAAAATTATTTAAAATATATTAATATTTATAATATATAAATTCTAGGTTCCTGTGATTCCTGACCACAATGCTAACTCAGAGGATAAATCCATACATGTACATAAAAATATACAAAGCACTAAAGTAGTGGAACTAGATTCATTACATTGATGATTTTTTTCAATCAATTTAGAGGACCTCAATACTAAGAAAAGGTGGGTATTAGATTTTGATATCATCAACTAATAGTGCATTAGGTTGATATACCTATAAAAACCTTCTTTATAAGGTATAGAAAATATCAATTCATAGTGATTCCATTCATAAATAAAAATTTCTCAATTATTTTATTGGATTTAGTTAAAACATTCATTAGAGATCACCTCAACCTATTTAAAATTGTATTTAGGGATTATGTTACTATATATTATTAGAGAAAGGAAGATCTTGAAGAGTGTTTTTTATTTTGATACATACCCTTCAAAAGTATAAATTATATACCAAATTAACCAAGTGTAAATTATGGTTGAATAATATACTATTATTCATTAATTTAATCACATATGTGGCTATATGTAAAGATCCTTAAAAGAAAAGGTGAATAAATAATGTTATAAACCTATATCACTAACAAATATCTATATATTTGTTGGGTTTTTTGGATACTATTAATGTTATGAGTGAAATTAATCAAAATTTTACTAACCTCTATTCATATTAACATGGAAGGGAATAATGTTTCTCTAAACAGATGAATGTGAAGTTAGGTTCTTATGAATAAGTTAGTCACTAGACCTATACTCAAATTACCATATAGTGAATATTGGTTTTTAATATACAATGATTGTTAAATTAATGTTTTTGTATTTTATATATGAAAAATCATAATGAAATCGGTTTTTTCACATGTAAATTAATAACTCGTGAGAGAATTTAACCCACACATGGGTGGTAGTTAATAGTGGTAAATTTTTTCATTAGTGATTTTGATGCATTATATACATGGATAAAAGTGCGATATATATACTAATAGAATATATATAAAGTATATATTAACAAATAAGGATATTAACATATACCAAAGGAGATGGTTAGAGTTAATCAAGGATTATGATTTCATAATAAATTTCAATTTAGGGCAAGTGGATGAGATAAATAATGTATTAAGTAAAAAAGTTCATGATACCTTATCAATGATGAGGATATAATGAGACCCAATCTCCATGGATATTCATCATATGGAAATCTAAATCCTTAGGGAGGGGATGAAATAAGACTCCCCCAATTTATTTCCCAACTATATATCCATGTGAGGTTCAAAGAGGCTTAAATGTTTTATATTAAGTGATATAAGAAGGTAGGAAATTCCATAGAGTACAAACTAGTAAATGTTAGAATTATAATATTCAAGAAATTATATATATATATATATATATATATATATATATATATATATCCTTTTGTACAAGTATTTAATATGAAGTTGATTAATTATGCATATATATTATCATTTTCAATTCATCCTTAGAGCACAATTATGTCTATATATCTTAAAGAGTATATTTATTTAGAAAACATGAATAGAGAGAATATAGATTGTTTATATCCATTTTTGTTATATTAGTAAAATATGGATAGACATCATGAGTCAAATAATATTATGTAACCACTAACTATATCTATATGGTAATGAGAGAATGACATCATGGATTTCGTAATAGGTCATACTAAGACCTCTATAGGTAAAATATTCCATCAGGGTGGTAGTGGATCGAATTATACTCTCCGAACACTTAATTTCTATTCATGGTGATTTCAAATTCGATCAAATTAATATGTTATAAATAGTATAAGTTCTAAGGTTGAATAGAGTAATACATTCAATTTCATTTTATCATGATCTATGTTTCACATAAAATCCATCAATAAGCCTCCTACATGAATTCAATAAAGATATACATTGATGTACAACATATCGTAATTAACTAATAGTAAATCTAAAAGGAAAATATATACATTGGAGGATAGGTTATATTATTCTTGATGGATTTTAAAGGAGGATGGAACGGTAATTTTCTTCTAATCAAGGTCTCACATAAGCACAATTTTGACTAAATTATTAAAATATATTCATAGGAGGATATATATGTTTTGACATGTAGAACTATAACATTTTGGGATGAAGTTGGAGATAAAGTTATTGGGCCTTAATCTTAATCAATAAATGACATAAATGGTTCTAAAATTATAAAAACATATCAAAGGAGAACAAAATCTGATGAAGCATTATTTTGTAAATAATCAATAATATCTATATTTTGAGGTTGATGCTAAGGTATTCATTCAAATATCGTCCCAAAAGTGGGTTATATGATATAGTAAGAAGGGAAACCTATACCAAGTTACACCATCATTTTCAAGATTCTTGATGACATGGGGATTATAGCATATAACATAGTGATGATATCAATTATCTTTCATTTGGATGATGTGTTCCATGTATCTATTTTGAGGAAGAACATACCTAAGAAATAAAATTTATAAAACTCAGAAGGTGTAAAAATTTTACATGATCCCAATTTTAAGGAATAGTCGATAGAGATCATGGAATATAAAGAATATTAACTATAAATTAATACCCAAAACCAGATTAATCTTCTATAAAGACATCAAAATTTTAAGGAATCTATGATGGAACTAAAGGATGTGATTAGAAAAAAATACCTACTTATTATTTTCAACCAAGTAATTAAATTTTGAGGGTGATATTTTTTAAGGTGTGGTTATAATGTGTAAGAACTCGAGTTTTTTGAATGGGTCAAAATCCCGACCCTGCTTGAATTTTTGACTTTTTTATGAGAAAAATGGGAAAATCTGGGAAGTTCTGGAAATTTCCAGATTATATGTCATGTACTCCAAATTACACACCATGTGTAGGTTAGGCATGTACTGTCAGTGTTCTGACCAAATACATGACCTGTGGTGACCGTGTAAGAATTTACTACCACATTGTGTGTAGAGTTACTTGACACACCGTGTATATTTCTTCCATTTACCGGCTGAATCTTAGTCGTGTGTTGACCTGTGTGGCACATCCATGTCATGTGGATACCTCCGCTTAAGTCAGATTAAGGAAAATACTACTACACGGTATGTAGTCCTTTATAAATTCTATGTACTTTTATTTTTATTCATTTATATGGGGGGCGTTGTTTCTAATTTTAGAATATGTATTCTTTTTCCCCAGTTTCAGACTATGACGCTCTGTGAGGTCAAGAACATTTCTTCTCCTAGAATCTTCATCTGACATCTGTTCTTCAATTTGTCAGTGGATATGGTATCGCAATGGGAAGGCTAAACCCTTGAACCCTATTTTTTTCTAGTTTCATTGCCTCACACACCACAATTTCCATCTAAGAAGAATTGCTGGGTTTTGATGGAAGCATAGACCTAAAAATATCAGATTCAAATTAGAGCTTTATATTGGATGTGCTTAAATCTATGAGTCTCAGTTAGGTGGTTCATACCTTCTTCCATGATTTTTTGGTCATTTGGGGGTTGTGGATTTTTAGCATGACATTGGGTATTGAGCGAGACCCTTGTTTAATTATATTGAAATGACTGTATGCATTGTGGGATGTCGTTGGGTATTTCCTTATCCTGTTATTCTTGATCAAGGCTAAGTTAGAGGTCGCTGCTCATTTGAGGCATTTTGGATGGGGGTTCCAAAATGATTATAATTTAATTGTTATGAATTAAACTGATAAGTTTGAATTGTTAAGAATGATTAAGTTTGTTAGAGGCTTTCATGACATTGGTGTTGGTATGGGATAACACATTGCTGGTGCAATTCAACTGTTTAATTGTTTTTCATGTTTATAGTGTTTCTGGTGCTTATATATATATATGTGATGTGTGATATTTCATATACTGGAACCTTCAGGTTGTGTTGGGCATGGCCAGGATATGGTTGAGTGATGTTGATTATAGGTTGGGCTTGGACCAGGTTTCATTGGGTAGTTTGACCATGGGATTGGGCATCATGGACGTCGGATCAAGGTAGTGTGACTGTCAGGTTGGGCATGGCGTGAGTTACTTGTATGGTAAGGCCATAAGACTTGAGCGACATAGTTGTAGGGACACGAGGTGTCAGAGATGTTGTGGCTTTGGATTTTTTTTGGTGATTATCACTCACATGGAACTTTGAGTAGTGTGCACATAGGTAGACTTCGTGATGAGGTGGTTTTGATCACTTGTTGGGTAGAGGCCACCGATAGATGAAGTTAGGTACAATTGGTTTGGGGGTTCTTGCCATAGAAAGCCACGTAGAATGTGAGGAGCCTTTAGAGGATAGAATTGAGGCTATCAGGATGGGGGAAAGGCATGCTGTGATTTGAGGGAAGGCATCATTGTCCCTTCGGTTTCTATTTGAGGATATGCATTATTGATCCTCCAGTTGTTGTACCTTGTGTATGAGTGGGCTTTGGAGTCAGGTCACTATTGTTTGGGAATGCCTTCGGGACGTCAGTACTTGAGACACGAGGTGTTAGGAGGAAAATGGTGCCAGGTTACATGATAGAGATTCCAGTGTTGGTCAAAGTAGGTGACACTCCATGGTGGCTGCTGAGAACCAGTGGAGTTTACAATTATTTTTGCATCGTACTGTTTACTAATTTCCTTATAAATTCATGCCTGCTTAAAAACTTATATTAGGTACGCACCATTGGGTGGTATCCTATTGAGATTAATCTCACACCCTACATGGGCCCTTCGGGACTCTTGTAGACTTTATGGATTTACATACGTGAAGGAAAGAGATCAGCTTCAAGAGATGGATTACATTAGCTATTGCATGGAGATGGTATGGACCTTGAGGTCGTGCCTAGCTGGAGTTTACTTTACTTTTATTTCTTTCCTGTATTAGTATACTTTGTTTATTTTAGCTACTTTTGGTTAGCTATTGGTGCCCCTTTGTAACTTTAATTTCTATGGATACATGACCAGTCAATTCTAGTAGTTGTTTCAAGTGGTTTCAACATGGTATTGTGTTTACATTTTACTATTGTTGTTTTTACTTTGCTTCTGTTGTTTATCTGCTATTGATTGTTCTTCTACTCCGTGGGTCTGGTTCGAGTCTTCAGATTCATTTATTTTTATTTTATGTTATATATTATTGTTTAGACCAGTACCATTATTATCCTCCGAGATGGTATAGCCTCCCCACTATACCTATCAGACCCTCGCTGCTAGTCGGCAGCCTTTAACATTCGAGGAGGTGCATCTAAGGTAGTAACACCCAACCCGTTTAGCACTGTTCGGGTGGATTTTCAGGTTCGGGACATTACAAAGTGGTATTAGAGGAGTTCTTGATATGGATTTTTTAGCAGTGTTTTGATGGCTACTAATGAGATTGAGACTTCTATTTTTCTTTATGTTGGTTTACTATTTGGGATTCGGTAGACTGGAGATAGGTTGTAATTGGAACTGGGTTTCAAGATTGTGCTAGGGTGCTTGCAGCCCCAGGTATGAGGGATGGACTAAGTTTCCTTGGGTGGGAATTACTGTTTTTATTTTTCTCATATTATAGTTTATATGATTTCCACATCAATGGCTCACATGGTGTGTGATGTTATTGATTGTGATATGTGACCCTTGACCTGGTGTGGTAAGGGATAATTGGACCTTGGATCGATATGGAAAGGCGTGATGTTTTGGATTTTTATAGGAACATTTTTAGGTTATTTCAATTTCATAACTGCACGTATGATTTGTGAAGTGATAATACAATGTGAATAATATCAATTTCCATGCTATATATACTTTTGAAACGTGATGGGTGAAAATCCAAATATAATTGATTATTTATTGAAATTTGATATTCCATTCTTTATATATATTGTAGAATTTCATGTGGCGAGGTATTTGGGTATAGCTTTGGTATGAGTAGGTAGGTACTATGGTTGAGGTGATTTTGATCATCAGGATTGGGCGACTCGGTCGTTAGTTTGAGGCAACATTGGTTGTCAGGATGGGTATAGGCCGAGGTATATTTTATACTTCGATCTGTTTAGGGCGGGTAAGGAGGCCATGAGGCCGAGATTCTATGGGAATTGGTTTTGATAAGGGAGAGTAAGGGTAGTTTTTATATGGTTAATCTTTACTTCTTTCCTTATCTGTGTAGAATATATTGTATATATATATATATATATGGGTTATCAGACCATTATGGTATTCAAAAGGTTTCTCCAAGATGATTTAGATGGATCATCAAATGGGATATGGTACAACACCATAGAAGAAAGATCAAGTTTAGGATCTGGTGCAGGCAGAACATGATCCGTAGGTAGAGGCTTAGGGACATGATCATGTTCAGGATCCAGTGCAGACAGGGAAGTATCCGGGGTTGGCACCCTTCGGGCCATGGCTTGATGAGCATCTCCGGTCTGGTCTGGTACATGTCTTTCAGGGGATCCACAGAGGCATGCAGGGTACAAAGACCACTATGGAATATCATACGAGGGAGTTCCAGTCACAACACTCGTCTCTTTTCTAGGGTGAGGGTGGTCCACAGGTGGATGAGAACTAGATAGAGAGCATAAATATGATCTTCAAGCAAACAGAGACACCTCCTGGGTGGAGGGTCAAGCTAGAGATGTACATCCTGATAGGAACAGAAAAGCATTGGTCAGATGTGCAGGTTTAGGCTTGCATTCACGAGGGACTAGCATGGAAAGACTTCGAGTACAGTTTCATCGAGCACTTTTACCTCGAAAAACTGAGGGCTGAGAGATCTCAGGAGTTCTTGAGCCTTCAGTAGGGAGACATGTTCGTCATGGACTATGCAACTACTTTCACTGAGCGGTCTCGCTTTGCAACTAGTATGGTAAGCAATGACTCGGTAAGGGTTAGGCACTTTGAGGATGGCTTACGACACACCATTAAGATCCAGGTAAATATCTTCATGCTCAGTCATTCTCAGAGGCGATGAATCCAGAACTCATAGTGGAGGGAAACAAGAAAAGATGTCTCACTTAGGCCGAACGATGGCTTCAGGTGATAGTTCAGATAGCAGGTAGTGAGGACGAGATGAGTTCTAATAGGGAAGTCAGGACAAATATTCATCTAGAACACATAATAGTAGTTCTTAAATGGTTTGTTTTAAATGTGGGTAGCCAGGACATGTCCAAACTCAGTGCGATAGGCCTCCAAAGGAGTACCGAGCATGTAGAAATGTCTGACATCTTGAGAGGTTCTGCAGGTAGCCTTCTCAGACAGCTGGAAGGTAGGGACCAGGACAGACTATGGAATATGGGGTTAGATTAGGGTCAGTACCAGGTGACAGTATCCAAGGTTCAAATGCATACAGAGGACATGATAAAGATAGTGGGACCCAGCTGAGGGGTCAGTGGCCAGCGACTGGTGCATCACTGTAGGGAGGACAGGCTTCAGGAAGCTATGTGTCAGGTTAGGTGCACGCTGTGGAGATTCCAGAGGCTGAGAAGGCTAGTGAGGCGACTACGGTTAGAGGTACACCACAATTGTGACCGTGACTTCCTTGTTTTCTTTTTGGCATGACCCATTGAGGCATGTCCATTTTAAGTGCACGAGGTTCACGAGATATATGTGGACTGACTAGATATTGGTCAGTGGGATTGACATCATTATGGGTGTGTGATATATATATATATATATATGAGATGCGTAGAATCAGGAGCATCGAGGATGTAGGTTACTTGAGGTGTCATGGGCATTAGGGCATCTAGGATGTGGGTTACTTGAGGTGAAAGGCATCAGGTTTTTTTGACCATCCATGGGATGCAGGACCTCGTGGAGGCGGACACTGATGCAGTGTGTGATATATTTGGGTGTTAGAAATGATACGGGAGAACCGATGAGGTGCAGGGATGACGATGCATCACAGGAGGACCATGGGTCCATGAAATAGGCCATTGGACCTTTTCTTGATTTGATTTATGGTTGGTTTGATATCGAGTTAATAAATTCATAAGGTGGGGATCCCCTTGATGAATTTAGCTAGAACCTTTGAGACTCGAGTATTTCAGTTTTCTTGACCAGGATAGGTATATTTGGTGCCATCTCTGAGTTTTGTTTTATATCTTAGGTATGAGCTATGTTAAGGTGGGGAGATTGTAAGAACCCGGGTTTTTAGAATGGGTCAAAATGTAGATCCTATTTGAATTTTTGACTTGTTTTTGAGAAAACTAAGAAAATCTTAGAAGTTATAGAAATTTACAAATTACACATTGTGTACTCCAAAGTACACTTCGTGTGTGGGTTTGGTGTGTACTATCAGTGTTCTGACCAAGTACATGACATGTGGTGACCATGTAATAATTTCCTACTGCACTATGTGTAGTGTTACTTGACACACTGTGTATCTTCCTTCTGCGTACCAGCTGAATCTTAGCCATGTGTTGACCTGTGTGGCACATCCAAGCCGTGTGGCTACCTCCACTTATGTTAGAGCATAGAAAAAGATAATACATGGTGTGCAGTCCATAATACACACCATGTGCTTTTATTTTTATTAGTTTATATGGGAGGGCCTCATGTCTAATTTTAGAAGGCATATTCTTCTTCCTCAATTTCAGATAGTGATGCTCCAGGAGTCCAAGAACATTTATTCTCCCAGATTCTTCATCCAACATTCATTCTTCAATCTGCTGATGGCCATGGGATCGTAATGGGAAGTCTAAACACACACACTCTCTTTGGTTCTAGTTTTTTTTGAATCACACACCACAATTTTCATCCAAGCAGAATTGCCAGAATTTTATGGAAACGTAGATCTACAAAGATCATATTTGAATTGGAGCTTGATATCAGACATGCCTACATCTACAAGTCTCAAGTAGGTGGTACACAACTTCTTTGGTATTTTTGTGGTCATTTGGGGGTTGTGTCTTTTTAGCGCAACATTGGGTATTAAGAGAGGTTGTTGTTTAATTATATTGAAATAACTGTATGCATTTTTGGATACCATTGGGTATTTCCTTATCCTGTTATGCTTAAGTGAGGTTGGGTTAGAGGCCGCTTCTCATTTGGGGAATTTTGGCTGGGGGTTCCAAAATGGTTATAATTGAATTGCTGTGAATTAAACTACTAAGTTTGTATTGTTAAGCATGCTTAAGTTTGTTATAGGCTTTCAAGACCTTAGTGCTGGTATGGGACAACACATTACCTATGCAATTCAACTGTTTAATTGTTTTTCTTATTTTCAGTGTTTCTATTGCTTATATATATGTGATGCGTGATATTGCATATGCTGTAACCTTCGGGTTGTGTTGGGTGTGGCATGGATTTTGTTGACTGATGTTGATCATAGGTTGGGATTGGCCTGAGTTACATTGGGTGGTTCGAACATGGGATTGGGTATCATGGATGTCATCTTGCGGTAGTGTGACTATCTGGTTGGGCATGGCCCAAGTTACTTGGATGGAGAGGCCATTAGACTTGAGCGACATGGTCAGAGAGACACGAGGTGTCAAAGATGTTGTGGCTTGGGAACTTATTTTGGTGACTACCGCTCACTCAAAACTTTGAGCAGTGTGCACACAGGTAGACTCTATGATAGGGTGGTTTTGACCACTCGTTGGGTAGAGGCCCCCGATAGATGCAGTAATGTACAACTGGTTTGGGGGTGCTTTCTATAAAAAACCACGTGGAAGGTGAGGAGCATTTAAGGGATAGAGTTAAGGCTATCAGGTTGGGGGCAGAGGCACACCATGATTTGAGGGCAGAAATTGATGTCCCTATGGTTACTGATTTGACAGTAGACATAACTATCCCTTCAGTTACTGATTTTAGGGAAAACATCATTGTCCCTTTGGTTCCTATTTGAGGACATGCATCACTGCTCCTTTGGTTGTTGTATAATTGGAAAGCATGGGATTTCGAGAAGGGTCACTATTGTTTGGGCATGCCTTCAGGAAGTTAGTACTTGAAACATGAGGTGTCTGTAGAAACATTGTGTCGGGTTACATAACAGAGATTCCGGCATTGGCCGAAGTAGGTGACACTCCATGGTGGCTGATGAACACCAGTGGAGTTTATGTTTATTTTTGCATTGTACTGTTGACTGTTTTCTTTATAAATTAATGTCTTCTTAAACACTTATATTAGGTACTCACCATTGGGTGGTATCCTACTAAGATTCGTATCACACCCTGTACGGTCCCTTTGGAACGCATGTAGACATTATTGATTTATGTGCACAAAAGATATCAGCTTCAGAAGATGGATTGTATAAGCTATTTCATGTAGATGATGTAACGCCCTGACCTCAGAAGCCCAGAGTCAGTGCATTATTTTAATACATTGGTATGATTACAAGGAATTAAGTCCTTAAGGATCGATCGGTTTAGTATCCTTGGAAGTACTAGATAAATTCATAAGTTTTACATTACATTATAAAATGAAAAACAAAATCAACATTATCTCTACTGACCACATTCATATCTCTTAGACTATCCTTGTAGGTAAATCATAAAACACTTCTTGGAATCTTGGGAAAATAAAACATAAGAAAGGGGTGATCTCAAACACTCAATAAGGGTAAGAAATGCAGCAGAAGATAACATAAGCATTAGGTATGGTGAATAATTTAAAGCACATGACTTTACAAATAATAAAAATAAACACTTTATGGTATGAATATGAGAAGAGTAAATAATTCCATAATAAAACATAGACATGGGTATTCTACTAGTCGAATAACCACATGAACCATCAATATTATTTTCATAATGAGGGAATGTATAATGCTAGACATTCTGAAACATTTTTTCAAGGCCTCAACCAAGATTTGTAAAAATGATTAAGGCCTCGACCAAAACTATATATCAAATTTGGAAAAGGTGTTGTCCAATTCCACATCTAATTGTCTCATGAGACCTATCGATGCACCAAAGAGCTATAGTGGGCTCCCCCTATCACTTACTAAGTCCAATACATTCCTCATATGAAAAGTTTGAAACATAACATAGAAATTCATATTAAAATAGGTATACGAAATGTCAATACTTTAACCACAAACCATGAATGGTATAAAACTAACACATCCATAGTAAAATATATCACAAAACATTCAATACAATATGGAAGATTTGTATCATAATAAATCAACTTCAAACAAGTTTAAAGGATGTTGACATAGATAAAAATGATTTGTAAAACTCTTTGAGAGAAATATACCTTTTTCATGAAAACATTTAAAATTCACACATTTATAAAGAAATTAATTTAAATTAGATTTTTGAATAAAAGTATCCCATACCACTTTGAATATTTTGAAAATATTTATCATTTCAAAACATTCATGTCCATATAAATAAATCCTTAAAATCATTTTGAAAACATTGACATTAATTAAAAGTATTTAGAAAGATAAATATTTAAAACATTTAAAATGATTATTTAGTTAAATAGAACCTCCCATAAAACCTTAAAAGATTCCTTTTGAATTTTTTTTTTTGAAATATGGGTATCAATGATTAATATGTCCCAGTAAATACTTACACATAAATAATCTTAGATAATAATGAGATTGAGTAAATAACCCTTACCTTGTACTTTCCTTTAGTAGAGGGTACGTTTGAACTTTTGTATAATGACCATAGTATGTTATTAAATTATACCAAAACCATATTCATATTTATTATATCATACCTGATTCATTTATGACATTATTCTACCCATTTAATAATGATTTCCTTGTTAAATTAACATTTTGGGTAATAATCGCTTTCTTTATCATACGTGTTCTAACTTGTTATTCTTTAGTGATGATTTATGGTTTTGGTGAAATTGTGTGATCATGGTGAATAGTTGTGCCAAGGGGGTTTAGTTTCATGAATTTAAAATGATGATTTTAGGTTATGGATTTTCTAGAATTTATAAACATTTTATGAAAAATGGGTTTTCACTGGAAATTATTTTCAATAAAAATGGATTTTTATTGAAATTTTTTGGAATTGAAATGGTTTGGCAATGAAATCATTTTGACAGAAATGGTTTTCATGAAAAAGGTGTTTTATTGAAAGGGTTGTTTTGACATGATTGTTGGGAATATGTGGTGTGTGTTAATGTTGCATATACATGGCTTGGTTGAAATATGACCTTGTTCTTGGTGCCAAAGGGTTAATGGAACATGGGAATTGCATATATGAGGCTTGGTTGAAATATGACCTTATGATCGGTGACAAAGGGTTAATGGCACATGGGAAACAATTACTTTATGATGACTTGGTAGATTGATGAGAAACCACTCATGAGTATAGAACTATCATAACATAGATTACATGCATGGTTGCATGGGTTTGTGGAACAGTTGGGTATGCTGAGAAATCCATGTTTTTTAAGTTATCTATGTCTATATTTAATAACAACCCACTTCCAACCAATTAACCAGATTTATTTATACATCATAAATTTATGTTCAACCCTAAAATGGTCAATTCCATCCCTCATTATCCAATGGCCCGAAGGCCTTACTTTTTTATTTATTTTGATAATACTCCTTTCAAGGGGTGAGGTGGAACCCTTACAAGGCCCGTAGGATTAAGTATTACATGGATCATAGGCCTTAAAGAAATTCATTTCCTGTAGGCTTCAAACATTACATACAACCCAGACTAACTACTTAGAACTACTCCTCCCTAGCATCTTCATCAGGAAACCAGCTCTACACCTTCACATGTCTATTCATCTAGGCTATCCCATGTATGCATAGGATTGTCCCTATGGCAGGTTCCATACCCTCTCATTCTTGCAATCCGTGTAGCTTCTGTTGTGGTGAAAGATCCTTGCTCATCCTCCTATAGAGCTTGTTCCTTGTAGGTTGTCTAGTTTGCATCTGTACTTAAGGTTTCTTGAAGGCCTTGAGGTGGCTTGGAGGCCTTACTGGACCAAAGTATTGGGTGGACCGAAGGCCTTAAAGGACTCGGGGACCAAATCAGTGGCCTGAAGGCCCAAACAGGGGAAAATTCCCAGCTGCTTCAGTTCCAAACAGTGCCTGCTACAGTTTCCACTACAGTACCTGCTACATTACTACACAGTTCCCACCACAGTACCTACTATAGTACTTCTACAGTCCTACTATAGTACCTTGGAAATTATTCCTCCACCTAGATTCGATCCCGGGTCACCTGGATGCACTTAAGATTCCTCACCAACCAGGCTGAGGCTCATGTGATCTATCCTTCATTCATTTACCAGTTCGTTTAATTAAATATCATTATGTTACTAAAGGGAAAGTAAAAAGAATTAACCCATGACATTATCCCTAAATTAAAACCATTTTCCCTCTATCAAACTGAAGAAATATCACCACAACCATGCTACATAACCCCCACTAACAATCCATCATTAACTCATCACTACAAACTAGCATACAATGCATGATCTTCTCACTGACGCAACCCCACAACCTAACACAACCCTACCACCTACTACCCAACACAAAATGACTAAAATAATCAAATATATCTATAGTGAACACTTGATAACATTATTTATGTCAACCACACAATCATATCCATAAAAAATGTAATTCTACAACATTCAACAATAGTTTTTAGTATATGGCACATTCATTAATCCTTGTTGAAAACATTCTTTCATTTCCATTTTGGTTTATCACACAACTGGTCTATTATCTTCATTAAGTGTTTTAGAAATTTATAGAGGGTTAATCCATAACACAACTATATAAGCAACACATAATACTCTATAATAACAATTATTTTCATCAATAGTAATGGAAAAGTATCAATTTCCTAAGAAATTTAAAAAGAGAAAGTAAACACATGGGATTTAACCCATCCCATCACTTTTATTTTAGGTTTGGTTCATTATATTCATTAGGGAAATACTTACTAATTATCGTAGGATAAAAAAATCATGACAATACAATAATTTACAAAAACACAAGGGAGAGTGTTTAGATCCCCTATATCAATCAATGATTTCAGAATTATTGTGAAAGGAAAAATTATAGAAGAAATGATAACCAATAAAAACCATGAAAAGAACATTCCAAACATCCAAAACTATAGAAATCACTATCCATATCATCAAATAAAATCTCCCATGGAAACCGTCTTCAAATACACAACCTTCTCCCAATAAGGAATGAAGAGGATATCTATAAACAAAGAGGGGAAACTCACCTCAACTCATTATTGATCAATCTACTAATGTACGGATCAAATCCAAATGAAAGGGGGCTGAAGTAACTCATAGTGACACACATTAATTTCCTAATATTTGAGATACATGAATAATGAATTAAGAGTTTTGAAGGAATTATCAAATTTACACCCAATATAAATTTAATGGACCACATCACAACATTACTAACTACACCATAATAAATAAATTTTCATCCAAAAATACAGTAAAAGGTCTGAGGCTACACCATATTTGACTCAGTGCAATTGGCCTCTGATAGTCACTCTACAAATCTCTCTTAGATCCTATATTCCCAGGGTGTGGTTATGGAACAAAATATAAGACACACCACACTACACTAAAATCAAAAGGGATATAAAAACCAACTTGTTGTGTCCTGTCCTGGCTCACTCATAAGTAGCCAAACCCAATTGACCATATGTCCTCAAGTTCACCTCCTCATATATCAGAGGTTACTGACTAGTAGTGAAGGCCTATGGTGGTATAGTGGTGAGACTATACCCTCTTTTATTAGAAAATCAATACAACGATATAATAAATGTATAAATAGTGAAAACATAATAAATAAGGAATAATGGATTGTAAATCATCCAGATATAATAAAAATATAGGCATAAACCATAAGCATAACCACATCCAATAATATATACAAAATGGTGTCATGTCATGATGCTATACAAAAATGGAGAATACAAGGAAATAGAGCAACATGCATATACAACATGCTATACAAAAATGAACAAAAGATTAAAATATAACTAAAATAGAATCATAAGTATAAGCTTAGTTCTCTAATATCATACTCCATCCTAGTACAAAAAATCTAGTTTTCATAGCTGGATACTTCCCCTTGTCCCTACCTATATCCATGAAGTCTGTCCAGGAACCAATTGGTAGCTTGAATAAGGGGTGAGATAAACTCATTAGTCCACCACTAACGATGTCTATTGCCATCCATTATGTGAATATATAACAAACAATTTACATGTATCATAATTAAGGGTGATAAATAAGTAAACCATGTTGGTCTGGGTTTACTGTGGAACACTCATATGATACCACCTCCTTTAGTCTAAGTCAGAAATCCTACAAACATTTATTAAATAACAAAAAATATTGGGAATTATGAGCATTAATTAGGAATGGTTGATATGGAACATCATATACTTTAACTATAAATAGAAAATTTAGAACATAGTTTCCATTAGTTAGGCACAACCACTATAGAACATCATGTCCATTAATCATAAATAAGCATAAAGGAACTTTGTGCCGTATGATTCAAAAAAATAATATAGAACTTCAGATCCACTATTACCATTAACTATAAGGAGAATCATTTCCATAATTTACAAGTGAACAATAAGGACCGTCATGTATATAATTGTGAATAACAATAATGAATATTTTTCTCAATAAAAAATCATACAATGATGTAATCAGGTTCATTTAAAGTTATATTAAAGGATAAAGAGAATCATTCTTTACATTATTCAATAGATTTCATCATTCAAGTCATAGAATTGATAAATAATATGAAGGGGACAAGGTGTACAATTCATGTCACTACATCATTATATTATCTCAATTGATAAAATTACACTCACCAACTCTATTCCAAACAAACCTCAGTGGTGTCTTGGTCATAAGCGGAATGTAATTCACTTAGGAATATAATAGAACTCTCCCAAGGGGTGTTTCGGGTTGAATTCATCAACCTACAACTAGTTATCAAGGTCTTTTAATATTCATAGAATTATGATTCAATAATTAATTTAGGGGTTTATGGATTTTAGGATAAATGATAAGAAAGTCTTGCATGCGTTAGAATGGAAACATCATATAAACACACAAACATTTAGGGAAATTATGATACCACCTACCTTAGACAGGTAATAGACTCCTCAT
Organism: Viscum album; assembly: GCA_963277665.1. Taxonomy (NCBI): domain Eukaryota; kingdom Viridiplantae; phylum Streptophyta; class Magnoliopsida; order Santalales; family Viscaceae; genus Viscum; species Viscum album. The sequence goes on from OY728165.1 coordinate 1,089,979,328, forward strand.
CCATTATCTACCTTTAACATGATCTAGAATGAAATAAATTTTAGAAAGGGACAAATACCTTGAAAATAAGTCATATTATCTAATATATATTTAATATTTCATACAATGAGTTAAAAAAGTAAAATAAGAAATAGGATTGAGGAACTTACTAAGACTGATACAATGTGACAAATGGGGAGCAATTCGGAGCTCAAACAAAGGAGGTATAAAAAATTCTAGATGAGTGATAGAGGGAGCTTCCAATAGGAGAGAGTTTTTATACGATTTGGGAAAAAAGGGAGAGGAAGCGTTAAAGGAATATAGGTAAAATGATAAATTCCCCCATTTTATATGGGTTCATATTTTGGACACATGGTTTCCAAATCATGCACCAACTGTGTATACCCATTTCATTAAGTGGAACCACCATCACATAGCTAGGCAGATAGTTTGACAAACTGTGTGTAACCCATGCATGCTCACTATCCAACACATCCACCCCCTTTCACGATTAGACAAACTGTGCACCAATCATGATTAACACACTTGTAATTTATTATAGGGTTTTCATACTAGTTTGGACTTCCTCACATGGTTAAACTAACTGTACACCTTTATTCTTGGCCCGAATGGTTGAGTTTCATGGTTACTACTAACAGTGCACCAACCATGCACCTCTACTTGTTTCTCCCAAAACTGATGCTCTGGGCTTCGAATAATCCTCCAACACTCTTGAACCCTTCATTTAACTCTTATGAACTTTTATATAGATAAAAAGAAATGTTTAAACCTAAAATACATGGATCTATACCTTTATGAAAAAATGGGATGTTACAACCTCCCCTTATTAAAACTAATCTTCCCAAGTTACCCTTCCAAGGGTTGTTTAGTATCATATGAGAAAAATTACAACCACTGAGCACATATATAGGTCTATATCTCCCATGTCTTATCCTATAATGATTCATTATTTCATAGAACCTTAACTAGAAAAATTTTCCTACCTTGGAGAGCCTTTGTGATCTGATCAAGGATACAAACTGGATGCTCCTTAAAATAAGTATCAGCCTCCAACTAAATTTCCTCTGGATAAAAATAATGAAACTTGTTGGCATGATCATGATAAAGATGAGATACATGGATGATGTAATGAATGCCTCTATATCTCTAAGTAAGTACTAATTGATAAACCAATGTCCTGGACATTTCTAAGATCCTGAAAAGTCCAATGAATCAAGGTGATAGCTTACTATGCATTTGAATCCATCCATGTACCAATATAGGAGAAACTCACAAGAGTTCCTGATATGCCACCTAAAACTGTAGAGGTAGGAAAAAAATATCAATATAAGACTTATTCCTCGACTAAGTTGTATCCATATGCTTCCTAATAAATTTTACCTAAAATCATGTCTTCTGGACAAGTTGAGGTCCTAGTTGTATTGTCCCACCTACCTCTAACCAAACATAGGGTTGAACGACATGACCCACCGTATGAGGCCTCATAAGGATCCATGTCGATAGTTGAATAGAAGTTGTTATTATAATTAAACTCAGAAAGAGTTAATTTTTTCAACCAAGAACCTCCAAAATCAAGAATGCATGCTCAGAGCATATCCTCCAACACTCTTATAGTATGCTCAGACTGACTGTCAGTTTGGGGGTGATATGTTGTACTCAAAAGAACATATGAACCCAGTTTCTAATGTAACTCCTTAGGTTTGGGGGTGATATGTTGTACTCAAAAGAACCTATGAATCCAGTTTCTAATGTAACTCCTTATAGAAACATGATGTGATTCAAGCATCCTTGTGTGATACATTGGTACATGGAACTCCATGAAGGCATATGATATCCCTGACATATAGCCTCCCTTTCTCATATACTGAAAAGGTATCCTAAATAAGTAAAAATTTGGTGACTTCTGTTAGTCTCTCAATAATAACATATACTAAATCGCTGCCTTATGAAGATCTTTGTAATACCATCAAAAAATACATAGTGATGTCAACACATTTACACTCCATAATAGGGAATTTCTATAAAATTCCCACTGGTCAGTGGTGTTTTGTCTTCACTTATTGATAGTTGGAACACTGAGTAATGAACCCACCTATCTCCCTTTTCATACCAGGCCACCAATACTGGCAGCATAAATCATGGTATATCTTCATCTGATTAGAGTGAACTACTCATATAGAGGCATGAGACTCTTGAATTAAATCCACCCTTACTTTTGTGGTTACCTAAATGCATCCATGAATGTGGATGATATCATCCCCATCAATGAACCAACAAGGCAGTGGGTCCTTTCCCAAAACACTCTCCCTTAGGACTAAGACCTTAGGATATAAAAGTTTTCTCATCTTCAATCTATCCATAAGTAAAGAGGTCACTGATAAAGAAGTGATTATAGGTTGCCTAAGACAGCTATGCACCTCCAAGTACATCTTAGAAAATTATAACAACAACTAGAATTAATTTCTATCCTCCTTAATTTCATATGTTTAAGTCTTCCTTCTTAGAGAATTGACCATTTCATTTCCTTTCCCAGGTGTATAAGCAAGGTCAAAGTCAATAAACTATAGGTATTTAACCCATCTTCACTATCTGAGATTCAAATGATGTTGTTTGATGATGTATTTGAGAGTTTTTTGGTCCATGTAAACAATGAATCATTATACCAATAAATAATTCTTCCAATAATGCATGGAATGAACAACTGTAGCTAGCCCTAGATCATGTTTTGGGTAATTCCTCTTGTGAGGTCTCAACTAGTGAGAGGCGTACACCATGACTCGATCTCCCTATATCTGAACTACTCTTAGAACAATTCCTAACGTGTCACAATAAAATATATAGTTTTTTACCATCTATGGATGAATAAGGATAAAAAATAAATCCAATATTCCTTTAAAATAGTAAAATACTTCCTCACATGATTTGGACCATATAAATTTCACCCCCTTCTTTGGTCAAGTTTATAAGATGTGCTACAAGGATTGAGAAATCCTGAATAAAATGCCTGTAATATTCATCTAGCTCCAGGAAACTCTATATTAAAGATATTCATGGGATTATACCAATAAAAAATAACCCTCACCTTCTTTGGGTTAACATATACTCTTACCTCTAAGATAATGTGTCCTGGGAAGTGAACTTTATCGATCTAGTACTGACATTTTGTGAGCATAGCATGCAGCATATTCTCTATTTGTATACTCAATACGATGACAAGGTTTTTGGAATGATCACTTCAATTATAAGAATACACCAAGATATAATATATGAAAACCATAATAAAATAATAAAGATAAAGGTGGAAAACCTAATTTATTAGCTCCATAAAAACTGTAGATGTGTTCATGAGACCAAACATCATAGCCAAATACTCATACAAGACATGTCTACTACATAGTTTATTATGTGGTATATATGAAGTTATGATTCATACCTAATAGTATCCCAACCTCAAATCAATATTCAAGAATACCCTAGGTCCTCAGAGCTGATAAAAAATTCCATTTATATGAGGTAGTAGATACTAATTCTTAACAGTAAGCTGGTTCAATTTCCAATAGTTCACACAAAGCCTGAGGGTCTCATCCAAATTCTTATAGAAAATCATGGGTGAACCCCATGGTGATGTACTAGGTTATATAAACCCAATGGATCCAAAATTCTCTAACTACCTCTTGAGCTCCTACAACTCAATAGTGACCTTCCTATAAGGAGGAATTAATATTGATGCCGCCCTTGGTAGTAACACAAGGGTAAACTATACCTTTCCCTCATGAGGTATCCCTAAAAACGTTTCAAATAAGACATCCCTAAAATGATATACTACAGGAGGTAAATCTACCTGAAACGTAACCCGATCTTCAAAATAAATACTATAAATCTGGGTTGTCACTCTTCCCTGCCCATGATGCTCATGTTTAGCTCGACTCGCCTAGAAATCCTGTTCACCCTTATGAATATAGTTACTTCCCTCATGTGATATAAAGGACACTCATCTGTTATAAGATTCAATATGAGAATGATATGGTAATATCCAATCCATCCCACGAAATACATCAAATCCTATCATATTTAGGATGAATAGGTTCCATATGAAATGATAGTCACCCATCTTAAGGGGGAATTCCTTACATCAATACACACTCTCTAATTTCACTCCCAACTGAGTATCAAGAGTCACCAATCTAAAGAAATAATTTTATATTTTGAGGATAATACATTCTATAAATTATATATATATAAAGGAGTGAGAATTACCTTTTTAAAATCAATCAGACACTAAAGTACAGGCTAGTAAAATTGTGTCGTGAACTACACAAGGCTCAACACTCTTCTCTTCGGAGGTCATATGTACTGCATATATCAGGACTGATCTACATCCCTTATATACAATCTAATTACACTATATAATTCTTCTATTCAATATATATAAGACCCATGTCTAGATACCCTGGTCATGACCACCTCCTCCACATGAATGGCCAGTAGTACTACAACTGTCTGCCTAGTGAGGATCCACTTATCCTTTTTTAAGGGCGTAGGTAGTATGGATCCTATACCACTAAAAACAAATGTTAAGGTCCAAAAAAACCAATTAAGGTACTATATAATACCATAATATAATTAATCTATGTGGTATCTATCACATTGAAGCTTCATGTCCCCTATCTTCCCACACTGATGGAATAACACCTAGCTACTGATGCAAACACTCTAACTACCATCACTCTAATGAGAACTCTCTAAGAGATGCTTCCTACCACTGGTTGAAGTAATATCTGGTCTAGATGGTGAAACACCATGGCCCATACCTTCATACTCATATTATGCTAAGTAATGAGGGATTGATCCACTATCCTTGATACGATAATCAATGGGAAGATATTCACCTATAATCGTATGTCATACTTGAGTCCATCCTCAAACCGCCTAACTATGTACAACTCATAACCTAGAAGAATAGGTTTTAAGTGATGAATCTTGGTTAAGTGAGATGAATAGTCCATAATAGACATACTTATAAATTGTAGGTGAATAAAATCCTTGGCTTGGGTAGCCCTCAAAGTCTTAGGATAGAAGTAATCAAAGAAGGTTGCATGAAAATATCTCCAAACCATAACCCGATGTTGGTATACCTACATGATAACAACCCACCATCTCTTGGAGGATCCAAAGATCATGTATATATTGAGTTTAAAACTCTTATTAGGTGGTGTCTCAAAGTGCTCAAAGATAGATATCATGGCCTCTAGCCATGAACCAACAGCCTAGGGACTACCTTCCCCTGAAAAGGTAGAAGGGTACTGCTGGTGAAACCCTCTAGTCAACTCTACCATAGAAGGGGAAGGTGGTGGAGATTCTAATATAGATTTTACTATCCATAAGAATCAATATTGAAACTAAGCATCAGTTCCCAAATCATGAATAGTTAGAGGTTTCATAGGTGGCACTATAGGAGGTAATACGTATGGATTAGGTCCCACCACCTATGAAGAATGTCTATGGACACCCTCTTGGGGCATGAATTGAGGCTACTGTGGTGTCATATCTTTATAATTCCAAACACACGCCTCAAAAAAAGGTTTTATAATAGAAAATATCATTGAATAAGAAATATGACAGATATAAATCTTTCTTATATAAGATTCATCAACCCCCCTTTTCTCCTCATAAATTCAGTTCTAGGTGATATAAAATATCACAAGGATCATGGGAGACACTCACTACTGACCACTACTAAGGTTTAGTCAGGTTTATGTTCTCATTTTCACAATAATGGTTCTGGTACATAGTTTTTCAATTTCATGTTATAGAGGAAAACACCATTTAATATGCAATTGAATTTTCCATTTAACATCAACCATTTCACTCAAGATTTAAAATTCAACATTTATATATATATATATATTGGTTCAGTTATGTGATATATCCTTCCCAATTTATAAATTCCCAACAATATAAATTACAATTAGAACATCATGTAATTATAAACAAACCTGTTACATCCAGGCTCTAGATGAAAAAGACCATATAAAATGATTTGATTTGATGAATCACCATTCACAATTTATACAAGTACATGATTTATAATGTGTAATTGGAATTCATGTAATTGAAATCAACTAACATTTTAATCTATATAACTCGATATAGATGGATCAAACATGTAATAATTGGTTAATTAAGGTTCCACACTCAAGCTATATAGGATAGAACCATTTAGGTTGAGGTAGAAACTTTAACAACCAATTATTTACCTCATTCATCTTACATAAATTTTATTCAATAATAGGTATATCACTCATGGAACATACATAATACCATAAGAAATTCTTGTAATAAAGTAAACATGGAAATTCTTATACATTACATTTAAATCTTTAGGTTTATATAATGATACATGAATAAATACTTCCTCTACACATAAGACCAAGGATAAAAAGTGAACCCACAATAAAATTAACAATAAAATTTTAGAAATTATGTGAGTCACCCATCAATGAAATCAAAACAACTGTAACAAGAATAATCCAAAGCAACAATTCTCATCTCAATTAATTTGGATTCTTCCTTATACATGGGTTAGCTACTCCTAGGAACAAGATCAATACCAAATTCCAACACATTCTTAGTCTCCTATATACCAACCCAAAACAGTAATCCAAAAAAAAGATACTCTAATATTAATTTGTAGCATCTAGAGCCCAGATCACTTATAAGTAGTCAAACAATAATGTCCACATGGCTATAAGTATGCCTCCTCATGTACCAGAGGTTGTTGACTAGAAGAAAGGGACTACGATGGTACAATTGGGATAACATACCCTTCTTCATTAGAGTATCAACTCAATGATATAATAAATTTATGATCAAACAAAGCAAATGAGGAACAACATAAGGTAAATCCTTTAGATTTAATAAATAGATAGGCATAAACCATAATCAAAACCACATCTACTAACATATACAAAATGGTTTTATGTCATGATGTTATACATGAATGGAAAATATAAGTAAATAGAGCATAAAACATATACAACATGCTATAACAAAATGAGAAAAGACCAAAATCTATCTTTAATAAAATAACAAGCATAATCATGGTCATCTTATATTATACTCTATCATAGTATAGAAAATCTAGTGTCTATACCTAGATGCTTCCCTTTGTCCCTACCTACATCTATGAAGTCTATCTTGGTACCAATCAATAGCCAGAATAGGGTGTGAGATAAAATTAATAGGCCACCACCAATGGCGTACTATCTAGTATGTGAATATATAATGAGAAATGTATAATTATAATAAATAAGGGTGATAAATTAGTAAACAATGTCAGTTCGAGTTTCTCATGGAACACCCGTAAGATACCAATTGATTTAGCCTAATATAGAATGAATCTAAAAATTTGTTAAATTAAAAAAAATAATGGGCATAATTACCATTAATTAGGCATGGTCGATATCAAACATCATTATCTTTAACTATAAATAGACAATGTGAAACATTATATCCATTAGTTAGGCATAGACACTATGGAACATCATGTCCATTAATCATAAATAAACATGTAGTAACAACATATGATATGATTTCAAATAAATAATATGGAACGATATGTCCATTATTCATATTAACTACAAGGATCATCATGTCTATAATTTACAAGTGAAATATAAGGAACATAGTTTCCATAAACATAAATAACAATAAGGAACATTGTGTCCAATACATAAAGCTAGCATGATTTAATCACATCCATGTCAAGTTATATTCATGGATTTTTTTAAAAGGTTGGGGCTGAAGTCTCAATTAATTATTAAAGCAAAGACCACTTTTAATTTTGGTTAGAGGGAGACCCATTACATATCCCAAATTCCCAAGAAAAATTGGCCTGAATACAAGGCTCAAAAGACCATTTTTTGGCCCAAAGGACCCCTTAGTGAAAAATACTGCTATAGTACCCACGCTGCTTCACTACCTACTACAGTACTACCACCACTACAGTTATGCTACCGTTCCTCCTCTGCTACAGAACCACCACTGATACAGTCACCGCTACTACAATACTGCTACAGTTCCCTGCTACAGTACTACTACAGTACCAGAATTTCATCCCTACCCAGATTTGATCCTGGGTCTTTTGGATGCCGAGTCGGAGCTTGTACCACTGGGGTACATGATGTAATCACATCCATGTCAAGTTATATTCATGGATAAAAAGAATCACTACTGAAACTATTCAATACATTTAATCATTAAACCCATGGAATTTATAAGTAATATGAAGGGTCCAATGTGCACAATTCATTCCACTACATCACTCTATTATCTCACTTTATAACATTTCATAGGCCAATGTTAATCCATACACACCTCAGTGGTGTTTTTTATAAGGTGAATGTAAGTCATTAAGTCATATAATAGAACTCACCCAAGGGGTGTATCAGGTTGATATTTTCAACCACAAACTAGTTATCAAGTTATCATAACATGTAGAGAATTAAGATTTAATAATTAATTTAGTTTTTTTTATCAATTTTAGGATCAACATAAAAAATACAAATGTACGACACAATGAAAACATCATATAAACACCCAAAATTGTAGTGAAAAGTATGATACCACCTAATATAGATGGGTAGTAGACTACTTCTATGTTATAAGTATTTAACTTGGGATTTAATGGATGAAATTGTATAAATAGACAAATACCCTAAAATTATGGAATATTAGCTTGCACAGATTTATCATTCCATACACCAAGTTAAATGAAGAAAATAAGTAAGTGGATTGAATCACTTACTAATATGGATCCAACATGATGAATGGGGAGTGATTATGATCTCAAATGAAGGATGTTCCAAAAATCATAGAGGAGAGACAAAGGGAGCTTCCAATTAGAGGGAGGTGTTGTATGATTTTAAAAGAAAAGGGGATAAGAAGATTTAAAGGCATGGAGTGAAAATGGAAAATGACACCATTTTAAATGGGTTCATGGTTTGGTCGCCTGGTTGGACAAACCATTTCCCCACCATATGAACCCACTACCTAAAGTGTCACCCAGTCTCATGTCTATATGAATAGTTTGAAAACCCATGCATAGCCTATGCATGCTCATTTTCCAACACCTCCACCCCCTCACACAGTTAGGCATATGGTTAGAAAAATCATGCACCAACTATGCCCAATATACCTGTAATTTATTGCAAGTTTTTCATGGATGTGTGGACTCCCTCACATGGTTAAACTAAACATAAACCTCTATTCATGGGATTCATGTTATATCTACATGGTTACTACTAACCATACACCAATTGTGGGCCTCTTCCTGTTTCTAAAAAAATGGAGCTCTAGGATCTGAACAAGCCCCACATGCTCCCAAACCCTTCCATTAACTCTTATGAACATTCATATTGGTAAAAATAAAGTTTTAAAATAAAATTAAATAGATATATATGGAATAAATTTCTACTAAAGAATAATTCCATATGAGATTATATCTTCTCCTAGAGTCATGCCACACCATCAGTAGACATGTTTGACCACTGATCCACCTCTATAGGAACCTCTGACACAAGGGTCAAGAAAAAAGGATCCAATTGAATCTATAGGTCTTATACAAGGTATTTATTTAGGGATAGGACTTATGTATGTTCACTAAAATTGTGACTAGGGAAGAGAAGACATAGGTCATACCTTAAAACACACCTGAATCCTCCAGGTCAAAATCCCCTATTGCCTGAAGCTATAATTCCCTCTGTCAACCTATTATATATAACCAAGGCTTGATCCAACACCAAAGCTCATCCAAAATGACCCCAAAACATATAATTAAATAGAAATAATTCACCACAACTCAACACTACCCACTCTGGGTAGCACTAACTCACTTTTACAATTTTAAATCATGTCATCAGAATGTATCTTAGTGGGGGGAATTTCCCTCTTCCTTTTATTATTGAATTCACATCACACATCACCACATAAAGGATCCATCACTGCTATATGTTTCATATAATAACTCTAGATTATTAGACCAAAATATTCCCATGAGTGGTCCCTACTCAAGGTGAAAACCCAAACCATCACCTAGCTAAACCTTGGTCACCCTCAGAGTTGTTGTAAAGTGATCCTTTCTGACTAGATACTTGTCTTAGTCCTGAGATAGGATCAAATCATAAAAAATATGATCACCTAGACCCCCTCTTGTTCCATACATATCCTCCATAAATATGGTTGTGAACAAAACCATCTGATTGGTTGAGGTCCAGACACTAGAAGACCTAGAACAATGCCTCGATGCAATCCAAAACTACCCAGGGGTTAGGCTCACTGTAAAAAATCTATAGTTTCATCACTGGAACTCATGAAACATGCTAAACCTACACGTATCATCATCATGTCTTTATAGATCCATCAACTTCCCAACACATTAACAATCAACCATCAGATCCACTGAAGTATTTATACACTACACAACAAGTTATAACACTATCAAATGCCTACCTATAGAAAAAAAAACATGATTGGTTTCCTAACTGAGGCCTCATAACACAATCTATTATTTTTATGATTCTGTCATGAAATCTTAGATGGATTTCATCATGAAGGAATCTTGAAAATTATCAAGACATAACATAATCAAAGTGAATATCTTGGGAAATAACACAAGAACTATCAAAATACATAATACTATATGATGAATGTACCGTAGGTACCCTATAACTGATATCTTTGTATGAGAAGTCAATAATAATTTATTAAAAGTTTTGGTGAATGGATATGTTGGATGCTGCCCAAATACTGAGTTCCCTATCTTGAAATCCACACTTGAGACACTCTATCACAACCCAACCCACCAAGTACTACTTGGTCGGAGGAAGGTCGAGTGTGACTACCCCAAGACTACCTCTAATAAGTAAAGGGATTGTGAGAAGCACTAAGTAATAAATAATTAATATGGGAGGCGTTATCCTAAGTACATATATGCATGAACACACATCTGTCTCCGTGAAACAATGTAGTGATATTAAAATAAAAAGGAGATCTATAGTGTAAAACATGCGTGTATCAACCTATATAAAAAAAGCATAGTATAGTAGTACATTAAAAGGAATAAAGGTGGAAAATAGACACCCAACTAGAAAAAAACTGTAAAGAGGGAACAACTAAAGAGATCCTAGATCACAATCTCCAAGGTCATCCACAACATACAGTCAGTGACAAGAGCTGATATACTCTACAGAAACTAGGTCCACCATGTCACTATTGATTTTATTATCATTTGTATAAGACTTTACATGTGTGGGAAACACCACTATATGGGTGAGTATCAACATACCCATTAGGCACCCCAAAATCACCAAACACAAATAATCAATAGGTAAAGAGTTTCAACTAAACACCATGAAGGTCTATATAGCAGAACATGAGACAATACCATAATAACTGAGATATTCTCAAAAGAAAATCTAAGAAATATAGAAAGAGGATACCCATATCTACATCCTAGTCAAGAATTATGAGTCATCCATTTGTTCCAAGGAGACCACAAATGAAAACCAATTCCATGTGTGAACTCACAAGAGTCAGAGTAGAGAGGTCTGCCCCTCACTACTGCTCACCAAAAACGAGGGAGGACTACCTATTTCTAAGAACCTCACATAACCTATAGAAAATTGTGTAGGGACCTCACATCTCCATTGTTATCCAGAGTCAAGGGAGTGTGATCTATAGCTATACACCATGTGTAACCTCCTAATAATATGAGTGGAGGGGCTTGATCCTTTCTACTACACTCCACATCCAATCAAGCACCAAATCACATGGAGGAACCACTCTTTATCAAAGCTAAAAGATATGGGAGTACCACTCTATAGATAGAGAAATCATTCCCCATGATGTATGTGGGAGTACTAAATCTACCTATGTAAAGAGTATTGGGGATCAACGCCCTAGTGTGACAGAGGAGTATAGACCATGGAAACTCTCTTGTGATCTAACCCTATTACTACCAATGGCCAAGCATCACTGAAGTAAGAATAACCTAATGTTTTATCTATGATGTCAAAATAAAGGACACCATCACATTTCATGTGGAAAACTACTCAGTATAGGTCACTCGTGACTAAAAACTGAGTCTCAAAGAAGGAGATACATATAGAATAAGTCTTTGATGGGATTACATGATGTGTCCTCCTAGGGTACATGGAACGTATCACTAATCCATACCCTAAACACATATCTTCATGTCAATTGACGTGTAATAAAAGTACATGAAATGTACTTGTTTTGAAATGGAATGAATCCCCATGTGGACACTTCAGCGTGCGATCACCTGCACATGACTTATCTAGCCATCTGAACATACACAACATATACATGAAGTATATGCCATATCCTGTAAGACCAAGCATATGAACATGCCCTCCAATCCATGCCTGTGTAAATCAGTTCATTCCCATGTACAGTGCCCCATGCCTATGTACTTGGTTATGTACTACTACATGTCCATGTCCTCTTAACATGGAATGTCTACCCATGTTCTCATCTACATGTCATACTCCCTCTACATGACATGTACACTTAGAACACGAAATATAGTTCCCAAAACTCATTCTCCCCCCAAATAATAAACAACATGTTCTCCTACACTATACACCATGTGATCAAGACTTCTAAATTTAAAATCCCTATGAACCTCCTAAATCCCGATATTTCCCCATGATTTCATACATATTGACCCCATGAGATCCATATAAGTCACAAAAGGGCTTAAAATATTCAATACAAATGCATATATGTGGAAAGGTAATATAAAAAATCACAAATCCACCTACATCATTATGAAATTATGATGTTTTGGGTCCAAATGCATGCCCAAAAGCTGTTGCAACTTGATCTAAACTCGATTCTCATCAATAATAAAGTTTGGAAGAACCTCTTATCCCTTATGATTCTATACATCATGCGGGGGAGAAACCATCTCCCTTACTCTCTTGTGTGGGAACGAAAATAGGATGATAATATTTATTTCATTAATTATTTTAATTAATTAAATACCCTAACTCATTTATCATGCCCTCCAATAATCTCTTTAAACCAAGAATTCAATGATGACCAACTTTATATTGTGACTAGGGTAAAACTCATATCTTGGAAACGACCATGCTCTTGGATTTCCCATATGAGGTCACGAATAGTGGGAAAATCATTTATACTGAAAAGATTCATGAAAATTATTTAAAATATATTAATATTTATAATATATAAATTCTAGGTTCCTGTGATTCCTGACCACAATGCTAACTCAGAGGATAAATCCATACATATACATAAAAATATACAAAGCACTAAAGTAGTGGAACTAGATTCATTACATTGATGATTTTTTTCAATCAATTTAGAGGACCTCAATACTAATAAAAGGTGGGTATTAGATTTTGATATCATCAACTAATAGTGAATTAGGTTGATATACCTATAAAAACCTTCTTTATAAGGTATAGAAAATATCAATTCATAGTGATTCCATTCATAAATAAAAATTTCTCAATTATTTTATTGGATTTAGTTAAAACATTCATTAGAGATCACCTCAACCTATTTAAAATTGTATTTAGGGATTAGGTTACTATATATTATTAGAGAAAGGAAGATCTTGAAGAGTGTTTTTTATTTTGATACATACCCTTCAAAAGTATAAATTATATACCAAATTAACAAAGTGTAAATTATGGTTGAATAATGTACTATTATTCATTAATTTAATCACATATGTGGCTATATGTAAAGATCCTTAAAAGAAAAGGTGAATAAATAATGTTATAAACCTATATCACTAACAAATATCTATATATTTGTTGGGTTTTTTGGATACTATTAATGTTATGAGTGAAATTAATCAAAATTTTACTAACCTCTATTCATATTAACATGGAAGGGAATAATGTTTCTCTAAACAGATGAATGTGAAGTTAGGTTCTTATGAATAAGTTAGTCACTAGACCTATACTCAAATTACCATATAGTGAATATTGGTTTTTAATATACAATGATTGTTAAATTAATGTTTTTGTATTTTCTATATGAAAAATCATAATGAAATAGGTTTTTTCACATGTAAATTAATAACTCGTGAGAGAATTTAACCCACACATGGGTGGTAGTTAATAGTGTTAAATTTTTTCATTAGTGATTTTGATGCATTATATACATGGATAAAAGTGCGATATATATACTAATAGAATATATATAAAGTATATATTAACAAATAAGGATATTAACATATACCAAAGGAGATGGTTAGAGTTAATCAAGGATTATGATTTCATAATAAATTTCAATTTAGGGCAAGTGGATGAGATAAATAATGTATTAAGTAAAAAAGTTCATGATACCTTATCAATGATGAGGATCTAATGAGACCCAATCTCCATGGATATTCATCATATGGAAATCTAAATCCTTAGGGAGGGGATGAAATAAGACTCCCCCAATTTATTTCCCAACTATATATCCATGTGAGGTTCAAAGAGGCTTAAATGTTTTATATTAAGTGATATAAGAAGGTAGGAAATTCCATAGAGTACAAACTAGTAAATGTTAGAATTATAATATTCAAGAAATTAATATATATATATATATATATATCCTTTTGTACAAGTATTTAATATGAAGTTGATTAATTATGCATATATATTATCATTTTCAATTCATCCTTAGAGCACAATTATGTCTAGATATCTTAAAGAGTATATTTATTTAGAAAACATGAATAGAGAGAATATAGATTGTTTATATCCATTTTTGTTATATTAGTAAAATATGGATAGACATCATGAGTCAAATAATATTATGTAACCACTAACTACATCTATATGGTAATGAGAGAATGACATCATGGATTTCGTAATAGGTCATACTAAGACCTCTATAGGTAAAATATTCCATCAGGGTGGTAGTGGATCGAATTATACTCTCCGAACACTTAATTTCTATTCATGGTGATTTCAAATTCTATCAAATTAATATGTTATAAAGAGTATAAGTTCTAAGGTTGAATAGAGTAATACATTCAATTTCATTTTATCATGATCTATGTTTCACATAAAATCCATCAATAAGCCTCCTACATGAATTCAATAAAGATATACATCGATGTACAACATATCGTAATTAACTAATAGTAAATCTAAAAGGAAAATATATACATTGGAGGATAGGTTATATTATTCTTGATGGATTTTAATGGAGGATGGAACGGTAATTTTCTTCTAATCAAGGTCTCACATAAGCACAATTTTGACTAAATTATTAAAATATATTCATAGGAGGATATATATGTTTTGACATGTAGAACTATAAAATTTTGGGATGAAGTTGGAGATAAAGTTATTGGGCCTTAATCTTAATCAATAAATGACATAAATGGTTCTAAAATTATAACAACATATCAAAGGAGAACAAAATCTGATGAAGCATTATTTTGTAAATAATCAATAATATCTATATTTTGAGGTTGATGCTAAGGTATTCATTCAAATATCGTCCCAAAAGTGGGTTATATGATATAGTAAGAAGGGAAACCTATACCAAGTTACACCATCATTTTCAAGATTCTTGATGACATGGGGATTATAGCATATAACATAGTGATGCTATTAATTATCTTTCATTTGGATGATGTGTTCCATGTATCTATTTTGAGGAAGAACATACCTAAGAAATAAAATTTATAAAACTCAGAAGGTGTACAAATTTTACATGATCCCAATTTTAAGGAATAGTCGATAGAGATCATGGAATATAAAGAATATTAACTATAAATTAATACCAAAAACCAGATTAATCTTCTATAAAGACATCAAAATTTTAAGGAATCTATGATGGAACTAAAGGATGTGATTAGAAAAAAATACCTACTTATTATTTTCAACCAAGTAATTAAATTTTGAGGGTGATATTTTTTAAGGTGTGGTTATAATGTGTAAGAACTCGAGTTTTTTGAATGGGTCAAAATCCCGACCCTGCTTGAATTTTTGACTTTTTTATGAGAAAAATGGGAAAATCTGGGAAGTTCTGGAAATTTCCAGATTATATGTCATGTACTCCAAAGTACACACCATGTGTAGGTTAGGCATGTACTGTCAGTGTTCTGACCAAATACATGCCCTGTGGTGACCGTGTAAGAATTTACTACCACATGGTGTGTAGTGTTACTTGACACCCCGTGTATATTTCTTCCATTTACCGGCTGAATCTTAGTCGTGTGTTGACCTGTGTGGCACATCCATGTCATGTGGATACCTCCGCTTAAGTCAGATTAAGGAAAATACTACTACACGGTATGTAGTCCTTTATAAATTCTATGTACTTTTATTTTTATTCATTTATATGGGTGGCGTTGTTTCTAATTTTAGAATATGTATTCTTTTTCCCCAGTTTCAGACTATGACGCTCTGTGAGGCCAAGAACATTTCTTCTCCTAGAATCTTCATCTGACACCTGTTCTTCAATTTGTCAGTGGATATGGTATCGCAATGGGAAGGCTAAACCCTTGAACCCTATTTTTTTCTAGTTTCATTGCCTCACACACCACAATTTCCATCTAAGAAGAATTGCTGGGTTTTGATGGAAGCATAGACCTAAAAAGATCAGATTCAAATTAGAGCTTTATATTGGATGTGCTTAAATCTATGAGTCTCAGTTAGGTGGTTCATACCTTCTTCCATGATTTTTTGGTCATTTGGGGGTTGTGGATTTTTAGCATGACATTGGGTATTGAGCGAGAACCTTGTTTAATTATATTGAAATGACTGTATGCATTGTGGGATGTCGTTGGGTATTTCCTTATCCTGTTATTCTTGATCAAGGCTAAGTTAGAGGTCGCTGCTCATTTGAGGCATTTTGGATGGGGGTTCCAAAATGATTATAATTGAATTGTTATGAATTAAACTGATAAGTTTTAATTGTTAAGAAGGATTAAGTTTGTTAGAGGCTTTCATGACATTGGTGTTGGTATGGGATAACACATTGCTGGAGCAATTCAACTGTTTAATTGTTTTTCATGTTTATAGTGTTTCTGGTGCTTATATATATATGTGATGTGTGATATTTCATATACTTGAACCTTCAGGTTGTGTTGGGAATGGCCAGGATATGGTTGAGTGATGTTGATTATAGGTTGGGCTTGGACCAGGTTTCATTGGGTAGTTTGACCATGGGATTGGGCATCATGGACGTCGGATCAAGGTAGTGTGACTGTCAGGTTGGGCATGGCGTGAGTTACTTGTATGGTAAGGCCATAAGACTTGAGCGACATAGTTGTAGGGACACAAGGTGTCAGAGATGTTGTGGCTTTGGATTTTTTTTGGTGATTATCACTCACATGGAACTTTGAGTAGTGTGCACATAGGTAGACTTCGTGATGAGGTGGTTTTGATCACTTGTTGGGTAGAGGCCACCGATAGATGAAGTTAGGTACAATTGGTTTGGGGGTTCTTGCCATAGGAAGCCATGTAGAATGTGAGGAGCCTTTAGAGGATAGAATTGAGGCTATCAGGATGGGGGAAAGGCATGCTGTGATTTGAGGGAAGGAATCATTGTCCCTTCGGTTTCTATTTGAGGATATGCATTATTGATCCTCCAGTTGTTGTACCTTGTGTATGAGTGGGCTTTCGAGTCAGGTCACTATTGTTTGGGAATGCCTTCGGGACGTCAGTACTTGAGACACGAGGTGTTAGGAGGAAAATGGTGTCAGGTTACATGATAGAGATTCCAGTGTTGGTCAAAGTAGGTGACACTCCATGGTGGCTGCTGAGAACCAGTGGAGTTTACAATTATTTTTGCATCGTACTGTTTACTAATTTCCTTATAAATTCATGCCTGCTTAAAAACTTATATTAGGTACGCACCATTGGGTGGTATCCTACTGAGATTAATCTCACACCCTACATAGGCCCTTCGGGACTCTTGTAGACTTTATGGATTTACATACGTGAAGGAAAGAGATCAGCTTCAAGAGATTGATTACATTAGCTATTGCATGGAGATGGTATGGACCTTGAGGTCGTGCCTAGCTGGAGTTTACTTTACTTTTATTTCTTTCCTGTATTAGTATACTTTGTTTATTTTAGCTACTTTTGGTTAGCTATTGGTGCCCCTTTGTAACTTTAATTTCTATGGATACATGACCAGTCAATTCTAGTAGTTGTTTCAAGTGGTTTCAACATGGTATTGTGTTTACATTCTACTGTTGTTGTTTTTACTTTGCTTCTGTTGTTTATCTGCTATTGATTGTTCTTCTACTCCGTGGGTCTGGTTCGAGTCTTCAGATTCATTTATTTATATTTTATGTTATATATTATTGTTTGGACCAGTACCATTATTATCCTCCGAGATGGTATAGCCTCCCCACTATACCTATCAGACCCTCGCTGCTAGTCGGCAGCCTTTAACATTCGAGGAGGTGCATCTAAGGTAGTAACACCCAACCCGTTTAGCACTGTTCGGGTGGATTTTCAGGTTCGGGACATTACAAAGTGGTATTAGAGGAGTTCTTGATATGGATTTTGTAGCAGTGTTTTGATGGCTACTAATGAGATTGAGACTTCTATTTTTCTTTATGTTGGTTTACTATTTGGGATTCGGTAGACTGGAGATAGGTTGTAATTGGAACTGGGTTTCTAGATTGTGCTAGGGTGCTTGCAGCCCCAGGTATGAGGGATGGACTAAGTTTCCTTGGGTGGGAATTACTGTTTTTATTTTTCTCATATTATAGTTTATATGATTTCCACATCAGTGGCTCACATGGTGTGTGATGTTATTGATTGTGATATGTGACCCTTGACCTGGTGTGGTAAGGGATAATTGGACCTTGGATCGATATGGAAAGGCGTGATGTTTTGGATTTTTATAGGAACATTTTTAGGTTATTTCAATTTCATAACTGCACGTATGATTTGTGAAGTGATAATACAATGTGAATAATATCAATTTCCATGCTATATATACTTTTGAAACGTGATGGGTGAAAATCCAAATATAATTGATTATTTATTGAAATTTGATATTCCATTCTTTATATATATTGTAGAATTGCATGTGGCGAGGTATTTGGGTATAGCTTTGGTATGAGTAGGTAGGTACTATGGTTGAGGTGATTTTGATCATCAGGATTGGGCGACTCGGTTTAGTTTGAGGCAACATTGGTTGTTAGGATGGGTATAGGCCGAGGTATATTTTATACTTCGATCTGTTTAGGGCGGGTAAGGAGGCCATGAGGCCGAGATTCTATGGGAATTGGTTTTGATAAGGGAGAGTAAGGGTAGTTTTTATATGGTTAATCTTTACTTCTTTCCTTATCTGTGTAGAATATATTGTATATATATATATATATGGGCTATCAGACCATTATGGTATTCAAAAGGTTTCTCCAAGATGATTTAGATGGATCATCAAATGGGATATGGTACAACACCATAAAAGAAAGATCAAGTTTAGGATCTGGTGCAGGCAGAACATGAGCCACAGGTAGAGGCTTAGGGACATGATCATGTTCAGGATCCAGTGCAGACAGGGCAGTATCCGGGGTTGGCACCCTTCGGGCCATGGCTGGATGAGCATCTTCAGTCTGGTCTGGTACATGTCTTTCAGGGGATCCACAGAGGCATGCAGGGTACAAAGACCTCTATGGAATATCAGACGAGGGAGTTCCAGTCACAAAACTCGTCTCTTTTCTAGGGTGAGGGTGGTCCACAGGTGGATGAGAACTAGATAGAGAGCATAAATATGATCTTCAAGCAAACAGAGACACCTCCTGGGTGGAGGGTCAAGCTAGAGATGTACATCCTGATAGGAACAGAAAAGCATTGGTCAGATGTGCAGGTTTAGGCTTGCATTCACGAGGGACTAGCATGGAAAGACTTCGAGTACAGTTTCATCGAGCACTTTTACCTCGAAAAACTGAGGGCTGAGAGAGCTCAGGAGTTCTTGAGCCTTCAGTAGGGAGACATGTTCGTCATGGACTATGCAGCTACTTTCACTGAGCGGTCTCGCTTTGCAACTAGTATGGTAAGCAATGACTCGGTAAGGGTGAGGCACTTTGAGGATGGCTTACGACACACCATTAAGATCCAGGAAAATATCTTCATACTCGGTCATTCTCAGAGGCGATGAATCCAGAACTCATAGTGGAGGGAAACAAGAAAAGATGTCTCACTTAGGCCGAACGATGGCTTCAGGTGATGGTTCAGATAGCAGGTAGTGAGGACGAGATGAGTTCTAATAGGGAATTCAGGACAAATATTCATCTAGAACACATAATAGTAGTTCTTAAATGGTTTGTTTCAAATGTGGGTAGCCAGGACATGTCCAAACTCAGTGCGATAGGCCTCCAAAGGAGTACCGAGCATGTAGAAATGTCTGACATCTTGAGAGGTTCTGCAGGTAGCCTTCTCAGAAAGCTGGAAGGTAGGGACCAGGACAGACTATGGAATATGGGGTTAGATTAGGGTCAGTACCAGGTGACAGTATCCACGGTTCAAATGCATACAGAGGACATGATAGAGATAGTGGGACCCAGCTGAGGGGTCAGTCGCCAGCGACTGGTGCATCACTGTAGGGAGGATAGGCTTCAGGAAGCTATGTGTCAGGTCAGGTGCACGCTGTGGAGATTCCAGAGGCTGAGAAGGCTAGTGAGGCGACTACGGTTAGAGGTACACCACAATTGTGACCGTGACTTCCTTGTTTTCTTTTTGGCATGACCCATTGAGGCATGTCCATTTTAAGTGCACGAGGTTCACGAGATATATGTGGACTGACTAGATGTTGGTCAGTGGGATTGACATCATTATGGGTGTGTGATATATATATATATATATATGAGATGCGTAGAATCAGGATCATCGAGGATGTAGGTTACTTGAGGTGTCATGGGCATTAGGGCATCTAGGATGTGGGTTACTTGAGGTGAAAGGCATCAGGTTTTTTTTGACCATCCATGGGATGCAGGACCTCGTGGAGGCGGACACTGATGCAGTGTGTGATATATTTGGGTGTTAGAAATGATACGGGAGAACCGATGAGGTGCAAGGATGACGATGCATCACAGGAGGACCATGGGTCCATGAAATAGGCCATTGGACCTTTTCTTGATTTGATTTATGGTTGGTTTGATATCGAGTTAATAAATTCATAAGGTGGGGATCCCCTTGATGAATTTAGCTCGAACCTTTGAGACTCGAGTATTTCAGTTTTCTTGACCAGGATAGGTATATTTGGTGCCATCTCTAAGTTTTGTTTTATATCTTAGGTATGAGCTATGTTAAGGTGGGGAGATTGTAAGAACCCGGGTTTTTAGAATGGGTCAAAATGTAGACCCTATTTGAATTTTTGACTTGTTTTTGAGAAAACTAAGAAAATATTAGAAGTTATAGAAATTTACAAATTACACATTGTGTACTCCAAAGTACACTTCGTGTGTGGGTTTGGTGTGTACTATCAGTGTTCTGACCAAGTACATGACATGTGGTGACCATGTAATAATTTCCTACTGCACTATGTGTAGTGTTACTTGACACACTGTGTATCTTCCTTCTGCGTACCAGCTGAATCTTGGCCATGTGTTGACCTGTGTGGCACATCCAAGCCGTGTGGCTACCTCCACTTAAGTTAGAGCATAGAAAAAGATAATACATGGTGTGAAGTCCATAATACACACCATGTGCTTTTATTTTTATTAGTTTATATGGGAGGGACTCATGTCTAATTTTAGAAGGCATATTCTTCTTCCTCGATTTCAGATAGTGATGCTCCAGGAGTCCAAGAACATTTATTCTCCCAGATTCTTCATCCAACATTCATTCTTCAATCTGCTGATGGCCATGGGATCGTAATGGGAAGTCTAAACACACACACTCTCTTTGGTTCTAGTTTTTTTGAATCACACACCACAATTTTCATCCAAGCAGAATTGCCAGAATTTTATGGAAACGTAGATCTACAAAGATCATATTTGAATTGGAGCTTGATATCAGACATGCCTACATCTACAAGTCTCAAGTAGGTGGTACATAACTTCTTTGGTATTTTTGTGGTCATTTGGGGGTTGTGTCTTTTTAGCACAACATTGGGTATTAAGAGAGGTTGTTGTTTAATTATATTGAAATAACTGTATGCATTTTTGGATACCATTGGGTATTTCCTTATCCTGTTATGCTTAAGTGAGGTTGGGTTAGAGGCCTCTTCTCATTTGGGGAATTTTGGCTGGGGGTTCCAAAATGGTTATAATTGAATTGTTGTGAATTAAACTACTAAGTTTGTATTGTTAAGCATTCTTAAGTTTGTTATAGGCTTTCAAGACCTTAGTGCTGGTATGGGACAACACATTACCTATGCAATTCAACTGTTTAATTGTTTTTCTTATTTTCAGTGTTTCTATTGCTTATATATATGTGATGCGTGATATTGCATATGCTGTAACCTTCGGGTTGTGTTGGGTGTGGCATGGATTTTGTTGACTGATGTTGATCATAGGTTGGGATTGGCCTGAGTTACATTGGGTGGTTTGAACATGGGATTGGGTATCATGGATGTCATCTTGCGGTAGTGTGACTATCTGGTTGGGCATGGCCCAAGTTACTTGGATGGAGAGGCCATTAGACTTGAGCGACATGGTCGGAGAGACACGAGGTGTCAAAGATGTTGTGGCTTGGGAACTTATTTTGGTGACTACCGCTCACTCAGAACTTTGAGCAGTGTGCACACAGGTAGACTCTATGATAGGGTGGTTTTGACCACTCGTTGGGTAGAGGCCCCCGATAGATGCAGTAATGTACAACTGGTTTGGGGGTGCTTTCTATAAAAAGCCACGTGGAAGGTGAGGAGCATTTAAGGGATAGAGTTAAGGCTGTCAGGTTGGGGGCAGAGGCACACCATTATTTGAGGGCAGACATTGATGTCCCTATGGTTACTGATTTGACAGTAGACATAACTATCCCTTCAGTTACTGATTTTAGGGAAAACATCATTGTCCCTTTGGTTCCTATTTGAGGACAGGCATCACTGCTCCTTTGGTTGTTGTATAATTGGAAAGCATGGGATTTCGAGAAGGGTCACTATTGTTTGGGCATGCCTTCAGGAAGTTAGTACTTGAAACATGAGGTGTCCGTAGAAACATTGTGTCGGGTTACATAACAGAGATTCCGGCATTGGCCAAAGTAGGTGACACTCCATGGTGGCTGATGAACACCAGTGGAGTTTATGTTTATTTTTTCATTGTACTGTTGACTGTTTTCCTTATAAATTAATGTCTGCTTAAACACTTATATTAGGTACTCACCATTGGGTGGTATCCTACTAAGATTCGTATCACACCCTGTACGGGCCCTTCAGAACGCATGTAGACATTATTGATTTATGTGCACAAAAGAGATCAGCTTCAGAAGATGGATTGTATAAGCTATTTCATGTAGATGATGTAACGCCCTGACCTCAGAAGCCCAGAGTCAGTGCATTATTTTAATACATTGGTATGATTACAAGGAATTAAGTCCTTAAGGATCGATCGGTTTAGTATCCTTGGAAGTACTAGATAAATTCATAAGTTTTACATTACATTATAAAATGAAAAACAAAAACAAAATTATCTCTACTGACCACATTCATATCTCTTAGACTATCCTTGTAGGTAAATCATAAAACACTTCTTGGAATCTTGGGAAAATAAAACATAAGAAAGGGGTGATCTCAAACACTCAATAAGGGTAAGAAATGCAGCAGAAGATAACATAAGCATTAGGTATGGTGAATAATTTAAAGCACATGACTTTACAAATAATAAAAATAAACACTTTATGGTATGAATATGAGAAGAGTAAATAATTCCATAATAAAACATAGACATGGGTATTCTACTAGTCGAATAACCACATGAACCATCAATATTATTTTCATAATGAGGGAATGTATAATGCTAGACATTCTGAAACATTTTTTCATGGCCTCAACCAAGATTTCTAAAAATGATTAAGGCCTCGACCAAAACTATATATCAAATTTGGAAAAGGTGTTGGCCAATTCCACATCTAATTGTCTCATGAGACCTATCGATGCACCAAAGAGCTATAGCGGGCTCCCCCTATCACTTACTAAGTCCAATACATTCCTCATATGAAAAGTTTGAAACATAACATAGAAATTCATATTAAAATAGGTATACGAAATGTCAATACTTTAACCACAAACCATGAATGGTATAAAACTACTTCATCCATAGTAAAATATATCACAAAACATTCAATACAATATGGAAGATTTGTATCATAATAAATCAACTTCAAACAAGTTTAAAGGATGTTGACATAGATGAAAATGATTTGTAAAACTCTTTGAGAGAAATATACCTTTTTCATGAAAACATTTAAAATTCACACATTTATAAAGAAATTAATTTAAATTAGATTTTTGAATAAAAGTATCCCATACCACTTTGAATATTTTGAAAATATTTATCATTTCAAAACATTCATGTCCATATAAATAAATCCTTAAAATCATTTTGAAAACATTGAAATTAATTAAAAGTATTTAGAAAGATAAATATTTAAAACATTTAAAATGATGATTTAGTTAAATAGAACCTCCCATAAAACCTTAAAAGATTCCTTTTGAATTTTTTTTATGAAATATGGGTATCAATGATTAATATGTCCCAGTAAATACTTACACATAAATAATCTTAGATAATAATGAGATTGAGTAAATAACCCTTACCTTGTACTTTCCTTTAGTAGAGGGTACGTTTGAACTTTTGTATAATGACCATAGTATGTTATTAAATTATACCAAAACCATATTCATATTTATTATATCATACCTGATTCATTTATGACATTATTCTACCCATTTAATAATGATTTCCTTGTTAAATTAACATTTTGGGTAATAATCGCTTTCTTTATCATACGTGTTCTAACTTGTTATTCTTGATCGTATCATTTAGATCATGATTTAAATACTTCCAGAATATAGAACTTGATTTATATATTGTATATATTTAGAATATAAATATTTACAATAGATATATATATGAAATGTAAGGCACCGTTTATGGAGACGGTAGGTCGTACGTATGCATAAACGCTATTTTCGTTTTCATATCGTATTGAACGGAAGTAAGTGAATAAGATATATGTAAGTACACACACACACACAAAAACACACATATATCTCCAGTAGCATTATTATTTCATATATTACATACTTATTAATAATATAAATTTTTATAATCATCGTTGAATGGTGAATGTGGAAATGAATCTCATCGTGTCGTGGAGACGGTAAGGCGTACATACACATTAGAGGCAATTTCATTTATTTAATGATTAAAAGGTGTGGAATTGGATGGTATATTAATTTTACAGTGATTTTAGAATGTTATTTTCATTATTTATATACATATTACTCATCATTATATCCATCCAAATAACATAGTGTTGAATAACAAACTACACCACGACGTGGAGACGGTAAGTCGTATGTACGCATGCATGGTGAAATTATCATTCAAAGGATGGATAGAATAATGAATATGGATGTACTATATTTATAATAACATCAAAGTATGTAGAAGTTACTGGAGTTATTATATTGGTATGGAAATAACAAATAAAGAGAAATTGGAAGAAGAATAGAACTTTGAAAGAGGTGATAAAATAATTACCTCTTTTCGGGTGGTTCCTTTAGATTTAAACAAAAGGGATCCTTAGGTTGGATTTATTCTCAATATAAGGACTATAGGATTAAGTGAGTGAATTTGGGAGTATATTTGGGCCAGTTTTGGTCGATCCAAATGGCTTTGGAGGTGTGATTTTGAGAGAAGGGAAGTACCCTTTTATAAGAGAGGTGAGGGTCACTTTAAGAAAAGCTTGAAATATTATTTTATAATAAAATAATTTTCAGTTTATAATGGCTAAAAAATGATTTATTTAGATCTGTAGGTGGTTATGGGTCGAAATAATCTCAACCAATAGGTTTTATACAAGTTTAGGTTACTATTTTAACCTTATCTTTTAGATTTAACTCTTAGTTAAATAGTTTAACTTTTACTGTGTCTTCTTGTATTCTTGCACTATATGGTTAATAAACATACTATAAAATTCCAAGAGAACCTCAAGTAGTTCATTAATGACATATATAATATTCTTTAAGCCCTTTTTTCAATCCTTATATTTTTAGGAATATTATATCATCCAATAATATAGTATTTGTTTTAAAATTCAATTTATGTCAATTTTGACACTATTTGGTATTTGATTTTTGTGAAAGTCATAAAAACTTGATTACTTAGAAAAATATACATTTAATCAACCCTATCATGTCATATTAACTTATAAAATTCATGGATGTCATAAAAACTTTGAAATTATATTTATTTTAATATTTATAATACCATTTATTTGATTCTTTCATTAATAAGGTAATTACTGCATCATCATTATGTCATAAATAAATTTAATTATTTAATGTCTAAAAATTATAAATAAAATAACATGATGTATGAAATTTATTTATCTTTGTATTGAATATTTATAGTCAAGTTTATCTTATGTATAACCCTATATTAAAAATGGTTTAGTTATTAAACTTTGAATTTAACACTTTTAACTCTTCTTTAAATAAAATAATAATAAATGTATTAATATAATCCAAGTGGACCAAATAGGATCATATTTTATTCCTAAGGTTGTTTTTGTCTAAATTACACTTATCCAATATAATTAGGACATGTTTTAGGTTAATTATAACATCATTTTTTCCCTTAATTACCCTATTTACTTTTATCTGTGGTAAATAAAAGTCAAAAGTTACCATTCACAAAAAAATATTTTCATCTTATTGAACCAAATTATACTTACTTATGTCAACTTTGTCTCTCATAGTTTTGAAATTTAACTCATAGAAGCGGTAAAATTAAGTTTTATGCAAATTTTCCAATGCTCCTAGAAGGTGGGTAAAAGGAGGTAAAAATTTCAATAAAAATTTATACATTTAATTTTATTATAAAATGAATCAAATGAACTACATTGAACTTATATAGGTATTATATATTTATTTTGACTTATAATAAATTTAAATAAAATAAATAATTATTTAAATAAAAAGTCTGTTTTAAATAATAACACAGTGTTTTTCACTATTCATCAAAAATTGAAAGTTTTCAGAAAAATACCAAAAATTTACCCTAAGATAATTTTGATATTATAAATTCAAAAATGAAGTCTATTTTACCAAATTAAAGACATAGAATTTGAATTTATTAATTTAAAATTAATTCTCGTTGTCAAAACCAAAAAGCGGGTTCTGAAAAAGTAAAAACTATCAAAAGATTGACATGTGTTTACGTCAAATTTAAATGTAAAATTACTTATAATTACCTAAATTGTATTAAATGAAAAAAATATTGTCTAATTATACTTTCAAACCATTCAAATGTATAATTGAACACTATAAATTATTTTGATTAATTTTTTTTTTCAATTAAAATTTAGAATTTTTCATTATTCACCCAAATATGAAAGTTATCAGAAAAACACCAAAAATTTATCGAAACCAAATTTTTATGTCCCAATTCTAAAGAAGAAGTTTATTTTTTTCAAATTTAATATATAAAGGTGTCAAATATTGGATTTAAAAAGGGTTCTCCATTAAAAAGCGGTAAAATTTCATTTTCTGAAAAATACTTCCTTTATCTGAAAAAAATGAATTTGTTATTTTATTATGTCTAAGAAACACATAATATGGATGTTAAAATTATATAAGATTCAAAATACTATTAATAATATTCATAGCCACTTTTTTTAACGGTTTGTTTGGTAAGTTGTGGTGTGCTTGAACTCGGTGTTGCATGTAGCGCAAACTATTGAATTACTTTAATGAGATAACATACTATGAAATCTTGGGGTGTTATAGATGGTATGGAACTTGAGGTCATGACTAACTGGAGTTTACTTTTTTTTCTTTCTTTCATGTATCAGCATACTTACCTTGTTTATTTTAGCTACGGTTGGTTTGCCATTGGTGCCCCTTTATATCTTGACTTGCTATGGATGCATGACTGGTCTGTTCTAGTAGTTATTACAAGTGATTTCAGCATGCTATTGTGTTTGCCTTCCACTACTATTGTTTCTACTTTTCTTTCGTTGTTTATCTGCTATTGATTGTGCTTCCGATCTGTGGGTCTGGTTCAAGTCTACTGAGTCGTTTATTTCCGTTGCATGTTATATATTATTGCTTGGACTAGTACCATTATTATCCTCTGAAAGGTTTATAACCTCCCCACTATACCTATAAGACCCTAGCTTCTAGTCAACAGACTTTGGATTTTTGGGAGGTGTGCCTATGTTAGTAAAACCCAGCCCATTTATCACTATTTTGGTGGCTGTTTGGGTCGAGGATGTTACATAATGGAACAACTAATTTTTTAGGTCGAAATTTCATTAAATGAAGATCATGTTTTAAAAAACTTTCCTTACACTCTAACACCATAATAAAATAAATAAATCCATATTCCATTAAGTTATAATATTAAAATTTAATAGATAATTACAAGATATCTAAACGGAACACAATTTTGAAAATTAAAAATAGAATAATAATAAATGTAAATAAAAATACTATGACATCATAATATTTTACATCACGATCTAAAATGATGATAACTATTCTAATAATTACTAAAGAATGAATGTAGGATAATAGTTATAAGATAAACATTATAGAAAATAAATTGTATAATATGATGTATTTTTATCTATATAAGTAATTATAGTTCAATATAGGAAAAATGTAACCATTGACGGTAGTCATGATATATCTGTTAGGATAGTTGTTACTGGTAGATGTTATATGAAAATTTGGGATATAATTATATAATACAAAAAATATGTGGTATGATACCCATTATATGATTAGGTAAATGTAATATTATCCATTAGATACTCATTTTAAATTTAAATTTATTTTCTTTACTCCATGACATAAAATTTGTTTTATTACAAGATTAATTTTCTTAACATGAATTATTATTTTTACCTATTTAAATAATTAATTGAATATTAGAGATGTTATGAAGGGGTATTTATAAAAATTATATTTATTTATATTAATATTTACTATTATAATAAATTTATAAATAGTATTTCATTGTATGAAATTAAAATTTATTGTGATTAAAAGGAAGAATTAATTTTTCTAAAAATATTTATGTTATTTTAATATATTTTTAGTTGTAATTTAAAATTAACATATTTTAGTTAAAGTATTATTTAAGTAAATTGAATCCAATAATTTGAATAATGATGAAAAAACTTGACTAAAATTATTTTTTTAGAAATTTATAAAAAAATTGACTATAAATATTAAATTTGATAAATAATTGAAATTTTAATAAAACAAATTATAAAATAATATAAATGATATTTTTATTTCATTTTAAATTATTTAATGATTTCAATTTTTTTGAATAAAATATTATAATTTAATAGGGTTATAATTTGATAAATTCATTTTAATTTGAATTTTTTATAAAGAATTAGAGTTCGATTTAAAACTGAATTTTACTAATTGTTAATTTATAAATATGTATAGAAAATTTTATAATGTATGATATATATTGGAAATATTTTATAATATTTTAGATTAAAGACATGAATTTTTAATGGTTTGGTATGTAATTTCTATTTGGTTAGAGGTTAATTAATAGAGTAAAATTCATGATAAAATAATATGTGTACGTGTTCAAATCATACTCCACAGTCAATTGCTAAAAAAATTTCATGAATGATATAAAATACATATTAAGGATAAAGTAAACTTAAAAATATATTATATATAAATAAAATATGTTTTCATATTTAATGTATTAATTTTAATTCTTTATATTTTGAATAATATAATTAAACTCCTTCTGAAAATAAGAGTTTAAAGTTACATGAAATTTCACATCTTATTATTATATTGTAATATATATTATTATGAAAAAATATTTAAACATATTGAATTTTTCTTAAATAATATTATAATTATAATATTAGATAAAAATTATTAAATTAATACAAATTAATTTCTATGAGAAGGTAAATATGAAAGTTGTTATCAATGTTAACGCATTACTTGTGTATCATCAGAAGAGTAAAAAATAGTGACTTAATGATATGAAATGAAAATGATAGGAATTATCTCATATATAAAGGATAAATATGGTGAAAAATAATTTATATAAATCTAATAATATTAATTCTATAAATATCAAGATATTTTTTGGATCAAATTATAAAAATTACAAAGAAAACTATCTAATTACAATTCTTTGGTAAAATGATTTATTATTAAATAAAAAATAAAAAAACCTCTTTAGATTACGGTGGAGTTGATATTTTGTTTAATATGTCTTTTATATTCCATTTATGTGTCACATTCCACTGAAAAATGATAGCCATAACCCTTAAAGATTGAATAATTTCGAAATTACTGTGGAATCATTTCTAAAAAAAGGACTCATTATTTCCTCTCCAAATCATATATTATGATTTAGGTTCATTTAGAATATCAATCCAAATTTCCTCATAAAAAATACTCTATTTTTTGGAAACTTCTCTTCATAACAACACACCCCATATCCATCACATCTAAGTGGTTCTCTAAGATAGGATTCATTCGTTCAATATAAGTGATAACTTATCCATAATAATTTCTCATTGTTTTATCAACATAATATTATTTAATTTTAATTTTTAGTTTAATAAAACAATTTTTAAATTCATTATTATTCTTTAAATTTCATATTTCAATAGTACAAAATCGTATTTTTATACAATTATTCATTATAACATGTTTTTGGTTCAATTGTATCACCAACATGAGCGACGTTATGTCTATTACATAATTTAAAATTAAGAGAATTAAAATACTAAATATATGAGGACACAATGATTATTTTTTGATGAAATTATAACTCTGTAATGATAATTTATTTAATTTTTTAATTAATTCCTCTTTTATTTAATGTTCTTAAAAGGATTATTTCATACCAATTATTACAAATAGTCATCAAAACATCCATTAAAAAATCATGGAACTAAAATTCCCTTTAATAAAATCTATATAATATCCATGACTATTTTGGAGGTGATATACACCTGAGAAAGGATCATGGACTCAAACCATCATATCAAATAAAGCATAGAAAAAACAATATAATTTAACCACAAATATTAATATCATTTTTGATAATAAAAGTGTTCAAATAACTTACAAATGAATGGTATCAAGTAAAAGAAATTAAAAAATTATGATATTAGTGAATAATAAACCTAAATTGACAATATATGACATTGGATATTGTCTAGACTAGCATCAATCAAAGGTAAGGGTTTTTATTAACTCAAAATCCTTACATAATTTTATAATACTTTCTCTTTAAAGTTTATCTTTTATTATATAGATATTATATAAATTTTCATGGGAATATTATTCATTCATTTAATTTCTAGGGAAATTAAAATTTTGTGTCAAAATCCCATTCTTTTAAAGTTTTGTTTGTTTTTAAAATATAATGTGGTTATAAATAATTATATTACTATGTATTAAGGATTTAAAATCAATTTATATATTCTATATTACTTTAAATATATTATTATATTATTTTTAAAATTACTATTTTTTATCCTTTATACCCTTATTATTTATCTTTATCTCTTTTTAGTAGAGAAATTGATAATTGTTTCTATCTATTTGGTTTCTATTTAATGGTAAAAAATGTTATTAAAAATGAATTTAATTAAATTTATATACATTATTGTATCTTCCACTTCATATTTCTCATCATTCTATCGATTTCATTTCAAGGATCCATTATTGGTGTAACGTCCCGCCTGGGTTTCCACTCAATAGTTCCCCAAGACGGTGGGCCATAAAACCTCAAGGGTGTCTCCCCAAATGCCAGAGGCTACCGATTAGCAGTGAGGGCCTATGATGTGTCTGTGGGGAGACTATAACCTTATATATTAGAGTGAGTAAAGAAGAAACAATTGATAATTAATATTGGAAGTAAAAATAATAAGGAGACAATAATGAAAATAGTGGAAATAAACCCATAAATAAGTAAACAACTGGAGGAAACTGAATAATCAATAGATATAAAATGATGATGATGATCCTGATGATATAAAAAGTAAGCACATGAGTAAAAAAGGATAAAATCATATAACACATGAAATAAAAAATATCAAAAAGAATAAAACTACTACGACAAGAATCTTGAGCATAGGCTTGGTCATCTTCCCCCATACCCCTGATAATGTTGTATATCAATAAAGCATCAGATGTCACATGACTCCATTTTTCAATACCTAAAATCATGAAATCTACTTGGGTACCAAAGGTGGCCCAAGCAGGGTCTGTGATACAATCTCAGTAGGCCACCACCCACGATGTCTAGGCTAATACATTTCGTGTAATAAATAAATGAGTAGTGTTCCATAAATGATATATGAAAAGAAATAATTAAATAATTAATTAAATACCTCATTTCAGGTTCCTAATGGACACCCACCCAATAACACTTCAGACTAAGCTGGATTATTGAACTGAGGTACCTGTACAAGTGATATGGTAAAATACATAGGCCATCACAAACAAAAAAAAACTGATGTAGGTATACCCCAAGATTGTGCTTTGGATTGGAATTCACATTCCCATGACATCATTCAAACATTATCATAATATAGACAAGATACATCTAAAATGTATGTGAAAATAGCTAGTCAAATCTATTGATGGAGTCTCAACCCATCCAAGGTGATATAATAAGAATCCCAATGGTCTTTATAGTACTCTCTGATATAACCAATACCACTAAGTCTATCCAAGTAAACCCATACTAGAATCCCTTGTATCACTCTTGGTATGGTGAACTCTATGTCCGTACCAAGTATCTCATCCAGGGGATTGGGTGTCTCCTGAGACATTGTATAGAAATCTTGCCAATGGGTCCATCCAAGATTGTTCCCATAGGGAACTAGTGTCACTCACGAGTTTTCATAATCTTCCTAGAGAGCACGTACATGGAAAGCCAATGAATCACTCATGGTGTGTCAATTTGATCCAACCGAACATGGCATGTACAATCACATCATTCTTAAAATGGTACTCATGTTCTCTTCCAGCCTATAGTAGGTGATCATAAAAACCAAGGAACATAACACATGGTATAGAATATACAAATACATTTCATTAGTATGGAATACAACATCATAATCTAACAAGCTATCCAAGTCATTCTGTTTAATCCATCAAATATGGAATAAGCTTTTGCACATGTGACATAGCATAGGGAAATAGAATTAAGCTCATGGAATCAAATGTAATAAATTAAATAAGGAATAAATAATGAGAAAAAATAATAAGCAACAATGGGGTGGACAAATACAAGTCTAACAAGCCATGTATGGTTTTATTCATATGGTAGGGTTGCATACGAATTGAGGAAGCCATTCAGTAAATTTTATTAAACATTTTTGAATCATCATTAGAAGGGTTCAATGAGCGGTACAACAAAACACTATTTAAAAAGAGACGAAATGAGTTGAAAGGACCTCAACCACATACCTCTATGTAGTATTACTCCACTAATATATTGTTGAAGCTTGAAGCAATATAGAATGGATGAAATCAGAGAAATCATCCAACGACTTAAAAATTGAGGAAAATAGATCGTACCTAAATTGAGCAACAAAGGGTGGATGAAACTTGAAATATAAGGGAATAGATTAAAGAGCTTACCGAGGGATTTATATTTCTTCTCATGGAAATTGATTTAGTTTTTGGATGACGGAGATATCTTGAAACCTAAGGAGGAGAGGAAGAAGAAGATTCATGTGCGGATGATCGGGAGAAACCCCACTGGAGGAGGAAAGGGAGAAAGAAGAAGGTGGATTAAATTATTTAAGAGGGGAAAATAGGTAATTCACCCAAAAAACACAGGGGTTCAATTTTTCCACATGGTTGGACAAATCGTTCACTAACCATGCACCATGTTCTATTTAAAGTGGTGCCCTGCAGGGTTAGGTGAACAGTTTGACAAACTATGCACAAACCGTGTGAAACCGCTCTATCCCAAACCTCTGCAGCACCACCCTACCATGCTCCTAGGGTCTCACGATTTCATGAAAACTGTATAGACCCAATCATCCCACTTTTTCAACCGTACTATTTAGTGAAACAATATATGATGGGCTGTACGGTTTCTAGTAACCATGGGCCCCAATCTTCCTCTTTATTTTTCAGGTCTCTGGGATCCGAACAAGCCCCAGACACACCCAAGACAAATTTGAATCCTTTAGCCATCATTATTAGCGAGAAATAAATTAAATTAAACAAAAAATTAATTGAATGTACCTTTGGGAAAATCCAAGATGTTACTACCTTCCCTCATTAATACATCTCGTTCTCGAGTTTCCCTTTTAAGGGTGTTATGACATAATTTGAGAAAATTTAAGTCCACTGCACACATATATAAGCACCCCACTCAAAGGTCTCATACTATAAAAATTCTTGATACCATAGCACCCATGATGGAGGAACTAACCTACCTCTAAGAGACTTCATGCTCTGATCAATGATATGTATCAGATGCTCCTCGAAGGATGCATCCACCTCCAGCTTGATATTATCAAGGTCAAATGAATGAAATGGGTCATCAATATACCTTTAAAGATATGATACATAGAAGATGTATTACATGGAATGGTAACTCTAATTTAACATCAACCAATAGGATACCGTATTGAATCTCTCCACTATGTCAAAAGGCCTGACATATCTAGGCGATAACTTTCCCTCTCTCTGAATTCGTATCTGACATAATCTTGGTGATACATGCAGAAAGAATCTATGTCCCACCTCAAAATCAAGAGTTCTACAATGAAAATTGATAAATGACTTCTTCCTAGACTTATATATATCCATATGATTCTAAATCAACTGAACTTTCTCAAAATTCTCATAAACGAGATGAGGACCCAGTAGAGCTACCTCACCTTTTTTTAGCCATCATAAGGGTGAACAACATGACCTACTATAAAGGGACTTATACAGAGCCATCTATGTTTTTTCCTGAAAGATATTATTGTAGGTAAACTCAACCAGAGGAATATTCTTTTTATATGAACCTCCAAAGTCAAGGACGCATGCCCACAGTGTATCACCCCCCAGTTTCAAGTAAGTAACCCTTCATTTATGTATTTTAAGTATATAAGGTTGTTAGGTGAAGTTTGGGAGGTTTTGGAAGAAGTTTGTATTTTTTGGGGGAATTTATATGGGTGAACAGTTGGGGAATGATTTTTAAAAACTGTGTAACACCTATAAAAATTTTTCCATAGGGATACATTGACTAAGGGGAAGGCGCATGGGCAGGCACACAGTTTTTCTAAACTGTTCGATGACCTAGGAGAAATTTTGATTTTTGAGACAATGGGATTTTTCACAATTTACACATAGTTTTCTGACTGTTCAATCCAACCATTTGAGGTTCATACTTGAATAAGTTCCTGGTGCATGGTTAGCGCACAAATTTCCTAACTATGTGACTAACCATGCATGGTATAAAAACTATATGAAAAAGTTATGGATCTAGGTCTGGATTAAGTGATAAACTTCTTTTTCCCCTAAAACATCCATCAATTGATATTTACTCCTCCCAAAGGTATTAAAGGCTTCTCCCATCAATCCAAAGGTAATATGAAGGCTTATCTTGGTATATTTAAGCTGTATTCTCTCGATAACTCATCATTCATGGTTATTTTTCTTGGTTTTCCTTATATATACTTCTCCCTCTCTCTATCAGTTTCTTATAACTAAGTTTCATGTAGATATATATAAGGAATTTGATGCCAAATATTTTTATATTTTGATTTTTTTATGTTAGGGGAAGATATCTGAGGAGGTTTTTTGGAGATTCAACCCAGTTTCATAGACATTTTTCATGTCGTTTATCATTTTTTCCATATTCCCAATGTAGGTGGATTCACTGTTGAATCATATATTTAGAAATTTAAGGACTGATTTAAAATTATTATTTTTTGTGTGAAATTGATTGTGAAATTGTTGTGAAATGATTTTTGGAAGCCTTATTTTGTGATGGTTTGTGGTATTGTGTGAAATTTTGTGTTGTGGAAAAGAGTGAATTTGGAAACATGATTTTAAAATGGTTGTTTAATTATGATGCATGGAAAAGTGTTTTCAATAAGAAGGATGGTTTACTGATGTTTTTTTGAGTTTTTTTCCAATAAAGGATTGATTATATTGAAATGGTTTATTGGATTGATTTTCAATAAAAATACAGCTTTATTAATTGAAAGGGTTGATTTGGTTTGGAAAGATTGAATTTCATGTGCGTGTATTAAATGGTTAAGCATGGATAAAATGGGATGGATATTGACATGAATGTTCCACCATAAAAGGATTGGGTTTATATGTGAAATTTCCACCATCATGGGTCTGTATGTGAATGTTCCACCATCAATTATAACACCAAGCTTATGTGTGGGTGTGTGTGGCTATGTGATATGGAATGGGTAATTTCCAAATAAATTAATGAAATGGTTAGAATTATTATTTTTGATTTCTTTCCTTGGATATTGGTGTTGCTTTAAGAAAACTTATTTGGTATGGAATTGATTTTCTTTGTGATACATTTTTGAACTATTTTAATTGGTTTTTATGTAATTTTTTATATATAAATGCGATAACTTGTTCTATCCTAGTGTCATGAGTAGGGAATTCATTTGGGAAAATTTTTCTAAGTTCCATTATTCACCTCTTCTTTGTAACTTTGGCGCTTTTACAGATATCACTTACCGAGACATGGGAAAAGGTAAAGTATAACATTTATCTATGGGTGCTTAGTGATACTTGGGATGTTTCGTGGAGTTGGATCATGGAGTTTTTGGTGCTTGGGAATTTTATTTGGAGTCTTTGGGATTTTTGGATATGTCTTCCACTATTCATTTTGGTGTTTTTTAGTCTTCCTCTATGGAACTATTTTTTAGTTGGTATTTATATTAATGATATTTATTTGAGTTGTCTTTTATTTATATCATACATCATGTAGTGTTTTTTTGGTTATGATATGTTTGGTTGGTTTTTTATTTTCAATGGGAAGATCATCTCCCAACTCTGAATGAATCCCTTGAAATTTTTTCCATCCTTTAACATCTTGGGGATGTCACCTAAGGCCAAGTAATGTCCATTCACCTTCTCAATCCAATGTGGAGGGGTAGGAAGTCAAAAGTGGTATCATTATTGGTCCTTCCAAATATTTTTATGGAAAAAGTAGTATTATCTTATTTGGTTCTTGACTAATAAGTGGTCTTCAGTTATATTGGTGTTGGAGTTGAAATTTATTATGATATTTTCCTTGTGTCGGGTTGGAAGAAGGGAGTAGGATTATCAGGACTTGAAATGTAGATCAAAAAAATATGTATCTAACCATTTTATAATGATTTTAAATTTACTAGGGAGTTGGGTACATAAGTGTTTTAGAGACACTTATAGTATTTAAAATACCATTATCACAAGTTTAGCCAATGAGATGAGCATGACATACACTATAGAAATGAATTCCCGTAAGGAGTGTACATTTAATTTTGAGTAATGATATATGATTTGGTGAAATATTGGATTTTTTATAAAATTTGAAATTGTTTTCAAATGAAAGATTTTGAAAAGTTCATGGTTGTGGTATTTTTAAAATAGTCAGATTTTCAAAATAAAGATGAAAATTTTCAACAAAAAAGGCTTGAATATGGTAAAGGTTGATTTTGGAAAGCATTGTTGTGATAATATGATGCAGTATAATTTTAAATATAAAGACTTCAGTTTATATAGAGTGAGACTTATGGAATTTTTTTTGTTTATAAAATTGTACCTGGTAGGCATCATATTAACCAACCAGAAGAAGCTACTGAGAACATGGTTTCACCTAAACCACAGGTGAACCAACAATCTGTTTAGAGTACAATCCAATATTTTCAAGTTGTGGATACAGGGAATAAGAGGGATGAACCAAGGAAAGTGGATCATTCCATCTAGTTTTAGAAGAAGATCCACCCATCCTTTAGGGTGATTTAGAACCGGAGAAGGAAGAGGTGTGCCTAAAAAGGATGAATTGAATATTCTATTACATTGGAACACTAGTATAGCTAAAAGTCAAGTTGCCAATGTATATGCTGGAGGACCTTGCATGCCAATGGTGGGATTTATCAATTCAGGCTAAATCAAACCAAGGACTTGCATGGGAGGATTTTGAAGAATTTTTCAAAAAAATATTCCATCCTTATACATCCATAATTCAGATAATGATGTAATTATTCCTCTTGAAGTAGGAAAATATTTTTTTCATAGATTATGTGGCTAAATTTATGAATTTATTGAATTTTCACTTGAGGTTACTACTAGTGCATCCTTGAAGGAAAGAATCTTTGAATCGGGGATAAGGAATGAGATTCACTCGAAGATTGTTTTTTTTCTGTATAATGTATTATACAGAGATGGTGAATAGAGTTATGGTGGTAGAAAGGGATATATCATGATCTATGGGTGGAGGAAGTATGTTGATACCTACGTGAAATAGTAGGAACTCTAATGCTGGGAGAAAGAGAAAGAGAGACACCTATTTCCAAGGTGGGAGCATGACATATAATCAGACAGATGGATCGGAAAATCTTCCTTCAAGACCCAAGAGAAAGAGATGATGTTTCCAATGTGTCTCTCTTATTCAGATTAAGTGATAATGTATGACACCAACTATAGGATTCCATAATTGAAATAAGATGGGGAATCTTTAATGCTATTGTCATAGTTCTCTGAGGTTAGTTATTCAAGACACTTCTCAAGGGTCGTTGGCATTGTATGCTTCAAATGGGAGAGGAAATAAGAATAAATATCATCATTAGAATAGATCAAACCATATTGATTCTAGGAATACCATGACTCCTTAGGTAGTGCAAACTCAATAGGTCCATAAGGAAAAAATCATGATGAGAAAGTAATTATATGGAGATGATCAGGTTATACTAGATGATCAATATGGACCATCAATGGTCTTTTAAATTATACCCTTATTCAAGAATTGTTTGACATATGTGATTCACATTACTATATTTCTTCTTATGATTTTGATTTGCTGAGTTTAAAAGTTAAGATGATGTCTTCTATGTTAAAGTTGAAAAATCCTCTTGATCAAAGAGACTATCGAGATTTTATGTGTAGAGAATGTTCTATAACTTTTGATAAAGATGAGATGAAATGTGATTTCTTGGAGATAGAGATGTATGTATATGAAACATTCCTAGGTATGAATTGGTTGATGATGTTTAAGGATCATATTGACTGTTATACAAGAAATTTTAGTTTAACAACTAAAGATGGAGTTGAGAATATTTTCTGAGGATGAAGAAGCATAAAGGAAGGTGAAACATGATTTTTGGAACTAGAAGTTGGAATTTTCTCATATCATATGTCATCTTTGACCTTAAAATTTATGGAAGAGATCAAGGATAACCGTTTTACACTAGTGTTTGATCAGTTTCCTGATGTTTTTCCCAAATATTTATTAGGGTTACCACCGATAAAAGAAGTGGAGGTTATGATTGATATCCTCCCAGGGAACCACCTTATTTATCTTAATCTTATAGGATGAAACCAATAGAATTAATGGATCTAAAATTACAGTTGGAGGAGCTAGAGAGAAAATGGTTCATTCGGCTGAGTACATCTTTGGGGTCCGCACCGGTCTTGTTTGTCAAAAGGAATACATAACTCTTCAGCTATGTGTGGATTATCATAAGATTAAACAAGTTATGATAAATAATTGGTATCCACTTCCATGAATTTATGAACTATTCAATCAATTAAGAGGAGCTCAGTGGTTATCTAATATTGAATTATGATCAGGATGTCACCAATTACAGGTTTAGAAGGAGGATATTCCAAATACAACTTTCAAGAGTGGATATGGACATTATGAGTATTTGGTATCACCTTTCGATATTATAAATACACCAATTATATTTTTATCATTAATGAATTGGATATTTCAGGGATATTTGGATTATTTTTTGGTGTCTTTTTTGAATGACATATTGGTGTATTCAGGGACAAGGTTTGAGCATGAGCAACACTTGGTGATAGTATTGGGAATCTTGGGGGATCATTATTTGTATGAAAAGCTATCAAAGCATGGTTTTTAGATATAATATGTACATTTAATTGGTAATGTAATATCTGAAAGAGGTGTTTCTATGGATCCACAAAAGATAGAGGTTGTTATCTCTTGGAAAATTCTAAAGAATGTATTTGAGATATCCAGGTTTATTGGTCTAGCTGGTTATTTCTGAAAATTTGTTAATAATTTTTCATGACTAGATTCTACTATGATAGCCTTGAAAAAGAAGAATTTTATATTCCAAAGGTATGAGGAATTACAAAAGTCTTTTCAAGAGCTTAAAGTTCAGCTCACATCATCACCAATCTTGATTTTTCCAGAATTAGGACAAGGGTACATGATGTATTGTGATACTTCGAGATAAGGGTTTGTATTTTTTCTCATGCAGGGAGATCATTTTTTTTCTTATAGTTAAATATAGTTACAAGTGAATGATAATAACTACCAAACACATGATTCAGAGTTAGCTATTATAGTCCATGATTTAAAGACTTGACGTCATTACCACTTTAGTTACAAATTTACAATTTTTTCATATTATAAGAGTTTGAAAAATATTATATCACAAAGGGATTTGAATATAAGACAAAAATATAGATAGATTACCTCAAAATGTTTGACTTTGACTTGATTTATACATCAGGAAATTGTAATATGATTGCATATTCATTAATAAAAAAGTCATATTCTTAGTTAGAAAAAGAAGCTTCAAATGAGTGGTAGTTGATGTTGGCCCTACCTGACATTCACTTGGATTTTGAATACTGAGGGTGTAAAGAAGTGTTCTTTTTAGTTTTGTTGGTTACTTATTTGGTGGAGATGGTTAAAGAGGCACAAAATTCCAATTCAAAATGTGTTTCTATGAGGTCAAAACTCAATTGTGGGGAGACCATTGGGGGATCCAGACTGGATGGAGTTTAGTATTTTGGTTCATAAATCAGACGTTTTTACCTATGGATTATCAGGAAAAAATTCTTCATGATTACCACCATTCAATATGGGTGGTTCATTTTAAATTACAAAATATGTATAAGGAATTTAAATCACAATTTTGGAGGGTCGATATAAAAAATAAAATGGTTGAGTTTGTTCCCAGATGCTTAACTTTTTTCCAAGTTAAGAAAGAGAATTAGGGACCAATAGGTATATTGAAGTCTTTATATATTCTAGTTTTGAAATGGGATTATATATCCATAGATTTTATAATAGGTATCCTAAGAACAGTTTATAAATGAAACACCATATGTGTGATAGTGGATCAACACACAAAAATGACTCATTTCATACCTATTCATGAATCTCATATGGTGGAGGAATTGCAAAAAATATATATTTAAGAAGTAGTGAAGAGGTATGGAATACCATTTTCAATAGTACTAGGTAGAGATATGAGGTTTACATATCGTTCATGGAAATCCTTACAGAAATATCTTGGTAATCAGATGGCTATGAGTACAACATATCATCCTTATATGGACGATCAATCTTAATGAATGATACAAATGTTGGAAGAAATGTTACTAGCTTATTTAATAGGTTTTAGTGGATCATGGGAATAGAACATAATATTAGTCGAGTTATCATAGAAAAATTATCATGCCTTAATAGATATGGCGCCTTTTGAAGCATTGTATGGGCATCCTTGTCATTATTCACTTTGTTGGGTGGAAACAGGTGAGACTTTATAGATTGGGTCAAGACTTGTCCAAGAAATAATGGAGAAGATTTAGTTGATCAAGAAGTGGATGTAGATAGAAAATATTCATAAAAAATCTTATGTGGATCATCATTAATGACTATTTTCATTCTAGGTGAGTGATCATGTGTTTTTAAGAATCTATACAAGGATTATACATCATAATTTTGAAAAATAGAGAGAGTTATCTCCTCAATACATAGTCCCTTGTGAGACAATAGAACTAGTTGGATAGGTGGAATATAATTGGTATTCCACCATTTTTTTGGTTTTGTGCATAATTTGTTTCATGTATCTCAATTGAAAAAGTATCATCCTGATCCTAACCATGTTATTAGATGGGATCACATTTACTTGGAGATGGATGCTTCATTGGTGCATATGCCTGTGCAGATTGTCGATAGGCAAGAGAAATCCTTGCATGGGAAAATCATCGATCTAGTGTGGGTTTTATGGAAACATAGTTATATTTATGAAAGACTTGGGAACAAGAGAAGGAAATGAAAGGGAAATGGAAAAAACTGTTTTAGGGAAACATTGGTTTTATATTTTCT
Source organism: Viscum album (assembly GCA_963277665.1). Lineage (NCBI taxonomy): Eukaryota > Viridiplantae > Streptophyta > Magnoliopsida > Santalales > Viscaceae > Viscum > Viscum album. The sequence goes on from OY728165.1 coordinate 1,090,021,866, forward strand.
AGGGATGGAAAGTCCAATGGTGTGGAGAATATATCACCCCTAAATTCAAATAAGTAACCATTTATTTATGTATTTTAATTATATAAAGTGGTTGGGTGAAGTTTTGGAGGGTTTGGAATAAGTTTCAAAGGTATTGGGGATTTTCTAAGGGTGCACTATTAGTGAATGGTTTGTGAAAACTATGAAACAACTATAGGAAACTGTGAAAAAGGAGACAAGGGCTAAGGGGAAGGCACACTGGTAGGTGAATGGTTTTTCCAAACTGTACAATAGCCTAGTAGAAATTGTGATTTTTGAGATAGTGGTATTTTTTACTATTGGAATACAGTTTTCTAACCACTAAATCCAACAGTGCGAGATTGATCCTCGAGGCAAAGGATGGCGCATGGTTAGCGTATGATTTACCTAATCACCTTACTAACCATGTATGGTTTAAAAACAAGATCCAAAAATTTTGGATCTGGGTAGAGATTAAGAAATAACCCCTTATTTCCCCCCAAAATGTCCCTAACTCAATATTTGATCCTCCAAAATGTAGTAGAGGATCCTCCCATCTATTTGGAGGTGATCCAAAGTCTTATCTAGGTGTATTGAAGCTAGAATCTTGTGGTAGGTCATAATCCTTGTTATTTTTTCTTGGTTTTCCTAATATATACTTCTCCCCCTCTCTCAATTTCTTAGATATATGACAGTTTTGATATATCTAAGGTATTTTTTTCCAAATATGTTTATATTTTCATTTTTTTATGTTAGAGAAAGAGATATAAGGTGGGTTTTTGGAGATTCAACCCAGTTATGTGGATGTTTTTCATGCCGTTTATTGTTTTCACCATATTCCTGAGGTAGGTGGATTCACTATTGAATCCTATATTTAGAAATTTAAGGATGGATTTCAAATTAGTTTTTTTGTGAAATTTATTGTGAAATTACTGTGTAATGATAGCTAGAAGCTTTATTTGGGGATAGTTTTTGGTATTGTGAAAAATTGGGTGTTGTAGAAAAGAGTGAATTTGGTAGCATGATTTTAAAATGGTTGTTTTATCATTATGCATAGAAAAGTACTTCCAATAAAAATGATAATTCTATTGAAGTGGTTTGTTGAGTTGGTTTCCAATAAAGGGTTGAATTTATAGAAATGGTTTATAGATTTGGTTTTCAATAAAAATTCATTTTTATTGAAATTATTGATTTGGTTTGGAAAGATTAAATTGATTGTGGTTGTTTTAAATGGTTAAGAATGAGATGAACATGGATGTTAATATTCCAACATTAAAGGAATGGGTTTGGATGTGAAAGTTCAACCATCACAGGTTTGGATGTAAAAGTTCTACCATCAATGGTAACACTAAGATTGTGTCTGGGTGTGTGTGGTTGAGTGTGGCTATGTAATAACGAATGGTTAATTTCCAATTAAATTAATGAAATTGTTAGAATTATTTTTTTGGTTTCTTTCCTTGGAAATTGGTGTTGTTTTGAGAAAACTAGTTTGCTATGGAATTTTTTGGTTTTGTGATAAATTATTGAACTATTTCAATTGGTTATTCTATAAATTATTTTATATAAATTTTCTAACTTGTTCTATCATAGTGGTGTGAGTAGGGAAGTCATTTAGGGAAGGAATACTATGTTTCATTACTCAAACATGCTTTGGAACTTTGGTGCCTTTTGAGAAATCATTTATTAAGACATGGGAAAAGGTAAAGTATCACATTTTTCTATTGGTGATTAGTGATACTTGGGTTGTTCTGTGGAGTTGGAGCATAGAGCTATTTACACTTGGGAGTTTTATTTGGAGTCTTAGGGTTTTGTTGGATATGTCTCCCAATGTTCATTTGGATGTTTTGTATTGTTCCACTATAGTACTCTTTTAGAGTTGGTATTGATAAAAATGGTATTTCTTTGATCTGTATTTCATTTATATCATGCATCATATAGTGGTTTATTTGGTTATGGAATGTTTGGTTGGATGTTTATTTTAAAAGAAAAATTCCCCTCCCCCCAAACTTTTAATGAATCCCTTGGCATTTATTCCCATAATTTGGAATTTTGGGGATGTTGCCTAAGGCCAAGTAAGGTCCTTACACCTTCTCTAGCCAATGATGAGGGGTGATAAGTCACATTCATCATATCATATTACACTCGTATCATTCGCTTGGACTACCCATCATTATGAGGGTGATATATTTTACTCAAGAGAACATGTGAACCAAGTTCCTTTTTCAAACCTTTCCATAACCATGATGAAAACCAATATTTTTAGTGCAATATGATAGAATGGGTAATGCCATGAAGGCACACTATATCCAAGATTTAAATCCTCCCAAGATCATCAATAGAGAAGGTTTCTCAGATCAGTTGGAAGTGTGAAACCTTGGTCAACCAATCAATGACCACCCATACAACATCACTTCGTCAATGAGATCTCATAAATCCCATCACAAAATCCATGGTTATGTCATTACATTTCCACCCAGTAATGGAGAGAAGATATAGAATATCAGTAGGTCCCTGGTGCTCTACCTTCACCTACTGACATGTGGATCACCATGTGATGAAGCGTGCTATCTACCTCTTTAGTTCTAGACACCAATGTTAACGATGTATATATATATATATACATCTTGTTAAGACCAGGATGAACTGCCTAAATAGATGCATGATATTACATCATTAACTCTTCCCATATTTCATAAGTCACCCAAACTCGATCAAAAAATAGTAGGATCTCATTTGAATTAATAACCCAACCAGAAGGTGGGTTCTCTCCGCTGATGCTCTCCTTCAAAAGGAGACCCTCATAATTAGAAAACTGCCTCATCCGGACCCACTCCAGAAGGGAGTATGTCACTACTAGATATGCTAAGACTAGTTTCCCATGATGTTTCTAAACCTACATGTGAATATAAAAAAATCATCAACTGCCACTCACAGCTAGCCTCCTTGATATCTTGCATCCGAGTCTTCTAGCTCATCGAATCAACTATTACATTACCTTTTCCCACTGTGTAAGTAATATAAAATTCAAATGATTGTAGGTATTCCACCCACTTGTGTTGCCTAAAATTCAAGTTTTACTAAGTAGAGATATATTTGTGACTTTTATGGTCTGTGTAAACAAAAAAACCACTCACCCAATAAGTAGTTCCTCCAACAGCATAGATCATAAACCCCGACTAATAGATCTAGGTCATGCATAAGGTAATTCTGCTCATGGTGTCTCAACTTTCAGGATCCATATGGTACAATCTGATCACCCTGCATCAGAATTTCTTCTATCTCAATACCTAAGGCATCATAATAGAAAGTATAAGTCCTTACCATCTCCAGTAAGATCAAGATCCACATTAATGTGAGTCTTCACTTTAACTTCTGAAAATATTTCTCACAAGCCTTGGTCCAAATGAACTTCACAGATTTCTTGGTCATGCCTGTAAGTAGGACTTCCAGACATGTGAAATCCTAGATGAATCACCTTTAATATCCAACCAAACCTAAGAAGCTGCATATGTTAAACATAGTCTTGTGAAGTTCCTATAAAACCATGGCACTCACCTTCTTTAGGTTAATAGATATTCCTGCCTATGATATGACAAGACCGAAGAAGTGAATCTTGCTAATCCAAACTATAATTCACTAAGAATTGTACATATTTGGTGTTATCTTAGTGTAATTTGAACAATATCGAGTTGATTTGAATGGTATTTTCTGGTGTGAGAATACACTAAGATGTCTTCTATGAAGACTACCACGAAGGAATCAAGATAGGAGCGGAAAACTTGATTCATTAGATCCATAAATACAATCAGTGTGTTATTTGGACCAAACAACATAACTAAATACTCATACAAGATGTATCTACTATGGAATACTATATGTGGCATGTCTTATGGTCTCACATAAACATGATGGTAGAATGACCTCAAATAAATTTTTTAGAAAACCATTACTCCTCAAAGATGGTCAAAGAGGTCATCGATATGAGGTAATGGATACCAATTCTTCACCATTAGTTGGTTAAATTAGCGGTAATTGACATACAATATGAGGTTATATTTTACCTTCTTCAAAAAGTATAGGTGAACCCTATGGAGATGTGATCGGTATAATAAACCCCTTATCATCAAGACCTTAAATATTCTTTTTGAGTTCCTAAAGCTCTATAGGTTTCATCCTATATGGAGGAATAGAAATCGGTGTCATACCTAATACTAGATCTATGGTGAACTCAACCTCTCTATCATGATGTAATCTAGAGAATTTTTCAGGGAATACACCCCTGAAATGATCCACTATTGGAGGGAATTTTTCTAAATGCATTCCCTACTAACTAATAAAGAGACCATCCATGTGGGCCATCACTCTACCTAGCCCAGTATGTTTGAGTGCATCTCAAATGGCTGGGAGATCCCATTAACCCTTATGGGTATAAGTGTTTCCCTTGGGTGATGTGAAAGACACTCTATGATGATAGAAATACACCTGATCTCTATAAGGCATAAGAAAATCTATACTGAGAATGACATAAAATCTAGTCTTCTTGAGGATGAAAAAACTCCAAAAAATGGTACCCACCTATTTCAAGGGGGAACTCTTGACACTAGAATTTTCCCTCTGTTATGACCCATAACGGAATGTCAAGGGACATGACTCCATAAAAGTAATCAATTTCAAGGACCATACCTTACAAAAACATGAAAGATATAAAAGAGTGTGTTGCACTTGTATCAAAAATAAAAGAAACTAAATTAAAGGAAAATAGAATAGTACCTCACACTATAGATGGAAATGGACTCTACTCCTTTGGTGCTGGCCGTACAACAAAAATATTTCACAAACCGCATCCCAGAGATGCTTTCTGACTAGCCTAGGTAGATCCACTTTGTTGACGCTAAATCTCCAGGGCCTGAATATCTCGACCATGGACACTACCACCTCATACTAATCGATTGGTAGAATAATAAATCCTATAATAATAAGAATTTATAGATCATGTACCTAAAATATCTATCAGTATGGATCCCCTCTCCCTAGATGCTAGAGGGAAAGACTAAGAGAAGCACTGAAGGTAACCCATCATTTTATAAGCTCGACACTCAATCTAGTTTCTCATGCACTGAGTATTATTATATCCTAGTCTTACAAACTAGTGACACACTATAGAGCTTTTAGTACACGTCACATGGATACAACTTCCCCCATGTGCACCATTAAAATGATTCTTCCTACTTCTTTAAGAATCATTTACCTTCCTCATAACTAAACTATCATGGATCACATTTCCATATTCTCTAAGATTCCATTTTGTAATCAGGGACTAGTTTATTATATCTATAATGGTGGTTAGACAAAATATTTTCACCTGAAAGAGGGAAGCATACCCAATAACATCCTCAAAACTCTTCACAGTCACCAACTTGTCACTGGTCAGAGATGGAGTAAATCACTAGAGCTCGGTGAAGTGGGAAGAATACTCTAGCACGGGCATAGATCCCTATAAAAGATGCATAAATTTCCTAGAATGATACTCTCACAGAGTGTGTGGGAATAAGTGATCGTAGAGAGCTATCTGAAAGTCTTCCCATACCATACATAGGTAATACTTATCCTGATATATGAAATCCCACTAGTTCTTGATAGAATAATGTAACATGTAGGTAGTGAGGTTGAACCTCCATTCTGGAGGCATCTCAATATGGTCAAAGATTGATTCCATGGCCTATAGACATGAATCAACAGCCTGAGGACCACCATCTCCTAAGAAGGTGGGGGGATGCTGCTACTGGATGTCTTGAGTAAGCTCTACCATAGTAGGGGAAGGTCGAGAACCACCCTGAATGGACTGCATAAACCAAATAAAATGTTCATAGAACTGAGAATCAGCACCCAATGGAAGATCAATAGTAGGTGAATTGGGTGGCACTATGTAGTACCCCCGTTTCTGGGTACATAACCCCTTTCCTCACGTTTCTTAATTTGGTGTGTATAAATAGAGAGTTTCCATAAAATAGAGAGTTTCCATAAAATACATAGTCTCTATAAAATAGATATTTCCCATAATATAGGGAGTTTCCATTAATTTGGGTGTTTATATAAAGTGGTTTATTTCCATAAAGTGGGGTATTTCTATAAAGTGGGTTGTTTCCATAAACTGGAGTGTTTCCATAAAGTGAGATGTTTCCATAAAAAAATGTGTTTCCATAAAAAGGTTAAAGGTGAAGTATGGGAGAGTTTTGGTATTTTATATGGATTTTTGGGACTAGAATTAAGGTCACACAATCCATACACAGTTGGCCCAAACCGTGTGGTCAAACCTTGTGCAGAGGTCAAATCTAGATCCTATTTTATAGGAGCCTACTCATTTTTTCTCTATATATTTTGGTTTGGATTCAAAACGCCCCTATTTTAAGATTACTCTCTTCAGAAGGCTGGATAAACCTCCCCACATGATTTTCAGCCATCCAAGAGCCTTCCCTTAGTGATTTTGAGTCCAATTCTTGAGGTATGTCACCATTCTTTTTTGGATTTGTCATGTTTTCTTAGATATGCTTAGATCTAATTCTCTCACCTCCATACTTTCTCAGATATGAAACTATAGTGGGTATATCTATGTTTTTGGATGCCAAATAATTCAATGTTGAGTTGTGATATTTCTAGGATAAGAGAACTAAGGTCGTTCTTGGAGAATTGACCCGCTTTCTTGTGCATTCTTCATCTGTTGTCAATGTTTTGTCAAAACCTTCAAGGTAGGACTCTTATCTCTTGACTCCTCTTTCTAGAATTTATTGTATTAGATTGAAATTGGTTTATTTAAAATAAATTTATTGTGAAAATCATGGAAAAATCTTCTTTAGTGATGATTTATGGTTTTGGTGAAATTGTGTGATCATGGTGAATAGTTGTGCCAAGGGGGTTTAGTTTCATGAATTTAAAATGATGATTTTAGGTTATGGATTTTCTAGAATTTATAAACATTTTATGAAAAATGGGTTTTCAATGGAAATTATTTTCAATAAAAATGGATTTTTATTGAAATTTTTTGGAATTGAAATGGTTTGGCAATGAAATCGTTTTGACAGAAATGGTTTTCAAGAAAAAGGTGTTTTATTGAAAGGGTTGTTTTGACATGATTGTTGGGAATATGTGGTGTGTGTTAATGTTGCATATACATGGCTTGGTTGAAATATGACCTTGTTCTTGGTGCCAAAGGGTTAATGGAACATGGGAATTGCATATATGAGGCTTGGTTGAAATATGACCTTATGATCGGTGACAAAGGGTTAATGGCACATGGGAAACAATTACTTTATGATGACTTGGTAGATTGATGAGAAACCACTCATGAGTATAGAACTATCATAACATAGAATACATGGTTGGTTGCATGGGTTTGTGGAACGGTTGGGTATGCTGATAAAGGGATATTGTGAAATGGTTTTAAAGATTGTTTAGTTGTTTTTCTTGAAAAATTACTTGTTGGGAAAATTGGTTTCAATTGCACTTGTATGCTTTTGTTAATGAAATGTTTTGGAAACTTGTTTATATTTAGTTATAAACTGTTTTTGAGAATTTTTTTTATATAAAATTTTTTATATAATTGTTGCTAACTCTTCTATCCTAGTGGTGTGAGTAGGGAAGTCATTGGGGGGGGGGGGAAACCTACTGAGTTTTATACTCACCCCTACTTTGGAACATTGGTGCTTTTGCAGATTCTATCTTCTTGGGCAAGGAAAAAGGTAATGTTTCAAATTTGTTTAGCACTACCTCATGATGTATGGGCTGTTTGGAGATTTTGGAGCTTGGAGCTTGTGGAGCATTAAGTCTTGAGGTAATTGGAGAGTCTAGTGTGGTTTATCTTCCGTGTACTTTTACTCATGGTTATTCTTCCTTTGTTGATTACTTTGATGTGGTTGTGAGATACATGAGGTTGTTGAGTTGTCTTCCGTTTTTTCATGCATCACATAGTGAATGTTTGGTTATGGTTGGTAGGTTTATTGGTTTATTTCTTAAAGGGTAAATCATCCCCCACTTGTATTTTAAACCCTTTTTCATTTATTGTTAGCCTTGGGAATCTTGGGGATGTCACTTAAGGCATAGTAATGACTCATGGTACTCTCAATCCAATAAGAACTGGCGGGTCATTACAAATGGTATCAACTTGTTCGGTCCTTTCCTAATAAGTATTCATCGATGTTCCTAGTTTTGGAGATGAAATCCCTTCTTGTCTATTCCTTGGGTGGGAATCTTAGAAAGGAGTAGGATTGTTAGAACTCGAAATGTATAGAATAAAAGGATATAGCTAACCCTTTTATCATGAACTTCAAGTTACCAGGGAGTTGGGTAAATAAGTGTTTAGAGACACTTCTAGAATTTTGAAATCTTATTTTCATGGGGTTTTCCAATGAGATGAGAGTGACATGCATTGTAGAGGAATGAATTCCCACTAGGAGTACATACAAAATTTCATGAAATGATTCATGTTGTAAAAAAAGTATTAAATTTTGAAAAAGAATGGAATTGGTTTTCAAATGAAAGATTTTGAAAAAGATAATTCTTATCATATTTTGAAGATGGTTTAATTTTCAAAAGAATGTGATGTGTTTTTAAAAATGGTTGAACATGGGAAAAAGGTTGTTTTGGAAAACAATGTTGTGATATTTGATGAGATATAATTTTAAATGCTGATAAAATAGTTTTTAGAGAGTGAAATTAATGGAGTTTGTTGTTAGGCTTAGAAAATGGCACCTGGTAGGCGTTGTCAAAACCAACCAAAAGAAGCTGCGGAGAATGTGGTTGCACCTAAACCACCTATGAACCAAAAGTTTGTTTAGAGTATTGTCCAAGATTTTCAAGATATAGACATAGGGAACTAGAGGAATGATCCATGACATGTGGTTCATACCATCCAGTTCATGAAGCAGAATCCATCTAATTTCCGGGGTGATTCCGAACCTAAGAAGGAAGAGGTGTGGCTATGTAGGATGAATCATATCTTCGACTTCATCGGCACACTGGTAGAGGTAAAGGTCAAACTAGTGATGTATATGCTCGAGGATCTTGCATGCCAGTGGTGGGATTTAGCGGTGCAGGCTAAATTGTATGAAGGAATTACATGGGAGGATTTTGAGAAATTTTTCAACAAAAAATTATGTCCTCACACGTTCAAGATCCAGAAAACGACGTACTTCTTCAGCTTGAAACAAGAGAATCTCTTTGTCACAGAGTACATGGATAAGTTCATGAACTTAGTACACTTTTCACCAGAAGTTGCGACAAGTGCCTCTTTGAAGTCATGCATCTTTGAATCAGGGATATGACAGGAGATTCAATCAAAGATTGCAGTACTTTGTATTACATATTATACATAGATGGAGAATAGAGCGACTATGGCTGAACGTGGTATCTTGATATCTATGGGAGGATGCATGATGCTACCTATAGAAAATGGTGGGAACTCAACCGCAAGGAACAAGCAGAAAAGGGACACCTATTTCCAAGGTGCAAGTGGAAATCATAACCTGATGGTTGGATCAATAAAACTTCCTCCACGACCCCAGAGCAAAGAAGGTTATTTTAAATGTGGTTCTCTTAACCACATAAAGTGAGATTTTATGGAACTACCAAGATAATGTCATACTTTCAACAATATGGGACATCTTCAACGCTATCATCGTAGTGCTCCAAGTTCAGGTGCTCGAGACACTTCTCAGGTGTCACAAGCATCGTATGCTCCAACTAGACAGGGACAACATAATCAGTCTTGTTAGCAGAGCAGATCTAGCTATGGTGATTTTAGAAATACCATGACTCCTCAACTAGGTAAACCTTATCTAGGAAACAATGATAATAGTGTAGTGAAGAAACAATTGTATGGATCTGAGAAGATGATTTTTGATGATAATTATGGACCATCTAAAGTGAGAGGTACAATTATTTTGAATTATACCTTTGTGCATGTGTTGTTTGATACTGGTGAATCAAATTACTTCATTTCTTCTCATTTTGTTGACTTTCTATGTTTAAAACTAGAAATGATGCCTTCTGTTTTGAAACTGAAAACTCATCTTGGTGAAAGAGAATGTCAATCCTTTGTGTGTAGAGCATGTGTTATAACTATTTATGGAGTTAAGATAAAATGGGACTTCTCGATGTTGTTTATGGATGTATTGGATGTAATCAAAGGTATGGATTTTCTGAAAATGTTCATGGATCAAATCGACTGTTATAGGAGAATATTTAATTTCATAACTGAGGACGGAATCGAGCATCTCTTTAGAGGAGAGAGGATTGTAAATAAGGGTGTAAAGATCTTGATGGCACCCATGGTGGGAATGATCTCTTACCAATCGGCAATGTTGACTTTGGAATAAATGGAAGAGATCGATGAAAATATTTTTCTAGTTGTTGTGGATCAATTTCCAGATGTATTTCCCAATAACTTCTTAGGGTTACCACCTATAAGGGAAGTGGAGTTTACGATTGATCTCCTTCCAGGGACCTATCCTATTTCCCTTCCATCTTATAAGATGGAACCAACAGAATTACGAGAAATGAAAGTGTAGTTAGAGGAGCTGGAAAGCAAGGGTTTCATTCGACCAAGTATGTCTCCATGGGCATTAGTGGTTTTGTTCGTAAAGAAGGTAGATGGAACTCTTTGGATGTGTGTTGATTATCATAAGCTTAACCAAGTTACGATAAAGAATAGATATCCACTTCCACACATTGATGATCTGTTTGATCAATTAAGGGGAGCTCATTGGTTCTCTAAGATTGACTTTCAATCAGGATATCACCAATTGAGAGTTCAGAAAGATGATATTCCAAAGATAGCTTTCAGAAGTTGATATAGCCTTTATGAATATATAGTAATGCCTTTAGGCCTAAACAATGGACCAGCGGTCTTCATGGCATTGATGAATAATATATTTCAACAATATCTATATTGTTTTGTTGTGTTGTTTGTGGATGACATTTTGGTCTATTCAAAGACAAGGGATGATCATGAGGTTCACCTGAGAACATTGTTACAAATCCCGAGAGATCATTATTTGTATGCCAAATTATCAAAGTGTGATTTTTGGATATAAGAAGTACGTTTTCTTGGCCAATTCATTTTTTAGAACGGCGTTTCGGTTTATCCTGAAAATATAGAAGCTGTTATCTCTTGGAAACCACCAAATATTTTTTTCAAGATACGCTGTTTTATTGGTCTATCTAGTTACTAACGATGATTTGTGTGTGATTTCTCATGACTAGATTCACTAATGACAGCTCTAACAAAGAAGAATGCTCCATTTCAATGGATGAAGGAATGCCAAAATTCTTTCCAGGAACTGAAAGTTTACCTTACAACATCACCTATCTCGATCTTTCCAGAATCTGGACAGGGGTATGTGGTGTATTTTAATACTTCAGGATCAGGGTTGGGCTATGTTCTCTTGAAAAGAGATCATGTGGTTGCTTATGGTTCAATTCAGTTGAGGGTGTATGAGAAGAATTAACCAACACATGATTTGGAGTTAGCTCCAGTCGTCCATGCTTTGAAAACATGGAGACATGGTGAGAAATTTACTATGTTTACAGATCACAAAAGCCTGAAACACATTTTATCACAGAGATATTTAAATCTGAGGCAAAGGATATGGATAGAGTATCTCCAAATGTTTGACTTTGACTTGATGTACACACCGGGGAAAGGAAATTCGGGGGCGAATGCATTGAGTAGAAAGTCATATGCTCAGTTGGTGAAAGAAGCTTCAGATGAATGGTAGTTGATGTCAGTCTTAGCCGAAATTCATGTGGAATGTGAAGACTGAGGTGATGTTGTAGTTTTCTTTTTAGCTATGCTTGTTCCCAATTTAATAAAAATGATCAAAGAGGCATAAAAATTTGATTCAGAATGTCTGGTTGTAAGTTCAAAACTCAATGGTGGGGAGACCATTGAGGGCTGGAAACTTGATGGGGGTTCAGTTTTGTGTTTCAGAGATCAGATGGTTGTACCTATGGTTTTTCAGGAAAAAATCCTTCATTATTACCACTATTAAATATGGGTTGTACATCCAGGTGCAGAGAATATGTATAAGGCATTGAAGGCGCAGTTTTGGTGGAGTGGCATAAAAAGGAAGGTGGCTGAGTTCGTCTCGCGGTGCTTGACTTGTCAGTAGGTTAAACCAGAGTGATTATTCACTAAAATTGGCTAATATACATCGTTAATATCTTAATATTAATGTGTTTAAAAGTGCATAAACATCAATTTTATTCCAATTCAGAAATTTAACTTCATTTCCCATCATTGTCCAATTCATGCTTAAAGTGTCAATTTGGGCCCACTCAATAATTTGCTTGTGGAAATTACAATATTCATCATTTTAATTTTATATTTTGGTATATAATTCACCAATTTATTTGGAACATTTTTTCTTTTAGGTCTGATGGATGAATCACAAGGGAAGATGGATATTTTTGCACCTAAATGCAGAAAATTGCTGGAAAAAGCATAATGGGCCTAAGGCCCATCAAACAAATGTGGGGACCAAAAACCAAGCCCAATTAAGATAAAATTTATACAATAGAAAGATAAAAATATTAAAATCATTTTATTCAACTGTGTCTGGAGCTAATTCTGAAGTTTTCATGATGATAAAGGGATCTGAAGTTGAGATTTAAATGGTGGACTCGACATTAATGCACATAAATCCATCCCACCGTTTCAACCATAACTTCCAAAAATCTATGCAAAAATTCCTGAAATTTTTACATCTCATAAAGGACAGAAGGAAGAGAATATTTCTCCTCTATGACCCCTCAGTATTCGGCCGCCTTAAATTCCAAATTCACACGTCAATATGGTGGAAGAATCAGGACAGTTTTCCAGGTCAAATTCGAAACGTCAATTTTCTTTTGATTATTCGCCCTCCTTTTGACTCTATTAATTGTTGGGGGGTGAATTAATTTTTGGGGGGTAGAACTAAGAATCCTAATATGCCTATATAAGGATCTGGTGGTGAAGGGAATAGGGGCATATATTTTTCTTATCATCATTTGTTGCTTGTTTCATTGTAAGGTTATGCTGCAAAAGTTCATTTGTAATGTTTTCAATTTCCATGTAAGTTTTTTTTTTGTTATTAATCAAAATCTTTCTCTTCTATATTTTCCATTAATTTATTAAAAATAAATTTTCACAAAGAACAGTGATATCTCTGCGTTGTGGAGAATTAGTTCACACATAGGTGTGAATTTCATTCACACACACGGAGGAGTGCTCGTTATTTCCACAGTTTTAATTTCTTCAATCCAATTCTTGTAAGCCATTTTCCACCCTCCATTGAGAGTATACCATCAATGGAGGGCTAACCCTTTAATGGGTTGATATTAGGAGGATGAAAAGGCTGTATTGAATGTTATTTTATGAAAGAATTGTTGTTAATTGGATAATTAATTTAAGACATCCATTCTTCAATTATTTGTACTATTTATCTTTACTGTGTTTGAGAAAAATAAATTCAATTACTAAATGACCATATATCTTGGAGAGATCATGAATTTGGTTCTCTAAGTGTATAGGTGATTATTAATTGTGTTTATTAAGCACCAAACTAGAAAATGATGAAGGTAGTGTTATTTTTGAAGAATGGATTCATCAAGAATTAATAAAACCAAAATTATCTAAAGAAGTAAAATTCATTCAATACACCCCGAGCATAATCCTAAGATCAACCTTTTTTCTCTTTGAATTGAATTCACTTAGGTTTCTTAGTGTTCTTTAAAACCATCCAAAATCAAAACAAAAGTTGGCTACTTCATAGCCCATCCTTCACCAAATCATAGCGTCTCAAGGTTACTTCTTCTATCCCTGTGGACTCAACCCCTACATGTACTACATCGACCGCTTTTTACCAGTAGGGTAAATTTGGGCACAACCAAATTTTGGCACCGTTTCCGGGGACCAAGTAAGTTCCGTAGACCAAAAACCTTCTTTTCTTACCCCCATTCTTCTATTCTCATCCCAATTCTCTTATCTTTTCCCTTTCTCGCTTTTTTTTCTTTTGGTACATGTCCGCCTACACCCGCGATAACTCAAACAGATTAGTTAGGGTGGATACTCCTAGGGCTGGGGAGTCAATCACTAAAAGAGGCCTATTTCATTTAGATCCAAATCTTCCTAATACTCCAAATTTAGACGTTGAGTTCGATACAATGGAGAATCTCCCACAAAACCAAAACATAAACCGGGGAGGGAACCAAAATAACGGGCAAGACCCTAACTTGGGAATTATTACAGATCCGACCATGATTGACAACCTCACACCAACCTGGACCAATGCACCCTCATGCATTAGGCATGATAACATAGGATATTCCCAATATGTTTTCAAACCCCATGTCCTGAACCACCTTCCAAACTTTCATGGGATGGAATCTGAGATGCCTTACCTTCATGTTAAATAATTTAATGACATTGTTGAAACCATGTTCCCACCAAATCAAATTGAATCTGCTAAAATGATACTTTTTCCTTTTTATATTAAGGACCGAGAAAATAATTGGTTAAACAATTTGAGACCAGCATCCATTCACTCTTGGGACCAACTTCAATGAGAATTTTATAAAAAATACTTCCCCCACCACAAAACAATTGCACTTAAAAAGAGCATACAAAACTTATTTGAAAGAGAGGGAGAAACATTCTATGAAACATAGGAAAGGTCAAGGACACATTAAACATGGTACCACACCGTGCTTTCTTAATCACAGAACAAGTGAGAATTTTATATGAAGGGTTGGGTCCTGGAAACAAACAATTCATTGATATGATGTGTAATGGAACCTTCAAAAACAAAGCCCCAAATGATGCTCACGAGTATCTAGAAAATCTTGCTGAATAGAACCAAACATGGAGAACATCACCATACTATGAGAAGTCACCCAAATATGGTGGAATGTACAATCTCGGAGAAGAATAAAAACTTAGAGAAAAACTTGCTGCACTCACGAGGAAATTTGAGGAGATTGATCTTAGGAAGGTCCACAAAACCCAAACTATTGAGCTTGTTTGTACAATTTTTGACAAGAATGTCCACAAGACTAATAATTGCCCAACCATTCCTTCTATCAAGGATGTTCTTTTAGGAGGACCACTAGAAGAAGTTAATGAAATGAAATTCAAAATCCACAATTCAAGAACACCTTCAATCCAAGGTATAATGACCATCCAGGCTTTCGTTGGAAGGACAATCAACAACCAACACAACAACAATGTATCAACCCATACCCTCAACAAAAATTTCAACCTCATAATCAGTTCCAACCACAACCGGTCCAATTCCAACATCCTCATGTACAATATCAACAAACCATTCAACAACCTATCCAACAACCAAATTATCCTCCTGGGATAAACCAACAAGATCAAGAACTAAACCAAATTGTTCCACAAAGACTACTAAAACAACTGTGCAAACAAATGGAAAAAATGAACTCAGAATTCTCATCCATTAAACAAGAACTTCAAACCATCAAAACTGGAAAGGCACCCATTCCCACACAGGACATTCCACAACAAACATCAAGGGGCGAGACAAGTTTCACTCAAACAACTCACAAACAACTAAAGGCTGTGACAGTTTTAAGAAGTGGGAAATCAATTGAAAAACCTGAACAAATAAGTCAGAAACCATGTGAAGCTTAAAACTCTAATGAAAATTAAAATGAACCACATGATCAAACTAAAGAAACTGATAACAATGTGAAATAAACAACACTTCAACAAACAACTCCACAACCTGCACCATTTCCTCAACGCATGAAGGGGAAAACCAAGCCTGAATTGAGTGAAACATTGAGGGAAATCTTCTCACAAGTCAAGTTGAACATTCCCATTCTGGATGTCCTCCAAACCATACCTTCCTACTCAAAGTACCTTAAGGATTTGTGCACTTTTAAAAGAAAATTTTCACATAAAAACCAAGTCCTTTTGGCTGCTAATGTGAGTACCACCATTCAAGGGACCATTCCTCCTAAGTTGAAAGACCCAGGATGCCCTTATATAAATGTTGAACTAGGAGAGAAAAAATTTATCAAAGCCTTGTGTGATCTAGGTGCCAGTGTGAAACTCATTCCTTATGCCATGTATTGTCAGTTAGGGATCGAAGAACTCCAACCCACATATGTCACTCTTCAACTTGCTGATCGTAGTGTTCGAGTTCACAAGGGGATATTAAAAGATGTTTTGGTGAAAGTTGAAAATTTCATTTACCCAGCTGACTTCATTGTTTTGTACCATCACCCAATCTTAGGTCCTAGGGAGAAAATCCCAATCATCCTTGGTCGTCCCTTCCTTGCAACAATCAACTCTGTTATCCGAGTCCGAAATAAGAACATGACCATCACCTTTGGGAACACAAGTCTAGACTTGAACATCTATAATGAAAACTCTCAAATTGGGGATGATGAAGAGATCCATGTGGTTAACTGGATTGGTAGTGTTGATAATGAACTCAATTAACATCAAGGAATTACCGAAGGATGGTTAAGTCAAGAAGAGATTGATTTTATTTGTTCACATGAGGGAAATTTGTCTCCTTGGATTGAATCTCTTTCAGATAGATATATTGATGAATTTCTAGAATCACCAATCAATGATAACATTGTTAAAATCAATAACATTGAGTCCATAACCATTCATGAAACTACTCTAGAAAATTTAGTTGATGAAAATTCTGTTCACAAGGAACCAATTTTTTCAAGAAATCTTAACAAAAAAACTGAGTTCAATACAAAGTCTCATCCTTTCTTGGAAAGTCATGACCAATATGATCTTGAATTTAAAGTCTTCCCTTCATCACTAAAGTATGTGTTCCTAGGGGACAATCAATCCTTTATTTTTGCCATTTCTTCCTCTCTTGAAGCTGATCATGAGAGGATGCTTCTAGATGTCCTTAGGAGACACAAGAATGCCATTGGATGGACCCTATCTGATATTCCTGGGATTAGCCCACTTATCAGGACTCATAGAATTATTCTTGAATCCGAGTCAAAGCCATGTCGTCAACCTCAGAGGCGACTCAATCCTAATCTCATGGAAGTAGTGAGAAAAGAACTTTTTAAATTGTTAAAAGATGGTATCATCTATCCTATAGCTGAGAGTGAGTGGGTTAGCCCAATCCATGTGGTTCCAAAGAAGGATGGAATCACAGTAATAACCAACAAGGATGGAGAGATGCTTCCAACAAGGGTCAGTAGTGTATGGAGAGTTTGTATTGACTATAGGAAGCTCAACTCTTATACCAAGAAATACCATTTCCCCTTACCCTTTATTGATCAAGTCCTCGAGCAAGTGGCGGTTCATCAATTCTATTGCTTCCTAGATGGATTCTTAGGGTATAATCAAATCGAATTCTCCTTATAGGATCAAGGAAAAACAACCTTCACTTATCCATTCAGCACTTTTGCCTTCAAGCGCATGCCCTTTGGGTTACGTAATGCCCCTGGTACCTTCCAGCGGTGTATGATGTGAATATTCTCGGATATGATGGGGGATTTTTTAGAGGTCTTCATGGATGACTTCTCCATCTTTGGGGATACTTTTGAGGGATTCCTTATAAATGTTGAAAAGGTTTTTTCAAGGTGTGAGGATAATAATCTCATACTAAATTTGGAAAAATGCCATTTCATGGTAAGGGAAGGACTTGTTCTAGGTCATCTAGTATCTGGTAGAGGTATTGAAGTTGATAAAGATAAGGTTGAAATCATTCATCACCTTCCCTCTCATAAAACTGTTAAGGAAGTGAGGTCATTCCTAGGACATGCTGGTTTTTATAGAAGGTTCATTAGTAATTTCAGCTCTATTTCTCGACCACTTTGTGCTCTATTGGTAAAATATGCTCCATTTTTATGGACAGAAAGCTGTGAGGAATCATTCTCTATACTCAAGTCAACTATTATATCTCCACCTATCATGAAATCTCCAAATTGGAAAATTCCTTTTGAGATCATGTGTGATGCAAGTGACTTCATTGTAGGAGCAGTCTTAGGACAATAGTGTGAGAAAATTGAGCATAAGGCCTTTTAGGCAATAAAAAAATGAACTTTGACATTTCATTGGCTGAAACAAAAAAGGAAATTAGATCTTAATGAACTTGAGGAACTTAGGATGGAGCCTTATGAAAATTCAAGGATCAATAAATCTAAAGTTAAAGCATACCAATCTAGTAATCTCAAAGTCAAACACTTTGAATAGGGAAATTTTGTGCTCTTGTATAGTTCAAAACTTCATCTACACCTAGGAAATCTAAGGTCTAGATGGTCTGGTCCATACCTAGTGCATCATGTGTACCCTCATGGGGAAATAGAGATTTAGGATCCCACAAGTGGTCATGTCTTCAAAGTTAATGGTCATAGGTTAAAACCATTCATTGAATCATTCAATAAACAAGAAACCAAGGAGGAGTTAACTGAGCCAACATATGAACCAAATAAAAATTGATAGATTTAGGGTACAAGTCGGGCTAACGATGTTAAACAAAAGCGTTGCACGGGAGGCAACCCGTGGTTTTCATGTTTCCAATCACTATGAATCATCTTTTGTTTCCTTCTGCTTCATTTTGATATTTTTTTATATAGACTGTTGACCTGTTCTTCTTTTATGAGTAAGGATGGGTATAAAAGGGGAGCACCATATTCATCTGTGTCACGCGGTGTGATCCCTGAGTAATACCTTACCCAGAAAATATAAAGAAGATAATGTATCATCAGTTTATTTTATTTTATTTATGATTTTGTAGGTTAAAAAAATTAGACTTTTGACATGTTCTTCTTTTATGAGTATGGATGGGTATGAAAGGGGAGAACCATATTCATCTGTGTCACGCGGTGTGATCCCTGAGTAATACCTTACCCAAAAATTTAAAAGAATACAATGTATCATTAGTTTGATTTAAAAAAACATGGAAAACCATAAAAATGATGGTACTTGGAATTAAATAAATCATTGTGTTTTTTGTTTTGTCTGCTTTGTTCTTCTTTTTATGGTTCAGGAACTATTTTGGGTGATACATGTTCAATCAAGGAGGTTCCTACACCCCCCAAGAGATCAAAGGAGTAATCTGGAGCATCATGAACTTCAACTTCAAAAACCAGGTGAATTTGTTCCATGTTTATCATTTTCAATTTCCTCTTTTCACTCATCTCCTACGCCCTTCTAACTTTTCTTTTCTTTAAACACTGGGGACAGTGTTATTCTAAGGTTGGGGGAGATAAAAAATGATTTTTTTTTATTTTTTGAATAAAAACATGCATGGAAAGAAAAATTCCATTAACCTTGAACATGATAACACACATTGAAAACTCTGAAATTGGATATCAAATAATTGCACAAGCCTTGATTTTAATTTTAATGCAAGTTTAAGTTCATGAGCATAGTTTTTGGAAAGTACGGTTGTCCGATGTGATTTTTCAAAGTTTACATTTTCATCCTCTTAATAAAAATGCCACAATGCACGTCTACTGGATCATGGGTGTAAATTTGAGTTCTTGTGTCCCTTTCATTATAGAATAGGATTCTGGGGTCACTTTTAGTTTAATTTGAGTATCCAAAAAAAATTATGACCACATAGAGCAATGTTTTGTCCAAATGCGCGACGTCCAACACTTGGGGATTGTGACTCCATAGTTGTCTTTCCCAGAGTTAGGCTTTATATCTCTATTTTAGAGCATGAAATTGACAATATGTGTGGCGTCCGACACTTTGGGATCGTGAATCCATAGTTTTCTTGACCAAAGTTAGTCTTTTCATATCTATTGTGTTTAAAAAAACTAAAAAATAAAAACAAACAAAAAAAATCAAAAAAAATGGATACTCATCTTAAGGTTTAATGTGATTCCTACCTAGCGCTTCCATTTTTTTCCATTGAACAATAGAATGGGCCCCATATCTTTTGTGATGCACAACACTTTATCATGCTTAATTGAAATTGGATGAAATGTGGCGATGAATTTTAAAAAAGGAATGATCTTGGGCTTGGGATATGCTTATGGACCTAGCTTGTTTTAAATGATTTTGATGGGTTCCATAAATTTTTTGGTATGATGTCTTTGGGTGAGCAATGTGTATTTAAATGTTTTTGGAAACGGGGATTTGAAGTTCATATTTGTAATATATTTTGCTCAGGACTAGAAAAACTCAAGTTGGGGGGGTGTGATTAGTCACTTAAACTGGCTAATATTCATTGTTAAGTTCTTAATATTAGTGTGTTTAAAAGTGCATAAACATCAATTTTAGTCCAATTCAGAAATTGAACTTCATTTCCTATCATTGTGCAATTCATGCTTAAAGTGTCAATTTGGGACCACTCAATAATTTTCTTGTGGAAATTTCAATATTCATCATTTTAATTTGATATTTTGGTATATGATTCATCACTTTATTTGGAACATTTTTTCTTGTAGGTCTGATGGATGAATCACAAGGGAATGTGGAGATTTTTGCACATGAATGCAGAAACTTGCTGAAAAAGTATATGGGCCTAAGGCCCATCAAACAAATGTGGGGCCCAGAAACCCATCCCAATGAAGCTCAAATTTATACAGTATAAATATAAAAATATGAGGATCATTTTATTAAACTGTGGATGGAGCTAATTCTGAAGTTTTCATGATGATAAATGGATCTGAAGTTGATATTTAAATGGTGGAATCGACATTAATGCACATAAATCCGTCCCACCATTTAGACTATAACATCCAAACGGCTGAGCCAAAATTCCTGAAATATTTACAGCTCATAGAGGACAGAAGGAGGAGAATATTTCTAATATACGACCCCTCAGGATTCATCCTCATTCAATTCCAAATGCACAAGTCAAATGGTGGATGAATCTGGATGGTTTTCCAGGTCAAATTCGAAACGTCAATTTCCTTTTGATTATTCACCCTCCTTTTGACTATATTAATTGTTGGGGGGTGAATTAATTGTTGGGGGTGGAACTAAGGATCCTAATATGCCTATATAAGTAGCTGGTGGTGAAGGGAATAGGGGAGGATATTTTTCTTATCATCTTTTGTTGCTTGTTTCATTGTAAGGTTATGCTGCAAAAGTTCCTTTGTAATGTTTTCAATTTCAATGTAAGTTTTTTTTGTTCTTAATCAACATCTTTCTCTTCTATATTTTCCATTCATTTATTAAAACTAAATTTTCACAAAGCACAGTGATATCTCTGCGTTGTGGTGAATTAGTTCACACATAGGTGTGAATTTCATTCACACACATGGAGGAGTGCTCGTTATTTCTGCGGTTTTAATTTCTTCAATCCAATTCTCGTAAGACATATTCCACCCACCATTGAGAGTATACCATCAATGGAGGGCTAACCCTTTAATGGGTTGATATTAGTAGGATACAAAGGTTGTATTGAATGTTATTTTATGAACGAATTGTTGTTAATTGGATAATTAATTTAAGACATCCATTCTTCAGTTATTTCTACTCTTTATCTTTACTGTGTTTGAGAAAACTAAATTCAATTACTAAATGACCATATACCTTGGAGAGATCATGATAGAGCATTAGAGTCCAGATGGTATGTTACAATATTTTCCCATCCTAGTGTGGAAATGGGATTAGATAGTAATGGATTTTGTAACAAGTCTTCCAAGAATGGTCCACAAGCACGATGCCATTTGGACGATAGTGGATCGTCTAACCAAGTCAGCCCATTTCATCACTATTCATGAAAATCATACATTGGAGGATCTTTCATAAATATATATCTGAGAAGTGGTAAAGAGGCATGGTGTACCAGTGTCAATAGTCCCAAAAAGAGATCTGAGGTTCACGTCTCATTTCTAAAAATCCTTATAGCAATCCCTGGGGGCTCAGTTGACTATGACCACGACGTATCATCCTCAGACGGATGGGAAATCTGAGTAGATGATACAAATTTTGTAAGACATGTTGCGGTCTTGTGTAATGGATTTTGGTGGCTCATGGGAGGATCATATACCCTTAGGGGAGTTCTCATACAATAACAACTATCAAGCCTCGATACACATGGATTCGTTTGAAGCATTGTATGGGCATCCTTATCGTTCTCCACTATTCTGGGGGGAAAAGGGTGAAACTTCACTAGGTGGGCCAAGCCTTGTCCAAGAAACAATGGAGAAGATCCAGTTGATTATAAAAAGGATGGAGATGGCTCAGAGTCGTCAGAAATATTATGAAAATCACAGTCGAAGACTGTTGTCATTCGTTGTGGGTGATCATGTATTTTTAAGGATCTCTCCAAGGATTGGACAGCATCGCTTTGAGATGTAGGGAAATTTATCTCCCAGATACATTTCTCCTTTTGAGATACTAGAACTGGTTGGAGAGGTGGCATATCGGTTAGTATTACCACCACAGTTTAGTTTAGTGCATAATGTGTTCCATGTATCCCAGTTGAAAAGTATTACCCTAATCCTCACCATGTGATCATATGGGATCATGCTGAGCTAGAACCGGATGCATCACTGATGTATATCCAAGTGCAGATAATGGATAGATAAGATAAAGTATTTCATGGGAAAAGCATCGGCCTAGTGTGGTTTTTATGGAAACATGATTAGATTCAGGAAGAGACTTGGGAACATGAGAAGGAAATGAAAGAGTAGTGGCCAGAACTCTTTTTTGCTAGTGAGGGTTTTCAACTTTCCGAGGACAGAAAGACCAATGTAGGGAGAATGTAGTACCCCCAGTTTCGGGTACATAACCCCTTTCCTTACGTTTTTTAATTTCGTGTTTATAAATGGAGAGTTTACATAAATTAGAGAGTTTCCATAAAATAGAGAGTTTCCATAAAATAGAGATTTTCCATAATATATAGAGTTTCCATTATGTTGGGTGTTTTCATAAAGTGAGTTGTTTCCATAAAGTGGGTTGTTTCTATAAAGTGGGATGTTTCCATAAAGTGGGGTGTTTCCATAAAGTGAGATGTTTCCATAAAAAATGTGTTTCCATAAAAAGGATAATGGTGAAGGATGAGATAGTTTGGGGGTTTTATAAGGAGTGTTGGGACAATAAGGAAGTTTGCACGATCCATACATGGTTGGCCCAAACTATGTGGTCAAACCTTGTACACATGTCAAATCTAGATCCTATTTTCTAGGAGCTTATTCATTTTTCCTCTATATATTTCGATTTGGCTTCAAAACGCCCCTATTTCGAGATTACTCTCCCTATAAGGCTGTAGAACCCTCCCCACATGATTTTGAGCCATCCCAGATCCTTCCCTTTTTGATTTTGAGTCTGATTCTTGAGGTATGTCACTATTCTTTCCGGATTTGTCATGTTTTCTTAGATCTGCTTATATCTACTTCTCTAATCTCCATTCTTTCTCAGATATGAACCTATAGTGGGTATATCTATGTTTTTTGATAGAAAATAACTCAATTTTGAGTTGTGATCTTGCTAGGATATGAAAACTATGTCCGTTCTTAGAGAATCGACCTGCTTTCTTGTGCGTTGTTCGTCTGTTGTCAAAGTTTCATCAAAACCTTCGAGGTAGGAGGCTTCCCTCTTGACTCCTCTTGATAGAATTGATTGTATTAGTTTCAAATTGTTTTATTTAAAAGAAATTTATTGTGAAAATCATCGAAAAATATTATTTAGTGATGATTTATGGTTTTTGTGAAATTGCGTGATCATGGTGAATAGTTGTGCCAATGGGGTTTAGTTTCATGAATTTAAAATGATGATTTTAAGTTATGGATTTTATGGAATTTATAAACAGTTTATGAAAAAGGGGTTTTCAATAGAAATGGTTTTCAATAAAAATGGAGTTTTATTGAAATGTTTTGGAATTGAAATGGTTTAGCAGTGAAATGGTTTTGACGAAAATGGTTTTCAATAAAAAAGTTTTTTTTATTGAAAGGGTTGTTTTGACATGATCGTTGGGAATATGTGGTGTGTTTTCATGTTGCATATCTGGTTCTTGGTTGAAATATGACCTTGTGCTCAGTGAAAAAGGGTTAATGGAACATGGGAATTGCACATATGGGGTTTGGTTGAAATATGACCTTATGCTCGGTGCCAAAGGGTTAATGGAACATGGGAAACAATTACCTTGTGATGACTTGGTAGATCAACGAGAAACCACTCATGAATATGGAACTATAATAAAATAGCATGCATGGTTGGTTGCATGTGCTTGAGTAATGGTTGGATATGTTGATAAAGGGATATTGTGAAATGGTTGTAAATATTGTTTAGTGATTTTTCTGGAAAAATAACTTGTTGTGAAAATTGTTTTCAATTTCACTTGTATGATTTTGGTAATGAATGGTTTTGGAAACTTGTTTATATTTATTTATAAAATATTTTTGAGAAGTTTTTTTATATAAACTATTTTATATAATTCTTGATAACTCTTCTATCCTAGTGACGTGAGTAGTGAATTCATTGGGGAAAACCTACCGAGTTTTATACTCACCCCTTCTTTGCCACTTTGATGCTTTTGCAGATATAATCTTCTGGGATAAGGGAAAAGGTAAGGTTTCACATGTGTTTAGAACTACCTCATGATGTATGGGCTATTCTGAGATTTTGGATCTTAGAGTTTGTAGATCATGGAGACTTTAGGTCTTTGGAGAGTCTTGTGTGGTTTATCTGCTGTGTACTTTGATTCATGGTTATTCTTCAATTTTTGTTTACTTTGATGTGGTTGTGAGATACATGAAGTTGTTGAGTTGTCTTCTGTTTGTTCATGCATCATATAGTGAATTTTTGGTTGTGGTTGGTAGGTTTATTGGTTTATTTATTAAAGGGTAAATTGTTCCCCACTTTTATTTGAAACCCTTCAGCATTTATTGTAAGACTTGGGCATCTTGGAGATGTTGCTTAGGCCTAATAATGACTTGTGGTACTCTCAATCCAATGAGAATTGGTGGGTCATTACAGACTACAAGGGGTATCATGGGTGGATCAGGGCCCACCACATTCGGTGTGTTCTCATCACCACTCTCTTGGAATATAACATAAGGACTTCATGGTGGAATATCTCTATAATTACGAAGCACACTCCTCATATAGGATTTATAATAGATAGATAAAGCAGATAGGGAAAATGATAAGGAAAGGAAAAAATAAAAAGTCCACCTATAAGCATGTTACAACCCATACCCTACACCAGGAGTTAGGTCTGGGTGGGAAGAAGAGGTTTTAGAAATATCATAGGAGACACAACCTACTACCCACTACTGAGGACGGGTTAGGGTCAAGGTCTCATTTTACACATATAAATTGATAATTTAATTTAAAGCTGGTATTCATTTTAACTCATTTATGTATTTAAACCCATTAAATGGTTGAATTAGATGGATATACATTTCCAATTTATAATGTCTCATACACCTTATAAATTAGTGGGGTGTGTCCACTAAATCCTAACCACAACACATTCCATCCCATGAGACCAATGGTTCATGGCTCAACCTTCCACAATTGGTTGCTTAAGGAATCTACTTTAACCTATTCATGAAAAAAACTATTAGGTTAAGGTAGATGATTTAAGTTATAATTGTGTTTAATCAACCCTACAAGTAAGGTTGTCACATTTATATATATAAAAAATAGAGAACTGTATAGAATAACTATCAGGGAACAACAGTAATCACATGAAAATCATGCAATTCATGCTGATAAGTAGATATGACATGACATAGTGCATGAAATTTAAATCCTAGAGTGCCTAGTATGATGCATGATTTGATACTCCCTCATATCATCGGGATATGGTAAAATAATTCTCATAATTTCAATAATTCTATTGATAATATTAACAACAAAAAACAAGTGCGTCACCCAAAGGTGAAATCCATGAAACCCTAATAGCACAAGCATAACAACATTTACCCATCCCTAAAAATTTAGGTTTCCCTTTTACATTGGTTAGATACTCCCAAGAACATGATCATTACTGAATCCCAATATCCTAGTCTCCCGTTTAAACACAAATATTAATACAAAAGGAAAATAACCCCTGATACCACTACGTAGTGTCCTGCCTTAGTTTCCACTCAATACTGCCCCGAGATAGTGCGCCATAAAAACTCAAACATGCCTCCTTGAATGCTAGAGGCTACTGACTAGTTGTGAGGTCCTAGGGGCTATATGTGGGGAGAAAATTACCATATATATTAGAGTTATCACAACAAAAATAATATATAATAAATTGTATAAGCATAAATAATAATAAGACAATATCGAAAAATAGTGGAAACAAACCAAACAATAAGTAAACAACTGGAGGAAGCTAAATAATCAATAAATATAAAATGTTGATGATGATCATAATTCTATAAAAAAAATTAGTACATGGAGAATAGTGGATACATGCATATACCACATTCTATAAAAAATACCAAAAATAAAAAAACCAATATGGCAACCATCTCGAGTATAGGCTTGATCCTCCTCCCCATTCTCCATCTTAATGCTGTAAATAAATCAAGAATTAAAATCCACACACTTCCATTTTTCAATACCTACAATAACTAAATATTCTTGGGTACCAAAGGTGGCCCAAGGAGGGTGTAAGATACAATCCTAGTTGGCCACCACCCATGGTGTCCAAGGCAATTCATTTCATGCAATAAATAAATGAGAGATTTTACGTAAATGATATATTCAAAGAAACAATTAAATAAATAACTAAGCACTTCAGTCTGGGTTTCTAATGGACACTCACCTAATACCACCAATTTAGGCCTAACCCAGATGTCTAAACTGAGGTACCTATAAAAGTGATATGTTAAAATACATAGGCTATCACAAAAGAAACAACCAGTGTAAGTAGACGCCAAACTAGTGATTTGTCATGGTGGCCACATTACCATGGAATCATTAAAGCATGATCATAATATAAATAAGAGACATAACAAATGTAAAATAAAATAGCCATTCAATTCTATTGATGGAGTCTCGATCCCATCCAAGGTGATCTAATATGAATCCCAAGGGTCTATACAGGAATCTATGATATAACCAATACCATTGAGTCTGTCCAAAAAAACCCATACTGGAATCCCTTGTGTCACTCATGGTATGGTGAACACTTAGTCCATACCAAGTATCTCACATAAGTGGTCTGGTATCACCTGAGGCATGGGGTATCCATTTTTCAAACAGAACTGTCCATGGTTTCTCCCATAGGGAACTAGTGTCACTTACGAGTATACATAATCTACCTAGAGATCCCATAAATGGAAAGCTAATGTATCACTCCCAAAATTTCAAGTAGATCAAACTGAACATGGTGAGTCCATCCACAACATCCTTAAAATGGGACTCATGTTCTCTCCAATCCTATAGAAGGTGATCTTGGAAACCAAGTCATATAACACATAACATAACATATACAAAGACATGTCATCACTAAGGTATTCAACATCAAAAGTTAAAAAGCTATCAAAGTCATTCAGTTCATTCCATAAAACATGTAATAATATTAGGCAAAAATGACATAACATAGGTTAATAGAATTAAGTACATGGCATTAAATGTAACCAATAAAATAAGGAATAAATCATGAGACCAACTAATAAAGAAAAAATAATTTACACTTAAATAGGGTCCAAGCTCATAGATCACAATTCATTTCAATTCAAAAAGTAAATTTAGGCATTTAACCAAGGGGGTAACACACACACAATTGGTGGTTAAAAATTCAAGGAATGGTCAATTAGTCCATTCAGCTGGGCACACCCAAAGGGGTAGTCAAATATGAGGCGAACAACCCATGAATGGTTTTTTCCAAATGGTAGGGTCTCATAAGACATAAGTAACCCATTCAATAAATTTTATTTAACATTTTTAAAGCATCACTAGAAGGGTCCAGCGAGTGGCACAATAACACACTATTTAAAAAGTGACGAAATGAGTGGTAAGGACTTAAACCACATAACTTTATGTATTATAACTCCACTCGTCTATTTTTGAAGCATGAATCAAGATAGAATGGAGGAAATCATAGAAATCTTCCAAAAACTTGAAAATAAGGAAAAAATGGTCACACATAAATAACACAACATATGGTGGAAGAAACTTGAAATATAAGGGAAGAGATCGAAGAGATTAATAATGGATTTTTGTTGCTTATAATTATGATAGATTTGGTTTCTGGGTGAGGGAGATAGCTTAAAACCTTAGGAGGAGAAGGAGAAGAAGATTCATGTGCAGAAGAGGGAGAGAAACCCACTGGAGGAGGAAAGGAAGGAAGAAGGAGGTGGATTAAATCATTTAAGAAGGGGAAAATGGGTATTTCACCCTCAAAAACAAGGTAACAAAATTCATCTTCATGATTTGAAAATATGTGCACCAACCATGCACCATGTTCTACTTCATGGGGGCACCCTACACGGTTAGGTACACAATTTGTCTAAGCTTGTTCAAACCATGTGAAACTGCTCTGTCCCAAACCATGGAATTACCACACATCCATGCACCTAGAATCACATGATTTCATACATACTATTTTTCCCCTATAACCCCACTGTCTGCAACCACATGGTTTAAAGAAACTATGTGGGCATGGTTTCACTATTTCTACTAACTGTTCAACCCAGTCTGCCTCTTTAATTTTTGTGGATTCGGGCTTTGAACAAGCCCCACACACACTTGAGACACCATTGACTCCATTAGGAATCATTATTAGGTCCCAAAAAGTAAATTTAACTAGAAACTATTTTTTCATTACCTTTGAGAAAATCCAAGATTTTGCAATTCGTACATCTTTTAAAATTACAGTTTCTAGTTTTCTATTTTTACCCCTTGAAAAGGTTTTTTTAAGTCACCTAAAATTTATACTTTGATACAACATTATAAAAGTTTTGACTAAATTATTTTTATAATTTCACTTCAATTTTCTTTTATATATTTAAAATATTTATCTAATATGGATTTAAGTTTCATGTATCACTAACTAAATGAACATATGATATAATCCATTAGGATGATTTAAATTTTGGTGATAACTAAACTAATTATTTATGTTATCTTGTGTGATTCCATTTCAGATTTTGTTTTACCCCATGCTAATTCCATGGGTTTTTCATGATAAGATGTATGGTTGATTTTCTATGGAACAAATATAAATGTTTTATCATTCTTTATTGGGTGGGTTTGATATATTACTCTAATTTATTGGGTAAATATTTATATCTCTTGATATTAATATGTAACATGAGTAGTGATGCCCAATAAACTATATGATGTGGGTTGTTTTGCCCCATCCATTGTGATTTTAAACAAAGGTAGTGATTCTAGATATACTCTTTGATGATAGTCATGGTAGAGATATTAAACATCTGTTATAACTTTCAATGATTATGTTTAAGAAACTTTTTTTATGTTATGTTTCTATGGATTATATTTTTTTTCATGTATCTATTATAAGGTATATGAGTTATGATTTCATGGTCATATTTTTATGGTCCTATATCATAATATTATGATCTATTTTTATCATATCATGTCTAATGATCAAATATTATGATCCCATGATACTTTTAATCATGTAATTCATCATTTTTTATATTTTTTCAAATTTTAATGATATAATCCTCTATTACTCACTAGTATGTATTTCCATTACTAATTATTTGAGCTCACTCTTTTTGTTTTTGAATTAATCTAGAAATTACTTTGGAAAATTGGCCTCAAAGGATGTCAATAGTGAATAATTTTTTTGGGTAATAGTTGATGACTATTATATAATAATTTATTTATATATGTAATCTCAAAGGATAATAAAAATTTGTTGATGGGTGTGTGATTATTTTTGAGATATAAAGCTTAAATTGTGTCTAATGAGTTAATGTGTGTATATATATATTGGTCATAATTTTTTTATAATTATAACCATGAAGAAAATTGACACAGGATGAGGATATCAATGTAATATTTTAACATGATAATATCATAAAATGGATGATACATTTCTTATATCAATGATTTTATAATGATCAATTTATAAAATTCTAGTATCCAAAAATTCATATGATATGTATTTTATGTTTTTTTACTCATAAAATTTGAATATTAAACTCCATCATCTACTCAAATATATTCATAAGAATATATTCACAAAATTATTTATTATTAAAAAATTTACACGCTTTATACCAAGGCCGTCAAATAACGATTAAAAGGATTTCTAGGCACTATATTCTTAATAAGATCTAAGACCAAAATAATTCCCCAAAAATGTTATAAATACTACTCGAACAATACGATAAATGTCCTTTTTAGTGTACTTAATGAATTTCTAGTGTTCACCCCTTTTCCCTATGCTAATTAATGTTTACATCATTATCATATATACATAGAAGAGTACCCTAATATATTAAATTATTTTTTAATCATTTTACAATGAAATATCAATTAAAAAATTTGTTACATTATCACATACGGGTATTTATCCTTAATTGATAAAATTATATTTACTAAACAATTTGGATCTATGTATAATTGGATTAAAAAACATAAAATCATTCTTGGAGGAGATATAATTCATATTCCTAAACTAAAGATATAGTACCAAAACCATATCATTAATATTTATCATCACAAGGATCTGACTTAGTTTTCTAGGATTATATCTTAGATTTACTCACACAATTTTCATTCAAACCATGATTTATTAATATTAATAATTCTATTTTTTTATTTTATACATACCTATATTATTATCATTGGAAATTTATTTTTCTACATCAAACCCACAAAAAATTATTAAATAACACAACCTAATTCCCCCTATCCTCAATATCATATCCTTACAATCATCTATAAATATCCTCAATAGTGTATCTATTCAGGGAAAATGCCCATTTTTCTACCCTTTTATGCTACATCAAAATATATAACCTCACTTAAACTAATTATATCATTATAATTACTGTAGGAAATGATAAATATATCAAAAATATGATTGTATTTTTAACTAATACTAGGTTATTATATTTTTTTTATAAATTAATCTGGTTAAAATTTTACTAGAGATATGTGATACCCATAAAATAAAAAATAGTATTATAAAAAATAATATAATCATAAACTGTGTCTATATAAATAATTCATATTTGGGATTATCCTAGTTTAATGGGAAGTTAAAAATTTCCTACATCCATATGTTAATAAAAAATAAACCAAATTAGTTCTACTTAAAAAATACATATTACATGGGTATAAAATAGTTTCCTTTTATCCATGAAATCTCTTTTTATCCCAAAATCTTATAAGTAAACCATATCATTAGTGAACTCATTTATAATCATAAGACAAATAATTTCGAATTTCATATAGGGAGACTCCAACTATAGTGTAACATCCCTCCCCTCCTAATTGGATTGAGAAGGTTGTAGGACATTACAAGGCCTTTAGGTGACATACCCAAGACACCAATGGTTGGAAATAAATTCCAAGGGCTTCATAAACAATTGGGGGACAATTTTACCTTTATAAATTAGAAAAACCAAAAAAAGAATACAATAACTAGACATCCACTATATTGTGCATGAGAACAATGTAATATAACTCCATGTAATACTAACTTCTAAAAAAAACTAAAACCATGACCCATATTAGAGTACAAAGTGGAAACTAAAACTAGCAACCCAAAGACAACCAAGACATATAATAGAAACTCCCAACAAGCTCCAAGATTCAACTTAATAATTAATTCCCAAGGTATCATGATGCATCACTAAAGATATAAGATGCCTTTCCTTTACCTATGTCTCGATATAAAACATCTGCACACACATATACAAAAGTTACCAATATGGGTTGAGTATAAAACTTAGTAAGATTTCCCCAATGAATTCCCAAATCATACCACTAAGATATATAAATTTAGGATAATTTATATAAAACAATTTAAAAGAAATTAAATAGTTTTTATCAATAACAAACTAGATACAAACAAAACCAATTTTTCGTGGAAAGAAACCAAAAAACTCTTTAAACCATTTCACATTTCCATTGCCCATACTCATTTCATGATTTCACACACACCCACACATGCATGATATAATGGAAGTTCCATACTCATGAGTGGTATATCATCCATCCACCAAGTCATCACTAAGAGTCCAATATACTTATTCCAAAATGTCACATTCCATAGGGTCACATCTTCTATACTCCAATTGTACATGCCCCTTATTCAGGGTCACATCGAAAGCATGAACTAACACCCACCATGTATTCCAAAACCCATACTAATCCATTTCAATAAAACATTTCTTTTATTTAAAATAATTCAAAAAACCTTTTTACAAGAATCAAAACCCAACCATAATTTTAAAAGAATAATTTTGAAATAATGAACCAAAATTATTTTCCATAAAACCAACCAATCTCAGAATTTCCACAAAAGCATCCCAAAATAGGTTTTACATCAAGAATCACACATAAATTTTACAATTCAATTCTAGAAATTCAATAAATTTAAAATCAATACTTTGTGTTCTAACTGAGATGAGTCAATAGTGAATCCACCCACCTCAAAACTTAGTAGAAAATGAATAACAACACAAATTATTCAACAAAATTCGATTAGATCTTCCAAAACCCACCTTCAATATTGTTCCCTATCATCCAAACAATAATATCTAATAATTATTGATATAAAAAATAATGAATATATCCCACAAAAATTACATACATGAGTTAAAGAGAGGTAAGAAGAATAAAACTAAGTAAAACCACCAAGAACGATCACTTACCATGGAATTTGGGATTTCAATGCACCTAAAATTACCAACGAATTACTCTCAGATCAAGAGTTAAGGTCTCTATTGCCTTTGGAAGGAAAATAAATCATGTTATGGCCAAAATATAGAAAAATGGATTAAGTTTGTGATTCATATTAGATCCACAAAATCCAAATCTAATTTTTAATGCCATATGGTTTGGGTGCATGATTAGGAAAACCGTGTGCTAACTGTGCATTAGCCACTACCTATAAACACCCCTTTCATGGTTGGATTTCACATTTAGACAAACCATGTGAAAAATATGATAAATCAATCTAACCCACATGAAACATTTCCTATTGGGTGGCTTCATGGTTTATAAGAACCATGCGCCCACCCAGTACCCACTGTTTTAGTTTTATGATTTCCTGGGAGGTGTTTCATGGTTTCTACTAATCGGTATCAAAATATTCACCTCTATAAAAGCCCCAAAACATTTGAAAACTCCTCATAACCTTAAAAAACATGGACCAATTACATTATATACTTAAAATACATAAATAAATTGTTAATTACTTGAAACTGTGGGTTGTACATTCTCTTCACCATTAGTATTTACATCCCTGAAAAGTTAAAAACCACCATTGGACTAAAAGATTTTAGGAAATTCCTATAAGGAACTAGCCTTAAACATTACATATTAGAGGAACTTTTACCAGTCTAGGTTCTGGATAATATATAAAAACATAAAATATTTTAGAGTTGCAGTAAAAATAAAATAAAAAAACAAAAACACGACATGCACTTACACCGCAAGTGAAGCAAATGCCTTCAGAAAAATCTGTGTGACCTGTGGAAAATAATTTTAAAATGAGGGGTGAGAACAAAAATTCCCAGTAAGGGGTTTAAAAACCATAGATAAATCCTTATAAAACATTATTTTTGAAAATAACTGTGAGTATAAATTTTTAAATAACTTTTTAAAAAAAATGAAAATTGAAATTAAATATGGTTTAAAAATAAAAGATCATTTTAGGAACTACTTATGTTCAAAATTGATTAAACATAATCCAGTGTTTTTTTGAAAATAATATGCAAGCTTCTAAAAACAAAACATTATTTTGAGGTAACTTGAATCGTCAAAGGTTGTCTCAGCCTACCCACTTAGTGAACGATGGGTTCACTCCCCAATGACCTTCCATATTTACAATGATCAAGTGCCATATTTTCTGAAAACGTTTTAAGTTTGCTTCACTTATGTATATATTTTCCCTAGAGTTTTTAATTTTTGATAAAAAACATAACTTCAATAAAATATGAATTCCCACTAATGCTTATATATATATATATATGTATATATATATATATATGCAAATTAGCTTTAATTTCCTAGCACTTGTGAGTTTGGTTACAAACAAAGCCCTTATAATAAATTGTTCATGTATTCAATACTCATTCCATTCTAATAAATGATTGATCTTATTAAAATTATTATTATTATTATTATGTATCTCACATAAAATTTGAAGTGAATTATTTAAAACATAACACTTCAAATGAAATACATGTACTTATTAAATTCAGAGTCTAAAACTTAAAATTTGAATTAGAACCATGATTTTTTTAAGGATACAATGGATGTTGATGTAAATGCATAAATTCATAGACAAGTATATATGAAAATGCGACACCCAAAATGTCGATAAAAAGTGATGACATATTATTCTCATTTTTCTATAAGCATGATGATAAATTGAAAATAAAATTATAAACATGATAATAACCATTTCATCCATATATACATCTATATAAATCAAACATTTGAACATGAAAGTAAATAATAAATCTCTTACAAATATTTAAATTAAACATGAATGGATAAATATAAATAATTATTTAAAATTAATGCTCACAACTAAAAAATAGTCTCCCTTAAAGTAGAAAAAATTCAAGTATGGTTTTGATAAAATCAAATAAATATATCTTCTTATAATTTCATAACACACAGACTTCAAATATTTGATTCATCAATAAAAAATCAATTATAAAATTTAAGAAAAACAATAACTAAAAGTAACATAAATACACCCTTGTAAAATATAATTGAAAATAATAATAACCCCCTTAATTTATTAATGAAAACCCAAAAAATGGTTTTCTTATTGTTGGGGGTGTTCGATTAAGAATGAAGGCTTGACTTAGGTGGTGTTTATCCTTCAAATAATATGAATGAGTCCTCAAAAAAAAATAGAGGTATAAATAGACATTTGGGATGGATTGAGATTCCTCGAGAAGTTGTGTTTTTTTTAAAAAGGGGTGTTCCAAGGAAATGGTGTTGCACCCTTGTTGGGTTGTTTTTCTCAAAGCAGCCAAAAACATGAGTTGTGTTTCAATTATTCACGTTATCTATTCTATTATTATAAGATATTCTCTTATCATTATCACTCCTTATCTTGTCATGTTATAATCATTAATTATTTTTATATTCTATGAAATAAATTATCAATCTCAATTTTTTATTATAGTTTGTTTTATGTATTTCCTTTAAAAAATACATATATCCTATATTTCAATTGGTTTTAGTGTTATCTAGAAGTCAACATTTTTCCACCAATTTTTTTCATTTTTTATTTTATTACATGATTTAATGATTATTTTTTAAAAGAAAAATATTTAACACTTTTCTTAAAATATTTATCATTTTGTTTTAAAATAATATATTTAATTATTTTTTTAATAACTCATATTACATACATTTTTTAAACAAATCAAAAACCTTTTTTTAAACTTATTTATATCATCAAATTTTTTTATGCAAATTGTGTAGCTAATATATATATATATATTCTTTTTTATTTTATATTAATATATGTATATATATATTCACCAAAACATGTAAATTTTTTATATATATTTAAATTCGTTCTTCTTAACGAAGAAAACATATTGTTTTTTTCTTCTAAATTTTCCATGCATCATTATTTTTACCCTCAAAAGAAGTTAACTTTTTGAATTTTTTGTTAATCCCACGCCCCTATCTCATGTTTTCAAAATAATATATTATTTTTTATTATTTTCAATCATTTCACCCTTCTTTTATATTTATTTGTTACATTATTTTGTTGACTTTTTCATTAATTTTTTCTCATATTCTATTTTTATTTTCTAAACACCAAGTTTTCTTATAAAAACATTATATATATATATATATATATTGTTTTTTTAAAAGTTTTAATATATATATGAATATATATATATCATTTTTAGTAATAATATTATTATATGTATTTATAATTAAAAAAACACAATATATTTTGATATGTTGAAAATAATAATTTTTTTATAAAAAACGTTTCACACATATTTATTATTACTATTATTATTATTATCATAAAAATACTAAACCAAATTATATTTATTCCAAAATAATTCTAATATTATAATTAGTATCACACATTTAATTATTTATGTGTTAAAATGTAATCATTTTTGGTTTCAATCAA
Source organism: Viscum album (assembly GCA_963277665.1). NCBI lineage: Eukaryota > Viridiplantae > Streptophyta > Magnoliopsida > Santalales > Viscaceae > Viscum > Viscum album. The sequence continues at coordinate 1,090,058,093 of OY728165.1, forward strand.
ATTTATATTAAAATAGTCTTTTAAATAAATTAATAAAATATTAAAATAAATAATATATTTTGTATAATGATAATATATTAAAAACATTAAATAAATAATATATTATAACTTTTAAGAATCATTTCTTTAAAATAAACTAATATTTCTTGAAATGAATATTTTAGTTTTATAAACCCATTCGTTAAAACCTTTCTTGATATATAGAAACAATCATTAAATAAATAAATAATTAAGATAAATTAATATTTAAATTTCTTGGGGTATTACATTATTACCCGCTCAAAATAATTACATCCTCACAATTAATTTCATCAGAATAAAAGAATCTTGAATTTCCATCTTTATAATTAAGAAAAAAGAAAAAAATAAAGAAAAAAACACTAGAACTGTTAAACTTCTAGACTCGGCAACATATAATCTCAAAAATTGTCTATACCATTCCTCTGATACCAATTATAAAGAACCAACCTTAAACAATACATAACATAGGACCTTTTACTGGTCTAGGTTCTAGTGAATAGATACAAACTTACAGATTATCATAGTTGCAATACAAATAAAATAAAATAAACAAAAACATAACATTCACTAAAATAGAAAGTGAAGAGAACGCCTTCGGAAAACTTCATGTGACCTATGGAAAATCATTTTAAAATTAGGGGTGAGCACAATAATTCCCATTAAGGGGTTTAAAAACCTTATATAAATCCTTATAAAACATTCTTTTGAAAATAACCATGAGAATCAATTTTTTAGTACCTTTTTAAAAAAATGCTAATTGAAATTAGATATGGTTTAAAAATACTAGATCATTTTAGGAACTACTTATGTTCAAAATTTCTTAAACATAATCCAATGTTTTTTTGAAATTAATACGCAAGCTTCTAAAAAAAATACATTATTTTGAGGTTATGTGAATCGTCGAAGGCTGTCTGGGCCTACCACCTTAGATAAGTATGAGTTCACTCCCCAATGATCTTCTATATTTACAATGATCAAGTGATAGATTTTTTGAAAACGTTTTAAGCTTGCTTTACTTATATATATATATATATATATATATTCACTGGTGTTTTCAATTTTTGATAAAACACATCACAATAATAAAATATTCATTCCCACTCATGATTATATATATGTACATATGTATATATATGTACGCATATTACCTTTCATTTCATAGAACTTGTGAGTTTGGTTACAAAAAAAACCCTTATAATAAATTGTCCATGTATTTAATACATTTTCCATTCTAATAAATTATTGATCTTATTAAAATAATCATAATAATTAATTATGTAACTCACATAAAATTTGAAGTGAATTATTTAAACCATAACACTTCCAATGAAATACATGTACTTATTAAATTCGGAGTTTAAACCTTAAAATTTGAATTAGAACGATGATTTTATTAAGGATACAATGGATGTCGATGTAAATTCATAAATGTATTGCCATGTATATATGCAAACGCGATGCCAAAAATTTCAATAAAAAGTGATTGCATATTATTTGAATTTTTCTAGAAGTATGATGATAAATTGAAAATAAAATTATAAACATAATAATAACCATTTCTTCTATATATACATCTATATAAAACACATATTTAAACATGAAAGTAAATAATAAATCTCTTACAAATATTTAAATTAAACTTGAATGGATAAATATAAATAATTCTTTAAAATCAAGGATCACAATTAAATAATAGTCTTTTCTAGAAGCATGATGATAAATTGAAAATAAAATTATAAACATAATAATAACCATTTCATCCATATATAAATCTATATAAAACAAACATTTAAACATGAAAGTAAATAACAAATCTCTTAAAAATATTTAAATCAAACTTGAATGAATAAATAAAAATAATTATTTAAAATCAAGGCTCACAATTAAAGAATAATCTCCCTTAAAGTATAACAAATTGAAGTACGGTTTTGATAAAATCAAATAAATATACATTCTTATAATTTCATAACACACACTTAAAATATTTGATTCATCTATCGAAAAGAAATTATAAAATTTAAGAAAAACAAGAACTAAAAGTAACATAAATACACCCTCACAAAATATAATTGAAAATAATAATCATCCCCTTACTTTCTTGATGAAAACCCAAAAAAATTGTTTTCTTATTTTGGGGGTGTTCGATCAAGAATGAAGACTTGACTCGGGTGGGGTTTCTCCTTCAAATAATATGAATGAGTCATCCCAAAAAAAAAGAGGTATACTTTGACGTTTGGGTTGGATTAAGCTTCCTCGAGAAGCTATTATTTTTTTTAAAAAAAAGGGGTGTGCCAAGGAAATGGTGTTGCAACCATGTTGGGATGTTTTTCTCAAAGCAGCCAAAAACATGAGTTGTGTATCAATTATTCACGTTATCCTTTCTATTATTATAAGATATTCTCTTATCATTATCACTCTTTATCTTGTCATGTAATAATTATTACTTATTTTTATATTCCATGAAATCAATTAACAATATCACTTTTTTTAATATAATTTTTTTATGTATTTCCTTTAAAAAATACATATATCCAATATTTCAATTGGTTTTAGCATTGTCTACAAGTCAATATTTTTCCATAATTTTTTTTATTTTATTACATGATTTAATGATTATTTTTTTAAAATCAAAACATATAATTCTTTTCTTAAAATAATTATCATTTTGTTTTAAAACTATATATGTAATTCATTTTTTAATAAATCATATTACACACTTTTTTTAAACAAATCAAAAACCTTTTTTAACTTATTTATATCATCAACTTTTTTTTAACAAAATCATGCAGCTAATATATATATATATATATATATATTCGTTTTTTATTTTATATTAATATATATATATATATATATATATTCACCAAAAGCATGTAATTTTTGTATATATATTTAAATTTGTATTTTTAACTAAGAAAACATATCGTTTTTTACCTTCTAAATTTTCACGCATCATTATTTTTACACTCAAAAGAAGTTAACTTTTTGAATTTTTTGTTAATCCCACACCCATATCTCATGTTGTCAAAATAATATATTATTTATTATTATTTTTCAATCATTTCACTCTTTTTAATATTTATTTGTTACATTATTTTGTTGAATTTTTCATTATTATTTTTCTCATGTTCCATTTTTATTTTCTAAACACCACATTTTCTTATAAAAACATTATATATATATATTTATATATATTGTTTTTTTAAACATTTTAATATATATATGAATATATATATATATATATGAATATATATATATATTAGTAATAATATTATTTTATGTATTTATAACTAAAAAACACAATATATTTTGATATGTTGAAAATAATAATTTTTTTTTTAAAATATTTCACGCATATTTATTATTACTGTTATTATTATTATCATAAAAATATTAAAAAAATTATATTTATTCCAAAATAATGGTAAGATTATAATTAGTATCACACATTTCATTATTTATGTGTTAAAATGTAATCATTTTAGGTTTCAATCAAATTTATATTAAAATACCCTTTTAAATAAATTAATAAAATATTAAAAAAAATATATTGTGTATAATGATAATATATTAAAAACATTAAATAAATAATATATTAAAACTTTAAAGAAAAATTTATTTAAACTAAAATAATATTTCTTACAATGAATAGTTTAGTTTTTTAAACCCATTCGTTAAAACCTTTCGTGGTATATAGAAAAAATCATTAAATAAATAATTAATTAAGATAAATTAATATTTAAATTTCTTGGGGTGTTAAAATTCCTCAACCATTTCATTCCCATGTTCCCACATTTATTTCTGAATCTTACCATGTTTCCATAAAACCTATACCATACTAGAAATTTTCCCATGAAATACTTTCTCTTTCTTATCCTTAATCTGCACTAGAACATGAACCAATGTAGCATCTGGATCTTGGTCAATGTGGTCCCATTGAATCACATAGTTAAAATCAGGCTAATACTTAACTAAGTTACATGAAACACATTATGCACTAAACTGAATGATGGTAGAAAATATAAATGATATTCCACCTCACTAACCCATTCAAGTATCTCAAAAGGGGCTATGTATTGAGAAGATAACTTGACCTTCCTCCCAAAATGATGATGCCCAAGCCTTGGGTATATTTTTAATAACACATAACCACTCACCTAGAATGAAAATGGTTGAAAAAAATGATTCACATACAATTCCTGATGACACTGATCCATCCACATTCTTTTTCTAATCAATTGAACCTTCTTCATTATATCTTGCCTAAGGATTGGTCCAATTAGTGAAGTTTCACCTATTTCCTCCCAAAAAAGTAAAGAATGATAATGATAAATATAAAATGATTCATAAAAATCCATATGTATTGAGTCTTGATAACTATTATCAAAAAATAACCCTAATAATAGTATGAGCTCCTCCCATGAGCCACAAAAATCAATTACACAAGCCCGAAGAAAGTCTTCCAACATTTGTATCATACTTTTGGATTTTCCATATGTATGTGGATGATACATTGTACTCATAGTCAATTAGGTCCCAAGGGATATTTTTAAGGATTTATAAATAATAGATGTAAACCCTTGATCTATGTTCGATACTATTAAAACTAGTATAACATGCCTCTTTATCACTTCTCAGATATAGTTTTAGACAAATCCTCCACCATATGAGATTCAAAAATAGGGATTAAATAAGATGAATTAATGATTTGATCCACTATCACCCATATGTAATTGTGTTTCCAAGCCATCAATGTGAGAATTTTTACAAAATAAATGGCTATATTCTATCATTTACAAATAGGAATAGGTAAAGACTTCAACATACCTGCTGGTTGTTGGTGCTCTACCTTAACCTGTTGATAGGTGAGACATATCATCACAAAATTAGCCAATTTTCTTTTCATACAACCCATCGAAATTTTTCTTTCAAATCCTTATATTTTTTTTTGTATTACATGATTAATAGTGTATCTTTAATGGTGGTAATCATGAATAACATATTTTTTAAAAACCATTGGTATGACCATTCGATCTTGAAAACACAACACTAATCCTCTGTCAAGATTCCATCCTTTAATAGTATTCCCACCATTAAGTTTTTTACCTCATAGAAACACATTTGGAATCAGATTTCTATACCTATTTAACTGTATCAACCAAATAAGGAACAAAAGAAACAATGAATAAGACTACAACACTACCTTGGTCTTCACAATCTAAGTGCATGCTGGCTATCACTGACATCAACTACCACTGATCTGATGCCTCTTTTTCCAAATGACTATATGAATCTCTTCTTAATGAATCCTCCATAGAATTTCCAATACTATCTATATAAATAAATCCAAATTCAAATATTTTAAGATACTTCTTCCACATTCTTTGTCTATTATTCAAACATATTTGTGAGAAAATGTGTTTCAGACTCTTATAATATATAAACATCGTAAATTTATCACTAAATAGGTAATGATTCCATGTATTTAAAGCATGGAATACAATATATAATTACAAATTTTGTATTGGGTAGATATTCACATGAACCCATAACTTACGTGATCCATAAGAAACAACATTATCTTCCTGCATGAGAACACATCCCAACCTAGATCCCAAATAATCATAATACACCACATAACCCTGTCCAGATTCTGAAAATATCAAGATCAATGCTGATGTAAGGAAAACTTTAAGTTCTTGAATATACTTATGGAATTATTAATTTCATTGAAATGGAATAACTTTCCTTATAAAAGATATAATTGGTGAATATAGCCAAAAAATCATGAACAAAACGTCAATAATAACTAGCCAAACCAAAGAAACTAAGTATCCCAAAGATAGTACTTGGTGGTTTCTAAGAGATTACAAACTCTATCTTTTCTAGATCCATATGAACACCTCTTTTAGAGATTAATTTTTTCCAAGAAATGTACCTCTTTTATCCAAAAATCACACTTTTAAAGTTTGGAATACAAACAATGATCTTGTAAAATACCCAACATTGTTACTAAGTGTTTCTCATGCTCATCATTTTTCCTCAAATACACAAGTATTTCAGCCACAAAAACCACCACAAAATAATCCAGATACCTTTGAAATCTATGATTAATAAATTATATAAAGGATTTTTGTGAATTCCTAAAACTCAAAGTCATAACTACATAAACATAAAGGTTATATTTACTCCTAAATGTTTCCTTTTGAATATTCAAATTTTGAACTTGTAGTTGGTGTTATCACAAACACAACTCAATTTTAGAGAAACACTAGGATCTCCTCAATCAAGAAAATAGAACATCAATTTATGAAAGTGGATACTAGTTATTTATAGTAACATTGGTTGATATTATAATAATCTACACAAATTTAAAGGGTTCCATCAGCCTTTTTCACAAAAAAAATTAGTATTTCCCATGGGGATGTACTAGGTCAAATGAACCCTTTGATTTCCATATCTTCAAATAGGAATTTAAATTCCCATAATTCTTTTGGTTTGATCCCATAAGACTAAAGTGATATAGCACTGGTCCCTAGTAAGATATCAATAATAAAAATCACTTCTTTTTGGGGGAAACCCAAATAAATTTTTAGTGAAAACATTTGTAAACTAAAAAAAAATTACTAAAAAAAATACTATTCCCAATCTCATTCACCAATGATAATGTCAAATCTTCCAACTAGTATGATATTTTTCCAACCATTGGTTCCAATAACTCCACTTCACCTACCTTTAATTTCTAGTATCCTATAATGAGATTCTTGATTCCATCATCATTTATAAAAATAACCCTTCAAGTATAATATTTGATGTGAGGTTTGAACACTACCAACCAATCCATACCTTGAATTATATATTATAAATCCATATCAGGCATGAGAAATCCATAATCAATTCATTCCCATTGATAGTTATAAAACATACTTTTCACACAAAGGATCAACATTATCTTTGACCAATAAGACTTTGATGTTTCAAAATAGAAGTAATATTTTTAACATGAAAACCTAGAAGATCAACACAACAGAAGCAATAAACAAATGGGATGCACTCATATCAAACAAATCTTTCATAAGGGTAGAATTCAAAATAATCATACCTCTCACCTTAGAAGGTATAAATTGATCATCCATGATCACTTTCTCAGCTCCATACAATTTCTTACTTTATTCAATTTTACCTTTAGTACTCTATTGATATTTAACTAGTTGAGGAGTCATGGTATTACTAAAATCACCATGGCCAGATCAGTTCTACTGATGAGAATTATTCTATTTCCATTGTCTTGTCAAATCATATTATGTCTTAAAAACATGATATGTGTCCATAAAACCCGATCTTGGATCACTATGACAATAGAATTGAATATGACCCATCTAGTTACAATTGTGGAATTCTATAGGTTGTGTTATATAGTCTCACTTCATGAGATCAAAATAACCACACTAAAAAAATATCTACTTACTCTTTGGTTTAGGAGGAAGATTCACTAATCCAACCATCTCATTCTGAGTCATTTGAATACCTTGGAAATAGGTTTCCCTCTTCTGTTTATTCTGAGAATTAGAGTTTCCACCATTTTATATTAGTATCAACATTCTTACTCTACCCATAGTTCCTGATACATATCTCTCTTCCACTATCACTCTATTGAATATCAATGTACAATCCATTATACAAAGCACGAAAATCTCTAGGTGAATCTATAGACTTATATTGGATTAAAAAATGTGCGACTTCAAGTATGCACTTGCAGAAACTTCAGGTGAAAAGTCAACTAAATTCATAAATTTAGCTGTATACTCTATCACTAAGAGATTCTATTACGTCAAGCTAAACAATTCCATTATCTTAACAATCATGAAAATGTGAGGATATAATTTTTTGTTAAAAAACTCTTCAAAATTATCCCATGAAATTCCTTGGTCTAATTTATCCTGAACTACTAAATCTCACCACTATCATTCTAGATCCTCCAACATATATGTTTCCATCTTGAATTTCAGCTCAGTTGGTGTTCCTAGTAAATCAAAGATTCGATTCATCCTATTCATCCACACCTTTATTTTTTCCAATTCTGAATAACCATGAAATATAAGCGTATTTTACTTTTGTAACTAAATGGAATGATCTAATTGACTTGGTTCATCAATTAGGTTCCTTCTATCCATAGCATGAAAATTCTAAACAATACTTTGAACCAACTATGGGTTCACTTGTGGCTCAGGTTTAATCACATTCTTAGCAGCTTCTTCCAGTTGTTTTCTTCTATGCCTAACCAGTTCCACTTTCTATAACCAAAAGAAAATATAACTCTCACTCTCTATCAAAATTAATCTTATTAATTTTGAATTTACCACATTACACATATCAGAAAATGTATTTCCAAAATGAACATTTTTTCACTTAGAAACCATTTTTAAAAATTACACTATGCTCTTTGAAAATAAAACCATTTTCAAACTTTTTCAAAAATCAAAACTTTTTTACCAAATCATAAATCATTAGTCAAAATGAATTATTCACTCCTAGTGGTAATTCATTTCATTCAATGCATTTATTTCTCTTCTCATTAGATAAATCTGTGACAATGAGGTAACAACTCCTAGAAGTGTATCAAAACACTTATGTACCCAAATCCCTAGTAAAACAAAGTTAAAAAATTAGGATATTCCACTTTATTCTCTATATTTCATGTTCTAAAGATCCTATATCCTTGCTACTGATCCAAATAAAGGAGTAAACTAGAATGATTTTCAACTCTAGGACCAAAAAAATTGGTACCATTTGTCCCAAAAGATATTTGGACCAACCAGAACTGATACCATTTGTAATATCTCACCCCTCATCATTATCTTGAGAAAAAGGTAGGACATTACCAGGCCATAGGTGACATCTCCAAGACACCAAAGGCTGGAAATAAATGCTAAGGGATTTATAAATAGTTAGAGGATGATTTTACCTTTGAAAATTATTACAACAAAACCAAGATTGAAATAACCAGATAACCACTATATGATGAATGAGAACAATATAATATAACTCAAATTAATAGAAACAACAAAAAACCAAACTTAAATAATGAACCATATCATAGTAAAAATCTAAAATTAAAACCAACAACCCAAAGACAACCAAGACATATAGTAGAAACTCCTAACAATCTCCAAGATCCAACTCAAAAATTCATGCCCAAGGTATCATGAAACATCACTAAAGAAATGGGATACCTTTCCTTTACCCATGTCTCTATATACAACATCTTAAAATTTGAAAAAGTTACCAAGAAGTGGGTGAGTATAAAACTCAGTATGATTTCCCCAATGACTTCCCAACTCAGGACGCTAGGATAGAACATGTTAGAATAATTTATGTTAAAAAAATTATATAAAACAATTTATATAAAAAAATTCATATAAAACGATTTAAAAGAATTTCAGCAGTTTGTATCAATAACAAAGTATCCCCAATCCAAAGTATTTTTCCATAGAAAGAAACTAAAAACTATATAAACCATTTTACATTTCCATTTGGCATAACCATTTCATGATTTCACACACATGCATACATGCATGCTCTGGTGATAGTTTTAAAATTTTTGAGTAGTCTCTCATCCACCCACCGGGTCATCACTAAGTTAAAAATATCCTTATTCCCCAATTTCACACACCCCTTATCTAGGGTCATGCCTCTTGTGCCCCAATAGTACACTCCCCTTATTCAGGGTCACATAAAATGCATGAACTCACACCAAACAAGTATGCCAAAACACATGAAAACGATTTAATTAAAAAAATTATTTTATTGAAAACATTTCCATAAAACTTTTTATAATCATTAAAACCAAAACATAATTTTAAAACTATCATTTTAAAATCATGAACCAAAATAGTTTTCAATAAAACCAACCAATCTCGCAATTTGAACAAAACCGCAACTAAAGAGGTTTCCCATCAATAATCACGCATCAATTTTGAAATTAAATTTAATAAATTCAATAAATTTGAGATCAACCCTTCAATTTATAACCACGAGGATTCAAGATTCCAGCCACCAACCTCAAAAACGTTTTTGAAAATTAAGGACACAAATTATTCAACAAACTTGGATTAGATATTCCAAAACCCACCTTAAATCTTGTTCCCTATTATCCAGAAAATCACATGTCATCATGATTGGCCTCAAATATCATGAATATATCCCCAAAATATTAGATCCATAAATCTAAGAGAGGTAAGAAGAATAAAACTAAGGAAAACCACTAATAATAACTTACCATGAAATCTGGGCTTCCAATGCACATAAAATCACCAACAGATTACACTGAGATCAAAAGGAAAGGTCTCTCCAGAGTTAGGAAGAAAATGAAATTATGTTATTTTCTAACTAGAAAAAATTATGGATTAATTAGGTGATTTATATTAGATCCACATAATATGGATATAATTTCTAATGTTGCACAGTTAGGTTACAATGTTAAGAAAATCATGTATTAACTAAGAATTCTCTACTACCTCCAAACACCCCTCACATGGCTGGCCCACACAGTTAGACATAACATGCACCAAACATGCTAAACCCATCATTCCTATATCACATGGTTCCTCCTGGTTAGATTCATGGTTAGGCCAAACCATGAACCTAACCATGAACCTACACAATTCCCACTATTTCAGATGCATTGTTTCTGAGGTAGTGTTTAATTGTTTCTACAAACACTTCTCAAACTGTGAACCTCCAAAAAATCCCCCCAAACATTCCAAAACTCCTCAAAACTTCCCAAAACATAACCCAACTACATTATATACTTAAATTATATAAATAAAAGGTTAATTAACTAAAACTGATGGTTCTACATATGGTCCTAGAACATGTTAGGTATAATAGAAGAAATAATGTTATCCTACTTGGAAAATGGCCTATTTATTAGAACTATTAACAAAAATTCTAAATATTAAATGATTTAGAATTGGAATGGGAATAAAAAAAATATATCTCATATATGTATTTGATGTTGAATATATATTATCCCTATCAATAAAAAATTTTCTTTCTAGAAGATAATTACTTCATCCATTAATACCCACACCACCATATAATATATTCCAAATTCCCTCTTAATTCAACATGAAATATATAGGACCTACCACCCAATAAATAGAAATATAATTTCAAATATTTATTATAATGTATTCCAGAGTAAATATATTATCATAAATAAAACCTCATATAGTTTAATATTTCGGTATCATTCCATCATCACTAATGAAATATTGGGAACACTGGCCACTTATCTCTACTCAAAGTGATTATTTTTACACAATAAATAAATTATAATTGAGTATTTATATTCTCAATGTCAATATAACAATAGATATTGGTATCACATTGAAAAATTTATAGGCCACACTATACATTTTAATGAATAGCTTATTTTTTGTGTCTTTTTATCAATTGTAGATAAATTATTACCTGAATGAAACAGAAATGCGTTTCACTTATTTCAATCACTATTATTTGGGTTTTCTCATTATCTAATAACATATTAATTTATTATAAATAAAAATTTACTTGTGTATCTTTTTTGGATGATGTAAATTTTCATTTTTTTGGTTCCATAATTTTATACATCAAAATGTTGATAATTTCTAAGAACAAGTTACTCTCACTATAGTTTATATATGATTATATTCTCTTTATAGGATATATTTTTTGTTTATTAGACTCAAAAATGGAATAATTGTTATTAATATTCATGATTTATTTATTTTTCAAGAGTATTTTATTTACATAGTTGTTATAAATTAGAAGGGTAATTTTGTTTTAGAGTTATTGAAAAAGACCTTTACTATAAATTCATTATAGAATAATGCTTCAGATAATATCCAAACCTTCCATTTTGAAATTAATAAACTCTTATATAAGTGGATTATTGAACCTAATTTCTAAAACATGTATTTAATACTTAATGGTATGGTGTACATTATTACCTTTTTTAATCTCAAAAAAATAAAAATATCTTAATTCAAGTAATTATTCCCATGATGTTATATTTTCATATAGATTGATCTAGTTAAACACCATTAAAACTATATTTCCAATGTATGAATTTTTATAACATTAATAGAATATATTTTACCTCATATGGCCTCCATTTATACACTCATGGTCAAAATTAATATGAAAATTTTCTCATTCCTAAATTTTTCTTGATACGTAATGTTAAAATTTTCAACACATTGTGAAATTCCCTATAGGTAGTGTACAAAATCATTTTAATAGTGGGTTTTCATATTTATTTACCCCCATTTTATATATTTCACAACCAAAAATCAATATTACAAATCATTCCATTTTATAATAGAAAAAAACCATAATTTTACACATTAGACTACATGAACAACAAAATATTTCCATTGAATATTGACATAGAGAAACCCCAAACCCCAAAGAGGATTTTCATGTCATATTTAAAATTAATTTATTTAATATTAGCAAAAATGGTTACCCCATATTAGGAACTTTATCTGATGATGTTTTTTTTATCATATGAAAACCCTTTTCTAGATTAAATTCATTGAGCTATAAGGATTCAAGTATAGAATCCATCTAGTGGTGATCCAAAAATTCTCCTTTGATCTTTGAATAATGTAAATTTATTTTCATGTACTATCATAGTGAATCAATTGTCTTGCATTGTGCATGTCGATCTCTTGTAGTTCCTATGATCTTGAGAGGATATCTCTAGAGCTTCTCATTCTTGAGAGGAAGAGAGTAGGAGGAATGGAGAGAGAATTATGTTGTGTGAAATGATTCTAAAATCATGATTAAACCTACACCATAGTCATAACCATCTTTTTTAGAGCTATTGTTTAGGTTAAAATTTTATTTAAATTCATACAGGCCCATAAAAAATATAGTAATCATTATTAAACCCCATTTCATAAAATAAAAAAATTATTATTATTATTTTATGACATGTGCTAATTCACACAATGATAAATATTATTTACTGACTTTCAAATAAATATTCATTACCAGATATGATCTTGGTCCAATCTAATTACACAACATTTATTTAATACCCAAATAAATATTTATTAAATATTCACATAATTAAATAAAATATTTATTAATGAATAAATAATTATTTATTAAAATGTGAATATTAGATCAATAAAATTGAATAAAATTATTCCTCGATCATGAAAATAATATTTATTCTAGTAAAAAAAATCAAATAAAATTCAATCGATATCAATGGAAATAGTTAGTGTGTGACCCTCTATGTAATGACCCAAACTTTCATTAATATAAATCCCTCTTGATTTAATTAAATGTATCTTTTTGTAAAATGTTTATATAAAATGTAAACTTCTTTTGTTTTGTGTTATGAATTGTGATCATTGCTAATATAGCCATTGAAAAATGATCACATGATAAGTATAAATATAGGTCTTTAAAAAATCCAATTTACTCAGAAAAAGGAAGCGATGACCTCATTCAGTAGATGTGCCCCATATGTATCCCATTTTTCAGAGCTTGTAAAGGAGGTGGTGTCATTGGGCTTCACTCTTGACCAAGGTCAATCCGAGCTTGAACATATTATGCTTGAGCGGAACCGCCTACGGGATAAGTGGAAGTTGATAGAGATTACCACCCGAGAAATTTTATCCAAGCCACCCCAAGAGTCTATCACCATCGCACACCTCATCCTTCGGTATTATGTGGGTGTTTTAAGGGGTTATTTAATAATACTCTATTAATATGGTTATGTACATTATTTTTGTATATAATAATGAATATACTTTCATTTTATTATTGTTACCTTGTAAATAGTTTTTAAATCCCAAATAGTATTTTTTGTTAATGTTCAACTAAGAAATCTATTTTGATTATTTAATGGATTTTTGAATTAAATAATATTTTAATAAATTATTATTATTATTATTAAATTAATTTTAATTAAATATAAGTGATCTTATAATTTTATGAATGAAATTGTAATATTTATTAAGGCTTGAAAGCCATTTTTGTCAAAACCCATGAATTTTCGATAAATGTCAGTTTTTATTTTAAAAGTGAAAATTAACCTATTTATAAAATTATTTAGATAAAATGAATATTATTTCTGGAATTAGGATGCTGAAATTATCCAATGGTAAATTTTTCAAAATTTTCTGAGACAATCAAATATTTAGTTAAAAATTAAATACCGTTTATATATATAATGTGTTTTATGACATCATAATGACCAAATAGTGATGTAATAAAATACTATAAACTTTATGTTAGGCCAATATATGTTTTACCATAAAAATAATTTGATTTTGGGTTTGTTTTATTTATTTTACAAAGCTTTAGTGGGCCCTTTAAGACTTATTAAACATTTTGTCTTTTTAAATTTTTTTCCTTGGGAGTGTGACTCACCTCCACATAAGAAACCCCATTATTTTAAGAAGTTCAGAATTTGGCCTTATAAGATATTTTTTTACACTTCCCTTTTCCAGAAACCATGGGCAAAAACCATGGGCCGGTTTGTGGTTTGGATTATTTTAATGTGAGGTGTCCCGAACCTAAATAATAAAGAATTCCCTCACCTTTCCTATATAAACCCACCCAAGATACCAATTCCTCCTCACTCAAAGACTTTGGAGTCGTCAAACCTATTCCCTAATCTCTATATAATCCTCCCAAGGTGCCCCAATCTCCCAAGAAGCCTCTCTCAAGCCTCTCTCAATCCTTTGGAAGCACACTTCCAAGTAAGGGTTTTTATTCCTTTCTCATTTTGTCCAATATTATTTAAATTGTTATGCCCTTTTAATTTCAATTATAAATGTTGGGGTATGGTTTCTCACCTCCAAAATACTGCCCTATTTTTGTTTTAATTATGCTAGTCCCTTTTCTCTCTCATTAAATACCTCCCATGTACACCCATTACTATGCTGAAATTCTGAAAGGAATTTCTCTCTCCTCATTTAAATTCAAGCAATTCTTTTGTATCATGAATCTAAATTCCATTACATTTTTTTTGGGAAATGTATCTATATGACCTCATTACTGTCCATGTCATTTAAATATGATGATACACCCCTTTATCTCTCATCAACCATTTTTATGAGTTCTTATGTCACGCTTTTATGCTGCCGAAATTGCACTGAGCTTTTCCAAGCCAAAGTCATTGTGTAGTGAATACCATGCCCATTTATCTATCAATGGTATTCAACTTTATGAACATTTAATTATTTTTTAAAGAGTTTCATGTATTTATTACACATTAATTTACCATGGAATAAAGTATTATGTTGAACGATTCAATGTTCTTTGATCCATGTGGCACACTTATGCATGAAATGAAATGTTTAAGAAGGGCGTGCCCTGATAGCGCTCCAATGCATTAGGTAAAGTATAGTATCATGATACGTCATGTGAAATGGGTGCTTACTCATGCTAATTCAAGTGTAATGGGGGTTTACTCATGATTCATGTGAAATGAGGGTTTACTCATGCTTCATGTGCAACGAGCCTTGGCTCATGCTAATTCCATGTTAAGTGTTGTTGTCATATTTCCATGTTATGATTGTCATACTTTAGCATGCCTTTATGTTTATAATTATCTTGTTCTCTATTGATATGAATATTGTCTAACATGTATTTTATTCCTCATGTTATCAAATTATTATTTCCTTACTAAGCTTTATAGCTCACCCTTTTCTTATGCATGTCCTCAGGTTATCCCTTGCAATGCTAAGTACGAGGTAATGTAGTGGTCATGTAAAGGAAGTTTTTAATAAAGATGTTGTATTTCATGTTTTAAGTTGTTATGTAATGAATCTAATCCACAAGACACTAGACCTATCTATATTCTATGTTGTATCAAGTGAATTTTATGTAATAAATTATGTTTAATTATATAATAAAAAGCAGGGTTGTCATACTCTAGGATTCTTTCTTGATGGAAGTAGGAAGGCCTGCCTAAAATAGATGATTACTATCTAGTAATGGGTCAATGAACCTAAGAGAAGGAACTTAATTTCACAATGTTGAAAACCACATAAATACAATATCTATGTAATATAATCCCTTTATCTCAATATATCATCAAGAAGGTTGTACATCTGTGTCATTGACCTATATGTCTGATACTTCTTTCTTTGATTATTTGAAATAAATGCATCCTTACACCATGGAATTGAAGTTTAATGTGGTAGTTATATTCCAAAATAATGTCCAAGACATCAAGTTATATAAATATGGAAGGGAAAAAACCTTCCTCTAATTATCCATTAATAATATGTCATTTGTGTTGCACCCAACATACCCCACTTCCTGCAAACATATAGAATCACAGTTTTGGTTATTAAATATAAGTGTATGGGTTATGACATGTATTTATGATAATATTAAAGTATAAGCTCCATTACACATTATAACATTCAATAAAACTAAAACATGTGGAATTCCTACTAGCAGGTCTATTCTCATAATCTACCATCTTGGAGATTACCAAGTACAAATTTACCGAGAAAAAGCCTCATCTACTTAAAAATAATCACACCTAACATTTGAAATACTATGTCCCCTATAATATTAAGTTACCCAACTGTAGAACTATATTTAGGAATATCATAATATCACTTCAAGATTCTCATCATAGTGGACAACTGCTATAGATACCCTAGGACATTATTACATTAAAGTCTTGAAGAACAATTAACAATATATAATAATTTGTTTTTATTAATATTAAAATGTGTGAATATATATGAAATAAAAGTACAATTATTTGGTTCTAGAACACCAAATCCAATAAACTCCCACTTGGACTAGAGCCAGCTACCTATGACTTTCAGTCTGCTAGACCTCATAAGATAATTATGTTTATACTAAATCAAGGATTTAGTCAAGAGGTCAACAACATTGTTTTACATGGATATTTTTTCTCACTAAAACCTCAACTTTCTAAGAATAATACCTCAATATATGATACTTTTGAAGTATATTATTCATCCACTGATGTGACAATGGATCCTTAGAAAAAGACACCACTACAATATTATAACAATAGAGCGTGATATGATCTTTATTACTAGGTACCATTTCAATATCTTAGATGAAGTTTTGTAACCATAACACTTATTTACCTTCCTTATAATCTTTAATATACTCAGAATATGTGACCACAACCTTATTTAAACTATTCCAACTCACATAACCTCCATTAAAAGTAAATATGTATCCCATCTATGATTTTAGATCATATTGATCTATTTAGAAACTAGAATTTTCATATCTTTTAATGAATAGTTCCTCGTATCTTACATAGACCAGGAAGATATCCTTAGTATACCTTAGATACTTAAGGATAACATTAACTACTATCCAATAGTGGTCACCTGGGTTATCTTGATATATTTCAACCACACTCAAAGTAGAGGCAACATCTAGCCTAGTACACATCATATCATACATGACTAACCCAATAAAAAATACATATGGAATCCTTTACATTATTTTTCATTCCTCATGTGTCTAAGGAAACATTTTCCATGAAAGGTGAATTGCATGTGACATTGGAAACAATCCCCTCTTATATTGTTCTATAGTGAATCTATTTAGTATATTATCAATATATGTACCTTGACTTAGAATGAGGAGTATCTTGGATCTATCATGATGGATCTTGATCTTAATAATATATGTTTTCTCACCTAAGTCCATCATAGAAAATTATTTATTCAAATAGTATTTAAGAGACTGTAAGATTGGTATTTCATTTCTAATAAGTAATATGTCATCAACATATACTTTTATGAAAACAAACACACTTCTATTAAAAATTTTATATACACAAGGATCACATTCATTCTTTATGAAATAAAATTCTGTTACGTATTCATCAAAATGAGTGTTCTATGACTTGGATGCTTTCTTGAATTCATATATGGATTTTTTTTCATACATTGTCTGCATTATTTAGATTCCTAAACCCTTCAGGTTGTGTCATGTTGACATATTTATTAAGGTTCATATTAAGGAAGGATGTTTTGACAATCATTTTTCAAATATTATATCCATGGAGGGTCTCAATGGAATGTAGACTTTTAATGTATTTTAGTATTACTACTGGTGAAAATGGTTCATCATAGTCGATGCATTGATGTTGGTTGAACCCTTTTGCAACCAGTTATGCCTTATAGGTACTGAATTGTCCATCCATATCGAGTTTATTATTGAATACCCATGTGCAACCTATAGGATTTACATCCACCGGAGGATCTAGCAAACTCTAGACATGGTTTTAGTACATGGAATACATTTGAAAATTCATGGGTTCTTTCCATTTGGAAATATATGTGCCACTTAATACATCCTTATAAGTTAGATAATCATTATTATCATCTAATAATGAATAAATATCCTTAGTGACTATAAAACCATACCATTCTGGTTCTCTAACCTCTATTACACTCTTACACAGTAATTGTGTCTCTGGAATATATTCTTCTTCCATGAAGATTTGTGGAATATATTCATGTTCCAACTCTTTTATATCTCGATCCTACACTTCATTGAACTATATCCTTCTCCCACTATCCATTTTAGCAGTTTGATCCCTCTCAAATAATATGTAATGTTTTATCATTATTACCTTTTTGTTTATGGGTTTGTATAGGCAATATCCCATTTTTTCCTTAAGAAATCCTACAAAGGTAGAATATGTACCTCAGGGTTCAAGTTTTTTCCTAAATTGGCATTAACCAATGCTTCATAATCCGACACATGTAATTATCACAACCTAGGTTTCTTTCTATTCCATAATTGGTATGTTCTTTCTATCTACCCCATTACTCAGCACTTGGTTTAGTATTTGTGTTGTTATTTTAAATGTGTATCCCAAAAAGGATAATTGAACACTCGCATGACTCATCATTAATCCCACTGTGTCGAAAAAGGAGTGGTTTCTCCTTTCACTTACATTATTCCAATGAGGTGTATAAAGAGGAGTTAATTGAGATAGAATCAAAAAATCCCATCAATAATCAATGAATTCTGGATTGATATATTCTCTAACACAGTTTGAGTGAAGTTTCTTAATCTTCTTACTATGTCATGAACCAGGCCAGGCTTCCATCCAACTTGAAACCCCACCTAACCCATGGAAAGGCCTTATGGGTTTTCCTAATACCCATGGTCAAGAAACTAGTTCCTGGGCATTAAGAATCACATTTGAGAATGATTTCACCAATTAAAATCAACCATAACAAATAAAAGATGAAATCAACCAAGAAACATCCATACCAGGAGTTTTAAAGTAACACTAAAACATGAGTTAAACATTTAAAATTTTAATAAAATAAAAAATAAACAAAATTGGAAGGGGAAAACTAGACCACCTAAACCTCCATGCAACAAGAGGGTCAACACCCTCATGCCACCACCACAAACACCTTCCAAACAGAAAACCACTAGCACATATATCTACTATTTCCAACAAAGGGAACCTTTATTTTTCCTAGTTCAAACATAACAAGATATATATAAACTAAAGGGTGTATGTAGGGTGTGAGACAACATTCCCAATACGATACCGCCAAAATAGATTCCATGCATTAACATTGTATGGACAATTAGCATGATAGTTTTCCAGAAAATAAAATTTAAAATTTAAAATTCACCATGATTTGAAATTAAAAAGGAAAGACTAGATGATAATAAGATAAATTAAAAGCATATCATGAGCACCATCAGTAATATCTAAAGTACTAGGGTTAGTAGGGTCCAATGATCCTTACACTCTTGGTGATCAAATTATCTCTTCAATGAAATGGTCCTGATCGAGCTTCTAATCCCCCTAACATGAATGTTTAGTTAGTGTTATTATGTCAATCCTTGTCAGGAAGACTGGGCCTCAGCCCTACCAACTCACCTAACATACTATACCTAGTATTCCCACCCAGATACCTAGGATTTCCTTATGCTAAATTCCATTCCCTATGTCACATGAACCACCTATTACACATATACACTTCCAACAATATAATACACATGAAGACAGGCCATTTTCAATAAGAAAATTATCATTTAACCCATAGTCACACCAAAAACATTTGAAAACATGATTCTCACAACCTAAAAAATTCATAAAACCAATTTAAAAATCATTACAATCATACTAAACTCATCAAACAATGTTAAATCATGGAACCACCTAACTCTTTCTTAGAAACTTCTAGAAACAAGTTGGAAACTACAACCGCACCATGGAGAGACCCTAAAAAGTAAATAACACACCACATATATCAATATTGAACCTAAAAAATCAATATTGGACCCAGTTTAAGGAAACCAATCCACTAGAGAAGTGAGTACCCAAGGAATAAGAGATAAGAGACCAAGAAGAAGGAAAAAAGGAGGAAAGGAGAGGATCACTTAATGAATTCTTAAAGATTCGATAGCAATGCCACCAAGATATTGAATCCCATGGGAGAAATTAGAAAGTGGAGGTTTTAATAAAGATGGGAAGACTTAATTGGGTGAGTTAGGGTGGTTTTGGGTTAAAAATCAAGGAGGGATAGTTTAAGAAATTCAATATTTTATTAAAGATCTAGCAGGTTGTACGGTTTGGCCACACGATTTTCTAAATCGTGTGCCAACTTTGAGACACCTATGTCCAAAAGGAAATCTAACCACATGGTTTTCCTAAAGGGGGTGTATGCACATTCTCCTAGCCATGCAACTAAGATAGGTAAACTATTTTAGGAATATCATTATCTCACATGCTCGTGTGCTAGGTCATGTGGCCTAGACAATTCCACTGTCTTGGGTGCATGATTTCCACTAGGCTGGTGAATATTTTCTACTAACCATGCACCAACCATGAACCACATTATTTCCATCCTAAAAACTAATGTTTCTCTAAAAACACATGGTAAAGTGATTCAATAAAGATATTAAAAAATAAAATTGAAAATACCCCAAAATGGATCCAAGGATGTAACAATTTTTCCCACTATGAAAAATTTCTACCCTTAGAAATTAAAACCAAATTCTAATTAGAGAATAACTATGGATAATTATATTTCACATAATATTTCTTCTCCCATATGTAAATTTCATAATTTTCATGCAACCAAATGATCTGAACCAATAATATATAATTCATCTAAAGCACATTCTTTTGAGATTCTATAATCAATATTAGTTGTTTGGACGTAGAGAAGTTAGATTCCAGCTTCATATCTTCCCAAATCAACACGTGAGATGGTTTCGAGTTATAATTTTTCAACTATTAGAAATGGAACACATCATGGATCGATGTAAACCGATATGGAAAATCTAAATAGTATTCCACATTTCTAATCCAATTGGTAATATAAAAAGAACCAAAATACCTCAGTGTCATCTTCCCCTACTTACCAAGATGATGGTGACCCAAGTGAAGGGACACCTTTATAATCACCTAGTCACCCACTAATAATTTCAAGTCTCAGCGGAACTGGTTAGTATAAGATTTAGGGAAACTCTATAATATCAACAATCACTACCTGATCAACCAAAATTTATCAAATGTATCCTACACTAGTCTCAATCCCAATAATGAAGTCTCACCCACATATGAACTTTATAAAGTTTATTGACATGGATGACCATAAATCACCATAAAAGGAGCCATTATTATTAAGGGGTAGCAACTATAATTATAAGAAAATTTGAAAAATATCAAATTTTTATCCCATGAGCCTTTGAAATCCAACACACATGGATAGAGCATGACTTCTAGAACCTAGTTCAATCACTTCGTCTGACCGTCTTTTTTAGGATGGTTTTCCATACTCAACTTGACTTTGGATCCCATTTCCTTATGAATATCTCCTCAAAATTGATAGGTAAAATTGGGATCCTTGTCCAAAATGATACCCAAAGGCACAACATTAAGCCTCAATGTACCCTAAACATACAATTCACCCAACCCATCCACTTTCGTTGAGTCCTTGATTGAGATAAAATGAGATGTTTTGGTTAGACGGTCGATAACCACTAATATAGAATTTCTTCCTCAAGGTGTATGAGGTAATCCAGTGATGAATTCCATGGAGACCTCATCTCACTTCTTGGTAAGAATTTGGAGGGGTGAAAGCAAACCTGAGGGAATCTAGTTCCTGTATTTAACCTCATGAAATGTATATCACCTAGATACAAATTCAGCTATCTCATGACTCATACTTGGACAAAAAAACCCACATCACATATCATAGAACATATTTTTGGTCTTGATATTAATGAATGATTGATACGGGTGGTTATCATACATCACCACATTCTACATGGACAATGACACCAAGAAGTGACCCTTAAAGCACAAAACCCTCTTAGGAGATAATTCCCATTCACCGGGAACCTCCCCACCATTTAGGAATTGCATAGAACACTAGAACAACTCACCACTCAGATGATGTTCCCAAATAAACCACACCAGAGAGGTATCTAACTAAAAATTATCCAAGAATGTGCCTCCGCTATGATCCTTGGTTTCCAAGTTCATTTAGGTAAAAACCCCATCAAAATCTACTCACCACTAGACACTTTTAATTCTTGCACTTGTATATTTATGTTGAGGGAATATGCTACCACGTTACTTTTTCTTTGGGTATATAAAACATCAAAATCAAAACCCTAAAGATACTCGACCCAACAGCGCTATCTAAGATTCCGATCCTTCTGATAAAAAATGCAGACTAGGGTCTTATGATCTAAATAGACTAAAAACTCGTACCTGAAGAGATATTGATGCCATGTCTTCAAATCATGAATCACTTTCACCAATTCTAGTTCATGTATTAGGTAATTATTTTAATTTACACAGACGTGATGATATACATACACCACCACATGGCCATCCTACATCAACACACACCCAAGACTCATACCTTTTGTGTCACAGAAGACCACAAATCCCTTTCTAGATTCTGGTAAAATCAAGACAAGGGTAGTGGCTAAACATTGTTTAATCTCCTCAAAGTATGTCTAGCATTTTGGGTTCTATTAAAAATTTAACCATTTGTTGGTAAGTGTTTTCATGGGTGGAGAAATCTTAGATAAATCCCATACGAACATCCTATAATACTGTGCCATGCCCAAAAAGATTTTTATCTCATAGAAGTACCCAATATATTCCCATGAAATCACAGCTTCAATATTCTTAGGGTCCATTGAAACCCCACATTCAAAAATCACATGTCCTAGTAACATGAATTCTCATATATAGAAGGTAAAATTAGAGAAAATATCATAAAGATAGTGATCTCAAAGAGTTCCTAACATTATATTCAAGTGATTCTCTTGATCTTCCTCCTTCCTGGAGTAAACCAGGATGTCGTCCATGAACAAAATGACGAAGGAGTCGAGGTACTGATGGAAAAATATACTCATATGAGACATGAACACCTATGGAGAATTTTTCTACCTAAATGGAATGAAAAATACTAAAATTGTTCATACCTACATCATAATTTTATATTGGGAATGTATGCTTCTCAAAACCTAACTTGGTGATACTTGGAGTGCATGTAGATCTTAAAGAACCACGTTTCCCCCTTATTCTAATCAAAGAGGTCATCAATGTGAGTAAATGGGTATTTATTCTTGAAGTTTTACTTATTAATATTTTTATAATCAATGAACCATCGAAGGGATCCATCAACCATACTAGAAAATAACATAGGGGTGGCCCAATGTGAGATGCTCAAGAAAATGAACCCTTTGGATTCCAAATCATGAAACTATATCTTTAATTATCTTAACTCATTGGGTACCATATGATATGTAGGAATATATATCGTTTATGTTCCTAGTTCCAATTAAATAGTGAACTCCACATATCGTTCTGGAGGAAAGCCTGAGAAATAATTTGGAAACACCTCTAGAAACACATCCACCATGGGTGGAAATATATTCCCATAATCATAACCATCATTCTCCAACACAAGTGATGATAACTAGAAAACTAGGTTTTATAACTCTGGGAGTGGCAGTATAGCACATCCTAATTGAGGATCCCATTTAAATTAAAAAACTTGAGCACTTCCATTAGGTTCCATAAATCTCACTCACTGACAATAATAATCAATATGCACCTTGAAACGCATTATCCAATCCTTGTTGAGGATCACATCAAAGTGGTATGTTTAAAGAACCATGAAATCCCATTCTAGTTAGACATATGATAGAGTGAGAGAATATGATGGAAACCTAAAACCATACTCTCCCTTCTTGCCAAGTGGTGTTACCAAATCCATCACATAAGGAATAAGCTTAGGTGGAAACTTTTACAATTCAAAAATATGGGTAAAAATAAATTAATTAGAAGCACAAGTGACAAAAAAATAAACAAATATGGATGATGAAACAATAAAAGTACCTCAAACTATTGTAGGACCTACATCTGATTCCATTGGCGCTTGATACGTAGCATGGTGGTACTTCGTCGCTACCAATGCCTAAGAACAATTACTAAATTCTGGATCTGCCTTAAGATAAATCTACTCATAAGAGATCCATCCTTTCCACCATGACCCGTAGTTAGAGATCCCATATCCCTTGATTCACCAAACTAGGATTTTAATTCTCAGTGGGCTGAGGAACTTGCACCGCTCTGATTTGGCATACCACTCTTACATAACCTCTTCAAGTACCCCATTAATCTTTACTGATGGTAGGGTCTATGTGGAACTAGAAAAACTAAATGCATGTTCCCTGTCCTTCTACACTGGTAGCATATGACTAAACCACCACCAGTGGTCGTAGATGAGGGATGTCAATATGGGTGGCCTGAGCTATCACCTCCCCTCTTCTCTTAATCATCACGCTTCCTCCTCCTTTTCGAAAAAATGCCACTGCCCTAGCCCACTACTGAAACATTCCCCAAAAATGGTGAGGGTGACAACTAGACCACCAAAACCTCTATGTAATAATATAGTCAAAACACTCATGCCACTACCACCTTCCAAAAAAGGAAACCACTTGAACATAGATCCACCATCGCCACCACAAGGAACCTAGCCTTTACCTTGGTCTAACATAACAAGATATTCTTACAACCAATGCTGTATGTAGGGTTTGAGACAACATTACAAGTAGGATAACACCAAAATATATTCCTTACATTAACATTATATGAAAAATTAACATGCTAGTTTTTAATAAAAATAAAGATAAAATTTTAAATACAACATGATTTGAAATTATAAAGTAAAGATAAGATGATAATAAGTTGAATGACAAGAATATAAAGAGAACCATGGGTAATACCTAAGGTATTAGGGTTATAGGGGTCCTAGGATCCTCATACTCTCATTGATCAAACCATATCTCAGATGAAACAGTCCTATACAAGCTTCTAATCCCCATCACATATATGTTTAGTTAGTGTTGTTACATCAATCCTTATTAGGGAGAATGGGCCTCATCCATGAAAACTCACCTAACATACTAGACCTAGAATTCCCAAAAAGATACCTATGATTCCCTTCTTCTCAATTACATTCCCTATGTCACATGAACTACCTCTTACACATACACACTTCTAATAATATAACACACATGAATATTAACCATTTTCAATAGATAAATTATCATTTTACCCATAATCACACCCAAACAATTTAAAAACATTATTCTCACCTCCCACAAAATTCATATAACTAATTTAGAAACCATAATAATCATACTAAAATCATACAATAATTTTAAAGAATATAACCACCTACCTATTTAATGGAAACTTTCGGAAACAGGTTGGAAACTACAACCGCACCAAGTTGAGACCCTAAAACGGAAAGAGCAAACCACATCCATAAATATTGAACCTAAAGAAACAATATTGAACCCAATTTAAGGAATCTATTCCAATGGATAATGGATAACCCAAGTAAGAAGATATAAGAGACAAAGAATAAGGAATAAAGAATTAAAGTAGAGGCTTACTTGATGATTTATTGAAGATTCCACACCAGAACCACTAAGAGATTGAATCCCAAGGGATCAAAGAGGAAGGTAGATTCCTACCTAAGTCTAGAGATACCAAATATGGTGAGTTAGGGTGGTTTTGGGTTAAAAATAATGGAGGGGTAGTTTATAAAATTCAAGATTTTTTAGATATATAGGAAGCTGCACGATTTGGTTGCATAGTTTTCCAAACTATGTTCTAACCATACGACACCTATATCCAAGAAGAAAGTTGGATACATAGTTTTTTTGGAGGGGGGTGCACACCTGTGCGCCTTAGATAGGGCCACTATCCTAGGTTCATGGTTACCCCGCACACTTGTGTGCTAGGCCATGAAACCTGGACAATTACACTAACCAGGGAACACAATTTCTACTAACCATGTTCCAACTATGATCTACCTTCTATCAAGCCTAAAAACTAAAATTTCTCTCAAAAACACCTAGGAAAGTGATTAAATAATGGAAGGACCAAAAATAAAATGGTAAATACCTCAAATTGAAACCATGAATATAACATGATAAGATGGTTCTCAACTTCATCCTTATATTTCTTGAATCTCACAAAGTAATCTAACTTATACCTCATCAAGTATACATATCCATATCTATTAAAATCATTAGTAAAAGTTTTGAAGTATGATTATCCACCCCTTGGTTCCATAGGAAATGATCCACACACATCATTATGAACTAATTTAAGAATCTATTTATCCCTTTCACCTTTTCCACTAAATGGGGATTTGGAAATTTTTTTCTTATTAACAGGCATGACATACACCAAGTGTTTTTAGTTCAAAAGAAACTAAATATCCATCTTAGTGAAATTTAGTAAAATATTTTTTGGTTTCATGACTTATCCAGAGATTCCAAATTTGGGTGTGGTATGAGTCATGTGAAGTCGTTTTGTTATCGATACCCATCACTTGGTTCATGTAATCTAACACATAATGACTATTATATTATTTTTCCTTACTATAATGAATTTTATTCTTATAAAAAATGAAATATTTATTCCCAATTTTGAAAATAAATCTATATGTATCAAGTTTATATATATAAATAATATTTTTTGTAATAGATGATACATAATAAAAGTATTTTAAAACCAAGATAATTCCCATTGTAAATGTGGGGTTGCAGTCACCAATAGTTACAAAATAAAGTTTAGATCCATTAGATGCTCGAATATATACCTCCCATCAGTCAATATTTCTGAATCTACTTAGTTCCTATATTGGAATACATAATGTGATAACCACAAGATATATTTAATACCCAATTTTTAGAAATAGATAAATTTCACTTGATAAAAAATACACTTGAAGATTCCCATTTCTTATTTTCATAGGTTTAGTTTTTCTACCAATGGCCCTTCATTCCACATGTGAAATAAATAGAATAATACTCCCTTGATTTTCCTTTGATCTTTATCTTTTGGGAAGGGTGTGAAGAACCATTGGTCTTAGAGATATTCCCTTGTAATTTCCATTTATTCACTATAATAATGGAATGCTTTTTTCAGTTCATCTCCTTATCAACTGGTAAAGAAGAGTAATTATATCTGTGAGAGACCTTTCAATGTTGTTCATATTAAAATTAATACAAAATATGTAGATGTTCTGAGGGAGTGATGAAATAATGAGATTGGTTTATAGTTAATCCAAGAGTTTAAATTATATAACAACTATTAACTGAATGTATCCAATGAGCTTGACTATGTGAGTTCCATATGATGCATCCTCTCAAATGTTACTCTAGAATAGTGCCTTGGAGGTCTCAAACCATTTTTTCTTTCTCTCTCCGGGTTTAAACCATGGATATTCTTGAGCATGCTATAGGCGTCCATATTTTTATGAGACTACATGAGTTAAATAGACATAAATGATAACATAAAAAATTGAAATTCTACCATGTTATTCAATTTTTTTCATAGACAATGAATTATCCATCACTCGCATCCTTTGTAGGTAGGTCGGGTAATGAGGACTCTAGCACATTATATTTTTTCATGGTGCAACAAAACCCAAAGGCATATGAACCACTCTTGGGAGTTACTACTAGTGAGGATATAGTATTTTTCTAATATCGATTTTAGTGATAATGTGGATGATTAACTATCTATTATTCTAAAATTTAAAAGATCATATTCTTTTTAATTTTCTTGATTAAAAATTATGTGTGAAATAATAATAATAATAATTTTTTTATTAAATCTCCCACTATTTTATCAAGTCCCAAAATCCCTCACTATTGGTCTTAGAATGTATATTTTATTGTACATTATAGTGGAAAGGATCAATATAATCCTTAAAACAACCTCAATGAGGGGTTTTAAGCTACATGAAGGTATTTAGGTGGGTAGGTATTTTCCAACTACGGGATTTTAGTTTATTGATTTGTTGAGTGGACTTCCCAATCCTAAAATCATGATGTGGAATTTTTCAAAACTTTCCTCCAAGTTACATCAAGTCTAGAATCAGAAACTTATCTTGATATAAGATGGTTAAGTCATCCCATAAACTTCGTAATAACTCTACGTTAAAAGTAGTTGTCTCAACAAGGGTTAGTCAAACAAATAGTTCTATGGATTTAATTCATAATCAAGTAATGAAAGGTTATGTCTAAATTAATATTTAGTTATAGTATTTTGTTTATTATGCAAACATTTATCTTGTTTTATAATTTACAAGTCTTGTTAATATTAAGTAGATTTTACTTAAGTGATTAAATATGTGTTGATAAAACATTTATGCATAGTCTATTTATTTATATTCCATCAATGAACATTAATTCATTTATTTATTTTATCACAATCTTGCATCCATGAAATAAATAATGCCTAAGATATAAAAAAATAAATAAATAAATTTCCTGATCATGAGCTCATCTAATGGTTGATTTTTTGAGAAGACAATAAATCAACCTATGAACTAAGTGAAAACTTCTTATGATGGTCTAGGCATGAATTGTAGCTTTACACTTGTCCAAATGTGTATCACCTAGGTTGGAATCATCTTGTTCAGATCTTAAACCATCTCCAAATTCCTTGGGATACACTATTTATTAAATGTATTTATAACTCACATAAAAGTGATTGGAACCAAAGTATTGGTTAATGTATATTACAAAAATAAACTTAGTCATGATTTCCCTACATAATAATGGAGGGAGGGATAAATCTCAGACCATAATATTTAATTTAATTGTTAATAATTGAAAACCTATGAAATAAATTAAAATAAATTAAACCAACACATAAAAAAAGTCTTGTTCAAGCTCATGAATGGACATACACATGAAATTAATATGTAAAATTCAATCTAATTAGCATTCATTTAACTTGATTCTTTATTATTAATATAAATTATCTTACATTAATTAATTAAATAAATTATTAATTCCATTTTATCTTAATGACCATCCGAATTCTCTTAGAGATACCCATAATAAATAAATTCATGGAAAATATATAGAAAACCCAATAATTATAGATAATTACAATATATTAATTGATAATTTAATAATTATTTAAATCATTTATTAAATTTTCAAACACAACAGGTTTAAATAAATATAATAATGTTTTAATGCTACAATTAAAATTTTGATGTAATTTAATTCTATCCTTTATTGGGAGACTACATGGTGTATACTTATGAGATACACACCATGTATCTGAATTATTGTGTACTGAAGATACATGCATAGGGATTGGATGAGTACCTCAACCAGACTACTTGGTGTGTACTGACCAGCTACATGCCATGTGTTCCACTTTCCATGTGCCCGTGATAAAAGCTTGGGGATTTGGTGTGTATATCAACTGGATTACACAACATGTACTAACCAGCTACATGACTTGTGTTCTGAATGTCATGTGTCCATGAAAATTTCTAAATTAATCTATGTGTTCATCAGATGTAGGACTACATGACTTGTATAGTCTAACTGCATGTCATGTATCTCTCATTCCATGTGTCTTCTTGACTCACCGAATGGCTTGGCATGTACTTCAGGCATGGGAAATAATGAACTACACACTATGTATGCCATTTCACATCATATATGTAATTATTTCTATATTCTATTAATATCATGTGATATTTATTTTGTATATGACCACACATCTAGCATGATATTTTCTGCTAAACTCTGTAGACTCCATAGCATGTATGCCAGCTGCATGTCATATAATCCAACATTTCGTACGCTATGTTGGCCTGGTGTATATGTGGTGTGCAATAAATGAACCACATTTAGTTACTATTAGATGATTCATGTATCCCATGACACAACTAGGTGTAGTTAATTTTGGTACATGGCATATACCACAGCTAAACACCATGTAATCCCATACTATCTAGCCATAATCCTCATCACTTTCTGATGGAATCTCTAGTAATTATTCATTTCTTTATTATTTTAAGAAAATAAAATATTGAATAGTGATTATTGATATATTAATTTTTTTAATTAAAATCATAATAAATAATGAATAATTATTGAAATGAAAATATAACCACAATTGCACATATAAATGAACAATCAAAAAAATTATAAATTTGAAATGTGACTACTCTAATACCAATTGAATGTTTCAAGAACCGCAGAAGAACTGGGGTGGGTGATAAAACAAGAATGTTTTTTTATTCAGTGGATCATTCACAATATTGTACATGACATGAATTCCAAGACCAATGAAAATTTTTAACTAAATATTGACATAGAAAAACCTAAAACTTTAAAGAGAAACTTTCACATTAAATTTATAATTTATGTATTTAATATCAGAAGAAATGGTTACCTCGTATTATGAACTTTATCTAACGAAGATGTTGTTGATAATATGAAAATAATTTTTCAGATTACCTTCATTTTTCTGTAAGGATACAAGTATATAATCCCTCTAACGGTGATCTACAAGTTCTCTTTTGATCTCCAAATGATGCCAATTGATTTCTGGTTTCTAGCATGGTGAATCAATTGCCTTTAATTTTTCATATTGATCTCTTGTAGTTCCTTCATGATTGAAGTAATCACTCTAGAAAATCTCATTTTTGATATTAAAAGAGGAGGTATGGAGATATAATTATATTGTTATCAATAATTCTCAAATCTTGATTAACCCTAAATAATAGGCATAACCATCAATTCATAGATCTAGGTTTTAAGTTAAAATGTTATTTAATTACATACCACCCCTTAAATAATATAGTAATAATTATTAAACCTCATTCTATATAATAATAATAATATTATTATTATTATTATTATTATTTTACAATGTGAAATAACTCATTCAAAGATAAATATTATTTACCATCTTGAAAATAAATACTCATCATCAGGCACGATCTTTGTCCAGTCTAATTCCGTGAAATTTATTGAATAACCAAATAAATATTTTATTAAATATTTTATTCACAATCTAGTGAATAAATATTTATTTTATATCCACATAATAAAAATATATATATTTATTTGTTAATAAATAATTATTTATTACCTTTTAAGTATTATCAATCAATAAAACATGAATAAAATTATTCATCGATCTTGAAAATCATATTTATTTCAATAATTAAATTCAAATAGAATTTAATCTAAATCAATGGAGACACTTAGTGTGTGACCCCCTAGGACTATTTCTCACTAGAATTAGGTAGGATTTCTTAAAGTCCAAGATTAACCCAAGAGAAAAAACTTAATTTTGTAGTTCTGACATACACATATAAATGCTCGTTATGTAATATATTATCTTTATCTCAGTATCTTATCAAGTAGGTTACACATCCATGTTATAAATATATAATCTTGATATGCATTTCTTTGACTATCTAAAATAAATGCACCATTACACCATGGACATGGAATTTAAAGTGGTGGTTTTACTCCAATAAAAGGGTTGAGATATCAACTTTAAAAAATGTGGAAGGGAAAATAATTTCTTGTCTTATCCATTAATAAAATTTCATTCATGACACACCCAACATACCCTACTTCCTATGAACATATAGTGTCATAATTTTGGTCATTAAATCTAAGTGCAAGAGTCATGACATGTATTAATGATAATATTAAAGTCTAAGGATCATTACACGTGCTCGAATATAGGAATATCTAATGAAACCAAAACATTTGAAATTTCTACTGGAAGGTTTGTTCTCATAATCTCTCATCTTAAAGATTACCAAGTGTGAACTTCATGAGAAGAAGCCTCATATGCTTATGATTACCTACACCAGACAGTCTACATACTATGTTCCCTATCACAGTACATTATACAACTATAGAACTATATTTAAGAATATCATCACAACACTTCAAGGTTCTCATCATAGTAGATAATTGTTAAGACCTTATTAATGATATAGATACCCTATCACATTATTATATTAAATTTATATATAATAATGAAAAATATGTAATAAGATTTTTTTATTAATATTCAAATGTTTCAATATATATGTAATCAAAGTAAAATAAGTTAGTTATATAACACCAAATTCAATAGAATAATGACAATTAAACAATGATCCCGGTTCAATATAGAGCTAAGAACCAGATAGAAATTATGGGAACCTTCCTGAATTTTAGTTAAATGTCAGGAATCAATTATTTTTACTTTTTATATCAATTAAATAATAATTTAATAAAAATAATTAGAAAATCATTAGACCAAAAATTTAGAAATTTATGGAACCCATACATATATACCCTTATTTATGATAACCCTTATATATCAACACTCATAGGGTGAACCTTACATATCATCTAGGAAAACCATTTTGTATCAAATAACATTTAAGTATCGGTGAAGTTTCCCTTTTATATTATAGAGAACACCTTGATTACCCTTATGTATCCAATGATAGCCCTTCGGTATCTTAGTGGCTTCCCACACTTAACCATTTTCTTGGCCATCTTTGGATAAACATTATATAATATGTATTTTCATGTACGTTTTATAAGGTGACTCCCACATGCAATCAAATTTTATGACCTGAGAACCCTTTCATATTTAGCATACCTTTATATATCCAATAATTAGCCATTTTTTAACCCTTATACTTCACTGGTTAAGTATCAACCCATACCTATTATACACATACATTACCTTTAGTAATCAAAGATAACCTTTACATTCCCTATAAGGTTACCCTAGTGTATCATGTTACTTTCCATTACATATTTCCTTTAATTTAGATCAACCATTATATATTTCAAGGAAACATAGAGTTACATTTAGATATCATAGAGTTCACCCATATGTATTATAGTGTTCTCAATTCTTATCCATTTTTATAAACCTTAATTTTTTTAATATTACATTTGGTAACCCTTATACATTATAACTGTTGTGCATAAATAACCTTATGTATAATTACCGTTATGTATGAGGAGTTTTCCCAATTTGTAGAAAACTGATTCAACTATAGAATATGTCATAATTTTAAACCAAAAGAATCCATATTCCCAATTAAAATAAATTACTTCCTAAAATCTAACTCTATTAAATTACTACTTCATAAAACCACATATAGATAAATTTCACAATAAGTTAGCATCCGAGCATAAAAAAACTCATAGAACTCAATCCCAAGAATTCACTAACACTCACTAAACCTCAATAGGGTCCAAAATCACATTGAAAATTTGATATTCGACTTGAAAAATTTATTCTGAATTATTGGGACATTACAACATCCCCACCATATTATTTTTTATCCATCAGTGATCTTGAGCCACAAACTATCCAACTCCTATATAAAATCAAATGTTCCACTCACTATATTTTTGAAACATCATGATGTCATCAAACACATATGCCCCATCCTCAATCACACTAATTTCCCAACTCAAAGAAACTGATTCCTTCATTGGGAACTCTACACCATAAGAATAACCTACCAAGTCTCATATAAATTGAAATTATAGATAGGATGATGGTGTCATACTATTCTATCATCTAGAATACCTAATACCCTAATTATCAATAAAAATACACAAGTCATAAAGTATCATCACCTCGAATCATATCAATACTCACTTAAATTTCATATCCCAATGGATTCCCTTAATCATATTGCATCATACCAAATCCCCACTATCATCATGTTTCATACTTGATGAGAATATTCATCTTGTATCGTATTCTATGACCAAAATCGTTAAGCATCGTACATAATGGTCACACTTGTAGCACCCATGGATTCAGGTACTTGACCCTTTATTTGTATATTTTAAGTATATATATTGATATAGTTTTTTTCATGAGGTTTAGAGGATTTTTGTAATTCTTTGGGGGATTTTTTGTAGGTGCAAAGTTTGAGCATGAATAGTACAAACTGTGCATCCATTTAGGAAATCACATGGGTTGTGGTAAGAGGGACAGTAGCTTTTCATGGTTAGCTCATGGTTTGGCCAAATCATGTGAATGTATAGATTAAGTATTACATTTATTGAAATAGGGGAAATAATTTTTGGAAGATTTTTTGACAAACCATGAGATTCAACCATGTGAGGGGTTGGCTTAAGTCAATAGCACTACATGGTTAGCACACAGTCTGCCAAACAATACGGCCTAACCATGTAGTGTAAAGTTATAGGTCCAAAATTTTTATATCTTACTTGAATTAATTAATGGGAACCATTTTATTTTTCTAATATTTTATAATCCCAAACTTATTTTCCTCCCAAGTCTTTTGAGGCATTTACTTTCAATCTGTATGTAAGTTTTAAGTGATTCAAAGCCTATTCGAGATATATATTTTTCAGTAAGTTTTCATTCTTGGTCATTATTATTAGATATCTTCACCTCCACTATCTAGAAACCTAATATATAATCATATTGGTATATATATTGGTTCTTTGATGGGTTTTTAATGAGATATTAGTGAATAATTTTTAAATATAAGTAAGTAAAAGTGGTTCATGATCTGATTTAGAAAATAATTGTGTTGTTATTTGTTTTTCCAATAGTTGTGTGGTAGGTGGATTCTATCATGACTCCACTTGATTAGAAAATGAAGTATTATCTTGAAATAAATATGTTTATTGAAATGATTGTGAAATTATTATGTGATTCTTGTTAGAAACAACTTTAGTAATGGTTTTGAGAAATTTCAGAAACTGGGTAGTTTTTTGGAAAATCCTCTTTTATAATAATTTTAAAATGATGATTTTAAAATTATGGGTTTTTTGATACATGGAAAATGGTTATTGAAATAATTTATAGAAATAAAGTTTTTATGTTAAATTTCATGGAATGGATTTGGAATACATGGTTGGTGTGGGTTTATTTTCATTAGACATGTCCCTATGGAAGGGGCATGTGCCATTGGAGAACCTCCTATTGGTTACCTTATGATGACTTGGTAGATCAAAAAGAGAAACATAATGAATATATAACTATCACCTGGGAATGCATGTATGGATGTGTGGATGTTTGGAATCATGTAATGGGTATACCAAATGGAATGAGGAATGTTTTTATTTCTTGATTTTTTATTTAAATGGGAAACTATTTTAAATTTGATATTAACTATTTTAACTATTTTAAATTATGTTATATAAATTTTTTTATCTGGTTCTTATACTAATGGTGTGAGTTGGGAAGTCATTGCGGAACTACTAGTAAGTTCAGACTCACCCCCTACTTAGAAAATATTTTTCATTTAATGGTTTAATCTATCAAGACACATGTAAAAAAATGTATCTCAATTATTTAGCGATGCTTCTTGATAATATAGGCATGTCTTACTGAGTTGGATATTAGAGATGGTTGGGAGTTTTTGGTTGGATGTATTTTGTATTTTTATGTTTTATTGTCTCTTGATTTCTTTGGTTATGTCACTTTTTTTCTGCTTGTACTCTAATATGGTTGTTGGATTGGATATATTTTGAGTTGTATTTTTGTATTCATGAATCATACAGAGTTTTTTTTGTTATTTCCTTGTGGTTTTTATGTTTATCTTTCAAAGGTAAAATTTCCCCCCAATTTTTCTTGAGGCCCTTGGAATTTATTTCTAGCCTTTTGTGCCTTGGGGATGTCACCAAAGGCTAGTAACACCCACAAACTCTTCCCAAACTATTGGTTGAGGGGTGAGATGTTAAAAATGGTATCAGTTTGTTTGATACTTGGGAATTAGTTATATTTATTCCTAGAGTTAGAAATGGTTTCAGTCTTTATAAGATCATCTATTTTATTTGGATGGTAGTAAGGAGTGGATTGTTAGAACATAAAATATAGAGTATAAAAAGGCATAGCTAACCTATTTTTGTGGAACTTCAAGTTACCAAGGATTTTGGGTTCATGAGTGTTTTTAGACACTTCTAGGCGATTTATCACCTTATCATCATGGGTTTGGCCAATGATATTTGCATGACATGCATTAATAGTACGACTTCCCACTAGGACTAAACTGTTCATTATTGAGTGAATGATTTATATATGTGGTAAGATTTAATACTATTTGAAAACTCTTCAAAATGTATTCAAATAGTGATTTGGAAAAAGGATTGGTGGCGGTATTATGAAAATGTTTAAAATAGTTTATTATGGTTAAAAATGATTATGGAATTTTTGAAATTATAATTTTAAAAAGATAAATCTTCAACTTCTAGAGAGTGAGACTAAATGGAGTTCATTTTGGTTATAGGGAATGGCATCAGGTAGGCACCCTAAGAACCAACTAGAAGAGGCTACTAAGAATGTGGTTTCACCTGAACCAAAGGTGAACAAAAAATTGGTCAAAATTATTATCTAGTATTTTTAGTTCATGGGTAGAGGGAACAAAAAGGATGGACCAAGATAAGTGGATCATTCGGTTCTATTCCAAAAGTTGAATCCACCCATATTTTGGGGTGATTCTAAGATGAAAAAATTAGAAGTTTTGTTGAATAGAATGAAAGGAATATTTGATTTCTTTGACACACCAGATGAGGTAAAAGTGAAGTTGGAAACATATATTCTATAGGATCTAGTATGATCGTTTTTGGATTTAGCAGTTCATGCTAAATTAGACCAAGGTATAGCATGGGAGGATTTTGAATAATTGATCAAAAACAATTCAATTATCACATGTTTATAATTTCTATATCAATACACTAATTTAGGTTAGAGCAATAGAATCTCTCGAGAACAGAGTATGTGGATAAATTTATGAATTTTGTATACATTGAACTGGAATATTTTTGTAAGTGAATACTTTAAGGAATTCATTTTTGAGTCGGGGTTGAAACCATAGATTTTCTCAAAGATTTCTATCATCTATATTATGGATTATATAGAAGTGTTCAAAATAGCAGTGGTGAAGAAAAGAGGTATCTCTTGAAACATAGTTATAGGAAGTGTGTTTATTATAATGGGGATATTTGGGAACTCCAAGGGTGGAAACAATTGTAGGAAGAACATATATTCTCAAGGGGTGGTCTATCTATGAATCAGACTATGGGATTGGTAAAATGTCTTCCTTTACTGAAGAGTAAGCATGGATATTTTTAGGTTAGTTATTTTGATCATATTAATCAATATTATATGACACCACCTATATCATTCCACAATTTAAATTAGATGGTACATATTCAATACTATTGTCACAATGCTCTAAGGTCGAGTGCTAGGGACATATCTCATGATTCTAAGGCATTTTATGCTTTGACAGGGTGACTTTAGTAGAATAGATCTCATCAGAAGAACTGAGAAATCCACCATGATTATAGGAACACCATTACTCCACAATCTATGAAATATCAACAAGGTAACAAAGAGAAAATTATACCAAGTATGAAATTATATGAATCTAAGAAAGTGATAATGGATGATCAATCAAAACCTTCAATGATGAAAATTATGTTCTTTGTAATTATACCGTTATGAAAGATTTTTTTGATATGAGTGCATCCCATTTTTTATTTCTAATCCTTTTTTTGATCTGATGGGTTTACATGTTGAGATGATTCCTTAGATTTTGAAACTCCAAACACCTTTGGGACAATGAGAGTGTTGAGCCTTGAAATTTGTAGTATGTTTGATAATAATGAATGGGAGTGAGTGGGTATGGTTTTTATCTATGATAGAGATGGATGTCAATGACTTGATTCTAAGAATAGATTAGTTTAAGAACATTGAGGCCCATATCAATTTTTATGCATGAAATGTGATTTTTCAAATCTTCTGATGATGTTAAATGAATATTTAAAGGATATTGGGTAGTGGATAAAATAATAGAAGACACTTGGTATGGGAAGTTGGACCTATCTCTTACGAGTTAATAATAGTGGTTTTAGAATCAGTAGATGAGACCATGAATAGAGATTTTCTAACCATACTAGACTAGTTTGTTTATTTTTTTCCTGACTAATTCTTAGGGTTTCCACCCAAAAAAAATGGAGTTTATGGTTGATATTTTATCAAGGACTAGTCATATTTCACTCTCATATTATTATATAGAACCAAAAAAATGATGGAATTGAAGGATCATTTGGAAGGGTTGGAAAGTAAAGGTTTCATCCGAATGAGTATGTCTCTATGGGTATCAATGGTTCTTTTTATAAAGAAGGTTAATGGAACTCTTAGATTTTTCATATATTATCATATGCTTAACCAAGTTATGATAAAGAATAAATATCATTATCCACGAATTGATGATCTATTCGATTAATTGAGAGGATCCATGTGGTTCTATAAAATTGAATTGTGTTTGGGATATCACCGACTACAGTTTTGGATAGAGGATATGATGAAGACCGATTTTAGAAGAAGATACAGCCATTATGAATTTGTTTTTATTAATTTAGGTCTTATGGATTCACCATCCATCTTTATGGAAATAATGCATTAGATATTTTAAAGTTATTTGTATTCCTTTATAGTGATGTTTGTGGATGATATACTGGTGTATTCTAGGATAAAGTAAGATCATGAGAAACACTTGGCTATAGTGTTGGGTATTTTTTGGGAGTATCATATGTATTCCAAGTTATCAAAGTGTTATTTTTGTATATGATAGGTATTTTTTCTTTGGCTATTTAATTTCTAAAAAGTAACTTATATATATTTGAAAAAGATATAAGTTTTTATCTCTTGGAAACCACTAAATAATGACTTTGTGATACATAGTTTACATGGATTAACGAGGTACTACAAACATTTTGTATGTTATTTTTCATGTTTGGAATCACTAATTATACATTTCATTAGGAAAGGTTTTTCATTTTAATGGAAGTATGAATGTTAGAAATCCTTCCAAGAGATTAAGTTTAAACTTACATTAGCACTTATCCTCACATTTTAGAGTTGATAATGGGATATATTGTCTATTATGATGCATATGGATTTGGGTTGGGATGTGTTCTCATGTATGGAGATCATGTTGTTTCTTATGTTTCATAATATTTATGATTGTATTAGAAGAACTACCCAACACATGATTTTTAATTATTTGTAGTATTCCATGATTTCAATACTTAGCATAATTGTATTTTTGGTGATAAATTTATGGTGTTTATAGATTATAAGAGTTTTAAAGACATTTTCTCACAAAGATATTTGAATCTAATGAAAAGAATATGGATGGAGTAGATTAATTTTAATTTTATTTTGACTTGATGTATACATTTAGTAAATTATAACAACCCAGTCTTGAAAAACATTAACATTACATCACTTTTGTGAAATACTTAAAAATTTACAAAAATAGACGCCCAATGACTGTATTAGTCTAGAGTCCGTAGAATCATGGAAACATAAACCCTGGTGAGCTACATCATTTCCCATTAGGTTCTTCTTGAGTATCACCCTTATCTGAAAATACAAACATAGTATGTATCTTTATAACATGGGGGAAATAAACACAAAGAGGGGTGATCTCAGATGCTCACTAAGGGTATACAAGGAAGACATGTAACTATAAACATGCGCATAAGAATATGAGAATGTGATCGAATCATTTGAAGATCATACCCTGTATATCAAAGATCATAAACATGAATCGTGGAATAAATCTTGATAGTTTATAATACAAGATTCATAAGGAAATAAAGAACATAATCCAAAAAATCATAACATAGGAATAAAATATAGAATTGTGGAAAACACATAATCATATAACATGATTTCCATAGTATCCAAGGCATTACTTCCACGACCAACTTGGTAGTATGTGTTCACTCATTATACCATCAAGGCAGTCATGGTTCACTACCATATACATTTTAGTATGATGAGTTCTCTAATCATACCATCTTGGTTGTCATGATTCACTCCCATGAACATCTTAGTCTATCTAATGAGATATAAATCTCCATCCAATGCATTGTAGGGAGATATAGGTCCCACCCATATCATAATGAAATCATAAATACATGTTTCAAAAAATCATAAAAAATAATATCATAACCCATGAAATAAAATTGGTATCATAAACATGTTATCATATCATAACCAATGGAAAATAATACAAGTTTCATAAACATTTCATCAAAATCATAACCCCTAAAAAAATAATTTCATAAAAATATAACTCATAAAAGAGAAAAGAGCTTCATAAATACTATAACATGAAGTATAAACCATCCAAATAAATAATATTAATGTAACCTTTAGATCATTTCATAAAAATACATGTGTAACATCAATATATATTATCTTCGATGGGAAACAATTTTGAAACATCCTTTGAAAATATTTCTTGAGGAAAATATCCTTATTTTTTGGAAAAATATTTTTAATACATAAATATTTTTGAAAAAAAAATTATTTGATCATAAACATGAAAAATTATAACATAATATAGAAAACATTTTTAAAACCTTTTCCCTTGAAACTTATAAAGAATCTTGAAAACCATTTCAAAAACATTTTTCTTGAGAACTTATAAAATAAGTTTAAAAACCATTTTGAAAGATAAAAACCATTAAATATAGATTATATAATGGATATCTAAAAAAAATTAATAATAATAATAATAAAATAAATTAAATATTTCTATATACACCACACAAAAAAAGAGTGGTGAACATGGCATGTATCCCATGGATATAAAAACTGAGATGAAATTCTCTTACCTTGTGTCTCTAATATCTTCGTACTCATAAAATCTTCCTGTATAATAAATGTAAATTTATTATAATTATTTTATAGAATAATATTTTTATATATATGGTCTGATTATGTCCTTATATTACCTATTTTTTAACAATTCTATGTTGAGTTTTCACTTCGGGTAATATCCGCTTGTTTTTCGCATGTGTCTTAATTTGTTATATCTTTGGTCCTTATAATTATATCATGATTTCCTGAATTTGAACCATGATTTAAAAATAATTTATATAGTTTAAATTTTTATTATAATAATCCATAGAAT
Source organism: Viscum album (assembly GCA_963277665.1). NCBI lineage: Eukaryota > Viridiplantae > Streptophyta > Magnoliopsida > Santalales > Viscaceae > Viscum > Viscum album. Next base: position 1,090,099,495 of record OY728165.1, read on the forward strand.
ATAGAATTATGAAACAGAATACACCATTCATGGAGAGGGTAGGTGGTGTGTAGGCATGAACGCTCTTTGATTGTAATTGTCCTGTAGAAAGAATGAAAGTAAAAGACACACACACACACAGATATATATATGTGTGTGTGTGTGTGTGTGTGTGCGTGTGTGTGTGTGTGTGTGTGTGTATAATTATTAAATAAGCTTTATTATTTCATATATATCATATATATTCACTAAAACCATCATTAATACATTCCATTTAGTGTATGAACAAATCACATTGCTTTGAGGGGGTGGTAGTCCACACTTCCTCAAACGAAATTATTGTATTAACAAAAAATGGAAATTATAAATATATCTGTTGTAAAATAATTTAATATGATTAAATAAATAATAAATATAATATATAACATATATAAATATAGTTTTTATAATAACATCCATCATTAGATGTGGTAAAGGAAAATTGAACAATCATAGTTTAGTGAGGCGGTAGTTTGTTGTACACATAAACAATATGTTCATTACAAATTAGATGGAAGTGTGTATAAGTGTAGGTCAAAAACTTAACATAAAATAATCCTAGTATATTGAGGATACTTTTTTTGTTATAAAATTATGGAATAAGAATATTTTATGGAGTGTAGAAAGAAAATAAAATAAAGGAGTTTGAGGGAGGGTGTTAACTCTTAATCAGGTAACTCCTTTTGGTTTGGACCAAAGGGATTCCTTGATATGATTTAGGCCCAATAATGGATTCAAGGATGGAGTGAGGTATGTTGGGGAGATATTTTTACTGATTTTTTCTGAACTTATGTTGATTGATAGGTGTGAGTATGTCAGAGGAGAGGTGAACTTTTATAATAGAGGAGGAGTGGCACTCTTGTAATATTTTAGAAAAAGGAAACTGTACCCACATTTTTTTATTGAAATTGGATCAAATAACAGTAAAAATTATATAAAAGGTAGTATATGTTAGAAAGACTTCCATAAAATGGATTTAGGAAAAGTTTGTATGTCATTTTGGGCCTTAAGGTTATTGCTTAGTCCATTATTAAGCTTAATTTAACCTTAATCGTTGTAATTAATTTTAATTACTTTCACTACTATTTTTGGTTAAAAACTATGTTGAACATATTTTAAAATATATATTATCTTTATTAAAAATATTTAATGCATTTTTAAAAATTAAAAACAAATAATTGGTAGAAATTAATTTAAATATAATCCCGCAGATGGGACAACAATGCAGGTTTTTAAAGAAAAAACATTCAAAAGTTTGCTATGTTTATATATCCAATTAGAAAAATAAATTAATTAAAATGACATAAATTAGATAAATTTATAAAATTTTATCTAATTAAAATTTTAAATAATTTAAAAATATAATTTAACTATATAAATAATTTAGATGAAAATGCAGTTTTGAGTTAATATTCAGTATTTTTAACTATTCATTAAAAAATTAAACTTCTTAGAAACATACCAAAAAATCACCCAAACCTAATTTTTATATTTATTTTTAAAAAAAAGTTTATTTTGACATATATAATTTATTAAATATCCCAAATTTATATTTAATATAGGTTCTCCATCAAAAGGCAGTAAAAGTACCTTAATAAAAATATAGATTTTTTATGTGTAAATTTAGGCTTGTTCTTATCTTATGTCTTTAGAATTTATTTGAGTAATATCAAAAATATTTGACTGAATATAAGATATATATATATATATATATATTACACTAATATCAATCACAAATTAATTTAATTTATTATTATAAAACAGCTTTGTGAGTGTAAAAATAATTTTATAGAAAAATATTTCATTGATATTTAATTGGTTTATTGTAACTAATGAATTCATTTTATATTTTTATTAACCATAGGTTTTCATAATTTAGTTAGTACTATTAATAACTACTAACTTAACTACTAGGTTAAGTCTTAATATATAATATTTTAATAATATATTGTTTTTTGGTTAAACTCGGTGTTGCGTGTAATGTACATCAAGTCAGTGTTGTGTGAAAGGAATGTTTGACTTAGTGTATTGAAAAAAATCAATGAAAATTAATTCATTTGATAAAAAAAGGTCCATAAAAACTCTAGGTGTCACATTAAACCCCCATTAAAATTAATTTCTCCAACAAAATTCATAATTCCATTACAAACAAATGAGGATACTTTTATTTCATCATATCCTCAAATTCTCACATGTCTTCCTCTAACTAGTGGTTTCTCTACGAAACATTGAATAGGTGAGTGATCTTGTTTAATTGAACATTCTCTACATGATCTAGAATTTCAATTGGTTTCTCCTCTTAAGAAAGATCCCTCTCTAGTGGTATGACCTTTGAGTTCAGTACATGTGAAGGATTAGGTATGTAATTCCTCAGTAGAGATACATGAAACATATCATGGAATTGAGATAGATTTGGAAGAAGTTACAAGTGATAGGATACCATCCTAATATAATAAAGAATATCAAAGGGATCAATATACCTAGGGATTAGTTTCCCTTTCTTCCAAATCTCACAACCTTCTTCCCGGGAGAGAAACATAAAAACACCTATTCACCAACTTCAAATTCTAGATCACGCTGACGGTTATCAGCATAACTTTTCTACTGACTATGAGTTGCCTTGATATATCTCTGAATGGATCTAACCCTATTTTCCATTTCTTCAAAAATATTAGGTACCAATACTTTTCTTTCTCCAACTTCATCCCAATATGTTAGAGGTCTACATTTCTTCCCATAAAGAGATTCATAAGGTTCCATCTGAATTCTTGAGTGAAATATATTATTGTAAGAAAACTAAAATAGAGGAATGTGTTGATCCCAACCACCTTTCATATCTAACAAATAATATCTCAACATATCCTATAGGGTTTTAATTATTGTTTTAGATTTAAAATCTATTTGAAGATGATAAGTAGTGCTGAAAATTAATTTTGTATCAAGTTATTGCTGAATACTTCACTAGAATTTTTAGATAAACCTCATATGTTGATCATATACAATATAATTTGGTACTCCATTTAGCCTTACAACTTCATTAATCTATATCTTGGCAAGATAATCCAGATATTAATCTTCTTTGATAGTAGTGAAGTGTGCTGACTTTGTAAAGAGATCAATTACCACCCATATATCATTAATCCCTTTAGAGGTTTTGGGTAGTCCAATGAAAAAATCCATTGTGATGTTCTCCCATTTCCATTCTGGTATGGGTAGTGGATGAAACACCCCTTTATAATTTTGTATTATAGCCTTAACTTTTTTTAAAACCACACACCAAAATTCCAGATCTACAATATCTATCTTCGTTCCATCCCACCATAAATATTATTTAAAATCCATATACATATTTTTACTTCTATGGTGAATAGAGAATTAAAAACAATGAGATTCATATAATAGATCCTTCTTTAAATCTATTTTAGAATAAACATAGTCACAGTTATTAAACCTTATCTTCACATCCTGATCAAGGTTAAACTCAGGAACATTTGTAACTTTCATTTGGTGCTCTATATCTTCCTTCTATGCCTCCTTAATATTCACTTGGACAGAGGGTTGAACATTCATTTGAGAAAGATAATATTTTCCCTCTTCCTTAAGGATTTCTATATCCATCATTTTCAAATCCAAAAATATTGGAACTTTTTTGATCCTCATCATGGATAATCTAGAATGATCCTTTCGACTTAAGGCATCATCCAACTTGTTCACTTTCCCAGGATGGTAATGTATTGAGCAATAATAATATTTTATCTACTCAAACTATATTCTCTGATGCATGTGCAAATACTTTTTGTTTCAATATAAATTTTATACTTTTACGATCAGTGTATATATCACACTTTTATCTATAATGATAATTCCTCCATATCTTTAATGAAAAAATTACCACAGTTGACTCCAAATAATGAGTTGGGTAATTTTGATCATGAATCTTTAACTATAATGAGGCATAGTATATAAACATGTTATTCTACATAAGAACACATCAAAATACTTTCTTAGATTCATCACTATAGATTACAAACCCTCCTCCACTACAGGGTAATGTAAGAACAGGTGTGCTATAGAACCTTTTATTTAGTTCATCGAAATTTTCCTCACGTTCATCTATCTCAAGGAACTTGACACCATTCTAAGTTTACTTGGTAAAAGGATTATATAGTTGTGGGAAATTATACAAAAACCATTAATAATATCCAAATAAACCAAGAAAGTTATGGATCTTAGTCACCATGGTTGGTCTAGCCTAGCATTCAATAGCCAATATCTTTGATGGATGTACTGTTATACCATACTTTGAGATTTTGTGACCCAAAAGTGAAAATTTTTCTACCAAAACTCATAATTTATAATTTTTTCATATATTGTATCCTTACTTAGGGTCTTTAGTATAATTATCAAGTGGTCTCCATGATCTTCCTTTATCTTTGTATAGATAAAAATATCATCTATAAATTCTATGACAAATTAATCAAGGTAATATCTAAATACTATTCATTAAATCCATGAAGATAGTAGGGGAATTAGTAAGACCAAAATTAACTACTATATATTCATAGTGTCTATAACTTTTATGGAATTTTTTCTTGGGTATATCCTTCTTCTTGACCTTCAATTGGTGATATCAAAAATAAATGTCAATCTTGGAAAAGTATTGAGCTCTATGCAATTGATCAACCAATTCATCAATATAGGGAAGAAAATTATTTTTCTTGATTATGATATTGTTCAAATCTCGATAATAAATGTAGAGTCACATTGATCCATCTTTATTTTTCACAAAGAGAACAGGTGAACCCCAAGGTGACACACTTGGCCGAAGGAATACCTTGTCAAGGTTTTCATGGAGTTTCTTCTTTAATTACTACAAATCAATGAGGGATATTCTATAAGGAGTATTTGAGATTGGTGTGGATCCAGGTATGAGTTATATTGAGAACTCAAATTCACATTTTGGTGTAAGGCTAGTAAAATCTTCTAGAAATACATCTGAAAATTCCCGAACAATGGTAATTTCATTGATATTGATTTTCTCCCCAACCATTTGAGACAAGAAACCATTTTGAATGGTAATTAAGACCCATAAACTAAATGTAATATACATAGGAAGTTCATACTTATCATCACATTGATGGATGATCATAGGAGTTTCTGAAATACCAAATATAACTTACCTTAATTGAAAATTTATGTGAGATTTATGCAGAGAAATCCAATCCATTCCTCAGATGACATAAAATTCAACCAAATAAAGAATGAAAATAATTTTAGGAAGCATATTCCCACAAACATCAATAAGAGAAGAATCATATAATTGAGATGCAATCATCATAACATTAAGGTTTTTCACTACTAATTCCACATCTAATCATTTTGGTGGAATCTTAACACCCTTATCAAATTATTTAGATATGAAAGAGTGGGTATATATAAAAGAAAATAATACATTATCAATTCTAGATTGGATGGTAGGTGTACCTTTACCACATCGTTATCACACCCCTCTTCATAAATAATGATTTCATGATATTTCCCCTTGTCCCTCAACTTAAGAGGTTGCTGACATCAATCATCATCACCATCCCTTGGATTTAAGCATTGGTTATCATAATGCCCATTCTCATTACACTTGTAGAATTAAATCATGGGAGGTGAATTTTGTGACTCTTTTTCTTCATTCACACCATTATCTAACGTTTTCCCATCACTTCAGAAATAAAATTCATGATAGACTTACCTTATACACTTAAAACATTTATTATTCCCCTTAAGGAAATTTTCACCATGATTATTCCCACACTTAGAGCATAAATTAAAGCTCTTCTTCTTCTCTTCGTGGTTTTTATATTTTCTTTTAAACTCCATCTTCTTTTTCTTACCAAAATAACGAGATTGATATGTGACTATAACCTCCATTTCAACCTTGATTTTACAACACAAAATATTTTTGTAGCTACTAAAGTATCTTTAGGAAAACTTCCTTCTAAGACTTGTCTTTAAGCCACTGAATAACCTATCAACTTTACTTTCAATTTGGATGATAATTCATGAAGTGTACCTTGCATGAATTGTGAAAATTAGCCTCATAGGTACGAATAGATTCATCATTCCTTTGCTTAAACTCAAGGAACTATTTCATTATCTTACTACGAAGAATTATAGGAAATTACTTATTGAAAAATAACTTCCTAAACTCATCCCACTCCATGGATTCAGTATCATCTTGCTACCTCATATTCTTGATTAGAGTACACCAGTGGTCCGCTTCACCTTCAAAATGATAAAAATATAGAATAAATTCCTAATTATATGAACACTAGATAATGGATAATATATTTTCATTAGTACTAATCCATTTTTTAGAAATAAGTGGATCATAATACCCTTTAAAATAACATTATAGTTTTCTTATGAAAGAATCAACAGAATATTGTTCCCTTCTTTGCTCATTTGGAAGTCCACAATGATTCATATCATGAGAAATATATGTGAGCATAGAAATAATATTGTTTATTATATCTCCCATAGAACTCAATTTCCCAGGAGAAAAATTAATACATTATCCATCAAAATCAACATTAACGTGGTTCCTTCGGGTTCTAGCCATTTACTAAAACCAAAAGCATAGAGTAATAAACAATCATCATAACAAGGAACCACATAATCATGAAAAGTCACTTATACGATATATAATTTATGAAAACCTCCTTAATCTATGATGGCTTAGTTTTATCCTAGGTTATTCATAGTCATATTATATTCATATCCTTAATAATTGTTTGTGAAGAGTTTGTGAATTTCCAAAGCATATCCCCAGGGAGTGTCAAACTAGGTGTGCAACGAGACCCATTTTCATGTACTCTATTAACTCAATTCAGGCCCATAACATCTTATCAGAGTTGATACTCTTAAGAACATATGTTATAGATCCACATACACTTGTAGTATCCATAAAGGGATGTATTTACAGGAAACCACTCTCTCTATCCTTTACCAAAATTCCATGCCATTTTCCTATACATTTTCATTATCCTTGGAATTATCCTTTAACATTTCCTTAGAGTTCTCACTAAGGTTTTCTTATCCTAGTTTCTAATGGTTAAATAAAACTTTGTTCGGATACCAACTATAATGAACTAGTCTTGATATAAATTAGAATTTCATTACTTTTGAGGAATACTTAAAACATTACAAAAATAGAATCCCAAAGACCGTATTAGTCCAGTTCCCTTGGAAACATGAAAACATAAACATAGGTTCATAAGTGGGCTACATCATCTCCCACTAGGCTATTCTTAACTAGCACCCTTATTAGAATCATCAAGCATAGTATGTATCTTCATAACCTGGGGGAAATAAACCCAAAAAGGGGTGAGCTCAAATTCTTAGTAAGGGTAAACAAGGGAGACATGTAATCATAAACATGATTATAGGATTATGAGAATGTGATCAAAACATTTTAATATCATACCCTACATATCAAAGATCATAAACATGAATCATGGAATAAAGATTGACAGTTCATAATACATGAACCATAAGGAAATATAGAACATAATCCATGAAATCATAATATAAGAATAAAACATGGAATTTTGGAAAACACATAAGCATATAATATGATTTAAATAGTAGCCAAGGCATTGCTTCCAAGAAAATATTGGTAGTATGGGTTCTTTCCTCTTACCATCTTGGTAGTCATGATTCACTACCATGGCCATATTAGTAGCATGAATTCACTCCTCATACCATCATGGTAGTCATGGTTCATTCTTGTGGCCATATTAGTAGTCAAGGTTCACTCCTAATACTATCTTACTCTATATCATGAGATATAAATCTTTACACAATGCATTGGAGGGAGATATAGGTCCCACCCATATCATAATGAAATCATGCATACATGTTCCAAAAAATTCTAAATAATCATATCATAACCCATGAAATTAAATGGGTATCAAAAACATGTAATAATATCATAACCTGTGGAAAAATATACAACTTTCATAATCATTTCATCAAACGCATAACCCGTGAAAAAAATAGATTTCATAAAAATATAACTCATGAAAGAGAATCCAGTTTCATAAATACCATGAAATCAAGAAAAAAAATTAAAATAAAGAATATTAATGTAACCTTCATATCATTTCTTATAAAGTAATCAGTAACATCACCATATGTTATCTTAGATAGGGAATAATTTTGAAATTTCTTTTAAAAACATTTCTTGAGGAAAATATCATTCTTCATTGAAAAATGATTTTAAGAAATAAATTTTTTTAAAAATTATTTTCATTTAAAATAAACTTGATAAATTATAATGGAATAATTAAAAAAATTTGAAAACATTTTTTCTTGACACTTGTAAAGAATCTTGAAATCTATTTCAAAACTATTTTCCTTGAGAACTTATAAAATAATTTAAATTTTTTTATTGAAAAATAAACCCCATTAAATAAATATAATATAAGGTATATGTAAATAAACATAAATTTAATAATAATAATCGTATAATTCATTCATGAGTAGTATATACACCACACAAAAAGAAAATTTTGGTGAACATGGCATGTATCTCATGGATATAAAAAGTGAGATGAAATTCTCTTACCTTGTGTCTTGACTCTCTTAGTACTCATAAAAGATTCATTTATAATAATTGTAACTTTATTATAAATATTTTATAGATGAATATTATTATATATAATAAAATATATGGTTTTATTATGAAATTATATTACCCATTTGTTAAGAATTCTATGTTAATGTTTCACTTCGGGTAATATCTGTTTTGTTTTTCGCATGTGTCTTAATTTGTTATATCTTTAGTCCTTATAATTATGTCTTGATTTATGGAATGTAAAAAATGATTTAAAATAAATTTATATTCATTATATTTTTATTATAATAATATATAGAATATATAATTATGAAACATAATACACCATTCAGGGAGACGGTAGACCGTACGTAGGCATGAACACTATTTCCGTTTAATTGTTGTGTTAAAAGAAAGAAATTAAAAGACGTATATGTATATATATATATATTTATCATTATTAAATTATATTTATTATATCATATATATTTAATAAACCCATCCTTAATAAATTTCATGTAGTGTATGAACGAATTGCATCGCTTTGAGAGGGTGGTAGTCCACTCTTTCTCAAATGAAATTATCATATTAACACAAAATAGAAAGTATAAAGATATATGTTATAAAAGAATTAAATAAGATTAAATAAATAATAAATATAATATATGACATATATAAATATAGTATCCATCATAAATTCCACCATGATAGGTGTTAAATAACAATTGAATAATCATTGTTTAGTTATGTGGTAGTTCGTCGTACACATAAACTATATGTTCATTACCCATTAAATATAAGTGTATGTAAGTATAGGTAGAAAAATTATTATAAAAACATACTAGTATATTTATTATATGGATTTTGTTATAAAATCATATAATAAGAAGATTTTCAGGAGTGGAGAAAGAAAATAATGTAAAGGAGTTAGAGGGAGGGTGTTGCCTCTTAATCAGGTAACTCCTTTTGGTTTACACCAAATGGATTACTTGGAAGGATTTATGACCAATGGAGGATTAAAGGAATAAGTGAGGGACTTTGGGTAGATATTTGGAAATAGTTTTTCTAAACTTAAGAGGAATTAGTGGTGTAAAGAAGTGGGATGAGAGGAGGCCTTTTATAATGGAGGAGGAGTGGCACTCTAGTAATATTTTGGGAAAAGGAAACCACACCCCTGTTTTTTTATTGAAAGTGGATCTAATAATGGCCAAATGTATATAAAAGATAGTATAGTGTCAAAATATTTCCATCCAATGTATTTAGGAAAAGTTTATAGGTATTTTTGGTCTGTAAAGTTATGGTTTAGTCCCTTATTAAACATTATTTAACCATAATCATTATAGTTAATTTTAATTAATTTCACTAATATTTTTGGTAAAAAACCAATTTGAACTTATTTGAAATTAAAAATAATTCTAATTAAAAATATGGAATCCATTTATCCAAATTCAAAACATAGAAGTGGAAGAAATTAATGTAAATATAATCCCATAGACGGGACAACAATGCATGCTTTTAAAGTAAAAACGTTAGAAATTTTGATATGTTTTTATATCCAATTTTAAAATAAAATCGATTAAAATGACCTCAATTAGTTAAATTGATAAAATTTTGATCTAATAGAACTTTAAAATAAATTAAAATTAAAATTTAACTATTTAATAAATTATATGAAAAAACTGTTTTGTGTTAAAATTCAGTATTTTTAACTATTCATTAAAAATTTAAACTTCACATAGACATACCAAAAATTTAACCTAACCTAATTTTTATTTATAAGTTTATTTTTACATATAAAATTTATACAATTTCAAAAATTTATATTTAATTTAGGTTCTCCATTAAAATGCGGTAAAAGTACCGTAATAAAAATATAGGTTTTTTATGTGTAAAATTGGGTTTATTTATATCTTATGCCTATCGCATACATTGGATGAAAATAAAAAATATTTTATTGAATATAAAATATATATATTAAATTAATATGAATAATTAATTTATTTCTTTTATTATGATACAACAAATTTCTGAGCATAAAAATATTTTTCTATAAAAATATTCCATTTAAATTTAATTGGTTCATTTTAACTAATGAATTAATTTTATATTTGGTTAAACCATAGGTTTTCATAAGTTATTTAGTAAAATTCATAACCACTAACTTAATTTCTAGGTTAAATCTTAATATATAATAGTTTAAAAATATATTTTTTTTGGTAATATTCGGTGTTGTGTGTAATGCACACCAAGTTTGTGTCATGTGAAAGGAATGGTTGACTTAGTTCATTACATAACCTTAATGAAATTTAATAAATTTAAAAAGTCTCATAAAAACTCAGTATGTAACATTAATAAAATTTTGTGTAGGATACATTAATTAAGAATTTATATTTTCATTTGTATAAAGAAACTTTGGATCGTTGGAAGTTGATGTCGATTATAGCAGACATGAATCTAGATTGTTCTAACCGGGGTGATGTTGCATTTTTATTCTCAGTATTATTTTTTACTAATTTTGGTCAGAATGTGAAAGAGGCTCAGATATCCAATTCTGAATTTGTTAACATGAGTTTGAAACTCAATGGCGGGGAGACCATTGAGGTATGGAATTTTTATGAGAGTTCAATTTTGAGGTTTAGAGATTGGATCATGGTACCTTTGGTTTTTACAGAAAAACTTCTTAATTCTTACCACTATTTGAAATGGGTTGTTCATTCAGGAATTCAAAATATTTATAGAGTAATGAAAACATATTTTTTGTGGGTTGGAATAAAAATGGTAGTGGTAGATTTTGTTTTGATATTCCCATCACATAAGAAGGTTAAGGTTAAACACCAAAGACCAGTGGTCTTGTTGTAGTCTTTAACATTTTTTTTGTAGAACTGGGAGAAAATAACCCTATATTTTGTGAAAATTATACCATGAATGGTTAGAAAACATGATTTCATATAGAAAATTTTGGATCTACTCATGAATTCATTGTATTTTTTTTATTCATGAATCCCATGTAGTGGAGGACTTTTCAAAAATCAATATCTGAGAAGTTTTAAAGTTTCATGGAGTTCCATTATCAATTGAATATGATTGAGAAACCATGATTACATATCATTTTTTTTAAAATCCTTATATAAAAAATTTTGGAATTTGTTGACTACGAGCATTCTATATCATCTTAAAATGGATGGAAATTATAAAAGGATGATCCAAATGTTAGAGGACATTATTAGAAACTCTATAATCGATTTTGGTAGCTCATGGGAGGAGCACACACCATTAGTGGAGTCCTTTTACAATAACAGTTATCATGTCTTGATGAATATGGAACCTTTTAAAGCATTGTATAGATTTCATTATCGTTCTCCACTTTTTTGGGTAGAAACATGTGAAACAATATTGGTTAGACCTATACTTGTATAAGAGTCAATAAAAAAGATTTAGTTCATCAGAAAGAGGATGAAGATGGCTCAGAGTATTTATAAATCGTATGAGGATCATTGTCTAAGACCAATGTCATTTTAGGTGAGTGATCATGTGTTCTTGAGAATCTCTCCAAGGATTGAGAAACATCATTTTGGTAATTTGGGAAAGTTGTATCCTTAATATATAGAACCTTTTGAGATACTTTCACGAGTAGATGATGTGGAACATTAGTTTTTGTAACCTCCTAGATCTGTGTGCCACCAAAAGGTGCCCTGTATCTGGTTGGCCACATGGCATCAAGCGCATTTCCCCAAACACCAAAGGTTTCCGACTAGCAGCGAGGGACAATGTATGATAATAGGTAAACTATTCCTTCATTTATAGATTATACACAATGAAAAATAAATAATAAAAAATAGAGGAACCAATAATACCATACAATAGAAGTAAACAATGGAATACTGATAGTAATGAGGCAACTAGAGCATATATATAAATGATGCATGTCACATGTGTCTAGGAAAGCAGATAAACAATTCACAATGATGTAAATACAATACAAAAACCAAAGTACAGAAAACAGTAAACTCCAATAGCATCGCAAGCCTCAGTTTGGTCTCATGCTCTCCAGATCCCATAGAAATCAAGTACCTGATGAGGATGGGTGCTTGCCTTTATCTATACTTACAATCATGTAATCTTTTTTGGTCCAAAAACTGACCCAAATAGGGTGTGAGATAAATACTATTAGGCAACCATCAATAAATATGTTTGTAACTATCAGTGGATATGTATAGTAGGAAAAGGAATGATGAAATAAACTAGGAAGTACTCAAAAGTAAACAATCCTACAAATTTAAATTACATTCATTCACATTTATTATTCAATCCATTGAATCATATAAACCATGGGATCTAGCCTAAGCTCTATATCCCCCATAAATGTAAAAAAACATATGTCTCATAAGACCATCTAAGCATTCAAGTAAGACTAAGTCCAAGCTTGTGCTTTTTCTTGGAAGAATCATCACAATCATTCAATTATTCAATCATGATCCCTTGGAAAAGTTCTCACATTCTAATCCCTTTGGTCTAACATAACAACAATCATTTAATAATAACCCTCTAGGAAGCTCTCACGATCTAACCATTTGTTCTAACTTAGCACTAATCATTTACAAATGACAACCTAGGCAGCTCTCACGGTCAATACACCTTGGTCAACATAACATCAATAAATTATAAATGACCACTTGGGCAACTCTCACATTCTAAACCCCCAGGTCAATGACCACCTGGAACCTCTCATAGTCAATACCCCTAGGTGAACATAATAGTAAAACATACATAAATTACCCAACCTTGGGAAGCTCTAACAGTACAATTCCCCTTGGTCAAGCTTCCCAATGAATATCACAGGCATCTCATATAACCAGTAACTCTATACTAACAAAACAAGGCTTGGAAAATAAGTAAATCCTAACAAGAATTCTAGAACAAATGACCATAAACAATCAATCAAGGTAAACACACCCATGGGGTGTCCCATAAACTAGTTATCTAACCTTACGCATATGAAACAACCCTTTATCATTCAACCAAACCATAACAGGTAATAATCAGGGTTTAATTCCAAAACATGCAACACCCCAAACATGGGTATGCAACACTTTTAGCACATATAATCCAAATATGAATAATAAAAGGTACAAACCACCTACCTCAGTGTTGTGCGATCTATATACTTGAAATTATTATATTAAATCAGCCTATATTGGCATAGATCTACAAAAAGGTGAAAAACATTCAACCTTGAATAACTCACGAGAGACTGGGAATCAGGAAGAAAGGCTCAAAAGGAAAAGACAACTCACTTGTGGGATTCCAACACACCCTACAACATCTCAATCAGTGGTCGTATGGAGAATCAGGGGTACAATATTCATTCATCATTCTCAAGCACTCCTATACAAAACACGAGAAAAAGAAGTCGGTTCTGGACATGAGACGTGTCCCCTCTCCGATATATCAATTAGAAAGAAAACTATACGGCTTGTTTATTAAATGTACATGTCGTGTAGTAGCCTTAATCGGAACCTGACATAAGCGGTCTTCCAGGTCATTACACAGCCATGTACTCAACCATTACATGGCCAGTACATAGCTTTACACAGCAATCGGGTACATGACGTGTACTCATAATTACAAGGCATGCACTTAGAAAAACCCCATTTCTTATTTTTCTTAAGAAACAACCCATAATAAAGATTCATACCAAAAATTAATATCCGAGTTCTTAAAAACTTCCCCTTAATTAAATTAGTCCCCAAATTTCCCTTCTAAGGGTGTCGAAGAAGAACATTCAAACAACTCTCGCCACTGTGATCGTACATCGGTCTCCCTCTCCCAAGTCTCATCATGTACATTCCTATACTACCATAGCACCCATACCATAGGAATAGACTGTCCATGGATAACCTTTGTGCTACGATCCACAACTTCAATTGGGTGCTCCTCTAAGGATGCATCAACCTTCAACTCAACCCCCTCGAGTTGAAAAACATGAGACGAGTCTAAAAAGAAACATTGTAACTAAGAAACATGAAATAAGTCGTGAATATCCTAGTACTTATAAGGTAACTACAACCGATAGGCAACCGGCCTGACTCTCTTGAAAACCTCAAATGGCTCGATGTATCTCGGTGAAAGCTTACTCTATCTCATAATCCTCATGTGTCCAAACCTCGGTGTGACACGTGGGAAAACCTGAACTCCGACCACAAACTCCAGTGTTCGTCTCCATCGATCAACATAAGATTTCGGGTGAGATTATGTAGTATCCATCTTCTTCTGAATTAACTCCACCTGCTTAGTGGTCCCCTGGAGCAGATGAGGTCCCAGTATAGCTTCCTCTCCTACATCCAGCCAATATAAGGGTGATCAACATGGCCGACCATAGAAATCCTCATAAGGTGCCATATGAATCATTACTTGAAAACTGTTGTTGTTGGAAAACTCCACCAGAGGTATGTGTCTCTCCCAAAATCCCCCAAAATATAAGACATATGATCGAATTATGTCCTCCAAAACCTGAATCGTGCACTTAGATTAGACATCTGTTTGGAGATGATAAGCTATACTAATAAGAACATGTGTACCCAAATCCCTATGTAGTCCCTACAAGACACGTGAAGTTAACCGGTCATACTTTTCTTAAATGATAGAGCATAGAACCCCATTCAATCTTAATATCTCTTGGATGTACAATTTTACCAGCTCATCAACACTAAAGGTTTCCTTGATCAGTAGGATATGTGAAATCTTCTTGAGTCTATCAACAATAACCCAAACTGCATCATTCCATCAAGTAAACCTCGGTAAACATGTCACAAAAATCCATCATGACATCATTCCACTTCCACTCAAGAATGGGTAACTGCTGTAAAAGATTTGTCGGTCGCTGATGCTCTACCTTCACCTGCTGACAGGTGGAACATCTCATGAAAAAACCAGCTACATACCTCTTCATACCTAGCCATCAATACTGACGATGTAAATATTGATACATCTTGGTGACACCAGGATGAACTTCCCAAACTAAATAATGAAAATCTCACATCAACTCCTCATGTATGTCTTCTGACACCCATATGCACCCATGAAATCACAAAACCTCATCGTCACCTACAATAAACCTAGGAGTAGGGTCCTCATTTGACACACTCTCCCATAGGACTAGGCCTTCAGAATTTGATAGATGCCTCATTCTCACTTGATCTAATAGAGTAGTGATAACAACTATAGATGAAATGAATGTCTTTCCCTATTTTTCATGCACCTCCAAATGCATCTCAAAGAACATATCCATAAGATGTCACTCACTAATGGCCTCCTGAACTGCCTATATCAGAGTTCTCCTACTCAACGTATCAGCCACTGTGTTTCCTTTCCCAGGCATGTAGGCAAGATCAAAATCAAAAGACTAAAGTTACTCAACCCACCTTCACAGTCTCAAATTCAGATCTCATTGAATAAATATATACTTGAGTCTTTTTTTGGTCTGTTTATACCACAAAATTCTATCCCAAAAGATAATGACTCCAACAGCGCAAGGTATGCACAACTACATCTAACTTGAGATCATGCGTCGGGTAGTTCCTATCATGTAGAATCAAATGTCGAGACCCATATGCAATGAATCCTTCCCCTTGCATAAGCACTTTCCCCAGCCCGATACCTGATACATCATAGTAAATGGTGTAACTTTTTCCCGGATCTAGAAAAATCAGCATCGGTGCTTAATTCAATCTCCCTTTCAACTCCTGAAAGGATTAATCACAAGAATCTATCCATAAGTACTTTATAAACTTCTTATTTCGGAACTTAAGTAGCACTGCTAAGCATGAAAAGTCCTGAATAAAGAATCTATAGTAACTATCCATCCCAAAAAACTCCGTACCTCAAATAAATTCTTCAGATGCTCCTATAAAACTACTGCTATCACTTTCTATGGGTCTACTGATACTCCTGTCTCTGAGATGAAATAACCCAAGAAGTGAATATGGTCTATCCAAAAGTGGAATATTGAGAGCTTGGCATATAACTGATGCCATCTCAGTGCACTCAATATGATCTCATGATGGATGGAATGGTTGTGTCAAGTGTGAGAGTACACCAAGATATCATCCTAGAAGACTGCCACAAAATAATCCAAGGATGGAACACTCAGTTCATCAGTGCTATGGAAAATGTCAGCATGTTCCTGAGACTGAATGACATAAAAAGATACTCGTATAGACCATACCTACTTTGAAAGGATGTAAGAGGTATATCTAATTATCTAATGTGAAACTAATGATAACTAGATCTGAAGTCAATCTTTGAGAACACCTAGTCTCATCAAATATGATCAAAGAGATCATCAACCCTTAGAAAGGGATATCATTTCATGACTCTCAACTGGTTTATCTTCCAATAATCAATGAAATGTTTGAGGGTACTGCCCGCCTTCTTTGCAAAAATCATAGATGAACCCCAAGGAGAAGTACTGGTTTGGATGAAACCCTTTGTGTGCAAATCCTCTAGCTGTTTCTTGAGCTCTTGTAACTCTAGTGAGGCCATCCTATAAGGAGTAATAGACACCGGTTGCACTCCTAGAACAAGATCAATAGAGAAATCCACCTCTCACTCTAGAGGTAAACCTAAAAAGACCCATGAAAATAGATCTCTGAAACGATCCACTGCTGGAGGGAAGTCTATCTGTGAAGTCCCCTTGTCATCTTGATATAAACTAGAAATCTGAGTTGTAATTCCTCCAAACCCATGATGCTTGGGTCCCGATCAACTTGCCTAGACATCCCCTTCAACCTTGTGTAGAAAATACTCACCCTCTGGTGACATAAAACTCACCCTATAGTGGTATCAGTCAAAAAAGGCATGAAAGGTGACCAACCAGTCCATTTTGAGAATGAAATTAAAACCCATCATATCTAAGACATAGAGGTCCCATAAGAAGTGACACCCACCAATATCAAGAGGTCACTCCTTGCACTGAAATACACTAGTTGTCCCAATTCCATGACTGATGAGAAACCGGTGGTCCAACTCCTCAACATGGAGTCATAATAGATCCCCTATCACTCACTACTAGTGACAACATCTGGAAAAATTGATGAATATGAACCATCTTTCCACAATATTGGCACTCAACTGGGTCTCTCGGGCACTTCGGTCTCGTGTGCACACTCCTTCTGCACTGGTAGCACACCACTAGGATACCTAAAGAAACATCATGTGAGATCTCCCTGCAGCGCTTCCAGCTATTGGTCGAAAGAGTACCAACCCTGGATGTGGAAACACCCTAGATCACAGCTCCTAACTATCACGACCCGTCCTCGGGGCCCATGTCGTGACTACCCCAAGACCGCCTTCCATAGGCCAGGGGCTGACGACTAGCACCAAGGCATAAATCCCGGTAAAAAGGGAAGGCATTTCCTTTGTAAAGTAAACAAACACCACAGAGCAAGCAAGCGGTAGAAGTAAACACTAAGTAAAAACTGAGTACAATAGTAAGTGCGGAAAAGTATGTGGGCCAGTATACAAACCCAAACTGAAAGTAAAGTACAAGTGGAAGGGAAAAACAGCAACTGAAAAGTAAAGCCGCAGCGTCGAGCCATCCACTAGAAGTCCCACTAGAAGGGTGAGTACAGATAGCCTCCACAGCTCCTCGGTCCATCCGTCCACTCTGAGTACGTCCCACCCAGTGGTCTACCTCTAGGTACCGTCCTGCTCTGCAAGCCTCAACCACGATCAGTGATGTCTGTCTTCGGAAACCAACACAACGTAGTGTGGGCATTTCCCATGCAGGGGTGAGTATAAGCTACTCAGTAGGGACCCCGAGACCCCCGAAGGTCTCCCAGAATCCACAAAGGAAAGATACAATCACGAAGTAACATCCGACACTGCTTAGGTATATGACCATACATATACCTAAGTCATCAATCCTCGTTCGGCTCCAATATCCGAGCCTAAGTACAACCCAGTCCACCCAGGAAAGCAAAATGTAAATCCACACAGGATAGCACAACACAATCCACATAGGAAAGCAAAACAGGATTCAGCTCACACGGGTATACTTCTTTGTATGACGATAGAGATGATCAGGTATTTCCACTAACTCATCTAAGTCATCGGACCCACAAAGGATCGATAGGTAATAACCCCCGCAATGACCCAAAAAGGATCTGACCCACAAAGGATCGATAGGTAACTAACCCCCGCAATGACCCACAAAGGATCTGACCCACAAAGGATCGATAGGTAACTAACCCCCACAATGACCCACAAAGGATCTGACCCACAAAGGATCGATAGGTATCTAACCCCCAAAATTACCCACACAGGATCAGACCCACACACGATCTGTTGGTGCTGGCCCACATAGGACTGTTGAGCACTGACCCACACAGGATCGGACCCACACAGGATCTATAGGCGCTGTCCCACACAGGACCGCTGAGCGCTGACTCACACAGGATCGGACCCACACAGGATCCGTAGCACTGATCCACGTAGGATCGCTAAGTGCTGTAGTCGTCGCCGTCGAATCCACTGAGGATCTCTGCACATTCGTCGTCGTCGTTGCAGTGGCAGCCAACACTAGGGTTCCCGCACACAGCAAGCTCGTTTGGGAGGGTCCGCTCCACGAGTCGAGAGACTGATACATCAAATGACACATAGTCCAGAGTTGATGTATCCAAAAGTTCTGTATTGTCAACAGGAACTCAACGTCGTAGATGGCACATCAATCCGGCGCCCGGTCTGAGAGTTAGTGGCTTTTTCGTTCCAGGGCCCCGGTTGGTTTTTAAGGAAAAACAACCCGACCGTACTCCACCTGCGTCCAAACCTCGGGTGGAGTAAGCCAAAAGATCTGTCTCACTTATAGGAATCCAACAAAGTCGACGGCATGCCAATCGGACGTCCGTAACTCAGGATATGAGCATTTCCGCTCTGAGGGCCCGGTTGGTTTCGTGTACGAACCAACCCGGCCAAACCCAAAGTACTCCGAAACCTTGAGTGCGATATACAGAAACAACTATCTTGATCCAAGGATCGCATCACCGCTAATGGGGCGTCGATCAGAGGCCCACAGCTCAAGTTATGAGGAAAAGACCAAAAAGGTCCGAAAACGGGGGGTCTGGGCCCGGACCGACCTGGCCCAACCCCCCCTTGGTCGGCCCGAACCGGGTCGACCCGACTCGGGTCCGAGTCCAACCCGGACGGTGTGGCCCGGCCTGGCCAGAGTGGCCCATCTCGGCCTGGGCACGACCCGTCCCGGCAGGCGGGTCGGCTCGGCCGGTTACGGCCGAGCGGAGCGGGGGGCGTGCTGCCCCCGCGGGAGAGAACACCGGCCCCGCGTGGGGCCGCCCTTGCCAGCAGACGCGGGCGGGCTGCCGCGTCCTGTGCTCCTCCGGTCCTACGTAGTTGTGGGACCGCGCTGTTGCCACCGCGGATGTTCTCCATGGCGGCGCACCGGCGCCACCGCCTTCCGCCGCCGGCGCCGCCATGCCGGCGTGGCGCGCCGGCGGTTCGCTCCGCGGACCACCGGATTAGCTCCGGTGGTCGGAAATTCACACCGTCTTCTCCAAAGGTCCTCCCGGGGTCCGTCCTTCACTGCGAGCACCCCGCGTCGCTCGTGCGGCCTGCTTTGTCGACGTCCGCCGTTTCGCACACCAAGAACGAAAGGGGCGGTGGGTTCAGACTTGTTCGTTAGTCCGCACCCCCCGTGTTAGCGGTTTTAAAAGTCTCACAACAAAAAAAGTTTAATCAAACGTCGTGGGTATAAAATCACAAAGATTTAAATAAAACAAACCCCTACCTCATCGTTGTCGTTGGACGTGATTTCTTCGCAGAAATGACCATCGCGGAAGAAGAGGATCGTCGCGTCGCGGAAGGGGGCGTCGTGTCGTCGCGGTACACGGCGTCGCGTCGACGATCTCCGAGGGTTAAAGAAAACACACAGATTTAATTGCACATTTTAAACCCATGTTGAGGATAAATCCAGAAAGAATTAGAGAAACGTAATCCCCTACCTCAAGCAGTTGATGATCGGAGATTGTTGCGGGGAAGAAACGTCGTGAAAGAAGCGTCGCGGAAGGAGAATTGTCGGCATCACGGAACACGGCATCGCGTCGTCGATCTCCGAGGGTTCGGAGTTCTTTGTCGCCTTTGCATTCTTTGCGTTCTTCAAGTTCTTCGTGTTCTT
This sequence comes from Viscum album, assembly GCA_963277665.1. Taxonomy (NCBI): domain Eukaryota; kingdom Viridiplantae; phylum Streptophyta; class Magnoliopsida; order Santalales; family Viscaceae; genus Viscum; species Viscum album. The sequence goes on from OY728165.1 coordinate 1,090,120,305, forward strand.
CGCGAAGGAGGATGAAGAACTTAGAGTTTCTCCAAATCCTCTCAACAAGCCACCCACAAGCAAAACATGTGTTGGTCTTATTCTATTCCATGCCAACAATTTGAAAAACAAGTTAAGAAACGAAACATTAATTCGGTGAATTAATGGTAACGTCTTAACTGTCCAATTAAAAGGGGCGTTAAGAAAATAATAAAACGCACCGGTTTTCTTTCATATAAGAGGGGTTTTCACAGGTGCGTTACTTAGAGGAAAAGAAACGGTGGGGCTCGTACGGCCCCACCTCACAAATATCCTATCAAGTGGGTAGGATATTTTGGGTTCCACCCTATTCGCTTCAACTTAGCTTAAGCGGCTTCAAGTGGCTTTAAGTGAAATAAAATAAATTTGTCGCATGACTTTATTTTATTTTCTTAACTTAACCCCAAAAACTAAAAACCACACCCGAGAAAATGCAACTACGGAAAAGGCGTTTCTAAGAAAATACCAGTGTTACGATTCCATTGGTGCCCTCAAAATTCGATTCTGAGCACTGGTTCAAGAGTTAGAAAAACCTGCTCATTCGTTTACTGAACATACCCGAGCCAAACTTCGGAAAATGTTTTCGGGCACACAGGGCCTCGGAATCAGGTGCCGTCAGAAACTGCGTTCTTGTAAAATTCCAAAGAAAATTAAGAAAAAAAAATTCCTTGAATTTTATGGGTCTTTACACTAACTCCCACATATTGTGCATGGTAATCAATGCTTGATTTACAATACCAGTCACCAAAGTTAGCTTGAAAACATTCACCTTCAATTAGGTGTCATACCTGAGGCCATCCTCAAATCACCTAGCTAGTGATAACTCATCACCTCCCAAAACAGATGCAAAGTGTTAAAGCTCTATAAAACGAGAAGAGTAATCAATCACTGAAATAGCACCCAAACTCCTGAGATCAATCATCCCTCAACATCTTGGGATATAAGGTTTCATAGAAGGTCCTCTAAAACTCTTCTCAAGGAATATCCCGATGATGTCCCGCCTATGAGATAACCTCTCACCATATCTTGTAGAAATACTATAGCATATAAGTTGCGAGCTTCACTGTCCTCTCAGGAGGCATCTCTATATGATCATTGATATAAAGAATGGCCTCCAACCATGAATCTACATACTCCAGTCCTCCATTACCTAACAAATTGGGAGGATTCTACTGTTGGAATAGCCACGTCAACTCTACCATATTCGAGGCTGGATGTGGTACTCCTTGAAAATTATGTATCATACTCATAAAGCCTTCATGGAACTGTGCATCATCACTTGTGTCTGGTATAATAGCTAGTTCCAAGATGGGAATGACAGGAGGATATTCTAGTAGTGTCTAGTCTACCATTTCTGGTGTCTGGTCATCACCCTGTACCTAGCGTACAACCGGAGGACATCTTGGTGGCATGAATCTGCAAGGTCAAGTTCCCACCTCAGTACAAGATTATCCAGGACTACAACTGAGAACTACAAGAACAGAATAGTATAAGGAAAGAATTCAAGTTTTAAAAAATAGGGTTACATGGCATGTAGAACTATTAGACGATGTGTTCCCTTTAATCCTTAACATGGGCATGTACCTCTGCCAACCTGGTCATATAACACACCATACACATGGAGTGTTAATCATGAGACATGACATGTACTTGAATACTCCCTTGAACCCAAATTATTCTACACATCTAGAACTAAAGAATTCTCTCCTGGTGTAACACTACATGACATGCACACTCTAGACACGACGTCTACCACTAAAGTTTAATCCAACCATGTTGTTGGTCCTGCGGCTGGATACATGATCCATTACCACACAACGTGCATTATCTAGACATGACATGTACAACCTGAGTTTCATCTACCCATTTTGTTAGTCACACGGCTAGAGATATGGTCTTCTATAGCACAATGTGCACTCCCAGTACACGGTGTGTTCTACCAAACATTTATCAAACCCGTTTCTCTGCTCACACAACCAGTCACATGGTTAACAACTACACGGTGTGTAAATATAGTGAACGACATGTACTTAATAAAAGTTTGTTCTTCTTGAACAAAAGAACACATAGCGTGTGTTCATAACATCACACTCCATGTTGTCTGAGTCTCTGAATAGTAAGCCTCTAAAACTTCTCCAAAACCCTTAAAAACATAATTTTTTTCCAATTCATACTAATTTATGATCCGTGAGAGCCCATAATCCCCGTGAATAAATGTTTGGAATCCTTAATCATATCATATTAACAGTATTCAATTAAAGTTCAAACATGATCCTCCAAATTTCGTTCTAATAGGGCTCATAACACCTCAGGGACCAAAGATTGGAATCTATAAAAATTAATCTTTATATATACCAATACCCTATCAAAATAGTAGGAATTTATATCATGACATCTATCAAAATAGCATGCATATCTAGCACAACATATATCACAACAATATGCAATCATTAATGCACCCTAAATGGAATGACAAGAATGCATGACATGTGATCTCTAGAAAGTGTATATGTGATGAATGAGATGGAATACCCTCATCTCATTGGGTTTAAATATAAATAGAACCATAATGATATCAATCATAATAGTTCAAAACAATTGAATCTCCCAATGGTGAAATCAACCCACTGTAACAATTGAAAACCCTAAAAAAATTAAATATTCGAGGTAACTTGGATTTTCCCTATACTCAAGGTAGATACTCCTGAAAATAGATTATTACCAACTACCTATTCCTTACTATACTAGTTTATTGGCTCCAAATAGTAAGGTAAAGTAGAAAATAAACTCTTATAATACCACTTTGTAACATCTTGGATACGGGTACCACCCAAAGGTGCACCATATCTGATTGGCCACATGGCCTCAAGCGCATTTACTCAAACACTAGAGGATTCTGACTACCAGTGAGGGACAAGGTGTGATAATGGGGAAACTACGCCCTCATTGGCAGAGTATAAACAGTAGAAAAAAATAGTAAATAATAGTGGAAGTAGTAATACCATACAATATAAGTAAACAGTGGAAGAATGATTGTAATAAAACAACTGGAGCATATATATAAATGATGCATGTCACATGTGTCTAGGAAATAATCCAAACAACTCACAATTCTAGAAATACAATATAGAACAAATGTATAGAAAATTGTGAACTCTAACAGTATCGTAAGTCTCATATTGGCACTATGATCTCCAGCTCCCACAACAATAAAGTACCTGATGAAGAAGGGTTATTTCCCTTATCTATACCTACAATCATGTAATTTTTTTGGGTCCAAAACATGAACCAAATAGGGTGTGAGATGAATCCTAGTATGTAACCACTAGAAGATTTGTTTCTAACTTTTAGTGAATATATATAGAAGGAAATATGCATGAATGAATCAATAAAATAGAAAGTACTCAAAAGTAAACAATCATACAGTTTTCAATTACATTCATTCAGATTTATTATTCAATTCATTAAATCATGTAAACCTCGGGATCTAGCCTATGATCTGCATCCCGTATATACATAACAAAGAAGATGTCTCAGAATACCATCAATGAATTCATGTAAGGCCGATTCCATGCTTATGCTTTGGCTTCATAGACTCATCACAATCATTCAATTATTAAATCATAACCCCTTTTAAAAGTTCTCATAGTCTAATCCCCTTGTTCTAATATAAAAAAAATCATTTAATAACAACCCTTTGGGAATCTCTCACGGTTAAACCCCTTTGGTATAACTTAGAAGTAATCACTTACAAACGACCACCTGGGAAGCTCTCATGGTCAGTACCTCTTGGTCAACATAGCATCAATAAATTATAAATGACCAACTGGGAAGCTCTCACGGTCTAAACCCCCAGGTCGATGACCACCTAACATCTCTCACAGTCAATACACCTGGGTCAACATAACAGTAAAACATATATAAATGACCCCACCTCAGGAGGCTCTCATAGTCCAATTCCCCTTGCTCAAACTTCCCAATTCATATCACAGGAATCTAATATAATCAGTAACTCAATCCTAACAAAACAAGTAATGGAAAATAAGGCAATTCTAATAGTCACTCTAGACTAAACGTCTATAAATGATCAATCAAGGGAAACAAACCCCCAGGGTGTCCCATAAATAAGGTATGTAACCTTACGCATATAAAAATACCATTTATAAATCAACCAAACCATAAAAGGTAATAATTAGGGTTTAATTACAGAACACACAATATCCAAAATGTGGATATGCTGCACTTTTAGCACAGACAATCCAAATACAAACCACAAAATGCACAAACCACCTACCTCGATGTCGTAAAATCTGTATACATGAACGTCATATCTAAAATCATCCTAGATCAGCATAGATATATAAAAAGGTGAAAAATTATAAACCTTTAATAACTCACAAGAGAGGAGGAATCAGGAATAAAGGCTCTAGATAAAAATATAACTCACCAGTGGGATTCCAACGCACTTGTCGGCATCTCAATTGGAGGTCAAACAGAGAATTGGGGGTCAGTCTTTGTTCGTCATTCACAAGCACTTCTATACAAAGAACGGTAATAATAATTCATTTATATACATGATTTGAGACCCTAACCTGATATATAAAATAAAAATGAAAACTACATGGTGTGTTCATTAAATATACATGTTGTGTAGTAACCTTAACTGACCCCTGACTTAAGCGGTCTTCTAGGTCATCACACAGCCATTTACTCGGCCATTACACAGCCAGTACACAGTTGTATGAAGCAAACAGATACATGAAATGTACTCATAAGTACATGATGTGTACTTAAAAAACCCCAATTTCTTCATTTTCCTCAAAACAACCCAAAATCAAGATCCATACTTGAAAAAAAGATCCAGGTTCTTACAATTTAGATTTTCCAAAAATGTTCAATTCAATGAAAAATGTGTTTCATGTATCTTATTTAAATAAGTACCAACCTGATCAGGACCATGTGATTCGATGGGATCACATTGACATACATAAGGGTACTACATTATTTCTTTTTCTAGTATAGATTGTGGATAGGAAAGATAAATTCCTTCATGGGAAATGAATCAATCTATTATAGGTTTTTTTGGAAACATAGACAAATCAAGAAGAAATGTGGGATTGTAAAACTGAAATATTAGAACAGTGTCTTGAACTCTTCCATAAAAAATCTGATTTTTTACTTTCTAGGGATGAAAAGATCAATGGTGGGAAGAATATAGAACCCATAATTTCATGTACATGACCCTTTATTTATGAAATTTAAGTATATATATTTATTATGTTATGTTTAATAATGTTTGGATGAGTTTTGGAATGCTTTGGAATCTTTTATGGAGTTTTATAGTTTGAGTATGGTTAGTACAAACCATGCATCCCATCCTGTAAACTGTGTGTATTATAGTAGGAGGGATAGTATCTCCTCACGGTTAGAGCACGGTGTGGAAAAAATGCTTATTTATAGGGGAAACCATACATGAATAGATAGATGGTAAAATCACAGTTGGAGCACTATTTATCTAACCATGTGATCCAACCATGGGAGGGGTTGGCTTAAGAAAATAGCATCGCACAATTGGTGCACAGTCTACCAAACTATGCATCCTAATCATGCAGCGTACAGTTGTACATCCAAAATTTGTGGTTCTAACTTTGATTAAGTCCTATGACCCCTTTAATTGGCATAATATTTCATAATCTTGAACTCATTTTCTTTCCAAGTATTTATAGGTGATTCCCTTCGATCCGAGAGTAATTTTTAGGTGACTCAAAGCTTGTTGGAGATCTAAATTCACAAGTAAGTATATATTCTTAGTTGTTATTCTTAGATATCTTATTTTCCTATCTCAAAACATTTTATATAATCTATATGTAATATATCCATGTTCATTGACAGATTCTTGATGATATCTTAATGAATCCCTGATGGATATAGGTAAGGAAAGGTAGTTCATGATCAAATTTAGATAATCATTGTGTCATTCTTTATTTTCACCAACAATTGTGAGGTAGGTGTATTCTATATCAACTCAATATGATTATAACTTGAAGTATTAGCTTGAAATAATTTTTTTTCTTTAAATGATTGTTAAATTATTTTATGATTCCTGTTGGAAACCACTTTAGTGATTGGTTTGAGAAATCTTTGAAATTGGATGGTTTTATGGAAAATACTCTTTGATGGTAATTTTAATATAGTGATTTTAAAAATTATGGTTTTATTTTGATACATGGAAAATGTTTTTTGAAATGTTTTAAATAAATAAAGGTTTTATGTGAAATTTATTTTCAATGATTTGGCATACATGGTTGGTGTGGGTTCATTTTCATTAGACGTGACCCTGTGGAATGGGTGTGTGACATTGGGGAACCCTAAATTGGTTACCTTGTGAAAACTTGGTAGATCGATGAGAGACCACTAAAGAGTATGGAACTATCACTTGGTCATGCATGTGTGGCTAGGTAGATGTGTGGAATCATGGAATGGGTATACCAAATAGAATGAGAATTGTTTTGATGGATTGTTTTATTTCTTTCCATTGGAAAATATTTTGGATTTGATATCAATTATTTAACTATTTTAAATTATTTTCTATAAATTTTTCTAATAGGTTCTAATCTTAGTGTCATGAGTTGTGAATTCATTATAGAAATCCAATTGATTTTAGACTCACCCCCTAATTGGGAACTATTTTTTGTTTGGATATTTCATCTATCAGGACATAGTTAAAAGAAAACAATATCAATTATTTAGTGATTCTTCTTGATATTGATGGTGTGGATTGTTGAGTTGGATATTGGTGTTGGTTATGAGTTTTTTTGGATGTATTTGGAATTTTTTGGATTCATTGTATTTTTATTCCTTCAGTTTGTCATTTTTTTTCTTTCTATGATCATATATTGTTGTTGTCTTGGTTATATTTTAAGTTTAATTTTTTTTTCATGCATCATATAGAGGTTTTTTTGTTATTGTATCATTTTTTGGATGTTTACCAAATTATATCCCTACTGTTGAGTCAATATGGTTTCCTTATGACTTTTCCATTCCTTCATGTTTTGAAAATCACAAACATCTTATCCTAAGGAAAATTTCATTTACCCTATGTTTTACTTGATAAGGAAAATTTTCCTTCCCCAAGGAAAATTTATCCTTACCATGTTTTTCATCGTTCATATCTTGTCTAAGTATAAAATTTGGTTTCGTATCCAAAACCTTGGAATCCTATAAATACTTAGATATAGAGCATTCTATTTTCAGGATTCGATTTCAGAATCCGAATTCTATTAATTCAGGTTCTGAACATTGTAAATTCAGACTCCAAATTCTAATGAATTTAGAATCCGAACTTTGTAAGTTCAGACTTCCCATTTTAATGAATTCAGACTCCGAAATTTGTAAGTTCAGACTTCGAATTCTAATGAATTCAGACTCTGAACTTTCTAAGTTCAGACTCTGAATTATTATACTTACAGACTCTTAACTTTGTAAGTTCAGACTCTGGAATTCTATAGAATTCAGGTTATGAATTATTTGGAAAACAGAATCTGAATATTTACGTATTATAAACACCAAATGTTTTTTGGTTATACTTCAAACTTTTATTTTTCCTTGAATTCCAAAAAATTAATTTAGTCAATAAATCATATTTTTTCTTACTCATGTTTTGGTTATAAAATGATGTCGTGATTTTAGTTACTAACCAACCATTTTTTGAGTGACATGTGTACAGGTCCCTCCAAAATTTAAGGAAAAATATGACACTTGGAGGAGGGAGTCGACTATTTAATATGTGCGTATAAATAGGAGGTCATTAGAACGAGCTCATAATAAGTTGATTCATCTAGAGATTACATGCTGCTGAAGTGATTTCTAGAGAGAGATACTTTAATTCTTTGTGCATACTGAACATCTTTTTCATAATTGTTTCGTGAGACTCTGAATGTTGCTGAGTACATTCGAGGGCTTCCGGGGATATAAAGATAGAGGTGCCAACTACCCTGAAGTTCGAGGGCTTGCAGGGATAGCAAGACAGACTCTGATATTTGTATTGAGGGATTACCTTGGTGTGGGTAAGATAGAATTTATTTAAATTATAAATCAAGGGATGTTTATCCAAGGTTGTTGGATACCCTTATCTTAGGGTTAAAAGATTTACTACATGATACTTGTATTGTTTCAAGTTTTTCTGATGCATTTTGGTTGTTGAGGAAAGTATAATTATATTATACTTTCTTATACTTGTATACTATGATTTGTAAGATTCTATACAATTTAAGGTAGAATATTTGTTTTGTAAACTTTTGTTAAGTCTAATTTCTAGAATCAATTTTTTGGAATTATATTCTCAGAATCACATTTCCAAAATTAAGCAAGTCAGTAGAACTTAGAGGTTTTGTGAATTTATCTTGTTTAACTTTGTTAAACATTACCATCATTAAAATTTCCAAAAGAATTTTTTAAAGTACACAATTCACCCCCCCCCCCTCTTGTATATTGAGCATCTACATCATCATTTTGATCGTACAGTTGGTATCATAGGAGAATATCATACTCCATACCAACCTAACAATTTGTATCAGAGTAGGTATCTGAAATACTTATATTCACATATAAGTTTTCTTGCTCAAGTTTTTCATTAGTCAATATTTTCCTTGCTTAGGATATTTTTATCCTTGTTTACAAACTTTTATTACTGACAAGTTAGTATGGAAAGATTTTCTTTTAAGATGGCAAGAATGAATGTTGGTTCCATAAACAACTTAAATCCTACTAGACCACCAATTTTTGATGGTAATGATTATGAATATTGGAGTGATCTCATGAAGACATTTATTATCAATACTGGAGTAGGCAGTTTTTTCATGCTTACTGGAGGATATAAAATCCCTGACATGAAAGTCAGTACCTTCACCAACCAAGAAAATCATGAATATCAACTGAATTATAAGGTACGCAATACTCTGCTTTGTTCTATGACCAAAAATATATATAGTCAGATTTCATCTTGTGAAGCTGTGAATTTTATTTGGAAGAAGCTTGAAGTTACACATTTCGGTACTTCCAAAGTTATTGAAACTAGAAGAGCCATGCTCAGAGCTGAATATCATGGTTTTTTCTTTCATTATGGAGAACCCATATGTAAGGTACACCAGAGATTTATGACTATTTTCAACATCTTACAGTCCATGGGTGAAAAAGGATTAGATGATTAAGCTCTTATATACAAGATTATAGACATCATGTCCAATGAGTGGTAATCTAAGAGGACAACTATAGATAAGAATAGAAAAGTTACACAGATTTCTCTTGATGAACTTTTTGGAACTCTTCTTCAAAATGAGACTAGAATGAAGAGAGATGCTGACAATGTTAAGAAGAATAATGGAAATGGTAGTGTTTCTTTTACAACAACTTCAAATCACATGAAATCAAAGACTCCTGAGAGAGTTACTAGATCTAAATCTAAGAAGATTGTTATTCAATCTGAATCTAGTGGAAGTGAATTTTCAGAAACTGAATTATCCAATCTTGCACGAAGGATGAACATGATTTTTGGACAGAAGAACTTTCAATCCAAATAAAATAAGAAAGAAAGAAATGATTAGAAAGAATCAGAAGTCACCTGTTATGAATGCAAAAGAGATGGATATATTAGTCCACATTGTCTTATACTTACGATAAAGGAAAGAAAGGAAAAGCATTATAAAATGAATAAAAAGAAGTAAAAAAGATAAATCTAAGAAAGTTTTGAAAGCTAATGACACTTGGAGTACCAGTGGTGGTGACTCTTTAGATTAATCATCAGATTATGAATCATCTGGAAAGAAGAATCTTGGTTTAATAGCTAGAATACCAATTGAAAATAGTTTCTTAATGGGTAAGGTACACAATGTTGAATCCATCACCAATGTATCTTTAAATAGTAATAGTAAATACTATGAATACTTAGATAAAGAATCTTATTCTGATGAAGACAATACTTTACCTACCTATGGATAAGTTTCTAGGTTTTCTAAACTCCTTGAGAATGAGAATTCAAAACTCAAGAAAAATCTTGATAAGGAAAATTCTAGAAATACTACTCTTACCAAGGAAATATTATATCTTTCTAAAGATCTTGATAAGAAAATTTTAGATTTTTAAAGTATTTCAAAAAACCTTAAGGAAGTTAATTCTGAGAAGGATAAACTCTCTAAGGATCTAAAAAAAATAATTTCTAAGAAAAAGGTTTTCAAGCCTATCTCTAGTGATAAAACTGATGTTTTTGAAGATAAGAACTTAGTTATTAGACTAAAGTCAGAAATTTTTTCCTTAAAGAAGTGTTTGTATAACTTTACCTTAGGTAAAGAAAATTTTTATAAGATTTATTCTCAAAGTCGACCTCTATGGAATAATTCTGGAATTGGTTATACTAGTTCAAAACAGATTTTTAGTAATAATTATTTTGTTCCTCAAAGTGCTCCATTCTACACTTAGTGTTAGTGTGGTGGGCATTGGGAAAATAATTGTTCCCTAAACAAAACTCAGTATTTAGGATTTCATAAATCTTGTTTTTCAAAGAATATGTGGATACCTAAGATTTTTATTTCTGAGGTTTCTGGATCCAAGAAAGTTTGGATTCTGAAATTCCAACTCTTTTGTTTTCAGGAAAATAAGGAAAGTACCAACAACAATACTTGGTACATGGATAGTGGATGTTCTCAGCATATGACTGGTAACAAAAACTACTTTGAAAAGATTATCAATACAAAAGGAGGAAAAGTAACTTTTAGAGATAATGCTAAAGGGGAAATTATTGGTATAGGTAACATCGTTCTTCTTGGAAAAACTTTAATTTCAAATGTTTTATTTGTTAAAGGTCTTAAGAACAACCTCATTAGCCTAAGTCAATTATGTGATGAAGGTTACCTTGCGAATTTTAGGAATGGAAAGTGATTAGTACACAATTCCATGGAAGAGTTTAATCTTTCTGCCAATAGGCAAGAGAATTTTTAGACACTAAACTTAGAAGACCTTAGGATCCAAACCTACCATGCCTAAGTGCAATGGAAGATCATTATTGGTTGTGGAATAGAAGGTTAAGACACTGTAACCTTAGGAATTTATGCAAACTCTCTAAGAAAATACTAGTTAAGGATCTACCAGAGCTTAGATTTGATTTTTCAAAAGTTTGTGATCCTTGTTAATATGGAAAGCAACATAAATCAAGTTTTAAATCAGCCAGTGATGTCTCAACCACTGATGCATTACAGTTAGTGCATATGGATCTTTTTGGTTCAACAAAAACTGGATGCATTGGAGTCAAATATTATGCATTTGTCTTAGTTGATGACTACACTAGATATATGTGGGTCTATTTTCTAGTAAAGAAATCTGAAGATTTTTCTTATTTCAAAAGTTTTAGAGCCCAAGTTAAAAATGAGAAAAACATTCCTATGATAAATATTCATAGTGATCATGGAGGAGAATTTCAAAATTCTTATTTTGAAACTTTTTGTAGTAGAAAGGGCATTACTCATAACTTCTCAGCACACAGAACACCTCAATAGAATGGTATTGTTGAAAGAAGAAATAGAATTATTCAAGAGATAACAAGAACCATGTTGAGTGAGTACTCGGTAGCCAAACATTTTTGGGCTGAATCTGTAAGTACTTATTGTTATACTATAAATCGAGTTTTGATTAGACCTTTTCTTAATAAAACTCGTTATTAGTTATGAAATTTTAAAAAACCTAGACTTTCCTACTTCAAGGTTTTTGGTTGCAAGGTATTCATTATGAATACTAAAGAAAATCTACACAAATTCACACCAAAATCTAATGAAGGAATTTTCTTAAGCTACTCCACAACTTATAAGGTATACAAAGTTTTCAATAAAAATACTTGTATTATTGAAGAAAACTGTGCATGTCAAATTTGATTAAACCGATCCTTTTGTTTTTAAACAAACTCAACCTACATATTGAGTTGTGTTTTAAAAAACTGAGTATCAACCTTTCTTAGAAGATATTTCTGATAAGGAAAATGTTCAAGAAAATATTTCTGAAGCATTTAACCAATAAGACTTTCTACCCTATGTTGATGAACAAGTTTTACAAAACACAAATCATTTGTTTCTAAAGGATCATCCTAGTGATAGTATAATTGGTGATTTGAATCAACCTGTAAGGACTAGAAGTTTCTTAATAAATGAATTAGAATATATAGAATTCCTTTCCCAATTAGATCCAAAAATCATTGATGAAGCTTTAGGTGATGATGATTGCATAAAAGCTATGCAAGATGAGCTAAATGAATTCGAAAGGAATTAATTCTAGACCTTGGTTCAAATACCTAAGAAAACTTCTGTTATTGGAGTAAAATGGGTCTTTAGAAATAAATGTGATGAAAATGGAATCATATTAAGAAATAAAGAAATATTGGTTGTTGAAGGCTATAACCAACAAGAAGGAATAGACTATGGAGAAACCTATGCTCGAGTATCTAGACTTGAATCAATTCGTATTCTACTGGCCTTTGCAGCATTCTTCAATTTGAAACTGTTTCAAATGTATGTGAAATGTGCTTTCCTTAATGGTTATGTTAAAGAGGAAGTTTTTGTTGAATAACCTCCTGGTTTTGAAGATAAAAAATATCCTGAACATGTTCTTAAACTTACCAAATCTTTGTATCGACTCAAGCAAGCCCCTCGAGCTTGATGTGATAGACTTAGATGATTTTTTCTTCAAAATAATTATGTTAAGGGAAATGCTGATTCAAACCTTTTATAAATAAAGGCAAAAAAAATGTTTTTATTGTTCAAATTTATGTTGACGACATTATATTTGGTTAAACTCAACAATCTTTAACTGATTACTTTGTGGATCTAATGAAATATGAGTTTGAAATGAGTAGGTTGGGTGAGTTAACTTTTTTTCTTGGTTTTCAAATTTCTCAAAAACTAGAAGGAATCTATATATCCCAAAATAATTTTATTAAAGATATTCTTAAAAAGTATCGATATGACAACACTAAGAGTATATGTACTCTCATTGGTACCTCAAATTTACTTGATCTTGATGAAGTTGGGAAACCAGTAGATCAAAAAAAATTACAGGTATGATAGGAAGTCTACTTTACTTAACAGCTAGTCATCCATACTTAATGTTTTCAGTATGATTATGTGCAATATATCAATCCAATCCTAAGGAATCTCATTTAAAGGTAGTGAAAGTAAATTTTCACTACTTAAAGGGAACCATGGATCTTGGACTCTTTTATACTTCTGGAAATGATTTTGTTTTAAAAAGTTTTTCGGATACTAACTTTAGTGGATGTAGAATGGATAGAAATAGTACATATGGAACATGTCATTTCTTAATAGATTCATTAGTTTATTGGTTATGAAAAAAGCAACACTCAGTAGCACTTTCCACTGCTAAAGCTGAATATGTAGCAGTTGGATGTTTTTGTGCTCAAGTGTTTTGGATGCAACACACACTTACAGACTATTGCATGAGTTTTACTAAAACACAAATTATGTGTGATAATACTAGTGCCATTACTCTAAGTAAAAACCCTGAAAATCACTCTCATGCAAAACACATAGATATTAGGCATCACTTTCTTAGGGATCACACACAAAAAGGGAATATCATTCTTCAATTTATCGGAACACAAGATTAACTTGCTGATATTTTTACAAAATCATTACCTGCTGATAGATTTGAATATATTAAACCTAAGTTAGGAATGATAACCATAAGGTAATCTTCCATATTAACTTGTTGTTGAAACCTATCTCCTTATAGTAACAAACTTCTTTTCACAGGGGGAGTACATTTTTTTGTTATATTTTTTAAATTTTCATAATGAAGATTATTTAAATATTCATAATGAGGATTTTCTAAATTTTCCTAATGAATATTTTCTAAATTTTTGTAATGAAGATTTTCTAAATTTTTGTAATGAATATTTTTTAAATTTTTGTAATTAATATTTTCTCAATTTTTCTTAATGAATTTTTTTGTAGCTTAAGTTTTTTTGTAATAATATTTTCGTAGTTTAATTTTTTTTGTAATCAAAATTTTCAGAATCCAATGTTCTTCAAGAATAATTTTCCTCAATACAAATAATCTTCCTAGCAATTCAAAAGATATGTTTACTTTCTTAAATTTTAGTAATCATCTTTTACTTGTTGGTATTTTCATCTATTTTTAAATTCTCATATTCAATTTTTCTTAAATCTGAATTTTCTTATTAAAAACCTCAAAATATCAGATTCTATCAAAATTTCCTTCCAGCTATCATCTCAACCGCCAGATCTGATCACAAGTTTTTTCAATCATTGGATTGAGTACAGTAGCTGAACTGTCGCCCCAAATACCTATATAAAGGACCCCTGATGGTTGTCCCACATCAATTCCAAAGCTTTCACGTGCTCAAGCTCTGCCCTCCTACATAAGCTCATTCCAGATTTTTAAGGTTTTCTCAACTCCGAAGGTCTATCGAAGTATCTTCCCAGAAATACATGTCAACTATCAAGACGATTTATGAATGGAATATTTATAGAGAAAGGTTGTTACATCAAAATTTCTTTGCTAAGTATGATTCTATCATCTCAAAGAACATCAAACTGAATGAATAGGAGAGTGTTTGTGTATCGAAACCAGGAGATTAGGATTTTTTATATCCATAATTACTAATAGAATTCTATGAGTCAGTAACCTTCTTCAAGGAATAGGGTAGAGAAAATTTTTATTTCAAGAGCTATGGGAAGACTTATGCTCTTTCTTACACCAAGGCAGCCTGTTTGATTAGAGTTCCTTGTGAGGGTGAGCTGGAGTTCTGCTTACATAAGTTGTTGGATGTTCAAGGAATCTTTGTTAAGGTGAAAGCAATGGATTGTCTTGGCCTTTCAGATGTTAAGACTCTGAATATTGTTCACTTATCTACAAATTATCAGATTCTTGAACTATGGGTTCAATGATTCATCATTCCGAGAAAAGGAGACAAGGATACTTTGAAGAAGAGTGACATGTATATCCTGTATTTCTTGGTGAATCTAATAAAGATTAACTTGGTTAAGAATATTATGATTAGAATTGAGAATATAAAGAATGTAAATCTGAAGGCTCAGATTATTATGTATCCAGACATTCTCTCAAAGCTGATTGTTCGGGGTTTAGAGTCCTTAAAAATACCTTTTAGTTCTAAGCCAAGAAATTGCAAAGTCATGCTGGTAAGTGATGATACTCTGAGAAGGATGAATGTTGGATTTTCTAAGGAATCCGAATAATTTTATGATTTACCTGAGGAAGAAGCTGAAGCCTTATTAAAGAAATATAAGGCCACTAAGACCTCTAATAATGGAGGAAGGAAGAGGAAGATGAAGGAAGTAGAAGAGAAACAAAAAACCCAACATGCTAAGGAAACCCAATCCGCACCACCAAATCCTAAGAAAAAAAAATCATATCCGGATGATGTAGTAGAAAAATGGAGGGAAGAAAATGAGAAAAATAAAGCAGGGGAGCCTAGCTTTGGTTTGGATCCTACTGAAGCAAAAGCCTTAAAAGAAAATACTGCTAATGAACTTGAAAAGAAATCAAAAGAAAAGAAACAAAAGAAGAAGATGACTGAAGTAGAGATAGTGCAATCAATCCTAAAGGTCGCAGATAAAACATTCGAGAACATTCGGGTACTACAATACTTCTTAGTAGAATATTTACCAGAGACACCGGGAAATAAATTTTTGATTCCGGAAAAAGTCCAAGAAAAAGTAGTGGAGGAAGAAGAAGAGTAAGAAGAAGGAAGTGGTGATACCGAAGATCTCATTAAGAAAGTAAAATATTTTCATGAGAAGGAAAGTCCATCTAAGAAGATTTCAATTCGAACTTCTAAAGAAGAGTCTTCAAATCTTGCTAACCTTGGGAAAGATGAGAAAGGTGAAGATGACAAAGTTGAAGAAGAAGTGAATAACCTGTCTGAAAAAGAAAGTTCAAATCATGATTTCATTCACCCAGAGGATGTTGAGGCATGAGCTGAGAAGGAAAAGGTTGATGAAGATAGAATTGTTCAACTCTCTGATAGTGAACATGAATCTCATGACCAAGAGAAATCCATTCCAAAAATTGATAAGGGAAAACATGCGATTTTTGATACACCTAGTAAAGCCATTGTGAAGAAGAAAGAATTTGGTGGATCATCGAAGAGGAAGGAAGTTGAAATAGAGAAAGATCCATCACAAAGTAAAGTTTTAGATTCGTAATCATCCTCCCTAGGACATGATTTTTTAGTTCAGTCCTTGAAGAAACTTGTTGTCACTATCCCAATATTTCCTCGTATAGACTCCAGATGCCAAATGCTTCAACACACCTTGAATCAGAAATTGGATTCAGTGTCCATGGTGATGGATAAGTGTCTTAAGCTTGAGGCGGATTTCCAAAAAAAAAATATAAAATAAAAATCTCACAAATGATCTTGAAAGAAAATGACCAGTTGGTTAAAGAAAACTATATAATACATGATAGTTCTTGATGAGTTTCAAGAAAGTTTCAAGGATTCATTTGACACCGAAGACATGAAGATCAAGGATCTCACAAATAGCTTTGAAGAAAAGCTAACTTTGGAACAAAATTCTCAGATTCAAGAAGTGAAATATCTGAATGGGAAGTTGTATCCAGTTGCTCAAAGCTGGAAAAGATAAAGGGATCTTAGGATTGAGATAGAAGAAAAACTTCCTAAGCAGAAAGAAGCCTTGAAGGCTCAGGGAGAGGTTATTAAGGCTCGAGAAGAAAGAATCAAAGCCTTAGAAAAGAAAACCGAAGAATAAGTTCAAGTTCTCAAACATGCATAGGAAGATCACAAGGAACTCAAGAATCTCAAAACAATAGTACAGAATTTTATGCCGAAGGAGAAGGAAGGATAAAATTGTTAAATTCTGATATATCTTGTATTCCTTCCTTTTACAAATTTTTCTAATTCTAATGAATTTTTTGGGGTTTCTCTTCATATATTTTTTTTTCTAGTACTAATATTTCAGGTACTGTTTTCTATTCTCCATTCCCTATATTACTTTTTGAAAATTACAAAGGGGGATAATGAAAAAAAGAATACTAAGTAAAGAATAAATTTCCCTAAGTAAGGGGGAGTTCTTGTCCAAGAATATTTTCGTATGTAATAAAATGATAAGTCTCATTATGAAAATCTAGATTACGATCCTTACTGTGTCCAAAGCCTATGGTGGAGTTAGTCATATTAATCTTTTCTCATGTGTTAAGGGAGATACGTTTTACTTTTAAAGTCTATAAAACTATTTTCTAAGTCCTTATATTATTTTTCATAAGGATGTTTGTGCTTTCTAAAAAGGGGGAGATAGTTGAGTCAATAAGGTTTCCTTATGAATTTTCCATTCCTTCATATTTTGAAAATCACAAACACTTTATCCTAAATCACATTTCATTTACCCTATGTTTTACTTGATAAGGAAAATTTTTCTTCCCCAAGGAAAATATATCCTTACCATGTTTTTCATCGTTCATATCTTGTCTAAGTATAAAAATTTTTTTCGTATCCAAAACCTCGGAATCCTATAAATACTTAGATATAGAGCATTCAATTTTCAGGATCTGAGTTCAGAATCTGAATTCTATGAATTCAGGTTCTAAAATTTGTAAGTTCAGACTCCAAATTATAATAAATTAAGACTCATAACTTTGTAAGTTCAGACATCGGATTTTAATGAATTCAGACTCTGAACTTTGTAAGTTCAGACTTCAAATTCTAATGAATTCAGACTCCGAACATTATAGGTTCAGACTTCGAATTATTATACATACAGACTCCAAACTTTGTAAGTTCAGACTCTGAAATTCTATAGAATTCAGGTTACTAATTCTTTGGAAAACAGAATCTGAATATTTACATATTATAAACACCGAATGGTTTTTGTTTAGACTCCGAACTTTTATTTTTCCTTGTGTTCTGAAAAATTAATTTGGTCAAGAAATCATATTTTTTCTTACTCATGTTTTTTTATAAAACGATGTTGTGAATTCAGTTACTAAACAACTACTGTTTCAATGACACGTGTACAGGTCCCTACAAAATTCAAGGAAAAATATGACCATTGGATGAGGGAGCCAACCATTGAAGATGTGCCTATAAATAGGAGCTCATTTGAACGATCTCATAACAAGTTGATTAATCTAGATATTAAATGCTACTGAAGTGATTTATAGAGATAGAGACTTTAATACTTTGTGCATACTGAACAATTTGTTCATAATTTCTTCGTTCAACTTTAAATGTTGCTGAGTGCATTCGAGGACTTCCTAGGATAGGAAGACAGAGGTGCCGACTACCTTTAAGTTCGAGGGCTTGTGGGGATAGCAAGACAGTCTCTGATATTTGTATTTAGGGCTTAACCTAGTGTGGGTAAGATATAATTTCTTGAAAGTATAAATCAAGGGACCTTTATCCAAGGTTGTTGGATACCCTTCTCTTTGGGTTAAAAGATTTACTACTTTCTACTTGTATTGTTTCATGTTTTTCTGCTGCATTTTGGTTGTTGAGGAAAGTATAACTATCTTATACTTTCTTATACTTGTATACTCTGATTTGTAAGATTATATACGCTTTAAGGTAGAATCTTTGTTTTGTAAACTTTTGTTAAGTTTCATTTCTGGAATCACTTTTTCAGAATTATATTCTCGGAATCACATTTCCAGAATTAATCAAGTTAGTTGAACTTAGAGGTTTTGTGAATTTATCTTGTTTAACATTGTTAAACATTACCATATTTAAAAGTTACAAAGGAATTTTTTAAATTATACAATTCACCCCCCCCCCCCCTCTTATATATTGAGCATCTACATCATCATTTCGATCCTACAGTTGGTATCATAGAAGAATATCATACTCCATACCTACCTAACACCTGCACTATGAGAATAAACTCCATGTCTATATCTTCCCACAATGTATGATGAATGAGCTTCAAGGAGAACATCACCTAAAAATATTTATATATTATTCCCTCCTACCAACAAGCAAGTAAATGCACATACCATTGGAATTTCACTGATCCTTTAAGAATATATGTGCCCATGTTCACTCTTAGACCTAGAGGTGTGTCTATCATACCAATAATTTTATTTAATTACTCAATCAAGTATTATATTATATGTGGTCTAACTTATATTAGGAAGAAAGGGGGATATTGTGACTTGGACTCCAAATTCAGATAATCCATGTATGTAACAACCCTAACTCTAGTAACCAAGATTAAGTGTTTACATTATTACATTGATACAAGTTAAAAAAACCATATCACCAAGGATCTATTGTCATAGAGTTATTGTAATAATAGATACATACATAATTTCTATATTACTTTGGAAAAATAAAATAGTGTGAAGAATTTTCATACATCCTTAAAATCTTTCAAAGATTCCTTCCTTATATCTAGGGTAAAGGAAAAAATAAAGGGTGAGCTCATATTCTCAGTAATGGAATGCATTAAATAGAAGAAATCATGAATACACAAGGAATAAAAAATATGACATGGTAAATAATTAATACATGTTCCATTTTATCAATAACTTATGCTTCAAAATATATCCATGTAAATTATCAACTAAACAATCACATGAATCAAAACAACTAAAACTTTAATAAAGGAGATGCATAATTTTGCAAGCCATGTTTAGATTGTTAAACCCTTGTGCCATGAAATCCAAAACCTTGATTTTTGGACCATGTCCCAAAACATTAATTAATGGGTAGGTATATATAAAATACCCAACTATTTTGGCCAACTTCTTATCTCCTAAGAACTATCAATTCATCATGGATTTTTTTATGACCTGTCCCCACCCATCACTTACTTATGTCGAATTCATTTCTCATATATAGAATAAAAATAATAACACATAATCAATATTCCTTATCAATAAATAAATATCTATATTTAATCAAAAAATAAAACATCAATATTTTCCTAGAAAATAAAATAAATTTCTTAATAAGAATCATTCATCTAACACTATTTATTGAAATAGTATATGGTTAATTCAAAATCAAATTAGTAGAAATGATACTGAATATATCCCTAATACTAAATATATGTACATGAAGGAAGAAAGGTAGTTTCCAATGAATAATGGATAATAAGGTAGAACATGATCAAAATAAAGTGAATGATCTCAACATAAGGTATAGTTTATAAAATAGTAAATTATAATAAAATACCATAAATTCATAAAAAATAAATATTTAAAATTAAGGGAAGAATTTTAAAAATTATAGAGGAAAATAAAAGTAAAATTTTAAAAAGAACAATCTATGAATATTTTGAAACTTTTTTGTAAAAACTATGTTATAGATCAATTTCAAAATTCTTTTCAAACATTTAAAAAATAGTATATTTTTATTTTAATATAAAAGATGAAAATTAAATAATAATAGAAAAGTATTTTATTTTAAAAAATATATAATCTTTTATAGAAAGATAAATATATAATAATGACCATGGAAGTAGGAAAATCCATTGACATATTATATGTTAAAAAGATCAATTTTGACACTCTAGTAAAAAGTAGAAAAGGACTTGTTCAGAAAGCATTAAAAATATTCCTTTTAAACCATTATAATGAAATTAAAAAGGCTATTGAAAAATATATTTATCTACAATTCAAAGGAGATAAAAAAATCCATAAAAAAACTTATATAATGGACATGGAAAAGAAATATTCTTGAAAAAATATAGATAAATAATGTCAAATTTTATTAAAAATAGTCTTTTATTATTTTTGAGTACCAAAGAGAGAAATATTTTGAAGAAAACATGGAAAAACTAGAAATAACCATAAGAGAATAAAATATATAGACTTTAATAATATAAAGAGAATATAATTCTTCCAATATAAATTAAAACATGAATAATCCTTAATAATAGTGAGATTGTATAATTAACATTTACTACATTAATAATTATCTATTAAAATCCCTATAAAAGAGAAAACCTGAAATGATACTTTAAATATCATGAATAAAGAGTAATACATGATATAATATTTCAAAGGGGAAATATATAAACCATATAAATTAAATTATATTCATAATATAAAATATGTCTCAAGAGAGTAAAATTGAGATGAAAAACCTTTACCTTGGATTCTTCTTGGTTGGGCATGTTATATCCTAATGAATAATAAAATTAAACTGATTAAATACAATTATAAGAATAATTTTAATCAATATTCCATTTTTTATCTTTCTTTTGTATCCAATTTATGTCCATTCATTGTATATTTCTTATTTACATCAACCACATAAGGATGTTTAACCAATTTCACTAAAACTATTCTAGTTTTTTTTTTGCAAGGAAACTATTCTAATATACTGTCTATGGTAAAATGTGTTATGAAATAGTTTCACCATATCTAGAATATTAATAATTCCTTTAATAAAATTTCTATACAATTTATACAATTTTAGAACCATCCATGAAACGTGTTAATATAAAAATGGAATATGTCGTTTATGGATGTGGTAGTTTGCACATATGCATGATAACATTTTCATTTTACTAATGGTAAAAATGAAAAGAAATTATTTAATTATGAATAATTATAAAATAATATTTATAAAATAAATAGAATATATATTCAATATTTCTATCTTTATATCCCTCCATGTGATATGGTGGTGAAAACAAATTACACTATTATGTAGAGATTATAGTCCATATATATACATGAGTGATGTTTATTTTTCCATAGGATAGAAAGGTGAAAGAAAATGGATATAGAATTAACATAAAAAAATTATAATATTAAATATGAATATGTTACTAAGTTCATATGGTTATTGAATATTTGGAGAATTTTTAAGAAGAAAATAACTTGAAAAAAATTGGTGATAGCATATTTCTCTTCTTTTGGTAATATTATTTAGCTTGCACATTAATCACTCTTGAAGTGGTATTTTGGAAATACCATGACTTGAAGATTGAGACAAAGAGAGTTTTAAAGGTATTTGGTTCGAACTAGGTTGATCTAAGTGGATCAGGAATTATGGAGTAGTGCGGGGTTGATGTTCCCTTTTATAAGGGAGTTGGGTGGAAATTTCATAAATACAAGAAACATTATTATATAATATATGTTTTACTCAAGTAAAGTATCTCCAAATTCCCATATATTTGGATATGAGAAGGGTAATGTTGAAATACAACGAAACAATGATATTTAATAATGTTTTTTGTGTTATGATGAAAAGGTATCATTTTTTTAACCCTTTTAAGCCTATTTTTCCGTTGACTATGGTGATAACTTTTTCCATGTTTACTATTGACTAAGACTAAAAATAAAATTAATCATATAACTAAATTTGGCCATTCTAATTCCAAATATAGAATCTTTAAAACCCGTGGATAAGTGATACTTCAATTAATAGAGGTTACTAACCATGTCAATAAGGTGAAACATTCTTTTTGGGATCCTACCAGATCAGTGAAGTTACATTTGAGTTGAATTGTATTTTTTGTCAACAATGATGGTTGGATTTAATATAATGTTGATGTCAATATGTAATTTGTAACTATTGAATGATGTGAATGGTTATGAAAATATCCACAACCATTAATGTGATGATTTTTGAACTGGTTAGTATTTCAAAAAATAAACATGTGTCATTTATTATTAACACGGTGTTTACAACATTTGAAGAATTGGAATTTATTATTGAATTTTATATACAGAAGAAATGAGTTTGTTGGCCTTGAGAAACAAATATAACTAAGAAAAATATTAATTTTTCATGATGGATTTTTTGAGAAGGTTAAAATTATTTTCTTTGCACTTTGATTAATTTTTTAATGGGTTTTCACTTCATGAAGAGTTTGGATATGAATTTATTGGTATTTCATATAAAAAATAAGTTGATATATTGACTAAACACAAACTATCTCAATATCCACCATATTTAGGACCCAAAGTTTTGGCCATGAGTAAGGGATCTAGCCAAAATAATTATAATGGGTGAAGGCATGACCATGGAGGTACACATGAGGTGAAGAGCCATCGTGCGGGGTGGCATAGTGGCATAGGTGGATGTCAGCACAGGGTAGTTCCATTGGTAGATGGGAGTTCTTTGTAACCAATTTCTAATCAGCTCCCATTATGAATTGTAATATAAAGAAGAGATTAACGATAATGGAATTTAAACGTGGGATCAAATACTATAGCACCAAAAAGAATAATAGTTTGCCAATCCCTTAATCTTTCATCTAAACTATCTAATCTATATATCTGATGATACAGGCCATCTGATATCTTCAGTTGTGCCATCTTCAACCTTAGATCATGCCCAAGAGTTCAGTTTGTTGGGATTTCCATTCGACGTCCACAGTAGCTAGAGACATGATCTATGAACATCATTTGAGTTTTTTAATGATCCTAATATGATCAAAATCATTATGAAACTTCATTTTTATAATATAAGAATGAAAAATCCATAATTCACAGTGTTTAGAATTTTTATTTTTCAGTGATGTTGATTTTATTTCTCCAAAGCATTGAATTATTCAATACACACATTGGATATTTTGTTCCTATGAATATCTAGGCCTATATCCATGTTTTTTCTATCAAGTTTTAGAGGTTAAGTTTCTAGTGATATTGAGGTTCCGTGAATTTCTCTAGTTCATGAGGGTTCCATACAAAATCTATTTTTGTGAGAAGTTGAAGGAAGTTCCCTAGAGTATTCAACCTATGAATTGCACACTCTGGGTGATTCACTAAGAATGAAGTTATGTGAAGACACTTGAGAGCTTGATATCTTTATGATATCTCCCTGGTTTTCACAATGAAACTTGAAATCGTGCTTTACTATCTTTCACAAAGGAGATTGTGAGAAGACTGGTTATATTATGTGGGGAAAGAGGTAGTACATATTAGTTCTGAGTGAAAGGTAATTCTCACAATGGTGTGCATGATACAGTGAGTGTAGTGCATCATTTTTATGCACATGGTTTGTGAAAATATTTTTTAAATTGGTCAGCGTGTGCTATGGTAAGTGCATAAGAAGCTGAACAGTGTGTGTAAATAGTTAGTGTGAAAAGTGGGTAGTGTGTGTACATATATTTTGTGAAAAGGTATTGAGAAAGTCTATATACATTGTGAAAAAAGTTTTCATTATAAGTGAGATACCATGCATACACTTTCATTTAGTATTAAATAATAGTCAGTGTGAGTGTTTTCTTCAAAAGTATAAAATTGAGGTAAAATAGTGAATGGGTAGTAAGTGTTTTTCTCAAATGATATTTTAATAAAAAAAATTAGAAAAATGTGAACACCTTTCAGTGTTTATACATGCATAAAGATTGATTCATCTAATAATGTATGTACATTCATAAAGGTTTCTTAGGTACATATTGGATATATAAATTTCACGTATACAATCTTAGTGATTTTTGAAACTGAATTTGGGTGTAATTAAGAAGAAATATTCATGTGTATCTATTGATCTGAGTCAAGTTTAGATCATTTGATGATCAATGGATAATGAGAAAGATCAAACAGTTATTTATTAGTTTTCAAAGTTCTTGAATATTGTGCAGGAATAGATCAGATGATCTAGTTTTTTTGTGGAGAAAGAAATATTCTCAAGCAAGTTCAAAAGCAGTCTAAAGATGATAGAGATATTTCTATCATAGGATCATATCTTTTTTTATTCAAGATTTTTGGAATTCTTCAGTGGGACTCTTGATTAGGCTAGTGGGATGTTGGTAACACTATGGGACAGGTTATAAAGATCCTCATGTGAGAATCATGAGTCACTAGTTTAGGTGGGAACTTGTAAACTCAATTGAGACTCTAGAGTGGAACACTATGGGAATCTTTGTTGATGGGAATGAGACTTTACATGATTGTAACCATCTATATATTGTGAAAAATCTATAACCGGGGAGTATAACTAGTTGTAGCAAGGACATAGTTATTTGTACTAAACCTTGTTAAAATTACTATGTTTTGTGCTTTCATTTAATTTTTTCTTTCATGGATAAGATGAGATTTAATGACTAGGTATCAAGACTTTAATCAGTCATAAAGGTTAGATTAAAAAGAAAGAATTTGTAAAATAGTGTACCACTAATTCAACTACACCCCCCCCCCCCCTCAATGGTACCTAACTGATCCTTGGAAACTTCAATTGGTATTATATAACAAGGCTCAAAATGTATATCCATATAATTTTCTGAGAAATAGAGAATTTTAATTCAGTTAAAACTATATTAATACCTACTTATTATGGAAATAACTAACAGAGATAAAGGAATATGATGCTTCGGTTTCTTCTATATTTTGGAAAATAAGTGAGAGATGTAGCAATAGTGGGATTCCCACCTATTGGTGATGATATTTCTATGACACAAGCTTATAAGAGAAATATAGAAGTTGAAGGAAATATGGGATTTAACAGAAAAATTTTACACTAATGTGATGGGTCTCTGAACTGGGAAGGAGATCTGGGATAAATTGAGAATTAGTTATAAAGGAAATATTAAAGTAAGAGAATCCAAGTAGAAGATCTGGAGAAGAAAATTTGAAGATATAAAAATGGATAATGATGAAAGTATTGATGACTACTTTACAAGATTAAATTACATTTTCATCAATATCAGAGGTTTTGGAGAGAAGATGGATGATTTTACTATAGTGAACAAGCTTATGAGAAATTTCCAAGATAGATTGGACTCAAATATTTTAGTACTGGAAGAGAGAGAAGATATGCCTTTGGATGAACTTCATAATACTATAATATCTTATGAAATGACAAAATTTACAGCATTCAAGAAAAATTTTATATAAGAGATGTACTTTTAGGATATAATAAATGGAAATCCCAAAGAATTTAAAGTTAAGGAATCTAGTGATACTAATGATGATGAATTTGATGAGTATCTTAGTGAAATTTTTTCTTTTATTACAAGAGGTTCCAAAAGGGGGAAATATAAGGTAAAATGTAAGAAACTACTCAATTTCTTAATATGTAATAGCATTGGAAATTCTTCCATAAATTATCCAATGAAAATGGCTAAATCAAAATCTGATGATGAGAGTGAGAAATCTCGTAAACAAAAAAAAGATAATAAGAAGAAAAAATATTCCAATTAGAAAAATAAAAATTTGATGAGAAAACATACACATGAAATTTCTTCATCTAGTTCTTCTTTAGATAATGAGTTTAATTTCATTGGTCGTGTTGAAAAATAATCAATCTCTTCAAGTAGTGATGATGATGGTGATTTTAGAATTGATCTGGAATGGAGGATGAAAGAATATTTAGAAGTTTCTCTTGAGAAAAACACTTAACTCAAGAAAGAGAATAGGAAACTTGAAGAAGTAAATAAAAAATTAACTTCTAAAAAGGAAGAATATGATATAATTTAAATAGATATTGTTGGTGAAAAATAATAAATTTAGATTGTAGGTAGCTGAGCTAGAGAATATGCTTATTGATCTTGAAGAAAAATTTACTCACGAGGAGGAAGAGTTGTCTGAGACAAAATCCATGTATCTTACAGTCCCACATGAATTAAATAATAGAAGAGAATACTTCAAAAAATCTATTGAGATAAAATTTGAGTTGTCTCAAGCTAGTGAGATAAAAGTTTCCAATATACAAGGTACATTTATTCCTACACAGTTTCAAAATATATATGATCTTACTAATAGTGCGGTTCAATCTATGAGGACTAAGAAGTCAAGAGAGGTGCATTTGACCACATAAAATAATGAATGTAAGATTCTTGGAAGACAATTTAAAACTAACAAAAAGCAATAATGGCTTACATCAAGACAAAATTATGAATTTCCTAAACAAGTTTTTCAATAGAATAAAAGTTCAAAGTTCAAATTTTTTTGATGTTGTGGTGGAAAATGTGGACATAAAGATGATATTTATTGGTAAAACATGTCACTTATAGGAATTAGGTATAATTATAGGCGTAGTTACAATGAACTAAGTAAAATGGATTATCTAAGAAATACATTAAAAGTATCAATACAAAATAGATATGAATGATTAAAATATTTCTATGGTAGATGTGGATTAGAAGGTTATAGAGATGAAGTATTCATGACTAAACTACCTGGAGAGGTTCCCTATGATTTGAATAGGAAGAAAATTCATAAGAAAAAAAGGGAGGAAGTTATGTAAGTTAGAAAATCAGCATGATACACCCCAAAAGGATGAACATACAAAGAAGAAATGTTGGACTATTTGGTCAAATCAATTGAAATTGGATAAAAAAATGGTGAAAACTCAAACTGATTCTACAATCGAGGGTAGGAAGGTTGTCTCGAAAGAGGATACTAAATTTTAAAAGAATTCATCAACTTGTGATGATCTAGAAAATCAAGAGAATTAGTCTGAAATAGTTGATTATGACATGAATAATTCTATGAAATCAGAAGAAAATAAAGTTTCTTCACTTAAAAAGGTGTAGAAAACATCTCCACATGAATAACCAATTTATGGGAAGGTGAAATATTCAAAATCTGAGATCAAAATTAATAAGGGAGAGACTAAGTTGAGAGGAAACTCACATCTCGAGTTCAATTTATAAAAAGAAAGCAGGTTCCTCCTTATTCCCTTATTTAAATGATTTTTTACTAACATGTAGGGATTTGAAGGAGATATATTCATCCCTTTAGGTGGATAATAGATAATTGTTTGAGCTAAAAGGGGGATATGTATGATTTTCACTTTAAATTTATGATGTGTTTGTTCAGATGAGAGTAGGATAAATATTCTTTCATGAATTGATTATCTAAGAAGCTTCAATGTATGAATATAGAGTTATTTTAGAATGGTATCAAATGTATGATTGTTCATAGACTACATTGATCACCTTGTTTATACACTCTCATTTTCTACATTGGGTTTTACCATGTAGACAGAGTTTTCAAGCTACGAGATCTTTGTAAAAGAAAATATATGATATCATTTTTAAGATATTAGAAGATGTTTAATGAAAATTGATATTATCATTATGATATTTATATTCATTGTCAATAAGGGGGATAAAGTTAAAAATAAATATTGAGCTTGTCATCGTTTGGTGGTATTGATAACAAATTCAAAGGGGAGAGATTTTAGTGACATTTGAGTTGAATTTTATTTGTTTTCAACAACAATGATTGGATTTAATATGAAGTTAATTTCAATATGTTAGTTGTAAATATGGAATAATGGAGATGGTTATGAAAATATCCTCAACCTTTAATGTGATGATTGTTGAAATTAGAAAAAACATGTGACATTGATTATTGACACAATTTTTACAAAATTAGAAGAATTGATTTTTTTATTGAATTCTATATACAAAGTAATTGAGTTTTTTAGACTTGATAAAACAATATAAACATGCAGAAAATTAATTTTTCATGATGCATATTTTGATAAAGTTGTAATTATTGTAATTTCACTTTGATTAAGTTTTTAATGGGTTTTCACCTCATGAGGAGTTTGGATAAGAATTTATTGATATTATACATAGAAAAAAAAATCATACACCAAAGCACAATCCAAAATAAACTCCACCATATGTAGGGCCCAAAGGGTTGATAAAGGTTGAGAAAGATAACCAACAGAAAGCTAGTAGAGAAGGTATCTCCATAGAGGCACATATTTAGCGTGCGGGGTTGAACTATGGTGGAGGTAGATTCTAACATGGGGTGGTTCCAAAAAGAAATGGGACTACTTTGTAACCAATTACAGGTGGTATAAAAGCCTAGATTTTAATATAAAGGAGAGTATAAATCTACGTGATTTTCGACGTGGGATTGAATATTGTAGCACTAAAAAGAATCGTGGGTGTTCAATCACTCTATCTTTCATCTAAACTATCTGATCTACTAATATGAAGATCCAAGTTGTCTGATATCTTCAACTACATCGTCTTCAACCTTAAATCACACCCGAGATTCAGTTCAGCAGGATTTACAAGCTACACTGACTGTAGCTTGAGTCATGATCTATTAACATCATCTGAGTGTTTTAATGATTTGAAAATGATTTAAATCATTAAAAAACTTCATTTTCATAATATAAGGATGAAAAAACTGTGGTTTCACTATGCACAGAAGTTTTATTTTTTTTGTGAAGTTTATTCTATTATTTCGAAGCATGGAATTATTCAGTGCAGACTTTGGTTATTGGTTTCCTAGAAATACTAAGGCCTACGTACATGTTTTCTATGTCTAGTTTAAGAGGTTAAGTTTTTAATTAATTTGAGCTTATGTGAATCACTCTAGTTTGAAAAGGGTTCCATACAAACTCTATTTTTGTGTGAAGTTGAAGGAGGTTCCCACAAGTACTCAACCTATTCTTAGCACACTCAAGGTGTTTCGCAAAGAAAAAAGTTCTGTGAATCCACTTGGGATCTCGATATCCTTATAAGATCACCTTAGTTTTGTAATGAAACATGAAACCATGCTTTACTATCTTTCATGAATGATCTAGTGAGAAGACTGATTATATTACATGGAGAAGGAGATAGTGCATATCATTTTTGAGTGAAATAGAAATGCGCACAAATGTGTGCATGATGTAGTGAGTGTAGTGCATGCTGTATATGCACATGGTTTGTTAAAATATTTGTGAAAGTGGTTAGTTTGTGTGAAGGTAAATGCACAAGATTTTGAACATTTTTTGTAAATGATTAGGGTGCAAACTGGATAGTGTGTGTGCATATCTTTTGTGCATATCTTTTTTACAATGTTTTTTAGAAAGGGAACATAAATTGTGAAAAAAAAAATTCATTATATGTGAGATATCATCCATAAACATTCATTGAGAATTAAATAATAGTCAGTGTGTGTGAGCTTTGGCAGTATACAATTGAGGTACAATAGTGAATGGGCAGTAAGTGTTTTTCTTTCATGATATTTGAAAAAAAAAAATTTCATAAAATTAGAATATCATGTAGTGTTTATACATGCATGAATAATGATTAATCCATGCATTTATATACATGAATGAAGGTTTATTAGATACACATTCGAAATATAAATTTCATGTATACAATGGGTAATGATTTTTTGAGATTGAAGCTAGGTGTAATTTAGAAGATATATTCATTAGTATTCAGTGAGTTGAGTTACGTTCATATCACTTGATGATCAGTGGACAGTGAACAAGGTCAGATAGTTATTTATCATTTGTTGAAGTTTTTGAATATTATACATGAACATATCAGGTGTTCTAGTTTGTTTGTGGAGAATTAAATTCTCTTGAGACAGTGTAGGAGTAGTCTAAATTCAATAGAGATCTTTCTATCAACGGATCATATCATGTGTGATTCAAGATCTATGGAATTCTTCAGTGAGACTCTTGAGCAGGCCAATGGGATGCTGGTAACACTATGTGACCCAGTATAAGGATCCTCATGTGGGACTCAGGATTCACTAGTATAGGTGGGGACATGTAAACTCTTATGAGACACAAAAGTGAAACACAATGGGACTTAGTTTTGATGAGAATGAGGCTTTCCATTGTTGTAACCATCTACATGTAGTAAAAAATATATAATTGGGGAGTATAACTAGATGCGGAAAGGATGTAGGTCTTAATACCGAACCTTATAAAAAATCATATGTGTTTTGCTTACATTTAATTATTTATTTCAAGGAGAAGATGAGATTTAAAGATGAGGAATCAAGAATTTAATCATTCATAGAGGTTGTATTGAAAATAAATAATTTTTAAAATATTGTACTGAAGGTTCCATGTGCAGCAGAAGCGTGGTTGGGCTGGCACCCAACTTTAATTTTTACCATGATCAATGATTATTCTAGGATCAATACGAAGATGAATGCCAGTATCCACAGAATATAATCGAAGATTTAGATAAAGAAGAAAGAGGCCTGAAACCTTTAGAGAAGATCTTTCATATCATGTTTATAATTAATTTAATTAATTTTATAAAGAAAAGAGTACCTGGATCTTCAGTATTTTCTTCGTTGATGATGTTGATCATCTGAAAGGACCCTTCCAGATTATCTTGTTGTTCTTGTGAGGATCAAAAATAGAATCCCTCAAGCGGTGATCCACACATGCACCGATGGCCTCTGATCGACACCACTCATTCTCTGGGTGCTAGCACGGAGAAGTGAGTTTCTTTTATCGGTCTTTCTTGATCTCTTGTTCACCAGCCTTGAATAACTTCACTCTTTCTTGAGAGGGGTAGGAATAAGATTCGAGAGAGAAATTTTTTAGCTCAACAACTCTCAATTCGCTAGTCGTGCAGTTCGGTACATGGCACAATAGATGTATGTGTCTATTTATTGACATGGGGATTTTGTTACAATATTTAATTTCATAATACCAATTAAATACATTCATTACCTTATAGAAATATCATGCTATTAATAATAATACCGCATCATTATTTATGGTGTACCAACTTGTGCAAAACAGGATTATAAATAAAATTCCACCGCACAAAATAATTACAGTGTTATTTTAATTTGTGCCAACTAGTTAAATAATTATTTATTGTCTTGAAAATAATTATTTTACTATCGGACTGGTCTTGGTCCGTTCGAACTCCAATTCTAGTTATTGAACACCCAAATAAATAAATAAATAATTTATTCTCTTAAATAAATATTTAATTTTCAAAATAGTAAATAAATATTTATTAAATGTTCGATAAAATAAATAAATATATTTTACCCACAATTCAATAAATAAATATTTATTTAATTTATGAAATCAGTTTAACTTGAATAAAATTGTTCCGTTGTCTTGAGAATAATAGTTATTAATTAAATTCATATATAATTTAACTGATACCACCAGAAACACTTAGTGTGTGACCCTCTAGGATTCTTTCTTGTTGGCATTAGGCAGGCTTGCTTAAAGTCCAAAAGTACTGTCTAGCAATGTGTCAAGGCACCCAAGAGAAATAGATTAAAGTCTCAATAACGACATCCACATTTGAACACTCACTGTGTAATATAATCCCTTTGTCACAATATCTCATCAGGAATGTTTCATGATAGTGTCATCAACTTTTATACTTGATACGTCATTCTTTGACTACCTAAAATAAACTCGTCATTACAACATGTCCATGGAATTTCATGCGACGGTTCTATTTCAATTAAAGGGGAAAGATATCACCTTCCATAAATAGAAGGGATAAATCCTTCCTCAAATTATCCATTAATAACATACCACTCATGACGCACCTAACATACCCTACTTCCTACAAATTGTCTGTATGACGGTTTTCGTTAGTAAATCAAAGTGCACGAGTCATGACATGTATTAATGATAATCTTAAAGTCTAAATATCATTACACATGCTCGTAGATATAAATATATGATGACACCATAACATGTGGAATTATTACTGGAGGGTCTATTTTTATAATCTCCTATCTTGGAAATTACCAAGTGAAAACTTCATGAGAGGAAGTCTGATCTTCTTATGAGTACTCACACCTGACAGTCTGCATGCTATGTGTCCTATCATAGTATGTCATCAAACCGTAAAACTATATTTAATAATATTATTATAAAATTTCAAGGTTCTCATTATAGAGGGAAACTTCCATGACTTTTTAAATGAAACAAATACTGTGGGACATTATTATATCATAGTCATGCAGAACAATGAACAATATGTAATTAGATGTTTAATATTTAAATACATTAAATATCCATGTAATCAAAGTGCAATCAGTTGGTTCTAGGACATCAACTCTTACAAACTCCCACTTGGACTAGAGACAACTGCCTATGACTTTCAGTCCGATAGACCTCATATGGTGATCATGTTTTTTCTGAGTCAAGGATAAAGTCAATGGGTTCGAAAAGTTGTCTTCTGTGGAAATATTGTTCATTGAAAATTCACCTCTCTGAGAAAAACCCCTCAAGAGATGATACTTCTGAAGCATATGCTTTGTCTGCTAATGTGACCTTGGCTCTTTTGTGAGAGCCACCGCTGCATTATTATCACAGTACAACGTGATGGGATCTTTACTACTAAGTATCACATCCAACTCTTGGATGAAGCTTTGCATCAAAACTGCTTCTTTAGCTGCCTCAGAAGTTGTGATATACTTGGACACTTCTGTAGAATCTGTGAATACACTCTTCTTTGAGCTCTTCCATCTCACTACACCTCCATTCAAAGTAAAGATGTATTCTGTTTGCTGCTTCATGTCATCTTGATCAGTCTGGAAACTAGAATCTACAAATCCTCTGATGAATAGTTCCTCATCCACTCCATAAACTAGGAACATATCCTTAGTATGCCTCAGATACTTTAGGATAGTCTTGACTGCCATCTAATGGTTGTCACCTGGGTCATCTTGATATCTGCCTACCGCACTCAATGCATAGGAGACATCCAGCCTAGTACATATAATGACATACATGACTGACCTAATTGTAAATGTGTATAGAGTCCTTACCATTATCTTTCTTTCCTCATGTGTCTAAGGACACATTTTCTTGGAAAGATAAATGCCATGTGATGTCGGTAACAATCCCCTCTTGGATTGTTCCTTAATGAATCTCTTCAGTATCTTATCAATGTATGTACTTTGACTTAGGCCCAGAAATCTCTTGGATATATCACAATGGATCTTCATCCCAATAATATTTGTTGTATCACCCAAGTCCTTCATAGATAATCATTGATTCAACCATGCCTTAAAAGACTATAAGACTGGTATCTCATTTTCAATTAGTAATATGTCATCAACATATACTATTTGGAAAATGACTGCACTCCCACTAAACTATTTGTAGACACAAGGATCACGTTCATTATTGATAAAACCAAATGTTGTTATGGATTCATAAAAATAAATTTTCCATGACCTAGATGATTTCATTAATCCATAAATGGATTTCTGAAACTTGCATACCTTATTGGCATCATTTGGAGTCAAACATCCTTCAGGTTTTGTCATGTAGACATCTTCTTGAAGGTTCCCATTAAGGAAAAATATTTTGACATCCATTTTCCAAATCTCATAGTCATGGTAAGAAGAAATAGACAATAGAATTCATATGGAATTCAGCATTGCAACTGGTGAAAATGTTTCTTCACATTCAATACCTTGATTTTGTTTGAACCCTTTTGAAACCATTCATTCCTTATAGGTACTGACTTGTTCTTCCACGTCTAGTTTCTTCTTGAATACCCATTTTCAACTAAGAGGCTTTTCATCAATTGGAGGATCTACCAAAATCCATAATTGGTTTTGGTTCATGGAATCTATTTCAAAATTCATGGACTCTTGCCACTTGGAAACATCTGTGCCACTTAATGCTTCCTTGTAGGTTAGAGGATCATTATTATCAACTAATAATGAGTCCCAGTCCTTGGTAACTAGAAAACCATACTGTTCCGGTTCCATAACCTCTCTCATACTCCTACGTAGTTCTTGTGTCTCTGTAATAGTTCTTTCTTCAACGGGGCTTTGTGAAATATGTTATTATACCAAATTTTGTGTACCTTGAGCCTCAAATTCCTCAAATTCTATCTCACTACCACTATCTCTTTTTGAGATTTTCTCCCTCTCAAAGAATATGGTATGTCTTTCCACAGTAACATTTTTTTCTGAGGGGTTTTATAGGTAATATCCTCTTGTTTTCTTAGGGTATCATGTAATGGTACAATTTGTGCCTTGGAGTACAATTTTGTTACCTGAAGAGTCCTTAACAAATGCTTGTCTTCCCTATATGTTTAAATTTGATAATATGGATTTATTTCTACTCTAGAACTCATATGGAATACCATTTATCGATTTTGTTGGTACTTGGTTTAGTATGTGAGCCATTGTTTTTAATGCATATCCCCAAATGGATAATGGAAGAATTGCATGACTCATCATTGATCTCACCATGTCCAACATGGTGAGTTTCCTCATTTCACTCACACCATTCCATTGGGGAATGTACGTAGGAGTGAGCTGAGATAGGATCCCAAACTCTGGTAAGTAATCAATAAAGACTTGATTAAGATATTCTCCACCTTAGTATGAGTTGAGTTTCTTAATCTTCTTACCATGTTGGTTCTCAACTTTATTCTTTTATTCTTTGAACTTATCAAAAGAATCTGACGTATACCTCATTAAGTAGATATATCCATATCTAATAAAATCATCAGTAAAAATATGAAGTATGACTACCCTCCCCTTGCTTCAACTAGAAATAGACTACACACATCAGTACTAACCAACTCAAGAATTTCTTTATCCCTTTCACCTTTCCCACTAAATGGGGATTTGGTCATTTTTCCTTGTAAACATACATGGCATACTCCAAGTGGTTTTAGTTCAAAAGAATCTAAATATTCATCTTAAAGTAACTTTGTAAAGCATTTCTTGTTTACAAGACTTTATCGCTGATGCCAAATTTGGGTGGGGTATGAGTCACATGAAGTATCTTTGTTATCGATTTACATTACTTGGTTTGTGTAATCCAACACATAAAGACCGTTGAATAAATTTTCCCTACCAAAACAAATACTATCTTTATAAAAGAACCAATGTTCATTTACAAACATGAAAAAATCCATTTGTATATAATTGGATACAGAAATAATGTTTTTAGTAAAAGAAATAACATAATAACAATCGTTTAACAGCAAGATCATCCCAGTTGGCAATGTGAGGTGGTAGTCCCCGACAGCTACAGCAGCAAGTCTATATCTATTGGAGGCTCATAGATCAACCTCCCCTCAGTCAATCTTCTTGAATCTACTTGGTTCCTACATTTGGATACATATGTGAGAACCATAATCGGTATCTAATACCCAATTTGTAGAAACAGATAGATTTCATTCGATAACAAATGCACCTGAAGCTTCCCCTTTCTTCTTAGGCTGGGTGCAGTTCTTCTTCCAATGGACCTTCTTGCCACATGTGAAACAAACTGCCTCTTGTTCCCTTGCCTCCCCTTTGATCTTCCTTTTCTTGGAAGGTCGTGAAGAAGATTTGGGCTTAAATCTCTTCTCCTTCCCTTTCCTATTATTCACTATAAGGACAAAAGGATTTTTATGCTTTATATCTTTTTCCACTTGGAGAATGAAGATAAGAAGATAATATAGGGACTTCTTAATGTTTTTTCATATTGAAATTGACAATAAAGTTATAGAATATCTGAGGGAGTGATGCAAGAATGAGATCAGTGCCCAGTTATTCAGGTAGTTTAAACCTCAGAACCTCCAGAAACTCAATGTAGCCAATGAGCTTGACTACATGAGGCCCAATTGGGGAACGTTCTCCAAGCTTACTCTGACAGAGTGTCTTAGAGATCTCAAACCTTTCATGTATTTCTCTTTCCTGGTGAAGACCAAAGATTTTATCAAGAATGTTATAATCATCCATGTTTTCATGAGACTTCATGAGCTCACTAGACATTGATGATACCATCAAAAATTGAACATCGACTGCATCATTCATATGATTATCATAGACCAGGAAATCCTCATCACTCGCCTCTTTGGCAGGAGGATTAGGTAATGTTGACTCCAGTACGTAAGACTTCCGTTCATGGTGTAGGATAACCCGAAAGCGTCAAAACCATTCCTGGAATTTACTGTCAGTGAGTATGTTTTCTTTATCCAAAATTGATCGCAGGGATAGTGTGGTTGATAAGCTTTTAATTTTTATTCTAAAACTAAAATATCATATCATTAGTACTTTCTTGATTACATTTTATGAGAAATAATAAATTTTATTAAGTCTCCCACTATTTTATCAAGTCCCAATGGCCCTCACCATTGAACTTGGAATGGCTAGTTTCCATGACATTCTAGTGGAAAATATCCATATTCCCCTTTACATAATCCCAACAAGGGTTGGTAAAGCTATTAGAAGGTATTTAGGTAGACATGTCTTTTCCAACTACGAGCTTGGAGCTCCTTGATCTGTTGAGTAGACTCCCCAATCCTGAAATCATGACTTTGGATTTCCTCAACTATTGCCTCCAATATTACACCAATTCTAGAAAGGGATACTCCTCTTAAGGTAATATGGTTAAGTCAACCAAAATTATTTTATAATGGATTCTTTTATAAAAGTAAGTGTCCTAACAAGGGTTGGTCAAACACATAGTTTTATTTTATTTTTTCTTAATCAAGTAACAGAAGGCTTGGTATAACTTAATATTTTATTTGAGGGATTTTTATCTATTATGTGTGAATTTATTATTATCATTGTCACATGATTGTTAATATTAAGTGTAAATTACTTAAGTGATTAACCTTATCTTGATAATATTTACACATAAGTTTGGTTTATTTTTCTTCCATCTTGCATTATTGTTTAATTCATTAATTATGCGATCATGACCACACATCCATAATTATAAACCATGAAAATGGAATAAATAAAATAAAGTAAAGGGTGTGATCATTAGATTTTCTAATGGTTAGTTTATCTAGTAGTTGATAAACTAACCCTGACCTAGGGGATAAATATCTTGAACCTTTTGGGTTCGTGTTTATAGATTTCCACCTGTCCACATATGTATCTCCTGGTATTTGTTTCATCTTGGATCTAGCTTGAACCGCCTCCACTAGCATGGGAGTTCCATCCATTACATATGCCTTTTTTAACTCACATGCAGGTGAGGGGTAAAAATGGGTTTTACATAAAAGAAACCTTTGGCCCACATGCACTATATATTAATGAGGAGAAGGATCACAGGCCAACAAAATTAATTTAAATAAATAAATTTAAAAAACCATTCACA
Source organism: Viscum album (assembly GCA_963277665.1). Taxonomy (NCBI): domain Eukaryota; kingdom Viridiplantae; phylum Streptophyta; class Magnoliopsida; order Santalales; family Viscaceae; genus Viscum; species Viscum album. The sequence continues at coordinate 1,090,158,088 of OY728165.1, forward strand.
TAAAAAGGTCTTGGTCTAGCTCATGATCATTCATATATGCAATGATATTTATGCATAAATAAAACTAGCATTCAATTATTTAATAGTTCATGTTTATGATAAATCACACTTGAATCAATTAATTATAATCTTTAATTAATTAATCCTTTTATCTTAAACCCTTTTTTAATTCCCTTGAGATTCTTATACATCATACTTTTAAAAAAATAAATTCATTTAAAATTATCTTTGTACATAACTTTTACCTTGAAGGAAACCCGGTGAATTTCCCTTCATAACTACCCAATGAGTATAAATGAATATTATGTAGATATTGAGTTAAACACATATATATAAAACACATATCACATGTTGTGCCTCAGCTTTACGCATGGACTATGGTACACGTCTCAAGGGGTTGTATAACATAGTAATAAATTTTAATAAATCTATATAATTTGGATGATTACACAATGTGTAGTTGTAACTACACAATATGTACTATTGTTCACCTTCCATATAAAGTACACGCCCAGGTACATGGCATGTTGATGTACTTCAGAAATATTCCGATTGCATGGCGTGTTCAGGGGGCCACACGCTGTGTAGTATCTGTGTTACACGGTTTCTATCCAGGAAAGCCGTGTATGGGGTACACGGTCCAACCCTAACCTGAAGGGACTACATGCTGTATCTAGTGGACTACATGACATGTAATCTAGAAACCATGTTCCACCTGTTCATGGTCAACATATAGAGTCATTTAAGACTTATAACGACTCCAACACACAGCTTAGTTTGGCGGACCGGTCTGATGCATTGAATCTTGACTACACGGCGTGTATTGATGAATACACGCCTTGTGTTATAGTGTTGTACGACCAGGAATATTTGGCACATTTAGATAATATCCTATATTTTATTTTAATAAAAATTAAAATAAAAGATTGTTTCTCTAAGGTGAATAAGAAATAAAAGTGGGGGAACAGATCTCGAGATTTAGATTTGCAGAACGATTAACTTGAATTGAAACAACTAAATTATTAAATGAGTAAATCATCAATGAAATATTTAAGTAATTATAAACCATGTTGTAACCCCTCTGATACCACTTGATGGTTCCGAGTGCAACGGAAGCGTGGTTGGGCCAAAAACCAACTTTATTATTTACCATGATCAATGATTATTCCATGATCAATACAAAGATGAATGCCAGTCTCCACGGAATAGAATAAAAAATTTATATAGAGAAGGAAGATACCCAAAACCTTTATAGAGGATCTTTCATATCATGTTTATAATTAATTTAATTAATTTTATAATGAAAAGAATACCTAGATCTTTGGTATTTTATTCATTGATGATGTTGATCATCTAGAATGATCCTTCCCGATTATCTTGTTGTGCTTGCGATGATCCAAAATAGAATCCCTCTAGCAGTGATCCACACCTGCTCCGATGGTCTCTGATTAACACCACTCGTTCTCCAGGTTCTAGCACGATGAAGTGAGTGTCTTTTTTCAATCATTCTTGATCTCTTGTTTTTCATCCTTGAAGAACATCTCTCTTTCTTAAGAGGGGCAGGAATAATATTCAACAGAGATATTGTTTAGTTCAATAACTCTCAATTCACCAGCTGTGTAGTTCGGTACATGGCACAATAGACGCATGTGTCTATTTATTGACATGGGGATTCAGTTACAATATTCAATTGCATAATAGCAATTAAATAAATTCATAACCTTAGAGAAAACCTATTCTATTAATATTAATATTGTGTCATTATTTATGTTGTGACAAATTGCGCAAAAAGGATTTATAAATAAAATTTCATGTCATAAAATAATAACAGTGTTATTTTAATTTGTGCCAACAAGTTCAATAATTATTTATCACCTTGAAAAAAAGTTATTTTACTATCAGACCGGCCTTGGTCCACTCAAACTCTTCTTCTATTTATTGAACATCCAAATAAATAAATAAATAAATTATTCTCTTAAATAAATATTTAATTTACAAACAAGTAAATAAATATTTATTAAATTTTCAATAAAATAAATAAATATATTTTACCCCCGATCTGATGAATAAATATTTATTTAATTTATGAAATCATTTTAACTTGAATAAAATTGTTCCAGTATCTTGAGTATAATATTTATTATTTAAAATAAAAAAAGAATTTAATAGAGACCACCAAAAACACTTAGTGTGTGGTCCTCTCGGATTCGTTTTCATTGGAATTGGGTGGGCTCGCCTAAATTCCAGGAGTACTGTATAACAACAGGTCAAGGCACGAAAGAGAAAGAACTTAAAGTCTCAACAACGACATCCACATATGAACACTCACTGTGTAATATAATCCCTTTTTCGCAATATCTCATCAAGTAGGTTTCATGATAGTGTCATCAACTTTTATGCTTGATACATCTTTCTTTGACAACCTAAAATAAACTCGTCATTACACCATGACCATGGAATTTCACTTGACAGTTCTATTTCAATCAAAGGGACAATATATCAACTTATATAAATAGAAGGGATAAATCCTTCCTTGACTTATCCATTCATAACATGCCACTCCTGATGCACCCAATGTACCCTACTTCCTGCCAACTGTCTGCATGACAATTTTTATCAGTAAATAAAAGTGTGCGAGTCATGACATGTATTAATGATAATATTAAATTATACAGAACATTACACATGATTGTAGATAGAAATATCTGATGACACCAGAACATGCGGAGTTCCTACTGGTGGGTCTATTCTCATAATCTCTTATCTTGGATATTACCAAGTGTGATCTTCATGGGTGGAAATCTCATCTGTTTACGAGTACTCACACCTGATAGTCTGCATGCTATGTGTCCCATCATAATATGTCATCCAATTATAGAACTATATTTAAGAATATTGTTATATCATTTCAAGGTTCTCATCATAGCGGAGAACTTCCCTGACCTTATCAATGCAACAAATACTCTAGGACATTATTACATCATAGTTATGCAGAACAATGAACAATATGTAATTAGATGTTTAATATTTAAATACATTAAATATCTATATATGTAATCAAAGTGAAACCAGTTGGTTCTAGGACACCAACTCTTACATGTAGCACTGATTCCCCCCCTCAGTGGTGCATAACTGATCCTTGGGAACATCAATTAGAAATCCATAGGTAAGAGAAGCTTGGATTGGAGTAGTTTCAGGATAGGTGATGATAAAATTATCTAACATTGAGGTGATGATAAAATTTATTTACACAACATCATTATTAACTTTAACATCAGTTGTAGTGATCACATTAGCTTGGATTTACCCCCCTTGGCCTCTTATATTATATGATCCATTGAATCTTGTGGAATTGGTTTGAATAATTCTATGTATCCTTATAAATGAATTATGATATAGTGGTGAATTATTTCATTCTCTTTCATTCATGAACTAGATGACCCTTTTCTCCCCACTTGTAAGAAAATATCATTCCCTTATAAGATGATTCTTTTCATAGTTATCACATTGTGAAAATCCCATTTTTCCCATTTTATTATTTGATGCATTTATTTTTATTTGATGATAAAATAACCTCTTATTTTATTTATCTTCATTGAAGATATATGACCTAAAAAATTCTTTATTTTTATTCATATAGAATTATACTATCTCCTCATACAATTAAAACATTTGGGAGACTAGTTCCCTTCAAAGGTTTTTCTTATGCTCGTAAAAGAATTTATTAATATTTCTTTTCATGTTATGTATGTAGTTTGGTGCTCAACTTTATAATATTTTTATAGTAGCCTCATATTCATAAACACATTTTTTTACCTTTTACTTTATGTTGAGGAACTTCCAAACAATTTTATCTCATTTTTATTGAGGAACTATTAAATTTTCTCCATTACGTACTTTCCATTTTATTATCCTCTTCAGTATTCTGGATCAATGATATCTATTGATCACTATTTCACTTTTAATAATAAACTTTTATAATAACCTTTTCTCATTCATTACTTCCCAAATCTAGGAATATATTTTTTAGGGACTTGATTCATTTCTCAACTACTAATAGATTCATAGTTACCTTAATGAAGTAGGATTCCTTCTCATAAGATTTTCCAGCAAATTTGAATCATGTTGTGGAATAATAGGTATGAGAAAGGATATTTTCCATAACCTTGGAAAAGTTTTTCCAATATGGCCTTTATCTAACCAGATCCAAAACTTATTGTATTTAATTTCTCATAAGTGAAATATCTATATTGAATACAAGTGTTGATATGATTTCCCTTTATTATACAAGGTGTTATCTCTAAACAAAGTCCCACACTAATTAGATTATAACATCATTAATATTTATCCATGATATAAAAATCCCTAAAATTTATTGATAATTCCATGGGTTTATCATAATTGTTTCTCTAAAAATTTTATTCTAAAATATAGTTCTCAAGGGTCCTACTAAACATCCTCTAATACCAATTATAAAAACACTGAATCTAATAACCCAAAGCTAGTGTTTATATTATTAAATTAATATAAGATTTAATGGATCACATAAATAAAGGATTATTAGTTTATTGGACTTAAAAAACTAGATACATGCATGATTTTCATATTACATTGGAAAAATAACACATATCATGATAAATCTTCTGGAATTCCTAATAATCATTCAATGATTCCACTTCATATCCTAGGTGAAGGAAAACAAAATAAATGGTGAGATCCATTTCTCAACAAGGGAAATCATATAGTTAAATATATCATGAATACATAAGCATAAACAACATTATAGAGTAAATAATCAATACATGTGACATTTAATCAATAACTTGTACGTCAAAATATATATATGGAAGATAAAAAAATATCATGGATAATAATAATAACTAAAATTATAAGAAAGGAACTACAAAACATTTAATGTCATGATCATAATTTGAATAACTCATTCCAATACATCATTATCCTTACCATTAGGTTCATATGCTAAGACATTTCAATGAATTTGATGGTATAGATAAAATACCCAAAAAAATCCCAACTATTTATCTCATGAGACCTATTGATGCCTAAAGGGGATATCTATAACTTTTCCCCACCTGACACATACATATTTTTAGTGCATTCCTTATATATTAAATTAGTAATTTAAAATATTATAAACATACCATATCAATGAATATATATCTATATTGAATAAATAATTCAGAACATGAAAATTTTCCTTGAAAATTATATAACATTACTAACATGTTTATGTCAACTAACACTGTATATTTTAATAGTATTTGGTTAAGATAATAATAAACTATTATAAATGATACTGAATATATTCATGATACTAAAATATTTATAGAAAGGAAAAATAATAATTTCTAATGAATAATGAAGTTTTATAAGGAACATGATCACAAGAAAGTGAATTATATCAAAATAAGTTATAATCCATAAAATAGTAAAAGATGATAGAAACCCATTAATTCATAAAAAATAATAGTTTAAAATAAAGGCATTTATTATGAGAATTAGAGAGGAAAATGTAAGTGAAAATTTTAAAAGAACATTCCTTAAAAGTGTTGTAACTTTTTTGTAAAAATGAAGATATATCTCATTTCCAAAATTATTTTCAACCTTTCAGAAAATAATTACTTTTATTTTAATATAAATATTAAAAAATAAAATAAAAATGGAAAATTATTTTCTTTGAAAGAATATTGAAACATGTAAAATAATCTATATAGGGAATAATAGTTATGGAGAATAGAAAAACATATTTCAATGTATATGAGAAAAAGATCATTCCCTTCACACTTTTGTAAAAAATAAAAAATGACTTGTTTGGAAAATATTAAAAATATTATTTTTTAAACATTATAAGCAATGTAAAAGGTAGAAAAAATGATATTTACCAATCATTTAAATGTAGATAAAAACATATGTTGAATAATTTGAAGAATATGGATATGCAAGAGGAAAATTCTTGACCAAAAGAAATGAAACGAGGTTTGCTTTCATCACAACATTATTTAAATATTTTTTAACAATAGAAATATAAAATATTGGAAGAAAACATGGAAACCCCATAAATAATCAGATTAAAATAATGTAGATGGTTTTTAAGAATAAAAAAATCATTTAACTCTTCCAACATAAATTTTAATATGAACAATCATGAATAAGAGTGAGATTTTAAAATGGACTTTTATGTCATTAATTTATTTAGAATAAAAAAATATAAAAGATTAATTGAAACCTTAAATACCATGAAAAGGATTAATTCATGATATAATACTTCAAAGTGGAAATATTTCAACAATATAAATTAAATTAGGTGAATAATATAAAACACGTATTAATAGAGAAAAATTGAGATGAAAAAACTCTTACCATAGATTCCTTCTTGCTCAGACGTGTTATATCCACCTGAATACTCAATTTAAATTTATTAAATTATTTATTCAAGACCATTTTTATAAATATTTCATTTTACAAATTCCATTTATAGTCATTTCACATATTTTCATTGTATAGATCTTATTTACGTTGACCACTTATGGTTGTTTAGTCAATTTCTTCAAAAGTATTTCTATATATTGACCATGATCCAAGGTTTAATGTAATGGTTCCATCACCTACAAAATTTTAATAATTTAATTGATATAAGTTTAGTAATTTTATTAAATTTTATAACAAACCATGAAAATAAGTAATCGAAAAACAAAATACCACATTCATGGAGGCGGTAGTCTGCACGTAGGCATGGTGACATTATCATTTTCCAATAGTAGTGAAGAAAATAATGTATATTACGATTAAAACTTCAAGAATTATATTTATATGATAAATATAATATATATTCATTAATTCCATATTTATAAGTAGCTAATTGAGATGATTATGAAAAATGAATTACACCACTATATAGAGATGATAGTTCATACATACACACAAGTGATGTTTTCATTTTTCTATAAGATTGAATGGAGAAATAAAATGGATGTAACATTAACATAAAAACATATCAGTATATTAAATTTATTTATTTATATATTTTAAGGTTTTTATTGATTATTTGGAGGATGTTTAATGAGAAAATTGATTTAAAAGGCATAGTAAGAACATGTACCTCTAATTTTGGTAGTTTCCTTTGTCTTACACCATATGAATTCCTGAAGTGGTTTTTTGGTGAGACCAAGAACACTAGATCAAGAAAATAGATTTGGGAATTTATTTGAGTATTTATTTTCTTTCTAATTATATCAATAATTTTGTAGAAGTGAGAGGGGTAGGTTTCCTTTTATAATTTCTACAGGTGGAAAAGTTGTAAATATTTGAAAATTTATTATATAATATATGTTTTACTAGAGTAATGTGGATAAAAATTATCATAGCTTAAAATATTATAAGAGTGAGTAATAAATCAAGACAAAATATTATTTTAAGATAGTTTTTAGTGTTATCCTAAATCCTTATACCTTTATTTTAACCATTTTAATTACATTTTACCCTTAACCAGGGTGATAAATTTTTACCATGGTTGCTATTCATTGTGAAAAAATATGAAATTGACCTCATAAAAAAAATTTGTCAGGATAATTCCAAATATTTAATCCCTTTTCAAATATTAAATTTCCATTAGAGTGAAAATTTACTTTTAATATATGTTCATAAAATGCAATGAAAAGTTGTTTCTAGGAAAATGATCGTTTTGAGCATAAAAATGGTTTAATACCAAAATAATATTTAATATTGATTAAAATATAATTAATTATAATATTTTAAATATAAGGAGTCTTATTTTTTATTCAAGCCATTAAAAATTGAAAGGAACATAGTGAATGCTTTATTAAGATAGAAAAGAAAAAAAATATTTCTTTTAAAGGAAAACATTAATTATATTTTCTAAATGTCAACCACATATATATAAAATAGATTTTATATTTTTAAATTTATTTTACTACTTATTTAAATTAAATTTGTTCTATAAAACATTTTTATAAAATTTAAAGTCATTCTTATATCATCATAATCACAAAAAATGACATTATCTATATTTTTTACTATTCCTTCAAAATTCAACTACTTTTGAAAATCTAAAAAATTCACCATACGATAATTTTTACATGATGAATTAAAAAATAAATTAATTTCATAATATTCAAATTTTAAAATTAGGAATTTATATTTTAATCTCATTAATTAAAAAATCTATTTATATTTTTTTTACATTCTTCAAAATGGAATATTTACTTACTATAACAAAAGATTGAATGTGACAGTGTATATATCATCTCTATGATCTAGACAGTCAATTATCTAAATAATATACACTAGTATATTCCTTTTATATTCATTCATCTAGAAAAAAACATTACATGTCACTATGGTTGACCTTTTGACCTTAGAACCACTATTTGTTAGTCATGCTCACCTCTACACAAAAGTGTATCATTTGTTTCACACCTTGATGAAACCATATCTACACCCCATTGATTCTATAATAGTTGTTGTCTTTGTTGGATCTCAATAAAAAATACCACATTCAAAAAATATATGATAGTCATAATATATTGAATTGGAAATGTTGTTATATGAACAATCTAACACTAGATGTTATACATCCCTACAACACCTAAATCTTATACTGTGGTGACTCATAAACCACCATGCACATATTAGGGTTAGGTTCCAAAAAAAATATAAGCATGTAGTAAATACATAATTATCTTCACATATAGTCAAATTCCTAGATTTCATGATCAGAATTACAAAAAAAGGATATATAGTCTAACACCATATTGGTTTTCATGGAAAATTAAACAGCCAAATCCCATTCCACTCCAAAAATAAATTTGAAATCATATTTGGTATAAAAAAATTCTATTAAAACCTTCTGTTCCGAGCACAAATCATGATAACTATCTCTTACCTCCTAGTGTCAAGGATCTGAAACACAAATAAATAACATCAAATGTGAATTTATCTTAATAAAATAACTTAGTTTTTTTCATAGAAAGAAAAAAACAATCCAATCTTCCCTAAAAACAATAAAATCAGTCTTCACTTATCATGGTTAGTAACACAACATAAAATCCATCCCAATGTGATTCTTTAAAAGTTTCATAGCACTTTTTCAAGCTCCCAAATATTACATTTTTTAAATAAAATCAAACTATATATGAAATAACATGCAAAAACCTTATCATGATACAAATTTTCAACAACATTTCTATGACTGAACATTATTACGTCCTGAACCATAATATTATTCAGTAAAGATATCAAAGTGCTACTCGACATTAGTCATGCCTCCCTGATTTTTTATGGCTATAAACTATAAGCTGAGGAATATCGGGTGATAGTTGGGAGGATATAGCCCCACAAGATAAACATTAATAACTACACTTCCATAGAGTAATAAACTAAAAATAAATGTAAAAGTGATTTCATGCTATATATAAAATGAAAAAATTAAACATCTATAATTCCAAGATATATACAAAGAAATAAATTTGATTTTTTTCTTCTAATCATAAATGTACATCCCAAGTAACAAAAATAAACTGGTATCTTGACATCAAGGAAGCACTCAACCCTTTTTCAGAACCATGATATATAGTTGATGCGACATATATATTCTCATATTCAATAGGAAAAAAACCTTATCCTTAGTTATTCCATTAGATATAATGCTAGAATCTCTCCTAGAGGGTCCATGTATGGTGTGAGTAAAAACTCAGTAGGCCTCAACTAATGATATCCCTAGATAATATCCATATGTATACCTATGTATGAAAGTCAAAATAAATGGTAACCAAAATATAAGACACTTCCAACTCCACTCATGCTCAAATATCCCAAAATATTAATTTTAATACCTCATCCAATGCTGAAGTGGAACAATGAATATATAATATATCATATATGAGGTTCCCTCATCCATCCAATATATTCATGTCATAAGAAATACCATTTAAAATAAACCATGATTCTAAAAAAACACATCCAATAATATTATCACTATCCCCACTATCTTCCAAAAATTTTACCAAAATCTAACTAAATAACTTAACAAACACCAAATCACAACCACACCTATCATTTTTAGATACTAGGTCATCATCACCGAACATAGGGTGAGTATAATTCTCCCATAAACTAGCCTCATTAACCATAAATTGTATATACCAAAGGTACGTTTTCCTCTATTAAAAAACCCCATAATCAACTATATTATGTCACATAACTATGTAGGATATCACTAAGAAACTAGTGGTCGAAAACAACCCATAGGAACCAATCTATGTGAAAACTACTCCAATAGAATATGTACCAACATTGAGTCACATCACCAGAATCATATAAAAATAATATGAAGAACCTCCACTTCTATCAACAACAATGTTCGACACCATCATCATCATACTAAAGAGACAATGTTTCCACTATCTGCATTATTCAACCATATCCACATCAATACAATGAACCTCTATAGACCCATTCCCTATCATCAACATAGTTGATAGTAACATAGGTTACATCCATTTTGTTTCAAAAAAACATATTATCCATTATGTATAATGAACCACCTCATTAAAAGAAAGACAATCAGGACCAAAAAACTCCAAAACCCCCCAAAAAATATCAGTTCATAAAAATACAAACCCTTAATTTTCTACTTGGGACTACCCCTAATTATTTGTTATGAAACACATAATACCCAAGTAGTTCATTTCTATTCATCTAAATGACCATACCCTCTGCATTTTATTAAAAAATATATAGAAACACATATAACACATGAAATATTGAGGAACCACCTAAGAAGATTTAGTAATATTATACTCATCAAGAAACAATGATAAATCAGTATTTAATTAAATTAAATGAGGTAATATAACAAATACACTAATTTTGGGTGAAATCAACTGAAGGTATGGAAACAATAGGAGAAACCAATACTAATAACCATGAGAAATCTAACCTTACCCATTACCTCCCCCTATAGTATAAATAAATATGAATAATCAATATTTTTTGAACATATCACTTTGATATGTATTGATGAACGAGATATACATCTTAGGAACACGTTCTATATTATATCTTAAATGGATAAAATTCTCCTTTTATAATAACTAAATAATTTAATTAATCATTTTAAAAAAAATCTGGATGGACTCATCACACCTAAAATTTCACAATGTCTTGGACCCTTATATATAAACCGTTATATATAGGAACCCTTACATTTGAACCGTTATAGGGCAAGCCTTATGTATAATTATAGATAAACCTTACATATCATATGATCTTTATATATCAGAAATGATACCCTTACATATCTTTAGTAACATATTGGATTCCCTTACACATCCTATAGATAACCCTTACATGTCACATTTACATCCCACAGTTAACAATTTTTTTACAGTTCTCTTGATGAACTTCATATGAAAAAGATCTACCCTTGTATATATTTTGGATACTCCCATACATAGTCAAATTGCACCACCTAAAAACCATTACAGATCTGGGGAACCTTTATGTATCTGAATTATGTCTATTTTCTAATCGTTATGCATCACTATGTATGTATCAATCCATGAATATTATATCATACTATTGTATAGGGTACTTGGTGTTAACCATTATGCATCCCAAAAGGTAATAATTACTTATCAAGTTATTTACCCTTAGGTATTACCATTTCTATATATAATCCTTTACATATTACAGGGTGGATCTGAGTTACTTTTATTTATCATAGGGTTAAAAATTATATATCATAGGTATCCAATCACATTACTAGTTGTTCCTACCTCTCATAAGTTGAATTTTAAAAATTATGATCCTTATTCATTATAACCCTTACACCTGAAAACCCTTTCTTATAAAGACACACATATATGATGAGTTTTATATTTTCTCATAACCATAATTTAATTCCAAAACAGACCAAAATATTATCACAAATTCATCCATAATCATAATTGATATCAAACCAAATCACATATACACCTCTATCTTTAAAAATTATTCTATATACCACATAATGAATAATCTCACAAATAATTACCAATATTGGTACCACTCCCATAAATCAATCTTGGGCCTATACTGACACCACTAACACCTCAGCATGGTACAAAGTCATATTTTTTTATCTAAAATATGATCTGATATACCTCTCCTGAATACATGATCCATTATACTTTACAAATTTTAGATAGTGGTACTAGACATATGACCTAAAACACTAATATAGTTTTCCTGGTAATATAAATAAAAAATCCATGACACTAGTCATATTTATTTGACCTAAAACAATAAGTCAATGTTCTAAGGAATGAAAACTAGAAATAAATACATAAATACTACACAGATGAACTGATACTAGAAGATAGTGATCTTATTCATTAACCTAATATAATAAGACCTCAATATTAGTATATAGAAAAAACTTATAGTATAGTATTCCTTATCATATGAAATATAAATTTAAGCCCTCACACATAGAAGTATGGACTAAGGATCTTTGATAATGGTTTTAATTTTTTTACCTTAAGTAGTATATCCTTTTTCATGTTACATGACCTTAAAATCCTAGACCACCATCCTTCCTTCATGTCCTAAAACTACAATAAGTATCTTCATCCCTAAAAAATTAAATAAATGGTATAACTACATTCATGGATATAAACTATAAGTCTGATCACTAAGGATGAGTTTTACTCCTTACTTATATCACTCAAAACAATATGTAATTTTTACATTCAATGTCATGATTTAAAAAATATTTTATTAAAGGAGACATGTCAAAATTTTTATATTTCATTAAATAATGATACAAAAATAAATTTTTATTGATAAACTCAAATAGAGGATATATATATATATATGAAGTTCTTCACAAGTACAATCCCAATGATATGGATCTGTCTGACTCTCTTTATTTTGACTCACCTTGATCGACAATAATAAACATCATCATAAATATTTTACTTTACTAAACAGTAATAAACACCAATATAATCCTTTATTAATCATAAACTCCAACATAAATATTCAATGAAAAATATCAAACTAAACAAATGACACACAACTTTAGAAATATCCCCTTGACTTCCCTGATGAAACTAAATTCTATTGAAAACCTTTCACTATGTTGGATGATAATAAACAATAATGTAAATTTTTTAATTTTATTGAAAAACATAAAATTCATTAAAAAATTATCATAGTGAATATAATAGAACTCTCACATACACCATTCACCTTTCAGGAAAATGTTAAAATATAATATTAACAATTTATTTCTCATATGACATGATTCTCTATTTTAATTATTAGATATAACTAAGGAATGACAATAAAAAATATACATTTGAGATATAAATATAATATGGTGAAAAAAAGTATTTTATAGTTGAAACCAAACTCTAGTGTAAAAAATTCACCTTTGTAAATGGTATTAAAATTGTGTATAAACACCCTTAATGTTTTGAATTAAACACTAGTAATATTTGAAGTTCCCAGTCAGGATCCAAGTATAACTGAGAGGGGGAGGGGTGAATCAGTGATATCTTTTTCTTTTTAAGTTTCCCCTTTCTTGAAACAACCTTCGCCTCATGTTAAAGAGTTTCTTCCCTGTTGAACACACACAACCACAGGAACACAAGATTTACAAGGTTCACTGCTCAACAAGAGTAGCTATGTCCTTGGTATGGTATGGAAACAATCCAGTACCACACAATCCACTAGAAAACAATCCTTTGATGTGGAATACAACGAGTAGGATATACCCTTACACTCATGCAGCACTTTGAAAATAATACAATAGTGCGTGTGCACCCTCTTAGCACAAATAGGGTAACACAATGTTTCAGTGCTTCTTTACAATTGAACAGATGTATTCTCTGAAGTACAAATATTCACTTTCATACCTAGAAGCTAGTAATAACTCTCTTACGCACAACTGAATATGTGCAAAGACCCCAAATATTTTGCGCATCCTTTAGGGTGCCTTGCGCGCAATTCAAATGGCTTGGGCGTAAAAATTCCCTTTTGGCGCGGAAATCATTTTCGCGCAACTTCCCTTTCTCGCGCAAAGTTTCACTTTTTGCGCAGCTTCCAAATTTTTTCACGCAACTGTCTTTATTTCACGAAAACCTATTTCTTTTCGCGCACCCCACTTAGCATAAGATTTTACGCGCACCAGAGCTTGGAATTTCTTCTATGTGTCGAGCCTTAACAAATGGTGAGGGTTAGCCTCATATTTATAGGCAATTTTGACCCCGCGCGAAAAACCCTAATCCGTGTGTAAAACCTCCTCCATGTGCGTAAAAACTCTTTTATGCAACTTCATCTTTCATGCCATGCTTCAATATTTCACGCACCTCATGCCTTTTCCATTTTTCATCCTTCTAAGCATGAATCACCAATTGCGCGCAAAATTCCACACCGCATTCCATATTGCGCGCAAACCCATCCTTTCACGCGACATCATATTTCGTGAAATGATCAAATTTTTCGCGCAGCTCATGCCTTTGAAAATTTTTGAGCTTCTAATCTCAAAACATCTTTTGCACGAAAAATATAATTCCTCTATTTCGCGCATCCCGCAGATATTTCGCGCAACCCGCTACTATTTCGCGCAGCCCGCATATATTGCGCGCACCACTTTATTTTTACACGCAACATGCCTAAATTTTGGCGCACTCCATGCCTTTTTCATTTTTTGATGTTCTGATCTTGAATCATTCCTTGAACGCAAAAATCTAAACCATATTCAATCTTTCATGCTTCATCCATTTCCAAAAACATTTCTTCATCTCCCGATTTTTAGGCCCTAAAATTTGGCAAACACTGGAAAACGGCGCTACCTTAAACTGTGCTTTTCTGTCATCCCCAGATTGTCCATTGCTTTGTCATTTTCTCTCTTCACTGCTTCCCGTAACCATTCTTCTGCTCTTATCATGAATCTCACTATCATGATATTTATCCTTTGATAGATCATCTTTAGCATCGTCAGAGTTGCAATGGGAACTGAAACTTCCCTATCTCCCAGCAGCATCATTCCTTCCAATCAAAACTTTATATGACTGGCATCATCATTTATCCCCCTTTCCTTCATAAGGCTTGAATCACAAGTTCTCTTAGCTCATGATATGTGTGAAATACATACCAGCAAAGCATCATCTGATTTGTGATCCTTTTACAAAGTGAATTGATTTATCTTCTTTGACAACAAAATACAACACTCTGCAAAGGCTAACTCTTCAAACTTTCTTCTCCATTCAACTTGGACCCAACAATATTCCTTATGTCTTTTAGAGGATAGTAAATAATAGAAAAAATATTAATCAATTTAGAAGGCCATAATATCTTGTATACCAAAATAATTTACTATTCTATAGAATGGTCATATACACCTTTACATGAGCTTTTAGGTAAGGAGATATTAGATCAATATTTTTAATGTTACATGAATAAAAATTATTTTGGGTGATAAGATAATGGAGTAGTTTAAAATTGAAAATCATATGAATTGGGGATCCTGGGGGATGATGTGGGTAGTCATGTTTATTGATGATAAGGAAACACATAAAAGTTTTTTTGTGATGAGGAACATAATTGGGTTTTTAAAAACATGATAAAAATATACTTTTCTGGAATTGATGATCCAATATTTATTTTTTTGAAATGATTATGTGACCCAATGATCCATGTGTGTGATTAGCATAAATTTTTTAGTTGGTGATGGGATAATAGATAAATTTTATGGTGGTATGATAGTGAATCAGGATTCATATTCTTTATTATCATATACATATAATATTTTACACCTTCCAATACATATTTAATTTATCACATATTCCCCTCACACCTTCTTGAATGGAATTAAAATCTACAATGAATATTCTTATAAATTTAAACTATAAAATAACCATACATTCTCATCCTATAATATTGAGAAAATATGTTCTCATATAATGGGATAATTTAACAAATGAAATATCCTATTAAATTTAGTAGAAATAGTTGATCTGCATCCTTACATATGTTCACTTTTAAAATGAAACCAACCATGAAAAAAGCTTGTATTATTACCTATAATTGTTTTAAAAACATGAATTAAATTAATAAGAGGTTACTGAATCAATATATAATCCTCAGGGATATATGTTTAAAATTCCCATATTCTCATATTTAACATGTATATAAAAATATCCCCTTGATCGTGTCCCTTCCTCACATGAAAAGTAGATTCATGGTTTTATTGGGTGGAAAAATCCATAAAAAATTTAATAACCATACATGAAATCATTCACCAATGATTGTGGTTGATAGACTATAAAAATTTAGATGTAAAGAATAATTGATAGGTTATTTTTTTAATCCCATAAAATCTATATATATTTTTTACTGATGGGTTTTTGAGTATGGTAAATATTAAATTGGTTAGGGGAAACATGTCATCTAATTTTTCTTATACAATCTATAGTCACCATATTAAAATCCTATAGACATTAAATTTCATCATAAATTTTTTTTCTATCATAGATCCTCAACATTATGATTGTATTTCCCAGTGTATAAGCACCATCTCTTGATATTTAATATTCATGTTCAAGAATTAAAATGAGTTGAAATGATCCTAATGAAACAAGGTTCATAATAAGCCTATTAGGAATGATTTCATGATGATCTATACCACATTATATGATATGAAAAATACGACTCTTATTTTCACCAGTATCCATTTTGGGATTCTCACTAATGAATTTTATAGCACCCTCCTTTAATACTAAGTATAGAGAATATAAGATACTATATTCATTTTTATAGAATATTATATATCACTAATTAATGTTGGTCTCCACTATTACTATGTAACCCAAACTTCTCAATAGATTTTAAAGGAAATCCCAAAATTATAATTCCAAGTATAGAAACCCATAATAAGATCCCATATATAGAAATGAAACCATGTTATTTAAAATGAGGTCAACCCACTCATTCAGTTTTATACCCGCACGGTGCATACCTTATTCAAAATAGTGACCTAGGATGATTTCTAAATAATAGTTGGACGGTTTTCCATATAATTTTTTATGATATCTTTGTTTAAACCTCTAAGTGATATTACAACCTTGAGGGAGACCAATTACTATTTACTTTCTCCACTTATTGATGTTATAATTCATTTCAATAGTCCTCAAAAAATTTCTAACATCAATAGACCTCGTGGTTTTCGCAATGTAAAGGATATATAAATACTCCATATATGTTCTCTACATTGTATCCATGGTAAATTTAATCCTTAAAAATAATTTAATAGATGCTATGGAATTATGAAATATAACACCAAAAATTACTGAAATTATGGTCCTCTTCATTACATAGAAAAAATCCTTAACACAGGGTTATATCTAAAACATTAGAATCATTTCCAAGATTTATTTTATTGTTCATAACAATATAGTATATGAAAATAATTTTAATTTTTATTCACAAGTGATTTTACATAGAATCCTAGATGTTAAATTTCACATCATACTCAACTAAATCGAAGGAATAAAACTCTAATCTTGCGTCATTAGTCTATCTATAGATTCTCTGGATATGAATATTATAACCTTGTATCAGGAAATGATCTATAAAATAGATAAAAACATTTTAGATGTTGTACTGATGAACACCTAAATCACATCCTAGTCAAGGGAAATATAAAAATATTATACTTTATAGATCCCACTATTGGATCATTATAACCTGGAAGATGATAAAAACTTCCATGTTGTCATAATATTTAAATAAAAGGTGTTTAGAAATTGATCCCTATAGTCAAAATAACTTAGATATTCAACTATTATAGATATTACTGACTCATATATCATGTGGGAGTAATTTTTGGGAGTAAAAATTCTAGCCATTTACATACATCCCACCAATAATAAGTATGAAATACCTTATCAAATAATATAGGAAAATGTTTCAGACATCTATCACATTTTTTTTGAAAAAAATTAGTGATATTTTATATTAAAATATTTCACGCATTGTGTATGAAATTCATCCCATATTATGTGTTGATAATTTTTGAGATCTTAACATTATTACTCTTTTAGTATAATAAAAACTAATGTCTAGAAAACAAAATGAGTGTCTCATGGGTTGTTATATTAATACCCTAAGATAAATAAAATGAATTATCTAATAATATCCCCTATCTATGCATCAGTGGACAAGAGAAATTATTTTCACTATAATTCACTCCTCTTGATCATTATAATGAATGATATAAGACCTCGTCCATGAATCCATTTGTTGATCAGTCTCCAGAGTAGGAATAAAAGTTTTCCCATTTGGATGTATATTAGATCTGAGGTTGAGAAAAATAAATTGGAATTCCCAAAATGTAGTACTCAACATGATGATGTAAAATAGGTTTTCTCAATGGTATCTAATAATAAACTATCTCATTCATGAATTCATTCATATTGTAAATGTAGTGTCAAACCTTAGAAATTTGAGACCAATTATCACAAGGGCTCAGCTATAGAAGCTTACATTCAGATGACATTACAAAATGTAAAGGAAAAATATGTATAAAACCCACTTTATCCATTAATATTCAATATAAGAGTCTAGTAGACCTGGAATTTCCCATTTTCAACATTATCAATATAGGAACAAATATAACACATTCGCTTAGTGGTATTTTTCTAAATAATCATATCATAAATTAAGGACTAATTAAAATGTGTATTTAGTTAATGAAACAAAAAATAGAAATAATTTACATTCATATTAATGGGGGAATCACCACGTGTAACTAGAACATGAACATGTCAATTTAACCCTTTTTAGAAATATAGGAGAATTTTATTAGGATAACTTTTTTATGGAATGAAACACACTACCATGAAAAAGTACATATAACTGAATGGATAAAAATTAAAAGTTCTACAAAGCTATAAGTACAAATAACATTCATCCAAAAGAGTTAATTGATATGATCCTCATGATAGATATTCAATTCCAAATGATGACTAAAAATGTAAAATGTTGATAATGATCAGATTCTTGTGATTCATGAGTCAATAATAATAATCACAACTAAACATTCTATTGTGCATCATAATTTTACCAATAATGAATTTTTTTATACAATATCCCACCTAAAAATTACCACCCTATTGATATCATTGAAGAGGGAGTGTGAAAAATACCTTAAAAGAAACCTCATGGATCAAAGGCCATACCCAATTTAATGTTTGCATTGACCCATTGTTTCAGTAATAATGACATGGGTAAATTTATTACCCTATCCTCCCAAAACAAAAAACCCAAGGATTATAATTCTATATCTATTAAAGAGGATATTTCCTATATAATATAGTATAATGAGAACCCTATAAATTATGATGACAAAATTATATATGGTAACATTCCCAATAATGATGTTAATGAAGTAAAATCACTATTGCACATAGTTTATCCACCCTAAATAATGAAAACTAGAAATGAATGCAGAAAACCATCCCACCATGTATGTCATTATAATAATCATTACTTTGGTAATTCATCTCCTTATTGAATTACAAATAATTCCCTCCCATGAGCTACCACTACTCTCTAGTTTAAGAAATATCTATTTGGAATGTTTCTATAAATATAACAACCATAATAGTCAAGATAATTGATTTCATAATAACTTGATTAGAGGTGATTTAAGTAATAGATTTAATAGTATAACATGAAATTAAATAATATATTGAGTAGGTTGACTTGAATCCCATGCCATAGAGCTTTGATAATCCAAAATTATTTTCCTTTAATCAATATGAAGAGTATAAGAAAAATCCCACAAGTGTTTCCTCATGATGAGTATTAATTTTGGGAAACCCTAAAAAAATAAAGGTATATAATATCATAAGCTTCATCTAAAATTATTATGGAATATTATTCATTTGGTAAAAATATACAGTGGTCAAAACCTTTCACAAATGGGGAATTCGCTGATAATATTTCATCTTAAAATTAATTATTATAAAAATAATGAATATCATTTGTGACCCAAAAAAATGAAATTAACATTTAATTGTGAGATTTTATGATATCATCACTTCAGAAAATGGATTGAAAATTTTCATTATCGTAGAACCTCCCCTAAATAAAATATTTGAAATTTATTTTATGAACACGAATAAATATTTTCCTGTAAATTAATATCATTATTTCTAACCTGGTGGAATCTAGGAAGTTTTCAAAATATTACTACATTTATAGGATTAAAATCATAATTTAAAGTTAGAATATGTACTAGTATAACCAACTAAATATAGAAGTTCTAATATGGTAGAAATAGAAACTATCACCCTTATGTTAGTAATGACATTTTCCATTATTCAAAAAAACCAATCAGGTTCAAGGTGGTAGTGTATCCTATGTTTTTATAATAGTAGTAGCTATGTGTGCATCCTTGTCAAAACATTAAATATATTAATATAGAATATAGGTGATATAAATTTTTGACAATGAAAAATAAGACTTATTCTTAATTAGTTGAATTCATCCTATGGTAATTTTTATTTGACATAGAACACAACTATATTTTATAACCAAATATTAGGAAACCTAAGGGGTAATTCCATTCTAACATCCTAACTAATACTAATGACATTGGATGATTAGATAAAACATTATAAAATACGTCATCATCATTTATTTTCTCTAGATAATGGTAGATGGAGGTTTAGTAATATTAGATAATAAAAATTCTTATGTAATTCATGTTTCTACCCATATTTTGGAAGAATATGATCAATAGGAGGATGAATCAAAATATCCCATGAAATGTGATGAATGGATTATTATGAAACCAATAATTCTTGAACACATCATAATCATGGAATATTTGAGTCACTAATTCATTAACCAAATTTCTAGTGAACACTTAGCTGGAACACCTTCTTCTTGAGGTCGTTCTAAAAGAAAACATAGTGGACACTAACAAACCAAAGATTAAAGATAATAACTATCAAGTTTCCCCTAACTAGAACACACACGCATACACAAACACACACATATATAATTTATAACCTGATTTTGGGAGGTCATAAAATTCTACACTAAATAGATTTTTCCTCTAATAAATAGTTTTAGTTTTCCCCTATCAATATCATTCAACTATAATACGAATCTATTGATGAAGATGGGTTTTTTAAAGTAGAATTCAATGGTACCTATTTAAAAATATCCTAGGTAAGGGAAAGTAATTCCTAGAAGTCGTCCAAAAATTGATGATTTGTTTAAGAGCATATTATTCAAAAAGTTAAATCTAGAAGGATGGTGATTCAACAGGCTCATAGAGAAGATTTCCTAATTTCAAACACTCTATTGATTTTTATTCTCTAATCATAAAAGTTTCTAAGATATAATATTTTTAAATCCATTCAATATAGGATCTAAATGAGACCACATTACCGATACCCCATTTTGTAAAGACATCATCATGTTATAATCAAATGGAATTAGCTTCTTAGTCACCTCAACCCTTAGTGCTTCAATCTTTAGTTTAGCTACATGAAGGAATTCATAATACCTTAGCCTAGATATATTATTTAATGAAGTATATATATTACATTTACATATTACACTCAATCCTTAATATCCTTTTCTTATTGAATGTTCTAAGAGAGTCCCGTGATAATTTTCAATTAAACCATAGATATTTTTCAAACTAATAATAATAATAATAATTCATAATATATCAAGAATAAATTTATATATTTTCTCATTAATATATATATTAGATTGTATAACCAAGAATAGATAGTATAAGGTCACATTTGGCACCAATATGTATTAGGTTACCACAGTAATGTCAATATCCACTATATATTTGTGGGTAACGACATCGAGATCACCCTCATTACATCTCATCCCCTTAGAAGCCATGGATTTATGGAGTCTGACTTATCCCCATATTAATTAAATGTATAAAGATAAAAAATTGAGAATTGTATGTATGAAAATTAATTCTTATTTTATTTCTTTTACATCATTCGATGGAAACCATGTTCATTTTCATCATCTAAGATACAATTTTCATTACCTTTATAGGTATGTCATAGTTTAATTTGTATAATATTTTCCCTTCTATCTTCAATTCCATGAATTCATTATCAAAACTTATCTTTGATTTATTATCAATTATTAATCCCCTTTTAACTGTTTTTAATCCATATACATTGATATTGTGTAATATAAGTGGGATTGGAATTAAGTTAAAAACAAAAAAACAATATAGGTGTTTTCACCCAAATAGACTTTATGATACCTTTTCTAGACTATATAATGATATAAAGAAGTGTTTTTCACATCTTACTCACGTTATTAAGATATTAATGATATATTTTGGAAATAATATTATTCTACCCCCTATATATATGGGTCCTTATAATAACCTCTTCTCATTCAATGAATAATTTGATAGAGTATTTTACCACTTTAATTCATAGATGTGGAAATTCTTATACCCATATAGCCTATGATCTCTTACTCTATAGTGTTTTATATCTATAATTATGTAGATCAAACTGAAATTAATCAAATAAAATTAGAAAAAAAATCAGTATTTATAAATTCAATAAAAAAAATATTCATGGATTGGAGATCTCCACCATCATCTATATGTCCTCTACAAAACTCAAATGTTCTAAAATTTTCTCTGATGAACCTATCCTTGATATTCAGGGAGATGGCCAAGTATAGTTATTTGATAATTCATATATTTCGATTAAGAGTGAGGAAAAATATACTGATGATACTCTACCCACTATTATATAATTAATATTCATAATAATTTAAAATATAATAAAATTTATTTGATCTATTGAAGAAGATAAAAAATCCTTAAAAATTAGAATAAGCGTGTCCTATAATTAAAATGGTAAGTACATCATATTCTTCAAATGAAATCAAGTAATTTTGACCTATAATATGGTTTTTGTATAGTTATTCACCATCTTGTGTGTCCCACTAATCATTATAGTTATGACCAAGAAGTAAGGGGGACACATCATACTATAAAAACATGATGAATTATAAAGTGGATTAGATTATTAAGGATTATTTTAATCAAAAGGTTCAATGCCTAATTTTTTAGCTAACATATACATTTTAAACAACAATAAAGGACAAATATCAAAAATTGTATCATCTTTTAGGACCTATTTTATTTTTTAAAATGACTTATATTCTTGTATTTTTAATTTAATTTAGGATTGGTGAAATAATAAGATTCTATTCTCACTCTTCTATGAATATATATAAATAATATTCAATCAAATAAAACCTCTATAGACAAGAATTCCATAATATTCAGGGATCTTATAGGGTTATAATGCTACCATGTTATGTCCTTATACATATATAATCCTTGGGTGGCCTAATAATAGGTGATTCAATATATCTTTAATATATAATTAGAAAAAAAAACTATTATAAAATGTGAATTACCTCATTGTCATATCATATGAGTTTTATACTAACTTTGTAGCCTTGTAGTGGGGTTTTTCTATTCATGATAGTATATCCTTAATAAGGATACATGGAAATATTCATTCAAGTTCACTATAGTGAAATTATATTGATTTTTTTCATTTATTAAGGTACCATGGCCAATAAATAAAAAACCATATAAATTATTGTATTCCACAACTTCTAAATATTTATGTTTTAGAAAGATATTAAGAAAACCTCTCACAAATTTTTTGTGTCATTAAAAACCATGTTTCTAACCATGATTCAAACCAATGCAATTGATGTTTCTAGTGAATATAGGATTTACAGAGAACATTTGATAGCCCCATGAAATACCACTCAAACAATCCATAATTCATTCCATATATTAAAATAAATACCATGATCTTGTATATTGTTACTCTAGAGTAATCTATTGATAATATCCATGGATAGAAAAAATATTAAGATATTGAAAATTGAATTTATGTCCTTAGTTTAATTATATTTGAAGTTTATATATGATATAATAAAATGTATAATAATTATCTCACACTAATATTTTCTATGGATAATTTTTGTCATTATATTTGGTGTTATGAGGTCTATTTGATTTTATAAATTGGTCCACTAAATTTTATCCCTACTCTCCCAATGCTGATATATTGTTTGGTATGAACTATTTCCACACAATAGTAGTTTTACATCTATTTCATATCTTATAAGGAAACTCATTTTACGGTTCATGTGGACCTCCTAGTATCCCAATGAATAACTGAAAATATGTCTATAAACATTTATTTTTATAATCTGGAGGTGTTATATATAAATAATGAATTTTATGAATGGTGCATAAATATTCATGGAAAATCTTAAACCATAAAATTTAAAAAATTATGGATTCAAATCATAATAGAGTCATCCATGGAGATATTTTCTTCTACTATAAAAATATATGACTTCCATAATATTCCCCCTTAACATATGGTTTTACTAATAAGGTGGTGGTGTACCAAATCCTAATCACTAATATATAAAAAGACCAATAAATTCTAATAAATATATTTAACATTAAAGGAAATACAATTATTTAGTAAATAAAATTAGTGGTGAGTATTACTATAAGCAACGGCCTAATTAAATAGGAACCATTTTCTCCAATACAAGTTAAAAATATGGGTACATCTGAAACTTAATTATGTGTGATTGAAATTAAAAGAAAACATGGTCCTTGGATAGTATAAAGTTGGGTGTGTCACATTACTTTAATTACACCACTCTATAATCTTCATGTTGTTGACAAGCTATAAGGTTATATAGGTAATGAAGTGAGAATTAAATGACCCCATTCAATAATTTAGGGGTTGGATACCAGAACTAATATGGTATATCACACAAATTATAGGTCATAGACAATAAACTTTGAATTCCCAACACATCTCAATGGATGTTTATATATCAATTTAAAAATATATGCAATTGAAACAACATGATAATAGTATTCGTGTGACAACAACACATATCTCATCAATGTATTATAAATACATGCTAGTAAAAATTGAAAGTCAAAATCCCAATACCCAATGATAAATAAATACATCGAATAAAATAACAAGTGAAGTAAAAATCATGTCAACACCAACACATCCACCACTAGAAAAATAAACAACCATGCTCTTAAATGAACAATATCCATGATCCCCACATCCTTAGAGACCATGATCAATCTATCAGTTATTTGTATAAACAAATAATGTGTAAGAAAAAATCCCATGAAAGTGTGAATATAAATATAACTATTAGGGAAACTCATAAATGTATAAGGAAAACAAACAAAAACACAACACAATTTAATAATCTCATATATTGTCTAATTTAATAGATTAACAAGTATAATTAGGTAATCAACTACTAGACCATAGATCCATAAAATGATAACTTTAAAGGAACTTAAAATATACATAGAAATGAAGGTACCAAAGAACCCATACTACTTCACATTTCTTACATTCATATCATCCCCTAAGTGAAATAGTAGTGGGAGGCCCATTCCTTACCAAATTGAGTATGTTAGCTGAGGTAGTAACAACTCCAACAAGGAACAAATGCCTCATTATTTTTAATATCTATCAATAATTAGGTTTACCTACTACATATATATATATATATATATAGGACAACCAATCATAATAGGGGGAGTAACTTCTCCACTATGTATATAGAGGACCTTATCCAAGTGTGTGCATACAACAATGGGGTTACCAATATCATGTCAACACTAATCAAATTTCCATATTATGTATTGTCACTAAGAATCCATACAACTCTAAACACTCAAATTACATAGAAATAATCCCTAGATTATGAAGATACAAACACCAACACATTCCATATATTATAAAACATAGAATAAAAAACACATATTTCAAAATATAATACTATGATAGAATGGTATGAAGAATATATAAATCATTCAAGTAAACATTGTGTCACCCTATTACACCTGAAATATAGGCCCAAATTAAGAGCTACCCATATGCTTCCATGGACCAATCTAGGAGGAATCATTATCAATGACATATCCTAGTGGGTTCTACACCATATTTCACCCTTGGACAAGGCAAGTCATGTATTATAGAGAGTTTCCATGTCAGGTATCATAGTGCCCAGCCAGTAGATAAAGATAGATTTTGTTAGTTATACATAGACTAATCAACATATATACAAGTAATAAAACATTCCTCTATACCAAATGTACATGGTACCCCTATGAAATACATGGCATGTTGTTCTACACAATTACATAATCTGTAGAGCCTATAAATATAAATATACTCCTAATATTCAAGGTAAATTTTAAAGGATCACACAATGTTGGTCTAACTTAATATCATGTTGTGTACATGGATACATGCTAAGGTACCTTATCTCAATACACAAGGTGTGTGTCACATATTCACATTATATATGAAACTTATAAAACCACATTTCCCTTAAACTACATCATATGAGATACATATTATATATCAAAATGATTGCATTGCATGTAAATCGAAATTATAGATGTAGAATAGATTCCCCCTTTCATCGTCACATTGCCTACTCCTAGGTTATATCTATGAAAAGGCATACATCTGTTGATCATCAGACATGATTCCTCTAGTACCACTTCCATCCCACTTTGATGCCTTTTCCATCACCATACATTGTCACTAATCATTTTTCTCTACCTTATTCATTGAATCCACACCCAAATACCACTACCCATTTATACCATCATCAATTAGTTTCCGCCAATCTATCAACACAGTTCTATAATTCCACTAAAACATTATTTATCATTAAAAAACATGAAAAGATGAACCAATAATCTTGGAATCGATCATCAAACCTTAATACGATAAAATTAGAGATAAACACAAGGGGTGGTTGGTGGAATATCTAACCACCCAATATAGGTTCACATCTATTTTCATTAATTAATTTAGAAGACAAATAGATGATAAATTTTATGTTTAAGAATAGTATATTGGTTTTTTCAGTGAACATCCAATCAAATGATTAAAATTTTACAATGAAGAATGGATTTCTACAAAACTATATCATTCTAAATTTAGTGATTGCAATTCAAGTAAAAACATTTATCAACATATATTCCCTTTTGAATGAAAATGAACAATTTTTTTGAAATTGAAACTCATTTAGTAATAATAATAAAACATTAACCTATCATATTAATTCAAAACAATTTTTTTATTAAATATTAAAATTACATTACAAAATTATTCATTAAGTTCATTTACATTGTAATCTAATAATAATAATGGTTTATCCATGATTTAATCCATGCATTATACATCTTATGGATAAGGAAATCAAGGAACATAATATAAACATGTATAATAAATAAAAAGTTATTATCATAAGGGAATCAATTACATAGCATCATCGATCATGCATCAATCCTCATTAATCATTTTCTCTTCTATAAAGAATTCTATAAACACAAAATAATGTGGTGAATGCAATAAATAGAAAATTAGATGGAAAAAAATAATCTTCAAAAAAATATTATATTTTAATATTATGAATTTAATCTTAGGGGAAATTCCAAAAACTAGATAATTTAATGAAAACAAAATATTTATCGATCTAATACGTAAATATTTAATAAGAATAAAAAACTTTTTCTAGGAAGAAATTATCATTGAACATATTATAATAGTGTCAAAATTATTATTTGAGACTCTATTTAGAGTTATTAAATTTTAACACATGAATATATAAAAATAATATGTTTATTATATTATTTATTTTTTAAAATCCCACAATTCTATTATATTGAACCAACTTCATGAAAACCTTTTTAAAAATTAATAAAAATATTCAAAGAAATGATGAAAAAAATGAAGATCACTACCAAGACTATGGCCTCTACACTAGATGACCATAAATTATAGTGTAAGAAATAGTAATAAACCATTTTAAAAATGTAAAAATATAATATGGATATTAGAAATATGAGACAAACATAATGGAACATATCACATGCTATATCAAAATGATCATCAAATTTATTGAAAGATGAGTCATAAATAAGTTATAATTATTATATTTATGATCATAGAAATGTTATATATATAAAAATATGAATAAGAAAATAAATTATAATTATGTTCATGCTTATTCATGTCTCCCACTCTAACCATCCATTAGGATCACTAATTTATTGTATGAAACCATTTCTTAACAACATAACTAATCCTGAATTATTTATGCATATCAAGATTCCTATATAGTGTGTGAGTACACCTTAGGTAGATGCTACCAATGGTTTCCCTATGGAAATTCATCCTATATATGTTCATGACCAATGCGATATGCTAAAAAACAATAGGAATCAATAATAATAAAATTAAATATCACCTCATAGAGTAGTATTTAATTTACCTACTGAATGACAATCCATACTTCAATTATTTCAAATAATTTCCTTAATAAATCACACTTGAAATACTAAGGGTAAGTATAACAACCTCATAATATGTTTAAGTTATAGTGGACACCCCTATGAGGGAAGGTGGGTGAATATGTGGTTAGAAAAAAACTAATCCTAAAAATTATTTCCCCATCACATGTTAGTGTAATGGATTGGAAAAATGAAATGATATGATATATAGAGATAAATAACACATATATCTCAAGGGTTTTTATCAAGATCACACACTCTTTTTTCTAATTTTTTATTTGATTTTGTATATATGTTGTGATCACACTGAAAACCATGTTATATTATTATCAATAATTATTATGAATGGAGTAAGAAGATAGAAAATAAATATATGTACATAAATTATAGATGTTTATTAAAAAATTTATTATTCGTTACTTCCCACCTCAATAACCTCTATAATTTAGATCATATATGAACCCCTGTTATTCTCCTCAATAAAATCTAAAATACCCCCATGAATGTTCCCTAGAATGAGTGGATTGTTATCACAATGTTTTATTACATCATTCTCTAGTAGAGACTCATCATATTTATAGATTGTGCATGCATCATGATATAAGGATATTTGTTGTAATATGAAATTAATATTTGAATGGTGTGGAATATATATCCTTAAGAAATAAACTTCTATTATTATAGGGGATGACTCACTTTCATATTGATATTATATTCACTCATTTATTTAAAATTCCTGTTATTTTATGTATACATTTCCTATATCATGAGAGGTGTATCATCTAAGAAATTCACAGACCAATTTTAAAATACTTTTACTATAAAATATGTACTCATTTTCTATATCTTGGTTCCTAGAATGAAACATACTAAAATTCTTCTCCCTTAGGCATTCTTGCACTAGAATTTCATTTATCATCAGCGTGGTGTATTATAAGCCTCATAAATCATCATGGAAAGTATTCATGGTGTATCAATTAATCCTTTGAAATAATTACCTATATAATATAAAAAGTTTTTTTGGTTACAGTCTATTGTGTAGTGACATTCACTCTCCATATATTCTTTTTATTCTGTTGAATAAATCTACCTTATTATGAATCAAACTCAACTCTAATTATACTTAAACTCAACCATGCTAATTTTTTCAATAATTATAAAATTATAACTCCTTTATGTCACTTTAATGATTTTTTTCAAGAAATAATACAAGGATAGATCCTTATATGAATGTAATATAATACATCTTAGGATAGGATTTTCAAAAATTAAGAGAAATTTTACGAGTTATTTACTAGGAATATCTCATCACTATGATCCTTAAGTTACCATGGGTTTTTTGGGAAAGTGACTTGGAGGGAACTTAATTTTTTAATTCTAGAATTTTTCTGGTATTTCATCTGAGTTTTGAATAACCTTGTTGATTCCCTATTTATAGAGTTGATAATATTATGTCTCCTAGATGATTTTTTCCTTATTTTTTTGTAGTACCATGACATTAATAATACATTTGATTAGACCTTTGGAAAATTGTACCAAATATCCTCAAGACTTGGAGGATTGGTTAAAGAAAGTTGAACGTCTCTTTGAGTTCTTGGAGACACGTTATTTTGTTAAGGTGAAATGTGATGATTCAATCTTTAATAGCCTAGAAGAAATAGGTGGGACTCAATGGTTGAGACATAGATAATGTGTTCTTAGAATATAAATAATTCAAGGATATTTCCATGGAGTAGTTTTATCCAGAGTTTATGGTGTTACCAAAATTTATAGAGTTACTTAAACTTGAGAAAAGTAAAAAAATTGCGACTCAGTATGCCAATTAATTTTATAAGATTGTTAAATTCTCACCTGAGGTGGTATTGAATGATAATTTTAAATCCTGAATATTTAAGATAGTTCTTTTTCTATATATTTGATCTCAATTTTTTCTACTGCAACTCACCTCATATGTTTATGTTTTGTATAGATCTTTGTTGGTGGAATTGAATTGTCTAAAATTTCAAGGCTATTGATAGCTTCTCTTACTCCCAATAAAAGTTCAATGGTTCCTTAAAATGGAATAAGAAGCTAGATTGGTCTTTTGGGAGAAACCATGGTGGTAGATCTTGGTATAATACCTCTTCCAAATCATTTAAATTGTTCAGTAAAGGTCTTATTACCTTTTATTAGTGTGGTAAAGTTGGTAACGTAAAGCATTCTTGATATGATGAACTGAATAATTGCATCTCTTGTGGACAATCAGGATATTTAAAAGGGTTTTCCATGTTTTTAATACTCCATGTAGTGGTAATATCTCTTCAGTACCAAGAGAAATTGTATCATAGTCAGATACTTAAAGAGAAAAGGGGTTCTATACATAAGCATAAGGAAACAAGATTCTTCATGCTGTGACTAAATCTCTAGTAAAAGCTTATGTGGGTCATGTGACAGTAAGAGGTACCATTATCATTGATTCATCTTTAGTATCTACTTTATTTGATATCAGTGCCTATCATTCCTCTATATCCGCCAGTATCATGAAATTTTTAAATCTTTATACAAATCGCATTCCATATGTTATGGAGATTGCTATAATTATTAGGATGAATAAATATTAGGTTATTTGATTCCCTTATTATATGTTAACCTTTTCAGAAGTTGAGATTTTTCATGAACCAAGTTGCGTTTTCATCCAAACCGGTGCCCGACCCAGTTTATTTCAAGGGTAAAAGGGTGTTCCCAATCCCCACAGGATGGCACAAGTGCCCGAGCAGCAATAAGAACATGTGGGAATTATTTACCCAAACATACAATCATAAAACAACCAACAATATAAATAAACCAAAACTAAAAATCCAAACCAAACATTCCTTAAACAATTTCCAAATTTTAGTTTTTAGGGTTTACACAAAAACCAAAATGGATACAACCAACAGAGAGACCAAAAACCAACTCAAAAAACACCACATGTAAAAGGGGGTGCATATCATTTAATCCATAACCACAACATCACACCAAGAACGATCACTAGAAACCCTAACTGTTATCTCCAAAAACATTACCCTTACCTATATTAAACATTACCTAGTCTGCTTACACCCAAGGGTGTACTAAGGATGTGAGATATTTCCCAGTAGGATGCTACCCAACAAGGATTCCATGCTATAATCATTAATTGACAAATAACATTCAGGTTTTAGAAATAAAATAGATTCTACAACAAATTTAGGGGAAACCCCATTTAGAAAAAACAAATTTAAATAAAAGAAACTTTAAAATAAAACACCCTTTATTTTTAAAATATCCAACAAGTCATACTGTATGTTGAGGGTAAGTGAAGTATAATCAAAGAGAACTAGTCATGGGAGATTACCTCTAGGAACTATCTAGTAATGGGACACTAGAACCTCTTATCTTGGTGAAAAATTGTATAGGAACCATAACCATTTATGTTCGCATGCACGAGCCACTAGATAGGAGAAACATCACATGTTCTAGTGGTCTTTGATCATTATGAATATTTAGTTAGTGTTTTGACAATCAATATTACTAAGTGAAACCAAGATAGAGAGACTTCTATATCACTATCACACTAGTCCTAGTCTTCCCTCCTAGTTACCTGAGCTTCCCTTTGTTCTCAACAAGGATCACATGTCACATAATATATTAATTTCACATTACACAAGACAAACAAGGAACTATACACACCAAATCCACCACTTGCACACCCAAATATATTTTAAAAGTTAAACTCACACCAAAAATCTTTTCAATAATGATTCATATCTCAAAAAAAACTTAATAAACCATTACAGAATGTATAAAATGCTATCAATTGGATCAAAAAAGGTTAACACATAAAACACCCTTGATTTCCCAAGAAAAATCCATTTTAAAACCGAATAAAAATAAAACCCTTTCATAAACCATTTCTCAGCACGCATAATAGTCATATAACAATAAAAAATTTAAAATCAAGAATAACAAATTCATCCAACAATGTTTAAACATGGAACCACCTACCTCTGGTGTTGAAATCCCTTAAAACTAGTGCAAAACTCCAACTACACCTCAATTTCACCACAAGAAAGTAGGAATGAACCCTAATCATGAAGATAGAACCCAAAAAGTCAATATGGAACCCTAAAAGCAAATCCCTAGATGTTGGAGAAAAGAGACCCCAAGGAGAAGAGGAAAACCCTATAATAGAGTGATATTGGGAGGAAGAAGACACTTACATGATGTTTCAAGGAGAAATCCACCCAAATACAGCAATAATTCAAGACCCCAAGGGAGATGGAATGAGGGGGAGGTGCACATAGGGTGAATAATCACAATGTAGGGGAGAAATGGGGTGATTTGGGGTTTAAAATAGAGAGGAGAGAGAAACCACACAACATTTTAATGAGCTGGATAGGGCACATGGTTAGTATGCATGGTTTGGTAAACCATTCAGTAATTGTGTGGCATGATCTATCCAAGAAAATCCCAACTACATAGGTACCTGGGCCGAGGTGCATGTTTGTGCGGTGTCTACCACCTCACCCAAACAACTATCACACAGTTACTTGGGTCGGGCGCATTGTTACTTCTAACTGTGTGTTAACCATGTACTTGGGTCTATTTACCCAAAATTCACCATTTTTCTCCAAAATTAAAAATGGAACCTATTGGAAAATATTGAATAAAAATAAAATTCAAAAATACCTAAAAATGAGATCACAAATGTGACAATTCTATCAACTATGAAAACTTTGCACCCTCAGAAAGTCAACCTGAAGTTTGATATGAAAACAAAAACGGATACTATTGCTTAACCCGTGACTTCCTCTCCAAATTATCATGTGTATCTTAACCATGTTACCAAAGAACATGAACCAAGGGAATAGAATTTCCACAAATCACATTTTCTTGGGAATTTACTATCCGTATTGTCTGATCATACACAAATAAATCGGGCTCCAAGAAAAACTCTTCCCAATTCAACACATGAGATGAGTTGATATTATACTTATTCAATTGGGATATGTGGAACACATCATGAATTGATGTTAACTAAGAAGGAAAATATAACATGTATTCCACCTTTCCAATCCTCTCGGTTATTTTGAAGGGTCTGACATACCTTGATGTTAGCTATCCCTCCTTTCCCAAACAGCAGTGACCCAAACAAGGTACCACTTTTAGAACACCCAATCAACCAAAAAAAACTCAAGATCAAAATTCCTCTGGTTAGAATAATATTTTTGGTGACTCTGAGCTATAAATAATTGATTCCTAATTAACTTGACTTTATCATATTCCTATTTTACAATGCTCGGTCCCAACAGTGAGGTCTCACCTACCTCATCCCAATGTAAGGGAGACCAACAAGGATGACCATAGAGCACCTCAAATGGATCCATTAAAATGGAGGATTGGTAACTATTATTATAATAAAACTTTACCAATCCTAAATGGCTATCCCACAATACTCTAAAATCAAAAATACATGCACAAAGAATGTCTTCCAGAATTTGATTTCCTCGTCTGTCTGACCATACATTTGAGGATGGTATATCATACATATCTTGATCTATGAACCCAATTATTTTTTAAGGCCTTGTCAAAATCGAGAATTAAAACAAGTGTCCTTATCAAAAACAATCATTGATGACACACCATGAATCCTTACAACTTCTTAAACATACAATCAGCCTAACTCATCCACTTTGACTAAATCTCTGATTAAAATTAAATGAGATGATTTGGTTAGATGGTCAATTACCACCCAAATATTATTACTTCCCTAAGTTGTATGAGAAAATCCAATATTAAAATAAATATCAACCTTTTCCCACTCCCATATAGAAATGGGTAATGGTTGAAGAAAAAAAGAGGTCATTTGATGCTATTATTTCACCTGATGACATGTATAGCATCTCGATACAAAGTCTGTTATGTCATGCCTCATGTATGGACACCAGAACTGCCAACTAAAATCAAAGTAATTCTTCGTATCCCTAGGATGGACGGTCCACAAAGACCAATGGATATCCTACATCACCACCTTCCTCAAAGACAAAAACACCATAAAATGGTCCTTAAATCAAAATATTCCCTTAGGAGACAATAACCAATTGCAAGATGTATCCCCACTATAAAGGAACTGTATAGATCGCTAGCATATATTATCACCAAGATTGTTCTTCTGAACCAGCTCCAAAAGATAAATAGTCAACTGGACACTTTCTAAGAACGCACCTCCACTGTGCTCCGTAGTCTCAAAGTGCATCTGGGAAATTAGACCCATCAACATCCACTCATCACTGGACTCCCTTAATGCATGCACTGCCTCTTTTCTACTCAAGTTGTTATCCACCATATTACCTTTTCCATGGGTATATATGATATCAAATTCAACCACCTATAAAAACTTGATCCAACGGTGCTACCTCAAGTTTAAATATTTTTGGGAGAAGATGTAGGCTTATATTTTATGATCTAAATAAATAGCAAATTTCTCCCCAAAAAGATAACGGTTCCAAGTATTTAGGGCATGAATCACCACTTCTAATTCTAATTCATGGGTCAGGTAATTCTTTTCATGAATTTGGAGTTAGAAAGAACCATATGCCCTAACATGATCATCTTCCATGAGCACACACCCAAGGAACATACCTAAAGCATCATAATAAACCACATATCCTTTCCAAGATTTTAGAAAGATCAAAATAGATATGGTAGTCAACCACTACTTTAGCTCTTCAAAGGATTCTTGAAATTTTGGGCTCCATTCAATATTCACCCCCTTCAAGGTGAGTGTGATCATAGATGAAGAGAGTTAATAGAAATCTCAAAAAACTGCATGTAATAACCTAAAAGTCTAGGAAAATTACTAATATTGAACACATTATTCTTCTTCTCTCATGACATAACAGCAATGATCTTCTCGGGGTCCACCAAAACCCCTTGATCCAAACTCACATGGACCAAAAACTTCACTTACCTGATTCAGAAAGTGCACTTTGAGAACTTTTCTTAGAGATAATGATCCCTAAGTGTACCCATCACGATATAACAACGATTCCCATGTTCTTCCTCAGATCCTAAGTAATCCAGGATGTCATCCAAGAATACCACAATAAAG
Source organism: Viscum album (assembly GCA_963277665.1). Classification (NCBI taxonomy): domain Eukaryota; kingdom Viridiplantae; phylum Streptophyta; class Magnoliopsida; order Santalales; family Viscaceae; genus Viscum; species Viscum album. The sequence continues at coordinate 1,090,193,697 of OY728165.1, forward strand.
GATTTATTATACTGGTGGAACACATTATTCATGAGAACCATGAAGAATTATGGAGCATTTGTCTACCTGAAAAGACTGACCAAATACTATAAGTGATCATACCTACTTTTAAAAGTTGTTTTCAAGATATCTGCGTCTTTTACCTTAAATTTGTTATAACCATAATGCATGTCTATTTTAGAGAAACTCTTTTCCCCCATTCAGTTGGCTAAAAAAGTCATCAATTTGGGGAAAAGGGTACTTATTCTTGATGGTTACCTTATTCAACTTCTGTTAATTGATACATAATGAGAGATATTCATCAAACTTATTTGAAAAAAAAATTGGGGTAGCCTAAGGAGAGAGGCTTAGAAAAATGAACCCTTTGGATTCCAAATCATTTATCTGTATCTTTAATTCCCTCATCTCATTGGGGGACATGCGATATGAGGGAAGAGATATAGGATGTGTTCCTAGTTCCAAATTGATTGAGAACTCCAAATCCCATTCTGAGGGTAACCTCAAAAAATCATCTAGAAATAACTATGGGAACTCATCCACCATAGGAGGTAATCCTCACTCAGGAGCACCTCCATCTTCCTCTAGCACGAGTGGTAATAATTGAAAAACTATATTTCCCAACTCTGGGATTGGTGTTCTAGCAGGACTCGTCCAAGGATCCCATTGTCCAAGAAAAATGTGAGCACTCCCATCAGGTAATAAGAAACATTCCCACCACCTATAATAATCAATGTGCTCTTGGAAGTGCATCATCCAATCCATACTGATAATTACATCAAAAAGGTCTATATCTAAGACTAGAAAATCCCATTCTATATCAACCTCAGACACAAATAGTACACAAGATAGGAAACTCAGACCATGTTCCTTATTCTAACACAATGGAGTTATTAGTTCCATCACAAAATACAAGAGATCGGTAAGTAAGTACAATAGATTCTCAAGGAGAACAGATATAAAATAAACAGAATAACAAATATCAAAAAAAATAGATTCTATAGATGATGCAATCAAAATGGTACCTTGAATGGTTGAGGGCCTTCATCTGATCCCACTGGTGCCTGATCTATGGAATGAATATTCATAGTCTCTACATGAGTCTGAACATGACCAGTAGCTTGTGGCCCTACCCTAAACTGAATCTAACCAGAAGAAGATATGGTTCAACTACCTCAACCAAAAAACTAATATACCACCACCTTGTATGGTTTTGACTGAGCTAACACTCCACTAGAATCTAATGATCTTTCCCCTCCCTGATAAGAATGTGTATCTCTGAATAATCTCTACTAGTTCCCCATCACTCCACATCGATGATAGGATTTCGTAGGAGATGTGAAAGTAGGTCAAATTTGTCAAACCTTCACACACTGGTGGCACACAGGGGACCCTACATTAAAATCCATATATAAAGATTTCCTGGAAGGATGGCCTAAACTACCACCTCCCTTATTCCCTTTATCATCTCATTTATTCTTCTTCTCTGAAGAACTGTCTCTACCCATCACTAACATAGACCTTGAGGAACCTGACTTTCCCTTGCGGTCAATCTCCACCATACAATCCTGATCAACCACTTCAACATAGGTATTCATCTTGAATAGAAAAACCTGAGAATTGAAAACCCTTTTCAAACCTCTAGTCATTCATTTTTTCATTGGAAACTATCTCAAGAGGATACCAAACTAGCTCAGAAAAATGGTTTGCATACTCCATCACTGACTGGTCCCCCTAAACAATATCTATAAACTCCTAAGATATAGAATATTACAAGACCTCACGGCAGTATTAGTTATTGAATACCACCTTTAAGTCCTTCCATATCATCTTCTCATACTTCTTAGCATAAATAATTGAGTCCCAACACCTTCAACTGGGACCTTCTAGAATAAATAAATCTCACTTCACCCTGACCTATTCAGGATTGTCCAGGAACTCAAACATGTTCTCTATATTCTCAATATAATACTATTATTCCTGATCCTCCATGCTACATAAAAAATAAGGAGGCTTATTCTTGATAAACTTTTGGGCCTTGTCCTTTCAAGGACCAGATTCAGCTTCCCTGACTGGAGTAGGAGCAGGACCCACTCCCTATCCTAGAGCCTGAACAACTTGAACCATAGCAGCCACTAACCTTTGATCAAGTGGTGATGGAGAACCCTCTTCATCTTCTTCCCGCAGTTACAGGGGAATTATTCGAGGGGGAATGTTGCTACAGAAAAGAAACAGTCACAAGTGAAGATCATTAATACAACAGGTCTAAAATTTTCCAGCAAGAACAACAAATATCATAAATCAAACTCTCCATGACAACATGACATACAAATCACTTCACCCTCCCCCCCCCCAATTTCCATGCATAGTCTATATCCTACACATCCCATATATAGGATAATTCAAATAGACACCCCAACATCCCATGGTAACTCGAGGTTCGTCACGAGGTGTGCTGTCCAGGCATCCCACTCTCAACCAGAACTCTGAGATCCGATAGTCCTAGATCCTGTCTAGACAGACTAGTCACAAATAAAATTACCCAAATATCTTAACCTCCCTCTTATACAATTTTATCATGAACCAAGATAGGTCTTCATCTGAACCGACACCCAACCTGGTTCTTGGAAAGTCCTAAAGGGTGTTCTCGATCCCCACAAGCTCGCACAAGTTCATGGGTATCAATAAAAACATGTGGGAATGATTTACCTGAACTTAAAATCATAAAAAAACCAATAATATAAATAAAAAAAATTAAAAATCCAAACCAAACATTCCTTCAAAAAATTTCTAGATTTGATTTTAGAGGTTTTACACAAAAAAAATGGCTACAACTAAAAGAGAGACCAAAAACCAACTCAAAACCACTACATGGAAAAGGGGGTACATATCCATTAATCTATCTCTACGACACCATAAAAAGAATGATCACTAGCATCCCAAACTCCCATCTCCAAAAAACTTTACCCTTTACTGTATTAAACATTACCAAGTCTGCTTACACCCAAGGGTGTAATGAGGGAGTGAGATATTTCCTAGTAGGATTCCACCCAATAAGTATTCCATGATATAAACACTAATTGACAAATAAAATTTACGTTTTATAAATAAAATAGATGATACAAATAATTTCTATGAAAACATCCATTAAGAAAAACAATTTTAAACGAAAGAAACTTTAAAAGGAAACACCCTTTTTTTTAATAGCCAATAAGTCATACCATATATCAATGGTAAGTGAAATATAATTAAACAAAACTAGTCATGGGATAGGCCCTCTAGGAACTAACTAGTAATGGGACACTATAACCTCATTTTTCAGTGAAAATTTGTATAGGATCCACAAACATCTACGTTCCCATGCGAGATCCATTAGAGGGGAGAAACATCCAAAGTTATAGTGGTCTCCAATCATCATAAATATTTATTTAGTGTGGTAATAGACAATACTATTAAGTGAAACTTGGCCATAGCCACCTCTATATCACTATAACACTTATCCAAGTCTTCCCACCTAGTTATCTAGGCTTTCCTTTATGTTCAACAAGGTTCACATGTCACACAATATATTACTTACATTGCACAATCCAAACAGGGCACTACACACACCAAAGCCACCAGTTTCACTCCAAAATCTCTTTTCAAATTTAAAATCACACCAAAACCCTTTCAAATAATGATTCACATCTCAAACACAACTTAATAAACCATTAAAAAGTGTATAAAACTCTATCAATTAGATCAACAATGGTTTACACATAAAACACCCTCAATTTCCCATGAGAAATCAATTTTAAAACCAAATGCATATAAAACCATTTAATAAAACATTTTTTCACCACACATAATAATCATATAACTTGTATTAATTCACAATAAAGCATAAAAAATTCATCCAATAATGTTTAAGCATGGAATTACCAGCCTCGAGTGTATAAATCCCTTAAAACTGGTGCAAAACTCCAACTGCACCTCAATCGCACCACAAGGAAGCAAGATCGAACCCTAATAATAAATATTGAACCCCAAAAGTCAAGATGGAACCCTAAAAATGAATCCCTAGACACTTAGGAATATGAACCCCAAGGAGAATAGGGAAAACCCTATAATATAGGGAGATCAGGAGAAAGAAGACACTCACTTGATGTTTCAAAGAGAAATCCACCCAAATCCACCTAGACATCAAGGCCCTAAGAGAACTGGAAGGAGGGGGAGGCATGACTCATTTAAAGAATCCCAAAGGAGGGGATAAATGGGATGTTTTGGGGTTTAAAATCAAGAGTAGAGAGAAAACACCCAACTATTTAATTAGCTGGATAGGGTTCATGGTTTGGTAAACTATGTGGTAACCATGTGGCATGCTATGTCCGAGAAAATCCCTACCACATGGGTACCTGGGATGAGGTGCATGGTCATACGGTGTCTTTACGGGGGGCTATGGCCTCACCCAGATAGATATCACATGGTTACCTAGGTAGGGAACATAGTTACTTTTAATCATGCGACAGCGATGGGCCTGGGTCTGTTTACCCAAAATTCAGCATTTTCTCTATAATTGATAAGGTAACCTAGGGGAAAAAGATAGAACAAAAATTAAACAAAAAAATACCTAAAAATGAGATCAAATATGTGATAATATTTCTTGGTACTTTTAGTTCAGAATATAAAACCTCTATATTTCATTCATGGGATGGATTGGTTTATCACCCATAAATATCTTATTGACTATTATCATCGATGAGATTTGTTTATTAGAATTAATGGAGTTAGATGTGTCTTTAAAGGAGAATGGTACCCAAGGTCAAATTAAGTCATACGTTCCCTTTTGGAGTGGGGTAGGATGGAATCCATGTTTTTTCATCTGAATTTTCTGATTTTACATGAGTGAGAGAGGTAATATTTTCCATAAACTTGGTACTAGGTATGAAACCTATCTCAATTCCCTCTTACCGTATGGAACAAGTGGAACTAAAGAAGTTGAAAATTAATTTTAATGATTACTTATCCAAGGAATTTATCTGAAACAAGGTTTCACCTTGGAAAGAACCCAGGATTTTTTATAAGAAAGCCAATGGGACCCTTTTCCTACGCATTGACTATTGAAAACTCAATCGGGTCATCATCAAGAATAAGTATTTTTCCCTTGTACTAATTATTTTTTTGATTGATTGAAAGGGGAGAAGTGTTTCTAAAAGTTTGATCTTATTTATAGTTATCATAATCTTAGTATTAAGGAGTATGAAATTACAAATAATACCTTCAGAAGTAGATTTTTCCATTATGAATACCTTGTTATGATTTTTTGTCTAAGGAATGATCCTTCAGTGTTCATGGCTTTAATGAATTGAATTTTCCATGAGTACATTGACTCATTTTTTGTGGTTTTTTTTATGAAATATTGGTTTACTCTAAGATGAGGAGGACCATATACATCATCTAATGTCAATAATGAATATCTTGAGAAACTATAAGATTTATTCCAATCTTTCTTAATGAAACTTCTAAACATAAGAATTAAAGTTCTTGGGGCATGTGGTTTTCAAAAATGGTGTTTTAATTGATCCTAATAAGGTCAAAGATGTTATAACTAGAAGGAACCATAAAATTTCATTGATATTTGTATATTATTGGTTTGGTATGTTATTATCATTGTTTTTTAAGTATTTATCTAGTTTTTCTTCTTCTATGACCGCTCTTACTCATAAGGGAGTAATTCTTTTTGGAGTTAAAAATTTCAGGTTTCTATTGATGAGTTTAAGCATCAGTAGATTTAAGGTCCTATTTTGACTCTTCCGTAATCCATTCAAGGATATGTGTTCTTCTTTGAAGCATCAATTTTAGGTTTGGGATACGTTATTATGCGGGGTGATAATGTGGTAGTTTATGGTTCTCATCGACTTCGACCACATGAAATAAACTACCCCACTCATGTTCATGATCATAGTCGTGATGCATGCTCTGAAGAGTTGGTGTTATTACCTTCTTGGTGAAAGTTTTATCACCAACTCCAATCATAAATACTTGAGTTATATATTCTCTAAAAAATATTTGAACATTCAACATAAATAGTGGGTGGAGTACCTAAAGCCTTTTGATTTCAAAATTTCCTACACTCTTGGTAAGGGAAATGTCATTACCAATTCCTTGAGTAGAAAAATTCATGTATCAATCAATGATAGAATCTTATAAGGAGTATAATTTGTTGGATATTTTTTCAAATATGAATTTGGGAATCTAGGATGATGAGACCAAGATTACTTTTGTGAGTATTCTGTTGACTTACATGCTACTTGAGATGATTATTTAGGAATAGCAACTCAATTATGAGTTATAGGGTATTATAGATTCTTTATATATTTGGGAGACCATTGGAAAGTGATCCATATCTTCTGATGGTGTTCTATGATTTTTTAATCAGTTTTTCATTCCTTTCCTTTGAGTAATGTTGTGATGGGAGATTTCTATAACTCCTAGTAGAAAATAAACCATGGAACCATGAATATGTTCTATGATTTGAGGATATATTTTTGGTGGCCATGTATGAAATGGGACATTGCTGATTTTGTTTCCCATTATTATAGTTTTCAATAATTTAAGGCAAAATATTAAAATACATTATGTTTAATTCATCACCTTACAATGTCGACATGGATGTGGGAAGAGATATAAATGTAATTTTTAGTCGGATTACCACATAAACCTTGAATTAAGAATATAATATGGGTTTTGATTAATTGATTGACCAAATCATCTCACTTCATTCTAATTTTTGACCCCACCAAGTTTGAGGACTTGAGAAATTTTTATGCCTAGGAATTTATTAGATTGTATGGAGTTTTTTCTTTGATAATTTATAATAAGGATACTTCCTTCACTTATCACTTTTTGAGGGGCCTATAGGAGAAAATTGAATCCCAAGTGAAGTTGATCACGGAATACCATCCTCATATGGATGGCCAGATAGAATGGGAAATCCATATTCTTGAGAAAATGTTGCAAGCTTGTTTCATTTACTTTGAAGGATCTTGGGATATTAATTTAGTTTTGCTTTAGTTTTTGGATAATACTAGCTAAAAATATTACATCAATATGTCACCATTTTAGGCTTTTTATATCCAACCATACAAATATATACTTTTTTGGTCTGAGTTTGGTGATGCTTCCCCAATAAGACCTAGTTTGGTCCAGGAAATGATAGATAAGATTTAGTTGATTCATTATAGAATGTTAAAATCATAGATCCATTATAAATACTTTTCTAGTCATCATCTATTTCCTTTGGATATTGCTATTGGTGATATGGTTTTTCTGAAAGTTTCACCATAGTTAGCTCACAAACATCTTGGTAAATAGGGAAAACCTAAAGCGAGATATATGGGACCGTTTTAGGATTTCAAATAGATTAGTAAGGTGGATTAGTGTTTTGATTTTACACAATAGATGACATTTACCTAGAACAAGTTCCATGTGTCTCAACTTAGGAAGTATCTCTCAGATCCGTCTCTTGTCTTAAGCTGGAAGGATTTATATAAGGAACCTAATTTATACAAGACTGTGAAACAAGTTTAGATTGTTGATTCTCGGATAAAGTTTATTCATGGAAAATCCATACCCTTGATTTGGTTATTATAGAATAATGGTTATGATTCATATGAAACTTGGGAGTGTGAGGAATTAATAAAGGAATAGTTTCCTCATCTCTTTAATATGGAGTCTCTTTGACATGCTTTATAGGGATAAAAAGTTTTTATAGTGGGGAAAAATATAACATCCTAACATTTTCTTGTAGGTATGTTTTTAATTATTAAATTTTTTTTTCTTCTCCTCATTTTTTCTGAGTTGAGTCAGGTTTTTGTAAGAGATTTTGGGCTTTTAAAATCTTATGGAAGCTTCAATTTGTTTTTGGAAACTCTGTGCAAAAATAAGTAGTACCACACTATAGCACTGAAGACTACACTACATAGGGGTTATTTTCAGTTTTTAGGTAGTGCTAGAACCATATTAGTACTACAGGGGTTGAGGCGACATTGTAGGGAAAATGGATGAGCCATAGTGACCTCAACTATAGATCATGTACCATAGACATCATCATGGAGGCTATTTGTTAAGGGATTCACCATGGTGTCTTAAACCAAGCCATAGAACCAATTATATCACTAGTGCAGAAAACATTTTTAATGTCACCATTTTTTAAGTTGGTTATATATAACTGATGTGAAAATCTATGATACATGGTTTTTTACGTCGGTTATAAAATAATCGAAGTAAAAAATCCCGCGTGTTCGTTTTTTATGTCGATTATAAATTAACCGATGTAAAAAACGAAAGCGCGGAATTTTTATGTCTGTTATTTGATAACCGACATAAAAAATGTCATATCTTCAAATTTGTTACGTCGGTTATAAAATAATTGAAGTAAAAAAGGCGGCATCTGAGGTCTTTTTGACGTCGGTTATTTGATAACCGACATAACAACATAACCCGAAGAATTTTTAACATTGTTTATATTATAATCGATGTAAAAAACCAACACCCGACAGTTTTTATGTCGGTTATTTTATAACCGACATAAAAACTGTGGTTTCTGATCTGTTTTTTATATCGGTTATTGAATAACCAACCTAAAAAACCAACACGTGGGTTTTTTTACGTCAGTTATAAAAAAACCGACGTAAAAAATGTGGTATCTGATACATTTATAATGTTAGTTATTATAATAACCGATGTTATAAATGTATTAAAAATAGTTTATAACATCGGTTATTAAATAACTGACATTATAAAACATTTAAAAAAATAACACGCCCTGTGGATTGTCATTTATGATTTTTCGATCGATAAACCAGCGACTCATCTCTCTCACGCGGAAAACCCTAATCGACTCTTCAATCTCATTTTGTTAAAATCATTTTTCCATCATTTTTTATCATCTTTACTCTCCTTGGATCTATCATCTCCACTCGTAATACTTAGGTAAGCCTCCCACGACATTATTTCATTCGTTTTTTTTCGGATAATCTATATTTACGTTTTGAGATTTTTTTATTTAAACTAGGTAATATTCTTCGATTTTGAACCCTCTTACCTCGTTTTTCCATCATCATCTTATTTATTATCACCAGATATATTAGATTGACTCTCAATATTCACGTAATCCTCACCTGCTTCTATTTCATTTTTTTTTTGTTTCGCAGATGCCCGACATTTATGGTAATTTTTGTTGTCATTGACAACTAATGATCTCATTCACCTATATTACTGCAATTTATATGTAAACCATTGTGATACACCCATTCTGTGTACCAGTGTGATTTATTTTATAAGTATATATGGAAATTAATGGTGGAATGTTTGTTTTGGATCCTTGGTTGTTTCTATTTTGGGTATCACTTTTTGTTGTTCCATAATCTATTTACATCGCTTATTTTTGTGGAATATTATAAGTCTTCATATGCTATTAAAACTCGATTCATTGCACAATAGAGCATTTTAGACTAGTAGGAGATACAGTTCATGGTTCTCATTTTGAATAATGGCATGATACCAAAACTAGTAGCTTGAGGTTAAAATCCCTAGATATTCCAAAACTAGTAGCTTAAGGTTAAAATACCATGGTTCTGGGGGGATGTCAAGAGGGTTGGTGGATGTACAGGGGGTTGGGGGCTGTCTAGAGGGTTGGGGGATGTCCGAGGTGTTCATGGAGGTGGGGGGGGCATTCCAGGGGTGTGTGTGTGGTGGGGGTCCAAGGGGGTGGGGGTGTTGAAGGGGGTGGGGGGCTGTCCAAGGGGGTGGGTGGGTGGGGGGCTATCCAAGGGGGTGGGGCCCTATCCAGAGGGTTTGGGGGTTGTATGGGGGTGGGGGTTGTCTAGAGGGTTGGGGGTGTCCAGGGTGGTGTCCAAGGGGGTCGGGGTTGGGGGTGCTGTCCAGGAGGGGTGGGGGTGCTATCTAGAGGGGTGGGGGCTGTCCAGGGGGTGGGGGGCTTTCCAGAGGGGTTGGGGCTATCCAAGGGGGTGGGGTGTCCAGGGGGTGTCCAAGGGGGTCGGGGTGGTGTTCAGAGGGTTCGGGGGGCTATCTAGAGGATTGGATGGTGTCCTGGGTGTCCATGGAGGTGGGGTGGGGGCAGTCTAGGGGTGTGGGGGGGGGGGGGGGGTCCAAGGGGGTGTCGAAGGGGGTGGGGGACTATCTGGGGGGTGGGGGGATTTCCAAGGAGGTGAGGGCCTGTATAGAGGGTTTGGGGGTTGTCCGGGGGGTGTCCAAGGGGGTAGGAAGTGGGGGGTGGTGTACACAAGGGATGGGGGTGCTGTCTAGAGGGGTGGGGTTGTCCAGGGGTGTGGGTTGTCCATAGGGGTGGGGGTGGTGGTGTCTAGGGGTGTCCAAGGGGGTGTGGGTGGTGTTTAGAGGGTTCGGGGGCTGTCCAGAGGGTTTCGGGGTGTCCAGAGTGTCCATGGAGGTGGGGAGGGGGGTAGTCTAGGGGTGTGTGTGTGGGGGGGTCCAAGGGGGTGGGAGTGTCTAAGGGGGTGGGGGCTGTCCAAGGGGGTGGGGGCCTGTCTAGAGGGATTGGGGTTGTTTGGGGGGGCTGTCCAGAGGGTTGGGTGGTGTCCAGGGGGTTGTCCAAGTGGGTAGGAGGTGAGTGGTGGTGTTTAGGAGGGGTGGGGGTGTCCAGGAGGGGTGGGGGGGGGGGGGTTGTCCAAGGGTGTGGTGGTGTCTAGGGGGTGTCCAAGGGGGTGGGGTAGTGTCCAGGGGGTGGGTGCTGTCCAAGGGGGTGGTGGTGTCTAGGGGGTGTCCAAGGGGGTGGGGGATAAGTGTCAGTTGGGATTGACTACTGCATCGTGGTTTGTGAGATTATAACATGATGATTGTATTGTTTCATGGATATTAGTGTTCCAATATGATTCTATTTGGTTATATATATTTTTACCAGTCATCGAATATGAGAAAATTATGGGTTATGGGGGAGACCATGTCGTGGTTTTCAAATATGCGTAGTTATCCTGACCCCAAAGTGCTGTGATGATTGGCTTTACATTGTGATTTTCTCCATCTGAGTTTTTATTTTAAATTTGATTTTATTCTCAGTTTTACTCCATTTTCTCCAATTTTCTATCAACCATTGGAGTCCCCATGGTTTTCTTTGATTCAATGGAATTTAAAACTGTTATATCTAACTATATTTTCTTTTTAAAATCATATTGAAGCATATTTTTTTAAATACACATAGATTTTTTTTATATTTTAAAAAAAATTACATTCAAATTATGATTTTTTTCATATAAACATATATTTGTCTTATCTTAAAAAGATGTATAATTTTGATATTTGTTATAGCTAATAATGAGTCGAAGTTGGATTATGGAACATCGAATGAGCAATGAATATGAGGAAGGTGTTTATGCCTTTTGGGAATTTTCTAAATGAAATATTCCAAGTAGTGATATTTTTTTCTGTTCATGCCTAAAGTGTTTGAATATGAAGAAGATTAAAAGTAGAGAGATAAAATATCATCTGATTTGTCATGGTTTTAATCCGAGTTATAGCCCTTGGATTTGGCATGGTGAAACTAGACGGAATGTCACTGATGATGATGATTCACAAGATGGTAACTCTAATGGAATTGAATAAATGATTTGTGATATTTCAGTAGAACAAATTGAGATAGAACCGACAGTTACACGTCTATATAGTGATGTTGAAAACCCATTATATCCTACTTGTACAGATTTTACAGTTTTTTCAGCGGTGTTAATATTGATTAACCTGAAGTCGAAACATGGATGGAGTGACAGAAGTTTTACAGAGCTACTACAATTTATGAAATACATTATTCCAAAAGATAACGATCTTCGAGATTCACATTATAAGGCCAAGAAAATATTATGCCTGATGGGATTGGGATACAAGAAAATACATGCCGGTCCGAATGATTGTATTATATATAGGAAGGAATATGAATTTCTGTCAGAGTGTCCTAAATGTGGGACATCACGGTATAAGGTGAAAGAAAAATCATAGGCTGATGTAGAGATTACAAATATCCCTTCAAAGGTATTTTGGTATCTTCCTATAATTCATCATTTCAAACATTTATTTGCTAATTCAAAAGATGAAAAAAGGTTAAGATGGCATGATGATGAGCGGTTATGTGATGGAAAAATACGCCATCCAGCTGATTGTCCACAATGGAAGAAAATTGATGAGCAGTATTCTATATTTGGAAATGAAATTATAAATCTCAGACTAGGGTTGTGCACAGATGGAATGAATCTATACCGAACCCTCAGTAGCACACATAGTTCATGAGATGTTTTACTGGTAATTTAAAACCTCTCTCCTAAAGTTTGTATGAAGTGCAAATATGTCATGTTGAGTATAATGATCTCTGGTCCGAAGCAAACCGGCAATGATATTGATGTTTACCTATCACCTTTAATTGATGATTTGAAACTTTTATGGGCTTGATGGTATTAGGGTGTATGATTCTTATAAAATGGAATATTTTCAACTGCATTAAGTCCTTTTGTTCACTATAAATGACTTCCTAGCATATGGAAATTTGTCTGGATACAGTTTTAAAGGTCATAAATCATGTCCAATTTTTAAACAACAGACGTCATATTGTCAATTGCATCATGGGAGGAAAACAGTGTACATGGTTCATCAAAAGTTTTTGCCTATGGATCACCCTTATAGAAGAATAAAAAAGTCATTAAATGGATCACAAGAATTTTATATTTCTCCAAAACATTTGTCCCTCGATATGTATTTTGAGAGGGTGAAAAACCTTCATGTGACATTGGGAAAGACACAGATATCTGGTAATGATAGACATATTTAGAAGAAAAGGTCAATATTTTTTGAGCTACCATATTGAAGATATCATGATATTAAACATAATATTGATGTCATGCACGTGGAGAATAATATATGTGATTGTTTGATTGGAACATTGTTAGATATTAAAGTAAAGACAAAATATGGGTTGAATGCAATATTAGACTTACTATCAATGGGAATACGTTTGGAGTTAGCTCCCACTCCAAAAGAAATACGAACATTTCTTCCCCTGGCTTGACATACATTATCGAATAGGGAGAAAATTATCTTTTTTTAGTGTCTTCATGATATCAAAGTGCCTCAAGGTTATTCTTAAAATGTAAAAAATTTTGTCTCATTGAAAGACTTAAAGTTGATAGGTATGAAATCACATGATTTTCATGTCATGATGCAACAAATTCTACCAGTTGCATTGCGTGGAATATTGCCCTTCTGAGTCAAAAAGACTATAATGAAGTTGTGTTATTTTTTCAATTCAATTGGTAATAATGAGATTGTGTGAATGATTTGAACATTTTGGAAAAGGATGCAATTTTTATACTTTGTCAATTGGAAATTTATTTTCCTCCAACTTTTTTTGATATAATGGTGCATTTAATGATTCATATGGTTCGAGAAACAAAGCTTTGTGGACCTATATATCTTTGTTGGATGTATCCTTTTGAAAGGTATATGAAAATATTGAAGGGGTATGTTAAGAATCCATATCGACCTGAAGCCTCCATTATTGAAAAGTATATTTTTGAGGAGGTTGCATAGTTTTGTACGAGCTACTTGGCAGCGGCGCAGCACATAGGTTTGCCTCCATCTCTCCATGAACGAATTAATAATGAGGGAAAGGGGATTCGTGGATTGAAAGTCAAATCATTGTCAGGTAAACAGATGAAGAAGTTAGAATCATACATCTTAAATAACATAGTTGATGCTCAACCATATATCACATTTCATATTAATGAGTTGAAACAATGTCATCCAAAGAAGAAAGAAATGTGGATTTTGAATGAGCACAACAAAACATTTTTTTCATGGTTTAAAAAGACTTGCTTGGTAGATCAGATGTATCAGAGACATTAAAATGGATAGTGGGTGCTCCATGTTTAAATGTGATAACATGGTCCGGTTATAACATTAATGGCTATACATTTCATATGAAAGCTCAAGACAATAGAAGTGCAGTTCAGAATAGTGGTGTATTGGTGTTTGTAGAAGAAATGCATTTTTCGATTGCTAAGGATAAAAACCTAATTTCTACATCAAGTTCATATTATGGAGTGATTGAAGACATATGGGAGGTTGATTACTTTAAAATTAAAGTTCTTGTTTTTAACTATAAATGGTTTATCGGTAAAAGCAGTGCCAGACATGATGAATTTGGAATGACACTTGTTAATATGAATAGATTGGAAGACACAGCTAATTATTTTATAATGGAAACACATGCAAAACAAATTTTCTATGTATTATATCAATTAGATATGCGGTGGGCTGTTGTTTTACAAGGGAAAAAACAATATGTTGTTCAGGATGAACTTAATAAAGATGTTGATTTATGTGAGATCCCTACTTCCATGGAAAGATTAACAGAACATAATGATGAGCATGTTGAAGACATGGTTTGTTCCATAAGGAACGATCATGACGAAGGAATTTGGGAAAACAATCCATTTGTACATTCCTAAAATTACAGGTAACATATGTTTATTTCTTGTTTACATTTATTTTTTTCATAAAATGTTAGATATTGTAAGTCTTTTCTTTATTAAAACATGTATTAAAACAAAATAAGTATAATTTTTTGTTTTTTTTAGTTTTTTTAGTTTACTTTATCATGTTTACCATTACATGAATTATATAGCTATTATTTTTGTTCAGTGACAATTACTTTACCATATTTACCAGGTTTACCAGGTTTACCATGTTTACCATGTTTACCATCTTGACCATCTTTACCATATTTACCATTTTTTAACATGCTTACCATATTAACAATGTTTACTATTACATAACTAGGTAAAATTTTCTATTTTCTAATTACAGTAGTATTAAAATATTTGAATTTGTATATTTGTGAACTAATGTTTGTTTTTTTGATTTGAAGGATAATGACAGATCATTTAGTTGATCAACCACATGATTCTAGAGATGAGCATATTGGTCATACCTCTGGGTAGGAACATTCACATGATCCTCTTGATGTTCCCCAATCTTCCTCATGTGCTCCTATTACGACAAAGAGTTCAAGAGATGGTAAACGTGGGTGCACACATTTACCAAAATTAGCACTTTCTCGTACGCAGGATCAGAGGATACTCATTGATTTTGATGATGATGATATTCCTAGAGGTCCAAATTCAAAAGATTTGAAGAGTTTTGTACCAACTCAGGCTAATAGAAAAATAATCATTTTGTATGATGATTGGAGAAGTGTGGATAAAGTGATAACCTCTGAGTTGTGGGAGATTATTTTGGTAAGATCTTTTGCTATTGTTTGACTATTCTTTAAATGTTTCTAGTATATATACTATGTTTAACCTCTTCTTTATCAGATGACATTTGATATTCCTGACACTGGAGGAGTCAGGAAGAAATGCTTGTCGATGGCTGCCAGGAGATGGAGGGATTTCAAATCAACCCTCTCATCTGATTTCATTTTTTGGTCATAGTATTCATGATGATCAATGTCGTATATATCCTTTTATAGATAAAGACACAAGGAGATAGTTTTTTTGAAAGTAGAAGAAAAGAGTCATTTTTGTTAAGGGCAATGTAAAATTTTATAATATTTCTTATATAAATGATCTTATAATGTTTTGTTAATGATTTATTATTCTTAATTTACAGCAAACAAGGAAAGATCATCAGGAGATCCAATTTAAAAATGTATACCCTCATAGTTTATCTCGGGGAGGGTATGAATTTTTGGAAGAAAAAATGATGACAGAAAATTTTCAAAAACTAAGAGCTGAGTCTTCAAACTCGGGAGAGGTGGCCCCTCCATCCCCTCTATCTAGACATGAAAAATTAAAGAGAGCTCAGATGGCAAAAAATGGCAATATATTTTGGAAGAATTGAGAATCATAGCTGAGAGGATTGTAAGATATATATTTTATTTATTTCAGTTAACTATTTTATTCATGTCATTTCAATCATTACAGAAATGTTCAATTAATTAATATAGGAATCTCTTGAGGAGTAGAGCTCACAGGGGGAATTTACAACTACTAGGAGGCAAGATATTTTATTTGTAGCATTGGGAAAGCCTGAACATCCTGGTCATGTAAGAGGATATCTGGAAGGTGTATCAGTAAGAAAAGTGTTTCCACGTTCTTCAACTTCTAACGTTGAGGGTGTTTATAAAAAAAATATAATTCTTGGAGGCTGAAGTTCATAATATTAATGCGACGATGGAGGAAAACATTAGAGCGTCAGTACAGTCTATGTTTATAGACATGAAAATACAATTTCATAATGCAGCTCCCACTCCTCCACCTCCCCCTACAGACCCCATTATTTATCCTACACCTCCGCCAGTAGCTCCCACTCCCCCACCTCAGCCTGCGAACCCCATTTTTTATCCTACTCCTTTGTCGTAGCTTCCTACTTATTGAGAGTTGTATGTTGATGATCCTCAACATCATATAGTTTTATATGGGTTGGTATATTGTATAGGAGATACAGTTCATCATCAACAATTAGAGGTAGAGAATCAGAGGGTCACTGTACAAGATGTTATAGATAGATCATCTCGAGTACCATTACCTACAGATGAGGTGACAACACTTGGACATAGTATCAGCCATTTTTTAATTTGTCCATCCATACTTCTTCGACTCATTACCATAGAGGTCTGAATGTTATATCTTTTATTTTATTTTTTTATTAAAGTTGTTTTATCATTTGAAAAATAATATATTTTTCTATTTATTTTTACAGGAATACTTCAAAGGTAAAGAAATACTATATAGACAACAACAAAGACAAATGGATATGAAATCAGATACAGATTCTAGTAGTCTTGACATATTGTCAAGATATTCAAATTTTTGGGTGGGTCATTATGAGTTTCCAATGGAAACTCATGTTTGGGGATGTGCAATAACTGTGGGGATTATGAAAACTGATATCATGGAGCTTGTTACTGGAGATAAGTTGGGCATCAAAGTGGTGTAAATTTTTTCCATGTAAGTATTAACACCTTTTCCCTGTGTTATATTTATTAAAAATGTATACTTATGTCTATTTTGTATTAGGTATCTTTATAACATTTGTGAGAGGAATGAGATGACAGATGTATATGGATTCATGGGCCCGCAATTGATTTCCCCTGAAGCATGTGCATTGGATGAGGAACAAAGAATGCTTTATATTGTTGAAATACTTGAACAGAATATTTTCACACAATGTTGGATGATGCCTTTTTGTGAGAGGTATGAAACACATCTCTTTCAAAGAGTTCATTATCTTGTAACATAAAAAAACCACTAACCTTAAAATTTCTTTTATCAGTGATCATTGGATGTTAGGGGTTTTTTTCCCAAGGGAGAAAACGCTTTATTGGATATGCTCTGTCCATGATGATGTGCGGGAAAGTTTTAAGAATATATTGGAAAAGTAATTTTCAATTTCTCAGTAGTTTTATATATTATAATTAATTTTGAATTTACCCCATTCATATTATTTTCTAACAGGGGATGGGTCTACTTTCTATAAAACACAAAGAAAAGGAGTGCAAAGATCAAATATGTAAATGAAAAGGTAAATATCGATTTATAATTTTTACTTTTTGATTTATTACATAAAAATAATATATTGAATTTACACTCATTCAAACATAATTTTCATTAACAACAAGGCGTCATCGAATGCGGATATTATATGTAAATATTTATGTATGAAATAATAACAACTGGGATAGTTGTGATCTTTGACCCGGTAAGATTTCCTTTTAAACTTTTCCATAATATTTCAATTTTATTTATTAATTATACATGTTAACTACTATCCTTTTCATTTTTATCTATTTTATGACCCTCAACCCTATACTGCTCAAGACATCAAACACTTCCAAGTTGAGTGGTCAATTTATTTTACAAGTTTGATTGAATTTTAGTTGTTTGTAGTGTAAAAAGTAATTTTGAATATCGTTGTTGTAATTGTGTATTTATAAGTCATTTATGTTGGATTTAGTTTATTTTAAAGTTGAAAGTGTCAGTTTTGAATGTTATATATGTGAATGTTTAATTTTTCTCAACTTCTTGTTTTGGTCTACTTATGATAGTTTTTCTGTTATGGATTATGGTTTAGGGGGGAGGGGTTCCAAGGGTGTGGGGGGTGTTCAGTGGGGTGGGGGTGTCCAGGGGTGTGGGAGGGTTGTCCGATGTGGTAGGGGGTCCTGGGTGTCCATGATAGTGGGGGGGTAGTCCAGGAGGTGCCGCTATCCCTCGGGGGGCTGAACACCACTAGAAGGTATTCATCACTCCCACATGTGAAACATTTTGAGAGCTCAAGCTTCGCATGTGGGAGTGATGAGTACCTTCCAGTGGAGTGCCCCCCGAGGGGGTGTCTAGGAGGGTTTCCAGGAGGGTGGGGGTGTCCAGGAGGGTGGGGGGTTGTCCAGGGGGTGGGGGTGTCCAGGGGTGTGGTGGGGGCAGTCCAGTGGGGTGAGGGGGTTCTGGTCTGTTTTTGGTAACTTTTTGGTCTGTTTCAGGGGTGTGGGAGGGATGTCCAGGGGTGTGGGAGTGATTTCCAGGGGTGGGGGTATAAAGGAGGGTGGGGGTTGTCTAGGGGTGTGGGGGGCTATCCATGGGTGGTGGGGATATCTAGGGGTGTGGGGGCTGTCCAGGGGGTCGGGGGGCAGTCCAGGGGTGTGGGGGTGTCTAGGGGTGTGGTGGGGGTTGTCCGGTGGGGTGAGGGGGGCTATCCAAAGGGTGGTGGGGAAATCCAAGAGGTTGGGGGTCTTTCCAGGGTTGTTGGGGGCTCTCTAGGGGGTGGGGGCAGTCCAATGGTGTGGGGGGTGTCCAGGGGTGTGGGGGGCTTTTAAGGG
The DNA here is from genome assembly GCA_963277665.1 of Viscum album. NCBI lineage: Eukaryota > Viridiplantae > Streptophyta > Magnoliopsida > Santalales > Viscaceae > Viscum > Viscum album. The sequence continues at coordinate 1,090,212,568 of OY728165.1, forward strand.
GGTCGTGGGGAAGTCCAAGGGTGGGGGTGTCTAGGGGGTGGGGGTTGTCCAGGGGTGTTGGGGGTTGTCCAGGGGTTGGGGGTAGTACAGGGGTGTGGGGGGTGTCCAGGGGTGTGGTGGGGTGTCCAGGGGTGTGGTGGGGGCTGTCTAGTGGGTTAAGGGGGTTCTGGTCTGTTTTTGGTAACTTTTTGGTCTGTTTCAGGGGTGTGGGAGGGCTATCCAGGGATGTGGGAGTGTTGTTCAGGGGTGTGGGAGTGTTGTCTAGGGGGTGGGGGTATACAGAAGGGTGGGGGTATTTCCATGGGGTGGTGGTGATATCCAGGGGTGTGGGGGTGTCCAGGGGTGTGGTGGGGGCAGTCCAGTGGGGCGAGGGGGTTTTGGTTTGTTTTTGGTAACTTTTTGGTCTGTTTTAGGGGTGTAGGAGGGATGTCCAGGGGTGTGGGAGTGCCTTCCAGGGGTTGGGGGTATACATGAGTGTGGGGGGTTATCCATGGGTGTTTGGGGCTGTCCAGGGGGTTAGGGGGAAGTCCAGAGGTGTGGTTGGGGCTGTCTAGTGGGGTGAGGGGGGGAGGGATGTCCAGGGGTGTGGGAGTGTTGTCCAGAGGTGTGGTTGGTATTAATACTAAGGTAGGTGGCTTAAAAATCTATTCCTATTATTTTAAACCTTTGATGGTCTCATATTTTAAATTTTATTTCAAATAAATTTCAAAATATTGAGTTGGGTTTTGATAAATGTACTTTTAAATGATGTGGTGTGTGATGAAAAATTCTTTACTTGAAATTTTAACTATAGAAAGTATTATGATGAAAATCAACGTCATGTGATAATTCTGGTTTTAAATGTAATTTTTATTGGATTTTTATAAAAAATATATGATGATGGTTTTTTGGAAATAAATTCATGAATGATGATGAAGACCATTTGATATTGATTTTTTAATGAATGACGTGAGTTTTTAATAAAAACCATTTGATGTTGGTTTTTGAAATGAAAGGAATTTTTTGAAATTGGGGCCAAATTAAATGATGTTTGAACTGGTTTTTTATCCAATGATAACCCATTTTAAATTGTTTGACTTACCCTGAATCCCATGATAGAATGAGTAGTTAATCATAAAGAACACAAGATAGGCATGTATTAGCTCTACCTGGAAAGAGATTGGCGATGTGAAACATAACTAAACTACTTGAGGATGGGGAGATTATTACTTTGGGAAATTATTCTTTTCATACTTAGGGTTGTTTTGTATGCACATTAGAAGATGTAATTCACAAATATGTGTGAGAATCATTAGAAAACCTACCACTTTGGTCTCTTGAACCATGGTTCTATGATTTAAAATGACTTTGAATGCCCTATGATATAAGTGGTTTACTCATGTAAGTTTTTATATAAATGATTATCCATGCCCTTTTTTCATAAATGTTTTATTCATGAATATTTTGATAAATATGTTTTATTATATTTGGTTTAATGGAAAAGTTTTTGTACCTATTTTCTAACAGTCATTGGAAATGATATTTCAAACATGTTTTGATTTGAATCGTGAAAATGTCTCCATGAAATATTTTATTTACATCAATCATAAATTATTTATATAATATGAAATTCTTATGAAATGATAGATGAAATACTATTGGTATTCTAATCTCATTACCTAAATTTTAACTCAAAATTTTTTATATTTTCTTATGCTAGGTTCAGATAAAGGAAAGGTTCCAATCTAAGGTGGAGGGTTTACCTGATTTGTCGGGCCTGTAGGAGTCCTCAACACATGATGGAGTTTGTGATCAACCAGTTGTGACACATTATCTCACTATTTTGGATACTTTTATCAGGGTTTTATATACCCCTTTCTCTTATAGAAAATGTTTTATACCAACCATTTATATATGATTCTTTACTCTATTTTGTAAATATTTTAGATAAATTATCCCCTCTTTACTTTTATCGATGTCATGGTGCCTGTTTCCAGCCCATGGGGATCAAGAATTCCCTTCATGTCATGTCAGGGAAAACCTAGGTATCAATGTACAAGGGTATATTGGTTGGTTTGGTACATACATGAATCTAACTCATTCAATATTTAGTGATAAACCATTTTATAGTGCAGCTACTCCTTTATCATACTTCTTATATAGTTTAATAGTTTCTTTTTTATGATTATTTCGAATGAGAAATCATATACATTTATCCAAGACCTTACACTGTTATATTCTCTATAATATAGCTATATCACCAAAGTTTATTTCTTTTCTACTCACCCTCATGGTTAATTTAGAGATATCATTACTTTTCAATTTGTTTTTTATCATTGTTAGAAACTTATTGGGAATTTCTATTGGTCAATCACACCTCTAAAAAAATTCTAAAAATAATTAAAAATAATTATACAATTATTCATTTCTATTCAAATATTGTCTTAGGTGGCCTCTAAGAACATTACCATGACTACCCCTTGATTAATTTCCTCTCGTTGATTAAGGGAGATATAAATTGAATGAGAACATGTAAGTTATTTTTCTATTGGAACCACAACACCAGCATTTTAAATTAAAGAAGAATCCTCATTTTTTGAAATATGTATCCTTAATATCAACCCATTAACCATATTACTAATATTAAATCCATTGTTTCTTTTTACCTTCCTCTATATTAGAATCATCATCCATCATAATGGATTTTACTTTAGGATTAGCTGCAAGAATTTTCTATTTCTAAACAAAAAAAATTATTTAAAATCATTAATAGCTTTATATGAATTTAAAATCCCTTTAAGGTTATTCTAAGCTAAGGAAATTAATTTCTTCCCTTTCCTATCACTACTTCCACCATTTATGTTTTATGATTGGGTGTTCAATATGATAGTTTTTATAACCATGGGAAAATCATAATGCTTCATAAGAAAATACAAGACCTTCCCATCTTGTTTATAACATTCTCTATCATCTTTGATATAACTTTGATAAAAAATATGACTATTTTTTAAATAAATTCTATTCTTTAACCACGTTCACCTAAAGATCCTTCACCTCCCCATTCTAAAAAAGTATGTTCCCTTTATTTTGATAATAAAACTTATATCTTTCATCAAGTATCATATTAATATAAACCATCATAATTATGAACTCCAATTTCATTTATTTAACCTCATTATATATTAAGATATCAGGGTATTGTATAAGAGATTTATTCTCTTTTCTCTATAACTCCCCATTATTTTAAATTATATTTTCCTTCAAAAACTATTGTGATCAATATCCTTTTTCACAAGTAATACCAAACCACATCGAACTATGGAATAATATATAACCATTAAAATGTATCAATGGAATTGGTTAGTAAAAATAGAGGTAACCAAATGATGAAATATATGTACAAATAAAAATTAATTTAATTATTAATACTAATAAATAGATACAATTCAATTATTATATCCAAATTACTAATAAGACTGATTTATACTTTAAAATGTAACCCATATAAAAATGGATTTTATGTATTATATTTTAAGATACTAAATATATTATTGATAAAATATAGTTTTTATATGAATAATATAATTACCCTAATTTTATTATTAATTAATAGGAAATAGGAATAAGAATGGTTAATATTTTAAAATTTTTTTCCTTTGAAAACAATTTTCATTATATATTTATGTTTCTATTTAAAAAATAAATTCAAAAATTTTGAATTTTAATTTTAATTCATCATTTTAATTTTAATTCATCATTTTAATTTTATCATATTATTAATTTTTTATATTTTTCTAAAATAATTGATTTAGTGGTGAATAGTGAAAAATTCTCGTTTTTACTTATACTGTAATGTTTAAAATTTATCATAAAGTATTTATTAATTAAAAACATATCAAAAACATTATTAAACAAATAAATTATTTAATAATTAATTTGATTCACTTAAAATTATGTATTGAATTTATAATACCCAGTTTAAGTTTTTGGAAACAAAAGGGATATTTTATGCTAAAAGCAGTTTTTATTGGATTATATTAAAAAAACAACATCACTTATATAAATTAAATTTTTTTAAAAATATATTTTAAAATTTGGATCATCATGTACATATAATTTAATAAGTTCAATTTAATTTTTATTCATGAAATTATGATTATTAATATTAAATTTAATGACCACGATAATGATGGAAGATTTATTTTCAAAGAATTGGTTTATTAATGGTGTTTAAGTTTTTATAATAAATTAAAATGACCTATATTATATAAATACATTTATATTATATTTAAACATTTATGAAAATATATTATCACTCATTAAATTTTTAATTAATGTAAGATAAGATTAAGAACACTTGATGGTGAAAAAATTATAAAAAATAATTTTTCTATATATTAAATGTTATAATTTAAAATATAATATTCACTTTTTTATAAATTGATATTTATTATAAAAAATATTAAATTTTTGTTCAAGATATCAATATTTTCTAATATATTTTAAGATATATTTTTAATAAAATATTGATTACTTTGTAAAAACTCGTAACTAGGGTAAAATCAAAAATGAAAAAATATAAAAAAATAGTTATAAAAGAATTTAAACATGTGTTAAAATGAGTTATTGAGAATTAATTTACCTTATATCACCCAAAAAATCATTTTTCTCACTTTTGAGCCATTTACCATGAATAGTGTCATTCCATTATTGAAAAAGTAATGTGTATTTAAAGAAGTTCCATTTTTTCACTTATAAAAGTGGATCACTTGCACCACTATTATCCACCCATTAAAAAGACATAGATATACCAAAACACTTCCATATACTTTCCTAAACCCTCTCCTAATTTACTAGAATCCTTATTCTTGCAAAAATACCAAGCTATGTATCCTAAAGGTATTACCCAAGGGAGAACGTTCAAATAGAGAGGTAATGTTCTCAATAGAATTTTTTTAATTATCTTCTTCTTCTACCCCCATAAATATTATATATACATTAATGTATTACATAATAAGTATGTTTAATTTTATAAAAAAATTACTAATTAAATATCCACATTTATACCTCCCTCTAATACCATTAAAAATTTTAAGACTTCATCATACGTTTGTAAAGACTACCACCTCTGGGACTAGTGTGTTCTATTTCACACAACATACTTTCAGGTTGGTCCAAAAGATTTATTTAATGAAAAAATATAATAACTATAACATTATTAATATTATTAAATTGTAATTTTTTTATTTTTATAACCCCTCACATTCTATGGAAAATGAATGCCTTGTCTTTGTGAATGTGCGGACTACGACCTCCACGAAACAATGTATTTTTATTTCCAGTACTTCCTAACATGTGTGAAATTAAAAATGTATTTAATGCATTAGAATTATATTTATGAAACTGTTAATATTATTTAAGGATAATATTTTACATTATATATGTTATATTAGCTATAAATAGTTATAGTAAAGATAACCACCTTAATTGAACATATCAAGGCACCTTTCTAAATTTCAGTCCATTTTGGGAAAAACTATGAAACTATATAAATTTTATATTAATGTAATAATTAAATACAAATACCTATATAATTTAGGATATTATAAATATATCTTATGATGCATTTTAACATGTTAAATATACCATGGTAGTTTTAGAGAAATCGGTCGAATCATCTCAAGTAATCACCATAAAACAAACTATTCAACAAAGAAATTGTAGATGAAAATAAACAAACCTTATAAAATGAAATATATATGTAAAATTTTCTTAATAATTTTTTTGATAAACTTAATTTTATTATTAAGGATATTAGTGGCACACACAAAATTGACTAAGACCTCAGGTAAGGGTTATTTGCCTCTATTTAGAATTCCATGAGAAATGTTTGATATTGTGAACCATAATTGATTTTATATGGTTTATACACTACCATGTTTAAATCATGTAAAATTAATATATTTAATTTAATTATATTCCAATTACCATTTCATGTTAAACCTCGCGTTTTTTTAATTCTTACATTACCATTACCGTAAGGGTTTTTGCTTCCCAATTTTTCTTCATTGAGATATTATTTGTATTCACTACATGTATCATTTTGTGGTGTATATATTGGATATGGATTTATTTATTCCATATTTTTAATTCAGTTTATCATATTTATAAATCCATCCCAAATTCTATCTATTGAGGGATTTCGATTCAAAATATACCAAATTTTTAATGGTATTTATTAACTCAAATTACTTCATTGACTTATAATTATTCTTCTTGAACTTATTTATTCTAAATTTGGTTATTTACAACCTATGATATTATTTTAGTTTACTTTATATTACTCAATAGGGAATATGAAATTTTAATTCAAATTTTTTCCCTAACTAATAAAGTATATCATTGTTGAGAATAATTTTTATCCCTTTAAATAATGGTTTCTCCTCCTTGTCCATATTTTCCCTTTATATAAATATTGTCCTTATTATTTGGAAAATAAATTATGTAATATTTCATGGTTTCTTGATATATATATTTATCCCTATCTAAATGGAATTTTTTTTCAAATTTTTTACAATTTGGGTTATCAATAATGGTATTTTAAAGTATTAAAAATAGTTTTCCCTTCCATGATTGTTTCTTTAATCTACCACTCCATGTTTCCTATAAAAAAATTTATATCTATTTCAAATATAAATTATTTAATATTCATTCAAAAGGTAAATATTTTAAAAATAATTACTTTACATTTTTCAATGTGACTTTTCAAAGTTACTCACAACTTCATTTTTCTATAGTATTGTTAAATATGTTTTATAAAAACACTTTTTTGATTTAACTTCCATTTTCCAATTTATGATAAAACATTTTTACATAATTGTTAATTATGTTTAACGTATTAACTTTTAAATCCACTCATATTATTTTATCTTAGGGGGTTAAGCTCATAAAATTCTATTACTTCTTTTGTCACACCTAATCATCCACTGTGTATAGGTAAGATTTTTCTTTTCCTCTTTTAATAACCTAATTTTCATTTATTTGTTTTATTTTAATTCACTTAGATACAAATAAAATTATTTATTTGGTAAAATTATTTACTTATCCACATACCATTACTCTATATGGTGTTCATTTAAGGGATGCTTATATTGAAAGTTTTTTCATTTTTAGATTGGGTAAATATTGACAATCTGTATACTTATCACTTCAATATAGATGTTTATTAATTACTAACAGATATTAGTGATATATTATATATTTTATTAATTAATTTATGTGATGAATCTATTGGACATAATTAGTGATTGTTTTGGCCTAAAAATCCCCTCTATGCATCGGTAGGCCACATGAGAAAAACTAGCTTAGGTGTTTGGTGTATGTCTACCAAATTATTTATGATTTCTTGGAATGAGGCCTTACCAGTATGTTTATAGTGTCTCCAAAACATGATTATAATATTATGATCTATGGTGTAATGTTTTCCATCATCATCAAATCATTTATTATTGTCAATGTTTTTATTTATGTTGTTAACTATGTATTTTTTTCAAACTCATATGATTGGTCATATAAAATTATTTGATAATCAATTATTTATTCCCATATTATTCATGTCTTATTTATTCTATGATATCTTATAGTATATTATTTCCATTAAAATGTGTTTTATCTAACCATTCTTATGTTTAAATTTCCATAGGATATGAATAAATGTTTTTATATGATATGTCTAGAAGAAGAGCATATGTGATGAATTTTTATGAGATATTGAAGACTTATTATTAAGTATTTTCTAATGTAGTGAAAAAATGTCCATTGATTGAGAAATAAATGAGATTTATTAGTTAATTATGTGTCTTAGTTCTATAAATATATAATATTTAATTATAATTGGATTTTATGTAAGGAAATAGATTCTATAAGTCTTGTAATTATGGGGCAGTTTCTTCTGGGCTATCACATTCTCAATGTATTTTTCCTTTTTATTACAATTCTAGTTTCATTATGGCTCATAAAAATATCTATCCTCAATTGGAATTCCTTTAGTTTATCTTAATGTTTTTTTTCATATCATTAGTCTCTTCTTCACTACTCCCTTATTTATCAATAGATGGTTCTCTTAACTATTTTGATATAACTATAAAATCAATGGGTTATTCTTTCACATGGTATTATTTGTTTCATTTCATCTTCCTCATAATAATATGTGTCATAATTTTTTGAGAGAAAAAATTATTTTATTTATGAATTGGTAAAACAAATAAAATTAATAAATCATCTACCACTTTTTAGATTTTACACCTTTCTTCCCATCAAGTATATTTGATATTTATTATCATCCTCATCGCCATTATTACACCCTATGAAAATATTTTAAAATTATAAAATTTTTAATCAATTGAAATAAATAAAAATGAGTTATACCATTGTATTTATATGTTTATTATTGTATGAATCTATAAATTAATGGTTGAAATTCATTAAAAATTTGGATATTATCCTCAAAATCATATTCCTCCTTAGGAGTCATCTTTGGTTAAAGATTTTTTAAACATTTTGATACAATAAATGTTATCCCATATATATATTCCTTATCTAATTATGGTTAAACCAATCCATATTTCATTAGTTATCAAGATGTTATTGGGATTATCAATGATCTACTCATCCATGTCTTATTCTCAAAGGATGAAATCATTATATCAATATTATCTGAGAGAATCCACATTAACTCTTTTACCATCATAAAATCATCATAAATACCTCTATAAATTTAAATAAATATCATAATTTTTTCACACGAGAAAATTATTCATCAACCAATTTATCATAATATATGATAATATTATTAAATTGATCCAAAATTAGTTTTAACGATGTCTCATTTACCGTAAAGACTCATGTTTTTCCAGACTATGAAATTCAATAGAAATATGAATTTTTTCTTTTGGATTATTATGAGGGTTAAAATGGTCTTTTACTTATAATATTGCCTTAAATAATTGTTTTTACCACTTTATTGGCCCCATAATAGAGTTTTTACCCTAGGATGGTAGTTTAGTATAAATATGAGTTGTTCGCATTTTCATAGAATAATTAATAAATAATAATTAAATAATTAAATATTAATTTATTTTCACATTTTCATTAAACTATATATTTTGAATAGAGTTTTATATTGATATTATGTCTCTTTAATTGATTATTTAATGGGGGTTTTCTTAGTTGAGTTGTAAACTCATGTTGAGAACTGAAATTGGGCTTAGGCCCCTTTTTCATTTTCTTTTCTTTTCTTTATTTTCTTTTTTCATTTTTATTTCTTGTCCACCCCCTAGATTCTCATGTACACGCCCCAATGATCTTATACTTTCCACAAACTAGTGATAAAAGGGATATGATATATAGATATATATAGAGTGAAAGAGAGTGTGAGATGGATATAAAGGAAGAATAAGAAGAAGGTAGGTGCTACTATGGAACTTAGGAGGAGCATGATCGATGTGTGGTAGTTGCGGAGCCCATATATGGGAAAGGATTTGAAACTTTCATCCCAAAGGTAGATTATTTATAATTTTATTATATAAATCCCCATATATTTACCACTTTATAGTTTTATAGCCCTATTATTATTTGTAAGGACCCTTGGCGTGTTAATATATGCTTAACAAGGATTAAAACATGGTTTTTTCCCAATTTATAGGGTAATAATTTTGAAAATCTTGATAACACGGCATGTGGTTCTATGAACACACATCATACACTCTTATTTTTAGGGAATATGACTTTTTTTAAGTACACACTGTGTACTTTGAGTACACATCATGTACTAGAAGTACATGTTGTGTAGTCATACTCAGCTATGTAGCTAAGTACAAGGGCAAACATCTTGTACAGGGGAAGTTGTACATGTAGGGTGCACAAGTAGACCCCATGTGGATTACATGCCATATAGAAGTACACAACCAGTCTAACACACTTGGTCCATCCATATGAGGTACACAGGCAGGTACCCCATGTAGATTACACGCCATTTACATGACTTACACGTTGTGTACTTGGGTATTACATGATAGGTATGGCTGGTATACATGACCAAGTGGGGCTTTGAGAGTACACATCAATAATGTATTGGGGTATACACATTGTGTACTTCTCCCTTACTACCTTTTTGAGGTTTTCCTTGTTTTGATGCCCCAAAATCAGGAATGGACACATTATTAGTGCATTTTATTATTTTCCATGAAAAATATGATGGTTATACCCTTGGAGATTTTTTACTACTTTTAAGAGGTGTTTTAGGGTGATAAAATAAATAAAGAAGTGATTCCTCCAGTAAGTGTTTTAAGTTTTATCCTATGAGTGATACTTGGAATGAGACACAGTTTAGAGTTGAGATAAATAGTTTATGGACTTATAATGAGGTTTCCAATGTCTATATTTTGTGATATTCCGGGGACAATACTTGGTTAATGGGACTGGAATGTGATTTGAGGAGATGGATAGGTTGGTTTTTCGGGCCAACCTAGGGTGAGATCTTAATCTAAGATGGTTCATGATCCATATCCTTATACCAATTATTGAGTATCTTTTCCCCTTGAGAAAATCTCCCTTGTGATATGTTCCCTTATATCCCAAAAGGCCATGTGATTCAAGAGATAGGGTTGTGGGAAGTTTTTACCTTGAGAGCTTAGTTGTGGCTGAGGATCCCACATAGGATTCCTCTTCTTACATGTAGACTTAGAGGATCCTTTGTGGGATTCCTATAATTGATTTTGTTTCCCAGGATCCAAAGAGTTATTCCTTTGCTTATGTGTGTACCTTGAGGATCCCAAGGAGGATGCATCTTATATGTTTCATTTTGGGGACCCAGTGGGTGCCACAGTGTTTGACCAACCTAGAACTAGTGCATTGGGTTTGGGTAGATATGGTAGAGGGTGTTACCTTAGAACTCATACCAAACATGAAATCCTGAGGTGATATGGAAGTAATTATGGTTTTTGTCATTTGAAAAACATAACTCTCTACATATGCCTTCACTTTGTTATTATTGATGCAACTATGATTCTATAGGTGCTTCCTAGAACTCAACCCATGGGGCCTGATGTAATATGATGCTATGATGGGGATGCCTATAGGTACTTCATGGGATTCAATTGTTGATCCTTTTTATTAACTATTGCATTTATTAGGATATACATAGGTATTTACAAGGATCTTGATTATGATCCTAAATGTTTGACTGTTACCATACTGGGATGCCCAAAAGTACTACCTGGGGTTTGAATTTTGAGCCTTACATAATTAATGGTTACAGTTTCTAGAATTCACATTTTTCACTAGGATTCATCCCTACTAAGGGATTACATAGGTGGTTTCTAAGGATGTTTTGGAACCCCTATTTGTGATAATATTGGGTATTTATGATGATATACTTGAGCAATGCCTATGATGATTTCTAAGATTGGGTGGATACACTATTACTACATCACCTAGACTTACCTAGGGATGGGGTTGTTGATCTATTTATTGAATTGATCATGATTTATTACCACATAGGGTGATAATCCCTTACATATAACCTAAAGTTCATCGGAGGGAAAATTTTGTAATTTCCTAAGAACTTGTATTTAGGACTCAGATATCAAATAGTATTTAAATGGAATGGGTGGTATAGAAACCATCTTAGTTCCATATTCATAGTATGTCCGATTATTAGCTAAAATTATTCATTATAATGACTAGAGGTAGGTAAGAGTGAACCTTGGTATAGGAAATGTATCCCCCCATGGTTACGTAACATACTCATATACATTTTAGACTCTGGTCAAAGTAGGTATTGTTGATCAGGATCACGAGGCTAAGGATTGATATTAGATTTATTTTTTTAGTTGTGTCTTGGATAGGATAAGAATATTTCATGATCATGAACTTATTATAGAAGATTATAGGTACACCATTGTGGGTGGCCTATAGATATTTATTTCTCACCCCTATACATGCATCTCATTCTATCTGCAGACCTTATGTCTACTTTATGGTTGAGCATGAATGTACGATGGACAAGGTTGAAGCCTAGGGTTTCATGATCGAGTAGAGATTCTCATGTGGATTCTTATGATTGAGCTATATAATCTCAATGGTGTCAGGGATACTAGGGTTTTGGTTTATCTTGGAGTTAGTGGTAGATCCTTATACTTGTATTTCAGTTCTTTTTATGTCCTCCTTTGTATGTGATTGGCCTAGTAGGTGATTAGTGTTGTATATATGACATAGTTGTTTGGGATATTACTATATTTCATTAATTTATTATAGCCTTGTGTATATTTATTAATTTCTCACTCTAATTATTTACTATTATGAATGTTTTTTAGTTATTTCCACTATTTTCTTACTTTTATATGAAGACATAGTCCCCCTACTGGCACACCCTAGGGCCTCACTGCTAGTTGGGAGCCTCTAGAATACGGGGAGGCATTATTGAGGCCTAGTTCCCAACTAGTATAGTTACTACTTATAGAGTGAAATAGGTCAGGATTTTACAGTGGTATCAAAGGAGTTCCTTTCCTATTGTATTACTATTTGGTATATAGTAGGAAGGAGTATTAAGAATGTGTCGGAACCTGTGATGGATATCAGACTGGTGCTTCAAGAAAACCTCTTCTAATAAGAAGTATTACTTATTGGGTATATCGATTGTTATTCTTAATAGGTGATGTTATATTTGTATATGATTTTCACTTTGATCAATTCACATGTGATGTGGATTTTATGATTTATTATAGATTTAAGGCTCTTGACCAATTTGTGAAGGGATAGTGATTGATTTTGAATCTTGTCCAAAAAAGGAAAGTGGTATTTTTTTCATGCATCATATTTTATACATAAGGTCCATATGTTATAGGCCTTCCAGTGTGTGATTTTATTATTAAATATAGATTCCAATTGTTTAAAGTGTCAACAAAAACCTAAATGGTGTTTTCCTATAAAGGTTTTGGGTGTAATTATACTCAATTGGGATGACTTGTATATATATTTCCTTCTGGTGGTAGGTCATGTGGATCTATGATGATATGTTAGACAATGAGACTGATGAATAAGTCCTTGGGAACATGAGGTGAAACAAACCTAGTTTTTTTATAGGGAACGTGATTTGAAACTATTTGAACCCTTATAGGGCATTATTACTTTGTGTAGTTATTTAAAATATCAGTAACAAACTATCTTGGGTTTTACCAAAAATCTTGGAATGAAATTTTATTTCACCAAACTGTGTGAGTGTTGGGTGACATAGATAATTGAGACAATTTTGTGTGTATATTATTGAAAATTACAAAGAATTAGATGTTGATCCATTTTCAGAAGACCCTTTGTGGGTATATCCTTTTTAGTTTTAGTTAACTAAATATTTGAACCAAACTATATGGAGTTTTCCTCTATATATTGCTACTATATTTTACTTAACTATCCTTTATTCATGGTTATCTAGTCAAATTATCTAGTGTGATATTGATAGATACCTGAATGTTTATAGTGGATTATGACCTAGAGTGGGTATTACCACATGTGGATACCTAGTGAGTGTTAGTTAATTATATTTTTTTTGTATCATAACCCTCTTTGGAGAAGTTCTTTATAAGGGTCTATTAGGCTGATGTTTGGTATCTAATTCCATTAGAGTTATTTCCTTAATTTAGTAGTTACTAATGGGTTGTAATTAAATGGGTTCTAATTTACAACTTAAAGGGTGTTTTACTCTATAAATTTCAATTTGGAACCTATATAATCATATACAAGTTATTATTTTTTACCATTGTTGGTTTATTTTTTCCTTACCTACCTTGGAGAGGGTTGGTATGGGTGTTATATGCCTTACATTGAGATTGGTGTGTGGATAAAGCCTCATGAGATGTTACATTGGTAAGAGGTTTGACCTATAGGCTTGGTGGTAGAACCATGTGACCCATATTGACACTTGATTAGTAGGGTTAGGTAGGAGACCTAGAGGCCCTTAGTTGTGACTAAGACCCTTATAGGCTGATGTTTAGTTGGATTGATATAGACCTACTAGAGGGGTTTTCCTGGGGTATACACTTTCTTTATTAGGTAGTGATCTTGGTTGTACTCTCATGTAGAGACCAATGCATAAGAGGTTCCCAAGTTTTTTGATACAGGCATGATTATTCATTTGGTTTCTAAGGAATTGCCTAGGGTGATTGTGTATCTAGACTGGATTCCATGGGAAGGACTATTATGGTGCTTGGACTTATTAATTAGTTGTTGTGTGGTTGACACTTTAATCTTGAAAAATGACATCTTGTGATAGGCGATCAAGGAATAAATTATGTCACAGGTGAGGTTCTCAATTAAGGGATATTATGGATTAATGATACTGATGTACTATGTAGCATGATCATCTAGGCCTTGTGATAGAAGACTCATAAGAGCATGAATCAAGCCTTTAACCGAGTAGTATGAGAGTGTATTACCATGATGTATAGAGAGTTTAGTTCACACTAGTTGTGTATGGTAACTGGTTGATATGGAACATTGTTGAGAAACTGAGTACAGTCCAAAGAATGATGGTTTTAAATATGAAACTTTTGGGTATGGTGACTTTAGATTTGGGTAAATTAAAAGGAGTTCTTGTGATGAGGTATGACTTAGAAGTAATCTGGTTTCTGTGTGATGATTGAACCATGGGTAGACCTTAACATAAATTTTTGGGATACATGGTGTCAAGGGTTTCATAAATTGGGTTTATCCTAGTTTTTGTGAGAGTGTCGTGAGGAGTGAGATACATGCCTATCTATTTAATCTTAGTATACTCATAGTTTAGAGACTATCATACCCTATATCTTGAAATTTCCCTGAGTACTATTTGAGAGAATTGACTATACACTAAGATATGTAAATTTCCTTTTAGTTTTTATGAAAGGAACTCCATGGAAGTTATTCTCAAGGATTGGTATAAGATAATCCATATGGAAGGGACCTCACAATTGGTTTTTGAGGGTGGTGACCCTCATCATGAGTTGAAATTCAATTTTTGTCATAGGAATCATTCTTTGGAAGTTAGAATGAGTGATGTTTTGATATTGTAGGTTGGAGCTCTAGAATTAGTAGTCTTTCTCATGTTATTCACCACATTTGGTGATGGATAGATTGTGAGACTTTAATATTAGATTTTGGTTTTGAGGAGATAAAAAGAGTTCTCTTGTGGTGGAGTTTATCAGATTGTTCAAGGTTGAATGTCTTTCATGAAGGAAGATTTGTGGACGACATGAGATTGTTCATTGGCTAGTCAAGATATAATAGTTATGTAGATGCTTGATATGTGATCATGGATATTTTTTGAACACCAAGGCTTCTTGGGTATGTGAAGTGTTATGGTGGGGAGGATGTAAATACCCATATTTTTTTAGATTGTTAAATTCAACAGAAATTTGATTTTTTTTCATTTGGATGATCATGAGGGGTAAAATGGTATTTTTACATAGAATATGATCTTGGAAAATTTTTCTAACTACTCTTTTGGTCTTGCAATATGGTTTTTACCCTAGGATGCGATTTTGGTGGAAGTCTATGTTGTTCCAATTTTCATGGAATAATTAATAATTAATTTTTAATTAATTAAATATTAATTTATTCACACACATTTGTTTGGATATATCTTTTGAATGGAGTATTATATTGAGATTGTTTCTCCACTATTGAGTCTGTAATGGGGTTTTTTTCTTAGTTGATGTATAAACTCATGTCAGGCATTGGGGTCGAGCCCGTGTACCCTTTTATTTTTCTTTTAATTTCTTTATTTATTTTTCCTATTTTATTTCTTATCATCCCCCTAGATTCTCACATACCACCCCCCCATGGGATTCTCCCTGCTATGATTTAGAGATAAAATGGAGATAGGGAGAGAGGGTATAAGTGAGGTTCCATCATGGATCTCAGGAGAAGCAGATCTTCATGTGGAAACTGCGAAGCTCTGATACGGTCAAAGCATCGGTGGATTCCAACCAAAGGTAGGATATTTTAAATATTATTCCATAAATCCCTATATATTTTCCACTTTCTAGTTTTATATCCCTATTATGATTACTAAGGACCCCTGGTGGGTCGACCTATTATTAACCAAGAGAAAAATGGGGTTTCCGGCCGATTATAAGGGTTCCCCTTTGGGAAATCCCAATCACACAGTGTATGGTTCTATGAAAACACACCATGCACTCTTCCACTTTGGGGAAGATTGTTTTTTGGATGTACATGTCATGTATTTGGAGTACTCTCCATATAGTGGTTCCTATTCATGTGTCCAAATACATTGGTAGAAATAATTTTCATAATTATATGTCATCCACCAGCAATACATGACAAGTAGTCATACCCGAACATGTAATTGAGTACAAGTCCATATAACCCATGTAGGGGAATATGGAAATATAAGGTATACAGGAAGACCCCATGTGGATTACACGTTGTTTAGAAGTACATGGTCAGGCTAAGACACATATCCAGACCATGTGAGGTACACGGGCAGCTACCCCTTATAGGGTACACACCATGAACATGACTTAAGAAACATGTACTTGGGTTTTACATGACAAGTATAGCTAAATTAAATTACCATGTGTAGATTTTAGGGTACACATCGTTTACTTGGGTATACATTTCGTTTAGTTCTCCCTTACTACCCTTTTGATAGTTTTTCATTTTTTAACACCATGAAGTTTCAATTGGACACATGATTAGTCTATTTTGAGTTTTTTCATTTAAATCATATTGGTGAAATCCTTGGGGTACTTTGAGGACTTTTAAGAGGTGTTTTGGGGTAATAGAATCAATAAAGAAGTTCTTCCTCCAGTAAATTCTTTCAACTGTCTCCTATGAGTGAGACTTAAAATGGGACCTAGTTGAGGGTTGAGATAAATGGTTGATGTAATTGGTATGATTTCACTAATTTACTCATTTAGTAACCTTATTCAGGTATTCCCATGTTAACAGGACAAGAAAATTATTTGAGGAGATTGATAAGATGGGTATCCAGGCCATCCTAGAGTGAGATATTGAACTAAGATGGGTTTTGACACATCTCCTTAAACCGATGCTTGTGTTACTTTTACCCTTGAGGATATATTACATGTGATATGTTATTTTCAACTCTAGGAGACCATGAGATGATAGATATGGGGTTTGGGAAGTTCTCACCCTAAGAGATTAGTTGTGTTCAAGGATTCCTCATTGGATTCCTCTTCTTACGTATTTACATTGGGGATACCCTATGGTATTCTTATGCTTTCTTTAATTTACAAGGATCCAAAGAGGGATTATTTCACTTATGTTTGGACCATAAGGATCCCAGTTAGGATTCCTCTCTATTATTTGATTTAGGGGACCCAGTGGTTGCCCCAATGTTTGTCGACCCTGAGATAGTGTGTTGAGTTTGGGTAAATATGGTAGGGGTTTCACCTTAGAACCCATACTAAACATGTAATCCCAAGGTGATATGGTAATATTTATGGGTTTAGAAATTCATAATACCTCAGTCTATACTTATTCTTTCACTCAATTAAATTTATGTAACTATGATTCCATAAATTCTTTCTAGAACTCATCCAATGGGGCCTGATGTGAAGTGATTCTTTGATGGGGATGCCCATAGGTACTTCCTATGATCCAACTGTGGGGACTTTTTTACTATTAAATTGATTGGTATGTCTGGAGTTACTTCTTGGGATACTTCTTATTATCCTACATGTTTAATCATTACCTTAATGGGATGCCCAGATGTATTGGTTGGGATCTAACTTTTAAGCCTTACATTATTAGTGATTAATGTTACTGGAAGTACCATTTTTTATTGGGATTCCTACCTAGTGAGGTATTATAGAGGAGTTTTTTTAGGATTTTATGGAACCCCATATTGACATACTCTATTGTATCGATGATGATATCATTGAGTGATGCCTAGGATGCTTCGTTCGATTGAGTGGACACACCATTACTAAATCACCTAGACTTTCCTAGGGATGGGGTTGTTGAGTCGTTTATTGAATTAACCATGAGTTATTACTTAATATCGGGTGAGAATACCTTACATATTTCCAAATTTTAATCCCCATTTGGTATTATTCGAGCCACAATTTAATGATTTCCTATATACTAGGACCTAGGACTCAGAGATCAAACTATATTTAAATATCATGGGGGGTATGACATTCAGGTCAGTTCCATATTCAAATAATGTCAAGATATTACCTAGAACTATTCAGTATGGTAATTTAAGGTTGGTGTGATTGAACCTAAGGCTAAGAAATGTATTCCCTTGGGGTGACGTAGCTTGCCCAAAGACATTTCTAGCATTTACAAGAGCATGTATTATAGACCAGGATCCCAGAAATAAGGATCAAAAATGGATTTATTTTATTTATTTATTTTAGTTGTGTCTTAACTAGACTAAGCATATTTCATGAACAAGAACTTATGGTAGTATATTATAGGTTCACTTTGAATGGTGGCCTTCTGATATTTATTTATATCCCCTTGTACGTTCACATCAATTTGTGTGCAGACATTATGACTTCTTTTTGGTTGAGCATGGATGTACGGTGGATAGGTATAAGGCCTAGGGTTATATGATCGAGTGGAGCCTCTCTTGTGGGTTTTTATGATCGAGATGCAATAGGTGAACAGTTTCATGGAGACTGGGTATGTGGTCTGGATTAGAGTTAGTGATTGAACCTTGTACTTTCATTTCAATTTCTTATATCTACTCCTTCATATCTGATCATCCTTGTAGGTGATCAATATTTTATGTTTGATATAGATATTCTAGATATTAATATATTACATTCATTTATTACATCCTTGTGTATATTTATTACTTCCACACTCATATTATTTACTTCTATGTAAGATTTTTGGTTATTTTTATGGTTTTCTTACTCTTATATGATGGCATAGTCTCCCAACATACACACCCTATCCCTTGACAGGTAGTTCATTTTTTATTATCACAGACACTTTTTTGCCAAAATGTGATAAACCCCAAGTTCTAATAGGAAAAGCACTAAAAGAAAAAAACATAGTTGTTAAAATGAAACATGATCCCATTAAAATTCTTATCCTTAAGAATTTTCCAAGAAAAATAAGTTACTGGTGTTTCTGGAGCATCATTTAACAGGTATTGAAATAAAGACGTTGTCATGTACGACACTTACATGTACTCCTCATGTGTGATATTCTCTTTATTGAATACTCTAACTAAAATATAGTGTGGAAATCTTGAGTCCTAGTCAAAACTGTTATAGTTATTTGTTATAGAGTATACTGGGTTATTATCTGACATTTACTTTCTTATATCACTTATGTATAAGTCAAAGTGTTCTCCATGATTCAATAATTATTTTTCCCACCACTCGTGCCAACTGCTTCTTTGTGAGGGATATGTGTAATGAACTGTATGATCTTAAATCAATATATTATTAATGTTTTTAAGAAATTTTAATTCTTTCCTAAATTTAAGAATATTAAAACCATTCTTTTTTATGTCAACAACATCCAAAATAAGTGAAATATGTCTTGGAACCATCAAATTCTTATACAGGTCCATTCATTTTTCATCAAACAATAGATATTCTTTTTTTTGTTTATGATTTTCATTTATATTGATAATAAAATATATGTTATAAATAAATAAAAAACTTATATCCATGGTATGATACAAGGAAAACCATTATGGATAATTTAATACCTTATGTAAGGACCATGTGAGAATAAAATACCACTATTTGGGGGGTGAATCATTTGTTACAAAAACTATAACTCTATAAATGAATTTCCATTTATGGTTTAGGGTGAAGGATCATGATCAAAATTATCTAATTATGTGATATAAAGTCATAAAAATACAAAAAATATAATGTCTTTTACAAGGTTCACACACTCTAGAAATCGAGTGGATAATCCTTGGTTTAAGATGGATGTGATATTATTTCACATGTTCTTATAATATTATCAAATAAAACATGGAATTAAGCATGTATATGGTTCTTAACTCTTCTTATAACAATTATTAATTCCATCAAACTGGTAAATCAATCATCACATCCATCATCAAACATCAATAAATGTGTTTTTTATTTTTCCACCCCACTTATTCTCCTAAATCCTAACCAAAATCTCCATTGAATTCCTCATTTAATGGGTTCTTGTTTAAATCAATGTTTCATCACAAAATTTTTTAAGTTAGACTCCTAATATTTTTTAACCCTATATACATCACTATATGGTGATGTTTTTTGTGAAATAATAGTTTTATTTGAAAAAAGAATCTATATCCACAAAATCAATCATCCTTTATGGTGTGTCTTGATGCATGATGACACTATCATTATCTCAAATTATTTATATTAAATACCATTTAATTAATGTTATTAATTCTTATAGTGTGATAGGACTATCATCCAAGAAATATTTGAATGAACATTTTATCTATATATGATTTATTGAATAAAATCATCTATTATTGTGTGGTTATTTGAATACAACATAGTACCTTTGAGATATATTAATAACAAAACACTTAATTCTCATAACTACACTACATGACATAGTTTAAACCCTAGAACTCATCGAGGATAATAATTATGATAAATATCCCATGGTTTCATCATGATTCCTTACATATAATAGATTCTTTTCTTCTATACCACTCTGTCACATCATGGAACTCACCATTCAAGTAATTATTTTATTAAACTCAATAAATATTTATTCCTTTGTATATAATGAAATTTTAATTGGCCAATATCACTTCTATGAGTATGTTGTCACTAAATACAACATGAAAATTCATTACAGACTAATGAATGAATTGCTTGAGGAATGAATTAAATGTATTTTCTTAATTGTGGAGTTATCTAAATAATAATAATATGATAGATTTTTTTGATATTTTTACAACCCTCAACCCAATGAACAATTCTAGATTTTCATATCTTATTTAAGATCAAATCACTGATCTCCCTTTGTCAATTTACCTCATTAGGTCCTTTGAATCACATTATAGGAAATATTCACCTTTGGATCACTTTATGATGTCACAATTTTGTATCACATAAAATATAATAGATTAGAACCTAGATGAATGATAATAATGTATAGTAATAAAACAAAATCAATTAAAAGGAATAATTTATCTTTACATCATAATAAAAATAAAGTGGGAGAAATGTCCCATATGATATCATTATTAGGGAAGTGGTAATAATTTCTTGAAATCTCTTACAATACTATAAAAAATTTATCATATTATCATATTTCTATACCATAAAAATAATAAGTAGGTGTATTGTTCTATGCCAAATAAAAAACTATATACAAGTGGTAATATCATCCCATTATTATGAATTATCTTTAAATTGTCGGTGTATCATCCTATTCCAATTACAAGACTATATAAGAGTGATCATATCATCCCATTCGTATAACTATTTAAATTATTGTGTATATATCATACCTTTCATTGAAAATATCAGCAAGTGGGAATATCGTCCCATTCTATAGTAAAGAACACATATGTATATTTATCTTTTCATGACATTAGTGATAAAATTTTACATGTGAATATATTCCCATATCATAATTATTATTAAGAAAAGTGGGAATATATTCATAATCTATCATCCACATCATTTAAATGGCTATATCATCCCATACATGAGGTAATATCAGAATAGGTGGCTTCTGATAGCACCTTAGATCGATATCAATTAAAAATGACAGAACATTCTTTATCATAATATGTCATTTAATGTCACATAAAATATCTATAATACATTAAATTAATTACATCAAAAGGATTTTTATATGCCTATTTTTAATTTCAATACTATATAATGTAGGGTCACACACACAACCCCTTCATTTTATCACATATCAAAGGTACACTATACCTGAAACTATATAAAATAATCAATGTATATCTCACAAATTACATCATAATAAATATACACATCATCTATATTTTTACCCACATTTTCATTAAATAGATATCCCTAATATATCCTCTAAAATTAATACACTTTTCTTTAACTAAGTAAGCTTAATGAAAACTATATATGTCTACTACGTCAAAACATATCATATCAAACCATCTTTTATTACAAATATCCTTAAAACTTTATATTATCCACATGGTATTCAGTGAAAATGGAATAAAAAAATCCTTGAAGGACTGTATGGGGATTTATAATATCCGTTATTTTTCTAGGGATGTGATAGGATTAGGTGGTTATTTCTAGCTACAGAACAAATACATGTCATAGACCCAATTCAGGATGTGAATTTTTTGGGTAGAACCTATAAATTTAATTCTTGTATTGAATTAATTAATAAATTAAAAGATTTACACTCCCTATAAATATTTATCACCATATGTAGACATGTCATGAAAGTGGTTTTCAACACATGAAGACATGTCATGAAAGTAGTTCTCACCACGCATCAACATGTCACGAAATTTAAACACCCCATATAACTATCATTCACCATGTGTCAGCTTGTCACGAAATTATATTACACCACATGTAATCTTTATTTTTTTAAAGGGTTTTGATTGGATTCCTTTTAAAAATCATTAAATAAGTTATGACTTATTACATGATGTGAAATGATAATTCACATCATGTAAATCTAACTCCCAGTATATTAAAGTCACAACTCCATTGTCGTGAAAACCTATAGACTCACCTATAATATGATACAGGGCCTTATAAACCTCTCTTCTTTTCCTCATAAGCCTCACAAACCTCCACCATGGACTAAATCTCCTCCACAGAGCCTCTTCCTTGGATCGGAACTCCTCTACGCACCTCCGCCTTGGATTGAAGCTACCATCTTTGATCAAATACCCTCTGCACATCTCCCTAGTATGGGTATTATTCTTGTTTAGATATATCTTTATCTTTATCTCCTATTCCCGGATAAAAGAAATTTTTTTATCTCCTATTGGATATAGATCTAGTTTTATTGAATCTAGATCTAGGCTTATTGGGTCAAGATCTAGATTTGTTGAATCTAGATCTGGGATTATTGGATCTAGATATAGATTTGTTGAATCTAGATCTAGGATTTTTGGATTTATATCTAGATTTAAGAGATATTTTTTCGTTTAACTATGGATTTAGGGTTTGGATATATATCATGTTCTTCATCATGTTCTTAATGGATCCATTTCAAAATGGGTATTTCCATTGGTGAGCATTCGTCTCCATTCTTGATGTAGGAGGTTCATAATTCAAATCCCAAATTCTAAAATACATTTATGTAGATGTAATTGTAGAATTGATATTATATGTTTAGAAACTTTGTTCATGATTAAATTAATTGATTTGTTGAATTAATTAATTAAAAGGTATGTGAAATTTGGATATTAGGATTTTAGTTCATGAATAATTAATTGTTAAATTAATTATGAGATATTGAGTTTTTTTTATTTTAGATAATTAATTATGGGATATTGATGTCATGAATTGAATAATTAATTAGAGAATTAATTATGAGACTATGAAATTTTGATTTGGATAATTAATTGTTTAAATTCATTACAGATTTATTGATATTATTGAACATGACTAACTAATTGTAGAATTAATTAATGGGAATTGTTAGGATTATGCAATTGTGTTTTGGTAAAATTAATTGTTCAATTAATTATGTAGATATAGATATTATTGAAATTTAATAATTAATTGATGAATTAATTTTTGTTATATTGATGATGTTTAATAGGGATAATTAATATCAGAATTAATTATTGAAGATTTTTATGATTATTAGATTGATTAAGATGGAAAAATTAACTGAGGAATTAATTGGGGTGGTTGAATTAAAGGGGATAGAACAATTAATTTATGAATTAATTAGTGATATTGAATTTATTGAGATGAAATTAATTAATTGGTTAATTAATAAATAAAGGTATTGTGATTATTTAGTTAGTGAATTAAATAATGGGATTAATTAATTGGAGAATTAATTAATGTGATCAATGTGATTATTTAATTATTGAATTAAATAAATTCATTAATTAATTGATGAATTAATTAATGTGAGTTATGTGATTATTTAATTGTTGAATTAAATAAATGGATTAATTAATTAATTAGGAGAAATGTGATTATTTAATTGATGAATTAAATAATGGGAGTGATGGGACTAAATAATTGGTCGAATAAGTAAAGGCACTTAGTTAAATTAATTAATTGGTGAATTAATTAATGGGGATTATTGTGTTGATGCAATTGAGTGGGTTAGATTAATTAATTTGTGAATTAATTAACAAGGATTGTTGGGATGGTGTAATCAAATGAATTGGATAAATTAATTGGTGAATTAATTAATGTGGATTTTTGGGATATTGAATTGATTGAATCAAATAATTAATTGATGAATTAACTAATGGGATTAATTTAAATAATTAATTGAGGAGTTAATTAAGGGTATTTAAGTGACAAAATAATTGTTGAATTAGTACTATAACTGGAGAATAATTAATTGTTGAGTTAATTATCAAATTTTTGGATTATAAATTGTGAATAATTAATTGGATAATTAATTATTGGGTGTTGAGTTGTGAAATGATTAATTGATTGTTGAATTAATTAATGAACTTTATATGGTTAGTTAATTTTTTTATTAATTAACAAAGATGCAATGACCAATTAATTAATGAATTAATTGAATGGATTATTATAATTAATTAACTGTGGAAATTAATAAATGAAATTGATATGATTAATTAACCATTGGGTTAATTAATAGAAATGGGTTATAATTAATTAATTGGTGAATTAATTAATGGAATGGATGTAGTTAAATAATTTTTGAATTAATTAAAGGAGTTGAATTGACCAATTAATTGATGATTTAATTTAAGGGTCAGTTATGAGTAATTAATTGGGTAAATTAATTAATGAAATTGACATGATTAATTAATCATTAGACTAATTATTGGAAATGGGTTATGATTAATTAATTGGCAAATTAATTAATGTAATGGATGCAGTTAATTAATTTTTGAATTAATTAATGGATTTAAAGTGAACAATTAATTGATGAATTAATTGAAGGGATTTTTATGATTAATTAATTATAGAAATTAATTAATGAAATTGATGTGATGAATTAATAGATTGATTGATTGAAAAAAATGGGTTGTGATTAATTAATTGGTGAATTAATTAATGGAGATGGAATGACCAGTTAATTGTTGAATTAATTGAAGGGTTAGATATGATTAATTAATTGTGAATTAATTAATAGAGTTTTTGGTAAAATGATAAATGGTTGTGATAATGTTGTCATGTAGTAGCATATGGGATAACTCAGTTGTGAGAATGAGATTAAAGGTATAAGATTGAGATTGCTTCTAATATTTTCTTACAAAGGACCATGTGATCCTTCGAGGAAGAATATTTTGTGATCTTCTGTTTGTTTTCTGAAGGGATGTGTGAGGATTCGAGGAAGAAAACTATATGATCTTCAATTTGTTTTTCAAAGGAACATGTGGGCCTTCAAGGAAGAATATTTTGTGAGCTTTTGTTTGTTTTTTGAAGTACAGTGTAAGCCTTTGAGTGAAAATATAGTAAGGGATTTCATGTTCTACCTACAAAGAATTTATACTTCATTTTGTATAACTCACTATATACCCTTGATGTTAGAGCCTAGAGTGCACATTACTCATGCCTATCTTATTTACTTGTTTTTGTATTTGATAAATTCTATATGAATTATGATAATGAATTGTAACATGGACATTCATATTTTTTATATCCCTTGGGGATGGTTCAGACTCTGGAGAGGGCCAAGGCAGGTATTGTGGATCAGGTTTCCATGGGAACTCGGAAGAAAATATGGTTAAATAAAGGATAAATGAATAAATAAAAACTATTTACTATATTGATTTATTTATTTATTATACAACTACATACACTGTTATTTACTGGATTTGTTTTAGACATTGTTGGTGGTGGCCAACTGAGATAATCACACCCTACTCAGGCTACCTGATTGGTACCTGAATAGACTTTTTGTTTTCTCGACAAGTTAAACAAAAAATCCCCATGTCAGATTTCTTATTTGGGGATGGAACATGGATGAGGAAACAGAACATGTTTCTAGATCCACTTGGAAGTCTTTAGTTTCTTTCTTTTGGTTTTTTCATTTTAGACACTTTACATTTACTTAGCATGGTATATCTATTGTTAATTTTTGATTATGTAATTCTACTTTTGGTTATCTTGTGGTATTTTTGCAACTTATGATTATATATACTTCTACATTTGTCTATTTATTTCCACTATTATTTTACTTTGATAATAAATTGAGGATAGTCTCCTCGTGATCAATATTAGACTCTCTCTACTAGTCAGAAGCCCCTGGAATATAGGGAGGTGCACCTGAGGTCATGTGATGGTCTGGCTCGGGGCACCAGTGCATGGAACATGGGCCTGGATGTTACAAAGTTGTATCAGAGCCCATTTTTATTTTATTCTACTTTTTTTATTACTATTTTGGGAAAGGTAAATAGTAGTGTAAAGACCTGTAAAATTTCATGGAAAAGTTTTTCTTAAATACATGGGATTTTTACGAGTCTGTGAAAATTTATGGTGCTTGATTCTGAGGCCCGGTGTGCCCAGAATCAATTTATGAAGTTTTGTTCTGGTACGTTCAATAAACATACGAGTGGGATTTTATAAATTTTGAACCGGTGCTCAGAATTGAAATCTGAGGGCACAGTTGAACTCGTAGCTCCTGTATTCGTTTAAGAATACTTTTATCTCGACGGAAGTTGGTCGATAATGAAAGATAGTTTTTGGAGTTTTTAAGAATAAAATTAAATAAAATAAGTGTGTAGTTTTTTTTATTTTTTGGTTAAAACCTCCAAGAGGATGTTAGTTGTGGGGTCCACCACACCATAACCTCCCATGAGAAGTTATGGTGGTGGGGCCCACCCAAGGTTTAATCACCTCTTGTCAATTAATGTGGCGGGGACCACCCGAGGATGAAACCCTTGAACTCCCCATTTATAGAGCTACCACCCACTAAACCTCATGAACTCCCTTAATTAATTTGTGCCTACACACAAGAATTAATTAAGTGGAGCCCCCCCCCCCCCCCCCCCGTTAATTAATTCTCCATTTGAATTCATGCCAACCATTAAAATAATGGATAATCTATTATTTCATTTTGTGGGAAACATTCTTTTGGTAGAACAGGGGAAGAGGAGAGCCAGGGAGAACCATCCTCCCAACGAAGAATGCGAAGAACGTCGGAGATGCTTCTCCCTCGATCTTCTACCCTGGACACTTTCTAGCGCATGAGCTTGAAATTGGGAGTGTGTGATGAACGCGGTGAATGACGAAACAATGTTCGCTTTCCGCAACATCGTCAATGAACAACAGTACGAGGTAGGGGTTGTTTTATGATTTGAGTTTGAAATTGTTCTGTTCTATGTTGTTCACCTCATGGGTAATGTTTTATCCAATTGATAACACCATAACGTGGAGGGCTCGGACCGCACGAACACGGACCGACCCTCCCCCTTCGTTTTTCCTCATTTTTTTTGATGACCACGGCGAAGCAATGGCGGCCGGCATCAGACCGGATGCGGAGAAACCGGCAGCGCAAGGCTGCCGGGTCACTGGAAGAGCGCAGCGCCGTCGCGCCGCATGGAGGATAAGGGGGCCGCGGTGGAAGGGCACAACGCCATCGCGCCGTGCGAAGGAGGAGAGCTGCGGTCAGGGTGGGCTGCGACAGAGGAGCAGGGGTGGCCGGCGTTAGGTCGGTCGCCGGTGGTGCGGATCGGCTGGCCGCTCAGCCAGCCGGGAGGAGCGGGACCCCTCTGGGTCCCACATGAGCTGGACCAGTGCAACCTAGCACCGGTTGGAACTCCAACCGAATGGCACTGCCATTCGGAAGCCAGGGGTGTGCGGCTTCCCCCCTGGACGCGGCTGAGGCGGACCCCCCGCGGGCCGCCGGGCCAGACCCAGCATGGGCCATACCCAGCGCGGGCCTAGCCGTCCACTTGGTCCAGGCTGCCCCCATAGGCCGGGTCGGACCCACGGGCTGGGTCTGACCCCGGTCCGGACCAGGTTCGAGCGGGGTCGGTCCGACTGGGTCGGACCGGACCCGGACCCGCTATGGCATGTTTTCACCTTTTCGCCCATAACGTGGGCTACGGGTGTTCGATCGACGAACCGTCTATGGTGGCAGAAATCTTGGAGAGAGACGGTTATTTGGGAATAATACACTTGAGTTTTGGACATATTTTATGTACAGTTGGGTTGGTTTGAACCTAAAATCAAATCGAGCCCCTCGAGTAGAAATGCCAATAAATCACAGACCGAGCGTCTGATTGACGCGCTGTTTGTTGCGTTGAAACCCCTTTGATGAGGAGGAACTTTGAGATAATTTTGTGTGAGACTTTGTGACAATTAGTGGATCGACCAGTATCTTGTGGGGCAGATCCTCCTGGAGACGAGCGAGCGGAGTACGGAAACCTAGTAGTTCACTGATACCTGATGACTGTTGACCTTTCGACTCAGAGTGTTTCGACTAGCCCAGTGGGGAGCGCCTCTATGTGACGCAGTAGACCCACAGTGGGGAGTGCCTCTGTGTGACGTAGTAAAGCCACAGTACTCAACAGGAGGAGTACCTCAGCAGGCTACGAGGAGGAGTGCCTCTGTATGGCGCGGCAGACCCACAGTGGGGAGCGCCTCTGTGTGACGCAGCAGACCCATGGTACTCAACAGGAGGAGTACCAAAGCAGTCCAGGATAGTGGGAAGCACCTCTGTGTGACGCGGCAGGCCCACAGTACTCTATAGAGGAGGAGTACACCAGCAGTCGAGGTTTCGAAAGTTAGACTGGGAGTGTTACATATTACCACCCCTAGAATAAAATCCTGGTTTTGAGCTGAGTCAATGACTTCTGTGTTTTCCTCATGATTGATATGGGTTACTAGATAACTTTGGTATATGTATGGGCATATACCTAAGTAATGGTTATCTGTTGATTTCATACTTTATGGTTTATCCTTGTTGGATTTTGTGAGACCTTGAGGGTCTCGGGGTCCCTACTGAGTATCCTTATACTCACCCCTGCACGGACTATGCTCGCACCTCGTTGTGTTGGTTGCAGATGATAGACAGTGTTGACTGAGGTAGAGAGTAATAGGACTGGATGGTACCCGAAGGTGGACCACTCGGTGTGACGTTACATGGAGCGTACGGACGGACGTGGAGTGATGAGGAGTTATCTTTACCTACCCTTCAGGTAGGAACCTCAGAGGACAACCTAGTAGCTACTTACTTTTCTTCAGTTATACTTCTTCAGTTTTACTTCTTTCAGTTGTACATTCTTTCAGTTGTACTGTTACTTTTCCATTTCCTTGTACTTTACTGTTGGGCTTGTATTTCCAGCCCCTTTTACTTTCCAACACTTCTTTTTTGTATATAGTTTTTACTTAGTGTTTACTCCAGTTGTACTCTGATTGTGCGTGTTTACAATTTATAAAGGCAATGCCTTCCCAACTTAGGGATTTATGACTTTGGTGCTAGTCACCAGCCCCTGGCCTATGGAAAGCGGGCTTGGGGTAGTCACAGCACCGGCCCCGAGGATGGGACGTGACAAGTAGACTAGGAAGAGTTAGGGATTGGTTATGAGCTCGTGCATAGGAGTAGCTACCCTGGGTATGGGGGAGAACCCAAGTACCTGAGGTGGGATTTTTTTTATTTATTTTTTCTATTATAGTTGAATGTTATTTCACCTTGGGTGATGAACTTGTTTTGTGATATCATATATTGTTTTTTATATTTGTTGAGATTGACTCATATCCCTGAATAGAATGATAGTTGAGCCTGCATGCATCATTCTAGGAACTCATTATTATTTTTTGACATGCATCATTGTAGAAACTCATGGAAAAATGGGCATTGGGTAAGTTTTTGAACTTGAGCTATTTTTTCTTACTTGTGAAATTGAAATGAAAGTGGTTCCTGACATAAAATTGATAATGATTGTAAAATTATACAAGATGAAAATAAATGGGTGTCTAAATGATAAAAATATAATAATGGTAATGTGTTTACCCTTGTTAACCATGACCTAGGTGTAGGATGGATAGGGGTGGTGATAGTGTCTCAGTATTGACTATATAGAAGGAAAAGGAGGAAATATTTGCTATGGTTTTGTATAAATCTATCTTTTTAACTATTATAATGTTGTGAAATAAGAATACTTTTTTGTTTATTTGGCATTTGATGTGGGTAAGTTTGGGTAGTGAGAATGCTCTAGTTTGAGAACTCAGTTATAGGTTGTGTGAGGGACCATCTGGTTTGGATAAATTTGTTAAGTTGTAGGTGGGTAGGGAATCCTGATACTATCAATTAGTTATGGTGTTTCTATAGTGGGAGGTAACATCATTAATGAAGGATTTTTTATAGCGATTTACTAATGACTTCTTATGGTACTTTTAATTAGTGATGATCATGTCCCCTACCTTAAAATCATCCTGGATACACAGATAAAGCTCTAGATTTACACCTAGATACCAGAATGTGTTTTCATTGGATATGGGGCCCCTTAGAGGTTTCAATTATAAAGCGGTACTTGTGGAGCTGGATGGTGGATGGTATGCCATTAATAGTTTAAAGATGAAGTTCTCAGGATTGACACGAGGTCGATAAAACCCATGGTGGTTGGTTTCCTAGAACCAACTGGGTGTACTTTGATTACATGTATATTTAATGTATTTAAATATTAAATATCTTATTACATATTTTTCATTATTATGCATGACTATGATGTAATAATTTTCAAGAGTATTTTTTGCATTGATAAGGTCATGATCGTTCCCCGCTATGATGAGAACCTTGAAATTCTATAACAATATACTAAATTATAGTTCTACGGTTGGATGACATACTATGAAGTGACACATAGCATACAAACTGTAAGGTGAGAGTACTTGTATGAAGATAAGATTTCCTCTCATTAATTTCTCACTTGGTAATCTCCAAGATAGGAGATTATGAGAACAAACCCACCAGTAGAAATTTTGTATGTTTTTGGGTCATTGCATATTTCTATCTGCGAGCATGTGTAATTATCCTTAAACTTTAATATTATCATTAATATGTGTCACAACTTGCACACTTTGATTTACTGATGAAAACTGTCATGCATACAGTTGGCAGGAAGTTGGCTACGTTGGGTGCGTCACAAGTGGCATGATATTAATGGATAAGTCAAGGAAGGATTTGTCCCTTCCATTTATAGAATTTAATATCTCATCCATTTGATTGAAATAGAACTTTCATGAAAAAATCAATGGCCATGGTCTAACGACCAGTTTATTTCAGGTAGTCAAAGAACGACGTATCAAGCATAAAGTTTGATGACACTATTATGAAACCTTCTTGATGAGATATTGAGACAAAGAGATTATATTACACAGTGAGCATTCATATGTAGATGTCGTTGTTGCAAATTTAGGTTCTTTCTCTTGGGTTCCTTGACTCGTTTCTAGACAGTACTCTTGGACGTTAGGCAAGGCCGCCTAATGCTAACAAGAAAGAATCCTAGAGGGTCACACTCTAAGTGTTTTTGGTGGTCTCGGTTAAATTCTATTTGAATTTAATTATTGAAATAAATATTATTTTCAAGACCGTGGAATGATTTTATTCAAGTTAATATGATCCCATAAATTAAATAAAATATATTTATTTGTTTTATTAAACATTTAATAAATATTTATTTACTTGTTTGTAAATAAAATATTTATTTAAGAGAATAAATTATTTATTTATTTGTTCAGGTGTTTAATAAATAGATTTGGAGTTCGAGCGGACCAAGGTAGGTCTAGTAGTAAAATAAATACTTGTAAGATAGTAAATAATTATTAGTTGGCACAAGTTAAAATAATAATGATGATGCTATTATTTTGTGATGCGGAATTTTATTCCTAATTCCATTTTACGCAAGTTAGTGCACCATAAATAATGACGCATTATTATTATTACGAGCATAGGTTTTCTCTAAGTTAATGGATGTATTTAATTTTTGTTATGCAATTAAATATTGTAACTAAAGTTCCATGTATATAAATAAACAAGTACATCTATTGTACCATAGATAATAAACCACACACTTATTAAATTGAGAATTATTGAGCTAAACAATTTCCCTCTCAAATCCTCTTTATGTCCCTCTCAAGAACGAGAGACGTTCTTCAGGGCCGAAGAAAAGGTGATTAAGAATGACCAACATAAGACACTCGATTTTCTGCACTAGAACCTGGAGAACAATTGGTGTCGATCGGAGGCCATCAGAACTTGTGTGGATCACCGCTAGAGGGATTCTAGTTTGAATCATCATAATCGCAACGAGATAATCCGAAAGGGTCATTCCAAATGATCAACATCATCAATGAAGTAAATATCGGAGATCCATGTATTCTTTTCTTTGTAAAATTAATTAAATTAATTATAAACATGATGTGAAATATCCTCTCTAAAGGTTTCAGGCCTCTTCTTTCTTTATCTAAATCTTTGATTCTATTATGTGGTGACTAGAATTCATCGTCGTATTGATCCCAGAATAATCATTGATCATGGTAAAAATTAAATTTGGGTGTCGGATCAACCGCTCTTCTACTGCGCCCAAAACCTACAAGTGTTATCTGAGCAGTTAGATCATAGTTTATAATTATTTAAATATTTTGTTGAGGATTTATTCATTTAATAATTTAGTTGTTTCAATTAAAGTTAATCATTATGAAAATCTGAATCTCAAGATCTGTTCCTCCTCTTTCGTTTATGGTTGACCTTATAGAAATGATATTTTCTTTTAATTTTGATTAAAATAAAATAGAGGATCTCATATAGAGGTGCCAAAGCTTCCTGGACATAAAACACCAGAACACATAGAATGTATTTGGTAGTACACATCATGTAGTAAAGATTCAATTCATCAGACCGATTCTCCAAACCAAGTCGTGTGTTGGAGTATTTCTAAGTCTTAAATGACTTTGTGTGATGACCAGGAACAGGTGGAACGTGGTTTCCATATTACACGCCATGTAGTCCACTGGACACAGTGTGTAGTCCCTTTGGGTTAGGGTAGGACCATGTACCCCATACACGGATTTCTCGGTTGGAAACCGTGTAACGAGGATACTACATGGTGTGTGGACCACTGAACACGTCGTGTACTCCAAAGATTTCTGAAGTAAATCTACACACCTTGTCCCCGTGCATGTACTTCGGATGGACAGTGAACGATAGTACATGCCATTTAGTCGAAACTACATGTTGTGTACTCATCCAAATTACACAGATTTATTAAAATTTATTATTATATTATAAAAACCCTTGAGATGTGTATCATTTTTTGGGCATAAATCTGAGGCACAACACATGATAGGTGTTTTATATATGTGTGTTTAATTTATCATTTGTGTAATGTTCATTTATACTCATTTGGTAGTTATGAACGAGAATTCATCGGGTTGTCTCCAAGGTATAGGTTACATAAAAAGATAATTTTAAATGAATTTATTTGTTTAAAATTACGATGGATTATAATCTTAAAGAAATTCATAAAAGGGTTTAAGATAAATGGATTGATTAATTAAAGATAATAATTAATTGATTCGAGTATGATTTATCTTAAACAAGAACTATTAAAGAATTGAATGCAAGTTGTATTCATGTTTAAATATCTTTGCATGTATGGATGATCATGAGCTTGACCAAGAACTTTGTATGCAAATGGTTTCTTTTATTGTATTTATTTAAATTAAATTTGTTGTCCTGTGAGCCTTCTCCTCATTAATATGTAAGGAATGTGTTCCCAAGGTTTCTTTTATGTAAAACCCCTTGTTTACCCCTCACATGCATGTGAGTTTAAAAAAGGCATATGTAATGGATGGAACTCCCAAGCTAGTGGAGGTGGTTAAAGCTAGAGTTGAGATGAAACCAATCCCAAGAGATACATAGGTGGACATTTGGAAAGCTATAAACATGAACCCAAAGGGATCAAGATGTTTCTCCCCTAGTTTAGGGTTAGTTTATCAACAGCTAGATTAACTAACCATTAGAAAAGCTCATGATCATGCCCTTTATTTAATTTATATCAGTTTCATGGTTTATCATTATGGGGGTGTTATCACGATCACATAATTAATGAATTAAACAAGCATGAAAGATGGAACTAAAATAAACCAGACTTATGCATAAATAGTATCAATACATGGTTAATCACTTAAGTAAGTTCCACTTAATATTAAAAATAATGTGATAATGATAATAATCAATTCATGCATAAGAGATAAAAATCCCTCAAATAAAATATTAAGTCAGATGAAGCCTTCTGTAACTTGATTAAGGGAAAAACTCAACAAAACTATGTGTTTGACCAACCCTTGTTGGGAAACTTACTTTTATACAAGAATACCTTATGAAAGGTTTTAGGTTGACTTAACCATATTTCATTAAGAGGATTATCCCTTGCTAGACTTGGTGTAATATTGGAGGAAAGTGTTGAGGAAATCCAAAAGTCATGATTTCAGGATTGGGGAGTCCACTCAACAGATCAAGGAGTTGCAAGCCCATAGTTGGAAAAGACCTACCTATCTAAATACCTTCTAATAGCTTGACCAAACCTTGTTGGGGTTATGCAAAGGGGAATATGGATCCTTGCCACTAGAATATAATGGAAACTAGAGATTTAGAGTTCAATGGTGAGGGCCATTGGGACATGATAAAATAGTGGGAGACTTAATAAAAATTTATTATTTCTCATAAAATGTAATAAAAAAAGTACTAATTATAGGATCAAAATAATGATGTAGATGCTCAATATACAATGGGGGTGAATTGTATACCATAAAAAATTCATTTGTAACTTTTAAAGATGGTATAAATTGTCCTATTATTTAACAAAGTTAAGCAAGGTAAATTCCCAAGGCCTCTTAGTTCTAAAAACTTGCTAGATTCTAGAAATATGGTTCTTACAATGAAACTTAAGAAAAGTTTACAAGGACAAAGATTATACCTTAAAGCATATAGAATCTTACTAATCAGAGTACAGGTACAAGAAAGTATAAGATATTTATACTTTCCTTATCAATCAATATGCAGTGGAAAAAAACTTGAAACAATACAAGTAACAAGTAATAAATATTTTAACCCAAAGAGTAGAGTATCCAACAACCTTGGATAAAGGTCCCTTGATTTATACTTTCAAGAAAGTCTGTCTTACCCACACCAGGGTAATCCCTCAATAAGAATATCAGACTCTATATTGCTATCCCCACAATCCCTTGAACTTCAAGGTAGTTAGCACCTCTATCTTCCTATCCCCAGAAGTCCTCGAACTTTAAGGTAGTCGGCACCTCTGTCTTTCTCTCCCCAGAATCTCACAATTGTACACAGCAACAATGAGAGTCGCACGAAGAAATATGAACAAGATGTTTAGTACATACAAAGCATGAGAGACTTTCTCTCTAAAAATCACTTTAGCAACATGTAATATATAGATTTGTAGAACAGTCATCAAAGATGTTGTAGTAGTAGTAGTGAGCTCATTCAAATGAGATCCTATTTATAATCACATCCCTAACAGTCGACTCCCTCCTCTAAGGGCCATATTTTTCTTCAAATTTCAGAGGGACATGTACACGTGTCACTAAAACAATGGTTAGTTAGAAACAGAATGCACGACATTGTTTTATAACTATAACAAGGGTAAAAAAATATGGTTTCTCAACAAAATAGATTTTTTAGAGTCTAAGGAAAATAAAGTTTGGAGTCTAAGAACATTAGGATTCTATATTATATGGATATTCGAATCCTGTTTTTCAAGGAATTCAGAATCAGAATTCTGTAGAATTTGGAGTCTGGATTATAAGAAATTCAGAACCTGAATTCTAAGGAATTTGGATTCTAAATTCTAAGGAATTAGAAGTCTGAATTCTAAGGAATTCGGAGTCTGAATTCTAAGGAATTCAGATTCTAAATTATAATAAATTCAGATTCTGAATTATAAGGAATTCGGCATAGGAATTATAAGGAATTCATAACCTGAATGCTAAGGAATTTGGAGTCTGGATTCTATGGAATTCAGAGTTTGAATTTCAGAGAATTTGGAGTCAGAATTTCAGAGAATTCGGAGTCTGAAATTCAGATAATTTAGAGTCTGAATTTCAGAGAATTTAGAGTCTGAATTTCAGAGAATTTGGAGTCTGAATTTCAAATAATTTAGAGTCTGAATTCGGACGAATTTGGAGTCTGAATTTCAAATAATTCAGATTCAAAATTTCATAGAATTCGGAACCTGAATTCAGATCCTAAAAACAAAATACTCTATATCTAATTATTTATAGAATTCTGAGGTTTTAGATATGAAACTGAATTTAACACTTAGTAATAAAAATATTTAGAATATGAACAATGAAAAACATGGTAAGGATAAATTTCCTTGGGGAATTAAAATTTTTCTTATTAAGATAAAACTTATAGAGATAAGTTTTCCTTGAGATATAGTGTTTGTGATTTTCAAAACATAGAGGAATGAAAAAGTCATAAGGAAACCTTATTGACTCAATAATATCCCCCTTTTTGGAAAGCACAAACATCCTAACTAAAAAAATATATGGACTTTGAAATTTCTATAATCTTACAAAAAAAACTTATCTCCCTTTACTTATGGATCATAGTGAATACAACTAACTCCACCTTAGGCTTTGGAAACCCTAAGGATCGTATCCTTGATTTTCTAAAATAGATTTTACATTTTCTTGCATATAAAAATATTCAGGATAAATACTCTCCCTTGGATGAACTCCCCCTTACTTAGAGAAATTTATTCTTTACTTAGTATTCTTTTTGGCATTCCTTTCTCCCCCTTTGTGATTTTCAAAAATGAAAAAAGAGAATAGAAAAGAAATTTGGTACCTGAAAGATTAGTACTAAACAAACAAAAATATGAAGTGCAACAATAATTTCATTAATATTGAAAGAATTTGTACAATAGGAAAACACAAAAAAAGATCATATTTGGAAAATATTATTCTTTCTTATTCTTTTAGCATTAGCTTCTTCACAATAGTCTTTAGCTTCTTGAGTTTCTTGTGATCATCTTCCATGCGCTTGAAAAGATGATCTTGATCTTCAATTTTCTTCTATAAGGATTTTATCTTTTCTTCCTGAGCCCTAAGATTCTCTCCCTGGGCTTTCAAGACTTCTTCCTGCTTAATAAGCTTCTCTTCTATCTCAATTTTGAGATCCCTTTCTCTCTTCCAATTCATAGCCTTAGATTTAAGATTTCCATTCAAATCCTTAACTTCTTTCTTACGAGAAGTCTGTTCAAGAGATAGCTTTTCCTCAAAACTATTAGTGAGATCCTTGATCTTCACATCTTTGGTGTCAAAAGCATCCTTGACACTATTTGGAATTTCATCAAAGATTCTCATCTCTTCTATTGTATTCCTTGAATAGCTTTTCATATTCTTGCAAGATCTTTTATAAGCCTCGTAATCAATGATAAAGGTCTTAAAGTTTGCCTCGAGACTGACACATTTATCAATAACCATGGATGCTGAATCCTATTTTTGATTTAACGTATGTTGAAGCATCTGGCATCTCGATTCTATACTAGGAAATAAAGGAATAGTTCCAACAAGATTTTTCAAATATTGAACAACAAAGTCATGTCCAAGTGAGGATGATTCTAAATCTGATACTTTTGTTGGTGAGGATGCTTTTTCTATTTCAATAGATTTCTTCTTCGATGAAGCACCAACTTCCTTCTTCTTTACCACAGTTTTTCTAGGTGTATCGACTACCACCTGTTTTACCTTATCATCTTTCAGAATGATTTCTTCTTGATTAGGAGATTCATGTTCACTATCTGATATCTGAACAATTTTATCTTCATCAACTTCTTCCTTCTTGGCTCCTGGCTCAACATCCCCTGGGTGAATGAAATCATGATTTCAACTTTCATTTTCAAAAAACTTATTCACTTCTTCCTCACCCTTCTCATCTTTTCTTGGGGTAGAAAGTTTTGAATACTCGGCTTCAGAAGTTTGGATTGATAACTTCTTAGAAGGACTCTCCTTCTCATGATAATCTTATACTTTCTTTATCAAATCCTCAGTATCACAAATGTCTTCTTCTTCTTCCACTATTTGTTCTTCTTTATATCATTTTGGAATCACTGACATCTTTCATAGAGTCTTTGGAAAAGTTTCTATCAAAAAGGATTCTAGTATCATAATTTGTTCAGAGGCTTTTTAGTAGCCTTGTTAAGAGATTGAATGAATTCAGCTTCCGATAATTTCTTCCTTTGCTTATTTTCTTTTCTTCCTTTTTAAGATTCTCAACAACCTTTTACTTCAATGATTTTGCCTCAGCAGGGTCCAGGAAAAACTTAGGCTCTCCTTCCTTATTTTTCTTCTTATCTTCTCTCCACTTAGCCACTACTTCATCAATATATGCTTTTATCTTCTTTGTCTTTGGATATGCTGACTGAGTTTCCTTAGCCACTGGGGTTTTTCCTTTTTCTTCTAGTTTCTTCGCCTTCCTCTTCCTTCCACCTTTCTTATAATTTTCAGCTACTTCCGGATTTTTTGATAGAGCTTCAACTTCTGCTTCCAAAAAATCATAAAATTCTTCAGATTTACTATTAAAATCAATATTCATCCTCCTTAGAGTATCATCACTCAAAAGCATCACCTTACAATTTCTTGGCTAAGAACTTCAAGGAATATTGAAAGACTGAAGACAAATAACAATGATCTTTGAAAGAATGGCTAGATACATGATAATCTGAGACTTTATATTTCCATTATTTATATTCTCAATTGTAACCAAGATATGCTTAACCAGGTTTATCTTTCTTAGGTTCATCCGAAAATCCAGAATATACATATCGTTTTTCTTCAAAGTATCATTTTCCCATTTTCTCGGAATGAGAAAACCTTCAACCCATAGCTGAAAAATCCAAATATTTGTAGAGAGATAAATAATTTTTGGAGTCTTTACCTCTGAAAGACCAAGACAAGCTAGAGCCTTTTTCTTGTCAAAATATCTTATTACATCAGGTAGCTTGTGTGAGCAAAACTCTACTTCTCCTTCATAAGGAATTCCTATCAAATTTGCTGCCATGTTATAAGAAAGAGAGTATGTCTTTCCATAGCTCTTGAAAGAAAATTTATCTCTTCCTCCTTCATTGAAAAAACTAACTGACTCAAAGAATTCAACCATAAATTCCGAATAAACCGGATTCTGTGCTCTCAGTTTTGATATACATACACTCTCCCAACTATTCATCTTTATATTCTTAGAAACAATATAATCATACTTGGCATAAAACATTGGATCGACTAACCTTTCTCAGTAGATATTCCACTCAGAGATTTCTATAATAGTTGACATTTATTTCTAAGAAGAGGCTTTAGTAAACGTTCAAAAGTAAGGAAACATTGAAAAATCTGGAACGAATTTAAAAACAGAGGCATAGCTTCATCACGCGAAGGATTGGAATTTGATGTTGGACAACCATTGGGGGGTCCATTATATAGGCAATAGAGGCAATGGCTCAACATCCCTGATTGATCCAACAGTTGAAAGCTTCTTGATAAGATCTTACAGTTGAGATGATAGCCGAAGAAGGATTTTGATAGATTTCGATCTTTTGAGGTTTTTAAGAAAAACATTCGGATTTAAGGAAAACTGAATCCAAAAAATTTAAAACAAAAATAAAATACCAATAAGTAAAAGAAGATTACGAAAATTTAGAAAAGAAAACATACCTTTAAAAATTCTAGGTAGATTATTCATAATAAGGAAAAATTATTTTTGAATAACTTTAGATTCTGAAATTTTGATTACGGAAAAAAAAATTAAGTACTAAAATTTTGAATACAAAAATTTTGACCACGAAAATTTTGATTACAAAAATTTTAACAACCAAAAAAAAATTGAATAACAAAAAAATGTACTCCCCCTATGAAAAAATTTTTGTTGCTATAAGGAGATAGGTTTCAATAAGAAGTTAATATGGAAGATTACCTTATGGTTATCATTCCTAACTTCTATTTTATGTATTCAAATCTGTCATAAGGTAAAGAATTTGTGAAAATATCAGCAAGTTGATCTTGCATTTCGATAAATTGAAGAATGATATCTCCTTTTTGTGTGTGATCCCTAAGAAAGTGATGCCTAATATCTATATCTTTTGCACGAGAGCGATGTGCAGGGTTTTTTATTAAGGCAATGGCACTAGTATTATCACAAAAAATTTGTGTTTTGGTAAAACTCAAACCATAGTCTGTGATTGTATGTTGCATCCACAACACTTGAGCACAACAACTTCCAGCTGCAACATATTCAGCTTCAGCAGTGGAAAGTTCTACTGAGTGTTTCTTTTTTCATGACCAAGAAACTAATGAATCTCCTATGAAATGACAAGTTCCAGATGTACTTTTCCTCTCCATTCTATACCCACCAAGGTCAGAATCTAAAAAGATTTTTAAAACAAAATAATTTCTAGAAGTATAAAAGAGTCTTAGATTCGTGGTTCCCTTTAAGTAGTGAAAAATCCTTTTCACTTTCTTTAAAGGAGATTCCTTAGGATTATATTGATATCTTGCACATAAGCATATAGAAAAAATTAAGTATGGATGACTAGTTGACAAGTAAAGTAGACTTTCTATCATACCTCTAAAAGATGTTTGATCTACTAGTTTCCCAACTTCATCAAGATCAAGTGAATTTGAGGTACCAAGGGGAGTACTTATACTCTTAGTGTTGTCATATCCATGCTTTTTAAGAATATATTTAATATAATTATGTTGGGATATATAGATTCCTTCTGGTTTTTGAGAAATTTGAAAACTAAGGAAAAATGTTAACTCACCCA
This sequence comes from Viscum album, assembly GCA_963277665.1. NCBI lineage: Eukaryota > Viridiplantae > Streptophyta > Magnoliopsida > Santalales > Viscaceae > Viscum > Viscum album. The sequence continues at coordinate 1,090,253,537 of OY728165.1, forward strand.
TCATACTCATTTCAAAATCATATTTCATTATATTCGCAAAGGAATCAGTTAAAGATTGTTGAGTTGAATCAAATATAATGTCATCAACATAGATTTGAAAAATCAAAACATTTTTCTTATCTTTATTTATAAAAAGGGTTCAATTAGAATTTCCCTTAACATAATTGTTTTGAAGAAAAAATCTTGTAAGTCTATCATATCAGGCTCTTTGGGCTTATTTAAGTCCATATAAAGCTTTGGTAAGTTTAAAAACATGTTCAATATGTTTTGTATCTTCAAAACCAGAAGTTTTTTCAACAAAAACTTCCTCTTGAACATAAACATTAAGGAAATTACATTTAACATCCATTTGAAAAAGTTTGAAATTAATGAATGCTGCAAAGGAAAGTAGAATATGAATAGATTCAAGTCAAGCTACTGGATCTTAGGTTTCTTCATAGTCTATTATTTCTTTTTTATTATAGCCTTTAGAAACCAATCTAGCTTTATTTCTTACTATGATTCCATTTTCATCACACTTATTTATGAAGACCCATTTTACTCCAATAACAGAAGTTTACTTAGGTCTTTCAACCAATGTCCATACTTTATTCCTTTCAAATTCATTTAGCTCATCTTGCATAGCTTTTATCCAATAATCATCACCTAAAGCTTCATCAGTGATTTTTGGTTCTAATTGGGAAAGTAAATCTAGATGTTATACTTCATTTCTTAAGGAACTTCTAGTCCTTACAGGTTAATTTACATCACCAATGATACTATCACTGGGATTATTCTTAAGAAACAACTAATTTGGGTTTTGTAAAACATGTTCATCAACATATGATAGGAAATATTCTGGGGTAAATGCTTCAGAAATATTTTCTTGGACATTTTCCTTATCAGAAAAATATTATATCAAGGGTTGATAATCAGTTTTTGAAAACACATCTGAGGATGTAGGTTGAGGTTGTTTAAAAACAAAAGGATCAGTTTCATCAAATTTAACATGTACTGTTTCCTCAACAGTGCAAGTATTTTTATTGAAAACTTTATAGGCCTTAGAGGTTGTGCAGTAGCCTAAGAAAATTTCTTCATTTGATTTTGGTTCAAATTTGTGTGGATTATCTTTAGTAGTCAAAATGAATACCTTGCAACCAAAAACCTTGAAGTAGGAAAATCTAGGTTTTCTACCATTTTATAACTCATAATAAGTTTTATTAAGAAAAGGTCTAATCAAAACAAGATTTATAGTATAGAAAGTAGTACTTATAGATTTAGCCCAAAAAATTTTGGAAATCGAATATTCACTTAACCTGGTTCTTGTTATCTCTTAAATAATTCTATTTCTTCTTTTAACAACACCATTTTGTTGAGGATTTCTTAGTTCTGAGAAGTTATGGGTAATTCCTTTTCTACTACAAAAAGTTTCAAAATCTGAATTTTGAAATTATCTTCCATGATCACTATGAATAGTTATCAATGGAAGGTTTTTCTCATTTTTAACCTAGGCTCTAAAACTTTTAAAATAAGAAAAAGCTTCAGATTTCTTTGGTAGAAAATAGACTCATGTAAATCTAGTATAATTATCAACTAAGTCAAATATATAATATTTTCCTCCAATGCTTCTAGTTTGTGTTGGACCAAAAAGATCCAAATTCACTAACTGTAATGCATCATTGGTTGAGACTTCACTGATTGATTTAAATCTTGATTTATGTTTCTTTTCATATTGAAAAGGATCACAAACTTTTGAAGAATAAAATCTAATATCTAGTAGATCCTTAACTAGTCTTTTCTTAGAAAGTTTGCATAGGTTCCTAAGGTTACACTGTTCTAACCTTATATGTCATAACCATGAATGATCTTCCACTGCACTAAGACAAGGTATATCTTGGCTCCTAAGGTCTTCTAAGTTTAGTGTGTATACATTCTCTTGCCTATGGGAAGAAAGAATAAACTATTCCTTGGAATTGTGTACTAAACACTTTTCAATATTAAAATTCACAAAGTAACCTTCATCATATAATTGAATTATGATAATAAGGTTGTGCTTAAGACCTTTAACAAATAAAACATTTGAAATCAAATTTTTTACAAGAAGAACAATGTTACCTATACCCATAATTTCTCCCTGAGCATTATCTCCAAAATTTACTTTTTCTCCTTTCGTCTTGATAATATTTTCAAAGAAATTTTTGTTACTATCCATGTGCTAGGAACATCCACTATCCATATACCATGTATTGCTGTTGGTATTATCTTTACTTTCCTAAAAACAAGAGTGTTAGACTTTTGGAACCCAAACTTTCTTGGATCTGGAAACTTTAGAAAGAAAACTTTTAGGAATCAATATTTTCTTTGAAAAATAAGCTTTATGAAAACCAAAAGACTGAGTTTTGTTTAAGGAACATTTTTTTCCCAATTCCCACCACACTGACACATAGTGCAGAATAGAGCACTTTGAGGAACAAAATAGCTGTTACTAAAAATCATTTTTGAATGAGTATAACCAAATCCAGAATTATTATTTAAAGTTCAAATTTAGGAATACATCTTATCAAAATTTTCCTTACCTAAGGTAAAGTTTGAAAAACACTTCCTCAAGGAATATATTTCTGACTTTAGTCTAATAACTAAGTTTTTATCCTCAAAAAAGTTAGTTTTAGCTCTATAGTTAGTATCTAAAATATTTTTCTTAGAAATGACTTTTTCTAGATCCGTAAAAAGTTTATCCTTCTCAGAATTAACTTCCTCAAGGGTTTTCTTATCAAGATCTTTAGAAATATCTAATATTTCCTCAGTAATAATATAAATCCTATAATTTTCCTTATCAATCTTTTTATTGACTTTAGAATTTTCATTATCAATGAGCTTAGAAAACCTAGAAACTTCTTCATAAGTAGGTAAAGTATTATCTTCATCAGAAGAAGATTATTCATCTAATTATTCATAATAGTTACTATCACTATAACTATCATTCAAGGATACATTGGTGATGGATTTATCATTGAGTACCTTAGCCATTAGACAGTGATTTTCAATAGGTAGCTTGGGAAATAGAGCAAGATTCTTCTGTTCAAAAGATTCGTACTCTGAGGATTCTTTAGAAGAGCCACCACCACTGGCACTCCAGGTGTCATTGTCTTTCAAAACTTTCTTAGATTTAGCCTTGTAGTACTTCTTTTTATTCCTCTCAGAATGCTTTTCCTTTCTATCTTTTCTCTTGATCATAGGACAATCTGGCCTTATATGCCCTGCTCTTTTGCATGCATAGAAAGTAACTTCAGAGACTTTCTTATCCTTTCTTTCTTTCTTCCTGTATCTATACTGAAAGTCTTTCTTCCAAAATATATTGTTCATCCTTCACGGAATATTAGGTAGTTCATTCTCAGAGTGTTCACTTTCACTTGATTCAGATAAAACAGTAACCTTCTTCAATTTAGATCTTGTAACTCTCTCAGGAGTCTTGGATTCATATGATTTTAAGTAGTTGTAAAAGCAACACTTCCATTTCTATTATTCTTCTTATTTAGATTAGAATCTCTTTTCATTCTAGTCTCATGTTGAATAAGAGTTCCAAAAATCTCATCAAGAGTAATTTGTGAGACTTTCCTATTCTCATCAATAGCTGTTCTCTTTGACTCCCACTCATTGGGAATGATATCTATAATCTTGTACACAAGTGCCTCATCATCTAAAACTTTTTCACCCATAGATTATATACTATTAACAATGGTCATAAACCTTTGTTGTACCTTACAAACTATTTCTCCATAAGGAAAGAAAAAACCATGATACTCAGCTCTGAGCATAGCTCTTCTAGTTTCGATAACTTTGGAAGTTCCAAAATGAATTACCTCCAATTTATTCCAAATAAAATTTGTAGCTTCACAAAAATAAATCTAGCTATATATATTCATGTTCATGGAACACAACAAAGTATTGTGTACCATGTAGTTAAGTTGATATTCTGACTTTTCTTGATTAGTAAAAGTCATGACTTCCTTATCAGGAATCTTGTAATCTCGAGTAAGAATTAAAAAGTTGTCCACTCCAATGTAAATAAAAAAGTCTTCATATGATCTCTTCGATATTCATAATCATTCCCATAAAATATAGGTGGTCTGGTAGGATTAATATTGTCAATCAAACCAACATTCATTCCTGCCATCTCAAAGAAAATATCTTTCCATAGAAACTTATTAGTAATAAAAAGTTTAAAAATAAGGATAAAAATATCCTAAGCAAGGAAAATATAGAACAAAGGAAAATTGAGAAAGAAAATTTATATGTGAATATAAGTATTCCAGATAGCTCCTCTGATACCAATTGTAGGATCAAAATAATTATGTATATGATCAATATACAAGAGGGGGTGAATTGTATACTTTAAAAAATTCATTTGGAACTTTTAAAGATGGTATAAACCTTCCTATTGTTTAACAAAGTTAAACAAGGTAAATTCACCAGACCTCTTAGTTCTAAAAACTTGCTAGATTATAGAAATATGGTTCCAGAAATGAAACTTAAGAAAATTTTACAAGGAAAAAGATTCTACCTTAAAGTGTACAGAATCTTACTAATAAGAGTACAAGTACAAGAAAGTATAAGATAGTTATACTTTCCTTATCAATCAAATTGTAGTGGAAAACAAACTTGAAACAATACAAGTAACAAGTAAGAAATATTTTAACCCAAAGAGTTGGGTATCCAACAACCTTGGATAAAGGTCCCTTGATTTATACTTTCAAGAAAGTCTGCCTTACCCACACTAAGGTAAGCCCTTGATAAGAATATCAGAGTCTGTCTTGTTATCCCCACAAGCCCTCAAGCTTCACGGTAGTCGATACCTCTGTCTTCCTATCCTCAAAAGTCCTCAAACTTTATGGTAGTTGGCACCTCTGTCGTCCTATCCCCGGAAGCCCACGATTGTACACAGCAACAATTGGAGTCGCATGAAGCAATCTGAACAAGATGTTAAGTATGCATAAAGCATGAGAATCTCTCTCTCTAGAAATCACTTCAGCAGCATGTAATCTCTAGATTCGTAGAACAGTCATCAAAGTTGTAGTAGTAGTGGTGGTGAGCTCGTTCAAATGAGCTCCTATTTATAGGCACATCTCTAACGGTCGACTCCCTCCTCCAACGGTCATATTTTTCTATAAATTTTGGAGGGACATGTACATGTGTCACTCAAAAAATGGTTAGTTAGAAACAGAATGCACGACATCATTTTATAACTATAACAAGGGTAACTAAAATATGGTTACTCAACCAAATCCATTTTTCAGAGTCTAAGGAAAATAAATTTTGGAGTCTAAGAACATTCAAATTCTATATTATATGGATATTTGGATTCTATTTTTCAAGGAATTCAGAATCAGAATTATATAGACTTCAGAGTCTAAATTCTAAGTAATTTGGAACCTAAATTCTAAGGAATTTGGAGTCTGAATTCTAAAGAATTTGAAGTCTAAATTCTATGTAATTCGGAGTCTGAATTATAAGGAATTCAGAGTCTGAATTCTATGAAATTTGTAATCTTAATTATAAAGAATTCGGAGTCTGAATTCTAAGGAATTCAGAACCTGAATTATAAAGAATTCAGAACCTGAATTCCTAGGAATTTGAATTCTGAATTCTGAGGAATTCAGAGTCTAAATTTCAAAGAATTTGGAGTCTGAATTTTAGAGAATTAGGAGTCTGAATTTTAGAGAATTCAAAGTATGAATTTCAAAGAATTCGTAGTCTGAATTATGAGGTCTTTGAAGTGTGAATTTCAGAGAATTCAAAGTCTAAATTTAAGAGAATTAGGAACCTGAATTCAGATCTTGAAAATAGAATAATCTATATCTAAGTATTTATAGAATTCTGAGGTTTTAGATATGAAACATAATTTAACAATTAGGAATAAAAAGAGTTAGGGTATGAATAATGAAAAACATGGTAAGGATAAATTTCCTTGGGGAACAAAAATTTTCCTTATTAAGATAAAACTTATGGAGAGAAATTTTCCTTAGAGTGTTTGTGTTTTTCAAAACATAGAGGAATGGAAAATTCATAAGGAAACCTTATTGACTCAACACTAATGATCTACTCTTTTAATTGTAGAATAAAAATGAAAAGATTGTCAACCACACTATCTCTGTGATAAATTCTCGATAAAGACAACGTCCTCACTAGCAGTAACTTCCAGGAATGGTTTAGACACCTTCGAGTAATCCTATGCCATGAATAGAAGTCTTATGTACTGGATTCAGCATTACCTAATCCGCCTACCAAAGAGGCGAGTGATGAGGATTTCCTGGTCTATGAGAAACATATGAATGAAATGGTCGAAGTTCAATATTTGATGTTATCATCAATATCTTATTGATCTCATGAAGTCTCATGAAAACATGGATACTTATAGAATGCTCGAGAACAACTGTGGTCTTTACCGGGAGAGAGAAATACATGAAAGGTTTGAGATCTCTAAGGCACTCTTTTAGAGTAATCTTAGAGAAGGTGCCCTAGTTGGGCCTCAAGTAGTCAAGATCATTGGATACATTGAGCGCCTAGTGGTTCTAGGGTTTAAACTCCCTCAAGAACTGGGCACGAATCACATTCTCGCATCACTCCCTTATAGCTTCTCTAACTCTATTGTCAATTTCAATATAAACAACATTGAGAAGTCTCTATATGATCTTATTATCCTCATTCTCCAAGTAGAAAAAGATATGAAGTGTGAAAAGCCTTTTGTACTTATGGTGAATAAGTGGAAAGGGAAGGCGAAGAGATTTAATCCCAAAGATTCTTCATGGTCTTCCAAGAAAAGGAAGATCAAAGGGGAGGAAAAGGAACATGAGGCTATTTGTTTCGCATGTGGGAAAAAGATCCACTGGAAGAAGAACTGCACCCAACCTAAGAAGCAAGGGGAAGCTTCAGCTGTGTTTGTTATCGAATGAAATCTATCTATTTCTACAAATTGGGTATTAGATATAGATTTTGGTGCTCACATATGTATCAAAATACAGGAACCAAGAATATTCGGGAATATTGACCGAGGGGATATAGATATATGATCAGCCAACAGAGCCAGACTTGTTGTTGTAGTTATTGGGGACTACCACCTCACGTTGCCAACTGAGATGATCTTGGGGTTAAAGGGTTGTTATTATGTTTCATCTATTACTACAAACATTATTTCTGTATCCATATTAGATACATATGGTTTTTTTAATTTTGTAAATGAATGTTGCTTCTTTTACAAAGATATAATTTTTTTTGGTAGGGAACATTTATACAATGGTCTTTACGTGTTGGATTACACAAACCAAGTAATGGAAATCGATAACAAATATACTTCACATTGCTCATACCACACCCAACTTTGGCATCACTGACTAGGTCATGTAAATGAGAAACACTTGAAAAAGTTACATCAAGATGGATATTTAGATTCTTTCGAACTAAAACCACTTGGTGTATGTCATGAATGTTTACAAGGAAAAATTACTAAATCCCCATTTAGTGAGAAAGGTGAAAGGGCTAAAGAACTTCTTGAATTGGTTCTTACCGTTGTGTGTGGACTATTTCCAGTTTAAGCAAGGGGAGGGTAATCATACTTAATAAATTTTACTAATGATTTTAGTAGATATGGATATATGTACTTAATAAGGTATAAGTTGGATTCTTTTGATAAGTTCAAAGAATAAAATAATGAAGTTAAGAACCATCTTGGTAAGAAGATTAAGAAACTCCGCTCAGACCGAGGTGGAGAGTATCTTAATCAAGACTTCATTGATTACTTACGGGAGTTTGGGATCCTATCCCAACTCACTCCTCCTTACACTCCCCGGTGGAATGGTGTGAGCGAAAGGAGGAACCGCACCCTATTGAACATGGTGAGATCAATTATGAGTCATGCGAGTCTTTCATTATCCTTTTGGGGATATTCGTTACAAAAAATGGCACACATACTAAACCAATTACCAACTAAATCGATAAATGGTATTTCATATGAGTTCTGAGGTGGAAATAAATCCATGTTATTGAATTTACATGTGTGGGGAAGCAATGAATTTGTTAAGGCCACTTCTGGTAACAAACTTTCACCCCAAGGCACAAAGTGTACCTTTATAGGATACCCTAAGGAAACAAGGGGATATTACCTATACAAACCCTTATACAAAAAGTTTATAGTGGAAAGGCACGCCATATTCCTTGAAAGGGATCACATCTCCAAACAATATAGTGGGAGTGAGATAGACTTAAAGGAAGTTGGGGCTAAAGGTATATAAGAGTTGGTATAATAGAAAATTCCAAAAAGACCCATGGAAGAAAGAACTATTCCAAAGATACAAGAACTACGTAGGAGTAAAAGAGAGGTTAGAGAATAATAATGGTATAGTTTTCTAGTTATTGAGGATAGTGACTCATTATTAGTAAATAATAATGATCCTCTAAACTACAAGGAAGTAATAAGTAGCACAGATATTTCCAAGTGGCAAGAATCCATGAATTCTAAGATGGATTCCATGTACCAAAACCAACTCTAGATTTTGGTAGATCCTCCAATTGATGTAAATCCTGTAGGTTGAAAATGGGTATTCAAGAAGAAACTGGACATGGAAGGACAATTCAGTACCTATAAGGCATGACTGGTTACAAAAGAGTTCAAAAAGCATCAAGGCATTCACTATGACAAAACCTTTTCACTAGTTGCAATGCTGAAATCTATCAGAATTATATTGGCCATTTCCACTTACCATGACTATGAGATTTGAAAAATGGATGTCAAAATAGCCTTAATTAACAGGAACATTCAGGAAGATGTCTACATGACACAACCCGGAGGTTTTATGACTCCAAAGGATTCCAATAAGGTATGAAAGTTGCATAAATCCATTTTTTGATTAAAGCAAGAATCCAGGTCATGGAACATTTGTTTTGATTAAGCCATAATGAAATTTGGTTTTATCAAGAAATAATTTGAGCCTTATGTCTACAATCGGTTTAGTGGAAGTGCAGTCATTTTCCAAATAGTATATGTTGATGACATATTTCTTATTGGAAACGAGATACTAGTCATAAAATCTATTAATTCATGGTTGAATCAATGATTCTACAAGAAGTACTTGGGAAAGGCATCAAATATTCTTGGGATCCAGATCCATCATGATAGATCCAAGAGATTTCTAGGCCTAATTCAAAGTACATAAAATAATAAGATACTGAAGAGATTCATTATGGAATAATCCAAGAGGGGATTGTTACTGATATCACATGGCATTCATATTTCTAAGAAAATGTGTCCTTAGACGCATGAGAAAAGAATGATAATGGAAAGGACTCTATACACATCAGCGATTGGGTCAGTCATGTATTCCATGCTATGTACTAGGATGGATGTTTCCTATGCATTAAGTGTGGTAGGAAGATATCAAGTTGACCCAGGTGACCTCCATTGGATGGCATTCAAGACTATCCAAAAGTATTTGAGTCATACTAAGGATATGTTCCTAGTTTATGGAGGATATGAAGAACTAGTTATCAGAGGATATGAAGATGCTAGTTTCCAAACTGATCAAGATGACATGTTGTCGCAAATGGGATACATATTCACTTTGAATAGAGGTGTGGGGAGCTATAAGAGCTCAGAGAAGAGTGTGGTCATAGATTCTATAGTAGAGTCTGAGTATATCGTAGCTTCTGAGGTATCTAAATAATTAGTTTGGATTCTAATCTTCATCCAGGAGCTAGATGTTATACCTAGAAGTAAAGATCTCATCACACTATACTGTGATAATACTACAGTGGTGGCTCTCGTAAAAGAGCCAAGGTCACATCAGCAGACAAATCACAAACTTAGGAAGTATCATCTCTTGAGGGATTTTTCTCAGAGAGGTGAAGTTTTAGTGAGATGTATTTCAATGGAAGACAACGTGGAAGACCCCTTGACTAAATCCTTGACTTAGTATAAACATGATCACCATGTGAGGTCTAGCAGACTTAAATTCGTAGGCAGTTAGAACTAGTCCAAGTGGGAGTTTTTAAGAGTTGGTGTCCTAGAACCAACTAGTTGTACTTTGATTACATGGATATTTAATGTATTTAAATATTAAACATCTTATTACATGTTGTTCATTTTTTTTATATGAATATAATGTAATAATGTCCTAGAGTATTTGTTGAAATGATAAGGTCATGTTCGTTCCCTACTATGATGAGAACCTTGAAATGCTATAACAATATTCTTAAATATAGTTATATAGTTGGATGACATACTATGAAGGGACACATAGCATGCAGACCATCAGGTGGGAGTACTCGTAATCATATGAGACTTCCTCTCATGAAATTATCACTTATAAATCTCCAAGATAGGATATTATGAGAAAATACTTGTCAGTAGGAATCCGGCATGTTTTGGTGTCATCGGATATTTCTATCCACGAGTATGTGTAATGATCCTTAGAATTTAATATTATCATTAATACATGTCGCAAATCATGCACTTTGATTTACTGACAAAAACTGTCACGCAGAGAGTTGGTAGGAAGTAGGATACATCGGGTGTGTCATGAGTGACATGATATTAATGGATAATTCAAGGAAGTATTTTTCCCTTCCATATATGGAAGTTGATATCTCAACCCTTTGATTGAAATAGAACCATCGTTCGAAATTCCATGGTCATGGTGTAACAATGAGTTTATTACAGGTAGTCAAAGAATGACGTATCAAACATAAAGTTTGATGACACTATCATGAAGCCTTATTGCTGAGATATTGAGACAAATAGATTATATTACACAGTGAGTGTTCATATGTGGATGTCGTTGTTGCGACTTTACATTCATTCTCTTTGGTGACTTGACCCGTTTCTAGACAGTACTCTTGGAATTTAGGAAAGCCTGCCTAATTCCAATGAGAAAGAATCCTAGAGGGTCACACGCTAAGTGTTTTTGGTGGTCTCGGTTAAATTATATTTGAATTTAATTAATTAAATAAATATTATTCTCAAGACAGTGGAATAATTTTATTCAAGTTAAGATGATCGCATTAATTTAATTAAATTTATTTATTTATTTTATTGTAAATTTAATAAATATTTATTTACTAGTTTGTAAATAAAATATTTATTTATGAGAATAAATTATTTATTTATTTATTTGGGTGTTCAATAAATGGTAGTGGAGTTTGAGCGCACCAACTCCAGTCCGGTAGTAAAATAATTACTTTAAAGACATTAAAAAATTATTAGTTGGTATAAGTTAAAATAATAATGACGTTGCTATTATTTTGTGATATAGAATTTTATTCATAATTCCATTTTGCGAAAGTTTGCGCACCATAAATAATGACACATTATTATTATTATAAGCATGGGTTTTCTCTAAGTTTATGAATGCATTTAATTGTTGTTATGCAATTAAATATTGTAACTGAAGCTTCATGCGTATAAAAAGACAAGTACGTATATTTTCCCATAGAGAACACACTGCACACTTGGTGAATTGATAATTGTTGAGCTAACAAATTTATCACTTGAATCCTCTTCTCGCCCCTCTCAATAAAGACAGAAGTTCTCTAAGGCTGAAGAACAAGTGATCAAGAACGACCGACACAAGGCACTCATTTCGCCTCGCTAGCACCCGAAGAATGAGTGGTGTCGATCAGAGTCCATCAGAGAATGTATGGATCACTACTATAAGGATTATATTTTTTATCCTCTCAATAACAACAAGATAATCCAGAAGGTTCATTTGAACGATAAACATCATCAATGAAAAAAATACCAAAGATCAAGGTGTTCTTTTCTTTATGAAATTAATTAAATTAATTATAAACATGATGTTTGAGATCCTATTTAAAGTTTTCAGGCCTCTTCCTTCTTTATATAAATATTTTATTATATTCTATGGAGACTGTATTTCATCTTCGTATTGATCCTGGAATAATCATTGATGATGGTAAAAATTAAAGTTGGGTATCGGCCCAACAACGCTTCCACTATGCCCGGAACCTACAAGCGGTACTTACAGAGCTGGATGGTGGATGGTATGCCATCGAGAGTTTATAGATGAAGTTCTTAGGATTGACCAGAGGTCAATAAAACCCATGGTGGTTGAGTTTCTTGAAAAATCAGTGTTAATAATTCACCAAAGGTGGGGAGTGACATATTAGTATTAGATGCGTGGACCAAGACCATGGGTTAGAAGTGGTGGAATTGGAATGCCAATGAAGAAACTATAAGGTGAATGTTTAAATTTCTTGGGGAAAGGCCAGGTGGGACTTAGAGGTGGTGTTTGTACGTTATTTCTAGTCAGTTTTATATGGAAAGGATAATTACAAATGTTTGATGGTGTTCTTGTGATTGTTGGGCATGGTGAGTTGGAAAACACTATAGGTATGTTATGGAAGTTGATCTCTAGATTGATCTGTCCTTCGAGGAGCATCTGAAACTTATGTTGATTACTATGGGAAGGGGTTATAAGAAAAAAGTGTTCCAATAGTTCGATTACTATGGGTACTTAGGAATGAGTTAAGGAGGAAACTTGAGAAAGAGAAGTAGATAAGAGGGCATAGTGGCCCAACATTCTTTGACACGGAATCTTAAAGGCTCTTGGGAGTACATCTTAAGGACAAGCTATTATAAGGTGGGGATATTATAAGATCTCATCTTTTTCAGTGGTATAGAAGGATTAAGTGGTGAGTTCTAGATACATAACAAATACACATCATGGACCCAATTCACAAAATGAATTGTTTTGGGTAGACCCTATGAATTTAATTCTCAAATTGAATCAATTCACAACTTTAAATATTTACACTCCCTATAAATATTTTTCACTATATGTATACATTTCACGAAATTGGTTTTCACCACATGAACACATGTTATAAAAGTATTTCTCTCCATGTGTCAACATTTCATGAAAATAGATTACACCCCCTGTAACTATCTTTCACCACATATCAACATGTCATGAAAGTATATTACACCACAAGTAATCTTTATTTTTTTTTAAGGGTTGTGATGAGATTTATTTGAAAAATCATGAAATAAGTTACAACTTATTAAACTACGTCAAATGATAATTCATGTCGTGTAATTATGACACCCAGTATATTAAAGTTATGACTACAATACTACATAAAACTCCAGACTAGCATCTCCTCCACTGTAGGGCCTTGGAACCCTCTATTATTTGTCGTATAAGCCTTGTACACCTCCTTCATGGACCAAATATCCTTTATAGAGCCTCCATTTTGGATCATAACTCCTCTGTTCACCTCCACCTTAGACTGAACCTCCTCCGAACACCACCATCTTCGATCGAATACCCTCGGCACACCTATCTGGTATGGGTGTTCTTCTCATTTATATCTATATTTATCTTCCAATACTCTTCCCAGATAAAATAAAGATTCTTATCTGTTGTTGGATCTAGATATAGATTTATTGAATCTATATCTAGGATTATTGGGTCGAGATCTAGATTTTTTGAATCTAGATATGAGCTTATTGGATCCAGATATAGATTTGTTGAATCTAGATCTATTCTTGTTGGATTTAGATATAGATTTAAGATATATTGTTTCATTTAACTATGGATTTAGTTTTCGGATCTACATAGTGTTCTTCTTCGCATTCTTTATGGATCTGCTTCAAATTGGGGATTTATTTTGGGGAGCGTTCATCATTGTTCTTGAGGTAGGGGTCTATAATTCAAATCCCAAAGTCTTAATTAAATTTATGTGAATGTAATTGTATAATTGTGATTAGATGTTTAGAAACTTTGTTCTTGATTAAATTAATTAATTTGTTGAATTAATTAATTAACAGATATGTGAAATTGGGATATGGGGATTTTAGTTCATGAATAATTAATTTCAAAATTAATTATGAGATATCAAGATAGTTGATTTTAGATAATATATTGTAAAATTAATTATGGTAAATTGATATTGTGAATTGAATAATTAATTGGTGAATTAATTTGGAGGCTATGAAATTTTTATTTGGATAATTAATTATTAAAATTAATTACAGAGCTATTTGGATTATTGAACAAGACTGATTAATTTTAGAATTAATTAAGGGGAATGGTTTTGATTATGTAATTATGTTTTGTTATAATTAACTGTTAAATAAATTATGGTGAGATAGAGATTTTTGAAATTGAATAATTAATTGATGAATTAAATATTGTTATATTAAAGTTGATAATTAGGGATAATTAATTATAGAATTAATTATTAGATATTTTTATGATTATTAGATTGATTGAGATGGAACAATTAAGAGAGGAATTAATTGGGGTGGTTTAATTAATGGAGATAGAATAATTAATTGATGAATTAATTAGTGATATTTAATTGTTTGAGATGGAATTAATTAATGGATGAATTTATAAATGGGTGTACTGTGATTATTTAATTGTTGAATTAATTAATGGGATTAATTTATTAGAAAATTAATTAATGTGACCATTGTGACCATTTAATTTTTGAATTAAATAAAGGTATTAATTAATTTATGGATTAATAAAAATGATTTATGTGATTATTTAATTTTTGAATTAAATAAAGGGATTAATTAATTAATTAATGAGGAGAAATGTGATTATTTAATTGATAAATTAAATAATGGGAGTGATGGGATTAAATAATAGTTGGATTAGTTAAAGGGACTGAGTTAGATTAATTAATTTGTGAATTAATTAATGGAGATTGTTTTATTGATGCAATTGAGTGATTTAGATAAATTAATTAGTGAATTAATTAATGGAGATTGTTGGGATGGTGAAATCAAATAAATTGGATTAATTAACAGGTGAATTAGTTAATGTGGATTATTTTGATATTGAATTGATAGAATTAGATAATTAATTGATGAATGAATTAATGGGATTGAATTCCTTAATTAATAAGGGAATTATTAAGGGTATTTATGTGACAAACTAATTGTTGAATTAGTAATATAATTGGAGGATAATTAATTGTTGAGTTAATTATCAGATTGTTCAATTATAAATTGTAAATAATTAATTAGTGAATTAATTATTGGATGTCGATTTGTGAAATGATTAAATGATTTTTTAATTAATTAATGGAATTTATATGGTTAATTAATTATTGAATTAATTAATGGAGATAATGTGACCAATTAATTGATGAGTTAATTGAAGTTTTTGTTATGATTAATTAATTGTGGAAATTAATTAATGAAATTGATGTGACTAATTAATCACTGGGTTAGTTAATGTAAATGGGTTATGATTAATTAATTTGTGAATTAATTAATATAATTAATGTAGTTAATTAATTTTTTAATTAATTAATAGATTTTAAGTGGCCAATTAATTAATGAATTAATTGAAGGTCCTGTTATAATTAAATAACTGGGGAAATTGATTAATAAAATTGACGTGATTAATTAATAATTGTATTATTTAATGGAAATGGGTTATGATTAATTAATTTGTGAATTAATTAATGAAATGTATGTAGTTAATTAATTATTTAATTAATTAATGGAGTTCAAGTGACCAATTAATTTATTAATTAATTGAAGGGATTATTATGATAAATTTATTCTGGAAATTAATTAATGAAATTGATGTGATTAATTAATATATGGGTTAATTAATCGAAATGGGTTTTGATTAATTAATTGGTGAATTAATTAATGTAATAGATGTAGTTAATTAATTTTTAAATTAATTAACAGATATGGAATGACCAATTAATTTTATAATTAATTGAAGGGTGAGATATGGTTAATTAATTTTGAATTAATTAATTGAATGTTTGGTGAAATGGGAAATGGTTGCGATAATGTTGGCATGGAGTAGAACATGGGATAACTAGGGTGTGAGAATGAGATTAAAGGTAGAATAGCGAGAGAGATTCTAACATTGTTTTCTAAAGGACCATGTGAGCCTTTGAAGAAGAAGACTGTCTGAGATTTCGTCTATTTTCTAAATGAATGTGTGAGCCTTCAAGAAAGAAGAGTGTGTGAGATTATTTTTGTTTTCTGAAGGAACATGTGATCCTTTGAGGAATAATACTATTTGAGATTCTTTTTTTTGAAGGATCATGTGATCCTTTGATGGAAAAGATCATGAGGGATTTCTTGTTTTGTCTATGAAGAATTTATACTTCTTTTTGTATTATACACTATAAACCCTTGAGGTTAGATCCCATAGTGCACATTACTCATTCCTATCTAATTTACATGTTTTATGTATTTTATAAATTATGATAATTAATGGTAACATGAATATTCATATTTGTGATATCCCTGGGGGATGGTTCAAAATCCAGTGAGGGTCGAAGCAGGTATTGTGGGTCGAGTGACCATGGGAACCCGGAAGAAAATGTGGTTAAATAAAGAGAAATTGAATAGATGTAAAATGTTTACTTTATTTGTTTATTTATTCCTTATACAACTACATACACTGTTAATGATTGGATTTGTTTTAGACACTGTTGATGGTGGCCTACTAAGTTGTACTCAAACCCTACACAGGTTACCTGATCGGTACCCAAATAGAATTTATTTTTTTAGAATGGTTAAGGGAAAAGATCTCGTATTGGATTTCTTATTTGGGGATAGATCATGGATGAGGGAACAAGATGCAGTTTGGGACCCCACTTGGGAGTCGTCAATGTCCTTGTTTTGGGTTTTTTATTTTAGACACTTGACACATACTTAGCATGGCATATCTACTATTCAGTTTTGATTATGTATTTCCAGTTTTATTCCTCTTGTGATATTGGTATTCTTTATGATTATATATGATTTTATATTTTTCTATTTATTTCTACTGGTATTTTACACTAATAAAAGAAAAAAAGGGTATAGTCTCCCCATAATCGATATTAGACCCTTGCTACTAGTCAGCAGCCTCTAGCATATGGGGAGGCATGCATGTGGTCATGTGGTGGTCTATCTCAGGGCACTAGTTCATAGCACCCAGACCAGGATGTTATAGGATTTAATTATCCCTATTCTACCCACAAGGTTGCAATTTTAGTTTAGGTTCATTCTAGTACATCCAAAGATTCCCACCGTAACCTGCATGCCACACAGTATATGAAAAATGGTATAAAATAATTATAAAGAATAGGGACACCTACATTTTAATCATTAGGTCCCTATCAAATAAAGTCAAATGAATTTTAATCATCAATTAAATTAATTTTTAAAACCTAGAATAATCTCATAAATTAAGGATTTATAATATAAATAGATAAATTGTGAGACTCAAAAATAATATATGAAATAAGATCAGTGGTATTATCTCTAGTAATCACATAAGATATAAAAAAGTTTAATCAAAAATTAAAAGATTAAATAGTGGATTTTTTCACATGGATTAAAAATAAATGAGGTATAATATGTTGGGTTAGTAAATCGTAAAAGTCAAAATTATATGGGAATATTTTTAAAATATTTTAAAATCATTTAATAATTTAAATTAAAATAAGAAAACCTAACAAGGGATTATATAGTATTCATTCTACTTTCACCAGATACTTGATTCAAAAAAGGATACCCACCTTAGGTCCACTGAGTATTTTTTGGTCCTCCATATCCTCTTCCTATTATCTTTAATCCATAAGGTACTTAATATCTTCCACTGAGTACCTTGTTCCATCCATCTTCAATACAAATTTCTAGACACTGATATCAACTATAATGACTCGGATTTTTCTGCAAATTATTTTTATAAATTAATTGGGAAACTTCTGAGAATAGAAAATGAGATGGCGCAAGATTCATAGTTCGGGTGTTCCCAGAACAAATCTTTGAATAAAGCTCATTTTTTAATTAAAAATTCTTGGGTGGCTAACTTTGAACTTTAATAACTTCTAAAAGTGTTCCCATATCAAAAATCAAAAGCCACCATTGCTTCTAGAATAATGACTTTACCTTAGATAGGATCTAACATCGACCAGAGTAGGTCAAGGGTGAAAGTTAATTTTTGGACATGAACGTCATTAAAATATTAAATAAAAATATTTAAAATTGATGTTATGTGGTGATGCAGTATAGAATTATCTTTTTAATAATCCATGTTAGGGTAATTCAAATTTATCTCTATAACCCTGGGAATTAATCTGAGGAAATTATAAGACAAACCTCTCGGTGATGAACGTCGGTGGATCGATGATTAGGATTCAGATCAGGCATCAATGGATCGATGAACGATGAACGTGGATTCTTTCTGCATCATTGATCGATCCAGTCCCAGGTAGCGAATTCATTTTAAATTGTTTTCCCTCCCCATTCTTTAATTATTTTTTTTAAGATGAATGTGAATCAATCGATGAACGGATTGATTCATAGGTCATGTGTAGTGCGAGTTTGGGATTATATTGTGGGGTGATTACTAGTATTGATCCATGGTTAGGATTGATTTAGTTTTTCCCTCCATTCTTCAATTGTAACATGGATGGATTAAGGCAGACATGATCAAGGACTAGATCCATCCACTTTGGGTGTTCCTGCACCTTTCCTCCTTTCCCCAATTTTCTTCTCATTCTTTGTTGGGAACATCAATCCAGAGTGGGATCCGAGACCAAAGTAGTGTGAGGTGGTGATCGAAGATGGTCTCTCCGGCCTTTTTAGGTGGAGCACGGTGAGATGTGGTTATCGGTGGGATGGAAGAGAGGACACCGGCCCGATGGTGTGGTTGGGTGAGGTGGACCCAATAGGACAACCACCGACATGGAATTCGGTGACGGTGGCATCACACAGTCCAACAGGACCACAGTGGCAGGACGACTAATGGAAGGGGGCCATGGGTGGAGGTGGAGGAGGCCACCAGCTTAAATTCTGGTAGTGGGAACCCATGGAGGTGGTGGAAGGACCTATCTTTTATGAGCCATGGTGGATGGAGAACTTGCAATGGAGTTGTGGGTGTGTGTTGGTCACACGGTATGGCCGTGTTGACTGGGGTGGTGGTTGGCTCATGGTTAGGTGACCTCATGAGCTAGGGAGGGGTGCGGCCATCCAAGCCACATCTGATGGAGTTGGGTCGGCCCACATACGGCAATGCAAGCTGGAAGAATCGGGCCGATTTGGACCGGCCCAGACCGACCAAGTCGGGTCGGGTCAGTCGAATTGGGTCGGGTTGGTTCAACTGGGTCGGGCTAGACCCAGACCCAACTGGCCCCTTTTTTTACAAAAAAAATGGCCCATAACTTTCAAATCATATGTCTATTTGACAAGCTATTTTTGGAGTTGGAACCCTCATGGTGAAAAAGTTCTTTTGAGATACTCTATGAGATTTTTTAGGAAGTTTGGTGTAAACCCTTTCTATCTCAATGAGTAGGTGCTCCTGGAATGAGTGTGATAAGAGTGTAATCTAGTGGTTGGTTGTGACCTACATGTAGTGTGTCTCTTGTGCCCACATGGCGTGTGGCTCCTATGGAGTGTGTCTCATGTGCTCACATAGAGTGTGTCTCTTATGAAGTGTGTCTCCTATGCCTACACAGAGTGTGACTCCTATGAAGTGTGTCTCCTGCACCCACACGGAGTGTGTCTGCTACAAAATGTGTATCCTTTGCCTACAAGGAGTGTATCTCATGATCCTATGCAGAGTGTGTCTCCTACAAAGACCCAGAGTGTGTCTCCTTGGATTTGAATATGCATATACTTTCTTCTTATATGTATGTCATATACATATACTGGTGTGAGATGAATCTAATGACTCTCTTGAATATACTTCTTAGAAGCTACACTTTATGTACCTTTTTGGTAGTCTTATTGTATATTTCTTTGTGGTATACCTTTTTGGTTTGGGGTCCCTATTGAGTATTGTTTTACTCACCCCTACACAGGCATTTCTTGCATGTGTTGTGTCTTGTACAGATGACCAATGCTTTGATGAATTCCTATGTGGACTAGGACTAGGTGGCTCTTGGAGTGATCCAGCAGACAAGGTGCGTTTCTACGGCTTTAGGTAGCTGACCCACACCTACCCTTAAGGTTGGGTTTTCTACTGACAAGTTCAAAAACTTGTGCATTCACTTTGGCAAACTTTTCTTTTGTTTTGATTATATATTTTCCCCCTTTACTTTCAGTTTGTAATGTTTACTCTGTGTGGGTTTTTCTTAGTAGTATACATGTACTTCTACTTAGTGTTTTTATTTTCATTACTTTTTCTTGGATATGGGCGCTTGTGTACAGGTTCTTGGGAAAATGCCTCCCACTTATGGGATATGCCTACTCGGTGCTATTCTCCAGCCCTTGGCCTATGTGATGTGGGATTGGGGTAGTCATGATATGGGACCCGGGGGGACGGGTCGTGACATCAACACCTAAAACACTGACCCCTATCCTCATCCATCTTGAAAAAAATAAAAAACCAATAAAATACATTTGGATTTGAAAAAAAAATTACAAAAAACTATACATTTAAATATATGGGTTATTAAAACATCTACACTTTATCTCAACTCATCCTCAAGATACATCACTGAGAATATTTTGTGAAATATACCATCCCTTCACACATATATCCACCTATCACTCCACTATCTCTTCTTAGATATTTCAATGATCCCACTACACATGTATTTGTATACCCATATTCTCTAAAATTATCTTTTTTCTCAATTCCAATATATAAAATATTTCTTCTATAAAAAAATTTATCTCTAACTCGACTTCATCTACACTAATCACATGAGAATATTTATGATGATATATTCCAAGATAAGATATATGGAATACATCATTCATAACATGTAATATATAAGGACATGAAATAAATAATGATAACAAACTTATCATAAATATGACCTTAAATGACCCAAAAAACCACAGCACCTAATTACCATTCCAATGAATCTCCTTTTTTTCTAATCAAGGTAAAACCCTAAAAATAATACACCTTCCTTCATGAAATATAAAGGACATAATCTATATTTTATATATGATAAAATCATACTATGGTTGATCACTAATTATGAATGAATTAATAATATTTTCCCCAACATCACTTACATGAGTTATGTCTCAATAATATAATGCTTTCCAACTAATATCCTTTATAAAGGTGATCAATATGACATACTAAACAAGGACCTAAATGGTTCTATATAAATAATTTCATAGCAAGTATTTTATTTCTGCAACATGTCCTCTAGAGTATAAAATGGTATAGTGTATATTTTTTTTCAATCATTATGTAGAGGGTGAAACATGTCCTTTTACCATGCATACATCCTTTATTTTAGTGATTCATGGGAGTGTCCTTATAACATAAGATGTCAATCCAATGAATCATTAAAATTAAGGGTGTGTGCCTATAACATGTCCTCTAGAGACGAAAAGGTACATTCATACAACATAAAAATATGTAGATGGAATATTTCACTCTAATACACCAGAGTATCCAATAGATTATTTAGTTTATTCTAGAGTAACATACATCAAAAATATCCATATAATATCATAATACTAGGAACACCATAAAACCAAAATTTATCCTAAAGATAAATATTACATGGATCATTAAAATATTAGGTAACCCTAATCAGTAGGAAATGTGTAAGCTTTAAAAATAAATCTAGAGTATCCTATACTGATAGGTGATACATCATGAAATAAAACTTATAACACCTTCTTCATCTCAGGCCACCAACACTATTTATAAATATCATGATACATCTTGGTCATCCCCTAGTGAATAACTTATCTCAAGAAATGTGAATCCTACATAAACTTTTCACACATACACATAGGGACCATAACTCAACCTTTCATATAAAATGTCCCATTTTCATCCATGATTCAATCTAAAGGTAGATTCCCACCATATATATTATCCATCATAACCCAATAATTTAAGTAATGAAGTTGACTCTCCAATAACCTATTGATAAGTGAGGATGATATTCATATTTCTATGATTGTACCTCTATTATGATTCAACTCTTCAATCAAGGGTATATTTATAAAGAAGCTCATTAACTACGACTCACAACTTGTGTGTCCAACTATAGGATTTGGAGTCTTATGCATATCACATCAACTATATTATTCTCCTAATCATGTTTTTACTTTAACTTGAATTATAAATAATGGAGATATTTCATAATAATTCTCTATAGAATGACTAGGTCACGCTATTAAATGATATACAATATAAACTTATGTTTAATGTACATCACAAACTACCAATCCCAATGATATTGAAAAATATATTGTAACATTTTCATAACTAATTTCATGTCTAAATATAGCATTGAATTGTTTTTATCAGGTGTCCTTGGATATAAAAAAACCATGACTATCTAATTACCCATACTTTATCATTATTTTCACATGAAAAATTCCTACATATCTCATAAATATTATTAGATCACTATGAACAAACCACCACCTTTAACTTATCAGGTTCCAATGGTGGGCCCACATCTAATAACACTTTCCCTAATAAATGAAAATATCTAATCTAAAATTGAAAATAATGGTTCAGGGAATATAGAAGGTATTTAATTAGTATGCTCGTAACAATCTTTGTAAGTTGAGAATGGTCCAACTACATATATGAGAATAGAAATTTATTTTTTAAAGAAACAAATATGAATTAATGTAATTGTTGAATGATGACCAAAATCATTAGGCATAGAAAATTTCTATATCATTCAAAAAACCCATCGATATCATTTATAAATCATAAAACTCTTACCTTATCATGAATAATGTATGAGGTGAATCAGATAGTATCACCCCTAATTCATTATATCCCAGTTGTAAATTAATTATAAATAATAACATGTATCCCCTTTATAAATCAAATAATACATCAATACAAATAATCAGATACTATTTATTGATTATAACATGGTTTAACCTCTAATAATCTACACATAGTCAATTTTTAATGTCACCGTTCCTAGTAATGAAAACAATATCACCCCAAAGGAAGATACTTTGGAAAATAAATCCATTTACCTCAAGGTTTAATATATAAACCATCATATCTCTATGATTTAAGCATCTATCTTATAGAGTGAAATTTAAATGGGACAAATACCTATTAATAAATAAAAATAACATATCTCTTGGTGGAACCTCGAGAATTCATGAGTAGAAAACCTTGGAAATAATCAACAATGAAAGGATAAATTATTTTCCCATTTCCTCCTCAAATCTTGGAGGTGTAATAAAACACTAGATCATAATAATACCCAATTTTTATGGGTATGGTTCATAATATATTTACTATAAGCCTTACTCTCTTATGATTGTATAAAAAACAATCCCATCTAAAAAACAAAGTTATCCATTTATAATAACATCCAATTTATACTTGATATATACTCTACCACTAACACCCCAAGAAAAGTGATACTTAAAGATTAAATGTTAATACTCATTCCAATAAGTTACACATTTATTTTTAAGAGTATGTCTACTTATAACTCCATAGTTATGCAATATTTTCATAGAGTGGTGTTAGGAAAAGTGACCACCTAGGAAGGTTCCTAGGGTGTGTGTGAGTAAATACAAAGGGTACTAAAATAACATGTGTTGGTGTGTGGGGAAATTAATTAGTCTGATAATTAGCCCTAATGGTTAATAACATATGGTGTGTTGGGAAGGAAACCAAGGTATTATAGTAGACCCATGGGGTAAGATGACTAAGTTCATGTCTAGGTGAGGTTGGTTTATGAAAAATGGAATTAGATTTAATAATCATCCTGAAGTGAAACAGAACTACATGGTTTTGATGTGTGGGGTCCATAATGAAGGAATTATACATTAAAGGGGGGAGTTTATGTCATGACCCCATCCCCACAAAGTGTACCCCTATTGGGCTATCAATGTGAGAAGAAAGATAATGACCCCTAAGTCCCACCTCTAGTAAGCCCTCAGTTAGCGACTAGCACCGAGGGTATAGTAAACAAACAAATGGGAGGCATTACCCTCTAAGAGAACACATGAAAAAAATAGTTAAGTAATAAACCAAACAACTCCATCTTAGACACCAATATAAAATAAATCCCAAGAACACATATGTAATGTCATGAATAACTACTAAAACTGAAAGGGAAAAATTGCAAGTATCCAAAATAAAGTAAAAATAGCAGCGACCACAAAGCCCGAACAGCTCCTATAACCCCAAGCTATTAGTAACCATCTTGATCTCCAACCTGCTCCAAGAGACCTGAAAAATAGTTTATATATTCATAGGTTGAGTATAACAGTATACTCAATAGGATCCTCCCTAGAGCCTCTCATGAAAAAGTAAAGAAAGCATGCTAAAGCACAGTGAACAACAAGTGAAACTAACTTATCACCTAAATGGGTATACTAAGTTCCCAACCTCACCATGGATACTCTCACCAAGTATTGCATACAATATTATATAATATAATAAATAATATCAAGGGTACCCCTCTACTTCCCTGTTGGTTTTTCTCTTTTCCCCAATGTCGCATGTCCTAAGCATCTCTCTCCAAAAAGGATTGCCTGCAGACACCAAGGCGAAGTACCACAACATGCACCTCGTACAAAAAAACCACCATGTCCACGTAAGAAAAGTAACCAGGTAGTTTTCAAGAGCCAATACAGCTCGCATAATGTGTATCATACGTCTGGTAATAAACCTCAATCCATTATATCCCATACACCGAGTAAGGATACTCAATCCATCATAGCCTACACACGTTACACCTATAGTATTCCATAGGAAACTATATCCAAAATATATGTGTGTTAATAACCACAAGCCATTACAGACCTCTAAAAACATATATTGGGAAAACTAACTGATGTTCCTACCAACACAAGTAAATACCAAAAGAAGAGAGTGGAGCCAAATTGGGTAGTCATCCATCCATCCTCCCATTGGAATGTTGGAAAAAACACCCCCCCCCCCAGGGCTCGGAATCTCTAGGGTGTCAGTTTCCCTAACTGATAGGGTGGGTTAGTGTATGGAATCACAAAAAATACAGAATATACTAAATCTCAAAAACACACTATGAGCATAACCTACTCTTAGACTCAATTGCAGCTAATGTCTCTTGGACTCCCGGTTGCCACTTCTAAGACTAGGTATCCTATAAGCACACAACCATTTAAAGAGCTTGATTACATTCCTTCACTCCATATTTATCAGTTTCACTTTACATTCATTAATTATTTAAACATTAACTAACTATTAACAATTTCTGAATTATATTTCATTAGCATCACACCCAAAGTCCACTGTTCCTTTGAATTGCAACCTCAGCATTGCGTCCCAGCAAGCTCCAACCCCATGGGTTAACATCATTTATTTAATCATTTATTAACAAAATTATTACTTTACCATATTTCTAGTCATTCTAGAAAAACATTATAAGCTACTAAACACAAGGGGATCAACACGGTGGGTAGGTGAACTACCCTTCTAGTATTTTCCACCTATAGCAAGAGCGTAGACCCATCCTATCTTGGGAAGCTAAACAAAAAAAGCATGTGGCATACCCCGCACATCTTCACCCATTTTGTAAGGAGGTTAAGAAACTAGCTTCCTTGAGCAGTGGGGAAAGTAAAGAAGAAAAATAACCAATAAGAAACATCAAGCATCCAAACATTCACATCCAACCTTTTCCATCATCTCCAAAGTCCTCCCCGATACCCACATTCATAAACTGATACATCTCTCCACTCTAGGAATCAACTACTTCCACAAACAATAGGCCTATCTTCCCCACATATCACAAAATCCTTCCAAGCTCACATCACAACACAAGCAGTAGGAAAAAAACATCATATAAATTAGGCTCTTGACCCTTAAACAGGAAAGAGGGTAACACAGAACCCTGCAAGGAATTATCTTTTATCAAACAACTAGTTCTTTAATCCATATTGAATTAATCGATTCATTATTCATAGGTATCAACTTTGGTAAACCCTAAAATTAATCTATCACTAATTGATTAAACATGCTTTCTACATCAATTTTATTAACATCAAATTACAACAAGAAGAAACAAATTCATTTATATGCCTCTTTATCATTGACAATTAATTTACAATTAATCCTAGTTTACGTTCTTTACCAATTTTCTTCAAGAAAAAAAATCTAAACAAAGCATGCATATATATCACACTATCTAGAAAATAAGAGGCAATAACATACGATCGATATCAATTTATTTATCTGATTCAAATATTTATTATTTCAATTCCATTTTGATCTAGTGGGATAAAACATGATAACTCTATAATTGCACGTAAAATAATAGAGAAGCAACGAATCCCCTGCCTCAAATGGTTTTTATCATTCTTTATATGAGAATGATCCACACAAAGGATCACGATCGCCTCCTCCCGTGACAACTGCATCCACCCAAGGATGTTGTGGTACGACTGCACCAACCAAAACACAAGAAAATTCCATTAGAAGCATGGAGATCACATACCATAACATGGAAAGGAGAAACGAGATAAGATGAACCCAAATGAATGATGATAAAACATACCTTATATCGATGAAGGATCGACACTTGCTGCTTGCACCAAAATAGGGGGTGTGCATGCAGAAGGAAGAAACTTCAAGGGGAAACGATCTGAGGATTAAGGTTTGATAACACTTCTCCTATGGGAAGAAGGAAAGGTCCGAGCATCTCTCACCAAGGAACAAGGGAGGAAGATATACCATCCCTTTAGAAGATTTTTAGAGCAGCAGTTTAAGGTATGCTGGATTTTACATTAAAAGTTTATCACATTCAACCACATGGTTTGACCAAGTAAAGACATCATAAGCATTAGGAAAATTAATATACGAGTTATAGGATTTTATTCGGCCTTAAATCCTTTAAAAAAAGTCCTTGAATGCATTTTATGTCAAAGAAAATGTCAAAGGGGCAAAATTATTGGAAGCTTGAAACACTATTCACAATCCTAGAAACACTATTCATAGAATGAATCACTGATCCTAGAAACACTATTCACAGAATGACTAACTGATCTTGGACTCACCAATCCTGGACTCACCGATCCGGGACTCACCGATCCAAGAAACACTATTCACAGAATGACTCACTGATCCTGGACTCACCAATCTTGGAAAGATTGTTTACATAATGACTCACCTATCTGATGGTACTATTTATAAAACAACTCACTGATGTTGATGGTATTGTTCACAGAACGACTCACCGATACCGATGGTACTGTTCACAGATCGACTCACCAATCTGATGGTACTGTTCCTAGAATGACTCACCGATATTGATGGTACGGTTCACATAGATCTCACCAATGGAATTGTTCACACTGGTCTCACCGATGGAACTATTCACATCGGTCTCAACGATGTAACTGTTCACATCGGTCTCACCGATATAAATATTTATAGAATTGGAAATTTAGAAGTGTTGGGGAAAAGTCACCTTGACCTCCCAGAACACCTCAAACACCAGATTTCAACAGAGGAATGGGCCAGAGAGGTCTGGTCCATTACATCAGATACCTCTAGAAACATTCTCATCCTCAAGAATTCAAAACCTACCTAAAGGGAAACATAAATAGGGTCCGAACAACCACCCATCGAGATACCTCTCAAAAGAGAGCAAGACACAAGAAGCAACCAAAGAAATCCATCTCATAAACCCAAAAGGTCTACAACCACAAAGGGAAAATATTTTATTTTTAACATGAAAAGAGTTAAACATAAAACAACTCAGGGTATTGAGCATGTATCATCAAATCATGTTCCCATGTACTCTCCTCCACACCACCGTGTTGCCACAAGACACGAACCAAGTGAATAGAACTCCCACACAACACCTTCTTTTTTCATTCTTGGATCTCCACAGGCCACTCCTCAAAGGTTGCATCATCATCAACATTGATCTCTCCCCAATCTATGATGTGAGAGTCATCATCAAGATAATGATGGATCTGTGACACATGTAAGAAATCATGTATATGGCTCATTTGTGGGGGAAGTGCTACTCGATATGACACGTCTCCAACACAATCCAACACCACAAAGGTCCAAACAAACTGGAGAGAAAGCTTACTTCCACGACCAAACCTGTAACGCCCAGACCCCAGTTACCCAGAGTCGGTGCATTATTACATAACATTGGAATGATCATAAGGAAATAATGTCTTGGAAGACCGATCAGTTTAGTATTATTGGAAACAAGATTCATACATAAGTTTAACTTTACAACTTAAAAAGAAATACAACACAAATATATTTCATTAGAAACATCCAAGCCTCCTAGATTATGCCTGCTGGTCACTCATAAATAACTTCTTCATATCCTGGGAAAATGAAACATAAGAAAGGGGTGAGCTCAAACGCTCAGTAAGGGTAAGTAATATAGTGGAAAATGACATAAATATTAAGCATGGTAAATAATTGAAACCACATGCCTTTACCAATAATAAACATGAAAACTTTTATGGAAATAATATGAGCTGAGTAAATAATGTCATAATAAAACATAATAATGGGTATTCTACTAGACAAATTACCACATGAACCATCAATATTATTTCCATAATGAGGGAATGTATAATGCCAGTCATTCTGAAACATTTTGTCAAGGCCTCATCCAAGACGTCTAAAAATGATTAAGGCCTCAGTCAAAACCATAAATCAAATTGGGAAAGGGCCTCGTCCAATTCCACGTCTAGTTGTCTCATGAGACCTATCGATGCATCGAGGAGCTATAGTGGGCTCCACCCATCAATTACTAAGTCTAATACATTCCTCATATGAAAAGGTTTAAACATATCATAAACATTCATATTAAAACTAGCATACAAAATGTCAATACTTTAACCATAAATCATGAATGGTTTAAAAATAGCAAATCCATAGTCAATCATATCACAAAACCTTAAATATAATATGGAAGTTTTGTATCATAATAAATCAACTCCAAATAAACTTAAAATCCATCAAAGGAAGTTGACATAGATGAAATCAAAACCCTTTTTAGAGAAATATCTCTTTCTATTTTGAAATCATTTAAGAGTCACAAAATTATAAAATAAAACATTTAATTTGAATATATTCTTATAATATTGTAAGGGAAGCTTAGACGAGTTTATAATGGTATAAAATAGTTTCACCCGCCGTATAAGTTAAAAAAACATTCTTACCTTAATTTTGTCGAAATGGTTAAAAAGGACCTTGTTTGGAAAATGATGGAAAGCTTTTTTTATATAAATCTTATAAAAAGTCAACAAGGGTATAAATTAATTTAACCCATAGTCTACAAAATAGTAATAATGTTTTGAAATACATTTTTAAGAAACATGGAGGTGGTTGATAAAGAGGTCCCAGTAGATAATTACGTATAAACAACCTCGGATAATGAAGAGATTGTAAAATAAACCCTTAAATTGTAATTTTCCTTGGTTGAGGGTAGGTTAACCTCCTGTATAATGGTTAAATAATTGTTTCTAAATTATAAAAGAATCATATACATTAATATAATATCATATATGATCTTTTAACATTGATTTGTTAATAATATCTTAGTATTATCATCATTTCGGGTGTTAACGGATTCGTCTTTCTTTATATTCTTTTTTATGTGAGCCATATTTGTTATGGATGGGAAGTATATTATTCATATCCAGAATGATATCAGGTACTTAAACATTATTTTTAATCATCAAATGAGAATTACACTTGAATGGATACGATGGGGAATGAATCTCATCGCGTTCGGGGAGACGATAGTCCGTTCGTATGCACGAGCGACAATATAATTATTTTGATATTAAAATAATATATAATTGGATAGTATATAATATATACAGAATAATTATCATGTTATATTTATTATTTATATGAATTAAACATCATTATTATACCCATCCAAATAAAAATGTTTTGAATAACAATTACACCACAACGTGGAGATGGTAAGCCGTACGTACGCACGTATGGTGACATGTCATTCAAAGGATGTATAGAATACTGAATATGGTTGTACCATATTTATAATAACATCACAGTATATAGAAGATTCTGGATTTATTATTTTATAATGGGAATAACTAAGAAAGAAGATGTTGAAGAAGAAATGAACTTGAAAGAGGGTGGTGAAAACATTACCTCTTAATCGGGTTCTTCCTTTTGATTTGATCAAAATGGCTCCTCAGGTTGGATTTCTGATCAAACTAAGTCCTCTAGGTATAATTGAGGGAATTTGAGAGAATATTTGGGCAGGGTTTGTCCGATCCAAAAGGATTTGAAGGTGTAAATTAGAGAGAAGGAAGAGTTCCCTTTTATTAGAGGGGTGAGGGGCACCTTTGGAAAGGCTAGAAATATTATTTTATAATAAATTTATATTGGGTTTCTAATGTCTCCAAAGTGGATTATTTAAAGTTTAAGGTGGGGATGGGTCAAAATCCTTACAACCAATAGATTTTAGACAGGTGTGGGTCACTATATTAACCATATCATTTATATTTAACTCGTAGTTAAATAGTTTGACATTTACCATGTCTCTTTGTATTTTTATATTATATAGTCAATAAACTTACTATATATGTACAAGACAACCCCAATTGGTTCATTAATGATAAACCTATCATGATATAAGTCCGTTGGCCGAACATTAGATTTTTAGGAATATAATATCAATTAATAATATAATATTTTTTTTAAAAACTCTTTTATGTTAATTTTGACACTATTGGGTATTTTGTTTTTGATAATTTCATAACAGCATTATTACTTCGAATAAAATTTATATAACCAATTATAATATGTCATATTAACCTAGAAAATTAGTTTAATTCATAAAAAGTCTCAAATGTCATTTATTTTTATTTTTATAATATCAATTATTTTAATATTTCACTAACAAGGTAATTACTGCATCATTATTGTGTCATAAATAAATTAAATTATTTAATGTATAAAAATTATAAATAAAATACCATTATGTAGGAAATATATTTCTCTTTATAATGGATATTTATAATCTAATTTATCTAATGTATAATCCTATATTAAAAATGTTTTAGTTATTAAACTTTGATTTTAACTCTTTTAACTCTTCTTTGAATTAAATAATAATAAATGTCTTAATCTAATCCAAGTGGACCTAAATGATAATATTTTATTCCTAAGGTTTTTTTTGGTCGATATACACTTTTCCAATAGAATTAGGACATGTGTTAGGATAATATTAATATCATTTTTACCCTTAATTACCCTATTTACTTTTAACTGTGGTAAATAAAAGTAAAAAAGTTACTATTCACCGAAAAATTATTTTTATCTTATTGAACCAAATTTTACTCCTTGATATTAACTGTGGCTCTTGTATTTTTGAAATTCCACTCACAAAAGTGGTAAAATTAAGTTTTATGTGAATTTCCAAATTCTCTTAGGAGGTGGGTAAAAGACGGTGAAAAGTTCAATAAAATTTTTATATATCTAAAATTATTCTAAAATAACTACAATGAATTACATTGAACTTATATAGGTATTATGTATCAATTTTTACCTTAATTAAATTTAAATAAAATAAATAATTATTTAAATGAAAATTCGGTTTTAAACTATAACTCAGTGTTTTTTCACTATTCATCAAAAATTGAATGTTTTCAGAAAAATACCAAAAATTCCCCCTAAGATAATTTCGATATTCCGAATCCAAAAATGAAGTCCATTTTGAAAGATAAAATTTATAAAATTTCAAAAAGTTGGTATTACTATTCATAACGGCTAGTTTGATTGGTTGTGGTGTGTGTTAGAACTTGAAATTGTGTACAACACACGCTACTGTATTATTCAAAGAGAAGTGTACCGTGTAAGATTGGGGTGTTTCATTCTCCCCTCCTTCAAATAATTTCATCCTAAGAATTTATAGAATACTACCGCATGAAAAGACTCGGGTGATTCTTCATCATAAGTTCCTCGGGTTCCCCCGTTGCCTCTTCAATTTTACGGTTTCTCCATAGAACTTTTACCAGACGAGTCGTCCGGTTTCTCAGCACTTGTTCTCTTGTATCAAGAATCCTGATAGGCTCTTTGCAATAAGACAGATCGGGTTCCAGTTCTAATTCCTCATTAGTGAGTATATGTGTTGGGTCAGGCATGTATTTTCTCAACAGTGACACGTGGAACACATCGTGAACTTTGGAGAAACTTGGCGGCATAGCCAAACGGTAAGCCACATCCCCAATTCATTCTAGAATTTTGAAAGGTCTGATGTACCTGGGACTCAATTTACCATTCTTACCGAACCTTATAACTCCCTTCCATGGAGATACATTCAAAAAAACATGATCTCCTACCTTAAATTCCAAATCCTTCCTTCGGTTATCGGCATAGCTCTTCTGCCTACTTTGAGCTGCTTTGATGTGGTTTTGGATTACCTTTACCTTTTCCATCATTTCCTCCACCAATTCTGGGCCTACAAGTTTTATTTCACCAATGTCATCCCAACAGGTTGGTGTGCGACATCTCTTTCTGTATAACGCTTCATATGGTGCCATCTGAATACTTGAATAGAAGCTATTGTTATAAGAAAATTCTACCATAGGTAAATATTGATCCCACATACCTTGAAAGTCAAGTGAGCAGGATCTAAATATGTCTTCTAAGGTTTGAATAGTCCATTCTGATTTTCCATCTATTTGAGGGTGGTAGGCAGTGCTCAAATTAAGTTCAGTATCCAAGGCCTTTTGAAGACTCTTCCAGAATCTTGAAGTAAAATGGGGATCACGATCAGAAACAATCGATAGGGGTACTCCATGAAGTCTCACAACTTCATTAATATATAGTCTTTCTAGGAGTTCGAGTGGTAAATCCTCCCTTATAGCAAGAAAATGTACTGACTTGGTAAGACGATCAACAATAACCCATATTAAATCGTTCCTTCTAGGAGTCTTTAGTAGTACCATGATAAAGTCCATCGTAATATTATCCCATTTCCACTCAGGTATGGGAAGAGGTTGCATGACCCCTCCAGGCTGTTGCCTTCCAGCTTTCACTTATTTAAAAATCATACATCTTGACACAAAATCAGCAATTTCCCTCTTCATGTTGTCCCACCAAAAATGTTCCATAAAATCTATATAAATTTTGGTGCTCCCATGGTGTATAGAGGAATTGGAACTATGAGCATCATCCAACAAATCTCTTTTTAGATCAGGTATATTGGGAACACAAAGTCTCTTCCCAAAGTTAAAAATTCCTTCTTCATACACAAAGTCTCTCAATCTCCCATCATTCACAGCTTTAATCTTCTTTTGAAACTCTTCATCACTGGTCTGAGAACTCTTTATCTTTTCTAGTAAAGATGGTTTGGCAACAATTTGAAAAAGTATCTATGTTTCACCTTCCATCGTAATTTACATATCCATATTCACTAGATCCATGAAAATAGGATCCCATTCAATTATCATCATGTTCAAAACTCCATGATCTTTTCTACTCAAAGCATCTGCCACCTTATTTGCCTTCCTTGGGAGGTAGTGTATCATACAATCATAAACCTTGAGTAGTTCAAGCCATCTCATTTGCCTCATGTTGAGTTCTTTCTGTGACAAAATATACTTGAAAATCTTGTGATCAATATAAATCTCACATTTTTCACCATAGAGATAATGTCTCCATATCTTCAAAGAAAAGATTACAGCAGCTAACTCAAGATCATGAGTAGAATACTTTTACTCATGAATTTTTAGCTGTCGTGATGCATAGGCAATAACTCTATCATTCTGCATAAGGACACAACCAAGTCCTTTCTTCGATGCATAACTATAAATAACAAACCCATAATTTCCCGATGGTAGAGTCAAAATAGGAGCATTGACTAATCTTATCTTCAGTTCTTCAAAACATTCTTCACACTCTTTTGTCCAAACAAATTTAACCCCTTTACATGTGAGCTTTGTTAATGGGTTAGCCAATAGGGCAAAGTTCTAGACGAAATGCCGATAATAACCTGCTAGGCCAATAAAACTGCGTACCTTGGTTATACTCATCAGTGATGGCCATTCTTGTATTGTTCTTATCTTAGAAGGATCAACAGAGATTCCATCCTTAGAGACAATATGACCAATAAAATAAATCTCTTGAAGATAGAATTCACACTTGCAAAACTTCCCATATAATTCATGTCTTCTAAGAGCCTTCAGGATAATGCGCAAGTGATTTTCATGATCCAAGATATCATCAATAAATACCACCACAAAATCATCGAGATATTCCATGAAAACTCTATTCATTAGATCCATGAATACATAGGGTGCATTAGTCAATCCAAAAGGCATTACTGTAAACTCATAATTCTCGTACCTGGTTCGAAATGTTGTCTTCGAAATGTCTTCCTTCTTCACACACAACTGATGGTATCCAGATCGAAGGTCAATCTTTGAAAATTATTGAGCTCCATGCAGTTGATCAAATAAATCATCAATGTGAGGTAGGGGATACTTGTTATTTATTGTTATAGTATTGATTTCCCTGTAGTCGATACATAACTTCATAGATCCATCTTTCTTCTTAACTAAAGGGACAGGGGATCCCCATGGAGAAACACTAGGGAGAATAAATCCCTTATTACTCAATTCCTATAGTTGTTTCTTTAGTTCAACTAATTCCATAGTGTCCATTCTATAAGGGGTCTTCGATATAGGCCTTGAACCATGAATTAAATCAATGGAAAACTCAATTTCTCATTCTGGAGGATGTCCAGGTAAATCTTCCGGAAACACATCAATATATTCTCTCACAATAGGTACATCCTCTATTTAAACATTTCTTTCCTCACCCACAGTCATTTTATTCTCTTCCTCCCCAATAATTGAATTTATTTGAGCTACTGGGGGTGAATCTAGGTAAGAATTAAGTGGTGACGATTCGGATCTAAAGATAAGGTGTTCCTTATCATCATCAAAAATAGTAACCTCCTTCTTCTTATAATAAATTTTTGCATTAAGGTCTAAAAGCCAGTCCATAATAAGGATTATATCAAATTCAATCATAGGTGTGATGATGAGATCTGCAGATAAAGAACATTTATGTGATCTAATGGGGATTGATTCACAAAACTTTGTTGTAATGATACTACCCTTATAAGTTTTGACTGAAAACTCCCTTGTTAAATAAAATTGTAAATATCTAATTTTCTTAGAAAAATGGGAAGATATGAAATAATACGATGATCCAGAATCAAATAAAGCATTTTCTAAACTTGAGGAAACCATTAAATTACCTACCACCATGTCTTTCGGGGCTTCAACCTTAGCATTAGTGAGTGCATAAGCTTGGCCTTGGTCCCTAGGCCTTTTATAAGGTAAGTTTCCCTGACGCTTAGGACATTCATTTGCATAATGTCTCATATCCCTGCAATTGTAGCATTAAACATTGGTAGCGTCTTTCTTTCCTTTACAATCACCAGCTAGATGGCCTTTCTATCCACACTTGTAGCATATTCCTTTTCCTTTTAGACAGGCACCAGGGTGCTTCCTTCTGCAATTATCACAAGGTGGAAATTCAATTCTTCCCTTCTTCCCTGTTTCCTTATTTCCTTTCCCAGAGTGTTAAGTAGATCTCTTCTTCTCTTGGTTTTATTTAAAGTCATAAGACTTAGAGAATTCTTTTTTTGTATTGATAGCACATGAGACAATATCATCGTATGACGAGAAGGATTGTGAGACCAATGCTCGACGGAGAAACGGTTTTAACCCATCAAAGAAACGATCAATATTACTTCTTGGGTTACGTATATAATCTTAAGCATACCTTGCTAACCTTGTAAAGTTAGCCTCATACATTGTGACATTCTCATCCTCCTTTTATCTCAGACTCAAAAATTTCCTTTCCATATCTGCTTGATGGTCACGAGGAAATTATTTTTCTAAAAACAAATCTTTGAACTCCCTCCATTCCATATTTTATACTTCATCATCTTCCTCTGTGTTTTGAATCAACGGCCACCATTGATCAGCATCTCCAGTGAGGCGGTAAACTGCCATGATAGCTTTTTCCCTTTCACTACTCCCCAAGGCATGGAATATTTTCTCTAAAGAATTTATCCATTTCTCATCTACTAAGGGATTTTTACTCCCATTTAATGTTGGGGGTTTTTTCCTCATGAAGCAATCTAACATTGATCATTCATGCTGTGGATCAGGGTGCTCCATACAGGTAAGGTTATTATTCATAACCTGAGTGAGTTGTCCCAGTATGGTGATTAGCTGATCAGCACTAGTTTCATCACCAGATCCACTATAATTATCTTGAGAAGGAGGGAAATCCCTACATAGAGTGCATGTATTGATACAGTTTCCATTCCGTACACTAGGAACCATTTCTAAACAATAGCATACACTAGATTAGTTTATGAATCGCAATACATAAATCCAAACTTGTAAAACACTTAACATAAATTGAACAGTTTAAGGATTTAATCCATAATCATAAAAATGTTTTCTTTGAGGAAGTATATACTCATAAACCCTTCATAATGGTTTGTAAAGAAAATGATAATTATCCTAATCATATCCCTCGGGAGTGTCGTAACCAAGAGTGCAGCAAGGCCCGTTGTCATGCACCAGTTCCCATTCGAGTCTAGCTCAAAGCGGTCTTTTTAGGTTTTACCCCTAGGTAAATCTGTTCTAGAGCTGCCTCTACCTGTTCGTATCTAGACAGGGATGTATTTCTCGGAAAACTCACAAAATATCTACAATACTAAAATTCTAGGAATCTCTTCTATACTAATCCTCAAAGTCCATCTTAGGTCAATGTTCTCTAATCAGAGTTTATCTAAATCTAGTTTCCAATATTTGTATCTGATACCAACTGTTACGCCCCGACCCCAGTTACCCAAAGTTGGTGCATTATTACATAACATTATCATGATCATAAGGAAATCATGTCTCTAAAGACCGGTCAGTTTAATATTATTGGAAACAAGATTCATACATAAGTTTAACTTTACAACTTGAAAAGAAATACAACACAAATATATTTCATTAGAAACATCCAAGCCTCCTAGATTATTCCTGTTGTTCACTCATAACTAACTTCTTCATATCCTGGGAAAATGAAACATAAGAAAGGGGTGAGCTCAAATTCTCAATAAGGGTAAGTAATATAGCATAAAATGACATAAATATTAAGCATGGTAAATAATTGAAACCACATGCCTTTACCAATAATAAACATGAATACTTTTATGGAAAGAATATGAGATGAGTAAATAATGTCATAATAAAACATAATCATGGGTATTCTACTAGTTGAATGACCACATGAACCATCAATATTTTTTCTATAATGAGGGAATGTATAATGTTAGACATTCTGAAACATTTTTTCAAGGCCTCAGCCAAGACGTCTAAAAATGATTAAGTCCTCGGCCAAAACCATAAATCAAATTGGGAAAGGGCCTCGGACAATTCCACGTCTAGTTGTCTCATGAGACCTATCAATGTATCGAGGAGCTATAGTGGGCTCCACTCGTCACTTACTAAGTCCAATTCATTCCTCATATGAAAAGGTTTAAACATATCATAAACATTCATATTAAAAGTAGCATACGAAATGTCAATACTTTAACCATAAATCATGAATGGTGTAAAAATAGAACATCCACAGTCAAACATATAACAAATACTTCAATATAATATGGAAGTTTTGTATCATAATAAATCAACTCCAAATAAACATAAAATCCATCAAATGATGTTGACATAAATGAAATCAAAACCCATTTTAGAGAAATATCTCTTTATATTTTGAAATCTTTTAAGAGTCACATAATTATAAAATAAAACATTTACTTTGAAAATATTCTTATAAGCTTATAAGGGAAGATTATATGAGTTTATAATGGTAGAAAATAGTCGCACCCTCCGTATAAGTTAAAAAAACATTCTTACCTTAATTTTGTCGAAAAGGTTAAAAATGACCTTGTTTGGAAAACGACGGAAAGATTATTTTATAAACATATTATAAAAATTCAACAAGGGTATAAATGACTTTAACCCATAGTCTATAAAATAGTAATAATGTTTTCAAATACATTTCTAAGAAACATGGAGGTGGATGATAAAGAGGTCCCAGTAGATAATTACGTATAAACAACCTCGGATAATAGAGATTGTGAAATAAACCCTTAACTTGAAATTTTCCTTGGTTGAGGGTAGGTTAACCTCCTGTATAATGGTAAAATAATTGTTACTAAATTATACAATAATCATATACATTCATATGATATCATATATGATCTTTTAACATTGATTTGTTAATAATATCTTAGTATTATCATTGTTTCGGGTGTTAACGGATTCATCTTTCTTTATATTCTTTGTTATGTGAGTCATATTTGTTATAGATGGGATGTATATTATTCATATACAGAATGATATCAAGTCATTAAACATTATTTTTAATCATCAAATGAGAATTAGACTTGAATGGATACGATGGGAAATGAATCTCATCGTGTTCGTGGAGACGGTAGTCCGTTCGTACGCACGAGCGACAATATCATTATTTTGATATTAAAATAATATATAATTGGATGGTATATCATATATAAATAATCATTATCTTGTTATATTTATTATTTACATGAATTAAACATCATTATTATACCCATCCAAATAATAATATTTTGAATAACAATTACACCACGACGTGGAGACGGTAAGCCGTGCGTACGCACGTATGGTGACATGTCATTCAAAGGATGGATAGAATACTGA
Source organism: Viscum album (assembly GCA_963277665.1). Classification (NCBI taxonomy): domain Eukaryota; kingdom Viridiplantae; phylum Streptophyta; class Magnoliopsida; order Santalales; family Viscaceae; genus Viscum; species Viscum album. The sequence continues at coordinate 1,090,292,232 of OY728165.1, forward strand.
ATATGGTTGTACCATATTTATAATAACATCATAGTATATAGAAGATACTAGGGTTATTATTTTATAATTGGATTAACAAATAAAGAAGAAGTTTAAGAAGAAAGGAACTTGAAAGAGGGTGGTGAAAACATTACCTCTTAATTGGGTTCTTCCTTTTGATTTGATCAAAAGGGCTCCTTAGGTTGGCTTTCTGATCAAAATAAGGGCTATAGGTTGAAGTGAGGTAAGTTTATAGAATATTTGGGTAGGTTTTGTCCAAAAAAAAGGCTTTGAAGGAGTAAATTAGAGAGTAGGAGGAGTTCCCTTTTATAAGAGGGGTGAGGGGCACCTTTGGAAAAGCTAGAAATAATATTTTATAATAAATTCATATTCGGTTTATAATGGCTCTAAAGTAGATTATTTAAATTTTAAGGTGGGTTTGGTTCTAAATCCTTTCAACCAATAGATTTTAGACAGGTTTGGGTCACTATATTAACCTTATCATTTATATTTAACTCTTAGTTGAATAGTTTGACATTTACCATGTCTCTTGGTATTTTTATATTATATAGTTAATAAAATTACTATATATGTCAAAGAGACCCACAAGTGGTCCATTAATGATACATATATCATGATATAAGTATTTTGGCCGAACCTTAGATTTTTAGGAATAGAATATCAATTAATAATATAATATTTGTTTTAAAAACTCTTTTATGTCAATTTTGACACTATTGGGTATTTTGTTTTGATAATTTCATAACAACTTTATTACTTAGAATAAAATTTATATAACCAATAATAATATATCATATTAACCTATAAAATTAGTTTAATTCATAAAAAGTCTCAAATTACATTTATTTTGATATTTAAATATCAATTATTTTAATATTTCACTAATAAGGTAATTACTGTATCATCATTGTGTCATAAATAAATTAAATTATTTAATGTATAAAAATTATAAATAAAATACCATTATGTAGGAAATATTTTTATATTTATAATTAATATTTATAATTGAATTTATCTTATGTATAACCCTGTATTAAAAAAAATAGTTATTAAACTTTGATTTTAACTCTTTTAACTCTTCTTTGAATTAAATAATAATAAATGTCCTAATCTAATTCAAGTGGACCTAAATGATAATATTTTATCCCTAAGGTTGTTTTTGGTCAATATACACTTGTCCAATATAATTAGGACATGTGTTAGGGTAATATTAATATCATTTTTACCCTTAATTACCCTATTTACTTTTAACCGTGGTAAATAAAAGTAAAAAGTTACTATTCACCAAAAAATATTTTTATCTTATTAAACCACATTTTACTCCTTAATATTAACCGTGCCTCTCAAATTTTATAAATTCCACTCACAAAAATGGTAAAATTATGTTTTATGTGAATTTCCAAATTCTCCTAGGAGGTGGGTAAAAGACGGTGAAAAATTTAATAAAATTTTTATATATCTAAAATTATTCTAAACTAACTCCAATGAATTACATTGAACTTATATAGGTATTATGTATCTATTTTTACCTTAATTAAATTTAAATAAAATAAATAATTATTTAAATAAAAATTCGTTTTTAAAATATAACTCAATGTTTTTTCACTATTCATCAAAAATTGAATGTTTTCTGAAAAATACCAAAAATTAACCCTAAGCTAATTTCGATATTCCGAATCCAAAAATGAAGTCCATTTTGAAAGATAAAATTTATAAAATTTCAAAAATTGGGTATTACTATTCATAACGGCTAGTTTGATTGGTTGTGGTGTGTGTTAGAACTCGAAGTTGCGTACAACACACGCTACTGTATTATTCAAAGAGAAGTGTACCGTGGAAGATTGGGGTGTTACAAAACCTTCACTTCCCATGATGGGGAGTCACCTTCAGAAACACGTGATCCCCAACATCAAACTCCAAAGGTCTCCTCCTTTCACTAGCATATGATATTTGATGATCCTGTGTTGTCTTTATCCTCTCACGAATCACTTAAACCATCTTTGTTGTATTTACCACTAGTTCTAGTCCAAGAATTGATGACTCTCTGACCCCAGTCCAGCACAACATAGAATGGAAATTTCAGCCACACAAGGCTTCAAATGGCACCATACTGATGGTGGAGTGAAAACTATTGTTGTAATTGAACTTCTCCATGGGTAAGTGCCTCATCCACAAACCTCCAAAATCTAGGACACAAGAGCGAAACATGTCTTCAAGAGTCTGGATAGTCTGCTCTGTCTGACTGTCCATCTGTGGATGAAAAGAAGTGCTAAGGAATAGCTAAGAACCAAAGGAATGCTAGAGACCTCTCTAAACCCTAGAGGTAAAATGATGATCTTGATCAAAAATGATCATCCTTGGGACTCTGTGAAGTCTCACCACCTCCTCGAGATACTTCCTCGACAAAACTTCCACTGAGCCTAGCTCCTTGATCGCTATGAAGTGGGCTGATTTTGTTAAATGATCTACTACCACCCAAAAAGTGTCATGTCCTCCTTGAGCTCAAGGTAAACCAGTAACAAAGTCCATTGAGATTTCCTCCCACTTCAACCGAGGAATATCTAATGGTTGGAGCAAACCACTAGGGACACGGTGCTCAGCCTTCACCTTTTGGCAGACCAAAAATCGAGACACAAACTCTACAACTTCACGCTTCAACCTAGGCCACCAAAACTGAATCCTCAAGGCTCGGTACATCTTTGTCACACCTGGATGAAATGCTAAAGTTAAACTATGGAACTATCTGATAACTATATTGTGCATCACCAAATGAACAAATATCCTTCTGTGATACAACACTCAGTGTAGTTCATCCTCAGACCGACCATCAGGGGGCTTGCCACAAACAACTTGGTCTCTCCAGATCTCCTCCTCAAGATCCCCCAAGAGGGACTCTTCCACCTGCTGCGCCAAATATGACTACACCATCATCTAAAAAAGACAACCTATACCCCCAACATCTCTAATATTAAAATTTGATGATGAAAGTTATTTCATAACTCTCCATGAATCACCAGATTCATGCACTGGATCACTACATGTCATTCAGCTCAGCGCATCAGCCACAACATTTCCCTTTCCAAGTGTATATGATATTTAAAATTTGTATTCTTGAAATAACTCCATCCACTGACACTTCCTCAAGTTTAATTCAAGCTGGGAGAAAAAATACCCCAGGCTCTTATGATCGGTGAAAACCACAAAGTGCTCTCCAATGAGGTAATGAATCCAAAACTTCAGAGAAAACACCACGGCTGCCAACTCGAGATCATGGGTGGCATAGTTAGATTCATGGGTACGTGACTTTTGAGACCCATAAGAAACAAGTGATCTCTACTGCATCAAAACACATCCTAACCCCAGATGCGAAGCATCGCAGAAAACATCAAACTAAACTCCCTCTGCTCGAAGACAAAGAACTGGTGCACTTACTAACTTCTACTTCAGATACTTGAAAGTTGTTTGACACTGATCAGTCCACATGAATGTCTGATCCTTCCTAGTCAATGATGTCAGAGGATTTTCAACCCAAGAGAAATCAGCTACGAACCTCACGTAGTAGCCTTCTAGACCAAGGAAGCTTTGCACCTGTCATGAACCAACCCGGGTCGACCCCGAACCGGTCACCCAAGCCGGTTCGCAACATGGCATGAGAGGCATTCTCGATCCTCCCGGGTTGGCAACAAGTGCCAAGGAATCAATAGAGGACAATTGTGAATGATTTGGCCCATAAATGAAAGACAAGTAAAGCAGCGGAAAAATTAGAATAATGCAAGGCAAATAAATGACACGAAAAAGGAGGAACAACCAACAACAGCAAACTAACCTAACCATGACCAAAACTCCTCGTGACTCTGAGAGTCACTCACCAATCCACAAACAAATATCACCCATAGAGAGCAAGCTCAATTCAAACCTGCAACAAAACTAAAAACAGGAAAACACTATAGGTGTAAGTATTAAAACTCAATAGGCATGCCCAACAAACTATTTCCAATGCACTACCTTTAAACAAAGAAATTTACTAATTCCAGGTTTGAACTAAATTATAAAAAATATGAGTTTCCACACACACACTTCCATTTCTAAGACAAGTAATAGTCTATTGCCATTTTTAATTTAAAAACATGTTTAATGTTTGAAATGAACAGGTGAATTACATTTTAAAGCATTTCTGTGAACAAGTTAGAAATTCAAATTTCAGTTGTTAGTCAAAGGGAAAACCACACACAACACACAACACACACTAAGGGAAATGGAAAAGAAGTGGCACACAGGGGCCAGAAACCGATCTAGACCTCTTAATAATCTTCCATATAAAAATAAACACTAAAGAAGACACGGGTCGAACCTAGGAGCTCATGAACAATCCAAAACATATCATACATGTGACTCATCCTGAAGGCATGCCTACTCTCGATGATGTCATAATGCCCTAACGCCTGGTGTTTCCCTACATGGCCTGACCGAGGGGCCCAATCCCCTAGAAGAGTACAATCCATACTAAGGGTCACTAGCTAATGCGTAATCTAAATTAGTGCGTCAATCGTTCTCATAAAATTCACTTACTATGATAGGTTCCCATTTCAGCACATATAATAAAAAGGAAATGGGTGAGTCAACAAATTCAATCAAGTAGAAAAAACATCACACACAACTAATGTAGTCAAGGTACACTAAAGATCACCCCTGAGTCACCCCAAAGAGAATTTTCCAAAATAATTTATTTTATTAAAGTGCCAACGGGCCTTCACCAATCTTAAAGAAAATCCTCATTTCTCAAGAGAACCAAAACACTTGTTCATGCTTAAAAAGAAATCATTTATCAATAAACCAGAACTACATTTGAAATTACTTTAATTATGTTTAAAGTCCAAATGGGCATTCTTTCACTACTGGTCATTCGTTCATCAAGAAAATATTTCAAGTGTCATGTATAAAATAAACGGCTCTTTTTACACAAAATAATCATTTAAAAATTAATTATCTTAAATTATTTCCCATTTATTAAAATTAATAAAATATCAAGAAATCAATAAATTCTAAATTTAACGGAGAGTACAGTGGGGGGGTCTACCTCGACTTGCAGCTCGGTTACAAAGGTGGGGCACATCTCACACTCGCGCCCAAGTACACAAGACCTGCTGATGACCGCAATATCACGGGTCTTCCTTGCTGATATTCTGCAACAACTGCACAACTAAAATGCATAAACATGGACTCAAAACAAATCAAACGAACAAATAGCGCAAATGACGCCTTTATATGCTTTCAAAACACAACTCGCACCATCTACATTATTTACTAAACCACTTTATATTTTATAAAACAAAACCAAAGAGAAACCCATAGCCTTACATTAACAAAACTGATTCAATTAACAGATTTTTTATCAAACTCACACCTAAGTCCTACTAAAAATACTATGCACCACTTTCATGGTTAAATAAATTAATTTCATAATTTATAAAAAAAATTAAACAACTCAGGATTAGTTTTAATAAAACCCATCTTAATCCACATGAGTATGCTATAAGATATAAAACGCAAACTAAGTTCATTTAGAAACTAAACTTTGCACTGAACTAACTCACCAAAAAACATGCCAAATCAATTAAGAAGATAAAATAATTATTCTAGAAATCAAAAATAATTAATTAATATCAATAAATGTGAAAAATTCAAGCAATCAAAGCCTTTATAAATTTAATGGGGCAATGCAACATGATGGAAAAGCATCCGGCAATCAACGTCAAAACCCAAACGCAACTCAAACACACCAGTGGAAAGTTAACACCTACCTAACTCAACAAAATTGAACAAACAAATTGAAGAAAATGACCTTAAAATAAAGAGAGATTGATGGAGGAAAAACTCCACGCAACCAACTGACGGAGGGGGTTCACCAGAGAGGCTGCGCGCGTAAGAAAGGAAGCCAGAGGGTGCTGTGGGAGGCAGTTGCGCCGCTTCTGGGTAGACAGCGTGCCGGATAGAGGTCGAGCAGTGAAGAAGGAAGGTCTTCGGGGGTTGTACTTGAGAGGGAAGGGGAGGTGCTGCCGAACTAGTGAGGGAGGGGTGGTGCGTGACACGATGGGGAGAGCAGTGCCGGATATAGGGGGAGGTCACGGGTGAGGCGAAGCTGGAAAGAAGGTGGAGCCTAGGGGAGGACGTCGCGGCTACTTGCAGGTGTAATGCCGACGTCGCGCTCGATGTGATGTTGGGGAGCATCTGGGGGGTGCATTTTAGGCTGAGGGGAGGCGTGCCGGAGACTGGTTGGATGGCCGCTGCAAGTTAGGGGCGAAGGGGATTGGTGCGTTGGGTCTTGGAGGATGACAAGGGGGGAATAGCGAGGGGGAGATGCTGCACTCGGGAGGAGGGTGAAGGGGAAATAGGGCGGCGAGAGGCGGAGCAGCAGGGGCTGGGCACGGCGCAGGCGGAGGAGAACCGGGAGGGGCGGTGTCCGCTGGAATCGGTGCAAGGAGGATCTACAGGGGCAGCTCACGCAAGAGAAGGCCGAAACGGGGGGGTGCCGTGGGTATTAGGGTTTCATAGGTTTCTTTTTTTTATAATGATAATATTATTACAATAATAATAATAAAACCAAAGATAATAATAATTATAATTATAATAATAATAATAATAATAATATAAATAAGAAGAATAATGATAATAACAAACTTAATAATAATATACCATAATAATAAATTTAATAATAATAATGACACAATAATAATAATAATAATAAAATTATTAATAACAATTTATTAACAATAATATTAACAAGAAATTTTTAAATAAAAAAAGATATTACTATCGATTCTTAATAATAAAAATATTATTATCTACAAAATAGCATTATTATTATTACGATTTAAATATTAAACTAGTTTTTATTTGAATAAAATTTTATTTATTTTAAACTTTAGACTATTGTGCGGTACCCGGGCTGACTGTGCGGCTACCGCCCACCGTGCGCTGACCGCGCATGGGTATGAAACCTAGTTAAAGATATTAAATGACAAAAAATATAATTCAGGACCCAGCTCGGACCTTGGTGCAAGGACCCGGAGCCAAGTAATACTAAAATAAAAATTAATTAAAAAGTCGGGGTATGACAATTCTCCCCACCACATACACTTTCTGCCCCCAGAAAGTTACTCATTTGAATGATGGACCAAACATGAATCCATGAACAATTGAAACCGAGAGAAACCACAACACAAGAGAATAGGAGAATATAAGAGGGTTCTCCCCACCACAATAACTCAACTAGTGTAGAAATCTAACACCCAAACATACCACCCCGGAAAGGGGGGGCGACACGGGAACTCCCAACCGATCCAAACTAATTCTATAGCATGAGTGAAACAACATCTCCGCTGAAACTTGGAACTCTCGACTCATACCAATAACCCCAAACACTAGAGAAAAACCTCCGAGAAAAGCTTAACCCAAACAGTGAATCTGAGCACAACCAGAAACATCGATTCATCCATAGACACTTACATCTCCAAACAAACACAGCCAAACTGAGATTAACCCATACTAGGGACAAACACACTTTTATGAGAAACGCAAGATTTAGAAAAACATAATCTAACAAAAAACTGTTTGATTATAACAAAACATGTCTATTATAACTCCACAATGAAGCAATGAACTTACAACGATGACAAAACTTTAACAGTAGAAAAGGAAAGGACAAAAAGACTTTAAATGTTTCACTACCAACACGAAACACAAAACCCGGACCAAGGCTTCACACCCCTGGAAACTCCTGACTATGCGCAAACTTCACCCCAAGACCTGTGGCTAGGGATCTAATGGCTGAAGCATCTCTTACCTCACAGTCAGGCACTAGAATTTCTCTGGTCACAGCGTCTTCTTTAGTCGACGCTCCCCGAAGAATTTCTCTAAGTGACTCAGACATCTACAATGATGTCATGTCTTCGGATGGATGTGACATGACAGCTTCACGTGCCTAAACTATCCACACTGGTGGAACACCACTAAACGGTCCCATGAACTGGAATCGAGAACCACTGCAAAGAACTCTTTAGCAACTGGTTCCTTTGGAACATCCTTCTGGCCAAATGGGAACCTTTACAAGTGACCGAATACACTAAATTTCTGAAAATCTGCACTCTGAAGACCCACTCAGCTAAGAACGCCTCATCCACCAGTTTCTCAAAACAATGGCCCTTCAAAGGGAGGACCTTCTCCTTGATCTCTGGACGAAGACCCCCGATGAAGAGAGAAGTCTTCATCAAATCCTATGACGCTACCTCCGTATAAAAGGACACAAGTTCCTTGAAATGGCCAACATATGACTTCACCATCCATTGGCCTTGTTGAATATGCACAAGAACTTCCCTTTTCTTTTTATTCACTTCTTCAGGTATAAACCATCAGAAGAATACATATTTAAAGACATCCCACATCATCCTAACATGCATTGATTGTGGGGTGAGAAACTCCTATACATCCATAGATGGACCTTCAAACAGTCCCAAAGCAACACGCACTCTGATATCTTTGGGAGTTCCTAACACCCTAAAAGCACACTCGACCTCTTCAAACTACATAACTACATTTAACGGACCTCGATCACCGTTAATTATAGACAATGTCCGAGAAGGACTAAAAATTGGGCATGACTTATCAAAAACTTTGGGGACCTTTCTAGGCGGCATTATCTGAACAACATATAAAACACAGAACCAAAACTAATATCAAAACGAAGCAATATCATTGAAAGCGTTTTCATCCAAAAACATCCAACTCAAAAACCAAACAAATACCAACACAACACAAAAATCCCTTTTTATTTTATATTTCAAAACCACCTTTTTTGAAGTCCATTTCCCAAATACCAAAACCACTTTTCAAACCCATTTCAATTTCCAAAAATAATTTTCCCTTTATTAAAAGTGCTTTAGAAAACAACATCAAGACTTTAATTCCAAGTTAACACCTCAGTAATCTCATGACCCGTTGCACATGTCTTCATCTGATTTCATCCATATGCACTAACACGCACTTCCCATGCATTTCCTCACATGTGAAAACGTTCATAAAGAGTACCCGAGGTTGCACCCAAACTATACCTCAACCAGTTCCAAGCAATCACCAGAATTTTAGACCAAGAGCTTTCAGTTTTAAAAAAAATCCACTTCACAAATTTAAATCCATTTAGAAGAAATTGTTCTCATTTCAAAAACCTATTTGTTTTCATTTTCAAAAGTTCACTTGCACCAACCATAACCAAGACAACACTTAACTTGCATCAAATAACCGAAGAGAGAGACTAGTAGTCATGATTAACCTAGTGACATGGTAGTGGTCCATGCCCTAAGTAAGCGTCAACGACTAGGAAGAACTTAAACCGTGTATGCAGACTCCACATGGGTCACTACTCCATATAAAATCACAATGTAACATTGGTTTTACTCCGTTTTCATCCCTCAATCCAAAATAAATCAGAACGAGACAAGAACTCAATTCCCAGACTACCCCTGGAGACTTGAGGTTTGGAACGGGCAAGGGTTCATGAAGTCCTTCCCGTACCAACCTCTCGAGTCCTGATAGTCCTAATCTCTATCTACCGGACACCCCAAATAACAAGGGCCTCCTCTGATACCATTTCTTCATGAACCAACCCGGGTCGACCCCGATCCGGTCACCCAAGCCGGTCTGCGACATGGCCTAAGAGGCGTTCTTGATCCTCTCGGGCTGGCGACAAGCGCCAGGGCAACAATAGAGGACAATTGGGAAAAATTTGGCCCATAAATGAAATTTAAGTAAAGCAACGGAAAACGTAGAATAATGCAAGGAAAATAAATGACACAAAAAAGGAAGAACAACCAACAATAGCTAACTAACCTAACCATGACCAAAACTCCTCGCGACTCCGAGAGTCGCTCACCAGTCCACAACCAACTCTCACTCACAACGAGCAAGCTCAAGTCAAACCTACAACAAAACTAAAAACAGTAAAACACTATAGGCGTGAGTATTAAAACTCAGTAGGCATGCCCAACAAACTATTCCCAATGCACTACCTTTAAACAAAGAAATTTACTAATTCCATGTTTTAACTGAATTATACAAAATATGGGTTTCCACACACACATTTCCATTTCTAAGACTAGTAACAGTCCATTTCCCTTTTTAATTTAAAAAAAAGTTTAATGTTTGAAAGGAATAGGTGCATTTCAATTTAAAACATTTCTACAAACAAGTTATAAATTCAAATTTCAGTTGTTAGTCAAAGGGAAAACCACACAAAACACACTAAGGCAATGGAAAAGAAGTGGCACACAGGGGATAGAGACCGAACTAGACCTCTCAATCGTCCACCACATAAAAATAAACACTAAAGAAAACATGGGTCGAACCTTGGAGCTCGTGAACAATCCAGAACATACCATACATGTGACTCATCCTGAAGGCATGCCTACTCTCGATGACGTCATAACGCCCTAACGCCCAGTGTTTTCCTACATGTTCTAACCGAGGGGCCCAATCCCCTAGCAGAGTATAATCCATACTAAGGGCCATTAGCCAGTGAATAATCTAAACTAGTGAGGCAATCGTTCTTAGAAAATTCACTTACTATGCCAAGTTACCATGTCAGAACGTATAATAAAAAGGAAAGGGGTGAGTCAACAAAGTCAATCAAGTAGCACAAACATCACACACAACTAATGCAGTCAAGGTACACCAAATATCACCCTTGAGTCACCCCAAAGAGAGTTTTCCAAAATAATTTATTTTATTAAAGTGCCAAATGGGCCTTCACCAATCTTAAAAAAAATCCTCATTTCTCAAGAGAACCAAAACACTTGTTCATGCTCCAAAAGAAATCAGTTATCAATAAACCAAAATAACATATAAAATTATGTGAATTATGTTTAAGGTACAAACATGCATTCTTTCACTACTGGGAGTCCGTTCATCAAGAAAATGTTTCAAGTGTCGTGTATAAAATAAACGGCTCCTTTTACACCAAATAATCATTTAAAAATTGATTATCTTAAATTATTTCCCATTTATTAAAATTAATAAAATATCAAGTAGTCAATAAATTCTAGTTTTAAAGGAGAGTGCAGTGGGGGACCTACCTCGACTTGCATCTCGGTTATGAAGATGCGGCACGTCTCACACTCGCGCCCAAGTACGTGTGACCTGTTGAAGACCACAATATCATGGGTCTTCCTCGCTGATACACTGCAACAACAGCACAACTAAAATGCATAAACACAGACTCAAAACAAATCAAATGAACAAACAGCGCAAACACCACCTCAACATACTTTCAAAATGCAACTCGCACCATCAACATTATTTACTAAACTGCTTTAAATTTTATAAAACAAAACCAAAGAAAAACCCACAGCCTTACATTAACAAAACTGATTCAATGAACACATTTTTAATCAAATTCACACCTACGTCCTACTAAAAAGACTACGCACCACTTGTGTGGTTAAATAAATTAATTTTATAATTTATAAAAAAACAATTAAACAACTCAGGATTAGTTTTCATAAAATGCATCTTAATCTACATGAGTATGTTATAAGATATAAAACGCAAACTAAGTTCATTTAGAAAATAAACTTCACACTGAAATAACTCACCAGAAAACATGCCAAATCAATTAATCAGATAAAATAATTATTCTAGAAATCAAAAATAATTAATTAATATCAATGAAGGTGAAAATACAAGCAATCAAATCATTTCTATATTTAATGGGGAAATTCAACATGAAGGGGAAGCATCCAACAATCGATGTCAAAACCCAAATTCAACTAAAACGCACCAGAAAAAAAGTTAACACCTACCTAATGCAACAAAATTGAACAAAAAATTTGAAGAAAATGACCTTAAAAGAACGAGATATTGATGGAGGAAAAACTCCACTCAACCAACCGACGGAAGGGGTTCGCCGGAGAGGTTGTGTGCATAAAAGAAGAATCTGGAGGGTGTTGCGGGAGGTGGCTGCACCACTGCTGGCCGGACAGTGTGCTGGCTAGAGGTTGGGCAGCTAAGGGGGAAGGTCACCGGGGGTTGCACTAGAGAGGGCAGGGGAGGCGCTGCCGAACTTGTGAGGGAGGTGTGGTGTGTGCCATGACAGAGAGAGCAGTGTTGGACAGAGGGGGAGGTCATGGGTGAGGTGAATCCAGATGGGAGGTGGAGCTGAGGGGGGTCAGACGTCACGGTTGCTTGCAGGTGCAAGGCCGACGTCATGCTCAATGTGAGGTTGGGGTGTGTCTATGGGGTGCATTGCAGGTTGAGGGAAGGTGTTTCGGAGACTGTTCGGATGGCCACTGCAAGGTAGGGGAGAAGGAGATCAGTGCGCTAGGTCCTGGAGGGCGATGAGGGGGGGAATAGTGAGGGGTGATGCTGTGCGCGGGAGGAGGGTGAAGGGGAAACAGGGTGGTGAGAGGCGGAGCAGTAGGGGATGAGCATGGCGCGGGTGTAGGAGAACTGGGAGGGGCGGTGTCTGCTGGAGCCAGTGCAATGAGGAGCCCCAGGGGCAGCTCGCACAGGAGAAGTCTGAAATGGGGGGTGCCGTGGGTATTAGGGTTTCATAGGTTTTTTTCTTTTTATAATTATAATATTATTACAATAATAATAACAACAATAAAATAAAAGATAATAATAATAATAATAATAATAATATAAATAAGAATAATAATAATAATAACAACCTTAATAATAATATAACATAATAATAAATTTAATAATAATAATACAATAACAATAATAATAAAATTATTAATAACAATTTATTAACAATTATATTAACAAAAAAAATTTAAATAACAAAGATATTACTATCAATTCTTAATAATAATAATATTATTATCTACACAATAGCATTATTATTATTACGATTTAAATATTAAACTAGTTTATAATGGAATAAAATGTTATTTATTTTAAACTTTGGACTATTGAAAGGTACCCGAGATGACTGTGTGGATACCGCCCATCGTGCGGTGATTGCGCACGGATCTAAAACCCAGGAAAAGATATTAAATGAAAAAAAAAATAATATGGTACCTAGCCCAGACCTTGGCGCAAGTACCCAAAGCCAAGTAATACTAAAATAAAAATTAATTAAAAAGTTGGGGTGTGACAGCACCTCTGCCACTATCTTGGGGGATTCCAAATACACAAATACCTCTATCTTCAATGGATCCACAGATACTCCCTTTTGGAACACAACATGCCCCAAGAAACAGACTTCTCGAACCCAAAACTCACACATCGACAACTTCCCAAACAGCTGATGTTGACGAAGAACTCCCAAAACGGCGTGTAGATGCTCTGCATGCTCCTCCTCATACATATAGTACAAAACAATGTCATCGATGAAAACCACCAAGAACTTATCCTAGAACTCATGGAATACTGCGTTCATCAATCCTATGAACACAGCTGGAGAATTTGTCACACCGAACGGCATTACAATGAACTCGTAATGCCCATGACGACAACGGAAAGCAGTTTCAAGATATCCTCATCCTTCACATGCATCTGATGATATCCAGACTACAAGTCGATCTTTGAAAAAAAAAATCCCCCTTCATTTGATCGAATAAATCATCAATTCATGGAATAGGATAGAGATTCTTCACTGTCACTTTGTTTAAGAGACGATAATTGATACACAACCGCAAACTATCATCGACCTTCTTCATGAACAAAACTGGTGCACCCCATGGTGACACACTCGGATGAAAAAAACCATACTGTAACAGACCATAAATCTGTATAAGTAGCTCTCATAACTTATAAGGGGCCATCCTATATAGAGACATAGAGATAGGAGACTCTACTAGTTGTAGCTCAATCCCAAACTCGATCTCTCGTCTAGGGGGTAATACTACAACCTCTTCTGGAAAGACATCAGGGTACTCTTCTATAAACCTAGGAAACACCAACTTCTGAACCTCTGAAGAACTCAAAATCAACTCATCCATCATGGATGATAAGTATGAAACACACCTCTGACCCATCTGAGGTTCTCGCTCTCCAACAAACACCATTGGCTCTCCATCTTCATCGAAGAACACAACCTGCCTCCTGAATCAATCCACTATATCCTACACCGAATACAACCAATCCATGTTGAGGATAAGATCATGTGTTTGTATCCATAAACATAGGAAATCTACCTAAGAGTGGTGCTTCCACATCACTAACTCACATTATCTATGTTCTTCAAACAAGTTAGTTCGACCTCAAACTGGAGTATTCAATGCCAAGGGCACTGGAAGCCTCTCTACCTCAAGTCCCAAAGCATGGAAAAGGGTATGCGATATGAATGAGTTTGTCACTCCTAAATCAAACAAGGCATGAACCAAAGTATAAAACAAGAAAATAGTACCTCGAACGACATCTGGATCGCCTGGTGTTGGAAACGCTAAAGCATAAAGCTGAACACGGCCTCCTCCATGGCCTCTCTGACCCTGATGAAGACCACCACCATGGGCGTGCTCTGCTCTCTAAGGATGGGGAGCATCATGAGGTTGTCCTCTGTCTGCCCCATCTACCCTATGCTGATCCAAAGCTAGTGTAACCTGTTGCTACTGCCTCGGCTGGAACTGCCTCAACAGAGGAACCTGGAGTGGAACTCCTAGTGCACGATGACTGCTCTGAAAGGTTAGGCACTCTTGCTGATGATGACCTCAACCACTATAAGAAAAAAAGTGTTTGATCCCTTGTAATAGGCTTGAGAGCTACTGCCTCTGGAGAAACGAGATGTGGAGGGATGGGACCTACCCCTGGCCGAATGAAAACTATTCTTCCCTAAAAACCAGGAACCACATACCATAGCTCTGCTTCATGAGGAATCAGGATGACTCTCCTCTAGTGATGATCCGGTTCCGGACAATGTCCTCTCAATGATCTCTACCCTCACCAAAAAATCAATATATGTCTTCAGCATAAACAGGGTGACCTAGTGCCGGATCTCTAGATGCAAAGACTCCTCAAAATTCTTTTCCTTGGATTCCTCGTCTGGAAACAGGTCCTAAACATATCGTAAAAGGTTCCTAAAATGGATTCCAAAATCTTGCACACTGGAGCTCCCCTTTCGAAGGGTAATAAGATCCTGGAGACTGGACACCTTCACAGTCGAAGAAATAAACTCGACTCTAAACTTGTATTGGAACTCCTACCATGAGATCGATGACTCCTCGTGATCCCTGAGGAACAAGAATCTCCACTTCCTCACTTCTCCATGCAACATTGTCACAACTAAGTATACCCAATGCTTCTTCCAAGCACGGATCGAACTGAATCCTATCTCGACCTCTTCCAACCAGTTTTTTATGACTGCATCTGAAATAGAGCCCTCATACTTCTGTAGACTCTGACACTAGAACTCTTAGAGTGTCCTCCATGTGTCGTCGTCGTCAACCTCAACCCTGTAGTGATCTGCTGGCATAGCCTTCTATACAAATTCTATGTGATCCTGATAGGGACATAGACCTGGAGCCATACCTAAAAAATAAAAAATAGTTAGAGCTCCTAAACCTGGAATATAGAAGACTCGTCATTAATTAATTAATTGATTTCTTTTATACATTTTAGGTTAACCTAACCCAAGGTATACCCATTCAAACACAGGCACAAAGAAGAATGATGCATGATCCTTTCCTAGGTCTCTACCAGAAAAATAGTATCACCTCATTTAGTAGTCATTGTAAATTTAAATTTCTGTGCATCAGATCACAAGGGGGCCTAAACGCCTATCTCTCAGTCAGTCTCCAGTTTTTACATCACTTTCTAAACATGACTGACACTATTTCCCTACCAACCCATGAAATCTCACCTATTCCTAACACCAAAATCCATCCTATCCCTCAACCAGACCTCTGATACCACTCTATCATGACCCCCTCCCCACAAGGTGTACCCCTCCTGATCCAGAAATGTGATAAGGGATATAATGACCCCTGAGTCCCACCTCCAGTAATTCCCAGGTTGGCGACTAGCACCAAGGGCATAGTAAACACAAAAATGGGATGCATTACCCTCTAAGAGAACACATGTAAAAGAGAGATATAATACAGACACCAAACAACTCCATATCATACAGAAATATAAAAGAAATACCAAGTGTACATATGTAATTTCATGAAAAACTACTACAACTGAAAGGGGAAAACTATAAGTACCCAAAAGAAAGTAAAAACAGCAGCGACCATGATGCCCGAATAGCTCCTGCAACCCCAAGCTAGTAGTAACCTGCATGATCTCCAACCTTCTAAAAGCAATCTGAAAACAGTTTATATATACATAGGGTGAGTATAACAGTATACTCAGTAGGATCATCCTTGGAGCCTCTCGTGCAAAAGTAAAGAAAGCATGCTAAAGCACAGTGAACAACAAGTGAAACTAACTCCTCACCTAAACATATATACTAAGTTCCCAGCCTCACCATGGCTACTCCCACCAAGTATCGCATACAAGAGTATATAATATAATAAAGAATATCAAGGGTACCCCGCTACTACTTCCCCACTGTTTTTTCACTTTTCCCCAATTTCGCACGTCCAAAGCATCTCTCTCCAAAAAGGCTTTCCCACAGACACCTGGGCAAAGCACCAAAATATGCACCTCGTGCAACAAAACCCCCACATCCACATAAGAAAAGTAACCAGGTAGTTTCCAGGATCCACCACATCTCGCATAATGTGTATCATTCATTAGATAATAAACCTCAAACCATTATATCTCAAATGCTGAGTAAGGATCCTCAAGCCATCATAGCCTATACATGTCACACCTATAGTATTCCATAGGAAACTATATACAGAATATATGTGTGTGAATAACCACAATCCATTATAACCCTCTACACACATATATGAGGAAAACTAACTATTGTGCCTACCAGCACAAGTAAATACCAAGAGAAGAGAGCAGGGCCAAAGGGGTAGTCAGCCATCCATCCTCCCACCGAAATGTTGGGGAAAACACCCCCCAGGGCTCGAAATCCCCGAGGTGTTAGTTACCCTAACTAAAAGGGCGGAGTATCATATAGAAACACAAAAAATATAGAATATATTATATCTCACAACCACACTATGGGCATAACCTAGTCCTATACTCAACTACAGCTAATGTCTCTCAGACTCCAGGCTTCCACTTCTAAGACAAGGTATCCTATAAGCACAAAACCATTTAAAGATCTTGATTACATTATTTCATTCCCTTTTTATTAGTTTCACTTTATGTTCATTAATTTTTTAAACATTAATTAACCATTAACAATTTCTAAATTATATTTCATTAGCATCACACCTAAAGTTCACTATTCCTTTAAATTGCAACCTCATCATTGCGTCCCAGGAAGCTCCAACCCCATGGGTTAACATCATTTATTCAATAATTTATTAACAACATTATTACTTTCCCATATTCCTAGGAATTCTAGAAAAACATTCTAAGCTACTAAACATAAGGGGCTCAACACGGTGGGTAGGTGAACTACCCATCGAGTATTTTTCACCTATAAAAAGATCATAGACCCATCCTCCCTCAGGAAGCTAAACATGGAAAGTACATGGAATAACCTATGCATCTTCAAACCTTTTGAAAGGAGGGTAAACAACCAGCTGCCTTGAGCAGTGGGGAAAGTGAAGAAGATAAACAAACAAAATGAAATAGTAAGCATCCAAACATTCACATCTAACCCATTCCATCATCTCCAATGTCCTCTCTGATACCCACATACATAAACTAATGCATATCACCACTCTAGGCATCAACTTCTACCACAACTAATAGGCCTCCCTACCCCACATATCACAATGGCCTTTCAGGTTCACATCACAACACAAGCAGTAGGAAAAAAAACATCATATCAATTGGGCTCTTAGCCCTTAAACAAGCAAGAGTGTAACACATAACCCTACAAGGATTTATCTTTTATCAAACAACCAGTTCTTTAATCCATCTATAATTAACCGATTTATTATTCTTAGGTTCCAAATTTGGGCAACCTAAATAGTAATCTATCACAAATTGATTAAACATGATTACTACATCAATTTTATTAACATCAAATTATAACAAGAAGAAATAGATTCATTTGAATACCTCTTTATCTCTGAAAATTTATTTACAATTAATCCCAGTTTACGTTCTTTACCAATTTCCATTAAGAATGAAAATCTAAACAAATCAGTCATAGATATCACACTATCTAGAAAAATAAGAAGCAATAACATACGATCGATATCAATTTATTTGTCTGATTCAAATATTTATTATGTCAATTACATTGTGATCCAATGGGCTAAAACATGTTAACTCTATAGTTTCACATAAAATAATAGAGAATCAATGAATCCCCTACCTCAAACGGTTCTTATCGTTCTTTATATAGGAACGATCCACACAAAGGATCATGATTGCCTCCTCCTGTGACAACTGCATCCACCCAAAGATTTTGAGGTACAACCGCACTAACCAAAACCAAAGAAAACTCCATTAGAAGCATGGAGATCACATACCATGACATGGTAAGAACAAACAAGACAAGATGAACCCAAATTAACTACAATAAAACATACCTTATATTGATGAAGGATTGACACTTGCTGCTTGCACCAAAATAGGGAGTGCGCATGCAGCAGGAAGAAATTTCAACGGGAAATGATCTAAGGATTAAGGTTTGATCACATAGCTCTTATGGGAAGAAGGAAAGGTTCGAGCATATATCAACAGTGAACAAGAATGTATAACAATAGAGAAAGATATCTCATCCCTTTAGAAGATTTTCAAAGCAGCGGTTTAAGGTATGCTATATTTTCAATTAAAATCGTATCACATTAAACCACACTGTTTAACCAAGTAAATACATCCTGGTCCTTAGTAAAATTAATATAGAAGTTATGGGATTTGATTCGGCCTTAAATACCTTAAAATAAGGCCTTGAATTTTTTTTACGTCAAAGAAAACGTCAAAGGGGAGAACTTTAGGAAGTTGGAACATTGTTCACGAATCCTGGAAACACTGTTCACAGAATGACTCACTGATCTTGGACTCACCAATCCTAGAAACACTATTAATATAATGACTCACCGATCCTAGACCCACTGATCCTAGACTCACTGATCCTAGAAACACTATTCATAGAATGACTCACCAATCCTGGACTCATTGATCCTGGACTCATCGTTCCTAGAAACACTGTTCACAGAATGACTCACCGATCTTGGACTCACCGATCCTGGACTCACCAATCCTAGAAACATTGTTTATATAATGAATCATTGATCCAATGGTACTGTTCACAGGATGACTCACTGATGTAATGGTAATGTTCACAGAACAACTCACTGATACCAATGATACTGTTCACAGAACGACTCACTGATCTGATGGTAGTGTTCACATAATGACTCACCAATACCAATGGTACTGTTCACATTGGCCTCACCAATGAAATAGTTCACATAAGTCTCAATATTGGGACTATTCACATCGATCTCACCAGGGGAACTATTCACACCAATCTCACCGATGGAACAGTTCACATCGGTCTCACTGATGGAACTACTTTTAGAATTGTAAATTTGGAAATGTGTTGGTGATAAGTCACTTGGACCTCCTAGAACACTTCAAAAACCATATTTACATAGAGTAATGGACCAGAGAGGTCCGAGCCATAACAGTGTAATACCTCTAAAAAAGTTATACTTAAAAGACTAAATGTTACTACTCATGTAAACAAGTTAAAACTTTATTTTCATGAGCCATTATGATTAAAACTCCATAGTTAATAGAGATTTTCATAGAGTAGTTTCAATATGGGTGACCTCTTGGGAAGTTCCCAGGGTGTGTGTGAGAGAGGAAAATCACACTAAATTAATATGTGTTCGTATGTGGGGAAGTTCATTTGTCTAATAGGTTTCCTCAGTGGCTAATAGCATGTGGTATGTTTACAAGCAATCATTAATTTCCATTTTATGGTTTTGATAAATTATGGTTTGATATAATGACATATTATCCTTATTTACATGTGTTGGTTTCTTTGGGGGTTGTTCTAGATTTGGGGTTTAAATAGAAAGAATAATCAAGTTTTGGGGTTGACTTGGATGGTCTAAAAAATCATGCAATGATCCAAACCATGATATTGTAAACATTGAAGTGGTTTTGTCATGTTTATCTCATGGTCAATAACCATGTGTGTAGGTAAATCATAACTCAACATCCCTTTTATTTTTATATTTAAGACCCATGAATCTTAAATTCCCTAAGTAACTCTCATTGACTGAAAATGATTCAAGGTGGTTCCTCAAATATGTTTACATCAAGAATTATTTTGACTGATATTTATGACATTATTTTATTTTTCAGGCTTAGTATAATGGTTTTTATATATGAAAATATATTTCATGATAAATTATTTTCTTTTGAAAAGTGAAGGCTAAATTTTTTCCTGTAAAATGATACATGGTTTTTAGCTCATATCCTTAGAAATGGTAGTTAATCATGAAATAAATTAAAATTTTTTGGTTCTCAAAGTGGTTATTAATCTACATATATAAATTTCACACCATTAAAGGGTGTGTTTTATAAATAATAAATATTTTAAAATGAATGTATTTTTACCAAAATTTTGTAAGGTGAAGTATTTTTGTTTTGAGGAAAAATCGGTGAATGTTTTTAACATGTAATCTAGAAGAAAAAATGGTTTTTAAATTTGATTGGTAAAATAGAAGAAAATTACAAACTTTAAGAAAAAAAAGTTTTAAAATGTGAATTTTGGTTCCCATTAAAGAACATAAAACATGGATAATATAATTAAATATGAAAATAAATTATGTTTAATTCTTTATAATGAAAGGTAAAAAAGTTTCATCTTGGAATTTAAGAGCTGTGGTATGTTTCTATTTTGGGTTTTTTTATAAATTAATTAAATAAGTTTACTTATGAAATGGTTTATTTGTATAAATTATTTTCAAATGGTGTTTATAGATTTTGGAAATGAACATTTTTTGGAAGATGTTTTTTTATTTAAGTGGATTTTTTTAAAATCTCTATGAAGGTGCTTTATTTATTTATTGATTTTTATTTTTGGCCTGACCCTTTATTATATTTAGGGGTTATCTGATGTGATTTAAATTATATGACTATATGTAGTTTTCATCTAGTGTTTCTTGAGTATGTCTTATAGAGTGGTCATGAGTTTAAGTGATATGATTTCCTTGAGATTTGTATTTTAGTATTATCTTTATTTTTTCCCATGATCCAAATAGAGTGGTGAGTATTCTCTTTTCTATTAATGTTTTCTCAAAGCTCGACTAGAGAATAGTATAGGTTAAAATAGTCAGTCGAGTTAGTAAGTACCAGTTTTCTTATATTCCTAGTGTTTATCAAGAGGAGTGTGATCTTGGTTGAATCGTGTGATCTAGGTGTGGATACATCCGAGTTATCTCTCTATAGTTTAAGTGCAGTTTTAATTTTGGAATATCCTTATTTAAGAATGGTCTTTAATAGATTCCTTATAATGATATATTGAAAGTAGTGTACATATCGAGTTCCTCTATTCCTCTTTGCTTCATTTAACTATACGAAACTTGTTTCTAGGGATTGATTTGTGGAAAAAACTATTCCATGAGTTTCTCTTATCATTCTAAACATGGTGATACTTGGGTGTGTGCATGGGTAACTATGTTCAGTTTACTGATTGAATGGGCTAAGAAATCCATCAGATATATGCATGTTGTCATCTAAACCATGTGATCCACTGGGATTAATCCTCTAAACCTGAATTACTATGGATTAAATCTCATGATCCAAGACTATATCCTTGTATTTTCTTGTTGAGTAATGTCTTCTTTTATACTATCTCTTGAATATAAGTGATGTGGTGGATCTGTTGTGTTATCCTATTCCTTTCTAATTATCATTGGTGTTTTTGACTTAATTAACTTTTGAAAGTTTCTTGTGTATGGTTCCTTTTAAAATTTGTTATCTATTTCCCTCTTGGTTGGTTCTATATTGAAAAAACATGTTGGTTTCCCTTAGTAATGGATAGAAATTTTGTGGGTTTCCTTTTAGTGAAATGTGAGACCTCAATTACCTTGATGATGATCTCTTTTATTGATGTATTTTTTCATTAACTAGTTATTTATATTGAATATAAATTGTGGGGAGACCAATTTTAGGTATGTATTCTACTTATATCCTTGTGTTGGTTAACCTACAACCTAGGACTCTCTCAAAAGGTTATATGTGAGGTTAATTTTAGTTTTAGTGTTGATTGATGATAATCCAGGTTATACCTTGTAAATGTTATTGTAGAGCCTTAATCATGGAATTGGGATGTGTCTTGATGTTGGGAAAATGGGCGATGGCTTAAGGATTTCACCAATTACACTTTCATGTAAAGAATATATCTCAATATGAACTTGAGTAGATAATAGTTATATATACTCTTGGAACATGGTGAAAGTACCTCCTCATAGAGAAGTTTATGATCTATTAATATCCTGGAATCCTAAAGTTTAATATTACCTAGAGGAATATTATCCTATGATAAAAATGTTAGGTCAAGTGATTTCACATTTTTGATCTTGATATTTTGTAAACTCTTGGGATAGGAGGTGTGGTCATAGGCGCCATGTGTAACAGCCCGAGATTTTATGAAAAATATTCTTTTTAATTTTTTTAATATCTTGTGTTGTACGCTACACCAAAAGGAGCTTGCACAATACACATCCTTGACTTGCCTTGCATTACACGCAATCGCGACCTTCCTCGATAGCTTGCGTTGTACGCAATACCGAGTTTCACTAAACAACAATATGCTATTAAAACTAGCCGTTATGAATAGTAATATCCAATTTTTGAAATTTTATAAATTTTATTTTTCAAAATGGATTTCATTTTTGGACTCAGAATATCGAAATTAGCCTAGGGTGAAATTTTGGTATTTTTCTGAAAACTTTCAATTTTTGATGAATAGTGAAACCACTAAGTGGTAGGTTAAAAACTGAATTTTGCATAAAACTTAATTTTACCGCTTCTGTGAATGGAATTTCAAAAATCCGACAGACACGGTTGATATCAGTAAGTAAAATGTGGTTCAATGAGATAAAAATAATTTTTTGGTGAATAGTAACTTTTTACTTTTTTTACCGCGGTTAATAGTAAATAGGGTAACTAAGGGTAAATATGATATTACTATTACCCTAAAACATGTCCTAATTCTATTGGATAAATTTAATTCGACCAAAAACAACCTTATGAATATAATATGACCATTTAGGCCCACTAGGGTTAGATTAGGACATTTATTATTAATTTATTTAAAGAAGGGTTAAAATAGTTAAAATCAAAGTTTAATAAGTAAATCATTTTTAATATGGGCTTATTCATAAGATAAATTTGACTATAAATATTCATTAGAAATCTAAAAATATTTCCTACATAATGGTATTTTATTTATAATTTTTAGACATTAAATAATTTAATTTATTTATGACACAATGATGATGCAGTAATTATCTTATTAATGAAATATTGACATAATTGATCTTATAAACACCAAAATAAATGTAATTTGAGAATTTTTATGAGTTAAACTAATTTTCTAGGTTACTATGATATATTAGTGTTTATTTAATCAACTTGGTTCTAACATATAATTCTGTTATGACTTTCAAAAAAATCATATATCAAATAGTGTCAAAATTGACACAAAATAGTTTTTAAATCAAATATTATATTATTAATTGTTATTTTATTCCTAAAAATCTAAGGTTCGGCAAAATGACTTAGATAAGGATATATATATTAATAATAAACAATTTGGGCTTCGTTTGGCATGTTATAGTAAGTGTATTAACCATATAGTGAAAGAAAACAAAAAGACACGGTAAAAGTTAAATTATTTAACTTAGAGTTAAATCTAATTGATAAGGTTAAAATAATACCCTAAACTTGTCTAAATCCTATTGGTTGATAGGATTTCGACCCATCCCCACTTTAGCTTCGAAATAAGACCCTTTGGAACCATTATAAACCGATTTTGACTTTAATATAAAATAATATTTTGAGATATTCCTAAGGTGCCCCTCTCCTCCCTTATAAAAGGGCACCTCCTTCCCCCTCCTCCTCACACCAATTTGAGCACTCAAGCTCGACCAACCCCTGCCATTTTCTCCTCTCCACTTCCCTAGAATAATTCTAGAGGTCCTGGTCTTCTTCAAAGACCAATCTTAGTTCTATAAGTGGAGGATTCAAAGAGGCGTTACAAAGAAGAGGTAATATTCATTACCGATCTTTTCAATTTCTTTCTTCTTCAACTTCTTCTTCTTTAGTTGTTTCATGATAAAGTAATAACATCAGTATTACTTACATACTGATATGTTATTATAAATATGAAACAACCCTAATTCACCTTCTATCCATCCTACGGAAAAATGAAATCACCGCGCGTGCGTACGTACGGAATACCGTCTCCACGCTGTGGTGTAATCTATTTTCCACCATCACCTTACAAGGATGGGTATAATGGTGTAATAAGTAACTATTTATGATTATTATAAAGTAATATTGATACTGAAATAATATATATATACTCCAATACAATTCCACGATCATAGGAACGATATCATCACTCGTGCGTACGTACGGAATACCATCTCCACGACGCGATGAGATTCATTCTCAATGATTAACCATTCATGAATGATTATAAAGTATATATAATAAGTTCTAATGAAATATATGACATAATAATGATACTGGAAATATTTATATTCATATTTATGTCATCTACTTAATTCTATTCAATTCAATAAGGAAACGAAAACAGCGTTCATGCGTACGTACGGACTACCGTCTCCATGAACGGTGTATTTCTTTCAATTTACTGATTTATTATATATGTATATTCTGAATATATATATATAAATCATGTTTTATATTCTGGAATTAAGTAATCATGATCTAAGTAATCATATTAATAATTACAAGTTAAAACACGAACGACAAATGAGACGATTTTACCCAGAACGCTACTTTAACATGAATTTACAAAAGAACGGGTAATATAAAGTCATAAGTGAACCATATATGATATAATAACAATGAATATGACTCTTTAATAAGTCAATGACATTATTTAAATCATTATACAGGAGGTTCGGACACTTACGAAGCAAATCGGACCTAAGGTAAGGGAAAATATCACAATCTCATTTTTATCCGAGATTGCTTATACGTTGGTATTTACTGGGGTGTATTTTATCATCCAAATCCATGTTCCCTTAATATGTAATATTATTTCCATCCACCTACAATTGTTTAAAACCTATTTTACCCTTTGGTGAGTTTTTAGTAAAAGATATGAAAGGAATCTTTTGTCGTTTTTCGTACGAGGTACTTTTTTGACTTTTCTGACAAAAGTAAGAGAAGAATGTTTTTTTAACTTATACGGCATGAATGGATTTTTAAAACATTATTTCCAAGAAGCTTCCTTTACAAGTTTTCAAGTTTACTTTTAATCACCTTTTTTTAGATTAAAGTCGTATGACATGTTAAGAAAGGAAAAATGTTTTTAAAGAAGAAAGGATATTTTCCTCAAGAATGGAGTTCAAGTGTTTTATCAAAATTATTTTCCATCTAAGATAATAAAGGGTTCTGTTTTTATACCTATTATTACATTGATTTGATCATGTTGTGATGGAATTATTTTTATGAATTCCTTTATCTTATATGAATTGATTTATGATGTCATGATGTTTCAAGAATCCCATTTTTGTTACATGTGTTATGCGATGATGTATGATTTATGATTATGTGGCACACATAAGAAAGGATTCATTATAAGATGGGTGGGACCTATATCTCCCTCCAATGCATTGGGTAAAGATTTTATATCTCATGAGATAGACATGGCTGGAACAGTAGGTTATACTGGTTCAGTGAAACAGGACTGAAATGAGGGTGACTCGGTTCAGAAAGGGACTTTGTCCACTAAGATAGTCTTGGCAATGAGTCTTGACTAACAAGAAATGATTCTCTATGATTATGTGTGAATGCCAAAAAGTTTCATGTTTTAAGTTATGATTATTGGTATTACATTTCACTTCTATAATTTACCCCATGATATGATATTATGAGCTCTTTTGCAGGTTAATATTTCCAAAAGCTATGTTCTTATGTATATGATGTGATTGATATTTTTTTGTTTACCCTTACTGAGCATTTGAGCTCACCCTTTTATGTTTTCTTTTCCCCAGTATATAAATAAAGGTTTTAGGTATAAAAAAAAGAAGATCTTTATGGGAGATGTTGAAGATCTTCCACCACGATTAGAAGATTACGTTCCGAGTTTCCAAAGACACTAAACTATTACGATCCTTGTGTGTTTGTATTTTTGTTATGTACTAAGTATTCCGCAAAAGTAATGTAAAGTCCATGTATGTCAGGCTTCGGGTCTCTACAATTGGTATCAAAGGAAAGGTTTAGTCAACCTTTGGAAACTAGGATGCGAGAACTTTAGTGAGATCCCTAGAGATATTTCTAAGGTATGTCTAGGGATGTCCCTAAGGTTAAGTATACGTATAGGTTATAGTACTAGAATTACGCTAACGATCATAGAATTAAACCTAAGATGTTAGATATTGAAGGTACTCCCCCTTTACTATGTTGTTTTCCCTAGCATGATTTTTGTCTCTCACAAGATTCTTTTTGTGTTTTAGTTAATGGAGGGAACCAGAAGGAATTCGATTAACATTGAATCCAATGTACAAATTGGTGACTATGAGCAAAAAAATTGTGTAATTCCTAGAGAGAAAGATCTTGTGATTATGCCAAATCAGTCATCGCGATATATGATTAACAAGGTGAAATTTAGTGGTATGCCTAATTCATCAAAGAAGAGGAAGATAAACTATTATGCATGTTCGCATGTTGAGGAGCATAAAGAAAGGAAGATTGAGATTTCTAAAGAAGGGAAGAAGAACCTTGAGGAATACCTCAAATGGAGGGATCGATGTTATCTGTGTGGAGAAAAGGGTCATAGAGTGACAGACTGTTATGGAGTTCAATGTCTTATTTGTGGAGAACATGGGCATTACCCAACTCAATGCCCTGACCTAAAAAGTTACTTCTAAATCAAGGAAGGACTTCTTCCAGGACAATCATTGAAGTGGATGGACTGAAGTGTTTATGTATTGGTATTCAGGAATAATGTTGTTGAGGTACTTTTATGGTGTATTGAAATATTTATGTATTGGTCTAATGTGGTATTCAAAGTGATTGAGATATTTTTTAATAAGATGATATGCGCATAATGAA
The DNA here is from genome assembly GCA_963277665.1 of Viscum album. Lineage (NCBI taxonomy): Eukaryota > Viridiplantae > Streptophyta > Magnoliopsida > Santalales > Viscaceae > Viscum > Viscum album. Next base: position 1,090,319,580 of record OY728165.1, read on the forward strand.
GGGAAAACGGGAAAACAAAATGTTTAATAGTATTCATGAGCTCATGATTGATATAAGGACTAAGTGATATCATGGTTTGAGTATATAGAATTTTGAGGATTTTGGTATGTGGAAGGTGTTAACTTTTAATTGCATTCATGTTTTCACTAAGGTATTCAAGAGAATACACGATTAAGGACTTTGAATGTTTGGAATGTGACCAACAAAACATACCTTATGATATATGGGGATCGACGATGGTGTTAAATCTTTGGTAATCGTTTTCACTATGTTATGAGAGTGGACTGCAGTATTATGGAGAAGCCTAAAGATTGAAATGGATTATGTTGGAAATAAGTGAGTATTGTTTAAGGATAGAAGTTTTTTTCAATATTATTGATGGGATGTTATAGTAATGTAGTTTTAAAAAAAGGACAACCTGCAGGACGGGCGACAGCCCATCGCTTCGGACAAGGCTGTGGGAATCGAACCAACAATCGAAGTGCGACTGGACTTTATCACCTACCACTGGCCTACAGGAAGTCCCTGTTTAGTATAAACTAGTTTTATTATATTAAGCAGTATGATATATGAAGTATAAGTCCATTTTAGGAACCATATATGATTAATCTCACTATAGATCGACTTATGTATATAATTTTTGCTAACCTTTTGTTTGAGACAGATGGAATGACCCGTCATTCTATCACATGATCTGCTAACACTTCATGAATAACAAATTCAACTTCATTTATTTAAGAGATGAAGTGGAAATTGTTCAAGGCACGAACAACAGTGAGATTGTACCAAAATAAAGTAAGTATTTATTCTAATTCAAATTTTCAACTTTATGGAAATGATCTTAAAAACCAAAAATGTTGTCCTAGTGATCTTATACCTGATGAATCAGATGGTACCTTATATCATCACAAATCTATGGATTTGTGATTACTGGCTTTTCCATAGCCATGTTCTCTACCACTCTCCATCAGAACATGATGGTTAGATTTCTCTTCGATATCCATATTTTCACCTATGTGGAAACCCAGTGATTAGTTTATTTGGGTAATAGTTACATTTCATACTTTAGTTTTTAAAGCCAAGTTTTGGTATTATTTTTTTACGATGTGGGTTTCTATTAAAGAAACTTTCGAATAGTAAACCATTTATAACCCCGACGAATTTCGAGGGCGAAATTCATTTTAAGGGGGGTAGAATGTAACAGCCTGAGATTTTATGAAAAATATTCTTTTTAATTTTTTTAATATCTTGTGTTGTACGCTACACCAAAAGGAGCTTGCACAACACACATCCTTGACTTGCCTTGCATTACACGCAATCGCGACCTTCCTCGATAGCTTGCGTTGTACGCAATACCGAGTTTCACTAAACAACAATATGCTATTAAAACTAGCCGTTATGAATAGTAATATCCAATTTTTGAAATTTTATAAATTTTATTTTTCAAAATGGAATTCATTTTTGGACTCAGAATATCGAAATTAGCCTAGGGTGAAATTTTGGTATTTTTCTGAAAACTTTCAATTTTTGATGAATAGTGAAACCACTAAGTGGTAGGTTAAAAACTGAATTTTGCATAAAACTTAATTTTACCGCTTCTGTGAATGGAATTTCAAAAATCCTACAGACATGGTTGATATCAGTAAGTAAAATGTGGTTCAATGAGATAAAAATAATTTTTTGGTGAATAGTAACTTTTTATTTTTTTTACCGCGGTTAATAGTAAATAGGGTAACTAAGGGTAAATATGATATTACTATTACCCTAACACATGTCCTAATTCTATTTTATAAGATTAATTCGACCAAAAACAACCTTATGAATATAATATGACCATTTAGGCCCACTTGGGTTAGATTAGGACATTTATTATTAATTTATTTAAAGAAGGGTTAAAATAGTTAAAATCAAAGTTTAATAAGTAAATAATTTTTAATATGGGCTTATACATAAGATAAATTCGACTATAAATATTCATTAGAAAGATGAAAAGATTTACTACATAATGGTATTTTATTTATAATTTTTAGACATTAAATAATTTAATTTATTTATGACACAATGATGATGCAGTAATTATCTTATTAATGAAATATTGACATAATTGATATTATAAACACCAAAATAAATGTAATTTGAGAATTTTTATGAGTTAAAATAATTTTCTAGGTTACTATGATATATTATTGTTGATTTAATCAACTTGGTTCGAACATATAATTCTGTTATGACTTTCACAAAAATCATATATCAAATAGTGTCAAAATTAACACAAAATAGTTTTTAAATCAAATATTATATTATTAATTGTTATTTTATTCCTAAAAATATAAGGTTCGTCCAAATGACTTAGATAAGGATATATATATTAATAATAAACAATTTGGGGTTCGTTTGGCATGTTATAGTAAGTGTATTAACCATATAGTGAAAGAAAACAAAAAGACACGGTAAAAGTTAAATTATTTAACTTAGAGTTAAATCTAATTGATAAGGTTAAAATAATACCCTAAACTTGTCTAAATCCTATTGGTTGATAGGATTTCGACCCATCCCCACTTTAGCTTCGAAATAAGACCCTTTGGAACCATTATAAACCGATTTTGACTTTAATATAAAATAATATTTTGAGATATTCCTAAGGTGCCCCTCTCCTCCCTTATAAAAGGGCACCTCCTTCCCCCTCCTCCTCACACCAATTTGAGCACTCAAGCTCGACCAACACCTGCCATTTTCTCCTCTCCACTTCCCTAGAATAATTCTAGATGTCCTGGTCTTCTTCAAAGACCAATCTTAGTTCTCTAAGTGGAGGATTCAAAGAGGCGTTACAAAGAAGAGGTAATATTCATTACCGATCTTTTAAATTTCTTTCTTCTTCAACTTCTTCTTCTTTAGTTGTTTCATGATAAAGTAATAACATAAGTATTACTTACATACTGATATGTTATTATAAATATGAAACAACCCTAATTCACCTTCTATCCATCCTACGGAAAAATGAAATCACCGTGCGTGCGTACGTACGGAATACCGTCTCCACGCCGTGGTGTAATCTATTTTCCACCATCACCTTACAAGGATGGGTATAATGGTGTAATAAGTAACTATTTATGATTATTATAAAGTAATATTGATACTGAAATAATATATATATACTCCAATACAATTCCACGATCATAGGAACGATATCATCACTCGTGCGTACGTACGGAATACCGTCTCCACGATGCGATGAGATTCATTCTCAATGATTAACCATTCATGAATGATTATAAAGTATATATAATAAGTTCTAATGAAATATATTACATAATAATGATACTGGAAATATTTATATTCATATGTATGTCATCTACTTAATTCTATTCAATTCAATAAGGAAACGAAAACAGCGTTCATGCGTACGTACGGACTACCGTCTCCATGAACGGTGTATTTCTTTCAATTTACTGATTTATTATATATGTATATTCTGAATATATATATATAAATCATGTTTTATATTCTGGAATTAAGTAATCATGATCTAAGTAATCATATGAATAATTACAAGTTAAAACACGAACGACAAATGAGACGATTTTACCCAGAACGCTACTTTAACATGAATTTACAAAAGAACGGGTAATATAAAGTCATAAGTGAACCATATATGATATAATAACAATGAATATGACTCTGTAATAAGTCAATTACATTATTTAAATCATTATACAGAAGGTTCAGACACTTACGAAGCAAATCGGACCTAAGGTAAGGGAAAATATCACAATCTCATTTTTATCCGAGATTGCTTATACGTTGGTATTTACTAGGGTGTATTTTATCATCCACATCCATGTTCCCTTAATATGTAATATTATTTCCATCCACCTACAATTGTTTAAAACCTATTTTACCCTTTGGTGAGTTTTTAGTAAAATATATGAAAGGAATCTTTTGTCGTTTTTCGTACGAGGTACTTTTTTGACTTTTCTGACAAAAGTACGAGAAGAATGTTTTTTTAACTTATACGGCATGAATGGATTTTTAAAACATTATTTCCAAGAAGCTTCCTTTACAAGTTTTCAAGTTTACTTTTAATCACCTTTTTTTAGATTAAAGTCGTATGACATGTTAAGAAAGGAAAAATGTTTTTAAATAAGAAAGGATATTTTCCTCAAGAATGGAGTTCAAGTGTTTTATCAAAATTATTTTCCATCTAAGATAATAAAGGGTTCTGTTTTTATACCTATTATTACATTGATTTGATCATGTTGTGATGGAATTATTTTTATGAATTTCTTTATCTTATATGAATTGATTTATGATGTCATGATGTTTCAAGAATCCCATTTTTGTTACATGTGTTATGCGATGATGTATGATTTATGATTATGTGGCACACATAATAAAGGATTCATTATAAGATGGGTGGGACCTATATTTCCCTCCAATGCATTGGGTAAAGATTTTATATCTCATGAGATAGACATGGCTGGAACGGTAGGTTATACTGGTTCAGTGAAACAGGACTGAAATGAGGGTGACTCGGTTCAGAAAGGGACTTTGTCCACTAAGATAGTCTTGACTAACAAGAAATGATTCTCTATGATTATGTGTGAATGCCACAAAGTTTCATGTTTTAATTTATGATTATTGGGATTACATTTCACTTCTATAATTTACCCCATGATATGATATTATGAGCTCTTTTTCAGGTTAATATTTCCAAAAGCTATGTTCTTATGTATATGATGTGATTGATATTTTTTTTTTACCCTTACTGAGAATTTGAGCTCACCCTTTTATGTTTTCTTTTCCCCAGGATATAAAGAAAGGTTTTAGGTATAAAAAAAAGAAGATCTTTATGGGAGATGTCGAAGATCTTTCACCACGATTAGAAGATTACGTTCCGAGTTTCCAAAGACACTAAACTATTACGATCCTTGTGTGTTTGTATTTTTGTTATGTACTAAGTATTCCGCAAAAGTAATGTAAAGTCCATGTACGTCAGGCTTCGGGTCTCTACACCATGAGTAGGGAATTACCAATCCATGATGTGAAGTAATCAAAGGATGAGGGATCCTTAGTAAATATATTGGAAGAAATGATATTTTTTGTGAATGAGGATTTAATGTTCTTGTATACTCAACTTATGATAAATGATGTTCTTCCATATGCAATAGGATTTTGATCATAAATACAGTGTATTTCATTTAGAAATGTTTTAATTAAACCTTTTACAGTGGGGATGCTTAAGGTTTTGGTTTTGAGTCACCTAATAGTTCTTTATGTCTTTAGATATGATTGTATATTCTATTTGACCTATGATAGGGGATGATAGATTGAAAACATAGGTCCAGTTTATCAGTGTACTCTAGGGTTACCAGATGTTTCATGACCAGAAACATTAATGTTAGTGGCACTAAATGACTTGTTCAAATTTAGACCATTTATCATTATGCCCTATCTACAATAATGGTGAATCATAATTCCCCAGACCTACCAGTTTTATGTGTCCTTATCCATTCTATTAGATATATTGGATGAAGGGACCATGGACCACGTAATCAAACTACCATTGACTTTGAGTGGGGAAGAAGATATGATTTGGGTAATTATTAACTAATTCACAAAAATGGTTTATATCATCCCAACAAAGGAGATGATTATGGTATAAGAGACTAAACATTTATAGGTTTGAGGGGTTGTGAAGCTCCATGGTTTGTCTACGGTTACCATTTTTGGTAAATTTCCATGCTTTACATCTCAATTCTATAATGGGTTGTTCTATATGATGGGTTCTTTTTCAAAGTTGGGAATTATGTTAAATCTTCAGAGGGAAGTTCATATTAGATGAATCAATCAAACATTAAGGATATTATTCTGACATGTGTTCTTGATTTCTATGGATTTAGGGTTTAGTATCTTCCCTGGTGTTTGATTAAGGAGGTATAATTTTATGTGTTGTATAGTGTTGTTATCTTAAAAAATGTTGACAGAAATTATGGTCCACTAGAAATTTTATGCAGACCACCATTATTGTCTATTGGATTTTGTGATAAGTAATTGGGTTTTTCTCAGGATTTCACCTCATTTGGGGAATCACTATTTGGGTAAACATGGAAAGTTGTCATTGAGGTTTGTCATGTATTTTAATATTGTTGAATGACATGGAAATATGGATTATTCATTGAACTTTTTATCTATCTAGATGTTCATTCATGATGTGTTTCATGTTTTCTAATCAAGGAGATATCAACCAGATGCTTCTCATGTGTTTGAATTGGAGGATGATGATCTTGATCTTGATACCTTAAAGTTTTAATATAAATTTTAGATTATTGATCATCAATATAAGGTATTAGATAATAAAACAATCCTATTGTTATATTCTATGTAGTAGAGTAGATAAGATAGCCACAAGAGGTGGGAGTAGGAATCATCAATGAAGTAACATTAGATTTCTCTTATTACAATTGTAGAATCATGAGAGCTTTCTAGGGGTAGAAATATTCATGGTGGGGAGAATTATAACACCCTTTGGGTAAAAGGTATGTTTAATTTTGATATTGGTTCATTTATTTTGAGGTTCTAGATGATTTTAGGATTTAGGGGTTGAAATTTTTTTGTTTTGGGTAATGAAAACTAGTTTTATGGTTTACGATCATGGTTAGAGGTTACCATATTATAACCATGTGATATAGAATTTTCAGTTCTATAGTTTATTTGCATGGTTTTTCTAAACATTTGAATTTTTATACAAACCATTTGGGTCAATGGGTTTGGTTGAGAGGTTGTCAAATGGCTTGATCATGTTTTTGTGAAATAGTGTGTCTATTTTAAGGAAACTATGTGAGTAATTTTTTATATGAAAATTACTACCATATGGTTGGTAAATGGTTTTTCTAACCATGTTTCCTTACCATTAAACCTAATCCTAACTTCTTAAAATGAAAATTTTCACATATTCCCTTGGTTTTTGTTAAATATAATCTCCTCCAAATCACTACTTAACTCAAACAATCCCCTCCATGATTCACTATAGGGTCCTCTCCTTGGTTCATTGGTTTTATCCCATTGATTTGGATGGATCTCTTGATGGTGTATATGAATCTCCTCTCAGATTATCATCTTTTCTCTAGATATTCACTTGATATCTCTTTCCTTTGTCTCTTTGGAAACCTAATGGGATTTAATTTTTGAATCTATAGGGTTCAATGGGTAGTTGATGATGTTTTTTCTAGTTCTATACTTGTGAGTATCGAATCTATTTATTTCTCATCACTGAACTCCAAGGTTTCAATGTTTCCTCCATTTTTGAGGTAGGTAGAACTATGCAATGGTTATATCTATTTATTTACCTTTTGTTATTTATAAATTCCTTTGGTATTATTTATGAAAGTGATGTATTTGTTAACAAAGAAGTTTTTTATATGAAATTTTATCTTGGGTGGAATATAAAGGGGGTTTTAAATTGTTTTCTTTAAAAATAGTTTTATGAACTTCATGTGTTCTATAAAATTCCTAAAATATGGTTTTGACTCTAAAATATATTTTTAAGCATGGTAGTCGAGATTATTTTCTTTATTAAATGTTTTATAAAATTTTGAGCATGGTTTACATAAATTTATTAGAAAACATGGTACATTAGAAACCTTGGGTGCATTGATTTATAGACATATAAAAACCTTGGTGAGTGTGGAACCACTAGGGGTATGATTGGGAAATCAATAAACTATGGCAGGAATCAATATAAATAAAATTCATGGTATGTTGGGCTTAGTGTTCCTTCACGTGTCCTAGTATGTATTCCCATAGTCTAGAGATAAACTTGCGATTGGTTTATTACATGATAGTTTTGTTTCATATTTGGTTTCTCATTTTTTTATCTTTTTATATATGTATGTTTTTACTATTTCCCTCTATATTCTCATTTATGTTTATATTCATATTATTTTGGCTTCAAATATGGATCATTTTAGAAGAAAATCAATATTTGTTTTATGTAAAATGTTTTCTAATGGAATAGATTTATGAAAAAAAAAATTATATCTAGAATTATTAGTTTCATAGTGATAGATACTATATAAATTATTTGGTGTTATCCTATTGATTTTTAGTTCTCACACCCTAATTTTACCTTTGGGAATTTGTAGTTAAGGTTTTATAGGATAGGCGTAAAGGTAATGTCATTATTTGGCATGGTGTATTATTTTGGTTGATATTTACATCATATTGGACTGGGATAGAGGTGATGGATAATCATAGGAATACTTAGTTTTGTTCAATATTTGTTTTACTTCTAGGTCTATCCATTTGGATTTGTTTCTTATTCCTCATTTTTTTGTTCCTTTTCTTCTTATTTTCACTATAATTGTTATCTTTGACTTTTTATACATGTGACATGTTGTGTTATATTTCAAGGTAAAATCATTCCCATGATTATGTATGTAGATACTCATGTTCTTATCTCCACCTTGTGGAAATCAGGAATGCACTTTAGGCCTTGTGTTGAGATAGCTTGGGTGACATGTTAGGTCGAACTAAGTTGGTTTGTTACTAAATAGTATTAGATACATTACCCATTAGTAAGTGTGATGTAATATTCTTAGTTTTTTTGGGGGGGTTTTAGACTGAATATAGTACGTATTGAGGCTCAAGTAGTATATTTTGAGTAGGTGATTGATCACCACCTTTTGTGATGTCATTTGAGTTTTAATTTTTGTTTCATGATTTCTATGAGTTATGGTTTGATATGATGATATATGATCCTCATTATAATGTGTTGGTTTCCTTGGGGGTTGTTTTTGGATTTGGGGTGTAAATGAAATAAATAATAAAGTTGTTTGATCAACTTAAATGGTATAATGAACCATACAATGATAAAACACTTAATAATGGAAATGTTAAGGTGGTTGTGGCATGCTTGGCACATGACCGTTAACCAAGTGGCTAGGTTGAGCCTAGGTTGATTCATTACAATAAAAATACATTCTAATAATCAAATTAATATATCATATATTAAATTAATTTAAATCACATATATACTCATAATCACTTATCAAGACAGCATATCCTAGAAAACTCTAAATACCCTATGATTTCACCCTTATGCAGGTATCAATAGTCATCATCCCATATAGATACTTTATATCCAACCCTTGAGCATTAACCAAATAAGATTAAATAAATTATTATGATATGATTATATCAAATAAAAAATATAATATGGCGTATTTCACTAAAATCATTCCTCTAATGGTCAACAAACCCTCTTCAGGATTAGTAGTATTAAGCTTCAAATAAAATAACTTCCTAGAGTCATATCCTCCACCCTGGCCCCTATAAAAATGAATTGTTAAAGATAAATTCCTTGTTACCTCTATCTATACTACATATAATGACCTCCCATATATTTTGATTTGATAATGGAGTTTAATTTACTACCTTTCCATATATTCATTAATCCATAAACTAATCCCTAAGCATGTCTATCATGAAAATCAATGCTTGATTATGGGAAAATCTAAAAAAATGATTTATATTTCTCATTAACCCACATAAAAACACTTTATAGGTGTTTAGCGGCACTAAAATCTTGTATGAACCACTATATAATACAGATAACATGCTAGAGGAGTCCAACTCATGGGGGAAATAGTAAACCACAAACCTTACTATTCATACTATCTAAATTCTCATGATAATAAAAAAATATTCTTACTACTATATGGAATTATCCTAGATATATAAATTGAACTATAAAACCCTTAAATAATGTACCCCTATAGGTTCCATCAAAATTGAGGGACTATTTCACAACCTCAACAAACCAAGACTTGGAAAAATTATTCTCCTAAAAATGTATCATATGAGACAATCCATCCTCAAAATGGTGATCCCTTGTTGTCACATAACCTAATAAAATGGATAAAAATTGAATTAATACTAAAATAATTACAAAATAATCCATGATAGATATTTTCCACAAGACATGATGCATAAACTGTAAAGTTCTATAATTTTGTAGCATGAGAGTGAAGAAATTATCGATAAAGCTAGCCTAAAAATAATTCTAGGACATCAACTTAATATGGAAAAACCTGAATAATACATCACATTGGTGTTTTACTAGTCATAATATCATATAGTATAAATATTTACCAATTTAATCAAAAAGATTATTTAAAGACTCATTTTAATAATCAATACTCTAATTTCCACCCATTACCTATAAATAGAGGTGGATGATGTGTTTGGAATCCTATTGGAAAATCATACATGGAATTCCAAGATCTAAGAGAATCTTATATTATATATTGAATATAATAATGTAAACTCGCTCATAGTTTTTGATTAGGGGGATTTATTGGTATAATAGGGGATATAGATTGATTTTTAATGGTACATTCTCATTCTCTTAGTGGATTATTAGGTGTAAGGAGCCAGATATCATTAGGTAATGGGATATTAATTACTCTGTAGATTTTTTTATTTACATAGATATTATTTGATTATTAAATTCAAGATTGTACCTTCCATCATTATATTCATTATTGTTGTAATCATTATGTAATCATTAACATTATTATAAATATTTCATACATAATCCAATATCTAATATTTTATAAAATCCATTAATGACCCCATCCATGATATGTATGGTACAATCATACACTAATATTTTAATTGAATTTAATATATTATCCCTTTTCGTACATATGGGATCACCTATTTCCAATGTTTCCTCTTTTACATTGGAAATAAATCTAAATATCATATGCTATAAAATATATATTTCAAATTTTACATAATATTGTTTAATTTACGTATGATATTCTATATGAAATAAATAAATGTTTTAATTTTATATGTATATAATATTTCAACCTATGAATAATCAATTTTGAATATTATATGTGTACTTACATAATATTTTTTAATAGTAATCAACGATAATTAAGTTATAAGAACAATAGTTGGGGCCAAGAAATTTTTTATGATGGATAGTTTATTAATAACATTATTATATTAAACTAGGATAATGTTGGTATAAGAAGGATAAACACCTAATAATACTTTGAAAATAATTCAAAATAATCTATAATGGTTTTATAATTTGATATTAATTATTATGAATCATGTAAGTCACTATGAGGATATATGATGTATATACATTTATTTATATTCTATAGGGACACTGTAAATTTATCTATTATATAACACTGTTTTTCATATCATTCCTAGTAAATTAGCAGGAAAATTTTTTGAAAAATAAATTCCAATGTTCATATTTAAAAAATGTGAAATATAATAAAACCACTATATGTAAAATATTCTAATTACCTGGATATGGGTAATTATTCTAATCAATTCCCCTAACATAAATTTAATCTACCAAAAAAGATGTTTATAAATCAAGGTTATGTTCTTTAGTAACTACAATTGAGTTAAAATCATCAAATGAATTTATCTAAGTTATAATAGTTATAAAAATATTTGAATTTTTGAAAAACTTTATTTTATTTCCTCCAATTTTTAATGTAATATTGAACGGACTAATAATAGATTAGGAAATGAATTATCATTTAAAAAACCATTTTTTATTTTTATTAACATAATAATATATTTAAATTATTATTCACGGGTGTTATATGGTCAAAAATAATTTCTTTATACTAATGAAAGATTTTGATGTAATATTTTGGATTGGTTGGGTCTACAATTATCAACCACTTCATCAATACACAGAAAATGATTTTCTAATTTTTTAAATTGGTATAAGAACAAATTTTTTTATACAAGAGACAAATTTAACTTAATAATGTTTATAATTATTTCTTATTTAACATCTTAGTAATCTTATAAGTTGTGATATATATAATATTAGAGTAAAATATTTATTTCTTTATTTTTTATTGTAAAACAACTATCAAAGAATAGTAAAAATATAAAACTATAAATTAAATTTTCCAAAGATCAATTAATTCATCATGAAGTACATAAAATAAATAATATAGGTTTAAATATTATCTATTGATTTGATCTATACATGATTTTTCCTCTCATGCTTGTAGTAAAACACTATGAAGCATCTAATTAAATCTTTACTATATTGGTATCTTTGTTTTGGATCAATTGTTAAATGTATATGAAAGATTTCCTTTAAGGCATGAAAATATGGAACCTTTTGTTAAATAATTAATGAAAAATTATAGTTATATTAGACATAGTTCTTGGATTTTATATGAAAATAATGATGTTCCAAACATATAAATGTTTTTTGTCATTATATAAGTAGTGATGATATCCACTAAACTTTTAAAAATATTATAAATGTTTCATAATACATGTAAACATTAAAAAGATTTATAAATCCATGGACCTATATAATTAATATTTTAACTCCATAAAGATATAATATTACATTATTTATACTCCTTAAGTTAACATATTATCAATATTAAATGACCAAAATTGGTTATAGTGGTAGAGGTTGGTAGATTCACATGTTGTTGCATAATTTATGAACCATTATACACTATACTATGTTATAGTGACATAGAATACATCATGATTTACACCACCTCAAATGATGATGTGATATAAACCACTATTTTATGGTCTTGGATATATAATATAATTCTAATAATCTTTTATGTGCTCTAAATAGACATAAATTTAGTATGCATTCATTTTATATTACATCAAATGTAACAAAAAATGAAAACATATCAAAATATTTTTTTTTAAATATTTAAAATTATATATTTGGAAGGGATTTCAATATTTTACACCACATATTACTTCATATATAATAACATATGAATATCCACCCAAAAATACTTTTTGATATACTCAAAAACCCTTTTGGTGTAGCTACCGATGCTTTGTATAAACACAATATATAAAAAGAGAATCCTCATTTACATAACCATAAATTGAGACAACATAACCCCTAATTTCATTGATAAAAATTTAAAAATAAATAATATATAATTATATAAAAAGTGTGGCCACTAAAAAAGGAAAAAAATGATATAAAATCTAAGATGTGATTAATCATGATCTTTGTCATAAAAATGTGTTTCTATGTGTGTGTACACTAGCAGTGGAGTATGTACATCCTAACTGACCATTAGATGTAGAGTATGTAAATCCTACACAACCAACTCATATTTTCTAAATTATTTTATCATTGGATAATTTGGTGGATGAACACATCACTTTTCATTCACTTAAACAAATTAGAACATCACATAACCCTTATATAAATAAATATAAACATTAGATTTTACCTATCTAGTTACAGTTATACACTTCCTTAGTATATCTCAATCGGGGGACCAAATTACATACTTATAATACAATATGAAAAATATCATCTTAGTTAAACATAAACTGAGGATAGGATCAACAACATAACTAAACACCCCCTAATTATATTATTCTTAAGGATAGTATAAAAACATTTAAAAATATAAATATTCTCAAGATAGGTAACTTTCCACCCTCGAGAATGTGGATTAAATATGAAACATTCCCCCATAGTATTCAAAATACATAGTTTTTGAAACTCAATGTGATATATGTAGGTGTGATATAGTGTTAAAAAACTATATTTTTTCCTCATGATTGAATATTGTATCTCTATATTAAACCCTACCCATACCAATATTCACATTTAATAACAACATATAACACTCCTTGATGACCATTGATTAAGAAAACTAAAATGTTATATTTGAGAGTTCAATAATTATTTTAATTAATGAATATATATATATATATATCCAACATGAAATAATTATAATCTGTATATTTCTAATTTTTATAACATAATACATATTATTATATTTTAAAAATTATTTACTAGTATTGAAAAATAACTTTATAATCTCCCATCTAATCATTTTCCATATGATAAAAAATTATAATGTCCTTAATTTTATTTCTCTTTTAATTTATTTCTAAACTTATTACATCACTATGTAATTCCTACCACATCTCTATGTGAAATTTTGAAAAAACCTCCAACCCATCTCCTTTTAAAGGTAAAATATATGATGAATTTTTATTTCAAAAATGGTTAGGATGCATTCATGATCATAATTTTCAACACTTTAAAGGTAATATTTAAAATACATTCCTTTATAAAAACAAATTTTATTATGTTAATAACTTATATTGTCTACATACAATTCTTTCTATATTCATCATCATCATCATGGAATATTTTTTCTCAAATATTTCTTGAAGATCAATTGGTAAAAAAAATGTAACTCTTTATATTTATATCATTCATTAACAAGAAATCATAAACTCATTTAGGTTATAGTGATATATCAACATTAATTTGACTAGTATTATCACTGATTTCATACACATTGAACTTTTATGAGGCCAAATTTACTCTATCTAACCACTTAGAGTCATTATTCTATCTAAATTATTTTTTACCACATAAAATATTTTTGGATAGGAAATAATAATCATTCCATTATGGGAAGAATTAATATATAAACTATTAATAATTGTATCATATATAGTTTTTCTAGTTTTTTAGAGAAATATTTTTACTTTAGGATTAATTAACTAAAATATTATACTAAATAGCAGTGAGAACTCCTTCTATCAAATTTTTATTAATAATCAATATAAACTATTTTATCTTGTATATAACTATGTTTCATCATTAAATTATTTTGAAAATATATATATAATATGATTAATAATAATTATTTGAATAAAAATACCATGTTTTATTATTCAGTGAATATATAAAAAATTACTATCATAAAATAGTGACAATTTTGAAAATAAAAAGGTTCTTCAAGGTCTAAAATGATGGACCCCAAGATAATACACTCTAACTATAGAAATAGATTGTATTAGTAGCGAACCGATACAAGAATATAAGATAAAATCATTGTTTTTTCTACCATTTGATGATAGTTTATTGGCCACCATGATTACCTTAGGCGATTTGTGAAGAACCTCTATGTATTGATCAAGAAATTATTGGTAATAATTAATATAGTATGTAGTAGACCAATGAGTTGGGGGTCAAGAAATAGTTTTAACATGGTGGATGAGTGTGTTTCCCCATATACTACCGAATGTTGTACCATTTTCAAAATGATTTTTTGTTGAGCACAGCTCTGGATTTTTCGATCAGTGAGTTCCCTTGTACATAAAAAATCATTGAAATCAATGAACAATGAGGCCATTTTATCATGAATAATACATCATCACCTTATAAGTATCTGATCACATGATCCATCACTATTATGTTTGATATCATACACAGGATCATTACTACACAACAATCATCCCTAAGAAAAACTATCTCCACCATCTATACTTTGTGAGTTGGGAGGATCGCGTTTATTGATACTACCTGATTGGTACATTCATTAAATTTTTACACCAATATACAAGATAAGTTATCATAATTTCACATTCATATAGGTAAAATTTCAACATATAGAATTATTCTTATACTCGTTAAGTGCCTCCCATATGGTTTAGTATGCTATATCAAACACCATGCCTCAATATTGTGCTTCCATTTAAGTTAGGTTATTATAATGAAATCAAGAATATAAGAAATTATTCATAGTATTAGTACGAGTTTAACTCCCATGGAGACCTCATGGGTATGAATGATAAAATTATTCCACTAGATCATCAAAGTATTTAATTTATATCCAATTCCTTTAAGTTGATACACTTTACTTTATCACGTGAATGAAAACTATAAGATCTATTAATATATTCAATAATTTGTGTTTTCATTATATTTATAAAAAATGTAATATATATATATATATATTTAATATTATATACCTATTAAAATTGAATAAATTATTTCTACATTGATAATGCATGATGGTGAATTTCTAGGAATTTTCTTAGATCCATTTATCTATTCAAAAAAATTCCTAAAATAATAAACATGTTCACCATAATGGAAGTAGAACATATCCTTCCTAAAACCTATTATAGGTGTAAGTGACCTAAGTTTTCTATTGGACCCTAAAATCACCATAATCAATCATTATCCTTTATCATTATATACTATTATCATATAAAATTATCATAGACATCGCATTTCCAACTTGTATATCCTCAACACTTTGAGGAAATCAGTTAAAATATTTTTGAACTCATTAATATTTTCATAACAATTTATACAGTGATCTAATAATTAATTACATTTCCATATAAATCCATAAAGAAGATATTTAGTCTTTATATGTCACTGATTTACAAATCATATTGGGTGTATGAGAAGATACTAAATATCCTTTGATCATTTGGTATCTGAAAAATTACATTGAATCCTTCTTGGGAATCATATTTATGCTTCACATAAACATAAGGATTCATTAATTAGACTACTTCACTAACCTACTACTTAAAAATGGATTACTTTAAAACATATATTTTTTACTTATTATAAAATTATAATTTTTTTTAAATGTTTAAAAGTTTTCATTAATTAAGGTTTTTTATCAAATATCCATCTTATTTCCTTGTTTGTTATTGAAAATTCCATTATATCTATAACAAATATTTTTTACTATATTAGAATCATATTTTTAATTAATTTAATATTTAAATTTAAGAAATGGTTTCCTACTAAAATGATAACCCATTTTAAATTTTTATCATATACATCGGTAGGCCAGGATTCATATTTAACAAACCTCAAAGTCACCATTAGTTTTCCACTCAAAACATAGATATTTCGGTTAACCATTTTATCAATCATATGGTATTTGACACATATATTGTTTAGTGGAATACTCCATTACCAAGTCCATCATTTGGAATATCTTGAATTTATTTCTATGGTATCCTAAATCAAATATTTTCCTAATTATGAATAACCTAAAGATCAATATGATATTTAGTTTCCTAACTCATGGGGTTATCTATTTCCAAAATTCCTTAAAAGTTTCATTGAAAAATTATACACTCAATTATCTTAATCTTCATTATATTTATCATTATAAACCTCCATTATGATTATTATTTCATTTTCATCCTCTCTTGAAAGTTCTATTATTTTAATATTGTTAGGAAAAAATTGTTCAATGTTTTGTGGTTGATGAGGTTTACTAGCACAAAGTACCAATTGATCTTTATTTCCCATATCATACAAGTATCTCCAGTTTAAGTGTAAAATAAAAACTCCAACCTTCATATATTTCATAATCCACATAATAAACCATATTCACTTGTAAAGACACGATAAATAGATCATACTCTGCATGCTCACTGGTATGGATCAAGCAAGAGAAGTTGAAAAATGTAAACTGTAACAAATATTTCATTATACCCCTATCAATGTTGGCCCACTTTCATTTGAATAAGACAACTAAAAATTTAACATGATAGTTTAATTTGAATATAACAATCTAATTTCCATAGTATCCCACCCCTAAAAGTGAAAATACAATGCTATTTTGAGTTTTTATGTCTTCTTATGACTCTTTAAAATATCATTGTATTTTAACTTTCAGGGGTGGGATACTATGGAAATTAGATTTTTATATTCAAATTAAACTATCATGTTAAACTTTCAGTTGTCTTATTCAAATTAAAGTGGGCCAACATTGATAGGCGTATAATGAAATATTTTTTATAGTTTCCATTTTTCAACTTCTCTTGCTTGAGTCATACCAGTGAGCATGAAGAGTATGATCTATTTATCTTGTATTTACAAGTGAATATGGTTTATTATGTGGATGATGAAATATATGAATGTTGGAGTTTTTCTTTTACACTTAAACTAGAGATACTTGTATGATATGGGAAATAAAGATCAATTGGTACTTTGTGATAGTAAACATCATCAACCACAAAACATTGAACAATTTTTTGCTAACAATATTAAAATAATAGAACTTTCAAGAGAGGGTTAAAATGAAGTAATAATCATAATGGAGGTTTATAACGATAAATATAATGAAGATGAAGATAATTGAGTGTATAATTTTTCAATGAAACTATATTAAAATTTATCATTTATAAGTGTTTCATACATATATACATTGTTCTAATTTTTCATTTTTTGTAAAAAAGCTTTTACTTATAAATTTTTTATACATTTAATATATTATGAACCATTTTAATTGAAGGAATTCCAAGAATAAAAAAAATAATATCCCAATCGATCAACATCTCATAACACACCACCACTACCATTAAATTCAATAGATCATAGTGATTATGATATACCAAAGACTTATATCATGCTATCAGTTTCCCCAAATGTTGTTGGTATCCCATTGTTTGATTCCCCATTAGTGATGGATCAATTGTTTACCCCTTCATCTAGGGGATATTTGCGAGTTATCATTACTGGTATGTATGTCATTATAAAAAAATATTTTTTATTTTTTATTTCATTTATTTTTCAAATAGATAAAGATGAAAGTTTGAAGATATATAAATATGAACATAGTATATTTATGTGACCTAAAATACTTCAAGATTATCATTCCATTTAATGAGTTTTGGGTGCCTATAAATGATGCTTCTAGAATCTATGGATAGGTTCTTAGACAGCTTGATTATAAGATGGTGATCTTTCTCATTAATTATAAATATTGGAGTCATATTCCCACATCTTGTAAAAATGAGGTATTTGATAACCAAGTAAAGGTAATATTAATTTAATATTCATTGATAAGTAATTTAAAAGGAATGATTAAAATTATTAATATACTTAAGAAGTGTTATTTTTTATTTCTAGATGTTTTTTCATTTTGATGTCCCTGACTCTATTTCGCACCCATGGACTCTAAAAATTTTTTGCAAGAAGTGGAGATATTTTAAATATAGATTATGACATGATTTTAATTACACATATCTAAGCTTATGAAAAATGTATTAGAAGGTTCTTGAATGTTTTTCTCATGATTAGTGGAAGATGTATTTCGATATTAATAGAGATGCATCTCATGAGATAATTGCATATTTTACAATATCTTAATAACATAAACATAATAAAATTATAATTTTTATTAATGTTGCTATTTTTTATAAGAATTATCTAAAAAATACTATGAATAATGGGAAATAATTCATTCTTCATATTGCTATGTCTCAAAAAATTTGAGAAAAAGAACAATAATAGTTTTATTTTATTTATTATTATTTATTTAATTTTATTATAAGTCAAGGTTTTTTAACTTACATATATTTTTTTATAAGTACTGGTGAATTAGGCCACTTCATTGGCTGGATAGAGATGTGGATTAATGTTTATTGGAAACCATATGATAGTTTTGTTAAAGTATCAACCAAAGACATTGGAGTAAGTAATTTTCATTACTATTTCATGTTATTTCATTAATATAAAAACATAATAATGAAAAATAAATTATAACAACAAGCAAGCCTTAAACCCAATTAAATGGGGTTAGTTACATGGATAAAATTATTCCAATTAGCTATATTTGAGTTTTTTGATCCATGTAGTCGATTCAAATTAATTGGGTTTAAAGCTTGTCTGTTGTTGTAATTTATTTTTCATTGTTATGTTTTTATAGAATTGAAATAACATTAAATAGTAATGAAAATTTTGTTAATTATATAATATTATGAAGTTAAAATAATTTAAAAAATAATTTTTAATATTTTTGTATTAATAGGTTAAAATTTAAGAAGCTTGGGATGTAAACCCTTCACAATCATCATTTATATCCTAGAATGATGTAGTTGTAATCGTTTTAGGGAAGGAGAATCCCAGGCGTGAACGGGGGATGGGTTTTAGGCCAACTCCATCAAATGTATTTGGTAGGGAATCTTCATTATTTATTTTTATACCTGGTGGGGGTTCGATTAGTGTAATTGATCAAGAAGAACAAAAAGAAATTTCAAGGTTGAAAGAAAAAGTGCAAGAACGTGACTCTTATGAGAAAATATAGGAGTAGTGGTAGTTGGAAATAGAAAATTCTTTACTTTCTTTATTTCAAAGGATTACCGGAATGATCCCTGAGGAAATTTTCAGCCTTATACCTCATCTTGTTGAGGTAAATTATAACTCCATAGGTCATTCACACATTTTCAAAGAATATATACAGCTACCATGAATAAAACTAAAATGACACATTTATATTGAAAACATGCTCTTCAAGTCATACCGACCACATCATCTGTCAGATTGACATATAGTTTATTATTACACTTTGAAAATTAATTATGGATCGTTTTCCCAAATTTTTAAAACAATGAAATATAATTTTCTCATTTTTTGATACGTGGTGGGAGTTTTAAAGTAAAATGACACTTATATTGAAAACGCGCACTTCTAGTCATACCACCCACTTCATGTGTTTGATTGATGTGTGGTCGATTCCTACACATCATAAATGAATTTTGTTTTTTTTATAAATTTTGAAAACAATATGAGACCATTTTCTTAGTGTTGACAATGTGAAAGATGTTTTAAACTAAAATGAAACTTTTATATTTAAAACATGCATTTGATTCATACTAACCACGTTGTGTGTTGGATTGAAATTCAATTGATTCATACACATAAAAAATGAATTTTGGATTATTTTTGTAAATTTGGAAAAAAAATTGAGCTTGTTTTCTCAGTTTTGGATATGTGATAGGAATTTTAAAGTAAAATGACACTTATACTGAAAACATGCACTTCAAGTCATACCACTCACTTTTTCTGTCCAATTGAAATTTAGTTGATTCCTACACATTACCAATGAATTATGGATCATTTTCAAAATGTTTGAAAATAATCCAATCTCATTTTCTTAGTTTTAACAATTTTATTGATGTTTTAAACTAAAATAGACCGTTTTTATTAAAAACACACACTTTGAGTCATACCAACCACATAATATGTTAGAATGATGTTTGGTAAATTCATACATGTAAAAAATGAATTATGGATCATTGCCCAAAATTTTGAAAACAATATAAGCTCGTTTTTTTGACTATGTGGTAGGTGTTTTAAAGTAAAATGACACTTTTATATTAAAAACATTCACTTTGAGTCATACTGCTAACTTTGTGTGTTCGATGATCATGATATCATAAGACAAAAACTGTAGATTTTTTTTTGAAATGTAGGAACTTATGACACATCAATTTGAGTTGTGGTTTTCTCAGGATTCCCATAAATGTACTTTTAGTGTTTTAAAACACTAAAACGTGTGTGTAATGGTAAAAACCATAGAAAAAAACCTCATATTGATGTAAAATCAAGGGAAACCCACCATTGAATTACTTTTGATGTGTAATCATACAAAACTTGTCTATCTAACGTGTGGTGTTCTTTATATTACTCATTAAATAGTTTTTAAAGATACCAAAGTATTTAAAATGTGTGTCAAGGAGTCAAAATCATGAAAATGGTGTTGAATAGAAATAAATTCATAGTAAAATGACCTTAGATTTAATTTTGAAATTTAGGAACCAAAGACACATAAATCTAAGTTATGGTTTGTCTGGGATGCCCATAAATGCATTTTTAGTGTTTTAAAACACTAAAACGTGCATGTAATAGTCAAAACCACAACAAAACGACATCAGATTGACATGAAAACATGGAAAACCTATAGTTGAAATATGTTTTATGTGTACACATAGTCAACACATTCATCTAACATGTAGTGTGCCTAAAATGACTCAATAAAAAATTTTAAAAGATACCAAAGTCTTTAAAAATGTGTTTCAGGGGGTAAAAACCAAGGGAATGGAATCAAATGATTATGAAATTATAAAAAACAACCATAGATTTATTTTTAGAATTTAAGAACTAATGACACATAAATCTAATTTATGGTTTTCTTGAGATGCTCATAAATTCATTTTTAGTTTTTTAAAACACTAAAACGTGTGTATAACAGTTAAAATCATACAAAACAACATCGTATTGACATGAAATCATGGGAAAATAACTATTGAATTATTTTTTATGTGTAATCATAGAAACAATGTCCATCTAATGTGTGGTGTGCTCTGAATGACTAAATAAATAATTTTAAAATATACCAAAGTGTTTAAAAATGCATGTTAGGGAGTAAAAACTAAGAAAACAGTTTCTGATGGTTGTAAAATAATAGTAAAATGAACATAGATTTAATTTTGAGATATAGTAACTAATGGAACATAATTACGAGTTATGGTTTTTCTAGGATTCATATAAATTCATTTTTAGTGTTTTACAACACTAAAACATGTGTGTGATGGTCAAAGTCATTTAAATCAACCTAACATTGATGTGAAATCATGGGAAACCCACTGTTGAATTAATTGTGACATGTACGCATAGGAAACACGTGTATCTGACATGAAGTGTGCTCAAAATGACTCAATAAATAGTTTTAAAATATACCAAAGTCATTAAAAATTTGTGTAATGAGGTTAAAATCAATAAAATTACATCATATGGTTGTGAAATCAAAAGACAATGACCATAAATTTATTTTTTAAATATAGGAACTAATGGTATATCAATACGAGTTATAGTTTTCCCAGGATATCCGTAAACACATTTTTAGTATTTTAAAACACTAAAACATACATGTAATGGTCAAACCATATAAAATGACCTCATATTAATGTGAAATCATAGGAAAAACAACGTTTAATTATTTTTTATCAGTTTGTTTTATGATTTTGTTTTTTTATGGTACATAATCATTTATTTTCTATCAATTTTTAGTTTAAAAGCTTATTTATGCCCTAATGTGAATTCCCTTTGAGGTTATGAAGGTATCATGAGTGTTTTGGGCTTGTTCAGAGCCCATAAACCAACTTTTAGAGTAAAATAATCCTAGCATATGATTAGTTGAAATCATGTGGGACAGGTCGTATGGTTACTTCTAACTGTGCGAGGCTAGAAAGTGGAGTCCTATAGGTCGCACGGTTAGAAAAATCACGCGATTTGAGGCGCACAACCATAGAGGCATGTATACAGTTTTGAAAGTGGGCTAACACATAGTTTGTGCATGGTTAGTTAAATTGTGCATAAAAACCATGTGAGGTGCACCTTTTCTATAGGAAAGGGTGCACAGTTGGTGCACGGTTTGGCCAACCGTACGACCAAACTGTGTGTCCTAGTAAATTAGGTGAAATTATGAAACTTCCCTCATTTAATATATTATTTCAACCCTAATCATATTCTTCCATCCATTTATATCCTTGGCTTGAGATCTCCTCTTTTACATCTAAATTTATAAATTGATAGATCTTCTTCATTCAAGATCAAAATTAAGATTCATTCATCTCATTGGATCCACATTGGTAAGATCTCATTTCCTTTTTGTACATTCCATCATTGGGTTTTGTATCAGTTGTGCTATATAGTTGTAATCTAATTTTCCCTATTATTAGGTTTTTCATTCATTCTTTGATTTTATCCCAATTTGAGTTGATTTAGGATATGATACTGAATGATAAATCTATTATGGACCTACAGTAGGTTTTCTCATTCTTTTTCTTCAAATTCAATGTTTTCATATATATGTCATTGTACTATGTGACCAATTTTTGAAACAAATCCCTAGAAATGAATTTTAATCCTTGTTTAAAATGAATAGGTGAGACTTATTTAATTAATGATACCATATATAATTTATTAAAGGTCATGAACCTTGAATTGGAACCATCCCCTTGGGTGTGTTTTTAATTAATTATACCACCATGGGTGTCTTGAACTTGAATTACCTTTGAGGTGTGTCATTACCCCTTTCCGGGGGACGTTAATTGTTGAATTACAATTTTAATTGAATTATAAATTTAATTTATTAAAGTAAGGGGATGGGATGACCATGACCCTAGGATTTTTCTATGTAATTACTATTTAAGCATGAATTTATCCTTTATGATGAAAGTCCCACGTGAGTTAAATGAGAGTCCAAGCCTTCTAAGCTTATCCCATGCCTTAATCCACCTTATGAGGTGAGGATTAATTGAATGATCATGGTGATGAACCTTGGAATAAATGAATGATATTGATTGATTGGCCATATATTATTTGTGGGACACATGGGTTCTATACAAATTCCATAGATGGAATCATTTGGATTCTACCTTTCTTACACCTGAGTGACACTTGGACTTATTATACGGATTTCCAAGGATAGACTCATGGTGGCTGACTATTATATTCCCGAGTGATACTTTGATTCCTTAAGGATTTCCAAGGACGGACTCATGGGTTAGTTGATCAAATACACCAGGGTGACACTTGGGATCCCATAGTAGACCGCCAATGATGGAATCTAATGGTAATGATGTCATACCACACCTAGAGCGATATTAGGATTCCCATGAGGAATTCCTAGTATGGGATCGTAAGGTGTTGGTTCATGATACACCAGGAGCGATACCTAGATTAAAAATTAGGAATTCCAAGGATGGGCTCATATCCATGATTAATTAATTAATGAAATGATTTATATGATGTGTCTTCCAAGTGAAATCACAAACTTGAATTCGGTTAGAGACTTAGACCTTATTTAAATCCATTTTCGACATCTTCTGATCACATGTTTATATGGGGGACATTGGGATATATGATAGGTCTCAATACTTATTTATCAAATGAGATTGATTAATTAAATAAACTTGATTATAAATGAGATAGGACTGAATTTTAATTCAGAGACATTATGGTCAAGATGAAGCAGGTAGCAGAGGATGGGTGTCTATGGGAACTCAAACCTTTTTGGGTTGTTTCCTTCCTATAATTCCTTTACCTACTCTATTACTTCCTACATGATATTATTATTATATATTTTCTGACTGCATAGAACTACACCTTTGGGTGGTTTCCTACTAGGATTGTATCTGACACCTTGTTTGGTCCATCAATGGTACCCAAACAGACTATATGATTGTAGGTATGGATAAGGTAAAGTACCCTACTATAGGTTATTGATTTCTACTTAAGATAAGGGGAGAATCAGACTGAGATGTGGATTATGATTCTAGAAAGATTTTTTTGGTCTTTTTGTTATTTTTTTACATGTATTATACACCCTTTATGTATACCTATTTTGTATTTTTTGTAGAAACATGGCATGTATCATCATCTCTTGTATGTGAAATGCCTTTTTTATTGTTTATTTATATAAATTCCTACATTTCATCTATTGTCTAATTTATTTTTTTGTTTTTTATAAATGTTTTTTATTATATATTCACTATTCTAAAATACACTGATGAGTGCATAGTCTCCTCATAGACACACCCTAGTCCCTATCGGTAGCCTCTAGCATTTAGGGATATGTACTTAAGGCCATGTGGCCAACTGAGCTCAGGGAACTTCTATGGAATCTGAATCCAGGACATTAAAAAGTGGTATTATAGGATTTTTTTTATTTTCTGGTTTATTATTTGATGAAAATAGATGGTTATAGTAAGGAAATGGGGTATTTTAATGAGTTTTTCTTGGGTGTAGCTAACTCGCGTATAGGAAAAAATCCGAATTTCCTCGAATGAAATTGTTATTTTCTAGATTTTGGCTATTACAATTGATTTTATTTCATCATTGGGTGATGCACTTGAATTTCAATATTATTATTGATATGATTTTTTATTCTATTGTGTTGCAACCTGGTGAGATGAGGGTATTCCATCTCATGCATCATTTTAGGCACTTTACTGTAATCACATGTCATGTATTATGCCATGACATATAGGATGTAGTGCTTTTCATGTTGTTGTGATATGTTCCCTAATTAATATATTTGTTTTTTGATACATATTTTGTGTAGGGAATTGGATAAAATGTTTGGTACTTAGAGTGTCTTTCATAACCTAAGTAGTGTTTTTCTTATTAGTCTACAGCGGACACCCTAAGCATCCAATTATGGCACATTGAGTCATGGACCATGATTCACATGGGCTGAAATGTGTTATGGTGTGAATTAGGTGGATTCTATATTTTGGTTCATAGTGGCATGGTCCCTTATGGATCGAAATTTGGTGAGCCATTTGGTTCAACCATTTAAAATGAAATTTGATATAATGAAATTGAAATGGGAGATAAATGTGAATAAAATGAAAACTAAAATTATTCAAAGAAAATAACTTGACCCAAACATGACCATAATAGTGGGAAGTAGGTAGTATCTATTGCTTTTATATGATCTGTACGTGGCCCATACCTGAATCAAGGAGAAGACATAGGGTTTTAGTTTTATACAGGAAGGATTATAACTACCATATTTTAATATATGTGCTTTTAGATGTGAACTTTGATAATGTTCCTTTCCAAGGCATGTTTTTGGAATTGTAGAGGCATGCCACCATGATGACATCCATTTGTATGATAGGAGGGCAGATATGACTACACTTCGGAGTCATTGGGACATGGGATACTGGTGGAACCTCCTTTAGTGATAGATATAGCACTTGTAGTTTTATCAGACACAAGTTATGAAACACAGTTTCATGAAGGCTTTATGAGATTCAAGTAGACCATTCAGGGAGCACTACGACCTATGTTGATGATGGTAGAGTTGATGCATGCTTTATAGAAGTAGCATTCACCCACATTTTTGGGGGATGAAAGACCATGTGTTATGGGATAATGGATAGAGTCCATTATATCTATCTTCAACCATCTAGATACTCCTCCTGAGAGGAGGGTAAAGTATGATATTTATATGTTTCATGATTCTACTAAGATATGGTGGGATTTCATTACTCAAATAGATCTTTATTGGGAGATGTATTGAATATATTTTCATAAGACCTTCTATAATTAATTTTATCCTGAGGCATTAAGGGCCGATAGATCCTGAGATTTCAGGCACTTAGAGCAGGGTGGGTTATCAGTTATGGATTATTCATACCATTTTACAGATCTCCAACACTTCACACATATATTTATGGGTGATGAGTTATCTAAATCCAGACGATTTGAGGATATTCTTAGGTATGACATCCAATCACTGGTAAATGTCTTCTAGATGACTACTATTTTTGGAATAGTGAATTGGGAGCTTATCATAGAGTGTAACCTGAGATAGGATGGGCGTGTGAGTCAGGGTAGTTTGACACCTAGATCTAGTTCTATATCAACCGATAGTAAGAATTATCATTTATATCTTCAATGTGATGATATTAGTATCCATAGAATATAAAAAGGTAGTCAGGGGAGGTGCCACTAGTGAGGTATGTTGGGACATATGAGGAATTAGTGTATGAGTGACCTAGTCGAGTGTTAATCCTATAGCAAGATGGGTCATTTAGAGTGATTTTGAAAAACAAATCCTCTCGAATCTAGTGAAAGAGGGTCTGCACTGAATCCGCATACAAGAGTGTGGTCAGAATATTCTCATTAGGTAGGGAGTTGGAGTACATTTGAAGAATTAGGTTGAAATTGTGGTTGTGGTCATGGTAGTTAGACCCTAGATTTACAGCGATAGTAGAGTGGACCTGCTCAGGGTATCCAAGTTGTATCATAGGGTTGTAGATCAGTCTAGATATATGAATTGAAACTGAAACCTGAGTAGAAATATACTATGACTTCTACTATGATAGGCACTATTCTAGTACCCTCTACTTTAGCATCTTCTCTTTTCAATATAGGCACTTTACATATTTTTTTATCTGTTTCCATTGGGGATATTATTGGGCTCATAGTTCAATTTTTTGATGGAATTATGATGCTTGACACTCCATTGGGGATTAGAATAGAGAATGTATGTCAATGAAGGGATTTCACCGTTGATATCGGTGGGAGTCACTTCATATGGGACCTCTTTTTCCTTAAGATGAAAGGTTTTTACATTATTATCGGGATGGACTAGTTAGTTCCCTTTCAGCCTTTCATTGATTTCTATCATTTTAGGGTGACCTTTACATCACCAGATGGTGGAGAGTTCATTCACAAGGGTGAATTAGATGTCTTAGAGATTCGATCTAGAACTAAGCATCCTGGGTTGGGCAGGATGACATCCCAGATTGTGAGTTTATATGTGGATGATCAGGGAACACATTAAGCTTATTTCTCTTCAGTGGTTGATCATTTCATGGATTTTTTCTCTGATATCTTTTCAAGACTACCTCTAGTGTCATAGGTGGAGTTATCTATCGAGCTTGTTATAGGCACGCCTAGGGTTTCCTCTCTATGTCATCTCCTACCCTCATCTGAGTTGGCTCAGGTGGCTCAGCGCCGGATGTTTCATCCTTAGATTGGAGTCGATGTGTCTCAATGAAGGATCTAGAGTTTCTTTAAGCTTTGATATCTTGGGTCGGTGATGGATTCAGTGTATTTTATAGCTTCGGGATCTCAGTTTGGCGTTAGCACGACTTGACGATGGCTCTAATGGGATTCGCCATCCCGGTGTGGCTCAGCATCAGCTCCAGGGTGGATTGGAGGGGGAATAATCTGGTTTTGGATTTCTATGGTGGTTTTTCCTATCGAGGTTTTTGTGGTTCATTTTGATGGCGTTGAATTTTTTGATCAGTTGATGGATTTTTGGTGTCGACAGCTTTGGTTCATACCTATCTCTCCTACTGGTTCTCTCCCCCACTTCACGTGGTTTTCCAACTTCGAACTCTGATGAGTGTGCGTCTGTAGTTAAGATATGATTAGATCCATTCCCAAAGTGGTGTTTATGGTTCAGAGCAGCCTGGTCCCCCTCATCGGACACATTTACTCAGTGTAGTGTTGGGTAATTCAATCCTATGTGACAATGGATCAACTTTAATTTCCTTGGTTCATCTTCTAGTTGCTTTTATGAATTTGGGGGTGGTGTGAGTCACGTGGAGCACGGTAGGGTTCATTTTGGATGTTGTCCTTAGTAGAAGTTCAACTGACTTGTGAAGGATTCATGGGAAAGGAGATTTATTGGATTTTGAAGGTTTTATGTGGGATTTTGATGATTTTCCTCGATTTTTGGAATGCATTTTGTAGTGGTGATTTCATCGTGGCCCTGCAGTTCATGCTTAAGGGACTATGCAACCAGTTCACCAACAAAGAGCTACTCTAGATGAGGTTTAGAGCAGAGAGTTTTCACCTGGTCATTTCTATTCAGATTTAAATGTTTTAGATGGTATGGAATTACCATCAATAAGAGGATCATGCCTCTGTGCATGAGACAGTTTTTCAAGTAGGGATGATAAGTTATAAGTTGGCTTCATGTTTTTATGTTGGGAAGGGTATTTTCTTTATAGTCTTGAATGAGTTGATTTTGGCCTTGAACACTGGGACTATGGAGTCTTGGTTGTTTTTTGTTGTTGATTTCATGTTTGGTTAGCCCTCAGCCCATAAAAGGGGTTTCATGATAATAAAAAATAATAATTTTTATTTCGAATTTAAATGTAAATGGGTTTATATGACCTAATACTTATCTATAGGTTTCATCGATCATTTTTTTGAAAAAGGAAGATATAACTCTAATGCTATGTGTGGATTACTATAAATTGAACCAATTGATGTTTAAGAACTAGTTTCCTCTGCCACAGATAGATGCTCTCTTCGACCATCTCTAAGGAACTTAGGTGTTCTTGAAGATTTATTTGAGATTGGGTTATCATCAGGTGTGTGTTAGTACATTGTACATACCTGACATATCTTTTCATAGTAGGTATGGTCTATAAAAGTATTTGTTTATGTCGTTTAGTCTCATGAACACACCGAGAGTCTTCATGGAAATGATGAACCGAGTATTCTATCCTTATTTGGACTTTTTTGTCATGGTATTCATAGATTATATCTTGGAGTATTCTCAAAATCAACATGACCATCCCAAACATATTGAAATTGTATTTAATACACTAAGAGAGCATCAGTTATATTTTAAGCTCACAAAGTACCACTTCTAGATGGATCATATTCACTTATTGTGTCACATTATCTCAGAGATAAGAGTATTAGTTAACCCAGATAAGGTGAGAGTTATAGTTTCCTAGTAGCATCCCAAGAACATCTTTGAGGTACGGATTTTCTTAGGGATATATGGTTATTACATTCATTTCATAATGGACTTCTCATGCATAGAAGTACTATTTATGGGATTCACTACTATAAATTAGACCTATAACAATAGACCTATACCAACATTTTGGACAAAAACATTGATATAAGTATCATAGAGAAACCCTATACAAACGGTTTTGGACAAACCATTGGCATAGGTCATAGCTATACCAACAATTTAGCCAAAACCATTTGTATAGCTTCCATATTATGACCCTATACTAATGGTTTTGAAAAATATTTGGTATAGGTGATAGTTATACCAACATTTTTTCCAAAACCATTGGTATAGAATCTATATTAGGACCCTATACCAATGGTTTTTTCAAAACCATTGGTATATATTCCATAATAATACCTTATACCAATGTTTTTGGAAAAACCATTGCTATAGGTCCCAAAAATACAAATACATATACCAATGGTATAGAAAACCATTGGTATAGGTATTTGGATTTTTTATGTATTCTTTTATAAAAATAACATTGAATAAATAAAATTTTAAATTACTTTTTAATATACATATATATATTTATCATATTATGTTCACAAAAGTTATTATAGCTTAGTGGTTAGGTCGAGGAAATATAAGTCAGAGGTTCTAGGATCAAATTCATCCAAGTTTTTTTTAAATTACTTATACCAATGATTTTGGAAAATATTGGTATAACCCTATACCATTGGTTTTCAAAACAATTTTTATAGGTATATACCAATGGAAGATAGGCCAAAGGTACTCCAAACCATTGGTATATCCTATACCAATGGTTTGGGGCCTATACCAATGGTTCCAAATCGTTGGTATGGGATTTTTTCCATTAGAGATTGAATAATAAGGGTGTGAAGTTTGTATGGTCAGATGCATGTGATTCATCCTTTCAAGAGATGAAAGGGAGATTTAATTTAGCATCGATACTGATTTTTCTAGAGCAGGTAGAAGTTACACTATTTACTATGATACATCTTCTATCATTCTAGGAGTATTTCCTATTCAAGGAGATTGAGTCATAGTGTATGGGTCTCAAAATTTGAGGCCACACAATAGAAATTACCCAATGCATGATCTCGAGTTGGCTATAGTTTTTCATGCATTATTTTTTTGGATACATTACTTACTTGGAGAGAATTTTGTGGTGTTTATGGACTATAAAATACTCAAGTAAATATTTACACAGCATGATCTAAATTTTAGGCAGTGAAGTTAGGTTGAATACCTAAAGTATTTTTGACTTAGATATTGCATATATTCCTGGTAAAGTCAATGCATTGGATCATGCACTGAGTAGGAGGACTTAAATATAGGCAGTTCAGCAGGCCATTAGTGAGTGGAAGCTTATGGATTTATTCTCTGAGATTCACTTAAAGGTGTAGGAAAATCAAGGAAAAAAAATTCTAATATCCTTATATATTATCTATACCCTTATGGATATATTGGGGATGAGGTAACTATCAGATTATAAGGGCTTAATCCTATAGGAGAGTGTGGAAGGTGAGGACACTCCACCTAGTTGGACCATAGGTGAGGATTAAATTCTATGCATACATTGTCGTGTATGGTTTTTAGTAAACATGAATGAGGAGATGATGAAACACATTCATGATTCAACTTGGGAATTTCATCCTGGAATCACCAAGATGTATTGGGATTTACATCGCCAGTAGTGGTGGTAGGGTATGAAAAGAGATGTAGCTGGTTTTGTCATGAGATCTTCCACTGGTTAGTAAGTGAAGGTGAAACACTAGAGACCATCCATACTTTTACAATATCTACCCATTCCCAAGTGGAAATGTAATGATTTCATGATAGAATTCATGATAGGGTTACCAAGTTTGCCTAAAGTTAATAACACCATTTGGGTTTTTATTGATAGACTCACAAAGGTTTCTCATTTATTACCTAGCAAGTAGACCTTTTTAGTAGATGGTCTTGAGAGGTTGTATATCCATGAGATAGTATGACTTCATAGGGTCCCTCATACTATCATTTCTGATAGGGATGCCTAGTTTACTTCATGGTTTTGTAAAGGGTTATAGAGGGAATTAGCAATACATGTACTTCTAAGTACATCATACCTCCCTTAGACTGATGGCCAGTTAGAGTGCATGATACAAGTAATTTAGGGCATGCTACGGGCATACGTCCTTAATTTTAGGGGATCTTGGGAGAGGTATATAACCCCGGTTGAATTTATGTACAATAATATCTTTCGAGATACTATTTAGATGGAACCTTATGAGGCTTTTTATTGTAGGACATTCTGATCACACATATGCTGGTTAGAGGCAGGAGAGGAAATTATGCTTGGACCTCATCTCATTTAGGGGACCACAAAGCAGGTTTAGTTGATTTGGAAGTATATGGATACTGCATAGTATCAAAAGAAATCATATGCTGATTTCCATAGAGGACCTCTAGAGTTCAAGGTCATGGATCAGGTCATTTTATGTTTCTCACTGAGGCTGGGACACAAGAGGATTAGGAGATAGGGTAAACATTCACCATGATATATTTGGTCATTCAAGATTCTGGAGAGAGTTGAGCCAGTATACTATCAGTTATAGTTACCTCAAAGGTATCGAGACATGCATGATGTATTCCATGTATCTCAGCTGTGTCATTATCATTCAGAATCATCTCATGATTTTAAACCTAAGGAGGTTGAGTTATAAGTAGATGTTTCCTTTTAGAATAATCTAATACGTATTGTGGATCATAGCACGAAGGTTCTCTAATACCAATAAGTTCCTCTAGTATAGGTTTTATGCTTTTATGACTAAGTACAGGATAAGACCTGGGAACAGGAGGCGGATGAATGGGCACATTGGCTGGATTTTTTCATAGATTATGATTCACGACCCCTGTAAGGGAAATTAGGGGATAAATTTCTTTAAGGGGGGGTGTTTGTAATAACTCAGATATTTCTTAAGGTATAAAATCATTTACATTCTATCAATTCTTAGTTTGAAATATTATTTATGGAAAAATATGAATTCACTTTGAGGTTATGGAGGTATCACAGGTGTGCATGTCTTGTTTAGAGCTTGGAACCCAAATTTTAGGGTGAAATAGACCTAGCGCATGATTATTAGAAACCATGTGGAGAATTCCACATGATTAATTCTAACCATATGAGGCTGGAAAATGGATTCCTATAAGCCACACGGTTAGAAAAATTAGGAAATTTGAGGTGCACAGTCGTGTGAGCATGTCTGCAGTTTTGACAGTGGGCTGAGACATGGTTTGCACATAGTTAGTTTACCCGTACATAATAACCATGTGGGTGCCCCTTTCCTGTAAAAAAGGGAGAAAATTTAGTGAACATTTTGTCCAAATGTTCACTCGAACCATGTGACCCAGTAAATTAGGTGAAATTACAAAATGAACCTCATTTAATCTATTATTTCAACCCTAATTTTCCAATTCCTTCATCCATTGGTAGCCTTTGATTGAGAGATCCTCTTTGACATTTAAAGTATGAATTAAGAGATATTCTTTGTTCAAGCCCAAAATCATAAGAAAATGGTCGTAGATTGATTTTTGAAATTTAGGAATTGAATAAACATTATTTTGAGTTACAGTTTATCTGGGATTCCCGTAAACATGTTTTTAGTGTTTTAAAACACTAAAACGTGCATGTAATGGTCAAACCTGTAGAAAACAAATTCATATTGATTTGAAATCATGGAAAATCCATTTTTTAATTATTATTTTTGTGTATTAATAGAAAAAGCATCTATATAATGTGTGGTGTGCTCAAAATGACTCAATAAACAATTTTAAAAGATAAATCAATATTTAAAAATGTGTGTTAGGGGATCAAAAACCAATAAAAAGCATTGGATGGCCGTCAAATCATAGAAAAATGACGGTAGATTTATTTTTGAAATTTATGTAATAACGAAACATCATTCTGAGTTATAGTTTGTCTAGGATGCTTGTAAACACGTTTTTAATGTTTTAAAACACTAAAATGTTCATGTAATGATTAAAACCATAAAAAATGATTTCATATTGATTTAAAATCATAAAAACACACTATTGAATTTATTTTTGATGTGTACGTGTATCCAACACATCCATCCTATGTGTGGTGTGCTTGGAATGACCCAATAAATAGTTTTAAAAGATACTAAAGTTTTTAAAAAAATGTGCCATAGGGTTAGAACCAACTAAACGATTTTGGATGGATGTGAAATCATAGTACAACCATGGTAGATTTATTTTTGAAATTTAGTAAATGAAAACACAACATTTTGAGTTATGGTTTTTTTTGGTGCATGTAAACATATTTTTAGCATTTTAAAACACTAAAACATACGTGTAATGATAAAAATCGTAGAAAACAAACTTAAATTGATGTAAAATCATGGTAGAATCACTATTGAATTATTTTTAAAATATATAACATCATGTCATATCAAATTATTTTAAAAAATATTAAATAATTTCAAGCACATCAACGTTAGTTTAAAAATTGATTAGATTGTTATATACTTATCCTTTTTCAATTCCAAGTGTTAAATCATGACTTAAATAGGTAATTTTATGTTTTAAAAGTGTTTTTCATGATATAATATTTGTTTTATGTTAAATTTTATTATGTTTTATTAACAAAATAACCAATGTTATGTGCACCTTTCTGAAAATATTTTGTGTCTATTCTTTTTCACATTTCTTTTATTAAATGTTATGTTTTGTATTGTAGGTGATAGGTGCCAATATAGATAGGAGGTTGACCATTGTGATCCATGAAATTTTTTAGAAGTCATTCATTATGGTTCTTAGTTTTAGTGGTATGGTTAAATATTATCAATGATTCTACAGTAATTCTGATTTATTATGTTTAGTTCTAATTTCTATCTTCTTTTTTGTTCCAGTTGATGATATGATGTGATCGGTTACAGTTGATGAAATGATTTATAAGTAGATGGATGCATCAGAGGTCATGAGATGGAAATATATTGTTCATGGGTTAATAGTTGTTTTTGGACATATTTTATAAGTATATATTGATTAATAAGGTTATGGGTTGACTGAGGTTGTATATATATGATTATGGAAATATTATTTTTGTATTTATGATGAGTTTATTGTGAAATTATGGTTTAGTTTATTTTATAACTGAGTTTTTTATATGCATATTTATTTTAATAATATTTTAAAAAATAATAATTTTTTTGTGATATTTTTAGTGGTTGCTGCTAAAAACCACCACTAAATAGGTAAATTAAAATCAATTTAGTAGCAGTTTGTGACAATCATCACTAAACATAACTAATGTTAAGTTCTTTAGTAGTGGTTATGTTTATTTCCTCTGATTTATTTTCATTTGATTTTTATTTAAAATAAATTGTTATAAAATGAATAAAAACCCATCACTAAATGCCTAAAAAATGACACATATAATTGTTGAGTCAAAATTTTTACTTCTAAACTTTCAATTCCTTTTTTGTTTTGAAAATCACAAACAATATCTTTATACTTACTCTAATAACTTGTTATGTCCAAATATTTGTCGAATATTTTTACAGAATTTGTAAACATTTAACATACTTAGAGTTAGTTTTGAATTTTTCATGAATATAAACTAAATTTCTTCATTACGATTATTGTAATGTGTATGGATATGATAAATATTGTATTCACCATTATTAGATTAGATATAAAACTTTTTATCTTTTCTTCCATACTGACAAAGTCCTTATAATCAGACTGATACTAGAACCGATAAACATCGGACTCATACTTATTAAAATCATCGTAATGACATTTATAATAAATTCTATTATACTAACTTAGTTTAAATTATGAATATAGAAAAATAATTTCTAAATTAAGAAATTTCTTTTATAGTATAATGGTTTAAATCAATACAATGTTGCAAAATTAGTTATAAAAGATCCGTTGAAGTTCCAACTTTCCAAGTCATTGTGACAAACTTAGAGAAATATGACCGTTGGGGAAAATATGATAGTTGGGAAGAATGCCTATTAATACATAGTCATTTGAAGAGTATGAATCTGATGATTCTAATTCCCTCTCAGGTTTTCTAAAGTCTAAAAAGTGGGAATAGATTATTCTTAGTCTCTTTTATTTCTTTAGAGAGAGTATTTCTTAAGAAAACCTTGTCATGTTTTCTTATTAAAAAAATTTGTAATTCATTTGTGCATATGATTGTGTGAATATGATAGAGGGCTTCCAAGGATAGGAATATAGAGAATCTGATCATCATATTGATCAAGGGAACATGAGGATAGTGTGAAAAAATATGATCCATCGGGTTGAGGGTTATTAGGGATAGGCAGATAGAGAAGTCGATCATCGTATTGAGGGATTTCTTTGATGAGGAGAAACAATATTTCTTGTAAATATAAAACTAGTGAAACCTTTATCCATGTTTTATGGGTACCTTACTCTTAAGGTTAAAATAGATCTATTAAAATTTTTAATATCTATAATTCGTTCTTATATTTCTGTAATTATTTTACTTTTTTTTACAAGTATTTTATTCTTCTATGCATGTATGTAATATTTTTATCATAATGACTCTCATTATGATAAATACAATCTGTTTTAAGAATCGGATCTACTTTGAATCTGATAAATTCTCTGTTAATCATATCTATCTTGAATATGATATGTTTACTTTGATTTAATCATATACTTAGTGATTATGAGTTATTAAATCTGATATTTTGAAATCTATTTTAATTATGATACTTTGATAATTGGACTAATCCAAGACCGAATCTAATAATTTTACATAAATAGGTTTTGTGAATTGTCTTAGTTTAAATTATTTTAAACTAAAGTTTTTAAAACTAAAGTTCACCCCCCCCCCTCCTCTTGTAATTAACAAATCTAGAATATATTATTTGATCCTAATATCAATGTAACTCATATTGATATCCAATAATTAGTATCATAGAAGGATTTCACTGCTCAAGTACTTGTTATACTTGTATATTATTTACTATTATAAGTTTATTTGAATTTTGATATAAATTTTTTATTTATAAAACTTTTTTTCAATAATGTGTATTGTGGAAAAAATATTTGTATCTATTTTTGAAAGATGGAAGATTTTAATATTGTATCCATTGACAATATTAATCTCAATAGACCACCAATTTTTTATGGTGTTGATTATGAATATTGGAGGGATATAATGCATACTTTTTTGATCAACGTGGGAGTTGATAAATTCTTCATACTGCTGGTGATTATTAGATTCTTGATAAGGAAGTTGCTGCTTTTACAAATCAAGAGAAGCAGGAATATCAGCTTAATTATAGAGTTAGAAATACTTTTTTATGCTCAATGTATAGAAGAATATACAGTCAAATTTCATCTTGTGAAGCAGAAAATAGTATTTGGAAAAGGTTATAAGTTACTCACTTCAGAACTTCAAAATTTTTTGAAACCCGAAGAGCCATGTTAAGAGCTAACTATCAAGATTTTGAATTTTTTTTCCTATAGAATCAATGGCTAAAATGCATCATAGATTTATGAATATCATGAAAAGTCTTCAATCAATCAGAGATAAAGGATTAGATGATGACATTATCATGGATAAGATCATGCCTAATTAACAAGATTGTTAAAGAACTGGTATTGATGAAACAAGTAAGGTTAACAATATCACTCTGGATGATCTTATTGGAACCTTGATGAAATATGAAATTTGTCTCAAAAGAGCTGCTAAGAAATAAAATAAAAATAATGGAGGTGTTTCTTTCAATACTACTACAATTCCTACTAAATTTTAGAGACCTGAAAAAGTTTTTAAGTCTTCAAGAAAGAAAAATGTTATTATAAAATCTGATTCCAGTGTTTCTGAAAAATCTGAAAATGAACTAGCTAATATTTCTCATAGGATAAACAAGATATTTGTTATGAAATATTTTCAGTCTCGATATAAGAAAAGTAACAAGGATAGGAATGAAAAGAAATATTCTAAAGTTACTTGTTATGAGTGTAAAAGAGCTATACATATCAAACCTGATTGTCTAAACCTAAAAAGTAAATACAAGAAGGAAATGAATTCTTATAGGAATTAGAAAAAGTATTACAAATAAAAAGGAAAGAAAGTGATTAAATAAAATTATTCTTGGAGTGCAAGTGGAGGATACTCCTTAGATAATAATTCTGATAATGAATGTTCCAGACAGAGTAGCATTGGTATTCTTGATAGATTACCCAATAAAAATATTTGTTTAATGGATAAGAAACACACTATTTAAAACCTTAAAAATATATCTTTAAGTGAAAATTATCCTGAATCTAATATTGATAAAAACTAAAAATATTCAAATGAATAATTTTTTTACATAATAAGATAATTTTTTACCTTCTTATGAAGAAGTTTCTCATTTTTCAAAACACCAAGAAAATGAAAAAATCCAAGTTTGTAAAAAAATTGATAAGTAAAATTCAAGGAAAATGTTTTAACAAAATAAGTATTATATCTTTCTAAATATATTGATAAGGTTGTTTTTGAAAAATATACTATTTCTAAAGATCTAGAAAGAGTAATTTTTTAAAATAATAATTTACAAACTAGTTTTGAAAAACTCAATTCTAAAACCATTACTCAATAGAATAAGAATTTAGTTGTTAAACTAAAGTCTAAAATTTCTTCTTTAAGAAAACTTTTGTCAAACTTTACTTATATTAAATAAGGTTTTGATAAAATGTATAAAAAAATCTATTCTCATGGTACTAGTTCTGGAATAGGGTATACTCATAAAAATTCCTTTTTTAATAATAATTACTTTGTTCCAAAAAGTTTACCCTTTTATACAAAATTACAAAGTGGGGGTCACTTGAATAAAAAAATATTCCTTAGAGTTCAATCCTTAGAATTTCATAAAGAATATTTTTTGAAACAAATGTGGTTACCTAATATTTTATTTTCAAACATCGGACCCAAGAAGGTTTGGATTCCAAAATACTAATTGTTTCATTTTCAATAAAACAATGGAAGTACCAACAAAAAAAATATTTCATAAATGGATAGTAGGTAATCTACACATATGATTAGACACAAAGATTTATTTGAAAATATTATCAAGTTGAATGGTGGAAAATTTACCTTCATAGATAATTCTCAAGAAGAGATTATCGGTATAGGTAATATTGTTCTTCATATAAAATGTTTTATTTTGAATGTTTTATTTATTAAAGGAATTAAGCACAACCTTATATGCATAAGTAAATTATGTGATGAATTTTACCTTGTAAATTTTATAAATGATAAATGTGTAGTACACAATTCCATGGATGAATTTATTCTTTGTGCCAATCAGCATGATAATGTTTACACACTTAACTTAAAAGACCTTAGGAGCCAAGAATTACCTTGCCTTAGCGAAATGGAATATCACTCTTTCTTATGAAATATATGTTTAGGACATTATAACCCAATAAACTTATATAAGTTAACAAATAATAGACTTGTTAAGGATCT
Organism: Viscum album; assembly: GCA_963277665.1. Taxonomy (NCBI): domain Eukaryota; kingdom Viridiplantae; phylum Streptophyta; class Magnoliopsida; order Santalales; family Viscaceae; genus Viscum; species Viscum album. The sequence continues at coordinate 1,090,359,018 of OY728165.1, forward strand.
AACAAAACATAGGTTTGATTATTCAAAAGTTTATGAATCTTTTAAATACGGTAAGAAACATAAGTTTTGTTTTAAATATATTAGGGAAGTCTCAACTTATGACTCTTTAAAGTTAATGCATATGGATTTATTCGGTCCTAAACAAACTATAAGTATTGGGGTAAAAGTATTATATATATTTTTTAGTTGAATATTACACTATATACACATCGGTTTGTTTTCTAGAAAATAAATCCAAAGCCTTCTGTTATTTCAAAACTTTTGTATCCAAATTTAAAAATGAGAAAAACCTTAACTTAATAATTATTCATAGTGATCAAAGTAGATAATTTTAAACTCCTAATTTGAAACTTTTTTTAGTAATAAAGTCATTACACACTACTTTTCATCTCCTAGAACCCCTCAGAAAAATTGTGTCATTGAAAGAATAAATCATAGTCTTTAAGAAATAACAAGAATCATGTTGAGTAATACAAAAATTGATAAACATTTTTGGGCTGAAGTAGTAAGTACTGCTAGTTATTCTATAAATCAAGTTTTAATAAAACCTTTTCTTAATCAAAAACCTTATGAGTTATGGACTAGTTAAAAACCAAAAGTTTTTTACTTAAAAGTATTTGTATACAAGGTATTAATCCTGAATACAAAAGATAACCTACATAAATTTTCACCCAAATTTGTTGAAGGAATATTTTTAGGATATTCCAATACTTCTAAGGCATATATATTCTTTAATAAAAATTCTTGTACTATTTAGAAAATAGTACATGTTAAATTTGGTGAAACTGAACCTTTTTTTGAAAAAAAACTCCAACCAACATCCTCCTCGGATGTGGTTTCAAAATCCTATTTTCAACCTTTGTTATAAAATTATCCTTATAAGGAAAATATAAAAGAAATAGTTTATGAAGGATTTACTCAGGAAGACTTTATACCTTATGTTGATGAACAGTTTTTACAAAACCTAAAAAATTAGTTGTTCCTTACAAATTATCCTAAGGATAGTATCATTGGATATGTTGATCAGCCTATTAGCAATAGAAGTTCATTAAGAAATGAAGTATAACATCTTTATTTTCTTTCACAATTTTAAACTAGGAATACTATTTAGGATTTAGGTGATGAGGATTAGAGAAATCCAATGAAAGATGAACTAAATGAACTCGAAAGCAATAAAGTATGGACCCCAGTTTAACTACTTAAAGAAACTTTTGTAATTGGAGTAAAATGGGTTTTTCAGAATAAATGCGATAAAAATGGAGTAATTATTAAAAAAATAAAGAGTTGTTACTAAAGGATATAATCAATAATATGGACTATATTATGAATAAACCTATGCTCCTATGGGTAGAGTTGAATCTATTCAAATTCTACTAGGCTTTGTATCATTCTTTAACTTCAAAATTTTTAAAATGGATGTGAAGTGTTATTTTCGTAATGATTATGTTCAATAGGATTTTTTTGTTAAAAAATCATGGTTTTGAAGATATAAAACATCATGAATATATTTATAAACTTACCAAATATTTATAAAAATTAAACAAGCCCCTAGAGTTTGGTATGATAGATTAACAAGATTTTTTGTTACAAAATAATTATGTTAAGGGAAAAGGTAATCTAACACTTCTTATAAAGAAAGTTAACAAAAACATTATTATTGTTCAAATCTATGTTGATGACCTTATATTCAGATCAAATCAACAATATTTGATATATTCCTTTTTGGATCTTATGAAATCTGAGTTTGAGATAAATATGATGGGTGATTTAACATACTTTTTAGGTTTTCAAATTTATCTAAAACTAGAAGGAACTTTTATATCTCAACATAAGTATATAAAATATCTTCTTAAAAATGTGTATATGATAATACTAAAAGTAATATTACTCCTATTGGTACCTCCAATACTTTAGATCTTGATGAGTTTGGTCAACCAGTTGATCGAAAAAAATAGAGGTATGATAGGAAGATTACTTTACTTAATAGAAAGTTGTCTAGATTTAATGTTTTTTATATGATTATATGTAAGATATCAATAAAATCCAAAATAATCCCACCTTAAAGATCTAAAATGAATGTTTCATTATCATAAGGGAACTATGGATTTAGGAATTTTCTATTCTTCTGGAAATGTTTTTCAACTAAAAAGTTTTTCAGATTATGACTTTGGTGGTTGTAAAATGAATATGAAAATTAACTTAGGAACATGTCATTTCTTAGTAGATTCACTGGTTTCTTGGTCCTGTAAGAAACAAAAAACTGTATCACTTTCCACTACCAAATCTGAATATATTGTCACTAGAACTTGTTGTGCACAAGTGTTGTGGATAAAACACATAATCACTGATTATGGCATGAGTTTTATAAAAACTCAGATACTAAGTGATAATAATAGTGTCATTTCATTAATTAAGAACCATGTACATCACTCCCTTATAGAACATATATATATTAGGCATCACTTTTTTAGGGATCACACACAAAAAGGAGATATCATTTTACAATTTATTGTAACACAAGATCAACTTGTTGATATTTTTACAAAACCTTTACCTTCTAATATATTTGAATAAATTAAAAAAAATCTAGGAATGATTAATTTAAAATATTCATTAATATCTAATTCTTGTTTTACCTATATCCTTACATTAAGTTACTTCTTTTCATCGAGGGAGTACATATGTTTTTTTTATTTCAAAACTTTTAGTTTTAGTCTTTTAAAAAACTTTATGGTAATGGGTTTTCTAGACTCATAATTCTTTATAAAATTTTCAAAGTCAGTATTCCTGAAAGAATATTTGGACTCAGAAAACTTTACAAATTTTTCCAGACCCAAGTTTTCTAAAAAAATTTGGGTTCATAAAACTTTCTTAATAAGTTTTACTTCTAAAAAATAATTCAAGTTTTCTTTTAAAATTTATTTTAAATAAAACTATCACATTCATATCATAATTTAGTTACTTTAACAAATACAGGAATAACATGTTATCTATACTGGTGATACTTTCTAACTCCAAAGTTATTATTATTACCTTTTATTTTTTAAATTTTATTTTATATTATTTCATTATGATTCTTTATCTTAGTTTGTGTTAAAATTCCTTCAGATTTTATAAAAACCTTATTCTGTTTCTTTCAAAAAAATTATTCACTCTAAATATGATAAAGAGTTTAAAACCTCATGAGTTGAAAATATTTTTAATCTTTTATTGAATAAATTTTCAACCGTCAGATATTTAGGATTTGAATATCAACTGTTGAAATAATTTGAAAAGAAGAACCATCATCTCGATCACCTATATAAAGGAGGAACCCCCCCCCCCATACCACATCGGTTTCTCAAGATTTTTTTCATCTAACTACTACTTTCTACAAGAGTGACCAATCTGAATTCTTTCTTTTCAATCTGATTGATTGTATTCAGTGCTAATCTGATGGATGAAAAACATGATTACAAATGTTATTTTTCATTCAGATAAAGGTTAGTGCAAAGTGATTTATTGGATAAATATGATTAGACATTAAATAAATCAATTACATTTCAAGGTTGGGAATCTATTTGTGTAGAAAAAAAATCTTAAAATTGATAATTATTACCTAGAACTTGTTCGTGAGTTTGATTCCCCTTTGAAGTTTATCAAATAGTAAGGTAATTATTATTTAAGAATGTATGTAAAATCTTACAAATTCTTAGTAAGGAAATTAAGAGGTTGGAGTGCCATCTAGAGGTGGTGGACACAATCCATCATAATAACTCTCTGATTCCTTTATAACTTTTGACAAAATTAGTACTAAAGAATATCTTTTTTCTCATGAATAAGGTTATAGAAAATTTTCCCATCTTACTCCATACAATCATCTTATATCTTTATAGATTCAAGGTTTTTTAATTCAAAGGAAATAAGACCTAGATACTATGAAAGTTTCAAACATTTTTTTATTGGACTATTTGGTTAACATGAGGAATATTGACCTTGTAAAGTGTGTTCTCTTGACTATTAATAATGTTAAGAATAATTATATTAAGTCCAAAATTATAGCATTCCTAGATTTCTTAAGTAAGATTGTTTTGGAATGTTTGAAATTTATCAAAGTTTATAATAAGTATCGTGCTATGAGGGAGAAAGATTATTTTATTAGTGAGGATATGGTAAAGAGAATGAAGTTTATGTTTGATGAGAAATCAAAGAAGTTTGTTCAAAAACCAAATATTGTTTCATTGGAGCCAGAGCCATCAAAGAAGTCATAGAAGAAGAATGAAAAGAAAAGAAAAAATTGAAACCTAAAATTCTAAAGAATATAATAAATAAAATAATAAAAATATGTTATATTATGATGTTCTTAAGGAATGGATGTGACTTAAAGCCTACAAGAATCCTAGTCTTCCTAAAATAGGATTAGACCCCATTAAGGCTAAGGTCGTAAGGATTCATGGTGCTGAAAAACTTGAGAAAGAATCTAAAAATAAGAATCAAAAGAAGAGACTCTAAGAATCTCTATTATGTGAAAATCTGATGAAAGATAAAGAAATGGAATCAGTAAATATTGTTTTACTAACTTCTTTTACAAATAAACCAAACTCGAATGTAGGGTTAATAGTTCAAGAAATTTCATTAGTTCTTGTTAATCATACCTCTATCAAAGATAAGGAAAAAATATTACTAGTCAAGACATGGTCCTAGTAGTGACACTTGAAAAACAATAGGTACTACCTTCAGTAGAAACACAATCGGCTCCTCCTTTAATAGAAAAAAATAGACACTGATTTAATCAAAAAAGGAAATTGTCAGAACAGCTCGCTATCTTGAGGAAGATCTCAACAAATAAGTTAGTGATTTGATTTAATGCCACCAAAAATTAATCTCATATAAAAATGTTGAAATTCAGTTAGTAGAAAAAGATCATACTAATAAAGATGAATAAGAAGGTCAATAAACAAAAAGAGGAGAACTAGAAGATGAAGGCTTTGAATACATTGAAGATGAAATTGAAGAGGATATTATAAAAGGTGAGGATCAAAGAGAGAAAAGAATAAAGTTATGAGTAAGAAACCCAATCCAAAAAATCATCAGATTCATCCTCATCAACATCAACCTCATTAGATTTACCATCAAAGGAAGATGATAAAAAATAATAAAGCTTAGAAGAAGAATCTTTATCAGAAGAAGAAGAAGAGTCTTCATATAAGAAGGATAAGGATGATCAGGTTTCAAAAACAAAACCTTTTGCGGTTGTTTGATTTTGTGTTTCTGGATATTAGTTAGTTGGATGCGATGCTGGCGGTTTTTCGGGCATTCTGTCTGCATTTTCACTTTGATTTCCTTTCCATCGAACTAACCTTCTTCAGAACCCGGTGAGGGTTCATCTGTGGTTTGATCGGAGAAGATTCATGCCCAGAGTGGCGTTTTTTATTCAGAACGACTCATATTCCCTCATCGGCGGCATTCCCTTGGCATGATGTTGGGATGTCCAGTCCTTCGTGATGATGGATTCATCTCATGTCCCTTGGAATGTATTTCAGGCCTCTGTGGTGGTAACAGGATATCTTGTGGAGTGCAGATGGTTTTGCCGAGGATGGTCATTATTGGTGGTGCCTTGAATTGCTTCATGCTGGGGAACCCAGATAGTCTACATGGAATTGCTTCGGATGATGATAGAGTTGGTCACCTTATCCATGCATGGCTTTTCGGATTTTGATGTTTGAGAGGGTATGGCACTGCCATCGGTACCGGGCCTGTGAATTTTTGCACGGGACAGCTTGTTGAGCAGCCATGCTCTGATGGAGGCGGGCCTTAATGATGTTGATGCTAGGGAGGGGTTCTTCTATGTAGTCTTGTTCTGGGTTTCATCCCTCTGGATTTTTAGATTTTTTTTATGTCTCTATGTCTTTGAAGTCTTGGTTTCTCCCCTTTACTTCTAAAAGGGGTTTTATCCAAAATCAATAAAAATATAGGCCTTCGGGCCATTCAGTTAAAGACTGGTTTTTTATAAATCTTATTGTAATCTATATTTTGATAGAATTTTGAAATTTTTTATCATGTATAAATTACTTCTCTATACAAATATAATTGTCTGGATGTTTTTTCCAATATGATTGGTTTAATATTATTACATATTTTCTATGGATAACTAGTTAATTCATCGTATTGTTTCATATAATTTTCTATTCACTAACATTTTAAGAAATTCATACCAAGTCCCCATCTCTTTTTGAAAATAACAAAGGGGGAGATGTTTTATATTGGGAGATTATTTATAGTAATAGAGAAATATGTTGGAGTCGGTTCCCTAGAACCAACTTCTATGTACTTTATTATAAACAAGTATTTATTATTTTGAATATTAATAAACTATTATCACATCATGATTGTTCTTTTGTGTGACACGGTATGTGATAATGTCCTAAGAGTAGATGTTTCACTAAAAGGTCATAGAAGTTCCTCGCTATGATGAGAACCCGAAAGTGCTACAACATTATTCTTGAATATATGTTCTATAGTTGAATGATATCATTTGAGAGACACAAATGATATAGGATAATAGGTTTTGAGACTCGTAGGACTTTGAGGCACCTTCTCATGGTGTGTGCTTTTGGTAATATCCTATAGGATATTATGAGAATGGTACCCAACAATAGGAAATCTACATTTATATGTGTCATTGGATGTTCCTATCAGCATAAATGTGTATTAGTACTTATACTTTATGATTATTATTGATGAATATTATAAATCATGTACTTTGATTTATTGATGAAAATTGTGATGACATATGTTCGCGATGAGGTAGGATACGTTGGGTGCGTCACAAGTAATATTTCATTAATTAATAATGCGTGATAGGATTTATCCCTTCTGTTCATTAACAAAATTTAATACTTAATACCTTTAATAGATATGATCTAGCCTAAATAAATCTATGTCCATGGTGTTTTATAGGCAAGTTTTATTTCCAAAAAGTCAAATAAAGATATAATAGAGCATATAGGTTGATGGAACTAGAATGAAACATACTCAATTTGGGATATTATGATAAATGGGTTATATTACACAATAAGTGTCCATATGAGGTGACATGTCATTACAGCATTAACTTCTTTTTATATGGGTGTCTTGGCATGTCGATAGATGTTAACCTTGTACTTTAGGCTGCTTCACCTAATGCAACTTAAAAAGGGGCCTAGAGGGTCACACACTAAGTGAATCCAAAATATCAGTTAAATAATATATTATTATTTATTATTTAATAGGTTGAATAAATATTATTCTCATACGTGGTTTAATAATTATTCTTGTATACTTGATCGCATATAAATATTTATTTTCTATTTAGTAAATATAATATTTATTTATTTATTGGTGAATAATGTAGTGATATTTTTTTAATAAATAAATTTTCATTATTCATGGTTCAATAAATATTATGGAGGAATGACAGACTGAGTTTTTAGGTCCAATGAGAGATAATAAATATTGAATATTATTTGATTAAATAATATTTAATTATAATTTTCAATTTAAGCACATGTTGATAAATAATGTTTTTATTATTATTATTTAACATGAGGTTTCATGAGGATTAAATAAATAATTAAGGGAACATGTATAATTATTTTATTTTAACCCTAACGATATATAAACCCAGTTATGTTATTTTCTCATTAATCCAAATCATTTGTATTATTTGGGCACAACAGATTTGGATAATCCTCTCAAACCTAGAGAGCTCCCTTCTCCAAGAATGCTCCCAATAATAGAGAGAAATACCATCCACCAGTTCAAGGAGAACTCTTTGGAAGCAGTTATTGAATTGATCAAAGGTGGACCATGTAAGTGCAAGGATCTATCGTGATAGCAATTGTATATTCCTTTAGCGATGTCTGTAGATTCAAGGAACACATGTGGATCACCACTAGAGGCAATATACACTAGGTTTCTACAACACAACAATGGTGGACCACTGATCTATCACCATATTTATCAATGAATAAAAAAATCCAACAAACGTAATTCTTTATTTAATTAAATTAATTATAAATAATATGTGATGATCCTCTTTCTCAGTTTTGGTGTAATTCTTTATTTTCTATTTCTTTGACTCAATTTTGTGGATTGTGACGTTCATCTTCATATAGATATAAAATTTATCATTGATTATGGAAAAAATAAAAGTTGGGAACTATCCATCACATTCTTCAACTACGCCCAGAACCTAGAAGTGGAATCATTGGGATCACATAATTATTTATAATTATTTAAGATCATTGGTGATTTACGTATTTTAATTTATTTATTTTTTTCAATTCAGGTTTAATCATTATTTTAATATGAATTGAGAGATATGTTTCTTCCTCCTTATTTTATAATATATCTAATTAATATTTTTAATTTTATGATTAAAATAAAATATAGGAACTCATCTGAAGGTGCCAAGATTTCTAGCTAGACAACACCAGACTACACGACATGTAACTGGAGTTACACGCCGTGTAGTCATGTTCAACACATCAGAATTGATTTGAAAATCAATTCAAGATTATGAATTTATTATTGCATTAATTATAAACTTAATTCACCATGTGTTAACCAGAATTTAATGGCTCACAGTCATCCATACTACTCACTTTGTATCCCACATACCCAGCGTGTTGTCCCTTTAAGTCTCAGATAGGTCGTGTCTTCCATAAACGGCCTACCTAACTGGTGACTGTGTAACTTGGAGTTCATATGGAATGTGTACCATTGGACACATCATGTGATCCAAATTTTCTGAGGCACAGATTACACATAGAGTCCCTAGGTGTGTGTCTTGGATAGATGGTGAGAGGTGTACACATCATGTAGATCAGATCTCCACACTGTGTACTTATACCAGGTTATGAAGATTTAAAATTTATTTATTTTACTGCGTAAACCTTGAGAAATGTACTTGTGTGTGGTCATAAATATAGGACATGCCATGCGATAGGTTTTAATATACATAAATATTTAAATGTTTAATTAATATCTGCGTAATATTCAGATCTGCAGATCATGTATGATTCGTATTACAATTTATTACTCTACGTGCATTTAAGCATAACACGTGGCTGACAAATCATGTAATTTGTTTAATCATCCATAAAGTACACGTCATGAAAGTATGTGATATGTTATTTATGTTATATGTAACAAAGAATAAACAAGTATACAAGTATAATACATGTTGGATAGATTATGAGAGGTATTCGCCCTATATCCTCCAAGGTGCATTTATGTACACGGTTAATTTTAAATTAATTTATTTAATTTGTTTAAAATTATAATCTCAATGAAACTCGTATGAGAATTAAGATAAAAAGGATTGACTAATTAAAGATAATAATTGATCGATTCGAGAATGATTTATATTAAATAATAACGATTAAGAATTGAATGCTAGTTTTATTAAATGCCTAATTCATTGCATGCATGTGTATGATCATGGTATATACCAGACCTTTTTTATGTGATTGGATTCATTTAATTTATTATTAAATTAAATTGTTAGCCAGGATGCCTTCTCTCCTTTCATTATGTAGGGAATGTGTGTCCATGGTTTCTTTTATGTAAACCCATTTTTCCCCTCACCTATGTGTTAGTAAAAGGTATATGTAACGGATGGAACCCCCAAGATAGTGGAGTTAGTTCATGTTTAGAGCCATGGTGAAACCAATCCAAGAAGATTCATAGGTGGATAGGTGGAAAGCTGCAACACGAACCTTAATTGGTTCAAGGTTTTTTTTCCTAGGTCAACGGTTAGTTTATCAACAACTAGATAAACTAACAACTAGTAAGAGATCATGATCATACCACTTTATTTTATTTCTATCAGTTTCATTTTTACTAACAAGCAAGTAAGATACATCTAAAATAAACCAGTTTATGCTTAAATATTATCTAAGCCATTATTGATCACTTAAGTAATCCTACTTAATATCAATAATCATGTTATAAAGATAATAATTGTAAATTTATGCATAAAAGGATAAAATCCCTCAATAAAATATTAAGTTAGTATATCCTTCCATTACTTCAGTTAGAATTGAACCATAGTTTAAAGTGTTTGACCGGACAAAGTTGGGGTACTTTCAATTATCGGGGAATTATAACTTGAGGTTTTGGGTTGAATTAACTTAGTTGAAATAAAGGGTTGACTTCCAAATAAATACTTAGTGTAACTGAGAGTCAAAGGTTGAGGAAATATAATTAAGGATTTCAGGATTGGGGATTCCACTTAGTAGATCAAGGAACTGTGAGTTAATGCTGTTGGAATTTGGAATGCCTACCTAAAATCATTTGAGTTTCTTGACCAACCATATTTAGGTTAATGAGAAGGGGAAAATAGATCATTTACATTAGAATATCCAAGAAATAGGATATTCTAAATCAAATGGTGAGGGATATTGGGTTTCGATAAAATAAAGAGAGACTAATAAATATAATAATTATTTATTTGTCTAAATTTTATCACATAAAGTACTAAAATTCTGCTTATCTTATTTTTTAGAAACGGAAATAAAATTACATCAAAAATATCATTGCAATCCATACTTGAGAAGGAAAACCTTATTGCTGGAAAAAAATTCCAATAGTGCCAAAGGCGACTACATGTCATCCTTCATCATGAAAGGAAATTATATGTTCTAGAAGAACCTTTACGAGTTGTGCCTAGAAATGAGGAAAATGATAAGGATCTATCTCTCTATGAGAAACATCTGAATGATAATACATATGTTCATTACTTCATGTTATCATTCATGTCTAATGAGATTTTAAAGTAACATAAGGATATAGATGTCTATAGCATGATGTCTCACCTTCTAGATCTCTACCAAGAGAAGGCAAGACAAGAGAGGTACGAGATCTCCAATGCTTTGTTCACAACTAAGATTGGAGAGTTTGTGTCAGATGGGCCTCATGTAGTCAAGCTTATCAGCTACATTGAATTCCTTCACATATTAGGGATTAAATTCCTAGATGAGTTTCATAAAAATCTCATACTTTCATCACTACTAAAGACCTTCTCTATATTTATTATGAATTATAATATGATCAATAATGAGAATAGTCTTTTGAAACCTCTAACCTTGATTTTCCAAGTAGATAATGACATGGGGTGTGATAAAACGGTGGTCCTTATGGTGAATAAGAAAAGGAAGAACAAGGAAAGGGGGCCTAAGGCCTATAAATAGTCTAAAGATCCCAAGCACCATCCTTCCAAGAAGGAGAATATCTAAAGGTAATGTAAGGAAAAGTAGGTAGTATGTTTTTCATGTGGCAAGACAGGACACTGGAAGAGGAACTTATCCCAAAAGAAAGGGGAAGCTAAAGCTGAATTCATTATCAAGTGAAATCTTTCCATTTATACACATTGGGTATTAGATATAGCTTGTGGTGATCACGTCTATATCCAAATAAATAAACCAAGTATATTTTGGAAGATTTTCAAAGGATAGGTGGATCTGCAAGCTGTCAATGGTGTGAGGTTGGATGCCATGTCCATTTGTGACTACCACCTTTCATTGACAATGGGAATGATTTTGGTTTTAAGATATTGTTATTATGTACCTAAAGTTACCAAGAAAACGATTTATGTGTCATATTTAGATACAGATGGGTTTATTTTAATATTTGGAAATAAAATTTGTTTATTTTATAAGAAAAAAATATGTTATGGTATGACTCATTTAAATAATAGTATTTATGTATTAAATTATGAAAACCAAGTATTGGAAATCAATAATGAATCATGTTCACACAACTCATATAACACACAGTTGTGGAATCACTATCTTGGTCATGTAAACATGAAAAGTTTGACAAAGCTCTGTCAATATGATTATTTAGACTCCTCTAAGATAAAACCACTTGATAGATTTCATGCTTGATTGCAAGGAAAAATGACCAAACCACCATTCGGTGGATAGAGTGAAAGGGCCACAAAAATTCTAGGATTGGTACACATTGATGTGTGTGGACCATTTCCAATAGAAGATAGAGGTGGATATTATTACTTCATATCTTTTACTAATGACTTGATTAGATATGGATATATCGACTTGATGAGGTATAAGTCTGAGACCTTTGATAAATTCTAGGAATTCAATAATAAAGTAGAAAATCAGCTTGGTAATAAGATAAAGAAGCTTCAATCAGATCGAGGTGGTGAATATCTTAACTAAGAGTTCATCTAATTTCTACAAGAGTTTGGGATTATATCTCAACTCACTCCACCTTATACACCATAGTGGAATGGTGTTAGTGAAAGGAGGAACTATACCTTGTTGGATGCGATAAGGTGGATAATGAGTTATACAGATCTTCCATTATCCTTTAGGGATATGCATTACAAACTTCAGAATACACATTAAACTAAGTAACAAATAAAGTAGAAAATGGAATTCCCTTCAAGATATGGAGTGGAAAGAAACCCATTTTTCTCATACATGTGTATGGGGTTGAGAGGCATTTGTTAAGGCCTTCTCGGGCAACAGATTTTCACCCTAGGGAATAAGGTGTATCTTTATAGGTTATCCTATGGAAACAAAGGATACTATATATATAACCCCTCAGACAAGAAAGTGATTGTCGCCATACAATTAGTCTTTCTTGAGAGGGGTCACACCCTCAAAAAAGATAGTGTGAGAAAGATTTACTTCGATGAAGTTGATGATCAAGATACACAAGAGTTGGTATAGGTACATATTTAATAGGTCCCCATGTAAGAAGTGGTTTCTGAAACAAAATTATTGTGTAGGAGTGTAAGATAGGTAAGAGAAACAAAGAGATATGGTTTTCTAATCACTGAATATGGTGATTCATTATTGGTTGACGATGATGAACCTCTCTCATACAAGGTTGCGGTAGAGGGATCAGAAGCTGCAAGATGGTAAGAAGCTATGAATTCTGAAATGGATTCCATGTATCAGAACCAAGTTTGGGTTCTAGTTAATGCGTCAATTGAGATAAATCATGTTCGATGCAAATGGGTATTTAAGTGGAAAATGGACATGAAAGGTAAAGTAAGTATCTATAAAGAAATTCTAGTGTATAAAGGGTTTAAATAGCGTAAAGGAATTGACTATGATGAAACCTTTTCACCAGTTTCCATGTTTAAATCCATTATAATTATACTTGCTAAAGCATCTTACCATGACTATGAGATTTGGTAGATGTATGTAAAAATTGAATTCCTTAATGGGAACCTTCAGGAAGATATATATGTGACACAACCAAATGTTTTTTTGACCCTAGTTGATGCCAAAAGTATTTGAAAGTTGTAGAGATCCATTTATGGATTAAATAAATCATCTAGGTTATGGAACATTCAATTCTATGAATCCATAAAAGAATTTGGTTTCATTAATAATGAATGTGAGCTTTGTGTTTGTAAGAGTTTTAGTGGGAATATAGTCATTATCCCAATATTATATATTGAATACATATTACTTATTAAAAATGACGTACCGGTCTTACAATCTGTTAAGGACTGGTTAAACAAGTGTTTCTCCATGAAGGACTTAGGTGAAGTGGCATATATTCTAAGGATCAATATCATTAGTGATATATCCAAGAGGATACTTTGACTAAGTCAAAGTATATATATTGACCAAATACTAAAGAGATTTAGTATGGAATAATCTGAGATGGGATTAGTTCCAGTGTCACATAATTTACATATTTCTAAGAAAATGTGTCCTTAGACACAACATGAGAAAGAGAGAATGAGTAATATCACATATGATTCGGTGATAGGATCAATCATGTATGTCATGTTATGTAATAGACTAGATATTTTCTAGGCATTGATCATGGCAGGAAAATATCAAGCAGGACTAGGAGAACAACATTAGACTGTTGTTAAGTATATCCTTAAGTATCTAATAAGAACAAAGGATATGTTCCTGGTGTATAAACAAGATGAATAGCTGGTCATCAGTGGTTATATTGATTCTAGTTTTCAGAGAGATCAGAATGATCTGAAATCACAATCATGATATGGTTTTTGTCTCAACGGAGGAGTTAGGAGAACCGTGGGTATAGGTTTTTCCCACGAAATTTTTTTCCCTACGAAACCTATACCCATGGTTCTCCTAAAACCGTGGGTATAGGTTCATTTTTCAGTAGTTTAAATAATATTTAATTATAATTCACAAGTTAAGTGCATGTAAATAAGTAATGATATTATTATTATTTAACATGGGGTTTTTCTAGGATTAAATAAATAATTAAGGGCACTTGTGCAATTATTTTATTTTAACACTAGTGATATATAAACTCAGTTATGTTATTTTCTAATTAAGCAAATTCATTTGTATTGGTTATGCACAATGGATTTGGATAATCCTCTCAAGAATAGAGAGTTTCCTTCTCCAAGAATGCTCCCAAGAACAGAGACCAAACCTCCCCACCAGATCAAGGAGAGAGCTTTGGAATCGGTTCTTGAAGAGATCAAAGGCAGACAACACTGTTGGATCGAGTTATACCAAATATGAACAAGAGGGGGGTGAATTGTGTCTTTTACAATTTCTTTTGAGAATCATGATGATTTCCAAATCTATCCTTTATCTTTATCACAATTTATATGCAGCATAAAATAAATAGATTGAAGAACGCACGAATATATAGTGGTTCTGGGAACAGATGGCCCCTAGTCCACTCCAACAACGCTCTACTCCACAAGCTTGGTGATTTTAACTATTTAGTCCTCTTATCAATAGAACACCCACAACTGAGTGCAGGCAGTTGACACCTTTACAAGATAAGGCTAAAATAGAGCCTTCTGGTTTATACACATAACCGAATACATAGCTTAGTACGAGAAGCCGATTACTCAAAATAGAAAGAGTATTTTTCTAAAAATGATTTCCAGTTGTTCTTCACAGTTGCAACAGCATGCAACTGATAGTAGATGTATCGTCATCTTTAGAAAAGATGCTCTTTAGGTAAGAGCAGTTCTGAGTCGATCTAGCTAAAAATAGATATTGAAATAAAATCAGAAACATTAACAATAATAGATTCATAATAGATCTTCGATTTAGAATAATAATCTTTAATGCTTTTCTTTTTCTTCATAAAAATAGATTCTAATGGATCTTGGTAGCAGTGTGATTCATATATCTCTTTTCACAATGATTTTTCTCTCTGTATGTAATTCAAAATAACACAAATATATAAAGAATAAAGATGAGCATTTTTATTTCAAATTTAGATCCACAGATGTCGCCTTAACAATCGTGATATCCAAATGCTTGAATAACATAGTATTCATAACTTCCCTTAATAATCGGCATGAAATCTTCCTCTTAAATTGATCCTTTGAATCATAAATAAATGGCTTTAAATCGGTCAAAGATGTGCTTTACTATCGGGTTTTTAATCTTTCTTGAAATCAGCCTGATATTCCACATAAATACCATTGCATGATAAAGTCATATTTTAAATCTCTGATGCTAAACGTAGTTTTGGTGATCTATTCTTCAAACGTAAGGTTGATCTCAAATGTAGGGTTGATCTCAAACATAAGGTTAATCATACATACTTTTCTATTCAACTTTCAAATGTATGGTATATTATCCATACTTTCCTTTTTAGAAACACGTAAGATACATGATCCATACTTTTTGATAGTACGTAAGGTACATTATAAAAGTAAGGTTGATGATCCATACTTTTGTGAAGAAAACATAAGGTTCCATATTTACGTAAGGTTCTTCTTCCATACTTTTATAATATAAAAAATGTAAGGTTCCTTAAAAACATAAGGTTCTTTTACCATACATTTCTGAACTCCTGTAAAGTAAACATAGGATTTAATCCTTACGTTATGCTCTTCAACATAGGGTATAAACAATGTTTCCAGAACATGCTAAAATGATTTCCAAACACTTTTTCAAATATTCCACACAGATTAAAATGCTTAATATTATTCTAAAATATAAATATAAAGAATATTAATTTAATTAAATATACTCAAATTAAAATCATTAGAATAACAAACAAGGGTATTTTTGAGCATCAAAATCATTATAAAAATATAGAGTATTGTTGAAACAATACGTACCCAACAATCTCACCTAATCATAATAGTATAGAGTATTATTGAAAATAGCACTTTCTTAACAATATCCCCCTTTTTGATGATCACAAAACCCATGAAATAACCCATAAAATTAATTACATATAATTTAGATTTTTTCAAGGATAAAATAATTATTTGTTTTAATATAATTGTTTCAACAAGAAATAAATAAAGTGTTATCCATAGTTCTCCCATATATAAAGAAAATAATATCTTGTGTTTCTCCAAATTTCTCCCATAAAGGTAAAACATAAATACAATATAAAATGTTGTATTGTATCCAAATTTCTCCCCCTGAGAAAAATATTGATCCATTTTCTTAAAATAAAATATTGTGTTTATACAAATTTATCCCCCTTTTGTGATATCAAAAAGAATGATAGAATAAGGAATATAACACATTTAAAGTAGCACTGAACTTAAGTAAATACTATCACATACTGTTTATCAATAAATGATTATGGATTCTGGAATTCTAACATAGACAGAATAGTAAAACAAATTAAAAACACATAAAAATGAGATTTAAAAATATTTTATTGAAAATATATGTAAAAGTACATAATTGATACATGAATCAAGGTTGGGCTAAAAGAAATTGAAAAAAGGGTATTTCGGTGACTCTGAATAACTTCCTTTAGCTCTGATAACTGCATTCTCAACCTATTCATCAGTCTATATCCTAACTGAATTGTCAGATCTCTTACTTTCTACATCAAATGAATATATTTAATGAGGTTTACTCTGAAAAACTCATGAAATCATTCTTCCTTTTCCATGAACTAATTTAGCTTCTTAGTGAATCGGTCTAGTAATTGTCTAATACTTGGTTCATCTAAGGTAAGATGATCAACAAGGAATTTCTAATTGTCCAACAAGATAGAAAAAGGAATTCTATTACACTATAAATCCTTCAACCTATCATTCATATTGCTCATTACAGTTGTAATGCCCTCAAATCTTTTGATCAGAACAGGAGAAGCACCTGATGTACTTACTTGACTGCTCGTGAAAATTTCAAACTGTTTCTCCATAAAAATTTTGAATTATTTCAAATCTAATTTCAGTACAACTTCATATTTCAACTTTTCAACTTCTTCAATAATTATTTGTTAAAAACATCAACTTCTTACATTGAAACAGAATTGTCCTTCAGATTTTTAAATATTTGTTTCTCTTTTTCTAACTCTCTTCTTAAATCATCATTCTCAGCTTTAGCTCTGTTAAAATTTCAGAAAAATTCCACAACATGATCTGACATAGAATCAGAGGCACCCTACGCTTGATTTACAACCTGATTTATCAAAATTAAAGGCAGTTATTGAGAATCAGATATCTAATATGTAGCCTTCTCTACTGTTTGCTCAATATATTTTTCCTTAGAGTCATGAACTAACGCATCCATAAAAAAATCATTTAAAACTTCAGTGTGAACATAAGATGGACTCTTTCCTCTATTAACATTTTCATCAGGTTGTTGCTCCTCATGAGCATCTGCATTCTCTTCCTCTAAAACAGGTTCTTCTTGAAATATTTCATTTTGAATAACTTCAGTAGGTAGTGCAGACTGTTCTTGAACAAATTCAGTTTGATCCACTTCAACTTCTCCAAGCTCTACCTCTTCCTAAGGTTCAACTTTGTCTTCAATTTTAGGTACCACCTCAATCTGAGAAACAACTTCTCTTACAAAACTATAGCTTAAAAGATCTCCAGTTTTAATAGCATTTGTTTGAACAAGCTACTCATCATATTGAGTCACTTTGTACCTTTTCCTATGAAGTCCCTCTTAACTTCCCTCATCTGTAGGTGCATTAACTACTACAAATATAATTCTTCTTGATGTTTTTGAAACATCACTAGTCCTTGATTCTGTTATTTCTTCTTTGGTTTTCCCAGTTTTCTATTCCTGAGCAGACTCCTGATCTTCATCAGCACCAATAGGCATAATATTTCCTTTCACAGTACTCTAGAAAAATCCTACTCTTCTTAAATTTCTAGCATTGAACATGTTACTATAATGGCATTGCACTCTAGAATTTACTAATCTCACCACATCAGACATAAAAAATAATTTTGAAATGAACCTCCAAGTTCATTCTAGCCTCTAGTTGACAGTAGTAGTTCAAATACCTTATCATATAATGATGAAAATTTAACTTTATGTCACTTAGAAATAAAAACATCAAATACATATCAGGATATAAAATTTTCTTCATTTCAGACATCCTTATGGCAATCCCTGTTTGAACAAATTTTACAAGAATTTTATAATTTGGCTCTAAATTCTTGACTAACATTTTTCTGATATTTATATAACCAAATAAAAATGGCATAAAGTCCTCTAAATTATGTCCATTATCTCCAATGGATTTCAAATAAAAGTGATAAACTCCCTCATGAGGGAATTTTAAGATTCTAGCTATTTCTACAGACAAAATAGAAAAATCTCGATCTTCAATTTTCATGAATTTGGAGTCCTCTATATCTCCAAGACTAAACTGAATAGATTTAAAGAAATTTTGCAACTCTACCTCATACAGAAATTCTGTGTTTTCATCACTGAATGTTTTTTTGAGATTCTGAAAATCCAAAGCTTACTTCAGCGTTAGATTAGTCTGGTACAACCATTCCAAATAAATTAATTTTCCCTATAAGATCTCCCTCCCTACCAAATGTTGATGCTTGGCATTACTAGCTTCTCCTTTCTCGATTCTCTTTTTCTTTCCCATTTCTATCTCAAATTTTTGAAGGCTGGAAGGTTTAGGGTTTCGAAGGTTCAGTCAAAGATAGATGAAGGCGGTAAGTGTTTAGGTGTTTCGAAAGGTTTTAAGAAAATGAACGTGTTTGAAATTTGAAACGGGTTTTGATAACCTTGATTACCATGTCATTACAAACAAAATAATCATTAAATTATTTAAAATAAAGTAAAAACATTCGCGAGGGAAAAAATTATAGCAGTAAAGGCGAAATTTTAAATTATTCTAAAAACAAATAATTAAATTATTTAAAAGACTGAAGAATAAAACAAAATAAGAATTAATATAATCAAATAAGTAAAATTAAAATTAAAATTTAATTTAAAGTTAAATAAACCTAGCTCTCTCTTAATAAAATAAAACCTTGCAGTGGGAAGTGGTTTAGTAAAAATATCAGCTAGTTGAATTTCAGTACTTACAAATTCTAAGAATATATCCTTTTTAAGAACATGATCTCTTAGAAAATTATGTCTGATATCAATATTCCTAGTCCTAGAATGATTAATAATATTTTTTGAAATATTTATTGTGCTCGTATTATCACATAAAATGGGTGTATTATTAAAATTTAGTTCAAAGTCCATAAGAGTATTTTTTTTATCTACAACACTTGTGCACAACAACTTCGTGCAGACACATATTATGCCTCGGATGTTGACAAAGCAACTGAGTGTTGTTTCTTAATAGACCATGAAATTAATGATTTTCCTAAAAGTGACAAGTTCCTGAGGTGATTTTTCTATCTAATCTACAACTTTCAAAGTCAGCATATGAAGATAAAATTAAATTAAAATCAAAATTTTTTGGATGGAGAAGATATTGAAAAACAGTTCTTTTAAATATCTAAAAATTATTTTGACAGCACTTAAGTGAGATTCTTTAAGATTAGATTGAAATATTTCACAAATACATACTAAGTACATTATATATGTCCTGCTAGTAGTAAGATATAATAAACTACCAATCATACTTCTATATAACTTGTTATCAACTGATTTTTCAGTTTCATCCAAATCAAGTTTTATATTAGTACACATAGGAGTTGTATATATATTGTTATTTTCAAATCCAAATTTTTTCAATAAATCAGTAATGTATTTGCTTTGATTCAAAACATTTCCAAAATATTTTTGATAAATTTAAAGTCCTAAAAAGAAATTTAATTCTTCCATCACACTCATTTCAAATTATTTTTGCATTAAGTTTGAAAATTCATGACAAAGTTTTTTATTTGTTGATCCAAAAATTACATCATCAACATAAATTTGAACCAATAAAATACTAGAGTTTATAGTTTTCTTAAATAATGTTGGATCTGTCATTCCAAAAGTTAATCATTTTTCAAAAGAAAAGAACTTAATATTTCATACTAACCTCTAGGTGATTGTTTAAAGCCATAAAGAGCTTTAGTAAGTTTTAAAACAGAATCTGATTTTTGAGAATTTTCAAAACCAGGAGGTTGATCAACATAAACTTCCTCCATTAAATAACCATTTAAAAAGGAATACTTAACTTCCATCTAAAATAATTTAAAGTTCATATGAGATGTATAGGCTAAAAGGATTCTAATGGATTCTAATCTAGCTACAGGTGCAAAGGTCTCATCAAAATCTATACCTTCTTCCTAATTATATCTTTTATCTACTAGTCTTTCTTTATTTATAGTTATTATTCCTTGATCATCCTTTTTATTTATAAAGACCCATTTAGTTCCTATAATTGGATAATTTTGCGGTCTTTTAACTAAATTCCAAACTTCATTTCTCTTGAACTGGTTTAGTTCTTCTTGTATTTCTATCATCCAACTTTTATTAACTAAGTCTTATTCTATTGACTTAGGTTATAATTGGGATAGAAAGGCAGAAAACTCAACAATATTTTCAAAATTTCTTCTAGTTTTTATTATAGTGTATAGGTCTCATATAACAGTTTATAAAGGATGGTCCTTTAGGGTTCTAGACAATCTAGGTAATACACTATTATGTTCATCAGTGTCATGTTCTTCTAAACTAGACTAAACTTTACTTATATCTTTTTCAAAATCAACTTTCATGTTCTCAAGTCTCATGTTATCATTAGAGTCAGATTCATCAATTTGCTCTTCTCTTTTCTAAAAGGGATCAGATTCATCAAATTTCACATGAACTGATTCTTCAACAATCCTTGACTTTTTATTAAAAATTCTATAAGCTTTGGAAGTTTCAGAATATTCTAATAAAATTACTTCATCATATTTTGGATCGAATTTACCAAGATTTTCCTTGGTGTTCAAGGTTTAAACCTTGCATCTGAAAACCTTAAAGTACTTTACTTTCAGTTTTCTATTATTCCAAAGTTCATAGGGTGTCTTTTTGAAAATAGGTTTGATTAAAACTTTATTCATTATATAACAGACTGTGCTTACAGCTTCTGCCCAGAAATAGGTAGGAAGACTATATTCATTTAGCATAGTCCTAGACATTTCGTAAATAGTTCTATTTCTTCTTTCAACAATCCCATTCTGTTGAGGTGTTCTTGGTGCAAAGAAGGTGTGCTTAATACCTAAATTTGAGTAAAAGGAATTGAATTCCAAATTCTCAAATTCTCCACCATGATCACTTCTTAATGAAATTATTTTTAAAAAAATCATTTTGAAAAGCTCTACAAAAACTTTCAAATATAGTAAAAGCATAGTTTTTATATTTTAGAAAATAAATCTAAGTAAATATAGAATATTCATCAACTAAAACATATACATATAATTTCCCAGCCAAACCTTCTATTATTGAAGGTCTAAACAAATTCATATGGATAAGTTCTAAAGTTTTAGATGTATCAATTTTTTTAATTGATTTGAAGTATGATTTAGGTTGCTTTCCAAGTTGACATGCATCAAAAAATCTATCACTATCAAATTTAAGACTAGGTAAATCAAAAACTAGTTGTTTCTTAGATAACTTATGTAAATCATATATATTGCAATGTCCAAGTCTTTTATGCCAGATCCAAGATTAATTTATCTTAGCAGTTAAACAATTTACTTTTTGTTTACACGAGGAATTTAAGTTCATAGTATAAACATTATTAGTTCTGAGTGCTCTAAATTTAAGTAATTTATCTTTAAAAACAATACATCAGTTGTTAGAAAAATCAACCAAATAACCATCATCACATAGTTGCGAGATACTTATCTTGTTGTAATTCAATCCTTGTATTTAGATTACTTTATTGATTGAGACAGCTTCTAGATCTCCAACAGTTTCAATGCCAATTATTTTACCTTCAGCATTATCACCAAATCTGATTAATCTTGCATTATCTTGAGTTAATGTTTTAAAGTTTGATGAGTTCCTAATCATATGCCTGGAGCAGTCACTGTCCATATACCATATTTCAGTTCGGATTTTGTGACCTGCTTTCTCAATAGTTTCAACCATAAAGAACATATTTTCCTTTATATTTTATTCTTCCTTTTCTGAGTCAGACATTGATGAGGTATTGGAGTCTTTAGAAACACTCCAAGCAGCTTTCATTGCACTTTTGTCTTTTTTTTTCATAATCATTGTTTTTGAAAATTTTCTTTTTCTTTTCCATTTTTAATTGAGGACATTCAGGTATTATGTGACCCATCTTTTTGCATTCATAGCATCTGAATTCCTTCAGTTATTTTTAATCTTTCCTAAGGATTTTATAAATCCCTTCTTCTTTCTATAGAATTTACTAAATTTCCTGGCTAACTGAGCCAGTTCCACATCTAAATCAGATGAATCAGAACTTTCTAGTTTTCTCTTGATCTCTTGCTTCATATTTCTTCTCTTCTTTTGGGATGTTACTTTCAAAGTAGTATTTTCTCTCTCGATCAAGACTTTATGGTCATTTGATTCATCTTTAATATCATCTTCATACATCATCAGGGTTCCAATTAATTCTCTCATATTTAGATCTTTGACAGGTGATGATTGCCCAATGGAAGCCGATATTCCATTCCATATGGGTGGTAGTACTCTCAGTACTTTTAAGGCTTGATATGCTTGTTTGATAGGATCTCTCAAGGCATTGATGTTGTTGACTATTTTTTTAATCATTCCATTCATCCGAGTGATTCTTTCACCATCAAGCATTCTAAATGTATCAAATTTTTGTTTTTCTATAGCATACCTCATTTGTCTGATATTGTCAGTTTCTTCATAGACAACTGTAATTGTCTGCCATATCTGATATGAAATAGCACATTGAGATACTCGATTTAATTCATATGGGCCTAGACCATAGATGATAGCATTCATAGATTTTGACTTTATGTTATACTATGCTTCAGTAGCTTCACTCCATGTTTCAGGGTTCTCATGAATTTCATAAGGAGTAAGAATTTTTTAGTAGAATCTATATCAAAGATTTTTTAGATAGATAATCATCATCGACTTCTAATATCCATAGTTTTCACCATTGAAGTACGGAGCTCAAACCATTTACATTCCCTCTCATGTATCATCCATTGATATCTCTAAGTATAATCCTTTGAAAATTTCAGCTTTTTATAGCTTTAACAAAAGAACCACCTCTCATACCAATTGTTGGATCAGGTTATACCAAATATGCACAAGAGGTGGGTGAATTGTGTCTTTTATAATTTCTTTGAGAATCGTGATGATTTTCAAATCTATTGTAACACCCCAAGATTTCATAGTACATTATTTTTTCAATGTAATTCAATAACTTGCACTACACACAACACTGAGTTCAAGCGCACCATGACTTACCAAACTAGCCGTTCAAAAGCGGTTATGAATAGTATTAACTGAATTTTGAATTTTATATAACCCTTATAATTTTAGAATCCATATTATGAGTTTATTAGACATAATATAAGAACAAATTCATTTTTTTAGATAAAAGAAGTATTTTTTTAAATGCAATTGTACCGCCTTTTAATGGAAAACCCTTTTTAAATCCAATATTTGAAACTTTTATATATTCAATTTGACAAAATAAAATTCTTCTTTATAATCGGGACAAAATAATTTAGTTTCAATAAATTTTTGGTGTTTTTCTAATAACTTTCATATTTGGGTGAATAGTGAAAATATTATATTTTAAGTGAAAACAACTTTTTTAATCCAAATAATTTATAGTGTTGAATTATACATTTTAATGGTTTGGAAGTATAATTAGATTATATTTTTACCATTTAATCCAATTATGGTCATTGTAAGTAATTTCAATTTGAAATTGGACATAAAAAAGTGTCAATCTTTTGATAGTTATTATATCTTAAAAATACGCTTTTTGGTTTTGACAACGGGAATTAATTTTAAATTAATAAATGCAATTTATATTTTTATAATTTTTTAAAATGGAATTAATTTTTTAATTTGGAATATCGAAATTATCTTAGGGTGAATTTTTGGTATTTTTCTGAAAACTTTCAATTTTTGATGAATAGTGAAAAACACTGAGTTATAGTTTAAAACCGAATTTTTATTTAAATAATTATTTATTTTATTTAAATTTATTTTAGGTCAAAATAGATACATAATACCTATATAAGTTTAATTTAATTAATTGGAGTCTATTTATAATAATTTTAGATATATAAAAATTTTATTGAACTTTTCACCGTCTTTTACCCGCCTCCTAGGAGAATTTTCAAATTCACATAAAACATAATTTTACCACTTCTGTGAATAGAATTTCAAAAATACAAGAGACAAGGTTTATATCGGTAAGTAAAATGTGGTTCAATGAGATGAAAATAGTTTTTGGTGAATATTAACTTTTTACTTTTATTTACCACGGTTAAAAGTAAATAGAGTAATTAAGGGTAAAAATGATATTATTATTACCCTAACACATGTCCTAGTTCTATTGGATAAGTATAATTCGACCAAAAACAACCTTAGGAATAAAATATGAACCTCTTTTGTCCACTTGGATTAGATTAGGACACTTATTATTTTTTTTTAAGGAAGAGTTAAAAGAGTTGAAATCAAAGTTTAATAACTAAAACATTTTTAATATAGGGTTATACATAAGATAAATTCGATTATAAATATTCATTAGAAATATAAAAATATTTCCTACATAATGGTATTTTATTTATAATTTTTTGACATTAAATAATTTAATTTATTTATGACACAATGGTGATGTAGTAATTACCTTATTAATGAAATATTAAAATAATTAATATTTAAATACACAAATAAATGTAATTTGAGACTTTTAAGGAATTAAACTAATTTTATAAGTTTCTATGACATGTTAGGGTTCATTAAATTATTTTTTTATGAAGTAATAATGCTGTTATGAATTTAACAAAAACAAAATACCAAATAGTGTCAAAATTGACATAAAAGCGTTTTTAAAACAAATATTATATTATTAATTGATATTATATTCCTAAAAATTTAATTTTCATACAAATGAATTCGATAAAGTTATATATATTAATAATTAACCACTTGGGTTTTTCTTGGCTTGTTATAGTAATTTTATTAACCATATAATATAAGAATACAAAAAGACATGGTAAATGTCAAAATATTTAACTAAGAGTTAAATATAAATTATAGGGTTAATATGGTGACCTAAACCTATCTAAAATCTATTGGTTGAAATTATTTCGACCCATACCCACCCTAGACTAGAAATAAGTTCCTTTGGAGCCATTAGAAACCGAATATGAATTTATTATAAAATAATATTTTAATTTGTTCCTAAGGTGCCCCTCACCCCTCTTATAAAAGGGCACTTCCCCTTCTCTCAAATTCACACCTTCAAAGCCTTATGGATCGGCCAACCCCTGCCAAAATATCCTATCAACTTTACTCAAATCATCATAGAGGCCTTCCTTTAGTCAGAAATCCAACTTAAGGAGCCCTTTTGATCAAATCTAAAGGAAGAACCCGAAGGAGAGGTAAATATTTCATCACCTCTTTCAAGTTCTTTTCTTCTTCCACTTCTTCTTTCCTTGTTTTTTCCATTAAAAAATAATAACTATAGTATATTATATATACTATGATGTTATTATAAATATGGTACAACCATATTCATTATTCTATCCATCCTTTGAATTACATGTCACCATATGTGCGTACGTACGGCTTACCGTCTCCACGTTGTGGTGTAGTTGTTATTGAATACATTATTATTTGGATGGGTATAATAATGATGTATAATTAATTTAAATAATAAATATAACATGATAATGATTCTATATATATTATGTACCATCCAATTATATAATATTTTAATATCGAAAGAATGATATTGTCGCTCGTGTGTACGTACGGATTACCATCTCCACAAACACGATGAGATTAATTCCCCATCATATCCATTCAAGACTAATTTTCATTATATGATTAAAAATAATGTTTAAATACTTGATATAACTCTGGATATTAATAAGGTAAATCCCATCCATAACAAATATGACTTACGTAACAAAGCATATAAAGGAAAATTAATCAGTTAACACCCGAAACGACGATAATACTAAGATATTATTAACAAAGCAATATTAAAAGATCATATATGATATCATATTAATGTATATGATTATTTTATAATTTAATAACAATTATTTCACCATTATACTGGATGTTAACCTACCCTTGACCAAGGAAAAGTACAAGGTAAGGGTTTATTTCACAATCTCTTCATTATCTGAGGTTGTTTATACATAATTATCTACTGGGACCTCTTTATCATCCACATCCATGTTTCTTAAAAATGTATTCCAAAACATTTTTACTATTTACTAGTCTATGGGTTAAAGTCATTTATACCCCTTTATTACTTTTTATAAAATGGTTTGAAAGGAATCTTTCCATTATTTTCCAAACAAGGTATTTTTTAACCTTTTCGACAAAATTAAGGTAAGAATGTCTTTTTTTTAACTTATACGGTGGGTGAGGCTATTTTCCACCATTATAACATCGTCGAAGCTTCCCTTACAAGCTTATAATAATGCTTTTTAAAATAAATGTTTTCTTAAATGATTTCAAAATAGAAAGATATGTTTATCTAAAAAAGGGTTTTGATTTCATCTATGTCAACATCCTTTGATGGATTTTAAGCTTATTTGAAGTTGATTTATTATGATACAAAATTTCCATATTGTATTGAAGGTTTTGTGGTATGTTTGAATATGGATGTGTTATTTTTACTCCATTCATGGGTTATGGATAAAGTATTGACATTTTTTATGATAGTTTTAATACGAATGTTTATGTTATGTTTAAACCTATTCATATGAGGAATGCATTAGACTTAGTAAGTAATGGGTGGAGCTCGCTATAGCTCCTCGATGTATCGGTAGGTCTCATGAGACAAACTAGTGTCTTGGCACAAGGCCTTGAAAAAATATTATTTGTATTCTTGGCACAAGGCCTTGACTATGTGGTTATGAAAGTCTTGCATTATGCATTTCATCATTATGAAAGTGGTTATTGATATTGCATGTGATTATTTTACTAGTAGAGTATCCATGTGAATAAGTAAATGGCATTATTTCATTTTATTTTTTCCATTCTATGTTGAAATTCAAGTTTAAAATGCTTTTGTTTTAGTTATACATTGCCTTAAATGTTTATGCTTATTTATGAAAGATTCTGCTATATTGTTATCCTTACTGAACATCTGAGCTCACCCCTTTATATGTTTTATTTTTTCCAGGATACGAAGAAGTATATTATGACTAACCTGTAGGGATAGTCTATGGGATCTCAATGTTGTATTTGGAAACAATGTTTTTGTAGTTTTCCATTTTATGATGTAATGAAAACCTTATGAATGTATCTAGTGTTTCCAAGGCTACTAAACTAATCGGTCTTTTGATACTTGATCTTTTGTGATCATGCCAATGTTATGTAATAATGCACCAACTCTGGGTAACTGGGGTCGGGGCGTTACAGTTGGTATCAGAGGAAGTTTAATAAAAACCTTGGAAGCTAGATTTAGATAAACTCTGATTAGAGCGCATTACCCTAAGATAGACTTTGAGTATTAGTATAGAAGAACTTCTTAGAATTTTAGTAATGTAGAGATTTTATGAGTTTTCTGAGAAATACATCCCTGTCTGGATACGAACAGGTAGAGATGGCTCTGGCACAGATGTACCTAGGGATAAAACCCAAAAACACCGCTTTGAGCTAGACTCAAACAAGAACTGTTGCTCGAAAATGGGCTTTGTTGCACTCTTGGTTACGACACTCTCGAGGGATATGCTTGGGATAATTCTCATTTTCTTTAAAAACCATTATGAAGGGTTTATAAGTATATACTTCCTCAAGGAAATTTTTTTTATGATTATGGATTATATCCATAAAATGTTCAATTTATGTTAAGTGTTTTACAGGTTTGGAATTATTCATTGCAATTCATAAACTGACCTAGTGTATGTCATTGTATAGAAATGGTGCCCAATAGAAGGAATGTGAACTTCAGCAATATGTATGATCCAAAGAGTAAGAAGGATCATGTCTTTCACGGTATTAAGCCAATATTTAGAAGGGAAATAGTCTCCCATGTATTCTCAACATATGAAAAAATAGTATCATGTGTTAATAAGATAAGTAAATAATTCTCTGAGTCTTATGTCTTTGAAGGGAAGCAAGAGAAGAAAAGGATAGAAGATAGAAATATGGATAAAGTGAAGAGGGAAAAGAATAATTTTTCGATATGTGATAATTATGGAAAGAATCACCTTGGTAAATGCTTGAAGTGAATGGGAGTTTCTTATGAGTGTGGAGAAAAAGGACACCAAGTACATGATTTCAAGGGTAAGAAAAAAGTTTCAAATGTACAATGCTTCATCTGTAAGGAGTTGGGACACTACACAAATCAATGTCCAAATCATCAGAGTATACCCTAAATGATGCTATTGGATAATAATAAAGTTATGATACTACCGAAGATGAAGATGAATGATTAGATTTCTTATGTTGTTATTAAAGTATTGTGTCATTTGAGTATTGTATTAATGATTTACATGTTATAATAATTATAGAGTATATAAGGATTGTACTGCAGTACTATTTCATTAATGACTTGAGATTAGTAGAACCAAGAAAAGTGACTCAATAGAAATTTAAACTTCTTGGAAAATACATGTTTGAAGGAAAGACAAAATTTTAATATGGTCCTGATACTGAGGTATTTATTTTAGAATAAGATGTGATTGATTTGGATAAATTCTATTGGATATTATTGACTACCATGGAACTGATTAATGGTTTGTTTATTTCATCATTGTTGGAGTATTCAAAATTTTTGGATATAAGTAATATATCTAGTATTCTATAAGGAATAAGGGAGCATGAATGTAATCAATAAGATTTTATGGTAATTCAAAGTGTTTAAATATTTTAAAAGAATACATGATGATGGTATTCACATGTTATTATGTGGCAAAAAGGATTTTCATTGTGTTTTACATCTTTATAAATTTTGGACTGTGAGTTTGGAAAGAAGTATTTTGGATAAGTCTAAAGGTTGTAATGGATTAAGTTTGAAATTAGATTCTATTTTTAAGGTAAAATCATTTATTAAGATTGTTTTTTTGGATTTTTTATAAAAGGACAACACAAAGGTTGGGCGATAACCAATCACGTCCACCAAGGCCACGATACGTGAACCCGCAACCGAAGGGCGACAGGGGTGTATCACCTACCACTGGCCCGCGTGATGTCCTGGATTGAATAATGTAGTTTTTTTTAAAAGTTCTGGTAGATGAATTATAAATTCATTTTTTTGGAACCCTATACGAATAGGATAAAAAGAATATATTTTTTTAAGTTCTATTATCTTTTATAGTGAAAGATGAGTTTGTGGTAGAAATTAGTTAAAGGATGGATCTCTACTTGTCAAGTATATATTTTTTCTTCTCTTATTCTATGAAGAAATTAATTCTTAAACTTTAGGTAATGGATCTTAAAACTAAAAATGTGTTATCCTAATACATTATGTTTCTTTGAACTGATGATATTTTAAATCATCATAGATTGATGGCTTTGAGGCCCTCAATCCTACAATTGTTTGTGACTGATGACCTCAATCACTCCCTATAAATATTTACGTTTTTCCTCCAATTATGTGTCTCTAATTTCCACCAATGTTCTCCTAATCGAGATCATAATTTTGTGGTGACATCTTCATTTCCCTTTTCCTCTTATTAAGACTACATTTTATTAACCCAGTTTCTGATGTGGGTTCTCCACAAAGGTATTTTTTAATTTTTAACCTTTTATTTTTTAAGAAAAAATTCAAATTTCAAGGACGCAATTTATTGAAGGAGGTAATAATGTAACACCCTAAGATTTCATAGTACACTATTTCTTTAATGTAATTCAATAACTTTCACTACACGCAGCATTGAGTTCAAGCGCAGCATGACTTACCAAACTAGCTGTTCAAAAGCGGTTATGAATAGTATTAACTGAATTTTGAATTTTATATAACCTTTATAATTTTAGAATCTATATTATGAGTTTATTAGACATAATATAAGAATAAATTCATTTTTTCAGATAAAAGAAGTATTTTTTTAAATGAAATTTTACCGCCTTTTAATGGAAAACCCTTTTTAAATCTAATATTTGAAATTTTTATATATTAAATTTGACAAAATAAACTTCTTCTTTAGAATCGGGACATAAGAATTTAGTTTCAATAAATTTTTGGTGTTTTTTTGATAACTTTCATATTTGGGTGAATAGTGAAAAATAATATATTTTAACTGAAAAAGACTTTTTTAATCAAAATAATTTATAGTGTTGAATTATACATTTTAATGGTTTGGAAGTATAATTAGATTATATTTTTACCATTAATCCAATGATGGTCATTTTAAGTAATTTCACTTTGAAATTGGACATAAACAAGTGTCAATCTTTTGATAGTTATTATATCTTAAAAATACGCTTTTTGGTTTTGACAACGGGAATTAATTGTAAATTAATAAATGAAATTTCTATGTTTATAATTTGGTAAAATAGACTTCATTTTTGAATTCAGAATATTGAAATTAGCTTAGGGTGAATTTTTGGTATTTTTCTGAAAACTTTCAATTTTTGATGAATAGTGAAAAACACTGAGTTATAGTTTAAAACCAAATTTTTATTTAAATAATTATTTATTTTATTTAAATTTATTTTAGGTCAAAATAGATACATAATACATATATAAGTTCAATGTAATTCATTGGAGTCAGTTTATAATAATTTTAGATATATAAAAATTTTATTGAACTTTTCACCGTCTTTTACCCACCTCCTAGGAGAATTTTCAAATTCACATAAAACTTAATTTTACCGCTTTTGTGAATAGAATTTCAAAAATTCGAGAGACACGGTTGATATCAGTAAGTAAAATGTGGTTCAATGAGATGAAAATAATTTTTGGTGAATAGTAACTGTTTACTTTTATTTACCACGGTTAAAAGTAAATAGAGTAATTAAGGGTAAAAATGATATTATTATTACCCTAAAACATGTCCTAATTCTATTTTATAAGTATAATTAGACCAAAAACAACCTTAGGAATAAAATATTAACCTGTTTTTTCCACTTTTATTAGATTAGGACACTTATTATTATTTTATTTAAATAAGAGTTAAAAGAGTTAAAATCAAAGTTTAATAACTAAAACATTTTTAATATAGGGTTATACATAAGATAAATTAGATTATAAATATTAATTATAAATCTAAAAATATTTCCTACATAATGGTATTTTATTTATAATTTTTTGACATTAAATAATTTAATTTATTTATGACACAATTGTGATGCAGTAATTACCTTATTAATGAAATATTAAAATAATTGATATTTAAATGCACAAATAAATGTAATTTGGGACTTTTAATAAATTTCACTAATTTTATAGGTTTCTATGACATGTTAGGGTTGATTAAATTAATTTTTTTCAAAGTAATAATTTTTTTATGAATTTAACAAAAACAAAATACCAAATATTGTAAAAATTGACATAAAAGAGTTTTTAAAACAAATATTATATTATTAATTTATATTCTATTTATAAAAATAAAAGATTCTTCCAAATGACTTAGATAAGGTTATATATATTAATAATGAACAACTTGGGGTTTTCTTGTCTTGTTATAGTAAGTTTATTAACCATATAATATAAAAATACAAAGAGACATGGTAAATGTCAAAATATTTAACTAAGGGTTAAATATAAATGATAAGGTTAATATATTGACCTAAACCTGTCTAAAATATATTGGTTGAAATGATTTCTACCCATCCCAACCCTAGCCTCTAAATAAGTCGCTTTGGAGCTATTATAAACCGAATATAAATTTATTATAAAATAATATTTTAAGTTTTTTCCTAAGGTGCCCCTCACCCCTCTTATAAAAGGGCACTTCCCCTTATCTCAAATTCACACCTTCAAATCCTTTTGGCTCGGACAACCCCTTCCCAAATATCCTCTCAACTTCCCTCACTTAATCCTAGAGGCCTTCCTTTAGTCATAAAGCTAACTTAAGGAGCCCTTTTGATCAAATCTAAAGGAAGAACCCGAAGGAGAGGTAAATATTTCATCACCTCTTTCAAGTTCTTTTCTTCTTCCACTTATTATTTCCTTGTTGTTTATATTCTAAAATAATAACTCTAGTACCTTCTATAAATTGTGATGTTATTATAAATATGGTACAACCATATTCATTATTCTATCCATCCTTTGAATGACATGTCACTATACGTGCGTACGTACGGCTTACCATCTCCACGTTGTGGTGTAGTTGTTATTCAATACATTATTATTTGGATGGGTATAATAATGATTTATAATTTATGTAAATAATAAATATAACATGATAATTATTCTTTATATATGATGTACCATCCAATTATATAAGATTTTAATATCAAAAGAATGATATTGTCGCTCGTGCGTACGTACGGATTACCGTCTCCACGAACACGATGAGATTCATTCCCCATCATATCCATTCAAGACTAATTTTCATTAGATGATTAAAAATAATGTTTATAAACTTGATATAATTCTGGATATGAATAAGATACATCCCATCCATAGAAAATATGACTTACGTAACAAAGCATATAAAGGAAAATGAATCAGTTAACACCCGAAACGACGATAATACTAAAATATTATTAACAAAGCAATATTAAAAGATCATATATGATATCATATTAATGTATATGATTATTTTATAATTTAATAACAATTATTTCACCATTATATAGGAGGTTAACCTACCCTTGACCAAGGAAAAGTACAAGGTAAGGGTTTATTTCACAATCTCTTCATTATCTGAGGTTGTTTATATGTAATTATCTACTGGGACCTCTTTATCATCCACATCCATGTTTCTTAAAAATGTATTCCAAAACATTTTTACTATTTACTAGAATATGGGTTAAATTCATTTATACCCTTGTTTGAATTTTTATAAAATGGTTTGAAAGGAATCTTTTCGTCATTTTCCAAACAAGGTACTTTTTAACCTTTTTGACAAAATTAAGGTAAGAATGTCTTTTTTCTAACTTATACAGCGGGTGTGGCTATTTTTCACCTTTATAACATCGTTGAAGCTTCCCTTACAAGATTTTAAGAATATTTTTTAAAATAAATGTTTTCTTAAATGATTTCAAAATAGAAAGAGATATTTCTCTAAAAAACGGGTTTTGATTTCATTTATGTCAACATCCTTTGATTGATTTTAAGATTATTTGAAGTTGATTTATTATGATAAAAAAATTACATATTGTATTGTAGGTTTTGTGGTATGTTTTAATATGGATGTGTTATTTTTACACCATTCATGGTTTATGGATAATGTATTGACATTTCGTATGGTAGTTTTAATACTAATGTTTATGTTATGTTTAAACCTGTTCATATGAGGAATGCATTGGACTTAGTAAGTGACGGTTAGAGCCCGCTATAGCTCCTTGATGCATCGGTAGGTCTCATGAGACAAACTAGTGTCTTGGCACAAGGCCTTGACAAAATCTTATTTGTAGTCTTGGCATAAGGCCTTGACTATGTGGTTATGAAAGTTTGGCATTATGCATTCCATCATTATAAATGTGGTTATTGATATTGCATGTGATTATTCAAATAGTATAATATCCATGTGAATAAGTAAATGGAATTATATCATTTTATTTTTTCTATACGATGTTGGGGTTCAAGTTTAAAAGTCTTTTTTTATTTATACATTGCCTTAAATGTTTATGCTTATTTGTGAAAGATTCTGCTATATTGTTATCCTTACTGAGCATCTGAGCTCACACCTTTCTATGTTTTATTTTTCCCAGGATCCGAAGAAGTATATTACGACTAACCTGCAGGGATAGTCTATGGGATCTCAGTGTTGTCTTTGGAAACAATATATTTTAGTTTTTCATTTTATGATATAATGAAAACCTTATGAATGTATCTAGTGTTTCCAAGGCTACTAAACTAATTGGTCTTTCGAGACTTGATCTTTTGTGATCATGCCAATGTTATGTAATAATGCACTGACTCTGGGTAACTGGGGTGAGGGAATTACATTTTTCCATTACCTTTATCACAATGTTTCTACAGTGGAAGATAAATAGATTGAATAACACACTGATGTATAGTGGTTCGGGGAACATAAGGCCCCAAGTCCACTCCACCAATGCTCTACTCCACGAGCTTGGTGATTTTCACTATCTGATCCTCTTATCAACATACCGTCCACAAATGAGTGCAGGCAGTTGACACCTTTACAATATAAGGCTAAAACAAAGCCTTCTGGTTCATACACATAACTGAATACATAGATTAGTATGAGAAGTCGGTTACTCAAAATGAAAAGAGTATTTATCTAAAAATACTTTCCAGTTGTTCTTCACAGTTGCAATAGCACAAAACTGACAGTAGATGGATCTTCGTCTTCATAAAAGATGTTCTTTAGGTAAGAGTAGTTTTGAGTTGATCTAGTTGAAAATATATCTTTAAATAAAATCAACAACTTTTACAATAATAGATTCATGATAGATCTTCGATGTTGAGTAAGAATCTTGAACGCTTTTCCTTTTCTTCAGAAAAACAGAGTCTGATAGATCTTGGTAGTAGCAGATCTGTGTGCTTCTTATATCTATTTTTTGCAATGATTCATCTCTCTGTATGTAATTCAAAATAATACAGATATATAAAGAATAAAGACGAGCTTTTTCCTTTCAAATTTAGATCTACAAATGTCACCTTAAGAATTGTGATGTTCAAATGTTTGAATAACAGAGTAGTCGTAACTTCTATTAATAATTATCATGAAATCCTCCTCTTAAATAGATCCTTTGAATAATAAATAAATGGATTTAAATAGGTCAAAGATGTGCTTTACTATTGAGATTTCAATCTGGCATGAAATGAGCCTCATATTCCATATAAAGACTATTGAATGATAAAGTCGTATTTTAAATCTTCAATGCTAAACATAGGGTTGATGATCTATTCTTCAAATGTAAGGTTGATCTCAAATGTAGGGTTGATCTCAAACATAAGTTTAATCATCCATACTTTTCTCTTTAACTTTTAAATGTATGGTATATTATCTATACTTTTCTTTTTAGCAATACCTAAGATACATGATCCATACTTTTTGATGGAACGTAAGGTTCATTATAAAAGTAATGTTGATGATCCATACTGTTGTGAAGAAAATGTAAGATTCCATACTTATGTAAGGTTCTTCTTCCATACTTTTCTAATATAACAGACGTAAGGTTCTTTTGAAATGTAAGGTTCTTTTACCATAATTTTCTGAACTCCCATAAAGTAAATGTAGGGTTTAATCCTTACACTACACTCTTCAATGTATGGTATGAATAGTGTTTCCAGAACACACTAAAATTATTTCTGAACACTTTGTCAAATATTCCATGCGGATTAAAATGATTTAATATTATTCCAAAATAGAAATATAAAGAATATTTATTTCCTGAAATATACTCAAAGTAAAATTATTAGAATAACAAACAAGGGTATTTGTGGTCATCAAAATCATCATAAAAAGATAGATTATTGTTGAAATAATACATGCTCAAAAATCTCCCATAATCATAATAGTATAAATTATTGTTGAAAACAACATTTTCTCAGCAATCTTCCCCTTTTTGATGGTCACAAAACCCATGAAATAACCCATGAAATTAATTTCATATAATTTATATTTTTGCAAGGATAAAATAATTTTTTATTTTAACAGAATTATTTCAACAAGAAATAAATAAAGTGTTATCCATAGTTCTCCCATATATAAAGAAAATAATATTTTTTTTTCTACAAATTTCTCCCATAAAGGTAAAAAAATAAATACAATATAGAATGTTGTATTATATCTAAATTTCCCCCCTGAGAAAAATATTGATCCATTGTCTTAAAATAAAATTTTATGTTTATCCAAATTTCTCCCCCTTTTTTATATCAAAAATAATGATAGAATAAGGAATATAACACATTTAATGTAGCACTGAACTTAATTAAATACTATCACAAACTATTTATTAATAAATGATTCTGGATTCTGGCATTCTAAAACAGATAGAATTGTAAAACAAATTAAAAACACATAAAAATGATATTCAAAAAAATTATTGAAAATATATGTACAAGTACATAATTGATACAGGAATCAAGGTTATGCTAAAAGGGATTGAAAAAAGGGTATTTCAGCGACTATAAACGACTTCCTTTAGCTTTACTAACTAAATTCTCAACCTCTTCATTAGTCCATCTCCTAACTAAATTATCAGATCTCTTCCTTCTGGGGTTAAATGAATATCTTCAATGAGGTTTACTCTGAAAAACTAATGTTATCTTTCTTCCTTTTCCATGAACTGATTTAGCTTCTCAGTGAATATGTCCATTAATTGTCTAATAATTAGTTCACCTGAGGTAAGCTGATCAATAAAGAATTTATGATTGTCCAATAAGATTAAAAATGAGTGTTATTACACTATAAATCCTACAAATTTTCATTCATATTTCTCATTACAGTTGTAATGGCCTAGAATCTCTTGATCAGATCAGGAGAAGTACCTGATGTACTTGCTTGACTACCCGTGACAGTTGCAAACTGTTTCTCCATAAAATTTTTGAATTCTGCCAAATCTGATTTCAGTACAACTTCATATTTCAACTTTGCAACTTATACTAGTAATTAATTCTTAAAAACATCAACTTCTTGCTTTAAAACAAAGTTGTCCTTCAGATTTTGAAATCTCTATTTCTATTTGTTTAACTCTCTTCTTAAAGCAGCATTCTCAGCTTTAGCTCTGTTAAAACTTTTGACAATTTCCTCAACATAATATGAAATAGAATAAGAGGCACCATCTGCTTGATTTACAACTTGATTTATCAAAATTAAAGGCCATTATTGAGCATCAGATCTCTGATTTTTAGCCTTCTCCACTTTTTGCTCAACCGATTTTTCCTCAGAGTCATGAACTGACTCATCCACAGAAAAATTTTCATTTAAAAATTTAGTATGAACTTCATATGGACTCTTTCCTCTGTTTACATTTTATTTAGTTTGTTTATCCTCATGAGCATCTGCATTATCTTCCTTTAAAACAGATTCTTCTTGAAATGTTTCTTCTTTAATAACTCCAGTAGGTAGTGCAGACTGTTCTTGAACAGATTCAGTTCGAGCCACTTCAACTTATCCAATCTCTTCCTCTGCCTGAGGTTAAAATTCCTCTTTAATTTGAGGTACCACCTCAATCTAAGAAACAACTTCTCTTATAAATCTATATCTTAAAATTTCTCCAGTTGTAATAGCGTTTATTTGAATAGGCTCCTCATCACCTTGAGTCACTCTGTGTCTTTTCCTCTGAATTCCATCTTTACTTCCCTCATCAGAAGGTGCATCAAATGCTTCAAATCTAATTCTTCTTGATGTTTTTTAAACATCACTGGTCCTTGATTCTGTTATTCCTTCTTTGGTTTTCCCAGTTTTCTCTCCTCAAGAAGACTTTTGATCTTCATCAGCACCAATAGGCATAATATTTCCTTTCAAAGTACTCCACAAAAATCCTATTTTTCTTAAAGTTCTATCATTGAACACGTTATTGTGATGGAATCCCACTCTAGAATCTACTAATCTCACCACATCGGACTTAAAAAATAATTTTGAAATGAAGCTCCCATAGGGATAAAAGTTCATTATAGCCTCTGGTTGATAGAAGTAGTTCAAATACCTTATCATATAATGAGGAAAATTCAACTTGATGTCACTCAGAAATAGAAACATCATATATATATCCAGATATAAAATCTTCTCCATTTCAGACATCCTTGGAGAAATCCCTGTTTGAACAAATTTTATAGGAATTTTCTAATCTGGATCCAAATCCTTTACTAATATTTTTCTGATATTCGTAGAACCAAATAAAAATGACATAAACTCTTATGACTTATGTTCATTATCTCCAATGTATTTCAAATCAAATTGATAAACTCCCTCATGAGGGTAGTTTATGATTCTAGTTATTTATACAGACGAAATAGAAAAAATCTCAATCTTCAATTTTCATGAATATGGAGTTCTATGTATCTCCAAGACTGAACTGAATAGATTTAAAGAAATTTTTCAACTCTACATTATACAGAAATTCTGTGTTTTCATCACTAAATGTTTGTTCGAGATTCTGAAAATCCAAAGCTTGATTCAGTATTAGATTGGTCTGGTACAACCATTCCAAATCAATTACTTTGCCTTGTAAGATCTTCCTTCTTACCGAACGTTGACGCTTGGCGTTAATAGATTCTCCTTCCTCGATTCTCTTTGTCTTGGCCATTTCTGTCTCAAAGTTCTGAAGGCTTGAAGTTTTATGGTTTCTAAGGTTCGGTCAAAGATAGACGAAGGCGGTAAGTGTTTATATTTTTTGAAAGGTTTTAAGAAAATGAATGGTTTTAGAATCTGAAACGGGTTCTAAAAACATTGATTCATGTGTCATTAAATACAAAATAATCATTACATTATTTAAAATAAAGTAAAATCATTCACAGAAAAAAAAATTATAGCAGGTACAGGTGAAATTTTAAATTATCTAAAAACAAATAATTAATCATTTAAAATAGTGGAGATTAAAACAAAATAAGAATTAATATAATAAAATAAGTAAAATTAAAATTAAATTTTCATTTAAAATTAAATAAACCTAGATTCCCCTTAATAAAATCAAACCATGTGGTGGGAAGTGGTTTAGTAAAAATATCAGCTAGTTGAATTTCATTACTTACAAATTCTAAGAATATATCCTTTTTAAGAACATGATATTCTAGAAAATGATGTCTGATATCAATATACTTAGTCCTAGAATGATTAATATGATTTTTTGAAATATTTATTGCGCTTGTATTATCACATAAATAGGTGTATTATTAAAATTTAGTCCGAAGTCCATAAGAGTATTTTTCATCCACAACACTTGTGCACATAAACTGCCTGCAGACACATATTCTAGCTCAATTGTTGACAAAGAAACTGAGTGTTGTTTCTTACTAGACCATAAAACTAAAGATTTTCCTAAAAAGTGATAAGTTCCTAAGGTGATTTTTCTATCTAATCTACAGCTTCCAAAGTTATTATGACAACCCTGCTTTTTATTAAAACTTAAACATGCTTTATTACATAAAACTTCACTTGATACAACAAAGAAGATCGAGAGGTTTAGTGTCTTTGGGGCTTAGGATCATTACATAAAAACTTTAAACTTGAAATACAACATCCTTATTGAAAACTTCCTTTACATGACCACTACATTCCTTCGTACTTAGCATTGCATGGGATAACCTGAGGACATGCATAAGAAAAGGGTGAGCTATAAAGCCCAGTAAGGGAGTACATAATGAATAACATGAGGAGTACAATACATGTTAGGCAATAGGAATATCAATAGAGCATAAGAGAGACATGAACATAAAGGCATGATAAAGCATGATAATCATAACATGGAAATGTGGCAGCAACACTTAACATTGAATTAGCATGAGCCAAGGCTCATTGCACATGGAGCATGAGTAAACCCTCATTGCACTTGAAGCACGAGTAAACCCTCGTTGCACTTGAATTAGCATGAGTCAACACTCATTGCACATGACGTATCATGATACTATACTTTACCCAATGCATTGGAGCGCTATCAGGGCGCACCCTTCTTAAACATTTCATTTCATGCATAAGTGTGCCACATGGATCATAAAACATGGATTCATAAAACATAATCATTTATTCCACGATAAAGGAATGTGGAATTCATACATAAAACTTTACAATCAATAAGTAAATGTGCATAAAGGTGAATACCCTTGATGGAGAAATGGGCATGGTATTCACTACACAATGATATTGGCTTAGAAAATCGGTGTGATTTCGGCAGCGTAACGGCGTGACATAAGAATTCATAAAAAAGGCTGATGAGAGAGAAAGGGGTTCCTCATCATATTTACATGTAATGGACAGTAAGAAGGTCATATAGATACATGTCCCAACAATTGAAAAGGAATTTAGATTCATGATACAAAAGTATTGCTTGAATATAGAAGAGGAGAAAAAGGTTCCTTTCGGAATTTCGGCATAGTAACGGGTGTACATGGGAGGCATTTAATGAGAGAGAAAGGGGTCTCCCATCATTCAAACAATAAGAGGGCAGTATGGGAGAGGTGCGAAACCATACCCCAACATTCATAATTGAAATAAAAATGGAAATACAACTTAATGAAAATTGACAAAAAAAAATGAGAAAGGAAGAAAACCCTTACTTGGAAGTGTGCTTCCAAAGGCTAGAGAGAGGCTTGTGAGAGGCTTCTTGGGATCTTGGGGAACCTTGAGAGGATTCTAGAGAGAGTAGGGCAGAGGTTGGACGAACTTCAAGGGCTTTGGGTGAGGAGGAAGTGGGAGCTTGGGTGGGTTTATATAGGAAAGGTGAGAGAATTCTTTATTATTTAGGTTTGGGACCCCTTATATTAAAATAATCCAAACCACAAACCATCCCATGGTATTTGCACATGGTTTCTGGAAAAGGAAAGAGGAAAACAATATTTTAAAAGGCCAAGGTCCGAACTTATTAAAAAATTAGGGTTGCTTATGTGGAGGTGAGTCACACTCCCATGGAAATTAATTTAAAAAGGCAAAGTGTTGAATAAGTCTTGAGGGCTCCATTAATGCTTTGAAAAGTGAGTCAAACAAACCCAAAACCTCATTATTTTAATGATAAAACACATATTGGCCGAACATAAGGATTATGGTATTTTATTACATCACCATTGGGTCATTATGATGTCATAAAACACATTATATACTTAAATGGTATTTAATTTTTACCCAAAAATTTGACTGTCTCAGAAAATTATGAAAAATTCACCGTTGGATAATTTCGACGTCCTGATTCCAAAAATAATATTTATTTTATCTAAATAATTTTCTAAATATTTGAATTTTCACTTTTAAAATAAAAACCGATATTTATAAAGAATTCACGGGTTTTGACAGAAATGGCTTTCAAACCTTAATAAAAATTTTAATTGCATTCATAAAATTATAAGATCATTTATATTAAATAAAAATTAATTTAATATTAATAATAATATTTTATTAAAATATTATTTAATTCAAAAATCCTTTAATTTAATAAAATATAATTCTTAATTAAATAATACTAAAAACATCATTTGTACTTTAAAAACTAATTACAATGCATCAAAAATGACTAGAAATTATATTCATTATTATATACAAAAAAATAATGTACATGAACATGGTGCTACTTATTTGTTACATAACCCCTTAAAATAGCCGCATAAGACCTAAGGGTAAGGTGTGCGATGGTGACAGATTCTTGGGGTTGCTCGGATAACATCGCTCGAGTGGTGATCTCTATCAACTTCCATTTTTCCCGTAGACGATCACGTTCGAGCTTGACTTGATGAAGCTCAGCTTGGGCTTGGTCAAGGGAAAAGCCCAAAGACGCCACCTCCTTTCCGAGCTCCGACAAATGGGCTTCGTAAGGGGCAATTCTACTGGATG
Organism: Viscum album; assembly: GCA_963277665.1. Taxonomy (NCBI): domain Eukaryota; kingdom Viridiplantae; phylum Streptophyta; class Magnoliopsida; order Santalales; family Viscaceae; genus Viscum; species Viscum album. The sequence continues at coordinate 1,090,400,920 of OY728165.1, forward strand.
AGGCCATCGCTTCCTTTGTCTGAGTAGAAAATTGGTTCGTTAAAGCCTTATATTTAAACTACCCAGATGATCACTGTTCAACGGCTATAAAAGTAACGGTCACAAATCTTAACGTTAAACTAAAGAAGTTGACATCATATAAAAACATAACGAAACATTTAACTGGATCAAGAGGGATTTTCCATTAATGAAATTTTGGGTCGTTACAACATTCCCCCCTTAAGAAATTTCGCCCTCGAAATTTTCCTTTTCCCACACTAAAACAAATGTGGGTAACTTAGCTTCATCATATCCTCCGACTCCCAAGTTGCTTCTTCAAACTTGTGGTTTCTCCACAACACCTTGACGAGGGGCATTGTCTTATTTCGTAGAACTTTTTCTCTACGATCCAAGATCTTCACTGGTTGCTCCTCATAAGAAAGATCGTCTTCTAATTGTACCACCTCAGAAGAGAGTACATGTGAAGGGTCTGGTATGTACTTCCTTAAGAGGGATACATGGAAGACATCATGCACCTTGGCCATAGTAGGTGGAAGTGCTAGTCGATAGGCCACAGCCCCAACACGATCAAGAATCTCGAAGGGGCCGATGTACCTTGGACTTAACTTCCCTTTCTTTCCAAACCTCATGACCTTCTTCCACGGAGATATGCGTAAAAACACCATGTCTCCGACTTTAAACTCAAGGTCTCGTCGACGATTATCTGCATAACTCTTCTGTCGACTTTGGGCTGCCTTGATATGCTGCTGAATGGTTTTCACCTTCTCTACCATTTCTTCGACCATTTCTGGTCCAAGCAGCTTACGTTCACCGACCTCATCCCAACATGCCGGTGTTCTACACCTTTTCCCATACAGGGCTTCATATGGTGCCATTTGGATGCTCGAGTGGAAACTATTATTATAAGAGAACTCAACTAGAGGAAGATGTTGATCCCATCCTCCTTTAAAGTCCATTGAGCACGCTCTCAACATATCCTCAAGTGTTTGGATAGTCCGCTCGGATTGGCCATCAGTTTGAGGATGATAGGCCGTACTGAAGTTCAGTTCAGTATTCAGAGCATGTTGAAGACTCTTCCAAAACTTAGAGGTAAATCTTGGATCTCGGTCAGACACAATAGATAGTGGTACTCCATGCAACCGTACCACTTCCCTGATATATATCCGTGCCAGTTGATCCAAAGAGAAGTCCTCTCGAATAGCAATGAAGTGTGCAGTCTTTGTAAGACGATCCACAATAACCCAGATTGCATTGTTGCTTTTGGATGTCCTTGGAAGTCCAGTGACGAAGTCCATGGTGATGTTCTCCCATTTCCATTCTGGTATGGGCAATGGTTGCATCATCCCCTTAGACTTCTGCCTCTCTGCCTTCACTTGCTGACACACCAGGCACTTTGATGTATATTCAGCGATCTCCTTCTTCATATTATCCCACCAAAAGTTTTCTCGGAGATCTCGATACATCTTTGTGCTTCCTGGGTGAATAGAGAAATTTGAACTATGTGCATCATCCAAAAGTTCCTTCTTCAGCTCCGAACTTGATGGGACACATAGTCTTTTCCCAAACCGCACAATTCCTTCTTCATTAACATTAAACTCTGAGGATTTTCCCTTATTGATAGCTTCCACTTTTTCTTGGATTCTCGCATCATCCTTTTGAGCATCCTTTAACCTTTACAAAAGAGATGGTTGAGCAATCATTTGTGAAAGGATTGATGATGTTCCCTTCTTTATGATTCCCACGTCCATCTTCATCAAGTCTAAGAAGATTGGATCCTTCTCAATTCTCATCATTGATAGAATTGCTGGATCCTTTCTACTTAGGGCATCCGCCACCTTGTTCGCCTTCCCAGGGTGGTAATGTATTGAACAGTCATAATCCTTGATGAGCTCTATCCATCTTCTCTGGCGCATATTAATCTCTTTCTGTGTGAATATATATTTAAGACTTTTGTGGTCAGTATATATCTCACATTTCTCTCCATAGAGATAATGCCGCGAGATTTTCAAGGCAAAGATCACCGCCGCCAACTCCAGATCATGCGTTGGATAGTTTCGCTCATGGATTTTCAACTGCCTTGAGGCATAGGATATCACTTTATCGTTCTGCATCAGCACATATCCTAAGCCCTTCTTCGAAGCATCACTGAATACCACAAAAAGCTCCCCACTTGTGGGTAAAGTGAGCACAGGTGCAGTGATAAGCCTCCTTTTCAACTCCTTGAAGCTTTCTTCGCATTCATCACTCCAAGAAAACTTTACTCCCTTTCGAGTTAGCTTGGTAAGAGGGTTGGACAATCGTGAGAAGTTTCTCACAAATCGTCGATAATATCCAGCTAACCCCAAGAAGCTACGGATATCAGTTACCGATGTTGGCCTCGGCCATCCCTCAATTGCATCTGTTTTGGAGGGGTCCACAGATATCCCATTGCTTGTGATGATATGGCCCAAGAATGAGACCTCCTTCAACCAGAACTCACACTTGCTGTACTTGGCATAGAGCTTCTCCTTGCGCAAAGTCTCCAGTACAGTTCTTAAATGCTCCTCATGGTCCTCCTTGGTTTTGGAGTATATTAGAATATCATCTATAAAGACTACCACAAATTTATCTAGGTAATCTCTAAAGACTCTATTCATCAAGTCCATGAATATTTCTGGAGCATTGGTGAGTCCAAAAGGCATTACTATGAATTCATAGTGCCCGTACCTTGTACGAAAAGCAGTCTTGGGGATATCTTCCTTCTTCACCCTTACTTGATAATATCCCGACCGCAAGTCGACCTTGGAGAAGTATTGTGCTCCACGCAGCTGATCAAACAAGTCATCGATTCTTGGGAGAGGATACTTGTTCTTTATCGTGATTTTGTTAAGTTCACGATAATCGATGCAAAGCCGCATTGACCCATCCTTCTTCTTGACGAAGAGGACTGGTGCACCCCATGGTGATGCACTTGGGCGTATAAACCCTTTATCCAGATTCTCCTGTAGTTGTTTCTTCAGTTCTTCAATCTCAACCACAGCCATTCTATATGGAGTCTTGGATATTGGTAGCGCCCCAGGTATAAGTTCAATTGAGAACTCAACATCTCTTCTTGGAGGAAGACCAGGAAGTTCCTCGGGAAATACTTCAGCGAATTCCCTCACAATAGGCATTTCTTCAAGGGTGGTTTCTTCCTTGGACTCAATCATCTGAGCCAGATATGCGTGCTCATAAGGCAGTAATATCCATGCTTGAGATGATGGAGTTAAAGGAGATTCATCTTCCTCCTGACACTTGTAAAGAATCGGGGGTCGATTCTCCATATGGAGTGTGATTTCCCTCTCCCGACAATTTATGTTGGCTCTATATAAGGAAAGCCAATCCATGCCAAGAATTGCATCAAATTCCACCAAAGGGAGTATGACGAGGTTCGCCGGGAAATTCAATCCACAGATTATAACAGGGGAGGACTTATACTCATGGGATGCAATGATTGCCCCATTTGCCGTACTCACCGACATCTTTACTTCCATGATTTGTGGTGGTGCAGGGATTATTCTACTAAACTTTTGAGATATAAAAGAATGCGTAGAACCTGAATCAAAAAGTACGTTCGCTATTCTTGAATGAATAACTAGCGTACCTGTCACCACTTCGTTGTCGGGGTTCACTTCGGCAGAAGTGATGGCAAAAGCTCTTCCTTGCTGTCTTGGAGGTTGTTGATTGCCTCCGATAACCCTTGGATTAGGGCACTGATTCGCAAAATGACCCGGTTCTTTGCATTTGAAGCATTGAACAACGCGTTGAGGTTCGAACGGAGCGTTCCTCCCCTCCGTCGCAGCCGCGGGTCCTTCTTGCTAACAGTTAATAGCTAGGTGCCCTTCTCTTCCACACTTGAAGCATTTTCTTGTCCCCCTAAGGCAATTTCCAGGGTGCTTCTTTCCGCACTTTTGGCAAGTGGGGTGCTGGAATTTCTTAGCGCCGTTGGATTTATCCATCGGACCACCAGCATTGAAGTCCACCTTCCGCTTCTTGTCCCCATGATACCCCTGTGATTCTACGATCTCCATTTCAACCTTGAGGGCACATCGGACAATTTCCTCATAGCTGTCGAAGTCACGGATCGCTAATGCTTTCCGCAAGCTAGGCTTCAGCCCACCAAAGAAGCGGTCAACCTTGCATTCGGGGGTAACGACAAAGCCGGAAGCGTATCGTGCAAGCCTTGTGAAGTTTGCCTCGTACGCTCCCACAGATTCCTCATCTTTCTGCTTGAGGGAAAGGAAGTCCCTTTCCATCTTAAGACGGAGGGTGCGTGGAAAATATTTATCGAAAAACATCTTCCGGAATACCTTCCATTCCAAAGCCTCGATCTCCTCCTCAGGCTTCGTATTTTTGATCAATGTCCACCATTGATCAGCTTCACCCTCCATACGATAAGCCGCCAGGAGAACCTTCTCTTTTTCAGAGCATTGGAGGATGGAGAATATATTCTCAATGGAGTTGATCCATTGTTCAGCGATCGTGGGATCAGATGATCCACTAAAAGTAGGAGGCCTTTGTCTCATGAAGCTTTCAATAGCGACTTGTTCTTTCTTAGGGGGGGTTGAACGTTCCTCTTGACCAGTGTTTCTATTCAAAACTTGAGTTAGCTGAGAGAGAAGCGTGACAAAGTTCGCGATTCCCGCTCCCATCGGATTGGGCATCTCATTAGTACAATCCTCACACTGATCTTCACAACGGTTGTTAGCCCGAGTTCTCCTATTACCGGCCATTGGCTGGAATAAAAGGAAAGTTAGGGGTAACACATAAAGGGTAATCCAAAGACAAAAGTTGATGACTTATAAATAAACTTTAATCTCTTTAACTCATGAGTCTATAGGATTCAATCCAGGCTTTTCATGATCTTCCTTCTAACATATATTCTTAGGGGCATTTTTCCCTTAATAAGGGTTCATACTAAGATTGTGAATTTATCAAAACATATCCCCCGGGAGTGTCGTAACCAAGAGTGCAGCAAGGCCCGTTGTCGTGCACCAGTTCCCGTTCGAGTCTAGCTCAAAGCGGTGTTTTCGGGTTTTACCCCTAGGATACATCTGTGCCAGAGCCGCCTCTACCTGCTCGTATCCAGACAGGGATGTATTTGTTTGATAAACCACTTACTTAGTATTTACCAAAACTTAGGGATGTTTTTATTATGCTTAGTCTTGTATCTAAGGCTTTACTAGGGTTTCCTAATCCCAAAAATAACTAAACCTATCCTCTGATACCAACTATGACAACCCTGCTTTTTATTAAAACTTAAACATGCTTTATTACATAAAACTTCACTTGATACAACAAAGAAGATCGAGAGGTTTAGTGTCTTTGGGGCTTAGGATCATTACATAAAAACTTTAAACTTGAAATACAACATCCTTATTGAAAACTTCCTTTACATGACCACTACATTCCTTCATACTTAGCATTGCATGGGATAACCTGAGGACATGCATAAGAAAAGGGTGAGCTATAAAGCCCAGTAAGGGAGTACATAATGAATAACATGAGGAGTACAATACATGTTAGGCAATAGGAATATCAATAGAGCATAAGAGAGACATGAACATAAAGGCATGATAAAGCATGATAATCATAACATGGAAATGTGGCAGCAACACTTAACATTGAATTAGCATGAGCCAAGGCTCATTGCACATGGAGCATGAGTAAACCCTCATTGCACTTGAAGCACGAGTAAACCCTCGTTGCACTTGAATTAGCATGAGTCAACACTCATTGCACATGACGTATCATGATACTATACTTTACCCAATGCATTGGAGCGCTATCAGGGTGCACCCTTCTTAAACATTTCATTTCATGCATAAGTGTGCCACATGGATCATAAAACATGGATTCATAAAACATAATCATTTATTCCACGATAAAGGAATGTGGAATTCATACATAAAACTTTACAATCAATAAGTAAATGTGCATAAAGGTGAATACCCTTGATGGAGAAATGGGCATGGTATTCACTACACAATGATATTGGCTTAGAAAATCGGTGTGATTTCGGCAGCGTAACGGCGTGACATAAGAATTCATAAAAAAGGCTGATGAGAGAGAAAGGGGTTCATCATCATATTTACATGTAATGGACAGTAAGAAGGTCATATAGATACATGTCCCAACAATTGAAAAGGAATTTAGATTCATGATACAAAAGTATTGCTTGAATATAGAAGAGGAGAAAAAGGTTCCTTTCGGAATTTCGGCATAGTAACGGGTGTACATGGGAGGCATTTAATGAGAGAGAAAGGGGTCTCCCATAATTCAAACAATAAGAGGGCAGTATGGGAGAGGTGCGAAACCATACCCCAACATTCATAATTGAAATAAAAATGGAAATACAACTTAATGAAAATTGACAAAAAAAAAATGAGAAAGGAAGAAAACCCTTACTTGGAAGTGTGCTTCCAAAGGCTAGAGAGAGGCTTGTGAGAGGCTTCTTGGGATCTTGGGGAACCTTGAGAGGATTCTAGAGAGAGTAGGGCAGAGGTTGGACGAACTTCAAGGGCTTTGGGTGAGGAGGAAGTGGGAGCTTGGGTGGGTTTATATAGGAAAGGTGAGAGAATTCTTTATTATTTAGGTTTGGGACCCCTTATATTAAAATAATCCAAACCACAAACCATCCCATGGTATTTGCACATGGTTTCTGGAAAAGGAAAGAGGAAAACAATATTTTAAAAGGCCAAGGTCCGAACTTATTAAAAAATTAGGGTTGCTTATGTGGAGGTGAGTCACACTCCCATGGAAATTAATTTAAAAAGGCAAAGTGTTGAATAAGTCTTGAGGGCTCCATTAATGCTTTGAAAAGTGAGTCAAACAAACCCAAAACCTCATTATTTTAATGATAAAACACATATTGGCCGAACATAAGGATTATGGTATTTTATTACATCACCATTGGGTCATTATGATGTCATAAAACACATTATATACTTAAATGGTATTTAATTTTTACCCAAAAATTTGACTGTCTCAGAAAATTATGAAAAATTCACCGTTGGATAATTTCGACGTCCTGATTCCAAAAATAATATTTATTTTATCTAAATAATTTTCTAAATATTTGAATTTTCACTTTTAAAATAAAAACCGATATTTATAAAGAATTCACGGGTTTTGACAGAAATGGCTTTCAAACCTTAATAAAAATTTTAATTGCATTCATAAAATTATAAGATCATTTATATTAAATAAAAATTAATTTAATATTAATAATAATATTTTATTAAAATATTATTTAATTCAAAAATCCTTTAATTTAATAAA